>OX465580.1:115783333-118387642 GCA_950022655.1 Alentia gelatinosa
TAACAGCTCTAACAAAGCCTACTTCACACGAGGATTACAAATTCAGAGAAGAGAAGCCCTAATTTTAATGAGGAATGCTGGAGTTGATAAAGGTCCTTGTGGTATAAAATGTTTGAAAGATTTCTCTATTATAGTGTTTTCTAAGAATCATCTTGACACCATCATATTTTAGGGTAATATACAGGCCTCAAGAAGGTTGATTTTATTCCACCACGATAACCATTATGATGTCATTACAAAATGACCAGGGTTTTTTGATAGAAACCGGTTCTGTTTCAAGTGCAGGAAAGCCTACAATACTATTCCACATAATTGTTCGGAACCCTGTAATATATGTAGATTACCGCATATACAGCATACTACACAGTCTCATCCTGATCCCTCCCAAACACATACAACACAGTCTCATACACAGTCTCATTCTGATTCTTCCCAAACACCTCAAAGACAGGAAAAATGGGTGCACTGTGTGAAGTGTAACAGGTTCTTTATGGGTAATGATTGCTATACCAATCACCTGAAGAACCTAAACAAGCGTCGTTTAGGAGGTAGTTTATGTGATAGGATGAAGAAATGTGTTGGATGCAAAAAACTTGTTCAGAAACACTGTTTTTCACACCACAGTTGCGGTGAAAGGTACTGCTCCACATGTGTAGGGTACTTTGAAGAGGATCATAAATGCTTCGTGAGACCTGTAGGTGAAGGGCTGTATGGAAGTGACCCTTGTGGTACTACTGGCAGAGGTATAGTTAAAAAAAACGAAAATTCGAACCCACCCTATCACCCCTTTGAACAAACGAAGAAGATTGACAGTGTCAGTGACTGTGATAAAAAGAAAAAGGGTGATACAGAAGAGGAGAAACACCGAAAATTTATATTCTTCGATTTTGAGTGTATGCAGGACACTGGGATACATAAACCTAATCTCTGTGTGGTAAAAATAACGTGCGCCCTCTGTTATTCCCCTTCAAACAATGAGGACATCTGTCTTAACTGTGGTGATAAAGACTTGGTCTTTCATGGGGTGAATTGTGTTAATGAATTTTGTTCATGGCTTTTTTCTAAGAACAACATGAATTCTATAGTTATATGTCATAATTTTAAAGGTTATGATTCATATTTTGTTATAGAGTACTTATACGATAATGGCATGCCACCAAAAATAATCTATTGCGGTACTAAAGTTATGCACCTCACTGTACCTCAGTATAAGATGAGATTCCTCGAATCCATAAACTTTTTACCAATGGCTTTATCAAAATTACCAAAAACATTGAATCTACGTTGTGAGGATAAGGGATATTTTCCGCATCTGTTTAACAAACCTGCAAATCAAGATGTGAAGCAACCGTTTCTACCTCACCACAGGTTTTATTCTCCAGATAGCATGTCTGTTGAGAACAGAAAAAACTTTTTTATCTGGTATAACGTCCATAAACTAGATCTCTTTGAGATGAAGGTGGAACTCATCAAATATTGTACCAATGATGTTTTAATTCTGAAGGAGGCTTGTATGAAATTCAGGCAGATGTTTCTAAGGATGACATCAGATATTAAACCTATAAGCATGTTACTCCATACAGGAAATGGTATTTGTGAAGATGATGATGACACTGTACCAAGTATAAGTGGTGTCGACCCTTACGAGTCGTGCATTACAATAGCTTGAGCATGCAATCTTGTCTATAGAACAAAGTTTCTTCCTGCTGACACTGTTGCAATCCTCCCACCTTACAATGCAGTAGATATTCATTCCAACGAGTCGCTTCTATGGTTAACTTTCTATGAGAGAAAACATGGAGTCACAGTACAACATGCGCGTCGAACAGGTGGGGAAAAAAGGATAGGTTCTGGTGGGGTTGACGGATTTGTTCAGGATGATACTCGTACTGTTCTACAGTATCATGGGTGCTTCTTACATGGTCACCAAAGTTGTTTTACAACCTCTACTATGAACCCTTTATCCAGAAGGACTATGGGTAGTTTGTATGAGCAAACACGACGACGCAGAAATGAGATAATAAGGAAAGGGTACACTGTTATAGAGATGTGGTCATGTGAATTTAAGGAACTTCAAAAAACCAAAGAGTATACAGAGAAAATGACAGGTGTTGAGATAGAATCACCATTACAACCGCGCGATGCATTCTTCGGAGGTCGGACAGATTGTATCAAATGTTATCATAAGGTTAATGAAGGTGATGGTGAACAGATAAAATACTATGATGTCACCTCTCTCTATCCTTATGTAAACAAATACTGCCCGTACCCTGTAGGACATCCTGAAAAGATTTTAGGTCAGGACCTTCCCCAACCTCACTGTGATCTAGATCTCAGTAAGTATGAAGGTCTTATTAAATGTAGAATTGCACCGCCTCGAAACCTCTTTCACCCTGTATTACCATACAGATACAATGGTAAACTACTGTTTCCTCTATGCAGAACCTGCATCATGGAGTATGATGGTTTATTCAAATCAATAACTCCTGATGAATACGCACCGTGTAGACACAGTGAGAAACAGCGATCATTGTCAGGGACATGGGTGATAAGAGAGGTAATGGTTGCTCTTGGTAAAGGATATAAAATTATGACCATACATGAAATATCTCATTTCTCATCCGTTAGTGTATATGATCCCCTTACTAAGTCCGGAGGTCTCTTCTCCAGCTATGTAGATTCCGGTGTCCCCTTTCTCAAAGTTGTTGGAGGAACTGCTATTTTAAGGAATAAGTCTAACTCTACTATTTTCAACAGAACATTAGTGAAAACATTTCAGTGTGTTTATTCCAAACGTATTGTGTTTGTTGACGGTACCACACTACCTTTTGGATATTGACATGATACTTTTCTATTCTATCCTATTCTCCTATTCTATTATATTTATAGTATATTATTATTATTTTTATCATATTTGATAGAGATGAACCTTGTCAATGTTATGATAGAATCTACGAGAGTGACCTTAGAGTGATAGGATGTTTTTTCTTCTCTCTTTACTACAGGAAAATATTAAAAGTGGGACACAGACACAACATTACCATCTGGAATATGCAGTATAAAAACAGCCGAGAAACACTTAAAGTAACTATTGTAAATGATAGGCTACTTAGAGAAAACCTACATCTACATAACCACCATCCACATAGTAAAAAAACAGTTTTTGCTTTTCCACACCGTATATATTTTTCTCCTCCACCACCGGGTTTTAATTTATTAGCATTTGCTGAATTCATTCATTTGTTAATATCCAAACTCTGTATTGTACCCCAGATTGTAAAGATCATGTTAATGAAACCTTTTACACCTCATCACCTTATTGAAATGAACCATACCTTATTGTTTCAAGAAAATATCGAAAAAGCACAGTCTGATATTTCGTACGCTGATCAAGCAGCCCTTTCAAGGTATTGTGCTGAACCATTATGGGTTCCCTCTAATTCCTCACTACATTCACCCCACAGTATACCTCCAGGACCTGATATTTCGTATGCAAGTCAGTTGATCCTTCCAGGTTTCAAACCGGAACCATTATGGGTGTAAAAAGGTTTCATTATATATTATATTATATTAATTATACTTATATGATGATGATAATACTAATGTAGTTATAATATAGAATATATCATATATTGTAAGAAATATAGAATTATAGAACATATATACTTGTATTATTATTATATTATATTATTATTATACATAGTAAATATATATCTAGGTTGTAACGGTGATAACAATAATAATAAATATGTAATATATATATATTCTAGGTTGTAGTGGTGGTATAATAAAGAATAAAGAATAAATAGAAACATTGTGTTCACAGTTTTATTGTTATTATATCGTAAATACATCTATAATGATAGGTCTAGTATAACATAATATAACATAACATATAACATATACATCTCATACTTGCAAACTATGCAATATACACAGCTCTAGTGTGATCTACTTTCAATATATGAGGAAATTTAGCATACAGTATAATAGATACAGTTTCTGGTAATTTCTTATCAAAATTGATTTCAACTCGTAAATTTCATCGTTTGAATGTAGTCCATGTCATACCATCATCTTCATTTTTCACTTCAGGTTCTAAATCATAAGTGAATAGTGTATACCCTTGACAGAAATCTTTTCTAGAAATATAAATACCACTATTCATCTCATTCATTATTCTCTTGCCACCATACAAAGATAGATAGGCATCAATATAGTTTGATTTAAAGAGTGTATTAGTATCATTACCTTCATGGAATTTAAGCTGATATGCTGCTGAGGGGATACTTTCCTTATCAACAGAAACATTCACATAACGAGCATTGTAATGCTTGAAATTAAACAGATTTTTTTCATAACTACCATTAACAGCTTCTTCTGACACCATTCCGATTACAAGTCTTGTAGGGACATATCCTAGGTAAACGTTATCCACCCTGAACTGGAGTAATCCCGAAGCTATAGAATATTTCTTTACATCAGTTCTCATGTACTGATAAGTAGCCATAAACATTTTTTTTCTCCATAACTTCTTGATGGCTTATAAGCATTTCTCTAGTAGGTGTTACTATACATACTGAGAGTGAAGCCTCTATAACTTCTGTTTTAAAATTCGGAGAATCTGCTCCTGACATTAAATGAAACGCAGTATTAGATGGCCAGAACTTTAGTTTAACCTCTACACTATTAAGTATGTACTTATTCAGTGAAAATATATCAATATATAATGGACCCATAAGGTCTACAACTCTACTTTCTTTTGTGTACATGCTTCTCTCTACAAATCCTGCATTCGTACCATGAACATCTGTATCGTCTAGAGGCGATATATCTTTCGAAAACAGTTGAGATAGTAAATGTGTACGCTTTGCCTCCTCACCAAAATTTAGTAGAGTATTCAAGTATGCTTCATAAGGATAACAATCGTTTGAAGAAGATACAAGTTTGTTTTGGAAATAAACATCTATTTGTGAGAATAGACTATGCATGAAATTATTAACAGGTCCAACTTTGGAGGAATCAGGAATGGCTGTTACAGGATCACCATTCGGTATTTCCCTAGTTACAGTGTGAAATCTTCACCTTCATTTTCAAATATGTCCTCCTTAAATCAATATATTGATTTCCTAAGTTAGTTATAACAAACTCCATACCAAAGTCTCTATTCAGTTGATTCTTCGGTTGAAAGTCTACATACCGTACTTTTGCTACCCCTACATCGACATCGGGTAATTGAAATAGGTTCATACTCTCTCCTATTCCCAACCTGCTGCGTTCATTAGTGGTTGATATTTGATACGCCATTTTTTTTTTTTTTAAAATGTGAAGGTATTACTCCTTTCTATTCCTTCTTATTTCCTCCTCCTTTTCCTTTTCCTTTTCCTTTTCCTTTTCCTCTCCTTCTCCTTCTCCTTCTTCTTCTTCTTCACTACCTTTGTTTGGTATGTTATCGAAACTACCGCAATTCACATACAGAGAAAAACTGTCAAGTGAACAATTACTATTTAAAGTACATTTATAACTTGTACACTGTTCCGAACCTTTCACATAAACTTCCCTGGGCTGATAAAGGTTAGAATATTCACTTTTTCCCTCTCTGTCTTCTTCTTCTTCTTTTTCCATAGATGATATTACTTTTCCTTCTCTTCCTCCTCCTCCTTCTTCTTCTTTTTCTTCTACTTCTTCTTCTTCTTCTTCTTCTTCTTCTTCTTCTTCTTCTTCTTCTTCTTCTTCTTCTTCTTCTTCTTCTTCTTCTCCCTCTCCTTTTCTACCTCTTATTTTTTTCAATCTACTGTTTTGTGCTGATAATTTGTGATGTGATCCAGGTACTGCCTCACAATACACTGGTGTAGAGAACCTGGTTGTCGTTAATAATGACCCCGAATGTATTTCAGGTAGTGAGGTCACCCTCTTCATTCTCGTTGCCGGTGTTGTAACTCGAGAAAGGGGTAGGGGTATAGGCATCAATCTTGAGTGTATACTTTTTGGACTATGGTAATTACCTCCTTCTTCATTATCATTGTTATCATCAGTATTGTCATCAGTGCAAATACCATCATTATCATCATCATCATCCTCTGTACGTGTCTTATATGGTATCTGTTGTTGATCGTTACAAATATTATACCCACCGCTTCTATTAGAAGTTTTGGTAATGATCACCTCAGATATTTTTCTACACAGTTTCAATAAAACCAGACAGAAATTGATTATGAACTCCCTAACACCGAATAAGAATATACATCTTAGATTTTCCCTGTATCCGTCACGTTCCATACTTCACGAGAGTATATCCTTTAAGGCGTGTCGTTTCCTTTTAGCTTTCCTCCTCTTGAAAGATTTACCTTCTGACTTAATATCAGGTGAGCATGTGTGTTTACGTTTACCTGTTGAGGCACGTTGCGGAAGTGGTGGCGGAGGGGGTATGGTGTGCTCGCTCTTTAAGGGTGTACCTTCTGCTGACGTCACAGGTATACCCTTAAGTTCACTGTTGAGTGCTCCCTCATGTTTACCTTCTACAGATAGTGAGGACTTTGCCTGTTCTGTGACCTGAGTTATGTGTGTCGAGAAATCACAGGTAGAAGTAGAACAAGGTTTTTGGTTTATTCTGATTACCATAATTAACAATTAACAATCTGTCTCTCCCATTACCAAACTTACGTGATCTAACAAGATGATGCTTGTGACTACCTGTACATGATTCATACGAAACATTCTTAAATGTATTTAGCTTAAATATTCTCGTAAGGTCGTCAGCCTTAAGCATTGCATACTTTTCCCTCTCCATTGTGTAACTGTTTTAGATGTAGAGTACAGTATAATACAGGATTCGCCTTTTGTGATGGTTCTGTATGTGTTATTTCACTCAATTTTAACTGATTCAACTCATCACCTTTAAGTGTAATAGTATTATCTGTAAAATCCGATACTTTCACATACATATATCTCACTGGTTTGAAACTAGCATTATAACCCTTATTTTTAACACTTCGGTTTGCCAGTCTAGTTAATACCTGGGCTTTTCCACAACCTGTCAAAGTATAATCAAGAATATCACATATCATGTAGAATGATCGCACTTCCGTTACCTCTAAATCATAAATACTCAAGTCATGAACACCACACACCCAATCCGATCCTTGCAGTGTTACTCTCTGAGGTAGGTTTGCAATTTTTTCATTCCGTTGAAGTCTTTTGACGGACATCGTGGTTAGAAAAAATTTGGTGTCAGAAGTGCTACAGCTAAGCCTCGTGAATACACAATTACTCTCTGAGGTAGTTTCACTGTAAATTTCACAATAGTATTCCCAGGAAAATATGATAAACTGTCTGAACTCTTTAAGTATATAACATTGTAACATCAGTTTATACAGTCATCATAATATTTAGTTATTTTACCGTGATACGTTTCCTCAACTTCTTATACAGTTTATGATCAATCCATTCATTAAATTTTTCAGGGTAATGAGCCCACTTAATAAAGTAATACCTCTTACCGCGAACTGTTTTCCTTTTCAGAACTTTTTCATACTGATAAAGTTCATCTTCTGTTATACGAGCCTTCCGAATCTGATGTATATACAAAGTACCCTTCACTTCCTCACCTTGTAAGTCTCTAACAAAATACACTCTAATACCGTCACATACTATCGAACTGTACACTTGAAATATTTCTCCAGTCCATTTTAAGTCGTAATCTTTAGCAAAAGGTGGTTTTATCTTGGCTAAATGTACATAATCACCGATATCAATATGTACTCTCCTACATAATTCCTCCGATCTCAATGCAGCCTTCTTCATTTCCTTTCGCGTCAAAGTCTCGTACTGTCTCACGAAAATTTCATTCTCGTTCTTAAGGTTGACGTTAGATGGCTCCACATCTATACTTGAATGTATAGTGTTATTATAAGAGTGAGTAATCTTAGCCAACACATCCACCCATTTATATGTGTTGTTAGCTATCATGTATTTCATAATCTTTCCCATAATTGTTCTTATACATCTCTCAGCGTATGAAGCCTTACCATCATTGTAGGCTATGAAATGTTTAACTTTATATTTAGAGTACAGTTTTTTCATCTCAGCGTTTATAAACTCTCCTCCTGCATCAGTTCTCATCTTCCTACACCGTCTTTCCTTCAGAATCAATTCCATAGCCGGTACCACGTGGGTGTTATGTTTTGATTTCACCGGTTGTGTGAATGCATACCTACTAAAAATATCAATAACTAGTAAAACATATTTACATCCTCTGTTATATCTAGCAAACGGATACAAATTCATAAGGTCTGCATCAAACATGCAATTTATACCAGCGCTAGTTACACGAGATCTTATAAAATGTTCTCTCGGCTGTACATGTAATGCATATGTTGGGTTACATAATAGTACTCTTTTGGTCCCTTTTCTTATAGCATTCTTTGAGTATGAGGTAATTTCCTCTTCACACTAGCACTAACCTTCTGTATACCCGAATAGCTCCCGGGTTCTGAAGGGTCTAAGTAGGATTCTTTCACAGCCTTTTGTACTTCAGGATTGGACTTTGTTGAATCACTACTTAACCCTTCAATTAATTTATGAAGGCTATGTTTTTTACTCTCCATATTTATCATTATTATTATTTTTATTATTATTATTATATACCAATCCAACCTTCAGGAAGTGATCTTGATAATGGAGATGATAGTGTATAAGCGTTCCTTTCCTTCTCCTCCTCCTCTTCCTTCTTCTTCTTCTTCTTCTTCTTCTTCTTCTTCTTCTTCTTCTTCTTCTTCTTCTTCTTCTTCTTCTTCTTCTTCTTCTTCTTCTTCTTCTTCTTCTTCTTCTTATTTTTTGTTTTTTTCTTATTTTTCATCTTATCCTTCAAACTCTCTTTTTTAAGAATACCTTTTAATTCTCCACTATGTACTTTTTTATGTAGTTTCAATTTCTTCCGGTTCTGCTCTTTTTCTTCATTTCCGCTATCTGCTGAGTCCTCGTAATGTACCCTCTTCACAAGGTTTGAATCATTGGTTGTAGTTTTCTTACTCTTTATTTTTTTCCTGTATGATTTCAAGTATTCTTTAGGATTTACTGGAAGAGTAGGGTAACCGATATCAGTATCTGTATCTGTGTCTGTATCTGTACCTGTACCTGTACCTGTACCTGTACCTGTACCTGTACCTGTACCCGTACCAGTATCTGAAACTGTATCGGAATCAGATCCGATTCCACTACCTTGTAGCTGTTGTGTATGGTGAATTTCCGGTGTTGACTCAGTCACTTGTTTCTCTTTCATGTTCATCTCATATGAGCTTTTTACTCTGTACGTAGAGTGTTCTTGTATGCCTTCAGCACTCTCAATGTGTTTTGACTCATGTTCAAAATTCCTTTCAATATGTTGATAACTATCTCCACTATAGCAAGAATCTGTTCCCTTGACGCTGTTCGTAGTACACTCTGTCGTTGCTTTATAGATATAGTAGATGCAATAAACCTCAGAAAATTTATGGTGGAGTCTACCCTTCCCATGGTGAAACTCCATACAATATTCACCGGTTCCTCGCTTTATACACAATACAGCACTCCTCAGGGAATATCCTCGTTCTAATCCTGTAGCCGTCTTCACACCCTTGAGTCATATCCAAGAATAGGTATCCGTACGGAGTCTTCTGTGTAATATCATTATATGCTTCAACTATAGCTGAAGAAAACTGTTTTCCTGTTTGCCTTGCAATAGTTGACACCTGCCCACCATCTCTAGGGTTTTTGAATATCACATTATACTCAGTATTGAGAGAAATTGTACGTGCATGTCGTCCTGCCTCGAAATGTTCTGTGATATAAAGTACACACTTATTCCCATATGGTGTGACCCTACCGTAAACAGTTTCTGTATCTCTAAAGTATTAACTACTTCTTTCATAAGATCATCGAGTACAATCAAACAATGTTCATTATTAACAAAAGAGTTTATAGTATTTAAATTAGGAAGTCCTTCATGAAATTCTATATCATCAATTTCATTTCTTATCTCGTCATATACTCTCTGATATACCGAGTAACAAAACAAAACCTTCTTAGGGTAGTCACCATTTTGATACATAACATGTCTCCTCTTCAGTATGTTCATAACAAAAAATGTTTTACCGCACTTAGATGGTCCACTTAAACATAAGGTAGATGCTGGCTTCAATAAAAGTTCATTCCTGGTAATTTCTCTCACAATTTCAGTCATGTTTTCTTCTTCTTCTTCTTCTTCTTCTCCTTCTTTACTATCGAGTCCACTCTAATATTATGTATACTTATCACGTAATATAGTGTAAACATAAGTTAAACACATTGATAATAATCCTCTTCCATAAATTCATACATACATATATGTATACATAGAGGTTTTCCGTTACACCTTCCATAAGAGCTCTCTCTCTCCCTCTCTCTCTAATTAAGATCGATCAACATCTTATATACCAAAAGACATGTTTACCTCTCACAAGTCTCCCTAAACTAATTACGGACGGTAAACACCTCAACCACTAAGACGTGTTTATCCTACAGCTCTAAACACCCCAAAATGTGTGCTCGGTAATGTTTGCCTCTACGAAATGTGTGCTCGGCCGTGTTTGCCCCTGCGGAGTAATATGCTCCGCTGAACAAGAACAATGCCCGAGATAATCCCTTGAGGTGACCCGGCACCAACTTCCCGGCACGGTATGCTCATAATGCAAACAACCTCGGCCAAAAGACAATAGATTGGGCAATAAACAAACAGAAGAACAATCTGCAGAGTACCACGCCTGAGTGATTTAGAACAATTCATTTTGCGGTCTATACAGCTATGTATACTACTTCCATAAGCAAGATACTAAATTGCATATATTCTTTTGTTCAGACCGTTCAGGTATTTATGGATCCTTGTCAATCGTCATTCTACGATAAACATTGAATGTCTTATTTCAAGTTATCACAGGACATGTCTTTTATCCATGGTAATCCTTCCTTAATCCTATCAACATTCGGCTGTACATTCCACTCCAAACTCCTTCCCTGTTATGTGTGGGATATGAGTCTCTTGTTTTTTTATGAGGTCTGAAACATGAGTCATTCCTGCCTTTTTCAATCAGATATAAGTATCTTTTATGTATCAAATGTGAAATTCATGAACATGTTATTTGTCAAGGCATTATTTTGTTTCTCTCTCTTACTTATTGGCACTCTATTGTAAACTCACTGAAATAAAAAGTTGCATATTTGATATGCGTTAAGGTTTTTATGAGTTTTATATAGTTTAACTGAAAACATTCAAAAATAGGAAGATTTGTGTTGTCATAGTGTGTTCTGAGAAAGGTCCTCAAATTGATGAGGGTATACTTGTTAAAAATGAAGGTAAAAGAAATGTTTATAAAACACAATGAGTAATGATTTGAAGAGAAGATATCCCTGTTAGTATAACATATCATTTTCAAAGGTCTAAGAACGTTATCTCCCCCATGGTTTTTCCAGCATGTGAAGGAGGGCCAGATTTGCTCTTTCTGTATGGGGGAAAGTTGTCAATAGTCAACACGAGATGATTAGGAAGTCAATAGATAGATATAACATTGGCCTTCGTGGGCGACAAAACATGCACAAGAGTGGCGCCCGGGGAGTGGCATAGATGTATCTTGATGTCCTGAACAGCCTCCAGGAGTGCTATCTTTCTTGACCAGGCAGCTAGCATGGTATTGTGGGTCTTTCCAGTATTGAGGGCATACATGGAGGCTGTATTGTCAGTCACAATGCATATAATGTGGCCACAGGTTGCAGGTGGTGTCAGAGTCTTTGTGGCCAATATGCAATTTATGGCGGGTAGAGCTGTAGGCTGTGGTACATTCCTGCTGAGTGACAGATGGTGCTCAAAACTTCCCGTTAGATTGTCTTGCGTAGTCCATGAACCAACGGATGTCATTTTTGCCCTCTAGGTCCACGTCTATGACGTCCTCAGCAGGGGCCCCGTCTCAAGGTGTTGAGTATTCTTGACTTGTATCACCTGGCTGCAGGTATACACTGGCTGACATGCGTGATCCTACAGCATAGGGACAGGATCTACTATTTGGTCACAGTGTGGCTAGTTTCCCAAGCTTTGTACTTTTCCACTATGACTTGTAGCTTGTCTTCAGAAAAGGTCATTGCCATGGACATTTTGTCTCTCTGAAAACCGATCCAGGTGATACATGTTGTAGGGAAGCAGGAGATTCAGATGCTAGATCTGCCCCAAGGTGATCATGAAGTTCCTCAAAACCAGCAAAAGCACTTGCTGCCTTTGCGAAATTGGGCTAAATGGAGACAAAGTCGTCTTCGCATGCGAGTAACTAGGCCTGATGAATCCGGCTCATCATCCAGCAGATGGCATTAGAGATGCATTGTTGCAATCCAGTACATCTAACCAAGTTGTATATTTGCATGCGCTGGCATGATTCTGTCTCTCGGACATGTAGGGTAGCATCCCTGAGGGTCTCCTGGGATGTTAAACCACAGAAAAACAAACTGTAGCATCATCCACTATTGTTGCACATGCTGCTTGCCTATGTCTTTTGGGGGTGCTTGTCAGCAGTTGCTGCTCTTGTGGTAGGATAGGAGCATCTCTTCCAGGGTGTCAGTTCACTAGGCTGCAGTATCCATCTATAGTAGAGCATCTGTTAATGGTAGACATGAGTTCAGGTGAACATGCTTCCCCGGCTGTCAGGCTAGAGCTATTGACTTGATGCCGCTCTGGTTCTTCATGGTCCATGCACATGCGGGTTTTTTGTGTTTTTGATTAGAGATGCGGCCACAGCCACGTGGGCTACATATATCACAGTTTTGAACGATAGTATATACACATTTTTTATTACAAGCCTTTTACTGATGGTTCCACATTGCCTGTTTGAGTTAAAGAAAAGTCTAGTCTTTTGGTGATGTGGGGATTCATTTATTGCCCAAACCCTGGCTGGGGCTTGGCTGCAGCTAGCTGTGAAATCCTACTCTGTGCCTGGCTATACATGGGTACAACACAGCCTTCCCAGTCAGACAGGCTGCACAAAGATGCATCCTCCTCACACGTGCCAAGTTGTGGTATGTGCTTTCTGGACACTGGTCTTTTTTTTAATAATGCACAAGGTGGTCCTGGTCAGGCTCTTGCTACATGTGCTGGAAGCTCAATTCCACCATGCTGCTGGCTACTTTGCTGCTCCGTTTCCCTTGATCCTGTTGGCCTTGTGCTACTGGAGTGTATGGCCGGCTGCTACTGGCATGTTTGCAATCAATTTCATATGATGACCCCCATTTTTTTAAAAAAAAATTTTCACTTTTTTTATTGAAACATCATAGTTTATCTTACACCATTCCAGTTATGTATCATCACATATCATTTTCCTGATGTCCAATAGCTCAGGTTGGGACTTCAACTATAGCGTTAGTTGTCATCTTACCCCTGCCACCTGGTCACATACCTCCTCCCTGAAAGTCCTGACACTCTGCCATGGGTACACATGAGCATCTTCAAGTAATGTTTCCATATGCCCAAACATCGCTTCATGCATGCCGGAGTCCATCCCCTGTTTCCCTCCATTCTAACATACCTATCGTTGGAAAGGGGTGTTATAATTAAATAATCCATGGATAAAGAGGTGGGTTGATCCCCTGCAAGGTGAATTACCTGATAATAGGTACACAATGTACTAAGCTGTAGCATTACAACATATCCTGGGACTGTAATGAGTAGACTGGCTCTTACTCAGCATGAAGAGTGCAGTTTATTAATCTTTTCACCACTATGTAAATGCACATATAAGCTGTATATATTAGGTTTTTCATTTTCCATAATTGGTGCCCATGTGTAAAGCATATATATACAACATAATTCTTGTGTATACATACACAAATTGGCTGTATTTGTCACCTGGCATAAATATATGAATTTGAGATGTATACAGTACAACCCCACATAAAAGGTTAAATTAAAACATCTAATAGAGGGAACCATTCCAAGCAAATGTATCCATTAACACTTGATGTCTACTTACATGGGGTGTCCATTAGGCGGGGTTCTACTGTATAATTATATAGACTAAAAATAAAAAGGTTTACCCACAGTCCCCCGCATGCACAACCGCCACAAGAAATTAATTGAACCATACCCAATCGGGTTTTAGAAAGGAATTATGATACAATATTTAAAAATAACATTGGACTTTTCCATAAACCAGGGACTTGGATGACTAATGGCAAATGTAAAAACCCAGCAGAAATCAGCTGTTTCCTGTCATTGTGAAGTCGTAATCCCTATCCTAGTCCCCTCAAATGCATCAAAACAAGGGGTCACATGACTATATATCTGATATTGGGGGCAAAAATTGACTTTTTCTCAGGTAAAATAGCAGTCATTTAGTTTTTTGGTTATTTGGGCACTTAATTCCCCCAATGGATTTCATGTGGATTTTTATTATGCTGTTCAGACAAGTCTTGGGTCTACAAATCCACAGGGAAACCTTATTTTGCTATTTGTTCAAGGTAGGGGCCTAAATTTGCCCAGATGTCCTCCACTAATATTGAAATCGCATGGGTTTTTTGTGTTGTAATTTTTGGTGACATAGATTACATTTCATAAAATATACCCTAGGGAATGAACAACAGACTTTTGAGAACTTTGTGATTTCCTAACAGAGAAATCAGTACTAATGGTGTTTTGTAAACAATTCTTTCACTTTAATTTTTGATATTTTTCAAATATACCCTTTTCAATTTAAGGGCCTTTCTCAGAACGCACATCTGCCTGCTATGATAATACAAATCTTCCTATTTTTGAATGTTATTTTTGGAATCTATACTATATACATCTCATCAGGAACTTTTATGCATATCAAATATGGAAAGAAAATATGCAAAATCAAAAGTTATGAACAAAAGTATATCTTATATGATTCTATGAAAAAATGTTATGTTGCCTTGGAAACCAAAATTGCATAAATATTACAAAAATCATGATCCTCATGAAGTTGATTCAAACAGGGGATGTTTTGAGCTTCATTTTGGTATAAGGTCTGTCTGGTTATATTGACACCGAGGTTCATCAACATGTTTTGCTCATTGCTACTCTACTATATGGCAGGTTTAACTATCTTTATCACAGCATCTTGAATTGAATACAATGTAATACCTTAATTTCTTTAACACATAAACCCTGTTGTTGACATCTTGTTAAATATCTTTAAAGTACAGTTTGAGATTCAACGTACTATCTATGATAAACCATATGATATCAGTCTGTTCAGTGCCACTTATTTTAAGACCAAATCTGTGCCACTTGTTATAAATCACCTCCATATATAGATAGCCTCTGGAAGTTAGCAAATGTGTGGTTAAATCTTTGATAACAATCTTAGATATAAGTGGTCCATATTGCTATTTTATTTTAGGTGACCCACATATGATTACTACGGAACATTTTCTTTTACAGTATTTCTTTATTGACAAAATTGATAAGTATATTTGTCCAGAGGTCTGTAATTACATTGATTGATGTCAATAAAAGGGGCTCCGGCACCAGCTATTTGTCCGGTTAGCTGATTTTCATTGTCTGGCCCGTTAGCCTGACAATTTTACTGAATCTAACATGAGAAAGTACACTCACCCCAGATATTATCTCGTTGGCTATACTATATTCACATATACACAGTCAATGTGTAACGGAAGATACTAGCTTTTTAGATATAACCATTGTAAAGTCCAGATATATTATAAAGAGGCAGTGACGGGCAAAGTAATGATACATGGTATTTATACACATAAGTAGGTCACATGATCTATCCTAATAGACCATAGCTAGATTACAAATAACAACTACCGTAAATCCACGCGCATGTATCATTATGCAATAATACCATGATAAAACATTAAAACCATATGGACCTTTTTATTCGAAGGCATTTCTAATGGTACCCCTGGAAATGTTCAATTGCTCTAGGGGAAAACCCGTGTATAAGACGAGATTGGGCGAATCCTATATGAAGCATCAGGGGTTTGGTTCTCATATAAAACGCGTCTTATACGCGGGAACTTACGGTAATTGCATACGGGATACCTCCAAATGCCTCCAACACTGTTTTTTTGTATTTTACTCACTACATAGTAAGGTTTCACAGTCTACTCCATGCTAATTATATTTCTCAATATATTCATTCATGCAAGAGACCATCCCCCTTGGGCAAGTTACGCCGACTGAATTTCGGAATCGTTCCGAAACGCAATGCCATGTACCTCCCCCTAGCGAAGGTTTCCCTCACTCTACCATCATGATAATAGTAAACCTGAAGGGTACAGTACTGAATTTGTAGGATTCCCTAAAGAAATTTATCCTAGGTAAAATTGATAATGAGGCGATATTTGGAAATTCAAATTAAGTAATTGTATTATAGTAGTCAGCAGCCAAATATAAGGTGAATGTTGCTTTAGATATCATTAGGGATGTGGACGGAGTGTGAGGTTGGTTTCATCAAAGGAAAAAATGCAGTAGTTTTGGGACTGCAAACGGGGATTATACTATTGGTAAATATCTATTTGGCAATTTCAATATCACCACGAAACCATGAGGAATTCAGAGGTGAGAATGTTTAAGCATGATTTACAATCAGATTCTGTTATAGAAACGTAAAGGATTACATATATATCATTAGCCGTGCAAAACATTTATTTTATCCTCATAGTATCTCAGGATTTGGGAGCACACATATATGGTAAAATGATAAAATAATCTATGTTGAACAAAGTACGACCTTGACTTTTCCTGCTTATTTTCAATGTGGAGAGAAGTAGAACAGTTGGACCATCTTAATCTTTACTTCACACATACACGGTGAAACGTAATTAGTTTATGTTGTGTTATAAGCTCAAACCCAACCAGCAAATATTTGGTGTCACTGAAGCCTGACCAGCTTGGTACTCCCTCCTCGCGGCATCCATATGTATGGGCACACAGGGTAGCAGGCAGAGCTATAGCAGACAACATATTGAATGGATCAGTCCCCAATAGCTGGTTCTGTGGAGAAGGTAGGTGGGTAAACATTGATGTTGTAGTACAGGTCTGTATAGAAGGTTAGGTGGGCAGTCATTGATTGTGTAGTTATATGTCTTTTGAGAAGGGCAGGTAGGTAGCCATTGGTTGTGTAGTTATGGGTCTGTGCAGAAAGGTATATGAGTCATTGATGGTGTAATTACCAGTCTGCGGAGAAAGGTAGGCCTATATGGACAGTCATTGTGGATAACATAGGTTACTGTGTAATAATAGAGTGCATACTACAGAAAATTAATCTAAGACAAATTTCAATAGTTTCTATCATTCAATTCCCTTGAATTATTGCCGGGAATATGTTGTAATCTGCTTTGATAAACATTGTCATGAAAAATAGAATCCGAGGAATGAGTCAACATACCTCAAAAAGGTTTGTTTTGTAAAGTAATTTATCGCTAGGTGGGATGTTAGCACTGCAAACATTTCACGCGAGAAAAATGTTCTGCTTGGGAGATTTCCTACACAGACCTAAAGTGCAGCCAATCCCAGCAATACGGATCTCAATGTCTATGAATATCTGGTTTCTTTATTGGACAATTGCTTTTCTCCAAGATAGCTGTGGAAGCGGTTTATTTGAAAAGCAAGTCAAACTAGCCGATAATGCAATAGTCATGCCGTTGGCAAAATCAGTCTTTCAGTTCTCCCTGTGGTTCAGATGACTTACATGAAATTCCTATATCTACTAAGAAAGGATACACCAACGACAACAGAAATCAGTCCAGACGGAAATCTTAATGCAAAAAGGGAAAAGTGAAAAACAATTAGACAGCAAATCACCCTCATCTGTCAATAGAAAAGTAGAAGCCGGGGCTAAATGAGTGCTAGATGAGGGATAAATCACAAATTATGCTTCCCGGTCCAGGTCTGATAACCGCTTCTCAGTGTCAGTCTCTCTTGGAAAGGTACTTGAGTAGCTCGAAATACTTCCACTCGCACTTGCGAGCTCGTTGAATATTTTTAGCAAAAGAAACGCGGTATGCTTAATTATTCATGAATTCACCACAGAACTGGACCACTATTGGTCGGTTTGATCATATGATCCGTTTCTTGTATTTTCATTGACTGTATTTACAGACGAAGACCGGTGGAAAAGCTATTTAGCCAAAGGAAACTTCAGTCGAAGGTACCTAAAAAGAATAGATATTCAAAACAGCCGTCATTGGATGGAAAAAGAATAATCTTCTCTCACATGGTCTTAAACCTTTCTACAAAGTTCCCATATAGCCTCACAAAGGCAGATGTATGCGTGTGTTAAGCATTTACTATTACTAATTCTCGGATACCATCTCTAAAAGTTCATAAATGCGCAACGGGCTATAGACGTAGACTGGAGTATCAAGTGGGACAACATTCTATTCATACTGATGGTTGCTCTTATATATAGCAGACATAGATAGGCTCATTTCTTGGCACAATTTCATATGTCATGTATATATGTATATATTCTGGTAATTATGGTTGACAGGCGAGCCGTTAACTCCACAACACATGCCAAACTGATTGGCATTCTTATTGTACAAACCATCCTTGGATATATCCAAAAGAGAATACAGTCGACACCGATAGGACATTGCTAAAAAGCGTTACCTGCACCAGGTATATGTATGATGTATACTGTAAATGCTTTCATTTCTTCTCCAACTTATTCTATTCTCTTCAACCTTGGAAATTGTTTTTTCCTGAAAGAAAAAAAAACAACAACACAACAAATAAACAAAAACCAACAACAAAAAGAAGCAGCTAACCAAGGTCAAAGTACAGTAATATATGGAAATATGTTTAGTGACCTGAATGGTTGTAAATGTGTGTAAATGTTCTCAATAGTTACCTAACAGATGTATTGGGCATCGGCGATGAATTGTATGGGAACTCCCTCGAGTAATGATGTTTTCTGTGTTAAAGAGGCATGCCAATTTTTTTTCAATCATATCGGGTAATTTCTCCAACACGTATTAACATCCAACATATAAAAATGGAACCATACTATAGTGAGCTGTGGTCTACAGTACAGAGTGAGTAGCTCTGTTCTAGTAAAACGTCTAGGGCAGACTATGAGCCTCAAAGTATACATTTATCGGGAGTCATAGAAAGGGCAAAAGGCAAATGAATATCCTTCATAGACGGAACAGCGCGGTCATATGTTCATCACTAAGTGGCAATGACTACAATAGATATGCTACTACGAACCGTTTTTTTGCATACATAGTTTAACATAATTCACTTACCTTTGAATCCCCCCCCCCCTCCTCCGAAATACCGGGGCCGGGGAAGTCGGGTGGCAGGGGCCGGCGAGACTAGGGCTTTAAATCTCTTTAACCGATTCTAGTACATTTCTCTCACTTATGAATATATCGTTCTCTGTTAAGTGTATGTATACCTCCCTATCCACAAACCTGGGTTTATTTTGCTTTCAGCTCTGCCAGGGGCGTACCCAGGATTTCGTTCCGGGGGGGAGGGGGGGGGCACACCTCTGAAGATTGACAAGGGTCCAGCTAAGAAGCCCCTCCTGTGGTGTACCGGAGCAAAGCCCTGGACAGGGTTTTGTTTCAGCGATGGGGGTTACACTTCTTAGAGTATCTGGATATATTGCTAGGGTTCTACCAGCAAACCCCCTCCTGTGGGTCCATGGGGTAAAGCCCCTAGAAGACCTTGTATCATAACAATTCTACAAGCTGTCCCCAGGATTTGTTTCAAGGAGGGGGTAACATATGTTAATCTGGAAATATAGCCAGAGGTCTAGCAGCATGGCCCCACATAGTGGTCCAGGGGTCAAAACCCCCAGGATCACATAGCAATATTACCAGAGGTTTGGGAAAGCCCCTAATGGGGTCCAGGGGGCAAAGCCCCCCGAAACATTTGGATTTCATAGATTACACAAGCTGTCCCCAGGTTTTTGTCTCAGGGAGGGGGAGATACATACCTTACACCAGGTACCAGGGGTCCAGCAGTAAAGCCCTCATGGGGGTCAAGGGGGCAAGGCCCCCTGGGAATACTTGGACTTTACACTTAAAAAAGCTATACCCAGGGTTATGTCTTGGGTAGTTTAAACACCTAAGACAGGGGTCCAGTGGCAAATTCCATCTGGTAGTCCAGGGGGCAAACCCTGGAACCACTTGGATTTTATGCATTGTACAAGTTTTTCCAAGGATTTTGGTCGAGGGAGGGGGTTGCATACCTAAGACTACTTAGGAATATCAGTAGGGGTCCTGTGGCAAAGTCCCTCCTGGAGGTCCTTGGGACAAAGCCCTTAGAAGCACTTGGCTTTTATACATTATACAATTTGTATCCATGATTTTTTCAGGGAATGGGGTCGTCACAGACCTGAGATTACTTGGGAAGATTAGAAGGGCTACATGAGGCAAATCACCCCTAAGAGATACTTGCCTTGTTGAATGACACTGACACAAGAGCATATAGAGGCATGTGCTTATTCAAAGGGGGGGGGGGGGTGGGTGGGTGGGTGGGGAGTGGCACACTTGGTACTGCCTAAACCACATTCCCTTAAAGTAACATTCACCAGGGGTATACCCAGGATTTTGTTTTGTGTGTGTGTGTGGGGGGGGGGGGGGGCACCTTGGAGTAGCTTGGATGATTGGCTTGGGCTCCAGGGGGCAAAGCCCCAAGCAGCACTTAAAATATGTCGATTATACAAGCTGTCTATGATTTGTTTGAGGGAGGGGGGGGGGGGGTCACATGCCTAACACTATTTGGGAATATTGTCAGGGGTCCAGTAGCAAAGCCCAGTTGGGAGGGGGCTCCAGGGGCAAAGCTCCCAGAAAAATTGGATTTCTATAAATCATACATATTAGGATTGTGTCATATGGAGAGGGGGCCATACATTTGAGATTACATGGGTTGCTGCTGGGAATCCAGGAGGCAAAGCCTCAAGATTCACTTGGGTTTTTAGATTTCATACAAGCTGTACCCAGGATTTTGATTGAGGGAGGGTGGAGCATTGCACACCTAAGACTACCTGGAATGTTGCGAGAGGACTAATAGCATATCCCTTTTTGGAGGTCCAGGGGGCAAAACTCCTAGAAGCACTAGGGGCAAGCTGCCTCCTTTGGGATCCAGGGGCTAAAGCCCCCTGAAGCGCTTGGCTTTTATGCATTACATAGTATTTTAAGTTACTTAATTGACATAGGGGTTGAGTGACAAAATCTCTCTGTGGGGTCAAGGGGGTTAAGCCAGGGGAGGCATTTTGATTTTATAGATGGTAGAAGCTGTTCCTATTATGTTGGTTTGGGCAAGGGAGCTAGAAGCTAGGACCCTCCTGGAGGGGGGGGGGGGGGCTCCAGTTACAAAGCTCCCCCTGGGGGTTCAGGGAGTGAAGTCCCTGGAAGCAGTTGGAAATCTACATTGCTAGGGGTTCTGTGGCATAAACCCTCCTTGGGGTGACCTGATAAAGCACCAGGATTCAATTTCCGTGAGGGGGGTCACAAACCTGAGGCTATTTGGAAAAATATCCAGGGCCCCAAAGCCAACCCTGGGGTCCAGGGGGGCAAAGCCCCTGGAAACACTTACATTTTACCAATTCTGATTCCGGGAAGGGTCTTTACACACCTGAAACTTCATGGGAAGATTCTCAGGGGTCCAGTTGCAATTAAACCCATCTGGGAGATCCAGGGGTCCTGACCCCTGGAAGCCCTTGGGTTTCATACATTGTATAAGCTGTTCTCAGAATTTTGTTTCAGGGAGGGGGAATTACATATCAGAGACTGCCTGGGAAGATCAGTGGGTGTCCAGTGGTAAGGCTCTGTCTGCCCCTAGAGGTCCAGGGGCAAAGCCTGCAGAAACATTTGGCTTTTATACATTATGCAAGCTGTTTATAGGATTTTGTCCCAAAGGGAGACTGCAATGGGTCAGGGTTAAAGGGTCAGGGGAGGGCGGGGGGTAAAGTCCCTGGTTCACTTGTATGTTAAAAATTATATATGCTACATCCAGAATTTTAATTCCAAGGCATATTTAGCCACAGTGTTCTTAATGTAACACGCCAACCCCTCTCCAATTTTTGTTCAAACGGTCTAGTCGAAAGATTTTTCTGCCCATCCATCATATTTCGAGTTGAACCATGTTTCAATGAAAGAGGCAATATCCGACTTTTCCTTCCAGGTTAAAAAAAACTTCATCAAGCTTGGTACACAAACTTTGGCAGTTCATATAAGATATACATAGTCCCTTAGATTCAGTGAAAGCTGATAAACTGATTGTCATACGAGTAACTAGGAAAGAAAAGGAAGAAGAAAAGAAGAAAAGAGGGGAATGGGAAAAGATAAGACAAGGGGGAATGGACAAATATGGGAAGTTGAAAACAGTAGGGAATCTAATAAATATGGACAAATATACCCAAGAATGCAGCTAGAGCAAGGATGGGTTCACTACTAGATGGTAAAGACCACGTTTAAATTACAAAAACAGTTTTACTACCCAGTATGTATAGATGAGATATGCGGATGAGAATGCAGGTGAATAGATAGATTGGAACATTGAAATCGCACGTCTTGGTCGGGATAAAAAGGGATTGGTAATTTTATGGCCTTCAGCAGGAAATCCTGTGTATCCAAAGAAAAAGAAATTAATGTAGGACACTTCAGCTTGGCATTTTTCAATAGAGTCTTGAACTGTCTCTATTTTAGCATATAACTCTTAACATTAGAGAATCCACTATCTGGGGCTGCTCTCTGGGGTAGGAACTAGCGACTTGGGCTTCATCGCTTCTTTCATGAGTGTCTGGAGCAGATTCATGAGAATGGCTAGATCAGCCCCCATATTAGTTGGTGTTACTGATGCTAATGTGGCTGTCGGAAGGTTGTCGTTCGAAGTAGTAGCAGAAGACAGTGGGCCCGGAACACGGGCACTGGACTATGCAGTGCGTCTGGCACTAGCACTGGCAGATGGTTTGAAGGGCGCAACGGTGCAACTGGTATGCACCGTGATGAGTTGCACCAAGAATTCATGTGGTACTACTTTTCCATCGCCAACAGCGTGTCCGCACCCTTCCCTGACTTGCCACAATTCTGCATAGTTTGCTGAGCTTGATCCACATGCTGTCATACCACTTCTTCAGCTCCTGTGATGTATAGCCCATCAACCTTGCCTTTTCCATCCACAACCAGTCTTTCAGTGAGCAGTCTCTGAAATTGCAAGACGCTTCAAGCACAGTTCTGGATGCTGCTGTAGAAACTCGATAACAGAGTTTTCTTTTTCTTCTGAGAAGTTAGTGTTGAAGTGTGTTGCCATGCGGCGACGTGGGCTGGGAGGAACATCATCAGCTTTGGATGACTCTTGCTGTGGCTCAGTATCTGTTCTTGCTTCTGGATCTTCAGATTGAGAATCATGCTGGCATACAGTAATGGCATCGACAGCAGCAGCAGTCTCGGGTGTATCTGCTGGATATGGTAGATCTGGTACATATGGCGAACATCTGGTTGAACATGTACTTCAGCAGTTGTGCTAGTAGCCCCCTTGGGAGTTGGCTTCTTCGGAGGCATTTTGGTGGAGGAGGTTTTGAATAGTGGAGATGTGTGCTCTTCTGCTGCTCGAAGACAAATGAAGTCCTGTCCACCAGAGCGTCTTATATATACCCATCGCCGACTGCAACTCGATGCTAATGAACTGCAGCCTGCCTTAACACACCCTACTAGACCTTAAGTCAATGTGAACTTCAATTGCAAGACACCTTAAGTCGCAGGGGTTCATTAGCCCGTGTCACGCTCACTACCAGGGACGACCTTGACAAGCTGTAAGTCACTGGGCTTCCCACCGTCATAGGCCTCAAGTTACCAGGGCAGTTGGCACAGTATGTGCTTACTGTAAAGTGCACCAATGGCATGTGGCACGTTCCACTGTTCGTCAAAGTCCTTGGCAAGGGCTTTCCAGTCTTCAGGTTTCCGAGGAACAGCAAACACTTCAGCCTCTAGGATGGGTCTACACACCTCAGGGATCATATTACTGATGGACGATTTACTGCACCAAAAGTTGTATGCCAGAGATGGATATTTGTCACCAGTGGCCAGATGCCTGAGAGTGAGACGTAATCTGAGACCAGCAGACAAAGCCAACCAATATTTAGTAACCATTCTTTCAATGGAAGGCTTGACACGTTCCAGTGTCTCATCGAAGAGCTCAGGCAGCATTAAAGGTAGTTCTGGAAACTCGCTTTATCTCCCACATGCAGCTCCCGAGTCAGTAAATTGCAGATTTGACCATATGCTCTGGGTGTGGACTCACACAACCAATCGCACACTGAAATACTGCATTTCTTTCTGTGGTGTCCACTCCCCAACTTTCACTGTCGGTTGGCACTGCCAAGTCTGTGAGTCGCTGGTTGAGCTCATGCCAGTATACATACAAGCACCATATTGACATTGGACACCATTGTGAATAGAGGTGTTGCTTCATAAACGCACTTGGAGCAAGGGGGGAAGCCTTGTGGAGCTCACTTTTAAACATGGAGGTACACTGCACTGTAAAGAATTCCAGTAAAATATACAAGATACTACCCTAAATGTGGACGGTATATCACTGTAATCTTATCTACAGTTCCATACCGTATATTTGGTATTAAAAAAACGGTATTCAACTGTAAACATAGTCAGGACTGTAATCCACCGAATCTACGGTCAGTTTACAGTATAAAACTGTAAATACAGATGTATTAGATGACCAGATGTCATGGATCATCGTCAAATAGACTGGGCCAGGGGTCAAAAATAAAGTTAGGAGTATGGTCAAAATTTTGTGTGTGTAAGTAGTACAGTGAGTGGCACATATATGTTGGATGTATGAGAGTAGGTTAAATACCCATAGTAAATATACACTACAGGGCCAAAGTTGGGTAGTACATTTACTATGTGGAAACGATTGACTCCCTCTTTCTGTACACTGCAGAGATAATACTGATGAATACAATTTTGAGGGCTAATTGTCCAATATATCTTTAAGCTCCATGACTAGTTTGAGTAGATATTCTTTATTTTTGTTTTAAACCTTGCTAAGGGTAATATCAGCTAGGGGGTCAATCGTTTCCACAGGGAGTCAATCGTTTCCACATTCTAAGGTATGAGGTCATGATTATGTACAGAGAAGGAGTACAAGAAAGTTGGTACCATGTGAAGTTACCTTGATATTAGGGGGTGTTTATATGAAATGGACAATAGTTAAACACAGCATGCTTGTTAGCTATCACTGTAGGGTGAGAGTCAATCGTTTCCACACAAAAACTACACAAACTAAGTGAATAGGTTCCCAGTGCTATCATAATATAGTTAGATATAATTTTTTTTCATATATACATAGGCACATGTTAAGGCTTACCAGGATATATTTTATTCCTGTCTGTGCTATATGTAAATATTTGGAGGCCTCCTTCTTTAGGGAGTCAATCGTTTCCACACTAAAACTACACATAAACATTTTGCCATGCAAAGAGTATACTAGCTTGACCATAAATGCTTAAATGGTCCCCAAATATTCCCTAGCCTATGGGGTCTCAGTTAAAAACGATAATTGTCAATATTATTATCTTTTCCCACTAATGCTGACAGTTGCAGGAATGGTATTAGCATTTTATTGTGAAAAACCCCTCTTTTTGGGTAGTTTGGGCCTCCTAGCGCCGTTATTTATGATCCCACGTAGGCAAAACTTGGTTCCCCTTCAAGATCATACCAAGCCCGACCAGAATACACAATAAAATCCTAGGTTTCTATTAAATTTAGCTTTTTATTGATTGGAGAAGCAATAATGGTCATTTGACGACGATCCGTGACATCTGGCCAGATACACTTAGAAGAACTCCAATGTCAGCAACAAATCAAAGTGGTGAAAAAAAGTCATGAGTTAACTTCATCAAAATGTGTAATCTCCTGTGAGGTTTCTGCCATTTAGAGCAAATTTGTTCGCAAGTTTTCATGACATTTGTATCATTCAGAGGATTAAATACCACTTTCATAGGACATTTCTAAAACATAAGTAGGATTTACTTCATCCTACCATATCAAATGCAGTCATTTACTGTCAGATTCTGATGCACATTCCTGTGAAATAGTCGGCACTAATAACATTAGAGTTGAAAAACCCTGATGTTGAAATGTCATTGATAATAGTTATGAATAACATTGTTAGCCAATATGCTGATGTAATGTATGATGGCAGCCATCACAAAATATTCACTATTGTATTCATAATTTGAATATTTCTTAGGGGCCATCCATAAAGTCCATATTCACTGGGGGTCAAAGTTTTGGAAAATTCTGCATATGCTGATGTAATGTATGATGGCAGCTATCACAAAATATTCACTATTGTATTCATAATTTGACTATCTCTTAGGGGCCATCCATAAAGTCCATATTCACTGGAGGGGGGGGGGGGGGGTCAAGGTTTTGGAAAATTCTGCATATGCTCCTTCTTTGTTCTATTGCATACAAGATTGGGAGGAGGGGTGGAGGGTCTAAAATTTCAGAAATTCTGCATACATACTTTATGGAAGGCTCCCTACATATAAGAACCTCAATAACAAGATTCTGGTATATGCCTATTTAAGGGCCATGCACATAGTATATTTCAAACAGCTTTGCACCTTGGTATTGAACCGTTTTCAAAATATGATTGATTACAGTCAAAATTTATGATCTGAAATATATTACAGGTTTAAACCGCTAGCAAAATACAGTTTAGGACAGTTAAAATTTGCGGTCAGAAGTATATCATGGTCACCAGTAAAATTTATGGTATTTCCCTGGCACCCCAGTTGCCAGGGAAAGACCGTAAAACTCACAGGACATTTTTTACAGTGTACACTAGACTAAACATTGATTTTTAAAGATTTGTTACCCTGTTGTTCTACCATACTGTGATTTATCATTATCATATTTGTATATTACCACCGCCTGGCTTTGTGATAGGCATTATTGCTGTACACTAATAGTTAAGATATAGATGGAAAGCTAAGAGATAAAATTACGACTCAACCTTTATTAGCTGCAATTTAACTATTAAGTGTGTGCAAAGCTAAAAGGTATACCTCATGTCAGGATAAACGGGAGCGATAAACGACCACACTCCAAAACTCGTGAGCTTTGTAAGTTTTAACAAACCCCTGCAGGCATCACTGCTGATGCATAATGTGAGAAATGTTATACATATGCTATTATGCTATGTTTGTTGAATGTCCTATTAACCTATCATGCTGTGCTGATAACCACCATTAATTAATTTGATATGTGTGTGACGCCGCAGCAATTTAATAGTGGCAACACTTGTGGTTTCAACTGCCTACTAGGATTACTTTCACATCTTTTACAACTTTTATTTTGAATACAGACCAGAGAAACCTCTCAAATGTGCCTATTTTCATCTGGCTCTAATCGTCTGTCCATCATTTGTGCATTTCTCAATGGAGATCAAAGTACATGATAGATTTTAATCATTTTAATTAAAACGGACATAATCTTGATCATGTGAATCAGTTTACCAAATAAAACTGCTCTGTGTACATTCAATTTTCTGCTCATTAGGTACCTTCTTCCAGCGCTACCTCACTGCTCACCATGGCTAATGTTACTCAGAGTTTCCATGCTTGGGACTATGTCATCTTCGTTGCAATGTTGCTAGTGACATTGGGCATCGGCATCTTCCATGCATTGTCAGGAGGGCGCCAGCGAACCACGTCTGAGTACTTAGTTGGCAACCGGAAACTGAAATTCTTCCCTGTGTCAGTCTCTCTGACAGCATCATTCTTCTCCTCCATTCTCATGCTGGGTTTCCCAGCTGAGGCCTACACCAATGGTGGCATGTACTGGATATATGCAGTTGGCATCGCAGTGGGTGCTACTGTATCGGCAGTTGTGTTTGTGCCAGTCATCTACCCACTACAACTTACCAGTGTGAATGATGTAAGTACATTTATCATACCTATCTAGTATGGTTAATTATGTAATTGGGTTACGACATGGCGGCTACAGCGAGTATCGAGCAAGTGACTTCCCTACACCCTGTTTGTGTATGTGGGCATTGAATTATTCATATGCTCCGTACAGGGGTAGACCGTGATTGGTGGAGACGGTCCTGCGTTTTCATAGGCTGATTAAACAGACAAGGAGCAGCGTGAATTAATACTTTCCTGATTCGCCTGCCCTGTGATGCGGGCGTGCCGAACCTAGTATCTGTGTCATACTGTGGTGATAGATGTATTTCTATTTCCATTTTCCTCAAGAGTTTTGACCTTCTGGTCTCATCAGGCGATATGTAGCCAGCCTGTTTGGTCTTTTTTATTTCACGAGCCAATTTCTGTTTTTGTACCTTGAGAGAATAAAAGTTTGTTATATTTGCCCTAAGGGCAGTCATTTGGGTGAAGGGAATCTGTGTGATATGTTCAGGATTAAATATTATTTCCTAATGGATGTGGGGATCTGCATGTGCTCATGGGGGTGTGCTTGTGACCTATCATTTCATAGAAATGAAATGTGTGTAATTGGGCAATAAGTGTATATGGAAATGAAAGTACCTGTTTCAGGGCCAATAGGATACATAATTTCGTGCAAAGATCTTACTTTTATAGAACTATGGGGCATATAGGACCAATTCAGTGTTCATGTACTATTGTTATACAAACATCAATTGTTAAAGAACAGTAAGATTATGAAGTAAGGACAGATATCAATGTTTACCTCAGAACCATAAAAAAAAATTGTAAAGAGATTTTTGAAACCTCTAATACCCAGCCTTTAAATTAGATTCCAATCATATATTTCACCCTGATACCATCCGTGTAAATATTGATTGCATTAATTCCTAAAGGTTAACAATGAAAAAGACAAAGTATAAAGGCAAAGGCAAAGTAAATGAAAGACTGCGTAAAGTTTGGTATTCCTTGAAAGTTGTAAAATGGATTAGTGCAGATTAGAGCTATCAGTTTTCATTTATGTTCACTTTTGTTCCAGTACCTTTACTTACGGTATAATTCACGCCTGGTATCGGTTCTTGGGGCACTATCGGCAATCACAGGAATGGTGAACAACCTCCTTAATTTACCTTCTGAAAATGAAAAATATGAACAATCATCATATCCTGCAGAGCTATGTAACAATTTAGTAATTCGTAATTTGGCATTAACAAAATAAGAATTGTTCTCTGCAATTTACAAATACACCATAAAAAACCAGCGAGCATTAGCTACAAACTCTATCATTCGTAAACTATAAGATCATTATGATCATGTTTTTATGAAATCTCCTAGAGGATAAAATCATGCTGACAAGCTAAAAGGAAGTCTTCACAATTTATTGGTTATCAAAGTGAATATTGATGATTGTTGATCGTTTCAGCTTCTATATACATCAATAGTTTACTTTGCACCAGCAACTGCCTTTGAAAGAGGTAAGCATAACACATACGGGGCTAAACCTACCCTCCAATCCCTCATACAAAACTGCACTATACATGTTTTCGGCTCCCGGAATAGTATTTATTGTGATGGAACTTTATCAAATACAAATTTACTGAACTGATTAGCTAAGGAATCGAGTTATGCATGGATAATTGGACCTTGAATTGAGCAATAGTGAATTTCCTTACAGGATGTAATTTTCGTTATTCAAACATGGTGATTCTTGTTGGGATCTTTCCTGTCCTCTAATGTATTGCTGCCAAGCTGCTAGGGATGATATGGAAGATAATATGCGTGTCAATGGTGCACCCCTCTCATAGGATCTCATACTTTCTAAGTGGTATTCTATACAAGGTTCTCACTACGCTCTATGGGAGAAGAATTCCTAACAACTAGGCTTAGAGCCTTGAGACTCTAATGGCACACAGTTTTCCCGCTAGGTGGCATCATTGAGATTATAAGAATCTTTGGGTTGCATTGATGTACGTCTTTAGCACCAGAGGCAGGCCAGTTGATTCTTAAGGCTCTAAGCCTAGTTCGTTAAGAATTATTCTTCCATAGAGTTTAGTGAGAGTACAGAATACCACTTAGAGCGTGTAAGATCTTATGGACAGTGGTTGTGGCCCATTAGATTTTAGGTCAACTCTCGACTGTAGAACCGTCCCAAGGCGCTATAAATATCATGAAAGGAGTTCAGGGTGAAGGTTGTGGTTTGCTCCGAATGCAGTCATTGGCTACTGGGAGATACAAAACGGTTTTCTCTGGGCATATATATATATATATATATATATATATATATATATATATATATATATATATACAAAGGTTGTGAAGAAGTAGCCAGTTGAATTGTTGTACTTGTATATCTACCAATTACTATAGTGTATCATTTACCTGTCGAATTTATCATAGTTACATCGGCTTATACATTTAGTGATGTAGTATGTTAAGGAAATAATGACTTGGTTATTGTTTACAGTCACTGGATTTCCAACATGGGCATCAATATTAGTCGGGAGTGCCCTAACCATAATCTACACTAGTATTGTAAGTACTATACCTGTCTATATACTATATATATATATATATATATATATATATATATATATATATATATATATATATGTCTCTGTCCCTGTCTGTCTATATGTATGTCTTACTATATCTTTGTCATCTGCGTCTCTCTGTTATCCATCGTATACAAAGTCCCCATTGAAAGTGTATGGGGACTCAGTAAACAACCACCCATTGTATAAAACCTGCCAGATACCATAACTGTGGTATACGGATTAAAACCTGTGGTATACGGCCTCAATACCATGGTATACGGGAAAAATAGTCCCTTTGTGCTATAGAGCAGAAAAATAGTCCCTATTGCTATACCCTTTAATATAGCAATTACTGGGTTCAATTCATTCGAAATGATGGATAATAAATACAACAAACGATGATTATGTGGATAGGCGGCTCTGTAAACCACTCGAGGTTGACGTCGTAATACACTCGCTAGTGCTCGTGTATTACTACGCATCAACCTCTCGTGGTTTACCGCCGCCTATCCACAAAACCGTCGATTATTGTCTATGTCTCCCTCCTGATCTTCATGAAAATCAATGATCAAGGGTTTCAGCAAGTCTATGGTCAAGTCTCAGGTGCAAGGCTTGATGACAGGGTTGAAGGGAGTAAAACTGGTTTGTACAAGGTTGGCCTGAATACAGTGTATTTAGATGTGTCCCATCAGATCTGACTCTTTAAATACAGTGTATTTAGATGTGTCCCATCAGATTTGAAATGTAAATACCACATTTAGACAATAATAACATCTAATAATACTAATAGTTTCCTTTTCTTGTAGCAGATTACAGTAGCCATAACTAAGTGTTTATCATTTCATGAAAGGATTGACATTGTGAATCCTTTTGTCTTCAAATAGACTAGAAATGAAAATGTCTATTTTTAGGAACCAAGTCAGTAGTGGGGCAGGTGAATGGTCATACCTGTCCATTTCACCAGGCCTTTATAATTGGTGCATGGATAATGAAGTGTTAGATTCTTTGCAGTAAGCTGAAAGCCTGTGTGAGCATTCTAACCTCTAGATGACGTATATGAGCGTGATTTCCCATGCTCAATAAGGCATGGGCCTTAGGAAGAAGGGAATAAGAACTCAAACACAGATGTACTATGTACTACTATGAGCCAAGAACTTGACTGTTTTATTTGGACAAGTGCATCTGCTTATATACAAACAGCAGTTGGTACAGGGTAAGCTTGTGAATTCTGTGCTGGAATTGGCTGTTGGAGCAACAGCCAATTAGGGTTGACCAGTCTGGTTCCAGTTTGTCGCACATGCCAGGAGAGCCGCTCATGCCACTAACAACTCAGGTGTCAGTGTCATGTCAGAGCGTCTTACCCCCATGTGGCCAGACTGGGAACTAGAGTGAGTGATAATGAGGATAAACATGGCATTCTTTTCCTGACTGCCGTAAAGTCAATGTCAAGACAGGGAGGAGCAGCTACGAAATGGGTGACTGTCTTAATGCAGTCTTTTGGTAATGATAAATATCGACAATTTAAATTACTAATCTGTTCGCATAGAAACCATTATAACTGGTCGCAATAGGGATGTATAAACATGAACTTTACAATAGGAATACCATTTCAACTAAACTTTCAAAAATTCAAACCCCTTCATACGAAATAACCTTGTGAATATGAGAATTTCTTAAATAGGTACCATTGTATTGATGATATTTTTTCCAGGGTGGTATCAAAGCTGTGATATGGGCCGATGTCTTCCAAGCTACTCTTATGTTTGTAGGGCTCCTGACTATTTCAATCACGGTAATTGTTCCTACGCATGTTGCACTGCACACATCTCAACCGAATTGCCCTCGATTCCCTGTTGACTTGGCAACAGTTGCTGGCTGAAGTTTCACGATAAATACAGAAATACGATTACAACTGCCCTCTTGTAACATAAACACTGTTCATGTAATAAAATCCACTTTAGAACCTGTTGGCAGATTTCATAGTCAAATTCTAACACGTTACTGGTAAACAAAGTTAAAATGTCATCGCATTGCATATGTAAATGTATCGTAGATAAAATATAGTCAAGACTGCTGTTATTACCATAACTGTAATTTACTATGGATAGATAAAACAGTTTCAAATGGACACGAGCTATGGTTAACATAGTAATAACTTTACTTTGTTCCGACAGGCTATATTGAAAGTAGGAAGCTTGGCAGAAGTATGGAGCATATGTGATGAGTGGGGCAGAATGAATATCATTGAGTAAGTCATACCTACTTTTGTGTCTAATACAAAATATCTTACCATTGTTGCAATAGTCTCATAAAGGGGATTATGCCCGGCATCCACCTACAGATTCAAAATTGGTTGCGATACAAAAAGTAAAAATAGTAGACTAATCGGGAAGGCCCATATCGTAGACAAATGTCTACACAAGCAACGTTGCCATACATCATATCGGATTGTCCGGTAAAAAGAACAGGTGATCACCATCTTGATGTACCTTACGATATAACCTAAATTAATGCAGGTCTTGAGTAGTATTTTTTATTCTTAATCATATAATGCACTATAATTCCGGACATTTTGTAGGGTTGTGGATGTTTTTCATTCCTAACCAATATCCACGGAACAACATTATATGTACATATCAAGACACTAAAAGCCTGTTTCAATGTCAAACTAAAACAGTATTGATTTGAGACACTTAAACCTAATAAAAAATCACTAAAGACGTCGGCCCTAACTATGACATCGGTTGTAATGAGAAAAGAGTCGGCTACTATTCTTGCAGCAATCGTTTTGTTTCACTTGATTTTGACACAATACTAATAAAGCTTTGTCCATTATTAATTTACAGCTTAAATCCGGACCCCACAAAGCGCTTAACTTTCTGGTCTTTATCGATAGGGGTAGGATTTTTTGACACGTGCAGATATGGAAGCTACCAGCCAGCAGTTCAGCGTTACAGCTCACTCCCGACAATCACAAAGGCAAGGCTGTAAGTATTCATGCACACAGTTTTGGCCCAATTACTAAAGGTCATACAAATTGCAATCGTGCGTGACTGATACATCATGTAATAGCTCTTACCAATCACCACAGATGCAAACTCATGTTTAACTGTGTTGGATGGGGTCGCCAACAGCACAGGGATAATAATCATGACATAACAAAGCAAATTAACATCTTCTATAGAGGATATATATATATATATATATATATTGTAACTCGTCTTATATGAACTTCTCGAGACAATGAAAATATCAACCGGCGTTGGGGATGCATGTACAATTCAGTTGCAGTCACAATCTGAATGGTGCAAACTAATTACTCTAGCAAGGAGTAATGTCGAACGTAGGAAGTAGAGGAAAAATATACCAGTGTAATACGGTTCAGTTGCAGTCACAATCTGAATCGATGAGAATAATATAACTTTAAATTTAAGGCGTTCAGATACAAGGCTTCATGGTCTATTAGGGTTACAAGTGATGTTATATCTGCATTTAGTGAAAGTTTCATGTTTATTGAGCCATTATTTCCAATTTTATTACATAAAATGATTATTTTGTAGGTGATGCATCGAAACATAACCTGGCCATCATACCTGGTTGGTGCCTTGAGGTATCACACAGCTAGCCCTGATGATGCCTCAAGGCACTACCTGGCACGAATGAGCTAATTGATCGAAAGATTGAAAGTCGGTTAGAGGTAAAATCTTTCAGAAATTCTGCATACGTACTTTATGGATGGCCCCAAATGCTTACATCATATATGTATAGTGCAAATTCACCTCAATTAAGGCCTGGCGTCCACCTACTACGATATGGCTCCGATATTGTCTACGATGTGCCTCCCGATAAAAAATCAAAATCGCGTCGGAAGGTCACCTAATATCGGGGCAGTTGACCATGTTTCTGCGATTGGGCACCGAAAAACACTCATTACGACGCATGGTGGATTGGCATGTCTAGACATTTGTCTACGATTTTGCACCTTCCCGATATGTCTCCGATATTTGCATTTTGTATCGGTGCCATATCGGTAGGTCTAAATTTCTATCGTAGTAGGTGGACTCCAGGCCTTACACGGAGGTCACCTCATGCTAGATTTACAACATCACCCCAGCAGTCCCGGTAATGGATTTTGCCGGATCGTAAGTTGACTTGGTGTTTTATGGTATTACAATGGTATGTTTATGGTTTTTGCCCGCTCGGCCCCCTAGATCCCATAGACTTAAGTAAAAAGGTTACAATTATAGGGTGGTTCTCTCCTTGATTCCTTGGACGACCATAATGACCTTCCTGGCATCTCTATCCGGCGTGACCATCTTTGCATACTACGCCAGACTAGGCTGTGATCCTTTGGCAGGTGGCTTCATCCAGAATTCCAATCAGGTAGGAAATCCAAGACAAATGTTATTACACATTAATTCCAGTGTATGATTATTCATTGGAAATTCCTTGATAGTTCGTAGCATTGTAGGATCTTAACAACATTTTTGTTGAGTACTTTAGTAAGGGAATTTTGCATGACTCGTCCATAGATGAAAAAAATCGATAATGATATGTAGACCTATATCTAATTTAAGCATACTATTTCAGATTTTCACTAAAGGCATCACATTTAACACTTCCTTCTATTTGTTATGCAGAAGTTAATATATTCTCTTTAGTAGTATATGAAAAGGAGGCTTGATAGCAAATTCTGGACAACATCTTTTTTCAGCTGGTACCTCACTTTGTGGCTGATACACTAAACCATCCCGGAATACAGGGCATTCTTATGGCCAGTCTTGTGTCGGCCTCTCTCAGGTGATGATTTGTTATTTAACCGAATTCATGACTTGATACCACATTATTATTATGGTTATTAATTTTGCTACCATATTTGACAGTTTACATATGTCAAGAGCTTCCCTCACTTTGTCCAACGAAGGAAGGTTCAGCACTGAGTGTTAAGTGATAAGTGGTGCAATCTGTAGGCAGATGCTATCAACCAGCATGTGATGAAACTTGGCCAAGCAAGTTGGTTTACCAGAGGCCAAGACCTCGGGCGGGTTATTAAGCTTGGCAGTATGCATGTACATAGATACATTTCCCACACTACACCGCTCACTTCAGCCAGCTCACTCGCCACTCGCTCAATTCATTCACCGTATCCGATACCCTAATTTACCTATCAGCCATACTTTTACAATCAATTCACAATTGCTATATCAGGACTGAAATAAAATTCTGTTACTACATAAATGAAATTATACCCCCCCCCCCCCCAATTGGAGAACGGTGTGAGTAATGTAATGTTTTAGTCTTTTTCGCTAACTTCCTTTTGACCGATGACCCAGTTCATTAAGAAAAAAAATCAACTCATCTTGAATTGATCGAGAAATAATTTGTCTGGAATTTGGCCTGAGCAAATGGGTGCTCTTCCATTTATCTTCTAACATATAGTCTTCAGCGGACGGCGGAGGAGGAGAGAGTGAGGCCGAGTACTCGGTGTGCACGGTGAGCGGCACTCGGTCACGTGACGCCTAGGGCGTCTTTAGCAGCGGCCGTTCTCTCCCGCAACCGCATTAGTCCCCACCCCGGTAGGCACAATCGTTAACGCGGAGGGCGGTTGGAGAATAGTTGAGAATTCATTGAAACTATCAAAACTATGAACAGGACAGAGTAAATAGTTTTCGGGCTATTAAAAAGAAAGCCCTACGATTGAGGGTATGAAAGAGTGGACATAAAATGTTTTGTAGGGCGGGTGGATGGTAAAGATTTTCTGTATGTCCATTGGAGGCTTGGAGAGTGAGTTAGGCGGGATGTTGGTCATGTGAGGATACGGCTGGAGAGTGAAACCTCTCCCGCCTACATTACCACCAACAAGTTGGCGACAATGCAAGATTTAGGACACATGAGAGCTAAAAGATATATTACATACATAGGAACGTGTAAGTTAGATTGGTACATGGAATTATTAATCATGTGCATACCCTAATAAAGCAGGTCGCATGACCGCTCCAGTATGTCTCTGATAGTATTTGTATTGCTATTTTCTCAACTGGAACTAAAGGAAAATATAATTTCCTCCTGGTATAAATCAAAACCTCCTGTCTACTATAATTTCTGATTAGAAATACACATTTATTGATGTACATTACAAATAAGGGTCCGTTTTGGATATATATTGAAGTAGATCATCCCTTTGGACATTTCCTAGCACTGCTTCATCTACACTGAACTCAAGTTCTGCTAATATGTGGAGAGACGTCCTGTGCCCCATCTGGCCTTCCCTATCTGAGAAATGGAATGTTCTGATAACCAAGCTGCTAGGTAGGATGTCATCACAAGTTAACTATATCCGGCTACTTATAAGACACTTCTGGTGAATTAAGCTTATCAATGATTATATCTCAAAGATTTGTATATAGATACATAGGATTTGCCGCCTTTCATTTACAGTAAGATGCAATAAAGGAAAGCAGAGCTTTCATATAATTGTTTGGATACACAGGGATAAGATCAATTATTCTGAAGAATAGGGGACTATCCGAAATTTCATGATTTTTGTTTATCATTATCTGATTTCTTTGATATTTACAAATTGGTCATACTGAAACCAAAGGGAAACACCAGCAGGCCACCAGATGGTGCCATCAGGCCAGTGAATACCGAATCCTGATCTTATGTATCACATCCCAAGGCATTCCAGGGTCATGTTTTACCACCAGCCTTGGCATTGTTCAAATATATTCCCTCCTACATATGTTTTTTCCAACCATGACTTACATCCCTTGATCTACACATAAAAGTATGATTCCTCCACTGAAGCTTTTTATTACTCACCTATAAAGACACTGTTGATAAAGTATAGGGTGCCTATAATTCGCCAACTGGAGAAGCTCTGTAATATCCTTATAGTGATATCCTCATTTTTGCTCAAATATAATTATGCATAAACTACTCAAAGATTGTGGTCACTCATACATGAAATCATTCATTGTTGTATATCTGATGTACTTTACAGTTGTGGTATTCGGTGTGGTATCAACGGGACTGTCCTTCCTCTTCATTAATCTCGGGGGTACAGTTGTCCAGATGGTTGTCACCTTCATGTCAGCTACACTAGGACCTACAACCGCCATGTTCCTTCTAGGCATCTTTTTCCCCTTCGCAAATTGGATAGTAAGTTCATTTCTGAGACAATTGCTATATTGATATGAAGTGGAGTTGCTAGGAGTATATATATTTATTACCCACCTAATACAGAGTCTCCATGCTAAGCCTATGAAGCTTACAGATCGCTACTGAGTAGAATACGGACCTCCAGAATCTCCTAGGAGAATACGGCTTTTTGAGCCACCTGATGCGTATTACAGGAACTAATTTACATAAACAATGTATGGCGCTTGGGTCGAATTTCTAATTATTTACAAGATTTTTTCCCTAATAATTACTTGAAAGGTGAGTAATAAATATTAAACATTACCATGATTTGGATCCGAGTAGCCGTATTCTCCTTGTAGTAGGAGAAAATGCCCTAACTGTGGCTGAACTATGCCTTAGTTAGAGGTCACCGGGAACTAAGACATAGTTCTGGCCACAGTCAGGGCATTTTCTTATTATTACATACCTTAATTTGATTTTTTAAAAAACCGCCATTTATCGAGTCTGATTATAATACTGCATTTAACAGAATACTGACGGAAAATAAACATAAGTATTGATGTTATCAATGTGTATAGCACACTATTGTGCTACTTTCGGTCTCTGTTGGCGAGTTTGCGGCTGGGGGTATTGCCCAGGATCCCTGACCGCATCTGTTGTGGTGGAGGGGGTGAGCAGTTAACAGTGAATGCATACCTAGATCGGCTGGCTGTGTATTCTAGTTGGCAAAAGCTATTTAATCAGCTTTTGCCGGTGATCTTTACCATGTGCCACTGTAGAATTTGGTCTGGACATTCACTTATAAATTTACACTGGCTTTTCCAGTTGGCCGACTCGGTGATATGTGGTCATTGCAGCTGGCCAGCACTCCACAGGCCACCACCGGCCCTTCCCTGAGTGCACCTGGGACCTGTTTCACCAGTTCTGTGACATTAGGCTTAGACACACATCAACAGTGGCACCAACAGTGCAAGCAACAGCGGAAAACGTCTAGCAAATATCAGAGGTTCGGAGCAGCCAATCTTCTTCATATTTGAGACGATTATAGGTTATGTGTATCCCCTACTCGTGTTAAAGTTTCATGGCTAAATTCCTACGGGAAGGGAGTGAAATTCCGCGTGTCATCGATTGCAGTCTTGTGATCTGTCTGTATGGTGTCACAGACACAATCTAGACATGTCACGAAACTACTGAAACAGGTCCCAGGTGGCAGTGGGATTCTTCACCTGACCATAGCCCTGTGGTGCCGGGCCCCCTTCTGCCCCCTCAACCAAGCAGGTTGTTGCCGCCGAGCAGCCAAATCTTCTGGGAACCCCGTACATCCCCTGGCCGAAGTTAGAGCCTGATTGGTGGAACAGCCGCTATAGCTTTTGCCAGTGGTAATGTGGACAGGTTAAACTTGGGAGGAGTGATAATGACCGTCAATTTAATAGGTGAAATAACATTTCAGACAGAATCTTAGTCCAGAATGGGCTGTACAAATTCATAACATCAACATTATCTTCATTTACTTTCATTAGTTCCTTAACTACAGTATTCAGCTGAAAATTGATGGGCTGTCATCATTCTGTACAAATCCCAAGATGGCAGACACCACCAAAGTGGAGGCAGCTGAAGTGGCAGTATTAAATACGCCTCTATCAAACAAATGGGGAACAAGCATAGAATGATAATGCGGCCAACTTCCACGAGAAGACGAGAAGCAGTGCCATCTGCTTGACAACTCTCTGAGGGTGGTTGTGGCCCCTAAGATTTGAGGTCAACTCTCGACCGTAGAACTGTGCCAAGGCGCTATAATATCATGTAAGGAGGTTAGGGTCAAGGTCGGGGTTTGCTGCGAATACAGTCATTGGCTACTCGGTCTACTCTATTCCTTATATGGACTTAGTGTAATGGGACAACTCCATGCTGGTCTGGTCGGATTTCCGGTGGATGAGGACCATTCTCCCCCCAGATCTTTCGTGGCGCTAGCTCTGGCTTAGTCACTGCCCCAACCCAGAGCCTGTTCCCTGGGTATCCACTATAATAGAGAGGAGACCAGCGAACTTTTCAGATTCAGAACAAGGCAACTGTCAAAAGTTATACAAGTCAAACAACTCACAAATCATGAGTATGGAAACATAGGAATTGTTAAAGGAGCTTTACAGACAGTCCGGTTTTTCTTTTTCATACTTAAACCATTTTATAATGGGAATCCGCAGTTGATTAGACTGCCCCTTCAGAGGAGCACATGGGAATTGTTGACAAAACAAAGCCTTGCAACACATGAGGTGCTTTCCACTGTAGAAAGTAATTCCAGAGAATGTGTCTCGTTTGAAATAAATTATAAGGGAAATGAGAGTATTTCATTTACCATTTAAATATGTTAATCTCTATTTACAAGTAGAACACAACATACCCCCAAAAGCCCTCAGAATTTAGGATATTTCAAAAACTGGCGTAGGGGCCACATTTGAGCCCAAACAGGCAGGTTGGGGCAGAGATACAAGCGACCGCAGGAAGTAGAGCGCAGGATCTCTGCTGGGAGAGTGGATAAGGACTCTAGATTCTATGGGATCGTCGGTCGGCTAGACATAGGTGGTTCAGTGGAAAAGCTCTACTGATACACTTTGGTTGCAGCGGCCCGGCTGAAAGGTCTGTTAAAGGCCTGTTTAACACCTATCTGGTGGAATACTAACTTATGCTCTATTACGCCAGGCATTGTCTAATGAAGGTTAGTTCCACAGAGCGACAATAACGATAAGATTTTGTTTGATAAAAGGTTACCTATATCGTCCATATGGTCCTCAGGAATGGCGCAATGAGTTGTATCTGTTGGTACTAGATTTTCCCACCTTTTTTTATGTAAGTGTCCACCATCCCGTCATGGATCGTATAGCCCAGCCTGATTGTCATTCGTTCAATATTAAACAGACCCATGGTAAAAGAAGACCAATGGAGTTATGCACCCAATTCAAAGCTGAGTAACTGGAACCAAGGTTCTGATGAGTAGCTTGTGCCTAGAAACCTGGAAAGTACAGGGTACAAGGAGACCTCGTTTGGGAGTTATCATTTCATAAATATTATTTCAATAATATTCAAGCTAGTTCACTAAGACTGTCCTAGCTAATGGGAGCCCGTCCATGAGTATTGTATAAAGTGGCTGTTCCACCAACCCGGCACTAGCCACAGCCGATGCCCTTGTGGTCCTCGTCGGCGGTGATGATTTGTTCTGTGGAACAGCACATAACCTATGCCTTCCAAGTTGGCTGGCGACCAGCTCCTTGCTGTGTGTCAAAAACCCATTTCCAGCCTGTCCCCAGCTGGCCAGCTGTGAGTGCTGAATTGTACAATGATGCCTGCAAAACATCGCCGGCAAAAATCTATTTGAATAGATATTTAGTGGCGGCCAGTTGGCTGGCCAAAAACACCATGGGCTTTGCCGCCATCAGCGTTGACAGTTTACCACCAATACCGCAACTGACTCTGTCAATATAAATGGGCTGCACCCAGAAGCCACTAACCCGCAAGCGGAGACAAAAATTCTGACAGTTTGGGTCCTCTGGGCAGAATTTTAGTGCCATAGTGTGCAATACACATTCATATCATCAAGGCTTATCTTCATTTATCTTCATCGTTTGGTTTAACATGGAATTCAGCAAATATTTCACAAGCTGTAACCATTACCATACAAATCCTATTGGTGGGACACTCCTTCACTTAATCACTGAATTTTATTCAGCCTGATCATATGGGGCGCCGTTCAGGACAAATCCCTTTCGTCCTAATTTTCGTAATATACTATACCTTTCATCCCACGTATTTCGTTCACGAAATACACTATGAAACGTAGATTTTATACCCCAATAATTTTTCTCGGAACACAAAAATATTTTACGAAATACTTTTTCTTTTACACAAATTTTTCCTTTCCAAACTACTAATTTCGTCCAAAAAATCCATTTCGTAAAATACGAAATGAATTTCGTCAAAGATGAAATAAATTTCGTCCGTCACGAAATAAATTTCGTCTTTCACGAAATTCATTTCGTCGAGTTCCGTCTACATACACCAGGGGGCGACACTGTGCTGCTGAAGGTTGACATCGCTTGGATTATGGGAATATTTAGTGGTCAGTTATCGTGGACTACACCATGTAGGAGATTGAAATACAGAATACAAACATGAATTATTACTCCGAAATACAAAAAGAATAATCATAAAAAACATTATAACTGATCTTATGGAGACTAAGAGCCTTTACTACCCTACGCCAGAGTCACACTGGCACTGCAGTGGCAGTGGGAGCAAGCCTGCAAAATGTAAACAAAGCGTAAAAACGTAAACAAACAGCAAAGGACACATTGTTTACGCATAAAACTAAAATAATTATAACAGATTTTAGATTTGTTTTATATATTCTGTACTGAATGTCTCTTCACTGGCGTATTTCCTTTTTTATTAAAAAGAAAAACGTGAAAATGCTAGGGTAGGGTGGGGATCGAACCCCAGACCCCATTACCCCATAACCACTACACCACCAGGAACACGTGCCTGCCTCATCTCAGATGGGCCCCTGTAGAATGCTGTCCCTCCACCATACTGTCCCTCCACCACACTGCCCCTCTACAATACTGCCCCTCCACCATACTGCCCCTTTACCATACTGTCCCTATACAATACTCTCCCTCCACCATGCTGCCCCTCCACCACACTGGCACACAGGGAAGTATGGTTGAGGGGCAGTATGGTTGAGGGGGAATATGGTGGTTGAGGGAATGTAAGGGGTGGTATGGTTAAGGGGCAGTATGGATAAGGGGAAGTTTGGTTAATGGGCAGTATGGTGGAGGGGCAGTATGGTGGAGGGGCAGTATGGTGGAGGGGCAGTATTTAAGAGGGGCAGTATGGTGGCGGGAAAGTATGGTAAAGGGGCAGTACCAATTCTGTTTGATTATATTACCATTCAATCGCCATGTATTGCCATACTTGTTGGTGTAGTGGTTAGAGTATTGGTTGTTAATCTCGGGATCGCGGGTACGATCCCCGGCCGTTTTGAATTTTTTTTTTAAACCTGAAACTTATTGATAAGCAGTTATCAATAAGAACAATTCATGAGGAATTATCAATATTGAACCCGATCTTGGAGATACAACACATAAGGGATTTGTATTTCAGGAAAGTATAAGGATATGGTATTAGTATGGCGCCTCCAGCGGCACAGTGTCGCCCCCTGGTGTATGTAGACGGAACTCGACGAAATGAATTTCGTCCGAGACGAAATTTATTTTGTGAAAGACAAAATTTATTTTGTGGTGGACGAAATAAATTTTGTGGTGGACGAAATTTATTTTGTGATGGACGAAATTTATTTCGTCTCTGACGAAATGGATTTCGTCTTTTATGAAATTGATTTTTTTGACAAAATTATTAGTTTGGGAACAAAAAATTTGTGTTAACAAAAATGTATTTCGTAAAATATTTTTGTGTTCCGAGAAAAATTATTGGGGTATGAAATATACGTTTCCTAGTGTATTTCGTGAAAGAAATACATTCCGTATTACGAAAGGTATACTGTATGACGGAATTATTGACGAAAGGGGTTTGTCCAGAACAGCGCCCCATATTATCAGTGTTGTGTATAGAGGAGTGTTTGAAGCACTCACTAGTGAATGAAGATAATGCAGATAATGCATCGCCCCTGTGTGTTCATTGGCCGGCTGGCTCCAGCCAACCATCCAGCTTGGTAGAACTGCTCGTTGGGCGCCCGCCGAGCAGTGTGTGTGCACCTTGTGGTCGTCAGCCGGCTAGGAATTGGGAGGGTTGGTGGAACAGCATGGACAATTCATACACCTTTTGCACATTCTCAGCCCGGCACAGGCTCCACTGGCTGGCCCTTGCTGCGTGTTTAAGGCCTATTTGGTGGAACAGCCACTTTAGGTTGACCCACATCATCTGTGGGTCTTGTTGGCATAAAGAAAAGGGTCTTCATATGCAAGCCTAAATTATTCAACAAACCCAAGGTCTTATGGTGATCGTGGCAATGGAACAACAACTGGAACACGGCACCTAGAAGTAGGTTTACTGCCACCAGTAAGAGGAGAACATGAAAGGAAAATTTTGAGCCAACTCTTTGGTTTCCCATCCACTAGAAATTTGGAGGTGTATTTTCTTATAATCAATGTCATTGCAAGCTGCGATCAATGGACATTATCAAGAAACGTCAAGAGTTTGAGTCTGAGTTTATTTTTATCACACATTTTGTTGGCTCCGTAATTTCACGCGTCGGAGACGAGTTAGATTAAGGAGCCTATCAAATGAGTGACATAAATAAACTCAAACGAGTGGCATCTAGATTTTATCCTACCCAGTTTCCATATTTTTTTCCCGTGACATATTTTCACCCCCGACATAAACAAATCCCCTGGCATTTTTTATCAGGGGTAGGATAAGAGTTTTTACAACTATTTGTTGTCCCCCTCACTCCAATACATTTTCAATGGGGAACTTGTAATAGCTGAATAATAAGGCATGATCAGTAACATTTGATTCTGTTCATCATTCTTTACCCATACTCTAACTGATGATTATTCTATCATTAACAGGGTGCCGTCATAGGAGGGTTCATTGGCTTTATTTTCGCCCTCTGGATGGGACTTGGTGCCTACTCAATCAACAGACAGAGGGTATACCTAAACTCAACTATAGCAAATTGTACAGCATATGGTGCAAAATTCATAACTGAATCTACGTTAACAACAACAACAACAACATTGGCACCAACCACAACAACACGGCTGATGACATCTACCCTTGCTACGGTGTAAGTATTATAGAAACTGACCTACTCTATACAAAACACATTTGCATGTCAAACTGTACAAGTGTGTATTTGAATCTATCATTGGATACTGGATAGAATACAATTATATTCAGTCCATCAGTTTTAGGCATTTTTTGTATTGATATTTGTATTGATTTTCTTGATTCAGAACTGAGGACAATCCCATAAACAAGTTCTACTCGGTCTCCTACCTGTGGATTGCTTGTTTCAGCATGATTATTGCCTTTATCATTGGACTTTTAATCAGTCTAATCAGTGGTAAGTTGTATATATATGGTCTGGAAAGCCATATAATATCAATCATTATCACAACCAATTCCAAAATGCCCGTGTCTATGATTGTAAACAGAGTTTGATTTCGATAATGGCACTGCTATGTTATTTTGCGTTGTGAATGTAAGCATAACAATATGATGACTAGATATGTATGAAAACATATTTTCACATTACTTCACTAAAAGGCATGTGTGTATTTGATGCAAAGATAAGATCCAAAGAATTACCCACACAAGTAACTGTCATCAATACCAACATGTGTTTCATGTATAGAACACACACATTTTATGCCATTAGACCACACCAATGATAGGTCTCTATGAAAAAAAAGTGATAATCTTTTTCTTAGGACGCATGCATGGTGTGGAGCCCTCTCCAAAATTGCTACATCCGTGGGTCAGACACTGTTATCATGCAAGGGAGAAAACAGATAAAGAGGGCAATACCATTGTTAATGGTCCTGAGAAAGGGATAGAGGTCAGTATCGTAAACAGCACTAGAGAAGCTGAATGAAATCTGTTCCGATTTATATTGGTGTGTTTAAACTTAACTATCTAACACAAAAACAACGAGGAACAGATTTAATTCAATCACACTTGAGCCGTATCATTAGTATCATATACCTGAATATCATCAAAAATAACAAAACCATGTAGAACAGAACAGCAAAGTATATCTATTCGTCTCTCAATAATGAATGAAATCTGAAGAGCTGACCCTTAAATATTAGATATTAGGTCACAAATATATTGTCTGCTCTTCAACAATTGGTATATAAATAAGTTATTTTATTCAACGGAATTCAATTAAATATAAACAAGTGATTAGGTTGTTTTTTTTTATTAAAAACAAAAGATGTTTGAATATTTGAGGAGATGGTAGACTTGGGATCTTTATCTATCATTTATCATATTTTCTATCCCTTACAGAAGAGTGACGAGAATGAATACGTCTTTGATAAGGATGACGAAGTTGTTGTGACACGGATGTAATTGATGGTAGCAACATGCACTCAGAGCTGAAGGTGTTCCGCTGTCTCCACCTCCCCTTCTTACAAAATATCTGCAAATCATGTCTACCTTCGTGGTGCTTGGGCTTACCGAAATCTGCTCCAACCCAGTGACATCACATAGAGCGACTACATTTGGGATTAAAAGAACCAGTGTAACTGTCATAAGTAATGAAAGACAAACAACAAATAAAATTTGAGTTGTGGAAACTAGATGTGTTAAATGACCTTCACATACAATCCAGCCTTTTATCTTACCCCTAATAAAAAACGCCATAGGCCTAACATGGGATTTGTTTGTTTTACGGGTGTGACATAAAGTGTTGTTTATGCCACTACTTTCTAATACTGAAAAAATATGGAAACGGGGTAGGATAAAATCTAGACGCCACTCGTTTGAGTTTCAGCTTATTTATGCCACTCATTTTGATGGCTCCGTAATGTCACTCGTCTTCAACTCGTGAAATTATGGAGCCAACAAGGCATAAATAAACTGAGACTCAAACTTGTGACGTCTCTTGATATTATTTTATGCATCCACAGTTGATTAGACTGGCCCTTTGAAGGAGTACATATGTGCAAGGTGCTCTCCACTTGAGAAAACAATCCCAGAGACTGGTTTGACATCACAAATAACAGGAATGTGTGTATTGTATTAACTCTTTTTACAAGTATAGCACAAAATACTCCTCAAAGTATACTCAGAATTTAGGATATCTGAAAAACTGGCGAATGGGGCAGATTTTGCCCCAAACACTCTTGTGGAAAGCGCCATAATATGAAGGACAGATTAGCTGTGACACCGGTACAGATAATGGTTCATATTAGCCCTTTCAGTCCCGAGCTCCTGACAGCAATCCCACATAAAAGATATATACATGTTTTGCCTGCCTCAAGAGATTTAAATCAATTGAAATGATTTTTCGCATACATAAAACATATTTCATTAGGAATCTCATAATGTTACAAGTGGTTTATTCTATGTTTTGTTGCCGTGGCAACCATTCCCTTCATTTCCTATGAAAGAAATTTCGTAAATACTGCAGCCTATACTGGTAGGCCACCACTGTTAAAGGTAATAAGCTCAACCATAGATCTTTAAGCCTATGGGTAACAATCTGGAAAGTTTTAAAGTTCATAGCTATATCAACTACCATGACACATATGTTATGAAAATTAGGAATAGAGGATGCTAACGGAATTATGCCTTGTGGCATCATCCGCCCTGGGCCGGGTGATGCCTTAAGGCATCATCCGCCCTTAAAGGGTTAAGACACGATGATACAATATCACATTAGGAAGAAGGTGTTCCCTATAAGGAAAGTGGTTGGTCATGTGATGTTCAGACAATTGAGAAGTTTGTTGGTTTGAGTACATTAGAGTTCTGCCCTGCTCTATGCAGCAGAGTAGGAAGAAACCATCTAGACGATAGCAAGGTGAGCATTGCTTGCTGCTTTGCAGTAATTAGAATGCTCAACAGGAGCTGGAGACTCTACTAATGAATGAAATATCTTTCTTTTTTTCATTTTGCACTGTAAAATGGTACATTCAGTTAGGCCTCTGCATAGCAGGTATTCTGGCCAACAATTTCATAACAGTAGATAATTTTCTGACAGTAATGCTATGCTAGATGGCGCGAGTGCTGATCCCTGCTGTGCGGTAAGGCCGGCGGACCCATGTATGCAAATACTACGGGGTCGCCCGCATTACGTAACTCAGTCCTTATATAAGGACTGAGTCCGCAGCTGGTCGACAGGTCTTCTCACGGTGCCTCTCAGTCGAGTGAATGCCTGGAGCCTCATAAGTTGGTTAGGTTTCTTTGGGACCTTTCAACGGTGAAGAGACCCAAATCTCTTCCCGTGCTAGTTGGTGCCCCGCAGCACCAACATACTGTAACAAGATACACAAATAAAGGCTTTGTATCTAAATAGTCCGGAGTCTGGTCTTGTGTTCGTAGTTAAGTGCTAGGTTGTAGATTCCGTGTCTCCCTACCTTTCCCGGATTCAATCCGAACCCACCCGTGCTGAGGCGTTAGCACAAGGTAGCGACTGTTGTCTCAGCCACTGGTGGACTGCCGCTTCATGGAGAGTGGTCACACACTCTCAGCGACCAGTGGTTCGCTACATATACAAGTGATGATGAGATAGATCATAGACGACATGATGAAGTTATCCATGAAACTATTAGATCTATGAGCGATGCGACCATCGTCGTTCCCCAAGTCTTAGGTAACATCTTAAGGTCGGGGTCGTGAAGGAGTGAGTCAAACACTATCAATGCGACGGCTTTGATGAGTGTCCCCATCGTGAGTAGGTCCGCCTGTGTGACCATAGACCGTATTAGTGCTGACGTCATTATCGGGATTTCCCCGCTACCACGTGGCATTTTGGTGCCAAACAAGTCCAAACTCCGCGAAGCACCGCATAGACATAGTATCGAGTCCGATATGCTGCCGACTAATGATGAAGGTTTTTTGTGTTAATACAGTAAAAATAAAGTAAGTGGAGAATATATTTATGAGGAAACATGTTTATAGAACTGACCTGTGACTGGAATATGAAAATGTTTGCTGGTAAGACTAATGCTACACCAATATTTGATTTCATAACAATGGTGCCAACCTTGCACTCGAGTCTCAATAACTTAGTTGAGTTGTTCTTTGAATATTCAAAAGTTTGTCAACACTAATAACTTCGATTATGAGGAAGTTATCACATTGGTACATCTTTTCTAGTGCTATAGTGCAGTTAAATATAATGTAGAATAAAAGAATTCGAGGTTCTAGGATCACCGACTGCTGCACTCAGTGAAGGCATATCCCAATGTTTGGCACCAGAGCGTAGGGAAACCCCGCTCTCGGCAGGTCAAATGACGTCACACTAATGCGATCTATACCGCTCAGTACCGGAACGGTGATTTCACGGAAAAAGTGCTGTGAGTTACGTGTAGTGCCCCTTATTACTGCTGCGGCCTGGCTCTCAGAAGATCTGAGAGCCACGCCCCCATTCCAGAAATGGTCTTCTTGACAGCCCCTGGTGAATCTAGACCCTCCGCTAAGGTCTGTACATGTAGAAGTAGACCTTGAGAACCGTAGGCCGTAGTGGATCCCGGACGTGGCGAATGATGAGTGTTGCCTACCTGCAAGCCTGGGGGCCTTGTTACGTTGAGTGGAGGGCGGGCAAGGGCGGCGCTGTAGGAAGTGCACATGCACGTGGCGGCCGGCCTGGGTACCCTGGAATCACAGTGAAGAGGTGAGGAGAACCGTATGGCCTAGTAGGTCAACGCAACACGGCGGGAAGGTGCCGGAGGGATGACGACCGTCCCTAGGACAACGTCGCAGTCTTGAAGTGCAGCGAGTAGCTAAAAAACAGGGCCCTGCAGCAGTGGCGTCAGAATACGGGGCCGAGGCAGTGGGGGCGACTGCCTCCCCCTCCCCTCAAGTCAAATTTTATTCATTGCTCCAAATTTTACTCAATGAATTATAAAAAAAACCCGCTTGACTAAACAGTTAGCATGTGACAATGGCTAAGCCTTGACTTTTCACTGTGGGAAAATGTCAACGTTACTGAGGTAGTAGGAATGGCCATTTGAGGACTGTTGTTCCATATCGAATACGTCCCGACGTCGTTTTTATGATACACAAAGCTGAAAAGGGCATCCCTTCGGACAAAGTAATAAAGCTTTCTTCTATAATCTATATCTAAAACTGATGAAAAAACGCCATTTTTATTAACTTACTGAACCATGGATTCATAGCTCATTCACTACGTCTGAAAATGGAATCCCTACGGATAAAGAAACTTGATCGGAAAAGGCCATTTTATAGAGATTTTATAGGTATATCATATTACCTCGTGGAGTCAATGCAGTAATAGGTATTAATCAGGGCCATGTTCTTGTTCTGCCTTGACTCTCTAATTAGTTACTGTGTCCGTAGGGGTTCCAACTGCTAACCTGAAGCCCAACGCACACTGGGCGACCTTTTCCCTTGCGATATGCTTGATACTTTCTAGGAAAAATATCGCAAGGGGGGTGGGGGTGAAATAAACTCAGCAGGGGTCGGGAAAAGTCGGCGACAAATTTTGCTCAAGCGTCGGTCCCCCCAGCAGGAGGTTTACCGAAAATCTCTAGGCCTATCAATGCACACCTTGAGACTTTCCTTGAGACTTTTCCATGCAAAAAGTCTGGACAATGGATAACCGGCTTCCGGTAGCAACAAAATGGATGCGAGGTGGGCCATTTTGGCACTTATGTTTAAAAAAAACCCACACTTTTATTTATACTTATATTTTTAACTCAAAATCATGTATGAGTAGGACGACAATGGATTGACGAGTTTATAGCTAATTTTGTCAGACTAATTTTTTATATTTAATGAATTTTTACTATCATTTAATATTTTTCTATAGAGAGAACATATTGGCTGAGACATTTGAGACCAGCTGCGGGCTGGGTATATCGCAAGGGGAGGGATACCTCCCCATGTGCACTGGTCGCTCGAGACTTTATTGGGACCCAGGACCCAGGCCGACGGCCCGCCCAGTGGGAGGTGGCATCTAAAAGGCAAAAGTCGCATGCGATAAAATATTAAGTAGAAACCAAACGAGAGTTAGCCTTGTCAATGCTTATGCCATGATGGACAGGTTGTGTATTACTACACGAGGCGTTAGCCGAGTGTAGTGAGTAGCAGACCTGACCAGAGGGGCATAAACATTGACAAGGCTAACTCGAGTTTGGTTTCGTATTTATCCTACCCCATCTCACCAATATACAGAGAAAACTTTGTAATTATCCATGTTAGTAGCGTATTGACACTCGTCCCTGATTGGTCCGTTTTCTTAATTCACCTCGGTGCATAAATAATACTTTATTCAACGCTCAGTCAAATACACTGAGTCAATGTTAAACCTATGGCGTTTTCTATTAGGGGTAGGATAAAACGTGTTATATTTGAAAGTCTCAAGGAAATTCTCAAGGGAAAGTCGGCGACAATCCCCAAATCAGCGGGGGAAAGGGGGTGACATTGGGGTGCATGATGGGGTCTGCGATATTGCAAGGAAAGCATGGCAAACATTGAAATATTGTACCGGATAAATATCGCAATGTCAGTTTTACGGCCACTTTTCCGCTAAAAACGAAAAAAGGGGCACAGTGTGCGTTGGGCTTTAACTACAAAGAAAGTAGACGTTAGGATACTCAACAGGCCTAAAAGCACTTTCAATAACATCTATAAAATGTTTAGTTAAAAAATCTGGCGTTCATGTACAAACATGAAATCCCCACAGCGCTTCTACAGACACGCTAACATTTTTTTGTGTGAGTTGAAGTGAGGCAGGTGCCCATGCTTACTCAACAAAAATAGCCAAACACACAGAATGAGTTCTCGCCTGTAGATGACTGGAACATTCATGAATACTGAATTGTCAATTTTTTGTCTTCATTATCATTACCTTTTGGAGGATAATCCAACACCTTAAGAACAAGACAAGCTCGCTTCTATATCTGCAATGCCTTAAAGTACTTGTCACCATAACATCTATACATCAACAACACTCAGATGGACATTTATCAATATGGAATCATATAGAAGAAAGCAATTAAGCCAATATGATACGTCTATTTTATTGCTTGTGATTGAATAAAATAAAAAGTACAAGACTTCCACTTCCTGGATGTGCCATCTGTATTCCAAATATCAGTTAGTTACGATAAGTCAGACATAGTTCAACCTAATCTCATAGCTCTATTTTCTTTAATGCAATTAGGTGAGTTTCTTTGTTTCGCGTATTTCAACTGCAGATACCAGGATAGTATGGATATTATGCAGGTAGGTCCACAGCTTGTTCCACTTGTCGTCGTTCAATTAGCACTGATGTTGGTATTCATAGGTTGAGAGGTTCCATCTGTCAAATCATAAACATTTACTATTTTATATACTCATTTTCAAGTAAACTCCTGCTTTTAGCATTCAGTTTTACTTTCTTTTTCAATTACAAACATTTAGTTACTGTTATCTATCAAATTTTCTATTATATTCATTAACATTGCTTCACATTAGGGGTTGATATATTTTTGTTTGCTTGGTTGGATTTTCAGACAAACTTGGTTTAAGCACACATTATAGAAAACTTCAGCAACTTAAAATATATTTGGTTTTACATTGACGATTTGTTACATATGTAAGGGACCAGTGGTCAGTCTACTAAGACCATGGTGGTGCTAGAGAGGAGCTTTGGCTGTACCCGACACCCAGCCACTACACATACAAGAATTTTACTTTTTAACCACAGGGTCGTTAAATTTTGCAGGTATGATACTCATGCTTATGCCTCCCAAGTGTATATATGTACTTTTAGGATATGATATTATCGTAAAACTGGATGAGTTTTAATCTTGGCCACCATATGCCACGACTGGAGTTTGGCATAGTAACTTCATGAGGCGAAGCCGAGTGAAGTCCGGAACAAAAACTCCATGAGTGGAATGAGGTGGCCACGATTAAAACGAATCAGGTTTTGATTTTATCCTACCCCGTCTCCTCGATTTTGGAATATTACGTGAAAACAATTCTGTATGCCACTAATGGCATATAAAACTCTGTATGCCAGTGAGTGTGGCATAAGGAAACTCAATGTTAAGCCTATGGGATTTTATATTAGGGGTAGGATAAGAACTAAAACTAACCTCTGCTCCCTTCTCAGTGGGTGTGACAATAATTTCCTCCTTCTGTGGGTGGTAACAGCACCTCACCCATGGGTGTAGTAGTCTAGGAGCTATCTTCTTACCACACATGCCACCTGAATTGTAATTGTCAAATATACTCTAATGTCCCAGGGCTATAACAACAAGGCAACAGGGTCTGGGTAGTAGAGCCTTTGTTCATATCCTTCAAAGTTATTTATTAAATAGAATCAAGTATAACACTGAAAAGAAAGAAAAGAGAAGTGGAGTAGTTCAGAGTCTGTCTGGGTGATACAGCTCTGGTGAGAACTCTAATCGATCGAGTAACCTCGCACCAGGGACCTGTTTCAGTAGTTTCGTGACATGTCTAGATGGCATCTGTGACACCATATGGACAGATCACAAGATTGCAGTCGATGACACACAGAGTTTCACGCACTTCTCGTAGGAATTAAGCAATGACACTTTAACATGAGTAGGGGATACATATAATCTATAATCGTTCCAAATATGAAGAAGATTGGCTACTTCGATCTTCTGATATTTGCTAGTCTTTTTCCGCTGTTGCTTGCACTGTTGGTGCCGCTGTTGATGTCTGTCTAGGCCTAATGTCACAAGACTACTGAAACAGGGACCTGTTTTACTAGTTTCGTGACATTCGGCCTAGACAGATATCAACAGTGGCACCAACAGTGCAAGCAACAGCGGAAAAAGACTAGCAAATATAAGAGGGTCGGAGCAGCCAATCTTCTTCATATTTGGGACAATTATAGGTTATATGTATCCCCTACTCGTGTTAAAGCGTCATTGCTTAATTCCTGAAGGAAGTGAGTGAAATTCCGCGTGTCACCGATTGCAGTCTTGTGATCTGTCCGTATGGTGTCACAGACGCCATCTAGACATGTCACGAAACTACTGAAACAGGTCCCAGGTCCCTGGTGAGGTGCCGTGGTTGAGGAGGTGGCGCCTCCTGGTGTTTCAGGGTATATTAATCTTACAGAACGTATGCTATCAGTAGTTATCGTTAGATATGAATGATAAACGTGAAATAAAAGTACAAATACTTGAGGATCTTTAATAACTGTTAACTTTTAAATGATAGTGTGTCTTACCAGTTATAAGACTAACAAATAGCCCCACTAGAACGGCAATGAATAGACTGAAACAGGCAATCCACAAGAAGGATATGGAGTATAATTGGTGTAACGGATTAGCATCTTCTCTGAAAGTGAAAAATAGCATTTCGATAGAAAACATTTTTAGCAAAGTCGACTTTTCTTCAGCAAACAAGTTGCCAAATCCCATAAATCTAGAAGAACTGTATATTCTTACCCAAAGCTTGGAGTAGATGTCAATAAGGTTGAGGTGGGGGAAAGCATCGGTGTTGACGAAGAGGTCATTGTAGAATTTGATATGAAGTTTGTACTGTAGTCCGTGCAATTCACTGTCGTTGAATTTAGGTAGGCTGTCTGTCTCTGTATAGAGTAACCCCCAAAGCCAATCCACATGGCAAAGGTAAAGCCAATCAGTCCAGCAATAGCTGCACCCTGTTCATGGAAGTAATTATTTCCCTCATTAACTCAGCAAGGCAAGTCAAGTTCCTGTTGTTAGGCTAATGAAGGGTATGAATATAACTAACACAAAATACTTGGTAAAATTGGCGATCAGATGAATCGATTGCAAAGGCAGAGGTATGTGTATTGAGAGACAGTAGCCCTGTCTCTCGATATCATACTCAGGGGTATAAGTCCTTAAGACCTTAAGACCTTAGGCCACGCGACAAGGGAAGCCTTAGTTAATGCTTTAAGGTGAATTTGCACCCCAAGGTCAGGAGCTACCCCTGAATATTTGCAAAAAATTATACATCTCGAGTCCTATGTAAGTTGTCTGGGAGTGTCCAAGCATACCCCTAGATACCTTCACTTTATCATACTTCCAATATGCTCTATAAGTGACCTGGCAGTTTCCAAGCACACCGATGACTATTTGCACTATGTTTTATCCGTAGGGTGCTATTTGTGTGGTATGGCAGTCTCCAAGCATGTACCTCTGATTACAAGCAATATATTATACCTGGAGGCATATATACTCTTTACATAGATTACCCCAAAAGATACATTCTATTTACTAAAGATAAGAGTGTTGATAGTATGCAACTTACTGGAACTATCAAAACACATATTCATAATAATACTCACAATCCAGTTGACAAAGGGGAAGAATAGACCCATTAGGAACATAGCACTTGTAGGGGCTCCTGTGGCTGAATTGAAGGTCATGACCATCTGAACAAATGTGCCTCCAACATTCATGATCAGAAGGGACACTCCTGTGGACACCACACCAAGCATAACCACTGTAAGATGAACATATGGACGTATTTATGAATTAACAATGCTATAAACCTAACAAATAATTGGAATCAGTCAGACTGTATTATCTATTTTACTTGATTAATTCAGTTTAAGATCTTATTTCAAATCAATTCTATTAGTAACAGAATCAATTTTAAATCTCTGTCAATGTCTAACACTAACACTGATAGGTGCCTGTGGCAGGGCCGCAAGGATAAAGTATATGAATAGATAAGTGCAGAGATGGGAAAAAAGGATAAAGATAAAATACTAACAGAATACCACAGGGAGTCCCTAATACGAGGAGCTAATGTTATTTCCATTTACAATGGAAAAGCGAGGTATACCTAAATTACTTCATTAAATAAAAGTAAGATAATATCATAAACAATTATGTACTTGAGCCATCTGTATTTGATCGAAAATTAAGTATCAAGAATGTTTCAATAAACCTAGGTAATTGATCTAATAGTCATTCTCAAGTGTCATGAACAGGATTACTTAATGAAACTAATTTCTGGTATTAAATTCGGTGTAAACATCCTAAAGCATAAAAAATGTCTCGGTAGGGGTCTGAGTATAACAGGTTCAATAACCTGGTCAGTAGATAAAGGTAAGGAGTGTGTGTATTACAGTAAGGAAGAGGTGCTAATATGGAGTGACTGGGTTGATATAGTCATATGCCTACCCTTCCACCAACCTCATACTTCCTTTCTGGGTCTGTGTTTCTTTTAAGAGCATAGTGAATGGTCTGTCCCTTCTGATGTGGAAGTTCCAATGCTATATAGTCAGGTGTGTCCCATCAGATTTGAAATGTACATGCATTATAAAGTGGTAGGAGAGCAGTGAGCCAGGAAAAACAGGCTCTTGAGTGTAGCTAGTTGGTCAGTAAAGTAGATGGTTTGGTTCTGGGAGGGGAAGGCGTGAGGGCTATTCTGGTATGCCTGTAGAGTGGCTTCAGGTCCAGTGTGTTATACCTAAATCTTCATCTGTCCCTGTCTATTAGTAAATATGTCTATTTCTCTTTGTTTATGTCTGTTTTCTGTCTCTAGCTGTCTGCTTCTCTGTATGTCTCCCTGGCACTATCCCTGTCTATATACTGTATACATGTATAACTCTCTCTGTTTATATCTTTGTCTCTGTCCCTGACTGTCCATATGTATGTCATACTATATCTTTGTCTATGTCCCTGTTGTTTGGCATGTATGTTTGAGTATTTCACTTTGTATATGTCTTTCTGCATCTCTGTCTCATTGTCTCTGTCCCTATCTGTATATGTCTGACTCTCTGTCTGTTTACCTGTCCCTGTGTGAGTCTCCCTTCTGCCTCTGTTATCATCTGCATCATTATCTGTCTCTTTGTGTCTCCCTCCTGGTCTTCATGAAAATTGATGATCAAGGGTTTCAGCAAATCTATGGTCAAGTCTCAGGTGCAAGGCTTGATGACAGGGTTGAAGGGAGTAAAACTGGTTTGTCAAGTCTGTACAAAGTGGGCCTGAATACAGTGCATTTAGATGTGTCCCATCAGATCTAACTCTCTGAATATAGTGTATTTAGATGTGTCCCATCAGATTTGAAATGTAAATACCACATTTAGACAATCATCTAGTAGTTTCCTTCTCTTGTAGCAGATTACAGTAGCCATAACTAGGTGTTTATAATTTTATGAAAAGATTGACATAGTGAATCCTTTTGTCTTCAAAAAGACTAGAAATGAAAATGTCTATTTTTAGGAACATATCATATATTACCCACGAATCCCCACTTCTTCCCTCTTCTCCACCTCAACCAAATCACGGCACAAAAGGCCAGGGGTTTGTTTTTCAGTCACAGCAATTTTAATAACGACCGTTTACAGGCGTCAGTGTCCTATACACCTATGATCGTAGAAGATCAGCCAACGATTGTTGGGCTATGACACCTAGGGAGGTTTGAGGTGTGCTATAGTCGTGACAATTGTGGAGCATCATAGGTGAATTTGTCGGCCAAAGTGTCTCAATCAACGACAATGTTGGACCAGTCGAACAGGTATAATGGGTGGTTGTAACTTTTTTTTTCAGATGCTAAATTTCATTGAAATCAGAAAATTTTGGGGAGGATTTTCTACATATCTAGTGTACCTATAGTCGAAATTTCATAATTATCCTTATCATATTGTGATTCTGAGAAATATTTTTCTTAACCAACATGTTTTAGTTGACAGCTGCGGGCACTGCAGAACTCAGCTGCTTTTGCAAAACCTAATGCTGCGCATTCCCCAATCTGTAAGCATTGCTTATAACCATTGTCATGACAGAAAAACACATTGCATACTTCCATGGCTTTTCTAATAAGTCATTCTAAACGACTGTTTTGGCTTCGATCTCCCGTGGTGCGCTACGATTGTGTCGTTAGGACACCTACCATCTTTTGTCTTCCAAACTGTCATACATTCGCTGGGCGAATATTAGAGTATCGGTACTGACTGAAAAACAGGGCCCATGGCCAGATCCAACTGATCAACCATTAATTGTATCTCATATTGTAGATGTCACACGAGACGCTATGGACAGGCCGTGGCCAGGTGCTCATCCTAGAATATATGGGACAGAGTCGAGAAAGGGTCTGTTACTTTGGCCAGCACACAAGAAATCTACAATGACAGAGTACAGATGGCCATGATGCCACCTGGGACCTGTTTCACTAGTTTCGTGACAAAAGTGTTAGACAGACATGAAAAGCGGCACCAACAGTGCAAGCAAGAACGGACAAAACTAAGTCTAATGTCTAAGACCGGGCACCCACCAACGCCGACGCGAGCCGACGCGAGCCGATACAAAATTACCATATTGCAGCACGTCGGGAGGCATATTGTAGCGTATCAGTTTGTGTCGGCTCGCGTCGTAACGTCGTAACGTGTTGGGAGGGTGCATGAAAAAGGTGCCATGTTCCCGATACACCCCGGTATAGCTCACAGCGCAACCAGCATAATTAGCAGTATTTCCTTTATAATTCCAGAAAAAATGCATATTTATGATTGATATTTTACCAGTAAATACAAAACAATAGTATATGATATTTCATAATAATATTTGATGAAAAAGATTCCAAGTTAAAGTATGAAATGATCGATTTGATACCCTTATCTATTATCAAATTTTACCATATTTGCAGAGGGGCATCACCACTATATATCTTAGGTATTCTGAAAATTCAATAATTTTCCCTCAATTATTTCATATGATTTCCTGTTGAAAGCATTGCCATTACGCACCGATGTGCACTGACGCGCACCGACGCGCTACGACAATCGATACATGATTGATTGTCGTAGACCCTCTAGATATGGTTTTTATATCGGTTCGCGTCGGGCCGCGTCAGGCCGCGTCAGGCCGCGTCGGTAGCGTTATTGTAGAAACCTTACCAACTGCCCCGATATGCTCTACGATTTTGCTGCGATATGGATTTTGTATCGGGAGGGCAATATCGGGGCGCGTCGGTTCGCGTCAGGAGGCCGGTGGACCCCCCCCCCCCCCCCTAATTCTTATGAAACCAAACACACCCTGTTTGGGGTCTGTCTTGTCCTAAGGGCAGCTACTAGTCAACTACTAACTACTAGAAACTAGTCAACCCCGATAATCTGTGTCAGGACTTAAATGGCCCCAGAGGTTGTCGTGAGAGGGGCAACAACGTCTCGGGGACCATCTACATAAATATCGACAGCTATGAAAGTGTAGTTTAGCGTTTCCGGTGTTTACAATTAGTATTCATAGCGACGAATTTTCATATCTTCTCATTGCTCCCTGGCAATCATGAAAAAATCCGCAGTGGTGAAATTTAACGACTACGACCATTACAAAAAGACACAATTTATCGCTGACTTCATCCCTGGAGGGCCACAGCTACAAAAGACCGGACCCGACCAAAAGGCCAGGTCTTGCATTAGCGATTCCCAATAAAAGGATTTTTTTATATCAGCCTATAAGGTTTGTTCCTAAAACACAAACTGGTACATTGTAAAACTATTTATCTTAAAATAAATGGAATATTGGTTGAAAGCACGAAAAAATACCACATTTTTGGTCAGTATTAATTGAGCAGTCAAAATCGCCTATTTTTGATGGTTCGGCAGCAGCGACTCTAGTTTTTGTCCTGGTAGTTAACCTTGCAACTAGCGACAATTGCAGCTCAAGAACAGAAAAGAATCGTGATTGAGTGTTCAATTGTAATAGAAAAACATGATCGCTAACAATTTGTATCGCAAACAGTTTGCGATGGTCTTGGCGACAAACTTATGTAACGGGACCCTAGTGACACACGCAGAAATCCCTGCTTACGCGGGGTGTCCGTTAGGCAGGGTTCTACTGTATATGGCCACAATATGGTCTACGATGAACCTCCCAATAAAAAAATCAAAATTGCCTCGGGAGGTCACCTAAAATCGGGGCAATTGACCACGTTTCTGCGATTAGGCACTGAAAACACTCTTACGATACATGGTGAATTGGCATGTCTAGACATATGTCTACGATTTTGCACCTTCCCGATATGTTTCCGATATTTGCTTTTTGTATCGGTGCAATATCGGTCTAAATTTCTATCGTAGTAGGTGGACGCCAGGCATTATCAAGGTCTCAGAGGAAGGTGTGGAGGCCTATGACCGTGTTGACCGCTTGAAGATGGGCAATGTTTAGGATGCTATAATCAATAGGTCGCATGCTCTTCAGAGTTGACTGTGCGCAAAATCCTGGCATACGCTCAGATATTACTACGCATCAACTTCTCGGAGCATACGACCGCTTGTATCTGAATCAGTCATACTATTTATATAATATAAGCTGAGCAGCTTCAATATCTAGTTGGGCTCAGTGCCACCACCACTTACCCAGCATCTTGGTTACCAGTATATTCCATTTCTCAGAGAGATTTGGCCATTTGAGGCAAATAACATCTTTCCAAAACATGGCAGAGATAGAGTTCAGTGAAGATGATGCTGTGCTGCAGAAAGATAGATAATTTAGATGTTTTGGTCAAATGTTGCATTTGTAGTATGTATCCTGCCTAAGGGTAGTAATTACGAAAGAGGAAAATAACAGTGAAGAATTTCTGTAACAGAGATTAAGGACATTTGATAAACAAAGATTCCAAATACAATGTAATAAAATAAAAATTGGTCTGTAGCTAAATACATGTTCTCCAACTTCCAACTGCATTTCATGGCTATTATTAAAAAACAAACCAAATTAGTCCCTACCTACTCACCTTTTCTTCTTCAGGATTTTTCTATGTTAAAGTTACATACTTAGTCAGTAAGTTATATTATATCATGATTTTATGGGCCTGTGTGTTAGATTATGATAATTTAAAAAGGGTTTTAACCTCAACCCTCTGTATTGCCATGGTTAGATATAAGTTTAAAAAGTTCTTTTACAATCAACCATGCAATAGCTTCAATGTTGGTTTGGTAAACGATAAATTGTGAAACCGTTTTATGATCAGTATAGTAATAGCCCAGACATGATTTGAAATAGGTTATAAACATACTGTTACCTGAGAGAAGCTGACACAAGACTGGCCATGAAGACGCCTATCATTCCAGGGTAGTTCAGAGATTCCATTACAAAGTGAGGTATTAACTGAAAAGATATAAAACATGCTAATGGAAGAAATAACTTTTATAATCAACAACGATAGAGCACTTTTGCCGATGTGTACATATATAGGTCAGGTATTTTGGGATGTACAGATGGATTTAATCAATTGACGGCATTTCAATAAGTTAGTGGATTAATTCATGTCATTTGAACAATTACAGCCTTCAGTTGACATAATCAGACCTTATAATCATTGTGACAGACAGAGTGGAGTTGCAATGGCTCTACTTGAGAACAGCGCCAGGTGCCAGCTGTATTGAATTTTCCAAGACGGCTACTATGGAGAAACCAAACAAGAGTTAGTTGTGTTGTTGTTTATTGCACGACGGCAAGATTGTGTATTACTGCACGAGGCGAAGCCGAGGCAATAATACATGATCTTGCCAGCGTGCGATGAACAATAACACGACTAACTTGAGTTTGGTTTAGAATTTATCCTACCTCGCCTGTCTAGATTACTTCTATATTAACAAATGAAGTCATTTGTCAAGTGTATCCCACTAGAGCGATATTTTTCATTTTTCTGAACTCCAGACAGAATACAGTGACCTAATGTTAAGCCTATGGAGTTTTTTATTAGGAGTAGGATAATGCCGAAAGCCTGTCGCCCTTGGATGCCTTGTCCAACCCCTAGACCTAAGGTACTAAATAGGAGACCAACAAGTTTTCGTCAAAGTCGTCATTCTCCGTCTTTTTTTTTTATTGGACGTAATTCAACTACAAGGTTGGTTTTCGATTACAATCCTGTATACATTATCCCGGGTTCAAGTCAGTGTTATTTACTAAGTCAACATGTTGATACTAAACAAGTATGATGAGAGATAATGAAAAAGTACATTAAATGAACGGGTAGTTGGAAAACTACCGGCGTTGTTGGAAAAGAGTGTTTTTAAGTCCCAAATCTTATTTATCAATTTATAAGCCACATGCGGGAATAAAGGAGTGGATAAGATAATTATACACAAGGACATACCCTTCTAACCCAAATCAGGTATCGATCTAATGTACTTCTTAAATGAAGCTTTTCCACCTATAGTCTTGGCCTCTACCGGAAGAGCATTCCATAGGTGGCAACCTCTATAGCTTTGGCATCACTTATAGAACTCAGTTTTTGATCTTCTCATTTCAAACAAAGGTTTATGACGAGACCTTAGCACTGGCCGTTCATTTACCATTTCATTTTCATTTCCTTCCGGAATTTCCACATTACCATGTTCATTTAAGTATACTCTTCTCATGTAAGTAAGCAGTAACTCATTTCGCCTACGCTTCAGGGTAGTTATTTTCGTTTTATCGTGAAGCTGTTTGACAGTGTTCACCAGGGCCTGATCACCTAGGACTATCCTAAGACCTTGGTTCTGGAGCCGTTGAAACTTATTACTCCAGATTTTATTTGCACCATCAATCATTAAACAGGCATAATCAAATAATGGTAGATGACACAATATGGCCAGATAGCAAAAATAAACTGCATATGGAAAGATTTAATAGCCTTCAGGCACTATGTCATTGGAACTGGCTGTCAAACAATCAAATGACAGTAGTAGTAGTGATGGTAAAATTGGTTATATAACTGGATACTAAAAGCACAGAACACTAAATAATAACTCAAAATGTGTCTAAGGGATGCCAGAACATGGCAACATAGCAAAAAACTGCATATATAAAGGTCATATAGCCTTTAGGTTCTATATGTCTTCAGTACTGACTCTCAGATATGTCAAACAACTAGGAATCTTTTGAGCTATTTTTAGTGTTTTCTGATATCAGGTTCCAGGTATATTACAGGATTAGCTACCCTGGCGGCAACTCTTGACCGACATTTTTGACAGCCGGTTCTAAAGATATAAGGTATCTAAGGAGTTTAAAAGCCTTTTATATGCAGTTTTCTTGCTATCTTGTCACATTGTGACATCCCTTAGAGACATATTAAGCTGTTTTCTCGTATTTTGTGATCTTATAATCCAGGTGTATAACTAATTTTGACCCCCCAGCCACCACACTTGTTAAGCCGAGCACCCACTCTCCTAACACACTATGAAAAGTGCTGTGAATGGGCTACGATTACAAATTTGCCAATTGTAGAGCTATTGGGAAGGCTCTGTCGGAGTGTGTCGTAGTGTGTCGGAATGGGATTAGCAGCAATAAAAAGAAGACCACAGTACGGACACAAGCTACGATTCAAGAGGTGCGCCAATGCAAATCTCAGGCAAATAATCAGTAATATCTGTTCAAGATTCTTACTAAAAGAGTAAAAATTATTCATTGAGATCTAAAAATGAAATAATTTCAATATGTCAGGCATTTCTTCTGGATCAGTTCTTGAATATGTACAAAATACCATTGTAAATATAAAAAATAAATGACATATAACTACTAAGAGCTCATATATATACATCTCTATATGAATATGGAGATATATCTAATATATGTATGTATATTCAATTGTCTAGGGATGTTCCTGGGGCGATTACTATTTTGCAGGCCGAATAATCAACGAGGGGAGTACATATCCTAGAGAGAATGTTTCCGACACACTCCGACAAATCAAACATGTTCGATTTTGTTGGAAGGCCTACAACACAGCATTTTTAACGTGGCACTATCTGAGCGTGTTGGAGTGGAGAGTTGGAGAGTTGGAGAACACAAAACCCACTTCAACAATAGATCCGTTCCTTCCGACACAAATTTTATGTTTTCATTGAAACGCTTGTCGTGAGGCTATTGTAGTGTGTCGCAGGCGCAAATCGTGATAGTGGGATACCCCCTATAAACATTTTTGAATGCGAGTTCTAAAGTGAAATACCTAAAGACTATTGAAGCTCTTTATATGCAATGATATATGATACGTAGGATGTGGAATGAACAGTAAACATTATATAAAACTGTGACAAGGAGTCATCCCTAATTATCGTTCATTATTACAACTTGCAGGGAGTACCCAAGAAGTTACTTTGATTAATCTCATGGCTTCTCAAACCATCAAATACAAAACTTGTAACCAGCAATGTCTTAGAAATAAGGACGAACAGGGGTGTATATGCCAAAGGTTATAACCACCCAATTCACCTATAATCTTTTTAACTATAACATAGATACAGAGATATTATCCCTGGCATCAAATGATGCTTAACATGCATGAATCCAGGAAATATGAAGGTCTCTAAGGGATGCCACAATGTGACAAGATAGCAAGAAATTCAATTCAAGTTCTGAAATCATTTTTGAACTTGCTGTCAAAAATATGAGACAAGGGTTGCCGCAGGGGTAGCAAAACCTGTAATATACCTGGAACCTGATATCACAAAACACTGAAATAGCTCAAATGGTTCCTAAGGGATGACACAATATGGGCAGATAGCAAAAAAACTGCATATGGAAAGATTTAATAGCCTTCAAGCACTCTGTCATTGGAACTGGGTGTCGAAAATGTCAAATGACGGTGGCTTTAGCGATAGCAAAATTGGTTATATAACTGGATCCGAAAAATACAGAACACTAAATAATAGCTTAAAATGTGTCTAAGGGATGCCAGAATATGGCAACATAGCAAAAAACTGCATATAAAAAGGTTCTGTAGTCTCTAGATAGCTACTTGTCTTTAGTACTGGTTGTCAGCTATGTCAAACAACTTGAGTGGCAGGGGTAGCAAAATCAGTAATATACCTGAAACCTGATATCACAAAACACTAAAAATAGCTCAAAATGTTCCTAAAGGATGTCACAACATGGCCAGATAGCAAAAAACTGCATATGAATAGATTCAATAGCCTTCAGGCACTCTGTCATTGGAACTGACTGTCAAAAATGTCAAATGACGGTTGCGGTAGTGATAGAAAAATTGGTTATATAACTGGATCCTGAGATCACAGAACACAAAACAATAGCTCAAAATGAGTCTAAGGGATGCCAGAACATAGCAACATAGCAAAAAACTGCATGTATAAGAAAGTTCTGTAGTCTTTAAATAGTACATGTCATTGGTACTGGTTGTCAGATATGAGTGGCAGGGGTAGCAAAATCGGTAATATACCTGGAACCTGATATCACAAAACACTAAAAATAGCTCAAAAGATTCCTAAAGGATGCCACAATATAGCCACATAGCAAAAAACTGCATATGAACAGATTTGATAGCCTTCAGGCAATCTGTCATTGGAACTGGGTGTCGAAAATGTCAAATGACGGTGGTGGTAGTGATAGAAAGATTGGTTATATAACTGGATCCTGAGATCACAGAACACTAAAGAATAGCTTAAAATGTGTCTAAGGGATACCAGAGCATGGCAACATAGCAAAAACAGCATATATATAAAGGTCATATAGCCTTTAGATACTATATGTCTTCAGTACTGACTCTAAGATATGTCAAACAACTTGAGTGGCAGGGGTAGCAAAATCGGTAATACACCTGGAACCTGATATCACAAAACCCTTAAAATACCTCAAAATGATCCTAAGGGATACTACAATATGGTCAGATAGCAAAAAACTGCATATGAAAAGATTATATAGTCTTTAAATTACTTAAGAAACAAAATGTGGAAAATTGCAGATGTGTAAAGGGGACATTAATAGTACACACATGAAAAAGGCTGCTGTAGGCCACTGAAAAGACATATTTTGATTCTGTTTGCTGTACTGAGTCCACAAAGGACCAGACTATGGAGTCCAATACCAAAGTTTAATTTAATGAGTCATTGTAATACTTTAAAGAACACAGAACCAAGTAATGGTTTTTTAGCACTCAGAATTATAGGCGTCCAGGCATTTTGACGGGAGGTCTCTTCAACAGCTGTTGTCATGGTAATCTGACCACTTGCCAGAGCGACAACAAGTGGAAATGTTAACTAGAAGGATGGATCTACAAGATAAAACAATAAAACAAATGTTTCCAGGGGGGGGGGGGCAGCCAACTCCTTAAATAAGCCTCTTTTCCAGATTGGCCCAGGGACTATAGGTGAGAATGATCGTGCAGGAATGGTAAGGCGGTAGCAATGGTAAGGCAGAAAAGGTTAACATGGTAATGGGGTTAGAATGGTAACACAGTAATGCAGTAACATAGTAATGCAGTAAAATGGTTAGAATGGTAACGCAATAACAGGGTTAGAATGGTAATGCGGTAACAGGGTTAGATTGGTAATACCACAACAAAGCTATACTGGTAATGCAACAACGGTAACGGTAATGGTAATGCAGTCACACTGGCATAAATTTTGGCGTTTCTTCTACATATTTGAAAAGATGTGAGTTCTATGTATTTACTATGCAAATACTAAGCATTTATATTTTACTACGCAATCCAGTCAAATTGTTGTAAATTCTGGTGTTTTACTACATATTCGAGACAAGGGGTACCACGTATTGGCTACGGATTGTAAACGTTTCTCTTTACATAGCTTTTACATTTCTGTAGGTTTCTCAACGTATTTTACGCATAGATCTGTACGCATTGTGGTATTTTACTGCGTTCATTTACGCATGAAAGGTGCGTAGAGATAAGTTTAGACTTTTTAAGACTCATTCTGATACCATGTTTTTCTACGTTTTTTCTACGTTTCTTTACGCATTCCGACTTTCTTTAACTTTTATCCTACCTCTAATATAAAATCCCATAGGCTTAACATTGAGTTTTCGCATGACACTGTAGTGTTTAGAGTTTAACTTTATTACAGTGTCATATTTATTTCATATACACTGCCTTAGGTAGGGGAACACATTTCATGTTACACAGGACTCCTAGAAATAAGATGGCTGCCTAAAGAAGTGTTTGTCACTCCCCAGTACATGAAACCCTCTGAAACACCACAACCACGATGACTGGCATACAGAGTTTTATATGCCACTAGTGGCATACAGGATTGTTTGTCACTCCCACTGAAACCCACTGAAACACCACATCTGGCGACAGGATAAGTGATTCACCAACCAAAAAGGGAAGCAAACTTTATGTTCGACATTGTGAATACATGTTTACTGTCAGTGAAAGCTGTAACTGGTGAGGAAGGCCACATCTTGGGAGTCAGGTCACAGGCCATGTGCTTCTGCCTATTGTTTACAATACATGTGCTGGCAAGGAGTACTCAACAGTGCCACTAGTACAACTAGAGACTTGAAAAACTGTAATACTCACACAGTGAGGGAACAATGTCAGGACTAATTACCAGACAAAGAGCGGTTAGTTAAGGTTTGCTGTTAGTTTGACTGGGTGAGTTGACTCTGTGACTATTTATGTGAGAACATCTCAATACTACACCACAGCCATGGCAAGTGGGGGTTTACCAAACTTCCCATCATTTTTTACGCCAGTGTGACTGGGGCACGTTTAAGTACCTTTCTCAACGTTCATCAGCGCTAATCTACACTTCTGTATGCATTGTGCCGTTTTACTGTGTTCATTTACGCATTTAAAATGCGTAGAGATAAGTTTAAAATTATCAAACCTCATTCCGTATGTTTCTACGTTCTTTCTATGTTTGTTTACGCATTCCGACTTTTGTTTACATATCTCTACACTTTCGGCGTTTTATGGCTTAATTGTAGATTTCCAAATGAGTAAAAGAACGTAGACGTGCATACAAGGGAAACAGTTAGAACGGTGGTGCAATAACGAAGTTAGAACGGTAACACGGTACCGGTAACTAGGCTAGAATGGTAAGGTGGTAACGGCAACGAGTTTAGAATGGTAATGTGGTACCACTAACATGGTATGAAGTTTAGGAGGGGATAACACGGTAACAGGGTTAGGATGGTAATGGTGTAATTGTAAATTGGTAATGTGGTTAGAATGGTAACATGGTAATGGAAATAGGGTAACAAGGTTAGAATGGTAACGTGGTTAGAATGATAATGCATAACAAGGTTATGCGGTAGCCCAGTAACAGTAATGTGGTAATAGGGGTAAGCGTCTATTCCACCAACGCAGCACAAGGTAGCGCAGCGCCTTGTGGTCGCCTATTGGTGTTTGGCGGCAATAGCCGGCCCAAATCTCCTACCGGCGGCGATAATCTGCTTGGTGGAACAGCTCATTATAGCTCATAGCACCTTCACGGCTGGCCCCTGCTGACCGCTGGCCTATCCCCATGCCTCCAAAACCCAGTCGCCGGGCAGAATCGGCTGGCCTGTTGGTGGTTGCCTGCTGCTGGCCGGGGCCATGAGCCCATTTTGAAGCAGTTCCACCAAGACGTTGTGAGAACCACAGAGAAGGCCGGCCGGATGGCTGGGAATTATGAGCGCAACCTCCCCCGCAAAGCACTGCCAGCGGAAAACTGTTTGTCAAGAGCTACACTAAACGGCATGTCAAGAGCTACACTGAGAGTAATGCCGAGAGCTGTTCCCAGGGTCCAAGTCGACCGCTCACCTGTATATACTACAATACACACCATCAATATTAAGCTGGCAGGCCTGGGAGTGGTACTCCTATGGGCGGAGACCGAAAGTTTGGACAGTTGCAGCAGTTTGGGCAGAATATAAGCACCATAGTCGAATATACACATTCATAACATCAAGCCTTAACTTTATTTACCTTTATTGTTTGGTTTAACAGAGAATCCAGCACAAAATTGACAAGCATATATGAGCGTTCCCTTCCAAACCCCAATGTGGGGGCACACTGCTCTGCTTGATAAGTGTCTTTTGCAGATCCAGAGGGGCACAGTGTATAGAGAACCACTCGCCATGCCGCCTATGGGATCAATGGAGAACCTGGCTTGCGCGTTAGTTCAGCGAATGTCCACCAGACGTCAGCAGCAAAACCGAGGCATGTTCATCGCCTCGCCAGGTTCGGCCACCCGCAGCACTTTGCGGGCGCCTGTTGGTCGTCGCGGGTCAATTTGGTGGAACAGCTCGGAGAATTTAGAGGATTTTGGGCGGCCGGCATCAGACGTCGGCTGGAGGATAAAAACCCGCCTGCTGAGACCATTTTTGGTGGAATAGCCGCTTTAGGATAGTAACATGGTTAGAACGGTAACATGGTAACAGGGTTAGAATGGTAATGTAGTAACTGTGATGTAGTAACAGGGTAAGGATGTAAACATGGTTAGAAGGGTAATGAGGTAACGGTAACACGGTAATGGTAACGCGATAACGTGATTAGGATGTAATATAATGCGTTTGCGCAATTAGAATGCAAAGCATTTTGATGGGTTAAGACTATGGACATTTTGATAGTTATATACATGACGAATGTCTATAAGTCTCAAGCCTAGTCATTTTTGATAGTTATGATGGACATCTTTTAGTTATGGACCGCACCCCTCCCCACTTTTGATGAGTTCTCTCAATGCTACCCGAAGGATGCTGCCACATGGTTATCGTACACGCCAGAAACAATATAAATTTGCTGTGCCCGTAGGCCAGTGTTGTTGGGACATCAGATTGACCATTAGGCCAGCCTCCTCCAAGACAATCATGATACGGAGATCTTTTTCTGTGTTACGGATGGCCCGTCAGCTTTGATCAAACCTCATGCCACTCTTCAGAACCACACCTCAGGTTGATGACAAGATGCCGCACTTAGCACTATCGTCAGCAATTAACTATGCTTGGGATGCCCACTTACACGAAAAATAATAAACAATTCAACAGGGCTACTGCCTTCGTCACACATCCATAGTTATGAATTATTCTAATTGCAGAACTGCTGTAGCAATACAAGCTACTACTGTAAACCCACCGTTTCCCATCACTTTGTAACTCACCCTCATCCCTCATTCACATTCACTGTAACTAGTTCACTCTCCCTGCAGAGATCTTGCGCTCTACTTCGTGTGGCCGCTTATATCTCTGCCCCAACCTGCCTGTTTGGGCTCAAATCTGGCCCATATGCCAGTTTTCAAAATATCCTAAATTCTTAGCGCTTTAGGGAGTATTTTGTGGTTTACATGTGAATAGATATGCACATATTTATATGGTTAATGATATGCACTCATTTCTGTTATTTGTTATATCAAATCAGTCATAGTCTTAGGGATCGCTTTCATCATTGGAAGGCACCTCTTGTGTTACAGGGTTTTGTTTGTCAACATAACACATGTGCTCACTCAAAGGGGCAGTCTATTCAACTGTAGATTCACATCATAAAGTGGTTTAGAGATGAAAAAGAAACTGCTGGATTGTCTGCTAACTCCATTTAACAATTTCTATATTTCTTTACTCATGATATGTGAGTTGTTTGACTTGTATAACTTTTGACAGTGTCCTTGTTTTCAATCTAAAATGTTCGCTGGTCTTCCCTGTCTTTGTGGATACCCAGGGAACTAGCTTTGGGTTGGGGCAGAGACTAAGCCAGTGCTAGCACTGTGAAAGATCTGGGGGGAGAGTGTTACTAGTTCTTGTTAGAGCGTGCTTGCATGTCTATATACATCATCTAGAGACCTAGAGGTTAGAGTGGTCACATATATATACACTTTCAGCATGCTGCCAGAAAACTATCCCTTCACTATCTGCGTGTTATCCACTGTGATAGTGTGAAAGGAGCAGGGTGCCAGTGTCTCAGGATCTCAGGTGGTTGCAGAAATAACAGGTTGACTGGGTTCCATTAGCTAACAGAAAACTATCCATAGACTGAATGTAACTGAAACCGTTTAATTGTTATTCATGTATAATTGCACGCTCATTCATCTATGATGAACATCCCATTTGCTCCTAGTTTTAGTCAAGCTCTCATGTGACTTTGAGCTTACCTGGGAAATCAGTCATGAGCCACCGCCGTGACTCGAACCTTGGGTACCATGCTGAACACCTGCCCACCATCCCACTCAATTGGATCAGAAGGCTTGCACTACAGACCTTATATGGTGGTCCAGCAGCGCACATTGATTCATATTCCCAGAAACAATAATGTTGTATCGCTCCAGAAAGTCATAATTATATATTATTATCATTAAACATTTAGAATCGTCATTACATATTTTACCCTAAATTGGCAAAATTTGATGATAAACAAACAGCCTCTAATGCACACTGATGCATTTTGAAATATTGTCATATCAATCTTATTCTTGCCTGTTTTAATTTAGTTAGCCTCGTTTTATTTGTCATTACTCTAGGTATATGTTATGTGTTAATCCAAGGCACTTCATATCTTAGCCAATTTGGCTGTTCCCAATCAAACTAAGGTTTCAGCTACAATTATCGGGAAACAAAAACATTTACCTGATTCGGATTGTTGACAATTTTAGCAGCTAAAGGGTCACATCCTAGTTGAGTATAGTATGCAAACATGGTGATACCAGACAATGTTGCTAGACAAAAACAAACAAGCACCCACGGAATTGTACACAACATACACCTGGAAGATAAATTTGTCTGTTTCATTTACATTACAAGGTCCATATCATGCAAAGTGCTATGTCTGTTTAGCATGCACGACTCACTACCCTAAGCACTGTCCAATAAATGAAAAGAGGCAGGAGAAATGCAATTGTATTGAGTTATAGTAGATACAATTTTGATATTTGAAATATGATAATTAATTGGATATTGGTACAAAATGTTTTGATTAAATGAATTATGAAAACGATACTGATATAAATAAAGGGTATGGAGGAAGTAGTAAGATGATGGTTTGAGGGTGGGTGGGTGGAAGGTTTTATGATAGTGTGGTATAGATATGTTGGACGAAGGCGATGCAAGAGAAAGGCGAGGGCGGATGTGAGGTAGTGACGTATTGTGGTGAGACGGTAGGTGTAGGGAGTGTATGTGGAATGTTGGAGGTGGAAACGCCAGTTGGGGCGCCTGACCAATTCGGGCCATATGCAAGACATGAATAGAATGCCCATCCAGACCCAGAATACTTATAGGCCCTGATGAAAACTCCAAATTTCCTCGAAGTTGTAATCACTGTAGCAATCAACTAGAGCACTGTCCCCTGTGTCAGATACTGAATTCCCAAGCTACAACAATTCTTAGAGATATTAAAGTATATTGTGAATATCCACTGATAATATGCCAATATTGTCATGAAAGAGGACAATGATTAATTTCGGAATAACTTAATGTAATTCAAAATTTGATAGCAAACCAGATACCACGATATGATCTTACTGAGGTAAGGCTATTGAGCGATACAGAAGAAAACATCTATTTTTCCAAGATAGTACCGATTTACTAGAAATTGGTACTGGAAAGTGAAATGGATCAGATTTCCCGAAAATGGGCTTATCACATTTGATAAATGATCTTACACTTTGGCTCTGTTCACAGTTGACAGTGAACAATAACGCTGTACTGCCATCTGTCCAGTCCCAAAACGGCTGACTTCAAAAAACATATATCCAAATGTGCATGTCCATAATGTGTAGCGAATTGCTGGGTCCATACTTAGGCTGCAATGACATCATAATATATGAGAATACTGGATGAACTGGTGTACACCTCTGGTTTTAATCAAAACAAATAGGTAGTCTTAACAAAAAAGAAGGGTGGTCTTACTAAGCCTCACAATATTAGAAAAGGGTAGGCTCTCCTTTCCCTAAACTAGGCTCTTATCATCCTTATTACAATAGCTTATTTCTAAAAGTGGTATCTTGTAATATCACTATAACAAGAGACCATATGAAGAAAACATTGTGAATAATAGATAGAGTAAAAATTAGAGCTAAGGGGTTAAAATCATAGTAAGGCTCCATGCGATGGTTTGTGTCACATGTATCAAAGTGCCCCTTGCGAATAGATGTGAAAGGGACACAGTGAAGATGTAGTGGGATTAAAGGTTTAAGTATAGAGATTCAGGTTTGAGAGCAATGGTAATAAGTGATTGTCAGAAAATAGAGAGTTATCCGGCAGGCAAAGTTCCATGTGACAACATCAGAGTGATAAGATTGATTTTGCTAGTGACAATATTTAGCATATTGTAGCTGATATCGGGGTAGTTAGTCAGGTTTCTATGATGAACCTACTGATACTAAGAAAGAAATTTATGAGTGTTTGGTCTGTGTCTTCGTTCGCCATCGAATTTGGAGTGCGCAGTAATATTAACGAGGCGATAGCCGAGTGAATATTCTGAATCACTCCAAACGAGATAGTGAACAGGGACTCAGACCAAGCACGAAAATGTTTCTGATTTTATCTTAGCCTGGAAATATTATTCTCTTTATCACCCGTTGAGAACGAGTTACCGTTCTCGCAAGCCCGTTGAGAACGAGTTCGTAATGCTAAGCCTATGGATGTTTATACCAGGCTAAGATAAACACCAATACGCGAGGCCCTGCTCCCAATAACAAAAAAAAAACATATCAAAGGGTGTCTACTACAGGTGGCTCAAACGTGTTTGATTGTTGTAGCGTATCGGTGTTTATCATATACCTATGCCAGTATGTTACACAAATTTTATACCATCCTCTGCTAGGGTATTGGTATTAGATATACCGGCACAGTATACTTTGAATACAAATTCTGATTGGCAGAAAAAATTGCACTGACCTACTTATGAAGTGCTGGCAGTGACTTGCAGCACTCTGCTAATTTATGCATGCAAAGGATCACAGGAGTTGAAGGGAAAAAAAGAGTAAAAAATGCACCTGGAGCATATTCTATGCATGACTTTCACTAAGATGTCAACAGATATACCAGCACACTTTGAATCCAGCTGGGACATTGTCATATTTCCTTATGTAATTCATCAAATACTTATATTCTAAGGTATATAATAAAATAAAAATGTATTACCTTACCGGTACATACTTGCATATCTTGTTTCTTTTGATAAATATTTCACTCACTCTGCGAGCTCGTGGAATATTTTTATCAAAAGAAACGCGGTATGCGAGTATGTACCAGTAAGGTATATACATTTTATCTTAGTATTGGTGACGCATTCGGGGAAACACGTGAAATTTCCAGATTACCTAGACTACATATGGGTAATTCTGCCCTGCAAATGTGGTGAAATTTGATCTTAGAAAAGGGTCTCAAATCAAACATTTCAACTTTAGTGTGTGCGGGGTCTGTCTTATATAACCAAAGCTGTAATAGAGCATTTAACCTTTCAGTGTTTAAAATGTAATGTGACAGTGTTGAATAAAAGGTTAAAGCAAATGTAAAGATAAAGATGTATACTCATTCATTTTCAATCTTCCCCAACGTCTGGATATCTCCCATACTTCCTCCAAGCCTCCGACTTTAATGACAGCCTGAAGATATGCAATGGAACAACAAGAATTTACAATGAGTCCAACTAAAAGTCGAGAAGTCAATGTGCTCATATCATAAATGTGTAGTTTGAAAAGAACCTAAATCATGCAATACACAATATAACTAATACTGTTCATATTCACTTTTCACATTGTCACAGCTACCTAGTGATTTATGATGTTTAATCTTTACCGTGATTGAAACTGCCAAGAGACCTGCAATCATGAGAGATCCATGGAGAACATCCATCCATATCACACCTTTAATTCCACCCTGTAGAAAAGGTTAATTCACATTCATGTAAGACTTGATACAAGACATTATTAGCTAGCTGAATGCTGGCGAGGTAAATCCTTTTTAGGTAAATACTTGTTTCAAAATGGTAATCAGTAATTCTAACCAAATTGAACTGAAGTTAATTTCCATATATTTTACTATCGTCCGCTATCTGTAAATTGCCATGCTTATTCTGCTGAAGTCCACTATAATGGTTGAACTTTATGGAATTCATAACCATCAAGCAGTCATAGGGAGCCAAAGTGAACCCGCTGAAACCACAGATACCCACCTACAAAACACCGTTTCCTGTGGCCAGTAAGAACGAGGCTTAGTGCTAAAGCTATGGGGGTTTGAGGCTAGACTTTCGTTTTTGGTCTCTTTTGTTACTTTTGAAGTGTAGTTTACTACTATTGTCTCTGAATAACTCTGTTTCGAAACTACGATGACAGTTGTTAAGTTTATTAAAAATTTGGATCTAAAAGATTGGAGAATGACACATATAATTTCAAACCTACATAGTCAAAGTACTGAGCGCCTATACCCGGAAATAGTATTTTGTAACCGGCTATCTGTGGTTGCAACGGGTTCACTTTGGCTCCCTACAGCGGGTTGACGGACGTGTGTCGCTCAAGCTCCTCATCGAGTTGTTAAAAATATGTTTTACGGCGCACTGATATGGACCAAAACATACTGACATGTAATTTGAAACACACAGATTCAAACAAATCATAGGAATGCCTGGATCTAAGGGTAACTACGGGGAAAAAGGCTAGGAAAACATTGCGATCAAACTCTGTGAGTGATGATATCAGTGATTGCCAAGGAGGCCAAAATAAACCAACATGACATAAGTTTGCGCTGAAAGATTGTGTGAGTTCAACGGCATGTCCTATGAAATCCTCATCTCAAGAGGAGAGCCTGTCATTGACGAGAGGTGACAGCTTGGGAAGGTAGTGTTAGAAATCAATAAAGATATTGCACTGGTGGCAAACCACATTAACTTCGTTTTATTGACGTTGATGGTTAATCCACTTTTAGAACACAAAATGTCTTCCCGTAATTTGAAGACTACACCCTCAGCTGAATGACCTGATACCATAACGGGCAAATCGTCCGCATACTGTAGGAATTTGGCATTTTTGAAAAAATCACCTAAGTCGTTAATAATAAGGATACGGATAAGGATAAGGGCCCCAGGAAGGGACCTTGGGGCACTCCGAAATCAATAGCAGTTGGATCTGATCATTAATGAAGAAAAGCTGCTTTCATTTATACGAATAACTCACCAAGAAAGTGGCAATAATACGTGGTATTTTTATAATTTTGGCAATTTTGATACCAGCAGTCCATGATGGATGCTATCAAAGGCTTTTCGAAAGTCAACGTAGCAACAGGGAATATAGTTACCTTCGCTACGTGATGTATACAAAAACTTGGCATCAAATAAAAATGGCTAGATTATATACGGTATCTTGTATCAGCTTTTCAAACAACTTACGCGGTACGCTCAACAAAGATATCGGCCGCCAATTTGGCCGTTAGAAAAAGTTTTGTTTGTGAGTTAGAAAAAGTCCGCTTAATAAGAGAGCTATCTGGTAATGCACCTGTGATATTAGTACCGCAGCCTAACACGCAGGCATACATGAATAGTATAGAGTATGCGGAAGGTACATACTGGAATTCACTACCTGCAGTTGTTAGGCAAACAACGACGTTTGACGAATTTAAAAAGTTAACGTAAATATTAATGTGAGAGTCTATTCTGAATAATAACGACTATAGAACCCTTATGTGGTAAACTTATATCTACTTGTGTTGCCGAATGATATATGGTTTCAAATCGACCTCTTGTAGTATACTGCCACAAAAGATATATAATGCGCCCCCGGCAATGTATCCTTGTAGCATACCGATGTACTTAACTGATATAAACGGAGCGCCCAACAAAAACCAGCCCAGGAAATGTCCGTAGCTGAGAGGGTGTTCATTGCGGTCTATTATTGGCAATGATTACTAAGGAAATACTGTCAAAACATTAAAGATTGGATTGTACAACAAAGACAAATAAAAGACTTTAAAAAAAGAAGAAGACATAATTGTCTTGTAATTGCTTGTAGACCAGTTTTTAGAATCAACGTCTTTAAGTAAGGAAAGCCGCTGGATTTAGAGCAATTTATGGCCTTGATTTGTCTGTTGACATCTGACTCAAGGAAGGATAGCGTGTAGCCATTGGGCAGAAAGCTATTGGTATTGGTAACTTTGTTTTGCTCTTGTTGCCAGTGTAGTGGTAACACACCTGCCCGTGGTGGCGCCACTGTGCATTACTTTAACATAAATCTGTTAGGAGCGCTAGTGTTAGATTTATAGACAAATACACTTGTCATTGTATTTCTTCCATACCTAACGCATGGTATTATTATCCTTGAACTCAATCGGAAATTTGAACTGGTGTCACTCATGTAACTCGCAATGCTAAATGGTAAGCTCACATATCAACTGTAAAACTGATTTCTATGTTAGATGATGCAAAATTCCTCAAATAATAATACAATCACTAAGACTATGATATTAGCGTTGACCAGCGCATGATGTAAGCCCTCTTGCTGGGCGTATTGCAGAATGGAAACATGCATACTGGAGCAGATGGAAGATATGTGAATGGTTTTGTGTGATCAAATATATCTTCGACTAGATTTGTACACCTATCGCAGTTATGCAGTACAGTTTCTCAACTCTGTTCAGTAATTCAATATATTCACATCTATTGTTATTACAAATTTGCCAGTGGGGCATGCGTTGGGTGTTTTTAGTTATAAATCATGGTATACTTTTGGGGATATCTATCTATATTTGATTGGCTGGATCATTAAAACCAGTCATTTTTCATTTACTTTCTAGATAAGATTTCACATAAAATACCTCTTTTGAATTCACATAGAAATGGACATAGGCTTTGGATAGTGCACGGATATTCTTACTGATCTCATGTATATATCTCAGGATTATATGATTGAAGAAAACAATAACAAAAAACAAGTCTATGTTGACTCAGATCCGAAGCCTCTTTGTTGGTTATATGCCAACAAGAAACTCTCAAACCATTCTGTGTACAACACGTGAATGTAAAATCATATGATCAATAAAGATTTGAACAAGAAATATTATGAAAAAAACATGGTTACTGGGCCCATACGGGTGGCCGTTCGAGGTTATTTGATGAAAAAAATACGGACCGACGCCGCAGGCAGGAGGGCCGTATTTTTTCATCAAATAACCGAGAACGGACACCGTACAGGCTCAGTCACTACGTTTTCTTATTACTATACACCTCCTACTTGTTTAAAGCGCCTTTCTATTAACTTGATTCAACCCCCACCCCCTCCACGTGAACGTCACACGTTGACTACCTCGATATTACGCCATTGCACAATTCGAGTCGTTACGGGGATGTCGGAGCATGCCTCTGAATTTATGAATGGGAGAGAACGGCCATTTTTTGTTTGTTTTTGACACGGACACTGCTCTCGTGTTATCGCGATATTTTACGTTAGCGGGCCGTAGTGTTTGACGCGGCGGGCCGTACATTTTTACATTATGAAGCCTACGGGAATCACTACGTCCTACTACACGGTGGGCCCGAACGTTATTTATACTATATGCCTAGCAGCGGGTAGTAACTCATAGACATTCGCCCATAGGTGTATAGTAATAGAGAGCATCCGTTATGGCATGACATTGTGGGAAATCAGATGACATGATTGGTTGAAGCTGTATAGTAAATAAATAGTACTCACAATAGTTGTACAAAATATTGTAAGGACACTGCCGATGACTACAGAAGCCCAGGCAGGAAATCCAGTAACTACAGGTAAAAATTAATGCATTAGCATTAAAACGCATTCGCATACAACACATAGAAATATACAATTTCCATTCAAACTGATGAATAATTGATTTAAACAATAATATATTCAGAAAATCCTTTGTACGATGCCTCAGGAGTAATATAGGCAGCTGTCATGAGACATAATTAATGTTATTCACCTGGAACAAAAGAAAATCACATCATCATTTTGAATATTGTTTATACTTATGTACTGCCTATTTTTAATGAAACATGATACATTCCTGTGTAGCATTTCATATGGGCTGTCTCCTGTATTATCATTGTTAGTGCATATCAAGATATGTATCTTTAGAATACTCATTTTACTTACTCTGTTCTATAGCAGTTGCAGGTGCAAGGTAAACAAGAGAAGTGAATATAAGCTGAAAAAATTAATTGATATTTATCAATGCCGAGATACAAAACTTTGGAATTTAATGAATCCATGATGGTACGACTTTCTATCAAATAGAAATTTTCAATGAACCATAAAATAATTCCTGGTACAAGAATACAAGTTCAATGTTTCAGTCGCCCAAATGTACACGCAAATATGTCTCATCGGGCATCAACAAAGCCCAAGTATTTGCGTCATATTTACCCCCACGCCTCTATATGCATATGTTAATAGAGGATCTAAGCCAGTTGGGGTTATGTTTACCCAAATTTACAATTTTCCGATCTCTGCACCTAAATGACACCACTTCTCACAATTTTCTTTGTCATCAATCATCCTAGTCCGTGTTATATGGAAGATTCAATCTTGTATATCTTAGCAATTTTTATTGTAAAATGTCTCTAAAAACCCAATTGGCTATCTTTTGATTAATAACATATATTAACCCCAGTATTCTTTTCATCTTTTTTTTAAAGATTTTACTTTCAATACACCATTGTTTTGTCAGTGTATTCTGTACAGATAGGCAGGCAAGTGGGTGAGCCGGTAGGCGGGCCGGTAGGTAGGTAGATTGTGAGGCGGATGGGGGTGGCGGCGGTAGCAGCGGGTGGGTTGATTTAAGGCAGGGTTTTAAGGAGTGATATCTGATAATGAGTGTACAGGGGACTGTGGGGAAACCTTTATATCTTTTATCTAGATCTATATAAAACATATGCATAATCAATGTTTACTAATGTTTACTACAGTTTATGCTGTGCATCGGTAGTTTGTTAGCGAGGGCATCTATGTTAGTATAATTGAGACGTGCTGCAAATAAAATGTATTTATTAGAAACTGTAAAAGTTATAAAACAGTTATACATGTTATAAAAGACCGTTGGCGAAGGAAGCGACGACGTTGTGGTTACCCGAGATACCTGACAACCGCCACGAGAGGCGTGACCAAGGTGAAGTACTCGGAAACGGGATTGGGGAAGCAGTATTGGCGCTTCGGTAATTATATAGTTATACTTGTAAAACATCATATAAAATTACGAATTATGAGCCCTACACAAAGGATATGATAAGATATTAAACAAGATAAGAGAAAAGGTGTGGGTGGGTTGGGTAACAAAAATCCGGTGCATCAGCAGTGAGTGCTTAAAACAAAATGAGGTTTTAAAAGGAGCAACATGGTGGATAAATCAATTAGTTAATTAACATAAGTGTTTGACTAGGTGACTGAGTTAAGGTTCGATTATATAGATACACCTAAGATACACGCAGCATGACCACTAAATTATAGGCAATTTCTAATTACTACACAATGGAGATGTATTTGCGTCTTTCAGCAATTAGAGCCATTACATCACTGACGTCAACATGCGTGTTAAAGCTGTATATATGATGGAGCCTGAATGGTACGAAATGATACGAAAACACGGCCAATGGGTGAGCTTACGACATGGTGAAATTGTTAGTAAATTTGGAATCTCGTGCATTGTTATATAGTATATATATATATATATTCAAAGGTACCACTCACCATCCCAGTAATACTTGACATCGAACCAAGAATAGCCACAAGGTGAGAGTTATATCGAAGATAAAGGTACTGAAACAAATATGCATTGAGGGAATGGTGAGGCGCTTCCCATACACACATGCCGATGGAATGGTTGAATGGGATCGCAGAGAACAGCCATCAATATCTCTTAAAACTGTTTTCCAGATTAGATAAAACTTATTTATACCACTCACAATAAATATACTTTTGGTCTATTCACCAATCTTCACAACTTTATTCAGTTCGTATATGGTCATATTTATCATATTTCTATAACATAGCCCTAGTTTTAAGGAAACTTGTACAAAAAAAGTAAAGAGTAACTCACATCATTGACACTGGTGAGCTTCAGTGGGTGGAACACGGGCACAAAGACGACAGAAGTAAGGATGATATTCATGCTGAAGCCTAGTGTGGCCAAAACGCTCATAGCACCAAAAGCATAAGCCTCAGCTGGCACGCCCAGCATAAGTATGGAGGAGAAGATTGATGCACTCAGTGACATTGAAACTGGCAGAATGCTGAGTTTGCGGTTGCCAACAAGATACTCAGAAGTAGTTTGCTGTTGTCCCCCTGAGTATGCATGGTAGATGCTGATGGCTATGGTTCCAAGTATCATGGCAAAAAGGATGACATAGTCCATAACATGAAGGTCTTCAGCCATGGTGGGATTGGCTGATGTAGAAAAACACAGGATTAGCAAAAAAAAACATAATTTTATTGACTCTTAGTCTGATATTTTATCTAATTCATGATCATACTACATAATTTCCAAAGGCAGTGAATTTATGATTATATCTGATCAATGCTAAATTGACACCTCGGTATGTTATTCTGTCTTGTAAACCCATCACTGTTGTTGTCGTTGTATAGTGCTTTAATATGCTTAAAGACACACTGAATCTATAGCCTGAACATTCAGCATGTGTACATTTATGAACTAATACACCAGAATAGTGAGTCATACGACCTGCTTTGATGTAACAACGTTTCTCAGGTCTTGCTATGAGTATTAAGGCCAAGGGTATATTAGGGAGCTCGAAAACTTTGTTGTTGCCACTGTCATGTATGATCCCCAAAAATTACATATTTTCTTATAAAGGAGTCGAGGACCACAACTCAGACATACAAGAAGGGCTCAGCATATAACCCCAAGGGTTTGCCAGCTGGAGTAGCTTTAGTATTTATCAGGTCATCTAGGAAATCAGAAGAGAAGGATATTTCTGTAGCGGTAGCTGGTTCTGGCCTCTTAGGGTTTCCCACCTTCAGATTAGATTGTATATACTCCAGCAATGTTGATTGCTACCCTATGAGAACTCATAGTCAATGGTCACTTATATATACCTCCCTCGTTTCTCCTCAGGTTGCCAGTGTCCTCCGCCAGTGTGATCACCCGGCCATCCACGGATGATGCCTTGAGGCATCACCCGGCCAGCCCCAGTTTATGCCTCAAGCATCACCCAGCGTGAATGGGTTAATGAACCGTTCTAACTGATTCATTTGCATCTAGATAAACGGTAAGCATTTGATCATCTTGAAGTATTAAAAAAAACACCTGAAAATAAGGGGGGAAAAGGTGTGTTTCTTTCATTTTCAACCAATAGATTCCAGTCTGATATAGAAAAGCCATATTGGAATGACAGAATGCCTGGAGACGCATCCATTGATGCAAGAATTACAACTGTACACTGATTATCAAGAAAGATAGTCAAGAAAAGTACCCTTTCTACCTAAAATGCAGGTTTTGAAAAATCGACTAGAAAGATGGGCGCGTAGACAAGGAGACTGACCTTCCACTTATCACAACCAGCTTAAAGCTGATATTAAGTAATAACTCATTGAGAGTGTTTGGAAAAATATATGGCCCACCCCTCACACAGTGAGAGAGCTGGCCACTGTATAGAGCTGTCAGTGTACCTGTCACACACCACTCGTAAAGGTACCTATGCTGCACCACGATCAAACAGGGGTGGGGACATACCAAGCTGGCAGGGAGGGCCAATGGTCACTAGTGTATTGGGGGATACCCAGGAGCACTGATCACCTGAGGTTGGGCATGGACAACTCATACCATATACATAACATGGATTCACAGTGAGTGTACAGAGTTACAGACAGGGATACAGGTATACAGAGATAGACAAAAACATTCAGAGACTACACTCTAAGGTACATACAGATACATACACTAACACAAAGAGATACACAGACAGACAAAAACATTCAGATTTACATATAGATACACAGATATACATAGTTATAGTGCTTATATTGTATTAGTTAGCCTACCATGTTTTCTTGTTATGGTCAGGGAGCTGTTTCAAAACCATAGACTTTTTGAAACCGCTCCCAGGTGTGATATAAACAGGAGTTGTAAGATAATTATAAGGTGCACCAGAACAAAAAAAAGGCACAGAAAGGACCTCTGATCAGACTATCTGATGTCTTCAATCAGAGTCGTCCTTGTGCCTCGTCTATAGCCTGTGAGTCTTTCCGACCTAAAGGATCAAACGTTAAGTTTTGCTTTGAACGTTGATGGTTGCAAAGTAGGATCACACTCCTCTGAGCACAGTCACCTCACAACTCCTATAAATAGCCAAAGTAATTCGTGTGTGAATTTTGTGTAATTGCTATTCACCCAAGGAGAACCGTTAGTCAGTGGAAAGAAATGAAAGTCATAGTCACTTTGGGACAAACTGTATCAAAGTAGTCAGTCACCACTGTCAACATTATATTCCATTGTAGCCCAGGGTCTGTGTTCGGTCCCCATTGGTTCAATTGATCAAAAAGTGATAACTCTATAACATATTTGTAACTCCAGAATCCTAACGAAATTGAGAAATTGTATATATGTGGTCTATTAAAGAAGCACAACCATCAGCCATATCTAGCCTTGACACCTCTCATAGTAGTTGCTGAAAGTCGTGTTGTCCCGTCGTTTGGGCGGGATGCCTCACTGCTGACGTCTGGTGGATAATTTCCTCACCACACACACCACCTCACCGCGCACTCTCAACCCCTGCACTCTGCCCATTCCATCGTCTCCCTTCAACCCCTACACACGTATTCATTTCACGCACACATTTTTGGCACTTCATACTACGCACTTATATGCGTTTTCCAAGGTGAAGAAATACGAGGGAAGCCAGCCATGGCCCCAAAGACGAGAGGGAGTACGAGGAAAGAAAAAACTACGAGAAACAAGAGAGACGAGGAGGAAGATACGGCCGCGGACGAGCAGTCCGAGACAGGTAGCGAGTCTGAGCGGGAAGTGTACGTACGCCAGCCGTACGCCCGGTCAGGCTACGTGACCATCGATGAGGCCAGCTCGACCGAAGGTGAGGAACCTAAAGGTAGAGTCGATCGCCTGGAGGCCGAGGTCAGAGGCCTGGACCGGAAAATGGATCTTCTGATAAAAGCCACGCTGGATCGCCGGGACCCCCCGACCCCCGGGCGCCGACGCCATGACACCCGCTCGGAGAGGCAGTGCGAAGCGCGGGAAACCGGCAGCCGCCATTGCGATACCGACTGGGACGAGCCCAACACGAGGATCCACCAGAGGCAGCCTAGGATGCCACCACCTCGTGATCTACGCGCACAGCAAGGATACGACAATTACCTGGAGGAGGAATACTCGAGGGAGTTCATGCGTCCTTTGAGAAACGAAGGTAAAGTTGCCCTCTCGTCCGATATCTTTATTGATAAATATATCGCTAAACCGTTTATGTACCTGGACCGGGAGGGAACCGATAGCCTAAAGAAGAAGCTCGAGGTCCGTAAGGAGATCGAAATGTTGGAATATATCAGGGCCCTGGTGTGCCTGATCAGAGATGACCGACGCAGCGACCAAGAGAACAACCCCCACCTCATGGAGCACCTACAGGCCGTAGTGGACGATGCCATGGTTCGACCGTGGTCCTCGGTACGTAGGTTCTCGCAACATATCTTTGATGAGGTGGAAAAAGGCAAGCTCAGGTGGACGGATTGGCACAAAATACAGCATGAGCGGGTAAGGCTGTGTCTCATGGATAGAACAGTGACCCAGTCAGGACGGAACCAGGCACCTCTAGGGTCACGGAGTGTGAATAACAACAAGCCCTCGAGGACGGGGGGCCGCGGTCGTGAAGTAGCATGTAGAGACTACAACTCGACCAAGGGGTGTGGACAACACGGTGACCACGAGGAAGGTGGAGTTGTATATTTCCACGGGTGCTCTTACTGCTTCGGACGCACGGGGAATATATTTAACGGCCACAACATGAGCGTTTGTGACCGTCTGGATCGCGACCGGAGGCACGGAGACTCGTACGGCCGCACGGCTTCAAAAAACGGCCAGTAGGCGCCCCCCGCAGTGTGTTGCGAGGGACGCCGATAGAAAGCAGCTGGGAGCGGCAAAGCGAAGAAGACTCTGCTCGGAGAGCACCAGCGCAGACGGCTAACCACAGGGAACGGGGAAACAAGCCACGAAGCAGCGCAAAACCTCCGCTGGGAGAAGATAAACAAGATGGCGGCCCCCACTGGGCCGGTACCTACAGGGAAGGCGCTCAACAGTCTACGGAGCGACAGGGCAACCAGCTGCAGCGAAACAAAGATGGCGGCACTTCCGGCGGGGAGGCAGAACTCGACTCGAGGGCCGTGTTTTGTCGCCCAGAGAAGTATGTGTACGCCATAACTTCGAAAGTGTCAAGGGAATGGCGTGAGGCCGGTGCAGACGGCCGAAACATGATCGCCCCGGGCGCCCGCGGAGACACGCCGGGGGGCGTGGCCTCCGCCGCGGGCCGGAGTCCTTCAGGTAACGTCCCCGACTTTGACACTATCCGCTATATCTGTGAAAATGACATTGCAAATCACGAGGTCGACATGAGACCCGAGGCCTTTTCGTGGCACAGGTCCGAGAGCTGGCCCAGGATGTCAGGAAAGTGTATTTCCCCCGACTCTACTCGTCTGGCGGAGATATACGACGAGGTCCGGCTCTCGGGCCTTCCCAATAGTGTGGGCTGTAAGTTGCCATTACCTACCAATCTCAACCTCGAGGCCTGGTCCAGGTATCTTCGAGATGAGGAAATCGACAGGGATCTCTACGATCTTGTGGCCTATGGATTTCCCCTCGGATATCTGGGCCCGGTCAGTGACAGTCATGGTGGCGGTAATCACCCTAGTGCGAAGAACTTCCCCGAGGCCATCGAGGGCTTTATCAACAAAGAACTCGACCTGGGAGGACTCGTGGGCCCCTACGAACTCCCCCCCTTTGAGCCCTGGTGTCATGTAGCCCCGCTAATGTCCAGACCAAAGGGCGACTCTAAAGACAGACGAGTAATATCGGACCTTACTTTCCCCTATGACAGGTCGGTAAACGCTTTCGTGGTAAAGAACTCGCTGTTCGGCTCGGTCCGGGAACATGTTTTGCCCTCGATCGACTCCATAGTCGACGATTTGGTGGAAATGGGCCCCGACGCCTACTTATTTAGTACAGATGTCAGCCGGGCTTATAAGAACTTTAACTCAGACCCCCTCGACTGGCCCCTACAGTGCCTCGAGTGGGGTGGGAAATATTACCTCGAGGCCAGCATGGTGTTTGGAGCAAGGTGCTCCAGTTGCCATATGCAACGTGTGGCCAACGCCATTGTCAGTATACTACGACGACGTGGCATTAAAGCATGGATGTACCTCGATGACATTGTTATCTTGTCTCGCTCCAGGGCTCAAGCTACCGAGGACGCAGCGATCGTGACCGATCTTCTGGCCGAGCTCGGGCTCCCCGAGGCCACCAAGAAAAGACAGGGTCCAGCGCGCAGTGTAAAATGGCTTGGAATAATCATCGATGCCGAGAACAAGACGCTCTCGGTCCCAAAGGAAAAACTGGAGGACATATGCTCCACGGTGAGTGCTACGAGCAAAAAACGCTCCATCACGAGAAAACATATGGAGTCACTGGTGGGGCGACTCGTCCATATTTCGAAGTGTATACGGCCGGCCCGTCTTTTCGTATCTAGACTTCTCGAGACCCTACGGGGCAATAAGAAAAGGTACATTAATATTTCTGCCGAGGTCCGTGCCGACCTCCGTTGGTTTGAAGAGTTTGCCAGGGACTGGAACGGCGTGGCCCTAATCCCAGCAAAATCTCCCACGCATGTCATAGGAGTGGATGCCTGCCTCTCAGGCATCGGAGGAAATGACGAACGTTGGGCCTATGCAGGCCAGGTCGCCCCCGTTGACGATGGAGCTGCGAACATCACAGAGCTCGAGGCGCTAAATGTGGTCGTGGCGCTCCAATCTCTGGTTACCGAGGGCGACAGGGGCGGCCACATTCTAGTATTTTGCGACAACATGCCTGCGGTCAACGTATTTCAGACGGGCCGAGGGCACAACAGGGTCCTCCTGGACTGTGCACGGGCAGCCTGGATGATACAGGCCCTGTATCAGTGTGAAATTACCTTCAGACATATTCCAGGGGAAGATAATGTAGTCCCAGATAATCTTAGTCGAGCACACCTCAGCCCTAAGTATTTTAATCAAGCATGTGACGACGTACGTAGAAATAACCTCACCCTGATCAACCCATGCCTGTACTTCATGAACAATGTACGACCTTTGCTCCACTCCAGATCCGGCGTTCCGCTGTCTGCAACGGAGGGCGGTGGCCCGGCAAGCGGCCTCCCGTGCCCCTGGGACGACTAAAGCACACCGAACCTCGGTCCTCACATACATCGCGTTCTGTCGGCGCGTGGGCGAGGATCATCTCCGACCGAGGGCACAGACGATATCCACCTACGCGGAGTACCTAGCACAAGACGAGGCCTCGCCTGCGACGATAAAAAACCACATCTCCAGGGTGCGGCAGTATCTGAAGAGGACCGGCTCCCCCCTCACGGCGAGGGCAGCAGGAAGACTCACCATGACCCTCGAGGGCATAGAGCGTACGACGAGATACGTCCCCCGCGAACGTCCACCCATCACCATGGAGCTGCTGCGGAGGGCGCTGAATGCGCTCCCGAACGACCACGACGGGCACACTGTCGCGGCCGCGATACTACTACTCTTCCATGGAGCTCTACGACGATCGGAGGTCGCTGCCCCTACGGTTCGAGGCTTCGACCCACGACGACATCTGACCAGGGCAGACGTCAAGCCCAGCAACGGGGGATTCAAGCTCAAAATCAAGCACGCGAAGAATGCTCAACGCTACGACCAGTCTCAGGAGCGAGTCATAGTACCCGCGACCGAGGCCGCTCTGTGTCCCTGTACCGCTCTCGCTACAACAATGTCTCGGAACACGCAGTGCACAGCAGCAGACCCAGTATTCGTGTTCCACGGGACCTGACGACCCATGCCGGCGTCATATCTGGCGCGCCAGTGGGCCCAGGCGGTACGTACGGCCGGGGGGAATCCAACAACATTTACACTCCACTCCCTGAGGAAAGCCGCGGCGACCGAGGCTTTCAAAGCGGGCCACTCGGAACTCGAGGTCCAGAGGTTCGGGCAGTGGTCCTCGGACGCATACAGGGGATATATCCAGACCAATACAGCAAGGAATATCGCCTCGACACTCACGAGGGCAATTACAAAATAGGCCCCAACGAACTTTAAATCCTCTTAAAACTAAATCTAAAAATTATCACGTATTTTTATAATACCACCCACCACACCTTCCCCCTTCACCTCCCCCTACCCACACCCACAAACCACCCATAACATTATTGGCAGTCTTGGCATATTATCTTATACATAATTAACATATATATATTATATGTCTCTTACCAACAATGTCTTAACATACCATGTATTATTTTATACTCTATTTAACATACCACAATGTATTACCTTAAAATACTCTATGTATTTATCTTATATCAACTATTTTATCTATTTATTATTATCATCATTTTATTGTTATCTTATCATCTATATAATAATAATAAATATTATTTCTCCAGACTGCCTTCACCTCATACTTTATCCCTAGCTCAGCAGTGATCGTACCTAGCACAATCTAAAAGCTTTGATGCATTTAGATCACTAGGATGATATACTTGGTTCATAAGTAGAGTTTTCCTTGTCCATAGGTAATTGCAGATATTCAAGATACTGTCTGTGGTCAACAGCATATCATTATAAGTGTGGTTGTCGCCGCCTGTCTAGCAGGTTGGATGACCCCAATCTGGAACGCTAGTTCCAGGCAGGATCCCACCCTACATGCTCTACGTAGGTTGGTTCGGTTTTCGGCAAGTTTGCACAGACCTAGTCACACACAACACTACTCACGAGTTTAATAAACAGGAATTTTTATTAACAATTACTTCCCGGAAAGATCTGGAAGATCTTCCCCACAAGTACAGTACCCCAGCACAGGGTGCTGGGTAACGCTGGAGAGGCTTATCTAAAAGACTCTCCTAACCGCCAGGAAGGTTACAAGAACCCGCCTGCCAGGTGAGGGCCCAAGGGTCCCTTCCGTAGAAGAGACGCACGAGGACAGCCTGTCGACCTACTGTGAACGCTGAGTATATATACCCAGCGTTACGTAAACCCGGTCTCTGCCGCGCCACTCTTGTGTGCGGCGTTGCCCGGAACCACTACACAGTAAGGATTGGCTCTCTGTGCCACCTTCCGTAGAACGTCCGAACACTGCTGGATTCCCATCCCACTACATTAGCATGGTACGGTTATTTGGTATGACATCCTTTAGTTTTACACTCTCCATATCATTGTAGTGAACGTATGAACGTCAATGGCGATAAGAGTCGCCCTCAGTGCGGAGAAGACGGCTGCGCCCCCTAACCTTTTGGTCAGCCTAACCGGTTTTTCAATTTTTGCACTTTTATTGAGCAATATTTTAAAGTTTACACATTTTGCCATAACAGGAAAAATTAGGTACGTACAAGATATCTTATTTTGGTTCTCCCATGAGTAGAATTTAAATCAGAACACCTTATTTTTATCTTTATGTCGCCATTTCATTTAGAATAATAGATGAAATGGTATTCATATCAATTAAAATTGCCCTCAGCATAACTCAACATAACGACATACACGTATTTTCCTGTATGAGGCAAAAAATATTTTTCTAAGGGTTTCTGTCAATTATTAACATGTTAAAGAAAATACGGAGATCTCGTAAAAACTGTTAAATGCAATAGTTTGATATCATCCCTTCCTATATAGGTATCTTTCAATTATATCAATTGAATATAATATTTCTTGGATTTTCATTACAAACTTCACCTTCTCTTATGTTAAAATGTTTCTGTTATGCATGGGGGATCTAATCTGAGGACTCACCTCACCTCACTTCGAGATATAAAGTGCATAATTGGTATTATCCTATAAACTGAGGGAACTAATGCACTATTTTATCATTGATGAGATTCAAGAACCCGTTTAAATGTTTTCATGTCTACTTAAGTCATTAGGCAGTCCTCGCAAAAGCAGGTCCCTCGGTCTTGTTAGCATACAAAAGAGGGTCTTAATGGATAACGCCCTCAGCGGTTTCGTAGGTGAATGTATAGGTAGTTACCTGCTTGGGGAATCCTAGGCAGCTCAGTGTTGGTAAGGAGAGAGTCCATATCGACACATTCTTTGTGTGAGTGTATAAAATATCAGGTGTCCATGTGACTGGAAATCAGGTTATATCGAAGCACTTGAGGAATAACAACTGTGGTATAGGTAAAGGGCAAAGTAGGTCACTGTGGCGGAGGTAATAGTCTGAGGGAAAAAAACTAAAAAAAAGAACACAAGTACATTACACAATTATCCACCGTTTTAAATTTTTTTTATTCAGGATAAGTTTCGCTTACAGTAAATGTCGTGGTCTACCACCTTGTAAAAATAGAATAGAATAGAATCAGCTTTATTAACTACAAAAACTTTGGGGGACATAAGTAATAATGACCTATATCAATTATGTAAAATTCGACCATTGTATGTAAGACGGATAAATCATCTTCTGAATTTAGTTAAATGGTGGACCGAAGATGAACAACACATCTATGAGCGGGCATCGAAGCGAACAAGAAGTGATGAAAAAATAACAATAAAGATCCAGAAACCAAGAACTGAAAAACTTTAAAAATTCACCTCTCTACCAAGGGAAGAAATATTGGGATCGATAACCAGCAGAAGTGCAAGCAAAACCAGCGGGAGATACCTTCAAGACCAATGTAAAGGCTCTGTTCCATATAGCTGATTTTACTCACGATCTTGTACTGGAGTGGGGCTGGGGTGGGACTTGACTGGTACTGGAGCCTAACTGGTGTGTGTCCTCTGACTCCCGGCTGAAGGTGGTCTGGGCCTAGTCTGTACATAGACTGGTAGTATGTTCCATATAGCCGACATGGTCCAGTCACCATCCGCTCCTAAGTGGTAAGGCATTGGGTGACTAGACTGGTGTGCTCATCCATTAGTAGGGATGCGCTTCCACTGCGTAACAACCAACCCCCTCCCAACTCCCTCCAGCTCATGCTCACAACCTTCCACCCGATGTAGGTCATACCCTCCTCCAGTCACACCCCCGATGCGGCGGATGCACCCTGCTCTAACTGGGTCAATCGCACGCAGTAGCGCTCAGTTTTCAAGGCTGGTAAGTGTACCGGTTGGAAGCACGTGGTAGAAGCACATGGTCAATATGGAGTACCACACCATGGAGATCTTAGAGGTTTTAGCCGTTGGTACACTACTGGTGGCCTTGGTGGGTCTACACAACTCTCTCATCCTGGGGTACAGGCATGCTAAAAAACACAGGAGACGTCAGCACAGCGTATGGATGCAACCGTTCCTAGAGGATAGGACAGAGGAAAGCCAGCGCAACACTTTGCCCAAGCTTGAAGTGGAATTTATTCGGGTAAGCCTTGTACTTCAATCTCTTCTACTCTAAATCGTTTTCACTGTATTCCCGAACACAACACTGTAATTTTTTTATGTCCCCAACACACGGTTTGGAGCTGACTTTGTTGGTTTTTTGGTTTATAATGGATATAATTTACCTCTTCTTCGGCAGACAATTGATAGATATTTTCAATATAAGGGGTCTCCCTATGTACTCTCTAGGCTCTTCTTTGTGCAGAATGTTATAACCTCCTACCCCCATCACATGCCCTTCTTGATATGCACAGTATTATTTAGTTAAATATATTTTGTACATTGCAGCTTGGTCTTCCTTGTCAATTCCGGTCCACTCTGCGCATGCCTGTTGCGCTGTATATGGAATTTCTAGAGATGGTTTGGCCACATCTACACAGACGCAACACCCAGTTCCGGCGATCGATAACGGTGGAAGAACGACTGTCGCTCACCATCCGGTATCTAGCCCTCGGTATGATATTTTCCGTAATATCACTAGCCACAAAGCACTAAGCACTATTTTCACTAGCACAAACTTAAGGGTACTTTAATGTTTTTGTTTCCTATTATGCTACTACATAGTTTGTACTATTTTGGTCAATTGGTGTGGATAATTATTATTCCTGTAAATAACGAAGAATTTATTTTTGTTTGGGCAGGCGATTCTGTGAAGACACTACACCAGGCTTACTTGGTGGGGAGGAGCACGGTACTGCCTATCATACGCGAAACTTGCACGGTCATATTCAACGTTCTACGCGAGGATTTCCTATTGGTTAGTGAATATACAACCTAGTACCTTCTTTGGCCCCTTCCACACACATTTAACTACACACAATTAGTATTTTAAAAATATAACAAAGTCCGGGCCTGGCTTCATAAGACTTATTTGGTTCCCACATAATCCAGTGTTTCTACCTAGTCGAAAGGGGTGACAAGGTTCATCATATATAATAAGCTAAGTCAGTCGGTAGGTAAATCATGTTATCGCTCAATCGTATGAAGCATGAACCATCGTAGCATCGTGGGGAACATCGGGTGGACCATCGGTCGGTACAGTACAAGTCCGGGGTCCCAGTGCCGGGTGTTCTTTATGGTATGTATGTTGGATTTGTGGATGGTGTATGTGTGGTTGAGGTGTGGTTGAGGTGTGGTGGGTGTGTGGTGGTAGTGTGGTTGAGGTGTGGTGGGTGTGTGGTTGAGGTGTTGTGAGTGTGTGGTGGGTGTGTTTGGTGGTAGTGTGGTTGGTGTGTGGTTGATGTGTGGTGTGTGTGTGGTTGAGGTGTGGTTGAGGTGTGGTTGATGTGTGGTGGTAGTGTGGTTGATGTGTGGTTGAGGTGTGGTGTGTGTGTGGTGGTAGTGTGGTTGATGTGTGGTCGAAGTGTGGTGGTAGTGTGGTTGATGTGTGACTGAGGTGTGGTGTGTGTGTGGTTGAGGTGTGGTGTGTGGTTGAGGTGTGGTTGATGTGTGGTGGTAGTGTGGTTGAGGTGTGTGTTTTTTTTGGCTTTTTTGGTTTTTTTTTTATTTGGTACTGTATAGAGGTACATAAATTGGTCTCTGCATTGCAGTTATTCTGACCAATCATATAAACCGGGGTACATGCTCACCGTTAACAGATTTCATCTTGGTAGGAAAATATTTATAACGTATATACAAGGAATGATATAATGATAGATGAAATGGAGACAATAATTTAAACATGACTTACATTACCATTTCTTCGGAGAGATTTAGGCAAACCTATCCTCATGGGTCGTGGTCATGTTTATCGTAGTATTTTAGTCTCGCATATTTCTTAAAACTATAAAGACTGCCCGTTTGAACATCCAGTGGTAGACTGTTCCAGTTGTTCATACCGGTATATACCGGGCTTCGTTTAAAGAAGCTTGTTTTGGGCCTCTTCAATTTTATTGTTCGCTTTCCTTGAGTTCGAGTATTTCGTTCGTTAACCTCGATTTTACGTTCTGCATACTTTTTCATAAATAGTAGTTTTAGATAAACTCGTCTTTGTAGAAGTGGTTGCACACTACAAATACAGTGTAGTTCCTTAATTGATTTTTCCCTAGTCAAGGTGCGTGTACATATTCGCAAACCTCTGTTTTCGGTAATTTGCAGTTTGGCTAGGAGACCCTTTTTTGCTCCATCCACAAAGTATCCAGGATAGTCAAAGATAGGGGAGATTAACGAGTTATATATTTTTATACTTGTTTCTTGATTGATATACCGCCTAACTCTGGCCAATTTAAATAGTCTATAGTTTACCTTCTTAAGTGTCTCGTTTATACAACGTTCCCAGTTCAAGGTTTCATCTATAGTGATTCCTAGATAAGAGAATTGGTGACAATAGGGCAGTTCGCTGCCATCTATATGCAGAGCGGATAATGTTTGTGCGTTTCGGATCTGGTTTAGTTTGTGTCGTGATCCAAACATGCATACCTTAGTCTTTTTCACATTTACTTTCATTTTGTTTGTAGCACACCAATTTGTTAGTTTAACCAGGTCACCATTCAGCCTATGTATAGAGTCCATCTGTTTATGATCCGAGGTATATATTACTAGATCATCAGCATATGCTATGTGTGAGCAACTAAGATCTAACATATCTATATCATTTAGGTAGCAGTTAAAGAGTATCGGTCCAAGTATACTTCCTTGGGGCACACCCGTATGTATGTCAAGATAGGTCGATAGAGACTTACCGACCCTCACACGTTGTTGCCTATTTTTCAAGTAGTCTTGTATCCATCTAAGTACCTTGTTACAGATTCCCATATTACATAGTTTGCGTATTAAGACAGCATGATTGACACGATCAAAGGCTTTGCTTAGATCTACGAAGACACACGTACATATTCTCCCATTGTCTCGCTCAGCATACAACGTTTGAACAAGTTCAGTGATTGCATCTACCGTTCCTCTACCACTTCTAAAACCGTATTGATTTGGGCTATAGATTTTATTTACCTCTAAAAATTTGTTCATATATTTATGGATTAACTGGTTGAGGTGTGGTGTGTGTGTGGTGGTAGTGTGGTTGATGTGTGGTCGAAGTGTGGTGGTAGTGTGGTTGATGTGTGACTGAGGTGTGGTGTGTGTGTAGTTGAGGTGTGGTGTGTGGTTGATGTGTGGTGGTAGTGTGGTTGGGGTGTGGTGTGTGGTTGAGGTGTGGTGTGTGTGTGGTTGAGGTGTGGTGTGTGGTTGAGGTGTGGTTGATGTGTGGTGGTAGTGTGGTTGATGTGTGGTGGTAGTGTGGTTGAGGTGTGGTGTGTGGTTGATGTGTGGTTGATGTGTGGTGGTAGTGTGGTTGAGGTGTGGTTGAGGTGTGGTGTGTGTGTGGTGGTAGTGTGGTTGATGTGTGGTCGAAGTGTGGTGGTAGTGTGGTTGATGTGTGACTGAGGTGTGGTGTGTGTGTGGTTGAGGTGTGGTGTGTGGTTGATGTGTGGTGGTAGTGTGGTTGAGGTGTGGTGTGTGGTTGAGGTGTGGTGTGTGGTTGATGTGTGGTTGAGGTGTGGTGGGTGTGTGGTTGATGTGTGGTGGTAGTGTGGTTGAGGTGTAGTGTGTGTGGGGTTGAGGTGTGGTGTGTGGTTGAGGTGTGGTCCATGTGTGGTTGAGGTGTGGTCCAGGTGTGGTCCAGGTGTGTTGATGGTGTGGTGGGTGTGGCCGATGGTCCATCCGATGGTCCATCCGATGGTCCAGCCGACGGTTCACACGATGCTGCACCTGATGCTGCACCCGATATGAAGATGTTTAGCCGATTAAAAGACAAATTATTATAACGGTTTGGTTTTTCGTTTTGTCATTTGATTTATCAGACTCCATCAACTACTGCTGCCTGGAAGGAAGTGGCTAACGGTTTCAAGCGCAAATGGAACTTTCCCAATGTGATCGGTGCCGTCGATGGAAAACACCACAACTACAAAAGTTTTTTTTCGGTGGTCCTAATGGCTGTGGTAGATGCAGACTACAAATTCATCTATGTTGATGCGGGGGCACAGGGAAGGTCGTCTGACTCAGCCTTATGAAAAGAGAGTCAATTCTACCAAGACCTAATGAGTGAGGAAAACCTGCTGAACCTCCCACACCCTTCCCCACTACCAGGTACAGCTGAGGACTTCCCCTATTTTTTTGTTGGGGACGACGCTTTTGCTTTGGGGGAACATATGATGAAACCCTTTCCCGCTTCGCATCTGAGTTATGAGGAACAAATCTTCAATTACCGTTTGAGTCGTGCGCGCCGCATTGTAGAAAATGCTTTTGGCATTTTGGCAATGCGGTTTCGCATCTTCAAGCAAGAACAGGATATGGAGCCCCGGGGTGTTGAGGCTGTCATTCTGGGGTGTGTGGCACTCCATAATTTCCTACGGGTGAGGGCCCCCTCAGAGTACATGCCACCAAACACGATCGATTGGGAGGGGCCGGATCATAGGGAATATGCTGGGACGTGGCGCAGAGACGATAACTGGGATGAGTTGCGCAGCGGCCGAAGTCAGCGCAACCACAGTGAGTATGTCAAGTCGCTGCGTCTACGGCTGAAGGAGTGGTGTGTTGGGGTTGGGTCCATACATTGGCAGCACCGTATGGCTTAACATGTGGGAAAATTATAAGTGTTGTTACCAACCAGTCGAGGTGGGACATACACACCTACAGCGAAACGTACTCCCCCACTATGTGGCACATACGGCCCATGAACAGTTCCAGTACCTCTGGCCGCACACGGTCCAACATGCTGTCTATGTACATTCCCCACAGTCTTCTCGACATAGTGCGCAGAGAGCCGTCCTGGAATTTGAATGTATGTAAGTCATAGAAATTTAGAAATTAAAATTGTTTCTACTGGCTGGAAAGAAGATTTTCTCTATCACCATTAGTTAAGTAGGAAACCAGAGTGTTGTGGTCCTGTATTATGATGTGCTGTTCTATTGTAACCTATACTACATTTTGTGTTTTGGTGAATGTGAGCAGATAATGGAATGTTGGACTTTTCCTTTGACTTGGTTTTGTCAGCATTATGTACTGTACTCCTTAAATATTTCTCATGTTGTTATTAGGTACGGTTTTCATATAATCTTGTACTGTTTTGTACACATTTGATATCATCTTTTAATGTTGGTTACAAATTTTATATACGGTTTTTATCTTCCGTAGCTATATGTCACACCAGTACACTTCATATTAAAAAATGTTAGTATTCCCTGACTGTGAAAATTTTCGGAAAGAACTTGATTTAATTTTCATGCTCACCGGATCCAGCCGGCGCGGTCCGCCTAGGCGTGGTGGGGGCAAGTCCATTTCGTAGTCCTCCAGGCTCTCCGTAATCCAGGGCACCCCCGGCTGTTGGGGGGGTGAAAGTACATGTGTACTGGGGGGCTCTGTCTCCTGTGAAAGGGCGTCGGCCAGTTGGGTCTGTACCTGTGGGCGAGGGGGCACAGGGTCCAGTGGCAGGGCGTCGGCGTGTTGGGTGTGTCTCACCCAGGGTGTCTCCAGCGAAGGTGTGTGGGTCTGTACCTGTGGGCAAGGGGGGACAGGGTCCGGTGGCAGGGCATCAGCGTGTTGGGTGTGTCTCATCAAGGGTGTCTCCGGCGAAGGTGGGTGGGTCTGTACCTGTGGGCGGGGGGGAAGAGGGTCCGGTGGCAGGACGTGGACGAGTTGGGTTAGTCTAACACCGGGTGTCCCCAGCGGTGGGGGTAGGGTCTGTACCTGTGGACTGGGGTGCACAGGGTCCAGTCGCAGGGTGCCGGCCAGTTGGGTTAGTCTGTGGGCGGGGGGCCCCAGGGTCCGGTGGCAGGGCGTCGGCGTGTTGGGTGTGTCTCATCCAGGGTGTCTCCGGCGAAGGTGTGTGGGTCTGTACCTGTGGGCGGGGGGGGGGGGGGGAACAGGGTCCGGTGGCAGGACGTGGACGAGTTGGGTTAGTCTCACACCGGGTGTCCCCAGCGGTACCTGTGGACTGGGGTGCACTGGGTCCAGTCGCAGGGCGCCGGCCACTTGGGTTAGTCTCATCCCGGGTGTCTCCAGCGAAGGTATGTGGGTCTGTACCTGTGGGCGGGGGGCCCCAGGGTCTGGTGGCAGGGCGTCGGCGTGATGGGTGTGTCTCACACCGGGTGTCCCCAGCGGCGGGGGTGGGTCTGTACCTGTGGACTGGGGTGCACTGGGTCCAGTCACTGGGCGCCGGCCAGTTGAGTTAGTCTCATCCCGGGGGGGGGGGGGGGGGGGGGTCGGTTCCTGTGGGCTGGGGGGCGCTGGGTCCAGTCGCAGGGTGTTGACCACTTGGGTGTGTCTCATCACGGGTGTCTCCGGCTGCTGGGGGGGGGGACAGTACTTGTAGAGGGGCGTGTCTTTTTTTGGGGGAGGTCTGATTTTTCTTTTCTCTTGAATTCGCTGGTGGATGATGGGGGCTGGTGCGCCCCCATCAACGGCGTGTCTCTTCTCCGGGGGAGGAGGTGCTTCTTTGGCTCCCCTTTTCACACCCCTTTTAGGACCACGTCTAGGGCCCACCACACCCGCCACCCTTTCCAAGATTTCCTCCGGTTGCCACTCCGGGTCGGACAAATTGTCGTTACTCTGGTCATCCCTCTCCTTTTAAAAGAAAAGAAGAAATTGCAATCTCCTCTCATTCCACTAATTAATTCACGCCAACTATATTCATTTCTTTATGTTCAATCGCTCTTAATATTTGGTTTGAAATAAACGGTTTTAACTCGAATGCTGTTGTGTGCCTCAGTATGTATCACAGTTTTTTTCAGACATAGCATTTACAAAATAAAATGGCGTTATCACAGTTTTTTCAGACATAGCATTTACAAAATAAAATGGCGTTATAAGCGATGCGATTATCAGATGGCCCAACACTGTAGAAAACTGCAGCAATGGTTATAAATTGTTCTGTGAAGGGTATGCAAGTAAAATTTCTATTTTGATTGTCCAAGTTAGCAAGTTTGGAAATTATTTGTAGTATAACAATGTTAGCCCCTGTTTTTCCAAGTATTGTAATTGGCGGAATAAATCTTATAATATTTCTTTAGTGCTGCTTACCACTGATATTGTTTCTTCCGATGTACTTCCGCCATTGCTAAACCCCCAGCCGCTGCCACTGCACCCCGCCGACACTCCGCTGAACCCCGCCGACACTCCGCTGCACCCCGCCGACACTCCGCTGAACCCCGCCACCACTGCGCTGCACCCCGCCAACACTCCACCTTTCGCCCCCCACAGTCCACCGGTCCGCCCTCCTCTGCACTCCCCCGAAAGGCCGTCTTTCATGTGTTGACTGAGGAAGCTGAATTTCTTAAATATTTCCTCCTCCCTCTCTGTTTGTGCCCCTTGTCGGGCCGCCCGCTGATATGTGGTTCTGTATGATGTCATTTGGCGCTTTACCACCTCAACTGAGAAAAGAAAACCATTTTTTAATTACCCCATTCAAAATCATTACATTGATTTTTCTAATCGCGCCATCCGTTCATCGCAGCAACCCCCCCCCCCAACTGTGTAACACTTTGTGGCAAATTACACTCCTAGCCATCTAGTAGTAGTTAACCACACACAAATCCGTGTCTCTGGCATCCCTGTTGCACCATCGGCATCCCAACGCGGCATCGTGGGGAAAAAAGATTCAAACTTTTGCCGTTCTCGTTACATAACAGGAGGAGTAGGCAGCAGTGCTTAAGCTTTACTAGAAAGAGAAGCTTATCCCTCAGTCAAATCACCCAATATCAGACAAAAAACTTCCTGGAAATTTTCTGACAGTCGCCATCTTGGAATTTTTTTACAGACATCAATGTAGCACAAAAAGTATCGATCTATTAAAGAACCCACCTGTTTCCCCAACTGTTTTGGCGATTCTCTGGATCGCCTGCGAACATAGAGAACATTTGTGATATGCTGAATCTTTGTGTAGAGTAATTCATCCACCGCCCATAACTTGGCGAATTGGTTTTTGTTTTTTGGAGACATCTTCACGCTCCAATGGTTCACCGGTAAGTTATGGTGAAAAGTAGGTCAAAGCCTCATTTCGATATTATGTTAATGAGATCAATACTACAGTGGCGGTCTCTAGCGGATTATTATGGAAACCTTAATTGTTTAATATACCACATTATTAGAAGATGACACTTATGCTGAGTTAGTTATGACAGATACTTGTACTTCTATTTGAAATAAATGTTACACTTCCTATGCGAAAATTGCACTTCTTGGCTTATATGTGTAATTAGACTTGCAAGATATAAGTTCCATTATCAATGATATTTATAATATATTTGGTAGTAAAATCTCTCCTCTCGGTTGCGTTGCGCGATCTGGTGGGATCTGTTAACGCGTTCGAACAGAAAAAATTTTAAGCTGTTAGCCACGTTCCACAAACCTATCTTCCGATCTACTATCCAACGTACCCGCCGGTACACCGAGTTTCACCTGATCCCGCCAATCACGGTGTTCCCTCACCATGGACGATCTCAGCACCCCGAAACGCCGACACTGTAGGCCGTCCGTCACCTCCGACGAAGACTCTGAGGAACCGGAACGCCTTCCGCGAGCGGAGACTTTCGCGCGACAACACTGTTGACGCCGAAACGTAAACGCAGTGTGGGAGACGCCGGGCCCTCGGAGGTGTTGGACCCGGTGACGGCCGAGCCCGTGACAGCTTACATCGACACAACGGACGGGGACGCCACCGCAGTCAAAACATCGACGGGTGACGAAGTAAGTACCGGCAAAAAGCCATCCTCTCTTGCTTTATGTAGTGCCGCTAAACGTAACGTAATTTCTCAGAGCACCGCGCCAGACCAAACTAGGTCACAGCGCGGTCGCCTTGACAACCGCACGCTCAAAGACCGGGACGCATACACGCCGGCCCGACCTGACAGCAGTACGGAATGTAACGCTAATTCTAAGACACGGCACTCTACTCGCAATGTCAAACTGATAACAGACTTCTTCACACACAACACAGTGAAAAAGCACAGTAAGAATAATAAAAGCTCTGTCTCCAATGTGCAGACAGAAGACTTTGAAGGTGGTGTAAGGCACACTACCCACAACAGTGACCCAAAACAGAGTCCTGTAATAATCACAATCGTAAATCAGGGACTGAATACACATATGAACATGGATAAATCAATCCTAGACATATTGAATGAACTGGATACCAGTGAAAACCCAGAACATCACGCATTGTGCCAACCAGGCCAAGCGAATATGAACACCACCCACACAACAGGGGGGGCACTCACAAAAATGACGGCCGACAAAACACGGCAACCGGCGCACCGCGACCGGGGGGGGGGGCACTCACAAAACAAAAGACCGCCCCCAAAATAGGTACAAAAATCAAAAACCCGGGGGGGGGGGCCACTCCCCAAAAGAGTAAACATGAGACAAACAAGACTCACGGGAAAATCAATACTGACTCACCCACCAAAATCACAAACACACAGAACGCCATACAAAACTTTGGTATTTGTGAAGAGCACTCCGTTGACCATGACACACAAATGATGCATGATAATAATGGATCTTCCAAACAGGTGATTGACAAACTCCTACCACCGAGTACCCACCAAACCTGGAGGGACATCAGAGAAACCAACGCCAAATATCATAAGACCGAAGCCCGAGCGGGGTTCTACAAACGGGCGTCCGAGCTTAATCACGTGGAAGCCTGGACGGCTGGTCTTGCCCCAACACCCAGCTATATAGATGACCAGACCCGACGCCTAAACGTAAATGAACGCAAGGAGTCGGCTGCGCGCATTATGACCATAATCGCTGAAGCCCTGAAAACAAAACAGGACATGGAAAAGGATGTCCGCGACCATGCATGCGGAATGCTCACACGGATGATTTGAGCAACTGGGAAATCAAGCTCTGATACCAAGGCCATGACGGATCAGATGCGTAAGCATATCGATATTACTGCCAAAAGGGATTGGAACAAAGAAAAAGAAATCCTGCAAGAGAGGCTCATCCGACATGAAAGTAGGGCACCCAACGATGCTCAGTATGCCGACCCCTTTACAGCAAGGGGCAAATTCTCTAAGCCGAAGACCAACCAGCCAGACAACAAGCAGTCTGCCGCTGCAGCTACCTCGTCATCGCAGTATACACCACAGCAGTATGGGGCACAGTATCAGCCCCATGCTTACCCTTAACCCCAAGTATACGCCCAACAGACCCCGTACCAAACCCCGTACTACCAGGGGGGTTTTTACACTCCCACCCCCGGCGCTCCGGCGGGGGGGCAACGGGGGAAGAACCGCGATCGAGGAGACCGGGGGAACCGGGGGCCGAGACGACCATGGGGAAACCGGGGGAACAGGGGAAACAGGGGCTGTTTCATAGCCCCGGTTACCAAGGTGACAAGCCTCTTAACACTCTGAGACTCTGATGACAAAGCCAATGAACTCCCCACAGACAATGAACCTGATCACGGCCATAATGACAAACTGAATGTTACTCCCACGGACTACGAGATTGAACCTGTTCACACTGATTACCTGTTGAATGCAACTGTTAAAGTTAAAAGTTTGAACCGTTCTTCCTTGCTTGGTGTCAATGATACATATGTAAAGTGTAAAAACGACTCTGCAGAGGTTGGAACCAGTACAGGCCAACCTGTAAATACCAAAGGGACCCATGTAGTGAAACAATCCACTAAACTAGACAATGATCGAATATTCGGTAACATAGTCAATCTCTCAGATAAACACCTCTCTGAAGTAGAACTGTCACTGCTCAACAAAGGTCTAAATTTCTGCCCCACCCAGACACATGTCGAAGAGGGGGACATGAAACTAGAACTAGATAAGTTCTACCGTGATCTAAGAATAAGACAGTATTTTGAAAAAATCTAGGTCACCATTTGGAAACCGCAATTTCAGGCTTTCATAACCACGAACTAGCTAAGAAACTAGGTACAAAATCCAACTGGATGGCCCCCCAAGGTTCAAGCAACCTTGAAGGGTTCATCGCAGTCAATGAAATCAACCTCTCGATGAAAAAGGTAAACAATATCAAAATTAAGCACAATATCAGCAAAGAGGAGAGAAAAACTCTCAAATTGATCGCGAAAGACAGAGAAATCACCATAAAACCAGCTGACAAAGGGGGTGCCATAGTTGTACAAAACACTGTAGACTACGTTAGAGAAGCAGAAAAACAACTCGGTGACACAAAAGTCTATACAGAAATGGACCTCTTACAAAGATCACAACAGAGAGATAGATGACAAAATTGAGAAAATGATAAAGGACAGAGAAGTAAGTGAAAAAATGGGTAGATCCCTCAAAACAGAGGAACCACGCACCCCTCAGGTATACTTCCTACCAAAGATCCACAAAGGAGTGATACCACCACCGGGCAGACCAGTAGTATCCGCCAATGGCTGCCCAACGGAAAAAATATCCTCCTTCGTGGACCATTTTCTGAAACCAGAAGTCCCCAAAATCAAGTCGTACATAAAAGACACCAACCATTTCCTTCAGAAGATAGAAACCCTGGAAAATGTAGACCCAGAGGACATCATAGGGACCCTCGACGTAGGAGCCCTATATACGAATATACCAAACAAAGAAGGAATAGAAGTGGTGAGACAAAAATTAAATAAATGCAGAGGAAAGACAGAAAAACCAAGCAATGAAACAATAGTCGAACTACTGGGAAATGTTCTAAAAAAGAACAATATACAGTTCAATGGCAAAAACTACCTCCAAATCGGAGGCACGGCAATGGGCACAAGGCTGGCTCCGTAGCCTTTCTCGACACGACAATCGAGAAAGAACCGGGAGGGAAGCTGGTAAGCGATTTATACACGAAACCCACAGATAGAAACACCTATCTAAGATATGACTCGGCACACCCACCGACACAGAAGAACAGCATCCCGTACTCACAGTTGCTGCGAGTAAAAAGGATATGCTCCCGCAAAAAGGACTATGAAAAACATGCCCAAATCAAAATGAGGCAGTTCAAGGACAGAGGATATCCTGAACACATACTGAAAACGTGCAAACAAAAAGTGGACCAGATCAACAGATCAACCACAATGAACAGGAGGAACCTGGACGAGGTCCCCCTCCAGGAAAACAAGACCTTCCTAATCAGCACCTACCAACAAGGTAGAAATGTTCTCCCTGGTATAGTCCAGAAGAATTGGCAGATACTAGGAAAATCCACCACCACCAAACCTCTCTATGAGAGCAAACTCACCAGGGGATATAAAAGACCCAAAAACCTACGGGACTACCTGGTACGAGCAAGGACAATATACAACCCCACACAAATGGGGAAGACGAAGAAAAACTCGAATGAATGCAAAACCAGAAACTGCAAATACTGCAGCAAGATCAACAAATCTGAAAAAATCAAAAGCAAAACCACAGGAAGAGAACATGTGCTCAAACACAACGTCACATGCAACAGCTCGAACCTGGTGTACTGCATCACATGCAAAAAATGCAAAACCCAATATGTGGGCCAAACAAAACGAAAGATCAAAGAAAGAATGCGAGAACATCTGTATTCGGTAAAACACAAAAGCAAAATCAGTGATGTACCGAAGCACTTCAGCAATGGAGATCACAACGGTGAGGAAGACATGGAGTTCAGCGTCTTGGATTTTATCTATAGACACCCAGACAGTAAGGCAGCCAAACAATTGAGACTAAAGATCGAGTACAACTGGATCCACAGACTTAAGAGCCAGGCCCCCCTGGGGATGAACACCATGGATAGTAGATATGGATAACCACCCCTCCCCAATGCCACGTCAAAAATTTTTTCTGTTCGAACGCATTAACAGATCCCACCAGATCGCGCAATGCAACCGAGAGGAGAGATTTTACTACCAAATGTTATACCTTTGGGGGTTATCCAAGCGATGTAAGTGACCTGGATACCGACCAACGGGAAAGCCGGTGACAACCAAACAAAACAGTTCAGTTGACACAAAAAACAGAGAAAAATATACAGCCAATCATAGCCTGATGAGATTTTTCGAAACTGCTGGTAAGGGGGGAGGCCCAAAACAAGCCTCTCCTAATCAAACTCAACCCATATACTCCCACACGTTCCCTCCGTAACCCCACAGAGGGCAGGACTCATCAAAACAAGGTACACAGGCCCCACTCTAGAGGTCAGCTACCTACACAACACTAACCGTACACAAACCAATGACCAACACCCAGGTCAAGCGATGTCCAATAAAATCGAACGCACGGTCACATGTTCACAACAGACCAATGGGAGAGGCGCAAACTAGGTCGGCAAACTGACTCACCTGACTTCTAGGTAGAGAAAACAAAACCCGGTCACTTACCAGCAGTCGCTAAAGCTGTTAGCCACGTTCCACAAACATATTTATAATATATTATTACCGCATGCAGCTGGGAGTCGTTATTTCCTATACAATGGACAAGATAAAAATTGAGAAAACGAAAGAGATACATTTTTTACGGTATGGCAATTTTATTAATGCGTGGATAAAGTTACAAGTGCAGGTATTCACACCCGTATTTATATTTTATTGAAGATGACAAATCAAATTCCATGTTTTTTACCGAGTAATGTACCGGCATTTGGGAAAAAAATAATATGGGAGTGCAGAGTTCGGCACGATGGTGCGATTACCAACTAAACCAGGCATACCAGGAGTTATAAGTGAATAAATTATTCAGAAGTATACTGGTTTATAAGGGAGAAAACCTCTCCCATGAAGCGGAGCATTGTAGGTTTGGACATACCATCCATGACTGTCTTCACTGTTTCACAGAAACAAGTCTGTGTGTCACAGGTTTTCGGTTTTTCATGTTTAAGAGTGGACAAGGTTTCAACCATGGCAGTGGCTATGTCCCCTATTTGGCCACTACTTTTTTGCATCAATTCCACAATTTCACTGTCCTTGTTGTTTTTTTCGCGTTGCCGTCCTCGGCGAGTGTCTTTGCGTGTGGGGGGGGGGGGGGGGGTGGGTCAGGGAACTCGGCAGAATAAGAATTGTCTGCTGATCCAGCACTCTTTCTGCCTGCTGGTGTACCACCCAAATTTGCCTCGGCTGCCAAGCTCTTCCGAGCCTTGGGACCGCTCTTGGCACAGATGTGCGTACCCACACCTGTAGAGCCGCTCTGGTTGGATGCACTGTCATCGTGTATAACAGTGCGTTGCTTTGAACTATGAGCAATGTGCGGTGATCTACGCACGGTTTCCCCAATAAGTTGTGCATGTCTGGGTGTACGTGGTGGAGAGAGTCGCTTGCTGGGTGTCCCCACACGCTGCGTGCCTGGGGAATGATTCTTGATGGGTGATGCCAGCCCATCATCCTCCACCTGACCAGCACCAGTAGACGCACCACATTCAACATGTGGCTCTTGCACTTCTTTCTGGAAAATACAAAGGTGATTCTATTTTAGTTTATATGAAAAGAATATTTGTAAACTAGTATACAATCATCTGTAAGTATAGGCAACATTTGAAAGATGTATCAACATTAATATATTAAATTTGCCAGCCTTTTCTATGTTCACAAAATATGAAATGTTCGTTTTTAAAAGGTGATTATAATAAAAGAAATCAGAGAAAGTAGCATACTTATGGTATTCCATACCAAGGTGATAAATATGTCCCCCCACCTTTATTTTGTGGAGCTATTATTCCTTTGTGGTTCATGAGTATATTTACCGACTACTTGGTGTGTACTTACCAAGATTTAATAACGATATGGTATTGAACGAATGCCACATAAATAATACTCAATATTGTATGGGATAAATGGTGTGTACAACACAATATGTGAAGTATTACTTACTCTTCCCACATGTTGGGATTTGTAGTTGGAGCGGCCACTCCCCGTCTTCACATGGTTTTTAACCCTTTAAGGACGGCTGCCTGGGGCCTAGCTACTCCCATAAGGACGACTGCTGGTGGCAGTTTGTCTGGATAGAGGACGACCACATAATAGTTAAAACTGATATCCAAGTTTCTAATCATGCAGTATGATACATAATCATAAATATTTTATTTCTTTTTGATAGAAATACTAAATATAATGTTATATCTACATATTCTGAAAATTTCATGAATATTGTTCTATTATTTCTTTGTTAAAACATTTTTGTTAATATTGGGACAATGATGCCTCAAGGCATCATGCCTCTTTAGTGCGGTGATGCCTCCAGGCATCATGCGTCTTTAATGCGGTGATGCCTCCAGGCATCATGCGTCCTTAAAGGGCTAAGGCAGGCCAACAGGGATATCACAGCACGTGCACGTGTTGTCAGCTTGCGCGCACCACGTCCAGAAGGCGGTATGGCCGATATTTTCTGGAATCGTGTGCGCAGAGAGGCCATTTTAAGACGTAGATCCTCCACTGCAAAACAAAGTATTTCTCTTAAGTAAGGTGTTATGGCCCATGAAACGGTAGCGTTACAAATAGAGGGTATGTATATATTAAATGACCTCCCAAAAACTACATTCATAGGGATTTTCACTTTCTTTTCTAGGTGTTACAGTTTGTATTAAGTAATTCCACAATCTGTATTATTTCCAGATAATTACATTCCACAAATTTCCACACATTTTATTCCATATTCGTTCCACATAATCCGGTGAATAATATTTTAATTCATATAAATGTGATACATATAGAATAGACAAATGTACACCGGGTGTACATCCTATGACCACTACACAAATATGCACAGATACAGAACATCAATAACTATGGAAAATGCCTTTAAAAAAACAATTGAAAATGTTACTTACGTGATATCCCGAGTTTGGAGGCCATTTTTGATTGGATACGGTGCCAGATTTGGGGGTCCCAGTACTCTGGATTGGAGAGATTTTACAACTGTGGATGTGCCTCCCACAGGCGACACAACTCCCTTTCAAAACGTGCAGCCTCAGATGTTCCAACACCGTCCTCACCATCTGCTTCAGACTCATCGGAATCCTCCACTCGGGAGGATGAGCTTTGTGTGGGAGGAATACATCCCTGATGTTCCCCATCGTCCTCGGCCTGATCCTCCTCCTCCACATCCTCCACCCCGACTGAGAGCCATTTTTTTTCTGGGCGACTGTTCCACACTTTTTGGTGAAGGAGGACCGTGATCTTCCGGGTAGTCAAATGGAACATCATCAGAATCAGCGGTCGACTGGGAATCGGAATCCTCACCGACTAGGGGGGCCACTGCCTGATCCGCAAGAGTTATAACAACTCCCTCTCCCTCTACAGCATGATGAGCTGGGATGTTTACAGAATAAATTTTGGAAACCTGTTCTTTAGAAGAAACGTTCTCCAGCTTCTGAAAAATGTCCTTGGCACTTTCTCCACTGTTTCCAGGAGAAGGTGTAGCAGTAGGCACACTAACTTTAGCAGAAGTTGAATCAACTTCTTTCGTGGAATCGCACTTGGGGGTGGGTGGGGCCGCGCCTTTCCCCCGCCGACCACAAGCTCCCCCCCGGCTACGCGCTGATCCTGCGTGTGTAGTGCCAAGGCGTTTTGATTTGGGAGGCATTTTCATCCGATGGTCCGATGTTGCGATGTGTCCTTTCCAATAACAGAATGACTTGTGATTTGGAGACCAGGTTATCATGAATAGTGGCGGGAAAATGAAAATGGCCCGCAAACACGTGTGCGATTGAAGAGGCCCGAGCAGCGGGAACCAGGTATCCGGTCGTCCGGTGAACCGGTCATGTGGTGGGGTCTCTCCCCGAAAGCACACATCCCTCATTGTACTATGTTGCATAATCGTACTAGGGCGGTACACGGGAGTGACCTAGCTAATGACCCAGAGTCCCTTTGAATGAGGCGGGAGGATCTCTGAGCACGTGCGCAAATAATATGTCAGTGTATATATGCAACATATATAACATTAATAATTAAAATGTTGGTACATATTTTAAAACAAAAGTATAGTGTCAACCTAAGAAGTAGTCGAACTTGCTAGAGAAAAGTCCATAGTATATTAATATAGTGATGTAGAGCAATCCACTGAAATCCACTGCAAATGAAAGACCATTTAAAATTCATAAAGACCATTTAAAATTCATAAAGTTATTAGTATTTACTATCTAGTTATTGGAGGTGAAAGTGAAAGTGAAAGTGGTCGGAAATATAATGGAGGTAATAACTAGATTGTCACTGAGGTTGATAGGGTGTTGCGCCGTAAGTCGGAGCAATGGATGAGAGGGCCAGATGGCGTAAAAGATATGCCATGCGACGCCCCTCAGTGACACCGGCGATTAAGTCACAACACACTGCACATAGAGGCCAGTACTGCTGCAGTCAAAAGGGACGGGGCTGCTCAACATCTGGACCCCCCACCCAGGTGGGCCGACGCACTAGAGAGACACTACAGTCCCAGGCCCGATATGCTACAGTGGTGGTGGGACCTCCTCCATTCTAACAACATGCATCAGATGTGGGTCAGACACACACCAGTCGGCTAAAACTAAAATTAGGATGTAGTGAGTTGTGGGTCAATTCGGGTGTATGGAACAGAGCCTTTAAAGAAGTATTGATGACCGTTCTGGCTGAGACCACTTATTAAAATTAGTCATTAGATAATTAACAAGAATGTGTTCATAAGAACTAGACAGTATTTCTGTAAACCTGGCTATGTATAGTCCATGTTAATGTCCTGTGATGTCAAATGAATTGTCTGTTACTTTATGTGACTCCAAAGTGGAAGATCACCCCTGGCGGTGAACTTTGTACATCGGTAAATCTTTCATTGAATAAAAAAAACACAAAAAACAACAACTACACTTTTACACGCAGGTAGATTGATCACAGTATTTATGTTAGCCTGGAATAAATGTCCATAGGCTTAACATTAGGAACTCGTTCTCAACAGGCTTGCGAGTACGGTAACTCATTCTCAATGGGTGATAAACAGATAAACAAGATGAAATCAGAAGCATTTTCGTGCTTGGTCTGTGTCCCTATTCGCCATCTCCTTTGGAGTGCTTCAGAATATTCACGAGGCTATCGCCTCGTTCATATTACTGCTTACTCCAAACTCGATGGCGAACGAGGACCTAGACCAAAAACTGATCAGTCTCTTTCCTAATATGCTTTCTGCAGATATTTACAGAAAATATATCACAGGCAGAGATTTCCATATGCTCCATTAAGGAGGAACAAACAAGCCAAACATGACAAATACCATCACCAATACCAATACTAATAAATCAACAACAATACAGGAATACTATAAAATGAAAGATTACAAATGATGCACAAATACAATCATTAGCCAGCTATTTTACCGTTGCCTGTTTCGAATTGAGATATTCGATTCATAATCTAATTAATCCTTAATGCTAAACTCATCAGCATGTGTATGAAACATTTTTAATCCTTAAGATGAAAGGCATTGTCAAAAAAATGGGTGAAATTGCCAAGACTTCTAGTTAGCAACTCTGATAACAGGTCGAATCAGTATGTTTATCAAAATAAAGAAATAGAGTTGATCCAATACAGATAAAATAGCAATACAGTCCAAGAACCATAGAATACATAGCATACAATACAATATAATATAAAGTGGAGTCATGCTATGCCCGAGGATGTTTAAACTGGAGTATTTTCTTTAAAATGTGCCCTGAACATCCTTTTCAATTGGATTTTTGTGTCAGCGGCCTTTATGTGCTCTGGTAGAGCATCTCATCTTTTGGTTTAGGCATCTCAAAAAGAACCTCTCTTTTAGACCTAGTCCTTGGCCTCGACGCCTGCCCTGGTATTTGAGTTTTGTTTAGGATGCCCTCATACTTAGCCCTCTTTCTCATGTACGATGCTAAGAGTTTGTACCCTCTATTTTCTCCATCTTTGGGATACTGTTTTTCGTCGCTCGTCGACAGAGTATACCATGGGACCCTCACCAATACAAAACCGCAGACTACGATTTTGAAGGCGCTGGACCGCGGTGAACTGCCTCTTTGATGAGCATAAATGAATGAAATTAGCATAATCTGTTACTGGCATGATGGCTTGTTTTTAGACCTTACAATCCATGGCCTTTGTCATCAAGTGTCTAGCTCTGCCAAACAGGTAGATTTTTCTCTTTAATTTCTTTTTTAACATATTAATGTTTCTATCAAAAGTAAGATGTTTGTCAATGTGGACTCCCAGATACAGACCTGCAACTTCTCACTACATCTAACTTCTCTAGTCCAACATACAGGTCAGGTATCCCTTGTAATGTCTCAGTTTTTTTCTTAGACCCATACCACACCACTTTGGTTTTCATGCTATTACAGTTAGAAAATATATCCTGATTCAGGCATATAGTGCATCAAGCCCATCTTGAAGGGCAGAGGTGATCCTATGTGGGTTTATACCTGACTTATAGTAATTAAATTGTCTTTATAGAGTAAGCTGCTCAGATCATATTTGGCTAAGACTGAAATAATCTCGTCAATATAAAATATGAACAGGAGTGGGCCAAGGACAGGACCCTGTGGTATGCCATTTACCTGGCCCACTCCGATTCTAGGTTGCCAAACTTTGTTTTCTGCTCACGACATTCTAAATAACTAAGATTTGATTTGTCCAGGCCAAGGCTTATCAGTTTATTTAGGAGGATCCGATGGTGCACATTGTCGAAGGCCTTCCGAAAATTGACACAAATGGCTCCAGTTAGAAGAGAATTTTTCTTGGCTATAAACAAGTAATTGACAAACTGCAAAACTGCATCCAACGTTTTTTTTGGGTCCTATACCCAAACTAGTTATCACTGATTAATCTTCTGTCATTCATAATGTGAGATAAGTGCACATGCATCATTTTCTCTCCTTGTTTAGATTAGGTTGATAAAATGGAGATGGGTCTCCAATTGTTTACATTTGTGGCTTTACCACTCTTTGGTATCGGTGTGACGCTGCTGGGATCTGGCTAGTATCAAAGGATGACTGATACAATGCTACTAATTGTGGTATAAACATCAATAACGCATCTTTTAAGACCGATATTCTAACATTTTTCACTCCAGGCTTATTGATATTTATCCCTTTACACGAATCTGTTAACATTTCCTCTGTTACCTTGAGCTTATCCAAATTCCCATGATAATCGTTCAACTGACACCAAGATAGTTTACAGTTACATGATCGTCAATGTTCTTAGATAATTTGTCGGGATGTAAGACGAGGCTAAGTCTGTCCCCTAGCTTGATGCTACCTTGAATAACAGTTAAGAACTGTACCTAACCACCGTAACCATGTACACTGGTGGGTGTGACATCATCAAATGATGTCATCCCTGATCCCCTATGGTTGCTTAGCAGGACGCACGGCAACCCTATGTCTTACCAACAAGTATTTGGATTTAGACAGTGAAGGACACCACAAAAGGGTGATAATGTAGGGATATTCTCTGGGAAAAGGGGATTTATGCAAATGAGGTCAAGGTTTCGCCAGGATCGGCTCTTCAGGCATCTTAGGAAAGCTTTTAGAGGTTGACAAGGTGATCAAGATATCTTGAACTTTTGTGTAAAATGGGAAAATGAATCCAGATTGGTATTTACTCCATAAATTCCAGTGTGTGGTTACAAACCTACCCGAAAAGGGTAGATTGATCGTATTAGCAGGGTTCTAAAGTTAATTCAATTTAGATACCCCAAAACCTGAAAGTATGCATGTACCGGTAGATGTAAAATTTTTAGATAATTTGTCGCCAATCTCCGCAAAAATGATATTCAGATAGGTAGGGGAATCATTCGGTGCTACAATCTCATTCCTAGAGCTGATGTAGATGCTTTTACTAATCCTCCGATTCTATTTCTTAAGAATTTGGACTGAAGCAAGTCTGCAGGATCTTTTGGTACTAAATATATTTTTTCATATAAAATGTTCTTGTTTTGATATGTTCCAATATTTCCTGCGTCATCCATTCTGCTTTGACTCTGTTTATGCTCCCAGACTTGATTGGACAGAAGTGATCTAGGAAGGCATTGAAGACGTTGTATTCATGTTGTGGACTATGTCATCCCTGGTTTGAATTAACCAATGTGTTAAATTGAGGCATTGATTTAGCTTTCGATAAAGTCCTACATTACTCTGGTGTTTGTAGTTCCCAATATGCATCCCAGTCTGTCATGGTTAGCCAATGTCTGAGTAACTCCACATCATAAGATTTATAACCCCTACCTGTGAACATCATGCTTTCACAAAAGAGTTTTGGCTTCTTGCTAATCGTGAACAAGAGTAGGTGATCACAAGGTATGAAACTTAGTTAGGACAGGACAATATGTTGTGCATTGGTAGAGATATTGTTGATACATATGCCATTAATTTGATCATTGTTGAAAGGGCGATAGTCTGATTGACTACACCCTGACAACCCATATCATGCGTTAACTCTTCCAATCAGTCTAAATGATTGTTATCTTTACTGTGGAAATTTATATCATAAGTGCTCGCCCACTATATCTCAGACTTCGCTAGTTTAGCAGAATTAGATAAATTGCTGAAGTAGTCCAACGCTACAGTTGTGCTACCTCGAGGGGAATATATAGTAGATATATGCAATCTATTTCTTTTCTGGGGCCTTAGAAGATAAAGTCAGGCACTACACTTTTTCATTAAATACACCTCGTCCTCAACTATGGCGTACTTCTAAATGCGTGGCTTCGGGCGATAGGTGACCTCGAACTAAGACATAGTTCGGCCACAGTTAGGGCGTTTTCTCCTAAAACAGGGAAAATATACCAATTGATCACTCAAAGTAATGATAATGATAAGTGGTGACCACGACTGACTCAAGTACAGATCAATCAATCAACTATTGTGTTGTGTTGTATAAATACACATTAATGACTGGTTTTGTGTTCGAGTGGCCGTAATCTCCGAGTAGTTGATGCGTAGTAATATCCGAGCGAATAGCAAGATATACACAATAATGACTGGTTTTGTGTACGAGTGGCCGTAATCTCCGAGTATTTGACGCATAGTAATATCCGAGCGATTAGCGAGGATATTACGTTGTCAGCTACGAGGAGATAACGGTCACTTGTATACAAAACCAGTCGTTATTGTATCTATTACCCACCTACAAGATTAGTCTATTGCAATTAAAAAGTTTCTGTAAACCATTTAGTTCCAGACACCACAGCACAGTCAAGCCTGGCAGTAATTTGGTGTAGACTTACCAATAATACCCTATTCTGTGCCCTTTCAACGCTCTTCTTTGAGGCACTATCTTACAAAAATGAACGATACTCCAGCGTAGGTCTTATGATGACTTTGTAAATGATTACAGCAGATTGAATACTTATGCACGATCTTATCTTTGATAATTCAAAAATACTTGATCCTGGATTTTTCGTTACTTCTTTCATATGCTCTTCAAGACATCATGTACCGTCAATAGATATTCCAAGGTATTTGTAGCTTTTAACAACAGACAACATACTTCCATTACATACAATATCCAATTTTTGCAAATATTTAACACTTTCAGTCCGACCCCTAGAAGGAGGCCTACATGCCAAGTACAACAGATATACGATGTAGCAATATACCCCATATCAACAGGTGCCTTTGATATGCATTGTCTTAGTTACATATAGAACACTTACACTGACTAATGATGCCTGTGGCATTTTTCAATTATTTCTAAAAAATTAAGAAAGTCCAAGAATTTTGTCACATAGAATACCGTTTCTAGTAATGGCTCAACAAGATGCCTGGAGGCATTCTTCTTCCCCTGCATAGGATTGCCCCAAGGCATTACTCGGACTGATAGGGTTAAAACGTCTATTTGAGGTAAACCAGGATAAGTATGTGTAGTGCGGAGCACTAACGGACGTGGAGTTAACCAATGGAAAGATTGTAGTAATCGATAACAATGTACAATGGACTAATTTACCAAAAGTTATGATTAAGTAAACCCTAGACTGTTGGTACGTTACAAGGCAGACAGTTAAAGGTTACACGAAGTCAAGGCACACTGTATAGGCTAAGGAGTGTACAAGGGATGCTGTACAGAGTCACACAGGGGCTTTGGGGTGCATTTTGCAATATATGCTCGTCCAAGATTATGTTACGGTTTTAAACATATTGCATAGACATCGTTATACAAGTTAAATATGTGTGAGTGAAACTGGTAGATACAGAGCAAGATGGCAGTAGCCGGAAGTTAGGCTTAGAGATGATCGCCTGTATAAGGAAGTGAATGATCATGTGACTTAAGCAGCTGAGGAGTATACCTCTGCTGCCGCTGCAGAGAGCAGCACTTCAGTACAAGGATAAGATCTGGTAGAGAACTGACGAAAGCCGCTCCTTGCTGGAGTACAAATTTGATGTTAGGCGCCGGAGGCTTCGCTCTGCCTGGAGTGGAGTCGCCTACTATGAACACTCATCGTGTGAAGCCATCATCTCTGTGAGTTGCTTACAGACCAAGGCGCAAGGAACTAACTCTGACCGGAGAGAACACACAGAGGATACTATGGACGTATAAGATCTGAACACTGACTGGACTAACATCAAGCACTGCACAAAACTTACTGTTTTACATATGTATGCGAAACGCGTCTAACAGTAGGATTTTGCGTCTAGAAGTTAGGCCTGTTATCCGTCTCATAGACGCCTTATCTAGTGGCGTATATACATGTCCATGGTGCGGTCTTATAAACGTCATATATACGCCTGATTCCGTTGTAAATACACCACCATCCAATAGTTCCGATCTTTGCAACTTGGGGACACTACTGGCAGCATATTTCATTAACCATCCAAGTCTGTATTATATGAAAAATACAATCTTATATTACCAATTTGTTTTATAAAACATTTATAAAACGGGATTGAGTATAAATTGATTAATTGCACATAAAAAACCCTGTATTTATTTATTTTTTACCGTTTTTCTAATAGATTTGACTTTAAAACACCATTTCTAGGTGTGGTGAGTCCAGCTTCAGTATATAATGGCCCTGTTCAAACTTACAGTTGAATCATGAAATCATCTTACCCCCGTGTGAATGCGGCCGCACAGGTGTGAACGCGGCCGCACAGGTGTGAACGCGGCTGCACAGGTGTGAATGCGGCTGCACGTGTGTACCCGGCCCCAACCCAACACCATAACACCTCGCGGCGGGCAACGGCGGGCATGGGCGGGCGTTGGGGGGTGTGGGAGGGTTTCCCACTGAGTCAACCTGTACAAACATGGCTGGCAGCAGGGGGTGGGCGGTGGGCGGCGGGCAGCGGGGGTCGAGTACCAGGGCTTCACTGTGGGTAGAGTGAGTGTAGGGTGGTGGGGTGGTGGGGTGTCGGGGGGGCGGTAGGGGGTGGGGTTGGGAGGTCGCGGGTGGCGGGTCAGTGTTGGTGCATCCTCTACCAACACCCACAGGACGGGGCGGGCCGCGGGTCGCAATTTCTTTTTTTTTGGGTATCATATATACGCCTGGCGTATATATATCACACAGAGCATGTTTTATCTTGGATACGCCAGGCTTGAAAGACAGCCAAGTCGCGCGCGTCTACATATGGAAACTACCTTTTGTAGACGCCCGAAACGCAGACGTGTATAAGAGGTGTATACAAGTATAAACAAGCCACGATACAGCCGATACATGCGTTATCACAATGGCGTATATATATGTAAAATATATATATGAGTGAATATTGAATATTTATAAGTCTACAACAAAAGCTATAAAAGGAATGATCTTGAGAAATGAACGATAAACTAAGATTTTGTTGGTCAGACAGTTATCGACAAATTACACTATAGTTGACTATCCAGGTTTGCATGATTACACTTGAACGATTAATCTATGTTGCCAAACATTTCATATCTGTGAATGATTTATATCTTGAGTTTGTTTATACCAGATCAATTACCGAGTGGAAACGATTGCTGCGCGACTACTTAAATGTTTGCCTATGGATTATTCTCAGGATATTAAAGCTTATAAACTTCACTTTATCGTTCGTCCTTAATTCTCTCTCTCTCTCTAATTACTGGCAGAAAGAGGAAAGGCAGTCACAGGAGCAGTGGTCATGTGAGTAGAAGTCATGAGAGTGGCAGTCACAGGAGAAGTAGTTGTGGGGGCTGCAGATATGGTAGCAGCAGCCAGAAGAGCAGCAAGCATGGAAGTAACATATCCAGGGGCAGCATCATGGGAGGAGCTGTCATAAGAGTGGCAGTCACAGGAGCAGCAGTCATGAGAGCTGCAGTCATTGGAGCTGGAGTTACAGGAGCTACCAATCGAGGGTTTCCAGACGGATGCTGTGTTTTATCAATAAATAAAAGCAGTTGTAGCTGTAATATTTCTCAGTTAATTACAAATAGTATTGACTTTATCAGAGTAATCTCTTTATTTTCAGAAAATTAGTTGTTGATTAGGTGCAGAGAATGCAGTGAATACTTCCGGGAGGTTACCCCTGGTTTGTCCAAAGGGTACCTCCAGACTGTTTGGAGGGTCCAGAGGGATCCAAAGGGTCTGGAGGCATCTGGAGGCGTTTTCCTCTGTGATACCTCGCGAGCCCACCAGATGGTATCCTGGTCCCGGAAATGATGTCAGAATGTCCCCTGGAGGTTTCCTGTATATAGAAGCGACTAGAGACGGCTGTCCATCTCTAGACTTGGACCACCTCCGGAAAAGCTCTTACACTAAACTTGCCTACTAGGACCCTCCGCATGCTGTGGATAGGAGGCCTGAGCTTTTGGATAGTGTGGTTTAGGTGATGAGAGTTCTGAATAATAAAGATTTTCAGTTACGCAATACACTGGTGTCCTCGTTGTGTACTACAACATTTACAGTTTATGCCCGTTACTACACCAGGTAGACCCATAAGCCAAACTTTCACTTCATAATAGCAATTGACAAACCATGCAGGAGTCATAAAACACTTATTGTTTATTTTCCTCTTTACCAATATAATCTATTAGCAAATGCATTAGAACTCTCCATGGTCCTATGCCAGTATGTTTGTTCTATTAATTTCATAATGATATCATTACTATAAACAGCTTCAAATTTATAGGCCTACTCAATTACAAACAAAATAACTTGTAAAATTAGACTATTATTTATTATAAAAGGGACTTACAACATTTAGGTACAACTATTCTCCCATATAATTCCTATTCTTGTTCTCATTCCTTTGTAAATTTCGCAATGTGAGAGCTTGTGAATACTTCAGTTCATATCCTAAATTCCCATAGTGCCTCTACAGATGTACACACTAATGTGAGGGAAGTTTATCATCTGTAAGGGGAAGCGAGGTATTAACTTTCTAAAAGACACTGACTTAAATATATATCAAAAACCTTTGCTTGTCGGGATCTCTTCGCCTTCCCGGCGGGGTGTGGAAGAGTGGGTTTTACCGGCAGGGAAAATTTTGACTGACTTAAAACTGCATGGCCTGTAGATAACAGAAATGTCTTTATGAGAAGAACAATTGGATGGGTTTTCATAAATGAGTATACGACATCTATTAAAAGCAGTTCTTCAGTGGCAATGGCATAAGACAGACTTGGTGATTCAATATAGTTTTAAATTGCAGCTATTCTTTTAAATTCAATTGATAGAGGAAGGTTTTGTTTTGTTTATTCAGGCTGTAGATTCTTTGGATGATATATGAATCTAAATAAGACTACACAGGTAGGGCCATAGCTTGTTCCACTTGTCGTCGTTCAAGTAGCACTGATGTTAGCATTCAGAGGTTGAGAGGTTCCATCTGTCAAATTAGAAACATTCACATTTTTATATACTCAATCAATTGGAAGGAAATTGGTTTAAACATACTTTTGATAGAGCTTGATCAAATGTACAGTATACCATGCGGCAGCCAATTGAAGAAACAATGCTCGTGCCTTTTCCCAAAGTGTATATGTACATTTAAGATAGTAAGGTGGTATGAACTAATACTGACCTCTGTCCCCTTCTCAGTGGGGGTGTCAATAATTTCCTCCTTCGGTGGGTAGTAACAGCACCTTACCCATGGGTGTAGCAATTTAGGAGCTACTTTCTCACCACTCATGCCACCTGAATGTCAAATTATGATACTGTCACACAGTCATACAGAATAAATAGGTAAGCCTCAATTTATCAAGAGAAAAAAGAGATCAAACCTTAATCCATTCAGGTAATGTCTACAGGAATTGTGTATAGAAGGGGCTAGAATGCCTTTAGTGATTCATAATAAATTCCAAGGAGTTTGTTTAGAATATGGAGAGATATGTTGGGAAATCATTTTTAAATGAATTCATTTATGACAATGATGAGCTTAAGGTGATGTGATAAGTGAAATATTAATGAATGATGGGTTGTATTTTGACGTTCGCTTGGATGTACTAATCCGTGGTTCAAAGAAAAACTTTTTTTTCATCACAGACCTGCTGGAACTAGTTCTGAACAACATCAACATGCAGTTCAACGGAGACCACTATCTCCAGAAAAGTGGCACCGCCATGGGTACCAGGATGACACCGTCATAGGAAGACTAGAGGAAAGCCTCTTGGAGGCGATCCCACTGAAACCCCTAGTCTTGTGGCGATACATAGAAGACATCTTCCCCATTTGGACACACAGAGATGAAGAACTAGACTAATGGATAGGGGACCTCAACAACAAACACCCTACTATCTAGTTCAACGCGGAAAAATAAAAAAAACAGAGGTGAGTTTCCTAGACACCCTGGTAAAAATAAACTCTGACACGGGCAGACTGTACACCGACCTGTACGTAAAGCCCACGGATGTGGACACGTACCTAGACTATGACTCGGCACACCCACCTGCAACCAAACAGAGTCTCCCTTTCTCACAAATGCTGAGAATCAAACGAATTTGCGAATTGGAATCAGCCTGTGACAGCAAATCCAAAATCAAACTCTAGGACTTCAAAAACAAAGGATACCATGACAAACTACTCGATGAGTGCGAGAAAAAGGTAGATCAAAGGATTAGGTTGGATCTACTAAACAACAAAGAGAAACCAAACGATTCTAAGGATGACGACAAAGTCTTCCCAATCACAACATACCGAGGAGATGGAAACCCTACAGGGAGAGTGGGACCTTCTCGCCAAATCCATCACCACAAAGAAGCTGCACCACAAAAAATGTAGTAAACAGCTACAAAAGGCCCGTAAACATAAAGAACCACCTGGGCCATGTTTTATTTTCAACTCTCCTGGGCGAGGAGAGTCCCCACGAGGGATAGCTCCATTGAGGATATTTTTGAGGAGATCTCCTCAATCTCGTTCGATTTACCCTGTCCTCGGGAGGAAGAGAAATCCTCGGCCGTAGTCTCCTTTGAGAGAGCCCCAGGACAAAATAAACCCGTACATAGGACACTTTTGAGGAGACTTGAAAGAGAGGCTGTGTATACTGCAGGTGGTGGCACATAGTGTTATTTTTGGGAACAAATTTCATCATTTATGAATGTATGTAAATCTAATTAAATAACACAGTAATTCTCTATCTGAGATCTCAAGTTTTTATCGAAATCATAATAAATATATTTCCGATAGTTCAAATGAATTAAATAACTTTTATTTGTTATTTTGAACCGCCCATGATACCCCTAGACGTGTCGCCCACCAGGAGAGCTGCAGGACACTTCTCAGGAGCTCTCCCGGCCCGAGGATTGAAAATAAAACGAAATTTGAGGAGATCTCCTAGATCGTCGCCCACAACTTTCCTTCCCCACGATACATTGAAATATCGAACCCAAACTCTCCTAGGACCTCGCCCCGGGCATTTCAAGCCTCCTCGGACGAAAAATAAAACAGGGCCCTGGTCCGGGCCAGAACGGATTACAAACCAAGCATCTACCCTAGACACAAACCCATGGAGAAAATGGAAAACGACTGCAGAAAGAACTGCAACTACTGGAGGCTTCTAAATAAGAGCGGAGAAATAGTCTCCAAAAGCAGTGACAACAAACACGAGAGCAAATGGAACATCAAGTGCAATGATCTGCTGCTTACAGTGCAAAGATTGCAACACATAATATGTAGGTCAGACTAAGCGGAAAAACGATAATTATGAACACCTCTCAAGTATCGAACGCAACAGGGGGAAAAGCGAAGAACTAGCACACTTCAATAACCCCAACCACAATGAAAAAAACGATATAGAATTCTGTATCGTAGACTGCATCTATAGGCACACCGAAAGCACAGTAGCAAGCAGATTACGCAACAAGATAAAATTCAATTGGATTCACAGGCTGAAAACACAGGCCCCAATTGGTTTTAAACACAATGAACAATCGGTATGGATAGGTCACACCACAACAAATGCCATGTAAACAAATCTTTCAAACTACGGATTAATACATCAAAGCGAATGGAAAAATACAACCCACTGTCCAAACAGTGGCGTATCCTACACGGCAACAATGTCTCAGGCATATCACGATACCATTGTTATTGTACAAATCAAGACTCCCCCCAGTCAAATAAGCTTTACACACCAAATTAAGTCTAAATCCTACAGTTCCAAAACTTTGGAAGACCACAAAAACACTCCATACGCCCCACACCCGATGAGACAACTGAAATTTGGAGGTGAACATTACCCATAGTGCACAAAAAAAATTGAAGACGTTACCTGGCCTATAATTTCTCCTGGCCAGGCTTCCAGGCTAGGAGCAGGTACCCACAGCAGACACCACAGGGCACCTCGACCCTACGGAATATGCATGAGGAAACCAGCCAATGAAATGGCTAACCAACTACCTTGTGTATAGTCATAAGCAAAATAAAAATAATGAAGTACTAAAAGAGATAAGAAGGATCACCAGAAATATACGTACCCAGTTAAAGAAAGAAAAAAGTGAATATTGCATGAAGAAGCTGGAAGAGGCACGAGGACACCCAAAAAAATTCTGGCATTTGATTAAGGAAATATCCGATCCCAATGAAGGAACTCAGAAATGTATATTAGAAGATAAGGGAGAACAGCTGTCGGCTGATGAAATACCAGATTTTGTTAATAATTTTTTTGTAAACATTGGAAAGGTACTCTTTGATAAACTAGACCAAACTCTTTTTGATGAAAATGTGAAGATGCTATCTGAGTATTCAGATGAGGGGATTGTACTTGAATTTCCTATTTCTTTTACTATGGAGGATATCAAGAGTAAACTCACTGGACTGAGTCCACATAAATCTAGTGGATTACAAAATGTATCTACTAAAGTAGCTATCGATAGTATCAAATCCTGTACTCTGCAATTTACCCATATATGTAATGTCTCCATTAGCAATGCCCAGTTTCCTCATAATTGGAAAAAAGCGGCAGTGGTGCCTATTCCCAAAGCAGGTAATTCTAAACAAATAGATAATTGGAGACCTATCTCCTTACTAAACTTGCCTAGCAAAATCCTGGAAAAGCTTATACATTCTATTACATAATCCCTAATGAACGAAGCGGAATCACTCGACAAGAATCAGTACGGATTCAGACCCAAACGCAGCACAAGCGATGCAATTTTCAGTTATGTAAAGCACCTGTATGAGGCACGAAGCAAAGGGCAATTGACCATCTCCTGTTTTATAGACTTTCGCAAAGCGTTTGACTCAATTAATCATAAACTGCTTCTATTAAAATTACAAAAACTCCTAAAGTTACCTCGAAATATCTTAGATTGGATCTGTGATTATCTACTAAACAGAAAACAGTTTGTCAAAGTGAATGGAAAAGAATCGGAGCAAAAGGATATAGAATTTGGAGTGCCACAGGGCTCCGTTTTAGGGCCGTTACTTTTTATATTGTTTGTAAACGGTAAAGTTATAAAGGAGTCTCGATACCTCCAGTATGCAGACGATCTGGTTATTTATTGTTCAGATGTTAGCCTCGGCAAAGCTGAAGAGAAATTGCAGAAAGACATAGACCTCCTATCTAGATGGTGCTTAGCGAATGGTCTAACTGTAAACATCAACAAAACAAAGGTAATGTGCATTGGCACTCCTGTAAAACTGAAAGCGCTACGAGAACCTGTTATACGGATGAATAATGTTTGTATTACAAGTTGTTCAAAGTACAAATACCTAGGAGTTCTAATGGATGATAAGTTAACCTGGGAGTCTCATCTAAAGACTATTGTAAAGACTGTCAGTAATAAGCTATTTAAATTCAGTAAAATAAGGAATTGCTTGACTGAGGATGCTGCGAGATCTGTGTATATAAGTACAATTGTACCCCATATGGAATATTGCTCCTTTTTGTATGGCAGCTTCAGACAAAAGGATCTCACAATGATTGAGAAATTAAATAATCGGGGAATGAGGATAACAGTTGGTTTTGTTTCTCGACGAAAGTCCATTTGTGAACTGTGTAAATTGTGTGGATGTGATACATTAGGTTATAGGAGAGATAAGCAGCTGCTATGTATAATGTACAAAAATAAAACTCATGAGGACTGGATAGACAATAGGAATCGTAGAACAAGAACGCAAGGAAAGACGCTTTTCAAAATTGGTACAACTAAATGTGCAACCGTATTTAATAGCCCATATAATCGTGGAGCAAGACTATGGAATCAACTGACAATGGAACTGCAAAACTCAAAGGATATGGACAACTTTAAAACCCAGTACGATGCTATTCACCATTGATTGCACAGTCTTGTCGTAGAGGACTGTATTAGCATTAAAACATAACATTTCATTATCACTCTACTTTACTCTATCTCACTACTTCAGATGATTCATAATATGTATGTCAGTTTTTGTATTAATCTGTATTCGACCTAACGAGTGCCTGAAAAACTCGACATTTGTTGAGATGGTACTGTGAATAAAAAAACCCCAAAAAAAACAAACTTCATGACAAGGGGAGCTGCAAGCCACAAGAGCACGCAGAGAGCTTACCTCAGACACTTGTGTTCATGTTAGTGGACAGTAAAGGCAACGTTTACTTCATGAAACTTGATGAATGCCTTATGGCTTGCCCGGGAAAGGTTAGTCAAATTTACTCTAGAAAGTATAGTCAGTGGTCATTTATTTTTTGCATATGTCATGTATACATCATAATATGATAGAGTAAAGCATCATAACAAGTATTGGCAAAATAATTGATAGCAAGATGCTACCAATGGTTAAGCCCTTTACTTAGGTCATCTCAGATGCTGTGTGAGAACAAACGTATAAAATCTTGAATGGATTCACTGGATTTGTTCACTGTAGATATGGATCAAATGGATGTAAAAGCTGTGTCTAATAAATACCAAGCACCAGCTTGAGTCTCAACTGATACCATTTGGTCAAGCCCCATGTAATGATCATCATTCTAGGCTGCTACTATTAGTTATCATTCGTTATTTCTGGATATTAAGACTTCATGCCAGCATAATGAATCTTTTATAGAAACATTATAGGCTTATTTGACATCAGAAAGATTACTGCTTAACAACTCTATGAATCCTTTTTGCCCAGCTAAAGCTTTACTGACAAGAACACTCTCCAGACTAGCTAATGCAATTCTCATTTAAAAGTGCATAGATTGAGACCACAATGGCGGCTATTAGAGTTCACAAGAACCTTTTAGTATATAATACACCCAGTCAGTGTATGTTTCTGATCATTCAGCAGAAATCCACACTAGCAGATCAGATTGACTCCCCCCTCCCCCCGATGGCAGCCCTCAAAACTAGTAGCAGGGTAGACATATATGCAGAGAGGATGAGTGAGTGTACAGGGGGTCGGTGATATAAGTCATGTGATCGCATGGACCAATGGGTAGCCCATGGCCGTAGGGTCAGGGTCGGTCATTGCTCCACCTGACGCACTCCCCTCCTACTAGCGCTCCCTGCGCGCCCCCTTGTGCAACCCACGTGAACCACGCGGTCACGTGGCGCGCCACTACACTCCCTTCTTCCCATTCTGCTGCTGTTCTTCACCACGTACGCACATACTCTAATATTTCTCCCACCCACCCTCTCCTATTTTCCTACTCTCGTAGGTTTTTTTTATACATATCATACACATACATATACGTATTACTTCATAATACTCGTATAGTTATACCATAATTGGCACCTGTCAATTAACATATGTATTCTTCCATATGTATCTTCTTATCATATATCATATTTACCAATATGTATATCCTTGTATCATATTTACCAATATGTACTACCTTATCATATCATATTTACCAATATGAATATTCTTATCATATCATATTTACCGATATGGATATGCTTATCCATTACGATATTTATACCACTGTATTAATATCTCATGTCTAATTGGTCATTCATAAAATTAAAATAAATTTTATTTAGCCCACTTTAGACTTTCCTCCTCTTGTGTTCAGGGTACAGGGTAATGGGTGTGAGCTAGGAGCCCACAACAGGGAATGGTCATACTTCAGCAGCTGCTACATCCAATTCAGCATAATTAATGGGAATGATAGCGTGTCTTACCAGTTATAAGACTAACCAATAGCCCGACTAGAATGGCAAGAAATATACTAAAACAGGCAGTCCACAGGAAAGATATGGAGTACAATTGATGTAAGGGATTAACATCCTGTCTGAAAGTGAAAAATAACATTTCAGTTATTTCATATCGTTCTCATAAGCATTGACCATTAAATAAAATCTAAATATGTTTACTTTCATGAATATCTAATTAGAAATTCATGCTATTAGACTCAAAGGGAAATAAAAAATATTGTTTTGTAGGCAAATCAAATCCCCCTTCTTTCATACATTTAAAAATAATTTTGTATTCTTACTCTAAGCTGAGAGAAGATGTCAACATTGACATAGAACTCATTGTAGAATTTGTTTTGAAGTATGCGCTGTAGTCCGAGCAATTCACTATCGTTGAGTTTAGGTAGGCTGTCTGTCTCTGTATAGAGTAACCCCCAAAGCCAATCCAAGCAGCAAAGATGAAGCCAACCATTCCTCCTATAACTGTGCCCTGCGCAAAATGAAAATGTAGAAAGGTTTTATTAATTCAGCATTGCAAATGGAATTTCTCTTATAAGCTAGGCTCTGAATACAGCTCCACCAAAGTTTGAGCCCCCAACACTGTCTTCTTATTTCTTATAATCTTTACTGTAAAAAATGCAGATATTTCGTATATATACTCCACCATATAAACGCGCGTAAATAATGTATATTGACCTGTTATGTATATGTAGAATAGAGCCAATGAGCTACTCACATTTATTCACTCCGGGATCAGAGCCGCTCGCATTTGGTCACATTATTGTTATTTATCTAGGTAACTGATATGGCAACGTAGTAACGAACACCTGGATACGGTCATTCCGCTGCTAAACCTTGTACAATCAACACATGTTTTAATCTTACTTCGATGTGTACTTTATTCTTTTATCTTGGTCTGTGTATATCTTGATGTGTAGGCGGGGGTAAGTCCCACTGTATTATTGAATAACCCCTGTTTATTGATATTTTTCCGCCCAACTTGCCTTTCGTGTTATATTTCTCTAAATATATATTCATATTGATAGTCATCATTGGCTAATAATGGCCTCCCTGTCTCCCCCTCCCTCCCACCCTCCCCTCCCCCTCCCCCCAGCGTCAAATGACCTGCACACGACTATGAACTGCTTAAATGACAAGATTTATATCAAAGATGTAAACTGGTGAGCTTGGATCCGAACCCAACCGATTGTTTGATGTGTGTGTAAATCACTTACTATGTACAACTTGTTTTTTTGATTGGTCCAAGGAAGAGCGTCTACTCTTGACCATTTTACCAAATCCCACTTACTGAATAAAAAGAAAACCTCCCCGCAGTGTCACTGCACGAAAACCACTATATGCCTGGTGTACAGAGGTATCATTACCCCATCCCTGGATGAAAGGAGAGAAGCAATAGCTGGGAGAATAACATTTTATTGAATTTTATACGTAGTAAAAATGTAGTAAAATGTTTATGTCGACCTTATTGGACGACATATGAAATAAGATTATGAATATGAAGTACAATACTAGATAAGATAATATATATAATTGACAATAAGAGTAATGAGTCAATTATGATGATAACAATAGAATGTTGTTATGAATATACATGATAATAAAAATAGCCAAGAAGCCATTGAAGTAAAGGCTGGGAGGGTAATTGTGAGTTCATTGTTTGTTGAAGGAGTGGACTAAGGCCATGTTGACGGCCTTAGCATTATTGTCTTTTATATAGATGCAGTGGGCTTTGGATATCCAACCCCCGTATTGCTGGATTGATAATTCAGGAACACCCACCTGGAATGCCAGAGTGGCAGCTGCCTTCCTCAGGCTGTGGAGCGTGTACCTCCCAGGGGGCTGTCCTGTCTCCTGGAGGATTTTCTGCCATTCTATGACCATAGTCCGGGTGGTGATGGGGGTCCTGTCCTCGTTCATGAGGAACGGGTCATCGAGCCGGGCCGTAGGGGCGGCCGCCACCATGGCTTGTATTGCGCACACCGGGCAGAACCGTGGGTCTGGGAAGGCGTGCAGCGTGACTGCCTTGTACTCCCCCACATGCTGTTCTTCCCGGCCTTTATGGTCACGTTCATGTGAGCGGGCGTGGTTGTCACGTCTCCACGTGACAGGTGACGTGCCGGGTGGTAGGCCGCTGCCGACACCGGTGCCACCTCGCTCTGCCTCAGTGCTGCATAGCAGATCAGGAGGACGCTGGTGCGGAACTCGAGGTGGAGGGGTGTGTCCGTCAAGGCCCCGAGGACCGCCTGGAGGACATCCATTGGTACGGGCGGCTTGACGTTGGGCGTGTAAGCCTTGTACCGCTTCATGGCCTCGAGCGCCCACTTGACCCGGAAGTCCTTGGTTGGGGCCACGTCTCCCCCTGACAGCTGTAGGTGCGACTGTATGTGCAAGAGATGGTTGGCTACGTTCGCTCACGAGGGGGTGTGGTCCGCAACGCACTAGAGGTACGCCATGATGAAGCTCATTGTACATGCCTGTGAATCCGGCCCCATCCGGCGGCAGAACACGAAGCACGTGAAGACAGCCGACCTCTGGTTGGCGACTGTTCCTGGGGCACTTGCCTTGGACTGCCGTGCCTCGTCTGGAGTGAGAGCAGCACCAGATCTACAGGAGAGACGAAGAACAGGCACAAATGAGGCATGGGTGCAGGGGATTGTTTCGAAAAGCGAGTGGAAAGTCATATACATGGATGCCTTATCGTAGTCCCTTGAGGTCAGGTGGGCGCAACTCAGGGCGTCGACGACCATGTTGAGGACCCCGGGGACGTGGATGTAGATGAATTCCACTAGCAGTTTCGCCTGTACCATCCAGGCTTGGCGAGGACAGAGTTGTGTGCCTGCCTGCTGGTAAGTGCCTGGACGGTCCCCATGTTATTGCAGAATACCTCCACACGGGTCCCGCGGTCCCAGTCCGTGAGGAAGGCATTCATGGTGTAGATTGTATTCAACGCCTCTAGCAGACCTACCCTGTGTAGGCGAGCCTGCCGTCAGTGCCCCCGACTCCGGTGTTGGCGAACCCCGGGGGATGAGGGCGTGGCCGTTCCAGCCCTCGGCGAACTGCAGGAACCAGGCGAGGTCCTGCCTCATGTCCGAGGATATGTTTATGTAGTATCCAGTCATGCCCCTCAGTGCCTCCAGGAGTTTACTGACGAATGGCTGTGCCAGCCGTATACACTTCGACATGTGGAGTACCTTGCCGAGGTGGATGGACAGTGCCATATGTGGGGCATCGATCGTTATGCCAAGCCAGGTGATGATTTGGTTTGGTGCCTGGGCCTTTTCCCTGGCCTTGGGGAGGCCGAGTTCGCTGAACAACTCACGTGCCAGCCTGAAATCCGAGGCCGCTTTTTTTTGGGTCTGGGGAGAGGATGATAAGGTCATCCAGGTACATAGCTGCCTTGACTCCCTTGGACCCAAGGATCTGGACTATTGTCTCGGCGATACACTGCTTGTGGTAGGAGGAGGCACGGGCACCAAAGGGCATGGCAGTATCGCAATAGTAGCCCTCCTCTCACTCGAAACACAGCAACGGCCAGTCCAACAGGTCACAGCGGAAGTTCTTATATGCCCTGGAGATGTCGATACTGGACATATAGCTCCCCGGCCCTGAGGCCACGAGTCGGGTCACGAAACTGTCGACCGTAGGTAGGCCGTGTTCGCGCTCATGGGCATATACGGAATTCTTGATTATGTAGGCATTGATGCTTTTCTCCCATGGATATGTCATGTCCATAATGACCCTACTGTCAGTGGTAGCCCTCTTTTTGCGTGTCATCAATGGCGACACATGACACCAGGGAAAGAAGGGGGCATGGCTGAACGGCCCTAGCAGGTTGGAGTGGGAGCGTTCCTTGTCGATGAACCTGCCCACCTCGGTGGGATAACCCGTAGCGCTGGGATGGTTAGGGATTCTCTGCGTATCGGTGACGGGACCGAGGGGGAATCCATAGCTGATGAAATTAAGAAGTTCAGCCTTCCCGGGAAGTCCAGACAGGTAGCGAGTCCACGCTGCAAGGTTGAGATTGGTGCGGAGTACAATCCTGGCCCCGAGGGCGTTCGGTAGACCCGTGCGCCTCACCTCCTCATATATGTAGGCATGCCCCAGGGATCCGGGGCCGGTGAACCGGGGCCATGTGCCTCGTCGGTGGTCGGCAAAGGCCGAGGGTCTATCCGGACTCTGGGGGCAGGGACCCCGGTCTCACACATTTCCTTAATGACCACAAAGTTGGGAGTGTTACCTTGGTGCTTAGGCCCAGACACAGTAACACTAACACTCCCCGTTTCCAGCGGTGGTGGTGGTATGCGGTCCTCCTTAGGGAGCGGGTACCGGCCCGCTTTGTTGTTGTTTTGATCCTGCACGTGGTCGCCACGTGCTCGGGTCGTCATGTAGGGTGTCACGTGTCCTGCACCCCATGACCCCTTCCCCCCCCGCCTCGGTGCATGCACATGCACCGGGAGGTGGGGGGTTGTCATGCCCCTTGCTTACTCGCGGGGCGCATCCGGTGTCTGTTGTGTGTGGAGTTCTGTGGTGCGCACCGTGTGTCCGGCCTGAGGTGTCTTGCAGGGGTCGGTGTGGGTTGACTGCTGTCATAACCGACACCCCACAACAGCTTCCTGTTACATGTGTGGATGGAGTGTGTGCACATCCTGCCCACCGATCAGAAAAGGAGCACATTTGAATCCACTTGACCCCCCTGTCATGATGGCCGTTACGCTGGCGGCAGTCCCTCTCCTTGCCGCCGGCCTTGCCGCTGTCTGGTCCGTTCTGGTTGGTCTTACCAGTCATAGCGAGACGGACCCGCTGATCTTGGATCCTTACGTGATTGCCTCAATGAAGGCTCCACCTGGTCGAACACGTGGTTGGACCAACGGCACACTCCGGCCCACGGTCTTGACTGGGCATCCACTGAGACCTGGTGGAGGTACTAATACATATGATCCCGGTCATCTGGGTCCACGGCACGGTTGCCAGAAAAGCACTGATGTACTCTAGGGGGCTGAGGGACCCCCTCACCTCAAGTCTCTGGGCTATCTTGTAGATACCCTCACGCTCGATAAACATATAGGGCTTTGAAATCAACTTTGCAACGGCTAGATCAGAAACAAGCTTACCAGCCGTGCGGTAATGATGGAGGGCCTCACGGTCCATATCCCGCTGAAGGTCGTTCGTCATATATCTTTCCCGTAGTTGACAAGGGGGAGGCAGCATTCTGGCGGCTTGATCATTGGCCCAGTCCCACGTGCGGTCGTCAGTGGCCGAACGGGCACTGGCCGCCCGCAAGGCTCTGTCTGGCGACCGTTGTCGTGACATCTTGAGAAGTGCTTCCATAACTCCGTCCATCTTTTTGTGAATACTTTCCACGTTGTTCTTGACATCACCAAGCCCGGACTTGAGGGCGACGATCCTCGAGGTCTTAACACTCGATCCATGGTCCGATACTGACTCCACGTGGTCCGTACCCTTAACTGTCGACTCGGACGCTGCTCGAGGTGCTCGGCACTGCATCCACTTTTCACCCGTATTCCTCCTCTTATCCGTATTCTTTGCCTGCAGATGCCGGCCGTATACCCAGGGAGGTATGTTGGGCGTAGGCACACGGTAGGCCAAAAGAGACGAAAAGTGTAGTATGTGTGCACTGTATGAGGTGTAGAGCAGAAGTGAGAGGCGAGCGGTTGCACGTTGGTGCGCAGTGAGTGTGAAAGCCGCGAGGTGGCAGGAGGGGCACCCGTGAGGCGCAGCTAGAGGGGAACACCAGGGGGAGTAATAACCACCCCTGAGCAATGCCCATGACTAACCCATTTTGCGTATACAAGGTTGACCTATTTTCCGTCGTGTATACGACTCACTTCTAGGCATATATAAGCGTCCATGTTGCGTTATATATACGTCATATATATGCCTGATTCTGTTGTATTTACACCACTATCCAATAGGTCCAATCTCTGTTACTTGGGGACACCACTATAGTATATCTCATTTGCCATTAGTCATTAAGTCCTTGGCGTATGGAAAATCCAATGTTATATTATCAATTCTAATTATAAAATCTTTCTAAAACCCTAATAAGTTTTTTAAATAGATTTTACGTTCAAAACACCACTCTTCTGAAGTCATACTTCGGGTACTGTATATATAACACAAGGTCTGATCAAATACCAACATAAAAGTCCTAGGCTTGGGGAGGGGGGGGGGGGTGGAGGCGACCAGGGGCCTCCTACTGAGATTACCTCTACCAACACAAACGGGCGGGAGGCGGCGGGAGGCGGGGGGCAGCGGCGGTGGGGTGAAAGGTTTTTTCACTGAGACCACTACCAACACAAACGGGTGGGGGAAAACCTTTTTTTATTATTTTCTATCGGTACACATAGGCCTGGCATATATATATATATATATATCGTGCAGAGCATATTTCCTCTCCTATACGCCTGGTGTGAAATACAGCCAAGATGCGTCCATATTTAATAGCAAACAGTCTTGAATATGCCTCAAATGCTGGCATGAAATATGGACAAAAACATGTCAATATACATCCGATACATCCATTTATCTGATGGCATATATAGGAATAAACTGGTTAGTTTTGTGCAGTGTTTGGATAATATGCAACCTGCTTGAACCATAAAAACACATCTACCATGTATACTTAAAGATACTCACAATCCAGTTAGCAAAGGGGAAGAAGAGGCCCATTAGAAACATTGCACTTATAGGACACCCAGTGGCTGACAGAAATGTTGTAACCAACTGTATGACTGTGCCTCCGATATTCATGATGAGAAAGGAGACTCCTGTAGACACCACTCCGAGCAGCAGCACTATGGGAGGATCAAGGTAGGTCAAGGTCATCATTTTACATTAAGATCGATTTCATTAACCATTGATAATACAGCAAGTTTGTATTCATCTATTCAATTCGATTAGTTTTGCACTGTATTGCAATACAGAGCTTAAAAGGCAGTGCTTAGGTAGCATGGCTGAATAATGTGGCACACATGAGAGCAAGGATGTTTGCAACGCTGATTGATCAAACAGATCTGTATATAAAGTGCATCTTATATACAACACTAAGAGAACTAGAACACTTGACTAAGAAAGTGTAGTCACTGCGTGCATTCATGTAACACAGGGAAGTAGGCGTTTCTACTCCCATGGTCGTTGGAGATCCTACTTTGCTGCTGGAGTAAGATCAACCTGGAATATCTGTGTGGACTTTACACTCTATGGTAAAGCAGAGACCCGGCATCTTCACTTATGTTCAGTATGAATGATCATGAACGAGAGTAAAAGCGGGCTCCCACTGTCCCGACACACTGCGAAAATTGCTGGGATTGGGTTACGATTAGGAATTGTTCAATCGTAGAGCTATCGGGACGACTTTGTCGGAGTGTGTGGGAGTGCGTCAGGAACCCAAAGTGGGGGAGGCGGGGTAGGCGGGGGCAGCTTATAAGTGGGTTATATATGTTGTGGTTTTTTTAACAATTTTTATTAGGATGTCTGTATTTTTGAAAATACAATAAAAAAAGAAATTGACCAAAATGCGGTGACTGAGCAATTGTCTAGGGACGCTCCCGGGGCAATTGCTATTTTGCGGGCCGAAAACCAACAGGGGGGGGGGGGGGGGGAGAGAGATGCATAGGTTAAATGGGGTAGAGAATGCTTCCGACACACTCCGACAAATCGAACATGTTCGATTTTGTCGGAAGGCCTACGACATGGCATTTCTATCGTAGCACTATCGGAGTGTGTCGGGGTGTGTCGTAGTGTGTCGTAGTACTCATCGGAACACAAAACCCACTTCCACGATAGAGCCTTTCATTCCGACACAAATTCTATTTTTTCATCGGAACACTTGTCGTAAGGCTATCGTAGTGTGTCGGAGGCGCAAATCGTGATAGTGGGAGCCCGCTTTAAAGGGGGGTACCCACTGCTTCCGACACACTCCGACAAGGCTTACGACACACTATGACAAAGAAAATCCCTGTCGGAAGGGCTTTGTCAGAGTGTGTCGTAAAGCCTTGTCGGAGTGTGTCGTAACGGTATGGCGGGAAAAGAAAGATTGCCACGGTACCGACACACTCCGACACAAATGGCTCACTTGGGGGACTTCATATATATAGGAAATATACTGAAAAATATGATTTTCTTCAATTTTCTAAAAGAAAAACTTAGTGAATTGATGTCTTTTATCAATAGTATTTGATATCCGAACAAATATCTATAATCATGTAACTCAGACCCTGATTATGATTTTAAAAGTATATGATTATTAAAACTGTTTATCATATCTATCCCTGGATATGTTCATAATGCATATCCCTATATAACTGAGGAGAAAATATATTTATGATATTATAAGAGTTTATAAAGGCGCACATGTGTGGGGGGGGGGGGGGGGCTGCATAGCTTTTATGTATTACGGAATGTTCAATGTAATTCACACCACCTCAAGAACTTATGAATTATCAAATCATTATTAGCTTTATTCCTTATTGTTGTTTTACCTCTGATCAATAAGTGTGTGAGGTTACTGTGCATTTCTGATCCCATATGGCAAGAGTGAAAAGATAACTGAATGTGTACTCTATCTTAATAAGAAAACGGAATTTTATTAATATGAAGTAAACAAATCCTGAATATGCCAGGATCAGTACAATCTTACAGATCTAATAACTATCCAAGCTAGCTTCCTTCCCAATTCAACATTGACAATTCTACAAGACATTGTATTGATATTAAGTGACAAAATAATTCGAAAATATTCTTCCTGGTACGGATACACAGTACTGGAGTATTAATATCATTGATACAAGTACCCCTTAACGGTACAGTTTATTTTTGAAAATATCATTTACAAACTTGTAAGTTGTATGGCAATCATTGGTAGAATATTGAATGAATGCAACCATTCAGTGTCCATGTGCCTTATGAATTAGGATTAGGTATTTAATATATCGGGCATATATAGAGAGGCTGAAGTAGTTGGATTCCAAGTACAATATTGTGAAAATGTAAAGGAATCTTTGATTGAGGATTGGATGTAGTGATTGGGTAAGACCTTGTTGCCATCTGTGTGCTGACCTCAACAGTGATATGGAACTCTCCCCTAATGGCTGGGAAGCCATTGCTAAGTCTGGATAGGGTCTGGAGAGGGGGCAGTGGTTAGCAATATGGGGGTCAGGCTTAACTTCATTTCCTTTTCATAAAGGTTGAGGATCTACTCTAATCTCTATCTAACTTAGAAGTACTTAATTGACCAATTAATCTTTAGTTTCAGTTGATTGTGCTAGCAGACGTGATTAATGGGAAAATTAATATTGAACCGCTTTAATATCTGATTGAATTCAGTGTCACCCACCACTTACCGAGGGTCTTGGTTACCAGTACATTCCGTTTGTCAGAGAGATTTGGCCATTTGAGGCAAATGATATCTTTCCACAGGATGGCAGAGGTAGAGTTCAATGTAGATGATGCTGTACTGTAAGAAAATGTAAATGGATACTAAAGATGTTACGAATAGCTTTGCAGTAAGTATTAACCCTGTGGGTGAATTATTACCAGAAAATGTCATATTTCCATAAATGAATAAAGATTCCAATAAAATATTATTCTGCAGCTAAATCCAGGTTCTCCATCTTCCCAGGGATAATTATGTTCATTATAAAAAATGTACCAAATCAACCCCCTTTTCCCCATCATATTCCAATTGCAATTATGTTACAATTAACTTAATGGCAGCCCTCAGTTCTTGCCTGATTAAAGAACAATTACTCGAAGTGTTGAACACCCTTTGATGAGCAGCATAACAAAACGTTAACTTGATTAAAATTGATTGATAAAAACAGTTTCATGCACCACTCGGCAGCAGCCAAGCTGACTGTTACCTGAGAGAAGCTGACACGAGGCTTGCCATGAAAAGACCTATCATTCCAGGGTAGTTTAGACATTCCACTACAAAGTGAGGTATTAACTGAAAATAACAATACATGACTCGACATGTACACTGGCAACAGAAGGAGAAACAAGTGAGTAGGTTGATAGCATCTAATACATGTAAGATTTTGTATATTGATTGGATAAAAATAGTGAATGACTGATTAAAATTGATATTGCAATTGATAAAATATGAACAACAAAGAAGTGGTGCTTCAAAGAAACATATAAGTAAAACTTGTGTTGTGGGTGGGTGGGACAATTTTCAAGGTGATGGCTTGTGTGAGATGGGAGGTGAGAGTGAAGAAGATGGAAGTAACGCATGGTGGTGGGCTGTAAGTGGTATGAGTGATGTTGGGATCCAGCACCAGATAATATAATGCAACATCGCGCTCTAACCAGTATTTCGCGGAGAAACCATATTTCAGGGAAGAATTGAATATGGAAGAATGGAAAAAATGAATACTTCGTCTGAGTAGAAATCATGGTTTATGAAGAATGATATGGCAGTTTGGGCTATACGCACATATATGGGTCACATTCTTTGGAATGTATGATGGGATTTTACTACATGTACTTTGTAACTTATCATCATAGTCCAAGGAATTAATGGATTAACGCATATACTAGTTAACATGTTTAGATTACAGATGATATAATCAGGCCTGATAATTATCATCTCATTGGCTCATTTATGACATACAAGTGATAACAGAATTTTTTGTTCCGATCCTAGGCGTTTCATATCTCAGCCAAGATGATTTTCTCCAAAGAAGCTAGAGTGTAAGCTTTAATGGTCTGGAAACAAAAAGGTTTACCTGGTTTGGATTCTTGACAATCTTAGCAGCTAATGGGTCACATCCAAGCTCAGTGTAGTAGGCAAACATAGTGATACCAGAAAATGCTGCTAGACAAAGGCAAATAACCACCCATGGAATTGTACAAAACATACACCTGGAAGATAATTTTGACCGTCTCACATTTGAGGTGCTCATATACATTTGTCTCTTATGAAACGTATTAAATACGTCTGTATGGCATGCAAGACTCATGAACAGAAGGCCTATTAAGTCCGAGAACTTCAAAGATTTAGTCTCTGTTGATAGCTCCATATTTTTAGGAAGCTGTAACATGACTCCACTATTCACACACTAATTTGAGTCTAATTGGTACCCTAACTAGCTTTGGTCAGAAAATCATGTGAAAAGGATAATGGTTAATTTCGGAATGAAATTTGATTCCAAGTTTGATAGCAAACAAGTTACCTCAACAGTATTTACCAAGGGAAATCTTATTTAAGATGTTATTGGCGTTATGAATACCGTTCTGATGAACTTTATTTTGAAGTCTCAACGAACCCACTTTGCGTGAGCCACATCCTCGACTAACAAAAGATGTAATTTGTACCAACGACGATCTGGTAATAATCAACTTTGTGAAAAGCATATTTTAAAATTTTGAATACATTCTTAAAAGAAAAGGGATTTCCAGGAAAATAAAAATATTCAATAAAAATCTTTTAAAATCTAATTTTTGATAGAAAGTTGCATATTTACATATATTGGGTATAGACTAGAACATCTGGGGGTCGTTTTATTTTCTGCCCGAGGAGACTTGAAATGCCCAAGGAGAGGTCGTACGAGGGTTTGGGTTTGATAATTCAATGTATCCTCGGGAAGGAGAGTTGTAGCTCACGATGTACGACCTCTCGTTCATTCGCGTTTTATTTTTTATCCTCGGGCGGGGAGACCTCCTGAAAAGTGTCCTGCAGCTCTCTTGTCGGGCGACACCTCTAGGGGTATCGTGGGTAATTCAAAATAACAAATTTAAAGCTTTTTAATTCATTTGAACTATCGGAAATATATTTATTATGATCTTAATAAAAGCTGGAGGTCTCAGATTGAGAATTACTGTCTTATTTAGTTAGATTCATGGACATTCAGAAATAATGAAATTAGTTCCAAAACATTGCACTGTGTGTCCCCACAGGCTGACTAAAGAAAAGAGTCATTAGTAACCAATAAGAGACCAGTAAACACACTCGTTCAAGTCTCCTCCAAAGTCTCTTACAAGCCTATTTTGTCCTGGGATTCTCTCCAATGACAAAGATTTCTCCCCCTACGGACGACAGGGTAAATCGAACGCGATTGACGACCTCTCGTCCAATAGGTCGCCCGTGAAGGTCTCCTTCGTGAGAGGTCTCCTCACCAACGAGAGTTAAAAATAAAACGACCCCCTGCTGATATAAGGGTTTTTCAAAGAAGGACTGAAGAACTATACAGAATCTGGCTCACTGTCATTGTATCTCAAAAATACTTATTGATCAAATATGGCGAAATTATTAATCAGATATATCCTGATTCAAAGGGCAGGAGAATATCTCTGATCCATAATCTCAAGATATTTTGATATATGAAGGCAGCCTGTTTTCTTATTATCATTATATACCTAAAAATAGAAATTGGCACTGGAAAGTCAAAATGGGTAAGATTTCCAGAGAATGGCATTATAACATTTGATAAACAATCTTACAGTTTGGCTCTGTTCACAGTTGACAGTGAACAATAACGCTGCACTGATGTCTGTCCAGTCCCAAAACGGCTGATTTCAAAAAACATATATCCAAATGTGCATGTCCATAATGTGTAGCGAAGGGTTGGGTCTATACTTATGCTGCAATGACATAATAATATATTAGAACCAGAGAACTAGAATCCCTGGAAGGCCTACTCACGGCTGTTCAGCGTTATGCCTATGAGACGAACCTGGGCCCCGTTGAATAAAAATGTATCGTCAGTGAGGCTGGACGATAAGATATGTTGAAGGATGGACGGGAAATAAACAAGAATTTATTTTCAGTGTAGCATAAAACTGCTCGTCCATGTGAGCACTGTCGTCCGTGATAATATCGTTCGATTATCGTAGAATGATCATATGATTGACCTATATCCACGGGGACCACAAAACATGTATAATGGGGAACCGGGTACCAGTCAAACTACAGTACCATGCCCTCTGGTATCGTACCATGTATTTATTGGCACCAATAGCACCTAAAACTGTGGACCATCAGGTTAGGCGTTGGTCTCTCAGCCTGAAGGTTGAGAGTTCTAACCCAATCTGGGACAAACTTTATCTTTCAGTAATTTTATTTTTCTAAATACTTAGTGGCGACTTCCCCCATGCACTTAATCTCATTCAAATTAAGATATATTTCAACTGAGAAACCTACGTATGTGATACATGTGTACCAAATTTAATCATTTGCTAATAATCAACTTGTTTGTGTGAAACACTTCCGATGAAGTGGTATGTCTGAGACCATCAGGGCTAGTGGTGCAGTGCCTGCATATCTGTGCAAAAGATCAAACATTTTTCAAAAAACGATTCAATCGTTAACAAATGATAAAATTTGGTATACATGTATCACATATGAATAGAAGTCTCTGTTGAAAATATCTTTTAATTTGGAATGGATTTAGTGCATGAAAAACCAGTTTGACATCGGTTACGACGCCAAAAACGTGGTCGCCTGCTAGGAGACTTGAACGATAAATAAACAATATTTTCAAAATGAATGATTTTTTATTCAACACCACTCACAATCGTTCATTTTATCCTGTCGTCCAATGCTCGTCCACCTCCACGATAGTTTTTTATACTACAGTTTGCCACCGACGAGACTTGTAAGATACTTTTTTTTATCGTTCATTTTTTTATTCAACGGGGCCCAGTTTTCAAGATAGAGCGGAGGTGGACATCCGTTTACCCATTCAACACATGTAAAATTTGGCCACTAGGACAACTAGAGGATACCCCGGGTACCAGGGTACGTTATTAACAGATCTAGTCGGACATTTTAGAAGCATGGACTGGATGTTTTGCTCCACTCTAGGAACGGTGCATGCGCGCCACTCGTTCACAGCGCTGCACGGCGAGTGGGCCTTCCAGGGATTCTAGTTCTCTGATTAGAACACAGGAAGAACTGGGATAGACATCTGGTTTTGATCACAACAAGTAGGTAGTTCCAGGAAGGAAGGGGGTCTAACTAAACCTCACAATTTTAGAAAAGAAAAGTATTTCCAGACTATGCCCTTAGTGGAAAGAATTACTAACAATAGAGTTAAGTGGTTTAAAGTCTTGAACTATATCATATTTAACAAAGTATCACTTGTTAATAGCTGTGAGAGGGACACACAGTGAAGATGTGGTGGGATATATGTAATAACATCAGGATCAGAGTCTAAGGAGTTGTCCATAAAAAATACTTACTCAATCATTTCCAATCTTCCCCAAGGTCTCGATATCTCCCATACCTCTGCCAAGCTTCCAACTTTGATGACAGCCTGAAGATGAGCATTGTAACTGTAGGAACTAATGCACTACTTATGATATGTATTAATAAGGAATATTTTTAAAGTAAAAGATAGGTCTGCCAGAATACTAAATTGTAGTAAACGTGCGGGCAGTAATGGCCAGGATGACATGATCAGAGTGGCGGCCATACCGAGTTCACCGACATACTGGCTCCAACGCTCCTATGGTTTCTCTCGTTGACGTGACGTCAAGGCCTCGTCAAAATGAAAATTGCCACCCACCCACCCTAGATCTACATATGAAACTTTTTCGGGGTTGCACTCTTTCTATTGCCATTCCCGTTTACCAATATAAACATTGTTCATAGCATACGTGTGTAGTTAGACAATACAGAAAACAATAAGATTATTTCATTATAAACATGATATTGCGAGGTTTTTGCAGGATTCATTATATTTCCCTTTTACATTGTATCAACTCCATAGTGGTCATCAAAACACTTGTTTACCATGATTGAAACTGCCATGAGACCTGCAAGCATGAGAGACCCTTGCAGAACATCCATCCATATCACGCCCTTAATTCCACCCTGTAGATAAAGTAAACATTGGTAACTCTGGTACAATTCTAATTTTCTAATGAAATGGTAGATAATATTGATAATCACAAATCATCAGGAAAAGGGGTTTTCTTATAAATCAGAAATATACATATAATGCCATATGAAATTTAGATATTTTGTACAAGATATATAGATGAATCGTCGGCGGTGTGGGCCTCAATGTCTATAGTCTCAACTTCTTAAAGGCTTATAAAGGCTTACATCCAGAACCCCACAGAAGAATGGTGTTTGAAAGTAAAATCTATTAGAAAAACGTTTAAAAAACCAAAGATTGCTTGGCTTATTATATGTATTTGATGAAGAGATAATAAATAGGGTTTTAGAAAAATTCTATAATCAAAATTGATAATATAACATTGGATTTTCCATATACCAAGGTCTTAATGACTAATGGCAAATGAGATATACAATAGTTGTGTCTGCAAGTGGCAGAGATAGGAACTATTTGATAGTGGTGTAAATACAACAGAATCAGGCATATATATGACGTATATATAATTATATATGACCGCAACATGGACGCTTATATACGCCTACAGATGAGGCGTATACAAGTCGGAAAATATGACAACCTTATATACACAAAAGCATACCTGTATACGCTAGGCGCATTCATATGTAAAATGATGGTTTTCGTGCAGTGGTGTTATTTTCAATTTTAGATATATGATACACTATAAATCAGGAAATATTGCATCGATAATGTTAACCAGTACACATAGAACTACAATGTATCTTTTTCAAGTACTAAAAGCTCTGTTCAAAGGCAAACTAAGAAGGTTTTGATTTTGGGACAGTATAGGCTAACCCCCACCAACGCCAACGCCCCTTGTTTTAATACAGCAAAGTCTTAATGAAATGTTATTAATAAGCATACCTAAATAGACCCAAAGGTAAATGTCTTCTTTACTATTTCAAATAAGCGTAACGTATAGATGAGCATAGCGCGAATTTTGAAATCGGTATATTCTATTTAGTTCTAGTTGTTATCTAGTTGTTTACTGGACGTTAACTGCTACACCATTAAACAATATATAAGAGCGCCTGTCTTTGTAGGAAAAGATCGATTGAATTGGCTAAAATATTCTATTTCTCAAAGTACTCACAATAGTTGTACAAAATATTGTCAGGACACTGCCAATGACTACAGAAGCCCAGGTTGGAAATCCAGTGACTACAGATAGAAATAAATGCATTAGCATTGAAAGTTGAAAATTGACATTGACATTCATAACATCTTTTGACTTTCAACTGTAAAGAATTCTATTCCCTTAAAATTGACATCCTTTCTAGATGGAATTTCTTCCAGGCAACTGACATGAGATGTAAAATCACACAATAAATTGAATATTTACTTTGAATAGAAACATTTTGTATTATTATCTTCTGATTTCGAAAATCATTATAGTGATGTACTGCCTTTTATTAGTCACATACTCAATATACTCACTCTGTTCAATGGCTGTTGCTGGTGCAAAGAAAACAACAGAGGTGTACATCAGCTGGAAAAAATTAGTTGATGTTTAATCATACCAAGATACAAAACTTCTGATTTTATTGAATCAATGATGGTATGACTTCATGTCAAATAGAGATTTGTTACACACTATATCATATAAAATCCAGTGTTTATAAATGTGTACCATCAAATATACTCACCATCCCAGTGATACTTGACATCGAACCAAGAATAGCCACAAGGTAAGAGTTATAACGTAAATAAAGATACTGAAACAAAGATACACTGAAGTAATGCTGAGGTTTTCCAACATACTCATTCTGATGGAATAGTTCAATGGGATATCATATATTTAGCCTTAATCAAGGAAACTATAACTATATATCAGTGGAACAATTAGGATATTCTGTTGTGGAAAATTCGTTTAAACTGTTTCCATAATAATATGTAAAAACAGGGTTATCATGCCAATATGAGATCTATATTCACCTTTGCACATGGATGAAGTGAAGCACAGATCACATATTGGCGTGATCACCCTGACTTATATCATAATGTACCTCAAAATGTTAATAAGTGCTCATATTTTACTGTAATTTGATTAAGAGGGTAACCGCATTGGTTATGGAGTCCACACACCATATGGTGACCTGAAGAAAGCCCTCCATGACAAGAGCAGCATTTTCACTGCTGAGGACAATGTTATATTGCATGCCTTGACTTGGATGAAAATGTCACTTCTCAGACTCTAAATCTTGTCTACAAACCATTGGACAGCATGATCCAAAGAATGCCGTCATCAGAGACATCAAACTGTCATACACAGAGCTGAAGAGAGAAGATGGCAAGGAGGTGGCCATGTGTTGGCTGCTGAGTCATATTGGAATCCAAGGAAATGAAGCTGCAGATCAAGCAACCAAAAGTGGATTAAGCAGAAAAGTTGGAGCCCACACAGTTCCACATACAGAGCTGAAACCAATGGCCAAGGAGCACATTCATAAAACTTGGCAGAAACTCTGGAACTGCACCAGAGACAACAAACTATGAGAAATTGTAGTGGCTACTAGCCAAACCTTTAGGAAAAACAACCTGACACGAACTGAACAGGTGAAACTGACCCGTCTGCGGACCGGTCACACCAAACTGACACATGGGCATCTCCTAAGAGGTTTAGTAGCACCTGTGTGCCGGACATGCAACCCTCCGCTGAGTGTAAAAGATCTCATGCTAAATTGTCAGGCCACCAAAGAGAACAGGAAGAAATTCCTAAAGAATGTGACAACAATGGGTGGTATTTTCCATAACACTGGCAAGAAAGAAATTCTTGACTTCCTAAGGGAATGTAAGATTTTCGATAAGATATGATTGAGAAAAGTAAGATGCCTAGATCAACCAGGTAGCATACCTTGTTATTCCAACAGGATATGCAAATTTGAGTAAACCAAAGTAAGTCTAATTGAATAGATTGGACGTTAAACTACCCAGACAAACAAACAAACAAATAAAAACAGACTGGAGGGCACCACCCACACCCCCATCCCCACCCCCACATGGCCAGAACCAAACACGATAGCAGAGCGACCAAGCGTCAGCAGGAGCTGGTCCCGATATAGACCTGTAGATTGAGCAGGTGAGGAACATGCCCAACGATGAAGCACTTCTGAAGTCAGTAGCTTCCTTGCCATCCGGGCCCACTCCAGGAAGGCACTTTGTATAGGAAGTACTCAAACAATGGATTTTGAAGACTAGGAGCAAAAGGTATGTTCATCATTGATGAATGAGCGTGCAATTATCAATGAATGATATAATCTATAAGATCCAAGTGCATCCAGTTTTTGTTCGGTATCCCACTGGAGAGGCATCTAAACTAGACCTGTGTCAATCTTTAGAGGCGTGCCTCCACCTCAAAACAAAATCCTGGGTAAGCCCCTGAGAGATGTCGCAGATTTGGCAATATGTGTTATCATCCATCTCAATTCTTTTTCGTAGGCTGTGCAACAGACCCCATAGAAGAAATAGGAATTGCCACTGTCGATATCATCATATTCTTGCTCTCCAGTGATGGCCATTGTGCTACACCCCTGCATTTGGCTAGCTTGCGTGAAACGAATTTCTGCTTGGTTAGTGAACGCGCCATTCTAATTCTCATTACCCTATCCCCGGATGAAAGTAGAGAAGCAGTAGCTGGGAGAAATAAAATTTTATTGAATTTTATGTAGTAAAGAAGTAAAATATTTATGTCGACCTTACTGGACGGCATATTGATATGTAATGTAAATATGAAGGTAAGTAATAATATATATATATGATAATTGACAGGTAGAATAGAGGTAAATTATTGTAATATTAAAATATGATATACGATATAGAGTTGTATAGACAATACATACGTAATTGTATAATATAATGAAAATGCCCTATGTGAGTAGGTATTAGAGAGAGAAGGTTGTGGGTGGGTGGGATGAAAAAGTGCTGGAGTACGTGTGTACTGCAGGACGGGTGGAGATGAAGTGAGACCGGGACCCGGACCGGGGTGGCGCTCGTGACTGCGCAGTACGTGTGAAAGCCGCGAGGGGGCAGGAGGGGCGCATGCGGTGCGCAGTAGAGGGGGACACCGGGGGAGGCAATGACTACCCCTGAGCAAAGCCCATGAGTAACCCATTACCCTATCCCCGGATGAAAGTAGAGAAGCAGTAGCTGGGAGAAATTGAATTTTATTGAATTTTATGTAGTAAAGAAGTAAAATATTTATGTCGACCTTACTGGATGGCATATTAATATGTAATGTAAATATGAAGGTAAGTAATAATATATATATATGATAATTGACAGGTAGAATAGAGGTCAATTATTGTAATATTAAAATATGATATACAATAGAGTTGTATAGACAATACATACGCAATTGTATAATATAATGAAAATGCCAAAAACCAAGATAAGGAGAGGGGGGGTGGGAGAGAATTATGAGTCTTTGTTTAGGGATCGAATCAAGGCAAGGTTAACGGCCTTGGCGTCATTGTCCTTGATATAGGTTCGATGTGCATTCGATTTCCAGCCACCATAGCACTGGATAGATAACTCAGGCATGCCAGCCTGGTATGCCTGAGTGGCAGCCGCCTTGCGGAGACTGAGGAGGGTGTATGTGGAAGGCTGTCGGGCATCCCGTAGCAGGCACTTCCATTCCTTGGTCAGTGTTCTCGTGGTGATCACTTCCCCGTCCCCCAGCCTGAGGAACGGGGCCTCGGGGGTGGCCGTAGGAGCGGCCGCGAGCATCCTTTCTATGGCGCAAACCTTCTGCATGTTTTTCGCGGATTTGACGCATATCGACACCTGTGTGGGTGTGACCACCACGTCTTGGCGTGACAGGTGTCACGCCGGGTTGTACTTCGTCGCAGACGGTGGTGCGACCTCGCTTTGTCGCAGGGCCGGCAGAATATCACTAGTATGGCGGCCCGCAACGTGATATGCATCGGCGACTCTGTGAGTAAGTTCTTTGGGACCGGCGGCTTGACGTTGGGTTGATATTCTTTGTTGCGCCTAGTGGCCTCGAGGGCGCGCTTCACCCTGAAGTCCTCCGTTGGCGCGACATCCCTCCCGGTCAACCGCAGGTGCGACCGTATGTGTGAAAGTTGATTCGCGACGGTCGCCTGCACGGGGGCGTGGTCCGTGACGTACTCGAGGTACACCGTGGTAAAGCTGACGGTAGGTCTCTGGGGGTCCGCGCCCATCCTCCGCCAGAATGTGAGGTAGGTCGCGATGGCACTCTGCTGGTTCGCGACCGTTCCGGGGGCATGCGCCTCGTATTGCCGCACAGATGCCCTCATCTGGAGCGACCGTAGCGCCGGATCTACAGGCGAGACATAGTACATGGTTGAAGGAAGCATGGGTGCATGGCATAACCTCAATTGACGAATTTCATGAACATCGCCGCCGTATCATAGTCTCTCGAGGTCAAGTGCGCTCGGCTCAGTGCGTCGGCTACGGTATTTAGTGCGCCCGGGACATGCGTGTACACGAAGTCTACTTGTAGTCTGGCTTGGTCCATCCAGGCTTGGCGGGCACACTCAGCCAGAACGGGGGTTCCTGGCACGCCCCGACCTGAGTGCCTGGAAGGTCCCCATGTTATCGCAGTAGACTTTGACACGAGTGCCACAGTCGCGATCCGTGAGGAACGTGCACATGGCGTACACCGTACGAGCTCGGCGATGCAGCACACGGGGTCGTTGATGGGGCAGACCTGCCCGGCCTAGGAATACCTGCTGTCCATGCCTCCGATCCCAGACAGGCACGCGTCGACAATGAGTGAGGTGGGCTGACCTCTCGGGATGAGGGCATGACCGTTCCATCCCTCAGCAAAGCGCAGGAACCAGTCGAGGTCCTGCTGCATTTCTGAATTGATGTTTATATAGTACCCGGTCATGCCCCGGAGTGCCTCGAGCAGTTTGCTCACAAACGGTTGGGCCCGGCGGATGCACTTAGCGACGTGGAGTTTATCACGATGCCGAGCCATGTCACGACCTGGCTCGGGGGCTGTGCTTTTTCTCTGGTCTCGGGGAGGCCAAGTTCCTGGAATAGCTCTCGGGCTATTTTGAAATCCGCTGCCGCCTTGCCGCCGGTCGGGGACAGTATGATGAGGTCGTCCAGGTACATCTCGACCCCCTTCTGGCTGAGAATCTTGACTATGGAGTCCGCTACACACTGCATGTGGTAGGAGGAGGCACGGGCACCAAACGGCATCGCTGTATTGCAGAAGTACCCGCCCTCCCACGCAAAGCAGAGTAGCGGCCAGTCGAGGGGGTCGCACCGAAAGTTCTTATAGGCCCTGGAGATATCGATCGTACACATGAAACCCGAGGCCACCAGGCGGCCGAAGAAGGTATCCATGGTGGGGATGCCATGCTCCCTTTCCTCGCCATAAACAGAGTTTTTCACTATGTACCCGTTTACGCTGTCCTCCTTGGGGTACGTCATGTCGGTAATGACGCGGCAGTCAGTCATACCCCTCTTCTCGCGTGTCATTAGACACGACACATGGCACCACGGTAGAAAGGGGGGGGGGCGTCGAAAGGCCCCATGAGGTTGCTGTACCCCTTTTCTTTCCTGATGAAACTGGCTATTTGTTCCGGGGACCCCGTCGCACTGGGGTGGTTGGGCACACCGCGGGTATCACTCACCGGCCCGGAGTACCCCAGTGGGAACCCGAACCTCACGAAGTCCATGAGTTCCTCCTTTCCGGGGATTCCGGAGAGGTACCGGATCCAGGCTGGAATGTTGTGGTCAGTAGGGATCTCTATCCGGGCCCCGAGGGCGTTGAGCACACCAGTGTGCCTCACTTGATCGTATATGTGGGCGTGTCCCGGCGGCTGTATCACTGTATCATACTTTATTGTTTGTATGGGGTGCTGGTCTATACTCGGGGAGTATTGGGCTGCGAGCATGTGGCCAAAAGACGAAAAAGTGCTGGAGTACGTGTGTACTGCAGGACGGGTGGAGAAGAAGTGAGACCAGGACCCGGACCGTGGTGGCGCTCGTGACTGCGCAGTACGTGTGAAAGCCGCGAGGGGGCAGGAGGGGCGCATGTGGTGCGCGGTAGAGGGGGACACCGGGGGAGGCAATGACTACCCCTGAGCAAAGCCCATGAGTAACCAATATTCATCAGACTAATCAAGAATACTACATCCACTGGTCTTTTTAGTCTAAATCAATTTGCATCGGTAAATCTTTATGACTTTAGTACTAATTTCTGAAATGGTATTTGTTTAAAACAGGAACTTACATCATTGACACTTGTCAGTTTTAGAGGATGGAACACAGGAACAAAAACAACAGAGGTAAGAATGGCATTCATAATGAAGCCTATTGCAACCAGAGCGCTCATAGCCCCATACGCATAAGCCTCAGCTGGTAAACCCAGCATAAGTACGGAAGAGATGAGGGATGCACTCAATGATATTGAAACTGGTAAAATGCTGAGTTTGCGGTTGCCAACAAGGTACTCAGACGTGGTTCGCTGCCGCCCTCCTGAGCATGCATGATAAAGGCTGATGGTTATAGTCCCTAGAATCACGGCAAAGAAGATGACATAGTCCACGGCATGAAGGTCCTCAGCCATTTTGGGATTGCCTGCTAAAGGAGAAAAACAGGGATAACAATATAATACTTCATAGAACCGTTAGGTGCTAAATCCAGCAGAATCTTTTAATTAATTGGCAGAGATTGGACAATTTGGTGATTTCCTGACTAAATCGCAAAATATCCTACCATAAATGATGCACTCCTGTGCGGTCCATAATTATCAAAATTATCCATAACTATCAAAAATGACTTGGTTTGAGACTTCGTCATGTCCATAATTATCGTCATGTCCATAACTATCAAAATGTTTATAAGTATCAAAAAATGTCCATAACTATCAAAACCTGTTCTAACGGTGTTACCGTTCTAATCCCATTAAACCGTGCCATTACCATGTTACCATTCTAAACCAGTTACCGTGTTACCGTTCTAACCCCGTTATTGCGTTACCATTCTAACTGCATTAAATCCTAAGTCTGTAACCTCATTTCAGCATTACCATTACTATGTTGCTGTTCTAACCCTGTTACCGTTTTACCATTGCTAACCGTGTTACACCAGTCCTGAAACCGCATTATCATTCTAATTATGGTACCGCCCCCATTACTTCTTTACTGCATTACCATTCTAATCGCGTTACACCCTAACCATGTTAGGATTACATGCTAACATCCTAATGCTGTTACTCCGTTACTGCCCTACCGTTATCATGATACCATAACTGTTACCTAAGAGTGAGTTTTATTTCTGTCTCGGTTAGAACCAAGTTACCACGTTAACGTTACTGTGTTACCATCACGCTAGCACATCGCCATTCTTATCACATTACCGTTTTAACCCCATTACAGAGTACCATAATTGTGTTACCATTCTAACCCGGTTACTGTGTTACTGTTACCTTATTATCATTCTATCCCAGTTACTTTTTTACTGCATTACCTTGTGACCATTCTAACCTTACAATTGCATTATGCCCTTACCACATTAGCGTGTTACCATTCTAACCCTGTTATCATTTCTAACCATATTACGAGTAGCTTAATCAAGTCATTAAGGTATTATATTATTAAGATACCGACAGGGGGCATAGGTAGCCGACTCTCACACCTCTTTGGGAACACCTACCGGCGATATCATCAACCGGTTACCTCGCTACCCCCGAGTAAGCCATTGCTACCTACCCTGCCAATGACACAATACGCTCAATTTTTTATCCATGTTCATCTACGTTATTTCTCGGGATGGCATTGCGGCAGAGGTATTGTCAGACATGTAATACGAAACACTATAAACCTACTGGTTCTAAGTGCCCGAAACTCTGGGATGGCTCGACGAAACGTGATACAGTGAAAAAGGAGGCAAGGCAGACCGAAGGTTCGACTGATGCTTTACGGGCAGAAATGCAAAGTGCGTATCACGACATGTCTTCTCGCATGTTTTATCTGGAGGAATCCATTGGGAAGCTACTCATACAGTCTTCACCAAAAGGTAAAGGGGTGCTCAAGCGCATCACGACGCTCTGAGAAGTTAAGAAAACGTAAGTTTAACATAAAGCGGTTCTTACCCAAGGAAGACCGCTCAAAACTGTTGACTTTTGAAGGACTTATCTGTTGATGTATCTGGCTATTGAACTCTGTTCTGAAGGTAAACACGTGGAAGGTATTCTTCATCATGTTGCATTCCTAAGTGAGAAGGCGGACACACGTACATATACAACTTCTGCCCTCATTTGATACGATGCCGAAGTTCGTAGTAAAGTGATAAAGGAAGGTCTTAGTTGTTTTACAGCCGGTGACCAAGCTTTGGCTACTAGATTTCTAGGAGCTGATTCTACAAGGGATTTTGCGAAAAAGAAATTGTCTCAAAGTTGAAAGACGGTTGTTGTAAAGGGTAAAGGCCGCGAAGCAAAAATGATGTTCTGCATGAATTATCAAGACGGATCATGTAGCTATCGTAATTGTAAATATGACCACAAGTGCACCATATATGAGTCTGATCACCCCAGGGTGGAATGCGAGGCTTACAAAAAAACGAAATCCAGTAAATAGGATACGGCTGTAGAGTCACTATGTGCCTCTACAGATCTAGGTTCAAAAGTTTATCTTGATGATAACTTCAGCGGTAATCGAGAGAGTCTTGATCCTCATGATTGTGGTTATATCCCTTTTGGTGTTGATGCACATGTTGATTGCGATAATGAATATTCATCTGTTAATCAAGTTGACGAGTGTAGTAACGGTCATACGAAGGTTAGTACTTATATAGAACTTCCTGACCATGCTGTACAAGTCACAGAACGAGATGCTAATTTACCGTTTGTACGGACCGAGGTGTTTACGCCGAGTTCCGTACAAACCGTAAATTATCATCGAGTTCTGTGACTTGTACAAGCATGGTTGGACGTTATATATTTACTATATACCCAAATTCTAAAAAAAAAATCAACTTTATTTTTCTTAACAACCAAAATTTTAATAAATGTGTATGGCTAGGTGGTCCGTACAGTATTTTTACGTCATATGCCAAAACGGTGTGTATTTACAGTATATACGGCATGGGTATATAGTAAAGAGTCTATTGAATTATTGAACAAAACGATTCCTCTGAGACTGGAAGAGGGCGTGGTCGGTGAAGGGTCTATACGCATCTACGGTGATGTAGTCGATGGTAAACTGCCTCCGGGTTGTTATGATCGTTATGCTTCTGATCATAGTGTTGATATCATGTTTGATGGGGACTCTCAAGTTATCTCGGTTGTTCCACAAGACGTACCTATGGTTCAAAATACAGTGAGATGTTGTTATCACTGTACTACGAATACATGCAAAATGGTTCATGATATTGATCATTACTTGTATTGCATTGAAATCGTTCCTGATATACACTACCCAGTCTTTGATTATTGTCGAAATGGCACTTGTAACTGTTCTTACTTTCTAAACTCAGCCCCGGTTCAATTAAAACCGTGTAGATGTCCAGCGATGTATAATCAACTTGTTGAACCCCCAAAAAATGCATTATTTGTTTTTACTGGTGTATGCAGGGGTTTCGACATTATTGATCCTGGTGGCCATATTGGTTATTGTTGCTCTAACTATAGCTCTATAGAAACAGAGCCCTGCCACACCGAAATGTGCGCCAAAGTGTGCTCGGAGTTAAAAAAAATTGGTAAAATAAGTCTACCTGATTCCCCACCTACTTGTAAACATGCCATGGGGGCGGTGACCAAAAAGGATGGCTCCTTAAGGCCTATTACGGATTGCCGTAGGCCATTGGGACTCAGTATAAACAATCAGATGGATATGGTAGCACCACCATTTCAATACAACCATGTGGATGTAGCGGCGAACATGGTGACAAAGAACGGATACTCAGGGATTCTGGACATTAAGGATGCCTACAGGGCCGTGCATATAAATCCTAACCACAGACAGTATCAAGGATTTTCGTGGCGTTTGGACAATGTTGACTATATTTTCTGTGACAATCGTTTATGTTTCGGGGCGAAAAGTAGTCCCTATATATTTAATTCATGCTCTGATTTCATAGTTGAATGTCTGTCTAGCTCTGGTTTTAGCAAATGTGTGAACTACTTGGACGATTTTTTTGTTTGCGCTGACACCTTTGAAGATTGTTAAAAAATTCAGGAAGTCCTGAAACACCATTTGGAGTTTATCGGCTTTGAGATTAATGTCAAGAAAATGGTACATCCTTCTCAAGTAGTCACCTTCTTAGGTATCGAAATTGACTTATGTTCTATGGAACTTTCTCTACCAGCAAAAAAGTTTTAAGAGTGCATTCTGAAGTAAAAGAAATCCTCGACAAAACTTGGGTGAACTATAAGTCGTTCGAAAAGGTTGTAGGATTTTTATCTCACTGTGCCATTATTTTCCATGGTGCACGTATCTACATGCATTCAAGTTACGAGCTACTAAAAAATCGCAAAGGTTACCGTAGAATGAAACTCGATGACGCTGTTATCGCCGATTTACATTGGTGGTTGGCTTTTACCTCCATATTCAATGGAAGATCTTTCATCGTAAAGGCCAACGACTGCGATTTCCTAGTAACAGACTCGTCGTTATCAGGTTTTGGTGGTTTTGATGACGATGACTACTTTTTTGGATCATGGTCAAATGAGTTTAAGAAATGTATTCATGTGGAGGATCCTCCTTGTAACGACAATTATGATGTAATTATGTCTGTTATGGAACTCTGGCCGGTAGTAAGGGGAGTATCCCGCTGGTTAAAACGATTTAAGAACAAAATCGTTCATATATACACGGACAATACTCAGGTTATGTCCATGTTGCAATCAGGTAAAAGTCGAAATGCCTCAGCGATGGATCAGAGAGTTATTCTGGATTTCTGCTGTATTTAATATCCACTTTGTATCACACTATATTCCCACCAAGAGAATGTTTTCGCTGACTCCTTATCCAGAATTTCAACACCAGAACACAGAGAATTAGTCAACAGACTGGTCCACTCAGACTGTCGTTGTTGTTTTTTCAGAGGACAGGAGGGACCTCCAGGAGAAATGTAATCGTTTACAAATTTCGGGTTGGTCAACCAACACCTGGAAGACCAAGAACTCCCAATGGCGGAGATATCTGTCATTTTGTGACATTTTCGATTTTTCTCCGCTTCCCGCTACGGTGGACATGATTTGCCTTTATATCACATATTTATCTCCTGCTCTATGGTACTCATCCATTTGTAATTACCTTAGTGCAGTGTGGTCTCTCCACGATTATTTGGATTTTTCTCATGTGGAGAAAAATTCCTTTAAGATTAAGATGACTTTGCTAGGGGCCAGAAGACTTTTGGGAGATACCCCAAACAGAGCAGAGGTTATAACCTCTGATAACCTAGTGAAAATGTTTTATAATCTCGATATGTCGAATCCCCAAGATCTATTATATTGGTTCTTGATATGTTTGTCCTTTAGGTGTCTCCTTCGGAAATGTCACGTGACATTTTCCCCACACACCTTGTGTTTTTCTGACTTAGAAGTCACTGATTATGGTATGAAAATTGTTATCAGATCTTCAAAAACCATCCAGTATCGGGAACGACTATTGGAGATACCAATTGTTAGGTCTAAGTCTTGCTTATGTCCTGTACAGTGGTGGGAAATTATATCAAAGGTTTTTTTCCCTTCTTCATCTGATCCACTGATACCAAATGTTTTGATCTCTAAGGTTCCGAAGCCTTTTTCTTATCGGAAGTTATATAAGAGATTGAAAAGTGAATGTTCTACACTTAAATTAACTGGACGTTTTTCTCCCCACAGCCTAAGGCGTAGTGGGGCAACCTTTTTGTCAAATATAGGTGTACCGATCCACGAGATAAAACGGATCGGTGACTGGAGGTCTTGGAGTGTCTTGCTGTATCTCTCAGACACTCCAGAAAATAGGTTGACTAAGGAGTACTCCGTCGCCAACTCGCTTGATGTATATATTTAATTTTGGCTTTGGCTGCCTTCATGCTGGTTGGCGCCTGCGTATTCAATGGCATATACTTGTCGTGTTTCTATTTGATTAATATGAGTAGCTTAATCAAGTCATTAAGGTATTATATTACTAAGATATCGACAGGGGGCATAGGTAGCCGACTCTCACACCTCTTTGGGAACACCTACCGGCGATATCATCAACCGGTTACCTCGCTACCCCCGAGTAAGCCATTGCTACCTACCCTGCCAACGACACAATACGCTCAATTTTTCTTTTATTTACTTGTTTAATGCTGTTATGTATAATAAAGTTCCAGCTGCCTTCATTCTCGTTGGCGCCTGCGTATTCAATAGCATATACTTGTCGTGTTTCTATTTAATTAATATGATGTTACCATTATAGCCCTGTTACAGCGTTTCATTCTAACCCCGTTATTTCTTTACTGCATTACTAAGTTACCATTCTAATCGTGTTAGACCCTAAATATGTTAGCATTACATCCTAACATCTTAATGCTGTTACTCTGTTACTGCCCTACCGTTACGATGATACCTTCACCGCATTACTATTTTAACCCTGCTACTATGTTACCATTCCAACCACGCCATCGTTTTAACTATTCTACCGCATCGCTGCGTTACCGTTACCATGGTAGCATTACCTTATTACCTTTCTAGCTCTGATTACCATGGCACTGTTACTTCATTACCATTCTAACCTTGTTTCCATGTTACTGTTCTAACCATGGTACATCCTAACCCTGTTAGCATATTACCGCGTTACTGATACCATAGTACCATTACCAGATCATCATTCTAACCCAATTTCCTTGCTATCATTCTAATCTCGTTACAATTCTAACCCTGATTACTACATTACCATTACCACATTACCATTATATCCTGCCTACTGTGTTTCTGTTGTAACAGCTTTACATCCTAGCCATGTTACCACGTTACCATTATCGTGGTAGCGTTACCAGAATAACATTCAAACCAGGTTATCATGTTACTGTTGTAACTTTTATCCAAGTTACCATATTACCATTCTAACCCAGTAATTGCTTGCATTACTGTCACCACATTACTGTTCGTTCCCTGTGACGACAATATTACCGCTTTACTGTTCTAACCATGTTCCATCCTAACCCTCTCTTATTTATTACCGCATTATCATGACCGCGCATTACCATTTCAACCATGTTACATCCATGAATCCATGTTACAGTAATGATATATTACTTTTAGTACCCTACCATTCTTACCCCATTACCATTCTAACGCAATTACCACAGTGCCGCTACCACGTCACCATTCTTACCATGTTACTGTGTAACCATTATCACGTTACCATTTGAACCACATTCCCTGTTATCATTTTAATGCTACCATTTTGACCCTGTGTTACCATGTCACCATTATCATTGTGATATTACTGCTTACCATTCTAACCTCATTACCACATTACGGTTCTAATCCTATTACCATGTTACATCCTCATCCTGTTACTATATTACTGTTGCTGTAGTAACTTTACCCCAATACCATTCTAAAACTGATTACTGTGTTCCATCCTTAGCGCTACCGTGGTAACGTTATTACAACCCCGTTATCATGTTACCATTACCTTGGTACCTTTTTAACCCTGTTACCACATTACATACTCACCCTGGTATCGCATCATTGTTACCATTGTAACTTTACTGCTTTACTGTTCTAGCCATATTACATCCTAATGTTATTACATTGTTATCGTTCTAATGCTGTTCCCACCTTGCCATTATCACATTACCATCCTAATACCATTTCTGCTTTACCATTCCAGCTTCGTTAGTGCATTACTACTTTTACCCCGTTACTGCCTTTACCATATTACCTTACTGACCATACTACCATTCAAACTCTGTTACCGCATTACTGCATCACTTAATATTACCTTGTTACCTCTCTAACTCTGTTAGCACATTACCCTTCTAGCCTTAATTACCACATTACTGTAATCACTCTAACCCTTCTAACACGTTACTGTTCTAACCATGTTACAAATTAAACGTACTGCCGGATAAACGTTACCGTGGTATCATTACCGTGTCACCAATCTAACCTCATCATCAAAATAACCCTGATTACCACATTACAGTTACCACATTACCATGTTACATTTAGTATGGGTCACACAAAAAGGGTTACTAAGTATGTGTCACTAAAAACGGGTCACCAAGTATGGGTCACTCAGTATATGTCGCTCAGAATGGATCACTCAGTATCTGTCACGCAAAAAGGGTCACTCTGTTTGTGTCACTCAGTATGTGTCACTAAGTATGGGTCACTCAGTATGTGTCGCTCAGAATGGATCACTCAGTATGTGTCACTCAAAAAGGGTCACTCTGTCTGTGTCACTCAGTAAGAGTCTCTCAGGATGGGTGATTCAGAAAGTGTCACTAAGTATGCGTTACTGAGAATGACACATACTCAGTGACCCCTATTTGAGAGACCCACACTGAGTGACCCATTCTAAGTGACATACTGAATTGCCCTTTCTGAGGGACACATACTGAGTGACTAGGTACTGGTGAGTGAGTACTGGTAAGTACCAGTAAGTGAGTGCTGGTAATTGAGAACTGGTAAGTACTGGGTGAGTACTGTTGAGTGAGGACTGTTGAGTGAGGACTGGTGAATGAGGTCTGATGGGTTAAGATGGTAATGCGGTAATTATAACATGGTAACATGACTAGAATGGTAACACAGTAACGTGGTTAGAATAGTAACATGTTACTACCTGTTACTATGTTACCTCTCTAACTGTGTTACATCCTATTCCTGTTACCTCATTAGCCCAGTTACCTCATTACCATTATCATGGTATCATTCTAACCCAGTTACAGCATTAACGTTCTAACCCAGTTACTGCGTTACCATTCTAACTGCATTACATCCTAAGCCTATAACCTCATTACAGCATTACCATCACCATGTTACTCTTCTAACCCTGTTACCACGTTACCATTCCTAACTGCGTTACTATTCTAATCCTGTTACCGTATGATGGTTTTAACCGCATTACTCCAATCCTGGAAAACCATGTTACTAGATTACCATTGTAACCACGATTCTATTTCTAACCGCGTTACCATTCTATCCCCGTTCTTACATCTTAGTCCTGTAAACTGTGCTACTATTCTTTCCCTGTTTCTACGTTACCTCTTTAACTGTGTTACATCCTATTCCTGTAACCTCACTAGCCCAGTTACCTCATTAGCATTATCATGTTATCATTCTAACCCAGTTACAGCATTAACGTTCTAACCCAGTTACTGCGTTACCATTTCTAACAGCATTACTGCGTAACCATTCTAACCCCGTTACTGCGTTACCATTCTAACTGTATTACATCCTAAGCCTATAACCTCATTACAGCATTACCATCACCATGTTACTGTTCTAACCCTGTTACCATGTTACCATTCCTAACAGCGTTACCATTCTAATCCCGTTACCGCATTACGGTTTTAACCGCAATACCCCAATCCTGGAAAACCTTGTTACTGCATTACCATTCTATACATTACCTCTCTAACTGTGTTACATCCTATTCCTGTAACCTCGTTACCCTCTTACACTGTTACCACATTGTCATTCTAACCCGGTTACCATTCCAACCATTTAGAATGATAATGCAGTTAGAAGTGGTAATGCAGTCACAGGGTTAGAACGGTAACTCTAGCTGGGTAATGAGGTTTACTGAGGTTGAGGATTAGGAGGTAACACGGTTAGAGAAGTAACATGGTAATGGGGCTAGAATAGTAACGTCTTCTACAGGATTAAGATGTAACACGGTTAGATCAGCAACAAGATAACGGGGTTAGAATGGTAACGCAGTTCGATATGGTAACACAGTAACATGGTTAGAACAGTAACTCTAATAGGGTAATGAGGGTTACAGGATTAGGATGTAACACAGTTAGAGAGGTAACGCAGTAACAGGGTAAGAATAGCAATGCAGTTTATAGGTCTTAGATGTAACATGGTAAGAACAGTAATGCGGTAACGGGGTTAGAATGGTAATGCAGTTGGAAATGGTAATGCAGTAACAGGGTTAGAATGGTAACTTTGAGGGGTATTGAGGTTACAGGATCAGGAGGTAACACATTTAAAACACGGTAACGGGGTTAGAATAATAACGAGGTTTACAAACCTAAAATATAACGCAGTTAGAACATTAATGCGGTAATGGGGTTAGAATGGTAATACAGTTTACAAGATTAAGATGTAACGCAGTTAGGACTATAACACGGTAACGGGGTTAGAATGGTAACGCAGTTAGAAATGGTAATGCAGTAACAGGGTTAGAATGGTCACTGTAAGTGGTAATGAAGTTACAGGATCAGGAGGTAATAAGGTTAGAGAGGTAACGAGGTTAGAGAGGTAACGAGGTTAGAGAGGTAACGAGGTTAGAGAGGTAACGTGGTAACGGGGTTAGAATAGTAACGCAGCTCACAAGATTAAGATGTAACGCGGTTAGAACAGTAACAAGGTAACGGGGTTAGAATGGTAACGCAGTTAGAAATGATAACACAGTAACAGGGTTAGAACTGTAACTCTAACGGGAAACGAAGTTTACACGATTAAGATGTAATGTAGTTAGAACAGTAATGCGGTAATGAGGTTAGAATAGTAACACAGTAACAGGATTAGAACAGTAACTCTAACATGGTGATATGGTTACAGGATAAGGATGTAACTTGGCTAGAGCCCCAACGTGGTAACGGTGTTAGAATGGTAACGCGGTAACAGTAACACGGTAACCGGTTTAGAACGGTAACGGTATGCAGTTACAGGGTTACAACAGTAACGCGTTAGAACAGTAATGCGATAACAGTAACATGATAACGGGGTCAGAATCGTGACGGTAACGCGGTAACGGTAATGGTAACAGATCAGTTACGTTTTCTTAGGTAGCGTAATGCGGTTTGAATGCAGGTTTTGATAGTTATGGACATCTTTTTGATACCTATGGACATTTTTGATAGTTATGGACATGACGAATGTCCATAAGTCTCAAACCTAGTCATTTTTGATAGTTATGGACATTTTTGATAGTTATGGACCGCACATACCCTGTACTAAATTCTTCCCGATAAGCCTAGATATGTACCCTTTCAGATGATAATTATTAATGGTGCATAAAATGTATCTGAAAAAAGTGTCAAAACACCATCTCTTCCGGATTCCTGAGAACTGGTCATATACTTAATGTGTGGTTTAGCATAGAGCTGTGTCTGAGTCGAACTGGATATAAATAAGCCATGACAGAAACAGTAATCATAAAGTTGTGATAAGTGTGAAGGGAACCAGGACAAAATGAGGTACATATATGGCCTATGGCGTAAGGCCGTATGAAATCAATGACTGACCTCGAAAAAGAATTTCCCAATATAACTCCAAATCATACTAACCTGATAACTTCTCTCAGAGTTGTGTTTGTGTCTTGCCTCGATCGACGGGTAAAACGGACTGGCTTGACTTTAAACTGGAAAATTGGATCATACTCGTCTCAACAAGGTCGCGTCCAACAACTCCTGTATATAACGTGTTTCTTTTGGTGTCGTACCTGTTCACCCAAGCAGAGCTAGACTGCCTTGTTTGCTCTCGACGTATACTATATATTATCTGATCATTCTCAGTGTTGAAAATAACAACTCTATATTAGGCGATACAGATGCATGTACACGACTGGAAATCAGAAAACCTATAATGGTGTATGAGAGAAGTATATGATCAGTGATCGTAGAGCGTGAAATGAATATGTAAGTACGATGTTTCATATTTATCTGATACATGGGAAGTATAAGACATTCGGTAATTTATACAATCGCAATTACAATTTCATACAATTGATAATACAGGTGAATTACAGGCGCAAAATAGGTGCAAAAAGGAGAAATAGTCTATAAAGTTGATCCAGGGCAGATCTATGAACTGCTTATTAGAGCGTGCACATACGCTCTATACATTTCCTAAAGGCTAGAGTGGTGACATGGGGGTCGACAAAGTTATGGCCGCATGTGCCCCCGCCCCTCCACCCTAGGAAGAAGTAAACAGTATAGATGAGGGTTGTGGACAGCTAAACCAGCGAGTAGGATTCGCACGATGTTGGTTAAATGAGTCCCTATAAAAGATGCTCCCAGTTTGATGATAAACATGTAATGTTACATGAACAGTAAAGAAACAATTCATAGGGAGCCAAAGTGAACCCGCTAAAACAGTAGGTACTCGTGCTCAAAACACCATTTCCAGAGGTCAGTAAGAACGAGGCTTAGTGCTAATGCTAGGTTTACACCATCCTCCCAGCAGTCCCGGCAACCCCAAATTGCCGTCTACATATCTCAACTTGTACTTCAGAGTTGGTCTTAACTCGTCCGCAATGCGAATCCAAAGTGGACTTGGCTGCCGGGACTGTAAAAAAATCTGCCACAGCAGTCCCGGCAATCCCATGTGGTTTATGACCCTCAGGGTTGGGCTTAACTGGGCAGGGCCATCGGGACAGGGCGTAACTCAACTTAAGTCAACGGGCTCGGTAGTCCTAAGTCCTAAGTCACGGACTTCGCAAAAGAAACCCGACAACTTAGGACCTGCCAAGTTCATCATGGAGAATGAGCATGGCAGGGGGTTATGGAGCAGGGTAACTTAGGACTACTTTCATCGGCTGTTCATGTCCACCTAAGCCCCAATAGGTTGACTTATGACCGGGTAAGATCCATTCCCGTTGACTTGCGTCCCAGTTTGGTATATATAAGACAGCATGGCGGAGAGGTCTTCATTCAACTTCGAGCAGCTCAACAACACACACCACTTACTCGCTTCAACAATGCCTCCATGTACATGTACATGTACATGTACACATACACAATGAAGTACTGTTGCTGACATGCCTGCTGACATGCCTGCTGACATGCCTGCTGACACACCTGCTGACACACCTCCTGACACGCCTGCTGACACGCCTGCCCAACCAAAGGCAGCACCAGATGCTGCTCTTAACACCCCGGAGAATGCTACTGGTGATCAAGGAGCCGATACTGATCCTGCACCTTCCACTCGTGCTGGCAGCAGTCAACATCATTAGTTTAAAAGGGCCATCGCCAAATTCAGTGATCAGCAGAAGGAGGAAATAATCATCTTCCTTCAACATAATCCTGAACTATATGCCAAGGGGTCCACAGCATTCTGGGACACTGACCACAATGACCTGCTGTGGGAACAGCAGGCAAAATGCATTGGAAATATGTACTTGGTACCTCAATATGCAGAGACAACTCTGCTGGCTTTGTCTGGTTTCAGGCATCTGGGGCCATGGTGCCGACAACTTGAAGCCTTGGGACAAATGGATCTTAGATCAGTTTTAGTTCCTGTTGCTGCACCTGGCCGACCCGGCAAGCACCAGGCCATGGAAGAAGACTCCCTCCTGAACACCTGGTTCTTCCTGTACACCTGGTTCTTCCTGTACACCTGGTTCTTCATGTACACCTGGTTCTTCATGTACACCTGGTTCTTCGTGTAAACCTGCTACTTCACATACACCTGCTGCTTCTTGTACACCTGCTGCTTCTTGTACACCTGGTTCTTCATGTACACCTGCTGCTTGCCATGCCATACTCCAGCAACTTCATCCTCCTCCACCTGCACAACCAACTCTACCACCTACAAGAACCTGCACCAGCACCTCTCAGAGTGACAGTTCTGATGATGATTTAGTAGAACTTGTACATATCGCTGATATTTCCTTGTTGCCCTGTGAAACTGATACCTTGTAGATCTGACCTTGTGGATGTGATATGTGAAAGAGTCTCACTATTGATTGTACATATTATCCCAGATATTTATTCTTAACCCTTTAAGGATGCATGATGCCTGGAGGCATCACCGTACTAAAGAGGCATGATGCCTGAAGGCAGGCCTCGAGGATAGTACGCACTTTGGGGGCACTGCACATGAGTAGATGCAAAGCGCAGTTAATTGTTCACCTGTGATCCCTGTTCCAGTTTGTAGATGGGGTGAGTGAGGATATGGACAAAGGCATCTGTTTCCAAAGAGAATTATCCCCATCGCATAAAAAGGAAATTCACAGATTAAGGTAGACAAAAGATGGGGAAAATGTCTCTGTGCACCGGACCAGCAGCCAAAGCGAGATCTGAGTCCAAAAGAGCCGTCTATAACTGGACCTGCCTGGCAAAATGTCTTTCTCATGCTTGCCCTCCACAATTCGGCTTGCTCCGTGATCCCTCTGGACCAACACAGCTCCATAATAGACAAGCCGCCACCTGCGAGTACTCCCAAGCAGACGGAGGTGCCGGTCATAGAAAGCGTCATGAAACTTGATGTATCGGGTTGTCTGGTGAGGTATACTTCATTGGCGATGTGCGCATAGCACTTGATGACCTGAGTGAGATGTGCAGCTCTCAGAGTCGCGATGAGACATGCAGTGGTACATCGAGAGTGGCGATCACATAATGCAATATGAATCAGCTTAGCTAATATAGACTGGAGTTGTATCGTATCGTGGTGAAGTCATTGTGGCACCAAGCATGGCATGTTGCAACATCGTCACTTAGTTTTTCCAACCATGTGAGGTTTGTGTATAGACGGTGGCAAACACTTGTTGTGGGCTGGCTGGAGACCCAACACACTGGTTAAATCCAGGGAAGTTGTATAAAGCGGCTGATCCACCAAGTCGGAGCCAGGGCCAGCCGATGGCATTGTGTTGGAATTGTGGTCGTCAGCAACAGTTGCCGGCCCAAATTGCACATCGGCGGCGATAATCTGCTTGGTATCCCAGACTGGTGCCGTTGACCGCCGTCCCATCATGACCATTGTGTCTCCAAAACCCAGTCGCCAGCAAACTTTGACTGGTCTGTTGGCTGGTATGTTCGACGTCGCCAACCGCCATTGTTTTACTGATCCACCAAACAGTCTGACTGGCAGACCGTCCTTTCTTTAGTGCTGGCCCAACCAAATTTGCATATTTTTGACTTTATGAGGCTATGTGTGGTGGCTCAGGACTCGAGACCAGGTTCAGGACTCTGGAGAGGTCAAACTAGGGCATTTTATAGAATGCAAACAGTCATATTGGATTTACACTACTTTACTCAAAAGATATGATTTTACTTGTGATTTGTATAGATTCCCCACCCCAGAAAACATAAGTTTTGAATTGTGTTCAAACTTTCTACTTCAATTCAAACCAGAATTATGGGGTTTCATATATATATAGGTTGGTCGTATTAGATTTATACTAATTTGACCTACTTCCACCACTTGGATTAATTTCGATTTTCATTCTGGCATTATCTAGGGTATTCTGAGGTAAATGCCACTGGAATTTAATCTATCGAATTGATAATGCGACGTGCCGCTGACGAGACCTCACTCAACTTTTGAAACAGCTCCCTGGGCGGGTGAAGTAAGCGGCCGCCTTGACCCAGTAGCGGGACCTGTTTTTTACTCTCCAACCAGATTTTTCATACTGCATGGAGAGCGTATCTCCATTTCTCTCCATTTAACCCTTTCGTGGCGGGCACCTCCGGCCGATTAACATCCGTGGGGACAGCGACCAATGGCTGGCTATACCGCTAGGGGACGGCACGTTCGCGTATTCAACCACATGGTGCCGCTGCCGACAGTGGGTCTATAACGAAAGCGATGAAAATAAATATGTTTCCCCCAACCGAAGCAATAAAGTTTGGTATCACAATTACCGCCTCGTTATATAGATTAAGTGTAGCAAATATGAAAGATTTCTATTGGACCAATAAAAAGATATCGCCATTTTAGTTCCTCCTTGTTCGTAAGTTTAGGCGGGTGAACAGTGGCGTCCCGTTGAATGGCAGTTCTGGCCCAAAAGTCGAATTGGATATTGCAGCGGCAAAAACTGTTACTTCGTTACGAATCATTCAAATATCAATATACCAGTTGAGGATGAGCAAAATATATATATTCCCTACGTGTGTGGGTGGTTATTATGGAGAAATAGCCTGCAGATCAACGCATATGGCCTGGAACAAGTTGAGACATCGATCGCAAAATAAGTGTGACAGTGGTTTATATTGACAACGCCAGCCTGCGAAGTCCCGGTTCTGCAGTGATATAACTTTGCTGCTGTCATAACCATACAAAAGTGCATTGACATCTCTAATCATCACCCTGGGAATATTCCACAAGTCTTCACGATTCTGACAGTGTCTGGTTTATTCATATAGACGCTAAATAACGGGAGAAAATGGATATTTACCAAGGCGCCGAACCTAACAACATGCTTTTCAGTGCAGTGTCAATGAAGCCAATACTACGAAAGCCGAGTTGTTTAGCCATCACCTCGCCCAGGATTTGGTCGATTTACCCCTACAAGACGTTATGACATCGCTATTGGATTATACTGGAAGGAACAGAAAAGCCTGCTGATTCTGTCCCCTGTGATATTAACATAATATTCTTTGGTTGATCTGTACGAGCCGATCTCACCAAGGAGTTGGATATGTGGCTTCGCCCCAGCATGGCGTATTTGTGGTCGGCACTTTCAAATCCAGCAACTCCCTTCACCGCAGTGTCAAGACAACATGTAGAAAATGATCTCGCACAAGGTTTAAACCTTCAGGAAATGAATGGAGACATATATATAACGAATCTTCTCACTCTAAGGTTTGTTCCTATATGAATTTCATAAAGTTTAAACGGTTAGATAAATAGAAAATAAATAAAACATAACCGACATCGAACTTCGCACTAAGCTGCGTGGGTGGGAAAAGACTTGGCAAAGTAGGCGAGTTAGAAAATCATTTCGCACAAGGATTTAACATTAACTATATGAAAAGTGACTTATACGACGATATTCCCCAAACTCTGAGGTTTGTTCCCGTATAATATTTTACATTTTGAACTAGAATTAACTTGATGATCGAATATAACCGTTGCGCCATACGCGGTTCATTTTTTGACTTGCTTCAACATAGCGTCTACTGCAGAGGGGGGTTGACACGGCAGTGACAGCATTAGATGTCGATTTGAAAATCAATTCGTATGGACTTTTAACGTTAGATAAACGATCAGGGAAGTAGGTGGGAGCAAAGCTGGGACTCTGAGGTTTATTCCAGTATATATATTGTCAGGTTTGAACGTGTGCTGAGTAAATCTTTACTAACTTGAAACGCTCTCCACGAGAACCCACACTTTCATCCCCCATTTGGTAGGCTTCGCTGGCATATATGTCTTATGCGTAGTTCTGCCTTTATGAGCGACCATTGATTCATCTACACATAGTTGTTGTCTTGGTTGGTAAACTTTTTTCGATATTTCATTAATACCCGAAAAAAGCCATTCTACTTTTCTCGTAGCAGAACGCGGCTTCGGCTGATTTGCGCTAGAGCGAATTGCATTTGCGCCTCCATTTGTCTGCATTTCGTCGTCCTCAGTCGGCCAGAAATTGATGTACCTGTAAAATATATATATATAGAGATATTAAAACCTGGTTTAATTAGTTTATATATTTGTTTTCTGGAAGAAATGCACATATTCATTTCAAAATACTATAAACATAACAATCCGCTTTTGCGAATTATATGTCGGTGAGAACTGTCAAACTTGAGAGCACCGTCAGTGGTGGTTGGAGGCGAAATTCGTTTTCTATTTTGGCCATAACTCGTTACAAAACGTTAATGAACTCACCTTAGAATATTCACGAAGACATCTCGAGACATAACACGATTGAAGAACGGTGTTGCGAGTTCTGATACCTTGCTCCAGTAGTCCTTCACTCTATGCTTCCTAACGAGGCCCATCAGGAGTGCAAGCGCAATAAACTTTCTGATCATTGTCGTAGTCGTTCCGGTCCATTTGAATTTCCCTACCTTGGGTGCGGTTTGATCGGCGTATATGTTTGTGCAGGCTTTCAGTCGCTCAACAAATGTTATGGTGAAAAAAAGCGAAAAAAAGCGAAAAAAAGGCGAGTGGACTCTTCACTTTTTCTTGGTCAACATCTGGAGATATTCCCATTGTTTCTACGTAGGGTGGTAGTGGCGGCGACTTCCTGATCCCCTTGCACATGCGAACCCAAGTTCACTCTTCTTCCTCTTTTTCGTTCTTTTTAGATGTTTCAACTTCCTCAACTTCGTTCTCTTCCAGTATTTCTTCATTATCGTCCTCAGAGCTGTCTTCCTGTTCTTTTTCTTGCCGAAGTAACCTCCATGTAGCGAGTGGGAGTTGATCCTCCCACTCGCTATCACTGCCCGACCATGTCAAGTCGTCCATTTTGACGGGAGTGGCGGCGAGTGTCGTCTGTACGGATATTTCGTGTTTTCATCGAATCGTAGGTGACGTCATACCTAATATTAATTCTAAATCTTTATAAATTTATAAATCATTATGTTTTGTCTACATTCTGTGAAAATTTCGTAATTATATATATAGTATATCCTTAGAAATAACATTTTCTCAAATCTCGGAGAAATGATGCCTTAAGGCATCATCCGCCCTTTAAGGGTTAAGGAATAAAAGGTGAACAGCTGTCCTATGTAAACAGACCCAGTTTTACCAAGTTCGCCAAACCTACCTTAATCTTGAACAGTTGAGGCAAATTATGGCTCTTTAAGTTGAAGAACTAATAAATACCAGTAAATCCATCGTCTATGAGTGTTGTTATTCCAATATAAAGGAAAATTCCCAGTGATTCCCAGCTACTAGAGCCTATATATAGCTACATAGAACAAAAGTATTAGGTTTGAGGTGCACCCCGAATGATTCTGTGTGTGATTTAACCCGACCAACCCTAAATCGTAGCAGGGGTTAGGTACCAAACTAACATAACTGGGAAGCCTTCCATTTTTTGGTGCACTGTGGGTAACACCTCCATTTTTCTGGTGCATCATGGGTAATGGTGTTCAGCTGGTACTACGTTGATTTTTAGAGAAACTTTCTAATAAATTATCTTTTATCTTTTGAAAGGTTGCCATTACTCCATTTTTACTCCTTGAATAAGGATCCTTGATGTGGAGAGTAGGGTAGGTTGGGGATGGCGGCAAGGGAATCGGTTGCAGCACAAGCGGAGGGGTAGGACACAGGGACTTCGCCTCACTCATAGTAAAGAACTCTGACCACGAGGAAGATCGTAATGCCAACTATTGCCATATTTACTCGTTGACGGTGCTGATCCCACTGACCATTATCCAGCTATCGCCATCGGGCATGCTTTTAACACAAGTATTAAGTCTAGTTGTTGACGACCACAGTCATACTTTTTAACACCAGGTGGTGCCACTATGAATGGTAGGCTATGCATTTGGGGATTGTAGGGTATGCCTTTGAAGGGCAGTTCTCGTTGGACAAATGATTCACCTGATAGTGCATAGAACGATGACCACAGTGAGAAAATGAAATATAGATTTGCGCTAAATATCCACTTATATTAACTGTCAGCTCCCACATTTTAAAGCTGGTTAATGTTTCTGCTATGTTATAGCCTGACAGATTCGACATTAAGCGGGGTTTTACTGTATATCAAATGAGTGGAATGTATGTGGATCCGTGGTGTAAAGAATTCTGGATTTGGCTTTGCTGTGTAACGTGTGAGGAATTTTTAGCAAATATTTTCATTTTCATTATATACAAATATTTTCAAGAGCCTTTCCGATATTTCTAGTTGGGCCAACTAAACAGTCATTGAAGAAATCACGACTTTTGACAAAGTTTTGGAGCAATGATCAATACGAGGGTTACTACAGGATTCAACCATATCCCCTTACAACCCTTACAACCAAACAAACAGTTTACGCATGATTAAACGATACTCCAGCGAACCGATATGGCAATGCACTGAATAGAAACAATTTGTTAGATGTGTATGCGGGTATTCAGGAAGAATGAGGTTGGTACTTTCTGTAACAGAATGAAGTAAAGAGATGTGGAGACAGAGAGCCACAAGCCATAACCGCTATAATAGCCTAGTTAACATTGCAGTTCTTTCACAGTCTTGTTCCTGCCAGACTCTTGCTGCAGGTCAAGATTGCTCTATGTTACTCCCCTTGTCGTTGCTCTGACTCTGACTCTCATTCAAACTCTAATTCTAGCTCTGCCTGAAGGCTTAGCCAACTGCCTTTTATTTTATTTTATCTTTTTATTTTTTATTTTTTATGTTCTTTATTGATTCATCAAATTTTATTCTTACATTCATTTCATTAACCATGCTCGTAGTAATAAGTGTATAATGACGATCAACAAATAGGTAGGGGCTTCAACCCTCGTTAGGTTGATTTTCTTAGCCTCACCTAATTGATGGATATGACATACACAATGTCACGAAGATGACAGAGTGTAAAGTAAGATAATACAACCAGATTGATATATGTATATACCTATGCATCCATACCAGTTAATAAGTTGAACAATATTTTTACACTAGATAGATCATTGCCAGCCTACAGTACAAAAAGAAGAAGAGGACCACTTCCCAACAGTGCTAGAAACCAGAATCTACATTGTGAGCAGGGCAAGAGACCACAACAATGACCATAACTCGTCGAAGGCATTTGGTAAATTTTATTACCGATAAATGGAAGTATGACAGAACGGTATCACACAGTATAAAATACATGCCCAGAATGAACGAAGGACTCAAACTGGTATAAACTGTATAATGTCAGAAAATTTGATAGTTCATAGTAGAAAACTGTGGGGTGGGTGGGAGGAAAATGTTCAAAGGAGTCTTTGATGAGCGTGCGGCATGACGTCACAACGGCCGCGATACGCTAGATGGCGCTGTATCCGGAAAGCGCGGAATGCGTCTCGTAAGCGCCAGGTGGCGCCACTCCGTTCTCCTCGGATGTCCATCAAACCTCCTCAGTCGGTCACAATGACCATAACTCGTCGAAGGCATTTGGTAAATTTTATTACCGATAAATGGAAGTATGACAGAACGGTATCACACAGTATAAAATACATGCCCAGAATGAACGAAGGACTCAAACTGGTATAAACGGTATAATGTCAGAAAATTTGATACCAAGCTGAAAGTCTGAAACATTATACAAGGTAGGGTGCCATGGCTGCCGAAGATGACCAGGTGCCGCGATGCTGTAAGTCTGCGGCCGGCATGCCATGGGAATGAAAAAATTGAGCCCCCCCCTGCGGAACAAGTGAGGAGTCACCTCGTCCACGTGGGGGAAACCAGCTCGTTGCATGAGGCAACGAACGACCGCGGTAAACTGGGAGGCCGAAAACGGCTCCGCCGGTCATAGCAGGAACATGGGGTCTAACGGCCGCGCGGGGGCGGCCGCTATATAAGATCTCCATGCCCTGACTGGGCATAATGCCCTGTCGTCAGATGGCTCCAAGATAATAACGGCCGGAGGGCGGCCGGGTCATATGCTTTTAGCTGACCGTACAGTGAGAGCTAATCGGCCATCCTGAATGACCGCGTCGGCGCGCAAAAGCGCGTGTGAAGATTGGCGCCTCCCCGGAGGTGGTGCGAAGAGATTTGAAGCGCGGAGGAGGGAGAAAAAAGCGACGAGCGCCACGGCCCTGACGAGAACCCCGGTCGTGAGAGATGCCGCCTGGGTGGCGATCTACGACAACATATCCATGGTGATAGGAGGGGCGCGGCGTAGGATGTGCGCTGACTGCAGTCCCGTGCCGCACAACACGGCCGCGGCCTGTCGTGAGTCGAAAGCGCTGGCGTCTCCTCCATGGTCCGAGAGTCAAGCGCGGGCACCGGAGATGGCGTTCCTCACGGCCCCGGGCGACGAGAGTGTATCCGCCAGATGCTGGATGTACAGGCACGCCTCCAGGACCGTAGGACAGAGGGTGTCGCTGCGAAGCGGATGTACCTCAGCGCTTGCACCTCCTTGTTCCTGTGTGTGGAGGGGGCAAGCGTGGGAGGCCCTCATCCGGGCATGTAGATCGAGTGGTGTGCCTGCAATTTACAAACCAATATTGAAGAGATCTGCGTGAGGAGGAACATCGACGTGGCTCGGCACGTGCGTCGAGGGGGGGAGCCCCCCCACCCCTTTGGAAGCATGTCGGTGTCTCTGAGGGCGGTGTCGAGCCAAATTTGCTGCGCGCATGCGGCGATTCGGCCGTTCTTTATGACCCCCGAGGCGAGGGGGGCGAGAACGCCTGCGTGTGAGGCGTGAACCCAGATGGCGGTGCCCGGGGGGGCGTGAGGAGCGAGGAGATGAAGCGCCATGACCAAGGCGTAGGCGTGGCGAGAGGCGTCGTCCGAGGGGACGTCGGCGTCGATAGCGGGCCACTCCCACCTGACGGCTGTACCCTCCAGAGAAGCCGTGGCACCTGCCTCGGAGGTGTCGACGTGGAGGTCGGTAGAGGCGTCGGGCGGACTGAAGTAGTGACGCCCGTTCGAGGACGTCGTGTGAGCGCGGAACCACGCGATGTCCGCGTGCATTTCCCGACCTACGGTGATGACTGTGGCGCCCTGTGACGCCCGTAGGGCCGAGAAGAGGCGTGTCATGAAACGGTGGGCGTAGCGGACACAGTGGCCAACGTGGACGAGACGGCCGAGAAGTGACTGGAGCTGGTGGTGAGATGCGTGGGAGCGCCCCCCCCACTCGCGGCACACCTCCAGAACATCTGTGAGCTTGCCGGGAGGAATGGAGACGGTGGCCGCATCGATGTCCAATACGAAACCCAACCAGGTGAGGCGGCGGGTGGGGGGCTAGCACTTCTCTGCGGCCAGTTGCAGGCCCAGATGGTAGGCTAACCACAGGAAGTGGTCATACGCCTCCTGAGCGGCGCCCTTCCCTGCGGCAACGCCCGCAAAATCGTCCAGGTATGTGAGGCAATGCCGTGCACGGGAGCGCATCATGTAGCTTCCCAATTCAATAAAATGCTCAATTTAATGGAGATCTATGATTTTATTTCGTATTCTGGTCAGGCTCAGTGAGACCTCACTGGGGAACCATAGTTTTGCCTATGTGGGATCATAAATAACAGAGCTATAGGGCCCAAACTACCCAAAACAGGGTGTTTTTTCATGACAGAATGAATGTACCATAATTGCAACAGTCAGCATTAGTAGAAAAATATAATAATTTTGACAATTATTTTTCTTAACTGGGTTATCATAGGTTAAGGAATTTTTTCATACCATTTACAAATTTTTGGCCAGGATAGTATACTCTCTACAAGGCAAAATGTACATGTGTAGTTTTAGTGTGGAAACGATTGACTCCCTAAAGAAGGAACCCTCCCAATATCTACATACACCACAGACAGGAATAAAATATGTCCTGGTAAGCCTTAACATGTACCTATTTGTATATGAAAAAAAATTATATCTAACTATATTATTATGGCAGTGGGGGCACATTTTCTTGTTTTGTGTAGTTTTTGTGTGGAAACGATTGACTCCCACCCTACAGTGATTGCTAACATGTATGTTATATTTACAGTATGGGACGAAGATGTGATCCGTATGGGAACGCGACCACGAGTAGTTCCTGATTGTTTTTCTCTCTCCGAGGTCGGCTTCTGCCGGTTCCCGCCGTCCTATCACATTGGTCTGTCATTCTGTTTTTCTCCAATCTCATTGGGTTAGCAGAATGCACCCCTTAGTAGGCGCCTTGGTTGCTATGCGACCTTGGGCCCGCAGTGCGGCACGCCTGCCCTCCCTGACTAAGGGGGGTAGGGTGGGTTGGGGTTCAGTGCGCTCTCTCGACCTGTCTCGGTGGGAGCTTGACCTTTGACCCTGTGTGGGTTCTTTCTGGGGCCTGTTTCATAAGCTATTGCTTCTGAAATGTCTGTGTGTCCCAGTGGGACAACTATGGCCTCGATAGGGTTGTGTGGAATGACTCGTGGTTTCGATTAATTACTAAAATCTCGTCAGGCGTGTACTGGATCTGTGTCCAAGGTTACTTTGTGAGTAACTAAATTTTTTGGTTTTTGATTGATTAGGTCCCGCTGTGACCTATGGAATCGGGTTTCTCGGAGAAAGAAAAGGACAAGTCTAAGTCAGGAACTAAAAGTATGGTCGGACTATCTGAGTATCGGTTGGAATCATATTGGAAAAAATTCCTTCGATAGGAAAATCGGGCCCCCGTTGTGTGCCGCAGCCCAGACGTTGCTCTAAGGGACCCCGTCGAGGACCCTCCAGAGGCTGCAGAATTGCCGAACGCTCTGTAAGGTCTGATCCATTTATATGAAAATTGTACAAGTCTCCCATACTATCAACGAGATACACGACGGCGATAAGAAAATCCACGCGGTGGAGAACTCGGGGTGGAGCTCAAAAAGGGGTTTCCCCGGGTTTCGGAACCTGTGCTTGGTGATTGAAGGCGTGAACGAATCAAGTCGAGCATAACGCTGACCTTTGGTTTCTTCACGCATGCGGTGTTGAGACGCTCAAGATGAGCCAGTCTCGACACGGTTGATTGGTTCGCGACTGCGAATCTAGGTCACTTAGGAGTATATAAGACCCGATTTTTTTGACGTGGTGTTAGGATACTCATTTAGCCGTACCGGTTGTCCATAGTGTTCAATCCCCATGGGGATTGACTTTTGAGTCGGTGTATCCAGTTGAACTCGATTCGGTTCCTTAGGTACCCTGCTCGTTTGCTCTCTGGGTGTCGGTAGATGAAGTCCAATACTTGGAACTCTACATCTTCCTCTCCACTATGATCGCATTGGTTGAACTGGACTGGCACTTCGTTTTGATTATTGGACTTCGAGATGTTTCGGATGTGCTCGTACATCCGTTCTCTCAGTTTTCGTTTGGTCTGGCCTACATACTGTATGCCACATCTTTTGCAGGTTATGCAATAGATGTCATTGGAGCTGTTACATGTGACATTCCATTTTGTCTCATGTTTCCGGCCCGTTGTTTCCTCCGTTGTTTATTTTTTTGCAGTACTTGCAATTCTATCTGTTGCAGGCGTTTGTCTGACTATTTTTTCCTTTTTCCGGTTCTGTGTTTTTCTCCGGATGATGGTCTAGTCTCGCCCGCACTAGGTGGTCCAGCAGGTTTTTTGGCCTGCGGTATCCTTTGATCAGTCTACTTCTGTAGATCTGTTTGGTGGTCATTGACCTGCCCATTAGTTCCCAGTTCTTTGTTACTACGTCTCCAAGTCTATTGTTCTCGGGTCTGTAGGTCGAGATCAGGTAAGTATTGGCGTTTCTTTCTTCTTCGTTTGACCCCAGGGAGGCATCCTTGCCTCTCAGTGGATCTGCCCTGGGTGTTTCATCCACCTTTCTCTTGCTTTCCCTGAGGAGTTTTTCGGGGTAGCCCTTGGTGGTGAATTCTGCCATTTTTGTTTGTGCATGTTTTTCGTAGTCTTCCGTCTTCCCGCATATTCTCTTTATTCTGAGTAGCTGCGAGTATGGTAGACTACGTTTTGTGGCTGGGGGATGCGCGGAGTCATACCTGAGGCAGGTATTGGCGTCCGTCGGCTTGTTGTAGAGGTCCGTGTAAAGTGACTCTCCGTTTTTCCTCACAAGAGTGTCTAGGAAAACTGCTTCCTTTTCTGAGTACTCGTTTGTGAACTTTATCGAATGGTGTGCCTCGTTGAGGTGTTGTCCCTTCGGTTGACACTGGTCCCTTCGGTGTTTGGGATGTTGGCATAGAGGGAGCTCACATCTAGGGTCCCTATCAGTGCGTTGGGTTTCAGCTTTCCCATTTTTTCGATTTTGTTTACGAAATCGTTGGTGTCTTTCACATATGACTTGATGTCTGGCACCATGGGTTTTATAAAGTGGTCTACAAACGCAGAGATTTTCTCCGTTGCACAACCATTTGCTGATACCACTGGTCTCCCCGGTGGGGGCCTTTCCTTCTTGTGAATTTTGGGGAGGAAATAGATGTTTGGTGCCCTGACTTTGTCAGTTTTCATTGCTCCAGCCTATCTATGTCCTATTTCCCCATTGTCTGTCATTGAGTTTATTTTGTCCTCTACCTCCTGGTAGAGGGATTTTGTTGGGTCGCCACTTAGTTTCTTGTAAGTGTTGACGTCGTCCAGTTGTCTATGTGCCTCTGTGATGTATTGTTCGGTGTCCATGAGTACAATGGCACCGCCTTTGTCCGCTGGTTTGATGACTATACTGTCATCCTTACTCAGTTTTTTTAGCGCTGTGCATTCGCAGTCTGCTATGTTAGGCTTAGGGCGTTTGTTGTGGGATTTCTGTGGTCTAGTTAGTTCTATCTCGTTTACTGATATAAAACTCTCTAGGTTTTGGGATCCCAGTGGGGGTTTCCACTTTGATTTACCTCTAAGCTTTCGGACAATTTCATCGTTGTCGTAGCTCAAACTATTCCCTTGTGGGTTTGGTCTACATGTAGCTACCTTTGGTTTTTCTTTAGAGAAGAACTGTACTGTTCTTAACTTTTGATGGAACTCATCCAGCTCCATCTTGAGGTCACCTTTGTTTGTTGTTTTTGTTACCGGACAAAAGTTTAGGCCTTTCTCTAAAATCGACACTTCGACTTCGGTTAGGACTCTACTCGACAGATTCACTACAATCGGGTTCTTAGATTCTTTGTTGGAATCTACTTTACCTTCTTTTTCTAGTTGATTATTCTTATTGGCTTTATCTACTAGATGTTTGGAAGGATCCACACTGACACATGGATATGAACACGTTTTTAGTTTATTCTCCATAACGATGACATTGTCATGGACAGATACACTTTTTGCCACTTTCTGAACGTTACATTTTTTCTGAGCTTTTTCTACCATTTTGACATTTGCATTGACTCTAACATTGTCCATTGGTTCATTTGAGACACTGTTATTGGTAATGTAGTCCGATGGTGGTGCATTGTTCAGTTCTCCGGGACAGGAGGGCCTCCACGGCCCTTGCCTCTTCCTCTGCCTGGTCGGCCTCGGTTCCCGGATCCCCTCTCCGGCTTGTCGTACGGTTTGGGACGGTTGCCGCCTCTGGATCTCCCCCTGCCTCCCCGCATGGTGGCCGAGGGATTCTGCTGAAAACCCTGGGTCTCTGCTGCAGGTTCTGGTTTCAGCGATCTGTGTTGTTTGATGGCGGCTGTTGCTGGATCCCTCATCTCTAATTTTTTCGTGGGAAATCGGTGAAATCGGCGAAAAATCGGGGGCCCGATTTTCCTACCGAAGGAATTTTTTCCAATATGTATGTTATATTTAACTATTGTCCATTTCATATTTATACCCCCTTATATCAAGGTGACTTCACATGGTACCATCATTCTTGTACTCCTTCCCTGTACATAGTTATGAATCTATATCTGGGAATTTTGTATCATAATCCTAAACAAATTTCTATCTTAAAGGAATGGGGAGGGGGCTTGGTATCAGTGTGAATACAGTGTCAATCGTTTCCACACTGTATAGCAACCAAACTTTGGTCCAGTAGTGTATATTTACTATGGGTATTTAACCTACCCTCATATATCCAACATATACCCCACCCTATGCACTACTCACACACAAAAGGTTTAGGCCATACTCATAAATTTATTTTTGACCCCTGTCCCAGTCCATTTGAAGACGATCCATGACATCTGGCCGTATGCGGCGGAAGACCCCAGGTAGAAGCCCGGGGCTATGGCGTCGTTGACCGCCTGTCCAGGTGGGAATGATAAATCCAGTATGACACGAACCCCCTCCCCCCCCTTCTTAGGACGAGTGAGAAGCGGGGAGACTTGAGTCCACTGGCCGAACGGGAGGTGGGCGAGGGGCCCGTCAGCCCCCCGAGAAGGAGCTCTTTTTCAGTGAAAGCGGCAAGGGCGGCACCCTGCGACCTCCCAGATGCGTGATTGTTGAACGTAGAGAGGGGCCAACGTGTCTGGTTGAAGCTAATCGGCCAGCCGTAGCGAAGGAAATCGCACAGCTCGGTGTCGTGGTAGTGCATGAGGAGAGTGGCCCAACGGTCAACCCGTAGGCCCGACGGAACCTCGCGGCGAGTAGCTCAGTAGTTGTAGTCCCCACCAGCTCGTATAGCGTCGTAAAGCGCCGCCTCCATGGGGAAGCGCTCGCGGAACTCGTCCGAGGGGGGAGGGCGCCACACCTCGGCGGCAGAGGCGTCAACTGGACTTGCCTCGTGCCGGGCCCTTATGCGGCAATCCACGAAACTGTGAGCATGATGAGCGCCAAAGTTGTCAAAATAGTACGAGCAACAGTGAACAACAGTTCCCCCGCTCGTGGAATGAGGGGGGGTGACAGCGCAACCCCCTTCGCTGTTGTACACGAGAGGCGCCCGGTGATTTGTTTTTCTTTTTTGCCGCTGGTGCCTCCACTGGCGGCAAACCCGGGAACTTTCAGAACGAGAAATCGCCGTGCGTAGATGTTGGATTTGCTCAGAATCCTCCCATCCCCTGGCGAAACGACCTTCCGCCACCCGTATGAAAATTTCCTCGCTCCACCAGCGAACGGCTGTAAAGTGGTAATCGAGGCAATCCTCGACAACCTCCCTGAGGTGTGACAGAATGTGGAGTTTGACGGTAGGGGGCACCGCCGCATCGTCCACGATGCGGAGGATCCCCCATAAGTGTTCCTGCAAATTAACGGTCCCCAAGTTCATATGGTCTTTACGGCTGGGGAGTAACACGTAGTGGCACGGGATAATGAATTTACCTCTGTTTGGCCGTAGTACATGAGCCGTAGATTGAAGTAATAAACGCACTTGTTCGTCGATGGATTGGTCATGATACGAGACGCCTAGGCTGGGAGCGTCCCTTGGTATCCAGGGGTGCGACAACATGGATGCTGCGAACCCGTCATTTGCAGCTGTTGGAGCAGCACTAACCGTTGTAGCTGGTCGATGTAAATCGAATCCCCGCATCTGGGGACCCGTAGGCGTCGATGGTGTACCTTGCTGAACTGTCATCGCAGAATCGTTTGCAGGCCTAGGGGGCGAGGCTGCCGCCTGAGACCTAGAGGCTGCCGCCTGGGTGAACGCCATCAGTGCAGATTTCATAGTCCGCATTTCGCGACTCAGATCTTCGATTTTCTTGTCCATTTTCACGGTCTTATTTTCTCCCGCCGATGTCTTTTTGACGATTTTCTGGGTCTTGCCCACGGCCGTTTTCTTCGGAGGCATCTTCAGGCGTCGCAGATGCGCAAAAACTAAACTTGTCGGTGAAATAGCAGGATCACATAAAAATGTTCAAAGGAGTCTTCCATGAGCGTGCGGCATGACGTCACAACGGCCGCGATACGCTAGATGGCGCTGTATCCGGAAAGCGCGGAATGCATCTCGTAAGCGCCAGGTGGCGCCACTCCGTTCTCCTCGGATGTCCATTAAACCTCCTCAGTCGGTCACAATGATTACTATCAAAACACACTCAATCCATTTGAGTCGGGGGAAGACAACTCAAATCAAATATATTTTAGGCTCTCCAACAACTTGGCCTTGGTCAAGGATTTAAATGCTTTATATGTATCAGTGTTCTTAACCAGCGGTAACTGGGAGTTCCATAGGTTTCCACCATGGTAATGAATATATGTCATATATGCAGTACAGTTTGGCTTAAAAACAGTTAAAACAGGAGCATTAAACAGTCGGGTTTGCCTAGTACCTTGATTGATATAGTCTAAAATACGAGATCTCTTGTACATGAAGTTCATTAGGTGAGAGTCCCTCCTGTCAGTTAAATATGGTATACCTGCCAGTAAGTGAAGATTTCTTATAGATGTAAACCTCGGGTCATATTTTGAGGCACCGGTTTTGTAATAACTGAAGCGTAGATAAATATTTGATTGTTTTTTTACAAACAAAACATCTCCATAATCGAAATGAGGAAGAATAACAGTTTTGTAGATATCTAGTGCTGCTTGCTTATTAAGATATGAGCGCATCTTGGACAATTGGTAATAATAGAGGAAATAATTACGAGCAAAGATATCCGTTAGCGCGGGGTGTCTGCATACGCGGGGTATGTTACTAAGTGTCATCGCGTGTTTCAAATAAGATTTCTTTATCACTATATGACAATCCATCATCAAAATGCCATGCTAGTGGTTTTAAATGACGGTATGTCACGTGGTACAGAGTGACAAACTATATTTATTCATCGCTGAGTAATGAATGAAATCCACCAAATCCAGCTCTCCACCAAACGTGTGACATTTACACACAGGTATATGATATAATGGCTATATCTAAACGGACCAGAGCATCGGAACTTAATCTGCATATTTAGCTCAATACGTTAGAAATGGAATTTAAATTGGCTATTAATCAACCGAAGTCTGGGGGGTCGGTAGGGGTGCTATGTACCCACACAGTAACCTGGATGGGCCGGGGTCGTTGGATTTCCGTGTTTCAACAACCCCAAACCCCACCCCTCGAGTTACGCTCCCAGGTGGGAATTTGCATGCATTTGCATGTCGCAGCCTTTACACCATAGGTCTACATTGTGAAAAGTAAAACGGTGATTTGCTGTTGCAGGGTGGGGCGATGCAGAGAAAAGCTGTGTGTAATAGGAGTGGCGTATTCAGGTGGGCTCGACTTACTGACGTCTATATTAACCATGCGTTTACACTTTGACGATTACAGGTGACGATTCTTATCGGGAGCACGTAGTTTATAATCGAAAATGGGCTTAAAGGAAAATCGGCCCATTCCCTAGTACCCGTCCCGACCCATACGAGGTTCTGCGTGCCTAGTAGAGGATAGGTTTGTTCGGAGAAGGTTTTTTTTTTAAAGTCTTCATTTATACTGGAGTATCCATCTAGGGTTAGGACACCCTGTTATCAGTGGGCTCCAGTGGCCATGTTGGGTTCCATACTTTCTATGCTTTAAGTTAGACGTACGGTTAGACATAGGCAGGTAACGCCATTAGATCAGCTCTAACATTGGGATAATCCATTCCTTATGTCTTCCATAGCAAAGATTCCTCACTTGATGCCAACACAGACTTCTACACTTCCAAGTCCGTGATACCAAGTGATGTTTAAAATACATTTGAAAATAATACTTCTATCTTGTACTTACTCTGCCTATAATTCTTAGTTAGCTGTATAACCCGTGGGACCCTGTTTTGGACCATTTGCAGCTTGTGGTCCTCTGTTTTCATACTGGCTGCATACAAGGTATACCCACAGTACTCTAGGTTGGGTCCTATACCGACCGTGTATATCTTCTATGCAGTCTCTTTGCTTATCGAGTTTCTTATTTTCTTCAGTTTGAACACCCTACTGCTGCTGTTGCGAACCACTTCCGAAGCTTTTCAACCTTTATACGTATACTCGGACCTCGGTCAATGCGTTTCCACTGCAGTCCAAATCCACAGGCGGTAGATAGCTATGGCGTTTCCTCGATGCACACCAACTTAATTGGGTTTTATTCGTATTAGCGTCATCACACAACCTGGCCACTTCGTTTACTACTATTTGGAGTTTAGCTCTTGCTACTTCGGACTTGTTGTCTGGTTCGTATAACACTATGTAATCCGCATATTGTATTGCTCTACTATTTCTAATTTCATCACACATTGGGTCCACGAACATCAGAAAGATCGACTATGATAGGGATGTGGATCAAGGATTCTACATCTCTATCAGTTCTCTTTGAGCCACAGGAAAGCCTAGCTGTTTTCGAAATTATTAATGATATCTGTTATATTGCTAATATTTACACTATATTGAGGGCAGATAGACAATTCCCATATTTCAGTCATAACTCAGATTTGTTTGTTCTAGCAATTACATGTGTTTTCATTTACCAAAGTGATTCATACTTTATATAAGTCCTAATTTTTGTCATTATTGAACTTGATAACAAACCAAATCATTCTGTTTGAAAATGCTAAAGATACCTAGCAAGAAATAAAGTATAACATTGATAATCTTCGAAAGAAGCTTCCAGAGCTATGCCTTCATCAAATTATTATAAACAACCTATTGGATCCATCCCCTGCGACATACACCTACTCTAGTACCTGACCCTTTATGACTGCTGCAGAATGGTTTAACATGGTTATAGACATCTATCTATGTACACTACTAGTTTGGAATAATATATGAAATGAGTATAATAGAATGAAATATCATGATATGCATATGATAAACATATGTCTGTAAACTGCAACACTAGGTCTTGGAATCCCTCAAACAAGCCATGCATTCTTTGGATTCCAAACTTGTCTGTATCCTAACCCCCAATGATGGTGAAGTGTAAATGTTTACTATATACCTACTGCCTTAAGTGACATGATTACTACATGCTGCTCTCTACCATGTACTGCACAGCTGTGCAGTAAATCACGGTTCGTTTTCCAGCGTCAAAGAACGAGATTGAGTCTTCATTTCAAAATGGCCGACGTTTTATATAGCTTCGACATCCCAGCGAGGAGGATAGCCATAGGATGCAGGGACTGGAGCGAGTCTAAGAAAACTAGTGTATTTTTATTCAACAAAATGTCAATGAAAATAAAGCATTGCTTGTTTCAAACGAAACAAAAAACAGAAAAGCAACACTAGTATATCACTAATTATTTACAATCTGTTTCATTTCTACTACTACAGATGGATTTATATTCTTGTCTTGTCTTCCTCCTTGACATTTACAAAAAGTCCTGCAGCTCACTGTTGCTGCTGCACAGCCGCATGCCATATAACAATGGAAGCAACAAGTTTGCAAAGGGTAGTAGTAGATATAAGCAAGGCTGTAAAAATGCATAATGAAAGTTCTAGCTAGGCATGTTATCGCTAGGTGTGATACTGTACCCTGTACGTTTAGAATAGGAAAAATATCAGCCCTGAACACTCTAAATGATAGATAATCCTTAGTAAGTTTAGTGTATTGAAGATCAGACTTTGAACAGGCTCTTCAGGAATGCACATTTGTAACATCTTGTAATTGCTGCAGTGATATTTCCGCTATGAGTGAAACCCATCATGAAGTATGGAATACAAAACTGTCAATTTCCAAAACCTAGATGTCTAAATTAAAATCATTGCCACCAACAACAGAAGGCTTTGGAGATGATGTAAAACAGGCATGTTTATAAAAATGAATCTGGATCTACACTCTGATCCCCAAGAGTTCGATCATGAATGCAAATTATGTGTGGGGAAAAATATCAATTATCAAGAAGACCCCTGCCAATATCACTACCTACTAATGTTGACCTAGCACCAGAAGAAGTTTTACAGCTGATATAATGTGGCTGTGTAAAAGGTAGTCGATGTTCCAGCTTTGCAGGATATACATACCACCTGTAGTAAGGGTGATGACAAAGATTGTAACTGCTTACAGATGTCCTAGTGTTGTAATGCTCTATTTGTACAAAGACAGATTTCTGTAACAATATTAAACAATCGTGGTTGCGCCTGCAGCAGTCATACATGTAAGGTCATGTACTTGAGTAAGTGTATATCGCTAAGGATGCCATTCCATAGGCTGATTTATGATAATTTGATAGCCCTATCTTGTGCCTTATGTAATATGACACAAGATACTTGATATCATTTATTTTTTCTAACGTACCATTACTTTGCTCAGGAGGGAAAAGAATGCACGAAACAGAGTTCCGCCATGAAATTAATTGTAGCGGGCATGCGGACTTGGGGTACAATCTCCGGCTTTAGGGATTCCCCTCTTTACAGCCCCATGCTTTAGGAAATAGCCACATTTGGGTATTTTATGTTTTCTTGTAATTCCTAATCTACTTTTTTGTTGTTGCTTTTTTCTTAAGCCAACTATTTTACAAAATTCTCTTAATTGGCTCAGTCTCTTATGTACTATAGAGAAGCCTCATGGGTTCACTACTTATACATATTATTAATTGGAAAGGATTATTGCTCAATTTATTTCATAGGCACCCCTACAGGAAATGCTTGTTTTAAACCAGGAACATGACAGACATAACGATTTACATTGTCTCAACCAGAGCCATCTTTATAGTCCTTGATAAAGTTATCATTTTTAACATGTAACAAATCCGTATAGATTATATTTAAGCAGCAGTCAGTTGCTAGTTATATGCTTTCCTCATTTCTGTAATGAATCACAGTTTAGCTTGTGTTGTGTCCGCAGTATTCATAACATCTGAAAGCATTTTTTGTGGCAGGAGTGTCCTCATCACTTTTCTCTGCACATGTCCAGCACCTCATACCAGCAAATCTATGTACAAGGTATTCAACCCAACACTTTCCCAATATCCTTGTTATTCCCATGTCGGAAGTTAATCAAAGCCTATATTGTGTATTTCAAGTTACATGGGTCAGCCCATGTAGTCATTGGGGTAAGAACATTGTATCTCTGTTGGTAGGTGTAGACTGAACTCCCACCATCCCTTCCCTGGTATCCCGCTGTTATGGCCTCGTGTTTGTCGCCTAGAAGAGCATTTTGCCTGAGACAAGCTCAACAACAGCTTTACGATTTGGCAACTGATCGTTCAGTCCTCAATCGGTACATGTGCGTTGGACTTTATTTATGACCATGTTCTGGCTGTCTGTATTTAATGCGTAATGTCTGACATTCCTTTATGTCAGATGCTATACAAACCATGTCATAGTCATTAATCACGATTAACCCTTTAAGGTTGAATGATGCCTTGAGGCATCCCCCAACCCAAGCCGATGCCTCAAGGAATCATTTCTCTAAAATGTACAAAATTGTTTTAAACAAAGAAATGTTGGATCAATGAACAAGAAATGTTCACAGAATATAGAGGTAGCATCGTGGTTGATGTCTTGAAGCAAAAAGTTAGCATATCATATTATGTGATGAAAAAAAAAACATGGCTGGTAAGCAATAGCAACGGTTTCCGCTGACAACAGGTAAATACTATCGGCTATTTTAGAATCAAATGTTGCCTCTTTTTTTTTAATGTAAGTTATTCACAATTTCATGGTTAAAGGTGTTAAGAATTTTGTTGTCCTGTTATTGTTAGGTGACTGTTATGCAGGCTTTAGAGTAGAGTCAGGCTGGAGCTGTGGATCTGGAGACTAGTCATTTTACCAATGATTGAGACGGTGGAAATGGGTTGTCCATTGCACATAGTATCAAGGGGTCTTATTCTGCCACCTGGTTGCTTCTCACGCCCAATATACTACATGCGCCACCTATCATTCCCTCCTGACAATTTTATGTCACTTCCATGCACTCCCTTCTTTACACTAGCCGCCAGAGCCACACTATGTTAGCTCTGGTTGGGTTAAATCCGTGGCCGCCTTGACCCATTACTTAAAAGTGTCTCTTACTCTCCCAGCAGATGTCTTATGTGACCTGGACCTATGGTTGGAGAACGTATTAAATTCTCACTCTTGAAACCATTTTTCAATGTTTAACGTTACCAACCTCTTAGCTGGAGCACAGCGTAGACAGAGGTGGCGGCCAATCTATCCCTTCTTCTCCTCACAGTCATGGAAGTACTTGTTTTAATTTCTAGTTTATGAAAGTATTTGTTTGAAATAATTAATGCTCTTACACGCACAAGTACCTGTTGCTATAAACTTCCCCACAGACATTAAACCTCATTCCATGGTCAACATCGAGTAGTGCAGTGCCTCCTTGTTTAGTATTGAGTGCCAGCTTTTTTTGCCTTCAGAAACAGATTCATCCCTTCTGCACATTTCAGAAGAATATTTTTTTCACCTTTCCCAGTGCACATAAATATAACCTACCTGCATGTAGGTTATGTTATTCAATAAAAAGATTTTTTATCTCCAACAACATTAATGTGTGTTTCCTTGTAAACAAATCCCTCAGTCCTTGCAGAATGTTCCAGAAAGAATATCTGTACAACAAGCGAGAGTTTTCACAATTTACATGTCAACTGCATAAAAGAAAGCGTCTAGTACACCACGATCTACTTATATAGTTTGTTCAGATGAATATGCTACTAGCCAAGGGTTATTTAACATAATATTCTAGATTTAACCTCATTAACCTGGTTGAATTCCCCCTCTCAGACATGGGGTTCAAAAGTGTGTAAATGTGAGCCGATATGCTTTGAATCTTAGATTTTGCTTGTATGCAATATAACCTCGTTGGATTCCCCCTCTCAGACATGGGGTTCAAAAGTGTGTAAATGTGACCCGATATACTTTGAATCTTAGATTTTGCTTGTCTGCAATTGATTTCCGATTGATAATGCACCTTTCAACTATTTCCTTTTACCCCTTTCACTTCCAAACTGGAGGCTGTTTTTGGAGTAACGCCCGACATGTCGATGTAGCATTTACCATTTACATAGTGTCATCACGGTATCTCATCTTACAGTCTAATTCATGCAGAAACTGCTGCGTTTATCCTTCTAAACTATGTAAAGGAAATGCGAATATTGGACTGTAAAATCAGCTAACTAGACAAAGTATCTTCAACGAGCTCTTCTCTGTGATGGCTTTCTGTTTTATTTCATCTAGCTGTTTCTCATATGGAAATAAGCGTCTGGTTTATTTCTTGGAAAGATTGAGACAAAATAAGTCCAAGTCTACCGATTTCGGAACATTGATGTACCTTTGCCGCCATCATAGGAATGGTACTTTGTCTCAGGTGAGGCATCCTACCGGCCTGTGGTCAGTAGATGTGGGGCAAGTAGGTAGGGGTCAGCCAATGATTAGTCCCCCCCCCCCCCATTTTGCGATGTGCTTTTGTCGCCAACGAGTTTATGCTACGTCAAAACTACTCAGAAATGTAGACTGTGGTAGCATACTAGTCTATCAAAGAGGATGAATAACTTCTAGATTGGTTCCTTGTATTTTTCACTACTGTCCGGTTTTAAATTGATATCGATCTATCACTAGCTAACAGGTCTTTAAATGTTTATAGAAAAGACATGGTGTGTATTGCTTGGCAATTGTTAAAATAAATACTCTAAAATGTTTTCGGCAACACGTAATAGATATTTTAAGATGCCACATGACGTAAGACTTTAACTCATTGCGACAACTTTTACTTTACTAGCGAATTCTGCATGCTATCTACAGAAAATGGACATCTCTTGCATCCATAAGGTAACTGGACCGATGGCACCTCTTTTCAGTTTCCCCTGGACTGATGGCACCCATGCCTGGACTGATGGCACCACTTGCCTAGACTGATGGCACCACCTCACTTTTTACCTGAATATGGGAACTATTAGATGTATATAGTAAGGGTATGACTTGGCGTTTTCGATCCTACCCCTATCGCATTTACGACCACAATGTAGAGAGTGTACGGGTAGGCGAACTGGAATTCGCGTGTTCTGTTGTCAACCCCGTTTCCTTGATTCCCATTGGTCGACGTCGGAGGCTCTTCTGTCGACTGTGACGCTGTTCTTTTTGCACCCCCCGCGGGCCGGCGGGTGCGAGTGTCGATGATTATGGCAGGTCGGATGTGTCGTAATGTGTGTAAAATCTGTTCTCTCTTGTTGTCTTGTTGTCTTTGGTCTCTGTTTAGTGTGATATGGTGGTTTCTTTGTTGTTCTTCCTCTGTGTGGGTTGGTTCTGATGTTTGATTATGAGTTTGTTAGATGTTAGTGGGTGGGTTTCATGTGCTATTAGGTTAGTGGTTAGTTTCTTTTTTGTAATAGTGTCAAATGGCATTTGACATTATTTAAAATGCTGGAAGATTCTGTCGTTTGTTTGTCTCGACTTATTTTATGGCAGGGTGGAGAAGCGGCGTTCTCCATCCTTTCGTGATTTTTTGATTTTCTGGTGTATAGTGACGTTGCTTTATATATATCGTGTGGTCGATTTGTCAACGGCCATCACTGGGTTCGTTTTCTTCGGATGTTCGTTCTTGGTCGTTGTTTTACACACATTTTTATTGTTTTTTTGAAGATTCGTGTCATTGGTCTCTCTGGCGGAGGCCAACGTTTGGCTTTTCTGGTTCGGTGTTAATATGGGAATGTTTTTAACTCTGTGGTTTCGACCTCGGCGGGTCTCATCAGGTATTGTGCGATAGTGTGGTTATTCTTTGGTGTAGATGGCTAGTGGTCTTTCCTCCCCGTCCTTGTCTTCGGGGAGGGGGATTGTTTCCCGTTCTTCTCTCTCTACATTCAGCCGTTTTAGATGTATATAGTATGTAATATGCGGTAGTCATGAAATAACAGTGTTGCCAGTTTAGTGTTCAGGTGGTTTTTTTTCCTATTTCTGAAACTCTTAATGCTAAAGGTGAGGGGTAAGTAAGGGTTTGCCCGCCGTGTGGCCGGCCGGGGCCGCGGGTGGCCGGCCGGGATCCCCGGCTGCCGGTGCCAAGGGGCCCGGAGCTGGTTTTTTTTTTTTAAATCATCACGTAAATTGCGAATATAATATACCCGGTGGTTGAAAAGTGCTGTACCCAGTATAATCTGGCAATAACCATCAGTTTATGCGAGTCGTGCCATCAGTCTAGGTAGTGGTGCCATCAGTCTAGGAAAAATGTTGCCATCGGTCCGAAGAGGTGCCATCAGTCCAGGTGCCATCGGTCCGTGGTGCCATCGGTCTAGTAATCTTTCATAACGTCCGGCATGGACATAGTAATGCCAGAGAAATTATTTAAACACTTTTTTAAAGATTTCATACTTTAGAGTATCTTCTTTCCTTGCGCTTCATGGTATCCTATACACCCATACGTCACCGTGCGTGTCGAAATTTGGTGACTTTAGGTTTGTCATTCCCTGAGAAAGGGTGAGAAAAAGGTTCTGATATCCTTCATTTCTGACAAATCAGGTCTAATTTGACTGCTTTATGTGAAACAACGGCTTGGTCCATGTGAATGAACACTGTACTATGCTAATGTGCATGTACTGTAATAGCATAACACTAGTTTTCGGAGATATATAAAGTTAGATGGGATACGAGGCTCAGGGGAGCGGGAGTGGTACCCCCCACTGCGGGCCTAGGCGGGCGCAACCAGCTACCTCCAGGGCTCCGGTCACTCGCGGTGCATGCGCAGTCAGCACGCGCTCTGCTTTATGTTCCACCTCCTGCCCCTGCCTCCTTCTCACCTTTCTCAGGGAGGCGGCCTCACCTCGCCTACCCCTCATGGACTTGCGCCTCAGCGCTTACATGCACTGTCCTACCTTTACCTTATCTTATTATCAATGCTTGTTTATCCTAGCTACCTCCTGCTAGGTGTTTATCCTTCACATCTATTGTGATAACTTTTTCGTTCGTACTTCCCTTACGGGAGACGTTAGAAAATTTCTTTTTTTGAGGTGTGGCCACCACCAGAGTGACCAACCTGTTTAACAAATTCAAAAACTAACATCAAAATGGCCACCGCCATAGCGACCATTCAAACTAAAGTCTCTCCAACAAGAACGAAAAGGAATAGCCGAACCAGCAACAAGTCACTACGTCGCTGTCACGGTTCAAAAGTAAAAAGAATACAGTAACAAGTGGGACAGGTAAACGGCGTTCACCTCCCATTGACAAACAGTGCACACACCGGAAGCCTTCTGGTTGACACTAATCACCCCACAACCAACCACAAAACCCATGACCCATTAACCAACCCATACCCACCCAAACGCCCCTCTATACCCTCCCAGTCCCTCCAACTGACACCAAACCACTCACCGAATCACTGAAGATTAGTGTACTACACACCCAAGTTGAGAGACACTGCAAGATGTCGATGACAGCACGATTCCGACGTGATAACGCACGAAAACACGACGTCAAACGAATAATAACCGCTCCCGCCGGCCTCGGAGGGGAGGGAGAAAGAACAGCCAACGCGCGCCGCATTACGGAGGGACGGAAAAAGAACAGCGACTTGCGCGAACCGGTAAGGGGAGGGAGAAATACTCGCCCACCGCACTACAGGGGTACATAAAAAGAACAGCCGACGTCTCAGCCAATGGGAATCCAGGAAACAGGGTCGATAGGAGAAACGCCAAAACAAGGCGCCAAACCCGTATACTCTTTTCAATGTGGTCGTGGAAGTGGTAGGGGTAAGCCAGCAGCGTAGTCACACCCTCATACTGGTTATCCTTCACATCTAGTTTGCATTATCGGTAACTGTATGACGTTTATTATCCTTATCCTAATTAGTTTATGTGCACTTACACAACTTATATGACCTCATACTAGCGCTGCACGCTCCCTACCAGTAATAAAACCTTGTTTTACATCCACTCCAGTCTCCTTATTTAAATTACTTTTTAATTAAAACTGACGTTTTGAATTTTACTTAATGTGTTTCCCTTTCTTTATTTCTATAATGGATATGATGCAGAAATGAGACCACCCTCCTCCTCAGTCTACAAAAACTGACCCACAGGGCAGAACCCAGTTGAATCAAACTTTTCCTAAAGCTAAACCTATAACCTTAAGATATCAACTATAACACTCGAGGTAGAGTTACATGGTCTTACAGGATGGGAGGGCTATTTCTAAATTGGATGAAATATATAGATTGAATTGCCTTTTATCTTCTTACATATGGAAACTGCCTAACATTCCAGGTGTTGGATATGTTGACTTCGGCAGAGATTGGGAAAAGGCAGGGGGCTGTTGTAGGTGTTACGGCGTGTGGGATGGTGAAAGGACAGTTGGTGTTATCCGATCATGTGTGTATGGTGGACTGTGGGTAAACTCTTTTTATTTTTTTCTCTTTATGGGTCATTCTACAGGCAGATGTCATTTTGGTGCCAGGACAAATTCATGAAAATCACTTAAAAACACTTGGATATCAAAGCTACTGAACCAGGCTATCCTAGCCCCAGAAGATAAAAACTCTTTGAATGTATAAATGTACTTCTAGTATGATTATACAGCATGTAAATAACAACATAGACAGAGAAATCGATTTCATCAAGATCAGAATAATTTATTAAATCGTTGCAAAAGGGTTTGCGCCTTTCACTTTCCTCTTTCTCTAACAAATTCATATCACAGTGTGTTCAGTGTTTTTAATCATTGACAAAAATTTCGTATCGTTGGGGCTACGTCCGTTGACACAAACAACGAGTAAAAGACATGTTTCTAGTGACAATATGAGTGACATTGGACTGCATCTAGTCTTCGTCAGTTTGAAGCTTCTTGTGCGGTAAAAGCAGAAATTTAAGCATTCAGTCATACATTTCTCAATTATTCTTCTCAATTTGCTCTGATTTACACCCTTGGATTGGGTCCCAATTCTTGATATCAATGGCACTTTTGTTCAATTAACTAGCAATGCTTTTTTGTAGTAGCCTAAATATCAAATAGAAATGCATGAGGATGAAGAATCATGCAGTTAGAAGCGATAACAGTCTTAACTTTGAGACTTGCTATACTTAAATATGTATCTATATCATATAAAAAAATCTATGTTCATGCCTTCTTTACTGTGGCTACGGTTTTGTTGTTCAAAAGATGACAATTTTTACTGTAACATAAAAAATTCGAATCCAAGACACTGCGCAACGTAGCTGCCATATACGCTAGACACACTACGCTATGATAACCATATACTATGGTTTCCTATGATCTCTCGGTAGGACACTGTGCTATCCCTTTCCCATTTAATCACTTAGGGAAACATTCTATCTGTGGTCTATCTGGGAGGTTGGCAATAGTTTATTTCGTATTCACAGTTGCATTCGTTCGATAAAAAGGAATCAATTTCTGGGTGCCCACTGTTTACCCCATGAGTGTGTAGCGTGCATGCTATATCGTGTAGTGTCCAGATACTGAAAAATCTCACAAGTAGCTTAGCGTTGCAGAATCCGTAATTTGTCTATACTCTCTTTTCAGCTGCACCTTTCTATTATTTTTGACAACAGCATCATAAGCCGTTCGATACCCTGACAGCAGGCCGTTTTTTTTAATATATCCTGGTAAGTTCCTTGATAGAACATTCAGAAACGTTTAAATTTCTAGTCGGAGAATTAGCTGCTACGATTTTGCTTGTGCTGTCTTTCTCCCTCCCACTCTACCTCCACACTCACCCAGAACGGCCAACGTGTCATGCTTGGGTGCACTCTATCACCACCTTGAGAACCTGTTCATGTAGATATTCTTTTTAAAACGTTACCAAAATATTTTCAGAAGACATGTTACACTTGAACATGTAGGACTCTCGGAATCATGAGTGAAATAATCAATAATAACAATTGAGACGGGAATCCTTAAGTAATAAACCCAATCCCAGTTATGTTTTGTTGTTCTTTCTTCTTCTTTTTTTTTCATTTTTGCTGATGTTTTCACAGCGTTTCCTTTATTTTACCTTGTTGTGCCCATTCTGCCCACAATAGGCTTATACCCGCTTACTGACAACAAGACAATGGCAGTGAAGAACAAAATCCACTAACTTACTCCGCATAATTTTACAATTCCTGTAAGATCTATAGTGATGTGCGTACGATTTTCAAACGGATTTATCCTTGCATATCTCCCCCCACCCCCATCTGAAAAAAACATGCCACTAGATACCAGCGCAAGGATGGGGGCGTGCATTTAATTGATATATGCAGAATTCTTTCTTAACCTGGGAATAGTTGCACATTATGCGGATTTTCCACCTGACGATGATTGCCTCCGAATGTTGCATTTAGGCCCACCTACTTCTGGTCGAACTATGGTCAGTTAGAAACGGGGATACAAAATACAGGTCAGCGATTTCTGTCTCAAACATTATGCAATACGAAACCAACTAGCGACGTTTTGGCTCGCTGACATCAGTGATGGAATTAAATCGGCCTAGAGCTGGCAATCGGTAACTATCAGTCGTCAGGTGGAAGCGTTATGTGTGCTTTGGTGTTCACCGATGATGAGCAGGGATAAATTCTCAAGGAGAACCACCCACCGACTTTTGTACAGTGCCCAACTAAGGAGTGTCCATTTTGTCGGCAGATGGAAAACCCGCGTATAAATGTCTATGAGCCTAAGTGAGGTTCACTGGTCGACGAGGCGGATATTGACACGCATTCTCCGACCTTGCAGCATGATGGAGTTGCAGTGTACCGGGTGCATGTCGCACATGCGCAGTGTGGCGTGGAGGAGGAGCGCCGCAGAGCGACGCGAGCGACGTCTGGTGGATCGTCTCGTGCGACGGGCAGATGGGAGCTGCTCGGTGCCCAGAGGCAGGATCCTCTGCTCCGGTAATATCTCTGTTAAAAAGAGAAAAACAACATTGAAAATGCGATCATTCAATACATATGTTTCTCAATATTCCACCATCTAGTCACGAGAAATATGTATAAGCCCGGCGTATATATATATCACGCACAGGATAAGCCTGGCGTATATATATATATATATATATATATATATATATAGATATATATATATATATATAGATATATATATATATAGATATATATATATATATATAGATATATATATATATATATATATATATATATATATATATATATATATATATATATATAAATCACGCACAGGATATATATTCATATATACGCTCGGCAGGAAATACAGCCATAACGCTTCCGTATATACACACAAAATGTATTGTATACGCCACATACGGCCATTTGTATCTGAAACTAGTCAATGTTGTGTGTGTATTGACCATTATCATATACCCATGTCAGCACAGTCCACAATTACATACCACTACTCGGTATGTAAAATTTTTTCATACCAAGGCTGAAGTTTTCATATCAAGGCTGAGAGTTTTATACAGTGGTTGACCATGTGACATTTTTTTCAGCCGATCAGAGGCCCTGTTATAGCATTCTTTGGTGTGATGCGTAAACATTTATATAGAAAAGATCCACCGATAATGACTGTTGAATGACATGGTTATAGGTATGTTTAGTAGGAAAACCGATGACGGCTATCAAAATATCTTTGAATTTTCCGTAATTTACATACCTCGGCCAAGGCCTTATCATGTAGATTCCTTGACCCTCATTTTGAAACTCTTTTCCTCTGATCTTGTCTTGTTTTTAAATGCCTGTGTATCATGGCCTAAGGAGGGTACATATTGATTGCTAGTTCTACGACCATCCGCTAGGAAAACTGTAAGATATTGCCACTGTTACCGGGGGATAACTGATGCTACCATTCGTTATAACTGTGAAACTGCACTAAAACATATCTTTGGCATGCCATAAAAAAATAGAAAAGAGAGGTAGCCATTGATAAAATTGCATCCGCCACCTGGTGTTTTGTTTTGCATCGGGGACAAGATGGCTGCCTCAATAACACAAAAGCTATAAGAAGGAGCTGCTTTGAGATCCATATCCACTGAGAATCCCTCAAAGGTTTTGGTATTAAATCTCACGACGCAAATCCGAGTGATATTACATATCAGACATAAAGAATGGCCTATTTTCAGCGGATATGGATCGAGTATGGTTCAGGTTTTCCTTCACCTCTATCACTGACTAATTGGCTAATTCTTATGATGTAATCAACTATTGGGGATTCTTTGCCCAATACTCAATGAGTACGAGTTCCAAGTGTTAAGGCTATGGGGAAAAATACCAGGGGTGAGACAAATGCCCAATACTCACCGGTCACTTTGTCTTTATCAGCGATCAACAGCGTGGTGTCATCCTCCAGCTCGTTTAGCATGTTCTCGATCTCCTTCACGGAGGTCGGGCTGGCTTTCTTTTGCTGGTGATGCTGCTTGTTGTCGCTGAGTGGCGCTGCTGAGGCCAGGTGCTGACCAATCAGAGCGATGACAAAGAGGGCGGCGAAGATCTGGTGGTTCATGGTGACTTCTGGGAAAAACAGAAACCAAACAGTGTGTGAATCGATTATCACTCGGAGATTCACCTACCAATAGTTGGTCAAAAAGGATAAATAGAAAGAAAGAAAAACATTTCTTCACAACCTGACCCCTCCAACGAACCAGGGCGGTATTTTTCAGTCACCTTTAATGTTCGACATTTTTTGCCGGCATTGTCCTATAGACGTACGAACAGAATTCTTATGTTGTATAAAGTAAAGAATAGTTCAAGAAAAATGATATTGACTCACAGAAACAGATATGCGATTTGATAGTATTTGACCTGAAGGTTATATACATATACATTGACCTCCATTGGAAAAACATCGTTCGGACATTCCGATAGCAACGGTTTATTTACATTTTGCAAGCTGACTGTCGGAGAGTAGAGGTCTATGGGCAAACGGCCCCGTATGGCGCAATGGCGTGCCGATTTTATTTATATTTTTAACTATGCATATTGATGTTTTATATTTTTTAAAGTAATTATTTAGCACTTTCATGGGTTTTAATGGTGTATATTTACGGTCGATACTTAAACATAGCCATACATATTTTTTCGCTGGTTCATATGTGAAATATACGGTCGGGAACAAGCTTACTGCTTCCTGTTTCGTGCACCCGGTGCCCGTACACTGAATTTCGTGCACATACATATGATATCAGAACATTACTCCCATACAGTAAAGGCATCAGTTTCGTGCATGGGTATATAATAAAAATAAAGTATTACTAGTTTCTTCTATTTCGTAAATTTTAACAGACTAATTAAAGAACTCTTAAAGAATGCTGAACTTATTCTTTGAACATGTAACGTGTTTCATAGTGTTCATTGTATCATGAACAGTGTATCTCTGTCCAAGATACAATGAACACTATGGAACACGTCAGAGTTGTATGTCCATGATTGTATACTTCATTGTTAACACATTGGGCGATAAAACTAAAGGGATTAAGCGGGCAACTAAAAACATTTGGTGGGTGTATTATTTATCCGTGGTTCTGATGCACACTGATGTCTAGATGTTTGTCTACGATATAGAAGTTCCCGATCGTCCACGATTTTTACATTCTTCATCGTAGTGCATCGGGAGGTCTTAATTCTCTACTGCAGTACGTGACCGCTGGGCCTAGAGGTTTTTCTATAATATCAACCTTTTCATTTTAGATGCGGTTCATATATGAGTGCTTCAAGTTAAGCCTGGAATCTATTGAGCTTACAATGAGTCATGCGTTCCGAAATGCTTTAAGACACAGAATCACGTTTGCCGTCGGAAGGGACAGGTTTATCGCAGCAGTGGGCCCCATGCTCCTCCAGGGCTTCCAATACACTGCGACATGGTTCTGACAAAAGCACCGTGTCACAGGGCTTCTGACCAAGTAGATCATGATCGATTTATTATAGGGACTAGACTATGTCAGAGTGTGCCTGGAGCATTCTCTACTATGTGTAAGCTATGCACTCCTATCACACATGCACCTTCCTATCACTTTTTTTTGGCGCACCTCTTATGTAATGGCGTGTAGCCTTATCGTTAGCTGTGTTGGAGTGTGTCGGAAGCAGTTGGTACCAGGCCTTAAAGAAAATCTCTTTTGCCATTATTAGAAGTATATAGCTTCCATCTTCTTCACTTTTTATCCTGTTGCACTTTCATGATTCGAGACTTTCCTAGGATGTAAGAGTATCAATTTTGGCTCTACTTACTGTGATACGATTAAATGATGATAGGAAAAATCATTAGAAAAAATCATAAAGTTGTAAGACAGTAGAACTAAATTAGCAGTGATATAGTCATGAGGTTAGGAATTGGTTATGTACTTTGGTGTTACAAACATGTAGTTGGCAGAAGAGAAACAGGACATCAAACATCCCTCCTTTGATGAGAAGCAGTGAGAATTAGACCAGAAACAGTCCTGGCAGCTATGACACAACACGATACATGTACATAGAAATTCAGAGAAAGCCGCAAAGAATGCACGTAAAGACCCCCTGACCATGAATGAAGGTCAAAAAGAAGCATTTATCCTTATCGTATTCAGTATTCCCATTACATGTGGATGGATTTTTTCAAACCTTGAAAATATGTTTCAGTTCAATCTTCATACAGAGTACTAACAGCAATATAGTTTCATTAATTATCCGATGTACCATACATCAGTGACACGCTTCAAATAAATGTTCTATATTACAAGTTTCAGGTTTATACTCATTCAGAGAACAACACTGTTAGCTCACCCACTCCTTCCCTGTAAGGGAGACCATCCCGCTAAGCAGATCACCCGTCAATCAGACCATCTTGTTAAAGAGACCACCTTTACTTGGAACAGAACCCGCAATTACATCTTTGTTTTACTCCATGAACTGGACCAATCCACAACATGGACCACTATACTTCCAGAACGGCAAGTGGTCTGTTTAAGAGGATCTTCCAATGGGATGACTGTACAACCACAAAGAGCGTTATCCCCGTGTGTCAGGCGGTTAGAGTAATCGGTGCAGCAGATTTGGCCACACCCTCAACGGCTGCTGTCACATAGAAGTGTATTGGGCCACAGTCCCTAAAACCTAATGAGTTAACTTTTGTCAGTTACCTGCAGATGTAACCCGAAGGGCCACCATGCGACGTTACCCATTAAAATGACCTGTGGGTTTGTTCAATATAACGTGTTTGGCAGATGGCCACGAACATCGGAACCATGGCCAGTCCAATGGAAGACCCCCTTTAGCTGAGTTTTAGTGAAGTTATTGTGATTCTCTATCCATGGTAAACATAAGGGTCATCACGCTCCCTGGCAAGGCATATAGTAGGCTGTTGGCTCGGAGATAAAGAGGAAAGATCAAAGACATCACTCTAAGTTGTGAGCTGAAGTAGAAAACACGGAAGACAGTTTTCCGGATCAATTGAAACTTGATAGTACCTAACGAAAGTGAGGCTTGCCAGTAAGGATGCAAATAAGACTTTGTGAGCGGATCCAAGATTGTGTCTGTGTAAACAGTAGTAGAGGCTAAGGAGGTATATTGCGGCTGGTAGGACCTTAATTTCAAACATATGTTTTGATTGGTCGAGCCGCGGTACGACGTCAATACATTTACTTGATGAACCGATCCTTTTTCTTTCCTTCTTGCCATTTCTTCCTATCCTTTCATTTTATAAACCACCGTCCCCTTATCATTATTAATAAAAGTCCTTTATCTTGCTAATTATAACACATTTTGAGGTAGCCAGGAATATGCCTTTTTATATTCAAACAATGAATAAAGGTAGTTCGGTATAGTTTGAGTATTTTCGTGATGAACTATGAAGATATATCGAAGTACTTGTGAAAAAGGTTAATAAGGATGTCTCTATCAGGAGATGGTTAACTACCATTGTTGCAGTTGAGGGTAAGTGTTTACAAAAGATACTCCAACGAGCATATCCCTTCATCGATATTTATGAATACATACTCATTAATCTTGGTAACATGAATGGATAATCCTCCATGGGGTTCGACCAAAGATTCTTCTACCAGTCACCTATCAGCCTCCCTTTAGTCATCGGGTCAGACATCATGACAGTGCCCGACATTCTTTTGATAGGTATTCCACCAGAGAAACAGTTACCCACCTGTTAGTCTCCAATCTAAATGCAACCAGTCCCCATTTTACCATTTGCTTCCCTGTTCCACTTGCCATTTTACTCTCTAGGGGCCTCCCGGCGTCAGCCTGCCATCGTACACAACCCTAGTTCTCGCCATGCCAATGTGTCAGCATTCAAATGGTAAACGGTATACTGAAGGAACTAGGTTAATGCTCATAGTCTATATATATATAACATTCCACTATTCAGTAAATTGAAAACCATTTTGAAGAGTGACCAGGGAGCATACAAGGCTAATTCAACTTTCGGGTCATTGTAGACAGACTCGCAGAGGCAGTTTGAAGTTTCTATCAGATTAAACAAATATCTCCCTGCCACCCTAGCGTATTTCCTTGTTTTGAGTGTGGTCATTATGGAGAAATAAGTCGAAAATAAACTTATACCAGTGTTAGTGTGTGCCTGGCAAAATCTAATGAAATGGCTTTTGTTGTGTGGATCTATGGCGTTGCGGGTTAACAGCTGAGATGGCAATATCTGCTCATGTCAGCCTGGAGGAAGCGCCTGGCTGAGGCCTGGCCGAGGCAATTGGCTGACGTTGGTCAACCGTCGCATGAATGACCCCCTAGCTGCTCCACTAACTAGTTATCGGGCCGGGGAAAAAGCTTAAGAATTTGCAAGGCGAGGGCTGCATGTCATCATCACATTGGCCAAATTTGAGTATTTGGTGGAATCACCCTTTAGAGTAAGTAAGCAAAGGGCGTGACCTACTATGCAATTCTTGTTTCTTTCCCTGCGATTGCCAATCCCTCCATCTTGAATCGCCCATACCTTGGAACCCCTGCCTCTGAGATTCTAGCACCGCCCACTGTGGAGGCTACAGTTTGTCGCCGGAAAACTGTATACCTTCGCGGGGCCCGGAATTGCATATGATAAAATTCAAACATGTTTGAATTTTTCCCTGCGATTATGTTCCTGGAGCCCCGTACCCCATGTCGAGAGGGTCGTCGGTCGCCTGTCCCGAAATCGCATGGTAGCCCTGAACAACAAAGAATATCAGTTCATCTCACCCATTGTATTTTCTCCCATAGGCTTAACATTAGGAACTCGTTCTCCATGCCCATACAGATATTGCAGTCCGTTCTCCACGGTCTACATCCTGTGCATCATCAATTCATGGAGAATGATGACTTTGACCAAAACTTGTTGGTTTCTTCTTTATTACCTGTACATAAGTAGGATTCACACTATAGGAATAATGTACCTCACAGGGTGGTTAAGACAAATCCCGCTGAGGTTCTGTACTCGAACACAATTTTTCTTCGCGTTCCATTTCCTTGATACATGTTTTTCCTCTGCCATTGTAGGCGACATTTACTTCTGAAAATGAACTGAATCTCATGCGATTTAAAACCCTGTGAGGTACATGAATTCTACTAAATCTGTGTACTTGTTGCATCATAAGATTATTCTGGCACCTTTTCCGCCCAAACCATTCTGAGACACTATATGATAGGATGCAACCTGTGACATATGAAAATATACGTCGTTATGTATCGGAAGGTCTCTTTTTTGTGTCACCACCATTGGGCAGCACCCTTTATACTACAACCTTTATAACAGGTGTCCCCTGCTCTAAGAGACTACTTACAAGCATTTCCTACGTTGTTGAAGGGTCCAGAATGGGCGCCTGTCGGCACTATTAAAGGGCCCCGCTGTCAGGGTGAGAGACGGGCGAGTGAACACTAATTTGTAAGCCTGCCACACAGACTGCCAGACAGAGTATAGAGCACCCCTAGTGGCTAGGATAGAAAAATGCCCACAATATCCTGGGTGGTCAGACAGAAGTTAAACCAGCCATGTTATCTTCAGAAAGCTTACTACAAAGAACGCTTCGGTAGGTTGAATGGGACAGCAGCAGTTGTAAAGTAATTGTGCCGTTCACCTTTCTCCTGGGGGCCCACCGCTATATATATATCCTTAGCCTCTATACGTGTATTCTGCACCTGACATGTGTGTGATATTGATTTTCCTGTTATTTTTCACCTGAGGTTTCGTAGTCTGTAGTTACACCTCTCAGCATGCTAGCGGTGGTCTTTGAAAAGTAGAAACTGACGATGTCTATACTTGTACTGTCAATGGCATGCAGCGAGCCAAGTCATCTTCTTTAGATATCCTTTTACAAATTAGACGTGGTCTGTATCAAAAGGCTCTTACATTTTCTATGCCAGGTATAAAATGAGATTTTGCATGGTGACCTCTAAAGTACTTTTACGTCACATTTCAAGAGTAGTTTCTTTTTTTAAATCCCATTAATGACTTCTTCCTTGCTTATAAAGACGACGCTTTTAAAAAGTTTGCTAATTCAGTTTTATTCCCTTGGATAGCTATTTAATGACTTGTTGTAATATTTATCATATGTTATGCATCTTAATTAATACAATATATGTGTGTGTGATTATGCTTATAGGATACCCGTTCGTAATCCATGTAATAGTTGCCTCTTTTTTTTAAGAGCGGTAAATATTTTTCATTCTTTATTAACCTCTAAAAGACATAATTTGATCGTACGCGTACGCTTGTTACATATCATTTTAATAACTGTTATCATATGTAGCTTGCTCCCGTGGTCTTTTGATGCTGGAATCGTTGGTAGAAAGTGTGCTAGTTACTTACTGCAGCTCCCCATACCGCACGGATAGTTACGTCACCCTCTACGGGAAAATAATTCTTAACGAACTAGGCTTAGAGCCTTGAGAATCCACTGAGGGATCATTGAGATTATAAGTATCTTTGGGTTGCATTGGTGTACGTCTTTAGCACGAGAGACAGGCCAGTGGATTTTCAAGGCTCTAAGCCTAGTTCGTTAAGAATTCTTCTCCTATAGACCAAAGTGAGAGTAATTATATAGAACGTCCTGACCATGCTGTACAAGTCACAGAACGAGATGGTAATTTATGGTTTGTACGGAACGAGGCATTTATGCCGAGTTCCGTACATAAAGTAAATTATCATCGAGTTCTGTGACTTGTACAAGCATGGTTGGACGTTATATATTTACTATATATCCAAAATTAAAAACAAATCATTAATTTAATTTTTAACAACCGATATGTTAATAAATGTGTTTGGCAAGGTAGTCCGTATTTTAGTGTACGGACCAGTGGTCCGTACAGTATTTTTACGTTATATGGCGAAACGGTGCGTATTTACAGTATATACGGCATGGGTATATAGTAAAGAATACCACTTAGAGAGTGTGATATCTTATGAGTGGGGTTACCCTGCCCACTTGATATGATGCCAGGCATGACGAGTATACTACAGCAGGTTGTTGCAGTTGGAGGGATGTTACTCTAGGCACGTGCAATGCCTGTGGTGTGATGCTGTGTCATGGTAAGGGATAAGAATGAAATGCAGGCCTCGTACGTGCGGTACCCGGAGCATGGTCTGGACAAGTCCTCCTCTTTCAGGGAGGTTTTGGTCAAACCTGTTAAGGGCTGACACCTGTAAAACTCTAGGTGAGGCTGCATAAATGATATTGGTGTCACCTCCACTTCCAACCATGTACCAATATTACATAATTTGGAAAAATGACTAGTAACTTTTATCTTAACTGGGGGCTAGAGTAGGTACTTGAATGTGTATATTTCGATATACAGTACCTCCAGTAGCGAGCAATGATATGAGCATTTCGGTGAAGACATGACTTTTTTTTCTTTTTTTTTTAATTCAGAAAAAAGGGGATTAAGTACATTCATCCTTTTTCAGGACGTTCTTCCATGGACCGATCCAACAACACAACTACAATGCGTGACATAGCATTACTGCTTAGTAGCTATTTATAATTACATATTCATAATATAATCACAGGTCTTCTGACACTATGTATACCACTCGATTTCAAGTTTCTTCAATTCATTATACATATCATTTATTCCAATTGCTGTGCTACAGCATATGATAATGATAGGCACACATGAGAAAGACAAAGACAAAAAACAAAAGAAAAACATCACAACATGACTACTTCAAACAATCGATAGACACTATACTACGTAGCCACCACATTACAGACACTACGCTCTGAAAATTGGTAAGTATGCTATGGTGTCCTGTGATCTCAAAGTGCCACATAGAGACACGTTATTATGCGTGATGTCTAACTTTTACTGTCCAGAAATACGTACTCCCGTGTAGGGAGAGAATATGCATACGTCCCTCTATACTACCTGACCACTGTTATTCTTGAAATAGTGAGTTTTATTACCCATCGATTACGGAGTCTCCATAGGAAATGTATAGGGTACCTGGAATTAGTTACCCGGAGATTCTGGTATGTCAGAATATATCTCATGTATAATGTACTTCAAAATAAGTTTATTTAATGTCCATTCAATATTAATTAGTTATAACCAGTCACAATAATCTCATTTATCCTACCCCTAATATAAAATCCCGTAGGCTTAACATTGGGTTTCCGTATGCCACGCTGACTGGCATACGGAGTTTTATATGCCACTAGTGGCATACAGCATTGTTATCACGTAATATTCCAAAATCGAGGAGATAGGGTAGGATAAAATCAAAACCTGATTCGTTTTAATCTTGGCCACCGCATTCCACTCCTGAAGTTTTGGCTCGGGACTTCACTCGGCTTCGCCTCATGAAGTCACTTTGCCAAACTCCAGTCGTGGAATACGGTGGCCAAAATTAAACCTCATCCAGTTTTACGATATTACCGTCAGAAATCACTAAAAACCCAGAAAAATAGCGCACTATATAACAGGCGTAAGTATACACCGAATTACCACCATGCTTGACAGTGCTTTGGCGCTATGGCGTAGTAGGTGGTTTTCATTAATCTTCAAATTGGAAATCCGTGCCAGAAATGGAAATTTCAGCTATTTCTACGTGTAGATCTAGAATTATGTCCAGTTTCTCCAATTATAAAGCGGAAAACTATGGTTCATGTGGTCGTGGTGTGGCCAGCCAGTCGACAGCGGAACCCTTACTTACCCGGGGCGATAATATTAGGGACTATAGTAACGTCTGGAGGGTTTATGTCTCCTGGTGGGATATATGACACTAGCACCCGGCAATATGAACGTAAGGCTCGGCGTCCACCTACTACGATAGAAATTTAGACCTACCGATATGGCACCGATACAAAAAGCAAATATCGGAGACATATCAGGAAGGTGCAGAATCGTAGACATATGTCTAGATATGCCAATCCACCACGCATTGTATGGGGTTTTATCGGCGTCTATTCGCAGAGACGTGGTCAACTGCCCCGATATTAGGTGACCTTCCGAAACGATTTTGATTTTTTTTATCGGAGCCATATCGTAGTAGGAGAACGCCAGGCCTTAGTCTGTCACAGCCACCTGGTGCGATAGGGTCAACTCAATCAGTCAAGCCCATAGCCATTGCGACATTCCCACGTTCTCAGTATAATTCTGAAGCAATCTGCTAGAAGACTGCACTATTATGCATACGGTTATATAGTGTCATATGTGCTTAGCAAATATCTCCACGGTGCTCAGGATTTACTTGGGTACAATATTCTAACTAACAGTTAATCAGTCTGATAATGTTGTTTTCAATATATCCTGAAGAAATCATAAAACAATATAGATTATTTCTCCCCAAAGTTAGCATCACTTTAAAAAAAAAGCCCTGAGAATGCCGTAAGGCCTCTTCAAGATTCATCAGGGGAATGCTTTGAGGTAGCTTCTGGACCCACCAGGGGAATGCCTGGAGGTATGTTCAGGATGCACCAAGGGAATGCCTCCAGGCATTCTCAGGACTGAAAGAGTTAAGAACCCGTGACACGTATGCTGTAGGTTGTCACTGAACCGTGACGAGTGAAGCTCGGAGAGACAGACTGTTATATGTCAGTGTAAGTCACTGACTCTGGGCCTTTCCAAGAAGCTCCCCATTTGTACCTTGGTGTAGTAAACAAGATAAACGAGGGAGATAAAGCGACAAGGGGGGCCTCGTAATGAATAATAATCAGCTTCTAAAGGTCATCCTTTGACAGTTGGTGGTCTCACACTCGCTTCAGTGTGGTCTATTTTTTACCCCTTTTTTGTGCTAAACTGAGAACAATACCGTTAAAGGTAGATAGTTGCATGCCACATTTGTATCATCATTTGCAATTGGGAGAAAGGGAATATCTCAAACGCTAGGAATTGCATTGAAGAAGTTGTTGAATCCAAATACATTTTGTAATGGATTTATGTACACTGCATCTATACAACAAACATATCTCGTAATGCACACTCAAATTTGACGATTTCATTTAAATTTCCAGCAGGATTTATAATAATCAAGGCAGTGTTCCACCAGGGCGGGCGGTCTGACCTGATCCTGGCTGGCTAGTTGACTGGCTAGGATAAAATATACATGTAAATACATGTAAGTGTGTCTGGGTGGATCGCTGCGGTGGAACAGCCCCCAGTGAGCAATAAGGGTAGCGCTGACAGGGATAAACACACAACAAGATCTTACAAGATTTAGGATGATCCTGCAAGATGAAGCCAGGTGATGCGAGATATGTCCCGACCACGCAAGCCAAAACTAGGATCGAATGGAATGTTCATCAATTAATGAGCATAGAATTAAAGAAAAAAACAATTTAGTTGTTTGGATTTTATTCAGTCTGTGGGTCATTTTACTGTAACCCACTTGGCACCAAGCCAACCTATCAATTCTACAAGTGCCTTTGCCAAATATATCAATCCCTATGGGGTCAATGAGGAACTTCGGTCTCTGTTGACTCGTCAGCTGAACATGAATCCCAGAATAGGATACTGGGGGCCGTTTTATTTTCTACACCGACGAGTCTATAAGGGCCGATGAGAGGTCGTACGAGGGTTTGGGTTTGATAATTCAGTGTATCGTGGGGAAGGACAGTTGTAGTCGACAATCCACGAGGTCTCGTCCATTCACGTTTTATTATGTATCATCGGGTCGGGAGACCTTGTCCAGAGTCTCCTTCGGCTCTCCTGGTGGGCGACACCCCTAGAGGTATCTAGGGTGATTCAGAATAACAAATAAAAGCTTACTGAGCTTTTTAGCTAGATTCACATATATTCATAAATGGGGAAATTAGTTTTAAAAAAATACCACTATGTGTCACAACAGTCAGTGATTACGACCCCTCGTTCAAGTCTCCTCTAAAGTGTCTTTCAAGCTGATTTTCTCCTTGGGATCACTTGAAGGAGACTACAGGCGAGGATTTCTCCACCTTCGGAGAACATCCGTAATCAAATGCGATTGACGAGCTCTCATCGAATGTGTCGTCCGTGGAGGTATCATTCGACGTGCCACGGGACTGACCAATCAGAGTCATGCTCTCTAAGACCCAAGCGTACCGTAACCCAAAGGCGGCGCGGTCTGTAAACAGACAAATACTGGAACTGCCTATGAGCCCCCTAACGGTTGGTTAGGGACCCAGTAGACGCTCTGTACCATGTACATTATATAAGGACAGAATATAGGTTTCCTCACTCATCGCAACATCCATCTTCCAACAGCTCCACCTATACTGTTCTACTACGCATTGGCTACCCTTAAAGACATCACGTATGTACACTGCCTATATGTCACGCACCCAGTTACCCAACCTGCTCTGCTTCCCCAACCAACCAGAACGTAAAGTACCTAAATATTCCAATTCTATCCCATTGATCAGGCAACATGTATGATTTAGATCATGTTCAAATTGACATTTGGGTTATCCTGCACTCGAGCTACCCCAAGTACAGTCGGCTTCAGTTAAAACGGACCTTTACCTCTACACACTTTATTGAGAATTAAAGTTAACGAATCCGCACTCAATGTGACAAACAGATTGGTTGTTGATCGCGCTCTACCCCTAAGCAACAACCAGTGTCATATCTCAGCGAGATTGCGTCTATGAGATGAGGATAACAAACACGCAGGAAGCTTTGAGCTGGTAGCCGGTGTTCACATCCATATGCACATTGTCACCAGCATCAACTCAGACATTTTGAAACTCTCCTAGCTTGCTCGTAAGGTAAACTACCGAACTAAAGTAGTTTGCAGCATGGCTAGACATGAGTAGTGAGGGACAAAGTATGTCTGAGTAAATATATATAGAACAAGGAATGGTACTAGGTCTTCAAGCCTAGGTCTGGTTAGATAATCATAATCATATCTCTAGGTGGTGGTGAAGGATCCTGTCGAAAGCGCACTACTTTACATTAGGTAGATAGTCACTGATGCTTATAGTGACTGTTCAATATAACAGGTTATGGGTTAACGAATATTCAGTGATCGTCCACTATAGCATTTAGAATATCATACTTAATGTAGGGTGACTGTATATTTCAATGTTTGGCACACTAGATTGTCTAATTGATGTTGGGCGACTATGTGTCTAAATACATGGCACAGACATCAAAGGAGACTTCAATAACCGACTTGTCCTGCATAACAGACCGTGCTTTATCTGCTGTTGTCTATAAATGCCAGTGAAGCGTCACTCATGGTGACTTTTCACCACATGGGTGGTCATACCTTGGCCTTGGGCCCATCGTAGCCGGCAGTCCTATGCACTCTAACACCGTGGCAGAGACACTTTTTCCACCACTACTATTTATTTACGTCTTTCGGTGGACGTATATCAGCTACAGGTAGATGCAAATGAGCATTCACGCCATCCCTTACCCAAACATCATTTTTTTATCTTTATATTTTTTTCTAATTCATTTCCTCCTTTTTGGAAGGAGGGAGGGTCTGACATCGATAAGGACGGTAGCTTTTTATGTGTGATGTTACAATGTCTCAATATTCCTGTAACATCATCAATAGTTTTCATGCTTTCGAATTCCCTTTACTCCTTAATTAACATTTGATTTTAGAATTTCGTATTCTTTAGTTTTTATCTGAAGATACAATGCCCATTACCCTATTGATCTTAAGCTTCCTTCATCTAGACAGCGTTTTAGGGTTCTATCGCCCCAGTAAACTCATCCCTCCAGCCTACCACTGTACCAGTCACCTTGGTCTAGGACATGTTTTAGGCTTACGTCACCCCACCAGCCTACCAGCTAATGTGTCCTAGACCCACGTTTTTGCCCCATTTCTGAGCTCAGGCTAGTCTAGGGTGAGGAGGGGGGGTGTAATCTCGACATTGACCTTGGTTGAAACCATTCTTGCACAGCGAAGCACACCTCAGAGGGAGGTTAAATCCGAATGAAGTTGCATAATACAGTATAGAGAATCTGGGTGTCTGCAGGCATCGTAATGGTATTCAATCGAGGAGGGCGAAGGGCAAAGCGAGAGCCTATCCTCTACTTTTCCTTTCTCATATAATATTGCTGAGAAGTATTTGTCGCAATTTTAGACTCGATATATTTATCACTTGGCAAAGCCAATGGCTTCCACGGGAAAGTTTCTACAATTGCAAGAAGGGCATGATACTGGTCTGATGAATAAATGGATTATTGATAAAACAATTGAATCATCTGTGTGTAGGCTATGAGAGGCTACGTGATATGTTATGAGATAACGTTTGAATGATTTACAGATACGCAATAATAAAAAAAACATATTGAGTCTGTCTGAATTATATTTGTATCAGTTCCTTATTGTTTTGTTCTTCATACTCGGTGATCATTTCAAACACAAAAACCACGGAACATTTAATTCAGCCACACTAAGTATGTCTCCATATATTACACACGTTTATCACTTGACACGTCGCAGTGCGGTGAGTGTGTCCCATCATAATATCATGAGCATTCAGAGAGACAGCCGCCAGTTTTTAAGCACCAACTACGATCTAACATGGCATGATATCACTAACCGCTCTGGAAAACACTGTGTCAAACACCAGTCAAAAACCAGGTCTGGGACTAAACCACTGGAATCTGCGCAGTCTGTATACAAGTGCACGATATGTTTCTTCTACACCTCTCAATAAAATGGCTCTTAAATACCTAGCTTTCACTAAAAGCTTAATACATAGAATTGAATGTATATACATGTAGTTGGTCCCTATGTAAGTATGTGGCTTGCTACCATTCAAACCCCTTAGTTAGGTAATGGCGTATTTATTCATAGTCTAGTATATGTGATAGGAAGACAACAGGGTGGGGGTGGCTAAATAGGCTCCCTTTCTCCTTGTCATTATAAACGTATAGGTTCCAGGGATCGCTACCGAGTAGGTTGCAGATAGTCGTAATCTCCTCGGCGATTACGGAAAAGGCCCCTAGCATGCAAAGTAGTGCATGGAAAGATGGCCATTCTCTACCCGATATCATTCCAATCTCTCGGATATTACTATGTGTCAACTACTCGGAGAATGCGACCATGCAGATTAAAACAATAGCAATGTTGTGTATCTAACCGTGTTTCTAAAGACGTATCTCGTTCTTGGTGCATGTGCGGTTAACTAGATAGACTCCATCAGATAAACCAAACATCTTGGGCAAGATGATAGACCATTTCAATCTCAAAATGCTTGTGTAATTTGACAAGCGCGACATATTCAAAATCAACAGTATTGGTGAAGTTTGTTGCATAGTAAGAATTTAAAAAGTGCCCTGTTTGTCTGACATTGGAATTGGATATTAACAAAGATAGGTTATCGCTAAAGTAGTTTTTCCCATTGAATTGTTTACAATATCTAACTATATTGTCTCAGATTATGATGACGGTAATCTACTTCATACACTAGAAACAAATGGCATGACTATCATTGGTGAATGAACGTGGAATCATTAAAAACAAAAAAGTTTCAGTTTTCTCCCGTCAGTGGTTCATTTTCTGTAGCTCACTTGGCACCCAGCCAACCTGCCATTTGTACCTTTTTTTTTTAGGGTCCAAGTATATTAATCACCAGTGGCTCAATGAGGTATTTGGTCTGCGGTGACTGGTCATGGTCAGTTAGGCATGCATATAAGAAAGACATTGGTCTTCTGCATCCTACCAATGTCACAGAGTTGGCACGCAGATAGTGATGGGATACGTAACTTCTCCCTTGCGCATGTGTGTGAGTGTGTGTCCCAGGCTCAACTATGAACAAATGGAACGTTCATCATTGATGAATGGGCATGGAAATATTAATATATAACAATTAAAAGTTTGTGTTTTATCCAGTTCGTGAGTTATTTCTATTATTATCCAGCGTATACAAAGCCCCCATTGAAAATGTATGGGGACTCAGTTAACCACTACCTATTGTATAAAACCTGTCAGATACCATAACTGTGGTATACAGATTCAAATCTGTGGTTTTCGTCCTCAAATCTGTGGTACACAGGAAAAATAGTCCCTTTGTGCTATAGAGCAAAGAAATAGTCCCTATCGTTATACCCTTTAATATGGCAATTACTGGGTTTAATTTATTCGAAAGGATGAATAATATAGGCAATGAACGATGGTTTGTAGACAGGCGGTTCCGTAAACCACTCGCGGCTGACGTCGAACTACACTCGCTAGCGCTCGTGTACTACAAGACGTCAACCTCTCGTGGTTTACAGTCGCCTGTCCACAAAACCATCTCGTTCTTGTTGCATGTGCGGTTGACAACCAGCATCATACTAGCCAGTTCTACAACTGCCTTTGGGACGTTGAAATATATCATCAGGAGGCCAATGGGATATTTCATTCTGTGGTGATAGCACGGTCAGTTGGGCACTGCCCTATGGAACAAGTCCTCTGCATCTTGCGGTGTCCCAGAGATGGCGTACAGACAATGAAGGGATCGTTTTTCCAGCACTTGGAAGTCTCTAACCTCTTTAACTTAAAGCCGGGGACACACCAAGCGAGAAACGCAGCGATTTCCGGAATCGCCAATCGAAAATGGTGTGTATGTGAGATATTAATACGTAGTCATACGATAATCTAGTTAACATCTCTGAAGCATTGATCAGGTTAAATATGAAATAAAAGCTCACAAATACGCTACCTTTTGCGGGAAATTGCGGAACTCGCTGCGTTTCTCGCTTGGTGTGTCCCCAGATAGTAACATATCTGAACGTGGAGAACATGCTCAACTACATACAGGTCCCCATGCACGATGTATAAAAGTTAAGGAGTGATATGCAAGTTCAATTAGTTTAAATCATAGACGGTCCTTGTTCTTTGAACTTGGTACGTCGAAACCTACCTGAACAACTCCAAATTGAATATATTCAGCTGCCCCCTGTCTTCATATATTTCGGGAATTCTCTATACTTTATATGATAAAGGGGCGACATGTATTGGGACACATGTAGATGTTCCATGTGAAAACATACCCTCTACTCATTACATATATAACTACAGTTCACTTTTCTTTCCTGAAATATTATTGCCTGTGTTAAAGCAATAATAACTTTAACCCTACTAACTGATCTGTATGTATGTTATTCTGTATGACTGCATATTCTTAGGCTACATCAAAATGATTTACCATCGTGCATGCATTCTATAGAAGTGAAAAAGGTGGATAATCTACACACAGAGACACTGTATGTCTTTCAATGGAAGATGATACATCATACAGCAGACTTGATTTAAGTGAGTGGTTGCAGGGTAGCTGTTCCTTTGAAGCCTGTGGCAGACCGCAAAACCACAGCAGCCTAAATGGTCCTCAATGCCTAAGCATGCAATAAAAAAAATACACCCAGATCATAACGGTAAAGTAGAGAGGCTAAGAGGGATAAATCAGTGCCTACACTAACCTTGGTGTTGCTTGTTGGTACTTGATGGTGCTTGGTGGTTGCTAGATGGTTGGTTTCAGTGAGAGGGGTTGTCAACAGGACCACCTTCGTCCACCGCCGAGAGAGGAAAGGGAACAGCCGAACAGCTGGTTACTGCACAGCTGATTCCTAGGCCCCCCACAGCCTCACTTTATAACCGTCCCGCATGGGGAGGCACTCCCCCCCCCCCCCCCCCCCCCTGCACCCAACCGCTGCACCACCACAGGTCATTGCGTAGGCTGGGTGAGATGAGGAGGCCCTAGGGTGGAGATCTCTTCAGGCTGGTTGGTTACAAGGCTAGCTCCCATGGAAATTCTAAAAGCCTTGCCTACCCTAGATCCACAGTCTAAGTCACGCCACTGACGCCGCTGCCATATTAGGAGGCGTGGACAATGAGCACTGCAATAAGCTGGTCTATGATTGGCTGAGGGCATGTCGGCGGGGGCCGCTGATTGGCTGGCTGGGAGAGGTGGGGTTGGGGGAGCGGCCAGGCACGGGGCACGGTTGACTGTGGGCCCTGGGCTCCACGAGTCACAATGCCCCCACGTGAGGATCTTACTTACCGGCAGTACCGGTAAATATAACCACCCCTAAGTCCACGGATACTAGAAGGTACATGTCTGCACCCGGTTACCCCCTCACCCCACCACTACTCGTCACCCCGGCCAACAATAAGGGGCCGGTTTTATATCGGGTCGTTTCGCTTGGAATCAATCTCCTTTCCACACAACTGCAAGCGAGGTTTGATTTGCATAAAACGATTAATGGTGATTATTAACGATGCGCCTTAATCAAGGTTAGATAGGTATGGGGCGTGTACAGGAAGATAGACATGGGTTCCGAATGCAGAATTAGATGAGGAGAATTTACAGCCATGTAAAACAAATGATTTTTAAGCGAGACACACCAAGCGAAAAACGCAGTGATTACTGGAATCGCGTGAATGTGAGCTATTATTCCATATTTCATGTGATTATTGCTTCTGAGATGCTAAATATTATCATAATGATAGCTGACATAGTTGTCATATTGTTTGGCGAATCCGGAGATCGCTGACGTTTCTCACTTGGTGTGTCCCCGGCTTTATTGATTGGCCAGCATCATTAGACTGTGACCCAGTCTCCACAAAATGACGGTTTGTTGTAAGTGTCTCAAACTGAAAGGATTTGTCATACATTAGTTATTTTCTTTCCTGAATGGGTTTTTAGAGTTTGTTGATTCCTCAAGGATTAAGGGACAGGAGTGATAGGATGTTCTATGTATATATTAGTTATCTCATATCCTTTCATGTGTATTCCGACCAATGTTGTAAGAGCAGATTTATCAATTGCAAATGATTCTGGGTCAGGATGCGGCTTTTTCATCATGTAACATAATTCTGCTTTCTTCTGTATAGTATGGAACTACATGCTATGTAGCTTCTCTACAGGATAATGAGAAAGATGTGGAAGTTTTATTATTATGAAGTATACTATAAGTAAGTTAATGAGGTAATTAATGAAATAATATATAAGTTCTCAAGAGGAACACGCCATATATGTAGGAGGACATCGCATATGGATACCCATTAAATTTGTTCCTTCAGGAACACCCCCACCGGGGATCATGGAAAATCTCGGCCTTCTACCAGAAAGAGTTCCTTTCCACTATATATCTATTGCATCTCCTATATTGATTGTAATTATGTTAACCAAAGGAGGCATGGCGAAACATTTATGAACAAATATGATATATGTAATGGAAGAACATTGTTAGCAGGTTAATTGCGGCACAAACGGATTATTTACTACTTCTAGATATACTTTAAAAAGAAACGAAAGATACTAAATCTACTATAGCTTGGAGGACCAATGTATCAACGCTGAAAGGCAAAAAAGAATTCAGAATAAAAAGGATTTACACACCGCAATGTGGGTGTACATGGTATGTAGATGTGCTTTTAAGCTATCGTTTGTCCTGTGATCTTTGCCAGTCTATAATAAGTTCTAGATGCACTGAACTGTGATATGGAGTAACATTTAACATATAAACTACCTTGTTCAACATATGTACATGTATTTGTATAATAGTATATATACGTGAATGTGCGATCGTGCATGTTTTCCACTTTTGTAATTCAGTACTTCTGATTTCAACGCCAACTCTGAGAGTGTTGTTTGTCTCGATCACAATAGCCTTTACCTCTCGTGGCGCCCCTAGTGGAACCGAATAACATGTTTTGGCAGGGGGCAGGTCAGAGGTCAAACTTTTTAGCGCTTCATATTAACGCTTCCCGAAGCGTCCTGGGGAGTCGGGACAAACAAGCGTATTGGGTAGAGCGTGCCGAAACCAAAAGCGGATGTTTCTTTTCTCTGAATTCTGAGTTACAATGGCAGAGGATGGGTGGTAAAGATTTTATGACTCATGATATGCATTGGTGAAGGTTGAGGGAATGGGAGATGGAAGTGTGTAGTGTATGAATGGTCAATGAATTTGGGGAAATATATATCGTAATGTAAAAGGGACTCAAAAGTCTAGGGGATAGGAGTGTGAGAGAAAGAGGAATGGGATTAAATGGATAGAGATGGAACGAGGGATAGAGAACGAGATGGAAGAAGAGAGAGATAGATGGTTGGCTTCAAAAAGTTGTGTATGTTTCTCCATGTTAAGGAACGTTTCTGCCAGCCATAGCCCAGATTCAATCAAACATTAAACCTGAATTTTATAGTACAACATCAATCTAAACAAAGAAAACGAGAGAGTGAGAGAATGGAATGGAAAGGGTGAAGTTGGATAATTAAGCAGAACTGTCTTTAGAACCGTATTTTGAACCACTACGCCACGAGTTTGGATGCGTAGTAATCGTCACGAGGCGTAGCCGAGTGATGATACGGAGCATCCAAACGAGTACGGGAGAGTGTGAGGGTGTTGTGTCTGGGATTGACTCTAGCTGGCATAATACGATAGACTAAAGCCACAACGACCTTTTGAATCAATACAGGCCCATTCCATGTTTGATAAAATATGCAATATACTAATATGTTTTTAACACAGCAGTATGGCAATATGAATTGACAACTGAATATTGTGGACGACACAAATTGAGACCATGTATACTCTTCTTCGCATAGCATAAAGCAAGGGCTTTGTATATAAGATCCCATTCATAAACAAAAAAGGGTTTCGAATCCATAAAGGGAGTGTAGTCACGTGTAATAGAAGAAATATTTTTATGAATTACGGGAAGAGGACAAGAACGGTAGATCCAATGATATCAGGGTCTCTATATTGATTAGGGAAATTTCAGTTTCAGCTCCTTGAAGGGTGCAATTTAGATAAGTTAGCATAGATTTAACGTTTTGATATGCTGGAGACTAGGGTAAAGATAGCTACTGTTATATGCTGATTCATCTAGGGTCTGAGTGAAACATTAGGATTACACTGGTCTATGGCCAATACCATATATCTCGACATACAATACCCCACATGTCATGAAAAATGATTAAAATCTATTATAATTGAGAAGATCATATTCATGTATGTTAAGTACAAAAAGTGCCTCATGGCATTCTACTGCCATAGCCACTGAAGTAACTCAAATCATTGTTCTGCCGAAGCCAAGGGAATGCCTCAAGGCATTCTCCTGATGTTAAAGGGTTAAAGCAGGGGCCCATTCATAAGGTGTATATGCGCAGTGAGGATGGTTGGGTGAATCAAAACCTTTGGGAATTGTGCCTTTCTCCAGACTAACTGCGTAGAGGAAGTAATGGGAAGGTGTCAAAATCTTCCATGGCAATTGACCTCTTCACTGGGACCTCAATGTATAAAAGTATCACTGAATCCGCTGCAAGGTCGCCATCCCAGTGACACTTAGCATAGAGATATCAGATTCGTGGTAGATGGGACAATTGTTAACATGGAAAATCATCAAGTGTTCTATGAAGCATGGATCAACCCCAAAGAAATCTTACGATATGTCATCGTTTGTTGCCGAGATTAAATCATCATTACCATATTCGCACGAATGACGGTGTCAAAGGCCGTCATTCATCACTTACCAATATCTCCAATTTAATATACATGTAGGATATGTAGACCTATAGAGATGCATTCTTCGCCGTTTATGGTGGGTCGTTTGGTGGTGATTTACGCCGTAGCAATTGCCCATGTGATTTCAATATAAGATAGAAACAGAATACATGCTGCTTTTTGATATTTTTATGTGGGCTTTTCACGTGCAAACAAAAGCCAATCGTTATGAAATGCAAATAATGGTATAGTAGCGAGAGAGTGCCAGAAATAAGCCAACAATCTGAATCTAGAATGTTCACCAACCTTTTCATATGGTTGTTCCAATATGGCAGATTTCTGAGGAAAAGGTTTTCAAAAGTTGGGAGGTGGATGTGACGAGTTTATTGAGAGCCACAAATTCAGAAGTCGAAACAGGGACTGTTTCCACTTGCTGAATTATTCTCAATAGTCCCTTTTCCTTTTCCACAGGCTGGATTCGTATCTTGTCTACTTGGTTGCGCAATGCCCTCAGCCAAAGCAACATATTCTTTAGCATTGGATGACTGAGTATATATGAGTATGATACAATCATGACTGTATGTTATTTTCAGAGAAAGTGCAGCGATTGCGATGTATTCATTGGTATTCCTGCTCCTATTTGGTGTGTCTTACATGCATATCGCCTCAACAAGACTTCAAATATACCTTAGGTAACACCGGAGCTCCGAAAGAAGATATACAATAAACCATCGGCAGGCCCAGCTATTATATGCCTATCTTTTTCCAAGGGGAAACAAAGACAATAATCAACTCTGAAGTTAAGACAGCCCATACTCGATAATACAATGTCCCAGTTTGCTCTAGTTCAAGGCTTGATTCCATTGCGCCGATCTGTCAAAACACCGGACTCCTAGTACAGTAAAACCCCGCGTAAGCGGACAATTTCTGTTCTGGGCCAAAGTGTTCACTTACGCGGGGTGTCTGCTTACGCGGGCTTTTCAAGTTTCCTCCGGGCCAATATTTAAGTGTCATACACCAATATGTAGGCGAGACAGAGGGGATGGTAAATCTGAAATAAATTTTCCAATATCTTAATTAGATCCGAAGTTATCAAACTTGAAATTATGAATGTATTTTCTATCCTTTTACTCACACACACTCATAAAAAACACAGATTAATCTATTTTTGGTAGGGTGTCCATCAAAAGTGCTCGCTTACACGGGGTTTTAGGCCTTTTCGTACCAAAATAACTGTCCACTTACGCGGGGTTTCCGCTAACGCGAGAGGTTCGCTTAGTTGGGGTTAAACAGATAGATAGACAGATAAATCGGATAGAGGGAAAAATGTCCGTTCCGAGCAAAAGTGTCCGCTTACGTGGGGTGTCCGTTATGCGGGGTTCTACTGTTATCACAACCACCGTTCACACTCTAGGTGTGATTGCTGTATATCTCAACGGACATAAGGCTGGACATGGCCGTCTTTGTCTGAGCGACAGCCTAACTAAATAACTTACCATTAGGTGGTGTTGAACGGAAACCATTGGCAGATCCCCCCCCCCCGTAATCCAATAGTGGAAACAAAATGAAAAGTCGACGGCCGATCTGAATTACGGTTTGGGGTTCATTTTGAGCATCAATTCTCAACAAATTTGTCGCCGATTAATTCAACAGGTTTAGTTTTTTTTGTGAAGGACCTGGGTCAAAGGTACAAAAAAGTGACATAAACAAATGGTCAGCAAGTGGAAATAAACCAAGAACAGTCAAATTCTTTTCTACAGATATTTAGCGGTCACATCATCCTCTCACCTTTTGCATATATTAATGAGGGGTTTCTTAAAATCGCTGATCAATTTGCTGGCAAGTGGAAAACCACGCATACCGTCAAATGGCCAGCTTTTGGCACTTCCCAACAAATTCGTCACCACCAAATTCAACATGGGTTTAACATTGTCGGTGATGATTTGACTTTGGAGTGTTAGAGAAGCTTGGTCAGCAAGTCAATATAGAGCATTGATATCTAAAAACACCAAAAAATCAATTGCGCAGATCTTTAGGGCACACACCGCCTTCCCCTTATTTGCATGTTAGAAAGAGCTCCTCCCAAAATTCGACGATAAAATCGTCGGCAAATGAAAAAACACCTCTAAACTCTTTACGTGCAGACCATTTCGTAGTAGTGAATGGTAGATTGGTGCATAATAAAGTAGATATGTGTGAAAGGGGAGATGTTGTTTTCACGTCACCGCTATCTAAATCTCAGCATACACTGTCCACAAACATAAATCCCTGTCGTCATTAGCTAACTAGGCAGATAATAATCATCACAATTTGGTCGAGATACACTTCATTTTGACAAAAAAAAACAGCTTGGTTTTATTGGTAGGGAAATAGGCCAAATGGCATTTATATACAAGTGCATGAGCTAAATGTGAAGAGCGTTTTAGCCTAACGGAGTTATAACATTTCTGAAACGTACTAAGAGAAAAAGGGGTTACTGAGCCTGTAGGGAGGCCATCTGAGGTCTTTTTTCCCATAAGGTAGATACCAACACAGGCAGAGGGACATATTTTATGGGACAAAAAGCCGAGAATGGCATCCATAAAGGCTCACTTACTAGGTTCTCTTAATGTTATATAACTAGATTTCACGTAAAAATGCTGTTCAATATACCTTTTTTACTACTTGCATAGTGCACCTGAACATTATTAATACTGCACCCCGAGCAGTGGATAGTATATTTCATAGACATTCAGCGTATGGTGTGTGTTATGTGTGGTTTTACAACCACAGGGCTTGGTCAGTGTATTTTATTTAAATTTTTTCTACTCATATATACTTTACGATGTTATACAGACGGGCACCCCCAACCAGACGATCATCCACGTTGGCGTCAAGAATGACATTAAACGATATTTACAATTACACTTTTAGAGTTCACAAATCCTTTACACAACATTTACCCTTTAGCTTAGACCTGGTCTGCTGACCCTCATATTACCATATCTAGATTTTTTTTTTTTTTGGACAACTTTCTTTATTTCAGGTTCCAGTATACAATTTTTGTCAATATAGTCCATTTACATAAAGTGGGTATGCTGATCAGCGAAAGAACGCTGGTTTCCGTCAGCTCCCGATAGTATTCAACATCATAACATATGCAGTAAGGAGAAAATGGGTGCAATGGCACTTGGTATCAGGTATATATGAATTATCATAATCTGTAGTATTGTACATAATCATTGGTATATTTAATTTTATAGATGATGAAGATTAAGTTTCTTTTAGTATAACGTTGGAATTCAGGCAGGTATGGACTCCATCATCACCTTTTTTGTTAGTCTTTCGAATTCTTTCATTGTAGGAGTAGTTCAGACAATAGAGGGCAACTAATTCCATGCCGAGGTCGTCTGGTATTCTACACCTTTTTTTATACAATTCTAAGTTAGGTCTATTTGTTTTTAAAATTTTCACTACATTTTGTCTAGTCCTTATCTCTTTGTCATCAATATTTGTCTCATTCATAGATCTGCTATATGCGTAATTCAGTAGCTGTGCATGTCTTCTCTTATCGAGGTAAGGCATGTTAGCAATATTGTAAACAGTCTCAACATGGGATCGTTTGTCCAGACCAAAAGCCAATCATAAACATTTATTTTGGATAATTTGCATTTTTTTCAGTGATCCCATTCTGGCAGAATTGAACAACACATCGCCATAATCCATGTATGGCATCATAGTTACTTTATAGAGCAGCAATAGTGTTTTCGGCGATAGATAATTTCTCATTTTACTTATTTGTACATTTTATGCGTGAGTTTTTCCCATTATTTCCTTCAAGTGAAGGTGATAGCTTAGGGTCTGGTCTAACAAAATGCCCAAATATCCATATTTGCTTACAATTTTGAGTTCATTTCCAGTTAGCTCCAATGATATGTTGGGTTGTTTCCTTATTCTTTGGTAGGTACCAAAGTACATAATTTTGGTCTTTTCAGCATTTATAGTTAGTTTATTCATATCGCACCATGTGGCAAAATTATGAAGTGCCAATTGTAAATCATCCTTGAGATTCTCAGCTTTCTTTCCTGCTCTATAAATAATCGTTATTACCATATCGTTTATATATAGCAAGAAGAGGGTTGGCCCAAGGTTTGAACCTTGTGGGATACCGCAGACCACTCGCTCAGGTCCCGATACTAATCCATTTGCCTTAGTACATTGTGATCGATCATCTAAATAGTTTTCGAATAATTTCAGGTTTCTGTCTCTTGTTCCATATAGATGAAGTTTCTGTAAAAGGAGCGAGTGATCAACGGTGTCTAAAGCCTTCCTCATGTCAATAAAAGCGGTTACCACCATGTCTCCCTCATTCACACTTCACAGTACATTATCAGTGAAAGTAGCTATTGTATCAATCGTGGATCTCCCTCTCCGGAAACCTCCCTGAGCGTTAGTTATAGTCTCATTTTTGTCCAAAAAGCTTATTAACTGGTCATTAATAGTATGCTTAAGAATTTTCCCAGGAAGGGGGACCACTGATATAGACCTATAATTATTACAACTACCATTGTCACCCCCTTTATGAATAGGGGTGACTGTTGCCTGTTCCCATTGAGTGGGAATATCTCCATTTATGATAACATGACACAATAGATCATGAAACTGGGTAATAATCCAATCAGTCCCGCTTTAAGTATTCTGGTAGGTATATCCTTAATGCCTGAGGGTTTTATAATCTTTACTTTCATTAGGACTGATAGGATATTCTCTGGCGAGAACTCAATTTCATTCATTTGCTCCGTTGCGGGTGTGCCCATAAAACGCCATGGCATATTCTTGTTTTTTGCCAAGTCAGGTCCAATGTTGGTGAAGAATCTATTAATATAATTAGGTACTTCGTTTTTGGGTAGAGCAATATTATCTCTATCATTTAGTAGGATGTTGTTTGTTTTAGTCTGGTTTTTGTGCCCTGGTAAAATGCCTTTAATTTCTCTCCAGAATCTATGATGATCCCCATTACAAAGTTCAATATTTTCCTTTATATATGCTTCCCTTGCTTGTTTGACTATACCATTTACAAAATTTCTCATTTCATTTGCACTTTTCCTATTCTCTTTGGTATTATCTTTAGCTTTTCTCATTAACCTGTTTTTATCATAAATTAGTTCCGCTAAGTCATTAGTGATCCATGGTTCCCCTTTAGTTTTGACATTAAATTCTTCAAAGGACAGTTTCTGTTCAGCCAGTTTAAAATAGCATTTTGTAGTAAGTTCCATTTAAAAGTAGGATCACTGGCTTTGTAGAAGTGTCCAGTCAAGATGATTTAAAAAATCTATCATAAACTCTTCTTCAATATAATTTTTATAGGTTCTTCCCCAGAATAGTTCCCTCTTATGCCTTACTTTTTGTTTTTTTCTATTTAGGAAACTCGGTTGGTGGTCGCTTATTGCGTTTTCGAGCACACCGGCACCCGCAACATGTTCTCAGTTTGTGAGAATCAAATCCAGTATAGAGCTATTTTCAGAATATCGGGTGATATTTACAATATATTGATCCAGGCCATATTGTTTCATGCTATTTATAAGTTCAGGTGCATTTTTGTCTCGTTTATCCAACACATTAATATTTAGATCTCCCATAATGAAGATCTCAATATTTCCATCCCTTAATATAGTTTCAACTGCTTCCGAGAGTATTTTTATTGTTTCTGGTATGATTGCAGCAAATACATTCATTACTACCATTCTTTTAATACCTTTCCATTTCATAGATACCACCTGCATTTAAAGATTCTTTGTGTTTTGATTTAGTGTTCTGTATTCATCATAGTTTACTGGATATCCATCTTTAACCAGTGTTAAAAGTCCTCCTCCTTGTTTAGGGTAGGGGTCAGAGGGGTACTCCTTCCATTCCCTATCCATCCTATGGGAAATATAACCAGGTAGGGTATATGAGGTTGGGAGATTCCATTCCTTCAACCATGTTTCAGATAAGAAAATATAACCCACCCTAGCATTTACGAATTCAGACAGGAACAGATCACATCTTGCCTTTATACTATAAATATTCAGATGTAGTAACATAACACCCTTCAACCTATTGATATCATCTATACATACCACATTATGTTCCATCATGCACAAAGATTTGTTTTGAGATTTGTCATATACACAGATCAAGCACCCCATACACCCTATAACAACTCCTACCACAATTTGGTCAAGCATGTAGCATTGTAGTCGACTTTCCACAGTACTAAATTCTTAACCTTGTCATTTACATATTAAGTGAATACAGTAATTATTCTTTAATCTGGATTTTAAACCTACCCCTTGAATTACAAATGGCTGCTGTGTACCACGCGTACAACTTAGCTACTATACAAAGTGACAATTGTTGGTATTTTCCGATTTTATCCAACTAGTTTGATCCTGACGTTTTAATCACCTCTCATTCGATTTTCATCTTGCTCAAAAATATAATCCGAGTTTTTGGTCTACCAATTTATCAATGTTAGCAAATGTCCACCTCTTCATGTGTCTAAGGATGGAATCCTTCATTTTTCATAAAGGTTTTGGCTTCTTTTTTTTTGAACTCATACAATTCTTTATCGTTTTGTTAAAACCTTATCAGTATGATCATTCATGCCGTATTAACTCAATATCAAGATGAATCCCGAGATATTCATATACTCATATTGCTCTTAGGTATGTATCACCCATGTATAATTGCCTGTGATGATATGTAAAATTTTTTGGTTTACCAACCACTTTCCTTTGGTTTTTGTATAATTTGTGCAAATTCTGTTTGCATGCGTCCATTTATCGATTCCTTGCAAATCACTCTTATTTTTCTTGTATTTCAGCCTGGTCTTCGCCACTGATTAACACTAAACAATCGTCCACATAGAGAACTATTTTCCAATAGTAAATGACATCGTTTAGACTATCAATAAAAATTAAGAACAAGAGGAGCCCTAAAACGGACCCCTAGGGTACTCCATATGATACTCCTACGTCATCAGAGATAGTGCTTGACAATTTAGTCCTACGTGTTATATTTTCTAAATAACTGCTTAATAAATAACTTGAATTCTCCCCTAAACCCAATTTTGAAAACTTACTTTTCAATAATTTATGATCTACACTATCAAACACGTTTTTGAAACCTAGGTATGTTGTTAGTATAATATTCTTGATTTAAGCTGCTTATGATTTTCTTCAAATAATAGGAACATAGCTTGAGACGTGGGACGTTAGGAAAGAAATCCAAACTGGTTTTCTGAAACCAACTGATTTTAAAGTAGGTAACCTAGGATTATACAATGACAAACTTTTTCATATATTTTAGAAATCAATTCTAAGATCATAATAGGCCTCCACCTATTATTATTCTGTACGTTTCCATCCTTGGATATAGGGGTAATGGCCCACTTTTTCAATGTCCGGAAAACATGCTTCATTTAGTCTGTGATTGATTAGATTTATTATCATATCAGGCTTTCTCAATAAAAATTGCCTCAAGTTAATCTGAATGTAGGTATCTAAAATCGCTAGCTTTCCCACTATCAATTTGTCTAATCATTTTTTCAATTTCAAATAACTCAAATAACCATAGATTAGATTTTCATCAGATTTGTTATCATCTTCTTTGAACTAATCAAGGTTAAATATATATCAAAATGATTTGTAATGAAGCAAATTATTCTGATAACAAAATCATGAGGAATACAGATAAAAACGGTTTATATACCTTTACTAGCAGATGTGGGCAGCTGTACACCCACAAACATCTTATACAACTTATACAGTCTTGCTATTTGCATTGGATAGAGTCTTAAGATTGGTAAGCGCACCCGTGAAAAGATTTAGTGAATGGCTATTTACCTTCGCGACGTTCTATTTCTGTTCTGTTTGACCATCAAAATTGGGAAGATCTATAAAAGGCACTAAACCAAGAGGTTACAACAGGACAACCTCCACCTGGGATTCCCCAATAAGTTGTTTGTCACCTACGACTATCACATACAGGTCAGAGTGCCTTCTATAGATTTATCCCATGCTGGGTATCTTTTCGCCATTCTCTTAGCATACAAAAAAATACCCAACCTGCCCAAGGTATTAGTATCAATACCTAATGTCGTTTTACCTTTTATCACGACAACTGTATATTTTCCCCAAACTAAAATCAATAGAATATTAATTTGAGAATAAATACATTGATGTATTAATTTCACTTACTTGGATGATATTTAGATGTAGATTTGTGCTGAGATGATGAATGTGACAATCATGCAAAGAACATTGGGGACAATACCAAATGACATCAGTTCCAGCTTTTTTGCTGTAATATTTTCGTTCCTTTGAACTCAAAGAATTCATAGTTTGAATCTTTTTTAAGCCGTGGGATTTGGACGCTATTTGCCATGTTTACCAAACATATCAGTTCCAGGCTTGGCAGCTAAATATTTTTTGAACTTCTCAATGAAATTAGTAGATATGAGATAACAATACAACACACTACTACCATTGGAATGATTTATCACTACGAACTATTCAAGCTTAAGGTTCTGCCCGATTGCTAGTGTTTCCTTGGCTTCTACAAATAGTTAGTCGTGAAACAAACCTACTCTGATTATTGCACTCATATTTAGGGCATCCATTGAATAACAGGGAAAACCTATTTTAAAAAACAAAGCTCTCTATTGAAAATGTACATCTGTTATCAGAACTATGAAAACAAACGCTTATTAAGTAGGAATTGAATGTAATGCATTCTGAGGTCATTTTACATTACAACCTGCCAAGTATCCCTCCTAAAACAAAGAGTAACATGTTTTATTCAGCCGCCCTTACCCAGCCTCCATACAATATCCCTCAAGATATACAACATTTTTGCGCCACCTTCTTCCCTATTCCACTGCATAATACCAAGAAATTGCCTGAAATTCCATATGATTATTTATACGGCGTGAGTTGACATCATGAAGCGGAGCTGGGCGATATCAGTAGCAGAAGACAACGAAAGCCATGCACACATTCATATGAAATTATGTGACCTTTAGATGTTATACTACCCGTCACGCATGGCATATACACATTTTATGGCATAATCATGGCATACAGCCACACGTGCACTGCTTTGAGTCTACGGAGATTCAGGCTTATATGATGGGTAGGATAATTATACATATCCATGTATAAAAGCTACCCAACTCGTCCCCTCTGTCCCAGTTCATAATCACGTATTGATCAATTCGCATATTTTTGTATGGAGTCAGTTCCTAATGAGTCCTAATTGATAGATCCTACTCGAATTGCACGCTCTAATGGCCCAATTTCTCAGCTTTGTGAGATACCGTTTCCAAATGTTCGATGCCAGCGATTCGTGCAGAGTAGTTGGCGAAAACATCACCTGATCCTTGGCCTGCCAATAGAAATGAATGTGGCTAATTGGAGTAGGGTTATAATTTCCAGTCAGTTCTTTGATTTCGTTATCTGATGTGGCGTAAACATCGTGCACATCGTGCATGTAAACGTTCAGTATGTTGGATGAAGGGGAGTGCACTTTAATAGGTCAAACGTAAAAACAAGTTTAAAACATTATGCATCGTTAGCAATAACTGTAGAGATGACTGTCGCGCAGCATGTGTATTATTGTTTTATCAACAGATGATAGCAGAGTGCAGTACCGGAGCCTTGTGGGGGTCAGAGAGTCAAAATATTTTCACTTGTATTGTTAGGTTACGTAAGTAAATAAATCAATCTGATGCGAAATTTTGAAGTTGGATTATATAAGAATTGTCACTTGAAGGAGAAAAAGCTAATTGCTAGAGTAGGTGCACTTGTTTCCAAGATATATGAAAATATATGTGTATGCATGTATATAGATAAGTGAAATTTCGCGTGCTGATATTGTGACCAGATACGATAGGGACCCCTCCCCCTCCTTCCACCTGTCTCCAACCTTTTTCTCTTTTTTTCCTCAATATCTATATATTGTAAAATTATTATATCAATCTTTATTTCAAAAATAAGTCGTCATGGATTATGATTTTTAAATTAGTCCCTTGGAAAGTTTGTCAACATCAAGCTGCAGAACCTATGGGAAACCACAGATGCATCACTGCACGAAAAGCACTATTTTACATATGTATACGCGATTGCGCTAACGCACGTATCGGCTGAATCGCGGCTTGTTTATACTTGTATACACCTCTTATACGCGTCTACGTTTCGGGCGTCTACAAGACAGTTTCCATATGTAGACGTGCGCAACTTGGCTGTCTTTCACGCCTGGCGTATTTAAGATAAAATATACTCTGCGCAACATATATATATACGCCAGGCGTATATATGATACAAAAAAAAAAGTGTGACCCGCGGCCCACCCGGGCCTGTGGGTGTTGGTAGAGGATACACCAACACTGACCCGCCACCCGCGACCTCCCAAACCCCACCCCCTACCGCCCCCCACCACCCCACGCCACCCCCAGCCAGCCTCAGTGAGAAGCCCCCCGCTGCCTGCCGGCCACCGCCCACCGCCCACTGCCAGCCGCGTTTGTACAGGTTGACTCAGTGGGAAACCCTCCCCCACCCTCCACCGCCCGCCCATGCCCGCCGCTGCCCGCCTCGAGGTGTTATGGTGTCGGCGGGGGCCGGGTAGACATGTGGTGTGAATGCGGCCGCATTCACACCTGTGCGGTCGCATTCGCAGGGGGTAAGATGATTTCAGTAGTTAGCTATAACCTTGAAGAGGGTGCTTATATGCTAAGCCAAGATTGACCACACATAGGCATGGTGTTTTAAAGTCAAATCTATTAGAAAAACGGTAAAAAAACAACAAATACAGGGTTTATTATGTGTAATTAATCAATTTATACTTAATTAGGTTTTTATAAAATAAATTGGTAATATAAGATTGCAATTTTCATATAATACAGACTTGGATGGTTAATGGCAAATGAAATATGCTACCAGTAGTGTCCCCAAGTGGCAGAGAATGGAACTTTTTGAGATTGGTGTATATACAACGGAATCAGGCGTATATATGACGTTTATAAGACCGCACCATGGACATGTATATACGCCACTAGATAAGGCGTCTACGAGACGGATAACAGGTCTAACTTCTAGACGCAAAATCCTACTGTTAGACGCGTTTCGCATGCATATGTAAAATAGTGCTTTTCGTGCAGTGCATCAAATGTATTCCAGTAAATGCAATTCATCTCGTACATTGTAGGTGTTTTTCTTGATTTGTATCAGGCAGATTTCAATATTTACTTTATTCAATAGTTCTATAATTACCACTTTGTCTATGTTATGTCTGACAATGCAGTCACGAGCATCAGAGATGCGTGTCCTTAACCTAAACAGTCCTGCACCCTAGCAGATCTATGCGTCTTACGACCTGCTAGAAGCTTGCAACTATATATGCATACAATTGTAATTCCATATGCACTTAGTAAATATCACCATGGTATCCAGGGATTTCTTGACTACAGTTTTCTAACCTACAGTTAAATAGATTGATAATGATATTTTCTATATCATTCATGAACCTGTATAAATCATTTTCCCTTAATATTAGCTGAGGTATCTTCAGGATCCGACAGGGAAATACCTCCAGGCATTCTCTGGAAGGGAAGGGCTAAAACTGCGAACGCTTTGGTCAGAGGGTTGTGATTATCATCAGGACTGAGGGTGGACATAAAGAGACTGCTCCATCTGGCCAAATCCTCAGCCGAAATATAGTTCTACCAGTGGCTCATACTATTCGGGTACCATCGGTGTAATGAAACACCATAACCTGGTGAGATTGGTGTCGTCCCCTGTTTTCTTTATTGGTGGTGTCCACATGTCTGGTGTCCTATGATAACAACTTTTTTTTTTTTTTATTGTGGAGAATGTTTTATTGTCAACTAGTCATGAAAATCATGTTTCAATGTGAATTGTACAGGATATATACACACAACTATTCTAGCAGCCATAAAGAAACAGATACATTTTTAAATGTTATAGGGTTGTCATGCACTGGTAAAATAATCTACCCTGTTTCTACAGATTTTCGAAATACATGTGTCACATCTCACCCATGGAATATTATTTCTTCTCCCGATTTTTTATTTTTTTAAATTTTCATACAGGACAAAACACAACAAGACAATATGACAGACACCTAAAAACAGTATTTGCAGTTAGTACTGCCCACCCCCCAAAGGTCCACACTCCCCCCTATTGGATTGTCTCCCACAGTTGAGCTAAATACTATGATAACAACTTAAGAGCTGTAACCTTGACCACTGGAGTGTCTCTTTGAAGGTAGGTGGCCTTTTTGAGGTGAACAATGATGTTTATAAGGTGCATAATGATGGTTTTTTTTAAATAATGGTATTCTAACTTTACTCACTTTTTATATTACAGTCCTCTTTTTCTCTTTTTTTCCCCACACACAATTCGTCTTAGAGGTGGTCTTACATTATGGCACGGTTACAACTTGTGAGTCGCATAGGCAACTTTAATATCTGAATTGCATATACAATAGTGATAATAATACAGTGTTTAACCAGGGAGGTGTTTTTTTTAAAACTAAGAACGATAAAAGATTTGATTTATACGTGAGCCGACAGAATTTTAGCATTTTATATGTGGTAGGTAAAAAGTATTGTTTGCGGATGGGAGTCGGCAGGTCATGAGAGAGTGAAAGTTAGACTGGCCTCAATTTAAATATTCATGATCTTCCATGCCACCTCAAACATTTGCCTGTAATGCGGCCAAATCCCACCAGATAGCGCGTCAACAGGCTCTAGCGACGAAGGCGCGAGTATAATGGATAAAATGGATGTGCTTCCAAGGTTTCTGCCCCCTGGACCTTCAGATGGGTTTTCTAAATGAACCTGTGGCAGTCTTCAAATGTAGTATTCCGGCGTGCAAGGACTGTTCCCCTAAACAGAATTGGTAAAATCCTTCCAGGAGCTTTGCCCCCTGGACCCCAAGGATTGGCTTTGCTGTTGGACCCCTGGCAATCTTTCCAGATATCCTCAGGTATGCAACCCGTCCCTCTCGCTGAAAACAAATCCTGGGGCGACCCCCTGGATCCCACGGAGGGGTTGTGCCACAGGACCCCAAGCAATCTAGAAATCAAACTGCTTCCAGGGGCTTCACCTCCTGGACTTCCAGGGTGAGCTTTGTTGCTGGAACACCTGCCAATCTCCCAAGGTGTGTATCTCCCCTACCTGAAATGAAATCCTGGGAACAACATGTATTTATATAGAACGTCCTGACCATGCTGTACAAGTCACAGAACGAGATGCTAATTTACGGTTTGTACGAACCGAGGCGTTTACGCAGAGTTCCGTACAAACAGTAAATTATCATCGAGTTCTGTGACTTGTACAAGCATGGTTGGACATTATATATTTACTATATACCCGAAATTAAAAAAAAAAAAAAATTTTTTTTCTCAACAACCAAAATTTTGATAAATGTGTATGGGTATGTAGTCCGTATTTTGGTGTACGGACCGCTGGTCCGTACTGTATTTTTTACATCATATGCCGAAATGGTGCGTATTTACAGTATACAGCATGGGTATATAGTAAAATCTAAGAAATCCTCATGATTCTGTGGGCTTTGCCCCCTGGACCTCCAGGAGGGTCTTAGCTTCTGGACCACCACAGGTCTTCCCACGTTTACTTAGGAGTGTAATTCCCCTTCGCAAACCAAAATCCTGGGAACAGCTTGTATCGTCTATAAAATCTAAATGCTTCCCTATGCCTCACCCCCTGACCCTCAACCCTTATATCAATTATATAACTTAAAAAGTCTATCTAATCTACAGAAGCCAAGCACTTAAGGGGTTTTCCTCTTGAACCCCCAAGGAGGCACTTTGCTCCTAGACTTCTTGCAATCTATCCAGGTAGTCTCAGGTGTGAAACGCCCTCCTGAGGCGAAATCGTGGATGTAAAATATCTGAAACCAAAGTGCTTGCAGAGGTTTTGTCTTTTGGACGTCACGTGGGGGGGGGGGGGGGCTATGCCATTAATCCTCTAGCAACATTTTGGTGTGTAATTACCTTCCTCCCTCAATCAAAATCCTAGATACAGATTGTATAAAACCTAAAACAAACTCGAGTAAGTTTGGGGGCTTTGCCTCCTAGACCCCAGCAGGGTTTTCGCTGCTGGCCCCCTGGCAGGCTTCCCAATTGTATGGCTCCCCATCCCCATAACAAAGTCCTAGGTGCAGCTTGTATGAGTTATAAAATCCAAAATTTCCACAAGTGTGTGGCTCTCCCTCCCAATACCAAAACCCTCTGTACAGCTTGTATAATCTATCAAATTCAAATTCTTCTTGGGGATTTGCCCCCTGGACCTCTGGCAATTTTCCCAGTAGCCTCAGGTGTGTGACCCCACTCCTTCAAACAAAATCATGGATACAGCTTGTATAATCTATAAATTCTAAGTGGTGCTGGGGACTTCAACCCCTGGAGCCCCTGCCAATCATCCAAGCTAGTCCCAGGTCCCCCTCCCCCCCAAACAAAATCCTGGGTACGCCCTTTGTTATTAATAGAATGAGCGATAATAGATCTGATCTGAACGAGGACTTTCTTGTGTTCTCATCATCAGTCTTTATTAAAGAAAGTCATACAAGCCGATCATGTATAGATCATCGTACACATATGTTTATATGACAGTAATCTAAACTATAAACACCAGATCAATAAGATATTAAATGAAGCAAGATTAAGAATGATGAAAATGAGATTATTGCGATACTTACTGCCTTTAGAGATAAGAATCAAGATATTAAAACAATGCATTCTGCCAAGATTTGACTATGTAGATTGTATCTACCCAAGCTGTTCCAAAAGGGACTATGTACGCTTAGACATAACTTTCCACCATTGTCTAAGGGCAGCAATAAGCGCAAGACACATACGAGAATACTAAGTAGACGAATTATATCATAAATGTTAAGTTATAGACGCATACTCCATCTTATGATGCTCGTGCGGTGGTGATAATATGACCCAGCACATCAAACTAAGAGTAACATTCGTACTAGAAGGCAAACCAAGATAATAATCAAAACAGACCCACCACAAACCGAGAAATATAGGAATTTGCCACTCTACAAAGGTGTATCTATATGGGATAAACTGCCAGTAAATATACAAATGACAGAAGACAGCTCCTATTATAAAATATGCATAAAGAACTTCTTACTAGAGAGACCTGAATTGTGGTCAGTATGAATTGTTTGGAAAGAACTTCCCCATCCCAGCCAGGCAGCCTTGTTGATATAGTGTATTGTTCTGTCTAGTCCTGTCTTGTAGTATTGAGTAACTGTCCTTTATCCTACCCCGCATATAAATCTCCATAGACTTAGCATGGTGTGACTGTATGCCACGGTTATGCCATAAAATATTTATATGTCACTGGTAACATATGAAGTTAAAAACATGTGACAGGGTAGGATAAACTCTAAAAATCACTCAATTTCATATAATTATTTACATGGCTTTCATTGTCTTCTGCTACAGATATCACTCAGCTCCGCTTTGTGATATCATTCCGCAAAGACAACTCATGCCATATAAACAATTATATGAAATTTCGTGATGTTTCATGATAGTATCTTGTTAAATGTGAAATATCTGTCTAGATGATGCAAATATATGCTTAATGTTCCCTTTGGCTACATCGAAGAACGCCCTGCTCCGGGTGAATGTATGTCTTTCCTGAATTAAAAAAAACAGAAAAGAATATCATTCATACATGTAAACAATAAGTATCTGGGAATATACATATTATTTTTACGATATAATCATACCAATTTGTGAGTCTCCTGCATGAAGAATTATCGTCGGTTGCAATCAGATGACTTCAGCAATAACATCCCTTTTGAATAACACAACTTTAAGGAGATCATTGCCAGTATCACCTATGTAAATCTTGATCTTAGTCATTTGTTTCTTTTAGAACCATACTCCTAGGTCTGTTATATCGCGGTAGTTGATGATAGAAATATTTCACGTTTGTGATGATTTAGTGATGAGGGGACATATTGGGGTCATAAGACACATTTCAAATTGTGAATCGGCTGCAGTCTTATTCTCCGAGCCTGTATGGGTACACCATAGCCTGGATACCTTTCCAAATAAATTTGTGACCAAACATAGGCCAGCAGGTTTCCCGGCTAGGCACACCACTGTAAGGGGTATGATTTGAAGGCCCACGGACAGGGTTTATTTCCGGCCATTCTCGGCTGGTGACTGGTGCAGGTGGGGAGTTTTCCAAGGTTTCCTGAGAAGTAGGTCACAGCTAGGATCCCACCCGGCGACAGATTCTGAATTATCAGTCCCGGCAACAAGAAAGCAAGGCAGAAGAAACAAATTGTGAGATGAGCTTATAAAAGTCATCTAAATATCAACCACGTTACATGTATATAAATTATTATCCAATTGTATTATCGTCATTATTCAATCCGTGACTGTTATTTTTTTTTAATCGTCACTTGTTTATCTCTCTCATAGTTACTGGGTTACCGCAGCGGCTACGGGTAACCTGATCGATTTTTAGCGCACTTTCTTTTAATAACAGCTCCCTGTATTGCCCATGTAAATTATAATCGTGATCGTTGATTAATAATCCCTCACCGTTTGAAAAATGCCCCCAGGGGGCTACATTTTGCCCTCACATAATTGTCAATGATTTTCAATGTGGTCAGTTCAGTGTTGGGAGATAGTGGGGAGTTTAGGTGACATCAGATTGAAAGGGGAACTTGAATGTAATATATCTACCTTCCTTGGAACCACTTCGAGTCACTACTATACCTAACCGTGTTGAGTCTATAAATACCCGGCTTCTGCTTTTCAGAGAAGAAGATAACAAGAAATCTAGGGTTCATTGCAGCCTCGGAGTTCCTGATATGTACTTGAGGAGATACATGTCTTCTCCGAATTTTTGATTCCACCCGACGTAATCTTTACTGGGTAATCACCTGGAGTTCCTATATTGGTGAGGCATTTTTAAACGTCTTTTGTTCCTATCCATTAATCAGAACATAATCGAAGTTTAAACGCCAAGTAATAATTATTGATATCAAGCAAACATATAATGTTACTGTTCTCAGAATGTAACGAAATTATGGTACAATTATAATCAACCATCAATTCCTCAAAACCCTTGTTAAATCATGTTATATTACTTGGCGCACCCTGAATTAAACGTTTGTTTATTCGGGCTGTTATAACACATGCAGTATTGCTTCATGTTAGATGCAATCTTCTGACTTGATATGATTTAGTAAAAGTGATGAGCACTGCATAAGATGAACATGAAGAGAAACATGTCTCCCGTTCCACGAATTCCCTAAGTTCTCTTTATAGCATATGTGGATCATATGTAAAAGAACACCACATCATAGTATAAATGTCTAACTTGCTCATATTCATAAGTACCAAAAATGACTGCATTAGGACAGTCGCCATCTTGTAGTAGCTCCCTCTCTGTCTTGAGGTTGACCTTATGGCAGCCATGTAGTGAATGGCATAATAACCCTCATTATCACTCACTCTAGTCTAACCACATGGGGACTGGGTGCTCTGACATGACATTGACACCTGACTTGCTAGTGACATAAGCGGACCTCCTTGGCATGTGCGACAAACTGGAACGAGTCTGGTCAGTCCTGATTGGCTGTGGTTCCAATAGCCAATCCCAGCACAGAGTTTACAAGCTTCCCCTGAACCAGCCCAGGCCGAATGACACAATTTTAAATGTTTAAGAGAAATGATGCCTTGAGGTATCATTCGGCCTGGGCCAGTTGATTTCTCTTAAACATATAAAATTGTGTTTGACAAGGAGATAATTTATCAATAAACACTGAAATCTTCAGAAAATGTAGACCTGTATAATATCAAAATTAATTTTAGTAAGCTAAAATAAATGAAATATTATTGATTACCAATAATATCATGTGAATGAACAATCAAATTAGGACTTTATCCAAAATGTGTTCGTCCTTTAGAGATATACACTATCCTTATAGTGACAGCTCTGCCGCAGGTGGCCGTCCTTAAAGGGTTAAGGTCTACACCTAGATAATCTAGGCCCCTAGACTTTAGAATAGTAACTCATCGTGATAAGGGCACAAGTGATGTTCTCAATACGTCACCACAAGATTGGTGAGGCCGGTGACACACCAAGCGAGAAATGCAACGATTTCCGGAATTGCCAACAGAAAATGACATGTATGTGAGCAATCATTTTATATTTCACCTTATTATTGCCTCTGAGACGCTAAATTATCAGTGAAAGATAATACTATATAACAGCATCCCACATTCACGTCATCATTTGTTGGCGATGCGGAAATCGCTGCGTTTCTCGGTTGGCATATCGCAGGCTTAAAAATCGCTTCCAATGGATCGCACCTTTTCGACCACAAAATATAGGAACCACAGGTACGGCTTTCACAGTGAGAAGATCACCATATGACAGTGAGGGATGTGATCGGTTGTCATAGCAACACAATCAGAAATATTCCATCTTGTTGCATGTAGTCATGATCTCCAGTAAGGCGGTGTATGTGACTGTTCAAGTATACTCTGGACATCTTGCTAAGATTATACTGCCGTTATACCAATGCACAAAACCATAATTAGGCCACTAAAAAAACCCTTGTTTCTGATCACCAAGCCATGAAAAAAAATGGCGAGGGAGCTTTTTTTTTTTGCTAGCAAGATAGCTTTTGAAGTGTCATATCTTACACTCTCACTCTAAGTTCCTAATATTGCACTCATTTTACTGTGTGTAATTGTCTTTGTATTAGATCTTTATTATAACCGTGTTTAAGCAGCCACCCCATGTAAGGGTCACCCTGCATTAACAGACAGGCATTTAACCCCTTGTAGGCAGTCACTTCAGAGGGACGCGTCATCAGATATGCCTGGGTGGTGTTGGTCCAACACTCCAGATTATCTTCATTCTTAGTTTACCATGTGTATTGCCTGGTGTCTGATTCTATCAAGGTTTATCTTATTTTTAAAAGAATTCTAAAAACGTTTCTGCTGACGCGCACAATGATGAGACAAGGTTTTCTTTTGAGTGGCCTTATATTCATATTTTTATCGACATCATACTGAAATTATGCTGAACCTTTATCGATATTATTCAGCCAATATGCCAATATCATGCAAACATTTTCAGATATCATACTGACAATATACTTTATCATGGGATCAAATAAGAATGAGTTATCGAAATTACAAAGGCTCCAAAATCGTGGTCTAAGAATAAGCACTAAGACACAGATCCATGAACTGTTTACAGATGAACTCCGCATTAGATGTAAAGTCAATTCACTCGAAAAACGAAGAACTTGTCTATTATTGTTGTTCATGAATCGTTTAGCAAATAAAAGAAAGAACTTATTGAGTATAAAAAATCCTAGGACCAGAGGCTAGTTAACAAAAGATTGAAATACTGACAATGTATAAAGGAATCCAATACTGGAATAGCTTACCACTAGAAGTCCAACTGTGTAAGATCCTGTATCAGTATAAAAAAAAATGTAAAGATGAAATACGATACCTGGTGTCACCGGGATGAGATGGAAACTCACCCGTATATATTCCTTTGCTCCCTTAGGAGTGATGAGCCAATAATTTGAACATGGTATCAATATGAAACACTACAATGAAAATCTGCCGCGGCAGATTTATATGTTCGATGATTGAGTGATTGAATAAAAAAATATATAACAGTAACGTTTGTGCAGCCCTACCTCCCTACTACAAAGGCGTAATCTTCACGGAAGTAACATACATTTTGGTATTGGTTATTTAACACTTGGGAATTATAAAAACACTTGTCCTGAGATTTCTAAAAAAAAAACCAGCTTTTCCAACCGGGAAATTAGGAGAAGGTGGTATGGGTGCTAAAAATCCGCATAAATGATCTGCGACTATCAATAACAGCAGTCTATTTCCACTTCCCCTAAGACCTTCATTAGTAGTCTATGTCCAATTGCCAAGTTACTTTAATCCCCAACAAAGTCAAACCATTTTGAATTCGTTGGCAAGTTGTTCAGAAGTGATATCACAAATCGCCAAAATCGAAAAATAATTTTCTGTTTCCACCTTTGAGAAAAAGGTTTAAAAGGCGGTCACTGGCGGCCGACAGATTTATTGGGAGCAAACACTCCGCAAGTGGAAACATGACTTAAGAATTTTTAATATGGTCTCTCTAAAGTTCTAATCTTACATGCAATCTTTCAAGAAATGCATTAGCAGTTCTAATTCACAGTGTCCACCAGCCTACTAAAAGCCTAAGAATGTCACAATCCCGACCCATCATTTCCAAGTGAAAATGAAGATGCAAATCAAGTCTCAACAGGTTTTGCTACCAACAATAGATTGCGTATTTTTCACTCATAGTTAATTGTCCATTCGTTGGTAATGTGCCCATTGGCCATTTACCAGGTTGTCATCTGAATTTGCCATGGAAATTCACTGGCAAGACAGGGATATTTCTCAAGGTGAACAACCGACTGACTTGACAGTCGGCAAATAATCGGTGCCCATTAGGCAAGTGGAAAACTCGCTTAAGACGGTAATATCCTTTCAATCTACAATAGAATCACACCCCTCCACTCAAGGTACTCATAACAGTAGCTTATATATTGCCACTCTGGATGCATTGCATCGCAAAACCGTCTCTGAAATTATTTCTTTGCCAGTGCAGTTTTTCTACATTTCCAAAACATCTCTCACGCCATCCTTCGTGTGATCTCGTATGATCTCGCGAGATCAGACGGCCACACGCGCCGTCACCCAGCGAAACCCGATCTTCTCCGCTGGTGGGACGCTCAAGGTCATGATCTCCCACGTCGTGACCTCTAACATCGTGTTTGTGTGGTTCAAACGTTGTCTGCTAGTTTCAGTATGTTTTCTGTGTCACCGCTAGTTGCATCGCACCTTCAACCTCTTAGGCAGCAAGTATGAATAACGTCTCCATTTCGATATTTTTTATTCATGGGCTGTCTTGTCTGTCAGTGTTTTACGATCTGTGGTATGTGATCTGTGGTATGTGAGTTTTAGATTTTACATTGGTAGCTTTCAGTCAGAGGGATTTAAAGCCGATTTTGGAAGCATGAGGCTTGTGAATTTATCTCACCCCTGGTGTTTTTGTCTCATAGAATTAACATTGGGAACTACGCACCTACGCGAATTGCAGTCCGTTCTCTATGGTCTATATCCTGTGTGTCATTCATTCTTTTAGTGTGCAACTCACTTGAATGCCACGTGATATTCACTCGGCCTTCGTCTCGTTCATATCACTCCGCATCAACTCGTATAGAGCAACAGGTTTGACCAAAACTTCTTGGTTTCTTCCATGTGAGGGGATGTGAATTGTTGTTTAGTTTCAGGAAGTCATTAGGAGCCTTTTTTATGGGCATAATCAAGTTCGTAAGGATACATTATATGTCCTTACCTTATTAGATAATAGAGAATACCGTATTTATGAAGTTTGTATATCCTAAATTATTTCAGCTATTAGGATGAAGCGGTCAGCACTGTGAGGATTTAGCCTATCGGTGTTAACTGAAAAGATTCCGTTCGGCCGCACTGTGGCGTAAAATATTTTTACTACCCACCGTACCACGCGATCTGTTGACATTATCGGAACAAAGAATAAACAAACAAAATGGCGGATGTTTTCCCTATTCTGAAGTATATTTGCATATAATGATCGCCCAGCAGTACGACTGCACCCGAAATCGACGTGACATAAACAAAATGGCGGACGTTTTCCCTATATTGAAGTATATTTGCATATAATGATCGCCCAGCAATCATCTCATATCTTCGAATTAGGTGAGTATTTCTGACCAAAATATCTCTGAACATATTCCATTCAGTCACACTAACCATGTCTCTGTATTATGTTTCAGAAGTATATCATATATCATATTCATAAGTGAAACTTACAACAACGTATGAGATATCAATTTTTTGACAGAGTTCCCCTTAAACGCGATTTGAAAGGATTGCATTTTCTAAGCAACCTCACAAGATCTACTACATGTATATACATAACCGGTTCAGTTTTGTTAAGAAAACAGAGTGTTATAAACTAAAAGAATATTTAAGCAGGAACTATCTAACGTTGGGTAGCTTACCAACAAGAAGTATTAGATGATTAAGAAGTATGGGGCAACTGTCATTACATCATATATTCATTCTTTTTCTTTACTATGCACACTTACATGCACTACGATATTATAGCATTAATGTAACACTGCATAATTCTTCATCAGAGCCTATAGAAATCGATTTGTGTGGCGAACAAATTCTATTCACTGGAAGAAATTTTGAGGAAACATTTATCCTTTTTGTAGACCGCATTGTGCTTTTTATAGAAGCAAATCACTTGCCATTAAAAGAAATTTTAAAAGCATGAATAAGATATATGTATTTATTTTGAATGAATGTTATATATGAATAATAAATGCAAAGATTCATATAGCCAATGTTTGTAGACATGAATAACAATAGGTGAGCAATAAATGCACTACCAAAATTCCGCACCTAAAGCTGAGTACCGAGATATTTCTTCTGGTTTCAATGTTTTATGTTGAGTTGGCCATCGATGTGGGAGGCAGTTTATAGTAATACGAAGAGGTGTTTGAAATGTAGGTGATACTACGTCTGGTGGTTGTAGGCCATGATCCACGAGACTGAGGTCATGGGGTGTACTTTATTTGACGCTGACAAAAACAGGCCGAGCACCTCACAGAAAATAAGGAGATCTGTTTATGCCATACATACCTACTTTTCTTCTATTTCTTTCTAACCCCAGGGATCATTTGGTCCCATACTGTGTGAAATGAGATTGTAGCGATTCTTGTTTACCTGTAAATGTAGACGGGGATATGAATTTATAGATTAGACGGATATGTATAAATACATTGATGACAAAATTAGAATAAATATGTACCAGAATAGGATATTTAATCTAACATTATCCATTAAAACATATTCATAGCTCAATGGTTTTTGAAAATACTCATCCTTATGCATTAATGCTAGAATTGTAATGTATATCCCTGCAAGGACATCATATTAAAAAAGCAGTCCTATGTGATTTCAAATGTGATTTCCTCATCGAACTGCCACTTATCTAGAGGGCCACGTAAGAATTTTCGATAAACCCATTCCTGATACTTTCTTTATGATCAGGGATGCGACAGGTCCTCAGATGATTATTTTGGGATCGGCAAAATTACAATCACCCTGCAGATCTTTCGTCCTGATTGGCTTACTTATCTCTGCACCAATCCCGTCACGCGGTCTACCGGAACAGGAACTATAACTGCATTCCGGCTCCATAATAGTGGAACTATCTTACAGATGTGAAGACAAACCTTAGTAAGAAGTGGGTGGGGAAAGAAAATAAATGAGTTTCACTGACATTCAGGTCTCTCCATGCCCTCTAACCTAGTAAAGTGTGCATTCAGAGTTAATAAAACTGCCACATCAATGAGTATTTTTTTAGGCAAAATTGTTATTCTTCTGTTCCAGTGTGTTACTTGCTATCGTAACATGCAATGATTACAGCATTAGCTTTATACAGTTTGTTCTTTTTTAATTTTTTTTTTTTTTATGAAAATAGGTTGCACTAATCTATCCCTTACTACATTTATATCTGACTCTATCCTGACTACAGGATTGCCACACTCAAAGTTAATTGGTTTCATTTGTCATTTATTATTTTGAAAGAGTATCCTCTGGGTAGAGTCTCTGTCCTTTTCAATTCGATTAGATGCACATGAGTCTTATTTTAACAAAGCAAAACCCTGCAACACATAAGGTGTTTTCTGCCTGATTTGACAACACAAATAATAGGAAGTGTCTATTATAATATCGCATATTATGTATATCTCTCTATTACTTGAACAATAATCGATGGTTTTGTGAACAGGCGGCCGTAATCCACGAGAGGTTGATGTGTGGTAATACATGAGCATTAAAAAATCTATCATGAAATCAACCTTGAGTGGTTTACAGAGCTGCCTGTCCATAAAACAATAGTTTGTTGTATTCATCACCCATCTTCTTGAGTAAATTAAACACATGAATTTTGGGGCATATACTTTCGCTCTCCAGCACAAAGAGACTATTTCCCCAACGGCTTCGAACGAGTAATTAATGGGCTCATATATGTCATTAATGGCTATGGGTATTGACATCATAAAAACAATCGGTACTAGTGATTTACTGTGGCCCCCATTCATTTCCAATGGGGACTTTGAAATCGATGGATGATAAAAGTAGAACACAAATACCCCTCATAGTGCTAAAAAGAATGGCGGAAATGACAAATCTTCCAGAACAAGCACATTGGGGCACAGGTACAAGCAGATTGCAGAATCTTTACTTGGGGAGTGGCGAAGTTACAAAGATGATAGAGCAACACCACACAGGCATTGTTTCCTCTGTGCTGGAATCCCACTGCAGGGGGCGCCACCAGAATGTGTACGCTCACCTAAGGGCTCTCCCAGCTGATCTTTGGCAGGTTGAAAACCATTGTCTTAAGATAATATATCTGCTATGAGAGCGTGTCAGCTTATTGTGCTTACGACCAGTACGGAATGCTGTCACGTAGCTTTACCCTAGTGCACTGGGAATTGTAGGTAAGATATCATGACTCAAATATTTCTGATAAAAACATAAATGTGCAGATATAGACAACAATCGATGGTTTTGTAGAAAGGCAGCCATAAACCATGAGAGGTTAACGTGTAGTAGTACACTGGAGTTGGCAAGTGTATTACGAAGTCCACCTTCAGTGGTTTACAGAGCTATCCCCAGAGATGTCCATGAAACATTATTTATTGTATTTGCCAATCATCTTCTTGGATAAATCAAACCTAGGAATTTCGATATTAAAGGTCATCCTAGCGCTCGACTTTCAGGCACTGTAGGCGTTCAATGTAGCTTAGCTGATTGCCTATATCAGAGCGCAATGCAGTCACAATTTAGGGACCAGCGAAATTTCGACCATAGTATGATGGTAGAGGCAGTCAGAGGCTCGTCTCAGGGTAAGGAGATCATACTACAGCATTAAATTTATTTACAAGATGGCTAGAATTAGGTAATAAGAGAAAAAGTAAATCTGATTGTAGACCTACAAAAATAACAACAGGTTTGAGTTTTTTCATGAAATAAACCACCCAATTAGCTATTCAGTATTGGGTACACTACCTTCACAGCCATGGAGTATGAGTTCATAATGTCAAACCTATGGAGAATAAATACCGGGGAGAGATAAAGATCCATAATCAATGTTTATGGTTTCTGACATCAAAGAAACAATAGGTGGTGGTTTATTGTGGCCCCATACATTTTCAATGGGAACTTTGTAATTGATGGATGATAAAACTAGGAAAAAAGGTATGTTCATCACTCAAGAATGAGCATGGAATTATTTTTTAAAAAATAATCAAAAGGTTTTTATTCAGTAGTTTAAGTCATTTCCTGTAACCCATTTGGCATCCAAGCAACTGCCGGTGTAGGGTCCAAATATATCAATGGCCAGTGGGTCAACGAGGTATTTCGGTCCCTGATGACTGGTCATGATCAGCTTGGCATACCTTGATGACACTCTGGCCCTCTGCACCTTACTAATATCACAGTGCTGGCACGCAGATCGTGAAGAATTAAGTTTTTGCAGCAAGCTCAGAGCCTATGTAATCTCTCGAGCCTCTCTAGTAAGTCTAGGCAACGTATCTGTGCGTGACTATCCAAAGCTCAAAACTCCATATAGACTGTTGATACTGAGGTAAAGGTAGTACAGTAAATAGGGACTGTCATATAAAACACAAAGGAACAAGGGAATATCATATACATCAATCTACTTATTGCTGCTCGAAATAATGATAATTACATAGAGGAACCGTATCGGGTCTTGATTGCTATCCCAGCCCTAGTAATTTTCCCCCAAAGATTTTGGGAACTCGTACTTAATGTCCACGGAGTATTCTAAAAAAACACAAATGGAGGAGTATGTCACAAATGTTAGCCAATTAGTCAGCGTGAGGGGTGAGATAAATTCAGAAACCTATTCAAGTCTCCGGTCAGAACTCTATCCCATGTCGTTTGAATCGCTGCATAATCCAGGCGGCTTCGCGCAGTTGATTACTACACTATCCAAACTCGATGGGATACGAGGTCCACATTTCGCCGACGTCTATATTCCATATAACGGTGGATGGCACAGGGCGCCGTATACAATGTATACTGTCAACCTGGAGTGAAGAAGGCCATGACTGTATTGATGATTCTAACAGTGTGCAAATAGTTCATAATATATTTGATCTAAACCGATGCATCCAGATAGCATTTGATTCGTAAACGTATGTTTCTTGGAAAATCTCTTATCTTTTATGTTAAAAGGAAACCGAAACAGGTTCCTGCAATCAGTTGAATCATTTTAATTTATATCATGGTCAAAATCCAGTCTTGGGGTGGGTTATTTACTCACCAATCTTTAGTTACCCAATAGTGTTTATTTAGTCGAAAATATTTTTTTTATTATAGTAATCGTACATATTAAGCAATTGATATACTATTTGAATTCAACAAATGCGATAACTAGAAATGATAAGACACTATTGTGCTGGGATGTTAAAGCTTGAAAATTATAGACATTACAATTGTCTCCGATACATGAAATGGGACATATAAAACCGTCGAGTCTCCATTAGGTTGCACCTAATTTCACCTTCTACCCCATCTCCTATATTACGGCCATATGGGATGATAAGTGTCTCTTTTCGTGCCTGACAGGGTAGACTAAACTATTTGTCACCAAGGAAGCTTAAGTTTATAAAATACAAGACAATTTATTGTTGCGTCACGTATACCCCTTGTAGCTGTCACTGTTTTCTTGTGATTATTTTCGGATTGCAATGTCTTATCGATGAAGGGTGATACAATATATAATTTTGGGAGCAAAATGAGCAAAATGCAAGAAAGTTATGACAAATGGTCTTTCTGAGGTAAAAAAAAAAAAAACCACGTTATGTTGCTAATGGTAGAAATTACAAAAATATTACACAAAATTTGACCTCTCATGAACTTGACATTTTTTCCGAGGTAGTTTTACTTTAGATTTCTTTTCTTTATCTTATGCGATAAAAAATGGACATAAATTCTTTTTTGTCCAGAAATCAGGCTCACAGCCCCCCCCCCCTTCCAGAAATTGCCCTAGACAGGGTACCTTGAGTGTACCTGCTCAATTATCTGGAGAATTTTCAATACTTTTACTAATAACCTATTGTGTTATGCTTCATTTCAATACTTTTACTAATAACCTATTATGTTATGCTTCATTTCTGGGCAAAAGCACAAAAGAAATTCATCCAGCGGGAGATGTGACGGTAACGCCATTCACCATCCGGATAAGCTCGACCATTTATGACTTCACTGTAAGTAGCATGATCGTTTAACCGTACATGTATGTTGCTATACAGGTTGTGGTTTCCATAAGGCAGAGTCTGGACAAACAACCGACCCTCTCTGTGCAAGAGTTTGTTAGTGGTGTGCTCAAAGTGTCAAATCCACTGAGGTGACCGAATTCGCATGGAATACTCCTGAGATAATGGGACAATGCGACCGTGTGAATATATGCGACCGTGCAAACACATGCGAAAATATCAAATGGTTTTAATATTACTATATGCATGCCGTAAATAACGTAATTACTAACCGTTGCCATGTATACGGTAACAATCACTTTCCTCACTACCGTGCAGTAATGTACGTTACACCTCACAACATTAAATCCTACTAAAATCCGTAAATACATAGAAAATGTGAGGATAAACCATAAATGAACGTGTCGCTAACTTCATATTGAGCCATGTAGATTGTAGCTCAATGGATCGTACGATGTCAGAATCGTGAGTGTGAAACGTACGTTATGCTGTGACCCCTGTGTACCTAAAATCAGATTTTAAATGGCTGTTATGGCTAGAATCTTGCTGTTTTTGAGGTAAATAATAATATAGAAGCAGTATACCTGTGTTTCCCGGATGTTTCAAACTTGTTCTAAAGAACTCGTTTTCAAACATCCGGCGAAACAGGGAGCTGTTTCAAAAGTCTAATGAAGTCTCACCAGCGGCACGTCGCATTTCAAAGCGAGAGGCTGCAACAGCAAGCGGTACTTGGAATCAAAGCGGCAGCAAAACCGCTACCAATACCCAATAGCGAGCGGCACCTCCATCCCGACAGCGACGCTTCAAGTACCATTGTTAGCTCTCGCTTTGGCGGTGAGTGCTCTCGTTTAGCACCCTCCCAACTTTTGAAACAGCTCCCAGGAAAACAGTTTCTCTATATTATCGCATGCCAGTCGCATGTGCACACCAAGCGAGAAACGCAGCGATTTCCCGAATCGCCAACACAATATGGCCTATATGTGCGGTATTATTTCACATTTCACCTGATTATTGCTCCCGAGGCGCTAAATTATCATTAGAAGATATTACTATGAAATAATATCTCACATACATGCCATTTTGTAGGGCGATTCCAGAGATCGCCGCCTTGACTCGCTTGGTGTGTCCAAGATATGTCTTAGATTAATGGCATGATCCTACAGGGCCTTCAAAAGTAAGTCAGACTGCACCCACTCTACACAACATGGGGAGTTCCGACACTTCTGTAATTTCTGTGACTCGGTCGGCTGCCAGTGCCACCACGTCATAAAGGACTGCCAGTGTGATCTCAATGACCAAAATAAAAGTTAAAAGAAATCTTAATTATAAAGAGGCGAAATTGGACTTGAATTGTTTATTCAATTTAACACAGTTAATTTTCAATGGTGAACATTGAGATAGTTCATAACAGTTTATGATGATATCAGAGTAATCTCATGTCCTGCAATTACGAAATTTGATATTACAAATGTCCATTAGATTATATACAAAATTTGAATCCCTGAAAAGGAGTTCTAAAATTCTCAAATGTGAGAAATATGCCAACAGGCATGGGCATAAAGCCCTAGTTGAGAGTCTATGACGATTTGGTGTCGGTGGGCGGGTTCTGAACTTGAAGCTCCTGGGAGTAGACTGTAGTTTGTCCCGCTGTCACCAGGGCCAGGGCGCTCAGGCTCCCCCCCCCCCCCCTTCGACCAAAGAATTATATGGAAAAGGGCCACCAATTCGCCCCTAGAATTACAGTCCGATTTCTAATTAGCCTCAATCAAGAAATGAATATGGTTAGGATCATATTGTTTCATTTCCAATCAATTTTGAGCCCAATCATACTTTTTGTGTAATTGACATATGTTTTGATTTTTAATTTTTTCTGTGCCATGGCCTACTTAAATTGAATAATTAAGTGACAATTTGATAACTAGAAAATAACACAAATTTTATGATCGGGCGTAAAAGTGAAAGGTTTCTTAAATGATTGAAGCAATTTTTGACCCTAATCATATTTATTTATTTACTGACTGGATAAAACCCAAACCTTCTAATTGCATGGGGTTTTTTTTATAATTCCACGTTCGTCAATGAAAAATGAGCATATCATTTGTTCTTAGTTCTCAACATTCACCTCTTTAGCCCAGTTAGACTTATAACAGACTTTGTGTCGTGTTTCAATTTTCTCTAACAGGTTTGGCGCGGCAATAACTCATTGTTATTGGTGGAAATAAATAAATAACCCCTATAGAAAACCTCCGGACACCTATCACAGGGTAACTTTGATAGTTCATGTCCCCTTTATTCCAGTTACCTATTGAATTCATCGGATAATATTGCATGATACCGGCAATAAATGTACTGGGAACGGTATTCACTTCTATGTTGTCCTGCTTTGAACCGACGAATATATATGCGGTGCTGAATGCAATTTTATGCTTTTAATGCTGGGAATACATAATACGTTCCGATGGATTCTTAGAAAACCTTAGGATAAAGCACTCGCCTAGTATTTACAAAAGACAATTTATGCCCGCGATCCTTGAATTTCACACCACTTTACGATTCCCAAAAACAATAATAACTGTAAAGAGAAAATATCTACACTTGGTCTACGGTTTCTCTATTTGATATCATACACTATGGAACCACTTCATAATTTATTTCAGCTAACGATTATTTGAGACTAGCTTGAAATAATCATGGACGGAACGTGTTTAGCTTAAAAGATATGTTGGCAAGAATTCTTGGGTTGACGACTGCTGGTGCCAATAATTTGTTAGCAAGGGCCACCTGACTTTTCTCATCCTGAAAAGATGTGGGTGCAGTCGTCTGGTGTAGACAGAAGTGACATTTCCCACTGAAAAACTTGCAATACAGGTGCTGCCTTTCAACGCCACCTAACGGAAATTTCCTTAGATATGGCTGACTCTGCTTGCATGCATAGAGATATACAGCATTCAAAGCTTAAATATGAACAGTGGGTGTGATTGCAGGTGCGTTGCTTTTTGATAGATTAAATTGCTGGAACAAACTAGGGTATTGTATCAACAAGTCTAGGCTGTCTAAACTTTATAGTTAATGATTATCTTGGTTTTAACTTGGGAAAAGACAAACATATTATAGCTAAGCTTGCCAGGGTATTAGTGTGTATGCAGTTTCGGTGTCCTTGTGTTATCTAAGGTATATCTAAAGTAACATTGAGGTGATATGCATGTATAACACATCAAATTGGAGCTCGAATACTATAGAATATGGTGCAATCGCTGTTATTTCTATGGAAATGATGTGCATGGGTACACATGACACACATATTACGCTTATGCACTCCGTGGTCCAGTGTTTGGCTTCAGGCATGGCGTAATTAAGCAGATAATGTGCGACACAAGCCTGCAAAAAAGGCCTATTAAGATATTTATGGCATTTACACTAGACTGGTATTGGCTGTGATTTAAAAAGAATTTATGTAAAAGACGTACCAAATGCGTTTATACAAGGTTTACCATTAGATGTTACTTACTTTTAAGATGGAACTGCATCGAGATCCATAGATACTGAAAATATGCCATGGGTTTTGGTTGCATAGTAATCTCACGAGAGAAAGCCGAGTGAGGTTATGCAGCAAACTAAAATGAATGGCATATTTTCAGTGGCTATGGATTAGGTGGGGTTCTATCGTAAAACTGGATGAGGTTTAATCTTGTCCACCGTATTTCACGACTGGAGTTTGGCAAAGTGACTTCATGAGGCGAAGCCGAGTGAAGTCCGGAGCCAAAACTTCAGGAGTGGAATGCGATAGCCAAGATTAAAACGAATCAGGTTTTGATTTTATCCTACCCTATCTCCTCGATTTTGGAATATTACGTGATAACAATGTTGTATGCCACTAGTGGCATATAAAAGTCTGTATGCCAGTCAGCGTGGCATACGGAAAGCTAATGTTAAGCCTATGGGATTTTATATTAGGGGTAGGATAAAGATTTTATCTCCCCTCTATCACTGATATTGGTGACATCATCCCCCAATGAGTATTTTCCTTCAATACTCCATGGCCGTTGGGTAAAAGCTCCCAATTTTAAGTCTATGGGGACGTTTTAACAGGGGTGAGATAATGTACCGACCTGGCCGCCTGTGTAAACCTCATCATGTATGTATACACGTCAAATAATTAGTAGAGATTGAGCGAGAGTTAGTAGTGTTATTGTTTATTGCACGACGGGCAGGTCACAATTTACAAAGGATGCAAATTATAATTGCATCCAATATATAGGCGTATTTCAATATGAAAACATACGACAAATATCTACCTGTAGGTGATGGTGTTAAGATTAATAAACTCAAAAATTTGTGCTGTGCCAATCGGATCTATCGGAGCCTAAAGCTCAGTCTGCGTTCATTTTATTAATTACCCCGACAGAAGTCTTGTTGAACCTGAGATCACATCCAATGTGAGGAGTCCAATTTTAGATCGACTTGAATACTGCAACATGATGCCTCCAGGCATTCTCATACCACTGCAACATGGTGGAGGGATGCAGGACAATACCTGCAAGCATTCCCTAGGCTACTGCGGCTTGATGCCTGTCTGTATTTCGTGGGTATACAGTCCGATGCCCCCCAGTATTCTCTGGCCCACTGCAACATAATACCTTCATGCTCCCTCCTGAGTTCTCTCAGAATGATGCCTAGAAGTTCGCCAGGGCTACTGCAGCATGATGCTCCAAGGCATTCCCTCGGCTATCGTAGGTTAATGCATGAAGACATAATCGTGAAAGATTACATTGTATATGGAAGCGAGGGCCCGCCTTGTGTCACAAACAATTTTTTTTCCATATTGTCATCATCAGACGATAATGTCGTGTGTCCATATAACTGATGAGGATGCATACCCAGTACTTTGATAAATGAAGAACTAAATACTATCTAAGAATCAAGGTATTTACTGCAGGGAATGGTTCGGCTTAGCAGTATTTGGTATATGAGCGGATGGACTCAGCATATTTGGTTGGGAGACATTTGGCACGGCATAGCGGTGATCAGCTGATCGCTGGTATTGAGATCAGACATCAGCTGATCGATGTTTACTAGGTCACCGCCTGGAGTCGCAAGACCTATTTTATTTTTTCGGGTTCACTGCAGTGCAAAGCCGCACAATACAGTCAAACTTAGTTATAACAGGGTTCAAGGGACCGGAAAAGTCACCTTCTTGTAACCGAGGTTTGTTGTGACCGAGTTTGTTGTAATGAAGTTTACCTGTACAATCAAAACGAGGGACTGCTTCTTACAAATATTACGCAAAATATTCATACTCTATCACCCCCAAAACAGCTTTCAAAATAAATCGTACAATCGGTAAACAATTTGAATACAGAAATGATCTCACTTGGAAGTGTATCCCAAGGAAGGGCAAAAAACATTCCCTTTGTATAAGCCAGCCAGAGAAAATTCCACCTGACCGAAGTCTTCACTTTTGACGATTCCTACTATTGTAATTCAAATGATTCCTTTGAAAAGATATGTTGAAAGAGGCAGTAAAATCCACAGCCTTTACCAACCTCTTTGCGACCATGATAGAGAGAACAGGGAGCCGGGCCCTTTAAAATGATTACTTTTAATAGACCCAACTTTTTATTGATTTCATTTGATTCATGAAAAAGGACAAGATCCTAGGGCCCGTTTAATAATCTTAGATTGTACATTTAGACCCTTCTCTGTATGCCATAGAGACCTAGCGACGATGTGGGTCAAATTTATTCAACACTTATGGACGACCTTAGGGAAGACTAATACTGTCTTAGCTAACAGACTTCAATATTATTAAACAATAACCTTTGTGCGAGTTATAGAAAAGGGCCTCCATGTACGATCCAAGATTATTAAACGGGCCCCAGGGACGTGTCCCCTGTGGAGTTTTCTATAACCAACATAGACAACACAAGACGCCAAAAGCCATTCAATACAATTACATGTACACATGCATTGCAAGACAAATGTGTGTTATTCTTTCAGTTTCACCATAGAAACCCTTATCAACACAGCAGGTGTATATCCTTTATAACTTAAACTGACTTGTGAAATGTCCGATGAGTCCAACCAGTATTGCCTGTTTACTTTAGTGTCTGAGAACAAGTATTTGAAGTTGAAATGCATAATAAACAGCGTATAAATGATACATGCATTTTTATACTTTCTCACCTATAGTTACCAGGTGAAATGTAAAATTTATGAGTAATGATAAAGCGTTATGTGTTTTCACGGGGCCTAGCGTCGAGCTCTTTCCCCACCACGTAGCGACCACGGAATAAAGAGAAGCTGGAAACGGGCCGCGGACGACGCCGCAGCCTCATTAACATACCCGTTGCGGCGTTCTGATTGGTCGGCGCGTCACATGATTGTCATGTGACCCGTGTTGTCGTTTGTAAGGCCGGCTGCGTTCGATGTTTGCACATCGCCTGTTCGTGTCGGCTTAGCTTGGGGGTTACTACGTGTATTTCCACGTAGTTCCACAGAGTTTTTCGACCAGAACAACTCTATACATGGGGTTTGTGCAAACCCCACTGCCAAGTTCGTTCAGAACATGGAGGAAACCCAAGGTGAGTGTGTTTCTTCTTCCCTTGCTGGTGGTCGCCAGCCCGGTCAGTTGTTTGACTTGACAGTACCACTGTCACGTCGCATAGCTGTGTACATTATCTTGTTGAAATTTTTTCCAACCACGGAATCTGTATGGAAGTCCAATGGAACGAAGAAATTATACACATAATGATAAAGCGTTACCTGTGTATCCTGCAGCTCCAATGGCGCCATAGTGCATGTTGCTTCAAATATAACCTAAATAATGGCAGAATCAAGAAATATAGTACTAAATAAGACCAAAATCTCTCAAAAACACAATTTCTCAACTAGACAAAATGTTAACAACATAACTCGCGCTGAAATTCCTCAAGTTTCAGTTAATCCCATCGGCACAAAGATTCTGTGGCAATTCCGTTCGACAGAAAACGTTTCGTTGAGAGATAGCTTTCAGGAAATAGATAAAATGATTGGAAAGGGTGCACGTGCTGTAAATACCGTCTACAGTGCCAGCTGAAGGGAGGGAGGGGGGCTCTACAGACAGATAAGGCATTCTCCCGTGTCTGATCAGAAATACCGCAGCGTAAATCAATAAGGTTGAAAAGGGTATTAATATTGTCTTTTTTCATTTCATCCCATACCATCAGCCCGAGCTTATAAGGCTAGTAATTGGTACAACCAATTACATTTCATTAATTGAGGCTGGCTGTGCCGATAAAAAAAACCCACTTCCCGTGGCACAGCGCAAGCTCCTGAGATACTCGTCGAGCATAGATGGTGAGCCGCTGGAAGCTGCCTGTTTGGGATCAAAAACATCCTTTGTGCCAATTTGTCTGATATCCTGATTGTCTTCCATGGTTGTGCAGGGTTTTGTCATGTGTATGTATGTGTTCCCTGCTCCATAGTAGGAGTTTGCGTCTAGTAATTTCTCTGGATTATTACCTACCACATTTAAAACGTGTAAATTCTTTCGGATCTGCTTGGAGTTTCTTCCGCACATATAGACAGAGTGAACCAGACCTAGGCTTGAAGATTGAAAGGCCACGAGAGTGATAATCTCGTGAAGGCAAAAACTCAAATCTGCTCTTCCTTTTTTCATTTCTCTACTTACATGTGTTTGTTATTTCTAAAAAAAATAATATTCTATGTATACTCACACGCACATGTACATATGCACACAAATGCTCAGATATGTATATTAAAGCATTTTATAAAAGTATAGGCTTCCCTTAGCACTTTAAATCTGCTCACAGGCCCGAAAATGAGTGGAAGAGACATGACACTCGTCCTTCATTTGTAAAAGTAGAGTGTGGGGGGGTTAACCCCCCTTCTTACATCATTGCAGCACAATCAAATACTCCCCGCCGTAAACTGACAGAAGTTTGAAGTCTTCCTACTGTGTGGGATACAACCACACTCTAGAAACAAACCTGCTTGGAGAGTGAAAGCCTATCTATCGCTGTCGAAGGATTCGTTTCCCCTCGTTTATTTTTCACTCTCTTCTCTGTGTTTAACGCGAGATCTCTTATCTACTGATGACTGTGCACAAACTACCGGGGGCCAGTGAACACTGTCCCTGGGGTGGTGGTGAATGGAAGGGGCCAAGGTCAATGTGTCTTAGGAGGTCGTAAACAACTGAAGTCAAGTTTTGTGACGAACGGCACGTATGGATTCCAGCCCCCAACTGCGATCCCTGGCCTTTGAAATCAAAATTTTATGTCTGGATTGGTGATGGGAATAGTCTGGAGAATATATCATTGTGGGAATTTATTACAATGGGATCGCTTGTGTTTTTATCAAGGAGCCCTAAATCTTCTTTTTTTATTAATCTAAGTGCACCAAGTTCAAGTAATAGACATATTCGGAATTTCACCCCTTAAATGTAGCATGTAGTTCAGTGATTCATTTACATTTTTAAGGTTTAAACACATCTTTATGAATTAATTTCTAGTTATAAAAATTGTAGGCCTGTTTCTCTTTCAACCAGTATATATATATATATATATATATATATATATATATATATATATATATATATATATATATATATATATATATGCAGATCTGATATGTTATTACAGTCACGGAAATCTTGTAGAAGCTTATCAAATTAACAAGACTTCCATGAGGGACAACGATGTAAACTCTATAGAAATAAAAACTGCTTATAAAAAATAACCTTAAGTTCCAGTATCTCTAATTACGCGCAGTAGTAAAACGATGTTCCCGTCCACGTTATAATCCCGATCCGAACACGTGACATGAGACGTTTACAGCGAGGTGTTTACACCTCGCTGTAAACGTCCCGTGTCACGTGTGGAGATCCGGATTATTGCGTGTACAGGTGCAACGTTTCATTTTTACTACATTACTCAAAAACATTCTTACATTTACCTTAGTTTTAACCGTGTTTTGAGAGCCATACTTAGTCGAATTTGGGCACAGAATGGTCAATGTGAACCCTAGTTTTCGCTTTGACCATGGAATGCGGATCCGATGTTATCGCATAACAACACGCATAGCAACCTGCATAGGAACACTCGCTTTCACGTGTCAACTGGCACGAAACTGGAGGGAAACCGTCAGGACAAATACGTGGTAGTTTCCCCATCGCACTCCCGTTTTTTTCTTTAGGTGAATGCCAGGTTTATTCATGTTTCTATTGCTGTACTTCAATATATTTCTGTAATTCATATATATTTCTTTGATTTTGTAGTATTTCGGTGTGTTTTCTTTATGTATCGTAACGTTAACATTGCCAATATCGAAGTGATAAACAACGTCAACCATTTTAAAATAATGTCATAACCCTGTTTGTTTACACCGTAAAACGAACCATGATTTGCTGCACAGCCATGCAGTACATTGTGGGGAGCAGTGTGTAGTATTCACATCACTTATGGCAGTAGGTATAGAGTAAAGCCGGTGCCGATACCAGGGCCCTGTTTTTCAGTCACGGCAATCATTATTACCGATACCCTAAGATCGTACAGCGAATGTACGACATTTTGGAAGACAAAAGATGGCGGGTGTTCTATAGTCACGATCGTAGTGCGCCACGGGAGATCGCCGCTAAAAGTGTCGTCCGCTAAGATTAGTATGGAACTGTCTTAGGTTCTAGAACAAACCACTGTGCGTATATAGAGGATTTTTCGTGCTTCCCATACGAATTAAGCGATGGAATTTTAACATGAGTAAGGGATACATATGACCTATAATTGTATTAAATATAAAGACAATCGGACCCACGGTCCCGAAGATATCGCCGTTTGAATTTGAAACATCGGGCTATCGATCGGATATCGTACAAGCACTCTCCTAGCAGATCTTTCGCGGTAAAGAGCGCGGAATCTCTGCTGGGAGAGTGAAGCAACCGCAGAGTGAGGGTAGAGCTACACTAGCCACCAGAGCAGCGTTTGCTATGACGAAATTTCTTTGTTTAATTCCTACAGGAAGTGAAGTTTCCCATTATATACGACATGTCCATAGATGTCTTAGGGCTATGATACTTTGGGCGACAAATTTACCCACGTGACCCTACGATTGTCGTGACTATAGCACACCTCAGACCACCGTACGTGTCGAAATCCGACGACATATGGCCGATCCTCTAAGATATCACGTCTATAGGACACTGACAGCTGAAACATGTCGTTATGAACGATTGTCGTGACTGAAAAACAAGGCCCTGGGCCCTGTTTTTCAGTCACGACAATCGTTATTACCGATACCCTAAGATCGTACAGTGAATGTACGACACTTTGGAAGACAAAAGATGGCGGGTGTTCTATAGACACGATCGTAGTGCGGCACGGACGATCGCCGCGAAAAATGTTGGCCGCTACAACAAGTATAGAACTGTCTTAGGTTCTATAACACATCACTGTGCGTATATAGAGGATTTTTCCACTTTCCGACAGAATTAAGCGATGAAACTTTAACACGAGTAAGGGGTACATATAACCCATAATCGTACCAAAGATGAAGAAGAACGGCCTTACGGTTCCGAAGATATCGGTGTTTCAATTTGAAACATCGGGCTATCGATCGGATATCGTACACGCACTCTCCTAACAGATCTTTTGCTGTATAGCGCGCGGAATCTCTGCAGGGAGAGTGAAATAAGCGCAGTCGATATCAAGGTCGCCGCATAAATTAGATCACGTGATGGTAGGGGTACACTGGCCACCAGAGCAGCATTTGGTATGTCGAAATTCAAACGCCGATAACTTCATAACGGTGCGGCCAATTTTCTTCATATTTGGTACGATTTAAGGTTATATGTATACCTTACTCGTGTTCAAATTTCATCGCTTAATTCTCACGGGAAGCGAAGTTGCGCGTTTGGTACGACATGTCCAGAGTGGTCTTAGACATACAACACTTATGGCCACTATTTCCACTCCATTGGCCACCGACTGTCGTGACTATAGCACACCTCACACCGCCCTACGTGTCGTAGAGCAGCGATAATTGTCCGACCCTCTAAAATGTCGCGACTATAGCACTCTCAGAGCAAAAACATGTCGTTCATAACGATTGTTGTGACTGAAAAACAGGGCCCTGAATTCTGCACGTATATCATATCTGACACTTACCTCAGTAAGTAAAGACGGGACTAAAGTGCACGGATCTATAATGAAAAGGCTTACTGCTCATTACTAGATGACCATGTGTAACAGTAGGCCTAATGCTACTATTTTGATGGTTTGTTTATGGAATGGTTTGTTAATTATTTAGTTTACTGGTGTCTCTAGGCAACTATTAAATCTCAGTTCACGGTCACATGTATTGTGTTCCAGTACACATGCGTATGCCTTCCTGATTTCATTCAATACTCACGTAAATTTATTGTTTTGCTTTGTACAAAAGGGACCTGGATGAAAAACACGTTTGAATGCTTCATCATGAGGATCATAGAAAGACAACTGGTTATGGCGTATTAGATTAATCACCACTTCTGTCCACACTCTATTCCGATATCTATGACAGTCTGTGGACAACAATCTCGAGCCAAATGATTTTTTTTCTAGGCAGGTCCTGAAAGCAAAAATACTTACTACGAGTTATTCATAGTTAGAAAAAGATGATAATGATGGTCATTTTATTCGAAATGCAAACGAAAGTAAATAAGAACATGGAAAAGCGGCTTCGAGATTTCGGAATGGCATGCATACTCTTCGGGCATATAGATCAAAAAGATTCTCAGGGAGAGTGTACGGACAAGTACAGCTTGTGGGCCAAGGTTCCCTGTCCAAATGAATAATATAACAAGTAGAGGGACATTCTGAGAGACCTCGAACTTTGCAAAGACAATGGAAAATTAAAAAAATAAAAGATCATTTGAAAACTTATCAATTAAACTATTTCTCTAAACAGATATTTGAGGCCTTTTGATACAAGAGAATATTGTATCTGAATATGGAAAACCCAGGAATCAATGTGTGTATATAGGTCAGGCGTCCAAGCTAGGTACGGATTCGAATTCGAAGCTACGGATTGGCGGATTTGATTCCACCAGATACAGTAGTGAAAGTCCGATACAATCACCTAGGGCCCTGCCCCCAGTGCTACAACCTAGCGCCATGTAAAGGAATTACAGTGTGCATATTTATAATGGTCTGGACGGGGGCGCCACACACAGAAATGTGGTCGTTCACCGATCAGTGTCCCCGAGTTGACCAACACCTCGAATCGTAACACGAGATTAATTGTTCCTTAAAATCCAATGCACATCTACCGATTTCGGAACATCGATGTAGCTTTGTCGGCGACAAAGGAACGGTACATTGTCTCTTGAACGGTACTTTGACCATTGCCTAACTGCCCCACAGCTGCCGACTAGATCCAACTCCGTAAAGGATAGGATTCATGTACCTCACAGCGTGTTTGTCTGAGACAAATCCTGCTGAGATCCTGTACTTGAATATAATCTCTTCTTCTAAACTGTAGCGTTCCATTTCCCTGAGGCATGTTACCCCTAACAAGGAACAGAATCTCATGAGATTTTGAACCTTTTGAGGTACAGGAATCCCGTATGAATTCCACTCTATGATGCCTCACCTGAGATAACTACCGTTCCTTTGTCGCCGACAAAGGTACATCAATGTTCTGAAATCGGTAGGTGTGCATTCGACTTTATCGGTGGCCTGTAATCTCAGAGAAAATCTCGTGAGGCAGCGAAGTTTGATTTGCAAAATTCAAGGTATATCAGAAACCAATACCTGTCCCATTACATATATGGACAGGGGAAGAGTCTATGATTAGGAGCAGAGCACAGAACGTCCAGCCTGTTTGAAAATAGTTGGTAGACTGGCGATTTAAAAAGAGTTATGTGACTAAAAGGCGGTAAACTTACATAGGTGAGAAGTTGCGTAAGTGTTTGCCTGAAGCAGGTTTAGCAATGGCCAAATGATTAGCAATTTACAATTACCTTGCATTGGCCTTCGCTTCATGGTAATCGTTTTGTTCGAGAACAAACTTCGGATGATTCACCATTAAATAGAATCCTTTGTGATGTTCCTTGCATTTAAATATGATACTCTCAGGGTGATGTGGAATACATGTCATATTATTGTTCTGTTTTGTTGTGAAATCGAAACTAGGGAAATACATACACTGCATTCTACACATCATGGTGTCTGACTTCTTCCTTCCTCACTCTCACAAATAATACACTGATAAAGCAACATATCAATACATTCCTGACTTAAAAAGTGTGTGTCTAACCTTTCAATATATTTGCATTTATTTCATGATATAGTTTGAATTACATTTGTGTTCTACCAACACTCAATGATCATCATATCAACCTTATAAGAAAACAACATGGATTTAAAATGTCGAAGTAAATTGTCCGATACGTCTTTAAAGATGCCAATTTTGCTCAACCGAATTTCAATAATTTGTACTGGATCTTTCTCTGCATGGGCTATTAATTTATCATGATTTTGTCACGTTTCCTAAAATACTGACACCAGTTGATTTTTATATCAGTCTCTAAGATATATACATTATACATAACAGAATCTTTCAGGCTCCCAATAACTTATATGATCTGACCATGACATGTCTGAAATTCAGAAAGCTGGTCATGTTGAAATATACTGTAGGGTTGATGATTTGTCGTTCTTGAAAGTTGTATGATTAGTGAAAAAGGTGAATGCGATATGTAATGTATGATGGCAGAGGGCGTGTATGTCACTAGTGTCGCTTGTAGCCAGTAGGCGGAGCCACTAAACCGTCATTTCTCAACAAAGGGCGAAAGAGTGTTTTTCTATCTGGAGGTGTAATCAGTTTTCTTTTCACAAAGAAGGGATTTTATTTTGTCTTCTATGATTTCCAAGGAGTATGTGAACTTGCATTTTCTTTGAGTGTTAAAGGAAAATATAGTGTTTTATTACCCACCGATTACGGAGTCTCCAAAGAAAATGTATAGGGCACCTAGAAACAGCTACCTGGAGATTCTGGCATGTCAGAATCTCCTGCAGGAGATTCCGGAAAAATAGTCCTATCCATAATGAGGTTGAATCATCATGTACTTTGAAATAGATTTCTTGAATGTTCATTCAATGTTAATTATTTAGAATCAATACTAATAATCTCATTTTCCATCAGAAATCATAACAATGACACACTTTGCATGCTAAAAGTACAGGATTATGGCGAACTATATTATTGGTGTAAGTCTACACCGAATTACTGCCACGCTTAAAAGTGCTAAATGTATTACAGAAACCTTTTAATTGCAACAGACCTGTTATTAATCTTGTAGGTGGGTAATAAATACAATAACGACTGGTATTGTATACGATTGACCGTAATCTCCTCGTAGTTGACGACGTAATATCCTCGCTAATCGCTCGGATATTACTACGCGTCGACTACTAGGAGATTACGGCCACTCGTTCACAAAACCAGTCATTATTGTGTATATATTCGTATGTGGCTCATTCTCATAGAAGCAGTGCATTAGAGTTTAGGGGGGGGGAGGTCCAATTTTTTTTTTGAAGGAATCAGAAAATGAATATGTGGTCCTAATGTCTATTGGGTGGGGCAATATTCCCTCAAATATTATTAGTTAAATATTATAAATGTGGCCATGGTGGGTCACGGAACATAGTTCTGAATGGTACACCTTTAAAGGTTTACTTTCCCATGAAGTATTAAAAAAAATTCTAAATTTTTTTTTATTTCTCTAAAACCTCATAAAAAAATATATACCAAAACGGGCACTCTGTAAGATACGGTCACGCTGCAAGACCCCTTTTATACTATAATGTACTGTATGTGTTTAATAAGGCTCAGAAAATATCCCATTGCTCTGCGAGCTCGTGGAATATTTTTATCGAAAGAAACGCGGTATGTGAGTATGTACCAGTAAGGTATATATATTTTATCTTAATACTGCCCCTCCACCATACTTCCCCTCTACAATACTGCCCCTCCACCATACTGCCCCTCCATCCTACTGCCCCTCTACAATACTGTCCCTCTTCCCTACTACCCCTCCACCATACTGCCACTCTCAAATACTGCCCCTCCACAATACTGCCCCTCTACCAAACTGCCCCTTTACCATACTGGCCCTCTACAAAACTGCCCCTCCACCATACTGGCCCTCAACCATACTACCCCTCCACCATACTCCCCCTCCACGATACTGCCCCTCTACCATACTGCCCTTCCACATACTGCCCCTAAATGACTGCTCCTCAACCGTCCTGCCCCTCACGCATACTGCCCCTCACCCATACTGCCCTTCAACTATACTAACCCTCACCCATACTTTCCTTCAACCACCATACTACCCCTCAGCAATACTGCCTCTCAGCCATACTGCCCATACACTATACTCCTTCTCTACCATATTGCCTCTCACTCATACTCCATAATCCATACTGCATCTCTACTATGCTGTCCTTAATCCATACTGCCCTTAGAATATACTGCCCCTCAATCTTACTGCCTTGAATTATACTGGCCCTAAACTATACTGCCCCTCATAGGGGTACTATGGTGAGGGACACTGTGATTTAGGGGCAATATGGTTGAGGGGGAGTGTGGTTGAGGAGTACTATGGTGAGGAACAGTATGGTTCATGGGCAGTATGGTTCAAGGGCAGTATGGTTTATGGGCAGTATTGTTAAGGGGCAGTATTGTTGAGGGACAGTATCATTTAGGGGCAGTATGCTGAGGGACAGTATCGTTTAGGGGCAGTATGGTGGAGGGGCAGTATGGATTAAGGGCAGTATGTTTGAGATGAAGTATTGCTGAGGGACAGTATGGTTAAGGGGCAGTATAGGGGAGGGACAGTATAGTAGAGGGGCATTATGGTAATGGGGCAGTATTGTAGAGGGGCAGTATGCTGTAGTATAGTAGATGGGCAGTATGGTGGAGGGGCTGTATGGTGGAGGGGTAGTATGGTGGAGGGGCAGTATGGTTGAAAGGTAGTATTGCTGAGGGGCAGTAGATTGATTAGCAGTATGGTGGAGAGACAGTATAGTAGATGGCCAGTATGATGGAGGGGCAGTATTTTGAGGGGTAGTATGGTGGAGGGCCAGTATGGTGGAGGGGCAGTACTTATAGTAGAGGGGCAGTTTTGTAGAGGGGTAGTATATTGTGGAGAGGCAGTATGGTTGAGGGGCAGTATGGTGGAAGGGCAGTATTGTAGAGGGTCAGTATGGTGGAGGGGTAGTATGGTGGAGGGGAAGTAGGTAGAGGGGCAGTATAGTGGAGGGGAAGTATAGTAGGGGGCAGTATGGTAGAGGGACAGTATAGTATATAGGCAGTATGGTGGAGGGACATTATGGTAGAGGGGCAGTATTGTAGAGGGGCAGTAAGGTAGAGGGACAGTATAGTAGATAGGCAGTATGGTGGAGGGACAGTATGGTAGAGGGGCAGTATTGCAGAGGGGCAGTAGGTTGAGGGGCAGTATGGTGGAGGGGCAGTATAGTGGAGGGGCAGTATAATAGAGGGACAACATGGTAGAGGGACAGTATAATAGATAGGCAGTATGGTGGAGGGACAGTATGGTAGAGGGTCAGTATTGTAGAGGGGCATTAGGTGGAGGGGCAGTATGGTGGAGGGGGCAGTATGGTGGAAGGGCAGTATAGGGGAGGGACAGTATATCCGATGGGCAGTATGGTGGAGGGGCAGTATGTGGAGGGGCAGTCTGGTTGAGGGCAAAAATGTTCATAATAAGATTGTACCCATTAAATATTTAATAATAGGAAAAAGTTGCATTTTGATGGTAAAAACCACTCTGTAAGAGGCAGCCCTCATTTGGGGCCTCCAAATACCATTTTCGCCATATAAAAAAAATATTGCTACGTACAATAATGCTGAATTTTGTATCATTTGCTAGTATGCATGTTAGGAGCAATTCAGATAAAAAAATTGTACCATTCAAAACTTGAATAAAACTGTAAAATGGCATTTTAATGGTAAAAACCACTCTGTAAGAGACAGCCATCACTTGGAGCCACTAAATACTATTTTCGCCATACAAAAAATCAATGTTATGTTCAACAGTGCTGAATTTTGTAGTATTTGCTCGTATGCATGTTAGGATCAATTCGTAATAAAATTTTACTGGTTGAAAATTGAATAATAGGAAAAAGTTGCATTTTAATGGTAAAAACCACTCACCAACCTTTTCCAAGATAGAACATTTGGAATTTTTTTTTAATTTGGATTTTTTTTTGCTGAAAATTAAATTTCAATGAGAGACTCTTAGGGGAAAAAAGAAAAAAAACACCCTCTTTATGGTGAAAAATAATTATTTATTAAAAAAAAAGGGTATTTCAGGCCATTGCTTAGAGGATTTTTGGTGATTTTTGACCTATTTTGACCTCCTGGAGACGAAAATATTGATATTTCACCAGTAAAACCTATACTCCCCCTCGAGCACTCGGGGAGATCTATCATTTAAAACAGAAAAAATAAACATTGCTGTTTCTTCTATAGCTAGTGCCCGCGTCCCCAATTCCGGAATCCTCCCCTTCCGAGCACCATTGAGCGTACCGCAGAGAGTACATCCTCTACTTCCACCTCCTGGCACTTGTAGGTATCCAAATCTTCCTGTTCCCAAGAAGATTCCACTGCATTAACCCTGGAAGGTTTTCCTGGGTTAGCATACTTCCCTAACAGCATACACCATTGTTCATAGGCGTCTACTATCCGGAGTACCTGCATGAAGTTCATGCCTTTCACATACTGTGTGATCTTCATGCAGTGCAGGGAAATCCAGCCTCGTTCCTGGATAGACTTCCATCAACAATTGTTGCAGAGCCAATCCGTAGCCGCGAGATGTCTCCTCCCTGCCTTGCATCCTCTTTAGAAAAGTGGGTCGCGGATCCAGTGTTACTAACTGACCACAATAGTAAGAGGCTACCTCCACCAACTCATCCCATTCCATGCTACCGGAACAGAGCATGAAGTGCATGAAGTGCAGCTTCCCCAGATCCATCTTGTAACGCCCGTTTGAGGTATGGCAGTGCGTCAACCTTATTCCAGCCGTTGCACTGTATATCCTCACAAAACCCGGCAAACCAGTGTTCCCACTCTATCCCTTTTCCGAAAGGTTTCAGGATGACAGTGTTGACAAGTTGAATACCTGATCCTGCTCATTTATCAGGTCGATAGAACTGAATCCTCTGTGATAGTGGGTTCTGGACTCTGGTAACCAGATCACAACTTGGAAGGTAAGCAGAAGCTCACCATCGGGGTCCTATTACCCCTTGCAGAAGCAGGACTGGGCGGTGTCCTTTCTGGATTCTCTGACTTCTGGGAAGGAGAGTACAGATTATTCAGGACATTCTGCCAGCCGTCACTGGGCATCGGCATCCATTTGGACACCTCCGTTGCAGTTCATTGAGCCTGGTCTTCCATGTATTTTAGATGTCCGTCCAGTAGCTCAATTTTGGCCAACTTCTCTGTCTCACACTGTGAAAGTTCCTCCAAGGCATGATGATGTTTAGCCACCTCCTCAGCAATCTCTCGGTTGTGTGCTTCCAACTCCAGGCACATCTCGAGCCTCTCTCCGCAGATCGTAATCAGCTAGAAATTCTGGCCCAAGTAGACCTCCCAGGTTTTTTCTTTACTGAGTCCCTCCAGATCCCTCGCAGGGCCATGACGGCTTTCTGTTCCCGGAATAAAGTTTTGGAGAACTGTCGAGCTCAGGTTCTGAGCAGCAGTTCTCTTCCTGCTTCTACCTTTCGAAGACTTCTGGGTGTTACCCCCTCTCTCCAGGTAAGGGGGCGAATCGCCATTCCGGGCAGGAAGATCGAGCTGAGAAATTACCTCCTCATTCTCAGCTTCCTGAGCCTGGGATCTGGTTTTTACACCAGGTCCGCTCATACACCAAAGATCTCTGGCTGTGCAAGCAACCAAAGATCCTGGTCATGGCACCAGTGTGGTGTTCGCCACCTAGCTAGTGGTCGGAAGATCTATCTCCGGAACACTAGTTCATGGCAATGTCCCACCCTATGCACTATTACGTATGAACCTAGTCACACAAGACACAACTCCACGCCTTTAATAAACAAGCATGTTTATTACAATTACTTGCCATAGTGATCCCCGGAAGATTACTTCCACAAGTACAGTACCCCAGCATGCCATGCAGGGTAACGCTGGAGAGGCTAATCTGAAAGACTCGCCTAACCACCAGGAAGGTTACGAGAACCCACCTGTAAAGTGAGGGCCCAAGGGTCTGCTCTTGTGTAGAGACGCGCGAGGACAGCCTGTCGACCTACTGTGAACGCTCAGTATATATACCCAGCATTACATAATCCGGGCCCCCGCCGCGCCACTCTCCTGTGCGGCGTTGCCTGGAATCACTACACAGGAAGGATTGACTCTCTGCGCCACCTTCCAAAGAACAGACAAAACACTGCTGGATTCCTGCCCCACTACATTCATTTTAACTTTGGGACTATGCCAACTCCCACGAAATAAACATGCCTATGATGACATGATGACATGAATGTAAGTGTTATGTTCCCACGATATCAGTATCATAAAGAGTAGTGTAGCTGTATGATAAACTGCGTAGAAGAGTGCCTGCCGTTTTAGTTTATGCCTTCAGTCATTGCATTATAAATACCATAACTATATATAGACAAACCACTGGAGCTCTAGAAATTAAGACCAGAAGGCAATATATCCCAAGAATCCTAGTGGAGTTCGACTCACCCATACACTTAAGGTATTTGGCTTCCATCTTTTTTCTCTCAAAGACTGAATGATATTTCAATTGATTTGTTATTTTGCCAAAGGTGCTAATTTACATAGGAAATTCTCAAGTCATTGATATATTTTAGGCATATCAATGACATTATGCCTTATTACGAGAAGTGGCTAGTTGCAAGAGGCTACAAGTCGATATTGGTATGACAAGACAAGGATTTTTTCACTTATTCACACCAACTCTTCCACTTGAGTCTCATAAGCATCAATTACATCATGGTAAACGAAATGTAGCAGTCGCCGGCTGTAGTCCTTAGGCCAAAATGGTCATGATTATCAAATCCAGCAGTTGAATGTTAATCTACGGATGTTTTAAACCAGACCCGTAGTTCGGTTTGTGATTAGTATAAACCTGTCCGGGGAGAGCTATTTATAAGCTCATTGATAATGCTCATTAATATAAGCTCATTGATGGTCACAGGCGAACCAGATACAATTAACCAAAGTTAGGTCATCCAGGTTCAACCATTGAGAGAGTACGGAAGACACTGTGTGAGGTCCCAAATCATCCATTCGTCACAGAAGGCCTGTAGCAAGAGACCTGTCAGCCTACTGCAAATCCAGCCTCATAATATACAAGGTAGGATACCTAATCTGGGTGAACCCGTGCAGACTACCAAATACCACACAGCAGGAACTGTCCTCTAGCAAAGAATAAACAAACCACCACTCAACACCCGCATCCTCTACATAAATGCATCTGAGCCAGTCTTTATGAGAACACAGAAAATATCAGTAAATATAGACGCGGATGAGCTTAATTGGATAAGATGCCAATAGGATATCGCATATGTGTCACTTATTAATGCGATTTATTCACTGAGAACTTACTTTTACGTTGAGCACTCTCATGAAGATTATTCCGTAAAATATTCAGCCCTGTGGAGTTGCGAGCGCTGAAAGGGTTAACTGTTGGGAGTCTGAATTTAAACTTCAGTCGAGGCTCTGAATGTAGAAACAAAAGTTGTATCCAAATGATAGACATAACCATACCATGTGAATTGGCTAAATTCACATGGTAAATATCACTTAGCAAAGAAGTATGTTGGTTGATAACAAATTCTGCACGGATAGCTATTTCAGAGTGTTGAACGAATGATAGCGTCGAGAAACTAAGGATTTTATTCTATTTCAATTGATTAATTCCATTTACCTTTAGCAGTACATAATGCCACTTGCATTATTTTTTTTAATTTCTTAATTCTTATCATTATTTCAAATTTCAGAAAAATGAAGGCCTTGATGTCAATCAGCATTTGTCTACTGATTATGACAATGTCATACCAGGCAGTGGTAGGTGTGCCTTCATAATGATACTCCAATCTTCTTCTTTTTTCCATTTGTACTGTACTGAAAATGATGTGATATATTATATCCAAATATAAGGAACGAAATCTATATCACGTTGACTATATACAATAGTTGGCTATTTTACTTACGTGGGAATAAAAATCCCATCTGTTTTGAAGGGGAAAGTGATTATTGGTTCATCTATCAGTTACTAGGAATAAATATGATGTTCATTGAAATAAAAAGAATCTAAAGGTTTGTGTTTTAGCCAGTGTTTGGTCATCTTTTTTTATCCTACCCCTAATATAAAATCCCATAGGCTTAGCATTGAGATTCCGTATGCCACGCTGACTGGCATACGGACGTTTGTATGCTACTAGGAGCATACGGAATTTTGATGATTTTCATTCATGATTTTGATATTAAAATATTGTAGAGAGGGGTAGGATAAAATCAAAACCTGATTTGTTTTAATCTTGGCTCCCATATGCCAAGTGACTCCTGGAGTTTGGTCCCGGATACCACTCGGCTCCGCCTCGTGATATCACTACGCCAAACTCCAGTCGTGGCATACGGGAGCCAAGATTAAAACTCAGCCGGTTTTACAATAGTAACCCACTTGGCACCTAGTCCAACTGCTATTTCTACAACTGCCTTTGTAGGGTCAAGTGGGTCAACGATTTTTTTCGGTCATTGGTTACTGGTCATGGTCAACTTGGCCTCTGCACCCTACTATTATCACAGATTTAGAATGCAGATAGTAAAGGGTTAGGTTTTTATCAGCAAGCTGAAAGTCTAGGTAACCTTTCTAACCTTTAGGCTGCGTATCTTAGCGTGAATATCTCACGCTCAATAAAGTGACTAGAAGACGCCAAATTAAACATGAATATTCATTTAGGTGTGTGTTACGTACTAAATGTACAAGGTGCACGTAGACCAATTCAATGTGTATATATATTTTTTTTTTTTTCGACAATATCTTTTACCTTCATCAGGTGATTTACAAATGGATAGTTAAACGACTATAATACAAAATTTGACATAGTTTTTAATATGTTCGAACAAGTAGATAATATTAGGAAACGTCCTTACTGTAGGCGAAACGTTTATTGTTCGAGGTCAATAACGGAAATATACGGCCGTATATTTTCCGTTATTGACCAAGATCTGGTTTCTCATTAGTAGGTAACCTCTTGTCATATAGTCGAAATATTCATCCATATCAGGGTGTCGTACAGATATAGCAATTGGATTATACAAATTTTTAGTCACATTGTTTATCCCTACTGCTATGTACACAGCATCCCATGATTTTCATCTAAGATGATACAGAATTTGGTCATCCAGAGTGTGAATAGTGGCTCCCCTGTTATACCTTACATCACACTCACCCAGCCGCAATTCATTTAACATTGAGTGCATCCCCCTAACCCGGGAGTCACCTACAATGAGATACTTAGTATTCATTATACCTGGTATTTTCATACATACACATAATGTGTTTGAGACAGACTCTTATACAGTTACTCACCTGATGTAAAGTTATGTGAGGTCCTTCCTACTCAAAACCCTTTGTCAGAATGTAATTTCGAACCAATGACCGCACCCCACTCGGAGACTGGCCAGCCAACCTCGGCGGTGCCACATGTCCAACAACAGATACCTAAAATAAAAATAATCCAGTTTGTTATTTCCTTATTTGTTTGTTCATTAATTTCATTTAATTTGTAACTCCTCTTCTGTACTCATTTCAGAGTAGCATTAAAAGCTCCCCTAACTCATTTTGTCAACATATTTTTCCGTTCTCGTAGGTGAAGGACAGAATGTCCTCACCCCCCCCCCCCCTCCCGAACGAATCACTAGTCGCCTCCACTAGGTGCTTCGGGTGGGTTTGGATCAGTTGTTTCTTCAACAGAGGGTATTGCCCAAACCTTTCCTTATCTTCCCAAACATCTCCAGTTTTGCATGAATCGCCTATTCTCTTAGCTTGTAAGGGGTCCAGTGCAGTCAAGACTTCTTGTGCTTAATGGCTCAGTCACACCGGGAAACGGAAGAGTTACGTAAGAGTACGGACGTGTCGAGCGTGATCCGGTGGCCTCCGTAGGCAAAAGTTGAACGGAAGGAGGCCTCCGATGCAACGCACCGGAGGAGAAACGGTCAAGTTGCGTACAAATACAGATGAGTTGCGGAAGAGTTGCGGAAGAGTAACGGACAATTACGGACAATTACGGAAAGTGGTACGGAAGAGTAACGGACGCCAACGGACGCCAACGGAGGATTAACGTAAAATTGCGGAAGAGTTACGGATATTTACGGAAGAGTAACGGAAAGGTTGCGGAAACTTTACGGAAGCATATATCCTACATCCCTACACCCTACATCCCTACATCCTACACCCCTACATCCTTACATCTGTATATCCCTACATCATACACCCCTACATCATTACATCCTACATCCCAACATCCTACATCACTACATCCCAACATCCTACATCACTACATCCCTACATCCTACATCACTACATCCTACATCACTAGGCTACATCCTACATCACTAGGCTACATCACTACATCCAACATCCACACATCCTACATCACTACATCCTACATCACTACATCCTACATCACTACATCCTACATCACTACATCCTACATCACTACATCCTACATCCTACCTTCTACATCACTACATCCTACATCACTACATCCTACATCACTTCATCCTACATCACTAGGCTACATCCTACATCGTTACATCACTGCATCACTACATCCAACATCCACACATCCTACATTCTACCTCCTACATCACTACATCCTACATAACTACATCCTACATCACTACATCCTACATCCCTACATCCTACATCCTACCTCCTACATCACTACATCCTACATCACTATGTGGATGTAGTGATGTAGTGATGTAGGATGTGGGGATGTAGGGATGTAGGATGTAGTGATGTCGGATGTGTGGATGTTGGATGCAGTGATGTAATGATGTAGGATGTAGCCTAATGATGTAGGATGTAGTGATGTAGGATGTAGTGATGTAGGATGTGGGGATGTAGGATATAGTGATGTAGGATGTAGTGATGTAGGATTTAGTGATGTAGGATGTATTGATGTAGGATTTAGTGATGTAGGATGTGGGAATGTAAGATGTAGGGATGTGGGGATGTAGGGATGTGGGGATGAAAGGATGTAGGGATGTAGGATGTAGTAATGTAGTGATGTAGGATGTAGGATGTGGGGATGTAGGGATGTAGGATGTGGGGATGTAGGATGTAGTGATGTAGAATTTAGGGATGTAGGAATGTAGGATGTGGGATGTAGGATGTGGGTATGTAGGATGTAGTGATGTGGGTATGTAGGATGTAGTGATGTAGGATGTAGGGAAGTAGGATGTAGTGATGTAGGATGTAGGAGGTAGCACATCCCTACCTATATATCTAGTGAGAAAGCTCTCCGTAATGCTTCCGTAACACAACCGTAACACAACCGTACCACAAGAAATACCTCCGTTCCTTTACCGTTATTCTGCCGTTTATATCCGTTTGTATCCGCAAGTCTTACGTTTCCCTTCTGTTATACATCCGCAATGCTTCCGTAAGCATCCGTTAGGCTTCCGTTGACATACGTTGCCATCCGTATACATCCGTAACGTGTCCGTTAGAAAAAAAAAACACAGCTGAGAAACGGAAGAGCAACGGAAGAGAAACGGAATAAAAAGGAAAGAAAACGGAAAGAAACGGAAAGAAACGGAAGAAAACGGAAGAGTAACGGAAGAGTAACGGAAAATGTATCAGTGTTCTTCCGTAACCTCTCCGTTCAAAGTTTTCAACATGTTGAAAACTTTGACGGACCTCTTCCGGACCCCTGCGGATGTGTACGGATGCGAACGGAGCGATACGGAGGTCTAACGAAGGAGTTGCGTAAGAAAGCGGACGTCAACGGATGACCATTTTTTTCTTCCGTTTCTTTCCGGTAGGCTTCCGTAACCCCGGTGTGACTGAGCCATTAGCTTGGTCTTTATTCTTTCTACATTTCATGTATTGGTAAAGTTGCTCGGAACTTCTAAGCCAGTTGTCTTCAAAGTGTATAGAGGCTGGATGAAAGTTGCTCAAGATAGATTTCCCTCCTTTAAATAGCAGCTCTGGTTTCCTTTTCAGGAATAATACGGCCGTATTTTTTCCCTTTTCCATCTTTTCCAGGTTGGTTCCAAATTGAGAATTTTTCTTTTTCCTTCGTACCATCTTTATTTGCATCACCTATTTTCTTCTGTCTACCTAGGTCTTCAGTAGTTGGTGGCAGTAATTCCGCAGGAATCTTCTCCATATCGAAAGTACTAGGAGAAAACGCCCTAACTGTGGCCGAACTATGTCTTAGTTCTCGGTCACCTATCGCCGACGTTCGCCCCGACGCCGTAGGCGAAGGGGCGAACGTCGGCGATAGGTGACCGAGAACTAAGACATAGTTCTGGCCACAGTCAGGGCGTTTTCTTATTATTACATACCTTAATTCGATCAGAAACACGCCATTTATCGAGTTCCTAAGTCACAACCGCTCCATGTTGACACTGTCTGCTACGAACCGGAAGTTGCGCAGGATCTGTGTTTCGCGCATGCGCGATAGGCCGTCACTCGCCTAGCAGATGTTTGGCCTCTATTTGGTACACGTGCAGTTAGCAGAAGATACGATTGGAGAGCGTGTGTGGAGGCGGAGGTGTGGAGGCGGATACACCAGGAACCAGCCACTTTGCTGTGCGTCGCCCGTTGCGGATCGTGTTGTTATTATCGATGAATTTCGCATATTTGAGCAATTTAAACGGTGTCAGGTGAGAGCCAAACGTTAGTTACCTCAAGGATTGGTCATAAGGAACTTGTAGTTGCTACGGGGGGCGTGTATCGCGAGTTTAAAGTCGCGATTCGACGACGTTCGCCATGTTTTTTTTGGTCGCGATGACGTCGAATACGCACGCCTATCGCATTGCGGCGAGTTAGTTACATACACGTTAGAATCGTGCAGTGCGACAAAGCGCACCATAGTGGGCCGTAGTCACGATATACTACACCCCCGTGAGAGGGTAGTATTTCACTGACGTTCGGCTATAGGTATGTAATAATATACCAGATAGTATCAACCTGGAATTCTGCTCCCTTCAACGTGACTTTTCTGCCCTGCTTCTTCAAATATGCTGCGATTAACCTAGCAGTTCTTTTAGCCTTTCTCGTGGGGGGGGGGGGGGTTCATCTGCGTTGATATATACTCGCGTATATGCAGGTTTCGGCGCCGTCTCGTCTCGGGTGTTGATTACAGGGACAATTGGCACTTCAAATGTTTTGCTTTCAGGTTGTTTGTCGGTTATTTCTTGCCTTTTTTTTCATTGACTGAGAGGCATTGAATCACTCAAGTCAATACTGGTATCTAGATTTATCACCTTCTTTGTTGGGGGCAGAGTTGGGGATACTTTCTGGGTCATACTTTTTTTTCATCAATCCCCCTAGATCTCTGTCTTCTTCTTTTCTTTTCCCTCTTACCAGTCAATGTTAACCTGGCCATTACCCCTTTACCTATTACTAGGGTTGGTCTTCGTACTCTAACCTGTTTCTCTTCTTCATCAGCCCATTCTTCTTCCATACTTTCTTCACTATCCAATTTTCTACCACTAGCTGCCCCTTCATTTTTTACATTTTTTTCAATAGGCGAAGGTAGCTCTACCTTTTCCTTATCGTGCTAGTCTTCACCATCTATAATCTCTCTCCGACTCTCTTTACCCTCAGGTGGGGCCTTGCCTGCCATGTTTATAAACTAGGAGCAAATGCTATTTCCATTTATAATGGAAGAGCGCGGTATACCTAAATTATTCCATGAAATAAAAGTAAGAATGTTTCAATAAACCCAGAGAATGGATTTAATAGTTTTTTTCCAAAGTATCACCAACAGGAATATTTATCATGTTATAAAAATCTACTTTTTTAATGCTTTTATTCACATCTTTCAATGAGGAAAGCTCTTCCTGTTAATACAATTGGTCAGTTCTCTAAATTAGTTACATTCGTCAGTTTATAAGATGATGATGAGTTGATGCTTCCACATTTACATAGTGTTACAATATAGGTATACAATGACAAAAATACAAGGCTTACGTTATAGTACAGACATATATTACATGTATCAACAGATGGCAACTGATTACTTAATCAAAATAGGAGTATCCTAATACAGTGAAAATGTTTCATAATCAAGCCATAAATACATTGGCATATTTCTTTTGAGGTGTTTGTCATATGTTGGCTAACTTTTGATTTCGACTTGTGCCTGGTCTAGCATGCCACACATCCCATTCAACTCGTCACCCTGACTCGTCATGGTTGTGACTGAATTTTTCATTGAAGGTCTTGGTCAACTGCCCAATCACTCAAAACCAAAATACCTGATTGACCTACTGGTGCTTGATATATTTGAATCATAGACACAGGCAGACACTGACTGTAAACCTTTCAATTGTTATTCATTTATAATTGAATGCTCATTCATCAATGATGAGCATGCTATTTGCTCCTAGTTTGTACACTTATCACACTCAAAATACCATAATTGTCATTTCTCTGTGATCTTGAACCATTTATAGAATCCTGGTATTAATCTTGAGTATTTTATACATTGAAAATATGTGATTTCTGTTATTTCCTAGACTGCAGCGCACACACAATCACAAGGTCACTCAGCCATGAAAGTTCTATTAAAAGGAACGAAGTCAGTAGTGGGGCAGGGGGTATGGTAAGGCTTGATACTGGACCCCTGCTCATTTAACCAGGCCTTTATAGTGGGACATTGATAGTGAAGTGTTAGATTCCCTGCAGTAAGCTGAAACCCTGTGTGAGCTCTCTAAACTCTAGATGATGTATATGAGCACGATTTCCCGTGCTCAATAACCGTAGCACAGGTATACTCGCAGTATTGTAACACCACAACTTTGTCAGCAATTTATCAATGCAAATCTTTCACAAATGTCTAAATATTAGGTAAGGAGTTCACCCAACAGATGTCCGTGTTTACTTACAGTGTATGTTTAGTACAGTCACATACAGTAGTGTTTCCTTAGCTCTCAAGCTTCCTTTCCCTTAGCTCCGCGAAAACACGTCCATTCACATCGCGTGCGTGGCCAATATATATGTATATATATATATATATATATATATATATTACTATGTTGGGTATGCATATTTGTAATATATACCTTCTAAAGTGCTTTCGTTTGATCTAAATATTATCTAGATATATGATCTAGATATTACTGAATAGTATGTGCACATTTACTGACACTTTCAGTCCGAGCCCCTTGCAAGAGGTCCACATGCCAATTCCAACAGATTTATAGCAATATACCCCCAGGGGACGATGTTCTTATGGCAATGGTACTGGAAGTTATTCAACATGTGCATTTGATATCCATCGTCTTTAGTTACATACACTGCACGAAACTTACCACTTTACACATGTATGCGAAACGCGTCTAACAGTAGGATTTTGCGTCTAGAAGTTCGACCTATTTCGTAGACGCCTTATCTAGTGGCGTATATATACGTGTCCATGGTGCCATCTTCTATACGTCATATATACGCCCGATTCTGTTTATTTACGCCATTATCCAATAATTCCGACCTCTGCCACTTGGGGACATCAGTGGTAGCATATATCATTTGCCATTAACCTTCCAAGTCTGTATTATATGAAAATTGCAATCTTATATTCCGAATTTATTTTATAAAACCTTTATAAAAATGTGATTGAGTATAAATTGATTAATTACACATAATAAACCCTGCATTATGTTGTTTTTTTACCGTTCTTCTAATCGATTTTACACACCACTTCTATGTGTGGGCATTTTAGATCCAGTATAAAACCAATGACCCTGGTCTATCTGTTAGTTGACTCCTAAAATCATCTTACCCCGCCGCCACCCGTCGCGGGAGGTCGCGGGTGGCGGGTCAGTGTTGGTGCATCCTCTACCAACACCCACAGGAAGGGGCGGTCCGCGGTCGCAATTCTTTTTTTTTTTTGTATCATATATACGCCTGGCGTATATATATTGCGCAGAGTATGTTTTATCTTAAATACGCCAGGCGTGAAAGACAGCCAAGTCGCGCGCGTCTACATATGGAAACTGTCTCGTAGATGCCCGAAACGTAGATGCGTATAAGAGGTGTATACAAATATAAACAAGCCATGATACAGCCGATACGTGCTGAATAATGATGAGCTGAGTGTTTTCAAATTATTTTGAAAAAAATCAAGAAAGTCCAACTTGGAATTTTGTCAAATAGAATACCGTTTTAAGTAATGGCCCCAAAAAATGCCTAGAGGCATTCTTCATTCCCTGCATGGGAGTGCCTCAAGGCATTCATCGTCCCCTGCCTGGAAGTGCCTTAAGGCATTACTCGGACTGATAGGGCTAATATACCAAAGTAATGGTATGATATATGTTTCAGTCATCAACAGAGCAAAAACTATGTGATATTGTCTGTTTGGGTAGTTTAAAGTCCAATATGTTCTATTAGACTTACTTTTGGTTCGATCGGATCTGTATTCTGCTATAAGAAACATAAGAAATATGGGTAATCATGATCTCCTAGGAGATTAGCACGGACAGTAATAGAGTAACTCAAAGACCCCTTGCCCTTTCTATATATTATTTCTTTTCCTTTAGGTTGGTGCAGCAATTGAAAAAAGAGTTGTTCCCGGCCTTCGTGACCTGTTCAACCAAATTGAGATTGAAGCTAAGGCTGCAAAGATCAAGGACATACTGAAAACTCGTCCCAAATTTCCACCACCAGGCAGGAAATGAGTGAAAATCAAAGTTACTTCTGGGTATTGTATCCCGAATTAAAAAACAACTGCAAATAAAATGCCAAATTCATATTATGATTGTAAATGTAAGTATTCTGATGAATTACATCAAAGACAAACGTAAGTGTGCACTTCATTACAGGAATTTTGGAATTCTAAAACCTATATCTGTAATTATTGAAATATTAATAAGATAATCAAAGATGCCTGGATGTAACCCATAGCAGTTGACATGGAAATACCTGGAGGTGTCATGCTGCAACAATAAAGAAGCCTCTTTATCATCATCTGTGTTAACAAATTACCTTTCTAATATTCTTTGATTGCAAATATGACTTATATTTTGAAACTGGTGTGCAAGATATTGATTTTTAGTAAAAAAAAAATTGAATTTGTACCCAACAATGACTAAGTGCATTTGACGCATTTATTAAGGTAAAGATCAGAAGTCAATACTCTAAGATTACAAATGTTACAAAGAAAAAATAAGATTAGATACACGGTCGATGTGCCGTCCACATTTCTATCGGAACTTATCCAGTGAAAACAGCACATGACTATTACTCAAATGTGAGATGTCCACAATTTAATGTATGTTCATTCAGAATTTTTGGGTGAAAACATCAGATTTGGCTGCCCTCCAAGCAAATGTATATTAAGAACCTGTTACTCTCATTTGAAAACTCCTCAAGCCTCTTGGCCGAAGAAAGGGGCTGGAGGTGGGGAAGGATAAGAATGCAGTTGTTAACTATTGAAACTGATATGAAATAAGTGAATCTATTGTGTATGAACGAAACGACTGACACAGTCTTTGAGAAACTTATGATTCAAAATCAATGATTGTACTTCTATCAAGTGAATAAACACTGCAAAAAAGGAAAATTGAAAAAAATAAAGAATCGAATTATCTATGAAAGGAACTGTATTTGTCTTTTCTATTAGCATATCCCATTGTTTGTTTACCACAGATTCAGATTGAAAGAGTCTCAACGAATTGCACATTTATACAATCTTCTAGATATCATTCTATAGATAGTAGTATTTAAAAAACTTAAGGATGTAAAAACTTATCGCTTTAATGGTATCTATGGACCTTTTCAATCATAGGATTGCTAGGTTGTTTAGTAATGTGCAGTACATAATTAGATCTATTGGAATACATCACAATGTAAAGTTCCAATCCATATATCTCTATAATGACCAATTGTATTAGTTTCCATGTGAGGAGATTAGCTCATCTAAATTGCCTTATTTATTGGTACCTAAATGATTGCATTAAGACAGTTGCCATCGTGTAGCAGCTCCCCCTGTCTTGGTGTTGACCTTACAGCAGCCATGAAGTGAATGGCATATTCACCCTCATTATCACACACTCTAGTTCCCAGTTTCGCCACATGGGGCGCAGGGTACACATGCCCTCCTGGCATGTGTAACAGACCAGATGGAGACTGGTCAGTCCTGATTGGCTGTTGCTTCATCAGCCAATCTCAGCATAGAGGTTTCATGCTTACCCTGTACCCTGATGCCGCCTGCTGCTTGTATATAAGCAAATACATTTGTACAAATAAATCAGTCTTAGGTTCTTGACTCATAGTAGTACATAGTACCTCTGTGTTTGAGTTCTGACTTCTCTCTTCTTAAGGTCTAGCCTTGCGCAGATAAGGCTCTAGGCTTTACAACAGGACAGATTATGCATGGCTGGTGACAGAATTGCAAGAAGTGTAGTTGATATGTAATTTATTTATTCATTGACCGAAAGAAAGAGGACAGTAATGGGCCTATGCTGACCAGGTATTTTGGCCATCCATTTCAGTAAGTAGCGTTTTCTCTTGCAGTCACTTTCTATTGTTATGAGATGTAGTTTACGCTGAGTGGGGTTTGACAAAGTTTATATCATATCATGACTTTATTTACACAATGTCTCCATGCTTTATCATTGCAAGTAATTGACAAACAATTTCAAGTAACAAACTTTTTTTGTTTTTATAAGGTTTTGGTGCACCCCTCTCATACGATCTTACACTCTCGAAGTGGTATTCTGTACTCTCACTACGCTCTATAGGAGAAGAATTCTTAACGAACTAGGCTTGGAGCCTTGAGAATTCACTTGTACATCAATGCAAACCAAAGATTCCTATAATCTCAATGATGCCACCTAGCGGGAATACTGTGTGCCAGTGGATTCTCAAGGCTTTAAGCCTAGTTCCTTAAGAATTCTTATCCCATAGAGCGTAGTGAGAACCTTGTACAGAATACTGGAGTAATCAGTTACGCATATAATGTTGCTTATCTTCCACTGGCTCCAGCTCATGTCAAGTCGAGCCGTATTATCCAGAGTTATGACCGAACAGTCATGGCTATTATTCTAACAAAACATAAGCAATTTTTTCGTTACAAATTTCTTTTTTGAAAAATATATTTTATTGACAAAAGTTCATTAACCAAATATTTTGATGTTTTTTCATGAAGATGTCCTTCACTATTGCCGGCACAGTGAGCATACATTAGATGTAACACGACAGACAGGAATCCACATAATTTGATAATATCCATATAAATGGAGACAGGATTTTATTTGTCTTCTCCACAAAGATTCTGTTTTCATGTGGGAGCTTTTCCTACAAAATATTACCCTGATAAAACGGGCAGAGATCCCTTTGCTCAAGGATCGGAGAGAAGCTCACCTGTTAAATTACATGTATAAAAGGTCGAGGTTGAGTGATAATATTGTTAAACCTTCTAAAAATACGAGACTTGCAGATGCACCTATTGTTGATCGCCCAAATGGTATGGTTTATACAAGATCGGTAACTTTTCATGGTGGTGTGGCTTGGAATAATCTTGCCCCTATAGTACGTAACACTGAATCATTGACCATGTTTAAAGCATTAACCAGAGCCAATATGAAGGCCAAAATTTGGCTAGACTAGTTGTTATTGGTTATACTAAATTGTACTACAAAATCATTGTCTCATCATGACTACTCCTGACTGATCTATTATTAATTTTGTTGTTCGTTCTTTCCGTTTATTACTATAGCATGTTATAAATGAGCTAATAACTGTATTTTTATGGCTTGGCCAAGAATACCAGCCTTATGATAAGGCTGAGGCCTTCTGCCTCTTTATTGAGCTAATATGTTCATAAGTCAACAATGTAAAATAAAACGTGTATCGCTTCTTGACTCAATAAAGAAATAAAAAAATAAAAAAAGTCTTATATTTCTCTTTGTTCAGATTTTTTATTTTCAAAGTTAGTTTTTCTGATTATCATGGGGACCATGATCAATTGTTCTCAATCGAGGTTTCAACCTTTTAATTGGTTCTCGCAGAAGAAGATAAATATATTCCTGTACGATTACACCAAAAAAGTTATAAATCCTGAGACCAATAAAGAATTTGAAAACAAATTATCGAAAATGTTTATTGGCATTAAAAATCTAGAGCACGATTTAACCATACTTGATATGTGACCTTTTCTTCTGTTTTCTAGTGCTCTTATTTTGCACAAATTGTCAGTAACATAACAAGTTCTTTCAAGTGCCTTGCCAAAGCACTTGGCTTTAATATCATATGTACGATACAATCCTGATTAGACATCTTCATACACAATGAGTTTCGGGAAAATGCTAAAACCTAATCATCCTATAGAGCTCCACACTTGTACTCAGTAGATGTTTCATACTTATGTGTTCTAATTTGATCCTTGACTTTTAAGACAGGTGCATTGGGAGATAATCTACCGGTTTCCTCTCCTAGGCCCTGGAAGATTCTGGACAAAGGAACCTCATCGAGATCGAGAGACCCCCGTGTAAGTACACATCCCCTGTTTCACTGCTTTATCTCTGACCGCTTGCTTACTTAAACAGGCCAGATGTCATATACACTCCTGTGGAAGCCTTTCTGCTTTTAAACAATCATGTTATAGGTAAAGAGGCCTGAAATATCCCTCCCCTCATTACAAAGCTACTAACGTTATTACAGCGCAGATAAGTCCTACGATCGCGAGTATCTAAATTATTTTGATTTTGTTCTTGTTTAAATATCATGCTTTACAGTTGTGTATTTTGTCTGCAGTCTAGGAAATCTATATTTAGTTCGCTATGCAATCTTTACATATTATGAAATCAGTTGTTTTCTATTGTTCTCAAAGCACGATTTTGTGTAATCAGTAATTTCTTTATATTTCTTTATGAGCTCCATCTACTATGAATGAGCAATATTCCATGGTTGTGCGAATTATAGAAACATATATCTTTCTTGCGGTATCTTTTCAATACATCTACTAATGTTTCCAAGTCTAAAGAGGCGGTTGTAAGGATCTTATTTTCTTCATTTATTTTTTTTGAAAAGTTCATTGAGGAATCCATCGTAACCCCTAGGTGTCTATAGTTCGAAACAGTATCATAGATTTCATCATTACAAATAAGATATAATTTATAAACTAAATGTCTCAGTCGTCCCTCAGAAGCAAACCACATACTTTTTGTTTTACTAATATTAATGGTCATTCCATTTGTATGACAACATTCGGTTGTGCTATTTAGAGCTACTTGAAGAGTAGACTTTACTATTAACGAACAAATATTATGTCATCAGCATATTGTAAATGAGAACTAACTTGCAAGTTAGAACACATACTATCAATAAACAAATTAAACAAAACAGGACCCAGGGCAGAGCTTCGAGGAACTCCGAATTGTATAGGTTGCACATTAGAAAAAGTATTATTGATTTTAACTCTCTGTTGTCGATCATGGCGATAATTCTCAATCAAATTCACCATATTAAGGGGAAATTTGTCTCCATATCTAAATTTCAAAATTAAGAAATCATGAGGCACCGAGTCAAATATATTTTTTAAGTCTTCATAAATAGCCCCCATATTAAAACCAAAATTCCTAGCGCTATAAATCTCCGATTATGAAATCATTTTTCTTCTATATTACAAAAAGAGTTATTGATAAAGTCAAGTATTTTATCAGATTCAATTTTATTCCCATGGTCATCAGTTTACGAGTAGTCACTACCACCTGAATCATTTTTAGTCAGACTACTAATGAAATGCCAGAAGTCCTGAGATTTTTAGACTTTTCCTAATTTTTTTATGTTTCATTGCTCTGGTACCACCCCTGAGTTTTGTGAACATTCGAATAAGTGTATAGAGTATTGTATTAGTATGGCCATGGTGTCTTTCATGGCCTTGCCTGATAAATTGCTGAGTCCGGATGATTTATGGTCAGAGATCCCTTTTATTATATCGGCAAAATTGTCAGCATTTAGCTTTATATTTGCACTTTCAGTGGTCTTTTAATTTTGGTTTAATTCCTCAGCATACTATTTTTGGCCACGATTCTCTATGTTATTCTATAGTTCTTCCCCTATTGTTGCAAAAAAGTGATTTATATAATTCGCAGTCTCAGTCATTTCAATAGGTTCACCAGTAGTCCCATTAATTAGTGAGCATGTGGTCCTAGTTTTAGTCCCATTTACCAAATCATCTATTTCTCTCCAGAATTCTTTCCGTCTTTTCTTACATGATTCCACTTGGTCTAGTATAAAGCTTCATTTCTGATTTGTAGTTTCAATTCCTTAGCCCGTACTAACTTAGACTTATCTCTGTCCTTGAGATAGTGTTTAATCAGTGTCTGTTTTTCGTTTATTTTACTGTAAACTGTATCTTTTTGTAAGTCTTAGAAAATGATGCCTTAAGGCATCTCCCGGTCACACACGGCGATGCCTTAGGACCAGCCGGTTATGGATGAGCGCAAGATGATCCTTGTGAGTTTTGGATACCACTTCCGTGCAAGATGACATCCGTCCCATAGTTTTTTGTAGAGTACAGACAGCTTCTTGTTTTCCGAGTGTACCATGTACACTAGGGTGGCGATGTGCGGGGTTGCCATACGATTGCTCTGGTTATGCTGGATGATAACTGCATTACCAAACATACAGAGGGCGCCTATGTAGGTCTGGTCACTGGACGTAGTATGATTCGGATCGTATCTAGTCCAAGCCAAAGTATATGCCATAACTCAAGTGAAGATATTGATAGTTTAGTCTGTAAATTGCATCAATGTCGGTTAGCTTAAGAGCTAACGCTAACTTGAATTGTACAATGTTTTCCCAGCGAGACTGATCTTTTTGGTCTTTCAGTCACATCTAGTGGTACTACAGATTTCGCCGCAGAAGACAATGAATTTTAATTTGGGCCCCACGCAGTTAACCATCCATAGTCCTACTAATGCTAGTTTGTCTAGTGTAATGCCTCCAAGGCTGATAACATTCAAGACATTTGGATCATTGCGTAGGACATGTAGTGGTGTTTTATAGACAAGGTGTTGCATAGACCTGTTGACTTGAAACGATCACTGACGGTCTAAGACTTATTTGGATATAGCTTTGCCATGCATGCAAAGGTAAGATAATTCGAGTGTGCAACGGAAACGGTCACTATCCACGATTGTCACTACTGTAAAACACCTAACTGCAGGAATCGCCTAGTATAAGCGTTGTCATTGCTATAGCGTTGTAGTGCTGGGTATAGGGTGTACGTGCAGTCTGTTCTATTGGTTGACTGCTAGTAGAGTGGTGCGAACTTCTTCAAGTTGAGCGCCGCATACGTTGGCTCCAGGGACATGTTTCACTAGTTTTGTGACATGTCTGTGACATCATACATACATTGGGGTTGTCTAGTTTCGTGACAACACAAGTAGCTGCCCTTAGGAAAAGACGGACCCCAAACATAATAATTAGACAAATCTACACATCATGGACCTGTTTCACTAGTTTCGTGACAAAAGTGTTAGACATACATGAAAAGTGGCACCAACAGTGCAAGCAAGAACAGACAAAACGAAGTCTAATGTCTAGTTCTTATGAAATTGGACACATCATCTAGACGCCATCTAGACATGTCACAAAACTAGTGAAACAGGTCCCTGGATACTGATCGGTGACTAGAGCTCTCTCATATGGCACACCACAGCCCCAGTACTTTCGTAAAACTGGATGAGTTTTAATTTTGGCCACCGTATGCCACGACTGGAGTTTGGCATAGTGACTTCATGAGGCGAAGCTGAGTGAAGTCTGGAGCCAAAACACCAGGAGTGGCATTCGGTGGCCAAGATTAAAATGAATCGGGCTTTGATTTTATCCTACCCCGTCTCCTCCACTTTGGAATATTACGTGATAACAATTCTGTATGCCACTAGTGGCATATCAAACTCTGTATGCCAGTCAGCGTGGCATACGGAAACTCAATGTTAAGCCTATGGGAGTTTATATCAGGGGTAGGATAAAAGCTGGTGGTGCCCTCAATCAATTAATGTGGTGCAGTTCCACGTAGCCGGTCTGCAAGGTCTTTGTTTTGAATGAATTATGCTGAATGGCGTACAGCAGTTTATTCCTTTTGATCTCATTCCAACCCAATTCTTCACTGCCCTGTACTTCTTTTCCAAGCCTTTTTATTTCAAACGCATCAGTGCTAGCATATATTTTCGCGGCTACCTGCTCGTCATTGTGAAAAATGGTCTTTTGCATTTGATAGCATTGCTCAGAACTTTGAAACACAAAGCCCCGATTCACGTTTCCGGCTGTAATTCGGCAGGTGAATTCACTTGAGTACTGGTTACTTAAGTATGCTGATTTGCCTGCAAATATATAAGCATTGGCTTTCCTGTTTATACACTCAGGTTTGGGCCTGGCTACAAAACCTTCGGGTACTTGTCCTGGATTTGTTTTGGTCACTTCCTCTGGAGGAGGGGTCTCTGGAGGAGGGGGGCCTTCGTCAACACCTTGAGTGCTGTCACTCTCTTTGTCTTGCATTGGCTTGCTATTAGGCTGCATGTTGTTGTCCTGCTTTGGTATTATGACGTGCAATGTAATCGTCAGGTAGTAAACAGTTGGGTGAATCGTCTGCCTCATCAAGTGTAAAAGTGCAACCCTCTACAACCAAGCAATCGTTTTCAAAAGAAACACCCTGGCCTAGTCGCCTCATGTACCCTTTCACCATACGGTAGATACCTCTGTGCCAGCAGCCAACAACGGGTTCATCAGGAGCTAGGTACATGAGACATTTCCGACTTACTGAGCCTTGGGGCACAAGCGAGCATCAATTGCCTCGTACTTGTGTTGGAGAAGCAATCATGATGGGGGGGGGGGGGGGGGAGGCTGTTTGATTTAGTGTTGTTATCCCTCACCCTGTTTCTATTTAGTACATCCTCTGTGGGAATAGTTATACCCATACAGTTACACAGCTCATTTGTAATTTGGTGTACGTCATCGTTTTGGCCCTCTTCAACCCCAAATATCACCACATTTCTATCCCTACTAGGTGTAGATGTAGATTTAGCATATGTTGTTGGTTGCAGATTATTAGGTTTAGCGGCCGATATTTGGTTTACTTGTGTCGTCAGTTTTTCAAGTTTGTTTTCAACATTTGTGGCTCTGCAATCAATCTCAATGAGACGTTCTCCTAGTGCTTTGTTAGATTGTGCGACCTCGACTTTTAAACCACTTCTAAAGTTCATGTTGTATTACTGTGATCTCAACCTTGTTGGTGTCTTCGGATGCTGTTATTTGCCTACGGGCTAGGCAGTTAGGCAGCGTTAGTTTTGTAAACCAACCAAATCACAGTGGGAAATCAGCATCCGTTCTCGATCATTGTTACAATGGAAATCCATAACGTTACCTACTTTTGCACTTCATTTGAAAATGAATATCCATGTGTGATCTCGAATTTATTGGATGAAGCCTCTCTCGGTATGCACAACACGTCCGCTCATCACCGCTAAGGTTATTGACTAACAGTAAATGACTGTATAGCTTTTTGAGCGCGGGAAATCGCGCTCATATACGTCATCTAGAGAGGTTAGAATGCTTACACAGGCTTTCAGCTTACTGCAGAGAATCTACCACTTTGCTATCAATGTCCCAACTTTAAAGGCCTGGCTAAATGAGCAGGGGTCCAGTATCCCAGTCTGACCATACCCTACCCCATGACTTATTTGGCTCCTTTTAATAGAACATTCATGGATTGTGAATGTGTGAATGTGTGGCAATGTTGCAAATCAAAGGAAATCACATATTAACAAGGTTATTGATTGACAGCATCTAAAGTATGGCTGATAGTCTCCCTGAAGAAAGTATCTTAATGGACCATGATAATAGAGGGAAAACATATGACAAATATGTTAGTAAGAGGACTACAGACAGCACTAGTAGTACTACAAATCGAGTACTCTCAAGCCAAACAAACATGAGTGTATCAAGCGCTAAGGGGCTATCAGAGAGTGAACTGAGTGGCATAGCTGACCTATTAGCCAGAGAAGTAGGGCAGTTGACCAAGACCCTAAATGAAAAATTCAGTCACAACCACGACAAGGTGAATGTGATCTGTAGTATACTAGACCAGGCACAAGTCAAAATCAAAAACGTTAGCCAGAAAATGACAAACATCTCAAAAGAAATATACCGAAGTATTGATATTCTCTTACTTTTATTTCATGAGATTTTGGTATACCGCGCTCTTCCATTATGAATGGAAATAACATATGCTCCTAGTCTATCTTATTCTCAAAGTGGTCTAATAATACATTGAGTATTCTGACAAATCCAATGGCAGTTTCTTAAGGGGGGCATCCACCAACCACGACAAGGCTACGACAATGGCTTTCCGACAAGGTCCACGACAGGCCTGCGATTGAAAAGCGTGTCATAGCCTTGTCGTGGTTGGTGGACCCTAGTTCCCGACAAGAGTCTACTACAATGCCACAACAGGCTGCAACTGGAGGCTTGTCGGGGGCCTGTCGGGGGCCTTCCGATAAGGCTATGACAATATCAAACATGTTCGATTTTTGCTACGACTGGACCTTTGTCGTGGAGTGTTGTGGTTTCCTCGATATCACTGTCGTAGTGTGTTGGAACTATGGGTGCCTTTTTTACGGCAACCAGCAACGTCTACGACACGCCCATACACCACTGTCCTGACACTGCTCTTCTCACGACAAGGCTGCGACAAGGCGCCGATAGGAACTTTCTTGTCTGCTCTTGTCGTAGCCTTGTCGTGGTTGGTGGACGCCCCCCTTCGAGCACGCCAATATTGGCCTCCCGATACAAAATCCATATCGTAGCAAAATCGTAGTGCATATCGGGGCAGTTGGTCAGGTTTCTACGCTAATGCACCAACGTGCACGCTACGATAAAAAAACCCGTATCATAGAGGGTCTACAACAATCGATCATGTATCCATTGCTGTAGCGTGTCGGTGTGCGTCAGTGCACTTCGGTGCATGTCGGTGCGCGTTGGTGCACGTCGGTGCACGTCGGTGCACGTCGGTGCACGTCGGTGCACGTCGGTGCACGTCGGTGCACGTCGGAAGATATCAGTGTAGCGTTCCCTCTAGTCGCTGGAAGTGTATTACCACTTTCCGCAATCGACAGCCGACCAGAGGTTCCGAGACTTCAGTCGCTACCCTGTACTTACCGGACTGTTTCAGTTTACCAAGCTTTTATTACGGTATTGTTGTTGTTACAATCCGTTGGTGCTTCGGGGCACCAACTAGCGCGGGAAGAGATACTGGTCTCTTCAACGTTGAAAGGTGCTACAACACAACCTAACCAACACGTGAGGCTTCAGATGTTCACTCCATAAAGAGGCACCGCCAGAAGTCCTGTCAACCCGCTGTGGACTCAGCCTTAGATAGTGACTGAGTTACGTAATGCGGGAGAACCTGTAGTATTTGAATACCGCGGGTCCGCCGGCCATACCGCACAGCAGGGATCGGCACCCGCCCACCTAGCTTAAAGTGAAACAACGCTGCTCGACTGCCCTGACCCCTACATCAGTAAAACTTTGAATGGGAAATCATATGAAATAATCAACGGAAAATTATGAAATTTTCAGAATATCTGGAATATATAATGATAATACCGCTCTGCAAATATGGTGAAATTTGATTATAGATAAAGGTCTCAAATCGATCATTTCATCCTTCAAATTGGAACTAATTTCTATCATCAAATATCATTATGAAATATCATATAATATTGTATTGTATCTACAGATAAATTATCAATCATAAATATGCATTATTTCTAGAATTATAAAGGTAAAATGGTTGATTATGCTGGTTTCATGGTGAGCTATATCGGGGTGTATCAGGACCATGGTACCTTTTCCATGCACCCTCCCAACACGTTACGACGCGCACCGACGCGAATCGACGCGAACCAACGTGCACCGATATGCTACGATATGGTCATTTTGTATAGGTGCGCGTTAGCGTGTATCGGCGTGGGTGGGTGCCCGATCTTATGGCCTCTAAGAGTCGTATCAGAGATTCCACTGAGAAGAATTTCCATGCATAGTCTTGGGAACAGCAGCCTCATCTATTCCTCATGGGTTGCTTATGGGAGACCCGCTATCACTGCGCGAACCCCCCCCCCCCCCCTTTATTCATATATACGCCATCACGTAAATGCATGTACAGTTCCGGGCCAAAGTGCCCGCTTACGCGGGGTGTCTGCTTACCCGGGGTTTTCAAGTTTCCTCTAGCCCAATATAAATGTGTTATATACCGATGAATAGGGGAGACAGAGGTGATAATAGATCTGAAATCCATTTTCTGATATCTTAATTGGGTCCGAAGCTATTAAATATTGAATTACAAAATGGATCTTCTATGAATATACTCACACACATTGATAAAAAGGACAGATTAATCTATTTTTCGTAGGGTGTCCGTCGGAGGTGCCCGCTTACACGGGGTGTCCGTTAGGCGGGGTTCTACTGTATACATGTTTATATATATATACATCTACATTTCAGATCAGCATATGAGGCATATACAAGACTGTTTCCTCTAATATACAGACGCGTCTTGGCTGTATTTCACACCAGGCATATATGAGAGGAAACATTCTCTGCGCGATATATATATGTCAGGCGTATATATGTGTACCATACCTAACCCCCTCCTAACCCTAGCCGCTCTTCTGTAGGGCGACCACATTCACATCTCCTGCCAGCGCCCACCACCTCCCGCCAGCACCTGCCACCTCCCGCTAGCGTGTGTTGGTAGAAGTATAGGTGGCGTAAATACAACAGAATCAGGGGTATATACATATGATGCACATATGACTTCAACATGGACATGTATATACGCCAATAGATAAGGCGTATACACAACGGAAGAAAGGTCAACTTGTATACGCAAAAGCATACCTATATATGCCAGGCGCATATATGCATACGCAATGAGTTCATTGCATATGTAAATTTTCTGGATCACCACCCCAACCCCCCTTGGATGCATCAAGTTGTTATCGAACCATAGACTTACACAGCTAAACGTCACAAGGCAGACTAGCGTGTTCCTATCGGATGAGCTCTGTGTAGGCTTCCAGCATGCCTCTGCTACATACTGGGGACAGGACTAAGTATTTGAACGAATACGATAAAATCAACTGTTTGATTCGAAAACAACAAACATCATCAGCAAACATGATAGGGCCACATGAGTTTTAGACTGTTTAGCCAGCCTTGACCACAACATGCCTGACAAGTTCCTGACGGTGACGCCCTCTCTCGGGTGCAGTTTCCCCTGCCTCGGGACTCCTTACAGGATGTATCATTTGGTGTAACAGCGGACGAAGAGACATTACTTGGTTGACACAGGTACAGCCTTCTCGTTGATTTCTCTCAGGGTATTGAGAAAACTCTATTCTAAATCATTTTTTCAATATGGCTCAGTGGCGTCATAATCCAACCCAAAAAAGTCAGCAGCTTCAAATCTTATTCAATCAAGTGTAAAAACTGTCTTGACTTTTCAGCACCGAAAAATGTCCAAGTCTAACTTTTATCATGCAGCAATGGTTAAACCTTGACTTTTCACTCTGGAAAAATGTCAAAATGTGACTTTTTAGCCTGTAACAATAGCTAGACCTTGACTTTCCATCACAGAAATAACATTTGACAATGGCTAAGCCTCAACTTTTCACTGTGGAAAAATGTCAAAGTCTTTAGGGTGCAATGATGGCTAAGCTCCTACCTTTCACCATAAAAAAATGTCAAAGTCTGACTTTTTAGTGTGCAATGATGGCTATGCCCTGACTTTTCACCATTGAAAAATGTCAAATGTCTGACCTTTTAGTGTGCAATGATGGCTAAGCCCTGACTTTACACCATAGACAAAGTCAATGTCTGACATTTTAGCATATAGTGATGGCTAAACCCTGACTTTTTACCGTCAAAGTCTGACCTTTTAGTCTGCAATGATGGCTAAGCCTTGACTTTACACCATGGAAAAATGCCAAAGTCTGACATTTTCATTTAGTGTGCAATGAAGGCTAAGACAGTGGAACAGGAGAATGAATGTATAGTCTAACTTCATAATAGGAAAAAAGTCAGCAATTTTTCAGTTCGCCCCCGACCTTTCAAAATGTTCTGATGCCCCTGCAGGATAGAAATATATCATAAGAGAAGAAGACCTATATAAAAGAAGTGCAGGTTCGAATCGTTCTCTCCACGAGAGTCTCACTCTTCTGGCCCTTCACTCATCAGCATAGTTCTGGTTCACTTTGTCTCTATGTGAGGGAGCAACTCCAAGCAGGATTTTAACATTTTATACATGGTAGGTAACAAGACTGAAGAGGTTGATAAAATACTGTTATAAGATTGTTGTATGGCTGATTCAAGACTGTTGTAAGACTGTGTTAGACTTTTGTAAGACTGATGTTAGACTTTTGTAAGACTGTTGTAAGGCTGATACAAGACTGCTGTAAGGCTGATACAAGACTGTTGTAGAGAATGTTCTAAGAATGTTCTAAGGCCGAGACAATACTGTTGTAGGACAGTCTACAAAACTGGTAAGACTGATGTAAGACTGTTGTAAGACTGTTATAAGGCTAATACAAGGCTGTTTTAAGACTGATACAAAACTGTTTTAAGACTAATGCGAGACTGCTGTCAGACTGATACCCCCGGTACAAGACCATTGTAAGACTGTTGTTGGGCTGATACAAGACTTGGGCTGATACAATCTTGACTGTTGTAAGACTGATACAAAACTGTTGTAAGACTGTTGTAAGACTGTTGTAAGGCTGACACAAGACTGTTGTAAGCCTGATACAAGACATTTGTAAGACTGTTGTAAGACTATTGTAAAACTGTTGTAAGGCTGTTGTAAGACTATTGTATGACTATTTCCAAGCTGATACAAGACTGTTGTAAAACTGATATGTGATTGTTGTAAGACTGTTGTAATTCTGCTGTAAGACTGTTGTAAGGATGATACTAGACTGCCAGTTGTAAGACTGATACAAGTCTTTTGTAAGACTGACACAAGACTTTTGTATGAATGTTGTAAGGCTAGTACAAGACTTTATCTCACCCCTGGTATTTTTTCTCCATAGACTCAACATTGGAAACTCGTATCCAACACCAATTAGATATTTAGGAAATATATCTAATGGGGGATTATGTCACAAATGTTAGCCAATTAGTCAATGTTAGGGATGAGATAAATTCAGAAACCCATTCAAGTTTAGGGTCAGAGCTTGATCCCATCTCGTTTGAATAGCTACATAATTCACACGGCTTTGCCTTGTGATTTCAAACTCGATGGGATACAAACTCTGACCCTAAACTTTCCATAGGTTTCCTCCATAGTACTGTTATAAGGCTGATACGGGGCTTTTGTAAGACTACCGTTAGATTGTTCTTAAACTTTTGCAAGGCTGGTAGTTGAACCGCTTAAATCTCTGGAGTATTTGTTTCTTTTACAATTTACAGACGAAGCCCGAACTTTTTGTTTTTGTTGAATGACTTCCTACAAAATGGTCTCGATTTTCCCCACCTTACCCTCGGTTTCTTCATCTTTTCATGATAAGTTTGCAACGGTCCAACACGGCCATTTTGTTGAGCGCGGGAAAATGCGCTCATATATGTCACTTAGGGGTCAGAATGGTCCCGCACAGGGTTCCAGCTTACCACAAAAAGACGAACCCTTCAGTATCTATATGTCAATTATAAAGGCTTGCTAAATGGTCAGGTGTTCAGTATCCCAACCTGGCAATGGGTCTATTTAACAGACCCATGGTCTCATATTCTTATCCAATGGTTTAAGATAATTTTATACCCAGACTTATATATGACTACAACATGTATACATATATGAAATTATACACATACATAAATCTATAGATAGAAAGTATATATATACAATGACAAATAGGCCTTAACTTTTTGTGCTAAATAATGGAAATGTACGCAGGATGTAGACGTATGTAAAAAGAATCGTTACGTTAAGTGTGTATAGCTGGAATCAACTAAACTCCATCTCCCATTTAAGACAATTATGATTCTATTCTACTTTAGCAAGTGCCCTCACTTGTTCTAACATTCCTACCTTTAAGAAAACAAAACCTCTTCACTCTCGTCAACACTCACACTATACATGTGTGAATGGATATGAGAGGCCACACAGGGCATTGCTTGGCCGAACGGCGGCGTTGCCATGCAACACCACCGTGTGGTGGAACTGAACGGTAAAATTACTATAAAATATCCATTTATACAACCCTCTCTCGTGTGACGCTCTCACTGGACCTCTGAACGACAAGACGTTAGGACAGCACAGCCTAAAACTCCAAGACAACTTGACTTCTCTGTAAGCAGAATAAGGCATTTGGTAAGTTTTCATTTATTCAAAAATACTTCTGCTATGTAAATGTATTGGGGTTTTCAACGAGGATTCTACAGTGCTTAAACTATTCACAATTTGTAAATATCAAACTTGACTTCAGATATATGGTATAGGAATTTATAAGCAATATAATTTTCAATATCAATAGAACCTCAGCATCTAGAAAATAACTTGCTTTTATCGAATTCCAGAACATACTGAAGGCATAAGCTACTAAAAGGAATTCATGACATAATAACTTTGATTGTTTCCAATTTTAACCAAGGTTCCTTTTAATCTTTCAGGAAAATGAGGTTCTTTATTTTAATCGTCATGTTTCTGATGGTGATGGTAGCATCTTACCAACCCGTAGTAGGTATATCTTATATCTATCATCATTCATTTTATCACAAGATATGAACAAAATATGAATGGAATTGTTATTGATATAGAATTACTTTTGATAATAACGCTAATATTGCCAAATCATTATTCAGACATATAATTCAATATATGTTTACATGTACAAACAGGATAAATCACATTCTCTTGCCCTACTTTCAAATGGTTGATAAATCTATCTACAGGAGGGAAGATCATTGGAAGAGGGACCCACTCATGAACTTCGTGACTTGCTAGACTCGGTCCATCTGATCAATGGCAAAAATCAGGGTGACGAAAAGAAGTATATATACAGAAAATCTGGTCCAGTCGGGGGAAGAGGAGGGGGAAAATGAATGAAAACATCAGTCACTTCTACGTCTGAAGTCTGACATCTTCTTATCATATTGATGTAATCAGCGAACACCACACCATAAGTGGTCCTTTATTTTAACACTTAAAAGGTCTTTGCGCAATACTCTACCACTTTCATACATTATCCTACTGAAGGTAGTGCCGTACGTAACACCACTCTCGTGATAGACAATTTAATATTAAAATTGATAAAGTCATGTAATGATCGCAAATAATGGTATTGCATTAAATTAAGGGTTAGGTACTTGACTATGTTTATAGTGAAATACTTTTCTAGTATTCCTGAATTGCAAAAGAGACACTAATAACACTAGGAGCAAATAGTGTGTTCATCATTGATGAATGAGCGTGCAATTATAAATGAATAGCAATTAAAAGGTTTGAGTTAAACACAGCTCATGGATAGTTTTCTGTAACCCACTTGCACTTAGTCAACTTGCCATTTCTGCAACTGCCTGAGTCTGGATCCAAACATTTCAAGTACCAGTAGGTCAATGAGATATTTTGGTGTTGAGTGATCGGTCATGGTCAGCTGGGCATGCCTCTAAAGTGGGATTCACACGATGGGATTTATGTACCTAACAGGGCTCAAAATCTCATACGATTTTGTTCCTTTTTAGGGGGGAAATGTCTTTAACAATTACAGGGAGGAAAACATGAAATGAAACCCTATAATTTAGACGAAGAAATTGTGTTTAAGTACAGAATCTCAGCAGGATTTGTCTAGGAAAAACACCCTGTGAGGTACATGAATCCCATCGTGTGAATCCCACTCTAGAGACTGTGATACTGGCTACCTGCTATGTTCTCAAAATCACAGTGAATATCACACAGATAATGAAGGGATAGTTTGTAAGCAGTACCCTGAAAGTCTATATAGACCCCTCTAAACTCTAGATGATGTATATAGCGTGTGCAGGCACGCTCTAACAAGAACCTTTTTCATTAGGGTACCACACTGGTTGCGCAGAGCAAATTCATATAAAGAAGTGGAGTGAAGATAAATTCAGAACAAGATTTCTGTATATCGTGTAGGGCTAATGGTCAGCTATTTTTTTTTAAATAGATGCCGGTTAATGATATTTTCACCAATGGCAGAGTCTGCGCAGGAGTCAAACATTGTTAGATAATTGTTAAAAGTGTTGGCTAATTCGGAGGTTACCAAACCAGAATATGTGCACGAGGCAAGCATGCTGCGGTCGTTATATTAGACTGGTTCCCTGCCCATATGAAATAAGGAGCAGGTAACGTGTTCCGAAGGCACGACCTTCAACTTTGGCTGGTGCCCGCCTGTGACTAGCAGATACCCCGGGAACTAGCGTAGTGGTTTGGCTGGTATCCGCCTGTCATACACCTAATTCTGCCCAGCCCTCTAGCGGATATAACCGCTGCCGCACCTACTAGCGTCACCACTCTACACTCAGTCACTGACCATGTAGACTGGTTCCCTGCCCATATGAATAAGGGGCAGGTAACGGGTTCCACAGGCATGACCTTCAACCTTGGCTGGTGCCCGCCTGTGACTAGGGGATACCCCAGGAACCAGCCTTGTGGTATGGCTGGTATCCGCTTGTCATACACCTAGTCATACACCTAGTTCCGCCGAGCCCTCTAGCGGACTACCGAGCCCTCTAGCGGACTACCGGGGAACCAGGAGGCGTTACCAATAATGCACTGTAAAAATGGAACCCGTTACCTGGCCTATAGTCTAACTAGGCCAGGCTTCCAGGCTACTGACCACGCAGCACGAGCGTTACCCGCCCACCATCCCTACATGAAGGACATTACTCTTATTAATCTCGTTTCTAAAAGACTGTTGTAAATAAAAGGGTGTAGTTGATGTATATGATTATTGATGTATATAAACCGAAGTTACAATGATTGATGTAAAAACACAATCCAGTTACATATGGTATTTTTTTTAAAGGTGTCTGATATAGTAAAGATCCGTTTAGCTGCATTTCTGTTGTTGTGTTATAATTATGTTTTTTTCCTACTAGTTGCTGAACAAATCTATTCATACATATATGTGGCATGGGTCCATACTGCAAATTAACCTTCTGCAGCCGAGTGTATACTTCTAATAGATGCACTGGCGGGGTTCCAAAAAAATCGTCATCATTAAAAGGAAGTCTCTGTTTTGGAGTGAAAAGGTGGAGATCATCGATTGAGCCAGAGTAGGAATCGTTGGCCTGCCACTAATTGTTTTAACGGTTTGAAGTGATCTGCGAGACAAATAATTCATCAGATGGTGCCAAATTGTATAATGTATAATGAATTGTCATCCTAAAATTTGTATCCCTGTTTACAACTTATAATGACATAACAACAGCTGGGGACGAGAAATTTTATTTAAATTTCCCAGATGTGGAAAATTGTATATAGACAGTATACAACGTATACAGTGTAATGAAAAAGTATACAACGGTATACAATGGTAGTAAAAGTTCATAGAAGAATTACGACTATGACAATTTAAGTAATAACCCCTAAACTGTGGGGTGGGTGGGAGGTAAAAAGTGTGTTTGAAGTTCAAACTACGGGAGCGAAGTCACGTGATATGACGTCACGTAAAGTAACTCGAATGTCAGGTGTGGTGTCTTTGTAAGCACTCCTGCACTTAATCTGACAGCTGAAGTTGCCATTATTATCCTACCCCTAATAAAAAACCGCCATAGACTTTACATAGGCAAATTTTATGTGGCAGGCCGTGGCCTGCCACATAAAAGTGTTTTTTATGCCACTAGAGTTATAACAATATTGACCAATCAGAGAGCAGGATGTCAGCTACTATGAAAAAAAGTTCTGTTGGTCGTTGAGTCAATATTTATCTTTTACTAATACAAAAGCATAGACGGGGTAGGATGAATAGGAAACCGAACGAGAGTTAGACTTGACAATGTTTATGCCACGATGGGCAGGTCGTGTATTACTACACGAGGCGTAGCCGAGTGTAGTGAGGAGCAGACCTGACCAGAGTGGCATAGACACTGACAAGTCTAACTCGAGTTCGGTTTCTACTAATTCTTCACATAATCGTGATAATTACAACACCTGCCTGAAGAAGTCTATTAGATATAGACGAAACGTCGCAACAACCTAAACCCAACTTCCCCCACACTTCGATGTATAATTACCCAAAATAAAACCTATCAATTTAATTTCAACTTGTCTGTTTTTTTGTGAATATTTTACCAACTTATTACAACTTATAATTATGTGCCTTAAAAGTGGCAAACAGTGTGCCAAAAGTACGAATCGATGGCAAGAATTGTTAGGTGGGAACGCAGCATTACTGGTATCTTGGGTGCTGTTGATGTGAACATTACCCCTCCCCCCTTTTTTTTGCCACTGATATGGGTACCTCTATGTCCGAAAATGGCTTCTCACATCAATTTTATAGTTTGTCTTTTTTTCCTATTTATCTTGAAGCGCGGATTTATATACAGGCATAAAAGATATTTTTATACGATTAATTCCATATTACCAGATTTCAAATTTTGTAATTATTGCTACTATCAAGGACTGTAGCCATTTGCAGCAGACAACTGTAGTAAAACGATAATTGTGTTATCATCTTCAGAGAGGCCCATGATATTGGGGGAAATGCCATGAGACTAAAGAGAGCACATACGGAAATTGCAAAATTTGTATTAAGAAGAAAAGTCTTCAAGTGTCTCACCATACATTTTCACTCTGAGATATCCTTTCACTACCGCTTCTGCAGGTTATTTATTTCATCATGTCTCGTTACCCTTTCGTTGCAACAGTGGGAATGGCATTCTCTCAAGCAGGTTCTTCCAAAAGCATGTTATTGTTATGAAAGGAAATGATACGCTATACACTAGAATCCCTCTGCTGATCTTTCCCACGGGAAAATTTCACCCAGGTTTCTATAGGTAGTAATAAGTGACTCAACTATTGTGTTAAAACATTATATTTCTGAATTATCCTTGTTTATACTAATATATTTCTGAATTATCCTTGTTTATACTATACTTATGCAATAATCAGTTAGAAGTAGAGGTTGCAATTTGTGTCAAGGCAATACGGTTTAATGTGGCTCTATTTGTATCAGTTTGTAAAGGTATTTTGGATGTCAATTACACTGAAGTGGCGGCGAGACATCATGAGTTATTGGTGGTTGGTAAGTTAGCTTGGCAGAGTATCTGGGTAAAACCTCCATGATGAAGATGAAACGTCAAATTAAGACGAGACAATAATGCAGCACTTACATTTAATGGTGCATTGTCTGTGATAATCATACCAACGTCAATTGGCAAAAGCGAACAATGAAGATGATGATAATTTGTGGAATGAAGGAGAAAAGCTTCTGTTTGTAACATAAATGAGGTAACAGAAACTCTGCGAGAACTTGATAACGACAAGGCAACTGGAATCTCACATATTAAAATCTCTGTATCGTATTGTTATTGGTCTTTAACCTGTTTGTACCCTGTCCTGTTAATCATCATGCTATATAAGTGTGATTGTGATGTTGTTGTCAAAACAAAACAAAAAAAATCAAAACAGAGCAAGCCCATATAAGTTAGTCATGTAAGCAATATCAAATACCAGTAAAGGGTGTAACAAGGAAAAGAGGGAACCTATGTTCCGGTGGGAATAAGTCAAAGTTACGAGGTAAAGCTAGGAATAATTACTGCCCAAGGCGTAGCCGCGGGCATTAATTTTTCCAAACCATCATGCCCCAGTCACACTGGCGTAAAATTTGGCGTTTCTTCTACGTATTTGAATTGGTGGGGACCACGTATTAGCTACGGATTTAGAACGTATCTGTTTGCGTTTCTTTATGCCCCAGTCACACTGGCGTAAAAAAACGCCGTTTTCCCGTGTACGCACGTCTACGTTCTTCTACGCATTTTGAAATTTACAAATGCGCCGTAATGCGCGGGAAAACGCGGAGATGCGTAATGAAAGTCGGAATGCGCCGAAAAACGCCACAATACGTACAAAAGCGTAAAGAAGCGTTGATGAACGTTGAGAAGCGTACTAAAACGTTGAAGGAAAGCAAACAAATGCGTTCCAAATCCGTAGCTAATGCCCCAGTCACACTGGCGTAAAAAACGCCGTTTTCCCGTGTACGCACCTCTACGTTCTTCTACGCATTTTGAAATATACAAATGCGCGGCAATGCGCGGGAACACGGGGGGGTGCGTAAAGGAAAGTCGGAATGCGCCGAAAAACGCCACAATACGTACAAAAGCGTAAAGAAGCGTTGATGAACGTTGAGAAGCGTACTAAAACGTTAAAGCAAAGCCAACAATACGTTCCAAATCCGTACCAAATCCGTAGCTAATACGTGGTCCCCATCAATTCAAATACGTAGAAGAAACGCCAAATTTTACGCCAGTGTGACTGGGGCATAATACGTACTCCCCACCAATTTAAATACGTAGAAGAAACGCCGAAATTTACGCCAGTGTGACTGGGGCATTAACGTTTTAGTACGCTTCTCAACGTTCATCAACGTTTCTTTACGCTTCTGTACGCATTGTGGCGTTTTCCTGCGCATTCCGCCTTTCCTTTACGTATCTCCGCGTTTTGCAGCGTTTTACAACGCATTTGTAGATTTCAAAATGCGTAGAAGAACGTAGACGTGCGTACACGGAAAAACGCCGATTTTTACGCCAGTGTGACTGGGGCATAATATTACCGAGTAACTTTAACTTATTTCCACTGGTACGTGGTTTCCCTATTCCTATATACCTTCAATTGGCGGCTAATATCGATAAAAACTGAATGTCTCTGAACGACAACCTGTGCAGTAAACATCAACCTGGGCAGTAAACGTCAACCTGGGCAGTATCTTAAACCTGGGCAGTAAACAAAAGTTATTTCACCCCCAGCAGCGTTAAGTAATCATAGGTTGTTCGCTCATAGGTATATATAGGAATATGCAATCTTAGGTTATCAACATATTGAAAACTCTGACTTTCTATTCTAACTTAAATACTAAGAAATATGGAAATCTTAAATGGATAGTCTCTAATTTGAACTATGTGGGATTGACAGATGTAGACTGCAAGGAACAGTCACATGTATACTACGTTGGAAAGTCACATGTATAACACACTCTGCAGAAAGAATAATGAAAATAAAGAGAGCTCAGCTCAAATTTAAAAAAATCTCTTTCCTAAAGAAGAATGATAGAAATACTATTACTATTTCTACACATATTACTTATCCACAGTATCTAAAAGAAACAGGCTGCAGGTAGCACTTCTTTTTCTTAAAAACATTTATTTATTTATCCTGGGGTGCATTCAGTCCGAAGGGACTGGTCTCAATGTGCTTCCTGCAGTTTACAAGTTTCGTACAAAGTAATGTGTTGTAACTAAGATACAGTGTCTAACATACACTGCACGAAAACCACTATTTTACATATATATACGCCATCGCGATAACGAACGTATCGGCTGTATCGTGGCTTGTTTATCCTTGTATACAAAATATATGATACAAAAAAAAATTAAATTGCGACCAGCGGCCCGCCCCGTCCTGTGGGTGTTGGTAGAGGATGAACCAACACTGACCCGCCAACCGCGACCTCCCAACCCCAACCCGACACCCCACCACCCCACCACCCTACACTCACTCTACCCACAGTGAAGCCCTGGTACACGACCCCCGCTGCCCGCCGCCCACCGCCCACCGCCCACCGCCCGCCGCCAGCCACGTTTGTACAGGTTGACTCAGTGGGAAACCCTCCCACACCCTCCAACGCCCGCCCTTGCCCGCCGCTGCCCGCCGCGAGGTGTTATGTTGTCGGGTGGGGGCCGGGTACACATGTGCAGCCGCGTTCACACCTGCGCGGCCGCATTCACACCTGTGCGGCCGCATTCACACGGGGATAAGATGATTTCATGATTCAACTGTAAGTTTAAACAGGGCCATTATATACTGAAGCTGGACTCACCACACCTAGAAATGGTGTTTTAAAGTCAAATTTATTAGAAAAACGGTAAAAAATAAAGAAATACAGGTTTTTTTTATGTGTGATTAATCAATTTATACTCAATCCGGTTTTATAAATGTTTTATAAAATAAATTGGTATTATAAGATTGTATTTTTCATATAATACAGACTTGGATGGTTAATGAAATATGCTACCAGTAGTGTCCCCAAGTTGCAAAGATCGGAACTATTGGATGGTGGTGTATTTACAACGGAATCAGGCGTATATATGACGTATATAAGACCGCACCATGGACATGTATATACGCCACTAGACAAGGCATCTATGAGACGGATAACAGGTCTAACTTCTAGATGCAAAATCCTACTGTTAGACGCGTTTCGCATACATATGTAAAACGGTAAGTTTCGTGCAGTGATATATATAACATACGATAACATAACATATAGTGGCAAGTTTTAAGGTTGAGCAAAATGATTATTGTGTGGCAGTAGAGCAAGAGTGTTCATTGAATAGGTGAATCCAATCTTATGGCCAGTTAGACAAGCTTGGAAGGCTATATCATGATGGCCCTATAGATATACTAGTAAAGGATATTAATTAGGAATGTTCGCTGCCATAACTGTTTTTTGTTCCCGTTTGAAGTCCAACAGTAGTTTAATCGATCTTGTTTCCGGTGATAAAATTGTGATTCCATCGAGAAGCCCCATGGTACATAAGACCTTTTTTATACATGTCGAGTTTAGGTAGCTGTATCATAAATAAAGGTGCACTTTCGGCTCTTGTATTAGTAGTACTTGTCTGCAATAAATTTGTGTTCTTACTCTGTTTGTATATAAGTATATAAATATGGCTCTTCCGTACATCTCTCAAATACGGCACCTGCAAAGATGCACTCTTATGTAAGCGTTCTACATTTTCTCTCAGCCCACTCTTGATTACAATTCGTAGGGTATTATTCTGGAACACCTGTAATCGGTGAAGATCCTGACCACTACAAGAATCATACAAAACATCCCCATATGAAATAATAGGCAGAATCATCCCGCATGAATTACTAGTTAATAGCTAAATTATTTAAAACTGTGAAATTGCCGCACAATATTGTCTATTGGTTGGAATCATATCTCAGAAAATCTCAATAATTTTGGTGTACCTCAAGGTTCTGTGGTCGGGCATATTTTATTCAATTTGTTCATTGACGATATGTGTGCTAATATTAATGAAACATCTTTTTTGCAATACGCGGATGACTTGGTGTTGTATAATAGTGGTCCTGATGTTACTGAAGTGCACTTAACTCTACAACTATCCCTAAGTAAAGTTAACGGTTGGTGTTCAGCGAATGGAATGATGATTAATTTCAGGAAAACAAAGCTTGTATGGCATGCCTCTCCTTGTAAGTTAAAATATATTGATTGTCCGGTGGTGCATTGTGGAAATGAAATTATTGATACTGTTAGTAGATATAAATACTTAGGCCAAGTTAGGGGTTGTTATAGACGCTAAATTGGATTTCAGTAGCTATATACATGATATTAACAAAAACACTAATGGTCGTCTATTCAAGCTTTGTAAAATTAGAAATAGTATTACCCGTGAAACTGCCAAAACGATCTACACTTCCTGTATCCGACCGACCTTAGAATATTGTGCCTTTATTGTGGATAGCGCAAGTAAGAAAAATGTTTATTCTCTGCAGCTCACCCAGAATCGGGCCCTTAGAATTATAGGTAAATGCTGGCATAAAAGGAAAAGTGTTGTAGAATTGCACCAAGAGATTGGATTGGATATGCTTGAAAACAGAAGGTGTATGCAGTTGCTAAATGCTATGTACAAGTGGTCTCAGGATGTAACTAATCTGGATTTGACTATCAGGCGAACCAGAAGTGATCAAAAAGAAAAATTTTAAGTAGCAAGGGTTAACTGTAGTAGTTACTTGTGTAGTCCTATTAATCGAGGTCAGCTGATTTGGAATAGGTTGGCCATGTCTACCCAACAGAGTATGTCATATCAGTTTTTTAAGAAAGAGGTTAAAATAATATACTCAGAATGTGATTGGCGAAGATAGGACACCTCCCAATTCACATTTCATCTCATCACATCTCATGTATTTCTTCATGTATTTCCATTATTGTACTAAATGTTTTGATGGCTAAGTGGATATCTTTGATGTAACAAGGTTGTCTAAATGTACTGCAGTGGAAGATCTAACCCTGTGTTAGAACTGCTTTTTCTTTAATAAAAAAAAAATTACTTGTATATAGTCAAGCAGGCATGACTTGTTAGGTAGGGCCTTGTTTTTGCAAGAAGATACAACTTGTGTGACACGTTCTTAAATATATTGTTTATGTGAGATTTGTATGGCAAGTTTGAATCCAGTGCTATCCCCAGGTAGTTGTAAGATTGAACTTTCTGTAGGGTGTCCTGGTTAAGATACAGTTTTAGGTCCAAATTACTTAGACTTCCTTGTGGTGCTAAAAACCATAAACTTAGTTTTTTTAGTATTAATTGTTAATTGGTTCCTTGTGCACCAGGCCCCAAGTTTCTCCAGGTGCCTCTGTAGAAGTCGCATGACCTCACCAATGTCATTACCTGATTTGTACAGCACTGATTCATCCGCAAACAAGAGACATTTTGGTCTCATTTCCGGTTTGAGATCTCTCTGCAAAACTATAGACAAGTCATTGACAAATGCTATAAATAGCATTGACCCTAATATGGACCCTGCGGAACTCCGTGTGTTATCATTATCTGATTCGATTTGATATTATTCGCCATGGTAACCTGGGATCTGTTTCTTAGATAGTTATCATACCAATCCAACAAAGTCCATTTAATACCCAGGTGCGATAGTTTAGCAATCAGAATATCGTGGTCTATAGTGTCAAAAGCTTTTTTAAAGTTGATAAAAACTGCTATTGTTGAATGTTTATCATTTATGGCCAAAAAGATATCGTTTGTGAATTTAGCAACAGTGTCAATTGTTGAGCAATTTTTCCGAAACCATTTTGGTCCAATGATAGAATATTATTAGTTTCAAAAGAGTCAATGGTATGGTTAAGTACTATCTTCTCTAGAATTTTCCTTGGTAAGGGCAGAAGTGATACTGGTCTTAGATTACACACATTGCTGCTATCCCCTCCTTACTTGAGAAGAATAACCAATGCCTTTTTCCAAAGATCTGGGAAGCTTCCCTTCACGAAAGAGTTATTCAGAAGATATGTAAACTGAGATGCCAATATAATAAGGGCATCCTTTAGATACTTCGTAGTTATACCGTCTACTGCAGATGATTTGGTGCAATCTATTTTTCTCAGTAGCTTAATGACCTCTTCTTCAGTGGTAGTGATCTCTGATAGTATTTCTGTATTGACCTTTCCTTCAAAATACCATTGTTCATTATGGGAACAGGCCAATTGCGCTCCAATATTATTAAAGTAACTGTTAATAAAAGATGAGGTTTCTTCCTCAGGTATTCATTCCCAATTAATTCGTTTTAGTTTTATTGTTTCGTTTTTACTTGAATTACCCTTTGTATATTTTGCAATTATTTCCCAGAATTTTTCCCCAGAATTTTTGTTCTCTTCCAGCATTTGTTTTATGTAGTCTCCCTTAGCTATCTTTAGTAATATGGTTACATTATTCCTTGCTCTCTTATACTTCTGCAGTATTTTGCTTTTTTGCTTTCCTGAAAAGTCGGTCTTTATCTTTTATTATTTTCAGTAGTTCATTGCTAATCCAAGTCTCTCGTATTTTTCTAACCTTATAAGTTTTCAGAGGGCACATTTCATCAAGATTTTTCATCACAGTATCATACATAATCATCCATTGATAAGCAGGATTCTCTGATCTATAAAACTTTCCCCATTGATTACCCAGTAATTTTCTCTTAAATAAATTGTAAATTACTTTTTCATTAGGAATTTTCTCTTTTGCTCTGATCACATAAATTCCTTTATGGTCACTCACTCTAGTGCATGTCAGGATATACTCGACCTGGATATAGGCCATGGGGAGCTCTCAGCTTACTGAGTGTTTCCGTAGACTGCCAACTGTGGGGTTAGCAAGTGTGACTATACCTCGTATCACCTCAAGATGATTCCATTTTGTCCCGGATCTGCTGAAGAAGGGATCCAAGCATGTTTCTCCCTGTCACGCCTGTGGGGGTGATCTCTGATTTTTTTCTCAGTGACAGCCCGCAGCCAAAGAACTGGTCCCCAGTCGCCTCGTTTAGGTTTCCCATAAGGTCCTTCAGTTTGTCCCTCAGTCCGTCATTTTGGCCAAATTTCGCCCTCAGCACAGTTTTCATCTTTTCCGCTTTAACTTTGTTCCACTCAGGTGAGCTAGGTATTTTCTTTCCTATTTCTTTTGCCTGGTACCCACCCCCAGATCTTTTTAACTGCGGGATTAGCTCATTCCTATTTGCATAATGGGCGTGCTCTGCCACATATGCTGCCTCAGACGAATTGAAGCATCCCAGTTTTGTTAGTACCTTTACTTTGAATATGTTCGACAGGAATGAGTGTTCCCCTTGGAAGGCATATCCATCTTGTACTTTTCCGTTTTTATCTGTGACAGCTGTAAGTATTCAGGGAGCAGGTGGAGTTGTTTACTGGTATATCGCTTGTCATCTAGGGAGCTGTTTCAAAAGTCAGGAGGGAGCTAAACAAGAGTACTCACCGCCATAGCGAGAGCTAACAATGGCACTTGAAGCGTCGCTGTCGAGGTGGAGGTGCTGCTCCCTATTGGGTATTGGTAGCGTTGTGAATCGACTGATGAATCGAATGTCCAAAAGACCGTTGACCATGGTACAGGGACAAAATATTAGGCAGTATCAAATGGCCTGTGAAACCAAAGGCAAAGTATAATAGACAATATTATTAGTGACACCCATGTTTATTATTCATTACATTTTGGTTGTGATTTGTTTAATTTATGATTTTGGTTGTGCCTTGTATACATTGTGATCAAAGTGATACATGTGTTTTATTTATATCATTTATTGCCACTGATGGTAATCACTGATGCTGATGTTTGCAACTATGTTTTTGTCAATAAATTTCTAAACTGAAGTTCACTCTCATTGGTTTCCCTTATAGAAAGCAAAGAAGTAACTGTAGAAATTAATGACTGCTCAAATATCATCTATAACTTCTAAATGAATCAAGTAGGGACCTCTCCCCTGGCGGAGATTTATAATTACTACCACAGGTGTCGCCACCGTTCATGAATAGAACACTAGCGCCACTAGCGTTTGTACCACTCAACTCTCACTTGCTGCTGGAAACCAAACGGACAACAAGTTTCACTACTGTCGTGAACAAAGTTTTTTCTTTCCTGTTTTCCTCACCCGCTTCGTCATGGGCAGGGTGAGGTTTTGTAACACATGTGAAGAGAAGCACGTCCCTCCAACAGGTAAAAAGTGTTGGGTTTCTAAAAGCAAGTTTAACTCGTCAACTCCACGAGAACGAAAAAGAGAGGATACCGCTACAGCCGGCCGTACTAGTTTTGACCAGAGCCAAACTTGTCATGACTCAGTTTTTGATGGGGATGATTTATTTTCGTGTGGTCAAAATGACGAACTGAATACTTATTTCTAACTTCAGAACGAATAAACTCAAATTAAATTAGAATTTACTTGAATGAGTAGAATTAAAATAAATCAATAACTTAGAATGCTAGCTTGGAAATGAAAAACACTAGACATAGTACTATGTAGTTTATATGTTCAAAGTTTAATATAATGAACAGCAGTGTATACATATACCCACCACAAGAGATACAGTACACAGACAATACAGAACAATCCCAACACTACCGAAGAGATGGGAGAAATATGAATACAGATAATAATTTACATAGGTAGTGACAATCATAACAATAAGTTATATCATCCTCTCCTGCCACTCCACCATACCTGACGTTGAATGAAAGTACCTCTCAAGGTACTCGCGCTGCTGCCGACTGTCCTATTGTCCCCTCCTCCAGCATTGCAGCCAGTTCTGTGTCATTGAAGATCTGGGCATCAGACATGTGCTCTATACCACCAACTTCAATCCATGTGTACCGATACTGTGTATCAACTAGGGCCGGATGGGGGATTCTGAAGCATCCCTTATAGTTGTAGAAAAGGGAATCAGTGTGCCAGGGTTTCATGATAGTGATATGCTTTTCATCCAGCGCACCAATGGTATGTGGCACCTTCCAACATTCCTCAAGGTCCTTGTAAGGGCTATCCAGTCCTCAAGTTTGCAAATAACAGCAAATGCTTCTTCCTTGAAGTACTCCGTGATGGCTCTGTTTACCTGCAGGACAATGTTCCTAATGGATGATTTACTGCACTGAAAGTTACATGCCAACGATGCAAAACTGTCACCAGAGGCAAGGTGCCTGAGAGTGACAGACAATCAAAGACCAGCTGACAAAGCCAAACAATACTTGGTATCCATTCTTTCGATGGCAGGATAGATGCAGGCGAGGTGTAGAGGCGAGTTGAAGTGAAGGTCAGGTGAGGTGTTCCCTCATGAATGCACTGGAACACTCTTCATGGAGCGCATTTTGGTGAGACAAATGTACTTCACACGTTCTCCCCCAGTCTGTGAGTCTCAGTGGTAACAAATTACACCTATTTACATGGAGAAGTACCCTGAGTCGGCGACTATGTACCCTGTGTACCCTATGTAGGGGTGTAGGGGGGAGACTATCTACCTGGTGAATCTTCCCATGTGAATCGAATCAGCCATGCTTCCCTGAGACTGTAGAACACCCCAATCTGTGAAACTTTGTACCCAGCGGGAAATAGTCGGCGACTGGTGAAGAGGTGTGAATTACACCAGTCTCAGGTACATTTGTACCTTCGTGTGAATCCCACCACCCGCCGCCGCCCAACCCCCTAACCCCATTGGGCAGACCATCGACCCTATTTCAACCCTCGCTGGGTGACCTGTCACACTTCTTTTTTTGTTAAGCTGGAAGAACGTTTGGATTTAACAAAAGTCCATCTTCCAACGGCTCTGGACAGTCTCGTCGGTGTTATATCCCATCTGCCTAGCGTATAGGCTTACAATGGCAGTAAGTTAGGTGAACAATTTGTGCATGAAATTTCAAAACAGTGAAAAAAGGTGAAATTTGTACAACACATGACTTATACACCGTTTGGGGTTTCAATATTACCTACCCAACAAACCCAAAATCCATTGTCTCAAACGCAAGTCTCAACTGAGAAGTAACATAAGCTATATCCGGATTGTGGCTCATGATGCATGTATACTCTTTTGACTAGATTGCATAGTTTTGTCTCAGCTGCTTCAGTTTGTGTTTTTCAATGAATTTGAATTCATCAAGCGTATTAATGTTTCTCATTTCCGGTTGGAGTTCGTTTCTAGGCCTTGGCCGCCATGAACTCTACCGACGTTTTGTACTTGATATGTTTTATCGTATTAGATGCTTTAATACTGGCCCATCGAACAAGCGTGTAGCCCTAGCTGGGTGTTGAACATTGGATATGCCTTGCGACTTTCCCCCCTTGAGATATTCAACCAATAGGAATCGCGCATTCCATCAAGAAAAATTTGAAATCATTTCACATCCATTCAGATCGAATAGGATGTTAAGAATGACTCTTTTTTATACAGGTTTCAGATTTCAGATTTTTTCCTCAGTCCTGACTTTCATTCCTGATATATTATATATAGACGTGCTTGCGATATAGAAGGGGAAGTGTCTCAAGGGCCGGTTGGTCAGCACAGCAGGGGAGGGGAAAAATTTGCCGACATCTGGTCCCTGAGCGTCGGTCTCCACAGCAGGAGGTGGGGTAGATATCTCAAGGGTCTATCTGTGCACACCTTAAGACATTTCCTTGAAATTTTTCCCTTGAGACTTTCTAACACTCCCGCAAAAGTCTCAACGATGGATAATGGGGTTCAACCCTTTTACTTAACTATGATGCGTGGAGGCATTGCTGCGCATAGTACACAATGATGCCTTGAGGCATCATTTCCGAAATCTAAATGATTGTTATTTTCTTAATAAATTAATGCAAAATAAGCACCAGCGTTATACAAGAGGGGTGAAAATGGTACCACAGCAGCGTATATCAGGGTGTTTATTTCGTATTATGCAGTGTAATGAAAGGGTTAACGTGCAAAAGTCTCAAGGTGTGCTTTGGTTTTTAAGTGTGTATTGGTCTTTAACCCTTTCCTTACTACATACACTGTCACACAGGCGGGAACTCTACCTCAGCGCCGCCTATGTATTCCCGCAGCCGGCTTCTACCAGATGCACATATATATAAACTGCAGGCGTGATTTGCAGAGTGGCAGTTCGCGACCACGTTTTGATGGTGATGGTGCTAGAAATTCGCCATGTTCCCTGGGAAATGATGTTTGGGAAATAAACTATATGTAAACATCTGTAGCTGTATGTGGATATGTATTTTGTCAATAAAAACAACTATTCCATGTGTGAAAACATTAAAGGATGTTGAACCAAAATATATGCCAATGTCGGAATATGAGAAAACTATTCCTGTGGGCGAATTATTATTTTACCGAACCTCTGTCTTAATTTTAAATGGCTGGGGACAGCGGTGAGGTAAAGTAATAATTTTAACGCAAGTATATGGCTTTCTTATCATTATATACCTCGAAATAATTACGATAATGTCAATAATTAAGGCATAGAAGCCATTTCTATACCCATTTCGGACAAAACGCATGTACCGTACACTGCCATACACGACACCCTTCACTGCCTGTATGTCTGAATATGTATATATATTAAGGGACCTGCAACCTGTGAGGATGACTTAGACTAACCCTGAACTATAGAATATCTAGTCACAGTTAAATTTAATTGTCTTGTGTGTCCTAATTATGCTGTACCACCTCCTTATCTTGTGATGTCCTTAACCTCAAATGTTATATCGTAGAAGTTATCTATTAATCATGTTAAGGAGAGAAGGGAAAAGGGGAATTCTCGATGCACATGTATATGGAATCTGAAAGCTATACTAGAGTTTGTCTGATATAATGTATAATAATTACTTAAGAGAGATAAATGCTTCATTTAAAATAATTAATAAAAGAATTTGCCGCCAATCTCGGTAAAACATATATTCGAAGAACGAGGTGAGTATTGCTGACCCAAATATCAAGGAACAGATGCAATTCAATCACACTCACTGTGTCTCTTTATCATTATATACCTAGAAATAGTGACGAACGGAATTTGTACTACTGGTCAGTAAAAGTGGTCGCCTATAGGCATAGAGTAGGCTGGGGTGAGATGATTTTAGGAGTCAACTATAAGTTTGAACAGGTTGATTATATAGTACACCAAGATTGACCACACATAGAAATGGTGTTTTAAAGTAAAATCTATTAGAAATACGATTAAACAAATAACATAATGCAGGGTTTATTATGTGTAACTAATCAATTTATACTCAATCAGGTTCCATAAAGGTTTTATAAAATAAATTAGTAATATAAATTATTAATATAATTTTTTTTCATATGACACAGCTTTGGATGGGTAATGGAAAATGAAATATGCTACCAGTGCTGTCTCCAAGTGGCGCAGAGATCAGAACTATTAGATAGTGGTGTAGATACAACAGAGTCAGGCGTATATATGAATCAGGCATATATATATATATGAATCAGGCGCCTGAAGATGAGGCGTATGTATACACACGGGGAATAGGACGACCTTGTATATGCAAAAGCATACCTATATACAGATGGCGCATATATATGTGTAAAGTGGTTAGTTTCGTGCAGTGTAGAGTTTACAGTAAACACCATAGAATTATGCATTTTCTTTTTAGATAAAATTGAATAATTCTAAGTCAAGAAGTGTCCTGGGGGTTATTTTATTTTGAATTCTGCTGGAGATAACAGGCCCGGCGAAGAGCACCTCCACGGACGACCTATTGGACGAGAGCTCATCAATCGCGTTTTACTACCCTGATTGTTTAACCCTTTAAGGACGGCTGCCTGGGGTCCAGAGCTTTACTCCCATAAGGACGGATACTGTTGGCAGTCTATCTGGCTACAGGACGGCCACATAATAGTTAAAACTGATATCAAAGTTTGTAATCATGCAATATGATACATAATCATAAATATTTTATTTCTTTTTAATATAAATACTAAATATGATATTATGTCTACATTTTCTGAAGATTTCATGAATATTGCTCAATTATTTCTTTGTTAAAACATTTTTCTTAATATTGGGACAATGATGCCTCAAGGCATCATGCGTCTTTAGTGCGGTGATGCCTCCAGGCATCATGCGTCCTTAAAGGGTTAAAGGGAGAGAAATCCTCGTTCATACTCTCGTTTGAGAGAATCCCAGGACAAATAAGGGGCACTTTGGGGGAGACTTGAATGAGGGTTCCCAATTGTTGGAAGTGATGCCACATAGTGGTATTTTTCTAAAACTAATTTCATCATTTATAAATATATGTGAATCTAACGAGATAGCTCAGTAATTCTCCACCTAACACCTCTATTTTCACTGCACGAAACTAACGACTTTATTCATATATACGCCATTACGGCTGCGCATGTATCAGCTGAATATTGACTTGTTTTCATATATATACACCCATTTCACACTGGTCAGCGTATGAGGCGTATACAAGACTGCTTCCTTTTAAATATGGACGCGTCTTGGCTGTATGTCACACCTGGCGTATATAAGAGGAAATAACCTCTATATATTTTAACATATATAGGCCGGGCGTATATATGTATAAACAAATTTTTTTTTTAAAGGAATCTCCGCCTGACGTCTCAGTGAGAAACCCTCGGCCCCCTGCCCGTTTGAGTTGATACAGGTATAGGAGGTGTTAGTGGGAAACCCTCAGTGAAGCCCGACATCAATGAAGGGGGTATCGGCAACCTACCCCCCGCCTCCGTCACTGACCCGGCCGCCCGGCCCCCACCCGGACACTAGTGCTCCCACTCCCGCTCCTGCTCCCGCTCCTGCTCCTGCCACTCACTCACTCACTCGATGCCTGTACCAACACAATTGTCTGTGGTTTCAACCTCTCCAAGCATTATAAAGGCTCACATGTAGAACTCTACAGAAGATTGGTGTTTTGAATGTATAATTTGTTTAAAAAAACAAAGAATGATGGGTTTATTATATATGTATTTAATGAAGAGATAATAAACAGGGGTTTAGAACAATTTTTTAATCAAAATTGATAATATAACATTGGATTTTCCATATACCAAGGACTTAATGACTAATGACAAATGAAATATGCTAACAGTGATGTCCCCAAGTGGCAGAGATCGGAACTAATGGATAGTGGTGTAAATACAACAGAATCAGGCGTATATATGAATCAGACGTATACATGAATCAGGCGCCTACAGATGAGGTGTATACTGACGGGGAATAGGAGTATATGGAGGTATATATGTCCTTTGTTATTTTTCTACACAATCTTTTAATATCTTTTCTGTACGCCATTGGGACCCAGGGATGGACGGCATGGCTCAACTTTATTCAATACTTATGACAACCTTGTGGACGATGAAGGCTGTCTCATTGAACAAACTCGAATGTCATTACATGTTAACCCTTGTACGAGGTACAGAAAAGAGTGTTCATGTACGAGCTAGATTATCAAACAGGCTCCAAACGCATGTAGTTGAAGTACTTGTTGGAGTCCTGGGACAATTTGTCCATGCATTCCCTTGCCAAGCATAGGTTCTTCTCTAAGGTGGTTCCTGTGGTGAGATCCAGGATGTTGAATGTATTTTGGTGGGGGGAGATCTCGTCAATTTCTGGATTAACGCCCATGAGATTGTACATTTTATCCCACCCCTGTGTTTCCGATATTGGCATGCATGTTTCTTATAGGTCATAGATACACCTAGTACATAGGGATAGTGCTATGGGATATTGAGGGCAGCGGTACGTAACAATCAAAAGTACATGCACGGGTGTATAATAACAGATTTTATCAAGTTTATCAAGCTCCCACAGGACATAGGTATTTGCATGCCAACCAAGTATAACAGAACTTAATATAATAATGTATTGAAATGCGATATATATGTAAGCCTGCTAAAACACAAGTTATATAGTCTGCTGGAAGAAAACTTAGCTTACCAATTCCATTGTCAACATACATTACTTGCACGCACGTAGCCCCATCCCATAAATAAAAATCATCAACGAAATAGACCAACTCAAGTAATATTTATAAATATTTACAATATAACAAATAATATTGAAGCTACATGCTACAGACATTGAAGGAGGTGTTATTTCGCTCGTACCACAGAGGTGATACTTGTGTTAAGCGTGTATTAGGGGGAAAACTGTGCCGGGTGGCAGATTCTGGAGTTTGAAGGAGAGGGTCATAGGATTCACGTCCAGCCTGGTGGAAGACCCCCTTTAGTAGAGTGACCGAAATACCTCATTGACCCACTGCTTCTTGAAATGTTGATACCTTACATAGTTAGTTGCTGAACTGGCCTGTTGGCTGGATGGTAAGTTGGTTGCAGCGAACGACCCACTAACTTGATAAAATCCAAACCTTTTACTTATATTTTATGATTCCACGCTCGTTTTACCAATGGTGAGCATATCCTTCATTCCTTGTTCTCTCGAAAAAGAAACCAACACACTATTTTCACGAAGATAATGAAACAGGTTTGTATCATTCAACTTTTTATTAATATTTTCAATTTTCAGATATCATTTATCCATTGATCAAATACACAACACTGAATAGATAGGATTTTGATCTCCCCACATACTCCCCTTCACGCACATCTTTAATTAACCATCGCACTTTGATCCATCCCAATCCTCATACATCTTCCGTGATCGTGCAGCGTTCAACGACGACAGAACTGGGTCAAGTTTTTGCATAATAAATAGGTTACGGCATGGATACAAATTTGACGGCCCTCTCGCCAAGTTCTCGTTGTTTGAGACAGCGGTTGGGGTACTCTCTGCACATGCGTATCGCAGCTGCGAGCAACCACGACACTGAACCCTTCTTGGTCCTTTTCATCCAATCTGTGTGTGACGTAAACCGCTCCTCTTCAATTTCCGGAATTGTGTTGGTGTCTGCTGAAAAGATATGATAAGCTAGTTTAAAAACAAAGAATAATTTGGTAAACGGTCAGATACATTACGTAGTTACACAAAAGAATAAGGTAAAAATGCATGAATCATGAGGGGGAAAACACAAAAGAACAGTGTAAAACAGAGGGCGACAATATGGAAACAGCAAGCTTTTAAACAGTCCATTTTTAAATGTGTTATTACTGAAAAGACCATTGAGGTATTTCTAGATATATGTAGACATCTATACCATCCAGACTATGACTGCAACTGCCCGAATTTATCATAACTTTATTGTCTATGATTAAGTGAATACTGAAATTATGTAAACTTGGATCCCGTGTATTACATTGTATAATTAACTACATGTGTACATACAGTGGAAGATTTAACTTCGCATTAGAACTGTTTGTATATGATTAAAAAACTAAATACTAAATAATTGTACTTATCACTTTCTAGCTTGTAATTGAAACTGGCTGAATGCATCTAATTACCACCCTGTAATCGACATATGTACTTGATGTTGAAAGAACTCGTCAAAACAAAAATTGCAATCTACGATTTGAACTATGCCCCTATGTATAGGCCCCAAGTCGTAGAACGGCTATATCACCCAACTCGGTAATTGTGTTACAATAATCCCTCAATAAGAGAAACATACCAGGGATGGGATAATCCATTATAATCCAGCATTGGCCAAATTGCAATATTCACAGCATGTGCTGAAATTCTGAGTTAGTAGCAGATTAAACCTCAAATAGTCTTTCACAAGGTCTTGCAAGTAGAAACCTGCCGTTTAAAAACTTGGCATCTACAAGTGGATATGGTGGGAGGTAGGCGGAAGGTTCAAGTGCTTCCTGTGAGAGCAGGAACTTCCCGACATAGACCAGGAAAGCAGATCAAAACTCCTCCGTGTTTACTGAGACGAGGAAATTACCCAAGATAACTAACTAAAAAAGGATAATTAGTCCGTGCTTGTTTGCCTTCATTTATCTATCAAACGTCTAAATATAAAAGAAATTATTTCCCTAACTTGAACTTTGAGGCCGGGATCCCACTGAGCTTCCGACACACTGCGACACTTGTTCCAACAAACAACACCATAGAGTATTTCAACATTACGACACAGCGATGAAGCGGTAATCTAGTTTCATATTCATTCTATGAAACTGAATTTCTTATTTCCATTTTGCACATATTTTGAATGAAATGACCAAAAAGATACACTTTATTATCACTTTTATGAGCCGTGAATATACGTATATATATGTACGTATTTCGGTTCTGATGTAGAACAAAATTGCCTTGTCCGAGCCTGAGAATGAACTGAACCATACCCTCTGAGATGGAACTGAGTGGAGCCATTTGGTGCCAAGTGTACCGTGATCACAGACCATGAGAGTTGAAAATAAAACAGGGCCCTAGTGTCCTTGTATACCGCTATGGGACCGACACATTGTTACGTAAGCACATAATTTGACTTCTTGATCTCCTGATATGATACTGTCTTCGATAGTATATCATTGCTGCTTAGAGATATCAAATACAATGTTATGTCTACATTCTGTAAATATCTTATGTTTATTGTTCCATTATTATTTTGTTAAATCTTTGAGAAATAATGCCTTGAGACGTCAATAGGCCAGTTGATGCTTAACGGCGTCATTCGTCCTTAGAATATTGCTATATCACACAGCCAACCCTCCATCGAATGGCTTATTACCTTAGAATGGTTACATCCATCATATTGATTTTGGTACCTGTAATGTATAGCTTTTATTCGCCTGTGCGACGCGTTACATTTTACAGGTTCTGGAAACCGGTGACTTCATAACTACAAGAGAGGAGGCTATGGGGAAGTAAGGAGCTCCGTAACAAATATCAGTATCGTGATCAACTTATTCAAGATCATTTAATTAAAATAAAAAAAAATTATATTTCCCATTATAATATCTTACAGCCTGCCTGATTGATATTGAAATGCCATATTTACTATATATAGTTATAAAATTCAATTGAATATCGGTGACTAAACTTAGAAAATATACGCACAGTAAAATAAGAACACGAATACGCTGAGGACAAACCCAAACTGATGAAGCAGCATGATAATCAGACAATGCCAACATCAAAATTTCCCATGATTTACCCATGAGTGCCAAAGGTGAAATAATGCCCTCAGTACAATCTGAAGTTTAACGTTAGACTAAACCTTGAAAATCTGACTTAAGTTACTGTAGTCATTGCTGGTTGGTAAAATCTCTCCTTAGAATCTTGATCAATATTCTAGAGTATCTTACACTCCGTTTATCCTATCTTGGAATCTAAATGTGTTTTTGAACCAGAAACTGGAAGTATCCAACCTATATAGCTCTACAATTTGAAAAGATATGCACACATTTATCATAGCAGACTCTGCGCATATCTATAGATATCTACAAGCTATAATAAAACCTAACAGAAAATAATCCTTGCCACCACCAAGGTTTAAGCGGTTAATCCCCAACCTGCCATGGTTAGAAGATTACATCTTGGGCGTTGGTTTGAGAATTTGCAGGTAGAGAGGTATTTATGACAAATTCATATGCAGGAGTAGAAAGGGCCCTAGGAAAGAGTCAATTTGGATTTATCCACCAGGCCTGTGCGTATATAGTGATCTTTGAGAAGCAGTATAGTCAAGTGAAGACAGTAGCAGTACAGGCCGAGTTGTTTAAATCTAAATTGATTCTCACATAGGGTCGTCTAATATTTATCCAACCCAATCTCCATGATTTTAGAACGAATAGATGAATCAAAAAACATTTTATTCCATGCCCCATAGATTACAGAAACTCAATATTAAGTCTATTGCATTTTTTATTAGCGGAAGGAACAATCAAGGTACAAAGTACAGATTGTATACCTATGGCCATATGTTCTATGCATACCATCCACTCCTACCCATGTCATATAGATCTATGGCCGTACAACGTGTGCGTAGCGAATTGCATTGAGAATCGTGTAAATTCACAATAATCCACAAGCCTGGCTGGGGATCATCGTCATTTAAGCACAGATGAATGATGATTACGGCTCGTCCAAATGAGTGGTGCATTCTGTATTTTAAGATTCCAGTGCAGTTCTGGATTTTTCTCATCCATTTGAATGACATTAAATAGCATCATAATATCAGAATCATATAAATTAAATTTGTACTTTGCACATCCAGTTAGAAGCAAATAAATCTCCATGTTGATGTCTTGTCTGCTCTCTCTTGTCTAACTAAACTTGTACCAGGGGTGAGATAGATGATAAATATTTGGTAAAATTGACGGTTAGATCGTCCAATTTACTGCGTATTTATCACCTACAGCCATAGTAACCCTGTTTCCATATACCATCTAACACCTGTTCACCATCGCGTATTGATGTGTTTCTAGTTTCCACTAACTGATTAGCTTTCTATGACACCTGAGATCCCATTCATCCCCTACAAAAAAAACCTATGTTAAATCTATCATGACGGGTCAGTCGGGAAAATGTGCCAAAAACCAGAACGCCGATTTTTTTTAATATCGTGTTTCCGCCCACGGAGTTCTGGGTAAAGTTAGATAATATCAGTTGGTGTTGACCTAGAGAGGGAGGGACAGACAGACATGCACCTTTTATTGCACAGAAACACTTTCTTCTATTTTTTCTTCTTTTTTTTTCTTCTTTTTACAAATCTAGCATTATCGCCAGTGCTTGTGAACAATTAGAGCAACTCACCTTTAAATAAGAGGTGCTCAATCTCGAGAAGTGTTCCTAGTTTGCTGGTATCCAGAGGATTTCTGTCGTCATGGTAACTGCGGAGACATTCCGTGCATAGGATGAGTGTTGCCATGGAGACGAAGAGTAATGTCCACATCATTGAAAGAGTCTGTCCATAGAAAAAAAAGAAGGGCTATTTAGAATACGTTGGAGCTAATATATTTAGTTACACAACAGAGAATCTTTCCAATTTTTCTAATTCAGAAATAGAATATATAAGACTATACATGTATTCTATATTCTCTACAAGCATAATGAGGAAGATGAAAATGATAATGGGGTGATAGAAATACATATCATTGGAACTGGAATAGAAAGCTTTCTCATTAAGTTTGGTAAATGAAAACCTCTAACATAACATGCAGTGTTTCGGAAGGTGGTATGAATAAAATCTGAAAATGTGTTCCGAATTGATCACTTATGAAAACATTACAGAATTTCTCTTACCTAACTGTAGTTAACATACACCAAATGTTCTGATTAAGCCTGTGAATATGTTATTGAGCGCTGGAACATGCTTAGATACGCTGCCTACAGGTTGTGGAGGTTCTAGAGTGCTGCTAAAACTATCCCTTCAATATTTGTCTGCCAGCTGCGTGATATTGTAAGGTACAGAGAACCAGTGCCTTAGTGTCACAGAGGAGTGACAAGCTGCCCTTGACCAATCACTACAGATCGCAATACCTAATTGACGTCCTGATACATTTGAACTCTACAGAGGTAGTTATAGAGGCAACTAGTTGCCATTTCGGTTACTGAAAATAACTGTATACAACACTAACCTGTCAATCAATATTTATTTATACAGTCATTCATTAATGATGAGCATACCTTTTGTTCCTATTGTCATATAACTGTTTGCGAAAGTCACGCGTTCAAGTATTGTAAGTATGTGTTAGATACGATATATGGGCGCTGTAATTTACGGTACAGGCACAGGGTGAGTGCATTAACTGAGGCTGATTCCCTAGACGTAAATAATTCAAAACAATGGCACTTACATATACAGCGTTGCTTGAAAACCTTTATATATACATGTACATACAGTACTTAGTTACTCAAAAGCTAAACCCCAATCGCCGAGATACACCAACGTAGCACTGAAAGTCGATGCTTCGGTACATGCTGTGATCACTACTTCTTTTCGATAGTTGTGAGACGATGAAACAGTGAGTTGTAAAATGGCGTTTTTAGTGATTTCCGGGTACATAATACGGACACATGGTGGTTGAAGCTGAATTTCACTCGCTCCGTGATATTTTGGCCTAAAATATTCACCTCGATCTCCCAACTGAGTGAATATTTGAAACCTGAAACATCACGGAACAGGTTCCATTCAGTCATACCAACCATATCTCCATATGTAATTCATTGTGCCATTTCACGAAGAACAATTATACCCATATTCCATAGATAGACCCAGTAAAGTCTATTTGGGGGAGGGGGTACCAGTCAGTAAGCCTGGTACAGAAGGTGGGCGACCGAGGTGCAAGACACGTTGTCGCTGATTGGTCAGTTTTCTGACCAATTACCTTTAATGCTTCTTCTGTTTGGGGTGAGGTGACCGGCGCTGGTTGTTACGCCCGGACACGCTCTCTGCCAGCCCCTGATAATGGCTCTCTAGCGGCCTATTGAGCAATCACCACGCTACGAGAAGCGACTCAACGAAGCCTCCAGAGGTCAGCGGATGAGTGTGATGTGAAGTGGGGTTTGTTGCGTGGGATGTTGCTTTTTATAGCTTGGCAGAGTTTCTTATATACATGCATGTATGTGTGTAAATTTAAATACATATGTGTGCATATGTGTATATATTCATATATATGCCCTTTAATATTAGTAAAAGTACTGTTGTGATATTAAAGGGTCATTATCCACCTACAAAATGGAGAAGGAATAACGTCTTTACCTTAATAGAAAAAAGGTTATTAGCCCTAACATATTTTTTCGTCACATTACGACTCCCTCACATTACGACTCCATCACGTTACGACCCCGTAACGTTCTGACCCGCAGTGGGTCTCTGGGGGTCGGAAAAAAGATAGAAAAAGTGTTCATGTGTCTGGTACATATATACCTAGAGATTGGCTTTGGAATGAAGTCTCAATCTTTGATAGAATAAAGATTTTTTCCGGGGTCTGTAAGTCCCAGGAATCTGGATTTTCCTATTATCTACCATGCGGCGAGACTTGTGTTGGTCAGCACACACTAGGGGGCTGCATGAACCAACTGAACCCGTATGGTTTCTTTGATAACTGAACCCGTGTAGATTCATTGATGAATGTTATAGATATCCGTCAGGACTGGATATTATTATTATATGATTATATTATTCTTCCAAAGATTACAGTAGTATTTACGATCCTGAGTATAGAGATCAAATGAATCATATCTTACAGAAGGAGTTGCTTTCTCCGACTGACCGCCCGCCGGATTGTATTCATGCCATGGGGGCTGTCTGGAAAAAGTCCGGAAAGTTATGACTAATAACAGACTGTAAACGTATATATATATATATATATATATATATATATATATATATATATATATATATATATATATATATATATTTGAGCACCTGGCCAATGTCAGAGTCGTCACTCAGATTATGAAACGATAGTGTTTACAGCACGCCGAATGTCTCTATACCTCTCCCTAACTTGGGCAGCATATAATAGTGTGTCCCACATTCAATAAATAAGTAATTATGAGTGCATGGATACAAGTCAGACCTATTGCAGGGCTATTCTTATAAGAATACCTGTAGAATACCTGTAGTATAACTTAAGAACTTACGATGTACATATATTCATATCAGAGTTATGTAACCTGTAACAGTTTATCTTGGTGCTAGGAGCTGTTGACTTTCTACCGATCTCAGCCCATCCAAAAAGTTTTGATCTTTGCAGAAGAACTCTCATAGGATCACACTATCAATCCGAGAGTTATTCTAGGAGAAGAGACCTTTCACGTTTATTAAGTGGTGTCGACCATAGGGAGAGAAATATTTCATTTTTAGTCTTGGTTCCAGTGAATTCTATCCTAGGCTAGTGCAAAACAGATTGAAAGAGCTCCTTGGGGAACTTCTGGTAGTGCCACATCTTGGGGTTCGAGTGACTCATGTTCTATAGTTATCAATGAATCTGACTAGATATATGAGACATTCTCCCTCCAATACTGCCGTTTTATTAGAGCGTGCTTGCGTGGTCACAGTGAACCTCTAGTGTGCCTCCAGAAATATATCCCTTCACTATCTGCATGCTTTCACTGTGATATGGAGAACAGAGCAGGGACCCAATGTCTCAGGGTCTTAGAGGCATGCCCAGCTGCCATGACCAATCACTCAAAACCAAAAATACCTCAAGACCCACTGGTGTTTGATATATTTCGATCCAAGATAGGCAATTGCAGAAATGGCAAGTTTACTGAATGCAAGTAACCCAAACCCAAACCTTTTAATTGTTATTCATTTATAATTGCACGCTCATTCATCAATGATCAACATACTATTTGCTACTAATATTGGAGAGCATCATAAACCTATTTCCGCTCAATACCTATCGACAGACCTATAGATGCAGACATAGACTGAGAGAGTGAAGTGCCACGAGAGTGAGAATCTCGGGAAGAGGCAACCACAAACCTGCTCTTGATTCCTACACTTCTCTACTCAGATGCGCTTATTCTATACTTCTAGTCATACCGAAAACAAAATTAATTGCTGTGGTTTTATGATCTCCTTATCTTGGGAAAAGCCTCTGAGACTAGACCTGTGGCTGGCATTGCAAATTCATTCAGAACTGTGCTGGTTGTTGGCAACATACTATGTATTATCACTGTTGACCCTGTGTTATGTGAAAAAATAGCCCTTTCAGAACACTAATGAGTAAATCAGGAAGAAGTCAGAATAGTGATTGCTAGTCGACGGTGGACCAACCCATACGCGTGGCATTCACAGCCCATCGTGCTACCTGCGGATTTTATATATTTAAAGATGGGCCGTGACAATTGATATCTTCAGACATAGGAAAGCGCACAGGGCCGCGACGAAATCGCTAGTTCAAAAGATAAATAAGGCTACTCATGCAAGTTGGATTCTCCTACGAGACCCCAGTGGGTGTCGTCCGTTAGTACCGTTATCTGAATGTGGGCAAGAATATTGAAGATATCGGTCAATTTTGTTAAACGGGTATGGATTACTTGGGGTGCCTCGTCCGAAAGGACAGTTCCCCACCATTATTGCCCTTATATCTAAACGCTGAGACTCATAGAAGCTCTCTTACATGTGTGCTATGGTGTACTATTGGGCAATTAGTGCCTGAACCAAATCTTCAACACCATATACTACTACTTGCCGTTGTTTGTAGCGAAAGGTAACTCATACTACATTTTGTTTACAAGAATTCATCTGCTCCTAATACTGGTCTAATATATTGATTAGTGAACAGCTATTATCTAATATATTGCGGATAATGTATTGTGGATAACAAATTATGGATAACGCATTGCAGACACCGTACTACGGATAAAAAGAAATTGGCCGCTGATCGTCTTAGGTACCACCTTGCACGCTATAGGGACTTTTTTTTCTATAGGAGATTACGACTATCCGTAATCTCCTCGGTAGTAATCATTAGACTTTAGTGGATTTTTGTATACCGTAGATAAATGATATAATAGCAAGACTAGGTAAAGATGATACATCTGTCTTTATGCAGACGACACAGTCATTTTCCTCGCAGGTAACGAAGTACGAGATATTCTAAGAGATTTAGAGTTGTTTATCAACATACTAAGTACTTGGTGTGAACAAAACAGACTTGCATTTAACATATGGAAGACAAAAGTGTTACATTTTTCATCTGGAGAGTTTTATTTTGGTGATCAGTAGCATAAAACAGTTTATGAATACAGATACTTGGGAGTAATTTTAAACTCAACTTTGAATTACCATTCACATATAAAAGGGATTATGAAAAAGCTGCCCTATCGCATTAGCAGCCGGTGAAAATGAGGCCTTATCAAAACCGAAAAAGGAATTTACATGATTTTTTATTTATGTACTTTCTGATACTTGATGATTGTAATAATCAATTTATCCAAACATGTTTTGGTGTTTTTCTACAGAAACTGTAAGATATGATTATTGTATCCTGAATCAGATAAAGAAAATGTTATGAAAAAAATGTCTTTACGGCATTCATTCAGAGCGTGAGTAGCGTCGTGTGAAGTCATATCCGCTGCGAGTATGACACAATGATTTCAACGCCAGGCTCTTGACCGCCCACACATTCTGACACCATGTGGCGCTCCACTCAGCAGACCGGAAACCGCGTGACCACATCACATGCAATCTTCATAGAACACCTACAGACATGAGGCAGTGCAGGGCGGAACCAGACCGTCACAGAGCAGCGCACAATCTCCGCGTTAAACGCTGTGTATGACCGGTTTCCATGGCAACCTGTCACACTCGGTCAAGCGGGTCAAATAGGTCTCTCTATTATCGCTCACCTCTACTACCAAGCACGGATCATTTCACAAATACGTCGTGGTGCATCATAGTTGGAGAAAGGGTAAAGGAAAACTGACTTTGGGTAGCCGAATTCCAAGGCCTCGGTAATTAATGAATGACCCCATACGGTTATCAAAATTTGAGAAGAAGATAGCACAGGGAGATACTCAGAGTGTGTTGCAGATTCTATCTCGCACATGCCCGATACTGATTCAGGCTGATCAATGAGAGGATGAAATTAACTGTAAACAGGGTGCTAGTTTGCTGGCAAATAACAGAATTCCTACATTTCCTACAGAGAGGGTCATGTCAAGAAGTAGCTTGATGACTATGCAAGCTCTGAGACAGATGTTACACTGAAAATGTGGAACTCAAAGCATTTACTTCTGGAATCAATATCCAATGAGAGTATAGATCAGGTGAAATGAACTGTCTTGTCTTGCCCCTATTCCAGAGAATTGACATGGAAAGTTTGAGAAGAGTCAACACAAAGATTATCAGAGATGAATGGACAAGGAAAAGCCTGTTCCAAACACAAACATATGATGACCTGACATGTTCCCTCCATTCTTCCCTCAATATGAGTAGCAGAACTAGGGAACATTATGAACCTACAATCTAGGTCCAAGCTGTCGTACAGGGGTCTAATGAACGAATGTTTGGCCACTGCTAACATAGATTTTGAGGAAGGGCTACCCATTAGTTTGCATAGTTAAACTGGTCCTGAATAATTGCTGACTGTGTATCAGGAAAACCCTGTGATGACGTCATAGCTGCTGGGATTCCCTAGTGATTTCCAACAGTCTCAGAGTGTGGTGTCTCTAATTCTGTAAAGAGTCACCCCAAAGCTGACAGAGTAGAAAATCCACAAGAAAGTAGAAAGTATATGAGTGTAGAATCATGCTTTATATAAGAAAAACTAATAGAAAACAATCATTTGAAATCGGATGACAATTTGCACGTTTTATGCAAGACCCCAGCTGATGTCACCCTAAATCTCTAGACCAACGATTATGTTCCACCTTCCGTCGAGACGGGCAATCGTCCTTAAAGTCATCTTTCTTTCAAAATGTCCTCACTGTTGCAGATTATACCGAATTATTCAGCAGACCCTCCTGGCGTGTGGTGCCCGCCAATAGAGATCCATGACACTTTATTAATCCAACACCCTCCTAAGACCTCTCCTTGGACCTTCAAGTTGGGGTCGGTGATTAAACGCCCCCCCCCCCCCCCCCCCTGGCATTTTGTTCGGCGTCGGCAAGAAGATGGCCACATCTGTAACAGAATAGCTATCTGCCCTATTGGATATTTCTGGGCAATGCCATGTGGGATTCTATAAACCATGCATATATTCCGTCTTCTGAGGGATGTGTGGTTTGCTCAGGTCCACCAGGCATGGCGTGTACAGCCGTCAGAGATGTAGACTCAGACTGGTAATTGGGACGGTCAATGAATCCCTGTTTGAGGAGCATTAATAGCATACTGCCCTGGGGATCAAAGCCAGAGTCAGAAGCGGCCATTTTGCACCTGACAAAGCAAATAGCGACTCGGGGAAAAGCTCAATAGAGGTAGAGGTCGAGGAGCAAGTCTTTGAAAGATGAACAATGCTACCTACACGTATATACCCTACTCCCGCTCCTTATCAACGTGTTCCCTGAAAATATACAGATTTTCTATTTTCTAACGTATGCATTTGACCCCTGCTCAAATTTACATAACCGGGGCAAGACCTCAGTGGGTAAATACCTAGACTTTAATCTCGAAATTAGTTCCCCTCCAATGATATTGAAAGCCATAAAGGTAGACAAGACAAGAACTATAAACAATTATTTAGGACAGGAAATGATTGTTGTTTGTAGATTGAAATTCTGAAAGAACTTGGAATCGGATTGTGATGATAAAGCTGTTCATGAAGAAATAGTGTCGCTGCCTGTACCATACATATAATACCATGTTGCCCAATGAGATCCCGACACGCTCCGACAGGCGTTGCGACAGGCTTCCAAAACAGAATTGCGTTTTGCATTGGAAGGAGAGGCCGTGTCGCAGCAATAGACCAGGCGTTCCGTCACCCTTTACGACACATACTGACTGACACGATTCCGATACGCCTCCGACACAAGCACCGTGTCCCAAGCCTCCGGGCAGTGGAGCATAAGTGATTTTTGATTTGAGGAACCCTATTCTATCCTAGATTTATAAATGGTTATCTTTCCTATTTTTCACAATGATTGTCACCCTTGAATTCGATAATAAGTTTCCAGTTCGTTACATTCGAGAGAGAGTTAATTGGAGATTAAACAAGTATCAACTTTCATGTGAGACCTATTGCACCACATCTCCTCTGGAGACTGGTTTCCTTCTTGCACACTCGTTCTTTTCATCCTCCCTCTAGAAAATCTGCGTAACGGAACGTTAGCCCATCCCAACGCACTCCCACACAGAATATTGTCTACCTTCCGTAAACAATTCGATATGGGAATTTTATGTCGTAGCCATTTCATAGCCGTGTCGGAACCATGTCAAAAGCAACGAGCGAGGGCCCAAACGATACAAAGGCAAGAACGGTTAGGTAATTCTCTACGAAGTGTTGGACTCCGCGAAGCCTCCACGAACTGTGCGCTCCCCCTGGTGGGCCCTGCGTCAACCTTTTCTCGTTCGGTGCTCGGCGTGGGCGGAGGTCAGGGGCGTCCTCAACCCGAGCGATAATGGGGGATGATCCCACTGTCGACGGTGATTATTGATCTAAGCGGGAAGGTGTGCCGCGGGGTGGGCGGGTGGGCGGGTGGCAGGTGGGTGGCAAGTGTAGGAGTAAACAAAAGAATGAAGCTGGATTGTGGGGACAACGGATGACAAATAATGTGTACCTGAGTCCAAATGCCTCACATTTATGGGTCAGCTGTACGAATTTCCTTCGCAATTAGAGGATGATAATTGAATGCAGTTTGTTCCTCCGTGTCACATGACTTGCTATCACTCAAACCGTAGATGGCGTTTTGAAAATCATCAGCAATAAGGAGATAGGGTTAGGGTTGATGAGTGAAGTCGGTTGAGAGTAATTCTGGAGTATTTAAACGTGCTACGTTCTTCGGACTGGGTACGTCTTAACATAGCAAGACAACTCGGAACAGAAACCATGCAGTAAGGGTGGCTTTACTGTTCTGTTCATTGCCTGATACATTGCCTCTTTTTGGCAATAGAAGCACAGGGCAACGTATTATACGGAAACAGGGTCACTGCGTCCGTACGAGGAAAATCGGCGATCAGTTATATCTCAATGCCAAAAGTATATTATATCTTATAAAGAATTTTACCAAGTATTTTGATATACGATGATAAGTACGTCGTTTTTCATATTGTCATATACGGCATATAGCCTATTATCCATGGGCGCCGCCATGACGCCCCCCGAGTAGGTGTTCTTCACTAAAGGAGGTGAAAAAGTAGCTGTTCTTCACTAATGGAGGTGCAAAAGAAGTGAGTGATAATTGGGAGTTGTCACTTTTCTTGCCTTGCTCACATATGTAAATAAAGTGTTCCAGGTGAAAAACATCATGTCCTGGGTTTTAGCATTATATCTTCCTGCTCTGGGATCGGTGTAGAGAGTCAAATGAACCTTGGTAAAACATTGAAAGGCAGCTGAATTTCGTAAGAACAAAGAGCCAGAATACAGGTTCTGTCCCCCGACCACCTAGTGACTGCTTCATGAACTAACAATGGCTCTGTCCCCTATAGCTTAGAATAACGTAATCTAACCTAGTCACGTGTGGAGGTTCTCTGTACGTCACCTGGTGACATATAGCTACAAAAGCAACATGAGTAGAAGTGCCTGGTATATGTAGTTGATACGGCCAAATGTATATAATGATAATAACAAGGATCTTCCCTGCACCGGTCTAACATGCGTGGCCAATAGATCATTAAGTAAATCATGGCCAGGACAGTCTACAAACCAATAAGAATAACTGAATCCTGTCACGTGGACAGACATTCACCGACGTGATTCAATTGATACAAATCTCTGTAATGGAGAAGCGACTTCCAGGAACAATATTTACTATATACCTACTGCCGTAAGTGACGTAATTACTACACGATGCTCTCTACCATGTACTGCACAGCTGTGCAGTAAATCACGGTTCGTTTTCAAGCGTAAAAAAAACGCGATTGCGTCATCATTTCAAAATGGCCGACATTTTATATCGCTTCAACATCGGTAACGTTAACGTTGCAGTACATAAAAAGAGGTACTCAATTGTATTGAAATAGGAAATCTACACACGAATTATGGAAAAACATCGAAGTACGGAAATGAAAACGTGAATAAACATAGGCATTCACCTTAAAATGGGACTGCAATGACAGAAGAACTGCAATGTTTTCTTCCCGACTGTTTCCCGCTGGTTTGAAAGCAACAACAAGTGTTGCTACGCAGGTTGCTATGTGTATTGCTATGCAACAATGTCACAGCCGCATTCCACGGAAGAGGCGAAAGCTACAGTTCACGTCGACCCTTCTGCGCCCAAATTTGACTAAAAGTAGCTGCTTTTTCTTAAATATGGTAAATATATGAGTAATTTTTTAGTTATATAGTAAAAATAAAATGCTGTGCCTGTAAACGTAAAAATTCCGATCCTCACATGTGACACAGGATGTTTACAGCTCGGTGTAAACACTTCGCTGTCACGTGATCGAAATTTGTACGTTTACAGGAACATCCTCTTATTACTATCACATTTTCCCCTTGAAAAAGAAGTGAAAGGTTTCTGTGATGAAAAAAACGCGGTTGACATATATGCAGTTTGGATAGAATCAGCTCCATGAGGGAACATGCCATGTATATTAATGAAAATGCTCGCTTAGGATTGATTCCCTCTTAAACTTAGACGTAGATTCATGCTATTACCTGGATTTGCGTATTACAGGTGGGGAATGCTGAGAGACTGAAACCATACGAAATAAGTGTAGAGGATGAAAGTTATAACAGACCTCCGTCCTGCATAACATTAGCAAAGTAAAAAGATTAATGATGCTCTTTTCCTGTAAAACAGGGTGATATATACGATGCCGCCATGATTTTGATCTGTTTGAACGTATACACCGCGTAATATCCGAGCGAATAGGAGACTATTGCATACTGTCAACTACGAGGAGAATATGACCATTCAGATAAGAAAATTCCATTTAGATAAGAAAATGTATTTATTTTTCAGCATTCCAAAAAGTTATCAAAGGAAAGACAAAATAGCCGTAGATTTTCTCATGCACTACTTTGCACGCTGGGGACCTCTCCCATGTTCTCCGAGGAGAATCTGCGGCTTTCCCTATTCCGTAGTGATCTGTAGGCTCTATACATGTTTAATATATAGGCTGTATTAGGTGAATGATAGAAATCTGAACCATAGTCGAGGAGTCAGAAGGGTCGGGTACGCCACAAGTTTTGGTAGCTTCATGCTTTCACAAGGCTTTGACCCGAAACAAGAGGTGTACCAGCCCTTCTGACTCCTCGCGATGCAGTTTCCTATTTGAACTAGACGAAAGGCTTAGTAGGCATGTGATGTATGAAAATTCAGCGAACTGTACCATATTCTTTATACGCATTTACATGAACACTAAGCACTACCTGGCAATTACTGTAGTCTTGAAATCTTGATGTCAGACCAACCCATATTGCCACATTATGCAAAATATGTACGTGCCTAAAAATGTTCATTCGGAGTTTGTGACTCGACCTTTACTACACTTGTTCTATAAATTCTCTGTCATCAATGATAGCGCATGTCTGCTGTGGATGAGGTGCTATTCCACACTCTCAGACCTTTTGTTTCGAGGAATAAGAGTTTTTGTCTATCTAAAGTACAATGTATTTTATTACTATATATCTATGGCCGAACACTCTATAGTTACGTCCCACTACAAGGGGTGTAATAGCTACAGTTTTCGTTCCGAGACTGACGTTTCCATTCAAGCATGAAGAAAACATACAAATCGAAGTTACTCGATAAGGGTGGACATGGCTACCCCACTGATTGGAGGTCAACAAATTGCCATTTTTATCAATATGGGAAGGTGTATATTGATATATATAGTTATAGAGAAACATGCCCTCGATAAGGATCTAGAAAATTACTTAACTCGGCCAAGATCCTTAACTTTGATATTCTTTCACCTGGGAGCATTTTCCATCTATTGTCTGGCAGGCATCGTTCCTTTTATCTTACTCTATAGTCCCTCTGTAACTGTTGGTGATTGTGAAATATATTTCCTAGCTAAATATTCGAAATACACATGATAAAAGGATAGTTATAGTTGACTTCACTCTTACATGTATACACAATTATTGTATATTGATGGCTATAGTGTTCTTGCCAAGGCTGAAAGCTTCATACCAAGGTTGACCACGTTGTACGCTATCGGTCAATTAAAGGCCCTCTTTTGGTAGACCGCGGAGTAAAATCTGAACAAACATAGAGAACGTTTTTGTGTGACAACTGTCATATCGAAATATCCAAAGTGAGGAATATTAGAGATTTCCGTTACATTTAGGTATACAATAATAGGGTTATGGCCTCGTGACTTAAATTCCGTTATCCTCACCTCAAAATTCTGGAATTCTCCAACCCGAAATCAGTTCCCCTGTAATTACCCCTTAACTGCAACATGATGCCTTCAGGCATTGCCAGGAAAAGCACAGCGTGATATCTCCAGGCATCACTGATAATTATATAGAAAATTTCACAGAAAGAGAAATGATTGTTTGTCTTCCATACACCTTTGAGAAAATACAAGGGGTACATCTTTGATTTGTAATAACAACATAACATCAGTTACCATGGCAAAATATTGAAATATAAATAAATAGAAGAGTGGATCATGAACAAGTCTGACATACCATGGCTGAGAAGTGTTCCTTGGGGGAAGCTGTGAGAGGAAGTGGTCCAGTTAGTCCTCCGCTAGATAACGCGACACCTGGTTGTCAGAGCAGTGTGGGCAGCGGACGTCTGGTGGCGCTCCTTAAGGCCCAGCTCAGGGTCAGATGGTTGTACACGTGGTGTGGGGTATTGCTCGCGAGGCTACACCAAAGTTCTCCTAGTCGCCAAGCCAATGAGCTGCTCACTAAAAACTCGACCTGGTCAACGTTGGGGAGAGCTGTTGTCATACTTCCCTGGCCCGTACCACCATGTTCTCTCACACCAAATACCCTCAAGAGTTATGTTCACTTTAGTTTCACCTGCACGCACCGCCGTGGTTTATATAACAATCTTTTGGTGGGTTTAATACGTAGCTTCTTGCCCTGCGTGGAAGGAGTTGCTCGCCACAGCTCAGCCAATCAGAGAGCTGGGAATCCCTCGCTGCGTGCTGCGTGACCGTCACACGAGGCGACATGTGTTGCCACTCAGTGGCCAGACTGAGAACCAATGGTTAAGTATGTGCAATCAGTAAGTCTAACCTCATTGGTATGTGTATGCCTGGAACAAGATAAAGTACAAGCAACGCCCACACTGCAGCGAGCGATAACGGCCATAAACTTGATTTGATTCCCTGTTAGACAGAGAAAGGTATCGAATGTCCGGTGGGCATGTAATCCAGTAAAAAGCAACATTATCTGGTGACTAATATCACTGGCTCTATGTACAAATATGCTTGGTGTTCGTTCCCGTTGCATACACATTCCTACCAGGTTCCATGACAGAACAAAGAGGATAACATGAGAAATAAATGTGTACCAGTAGAATTTCCCAAGATGTTTTCTGAAAGGGATGTTCTGAAATCTTTGTCTGGTTCTTCTGATTCAACTTATAAATATGAGTGCTAATTGGCTTCATACGATTCACTGTACATATTGTCAAAGAATGAAATCATAAGACGATAAGTAGCATCTACCTGTGTACGAATGCCTCGCATTTACGTGACTTGCTGTCATTCATAATCATAAAGAGTAAAATGAACTTGTTTATTGGATGAACTTCGGTGAGATCAGCGTTGAGACTGTTACAGTTTTAGATACCATGTATAAAAAACGATTTAACATTTAACAGTAAGATCACCGTACATGAAGAAGCAGTAATAAAAAAGTTATAGTTGTAGTCTTATATATCCTAAGAGGGGGTGTCCACCAAGCTCCCGACGCGAACCGACGCACCCCGATATTGCCCTCCCGATACAAAATCCATATCGTAGCAAAATCGTAGAGCTTATCGGGGCAGTTGGTAAGTTTTCTACGATAACGCTACCGACGCGGCCCGACGCGCACCGACGCGCACCGACGCGAACTGACGCGAACTGACGCTAAACCCGTATCGTAGAGGGTTTACGACAATCGAACATGTATCGATTGTCGTAGCACATCAGGCCGCGTCGGTGCACGTCGCAGTGTATAGATGATTCTTAAACGGGAAATCATATGAAATAATCGATAGAAAATTATGAAATTTTCAAAATCTCTAGAATATATAATGCTGATGCGGCTCTGCAAAAATTGTGAAATTTGATAGTAGATAAGGGTATCAAAACGATCATTTCATACTTTAACTTGGAACTGGGTTTTTTCATTAGATATTATTATGAGGTATCATATAATATTGTTTTGTATCTACAGAGAAAATATCAATCTTAAATATGCATTATTTCTGGAATTATAAAGGAAATATGGTTGATTACACTGGTTGCATCATGAGCTATATCAGGGTGTATCGGGACCATGGCACCTTTTTCATGCACCCTCCCAATACGTTACGACGCGCACCGACGCGAGCCGACGCGAACCGATACGCTATGATATGCCTCCCGACGCGCTACGATATGGTAATTTTGTATCGGCTCGCGTCGGTGTTGGTGGGTGCGGGGTCTTATTCTAGTATAGTTGTCTATATTTCTAATGTTTGAGAGTAGATAGACTTTATTTGAGACTTTGATAGAGACAATATCTGTTCTATATTCCGAAAATCTCAATAAGCTATCGATCGTTAAGCCAAGGTAGTTGAATATAGGAATCCTTTCAATTTTGTAATGATTCATTGATGAGATCTCGTTATCTTTATGATCACTCTCATCGGGAGTTACAAGATTTGTACAGCACCATCTTTCAATAAGTGGAATAATCCTTTGCATCTCTACAAGGTTATTCGTAGAGACGCAGACAACAGTATCGTCAGCGTACGAAGCATAATTAGAGTTAAGTTTGAGTAATGTCGTTTATGTGGGCCAGGAATAAAGTGGGCGCTAGCATCGAGCCCTAGGGTACGCCAAAAGTGACTTGTGCGGTGTTGGATGTTATGTTGTTTAATTTTACTGACCGCTTTATATTTTTGAAATAACTATCAAACCATTGATATGTTTTATTTGTTAGTCCTATCTTATTGAGTTTAGGTGTTAGTAGGTTGTATGAAACTGTATCAAATGCTTTTTTGAAGTTTGAACATAGGGAGTAGGTCGGAATATTATTGTCTAGTCTGGGGAAGATATACCGTAAAAAATTAGTTATGGTCGAAGTGTAGGACGTTTATTGTGAAAACCGCATCGATGTGGTAGAGTGGGTTATTTTCCTCTAAGGTAGCCAATGGTATTTTTTAAATTGTTCTGTGACACTTTATTGACTTTTGTTTCTGTATTTTTTTCAGCTTGGTGTGCCATACAAATTTCGCGCAACGTTGCGGATGCCAGTTGAGGTTTTAATGTAAGGAGCTCCTCCAAAAGCTTCTGCCTTGTCTATAGCGAAGTGACACATATTTCAAGGTTCTCCGCTGAGGAACGTTTGACATTAACAAAAATATGATGGTAATTCTATGACAGATTTATGATAACCGTACAAATTCTACTAGTGGACCGACTACCTAGTATATCTTAGGATAGCACCCAGCCCCTTTACCAGACCCCCCCCCCCCCTCTCCCCACCCACCAACAGCATTACGACTCTCCTTAATATTTTCACATTTTTACATAGCATTGCATTTAACCATCTTTTTGTGAGATCCAGGATGCTTTTACGTTATTACCGGGTTTTTACTAGGAACCTTAACAAGAATAGCATTGCTGTCATAGACAGTGATTTGAGGATACACGTGCCGTATCCATGGCATTGCAGATAGAATGGTCAGTTTAAAGTCATAGTAACAATTTAGTTCAGTATGTGACATTAAGCCATGGTCCCTGGTGTCCAAGGTGTCCTAAGTGGTAAGCACCTCCCTACTGGAAGCGTTTCTATCAGAGCGTATCATACGCAATTTTGGGTACATTTCCTCGCCATAGGAAGTTTATAATAATATTTTTGAGGTTTTCACAACCTCTTGTGGAACCCCTGTATTAGAACATGGGTAGAGAATTAGTGGTATCCTTAAAGAGTTTACTACACATATTTTGCCCTCCAGGTACAGGTTTCTGTGGGCCCAGAGTACGAAACTAAATTACCGCATCATCACTGTGTCAGAATGTTGAAGGATTCTCTGTTGTAGTGTGTCAGAATGATTGTCCTAGTGTATTGGGAGCATAGTGGGTTCCAGGCCTAAAGTGACCAATGACGGTCATCCTCTGCAAAAAGGAATTAACATAACTTAGCCACTAGACCGGCAACCGCCTGAGGATCTGTCACTTACTCGATAGTCGCGAGGCCGCCACGTTCAGCACGACTTAATTCATGTATTCACGGCGACTTCTGGTTTCTTTGTGTTGTCAATCGCTGTGGCTCGCTGTGAGTGTTAGCGTTATCATCAATCGATTTGCATATTTAAGCTATATCACGCAAACACCCTACATTATATACCTCGATATCTACGCATTATGTCTTCTTACTTGTCACAGGAGTTTATAAAACGTTTCGGAACAAATGAACCAATAGGGACATAAAGGAATAAATAGTAAGAGAGATAGATCAGAATAATTGATTGATTCCTTTTAATACATAAATCACAGAATGAGATCAAACTAGAAAATATCACAACGCTAATGACAAGGTTACTGAAAATGTAATACTTCAAGTCCACATGGCAAAATAATCTGTACTGCTCTTTAATGAACACAATAAATGTTTTTGTTGATAAATAGAAATCACAAACGATACCCGTCTTCTTTGGGGATTTTGTGGGTGAGAGAAAATTAACAGGATGAAACTCTTTATTTCTTATTGTTTAACACTCATGACTATATATATGTACAGTGTCTGTATCCCGTGTCACAGATTAAGTGTTGAAAGGATCCTCTCTTGGTCAGTATCCATTATAGAAAATCAGATCTAGATCATCCATTCCGAATGTCTATGGTATGATCAAGAAACAAAGAAAGTATCCTCATAGATTCCAAGTACATACAATGGGAATACCGCACTGACAAAGGATCGTTTACTACTAAATCAATGAATGGTAATATTACAAAGGTTTCCCTGCCATATGTAAATGTTGTGCATGTGTGGGCATGTGTGTGTTTGTCGAGGGTCTTATTATATGAGTGCATATTGGAGAACATTGCGGCACACTTGCGCCTTGGTCAACGGCAATCAGCTATAAAGTCTTGTAGTCTTTGTGACAAACATATTTGACCATGTATTACTACCTCACGCGTGAGAACGCGATACTACAGGCCTTTGCACAAGACAACTGAAAGCAAGACTATAGTAGATAGTCTCCCGTCTCCTCGTCAGACCTGTGGTGCTCTAAACTGATGTTTACTCAAGACGATTATGGGCGACGATTCTTGAATTTAGAACCACCTGCTGAGTATGCGTTGTTGAAGGATAGAAATCGTCCAATATTTAGAAAAGGGTTGAAGATTTCTGATTGGCACATTACGCAATATGGCACCACTTTAAGATTATGCTGATGATTTTACGCTGAAGACTAATTCAAAGCGGCTTGAATCAATCATCGGCTACGCAAGCCTTTAGCCAAAACAGTGGGTTACGAGTCCACAAAAGCGATCGCTAGCTTAACCCATTTTCACATGCTCTTTTCTAATTGGAAACATACATTCAGCTGCAGCTAAGGCAGGGTTAACCCTCAGAGAACTATACGTATGTGGCTGCATCAATAGATGCTGAATAAGATTCGAATAGGTGATGCCTAAAAATCTACCCCTAGATGATTTACAATCGTCATGTATAGTAAGTCAACAATACAGGACACTGGACACAATATTATTTACTGGACCTAAGACTAATCGATAAGGGGACATTACAGGGCAATATGTATCGGTCACTTTGTTATATTTTCAACGGCGTCCGTATGTAATTCATGACAACAGAACCTGTAGAAACATTTAATTGGTTTGAAGGTTTCAGGTCAACAAATCGAAAGAAAACATCCGCTTATTATTTTAGGTTAGAATATTACTGAAACCTTCGATAATTAGGAAGAACACTGTGGTTATATTTCTTTTGTTGGAGTTCATTGTCGTAATCAATGAGTAAAATTGCATCTGAAGGTCAGTGTTCTATCATATCTTTTGGCATTCACCCCCATGATTTAATATTATCACTGTTTCGTTCTCTTGTATGTATATGTTATATGGAAATTACACGAGGAAAAGTAGAAAATAACTACTCATAACAATGTCATAATCCTTCGTGAAATGGACACCGCCTACCACCTGCCCATTCAGCCTATAAAATGAGATTCACACGGAAATTGGAATATGGGAATAAAACTCAGTGTCGTCCACTTGACAAGCTGGCATTGGCGGCCACCCCCCTGAAGCCATTAGAGGACGTGGCAAGAATCAATCACTTTATGTAGCAGCAGGAAACTCATCTTGGACAAACAAAAGAAACTTTGGACGGATAACTGCGACTGTCAGACGAGTATTATTCCTCATCGGAATGACGGGAGACTTCCCAATGAAATACCGTTATCTGGGGGTCTTTAATATATAGACACAGTGAGGAGGATGAGGACAATGATAGAGGGGCTCGTGGGAGAACAATGCCAAAGATAGGAGAGTGATTATGTTAGATAGATATCCGTATTTTCGAGTTTATTTCCTGACCTAAATACTTTTGAACGTCAGTTCATGTGGGTGTTAGCCCTGAACAAGCTCAGTTTCGTTTTTGCCCTTTAAAAATAAGTCTCAAATGTTATCATTCAATGGAGATTGAATATTTCATTTACAACATTTTATTGTTAGAGACCACGAAGGATGCCATACCGACGTGCACGTTGCTTATATATAGGTGTAACTTATGCTACCAAGTACAGAAAGGACACCTTATGAAGCATATATACTCCCGAAGGATTTCCAATTAATGGACATCACTATGAACAGGGAAACTAGAAAAGGCACAAATGTCGCTCTTCCGTGCATATTTCCCAACATGAAAAATGAGACGAAAGAACCGTACACGAAAACGATATAGCCAACGAGCATTGTTCAAGTTCTGCTTTCTTGATAGCATGAATATGTCTGAGAACAATGATGCACAGTATGCAACCAAGTACACTCTTTGTTCAATCAATATCAATGAACACTCTATATCTGACCTGGCACACTATCTGACAAGGTCCATGTTCCATCAATAGACACTATATGGAATGTAGAAAGCATACAAAATGTTGGGTATAGGTGAGAATTCTGACATCAGTGTTAAAAGGTTTGCAATCCGCACTGTATTATAGCAGGGATGACAGTCTATAGAAGTGCTAAATAGGTCACACCCACGCGCACCTTTCTTTTATGCATCCTACATTAAATACTGGAGAACTCCCCCCGAAACGAAGATGCCCCAGGATTTTCTCGGCCTGGTACGAACTTTCCCCATCATCATTTCATTGCATTGTATCAAAACAGTAGCTATTAATCTGATATGACAGGTTTATAATGTAAACCAATGAACATAATATATCTATATATCCGAGGCATAAGACTGAATCATTGTGCAATCCCTCTGCCATGGCAACCACGTCAATTTCCCAATACGTATTGCTCTCTTTATTTTTTTTTAATTTACATGTGATATCCTTCAATCTGCATCAATAATATATTAGTCATTCAAATCATAAACATTCTGTTGGTTTCGTATTTAATACTCAAAATGATATGGGATTTAATTCGTGTCTTCAGACATGGTATAGACTTCCATATTTGTAAGATCCACTTGTCAGCATAGTCTGGTCTGGCGGCGAGAGGTAAACCTTGCTTTAGCGTTCAGACAATGTTTTTCAATGTATATTTATTTCCAGAATCTTCTCTTTTGAAATTTGCCGTGTGCAACGCGAAAGTGTTTGGGCAACACATGAGCGTTAAAGAAAAAAATTCTAAGCAATAAATGAATATGCCTAAGATCAAATTGTTTTCATTACCCTAGAAGACACCTCTCAATTTTGAGCCCAATCATACATTTTATGTAGTTGACTTTTGTTTTGACTTTGTGTTTGTCTGTGCCATGACCTCTTCAAATTGAATAATTAGGTCATAATCGTAGAATGATGTAAAATAGCTGGCTAGGGAGTAGAGGTAACATTCATGGCGGGTGATGCCTTCATGTATCATTTTCCAAGGTTTGCCAGCCCAAAAGAAGTTGACGACAGCATCTTCATATTTAACTAAATCAAGTGTAATAACTGTCTTGAATTTTCAACTTCTTAAAATGTCTAAATCCAACTTTATAGCATGCAACTATGGCTAAGCCTTGACTTTTCACTGTGGAAAAAGTGTCAAAGTCTGACTTTTTAGTGTGTATCAATGGTTAGGCCTTGACTTTCCAACACAGAAAAATATCAAAGTCTGAAATTTTAGCATGCAATGATGGTTATGCCCTGACTTTTCACTGTAGAAAAAACGTCAAAGTCTGACTCTTTAGCATGCAATGATGGATAAGCCTGACTTTTCACCATGGAAAAGTGTCAAAGTCTGACCTTTTACTGTGCAATGATGGCTAAGCCCTCATTTTTCACTGTGGAAAAGGTGTCAAAGTCTGACTTTTTAGCATGCAATGATGGCTAAGCCCTGACTTTTCATTGTGGAAAAGTGTCAAAGTCTGACCTTTTGCTGTGCAATAATGGCTAAGCCCTGACTTTTCACTGTGGACAAATGTCAAATTATGACTCTTTAGCATGCAATGATGGCTAAACCCTGACTTTTCACTATGGAAAAATATCAAAGTCTGACTTTTTTGCTTGTAAAGAGGGCTAAGACCTGACTTTTCACAGACTTTTCGCAGATTAACGGTAAATCCAGTTGAACAGGCCAATGTCCAAGTCTGACTTCATACCAAGAAAAATGTCAGCAATTTTTCAGTTCGTCCACTACAATCCGTCCAAAGTTTATCCCTGACAGTACTGTGGTGTCTGGAACTAAATGTCTTGCAGAAACTTTTTAATTGCAATAAACTTGTAGGTGGGTAATAAATACAATAACGACTGGTTTTGTATACGAATGATCGTAATCTCCTCGTAGTTGACCATGTAATATCCTCGTTATTCGCTCGGATATTACTATGTGTCTACTACGGCCACTCGTACACAAAACCAGTCATTATTGTGTATGTAATCAAAGGATTTGAGGTCTGTATTCAATGGATTACATTATGCATGAACCTTTCTTCTATTGATTACTATTTCCTGTTTGTAAAATTGACGTGTTTTTTTAATTTATTAAAGGTAAACTCGTTATTACATTTTTGTACCAATTATTTTACATTTTGCCTCTGTCAAGTACCTATGGTCGTCAATGGTTGGGAAAAACGACCTTGGATGACCATTGTTGTCGTTCATTATGGTGAATAGATGATATAAAACTGAGCATCATGCTTTATTCCATTATTCACATTACCTAAAGTAGCATTATACCTAAAACAACATTGTAGAAATAACCTGAAATTACAAGTATCCGTGAAGCCACATCATGGCTTTATGTTGTTACGCCTAGCTGCAATATATCAAATACTGAAATCATCCTCTTCTTCAGGACTCACGCTGGTGATATATGTGTCAGGAACAGCACAAAGCCATTTCTGAATCTAGAAATAAACCACTCATCTTGGTTATTTAACATTTCTTATAATATTTAAAAGCGTAGATACCTATTCCACATTATTAGAAGGTGGACCGATGGTCTTAGTGTCTATGTCTATAGCCTATTGCAGTCTATTTGCTTGTAGTGCCACTGAATGAGATGATCATACTTTTGCCTTACGGAGAGCTCTATTCGAGTAAAGATTGGAATATATGATTTCTATTTGAGTCAGAAGATTGTGCGCCAATATACCATCCTACAGATTTTTGTCGACAGGGTCATTTTTAAGAACTCCTTCATGGACATCCTTCTATCCCAATAACTGGTTCAATATTATAACAATATGGCTCTTTTGAAAGGTGACAGAATGCAGGCAGGCATTGAGCCTCCTAGTGGATACCAAGGGAACCAGAATATGGCAAGGAGTATGGCAGATTTTGCCATGCCTTCTAGCACATTGATCAGTGTAAAAATGGAAACGTTACCCGTAATGCACCAAAAAATGGTGGCGTTACCTGGCCCATCATGTGAGTGAGCACATAGGCCAGGCTTTCAGGCTAGTCGTTTGCCCTGCACAACCCCTGCTCCAAAAAAGGCACTTATATATTACCGTTTTTACTAGACGTTCATACTGTAATGGACCAGTGGTCAGTCTACTAAGCCTTTCTATGTTTAGCCGCGGTGTAGCATCATACTTGTTTTCAAAAATTGAGGGTTCCTCCACAAATTAGAATGTTTCCATGGCAACAGAAAACAGAAATGGGCATATTTCCATACTGTACACTTTTGGCCAAAGTATGATCAGTTTTACTGACAGAAAATGCATTTATTTACCTTTTCCTATAAAAGTATGTATCATATCTCAGTAAGTATCAAATTATGTTTTCCTTCTGTTACCATGGAAACGATTATGAAGCTCACTTTTTGAAACAAACGAGCATCAGATTCAGATTCCTGAGGTCATAATTGTCTAAAATGGCAAGTTTCAGCCAGAAGACTTTCGGGGGTCAATATTACCCATTTTTAGGCCCTTTGCTCCTCTACTACTGGACCTCGCGAGGAGCTTAGGTTGTACCCAACACCCAGCCACTACAATACCAATTTGGGATTGTCCTCGACAAAGAGTTGTCCTCTATTACAATCGGACAGGCTTCAACATATTATAATATATGGTCAGAGAAATCGTTGATCAGTTTGTCGGCAAGTGGAAACCCCACTTATCAGATATGGTCAGGTGATGCGTAATTGAGTAATAAATCTTCCTAACTCGTTAATTGCAGCTTCACACAGGTTTGCTGACGTGCCATGTATTGTTTTGCTACATTGAATATTGTCTGCAAGAAGCCAACAGAAGGTCTTATGTGAGGTACACCTTCCACACACAGATGTTATATGGCAAACATTTGTCTGGCTTCTAAATGCAGCCCAAGGCTGATGTGTCCGCTATATACACTGGCCGCCTGCGCTATCATCCAGGCTATAAGGCAGTCACCACAAGCGGCGAGTGTACACCAAGCAACACAAAGACCAATTACCTTGGTGATGACACAGAAACACACTGGTTACCTGCGCTTTATCATAGGGATGGATAGCCGCCTGTGCTCAAACCAGAAGGAGAAACGATCACTAGGTGACACATTCATATGAGGTATTATGTTGCATGTTTTTACAATTACACCCTACAGCCGACTTCCCTATTTTTAGAGATAGTCATCCTGTATTTACTCTCATTCACGTATCAGACCTGTGGGTATGGAAAGCCTTAATATGGCCACATTAGCTTTCTTAGCGCTTAGTTGCCTATTTTATCGTATGGCGACTTTCGTTTAGCATGTCTCTCTTTCGTCAGGAGATGAGAAAAGGAAAGACATTCAAGCCACTAAAGTGGCGAGAATGAGAGAATCTAAAACAAGGAAGACAACTTTGAAATCAACAGGCCAGATGACATAGAGTTATCTGATGAATCAAATGAAGAAGAAGTAAATAAAGGAAATAGGAATATATAACAAAAGGATGGCAATCAATATCGATAATAAGAGAAAGAGCAGTAGGATTTTAGACTAGCATAGATTAGTAATTAATTGATTGATAGCTTTTAAAAAATAATTCAAGAAGGAAGGAGCGACAAGAAATTGACCACGGTATTTGAGTAAAATGGAACTGTGACGATTAGCTTATGTAAATCTGGAAAGGAACAAGTATGAGATGTACACGTTTGGAAATGACAAAAAGAATTCTTTGCTCAAAAAATATGTATATTTCATCGGATATAGGAGTTTACCTCTCCATCGTTGAGTCATATGCGTTCTGTGTTCCATCTTCGTTCAGTTACATGTGCTCAATATTCCATCGTTGGTTGCATGTTCTCATTCGTATAGGACCAATATCATAAAATCTCATCGTAAGTTTACATACGGAAATCTCTTTCTCTTATTCCCCTGTTCAGCCAAGTATTGTGACGTAGGGTATATTTGCGTCTTTATTTTTACCGCAAGATAATTGGCGGATATTTGTCCAACCAATGATTTATGAAGGGTTCTGCTGTAACATTCCTGAACAATCTATTTGCAAGAATTCCTCGGTTATCCTGACCACACTGGATCAACATGTAGATAATCTACGAACGTCTTTACCCCAAAGTAAAAAGATACTAATACAATATATTTATTGGCATTTTTCCATATAGAGTGCATGCAAGTAAAAAAGATCGATAATATATTTCTATTCGGCAGCTCCCCCATTCGGATAACCCGTAAGTAGCATATGACATATTGCTCAAGAAATTCAGTAATAGCATAATTTGTTGATTAGCATGAAGAAATAGATACTCAGAATAGATTCACTCTGAATCTGACCAGATCAATATATTCTATTTTAAGCTTCATGTAATGTGTACAAGTATATATGTTTGACCTCCGTGAACGTAGGTCCATTCTAAAGGTTGACGTCAGTGGCTCGAGTCCCCTAAAAGCTCTGATTCCGGAGGCAAGCGTGAATTCCTCCTGTATATAGACTGCATCCGAACGGATTAAAGAGACTATTATTGCCATATTACTCTACCTTTCCTTTGAGATGCCGGCAGGTGCAAACAGAAAAAGTTCACATATGGCCTGACCTTAAATATGATTTGGCACCACCATCCGACGATTTCGGCTCACTGCGGAAGCCATCCACATTGAAATAGTCGAGCATATAAGTATGTTTGCAACCAAATATTGCCTGGTTTAAACGCTTTGAACAACTACCTGAGGTGTTACCAGTAATTGGTACCGATATTTCATCAGTGAGAACCACCGACTGATTTTTCTATGCCTGATATAATATAGGTCCCTGAAAAATGATCTGATAAGATATCAGTAAGGTAATTAGAGTCGGTCGATGGTGCTCCCTTGGAAATATCAGTACTGATAATCCGTGACACTGCCAGTGTCGATGCCTTTACACCTGGCGACTGACTATACATTCTATCTGCACAGACAGAGTTCCTTTTTTAAATCTGCATTCCAAAACCAATGATTTAACCTGATTTGATTTTTCATTGGCCTCATATATCAGTCGGTGGTGCTATAGTATGCGATTCGTAGTTGAGAAATCGTTGAGCGGGTTTGTCTTTTGGGATGTTTACAATTACCTATATTCCATCGGGAACGTGTGATAACCGATCGGCGGTGCCAGATCCTATAATCGGTGGTCAAAACCGGCAGGTATAAACCGAATCATAGTTTGAATCTTTCCCTAGTGTGTCCCAAAACAATGGCCGAAGCCCTGCCGTGTAGATCATAAGACAGAGCCACAAAGGACGGGGCTCGACTTTACTGACTGCATGATGCCAACTTTCTACATGATCTGATATATCGAATAGGCAGAGATCAAATCACATCTGGCGATCACAATAGTGACGTCCTTCCAGGACACTAGTGTTTCTTTTCAGGCTCAGGATATTTTTCGGTTATTTTCTGATACCACCTTCTTCTACACGTGCTGTTTCATGAGACAGGTGGGATTTGCACCTGCTGACAAAAAGACATTTCCTCGTGAGTTTACTACATATCCAAAACGCATAGCATACCTTAACCTCGTATGGGTCTCGGTGCAGTTCCTCATTTAAGTACCATGCATCATATAACTGTCTGCACCCGAAGCTGAATTAAAAAAAGTGCTGTCGAGCCACTTCCTTTTTTCTTAGGGTTTAATTCATACATAGATCACCAAACTGTGCTTAGAGCCGATCTTCCATATTCGGTCCTGTTAAACGTTTCGGTCCTGTTTTGAGACCGAATTTAGTAGGATTTTACTGATGACCATATAGACAATCAGGTAAGGGATATGCTTGAACCATGGTGATATTAAATACCATCGAGGCCAGAGATAACAATTCATATAGGGACGCTTTCTGATAGTCAAACAGGGCAAAATCAAATAATTGTGATGATTAAACAAAAATAAACCGGTGGTGCTGTAAAGTACCATTGAGATTTATGAGATTTGTAAACTTATTTCCCCTATTGGTCTGTACATATATATATATATATATATATATATATATATATATATATATATATATATATATATATATATATATATATATATATATATATATATATATATATATATATATATATATACAATCATCTTCTCATAGTTGGACACATAGAGGTGACGGAAATATAATTTTTTGAATTTTTCAGATGAGAATTTTACAAAGTCCACCTAAGGTAAAGATATAATCTTAGATGAAGTTATAATCTTACACCTATCATCTTCATATTTTCATTCATAACTGTTTTACCTAGTCAGTGAAAGCTGATGCTCTCTGTGATGAAAAAGATATTTGCCAGAGCGTATGTAACAAGAATGATGATTTATCTATCCCGTGGTATTTTTTCCCCATAGACTCAACATTGAGAGCTCGTCCTCCATGTCTATGGAGTATTTAGATAAAAACGCAATGGGGGATTATGTCACAAATGTTAACCAATTATTCAATGTGAGGGATAAGATAGATTAAGAAACAGTTTACAGTCAGAGCTCGATTCCATCTCGATTGATCACTGCGTAATTCACGAGGCTTCAACTTGTGGATCACTACGCAATTCAAGCTCGCTGGGATACAATTTATGACTAAATCATTGACCCAAGCAAGGCAGGAGTGGCGGTAAATATATAATTTATTATACATCCGAAGTATGCAAATATACTATTTACATACAAGTGATACAAAACCACCGTGCGGAAACAGTAAACAAGAAAAATTTTATCAATCCGGTCTCCTTGAGTGCCGGCGAAAAAGATACTTCGAGTTTGCGCAGTGGGGTCTTGGCGATTTACCTGGATAACTTCCGTTGCGGGAGTTATCCCGCCCGTAAACTTCCATAGGTTTCCTTTGTAGTACTTTATGAGCTTGATCGAGCAGATACTGTAACACTAAGCGAAACTAATTATTCGCTGCTTAACTATTGTAGATTATTTATTTCCGACCTAGAATTCTGCCTGAGCCACTTGATAAAAAAACGTGAATATGGGATACTTAGGGATCTAAACATATATTTTCTCAAATCCACAGTGAGGAATCAAGGTCTCATGAAAGAATTATGTCACGGTTTTACTCTCAAACATTTGTTAAACCAATGTACGCTCCTAAGTTCCACTCATGGTTCTTACATTTACTATATACCCATGCTGTATATACTGTAAATACGCACCCTTTCGGCATATGACGTAAAAATACTGTACTGACCACTGGTCCGTACACTAAAACATGGACCACCTTGCCACACACGTTTATTAAGATATTGGTTGTTAAGCTGAATTAAATTAATGATTTTTTTTTAAATTTCGGGTATATAGTAAATATATAACATCCAACCATGCTTGTACAAGTCACAGAACTCGATGATAATTTCCAGTTTGTACGGAACTCGGCATAAATGCCTCGGTCTGTACATACCTCAAATTACCATCTCGTTCTGTGAATTGTACAGCATGGTCAGGACCTTCTATATAAAAACCACACTCCACGCATTCTGCATATATGACTTTAATTGGGGTGTAAGCTCCTAGAGTGGCGACCACCGTCCTGCTTTGCGAAAAGACAAAGAGAAGATGAAGAAAGTGAAAGTGAGTGGACGATTATACAAAGGGCATGTATTAAGTCTTTTACTACGCTGCATGACACAGAAGTTCATAGCCTGAAATACGCTGCTGAAATTTAGTTGAAACCAAATTATAAAGATGAAATTTTAATAATCCATGGAAGTTTTGGACCGGGTTTAACAAAATGTTTAAACCGCGTATGACTATCGACAACCCGTCACTTATTGACCCGACATCTGATGAAATCATAGACCCCATATCTGCACCAGATTCTCGGAAAAGATATTTTGGAATATGTATCTTGTAAGTCTGGTCGCAATAGGTGTCTTTTGATTGCACTCCAGTACACTGCTGGCATGCATAGTTTTTCAAAAGTTCTTTGCTAAGCTGTATCAGAGAATGCTACCAATATAAGTGGAACCTCTTCGGTATAATTCTGTCTCAAGTCATTCTAGGCATAACTGCACCTTTTCAGAAGCTCTAGTCGCTATGATGTTGCTTGTGTCGGAGATATTGTCACTGTAATTTTGCCACCAATAGATCATTTGCAATAAATGCACACTTCTTCTACACTTTGATTATCTAACTCTACATTTATCTCTGGTTTCGCTAATGGAGATTCTAGAGTATCGAGTACATTGTATTACAGTTCTCAAACAATCATTCATCAACACTTGCATTTTATCTCTGTATTTTTTCTGGGTGGTGTGAGTGTACACGAGAGTGTAGATTTCAGAAGTGATAAGTCTGACTGGATCGAAATTACCTATGGTGTGCCGCAGGACTCGATTCCTGGCCCATTGTTCTTCATATGCTATATAAAAGATGTTGTTAAATCATTTAAGTATGCTGAATGTCTCTTATTTGCTGATGATATGGTGTTGTATTTTTCGAGCAAAGTTCCAAGATGTCTGAAATTTAGGTGGGGAAGGATTCTTTATTTTTCCTAGTTGGGGTTTCTCTATTATTTTGGTTCAGAAAATTAGCATTAAAAACACTAATAAGTACTACGTCTTAGTTTGGATAAATGACTTTTGTTGTTTCAACTGATTCCAATAAGGAGTCTACCGTGTCTTGATACTTCCAAGGATTACTTTACGTTGATTATGCAGTTCAATATTTGTCCACGGACATTCAATATCCGATAAACCTATATCAAAATTCTCTCTTTCTTATACTAGCATAGACGCAGACCCCTCCCTTTTTTCTACTTCGCCTTAATCGTTAAACCAGGAAAGATCTAGTAGACGTTCATTGTAGTTGGGTATAAGTACAGAGTAGAAGTCATTCATCAGCCAGGTCATTGATAGGGTATATTGATGCATTCGATAGCTGTACATAGGTTTTCACCAAATCTATTTGTTTCTTATACAACAAATATTTTTGTGAGCTATGTGTAATCCTTTGCCCAGCTTAACTGGCAAACTGTCGGTAATCATTTAAAATTGTTTGTAAGGAAGGCACGACTCAAGACAGTGAATTGAAGTAGAAGTACAGGATGCTATTTATTTGCTTATTTTAGATAACAACGTTTCGGATTGTTATAAATCCTTCATCAGGTTACGATTTAAAATTATTGAAGGTATATACAATTGTTCATCGATGGATTGTTCACATGTTCGTACAGAATAGACAAGTTACTACTTTGACTATGTACCTGCTTTTTCTGGAATAATAAACGAAGTTCAGCTCTCTTAAAAAGAAAAGAAAAATTATTGAAGGTGCTTTGGCTCCCTTTAAGTATCTCGCCCCATCCCTGATTAGGTTAATGAGGAATGAGTAAAGAAAAATGTATCTTTAGGCCACTCAAAAAAAACAACTTGTTTCTCATCACCGCTTGCATCAGAAAAAAACGATTTTAGAAGATTTTTTTCTTTTTTTTTAAATAGATGAACCTTGATAGAAATTATGAAAGGTATGTGTATTTAGTATGAAATTAAAGCTCCTGGTGTCAAGGATGTATTAAATGTATAGCCAATAAAAATTTGGAAACCCCACGTAAGCAGACACCCCGCGTAAGCGGCCACTTTGGCCCAGATCGGAGGGTGTCCGCTTATGCGGGGTTTTACTGTATTTCTGGAGCCCATTTTATGACACTTCAAAAGCCATCTATGATATAGCAAAAAAAAAAAGAAAACGCCCTCGTCATATTTTTCATGGCTTGGTGATGAGAAACAAGTTGGTTTCTTAGTGGCCTTAGCAGGCAATACTTGTAGTTGTACACCAAGTGAGTGTCCGTCCGTGTCACTAAACCATGGGCCCCGTTGAATCCTAGGACAGTTGGCCCACATCTTCCTTGATTCTCCTAGGCCTACCGAAAGGTGTCTTAGCAGGGAACACCAAAATAGGTGTCCTAGATGAAACTTGTAGCCCTAAGTTACTTGGGTTATGAATATAAATCCAATAAAGGGTGTCCTAGATACCACAATGGGTGTCCTAGCAGAACCCTGTAGCCTTGGGTCATTCAACTATGCAAATCTTTAGAGTACATATCTGTATGAGATGTCCTGACTGAGGGTTGAATTGTAAGAAATCTTTGTCAGGGACTGTCCTTGCGCATTACATTATGCACTGATTGTGAGTTCACATGTAGCAAGTGACTACTAGTTTCTGTGTTCTACAAGGATAAACACCTTTTCACGATTAACTATTGGTTTTTGTCGGAAGGTGCACATGTATAATCCTAAGAATCCCAAGAAATTATTGTATTTGCATCCACTCCTTGATCAATAAAAAGGACCAAAGGTCGTTTCAAAAACCCTCGGTTATTCATATTCTCTTTTGTATATATTTACTACATAACAGCGCGATGTTTATGGAGAGAAACGTTGTTATAGCTCTTAAATAATTGGCCAAATTAACTGCTAATCAGAGGTCATTCTGGTACCTTTTTTCAGTACAATAAAAAAGGGGAGGGGAGGAGGCTGAGGATAGGGGAAGACATCCTTGTAGATATCAGCTGAAACATGGATAAAAAGAGCTTTCACAAGCTGTCTGCTTCCTAATATCATCTCCAAAGTCATATATCTGATACGATATATATTCTTTTCTTTGGTATCAATACCCGTAGGCAATAGGCATGAAATGTGACACGAAACATAACAACAAATCTAACAAAGGCAGTTCTTACCCGTTGCGAATCAAGCCAAAGCGAAATGATATCTATACAGAGGAATTGATCCGGTGAAACTTAAATAGGTAAGGCTCAATATAAAACTAGAAAATAGCAGGCCCCAAATTGTCTGGCTCGGACTGAGGCCATGAGAAAAGAGTCCAAGCTATAATCTTACCTGTTCCAGTAGAATGTTATCCTGAGATTTCTTTGACTCATTTTCTATCTTTTGTCTTGTCATGCAAAGCCGTCACCAAGGTTGTTTTTCTAAATAGAATTATTAACCCTGAAGTTTTAACGCCTCGTGGGTATATATCCTATCCGTGGGTATCATATCTTTCTTTTTATAATGAGCGAAACTCATTTTGTCAATGATCCGCCGTTTCCTACGTATGAACATGTTGTAAACTTGATATTCAACTTAAAATATATACTACAATAATCGATATCATAACATTACAATGAATTGAACCATAAAGACATAAAGGTTTAGATTTAACAAATTTCTACATAAAAAGGTTAGTACAGAATATTCTACAACTACTGTAGGGAATGTTCTTTTAGGCTATACTCTCTCTTATATTTCGATAGATAAGTCTACATTCAAAATATGATATACAATAATCGCTTTTATGATTATTGAGTTCAATATCATGTTTACAACATACCAACCCCTAATGCTAACTTTACACCAGTTTCTTACCGGCACCAGTCGCCCCAGTAGGTCATCATTGGAGACTGCCAGGACGACCTTGGTTGGTCGTAATTCCCCAGGCTTGTGAATCACAACTCACCCTGGTGACCGGCTCTACTATTTAGAATTATTGTGGGCCTAAGTGGACCGGGGCTTCCTCCAAAGAGTCCAACTCCCCCCGTGGGCCTTAACTAACTGTTGTGTGTGAGCATAAGGCACTAGGATAGACTGGGGACTTCTCACAGACGCCAGTAACCTACAGTCACATGCGGTGGGGTAAGGGTGAAATACAGTTGTTGGCAGAACATTGTGGTCTGTGCTGGTTATATACATGATGCGCTGGCAGACAGACTTCCATTCAGCTTCCAGTAGCCACAAAGAACGCCTTGCCACTACACAAACCTACTACAGCAAAATGCGTCCAAAGTTGACAAGGCACACGAAGGCGACTACTGCTGCAACTGCAACACACCCTAATGACCAACCTCAAGCACCAGATGATGCTGAGAATGCTGCTGCTGCCATTACTGAGCCTGAGCGAGAGTCTGAATAAAACCCAGAACCTGAACCAGAAGCAGAGGCTGAGCCTGAATCCTCCTAGGCTGAAGATACTGCTCCTCGGCCTCATCACCATATTGCACTGTGTGTATGCACCACCTTCAGTGAGGAGGACAAGGATGCCATAGTAGAGTTTCTTCAGAGACATCCTTCACTGTATGCAAAGACTGTGCTATGAAGGACAAGCTCTGGCCCAAACAGGTGTGTTAAATGGGCCGCACTCCGCAAGAACTGAAGACATGGTATGATAGCATCAATATGTGTAAAAAGGTTTTCCTTTTTCATCTTGGTTCTTTTGTTTTCACAAAAAGTCTTTATTACTCAGGAAATCTTTTTACGACAGCATGCATTCCAAGCTCGGAAAGCTACGCAAAGTGGTCAGCAAATCAGGTTAAGATGCCAAGCAGCTCATGGTCACTGAGCAGTGGATCTCTGGAACTGCTTCCAGTTCCTGTTAGACCACATCACCATGCTCGTCAAACAAACAGTCGCTCCATTCTGACGCTCACTATCAGCATGAGTCCCTTCCCACAGCCGCTGCACAGATTCTGATGGGTTTGCTGCAAACATTCATGAAGGAGGCAAGCAATCCTGCCTCACCAGTTCCCACATAGCCTTCAACCAGAGTGCTTTCTCTGACTACCTTCCTAGTATCCTCACCACCCTGCAAGTACACTACCATCAAGAAGCTGTGCGGCACATGCTAGCAGTCCTCTATGAGTGTCAACTCAACGACACCTGTGAGTTGGCAGTCGCAGCAGCAGCACAACAGGCAGCCCCAGTCATTGAAGAGTCACCTGAATCCCAACGACTGTGGCGTTGGTTTGGTGAGACAACCTGCAATCGACCCATACATCAGTGGCAACTACCTCTAGTGCAGTGGTCAATGAAAGTGACATCCCAGCCTGAAGCCTGTCACTCCGATGACAGGTGCTGGGTACAGCATCAGTTCCCCACCTTGAACATTGCCTGTCAACTGCCTCCTTCTGCTGCACCCAGCCTGGCACCCCCACAGCAGCAGCAGAAGCAGAAAAAGACAAATGACTCAGCCCACCCCTGAACTACAGCCATCCATATCCACCCAGAGGTCATCTGGTGGGCCAGAGGAGCTCATATACACTGAGATGATGGTGACACCCTTCTTTTTTTCTTTTTTTTTAAATCTTTATTTATACTGGAGTTTCCTCTAGGGTGAAGTCACCCTGTTTTCAGTGGGCTCCTTCTTCTCATCTATCTTCAGCCCAGGCAGTGTTCCTAGAACAGCAACCAGCTCATCAGCACTGACAGCAACACTGACCAAAATGATAACCCTGCTGATGGAAAGACATGGTAGAGGATCTAGTGACAAATGAACCTTTGCTATGAACATTGCTATGCCTGGTTGACTGTTCTTTGGGCACCTTGTTTTATAAGATTGAATGTGACATTCATGATGTTATTTATTTCTGCTTGTGCCCTGATAATGTTGTTTTTGTTAATATATTAAGAAACTGAAATTGTTCTCCCTTATAGACTATGTATAGAAAATGTATATTGTCTCAACAAATACTGAATTAACTGTAAACTTAAGTGGCAAATTGAATATTTGTCTGATTGAAAACCAAAACCACATAATATCAATAGTGAATTAACTTTAACTTGAAATCGAATACTTGAATCGAATTAACTGTAACTTGGAATTGAATCAAAGTGAGATATAGAAAACTAGACTACTGAACTAGAGGAACAGACACCAGTATTTCTAGTTTAATTAATGCTTTAATGTGAAATTGACTAAGAGGTGTATACACATAATAAGCGAAAAAATTACCTTCAACCCTTTCAAGAGAAATCAGAGTCACTAAACTACAAACACAACATACTGGGGACGTCTTCAACACGCAGCTCTCTAGTCAGCAAGGCAGAGAAATAACTATATTCTTGGCGTGTTTTCTCGGACAACCAATCACAAACCCAAACATTGCATCACTTTCTCTGGCGCCTCGGTCAATGCCTTTTACCTTCCCCTATTGAAGCCAAGTGCTGGACTTGCTACCATAGTTCCCAACAGTGCTGCCTCTGCTGAAGAAGAGATACTATGAGTGTGGCAAGTATGCATGCAAGCATCATATCCCCTTGTGTGACCATTTGTGCACGATAATGATGAGGGATATGCTGCTGCAATTTTTCATACTTTTATTCCTGCTGGACCATCGCCAGGGGGACTACCAGTGTGTGAAAAGTGGCAGATGTCATGTTCGGCTGTATTGAGGGATGGCAAACGTTACACAACTGGGAAGGACGTAGGTCACTGTAGTAGAATGCCCTAGACTGCCCTGGACTGTTGACCCATCCGCAGTTCAATGGCACTGTAACATAACTCAGCCATAATGACTCAAGGGTTACTCACTGCCCCGGCAAATCATGTTTTCCTTGACGGGACGTAATACACCATGATAGAAAATAGCTCTCTGGCTCATTTACTTCATTAACCCCATTTCAGGTGTCTTTGTATGAAGTATGGATGTAACAAAGAACAAATGATATATTCATCATTGGTAAATGAGAGGAGAATCATAAGTAAATAATATCTAAACGGTTGGGGTCATTTGCTGTAACCCATGGCCACTCGAAAACCAGCTACTTCTACAACTGACTTTGGAGGGTTCAAATATGTCAAGCAGCAGTGGGTTACTGAGGAACTTCAGTCTGTAGTCACTGGTCATGGCCATCTGGGCAACGACAGATATACTGAGATACTGTACCTCTGAACCCTACTAATGTTAAGGATCAGAAATGTTCCCCTCTATCAAGTGTTACCCATATCCCTGTGTAAAGGGACAGAACTCTGGATTCCCTAATTTATGTTTATGGTGTGTATGCGACGGATAGACTGGTGGCTCAACAATCAGGCGTAAGCATAAGCGAACAGTTTCCTCAGAACTAAGAGTGCCCTTTAAGCAGGGTTTTACTGTATAACCTCTCCCTATCGTAGGCTGAGTGTTTGAGCGTGTTTGAAACGCTCAATATTCACACTTGGGTCTCATTCACCTGGCTATTGCCCCGGAGTTAGCTACCCGATCTATAATATATACACATATACATATAAACGTTCTAATTAACCGAACAAAAATTAAATGCCCCTTTCGCAACCTCCTGACGTCATCTATGACGTCAACAGCGCGGGCGTGACGCACGAGTGATCACGTGACCTCGTCGTGTAACCGGCCGCTAGGCGGCTCCGTTGACGCTTCGTTAGAGGCGGTAATCGTTTTGAGGGGCAGGTGATCAGGTCTGAGTGCTTCGATTGAACTCAGGAAGACGTTTTACATTCCAGATTAAGTGAGCAGGTGGTGGGGAGCATACAGAGATGCTGCACTCGCCCACACGAGTGACGGCACTACTCAAGAGTTACACTGACTGTGTACAAGGGGTGTGCACCATTTGAGAAAGTCTAGTGTAATTTAGTAGATAATGTTGTACCTCAATATTTTATAACGACTCGAGATAGATAGTTTTTAAAAACGATTAGAGATTAGATAGTTTTTTAAATTTTGCGGGCTCTGACTGTTACGCAAGGGACATGTACCAGTAGGAAAAATCTAGTACAACATAAAAGATAATTCCCCGATTCCTCCACAGAGCCCGATGCTGCCGAATGATTAGATACTATGAATACCGCTCATCATACAGTACATGAGCGGAAGATGCAAGGCTAAAAGTGTGCCTTTCCTGAGGCACGAACGAAGCCTTCTGGTGGTAATTAGCCATACTACAGGTCAATTCGATCTGCAGTTCCCATTTAGAGAGGAGTGTGCAATGGCACAGTGGTGGGGCACAGTATAGTCCAGTCAAAATAAGGTTTGACTGGCTGCAAAAAGCAATAGATTCAATTCTTGCGGCAATTACCTCAGAATGCCTCACATATCGCCAGAATGAAAATCGAAATTAATCCAAGTGGTGGAAGTAGGTCAAATTGTGGCCACCCTAAATATATGAAACCACATATTTCTGGTTTGAATTGATGTAGAAACATGATTCAAAATGCTAAACATATGTTTTCTGGGGTGGGGAATCCATACAAACACAAGTAAAATCATATCTTCTGAGTAAATTAGTGTAAATTCAATATGGCTACCTGAATTCTATGAAATGCCATCATTTGGGAGATATAAACATGATTTAAAATGCTAAACGTGTTTTGTGATGTGGAGAATTCTTATTAATCACCAGAGAGACCTATCAACAGAGTTCATCAGTTTAAATCCAATATGGCTGCTTGAATTCTATAAAATACCCTAATCTGGGTTTAAATAAAGATAGATACATGATTTAAAATGCAAAATATATGTTGTCTGAGATGGGGAATTGATATATACCACATGGGAAGGCATACTTATAGAGTAAATAGGTGCAACAAGGAATAAATCTAATATGGCTGAATCATAGATATTTTATATCATAGTGGCCTTACAAAGAGATATAGATGTACAGTGGTATATTATGGCAGACATAGACTTTATAGCTGCAGGAACATTATGTGTCTTTCAGATTTATGAGACATAAAATGTGAGTTATAGGTGCCAATATAATAGAAAAGCATATCATACCTAGTTTGTTTGTTTGTTTGTTTGTTAAATATATATTTAGATAATGTAGTTGTTCTCCCTATAATGACAAAAAAGACTGTGGTGGCCCCTTTGTCTAGAACAACATTAGATGGTGACAGTATGATATTGATCATGAACACTTCAGCCATAGCTTGGAAGGCATTGTTGTTCCTGATCAATTTAAGGGCAGTTGATTTACCAATTATTTACACATCACAGATATCATCACAATCTAGTGCTGCATTGACAAACATTATGTTATTGTATTATCAATATTTACATTTCCTTTGCCACAAGTTTCTTGGAAAGCAAATTTGCGTCAATAGGGAAAGCCTCTCTTTTAACTAGGATCACCTTTGACCTGCCTACGGTTGTGATTTCTTTCATTCTTGAGAAAGAGAAAGATACAGATGTTGTTACCATGCTGTAAAAGCATTTTCATCTTAGCATTGACAGCATGGCCAAAAAATGCAACAGTTAGGTTGATCACTATGCAGCAAAGAGTTTGCTTTGCTCAAAATGGATTTCTTGCTTATAGTATTGAGATTAACACATGCATAGCCATGTCAATATCAGAACAGACTGTAGAGGACATGAGCCGAATCAACTGCTGGTTTTCTATTCTTCTTTTATCCCTGGTTGGGACATCTATTGCATAATTATTATGCCCATTCTTAGTGTCCATTGTCTTCAGACTTAAAAAGCCTAAAAGAGTATATTTGATAATATCAAGGTAATGGAACAAGATTTTTTCAGTTATTTCCTTTTCCAAATCAAAATTTAGGAATACCAACAAATTTAAAATTATCTCTGTTATCAAATCAGTGTCTTCAAGATTCTCTGTGGTTGATCCTGAAATGAGCATATTGAGCTGTTCAAAATGTTCAATCTTCTGAATACCCCAAACCTAATGGGCTGCTAGTGTTACTTTTATATATTGAATATTTTGTTTTCTATCTTTATTGATTAACCTCTCATATAAACAACCCTAAATAAACTCGTGCCCATGGAGAGGAACAAACAAACCTTCCAATATGCGGTGCTTTTGGAGCTAACAAATGTGATGGGATTCTACAGCTATTTTTAGTCTCATTTCAACATTACCATTGTAAAATCACAACATAATTCCTTGATAATATGTATCACAATATTGTTTTGGAAAATATTATCAAAAGTTTTGCTTTCTTTCATTGAATATAGCAAATACTGAAATTTCCAATAAGGATGCCTAAAGGGATCATAGTATACTAGGCCTGGAAATGCCTCCAAGTATCGGTCTACTGGGGTGAACAGCAATTACCAATCTGTTCACCCTCTTGATCACCTCGCCTCCTCGTGGTGCAGATTGTTATCTGTGTGTTGTTATTAAACTCTTCCTGTTTCTCCTTATTGTTGTACCCTGATCTGTTTCGATGATGTACAACCTCAGTTGTGATTCAGTACATTCTTTAATTTCTCCGTAGATATCACTATCTTGTATATACACCTGCTCTCCCTCTTTCAGAGCAGGCAGTTGTATGGTTTTCGGTCACTTATCATGCTGTTTGGTGTACTTCTCCCTATAACACCTTTCCTTTTCTGTGAGTTCATCTTGATCTATCTCCACCTTCTTCTGGGGACCTGTTGGTAACCTTGTATGAAGACGCTTGGCCTTGAGAATCTCGCCTGGTGAGTATCCATTTTGCTATGGTGCAGCTCGGTACCCAAGCATTTCCCAGATGCCAATTTTCATTCTTGCGTAAAATGTTTTTCGCTGTTGGCACAGAACGTTCAGCTTCCCCATTTCAAATAGGGTGCTTCGGTGATGAGGTCAGATGGGTGAATCCCCAGGTTTCAGCAAACTCTTTAAACTCGCGCAAGGAGCATTGTTGCCCATTATCAGACACTAGCACCTTTAGAATCCCTTCTGATGAGAAAACCTTCTGCATTGTATCGATCACTGTGGCTGAGGAAGTATCAGCCAGTTCCTCAAATTCTATCCAATGACTAGTGTAGTCCACAATAATCCTTTTATATCGAAAAGATCAGTACCAACCCTGGTATCTCTTCATACGATAATGTCATTAGAGGTTCTCTTGGTTCAGGCCTTAGCTTACTGCAAACAAAGCATTTCTGCACCAACCTCTGCAACGTCCAACGTCTCCTGTTGTAATGCTGTAGGAATAGCTAGACGTTCAACAGACCTTGAGTGATCGTTAGATGTTGCCGTTTCTCGAAAAATGGGACCCAATTTGTAAAACTACTGGGCGAAATCTCCGGCCACCCATCTCTCACATACTCTTTGATACGACTCGCACTTGCATCAGCATCCTGCGCTAATCGAACCTTCTCGAGAAGTCTATCCGTTGCAGTGAACTGGAGCAAGGGTTCGCTCCACGTTTCCACTTCTTCAATCTGCGCAATTTCTTCCACTTTAGCCTTGTTCGCTGGTGCTCTTGATAATGCATCTGGGGCATAATGCAGTTTACCCTGCACGTAAACAACTTCCGGCAAAAGCCTTTTCGATATCAGACGAAATCGAAGAATGCAAGCTGGTAATTTTGACAAATCGGTTGAGCTCAACAATGGGACTAGCGGATGATGGTCGGTTTCCACCACACATTTGCTCCCGATGATATACTCTGCACACATTTCGCAGGCCCATGTCACTGCCAATGCTTCTTTCTCTATCACAGCATAATGTTGTTCAGTCTCAGTCAATGAACGTGATCCATAGGCCACTGGACGTCGATTGCCCTTCTCATCGACTTGCAGCAGCACTGCTCCTATCCCGTACCGGCATGCATCTGAAGTGATGATGATCTTTTTGTTGGGGTCATAATGAGCCAGGACCTCTGTTGATGTTAGCATTTGCTTGATCTCCTTGAATGCTTTTCCTTGTGGCTCACCCAACACCCATGCATTATCCATTTTCAGAATACTGCGAAGTGGCTCGTTAGCCTCAGACAACTGAGGTAGAAACTTTGCCAACTGATTCACCATGCCATGAAATCTCTTCAGTTCCATTGTATTGGTGGGCTGTGGATAATCACCAATGGCTTTTGTCTTTGCTGGGTCAGCTGTTATCCCTTTTAGAGATATGATGTGCCCAAGGAACTTTATTTCAACCTTTGAAAACTCGCATTTCTTGTTGAGGGTTACACCTGCCGCCTCGAGTCTTATTAATACCTTCCGTACTATCTGATCATGTGTTTCCTGGTCCAACGCATGAATCAGAATGTCGTCTATGTGGACAACAACTCCCTTGATTTCCTCGAAAATCTCGGAAAACCTGCATTGGAATATTTCCGATGCTGAATTCAAACCAAATGGTAGTCTCTTAAAGTATTTCCAACCAAATGGTGTTACAAATGTTGTTAGTCTCTGGGAACTCTCATCCAATGGAATTTGCCAATATCCTGCCTTGGCATCCAACTTTGAGAAAATCCTGGATCCCTTGAGTTTCGCTAGATTCTCGTCCACGCTCACTAACTGGTGGACCTCCCGTTTCACTGCCTTGTTTAAACCCGTAAGGTTGGCGCACAGCTGCACATCACCATTGGCCTTCGGTGCTATTACAAGACCGGCACACCAATCCGTTGGTTCCGTGACTGGGATTAAGACGCCTTGCTTTTCCATTGCCTCCAGCTTTTCCTTTACTTTCAGCAGCAATGGATGTGGTATCCTCCTTTGGGTGTATATACAGACGGGTTGGGCATTTTCTTGAAGACGGATCTCGATCGACTCTTGCAGACGACCTAAACCCTTGAACAAAGCTGGGAACTCTGCCTTGAAATCCGGTCTCTCAGTGTCAACACTGTAAACTTCAGAAGCCGGTTTGAGAAGCTGCAACCCTTGTATGGCTGTCTTGGACAGCAAATTGTGCCTCTGTCTCCTCATAACATAGACATTCTCATGAATAACTTGTCTACCAACAGTTAATCTTGCATTGGACATCTGTCCCACAAACAAGTCAGTCAGTTTAACACCACCGGGACCCTTGAACTTGCCGATTACTTTCTCTAATTTGGCGTCTTCTACCCATGGACAGTCCTTGCCCACAATCGTAACTTTTGACCCACTGTCCAACTTGAACACTGTCGGCTGACTGTTCACATCAACTTCCGCTGACCAGAAGCTGTCTTTTGCATTTAACCTCACCTCATCCATGAGGTACAAGTCTTCAAGGTCAGGCTCTGACTTCTTGTCATCCCTATCCACCTCGTTTACCCGTGACTAGGCGATACATGCTTGAGCAAAGTGCCCTATACGTTGACACTTGTAGCACCTCACTTCCTTGGCTGGACAAGTCTTCTTGGCTCCCGACGATTACACCACTTGCATTTTGAACTTTGCTTTGAACTCTTCTCGTTCAGGCGTGTCCTCTCAGTCGTCTTGAAGATGAAGTTTGAGATTGCTGCCCTTTCTCCCCTCTTCTATGCCGATGGTCAGCATACTCGACCTCTTTTGACACCCCTTTTACCACCGTTCGTTGGGATCACATCATTTCCGCTGTGTGCAGCTTCTTTTCCACTGTGTGGAGGTCTGGGACCGGCCAAAGATTCAGGATGACACCCTTTGTCTTGTCGTCTGTAGTACCAATTACTAACTTATCCCAGAACAAGGAACTCTCCAACACTCTGAACTCGCAGGAACGAGCTAGCGCCAGAAGACATGTGACAAACTCCTTCACTTTCTCCTCTAGTTTCTGCATCGCGGAATTAAACACAAATCTCTCGTATAACACATTTCTTATTGGCACAAAATGGTTACGCAACGCTTCAACAATGCTGTCTGGTTCGCCCTTTTTCAGTGAGATCAGGCAGAGTGTTCATAACCCTTTTGCACTCGGTACCCATTACCATCTTCAACACGGCTGCCACGCTTCCCAACCAGGTTAGCAGCTTAGCAAATAATTTTCATCAAATTCACGCCAATTTAATGCCAAATCTCCCTGCAGGGACATCACCATGGGAGGAGGAATTTGGTAAGTTGCCATGATTTAGGATTTGTCAATGTCTGTAACACAATTCCTGGCAATATTTGAATAAACCCAATTTTTGACAGATTTTGCATATAATATTTGAACACAATAATTCACCACAACTTTTGAAACACAATTTCTGGCAATTTTTGGATAAACACAATGTTTGTCAGTTTTTGTGGCCCAATGTTTGTCAGTTTTCCGGTCCCAGATACTCTTTCCAGGCAAAGTCAGTGACTCCTTGTATTTCAGCAAATTCTTGCAAATAGGCAACTTGAAACTGCTATACTGCTAGACTGCCACACTGGAGTACTGCTCCTAGGACTGAAAGTTTGTTGGTAGTGACCCTAGTAGTGTCAATTGTAGTGGTAGGTAGGGCTGGTCACATGGTTGACAGAAATGCCACTCCCCTTGACAGTCCTGACAGCCTCCTTTTTGTTGTTGTTAATTTTTTGTTTTGTACAGCTAAACACTCCTACCTGGAAGTTCACTTGGTCTCACCAACAGTTCACCCCTGCCACCATGTTATATTTCTTGATATGGAGTAACACAGACTCTTGCATGGACGATTTAGTAGAAACATAACTGGGTTTATTCCTTAGAGAAACATCATATTAGTTATGTTGTGTAGCCGAACCGGATGTGACCTTTAGGTGTCACAACGCTGAATACCATAATACAACACAGTTGACATGAACCCTAGATTCATGTCATCCGTGGAATGCGGTTGTGACCTTATCGCATAGCAACGTGCATAGCAACCAGCATAGCAACACTTGTTGTCGCTTGGAAACCATCTGGAAACCAGCGAATGCTATATTTGTTCCTGTTTTTATTTCCGTACTTCGATGTTTTTCTGTAATTTGTCTGTAGATTTTCTATTTCAATATAATTGGGTGCCTCTTGTTTATGTACTACAAAGTTAATGTTACCGATGTTGAAGCGATATAAAACGTCAGCCAATTTGAAATGGTGACGCAATCCCGTTTTTTCATGCTTGAAAATGAACCACGATTTACTGCACAGCTGTGCAGTACATGGTAGAGAGCAGCGTCAAAGTCTGACTTTTTAAGATGTAACAATAGGTAAGCCTTGACTTTTCATCATGAAGAAAGGTCAAAGTCTGACTTTTTAGCAGGTGATAATGGCTAAGCGTTTTCTTTTCACTATGGAAAACGTCAAAGTCTGACCTTTTTGTGTGTAGCATGAAAAAATGTCAAAATCTGACTTTTTAGCATGTAACAATGGCTAAGCTTTGACCTTTCGGCATGGAAAAATGTCTAAGTCTGACTTTTTTGCATATAAAGGGTGTGTTCCACTGAATAGAACTAGGACACCATCAGGCTTCCACCAGACATGGCTGACACCACTGGCCTGTAACAGGGAAAAGGTATTTGACTCATTCCTCCATCCGTGGATGGCCGGGTGGTGCCTTAAGGCATCATCTGAAAAATATTCGTTTTTTCTTAGTTAAAATTAAAGGCTCAATAAACACGAAACTTATGCAGAACGTAGATGTGTCCCCAGCATGATGTCGGAGACACACCAAGCGAATCAAGGTGGCGATCTCTGGAATCGCCAATACAAAATATATTATATATCTCAAGCTGGAGACACACCAAGCGAGTAATGCAGCAATTTCCGGAATCGCCATAACAAAATAGCCTATATGTGAGCTATTATTTCATGTTTCACCTTATCATTGTTTTTTTGTTGTTTTTTTGTTGTTTTTTGTTTTTGTTTTTTTTAATAGAGCACAGCATTTATTTTCCAGTATACAGCATACAGTACATTGCATTATTTCTTTGTTGTCTTGTTCTCATATCTATCTGACTGTACCCTTGTAGCAGTCTCTTACACACATCTTTCGTCTTGCTCCTTTTTTTTATATTTTAACTTTATAATTACATGGTTACCTGGTATACCTCTACCCCTTACTGGACTACAACCTTCAGGTCTTCCTATTCTAGATTGCCACCATTTTTCCAATCTACTACACTGCTGATTCTCCATATATTTATCAGTCATTCAATATTTGATTTTCAGGAATATTCTATCTGTTCTCGTTAGTCTCCTTCTCCTTGGGTGACATCGTCTGTTTTCCTCTTCTTCATGCTTTTCCACCTCCTGCTCTCTTCAATATAGGCATATTATTCCATAGATTATCTTAATTCTTGTCAGTCCCTTCCTCTGGCTCTTAGATACTATGTCACACAATCAAGTAGTCCAACCACCCGTCTAATTTCTGGAGGTAACATATATACAAAGAATTATTCATAACAATTACCATACTAACTGAGTGCTTTCCCAAACCACTACCTTCATAAGCACAACCCTTACACCAAGAAAAAACAACAATAGACAAACAGGACCAATAACAAGGACATAACACTTGGAGACACCTTATCATTGTTCGTGATATGCTAAACTATCGGTGGGAGTTATTACTATGAAATAATATCTCACATATATATGCTATTTTGTGTTGGCGATTCTGGAGATCGCCACCTTGACTCGCTTGGTGTGTCCCCGGTATGAGATATATTTTCTTAGTAATATCTCCCACCGATGATTTAGCGTATCAGAAGCAATAATAAAGGAAAATATGAAATAATAGCTCAAATACTAGCCTGTAGTACGGCCACCATTCACCAGACGGCGTGTACACGGCTCAAGGAGGGCCTGTGGGAGTCTAGGGGCTGAGGTAGGGAATTCCATACCCGGAAGCAGTATGGCGGCAGTAATGACGTCACATGTTTATGTACAGGCAGTAGACGGAGTAAAAAGTACCTCAGCAGTTTGAAAAGAAATCGTAATTTTTTCAAAAGTTTTAAGTTTACCAATGAATCGTATATATGAAAATGTATCAGTAGATCACAGACTTTCAAATCGGTTTTGATGATTAGAGAAGTTTATTCATCTGACAGCTCCCACGTGAGTGTTTGTAGGTCATTCCCTGGTTCGAATCTGTACTATTTATAGCTAGGCCAACCAGAAAATTCTGATACCAGCCAATCAGCGCCCAGCCCTGGTAGACCCCTAGTGACCCTTGCCAGCGTGCCCTGTGCGCCTCAAGCGGTCCTGAAAGAGACTACTCAAATACACGCCATTTTGTGTTGGCGATTCCAGAAATCGCTGCCTTTCTCTCTTGGTGTGTCCCCGGCATAATACCGGAGACACACCAAGCGAGAAATGTTGGCGATAATTTACTTGCCAGCAAGGTCTTTGCGATTGTATGAGCGATAAAATTTATCGCTAGGTGTGTCCCCTACTCGCTGGGATATGAGAGAGACTTCGATGTAGGCAAGTTCAAAAATCGCCAGCACATCCCATGAGCGATGATACCAAACATGTTTGATATTTTCGCCAAGAGAACGCCAATTCGCCCACATAATCGCCGCTAGGGTCGTTCTGAAAATGCAGACACGCCAGGTTTTTGGTACATGTAAGCAATATATGAGCGAGCACTATCAGCAACGACCAGTTAACCAATAAGATTGAGTTTTATAGTCTCATTCTTCTCACTTTACTCGCCAATATAGTGATCGCCATATATCAAACATCGCTCATACTTGGCGTAATTTATCGCTGACGTTTTCTCGCTACCTCCACTTACTTGGTGTGTCAGATAATTGTGGGCGAGTCTCCAAAACCCCCTCCCACCTTGTAGGCGAGAAATGGTGAGCGATTCCGTTTATTGCTTGTATAATGTCGCCGTGATTTTTTTCGGTAAATAGAAAAGCACACACAGGTAGATGAAGGGACAAATTACGGCTGACTTTCTCTATTCAAAAATATTCAGGAGGTCGATAGATATTGTGTGGACTCTCTTTGCCATTGCATTACAACCTACGTCAGTATAATTGCTCAAATGGAATGGGTCAAATTGTACATCTATAGGGTCCTTCCTATTAGAGCGTTGTGGCTATTCAACCTTCTCATTTACAATTCCTATTCGTGATATGACGTCAGTTGTTGTACATATATATCAAGATATACGTGTATCAAACAATGTTTATTGTGAACCAGCATCAATAAGTTCTAAATATGGGGCCACAGCCATTCACTGAGCGATAAATGTAGTCGCAATAATACGAGGTCATATTTGTCGTAGAATTCGGCGCTAAAAATAGCGTATGGCTTCCGTTGGTTAATGTACGTTTGTCGCTACGTGTTACGTGCTGGTAATGCCATGACGTCCAGTAGTTACGTCACATGAACCCAACACATGCTGGGAATACTGCATTAAGACCTATCGGACCATATACAATCGTGTAGATGAGAATATTAACCCTTTAGGGAGTGCTCCTGGTGGGAAGTTAGCATTGAAAAGTAATAGTTACAAATATGAAATAACTAAATATCAATCTTTTTCGCTGAGCGAAGAAGCCTTCAGCGACTTCCTCTGGTTTATGCTAATGATACATGAACAAGATTAAATTTGGTTACGCCCAGTATCCATTTAAGTAAAGTATAATGCATCAGAAAAACGATTTTTTTTTTTTTTTTAAATAAGATGAACCTTGATAGAAATTATGAAAGGTATGTGTATTTAGTATCAGATTAAACTTCCTGGTGTCAGGGATGCATTAAACGTATGACCAGTAAAAATCTTTTTAAAAAAACCGCGTAAGCTGACACCCCGCATAAGCGGTCACTTTGGCCCGGATCGGAGGGTGCCCGCTTACACGGGGTTTTACTGTATGTCTGAAGCCCATTTTATGACACTTTAAAAAGCGCCCTCGTCATATCTTTCATGGCTTGGTGATGAGAAACAAGTTGGGTTTTTTTGAGTGGGCTAAAGGCCATTCCACATATATAGTATAGATCGCTCCTCCAATGGAAGCTGATTTAGGATATCCTCGCGTTGTAGGCTCCAAAACACAATATATATGTTTCTTGATAATACATGTAAGATGAAATAATCTTGTCCACGTATACAGTCTAATGTCTCAGCATTACATTTATAATACAAATGTCACATGATATGACATTATTGTATGGTGACAAGCACTTGCCACTGTTTATTGGTTTCCCAATAGTTTTGCTGGTTTTATATGTTTTATATTCCTTTATTGCTTATTTCTCTCTGCATCCCATTGCGAAATCTCCTTGCACGCAACCCTTTCCTATAGCGGCAAACTATTACGTGAACATTTAGATGAACAAAAATGCTTACGAATGAAAATAAATAGATGAGAGATCGATCTTGTTCATAGGGAATCTTGTACCAGTTACATATGGAGCCAGGGTGCCAATGTCTGAATAAAACCAGTTTCTGTGTTTTCTTTGGGTCTGTAAAAGTATGTAAGTGCGACAAACGAGGTGCTTCTACCAAAACAATGAGGAATAAATTTCATTTAGCCACCCTTACCCTGCGTCGTTAATGCTATATGCCTGTATGTTATTAAAAACGTCATTTTATTTCTTGAAGTTTTGAATGACAGCAAGTTACGTAGTACGGACGGACAAACTATGTTTATTTGTCATTCAGTGATGAATGAAATCCATAGAGCTGACCAGTTAGTACGATACACGTCCCGATTAAAAATCAAAATCGCGTAAAAAGGTCAGCTACAGTTGATCACCTGTCTCCGATGGCACTACGATGTACACCACCCGGCTATGATTTGTTCCTGATAGAAAAGTTGTATCGTAGGTTGTCTACGATATCTAATCATGATCAAATGTTGTAGACGAATCGGAAACATCATAGGTTATTCTGCCGGGAAAATCACTCTTACATCGTATGAGATACTCAATGGAAGATTATAAAGTTTTGTGATTAAGAAGGAACATATTGCCAATTCTGCACAGCAAATGTGGTGTCTAAAATAAACCGTTTCATAGTTTAACTTGGAACCGAGATTTTAGTGCCTGGAAAATTTTAGACGTTTGTCTACGATAGAGAGTTTCCCGATCGTCTACGATCTTTGACATTCTGCTTCGTAGTGCACCGGAAAGTCTTAAATGTCTATCGTAGTAGGTGGACGTCCGGCCTAATTAGTGTGAGACATTCACGCAGTGGTATAAAATAATGCCATCTATAGCAATTTCTTACGCTTCTTATGAGGGTTATTACAATTCGGCCCGTCTAAAACCGATAAGAAATCCTCAACCGATAGGAAACCATATCTCAGCCAGAGGTTATACATCAACTATTTCCTACTCGAGATACGGGTTTAATCAATTCTATATGCGCCATACAAAAAGGGTTTAAGGATTGCTATATAATACTCCGAATAATGCCATGAGATTAACAGAGCGTCTCAGTGGGTGATAACCGCATAGAGGTGACACCCAACAAGCCCAGATTAAAGGATTATCTTCGGATTAATACAGAGAACTTAAATACTCCTCGTAACAGACGTTGACCGATCATTGTTCGGTAGCACTCTCAACACAACACACGGTCCTCACAGCACATCTTACAATATGGAGAACGAACCTCAATGGGAGGATACCATGGATATACCTCTGCTTCGTGAGAGGTCCGCTAAGAAAAAATCCAAAAATGTCTCAAATCGAGCCGGGAAATCTAGAGTCAGGAGAATGTCATTGGCCAAGCGGATGCACCTCACGGGCGTCCAGGTAGAATTCTATTTCATGATCGTCCTCGGTTTGATCTGCATTTTGATCATGTATTTTTCCATCGGTTTCGGGACTGGTCTTTTCAGCACTATACATAGTGCAGTGAACGCGACCCTGAACCCTCAACGCCCCAGCCGGTACCAGCACGCCACAGTTCCGCCTGTTATACATTTCGTCTGGACGAACCAGAAGCAAGCGGGGTTCACGTTCACGCATGCGCTGTCCATCATTTCCGCTGCGAATAATATCGAACCGGAAGCTGTGTATCTCTGGTTTATCCGGGAACCTAAGGGCATCTGGTGGAACCTCGTTTTGAGGAGAGCACCCGGGGTGACCTTGAAATATCTTCCGCCATCAGCAAGGAACACTGGTTTCAAGATCGACGAGCACAGCAAGGTCATCAAACTTGATAAACTCATAGAACATGGTGGGATCTATGTCGACTTCAATGTTATTATCTTACGTCCCTTAGATTCCCTCATGGACTTCACAACAGTGTTAGGCCATGAGGAAAGAGACAAACTTTCAGAGTATTTTATTCTTGCTTCTAAAAGGTCTCAATTCGTACGCATGTGGCGCAAAAAATATGAAAAGGTAAGGAAAGCAGCCGACATTTCGATCAAGGACTTTGGTTTCATTGAGCAGCTAGCGAAGATTTTCCCGCGTCTTTTGTACGCAGAGCCAGATAGGATCCTCAGACCATACAAGTCAGAGATGAACTCACTGAAGAAGAACAATTGGGACTGGAGGTCCTTCTACGCAATGAATATCTGGACTGAGGATATGGACCTCAGGGATTTGACACCAAAGGACATTGACTGTATGGACAGTGCACTAGGACAGGTTTTACGTATTGTTTACTACGGCTCAGAGAAGCTGAGAAAGTGCAGTTTACCCGAAGAGTTTGAATAGCAGGCCTGCTAGGTCTCACACATTTTCTTGTGATTTCTGAAGAAATTGGAGGATCAGACATTTTTTTTAATCATAGGGTTGTAAAACGTGGCGTTTCTTTTAATCATGCTATCATTAATGTTAGTTCAAAACTTACCGAAAATATAGTACCCATTTGTTTGTAGCCTACGGGGAAAACCTGTGGTTAAAAGTGAATTGTGGATGCAGAACCTTTTAGCCAAATATAACATGATAAGAAGTCATATCAAATTTTGTTAAAGCTTTATTCACTTTTTACAAAAGGTCTTCCAGTGATTAAAGTGAGACGTACTGAAACTAATCGAGTAAGATACAAATGATTAAGAAGAAATGAAAAGGTATGTGTGATAGTTGGTGCGGGAAAATGGGTGCCAACGTTATCTAAGAACATAGTGTAATCTTTAATGCCAAGTCCCGGATGAAAAACTACAAAGTAGAGTCAATAAGAATAATAACGTTTACCATTTGAAGGACACTTTACAATCTTGATGCTGGATGTCTGGATGTAATTGGTTCCAGAGTTGAATGCCTTGACAGAAAGGGTATTATTTAAAAGATAGATAAACAAATTGATATATGTTCGCTCGATGCAAGTCTCTCGAGCTTATCAGCAAGGAATCATTTCAGTTTCAAGTGTTTACCTGCTATAGTGATATCAAAGCTGTGTCAATTATCAAATTAAAGCTTATCTTCATCCTGAGGTAAGCTACGTAATGGGCTAGTGTTATCATCTCCAGCCTGATGATTCCCTGTGTCATTCTTGCCTAAACCATAGGTTTACATAACTGTCAGTTCAATAACATTATGTCCAAGTTGTTACTTTCCACACATAGTTTGTATATTACCATGTACAATGTATATTCATAGGGACAGAATACAACTTCACCTATTTATTATTTCATCTATCATTGTTCATCCAGTTTAACTTCTTATGCTGAAACACAAAAATAATATTTATATGTTTTATTGTGTATAAATCAGTTTTTCGCATCTGCAGCAGATCGATCGGAAATGGTAAATCCATAACGGTATCATGTTTTCCTACAAACATTTTGGAAAACTAACGATGTATTTTTTTTATATCAATAAATTTTTAGAAAACTAATGATGCATCTTTTGATACGAATGATATTTTTAGAAACGTGATTCGCTTATTACCTTACATTCTGAAATAAACGTAATGAGCATTTCATCTCGGCGTAAGTTCTGAATTATACTGAGATCATACTTGGAAGAAACATGAAAGCATCTAATATAGAATTTATGTACCCATTATTTTTATATGTAACGATTCAAATTATTACTATAATATCATATCTCCAAGTAAGCTTTTTTAACGTTACGATGTGATCATTGAATGATTCCATGTTTAAAACAACTGGGCTTCACCAGAAGAAAAGAAAACTGGAAAAAAAACGAAACAAATATTTCACGTTGCCATAGCAACACAAAACCCATAGTGCTCCAAAAATGTATGTCAGTAAGAAACAGATTACAGAAAGTACACCTGCTGAAGGCACCAATATTGCCGAAACGTTGTGCCAAATGTAACTAGATAATAAGTACTAAAATGAAGAAAACTTTCATTAAATGTTCTGAATTTGTTTGGTTTCTGAGAAATATTCAATTGAAGATTTATCCATAAGTTCTAAATTATCCATAAGTCGACTACCAAAGACCGTCAGCATCCCACACTCTGACAAGTCTTTAGAAAAACGCAATGAGCTTTACCACGGACTTGGGAGACCTGGGTTAGCAACCAGCCTGAGCTGGCCGACTTATGATTGCCTCCAGTTCACCCTTTCACAGTACAGCGGCGCCGCAGGAGGATGCCTTAAGGCATTACCGCTATACAGCAGGAGGATGCCTTAAGGCATTACCACTGTACGGCAGGAAGATGCCTCAAGGCATTACCACTGTACAGCAGGAAGATGCCTTAAGGCATCTTTTTGTTGTTTTTTTTTCAAACTCATTTTTTTCAAAATATATCAGATGAATTCGCAAAATTCCTTCAGGTTATCAATATCATTAAGGTATTTAAGGGGTTCAATATTATTTAAAAATATGGAGAAATAAATTGAATAAATAATCAATTTGTTGAGAAAATGGCGAAAATCACAGCAAAACATGCCTTCCGTTCACACATTCACTATGTAACGTCTTCCTGCCTCTAGAATAGGCAAACGTCGATGGTGGCGCTGCCTCTGCTTTCCCACCTGTGTGAGGCGTGCGGCCGTTAAAGGGTTAATCAAGGCCTGGTGAAGTAATATTAATTTCAAAATCTTGATTTTCCATGTCAACCCTCTGAAATGAGGAAATTCTGACTGCGCACCACTTCCAAAGTGACCCACAATCTGCCAATTGTTCAGAACCCCCCAGCACACAGTTCTCGAGCTTTAATTTCAACTGTACTATTAGAGACATACTTGGAATCGTTGATAAAATATCTTATTAAGGCTTCAAAGTATTATACCCAAATGGGAGAGTAATACTTATGGTATTAAGTGTGCTAGGGGTTCTAGACAATTGGCAGATTTTGTGTGACTTTGGTTGGGGCGCCGCCGTACTGCTAAGGCAGGTTTCTAATTAGCAGGTCTTCTTTTTTTAAATGACTTTATTGCATCGATTTGGTACACTCTTCCAGCAACAGCTTGGTTATATCAACGGGTATGAAAATGTAAAATGAGATCAGCATCCCCTAAAAAGTTGTGTATGTATCTCCTCCAGTTATCCGACACCCTCCATATGGTATGGTATGATGGTAGGCGTATACCTACCAAATCAGTGACAACGTAGCCTAATTTGTAACCTGTATTTCAACTTTACCATGACATCAATCTAGTGCAATGGGACATTTACCAGCGATGTCCTTTAGTTACAATACGGATAGTTTGGCAACTACCCCTTTTTTAAACAGTTTTTTTTATTCTTTATTCTGCAGGTCTTATGATAAAGAGTTCCACAGGCTCAACCCAAAATAAACTGCCGATTTCCTGAACTTTTCCTTTTTTGGTCTTGATAAATATAAAGTACATTTCTTATGCGATCTAGTTTGCCTACCATTTATGTCCCGTTCTACAATCTCTATTTGTGATATTTCCCTTAATCTTCTGATGATCCCCACTAACAACGGTCTTCTTCTAATATTTGGTATCATTATCCCACCTTTGTTCAGTAATTCATCGGTACTGATGTGTTTCCCATCCCTATATGCTTATTTTCGTAATGCTATTCTAAGTGTTGACTCCTCTAGCAAAAGCGAACAATGATCGATTACTGTCAGCAGACACGTTGACACGATCTTTAATGCTGTTTCTTTGTTTATAAGGTGTCTGATTCTTTTAAATGTTGCACATTTGTTGTTAATCAATTTAAGTAACTTCGAGTCATGTTTATCTCAAGTCAATTCTGTATCTATTATCGCCCCCAAATAGTTCATCTCTTCTGTTGTTTCAATAATTTCGTTATCCAGTTTTTTAACTCCCCGTTTTTCCTTTTTGATTTTCATTCTGTCCCGTGGTACATGATTTTAGTTTTTTAACACTGACACTTAATTTATTCGATGTATACCACCTACCCAACTTATTTTCTGCCCTTTGTATCTTGGATTCAGCCCTCTGTAAACTCTTGTCGCTGGCCATGACCACAAGATCATCCACATACATTATCAGAAAGATGTTGGTAGGCACGGAGTCAGGCAGGTCATTTACATAGATGAGGAATAGCAGAGGGCCCAGTATGGAACACTGTGGTACCCCAAAATTTCACATGCTCTTTGCCTGAAGTATTCTCTCCATACCTTGTATCGTTTGTTCTGTCAGATAAATCATTTTTAAACCATTTAACAGCATTTGGCCCAAGTCCCGCTTCCGACAGTTTATGAATCAAAAGTGCATGATTAACACAATCAAAGACCTTCTTCAGGTCAAAATAAGTGGCTATAGAAATTTCCTTTTCATTATCTTTTTGTAGCAAATATTGGATCAACTTGAAAATTGCACCCCCCGTACTTCTTTTTTTCCTGAATCCAAACTGTTCTTTAAAAAAGTAATTCCTCCCCTCCAGATAGTTATAAATACAGCTGAGTGTGTACTGCCCATTCCAGTATCTTACCTGGAACAGACAGTACACAAACTGGCCTCCAATTCTCTATTTGGGATAAGTCTCCAGCCTTGGGCAGCGGGGGAATCCTGCCGCTCTTCCATGCTATAGGAAACTCACACTTCTGAATCAGCTGTCTAGGGATGTGGGCAAAATCCTCCGAGCAAACCAATAATAATTCCTCGATAAACCACACTTAATCCCCTCCATACTTGATGAATTTTCGACTGGGATTTTCTGTACAAGTTTAATGGTTTCAATATCAGTGATGGCATCACTATTTATCTCCCACCCTGAACTATTTTCCCTATTTATATAGTTTAAAGAAATATTTCCATCAAGGGAGTCGGATAGGTCTTCTGCGTGCGTTGTGAGTCCGAGCGCTCGTTTTATGTATAAAATACCATGGACAGTGTATTCTCTGTGGACATGAAGCTGGTTGTTGATGACACTCGAAGAGGGTAGGCTCTCCTTAATAATGCCAAAGCAACTGCTACAGTACATTGAGCTGAACGTGATGACATATTTATAATCTGAGATAGTGGAGGAAGGTGTGCACTCGTTTTGTTGCCACCTGGCGGTTCACAGCAACACAACTGTCAAAAGATGCTTCCCTCGCACTGAGTGCGCACCCTGGACTAAAGGCTCAGTATCAAGTTTTACTCGGTTGGATCCAACTAAAACAGTTTACAACATGTCTCCTAGACAACCACTAACCGCAAGAAAGGCTACAGTAGTACAAAAAGATGGACACAAAGGATACAAAGGCTTCCAAGCTCTAGAAACGATTGGGTGGGATCTAGCCAGTAACCTGGCCCTGTCTCAAAATAGGGCCGGATTCTGACACCATACAACCGAACCCTGCCTTGTCATTCCAGACTGGCCGCATTCTGACATGTATGGGAAAAAAATTGAATCGATAGACATCCCCATTTGTCCTCGCCAACTTTCAACATAGCTGTCTCTTACTTTATAACTGTGTATTTAGAGGTAGTTTTCCATTGGAGGTTCCCTTTCTTCTCAGTTCAGCCATCTTTGTTACTGGTCCTCTAATTCAAGTAATTGCACAGGATGGCACACCAGTCACCAGCTCTGAACAGGGTGTCATGCTATCTGACTGGACAATGGTATACATAGACAATAATCGATGGTTTTGTGGACAGGCGGCCGTAAACCACGAGAGGTTGACGCGTAGTAATACACGAGCGCTAGCGAGTGTATTACGACGTCAACCTCGAGTGGTTTACAGAGCTGCCTGTCCACATAACCATCGTTTGTTGTATTTATTATCCATATTTTCGAATAAATTAAACCCAGTAATTGCCATATCAAAGGGCATAACAATAGGGACTATTTCTTTGCTCTATAGCACAAAGGAACTATTTTTCCCGTATACCACGGTTTTGAGCCCGTATACCACAGATGTGAATCCGTATACCACAGTTATGGTATATGACAGGTTTTATACAATCGGTCGTGGTTTACTGAGTCCCCATGCATTCTCAATGGGGGCTCTGTATACGATGGATAATAAATCACCAGTTACCAGCAGTGATGGAAAGTAGCCTCATTTCATACATGTCCAGCTATTCTAGCCGGCCAATGGCAAGATGATGCACATACACCAACAACAGTGGCACAGTATGGTGGACGTTGGCCACACTATCGTGCTAAAGGCTAATGCCCATCTACCGATTCCGGAACATTTATGAACCTTTGTCGGCGACAAACGGATGGTAATTTGTCTCAGCCAAGGCATCCGGTGCACCCCTCTCATAAGATCTCACACTCTTTAAGTCGTATTCTGTACAAGGTTCTCACTGTGCTCTATAGGAGAGGAATTCTTAACGAACTAGTCTTAGAGCCTTGAGAATCCACTCGCACACAGTATTCCCACTAGGTGGCATCATTAAGATTATAGGAATCTTTGGGTTGCATTGATGTATGTCTTTAGCACGGGAGGCAGGACAGTGGATTCTCAAGGCTCTAACCCTATTTCATTAAGAATTCTTCTCCATAGAGCATAGTGAGAGTACATAATACAACTTAGAGAGTGTGAGATCTTATGAGAGGGGTGCACCAACAGAGTCTGGCGTAGTCAGTAGATGTAAGACAGCTAGGCAAGGGTGAGCCACCGATTAGTGAACCACCTCCTTCAGATGTCCTTTTGTCGCCGACAAGTTGTCGGGGTGCATAATCGTATATCTGTTGGTAAATGTAGACTGATTTGCTTCGGGGGAAGCAGAAAAAGATCAGAATGAATGTATTAACAAAAGTGTATACCACAATTTTACTTAGATCACCATCATATCGGTATTCAATAACAGACAGAAAACCAATAACTCTAAGCAGAAAAAAGTGAATGAAAAAAGATAATGAAATGATATGTATGAACAAATTTTATGAATTGGGACTATATCCGATAAGAATGCAGAAAAATATAAGGGTAAAGGTTTATTTTAGGAAGCTAGTTTTTCTAAATGGGAGCAACATGAAAGACCACGAAAGAGATGAGTGTAATTATGATTCTGATGTGTCCAAAGGGACAATGGAGATACCTTATTCCGATTGTAATACTATCTTTAATGGTAAGAGAGGTGACTAAACAAAAAAAAAGGAGTTTGCTAAAATAAAACAGAAATGCTAGTGGAAACAATAGTTTTGTGAGTTAAGAAGAACTGACTCATGAATCTTTTCATTCCATGCAACGGTTCACATATCACTTTATTTTCCGTTTCCTGCTGATTGACTTACCCTGTGGTCGGTAATTTATGACCTGGTTGTAACATGCCGAAAGTGTCATCAGCAGCATATACTAGAGTATCATTTCTGTACATGTAGGGACATTATGCAGGTACTTGTATTAACAGAAAACAAAAATAGAATCTCCCATATTATACAGACGAATATAACGACATTGCATTCCATTTGCAATATAATATATGTACAAAACATAATATATATGACAAAAGAAAAGAGAAAACAACATTTATATACACTATACATTTTTTCATGTAATGCATGAACATGTGTGATTATCAAAATAGAACTTGTACGTTATATTTAAAACAAATCTACATTCATTCAGTCACAATATACCGCCATCTTCAATGATGGTTTATGTATATTACTGAGATTAATAATTCACGTAGTATCAGGACACTCGGTTCCCAACGTTTTGTCAGCGTTTTAGCATCTTATCATAATCTGCAAGGAATCTCTAAATCACTAGAGAGTATGTCCACACACAACACACCCGTCCAAATGCCTAGATATCCACTATGCAAAACCATACTGTTTTAACTTTTTCCAGCGATGATGTTCATTTTGTGCCACAGTACCTAGGACATAAAGGACATAAACTGAGCCATTGTCACTCATGTATATACTCTCTTTTATATTGCCTGAGCATTGTCACAGTCGTATCTATGAAACATTGTAGAGAGTACGGTACAATTCTTATGTTTCCTGAATTCAAAAAAAGAAATTCTCTAGAGTTGCTCGGCATCTCTCTCAGAGATTAAAAAGAGCACCGCACAGCGGCTGCATGGCCTTGTTAGCTCGCTTATAGAAACCGGTGCGGTGGAGCAGGCTACATACTCAACAGCGGCAGCCGCATAGCAATGAAACAGTAAAACCTAATAAATTATCTTTTGCCGGGTACCTTCCAGCAGCGCCTTTATGGCTGGTATGCAGCGTCAGTCGTAGAAAGGGCCTGTGGATTTGTACACTATGCGCATGCTTGGCAGATGTCCGTCAGCATTACATTCACAGTCGACTAGGTAGAAAAGCCCGTTCAGGTAAAGAGAAACCTCTCTCAGTGATTATAGTAGGTGGAGAGTAACTCGGGCTGTGGGTAGAAGGTCTTGAGCTTCTCGTGTAAGGTATCCTCCAGCTTCTGATCTCTCTCGTAAAACATCACCTGGTAATCCACCATACGGACACCCAGCACTGTAAGCGGCACCTCCAGGGACTTACTGGGCAGGGCTTTGAAGAACACCTGAAACATACACAAATATCGGTGACTCATTGCTCCTCTTTTACGACAGAAATTATCATTAAATCACTCTGAGCATACATCCTGGACTGTAAAGGACAGAAATTACCATTATCGATAGACAGAAATTACCATATCAATGTAATTATCTTAACGTCAACCCTTTTCTGTTATTATGCTTGTTCTGCCTGGAAGAACGATCATGTACTATCGAAGGCAATAAAAGAAATATATGTTTCTCCCGATGCACACCAGTTTCCTTTTAGTCACATCTACGAACTCCAGAGACAAAGGCCAGCACCAGACATGCTAAGAGCACAGGGATTATTAGCCCTGTGTGCATTCCTTAGCTGGGAGGTTAATCGAGAAAGTTAATTTGGAAAAACACTACCAATACAGAAAGAGTTAACTTTTAACTTTGTGAGGGGCGAGTTCTATGATTGAAGGAGATTAAGGAGGAATAATATATACTCGTGCACGTATTTTAGCTATGTTATTCTCCACTGTATATATATTGTTTGTACAGAACTTTGCCAACTAGGAGAAATGGTATGTTTATCATTGATGAATGAGCGTGGAATCATAAGATATCAAGATATCAATCAAAGGGTTTGGCTTTAATTCAGTCTGTGGGAAATTATATGTAATGCACTTGGCACCAAGCCAATCTGCCATCTCTACAACTGCCTTTGTAGGGTCCAAATATATCAATTACAATGGGGTATTTCAGGCTCTAGTAACTGGTCACCCCTACACATTTACCGAGGTGAGAGTTCTTTAAGCCTAAAGGTAGCCTAAAATAGGGCTCTACTGTAGTTGACACGCAGATAGTGAAGAGTTAGGTTTTTGAGCAAGCTCAAAGTCTCTATCACCTCTCTATCTTCTCTAACTTTTAGGTAGAGTATCTGAGCGTGAGTAGCCCACGCTCAAGAACAATAAGGAGTGGTATAAGTGAATTCACCTTGGAGTTGCCTTGTTTGAGCGTGCACACTTGGCCCAGACCGCGGCCCTGTAACATATTCATGGCGTACAGCACCTTCTCCAGGCACGGTACCAGACGCTGGAAACGTTTACTGAAGATCCGGGTGGTGACAAAGGGGCCCGGATGTAAAAGCACCAACTTCTCCAGGGCGTCCACTGGACCGGAAGTCGCCGAGGAGTGTCCAGCCTGCAGTGACGTCAGAGGCTGCTCGGATTCTGAAGATATGACGTCATCCTGTGAGGTGAGATTGACATAATGACATTCATATATGCAATTGAACTACTAGAGTTTTATATGCAAGGAAGAATTGGATATATTCTGCACATATAGCCACAAGTATATGTTTACATTGATGTAATTATTCTAGATTTCTATTTTTTAACAAGAAGTGTTTATTCATTTCGAGAAATCATACAATTTATACGTTGCTTATTATGAGTAATAATAAGAAATAGAGATAGAATATCTGTATCCGCTACCTAACCGTTATACTTTTTTTTATTCTAACTGTGTTACATCTTATTGGGTAGTTAAGAGTTAAAAATCAGATGTGAAAGCTAGCGAAATGAATGACTAAACAAAACTGTTATGCTTCTTTTCATGTGTGAGGCCATTATAGTCTTACAAGTCGTTTAACAACGAACTATCTATAATCGAAATCCGTATTCAAATTTCAGAACTATCTTTATACGAGCCTGACAAATACATACTTTTTCTTTAGACTTGATAGTCAGGGATAATGGTGCATTCTGGAAGGACTCTGCCGTACTTCCGGCCACACTTCCGCTGTCATTCTTTGACGTTATACTGACTGTAGTGTTCCCAGTGTTATTGTGAGCAATGGGAGAGTTTCCCCGATCCACACTGCGCTCTCCCATCCTCGTCCTCTCATTTGTCCGTAACGCCGCAAGAGGCGTGGCCATGGAGTTTGATTGACAGGAGGTCGGCAGGAGGTCCAGGATAGCCTGAAGAGGGTTCGTGGCGGTTTCCCCTGGTTTTAGAGATTCCGGACACGCCCTGCCCCCCTGTGACCCCTGGGCCCCCTGGTGGTGGCGCGGTAGGCGGCTCATGCTGCTGGGTCCCGGCGTCTCCAGTATGTCCCGTACGTTCACGACGGGTGGACCGGAAGTTGACCGCGACCATGTCGTCATCTGCGCATGCCTGCCGCCCCGATGGATCATTTCTATCCCATAATAACACGTAGTGGAGAACGTTAAGGTGAAATATGATCATTTGCCTGGGTAATATTTTTACCTATACATTCATAAGATAATCTCAATCATAGTCGCCTGTGTCATGGTCTTCTATGGGTGATCTACACCGTACATAACAAATCGCTAGATATCTTTTTCATTCGCACCTTACATGTTTATTACAAGTTATTACCTCGCACCTGATCATTTTCCCCATACCCAACGCTCATGGAGTATTTTAAAAGAAATACTCAATGGCGATGAGGTCACAAACGTTAGCTTATCAGTCACTGATAGAGGTGAGATAAAATCTGAACTGCATTTGATCCATAGCCGCTGACAATTTTGGTCTGCTTTGTAATCTCATTCAGCTTTGCCTCCTGAGATTAGGCTACTCTGCAACCAACGATACTCGTTGCTGCAACCAAACCTAATGGTATACTTTCAGAGATTACAGATATCGATGCAGTTATTTTTTGTTATTCAACAAAAAAAGTTGATATTAAATAAACGTAAACCCAGTTCCTTCTGCTCCTCTACTAAACAATGCGAAATCAATTATTCATAACTACGTATTTTGAGTTAGGAGTGGAGCTGTCCTCCAGCTATGTCGGATTCTTTCGCGCTGGTACCCAAACTAGGCTCGTACATGAAGACCCTTTTCTGTGCGCCAAGAAGACCAAGGGACGATGTTTGTCAACTTTATGCAAAAGTTATGGACCTTACGGAAAAGGGTCTTCATATACGATCCTAGATTATTGAACAGACCCATGCTCCGGTCACCGCCTCTATGCCTCAGACATTTTTACATAGGACAGCTCTGTCCACCCCTAAAAACGACCTGTGAATGATTTAGTGATCCATACTGCTAGCTGCGCTCTACCATCTATTTATATTATCAAATCATGCGTCATGATTTCCATCCTGGAGATATAAAGACTTGCTCAAGTATTTGATTACGAACTTAATTAAGAAATCAAGGTACTTGGCAACATCGGGGAAATTCCTTTACACTTGAAAGCGGAGAAGGGTGGTTGAAGGTGGACGGGTTGGCTCAATGAGTCAACGATTGCAATCCAGTCTACAAGAAAACCTGTTCCCAGACGGGGAATCGAACCCCGGCCGCGGCGGTGAGAGCGCCGAATCCTAACCACTAGACCACCTGGGACAGCTGTGCACATTCCTGAATTTGGATATTATATCATGATTTTAAGTGTGGATCAGAATAGTGAAAAAATTGCAGCAAAACACCTAGGAAATTAGGATACCTTTATCTTTCAATTGCGTGAATTGAAAAAAAAGACACGGTGAAAAAGGATATGTTTTATATTTTCCTTTCCGTTTTATGGAGACTTCCGGGTAGAGTTGTCTGACGGCGCGACTACACTGTAGACCCCAGTTGATGACGTCACTATCGTCCAGACGACGACTCATAGCCTGGAGGAGGGAGTCCCGTGTGATACAAGCGTCCATATGACCCGTCCATCGAATAACACCTACAGCAAAAAAAACAGTTCATCAGAATGCATGTAATACTCAGAAGTAGGACGTCAGAGTGATGGTAACAGTGAGTGCGATCTTCGTGTGAGGTGTTGGAAATAAATTCATATTCTGATGTTTACGATTTATCTATTGTTTTATCATCCATCGATTACAAAGTCCCTAACGAACATGTATGGATCCACAGTAAACCACTACAAATCGTTTCTATACGCCCTCCAGAGGTTACTCGTCTCCCGATTATCGCCCAGGGTAAAGACAAGTTCCGCTCGCGAGTACTTGGGTACACTACGACCGCCTGAACCACAGTTTTCCGATTTATATTTGAGTAACCTGAACAGAATTTCGGGTTTACATGTAGAAATAGCTGAAATTTCCATTTCTGACATCGGATTTTCCATTTGAAGATTTATAAAAACCGTTAAAAAGCGATGATTGTGGGTTACGGGTCAAGGGTCTATTACCATATAACGTCGGTAACCAGCGCGCACCGGGAACTGTAAACAGACTGAATTCTGGGATACCTCAATAGGGTCTATGTTGTTGGAAACCATGACCATTGAAGCACGGAATTCAATCCATTGACTATGGCCTCAAAGTCATCGATAACGGGGAAATAATCACTTTGTGCTAGGGAGAAAAATGCCTCTAATGATATACCCTATGGAATGGCAAGTGAAAAAACAACTATAAAACATAGCTATAACAGAGAGGCGCACACAGGAGGACCTTACATGGCAGCTGGGCGGTGAGTTTCTCCAGCTCCTGACACGGACCCCTCACTGCGCCGCGCTCCTCGTCCACCTCCTCATCCTCATCCTCATCCGTCACGTCATCCGCCACGTCATCGTCAGGCTGCAGGCTGGGTTTAGTTCCCTCCGCACTGACAAGCGAGTCCACAAATCTCACCCCGAAGAAGTAGGTTGTGGGCAGGTTAAGGTTAAAATATATTTTTTACCCGTAGTTTTGATAGTCAATAGTGTACTGATAACGTAAGAAAATAAGAGATTTACGTAGAACTCTTATTCTGTGAGTGAGCGAAGAATCTGCAACACTTGCTGACCTCTGCGTAAGTGAACCAAATTTATTTTTCATTTTTAACATTATTTCTATAATTGTTGGTATATTTCCAGGGTACCCACACAAATCATTTTTGCTAATAGATTGGTCAATTGATCTATATCTATAATCAATAATGACACTGGCCCAAAATTCTCTAACGTTACCAATTTGATGAATCTTATCTCATCTTTGATATATACAGTAGTTTTTTTATTAGATATTGTTCCTGTGGAAATTATATCAATACTCCACTTTTGCTATATCTTAGTAAAGATCTATTGAAATGCAGATTTTGTCATATAGGAAATACCATTCAAAATTTCTTCTTTTTTTATACTTTGATTCCTTAGCTATGCTGTAAGAAGTTATCAAGCGTTGCCATACCAGATAATAACTCGGGGGGGGGGGGGGTGTCTTATAATATTAAAAACAAGAGCTCCAATAAATTAAATTTTTAAAAAGGATATTTCTTGAACTTGCCCTTACGGTGGGCCTGCGAGTCCGAGAATGTCTCCCGGACGGCTCGGTTACAGGCCGGCCCCCAGGTGGCAGCATCTGACGTGTCGACGCCGGTACCCATCATGTGGTCCAGCAGCTCGTCTCTGAGTACGACGCCGCCGTCAGACGGCAGCACGTACCCTACAAGCAGATCAGCGAATCAATATAGGGCGGCTCTACCGGGAACAAGCACAGTGTCGTCTGCTACCTTCTCAATCAGTCTCTACGAAGGCTGCTGAGTCTCACTGATTTACCGTAACAAACAAAAGCAGGCCACTTCTCACGGTCAGATAGGTTCCCAATGATTAGTTCGTATCATAGAAGATATACAGTTGTGTATTTGTCTCTGTATATCTATGGTACTTGAATTGGGCTTTATGTCAATAGGTTGTAAGATAATCATGAGTAAAGGAAAGCGGGTTTGGAAAATGATATGGAACAAGGACTGTGCCTAAAATGAATAGGGCTTTATGAAATGTAATTTCAAAATTGTGTCTTTCAGCATCATATTACCATTCTGTTCAATGTAGATGACTTAAATCTCTGGAATATCAAAGCATTCTGATATAAAAAGAAAAATCCATTTCTGTTTCATATAGATTGAATGATAATTATCCAATGTACATATTTACCAAGTTCTGATGGGTATTTGTCGTTCTCACATGTGTATATCTATATCATATAGGTACATGCGTAATAACAATGAAATAGTAATAGAATAGACAAAAATCCTGAAACTCACGGGTTAAATGCTGCTTCAACCACAGGACTTTGAACTGTTGATCCCCTGCTGAAGACACTTGTCCACAATTTGATGAGGATAAGGGAAGATGCTCCTCCTTGTAATGTTGACAAAACTGTTCAGTGGTTGTAAACTCCAGCTTACACTGTGTACACGTCAAGTTCACCTTCTCCGTCTCGAGTACCTCTTCCTTGAGGAGCCCTGATCTGACACTGTCAACACTGTTCTTCCCAGCCTCACACTGTGCAAGCGCATGGTGGCGAGATAAGTTATAGAAGTTCATACTCCATGCATACATGGCTTCGTATTGTGACGGACAGGGATACCCCAGCCTGGGAAGATCAGGTGTGCGATATGGAGAATCAGTGATAGTTGGATTCCCTAGGAGGCAACGCCTCTTGGGGTCTGGGGGGCTGGCGCTTCCCTCTGGTAAGCGGTGCTGAGATTGTGTACTTTCCTGGGTCTGTTTCGCAGAGTCAGAGACTTCAGATGCATGATGCTTCGCTAGATCAAGTGGTTCGGAATTATTCCTAGACTGGTGCGGAGAACCATCCCCCTCGGCTGGATGTTTGGTGGGAGTGACTGATCGGTGTGAGTCAGCACTACCTGGTTTATAACATATCGTAGCTTTTGGTTTGTGCCCAGCCTCAGATGATGGAGAGGTGTAGAGATTCTGATGCCTTTGCGAGTCATCACAAGTTGGCACTTTGGTTCTCTGTGACCAGGGTAGTAATCGCTTCCTGTCTGACCTCAGCAGTGAGTAGTCAATATGTTGTAAAGGCTCCTGTGCATCCGAGAGTTGGCTATCCTCTGAGTTACAGGAGCTGGTGCTGTCCACTGAAGTGCATCTTTTATTCTGGTCATCCATTTGTAAGTGCCTGGGGAAGGAACGTTTCCTCCGTGACCGACAGGGGGCAGCATCATGATCATCGTCCTTCCCTGGACTATATCTTTTCAATAGATCAGCGTCAGGCTGACCTTTATGCGGGCATTTGTTCGTCCCTGGGGTAGTTTCACAAGAACAATGTGTCGCTGCATATTTGGGAACTGTTACAGGGGATAAACCTCTGTGCGAGCAAGACTCGTCCAGGTCAGGATAATTGTTTACACCTGAACCATGGTGGAGGAGAGTCTGGTGACGCCGTAGGTCTTCTGTCACAGTGAAGGAAAGCTGGCAACTGCAAGAATCCAAAACATGCAAAATTACATAGATTATATTCTAAATACAACTTCAAGTTGTAATACAAGTGGTCTGATTATATTTCATGAATGAGCATGGAATTCCAAAAGAGAATGAATGAAAGGTTTACGTTTTGTGATAAAATTGTATAGATTATATCACAAAATCCAAAACCCCTGATTTTAAATTGAAGGTGATATTCAAAGATACATATTGCTTGAACATGAGATTTAAGCAATGAATAATTATAGACACACGAATATTGTAATTTTATTGCTCTCAAAATGTACTTCAGTGCTTGTAGAAGTACACTGTACAGCTGAAGATGACCAACATCGGCTGAAACGTTGTGCCATAACATTTTGACAATATATTCTATGATCTACAAAGTGGCATATTTTAATATTCTATGGAAACCCATGAACTTGAGTGTTACCCTTCTGGATATTGTCCAGTGAGAGATAACTTTGTATAAATCAATAGGAAACAGAGTGATTGCTTGTCCCGCCATCATCCGCTAGGAAACTCTAAGACAGCGCCACTGTAGTCGGAGGGCAACCACTGTTATCAGTTGTTATAATGTGATCTACAGATAATGTTGAGACGAGGCTAAAATTCCTCGATAGCAAACCCAAAAAATATTTCCTGGTGTTTTGGATAGCATCAAGGGCAAGATGGCCGCATCCATAGCACAATAGCTATGTGCCCTATAGGTAAACCTTAATATTCATATTCCTTTATTGATGAAGCATGTTGGTGCACGATTAACATCAATTCTTTCGGTTCTAAGCCTTTCCTAAAATTACTCACCACTCTCAAAGCAATGGGATTTCTTCCTACGTATAGGTTAGAGCATGTGCGAAAGAAATATGGAAATTGTGTACCTGTGATGTAAAGTATTACAGTAGGTATTGTTATTTACTATATACCCATGCCGTATATAATGTAAATATGCACCGTTTTGGCATATGACGTAAAAATACTGTACGGACCACCGTACACTAAAATACGGACCACCTAGCCATACACATTTATCAAAATTTTGGTTGTTAAGAAAAAGGAATTTTTTTTTTTTTAATATTTCGGGTATATAGTAAATATATAACGTCCAACCATGCTTGTACAAGTCACAGAACTCGATGCTAATTTACCATTTGTACGGAACTCGGCATAAATGCCTCGGTCCGTATAAACGGTAAATTAGCATCTCGTTCTGTGACTTGTACAGCATGGTCAGGATGTTCTATATAATTACTTAGAGGCGGTTGTTAACTTTAACCTTACGGGAAATGATTGGATAGGAAAAAGGTGCTTCCACGGTAATAAAGTATCAAACGCTCAGCAACCATGAACGATACATACAACCAATATTACAAGAGTGGCAATCAAAACCAGTAGTTAGGTGTTAGTCAAATGGGTAGGTAAGGTTAGAATATCTCTTTATCTCACTCCTGGAATAAATGTCCATAGGCTTAACATTGGGAACTCGTTCTCCATGCCCCTACGAGTATTGCGGTCTGTTCTCCATGGTCTATATCCTGTGTGTCATCCATTTTTTTAATGTGTATAGGGGTAAGATAAATACAGAAAGCAACTTGTTTTGGTCAAAGAAGTCATTCTGCAACTCGTTTGAATGCTACATGATATTCACTCGGCTGTCGCCTCGTTCATATCACTCCGCATCAAACTCGTGGAGAACGACGACTTTGACCAAACCTTGTTGGTTTCTTCTTTAGTATGTATACATACATGGAACACAACTCATCGAAAAGCAAGAACTGATTTTACTCTTTATGACGAAGTACAAGTTTTTTTGCTAAAGAAAAAAAAGGGAGACGAAGAAGAGGAAGGAGAAGAAGTAAAGCTGACTCACTTGGAGCATCTGACACCGATGGCTGACAGATGAACCTCTCGTACGTGCTTAGAGAAGTGACTGGGGGATGTGAAGATGGCAGGCAGCGTGGTACAAAGTGAACACTTGTAGAGGACCTCAGCATAGTGCAGGTAGCACCCATCCCTCTCAGGCAGCTTCCCATTGTATGATGATGATGTCTTACTGTTCCTCATAACCTCATCCTGGGAGGCATGCTCTTCACCACTAGAAACATCACATTTCCCAATGTCCTCAGTTGGAGTAGAGGTGACGAGTTTGCTGTCAGATGCAACAGTCTTTTGAGTCACTTGCTTGTCAGAGTCTGTGCTGACCTCGGTTGATTGTTGTTCAGGGAAAACTACTTTGCTTTTATTAACGATTGCATTTTTGTTTTCTGGGAGTAGATTTGGGTTGGAACCCACGGCAGTTATATTGTTCATGGTGGACTCCTCGAGTTCTCCACCAATGAGATTTGGTGTTTTTTCCGATATATTGTCAGGAATATCAAGATGCTTGGAGATAGTATCTGTCATGTTTGGCAGCATCCTACAGTCAGTAAAATATCCATTCTGCTCCCTGAAAATTAAATGTGCATATGAGTCATACACCAATAAGTTTGTAATTAACCAATTTTATGTTAACCTTGTAATTGCAAATATGACTAGCTCACAGGCATATTATCATATAGACCAAATTAGGGTATCCCATAATCCCATGGACGCAGATGTCAGGTTCTGGTGTGGACACACTAGGACGAGTCTGTATACCCTGAGAAATCACTACCCGTCAAGATCAGGGAACCAGTGAGTCACAACGTAAGAACATTGTAGCTGTCGGTGATCGTGTGCTAGACCATAACGTGAGAGTATATGGGGTAATGATAGAGTTGAGTTTCTGGACCCCGTATGCCTGTAAGCTACGAGTATACTGAAAGTCTTACCAATACTGCCAGCTATTTCCCATATTGTATCTATTTTTCACACTTTACTCAATGAAGTGAGCTGGTGGGAGGTCATGGGTGGCACATGTGGGGAGTTGGGGGGTAGATACAGAGTGCAGGAGGTGAGCAGTCTGCGGTGGGTGAGATATGATAACTTAACGCCAAGGCAAATGCCAGGATCATATCATGGCGAGATCTTTGAATCTATGGGATGAGGGTATCAGACAAGCAGGAAACATAAGGGCATGGTTGAACCTTTGATCTTTGATCCGAAGGCCAGCGCACTACTCTCTGAGCTATCCCGCCCCCTTAAGGATGTTTAGGGAGAGAGGCATGAACAGGAGAAAGATAGGCGAGTAACAAGGGATGGGGCCAAGTTTTAAGATACATAGGTTGTAGACGATGCGTTTCTGTCAAGCTCACAACCTCAAGGGAGAACCCTGACTGAAGCAAGATTCGCGGCACATGTCTCTCTGCCTTTAACCCTCTAACAGCAGGAAGATGCCTCCAGGCATTCCCCTGCCTATGGCAGGAAGATGCCTCCAGGCATTCCCCTGGCTATGGCAGGAAGATGCCTCAAGGCATCTTAGAGGAATCATTGATACTTATATACAACATTCAATAGATAAAAAGATAATTGTTTGATTTAAAAGAAATTTTGATAATTTATAATAGGCATATTGACATTTGATTTGGTATAATAGAATATGATCGGTCACCAAGGTAAATTACTTAAATCACATGACACATCACATGACATTGCTATTTCACAAAAAAGGTGCCTGCTGTAGCAGGGTCATTTGGGGAGGCAATGCCTGTCGTGTAGAGGTGAACAGGGGAACTGGGTGCTGCAGGGAAAGGGTTAAGAGGTTTCTTATTATTCTCATTCACGGGTTGCCTGTGTAGGCTTCCCTGATTGGTTCTTATCTGTAGGCTGGGCAAACCTCACCTTGTGGCAGTGAAAAAACAAACCAGCAATTCTCAGCAGGATTAAGTAACTCCCATTCAGGTCTTTTTTTGTATTGCATGAGGAAAGCTTTTCTTTGTGGTTTCGACATTCCAAGATGTCTCGTCAGGTGATGAGCCTTGGCAATTACGGAAATATGGCAAGTAGAGATCTCAATGTTTCTCCGTGTGGGTTAGAATCCGGTCTCCCTTCCATTGTCACGTGCGACTGGCCTATTCCGATGTCAGAAAATAGCAGAAACAATATTTGCTTAAAACCAATCGTTTAAAGGGCTAGGGAAAGATTTATTTCTGATACGAGTTTCAAAAGATAATGGGCACATCACGGGAATTACAGCGCGAAGATGTCCCTATGATAGTTGGGGGCCAACCTCTGTTATAATCCATAAACTCACCCGCCACGCGGTGTTTGGTTTAGCATTGAGGAAAAATGGCCTTTACATGCCATGTACACGTAGATGTCAGAGGATACGATCTGAGGCGTTGTGGGTGACGCATAAAAGACGCTAGGGGCAGACGACAAATGGACGGAAGTCACATGATCACAGTCGCGCACAACACGGTGAGGAGAGGCTCCGCGGTCGTTCACCCCTGTTATCTACATCGTGTCTCTATCCATCAGCCTTTAGGGGGACCTAACGGCAAACTGATAAGGCAGATTCCATTTTCCATCATTGGTAAACAGAGATACAGTCTCCAGAAAAGACAACCCTAAGAGCTTCATCATCTCTGAGCAGTTAATGACGTCACGCTTGGAGTGGGGGAGTTAATTAAGAAGTTAGGAACACTGGACAACTAATCCCAAGGTTGTAGGACTTTGTCCTTCGAGTCCGACTGCAGTCACTTAAATACTTCCCTTCCCAGTTGTAGACTTACTGCCATATCAAGAGCCAGCCCATCTCATACAATTTCCATGTGGTGTGGGAAGAAAGAGAACTCTGTCATTGGTAAATGTGTAGAGTTAGATTTCTACCTGAATTCATCTCAAGATTCGATCACAATTCCTGTGGTGTTAAAGCAGTAAGAAAAGCTGAACCTTGAAAAGTCTGGAAAGGACCTGTAATGGTTGACTGGACGTTAAATCAAACACGCTTCCTGGCAAAAGGGTCTTCCCAATTAGGATGGTTAAATATTCTTCGCTGATTTCTAACTTCTATCACATTGTGTAGGAAAGAGAAACGTCTTCTTGAATGCTGGCATGAACAGATTTGTTAGTGCCTTCCGATCCTAGTGCAATTATCAATTGTTTCTAGACCCAATCCAGTTTTCGAATTTCAAACCAACTATATCGCCTATGATAATAATACAGTAGACTCCCGCTATGGCGACCACCTTAGAGACTGGGTCACAATGGTCGCATTGGCGAGGTCATAAAGCACCACCTCACTACTTTTATCATCCTGATTAGATATCGGTGCGTTTCCCGTCGTCTGGTGTAAACACTGCCTAAACTGTCTCATGTAAAGAGGCGAATTTAGAGCCTGTTATCATAATGGTTCTAGTCGTGACTCGCCGACGACAGGCCTGGGTCTGTTTGGGCAGTGAGAAGGATCCTGCTGCCAATTCTGCGTGCAGGGACCAAGTGAGCCATACTGAGACTGAAGCAAGGAATACAGGCCACCAACTTGAGCTTCCGGTATTGTAAATCATTCTAGCATATCATCTTGCACATAAATAACTTTCTATTTCAGACGACTCTATTTATTATCCTACCCCTAATAAAAAACGCCATAGGCTTAACATGGGATTTGTTTATTTCACAGGTGTGACATAAAGTGTTGTTTATGCCACTACTTCTTGATACTGAAAAAATATGGAAACGGGGTAGGATAAAATCTAAACGCCACTCGTTTGAGTTTGAGTTTATTTATGTCACTCATTTTATTGGCTCCGTAATGTCACTCGTCTTCGACTCGTGAAATTATGGAGCCAACAAAATGCGTGGCATAAATAAGACTCAAACTCGTGACGTCTCTTGATATTATTACACAGTTGTTAAGGGGACATAATCTATTAGAATTTCATAAACAAAGTACGTGTATTTGTATTGTATTTTCAGGCAAATTGAGACAACAAAAGACTAAGATACGTCAGGAATCCTATTGTTATGCCCTTTTCAATTCGCTGCAACTGCCTTAACTGATTCTTTAGCAGGGTCTCACGCCAGATACGTTGCGATAAAGTAATGTAGTAGGAGTAGTATAGAGGTTCGCAGCTTCCTGTACATACTAGCTTCCTTTATTATCTCCTGGTCAACCCCTACCATTGGTAATAAGTGTAGGGACCCAGCATGGGAGATCCACAGTATTGCAGTCTCCTAGCAGATTAGACATGGTGCTTGAGCTTACCTGTGGTATGGAATCTTTGCTGGGATACTGACAATGAGACCAAGAAGGTGGAGTACAATATTTGGGAAATTTTGAGTACGTCCCTTTTTTAATTTATTGCATGGAAAGGGTCTTGGTGGGAAGGCTATATCTGTCAGAAATTGTGCGTACGTAGGCCTACCTCATGGATGGCCCCTTTGCTCAGCGTGTGCAATACCTCTACCTGGTTAGTACCGCGCTCTTCTGTCGGAGAGGAAATAACTTTAGCTCCTAGTTCTCTGGTATAAGGGCGGTACCGACGGGTCAAAAATAAGTACAGTAATCACATGGTAGCACTGTGGCTGTGATTTCAACTAGCCAGATGGTGCAACGAAAATCAATCTCAATTATTCACACCCTTATCGGGTTCGATTAATGATTTATACGCGCACACACAAAAAAACGATGCAAAATGAATTAGACCCCAAAAATATGGAGAGCGTCTAAATAATATAATATCGACACAATGTAAGAAGGGGACGAAAAATATTTGGGACCAAAGTGACCTTCAAGAAGTTTTGGGGATCGAAGGTTTATGACACATGTTGAACGAAAGTTGTCACTCTTGGTTGTATTATCTAGTATTGTCTATCATTGATGGCAGCTTGCCAGTCTGTTCTAGAATGTTTATTCAAAGGTATTTCGGACGAATTACCTTGAAAATAAAAACCCACGTCATTTTCCTGGAAGTTGATAATGATGATACCAGAGTCTACCAGAATGCATATCTAACTTAAACAAGAGGAGAGAAGGGTTCTCTCACATATGGATAAGCACATGGCTTTTAAGTTGTAGCTACTCTAATAGAAACATTAAAATGTGGATCTGATGAAACATTATATAGTATCCTTCCCCTCAACCCTGTGTCAGCAGTAACCTCCACATCCGATAGTTACATCCGCCCTTGACGACTGCCGTACACCGTTGAGGGACACCGGTATTGATGATATTAGTACCCCTGTATGGTATATCCGTATGAGGAAGAATATTTTGGATTATTTAATAAGTTGATGATCTTATGATGATGCTTCAGACGTCTGTCCATAATGTATTGGGGAAGAGATTAGTTTAAACCTTGATTACCTCTATAAGTTGATAATGGTGCTTACACATTCTGGATTCATGTACTTCCTATTAATATTAACTGTGATGAAATCCAGTTCATACTCCCATAATCCCTTGATAATTGTATATCTCCAATTCAGAATACTTTCGATGAATCCTAAATCGTGCAAACTATAACACTTGAAGATGTTGATAATAATCACACAGATTTCCAGAGTCTGAATTCCTAAACAAAACGGCCATTTTGGAGAAGCACCTACGCAATGCTAAGCTTACACTGTAAAAGATTTCCCGTGAATTTTACGGTAATTCCCAGGCAACTGGGGTGCCAGGGAAATACCGTAAATTGTAAGGGTGACCGTAATATATTTTTGACTGTAAATTATAACTGTCCTAGACTGTATTTTCCTAAAGGTTTAAACCTGTAATATATTTCAGACCATAAATTTTCACTGTAATAAACTGTATTTTGAAAACGGTTCAGACCTGTAAATACAGAGGAGCAAAGCCATATGAAATATATTATATGCACAGCCCTTTGTTATACATATACCAGAAATCTTGTTATTGAGGTTCTTGAGAATTGTTATATGTAGAGGGCCACCTATAGAGTAAGTATACAGAATTTCTGAAATTTCAAACCTCCAACCCCTCCTCCCAAACTTTTATGCAATTGATCAAAGAAAGAGCATATGCAGAATTTCCTAAATCCTTATGTCTGAATGATGTAAATAATCTCATTTATATTCTTACATGTACAATATGCACAGGGGGAGGTCGATAAGTATAGTTTTAATGCCATTTTAGACTCTGACAGTGCTTTGTATTCACCAGCAAGATGGCAGATCGATCCGTTGTCAGGCGAATATTCATAATTTGGAGGGTATTTTGAACCGGAAGTGTCCAGACGGATTGGAGAACTAATTTGCTAGATTTAAAAAACCCAACCCACCACTTTCAGATGTGACCCCCCCCCCCCCCCCCCCACCTCCTCCAACCCCCAACGCCACCGCCTCATTCCAGCACACACCCCTTCCTACTCGCATGTGTATAAGTATCGGCAATGTGTTAGGCCAAAGTAAACCTGATAGTGTATGATAAGGAACAAAGACTGGGAATTGGACGCCTTGAGCCTTTTACCGTTTGAGCCTCCTGTCAGCGCGAATTTGTGGACGCCTTGAGCCTACCCCGTGGTCGCCTTGAGCCTACCTCATTTTAGTTCCGATTAGCGGGTTAGGGTTAGAAAAGGGTTGCGTAAGAGTTAGGGTTGAGTATATGACTATAAACCAGTATAAGTACACTTTTCAAAGTTTTTTACATGTAGATGCTCAAGGAAACCAAAATGGGGTAGGCTCAAGGCGTCCACAGGGTAGGCTCAAGGCGTCCACAGAAAGGCTCAAGGCGTCCAGGGCTCGAATCGTCCCAGGCTCAAGGCGTCCATGAACCCAAAGACTTGGTGACAAGTGTGCATGCAGCTGTGATTATGTCCATCTGTCCTGACAACAAAACACCTGTGATTAACTTGGTTTCGATTACCTTCAGTCTAGACTGAAGACAAGGTGAAGTCGACGGAAGAAACTGATAATCATTTGTTTCTTTTTTTCTTTATCTCACCCCTGGTATTTGTTCCCATAGAATTAACATTGAAAACTCCCATGGAGTATTGTAAAACATACTCGATCGGCGATGACATCGCAAACTATGGCCAGTCAGTGATAGGGATGAGATAAAATCTGAACCGCATTCGATCTGTAGCTACTGAAGATATGCCATAATATTCATCTGCGACATAATCACCTCATAATCCACATTGAAACATTAGTTCACCTTCTGCGCTTTCAGAAATTTACGTCACTGAGTCGACATTTTACAAATTTTGTGTGCACCCCCACTTTAATCTGATGATCCGTAAAAGATGGAGAAGGGTGTAGGGTAGACTTGCTCAAGTCTTTGATTGTGAACATCCAATAAATGCTAAAATAAAATAGGATGATATACATTACATATATATTTACCCTTCCACTGACAGTCCCAGTAACCCAGTGGGTACCTCACATGGGGGGCGGGACAACTGACCAAAATCTCAACTGACACAAGACAAGTGACATACGCAAAAACAGTGTGTCAGTTGTCTCACTGGTCAGTTGTCTCACCCTTGTGTCAGTCCTTTTATATGGCAAAATCTAAAGCAAACAAGCGTAATAAGACTATGAAACTTGGTGAATATGCATATCATACACATAGAAATAATATCCTCAAATATCTTTTAATTTCATTATGTTTTTCTATCAGAAATATCCTATTTTGTCATCGAAAGTATCGAAGTTTGAATGATACACGGGCGCCCAGGGCGGCCGTGTACACATCGGACACATCTTAGGTCATAACTCTGTGAATATTTAGTGTAGAAACACCAGATAACGACTAATAAATAGCTGGATACATGTGTGAAACTGTAAATAAGTTTACATTTTGATATACGAAACATAAAATGCGAATTTCCCGTTTTTAGTTACGGAGTGTCCCGCGAGCGCGATAGTGTCAGTTGTCTCAGCCGGTATGTCAGTTGTCCGACCTAGGAGTGTCTCAGTTGAGATTTCGGTCAGTTGTCTGACATTCCTCACATGGATGCCTTGAGCCCGGGACGATTCGAGCCCTGGACGCCTTGAGCCTTTCCGTGGACGCCTTGAGCGGTTGAGCCTACCCTGTGGACGCCTTGAGCCTACCCCATTTAGGTCGCCTTGAGCCTCTAGATGTAAAAACTTTGAAAAGTGCACCTATACCGGTTTATAGTCATGTATACCCAACCCTAACCCTTACCCAACCCTTTTCTAACCCTAACCCACCAATCGGAACTAAAATGAGGTAGGCTCAAGGAGTCCACGGGGTAGGCTCAAGGCGTCCACGTTTTAGCGCTGACAGGAGGCTCAAACGGTAAAAGGCTCAAGGCGTCCAATTCCCTCAAGGCGTCCATGAACCTTTACACTCAAGGCGTCCACAGAAAGGCTCAAGGCGTCCAGGGCTCAAACCGTCCCGCATCCCGAGCTCAAGACATCCATAAACCGTACATATAAGAGTGGAACACAGTGTAAACTGTGAGTAGAGGAAACATATGTTGGAATATATATATGTAAACACACACACACACACACACATTTATATATATATATATACATGCGTATATATCTATATATATATATATATATATAGCTATATATATATATATATATATATATATATATATATATATATCTCATACATAAATATATAATATATACTCTACCGGCACTCTGTTAGATTCTCTTATTGTACTAAACTTATAGATACCCTCTATTCATACGGCCCTACCAAGTACCTTATGGGTGGCCTTAGTAAGATATTGACGCCCTCATCTGATGTTGTGGACTTGCCTGGTTAACTGGTTGCCTGGTTAACTGGCCCTTACTCCATATGTTCATCGTACTCACAGTTAGATGAAGCCTGGTGTTTGGAGAGAAAACCCTGGTAGGACTTGTTTCGAAGTTGTATCCAGTTTGAATGCGTTGTGTGGTGTGTGTGTGAGAGAGAGAGAGACACACCACAGATGCACGTGCGGCGTAACGCGTGCGGGCAGTGAGCGGGCGGGAGTGTCGCCACTACAGCTGGCCGTGCGGACCTCTCAGACGGTTGTTGTGTCTTGTAGGTCGCCTCCCGGCTCCAGACTGGCCACATGCAGACACGGGCGGCAGTGATGGAGCGATGCACAGGAGGAGTGAGTGGTGGCGGCGCTATAACAACCCCCAGCCCCACTCGACTACCCGCCCCACCCCCGCCCGTCCCGCCGTACAGTACGACACACCTACAACCAATTCATCCACCCACTCACCCAACATACACAACACACACACACACACCTTCAGAGAGGTTGGAGCTGTTGTGTTCTGCACCCTGCCTCTGATAGTTGCTGACACTTTCTGTTTTCTACACCATACCTCTCATAGTATTTTTCCTCTTGGAACAATACACTGGTGAGCTGTTATAATACTCCCCTTCTTTACCCTCCCCCAATTACATCAGCACTACACACACACTCGTCATTTTCTACACCCTGCCTCGGAGTTTGTCTAATTGCAGCACCATACTGACTATCACCACCCCTCCCCCAGCACACCTACACACACCCACACCCACATTTAGCCCCCCCCCCCCCCCACTCCATTACCCCATGCCCCACCGACACACCTCTCAACACTACACCTACAGCCAATACCCCCTGCCACTCACCCACATGCACAACACACACCCTCATACTGCTGTTTTTACACCCTTCCTCTGAAAGTTGCTGTTTTTTACACCCTTCCTCTGATAGTTGCTGTTTTCTCCACCTTGCCTCTGATAGTTGCTGTTATCTACACCCTCTGATAGTTGCTGTTTTTACACACTGCCTCTGATAGTTTGCCGCCTGTAGCAGTGCGATGGTGAGCTCCCCCCCCCCCCCCCCACCACCACCCATTTTTTCCCCACCCCACTCCTCTTTATATGCCACCCTCCCACCCCCTCCTCCACTCAGCAATACACGCACACATCCACCTTCATAGACTCGCCATGGGAGACCGACGTTTTCTGCGCCCTGTCTCTGATAGTTTGTCCGCATGGAGCACTTTACTGGCTCGCTCTCCCTGACCGCCCCCCCCCCCCCCTTCCACTTTACACGTCCCCCCGCCCCTCACCCCGCGCCCCCACACCTCTTTGCCGCTCTTCCCACGGCGCGGCGCGGGCGGCCGCCTCATACGCCTCCACGGCGGCGACTCACAGAGACAACCCCCACTCTGAGCCAGACGGGGTGGCGCCTTGTCCCCGCCGCCGGCGCCCCTTCCCTCGCTGCTCCATCACGGGTGCCCCTCCCCCCTCCCCCCACCCCCTACGCCGCTGCCGCCGGAGTCTGGCGCCAGACCTGTTGTCGCCGGTTCCCCGGCCGTCGGAGGTCTGTGGTTCTGCTGGGCGCCCAGATACCAGCTCGGTGGAGGCGCAGTAGATAAAGTCACAGATGACCATGGTGTATGTGTGTGTGTGTGTGGGGGGGGGGGGGGGGGGGGGGGTACGTAAATGTAGATTACAACTGTTTGCAATTACATTTACAGACAAATTCCCTTCTTCATATATATATATATATATATATATATATATATATATATATATATATATATATATATATATAATATATGTAATATATATATAATATATATAATATATGTATATATTTATTTACACATCAAACTTTCAAACTTTAGCGAAATTGGAACCGGAAAAGCTGCTTAGGCTACATTATTTTGTATACATTTCCTTTTCTAAAACAACCAGAATCATAGTTTTACATATGGTAGGTGAACAGATACTTAAACTTCTGCAATCTGGGGATTAGAGACAATGAGATTATAAACAATATTTGGACAAGTCCTTTTCCATTCGCATTACTAAGTTACTATTTGACATAACGATGCATTCCCATAGTCACAACGGCAGAAGGCGACTCTATGTACTTTGTGTCTATACTCTATAGTCGTTACAATGATTCTCACATGTCACCAAAAATATCAGACTAGATTTTAACTGCAGTACTGTCTCGTCTAATTCAATCAGTTTCGATAAACCAGATTAATCATTGCCATTAACTATTAATGCTCTTCAATCGCCAAGACTGCCCAGACTTTCGCTCGCCGAGTACCAGCGAGAGTCATCCTGAAAAATGTCGTCTGCTCGAGGACTCTGGTACCTGGTTTGGCGCCTAAATCTAGATTATCTCACGCTATTATATTGTGGGGGGTAGATTTAGGCCACGTTATAGATGCTGGTAGAGGAATTGTTAAGTGCCGTTAGAGTTTTTATATGTGTTTATCTCCGCTGGTATAGATAAGGAAATCATAGGCCTAGATGCATGAAAATTTAGACTTCATCCCTCAATAGGCTCACTGCCTAGACTGCACCTACCCCGACCCCACCTGTCACCTGCAGGCATGTCAGTAATTCATATTATGCTCGTTGATGTTTATAGGAGGGGCGTAGTGCTTTGGGTAAAAGTGCTCATCTTAGTGGCCATCCATGAAGCACGTACGTATATTTTGGAAAAATCTTATCCCAACTCCACCCGGCCCATCGTGTAATAATTGTTTACCCCTCACTGCGTTGGTAATTTATAGATGGCCCCTAATTAATACGTATCTCGTAGTTGTTAATATTAGGGGGCGGGGGTTGCAGCGCTTTGTTTATGCTCTGCTTATAGTCGAGAACCGCTCACCACCATCAAAATGTTCAGACCGCCCGCCCGCCCGCTCCCAGACCATAATACGGCGTGCCTCGAAATGGCCGGCGCCTGTCCCCGCCTGCACCGGGCGGCGGGACTGGGGAGGTGGAGGGGGCGGGCCGCCAGGCCGGCGCCGGGCCGGGCGCCATCGGCATTACGGTGTCTGGCCTGGCGACGCCTCGTCGGCGCCGGAGTGAAGGGCCATGGCGGCAGGCGGGCGGGGGACGAGCGTCACTCGGCCGGCCCCCGCCCGCCTGCCGCCGGCCGCGCGCACGGCCAGTCAGCCCGGCTTGTAATCACACGGCAGACCGGCGCCGAACCGTCCTGCCGCCGCCGCTCGCCGCCACCCTGCCGCGTCACCATACACAGACGAACCGATAGACGGAGCTACTGCCGCCAACACCCTCACCTCCCACCTATGTAGAAGAAACCAAAAAATAACAAGAATATAAAACAAAAGAGGAGGGGCAAAAACTGTGCCAATCCACCACAACCGCTCCACAAGAGTCTTTATCCTCTGTTTTTTTGTTTGGTTCTCTTCTCTTTTTTTTGCTTTGTTATCTATAGATTTTTACTTATTTTGTTTTCGGTAATCTCTAGGTGAGGTATTGCCGATCGTTCTGATTTATTCTTCTGAAATAGGAAAACGACTGAGGGAATCAAGGCTTGCCTTTATATTAGATTAGAAATCACCACATGGCACCAGGCAGCCTCTATTATAACATGTTATGAGCCTGCCTGGTAGGACCAAATGAGTTTTCAAAAACCCTTTTAAAGACAATGTTATTTTTTCCCTGTAGTGTTGGAATATTTGCTATATGTTCGTAAAAAATTGTCTACGAGTGGCCATCCTGTCCGAGTAGTTTCATCGTAGTAATAACCGAGCGATAGCGAGGGCATTAATACGAGTTAGAGGAACACTATGCTTTTCAATGGCGACTTAGTAATAGGTGGGTAATGAACTGAAATGCACAAAAACAACCGTTATTGTATCTATTACCCACCTGCATGATTGATATCATGAATGAATGACAAATCAACATCTAGGATAAAGAGAAAATTGACAAAGTCTATTACAAATCTGATATATTGGCAGATAACGCCATAACACTGTCAAGCATAACTCTATGCCTAATTGCAAATCAGGCTTAAACCAAATGATACCATTACTACTCCAAGAACATTGCAGTAAATTGCCTCCACCCTTGTCTAATTCTATCAATTCATATTACCCAGCCCCACCCCCGCCCCTTTCAGGAAAAGTTATGCATGTGGAGGAGCGTGTGTTTTTGGGAACAATCTTAGCACAATCCTCCCTGGGAGTTCCATGCAACGTGAACGTTGGAGACTCCACGGCGACTGAGTTTTGGACTCCAAAGGCTCGCCCACCGCCAAGATTACACGATGACTCTGTTACATGCAACAGTTCAACGCACTCAAAGCCAATTAACGGAGCAGCTCGGAGCTGCAAATCAATGCAGGTTAGGCTTAGAGGCATAGAGTAGATAGCTGTCAAGTCATGGGAACCGCCATTTGGCTTAAAGACAAATGCTTGTAGTTGGGTGATTTCTAAATTCTATTGATTTTTGCAGATGACTCTGGATAATATCAGTTCCATATATTAGCAAATAGAAAATGCAAAAAAAATGGCATGTCACCATGCTAACTTCTATGGGAAGGCCATCTGAAAATGTAAGTGATTAACTATTAACTTAACGCCTTTGTCTATATTGGACGAAGTCACAGAACTAAAAATCCCAGATAATGAAGTGGCCACACACATAGATAAATATTTCAGTCTGATAGGTCCAACGTTAGCGTAGAATAAATTCTCCCCTTAGAAACCATATGGTAACTATAATTTCCAAGAGATGAGGGACATATCCACTAATGTGGAAGAATTAACTAAATATTTAAGGGAAATCAAACTGACCAAACCCTCTGGAATTAAAGAACTGCCTATGAAGTGCATACGGACAACTATGAGCAACATTCCAACTCAATTAACTTATCTTTACAACAAAATCTTACAATCAAGATGCATACCAAAAAGCTGAAAATCAGCAACGGTCACCCCTATTTACAAAGGGGGTGACTGTAGACAAACCCAAAATTACATACCCATATCAGTAATCTCTCTACCATCCAAGTTACTAGAAAAGGTAATTAACAGGAGGCTTCAGGATCATCTAAATACCCATAATATTCTAACAAAACATCAAGGAAGTTTCAGAAAGGGTATGTCGACGACAGATACAGATGCCTCATTTACAGATCAGGTTTTGCGGAATGTAAATATAGCTCGTATAACTCCTACAGTGTTTGTAGACATGAAAAAGGCATTTGACACCGTAGACCACTCGATACTGCTTACGAAATTGCAACTTTATGGAATAAGAGGGGAAAATTTTAAACTATATAAAAATTATCTTTCTGGCAGAGCACAAAGAACTAAAGCGAATGGAAAAATCTCAGAAGATTATCCAGTGGTCTGCGATCCCCCAAGGGTCCATCCTGGCTCCTACTTTTTATTTGATATATGTAAACAACCTGGTGGAAGCGATACCGAATATAGGATGTAAACTGTACACCGATGATACTATCATATTTACCCATGTTTCAGATGTTGGTGCAAGAGTAAGACTACTCCAGGATGCTTTAGATAAATTGTCCCTCTGGTGTATCCAGAACAAGTTAACGATAAATGCTAATAAAACTAAACTTGTAATTTTTGGATCCAGAAATCGCATCAAAGATTTGCCACTAGTTAACCTATGCATAGATGATATATCCCTGAAGATAGTGCCAAACTATAAATATCTTGGAATCATACTGAACCAGCACCTGAACTACTCGCAGCATATTCATGTGACTGAAAAACTAGCATACCAAATGTACCAATTAAAACAAAGGAAATCGTTCCTGTCCCAACCTGCTGCCTTAATGTTATCTAAAATGACTATTGTCCCCTATATGGACTATGGCGATGTATTGTTCGCAGGGGCCTCCAAATTACTACTTAATAAATTGCAGGTGATGCAAAACAGATGCCTATGGTCCATGTAAGGTGTGGAAAGGGTAATTAGAACTAGTCTCGTCTATATGGTACATGTATTCTACCCAGGTTAGATAAAAGAAGAGAAGCTCACCTTCTCAACCAAGCGTTTAAACAAACCCGGGAAAACGATAACTGGACACGAGAGCCTTACCAACCAGGCTACACACTGCACCAACCCAGAGGGTGGTACGACCGAATTGTACTGCATATGAATACAACTAGCACGGAGTATATGTGCGCAACAAAGTGGAACAGCTTACCCCAGCTTGTAAGAGAGAGTGATACCCTACTAGAGTTTAAAAGCTTGACTAAACGACTGATGTTAGAATCTATATACCAACACTAGTAAGCCAACCACTGATACTAGAAACCTCGATTGTACCAGAACCGGTGAAGTGACATCCACGTTGTCGCTAAAATGTAGTAATGTTCTCCTACTTGATGTAAATTGTAGCCATGGAAAACAAACACATTTTGTTGATACTGTACCAGCCATACGGAAACTCACCCATAAATTCCAAGAGTAGGGTGGCTAAATAGGAAGCTGATTGAAACCAGTGAGCTACTCACTGACGGTGTTATCCCTCTGCTTTGTCATTACTATTCTGAAAATTTAAAATGTGGAGATATGATACCTTGTACAAATCTGATATTGACAATAAAGAAAAGTTATATTTAAAAAAAGTGTAAAACATCTCATGCCATTGTCAAGCAACAAAGTAGAGCAGGAAGAAATTCCTAAAGAATGCAACTGGAAGGTGCAGTGTTATCCATAACAGTGGCAAGAGAGAAATTCTTGACTTCCTCAGGGAATGTAAGATTTTCTATAAGATAACGTCTAGAAGAGTAAGAAGACTGGATCAACCAGGCAGCATACCTTGTTATTCCAGCAGGATATGCAAATATTAGTTAAGTAAACCAAGGCAAGTCTAATTGAAGAAATTGGATGCTGAACTACCCAAAAAAAAACAAGCAAATCATAACAGTAATCCATTGTCAATACCACATCTGCTAATCATAACCTTGAATTAAAGGGATTCACTTGAAATTAAGAGAATATCTTATTTAGCAAATTGATGTATGATTATAGGCTTCAGACTGGTATTGTATCACAGACCTTGGCCTATGTTTTAGGAGGCAATTTGTATTGCATGGCTTGAAGATTGAGAAATATTATTGCCTCAAAGTTTAATTGATATGACCACGGTTCTTGACTTGTAAAATCGTTAAATGAAGTTTAGTAATAGGTCAGGCTTATGGAAAATGCACATTTACATTATAAGAAAGAATGAAAGTTTATATTTCATTTTATTAAAAGATGTACTGTTTTTCTTTTACAAGACACTTATCATTATTACAAATAAGGGAGAAGTTTATCACATTTGTGGTTACAAGGTTACAAGGTGACATTTTATTACAAATAAGGGTAATGTCAACGTTATTACATTTAAGGGAGGTGTTATTACATTTAAGGGAGTTTATCACAAAGGCGGTTGAAAATTTTAAACATTTAAGGGTTATTACATGTGTGGGAGATTATTTCATTTAAAGGTGTAACATACATAACATACTCTCAAGCAATTTTGATTTCAAACCTGTTTAAAGTGGGATTCACACGATGGGATTCATGCACCTTACAGGGTGTATGAACTCCATTACTAGTTTTCTATAGTATAAATTTACCTTTGTTCATAACTTATGTTCCACTATTTTGTGCTCTATGCACTGTAGCACAATACCATTTAGTTTGCTGAACTAATTATCAAAAAACCTTTGTTTGTAGATATAAAGCTTTTGTAAAGAAAAAGGCTCAATATTGTCTATTTCATAGCAAAACTCGCAGTACAGCGTGGATTCTCTTTTATGTTTGAAAAGATGATCTTTTCTTGATACAATATGATTCAGAATCCTATATTGTAAAGACTGCAACTTCATTTCTCTCGTTGCCGTATGTTAGTATACATGTTTTCACATCTTTTGTGGTCATCCATCAATATTGTTAAGATCTTTGTTTTAACATTTGAATATGTTGGTGACCTTACAATGTGAATCGTTTTCAGACTTGGCCGACGTAGTGCGAGGATCTACGCGGCAGCGTTCAACGACCGAAACTCAAACCTAAGTTTTGGCTTTCATTTGATACCATTTTTGTCCAAGCTCTTCATGGACTGAAAACAAAGAGTGGAGGAAAGACCACACTATGATCTCCTGAACCCAGGATAAGAGGGAAGCGAAAAGAGATATCGATCTACAGACCAGGCGATACCAGGATAAGCAATGTGGTCACCAAAAACTGGGATTTACGTGGTAGATCGGTGACAACCAAGTCCCTACGCCGAAGGGAACTGGTAAAAGGGTACCGCAGATCCAAAAACATGTGATTATTTATAAATAATATGTGTGCTAGAGTGCTGTTCTCATCTACATTACGATGACGATCTCGTTTTATACACAGTAAGAAGATAGTCATAGATTTGGTTAACGAGTTACAGGTTGATATGAATGTTGTTTCAGATTGGTTTGTGACTAATGGGGTGACCATTAATGCTGGTAAAACAAAATGTATGTGGATTACCTTTAACATTAAAATTAGACACTTAGGCCAGTTAGAAATATATTGTGGAAACCATAAATTAGAAATCGTACTAAAGTATATATATATATATATATATATATATATATATATATATATATATATATATATATATATATATATATATATATATATACATATATATATCTAGGGGTCCTATACTGAGCCTCAAACAGCACCTTCAGGACAGCAATAAAAATGCTAATAGCAGAATAAAATGAGAAATCTGATTCATAGAGATACTGTTAGGCAAATCTCCATTTACATGATTCGCCCTACTCTACTGTTAGTTTTTTTGTTGCTGGGTCATCTAGTATCTGTATTATTGTACGACACTGCAGGTGACACAGAACCGTGTTCTACGAATTATTTATAAACAAATCCTGGAATAGAAATATAGCAGAATATTGAACATTTGCATAGCTTAACAAACATGGATTATCTGTATTCTAGAAGAAAAATGTAGATATTAAACACAATGTACAAATAGGCAATAATCTCGGGAAATATTGATTTCTTTTTTTTATTTCAACAATTAAACAATTAAATTTCAACAATTTAACGACAATACAGTACGTTCACCAGTTTCCTGGCGATCCTGGAGCCACGCGGTTATCACATACAACAGATAAGACATTGGTACAATGTACATATAATATACATAGACAAAACATGACACCACATTCCCATTCACACGATCTGTTATACATGTCTATGTATGATACCTAATATATTTAATATCTTAAAGTCTTATAACTCACCTTATTATAAGTTTATCATAGATTACAGAAAACTAGTAGTAGCAAGAAGGTATGTATTATTAGCAAAGAAAAAAATAATAGTAGTTCATATTTCAGATCTCCGTATTATCTCAGAACCTCTTTGTGGGATTGTTTAGACCCGTAAGTAAAAACAGTAGAATAACACAAGGAATTCAAAAAGCAAATTAAAATATTATACTCAGTGTATATAAGACTGGTAATAACTCTATTAGCTCATATCATTTCATTCCTGAAAATCTTAACATAGTTTATATTGTTTATGTAAATCCTCTATTTTTATATTTATTACAAAGCTTGTATAAAAATGTACGAACTGTTGTATGTGGATCCCACCTTTAGCTTCGGTAGAAGAGCTTACACCTTTAAGAACCGTTTGTGTCAAATTAGTAAAGAAAGACTGGAAAATTTGTATTTGTTGGGGGCGGTTTATGCCAGTTGTACAGTGTCTGTAGGCTATCCTAGCTGCTTTTTCATCTTTTGCAAACCAGGCTTTTTTCAGTTTTACCGCAATATCACCATCGAGGTTCATGTTACTTGTGGTTTCTAATTTTATTTATCATTGTTAGGCCTAGAGAGGCAGGTCTGTAGAAGAATATTAATGATTTGATGACTATTGGGTTTTGGTTCGGGGAATCAACCTTTCCCCACTGAGAAAACTTTTCTTGGAGGTTAATATAATAATATCGGTTGAGGTGATATGACCTAAGTTTTGCTAATTTTTCCGTGGTGGCTTCTGCCGTTCTGAAAAAAATTAATATGATGTTGCATTTGTGTCTCCATCCACCATACCGATTGTCCATAGTATTCAGGTCCGATGGGACTCGACTTTTCAGTAGGTGGATCCAGTTGAACTCCTATTTCGTTCCGCAGGCCTCAGTTTTTTCAATCACGTCTTTATTGATTCATCGACCGTTATATGTAGAGAATTGGTGATAAAAATATATAAGATGAAATTGGATAAATAAGAGGAGACCTGTCAGCTGTGCTTATTGCAAGTGCTGTTGACTATCAGGTTGACTGAATATGAAGTCCAGTATGTTGTGGACCTAGAGCTACATCACTTGTCTCTTGGTGGTCACACTTGTTAAAGTGTGGAGGAAATCATTCTGGTTGTTTCTTAGATGTTCATCTTGCCAAACCAACCCGTAGAGGATTTTCCCACTGTCAGTTTTGGGGATTTCCTAATATCTCCATGGGTATTTCAGCATGCAGTGAGACTGCCCATCCATTTTACTGACCACTCATCTGTCCATACATCTGAATGCCTATCAATCAAATTGCCCATTCATTGGACTGATAATCCACCTAGCTGTCCATCCATCTGATTGGCCATCCACCTGTCTAACCACTCATTTGACTGCTCATACACCTGACTGCCCATACACCTTACTGACGATCTGACTGCCCATCCATTTGCCCTTTTATCAACCTGACTGAGCATCCCTCTGACTACCCGTCTAAATGACCTCCTTTCCACCTGACTGCGCATTCATATGTCCATCCAGCTGACTGCCCATTGACCAGAGCACCAATCCATCAAACTATTCATCCATCTGACCGCCCATTGATCTGACTGCCCATCCACTAGACTATTCATCCATCTGACTGTCTATTCACCCTACTGTCCATCCAACTGGCTTTCCATGTCTACCCGTCTGTCTATCCAACTGACTGTTGATCCAACTGTCTACCCATCCATCTGACTGCTCTTCCAACTGGCATTCAATCTACATGCTTGCCAACCCATCTGTTCACCCACCAAACTACCCATTCAAGTAATAGCCCACCCATCTGGCTTGACAACCCACCTGTCTGCCCATTCATCTGGCTATTCATGTACCTTACTACCCATCAATCTGAATGCCCAGTCATCTATCTGGTCATCCAACTAATTCCCCATCTGCCTGACTAAAAGTCATCTGACTCTCCATCCAACTAACTGACCATGCACCTTACTGCTCACCCAACTGACTTCACATCCACCTGACTGCTCATTCATCTGTCTAATTGACTATCCATTTTACTCACAATCCACCTGACTACCCATTAATCGGACTGATCATCCACCTGACTGACCCTACATCAATTGGCCACCCATCTGTCTGACCACTCACTTCACTGCTGCTGCCACTCAGCATGCTGCCGATTGGCATGCCCGCTCTGCATGCCACTTCATAAACGACTTGCTTCATTTCCTGTCTCATTTCCCTACTTCACTGTGTCCCCTAACCCTCTGCTCCTTGTTCTCTTATTGTCCATGTCTAGCGATGCCGAAAACAAAATTCCATACAGTAGTGTCTTAATCTCCTTACCCTGAGGGGGCATAGGGGACCTCTGGGAGTCCAGGTGATGAAGCCACAGGAAGCAGTTGGATTTCTAGATTGCTAGAGGTCCTATAGAGAAAACCTATGGAAGTTTACAGTCAGAGATTGTATCTCATCCAGTTTGACCAGTGTTGTAATTCAGATGCCAAAGCCACGTGAATTACGTAGCGATTCAAAAGAGATGGCATCGAGCTCAGACCGTATGAACGTGCATAGGTTTCTGAATTTATCCTACCCCTCACATTGGTTAATTGGCTAACATTTATGACATAATCGCCCATTGAGTAGGTTTTCTAAATATTCAATGGGCATTGAGTAAAAGTTGCTAATGTTAAGTCTATGGAGAAAAAATACCAGGGGTGAGGTAATGTGGAATAACCCCTCCTTAGGGTCCAGGAGGAAGCCCTAGGATTTAATTTCAGGGAGGGGGAAAGGATCTCACATCTGAGGCTATCTGTGAAAAGTGATGGGGCCCACAGCATAGCCAATCCTTGGGATCCAGGGGGCGATACCCCTGGAAGCACTTGCATCTTACGAATTCTGTTTAGGGGAGGAGCCTTTATGCACCTGAAACAACATGGGGAGATTGCAAGGGGTCCAGTTGCAAAGCCCATCTGAGACTACCTAGGAAGATCAGAGGGTGTCCAGTGGCAATACTCCACCTGCATATTGATGTCCAGGGGGCAAACCCTGCAGAAGCACTTTGCTTTTGTACATTAGGACTAACCAAGAGGGTTAGTGGTAATGTGGTAACAGGAGACTCGCTAACTATTCTGTTTGTATCAGAATAACTCATCGATGTGAGAGATGCAAATAAAGATAATTAAAAAAAACTATGGTAACTATGGACGCGCCTCACATGCCCACGCTGCTCATTTATAAATGCTCATCGGGCCACTCCAAACCGTCTTCCACTCCACTTGCTAGCAGACTTTCAGACGATTCGGATCTCCCCATGCCGCTCCCCATCCTAACTCGCTCTTACCCTGGCACTCCCTCTACCATCATGGGTGCCGGGCAAAGATTTGGGAGCATCCTACCGAGAAACTTGGACTACAGGTAGGGACCAGGGATTATCCTACCCCTAATATAAAATCCCATAGGCTTAACATTGAGTTGCCGTATGCCACGCTGACTGGCATACGGAGATTTATATGCCACTAGCGGCATACAGAATTTTTATCACGTAATATTCCAAAATCGAGGAGACAGGGTAGGATAAAATCAAAACCTGATTCGTTTTAATCGTGGCCACCGCATTCCACTCCTGGAGTTTAGGCTCTGGACTTCCCTCGGCTTCGGCTCGCGAAATCACTATGCCAAACTCCAGTCGTGGCATACTGTGGCCAAGATTAAGAGGCCTATTCCACCAAAAAAGCCCTCAGCAGGCGGGTTTTTGCCCTCCAGCTGGCTATTGCCGCCGGGGCCGGCCGGCTGCCCCTAAACCCCTAAATTCTAGGAGCTGTTCCACCAAAGCCCCACAAGGCGACCAACAGGCGTACACAAGGCACCCGGCGAGCGCCCATAGAGCCGGCCGGACCCGGCGCGGCGTTACACCCGGGTGGGTTTGCTATTGCCGTCTGGTGGACGTTAGCGGCACTAACACGGAATGCCGCGGTTCTCTATCGATCCGATAGGCGGCGCGGCATGCAGCGATACACTACGACGCTCTGAACCCGCGAAAGTCGCATATCGAGCGCAGCAGTGTGTCAGCGTATCGGGATTTGTACGGGAACGGTCAGAAAACGTCAAATAACAGTGGAATTACATGTTAAATCGAACAATGAAGGTAAATAAAGATAAGGGTTGATGTTATGAATGTGTATATTCGACTCTGGTGCTAGAATTCTATCTAAATTACCCGAATTTTCGGTCATAGTCCATCCGAGTATCCCTTCCGGGCCTGCAAGATCAATATTGACGGTGTTTGTCAACGCGCGCCCGGGGAACAGCTCTCGGCGTGCTCTCGGCGTCACTCTTGGTGTAGCTTTTGACACGCCGGCCGGCCTACCGGGGGCTTAAAATCAAATGAATCAGCTTTCCCCTGCCAGGGCTTTGCGGGGGAGGTCGTGATCATAATGTCCGGCAGGCCGCCCGGCCTTCTCTGTGGTTGTCACTATATTTTGGTGGAACACCTCCAAAATTGGCTGTTGCACTGAGTATTGTCCCCGGCCGGCGGCCACCAACAGGTCAGCCGATTCTGCCCGGCTACGGGGTTTTGGAGGCACGGTGGCCGGCAGGGGCCGGCCGTGTTGGGCCTGTCAGCTCTCATGAGCTGTTCCACCAAGCAGATTATCGCTGCCGGCGGGAGGTTTGGGCCGGCTATTGCCGCCGGTCGCCAATAGGCGACCACAAGGGGCCCGGCCTGGGCTTGTGCCTCCTTGGTGGAATAGGCCTCTAAAACTCATCTAGTTTTACGATAGTACTATGGGAACAAGTTAAAAATCATCTAAAAACTCAATGCACGCCAGCGGCCGCTTGGCCGCTGTCCGCCATTTACCACCACATGGTCAGAACTGCTCACTGCGGGCGAGCACACAAGGTTTGGCTCTTAAACTCGCTCCAACCTCTCCTCGCTTCTGAGAAAACATCCACCATCGCCTAACTTGCCCGCCGCTGAGAAAAACATTGGCTTTCTCGACCGACCCGCAGTTCGAGAACTCTGGCCACATGGCCCTCTGTCCGCCACTGGCCAACGGTCATCCATCTCTGCGTCACCACCCAACCCTGGTTGGGTTACTCAACACAACTCCGACCAAGAAACGGGCCACAAAGGTTGGTGTACACACACATTCTTGGATTTGCACCCGCCACCCTGTTCTTCCAATATCAAAAGGCCTACCACACAGGACCCATGGTGGATCCATCAAGAACTGTTACACCTGTTCACACCTGATCACACCTTTACCATGTTTACCCATGCGCTGGACCCTCCCGTCGCCGGTTCTCGCACCTTCGGCCCTCAAAACGCCCTCCAGGTCTGCACCAGCCCTGAAGACCCAAACAAACAATATTTCTGACCAACGACCCCGGCAATTACCTCAGGGAACTTATTAGACAGAAATGGGAGGACTCTCGGCCGCCCCTCGGTGCCAACATACAACTAACCACGCCACAGGCGCTCCCTACACATGTGGCCATCACCCCTTGTCACCACCACCTCTACGCCGCCGGAAAAGCCACTGGAGGGAGATTGAAGCCTGCGCCACGTGTCTCCACGCCTCACTTCCTTAGCCCTCACACAGTTGCCTACAATCAAACCCCATGTTCAAATGTTGCCACACCATCATCTTCACAAGTCTGCTCGCCTTCAACACCCTGCCTGCAGTTTTCTCAATGCTGGGCCAGGGAGGTTCGCCTCACGTGTCTTCACACGTCTCGTATTTTACCGTACCCACAATTCTGTTTTGGGGAATGGGCTTTACACACCTTAGGCTACATAGGAAGATTGCCTGGCTCCAGAGGCAAAATACATCTTAGGGTACAGGGGACAAAGCCTACAGAAACATTTAGCTATTATACATTATACAAGATGTATCCTGGATTTCGTTTCAGGGACCAGGATGGTTACTGATGTGAGATTATTTGATCTGAGATTGCGAGGGGTCCAGGAAAAAAGTTTTTGCCCTCCAGCTGGCTATTGCCGCCGGGGCCGGCCGGCTGCCCCTAAACCCCTAAATTCTAGGAGCTGTTCCACCAAAGCCCCACAAGGCGACCAACAGGCGTACACAAGGCACCCGGCGAGCGCCCATAGAGCCGGCCGGACCCGGCGCGGCGTTACACCCGGGTGGGTTTGCTATTGCCGTCTGGTGGACGTTAGCGGCACTAACACGGAATGCCGCGGTTCTCTATCGATCCGATAGGCGGCGCGGCATGCAGCGATACACTACGACGCTCTGAACCCGCGAAAGTCGCATATCGAGCGCAGCAGTGTGTCAGCGTGTCGGGATTTGTACGGGAACGGTCAGAAAACGTCAAATAACAGTGGAATTACATGTTAAATCGAACAATGAAGGTAAATAAAGATAAGGGTTGATGTTATGAATGTGTATATTCGATTCTGGTGCTAGAATTCTATCTAAATTACCCGAATTTTCGGTCATAGTCCATCCGAGTATCCCTTCCGGGCCTGCAAGATCAATATTGACGGTGTTTGTCAACGCGCGCCCGGGGAACAGCTCTCGGCGTGCTCTCGGCGTCACTCTTGGTGTAGCTTTTGACACGCCGGCCGGCCTACCGGGGGCTTAAAATCAAATGAATCAGCTTTCCCCTGCCAGGGCTTTGCGGGGGAGGTCGTGATCATAATGTCCGGCAGGCCGCCCGGCCTTCTCTGTGGTTGTCACTATATTTTGGTGGAACACCTCCAAAATTGGCTGTTGCACTGAGTATTGTCCCCGGCCGGCGGCCACCAACAGGTCAGCCGATTCTGCCCGGCTACGGGGTTTTGGAGGCACGGTGGCCGGCAGGGGCCGGCCGTGTTGGGCCTGTCAGCTCTCATGAGCTGTTCCACCAAGCAGATTATCGCTGCCGGCGGGAGGTTTGGGCCGGCTATTGCCGCCGGTCGCCAATAGGCGACCACAAGGGGCCCGGCCTGGGCTTGTGCCTCCTTGGTGGAATAGGCCTCTAAAACTCATCTAGTTTTACGATAGTACTATGGGAACAAGTTAAAAATCATCTAAAAACTCAATGCACGCCAGCGGCCGCTTGGCCGCTGTCCGCCATTTACCACCACATGGTCAGAACTGCTCACTGCGGGCGAGCACACAAGGTTTGGCTCTTAAACTCGCTCCAACCTCTCCTCGCTTCTGAGAAAACATCCACCATCGCCTAACTTGCCCGCCGCTGAGAAAAACATTGGCTTTCTCGACCGACCCGCAGTTCGAGAACTCTGGCCACATGGCCCTCTGTCCGCCACTGGCCAACGGTCATCCATCTCTGCGTCACCACCCAACCCTGGTTGGGTTACTCAACACAACTCCGACCAAGAAACGGGCCACAAAGGTTGGTGTACACACACATTCTTGGATTTGCACCCGCCACCCTGTTCTTCCAATATCAAAAGGCCTACCACACAGGACCCATGGTGGATCCATCAAGAACTGTTACACCTGTTCACACCTGATCACACCTTTACCATGTTTACCCATGCGCTGGACCCTCCCGTCGCCGGTTCTCGCACCTCCGGCCCTCAAAACGCCCTCCAGGTCTGCACCAGCCCTGAAGACCCAAACAAACAATATTTCTGACCAACGACCCCGGCAATTACCTCAGGGAACTTATTAGACAGAAATGGGAGGACTCTCGGCCGCCCCTCGGTGCCAACATACAACTAACCACGCCACAGGCGCTCCCTACACATGTGGCCATCACCCCTTGTCACCACCACCTCTACGCCGCCGGAAAAGCCACTGGAGGGAGATTGAAGCCTGCGCCACGTGTCTCCACGCCTCACTTCCTTAGCCCTCACACAGTTGCCTACAATCAAACCCCATGTTCAAATGTTGCCACACCATCATCTTCACAAGTCTGCTCGCCTTCAACACCCTGCCTGCAGTTTTCTCAATGCTGGGCCAGGGAGGTTCGCCTCACGTGTCTTCACACGTCTCGTATTTTACCGTACCCACAATTCTGTTTTGGGGAATGGGCTTTACACACCTTAGGCTACATAGGAAGATTGCCTGGCTCCAGAGGCAAAATACATCTTAGGGTACAGGGGACAAAGCCTACAGAAACATTTAGCTATTATACATTATACAAGATGTATCCTGGATTTCGTTTCAGGGACCAGGATGGTTACTGATGTGAGATTATTTGATCTGAGATTGCGAGGGGTCCAGGAAAAAAGTGCCTCTTTGGGGGTCCATGGGGGAAAGCCCTGTGAAGAGCCCTATCCTTTTTCGGAGACTGCTTTGTAGAATGATCCCGCCGGCTGATTATAAATTAACTTTATTTTTCTATTTAATCTTAAATTTAAAAAAAAGAGAAAGAGAACTCAGTCCCAAGAAAATTTGTTCTCAAGTGTCCATTATTTTGCCAAATTTGTCAACAGAACAAGATACCCTGCTATGGGAATTCTAATATACCTTTTAATTCATAATTTCTTGTCACCTCGTTCATATCACTCCGCATCAAACTCGTGGAGAATGACTACTTTGACCAAAACTGTTTTATTCTACAATACTTAATTCCACATCTTGGATTTGATTTAAGATACGAGGCGAAATACACTTCTAATCCCAACCGGAAAAAAATAACATCTTGGATTTGGTAACTATTGTTACTGACATTCATGGATCATTTTGTCTAGCCTATTCTAAGTTATTTTATATTCTATGTAGTAAAGCCAAGTAATAAATATATCCATCACATCTCTACACCGGAAAATTCCAAATATGAACTGATATAGAAAGTGAAGAATGTCAGTGCATTATATCATTTATACTATCCGTCATCATCCCGTTCGCTTAATGAGCAAGATAATTAAAACAGAACTCTGGTTTGTTTTTTATCTTACCGTTTCCAAATTGCTCCATATTTACAATAAGATGCTCATTAAATGTCAACAACACTTGTTATCATCAACCAATACAGTTATAACGTACGGGTCAATGAACAACTAAAACACCCGGTTTTCTTTCATAAAGGTATCACATTTGAAAGGAATAATTAGTTATCATTCCTGATCCTTTCAATGGCAAACTTTGCCTTTATCATGGAGTATACAGTCCAACCTCTTATACAGTAGGTCTGCATAATGGATAAATATTATTTTCTCACTGAAAGATGAGAATCCAAGATCCAATGAATATTTATGTCCGATATGCCAAATTATATCATCGCAACATGTTACGTCGCCGATGTCATAGTTCATGTATGACATCCTTAGCTGATGAAAGATTGCGCACATAATATTACATATTCCAAAGTCACAAATTTGTTCTTACGCTACCGTCTCATTTCAAACTGTAGCAAATCTCACACCTAAGTCAAACTTGTATTGGTTTCTAATTTTCGGGGTTTTGCCCTATACAGTGTACAGTATTGCTGCATTACAGCATCATCCAATGTTGCGATCCATGGCAGACGACATTCATCTTGCTATTTGACAGCAGGCAGCACAATTTTTGTAACCATTATGGGTGTCGTGTATAAAAAAAGGACATCACACTTCGTCGTTTCCGATACTGACGTCATCACACGTCGGTCACGGCTTGAACCATATTGTTGATAGCAGTCCTAGCCTCGTTCTCGCCCAGAACGCTGGCGGCCTGCAGCGCCCTCTCTTGGTAAGACTTAACGAGACCGCGAGCACGAGCTATAGTGCCACTGGACGACAGCAGCGCTCCCAACTGAAAAAAAAGCAATTTAAAACTCAGAATATCTTTTACTTGTACTCATAGTAATAGATCACCACAAAGCATTACAAACATTAGCGAAACACAATTTTAACTAACAGAAACTGTAGGAGTTGGTTCGTTATCTTTTTTGTATAACATGAACATCGTGTATATAAAACAGGAACTGATAGGCCAGAGTATATATATTTCATAACATTGCACGTATACCGGATCCATGGACAGTGTATCTGCCGGATCCTATTATGATGTAGTAATTGATAAATAATTTAGTCTTGGCACGGATAATACAGTCATCCAAGCCTAGGATCTTGGTGATTTAATATTTTCAACCTGTAATATCTTGAACATTGGCAAACACGACAAATAATATAATGGGAGATTCTATCACGATCGAAGTAGATACATGTGTAAGGGACTTAAAAAACATAATATATGACCACAATCTTTCATATTTTTATCAGTGTCCCCGCCATTACAAACTACACAAATCATGCAGGATTCAGTACCTGTTTCCGTAATTTGTCGGACTGTGAGTTGAGCAGCTTCTGGACGAGTTCTCTATCCTCTGGCCGATCATCAAGGTGCCAGGCCACCGGAAGTGACGTCATGCGGACGGACACTTCCTCTGATTCGGGGCTCACCACAGACCGGAGTTCTTCATGCAGCTGATGAATTAAATTGTTCAGATATGTTTCTCTTTCAGCCATGATAAAGACACTTTTCGAGTGTAATGCAACTTACGTAAAGCAATCTGTAAGACTTCAAATCAGGCACAAGTATTTTCATAATCTGTTTCAGCTGAGCTCATAAATTAAGTATTCCTATTATGTCATGTGTAATACTAAATACATGTACACAATATTGACTGGTTTCAGATACAAACGCTTTTATCTGTAACCAGTCTATATGGTATTTATTATCCACATTTTCTGCACAAGTGATTTGTCGATTTCAGTTCATTTTAATTATGCCACTATTTTTCTTTACGCACTATTTTTCCGTATGCGCCAGCCGGAGCATACAACATATCTGTAGGCGCCGGGTATGTCCATACACGCTGCCTATGTGTTTTCTATGGGCACTTTGTATTAAGTGGATAATAAAACAATGCACAATCATGGCACATACCCTTTCTAGCAGCAGATTTAAGAATATTCCAACCACTAGCAATATACTCTACCTAATAATTTACATCTTCCAAGAATACGGAGACTCAATACTAAACCTATGGAGTCTACAGATTGCTACTGAGTAGATTCCCGAAAGCCGGAATCTACTCAGTAGAATACGGCTTTCTTTTGCTACCTGACGGACACTATTGGAACTATTTCATATAAAAAATGCACGGCGCTTACTTGGAATTTCTAATTATTTGCAAGATTTTGTTCTTATAATTAGTCGAAAGGTAAGTAATAAATACAACATTACCATGATTTCGATCTGGGTGGCTGTATTTTACTACGTGTCAACTACGCAGAGAATACGACCACTCAGATCGAAATCATGGTAATATTGTGTATTTACTTGTATCATTATATGGTATATGTACACTACCTGGTAGGCGAAGCCCATGCTGCGACCGAATTGGAAACCAGCCTCCTGCCACTCCTCACTGTGTCGTGCTAACATCAGCACCGCCTTACAGCTCTTTGCGAGCAGACTCCCTGTAAACAGCAGCACATTTTCAGTGAATCCTTTGAAAATAGAGCAGTATCAGTCTGGGTTTGAAAACATCACATTAATGATGCAGGCTTCGAAAATGTCTCTATCTAAAAACCACTTCAATACCCTCTACTTGTATGATAAATGATAATGCATATTGTACAGTCAGTACCTGTCCGTGGTCATTCCTACCTGTGGACAGGAAAGTCTGTCTTTCCCATTGAGAGATAGTGGCGTCTCCTGTTGGGGAGTCTGTGAACTGCGTTGTGTCACTGGGAGTTGTGAACTCCGCTGCCGTTATGTCACGAATGGCGCTCGATATCAGCTCCACCACCTGATAAAAGTAAAGAGTCGCTAAGATGAATGATCTCTGACATCGGTTATTGACATTCAATAAAAGACTGTTCCATAATGCCTTTGGATTTTAGTAAAAAAAAAAATACAGGGATAGCAGAAATAATCAAATGCTCATTTGCTCATTGTTACTTTCGAAAAATCTGAAATAAAATCTAAGAAAAAAATGTTTTTGATGCAAGCATCGGCTTACCACAGGTGTGTATTACCACGTCTTATAAATGCGGAAATAGAACCTATGAAAAGAAATGACTTGACGATATCGGTACTGATAGTAAAACATGCTGTAGGATATGTCTATATTAGTCAATGGACTTACTGGGTGGTCTATTACTATGACATTATGGCCAACATTATGGCCAAGTTGACCATCGACGTGTGTGCTAAGAACTTACGGCGGTAATTGGCCAATCATTCTGGCCAAACTGTATTCCACACTATCCTGCTATAAAAACTGATATTTGAAAAACTCAGGGCTACTGAGAGATGCTTTTGCTAAATAATACCCAAAAAAAAATCGCCATTGTTATCAATTTGAAATTGTGTATCAGGAAATATGTCTAGAAATCCAGAAATCTCCAACACCTGTAATTTATGCGATTACTTATATAAACATAGACCCCGGGGGACATACCTCTGTGTTGTAGAGCCGAGCCAGCGCGGTGGAGGCGTTGGCGAGGAGGAAGTCACCGCAGAGCACGGCCAGCTTGTTGCCGAACTGCACGTCCTCCGGGCGACCCGTGTCCGGGCACACCGTCGCCACGTCCACAACCCCCGTGTGGATCAGCTGCGCCGTGTAGATCATCTCCGTGATCTCCGCCAGGTTCCGCTGACTGCGCCACGTGGTGGTAGAAATAAGAGATTCATTAGGGGGCCATCCATAAAGTACGTACGCACCGAGGGTGGGAAGAAATTTTGGAAAATCTGCGTATGCTCCCTCTTTGTTCTATTGCGTACAAGAATGGGAGAGGGGCTGGGGGGGTCCAAAATTTCAGAAATTCTGCATACATACTTTATGGATGGCCCCTAGGGACGCTCATTCAGATACAGTAAAGCTTCATTATGACAAAGTTTGGGGATTTTACTTTGTTGTGACCGAGATTCGTTTATAACCAAGTTTTGCATGAACAGAACAGAGTAAAACAAAACTCTATATAGTGGAATATGAGGCAGTAAAATATTTATATAGAATAAAGTTTTAGTAACCCGTCAATATGGCACCTATTGCAAAGAGGATTTCAACAAAAGACTGAAATGTTGTTGAAAATATACAGAAGTCCACTTGCGACGTCCAAACGGGTTTTTTTTTTGGTTTCTTTAAAATTAGAAATGGTCTCCGTTTTCAAAGTGAATGGATCTTATCCTTTTTATGAAGCCGAAAGAAATATGACCACATTAGTTGAACTAAAAAATAATCATGCCCATCAATCGAACTGCTTTATGATTGAAACTGCATACTTAAAAAAGCATCAATTAGATTTTACTTTTACTGAACGGCGGCATCTAGGATGCAAATGAGTTTCACCGGACGCAGACAAATACTTATTACTGGAAACATGAATCCTATATATTCCTAGAATATATATAACACAATGTATAAGCCAGATGGTAGACTATGATAAGGCCACAAACCTTGGGTAAATTCCGCTGACCATAGTCTCTGCAACACCATCCTCGCTGGTCGCCGTGCGAGCAGCTCCTGCAGCCTTGGCCACGAGGAGAACCAGCAGTCCTCTAATCTGCAGGCTTTCCGTTCCGTCAAAAACAAAACGTCTGTGAAATAAAAAATATTACATGCAGTGTGATACATCCATGACTTTTACTACAACCAGACCTATCATTCTACAGTCTGCGTACATTTGTTTATTAGACCCACTCAGTATGATACATGTAAAATTCATATAATTCTTTTTTTATTATTAAATTATTCATAGGGCACACCAGAGCAGAAGGTCAATTCACATTTGCATATCTTTGTTTTTATGTAAGGAGATTCTCATGAATTCAATCAATTTTGGTACATCAATTTAATCAATACTCAATTGCCATATTATCCTACCCCTAATAAAAAACGCCATAGGTTTAACATTGACTCAGTGTATTTGACATAGCGTTGGATAAAGTGTTATTTATGCCACGCGGTGAATAAAAAAACGGACCAATCAGGGACGAGATAACGAAAGTAGATCCGGCAGCATTGATAACTACTAACATGGATAATTACAAATATTCTCTGTATATCGGTGAGATGGGGTAGGATAATTACCAAACCGAACTTGAGTTAGCCTTGTCAATGTTTATACCACTCTGGTCAGGTCTGCTACTCACTAAACTCAGCTAACGCCTCGTGTAGTAATACACGACCTGCCCATCGTGGCATAAACATTGACAAGGCTAACTCTCGTTTGGTTTCTACTAATTATTAACTAAGATGATGTAAGCAAGATATTCACTCAAAACCAATAGGACTGGTCTTCTTAATTAATTAATAAGTAGTCTATGAATTGGTGTTTAAATTATCCAACATGTTTCGGTCACTCTGGACCTTCATCAGGGATTGGTTTTTACTAACTATATTATTAACCAGTTATTGTTACTCTAATAATTCCCTCCAGTCACAAGACTAGTAGGTTTTGAGAAATCTCTACTAGAGGAGATAACCATTACCAGTGTAGGCCTCACTTTGGTTTGTGACAGTAACATAGGGCCTTCAAAAGAAACAGGTGAAACTTCTTTAAGTGCAGTATGCCTGGATTATAAAACACCAATCTGTTACATGGCTGTACCCATAGCAACCTCCATACCAATGATCAACAACTCTGATCGATGTTCGGTGTGACACTACACCTTGGCAATATGAGTTTGATGACGTTTTATAGATTGGTATGTAGTCAATTAGGGCCCACCACCCAAAAGTCAGATTTCGAGGGTCAACTCATCGGGTCATTAGGGCCCAACTATCATGACACCATATGACATCGACATACATCATTGAAATAGCAATACATTTCACAGCATTAATGCCCGGTCCCACTGATGCAACGCGATCGTCGCACACGTTACATAGCCCCATAAACATCCAAGGAGCTGTTTTATGACAATAGTGCGATGAATTCATCACAAGGAAAATCAAGGGTATGACCCTCTGGTGCGATGGATTCGTTGCAATGTTTGTGGTCCCACCTATAGAAAATGAATTCTCTTAACAGCCTGCAATCAGAGATGGCAGTGGTCCAATTTTTCAGGGAAATCCCCCTTTTCCCTGTGGAAAACAAAACCAATGTTATTTGAGCCTCTATCAGACATGAAACTTATTTGCAATAATTTCTCTGATCATAATTGACATCCCTCTATAATTAAGGAGACACGGGCTTGCAGCCACAGCTACAGCCTGCCGTTTTCACAGCTTGCTTTGCCAGCACACCTCCTGAGGCCGGACACATGAGTCGAGGCTGTCAAATTTGCCAATACAGGTGTTGCCGTTCAGCGCCGCCTAACGGCCCACTGTCTAGTTACGCGGCCGCTCGGACAAACATGGCCGAGTCCGGCAGCAATCACACCTAAAGTGTGAACGGTGGGTGTGATTACAGGAGTGTTGTTTTTTCATAGATTAAATTGCTGGAACAAACTAGGATATTGTATCAACGAGTCTGGGTTGTCTAAACTTTATAGTTGATAATCATCTTGGTTTTAACTTGGAGAAAGATAAGCATATTATAGCTATACTTGCCAATGTATTATTGTGTATACAGTTTGGGTATACCTGTGTTATCTAAGCTATATCTAAAGTATTAATGAGTTGATATGCATGTATGACATACCAAATTGGAGCTGGAATACCATAGAATACACTGCAAATACTTTTATTTCTATGGGAATAATGTACACAGGTATTATGAATGTATTACTATCATACATTCAATAATCCAATGCTACAGAATACGTTGCCAGGGGTTTGTTTGGCCGCAGGCATTGTGTAACCATGTAGATAAGGCGCATCGCCGGCCTGTGGAAAAAGGCCTATTATTGACTGTAGTGTACCCCATGTATCTGATCTAGTAGAGGAGAGGGGCTTTCTGCTCAGGTTCATAGAGAGCGCCTTTGCGACAAATCCGTCGCACATTCCAGATCCGTCGCATCCCCTCGGTGTTTATTATCTTTTATGTGGAATGTCCGTGATTTGTGCCAATTTTTACACTCAATAGCGATGGCAGTAGGCTCTTCACCATCTATAACTTCGCCAAAGGGAAGAAGAACAACTTGCAGAAGTTGAGAAATTCCAAGATAGAATATCCACAACACTAATAGGTTTCGAACACAAAAGTGGACGCCTACAGTAATAAGGTGTCAGTCCCACACAAAAAATACATATAAAGGAAGTTAATATGACCTGATGAGATAAGAAAACCCTAGTCAGATGAGTCAGGGCCTATTCTCTAGTATTATACGTGAAACGATGCAGTCTGCCATGACTAGGAAAACCTCAAAACAGATGCAGCCCAGATATTCTAAAACACATAGAACAACTCCAAGCACATCCACAGAGGCCAGAAGAAACAGTGAAGAAATAGTTTCTCAGATAGCCACCAGGTAGCGCCACCACTCAGTCACAGGTTGGCGGCGCCACCATACATTGGACAAAGGGGTATCTGGGCAATATTCTTCACTGCCACCATGCTTCAGTTTTGGGGTTGTGACCGACAGACACTATGCTTTGTCACAATGCCCCTTCAGTTTCATGTCAGAATTCTGTCAAGAATTTATGTAGAAACTTCAAATAAGAACTGTCATGGCGCTATCTTGTGAAGATGAAGCATAGCATCCAATTTACGAAACGTAGTGCCTCGGCTGTGCTGGTACTATTTTCATATGTTAAATTGTACCTATAACATTCTATAGCATTCTATATCGAAATATGAAATAAGACAAAAAAAAAGACACAGATAAGAGCTGGTCAGACGAGTCCGACCTTATACTCTTGTATTAGGGTCGGACACCACTGCATAAGGTATTCCTGGGGTCTGGTTATTCAGGGTGAACATACATATTTTGGGTCAGAATGTTGGCTTCTAAAATACCGGAACGTAGCTGTTTGGGTCGCCACGGGGGCAGGACAACTGACCAAAATCTCAACTGACACAAGACAAGTGACACACGCGAAAACAGTGTGTCAGAAGTCTCACTGGTCAGTTGTCTCACCCTTGTGTCAGTCTTTTTATATAGCAGAATCTAAAGCAAACAAGCGTAATAAGATTATGAAAGTTGGTGAATATGCATGCCATACATATAGAAATTATATCCTCAAATATCTTTTAATTTGATTACATTTTTCTATCTGAAAAATCCAAGTGATCAAAGTTAGAAGTTTGAATGATACACGGGCACCCAGGGAATGTCAGACAACTGACCGAAATCTCAACTGACACACTCCTATGTCGGACAACTGACACACCAAGTGAGACAACTGACACAATGTCGCGCTCGCGGGAAACTCCGTAACTAAAAACGGGAAATTCGCATTTTACCTTTCGTAAATCAAAATGTAAACTCAATGACTGTTTCACACATGTATCCAGCTATCTATTAGTCGTTATATGGTGTTTCTATGCTAAATATTCACAGAGTTATGATCTGAGATGTACCCGATGTATACACAGCCCCCTGGCCGCCCGGGTACCATTCAAACTTAGATAACTTTGATGACAAAATTGGATTTTTCAGATAGAAAAACATGATGAAATGAAAAGATATTTGAGGATATAATTTCTATGTGTATGATATGCATATCCACCAAGTTTCAGTCTTATTACGCTTGTTTGCTTTAGATTTTGCCATATAAAATGACTGACACAAGGGTGAGACAACTGACCAGCGAGACAACTGACACACTGTTTTCGCGTATGTCACTTGTCCTGTGTCAGTTGAGATTTTGGTCAGTTGTCCCGCCCCCATAATGACTAATACTATAGATAGCTGGATACATGTGTGAAACTGTAAATAAGTTTACATTTTGATATACAAAACGTAAAATGCGAATTCCCCGTTTTACGTTAGGGAGTTTCCCGCGAGCGCGACATTGTGTCAGTTGTCTCAGCCGGTGTGTCAGTTGTCCGACATAGAAGTGTGTCAGTTGAGATTTCGGTCAGTTGTCTGACATTCCATAGAAGTGTGTCAGTTGAGATTTCGGTCAGTTGTCTGACATTCGTCGCCGCGACTTACTTAAGTTACTACCGCGAACGAAACAATAGTTCGTGGTTATCAGTACTATAGTATCAATGAGAAAGAAGTGTGATAGAAAATGGTACATCGCTGAAGTTGGCATATTCATATTGATCCATACAAATTAGCTATATTCATAAATTCCATTAAAATCACCTTGCCGTTTTCAGAAGTGGGTGTTTCGTTCCAACTAATTTCCTCATGTGAAGTGCAACATTGGAGAATTCGTCGCTGAGTAAACATCTCAAACTCATGAATGATGTAGGATATCCCACTATCTTTTCCGCTTCTGTTACTGCCTTAGTCCAGTCTGTAGCTTTTGAAGAACCTAAAAAACTTGCAAAATTGTCTGATACCCGTAGTAAATGTCTGGAAGGTTGATGGAATCGGTGATGAACAAGTCCATTATCTGCTCTCAACAGTCTGGGACCTGTTTGATAAGAGAGTGCCCTTGAAGTTGAACTGGGGAGAAAAGTAGGTGGTTTTCCCGTGGTTTTCAGCCTACATGATGCACATTGTTGTACAGGAAATCGTATAAGTCCGACAAAACATTTGCCTCTCGTAAATGCCTGTATTCCGGTATTCATTGCTGTTGAATATTGCCAGAGAATATGAAGATTTGCGCGTGTTGACAAGTGTAAGTGGCATTCCTCCGGTCGAACATGTGTGTGGGATCCCCCTGTGTGTTCTACGTCATCAGTATTTGTACAGGGAATTCCCTATGTTTTGATTGAGACTTGCGGTTGCAGAGTTCAGTCGATGGATAGGGTCATCAGTCCTTGGCAAGTGTCTACACATCTGTCTGTGGATTTCTAACCAGGCCGGTATCATTGCCAGCTAACCAAAGGTAAATTATGTTAATACAAGGTGCAACATTAGTGCCCACTTACAGTGAGGCGATGATAAATAAATGCTATACTATTGCTCAGCCCTCTGGACGGGCCGTCTGTACCACCAGTGATTCACTGATACTAGTGATAGACACTACGGTACCGGTACGGCGGTAGCATTGCAGACGAATACAGAACAGACAGAGGACTCTCGTCACTAGTGTACTGTAACCTTTAGCCTTCGCCAGCATGTTCTTCGGACCCCTTATAGATGGTGTATCACAATCAGGTAGCAAAACTGCATAAAACGGTGTACATACGTTTTTTCAACTGATGATATCATTCAAGAGACGTCACTAGTTTGAGTCTTGAGTTTATTTATGTCACACATTTTCGATTTTGTTGGCTCCGTAACTTCACGACTCGAAGTCGAGTGACATCACGGAGCCAACAAAAAGAGTGATAAATAAACTCAGACTCTAACGAATGGCGTCTAGATTTTATCTTACCCTGTATCCACATTTTTTCAGCATGAGAATGTAGTGACATAAATAACACTTTATGTCACTCTCGTGACATAAACATATCCCATGTTAAGCCTATGTTAAGACGCCCCTCCCCCCATGAAATTAAAACAGAAGTTAGCACCACCAATCACCATTGAAAAATAAGATTAGCCCCCCAGAGATTTACCAAAGTAAGTAGGCCTACCCAGCCCCATGAAAATACACAAAAAAAATCACCCCTTTCCCCTCCACATCTGAAAAATATTCCCTACCCCCATTTTTTTCCAACCCCTGAACAAAAGCCAACTTTAAGGATCATAGTACCATGAGCTTGAAGGAAGAATCTTATAAGAAGTGCTGCCATCAATTAAATTAGGGAGTGTTCATTAATTATGGCAGGGAGGCGCAGTTTTTGGAACACCACATGGTAAAGAAAAAGTTGCCCCTCCCCATGGGAATACCCCCAAAATGATTGCCCCCCCCCTCCTTGGAATACTTTAAGAATATTACATCTGAACCTTAATATCAGAAAACTTACCTTTAAGGATATGAGGCTGATCTCTTTGAGATGTTGTTTCCACTTCAAAAGCCCAGTATCGTCTGCATTTTACCTATGGCCATGGAGAGCACCTCACACACGTGTGACAACCTGGGAATCCTTGCAATGACGTCATCGCGCCCGAGGCTGAGACAGCCTCTGGGTGAATCTCCGGAATTTCCGCTAACGCTTAGTCTGCCGCTAGTGCTTGTACAACAATACCAAAAAAAAGAATGTCCCCCCCCCCCCTTGGAATGTCCCCAGGTCTCTCTTTCTCTCTCTCCCCCCCCCCCCCCCATAGGGATAGGAATAGGGTAAAAGCAAATGGGAAGCTAAAATGATGTGGCCTTTTTCAATAAGGCTTTCCTTCTTTACCCTAGAACAAACCCAGTTACAGTCAGTTATTTTTCAGAATTTTGACCAAGCTTGGTGGCAGGGGTGTTCGCCTCAAGCATCAGAGGTCATGGGTTCAAACCCTGGTCGGGCTATACCAAAGACTTACACAAAAATGGTACCCACTGCTCATTCAGCTTAACACCTGGTATCAGAACGAGAAGTATGGGCTAGGGCCCAGGTGTAAGAATGACTGTATCACCGAATTTGGTGATTGTATACACAATATTCCCTTCATAAAAATTGCTTAAAAATGAAAAAAGTATATGGTACTGGTCCCACTTCTGATGTGAGTAATGATAACTAAAATTTTCTCTTTCGGAAGTCATAGTCATCATATCTGTGTTTTCACGGGGCCTAGCGTCGAGCTCTTTCCCCACCACATAGCGACCACGGAATAGAGAGAAGCGGGAAACGGGCCGTGGACGACGCCGCGGCCTCATTAACATACCCGTTGCGGCGTTCTGATTGGTCGGCGCGTCACGTGATTGTCATGTGACCCGTGTTGTCGTTTGTACGGCCGGCTGCGTTCGATGTTTGTACATCGCCCGTTAGTGTCGGCTTCACTTGGGGGTTCCTACGTGTATTTCCACGTATTTCCTATGTAGTTTTTCGACCAGAACAACTCTAAACATGGGGTTTGTGCAAACCCCACTACCAAGTTCGTTCAGGACATGGAGGAAACCCAAGGTGAGTGTGTTTCTTCTTACCTTGCTGGGAGTCGCCAGCCCGGTGATGTGTTTGACTTGACAGTACCACTGTCATGTCACATAGCTGTATACATTATCTTGTTGAAGCTTCGTCAACCCGATATGTGGACACCGCGCGTTCACACGGTGTGGTAGATGCGTTGCTATCTCTTGTTGAACCAGTCTACCAGAGTAGCTCGTCTGACACTTTCGCCTCAGAAATATGCCGTAGCGAGTGCGATTACACTCAGTATTCTCTCGTGGTTTCGACTCTTATCAAGTCTCATCAGGCTAAGTGTGGTAGGTACTCTTCTGTGGTCTTCCCCCCCAGAACCAGTCCGGGAGGTGGATATGTGTCCCCACCTTGAACAGGTTTGTTCGAGGTGTCGAGTTCTCTCTATTATTTGTAGTCCTAACTTTTTCGGTCCTCCCGTTGCCCCCACCTGATGACTTTATGTGTATAATTATACATATACACTCATAGTCATCATATCCTTTGAATATCATTTAACTGTTTAATCCAGCATATTACAGCCACTTATAATATACACACAGCAGGTGGCATTTGAGTTGAGGGTAAGCTTATGAACTCTGTTCCGGTCTGTCGTACATTGCAGCAGGACCACTCATGTCACTCACAACTCAGGTGTCAATGTCTTGTCAGAGCACCTTTCCCCCATGTGGACAGTCTGGGAACTAGAGTGAGTGATAATGAGGGAAAACATTAAATACATGGCTACCATACAGTCAATATCAAGACTGGGAGGAGCTGCTACAAAATGGGAGACTGTCTTAATGCAATCTTTTTGGTACTATTAAATATGGACAATTTAGATTACTAATCTCTTTGCATAGAAACCAATATAATTGGTCACAATGGGGATGTATAGACTGGAACTTAACACTTTGTTCCACAGATGTTTAAAATAAGGTCTTTAGACCAGATTTTAAACATCAGGGAAGACAGATGAGGAATCAGAAGATTATAAACACAGGTTTACATTTTCTCATTACCATATACCTCAAAAACATTAAGATATTTACCTTATTTCATCTGTTGGAGGCATTGCAAATCTAATTTGGACACAAACTGGTCATAGCCTCATGTGAGTTTTGCCAACTAGTTTCAAAGTCCAGCACAAAGCCTTTCCTGCTGCCACTTTTGGAATCCCCCACTCCCAAGTTCAGAGCAAGGCTGGTTTGTGACTTCATATAACTCTCTGACCCTATACTTAGTATTGATATGAGATTCTACCTACAGGCACAGGTACTATATACTATGATGACAGTTTGAGTTGATGCTCCTAATCTCTATTGTTGTAAGATTCAGCTAATATTATAACCAGAAATCAATGATGTAACCCCTGCCAAATCAAGGCTGTAGTTGGCAGCTAGCAGACATGCTGGAAGCCCCCATCTCTCCTGTACCCATATAATCACTCATAAGGCTTGACTACCTAGGACCTAATTCTCACTGAAGTCACTTATTGAGACTTGGTAGTTCACATTCAAATACCCAGCAGCAACTGCTCTCTTGATTTGTGCCATCAGTTGGTAGTCATCAGGCTCCCTTGCAGGATCGTGCAGGACCTTCACTGTTTCTTGTAGCAGTATCATTGACATGCAATACAGCAATACAGCATCAGGTTTTTTTTTGTAACACATGATGTTGGAGTAAATGCTTTTAATTCACCAATGTTGAAGAAAAAAATAATGATTTTGTGAGACTGCATTGATTTTCTTAAATCCAAATAAATTTCATCGGCCCCCATCCCTTCCATTTTTCACTGCCTGCTAATGTGTTATGGTGATACACACCAATCGGTCATTCTTACACGACAAAATAACCACACCATATTAACACTTATATAGACCCAAGCGTGCCGAAACCCCTCTCTAAAGAAGATGTATTGTTTCCCTTTTACAGTGCCATTTAGTAAAGTAACTATTTCAACTAAAAGTGCTACTGGGGGCTTTGTCCCCTTGACCTCCAAGGAGACAATTTGCCCCTGGACCCCTTACAATCTTTCCAGCAGCATCAGGTGTGTTATTTCTCCTAAACCAAGATCCTAGATATAGTTGAATGGTATCTGAAATCCACTTATGTTCATGTATACCCTAAAACCCCGGTTCTGGGACACCCTGCTTACAGGGGCACATCGCTCAAGGGGTCAATTTGCTCAGAATGGAAATTTCCACTCTATTAAGAGTTCATTTTAAAACCACTTGAGGGGACACCCCGCTTGAGCGGACAGTTATTTCGGCACAGAGGGCTCCTTAATCCCGGACACTTTGGAGACGGGACGGTGTGGAGGATAGCGCTCCAGATTATCTAGATTGTATGTTTCTGGTTTGTATGTGACGTGGGTAGACTGGTGACTAGACAATCAGACACTAAGCAACGGCCTCTGTTGGCCCTGTAGACGTGAGGTAGACGTGTCTGGGGTTGGATTGGTGGGGCGGTAGCGAGGTGTGGAAGCAGGACTTCACCAAGAGTGGTGCGGGAAGGCGATGGGGTGTGAAAATCCAGTTCCCTCTCGATGCCTACCTGTGACTGTGAAACGCAGTGAATTATTTTCTTACCATTCCTTGTTATACATGATAGCAATAATGTGACATTATTTTCAAGTATTCATTTTCCATGTATTTCCTTAGAATTTGTTATTTGATAAACCTTTCATATAATAACCGATGTTTCTTTCATCTATATAGGTATACTTTATTCTACATGAATAACCATTGACAGACTGAGAACCCCGCATAAGGGGCCCGTTTAAGGGGGCACTTTGCTCGGAACAAAGGGTGTTCCCTTAAGCGGGGTTTACGGGGGCCTTCCCACCTACTACGATTTTGCTCCCGACGGGCTACAATTAACCCTTCGACAATGTCAGCAACAAACTGAAAATATTGTAGAGCTCAGCTTCAATTAGATGGATTTTGTTGCCGAGCTCTACGATGCACGCTGACTTGCTACGATGAAAAAACCTTAATCAAAGGGTGTCTAAGAAATTCAAACTATTTGAATTATGTAGCCTGTCATAGCCCATCGGCTACGAATACAGCTGGGAAAATCTCTCATACATCTGAAATACTTTACTGAAAATTATAAAATTTGCAGATCCAGTGGGCCACATAATGAAAATACTGACAGCGAATTTGGTGTCATTTGATAAAGGCTAAGGGTTCTCAAATCAATCATTTCATTGTTTACAGGCCTCCCACTGAAACCTATAAAACCTATAAAAACCTATATTTCTATTCTTGAGGCTTTACTTTTTTTAAGTAACTTATATAACCTATAAAAACCTATACTTTTCACTGCCATGCAGATTGGTGTGTAAAGGAATGTTTAGAAGTTGACTTGACACAAAGTCAGATTGTCAAATGATAAGAAATCCACATTATCGGTGTATTTAAGAAACCTTTAAAGTATTTAACCCTATCGCACCGGGTACCCGCGGCAGTGGCTGGGGCATAGGGCCGGGTCCTAGTTATAGTGTATACCACTAGGGACCAGGCACTAGAGGCCAATTGTGAACATTTTGTTTTTCATCATGTGACATGACACGTGGTCATTAATATTTTTTTATTTTGCCTATAAATATCAAATATATGATGTTATACCTACATTCTGTGAAAGTTTCATATTGATTGAGCCACAATTTCCAATTTTATTGCATGAAATTGTTATTTTGTAAATGATGCCTCAATGAATCAGAGTGAATGGGTTAACAGTCTTGCTTGCCTGTTGGAAACGTAGCACTCACATGCGCTGGCTGAGTATAACCTAATGAGCCAGACATCCTGATGTCCTGCAAATTAGTACCAGGAAATTAGTACCTGAAAAATTGATTTCAAAACCTTTAAAGACCTTAAGTGAGGAAGCGGGGTACTGGGAGTTTAGCTTGGAACTGAGTTTGTATTGTCTGAAAAACAATATGGTATTGTTATGTGTACATGCTTATTAAGAAATCTATTATTACGGTGCATTATTTCTGAAATTATAACAGATTTTATATATGCTACCTAAAGCAGATACTGGAGAGTGTTTTTTCACACTTTTATTTTTTGTCACAGAGCCTGCCGGTACAGAAAACCCCTACTAATATGTGATGACATTCTACAATGAACCGCCCGACGGGCTACAATGTCGGCGACAACGGCAGTGCGTGTCTCAGACATCGTAGCCCGTCAGGAGGTTAATCATATCGCGTCGTAGTCCGTCGTAGTAGGTGGGAGGGCCCCTTCCCTGTATAAGAGATGACATGGCTGACAGATCCTTGTATGGACAGATGGGGAAGAATATATCTAAAATCCAAGTGCCTCATCTCCTGGACTGGCAGGAGGGGCGGGGCTGTTGGACCCTGCCAATTTTCCAGGTAGCCTCAAATGTGTAGCTCCCTTCCCCTAAAAGAAATTTTTGGAGTAGGGTGTATAATCTATCAAATCCAATTCCTTCTAGTGGCTTCACCCCCTGGACCCCCAAGAGGTACTTTTCCACTGGCTCCCGCAGGTTGTCTCAGCTGTATAGCTCACCCTGCCCATAAGAAAATACTGGAAACTGTATATTGTATATAATCCAAGTGCTTCCAGAGGCTTCACCCCTAGACCCCACTGAGGGAGTTTGGCACTCGACACCTATGTCAACTATGTAACCTAACAATATGTATCTAGTCTTCAAAAACCAAGCACTTTGGGGTGGCGGGCTTTGCCCCATGGACCCCAAAGTAGACACTTTGGCCCAGGGAACCTTGCAATCGTCTTAGGTAGTCCCAGGTGTGCCCCCTACTGAAACAAAATCCTGCATACAGGTTGTATAGAATCTAGAACCCAAGTACTCCTGGGAGCTATACCCCTTAGACCCCCAGGAGGGCCTTTCCTGCTGGACCCGAGGGTCTTTGCCGTTGGACATCTGCCAACCATCTAATATAGGGTAATCCAAGGATAGGGATTTAAATCTCGAAAATTGGTAAAGAAATTCTATTCATTTAAAAAAAAATTTGTTGTATATGCTTTGATTAATTCTTAATTTTGTATGATTTTTCAAAGAACTTGCTAGAGCCAAAAAGAGCAGTTTCCACTGGAGGGGTTAGAAACTGTTATAGTGCAGTCAAGCTCATGTCTGAAGCCTCATATCACGAGACAAAGCAGAAAGCATCACTAACATCGCTGGTGTTTCTGAAGTGTAAAATCCAAAAATCATATTAAAATATTATATCAAGATGTTGTGTCAGTAACTGTTATTCATGGTTTGGTCTTGCAGCAATCAACATCCTAGGTATGATGCCTTTTCAAACAGTTTCAGTGTTCATGTGCCAATGTTTGATAAGCTTACGCCTAAACATATGCCAATGTAATTGATATAATAGATTACTATTTACATCCCTAACCGAGATCAGGGGGTGAATTTGTGTAATGGACCTAGATATATATGTCTAATGATCAAATTTGGTGCGAAAGGTCTAGCTGAACTTATAGGGTCACAGATGACTGAATCGGGGATGCCCGTTTGTCTCTTAACGTCACTTGGATATAATGTATACGTGTGGTTGGACAACATGTTCAACCACATGACGTTTGGGTGGTGCCATCTGGTGTTTGTCACCATGGCCCATAGAGGAGGCAAGGCTTGACAATGTCAGTGAAGTTATCTATAGGATATGCAGCAGTGGCCATAGATACCACATGGTGGCTCTGTCACTTTCCATATTGGTGCATTGTCTTCCCAATGCTCTAGACATAGCAGTAATGTCAGCCTTATACCATTTTGTGTCATCATATGATAGTCGATGTCATGGGAAAATAATTACAGTGTGTTGCAATAATCAATTTTAGAGACAAAACTGTTGCTTGAGCTGGTTGAACAAGAGCGTACACAAACTCAAACCCACTGTTATGTCCCAGAGAAATCAGATTTCCACTTTTCTGAGGAAATTCATTTTCAGAATATAAAATTCGTTTTCCTAGTGTACAAAAAGATAATATAAGCTAAGCTTCATTCGCAACAATAGAGCGGTGGGTTGAACCTCCCCACAAACCCTCAGCCCCCTGTCATGGCTAGCACAGTCATATGTTTTCTTTGTTCTCTCAGAGACAGCATATTCCACATGAAAAAAATATTTCCTCTTCTTTTTAACCGACTGTCAAGTCTGTGCACTTTGGAAATAGGATATCTCACACAAGTGTGTGCAGTAGTTCAGAGATCTGAACCATGACTGAAGCAGCCTATTAGCACCCAACAAAGTATTGTTGACCATCTTTACTAATAGGTGACTGTATACCCCCAGTACGTTTTCTCATATCATTCCATGCCTTGTCTTGATCTACACCGACTACAACAAACACTAGCGTCTGAAACGGTGCGATGGGGTTAATAAAGTTTTGAATGTATTATCTCGTCAGAACTGCAATTCTCCTTCAGTACATTACAAGCTAAGTACCTCGGGTAGTTAAATGCATGTATTATAATAGCCGCAATGCACAGGTGCTGATAAAAGTGACAGGGCATTAGAGCTCTATCATGCAGTACAGACCAGTGTCGGTTAAACATTCCCTTTCATATAACAATGTTATATGATATGTACACTGTAAAAACAGTGTTTGCTATCCACACACTAATGTTTAGATGTTAAACACTTGTTTAAACACTTTTCTGTCCCACTTTTCTAAACGCTTTTTTGGTAAACACGTTCAATTTCAAACATTTTTAGGTATAAAGTGTGTTCATTTTTGAAAGTGTTTAAATAAAATAAGTGTTTAGTTTTATAGTGTTTAGGTTTGGTATGTGTTTATCCTCACAGTGTTTGGGATTCAGAAGTGTTATACATAAAGTTGATGGGTTGGCAGGTTGGAAATAAGAAATATAAGGGAAAATGAGCACAACCCCCATGAATTCTTAAAATCTCCCCTACTGCCCTACCCCACTACATTTACTAAAATAAGCCCCCACCCCTCATGAATATACACAAAAGAAATCACATGCACCTCCTCCACAGAAACACCTGGAAAAAAAGCATAGGTAGATGGATGGGCAGGTAGATGGGTGGGCAGGTAGATGGATAGGCAGGTAGATAGATAGGCCGGTAGATGGGTAGGCCGGTGGATGGGTAGGCCGGTAGATGGGTAGGCAGGAAGATGGATAGGCAGGTAGATGGGAAGGTAGGTAGGTAGATGGGTGGGCAAGTTTATGGGTAGGCCGGTAGACGGGTAGTCACATAGATGGGTGGGCAGATACACGGGTAGGCAGGTAGATGGATGGGCAGGTAGATGGGTAGGCCGGTAGATGGGAGAGCTGGTATATGGATAGGCAGCTAGATGGGTGGGCTAGTAGATGGGTGGACTAGTAGATGGGTGGACATCTATATGGGTAAGCAGGTTGATGGGTAATAGGCTGATGGGTAGGAGGTGGGTAGGCAGGTAGGGTGGATAGACACCCCTGATGTGCTAGCCCCTTGACCCGGTGCCCGGTCCTGATTTTGAGGCCTGTTCGCACCGCTGTCCCTCGCCGGGACTAACACCTAGTCGTGTCCCGGGACCAACTAGCCCGGACCCGGCCATTTGCATTCTCTGAGGCACTCTGGTGAATGTACTGGTTCCAGTCTCGTACCTGCAAACATAACACATCATTATATAAAGTGTACAACCTATGGCTCTCTTGGCGGCACCTGAAAGACCGAAATATATTAGGGAAGACGGGGAACAGTTTTTGCAGCTTACATTATAATACATTAAAGTAATGTATTCTGAATAATTAGAGTCTCGATACCGTCGATACCGGTCCGCACCCGGCGACAGTAGTGTATTTTTTATATATTGTATAGGCACCTGTTGCTGTTCAGTGTATTTATATATATTGCAACAGGCTTCCACCTCCCTCCCTCCCTCCCTCCCTCCCTCCCTCCCTCCCTCCCTCTGACGCGGAAATTCAAGTGCCAACAGACAAGTTGTTTGGGTCTTTATTTACAAGCCTACAAGTACAATTCTCTAACGCAATCCTCAGCTAACCCCCTGGGGATTCAGATGGGTCTGGAAGGGAGAGGTGGCCACGCCCTAGAGCTAGCACAACCAGAATGCCCGCCCCGGGGCAGCGCGCTCACTTAAATACCCGGCGAGTGACGACATCTCTCGCCGAGTATCGGGCCCCCGCGAGAGTCCCCGAGACTGATGCTCGCCCGGGGGAAAATACATGTGTATTGGTCCGGGATGCGCGCCGGGTCCTCCCCCCACGGGTGGTGATGGCGTTCCAGGTGCCGGAGGAAATCATTCTTCCTTTTCCTCTGAAACTTATGGTTGCAGACCGGGCAGGACCACCCTATGCAGAAGTCTTCGTGTTTGGATTCACGGTGGCGCTTCAGGCCGTCCGCCCTTTTGAATGTGGCGCCACATGTTACGCAAGCGTGTTGTGACGACGCCATCTTGTCTCGCTCTGATCCTGCTCTCGCGCCGTTCCAGAGGCCACGCAAACTATCGAGATCCGCGGAACTCTATTGCGCTGGAGGGGCGAACGTCACCTGAGATGGCAATATAGCTTCCGGTCCCGTGAGGCGGTGCCCCGGAGGCGTCTGGCGCAGCGTGACGACGCGCTGTGGGGGCTGCCCTGCCTCCGGAGCCTCCCGGAGGCGCCGATCGCAATCTTCCTTAATTGCCTCTGCAATCTGTTGTGCCCGTCGGCGTGCCCTCTTCCTCCAATTACTGGTTCTACGCCCCCCCGGCACCCCCCCTTCTGGGGGCCAAACGGAATACTCGAATGTGGTCTCGGAAGCGGCCTGGAACCGGTCCCTCGAGAAGTGCCCAGACGACATTCTGTGATGCTGCCCCAACTCCGCATATACTCCCCCTGGTCCCGCTGGGGGGGCGCACTTGCCGCACCCGATCAGGGTTGGGTGGCTCCCCCTTCAGGGCGTCGAAGTGTACTACCCACTTGCGCCGTCCCATTTCCATAGCCTACACCGCCTCCCCGATCCTTCCCGTGATTACCCAGGGCCCCGTCCACCATGACTGCAGCTTCGGGGTGACCCCCACCCGGCGCTGCGGGTGGAAGTAGTAGACCCTAGATCCCACTTCCAACGGGCCCCCCGTGCTCGGAGATCATGGTTCCACCGCTGGCGGGCCACCACCACCCCCAGGCACCGCCGCGCCCAGTCGTGGGCCCGCTCCATCCCTTCGCGGAGACGCCCTACGTACCCCTCCGGAGGCTCCGAGGCGGCGCCCCGGCCTTCCGCAGGAGGGTACAAGAGGGCGAGAGGCGCCGTCTCCCGACCGTACATCATCCGGTTCGGCGTGACCCCGGTGGAGGCGTGCACGGAGGAACGATAAGCACTCATGACGAAAAAAGGGCAGATGGCGGTCCCAGTCGCCCTGGTCCTCCCGCACGACAGCCGCCAGCAGATTCTCGATGGTGCGGTTAGCGCACTCCACCAACCCATCGCTCTGCGGTCGAAACGCACAGGTCCTGGTCTGACTGATCCCCAATAACTCCGTATTACGCCGGAACAATTCCGACTGGAAGTTACCGCCCTGGTCCGAGTGGAGCACAGCAGGGGGTCCCAAGCGGCACACGAAGTGTTCCACAAAGGCTTGCGCCACCGTACCCGCCTCCTGGTTGGGAAGGGGCACCCCCTCTGCCCACTTGGTGAAGTAATCCATCATAACGAGGATATATCGATTGCCCCCCTCGCTCCGGGGCAGCGGACCCATGATGTCAAGTGCGGCCCTCTGCAGGGGCTCACTCGTCGCTACGTGGCCCATTGGCGCCAGGTGGGGCCCCGGAGGCCCTTTTCTCTTGAGACAGGCTACGCAGGCGGCGCAAAAGACTGACACATCCTGCCGGAACCCCGGCCAATAATAGCTGGCCTGGCAGCGCCGGGCTGTCCGGGTCCGACCCAGGTGGCCGGACAGGGGTGGCCCATGTAGGCTCTGGAGGATCTCCTGCCGCCGCTCCCGGGGCACCGCCAGCTGAAATACCTTGTCGCCCCCCGGCACGTACCACCAGCGGCCCAGGAGGCCCTCCCGGAGCGCCAGTCGGTCCCTCTGGGCCCACCATGTGCGTATCTCCGACCATCCCCCTCCCCCGGTGGGTGCGGAGTCCCCTCCTCCAGCCACTCCCTCACTTGTTGCAAGTCAGGGTCGTTCACTTGGTCGTCTTCCCAAGAGTGGGGTGAGGTGTCCGGGGCTGCCCCGGGTACCGTCGGGTCCCCGGAGGGCTCCGCTTCCAGCGTCCTGCCTCGAGACCGTGTGACCACAGCGTATCATTGGGGTATGGGGGGCTGCATGCCACACTGTCGGCACGACACCCGGGATAAGCCGTCAACGTTACCGTGCAGCCGTCCTGGGCGGTGCTCGATCTGAAGATCATAGCACTCCATGATCTGCAGCCACCGCGCTACTTGGCCCACTGGCTCCCGAAGGCCCCGGAGCCACCTAAGCGCCGCGTGGTCCGTCCGCACCAGGACAGGCCGTCCGACCATATAGTGGCGGAACTTGGCGAGGGCGAACATGATGGCCAACATTTCCTTCCTCGTAACGCAGTAGTTGCGCTCTGGCTTGGTGAGGGTACGGCTAGCGTAGGACAGGACCCTCTCCAGCCCCCCTTGCACTTGCGAAAGCACTGCACCCACACCCCCGTCACAAGCGTCAGTGTCCACAATCAATTTTCCATGCTCTCGGGGGTACCCGAGGACCGGCGCAGCTGTCAGCTTAGCCTTCCTCCCCCGGAATGTGGCGTCGCAGACCGGGGTCCACACAAATACCCGACCTTTGTCCGCCAGGGAGGACAGAGGCTTAGCCAGCTCCACAAACCCTGGTACAAAAGCACGGTAATACCCCACGAGCCTGAGGAAGCTACGGACCTCCGAGACATTCCGGGGCTCCGGCCACTCCCTGACCGCCTCCACCTTCGCGGGGTCAGTCGCGACTCCGGCCTCAGAGACCACATGCCCCAAAAACTGGACTTCTCTCCGGCCTAGCTGGCACTTGGACGGCTTGACCCTTAACCCTGCCTGTATCAGGTGGTCCAGCACCTCGTCGAGGCGCCGGAGGTGCTCCTCAAAGTCCGGTGCGAATATAATGATATCGTCGAGGTAGACCAGGCAGGTTGCCCATTGCAGGCCCTGCATGACCACCTCCATTAGCCGCTCGAATGTTCCCGGGGCATTACACAGCCCGAACGGCATTACGCGATACTGGAAGAGGCCCCGGTGGGTAGTGAAGGCAGTCTTGGGACGGTCTGCTTCCTCCACTTCCACCTGCCAGTATCCGCTGACCAGGTTCAAGGTACTAAACCATCTGGACCCAGCCAGCGTGTCCAACGAGTCGTCAACACGGGGCAGCGGGTAGGCGTCCTTGACCATGACTGCGTTCACACGCCTATAGTCTACGCAGAACCTCACTGCCCCGTCTTTCTTGTGGACGAGGACGACCGGAGAGAGGCCCACGGGCTCTGAGACGGCTCGATGACCCCTTCCTTCAGCATTTTTTCTACCTCCACCCCCACCGTCTCCAGCCTATGTGGGGCTAGCCTCCGGGGCGTTTGTCTGATGGGCCCGGCCGTCCCCATGTCAATGGTGTGGCGGCCCTAACAGGGCTCGCATAGCCGACCGTTCCCTCCCCTGAAGGTGGTCCACCAGCCCGTCCCGCACCTCCCCTCCGTTACCATCTCCGGCTGGGAGCGCCTCCACTATCCGGCAGGTATCGCCATCGGTTCCCATTCCGGAGGCGCCCTCCACCGTTTCCAGCACCCCCAGCACCATTCCCCGGAACAGGGTCACAGCCGTAGGACCCAGGTTGAGGACCCGAACAGGGCACAAGCGCCCCTCTGGTTCCACCAAGCCCCGCCCCACACGGAACTCCGGGCGGTCCCGGCCCTCCAGAACCCCAGCCCCACATTTCCCCACCGGTCCCTCCATCTCTCCCGTCAGCACCAGTTCAGACCTCCTCGGGATCACCGCCGCCCGGAGGTTCCGCACGCGATGGCACTCCGCGGGGGGATCCCAGGTCAGCCTGCAGCGGCCCACGTCGACCGTCATCCGCCTCCGGGTACGCTAGTCTCGTTGGGCACCACTCTTCCTCCCCGAAGAGTTGTAGCCCCTCTTCTGGGGATCTCTCAAGGTTGCTTGTACGTCTCCTGCTGATTCCGGGGTTGGAATCGTTTATAGAGGGCCTCCCTGAGGCGGTCAAGCCCCCCCCCGGGGCCCCAGGCCGGATGCCGGGAAGGACCCGGCGGGCCAGTCCGGAGAGGGAGACCCCCAAGAACGTCCCGGCCTGGACCGGGGTCCACCCGTTTGCCGCAATACACAGCTCAAAGTGGGCTATAAACTCCTCCAGATTAGAGGTCCCGTCATATTTTGAGGGCATTACTACTGGTTTGGGGGCCACAGCCCGGGGCACGACCCTATCCCCCCCGGAGGTGGGGATGTCAGGGGATGGGGCTTGACCCACCACCTCCGACACCCCTCCTACCTCACGCGAGGAGGCCCAGGGCCAAGCTGGGAGCACCACCCCGGCTCTCAGGCCCACAGACAGAGCTGCCGTCCCCGAAATCCACGGGCCAGCTGCCCCCCCGACCCCCCAGTCAGATATCCCAGCCAGCTGTGGGGAGCTGGTCCGGGACCTCGGTGCTCCCGGTCCCTCCCCAGACCCTCTGCCGCCTCCAATCCTCCAGCTACGATCCACCCCGAGTCCCTTCTCCACACCCTTCCGGGGCACCAGGTGGACACCGGGGCCCCCCCCCCGGGAACTTCGGGGCGGGGGAACGAGGTGCGACCCCCCCCCCCCGCACGACGTTCCCGCAACCCCGGGCGCTCACCCGCAGAGTCTGCAGCACCTCGAGGGGCCACGTCTCCGGGCTCGGCCCCATCATCCCTCCAGTCCAACAACCCTGCCGCAGGTGAGGAGTCGCCCCGGGCCCCGGGCGTCCGACCGCCCCAAGTCCTCCAGTTCCGGTCCACCCCGTGTTCTTCTCCCAGGGCCGTTCACGCCCCTCTCTGGGGGTCTTAACCTTACCCCCTTTCCCCTCCATATCCCCCAACACCACCGAGGACGCACGGAGGTCCGGGGGAGGCAATGCCCCGGATACTCCGGAGGGGGTTCCAGCCGCCGGACGCCTCCGGGGTGACCAGGGGCCCCGGACGCCGGAGCAGAAGACCCTCCTCCCCGAGCTCGACCAACGAGCCCCGGACCCCCGCCCCCAGTCGGTCCAGACCCTCCATATGTCAGTAGAAGCACGACACCGCTGCCACCAATGTAATAACCAACAGACGCGGAAATTCAAGTGCCAACGGACAAGTTGTTTGGGTCTTTATTTACAAGCCTACGAGTACAATTCTCTAACGCAATCCTCAGCTAACCCCCTGGGGATTCAGATGGGTCTGGAAGGGAGAGGTGGCCACGCCCTAGAGCTAGCACAACCAGAATGCCCGCCCCGGGGCAGCGCGCTCACTTAAATACCCGGCGAGTGACGACATCTCTCGCCGAGTATCGGGCCCCCGCGAGAGTCCCCGAGACTCCCGCTGGTACATATATCCATATTTGCATCTATAAGATACTCGAGTTCAGTGCCGGAAAAACGGGTCGAGTTCGTTGCGGGTCGAGTTTTTTACGGGTCGAGTTCGTTGCGGGTCGAGTTCTTCAGTATTCACATGAATATGCTGGCATCAAAAGGAGGCCGGGAGGGATACACCCAGATATGTGTAAAACTAAATGCCTAGTGTGTAATCGCTAAACGGCTAAACACTTGGGGGAAAAGTGTATAAGTATGTGAAAAACAAGCGTTTGAAAAGTAGAACAGGTGTTTAAATTCCATTGGCGATTAAATACATGTGTGTAAATGTTGTAAGTGTGCGAGAATTAAACGGTGTTTAGAGAATCTAGTGTGTATATTCAAACACACTTTTTACAGTGTATGTACTCATTTATTCTTAGAGATTTTTTATTCATAGAATTCATCCAGGAGGAGAGGACCAACCAGAGTCGGGTTGGTGGACGCTGTGAGTTCAGTATGTAGAATACTAACCATCTGAATTAGGCATTACGAATGAATAAACAGCCTGGAGGTGTTCGGCGTTTTCTGAATTACAATAATAACGCCGCTTATATTTCTTCATCTTCCATTTTACCTGTGAATTCCTGGAAGTGGTAGAGAAGCTACCGGCTCTATAAGCACTGTTTCTCTCTACACTGTCTACTGCCGACGACCGTGCTTTCACTCTTCACATATACATGTATATATGCACGAGTTTACAACGCGAGATGCGTTTCTAACTATCAATAATTCATTCGATTTAAACTATCTTTCAGGTATTTCTAGCTCGCCATCGCCGGTGGCGCCCCTAGATCGCCACACTCATCCATTTCCAGGAACTGCCTCCCCCCGATCTCCACCTCCCTTCGTATGTGCGGTAATTATTCCTGGATTCCTGGAAGTGCCATTTGAGGCTCGCACGAGGTGACTTACTCTGTGTTTGTGTGTGAACTGCGAGCCGTGAGCTGCTCGTGTCTGGACGAGCAGCAGACAGCGGGCGGTGCGAGCAGGTGGCCCGGCGGCGGCGTGTGGCGGGCGGCGGGCGGCAGAATGCTTCGTCGGCCTCTGTTGAAGATGCTGTGGCTGCGGCCGGTGGGCGGGGCGAGCGCCACGGCGTCATTGACAACAACAACAGCAACGGCGGTGGGCGGAAGCCGTGCTCCTCAGGTAGGTGGCGTATTAAGTGCGTGTGGTAATCAGCGCCACGTAATGAGAGTAGGACTCAGGCGTTAGTGTGTAGATGTCGGTGTGTACTGCCAATCACGGTTACATGACTCACCATAGTATGTCCCCTCACACTGTGTATTTTTCAACTCAGTATGTTTGTGTATGTGCGGGGGGTTGGGGTGGAGGGGTGTAAGTGAATCTCACTCCTGACCCCTCTGTATTGGGGAGGTCCGATACCCCCTCCTGAAAGAAGGTCATAAACTGTGCCGCATCAATGAATATTGCCATATATAGGTGTAGCCACGCGCTGATATAAATACGTTGGTATACGTAAGGGGCCTTGCTTTCCTATTTCTGGTTTGCGGCTGACGCTTCGGTCCTGTCATCTGTGTGCCCCGCTACATAGACAACACAGGGCACCGCCTCTCTGCACCCGCTCCCTTCCCTCCTGTCCCCACCCAACCGCAAACCTGTTGCGCTGCGACGCGCGGACGATATGGATATGGTTGGGAGCTATCTGGGTCGGCGCTGTCTTGACGGCTTGCCTGCAAGACTGCGCAAGCCTTATAAGAACGGCCTGAAAGTCGTGATGTTCTCAGCGAAAAATCACCACTGCCATCATCACTGACGTCGCAGCCTCTGCCACCACTACCGCTGACTATACCCCCACCACACGCCAGCGCTGCAGTTATTACCGCTACAGCTAGCTCCCACGGCGAGTAGTGCTACTACCAGTACTATTGGTGATCCTTCTATCAGCAGAGAAGGAACACCGTCCTGAAGCGCTACATTGACACTGTTACATCTGCGTCTCGGGGGATGCGCAAGGAACGCGTCGCCGTGACAACGACCGCGTTGTCAGGAATACCGTGGTGTCGAAGCCGAGGTGGTGGTTGTATGGCTAACGTCGCGACCTGTTTTCCTGCACAGCTGCCTTCTTGGAAACCCGCCATTACGCGTACGGACGCTGGGAAAGAAGTGTCGTCTGCCGTCGCAGCCGCCGCCAATTGTCAAGAGGGCTGCCTTAGAGTGAGCTCTCCCTGATGAACGCGATCTGGTACGGTTTGTCACTCGTGGAGTAGGAGTAGAATCAGGAGGCAGAGCAGCTCACTGAGCACTGGATTAGAGTTCCTCAGTGACTATCAGCTGGGTAAAATGCCTTTTTAAGCATACTACTAACACGCTGTATCTGCGCTGCACACAGTAAAAGCTGACCCCTAGCCGGGACGCCACTCACCTCGGAAGGCTGGGCGGACCACCGCGTGCCCCCTGCTTATAAGTACCCCCGCGACATCCCGCCCCGCCGCCGGCCGCCGCGCCCAGCGCCTTCCCCGGCGAGATGTCGGCCTCGCCGTCGGTGCCATCGCTGTGGTGAGAGGAGACGAACAACAGGTGGTCAGCGGCGAGAATGGCTGCACTGAGGCGTCGCATGGACCACGGCCTGGAATCGCTACCTGCGGACACCGCCGTTGCCGTGTCGGGACTGCGCCCGCCCAATGGGAACATCAACGGCCAGCCGCCGCCTCCCGCTGGCCTCCTGCATGCGCCCGCCGCCGACGTAAGTAGCCCCCCGTGCCCCGCGCCCGAAAGTGGCATCTCCTGCAACCCCGTTACCTTCACCATTCACTCACATACTCTCCCCGGGAACTCCCCATCACCATTAGATCTGCCTGAGTTACGTCATTTCCTAGCTTTGTTCCACCCGAATATTTTTTATTTAGATTGGGGAGTACTTGGCTAGAGCCTTCTAATTACAACCGATTACCAACAACAAAAAATGAAGTAAAAGTAAACCAAAATAAAAATCTATTTTAAGACGTTTGGTATTTCTGTTGGTGTAGGTTCGGATATGTAGGGTAAGATATGTGTGCAGCTGGCTGGATCGCATGAGTCCACATGACACGGTCCAGTTCTCAATGACCTATTTACACTGTTATATGGGTTAATTCACCGATTACAGTAAACAGTTTCATACAGACATACAAAAATCCAGTGGTTTTCCTTTTCTTTTTGTCTTGAATCCCTCCTTCACCTCTGAAACGAGTTGTGAAACCCCACTGAAGAATCTACTATAAACGATTGTTAGCAAACATCAGCTTGCAATAGAGGTGTTTTTGTCTCGTCGTGTTGGCTATAAAGACATGATCATTTCTAAGGTGGTTAAGGGTGCGAGTGGCTATCGTGACTATAGGTAGTGCTGTCATCCTCGCCGCGTCCTAAACAGAAACACAGCACACTAAACGACTGCGGAAGTCGCACCGCCGCCATTTCCAAGAAGATTAATATAGATTGATTGACATCTAATTCTATTGGGAATCTAGGACATTGGCGCTGCCCACCTGAATACTATTCCGCTAACTCTGCCGTGGTGTCTTGAGTGTATAAATATATTGAGGATTATGCGTGGGAGTAAATAAATGGGATTCGTGTTCGACAGTTCTGGAGGTGCAACATTTTTCTATGGTTAGATTTACCTGTATACTAATCTCTAATTTTGAATAACTTTTTCCTTTTTAATCTAAATATGAGGTAATTGGTAGCGCGACCTAGTGTCATGTATGGGTGTATATAGTCTACTAATAGTTTGGTGCATCTATCAGGTTCAGGCGATATGGAAATTTCTGAAATGTTTGCCCCCATCCAATCCCTTTCAATCATTTTCGCAGTAGAACAAAGAAGGAGCATGCTCAAAGTTTCCAAGATTTGTGACCCCCACCCCCTTTAGCGCGTAATACTTTATGGGTGGTCTCTACATTTACTAGGCCAATATGGCCATCGATGTTAAAGTGATATTCCATAGAAATGTTTTTGGGATCAGTACTTTAGTTCTCTTTTCTTCTCACGCACATATTGTTTAAACATCTACTGTATGTTATAGAGTAGATAATGTTCATGCTCTGACAGCATGCAGTGTCTTTCATTGCATATGAGTGGCCAGTGGCAGAGGCGAGGTTTTTCCCACTAGTGTCCAGAGCCCTACAGGAGCGGCAATTGCTGTTTGCACTCGTTGAGGTCTTTTGCGCGGGATCCCATGATGGAATTTTTTTCCTTGCAATGGGTCGTTGTATGGGACCCTTTGTCTGTGGAGTTATTGGGTTTTGGATGAGCAGGACAGACAACCGTTAGAGTAATATATTTTTTCATCATATAAGTGCCAAAGAACTTTTTTTCCATATGATGAAACCGCTCAGACGTACTTTACTATGACTACCAAGATCGCTCCCTAATATCACGCCCTGGTATATGCTGTCAAACAGCTGACAGCTCACATATGCGCTAGCTAGTAAGAACTCTAACTCTGCCATGTCTTAGACAGTCTTATTTTTGTATTTGTTTTTTCCTCATAGTGTTACTCATATTATTTTGTCACTCTCTGATGTAATGTGTATCATACTGGTATACTATCAATCAAGCAGCCTAGGTTCAATTCCCAGTGGGGCCAAATTATTTCCCATATAGATTTCTACATGTGGTGCCTTGACTAGGATCTGAATATGAAATTTCAATTAGACCGCGCCATGAATGCAAGTTTTCTGTCAGAGTCCTGTTGTACGTTTATTTTCTTTCTTTCTTTTTGTTTTTTATTCTATTTTTCGTTTTTATTGTTTTTAGTTGGGTTTTTTTCTGAAGAGAATATAATCATTATAGTCTCATACATATCCCGTGCTATGGTATTTTCTTTCATAAAACTGGGGAACCTCATTAAATGGTATCTGTCATATACCTGGCATGTTGACATTAGTTTATTTTATTAATGTGTTCTTACCGCAGTTGGGACCAAATTAGGCTATTTTGTATTCACAGTTATTTTCGTCCCATAAGAAATAGTGATTTTAACGTTTTTGCTTCATAGTGTAGTGTCCACTGTTTACCCGGTGAGAAACAGAGCGTACTAACCATGCATCATAGTGGCCAGATATTATATGAACGATGCTCTAGTCATATCATACACTATAAAGTGAAAGATAAAAGTAAGTAAGAATTATCACAAGTTTTGCATAGATGCATGTCACCCATATATCATTTTTACCATTGTATAACTATGATTGTTTGTTTGGTAGTTTAACGTGCAGTACGTTCTATTAGACTTGTTTAATTACGAATGATATAATGTCTATCATCTATTAATATATCATACCTTGTGCAAATAGGTTGACGGGATGCACAATATTTTCTTCATCTATAGCCAAGTAGTTTCCAGTAGTTCACACGGAATCTATGAGGAACTATTTCTGCACATGCATTTCTGGATTTTGAATAAAAGGGCATCCTAGATTGATTGTAAAAAATGTCACACCTACTTTCTCAGCTTTTACAAAATCCATCCTGGAGTATTGATCTCCTCAAATCATCGGCACGCAAAATGAGTAATAAAACGCCAGTTCATCTGGCGGAAATAAGTTGCAATACTAAATATAACTTTTACATCAGCACTAGTTTTTCTATTTGGCCCTTATGGGGAAATGGAAATATTTCTAATATGCTACAGTCTAGTAGATAGCAGTGGAAATGATGTTATGAGGTGAACTCTGAAGTGTCCAGAAACTAGATGTTTGTGACAGAGTGCACCGGGCCATGACCAGAGGTGGGGGCACACATATACAGTGTCAGTCTGGCCTGGAAATCGGCCATCCGAAACTGCAGCCCGTCAGTCAATCTACAACAAAGGTGCCATGTAGCTTTTATTAAGAGGTCCTTCTTCGAGATAAACAATGATAGCAGAAACTGCCCTGAACCAGCGAGTTCAGTTTGTATATGGAAACACTGCAGAGTGGGGTTGATTTTTTTTGTACTACATCGGTATGTCACATCATTTTGATAGTGTTGCGACAACCTCCCTGGTGGAAGAAAGTCGACACTACCCCTGTGCGTGCCTGCCTATCACTGGGGACTGAAAACATGTGCCTGCTGTGGCCTGTAGCGTGCCGGCCACTGTCTGTAGAGTGCTGGTCAGCTCCAACGTCCACAAACTCCACTACTCCACTGAGTCGGTCATAGGGCCAGCTTTGAAATTACAAGCGCCGGTCTACACAATATTATATAGTGCCACCTACAAATCATCACTGGCAAGTTTGGACAGTTTCGGTAGTTTGGGCAGGATTTTAGCACCTGAGTGTGCTATACACATTCATAACATCGATGCATATCTTTATGTATGGAGAAACGCGGCGTACCTGTGTGAGTCCCGTCCCACCACTGCTCAACAGTGATGGGTACATTGCATGCTTGGCATAATGGGGGATTTTCCCCTTTCAGGAGATATTCGTGTGTAAGTCTGGAGTGACCTATCTTCAGACGGGTCAACTTCACCTGTTCACTACGGTGAAATTTTTTTTTCCAACCACGGATTCTCACGCAGAAAGTTGATGAGCTCTTGTTGTCTCGTTGTCTCATCGTCCCCTGTCAAATGAACGGGGAACTCTCCAAGAACGTTACTGCGGCCAACGTCCATCAGACGGCGTGTTGTAGCCATAGCCCCACCAGCACAGCTAGTTAGTGGAAGCCATCGTGTGGTCATCGTCTGGTTAGAATAATGTGGGTTGGTGGAAGAGTTCTGACAATTCATACATTTTCAAGCACACAGGCACCAGGCAGAACGTCTGTGGCCTAAATGTCTGTTCAATGCCTATCTGCTAGACCACTCGCTTTACATGAGAATATTGTTGTTGAAACGCTATGCCTAGCTCTGTTGGCCCTGTCTCTAGCATAGTATCGTTATATTGATAGTTTAGATGATAGAACCATGTGCAGCAATAGTGATTTGTCATTATGACTAGCTATTTCTAATCTATAGTAGACCTCCTAACGTTGATAATACACAGATTCCAACGACTCAATTGTATTTCTGACCGTCTGAATATCAAATATAAAGGTGTCACAGTTAAAGATACGATAGAAATTAGCTAAAGTCACATGTATGATTCTGCTGGACAATTAGGCAAGAAGAAAAATAAGTCTGGAGCTTGCAATGTGAGTACATTGTGCACTTTTCAGATGTAGTTACTGGTTTGCTTTGTGTTGACGCTTTCCAGGCCTTTCCCTATGTTGAACTAAAATGTGGTGCTATCTGAAACGAACGTGTATTTCTAGCTACAGACTGTCCTGTTGGGTGCTGAGTATCCCAGAAGTAGTGATTATACTGTCTTCTGTGCTGGGAGTGCTAGTAAACAGATACTAGAGTTAGAATATATGTGGATGTGGGTAGCGTCATCACTAATGTAGGGAGTACCCCCGTGGATCAGTGCATTTTCCAGGAAAAGGAAACAAAAGTTCCCCTATTCTGTTCCCAGAACAGATTTCTTTCTTTTTCGTGTAGCAGAGACGAGTTTTTACAGGTTATTTCCAGTACGGACCTGTCTCCAGTTTTTAGGGTTTTTAGGGTCTCCAGTTTTTAGGGTCTTATCTTTCCAAAGTGAACAACGTCATTTTATTAAGGATTTGAAGCACGCAATTATTATCAGAATCCAGTGTCTTATCTGGGTGTGGACGGGGGAAATTCTCAAGACTTTGTTTTCAGAACCAACACCAGTTTCTCACGGTCGGGGAGCGAGAGGAGAGAGAGAGAGCACTAGTGAATCTGAGCCTCAAATGGGAGCTGTAAGTGTAAAGAGGGGGCAGTGACTCGTCCACCTGGCTGACTCCATTAGTGTAGTGTCAGGTGTACAGTGTCCTGAATACAGAGCAGGGTTTACACACTTGCACTTTTCAGTGGGCTTTCAACATCTCGTCTGTTGAATGGCCGTGGTTCCAACATTTTCATGAAATCAAACACTTTGTATGATTAAATCAGATTTTGATACAACTATATATACTAGATATTCCAGAAAACATTCATATGCCGCCTTAGAATATCCATATAATCCTTTAGAATGTGCACAGACTATGGTTGCTGAGCCTCAGTAGAGACCTACTCCTCTCAACCTTGTTAAGGTTGTATAACAAGGAATGACAAATGCGTAAATTTATATGCGCAACAAAATTCTATTTACTATGTGACTATGCGTGATGTCGAAGAAAACCAGCCAATAAGGGCTGACGACATCTCGCTTTTGTTGGACTGTTAAAGATGTGATGTTACTGAGAATAACATGTAAGTGAAAACGGACCAATAAAAGAATGTAAATTAAAAAAACCTTAACTTTCCACTAATAGGTTGGGAATATATACATTGCCGGAAGTCCGTTCTTGGCACCGAATGATCTCTAGGTTTACTGGAACCCTACTTCTTACTAGTAAATGACCAGAAAACCAGTGTAAAATCTAGGCTGCGCTAGTCTGGTCTTGAGAGGTTTCAACATTTTTGTCCTACCACAACTGTAAAACTTGCAGAAATCTGTGTCCTATCAGAAATAAATTCAATGAGGGCAACTTAAAACACCATCTCAGCTATATTTTGCATGCCACAAAAGTTGTTTGGACAGTCTACTGTTCCGAAAATATGTGTTAAAAGAGATTTTTTTCTCTTTTTTATTGTCAAATTTTTTTTTTTAAACAGGATCAACCAAGTATCCTCTTGGGTTCTTTGGTTCCCCCCCCCCCCCCCCCCCATCACACAAGATCAGATTATTTAATCACCATTAACCCTTCTAGCGCTATATGATGCCTGTTGAGCCAATACCAGCGAAACCTTGACCCCCTCCCCACTTAGACAATAGTTTGCTGTGCTTTGCCCTTAATTTGGGCACTGTTTGCATGTCCCATACTCCACCGTGTTGGTTATACCAGGAGTTCCCAGGCATTTCGCCTGACAACACAGGGAGAGCAGGTGTGACATCACCATGTGATGTCACACCCTCCAGTGGTCATGGTTACAGTGGTGAGAAGCAGTTCTTTTACTGTCATTCAAGGTAGCATCAACATAGGGAACGGACGTCGCCTCATCTCACATCTAAAAGAGATTTGTTTCTTTGTCGATGATCTACATAGATATCCTAGTTTTCCCAGATCTTGCCAAGTCAAATTACTCATTTTATACTTTATTGTAGAAACCTAATTAGAATATTACCGTATCTACTTTCAAAGCTGTCTGAAAGCATCATCATCTTGCACCACTTCAATGATTGACACTAGAAATAATTCTTTACAACGGGCACGTATCGTCTGTGCAAGATAAAGTAAGCAGGCGTGTGTGATTGATGAGAAGAGAGAAAAAAGAAACGCATAAAAAAAATCACTTCGTCGTAATTGCACAATAAGTGGAGCATGCCAGTTCTACTTGTTCTGTTCACACTAGAAAGCACCTTGGTAGGTTACTGAGAGGTAGTTGAACTGCTGTGGATTTATCTTACTTTAACTGTATTATATATTTACTACTCGTGTTATTTTCCTGAAATAGTCGTATCAATGATGCTACCCCCACCTTCCAAAAAAACACAAATCGCTATTGATAGACATATAGAGAGGCAGTGGTTGGAACTATAGGTTCACTGCCCGCTATCCTTATCTTATGTATTGTACGATACCTTTGATCAGATGGATATATGTGTGTGGAAAATGGCTGAGTGAGAGACAAGACCTGCTGATCTAATTATCGACCCTAGCCCCATTACATAATTCCATGGGCCTTTATCTATAGCTGCCTGATGACATGGTCAATGTCTACTATGACTCCCTAGTGTAGGTTACCCCAAAGAACATTTAGCGTCAGTCGGCGTAACAGGGCTGGTCAAAGGAAATATATAAAATAGGGTAATGATATGGGCTGATTACTGCGTAACCTTTCCAGTTAACGAGACAGTATACTTATTCCATGACATGCTTTAAGGTACCAGAATAGGTTGATGAGAAAAGACATTTTGAATCGAATTTTTCGACGAATGAACTAGAGTATATTCGCCCCAAGGAAATATTCAGGGTAAAAATCGGAACACATTTTGCCTTATGGCGTCATGTCTCAAGATATGCATCTACCAATCTGATGTGTATCTGCTCAATCAATCTTTATGGTTATTTCTACATTCCTGAAATTTGGCTTCTGTCAGGTCAGGTCATTATATTTTTGTGTTTGGAACATGTACTTGTGTTTGATTTTTTGCTTGCAAGCCATCTGTAACAATCTTTCTGGTATTACTCCTCTCAAATTCGCCATGTCAATTCTCCGAAATTGGCTCAAGACAGTCCCTTTCGCCTTATCTATACTCTCATTGGCTATTGATTCCAAAAGGAAATGCTCAAATGTACTTTTCAGTTTCTTCCTTGACAACGATTGAGTGTGTTCATTCCTCTTTGAGCTCAGGTACACTTTGAATAAGCTTTGGGATAAGTGTTGACCAGAAACGCACCTACCATTTTTTGCCCAACAATGGTATGAACCTCGAATATGTGCCGGTATATACTGAACATATTTGTTCCTTTATCATCGTAATACATATCACAACGTTTCATTGTTGTGATTTTCACTCTGTGTAGATTTTCTAAAATAATTCCTTTGTTTGTCTGATCATTGTAACTTATTTTCTTTTATGTTAGACATTGATATCTGTAAATTTAGGCGTGTAACAACTTCATAAGAAGAAATTCTATTAAGATGGTACATACTAAAGTTGGGTGTCCACTGAGCTCCCGACACACTACGACACACTGCGACAAGCCTTCCGACAAGCGTTACGACATAGAATCGAACGTTTTGGGTTTTTGTCGTAGCAGTGGACACACCGTTCCGACACGGCTTCCAACACACTGCGACACACTCCGACATGACTACGACACAGCGCCCGTGTCGTAGCTGTGTCGTAGCCCTTCCGACAAGATTAAACATGTTTAAAAAATCGTAGAGGTCAGCTTGTGTCGTAGTGTGTCGGAAGCATTCTGTACTATGTAACATCTATGAACCGCCCCCCACACACACACGTGCGCCTTTATAAACTGTTATAATATCATATATACAACATTTTATCCTCTGTTATATAGGGATATGCATTACGAATGGTCCATTGAACATATATGATAAACATTTTTAATAATCATATACTTTTAAAATCATAATCCAGGTCTGAGATAAATGATTATAGATATTTGTTCAGATATCTAATACTATTGATAAAAGACATCAATTCACTACGTTTTTCCTTTCAAAAATTGAAGAAAAACATATTTTTCAGTATATTTCCTATATAAATTAAGTCCCTCAAGGGAGCCGTTTGTGTCGGTACCGTGGCAACCTTTCTTTTCCCGCCAAACCGTTACGACACACTCCGACAAGGCTCTACGACACACTCCGAGACGCTCCGACAGAGCCCTTCCGACAGGGATTTTCTTTGTCGTAGTGTGTCGTAAGCCTTGTCGGAGTGTGTCGGAAGCAGTGGGTACCCACCTTTATAGTCGTGATGTGCATGATGGAATAGTGTTGATGAGTTTTGTGATACTTTCCCCCTTTCGGATTCCCTCCTTTTATTTATTGGAGGAAGTAAATTCTCGATCGAGTTTACATATTTCTTAGACTTCCCGTTGTGAACTCAAGGAGCCACTTAACGTTGGTGTATTCTATCTGAAAATGGCACTCTTCCTTGAACATGGCTAGCCAGTTGAAGCCAAACATGAGTCAGCACTGGCAAGCCGTTTCCTTCATGCAGACTGAAAAACCATGGTGATCCGTCTCGATACACCAGATAAGGATTAGATAGGAGATGCCTGCCTCCTCATTCATCTCGTAGATTCGGTCAAACCCAAACTAAGTCTCATTGAACAAATTGGACGTTAAACTACCCAAACAAACAGACAAACAAACAATCCTGCCTCCACCTGAGCTGCATGTCTCAGTTACTCCTGTATTCACCACCAGATTTATCAGTTCGTATACAAAAGCACTGTGCATCCACACTCTCCTTTATATCAACCAGAGTTAGGTCTACCATTCACCTCCCATGTAACAGAGTTTCAAATAGTTATAGTTCGGTGGTAAGCAAATAAGCTCAGTCTCAGGACTCTTGTGAAGTCATTGCTATTTTTTAATATCATCATTGCCGACGCCAAACAGATAAAAACATATGATAAAGGGAGTGTTCCACCAAACTTGTGATATCGCATGACAGCGGTGACATTTGGCCGCAGGCCCCGGTCATTGACCGTCTAGAATAAGCTGATGATTTATACACTTTCAGCCGGCCAGTGGACCTGAACCGGGCCGGCCGGCCAGCCTGCCCGCCTGCCCAAGACCTGGTTACTGTACCTGGTGCATCTCATGGAAAAGATATTCGGCTAATTTAGTAGTAATGATCTGAGATTCTGGAGCTTTGTCCTTTTGGAAAGTATCAAAATCCTGATCCTACCTGATTACATCTCATTTTCTATCCCTCCTTTTCTTGTCTCTGGTCCCATTTTTCCCTTTATCTCCCAATGCTATTGATACATCTATTTCTAGTGTTCAATTTTGATTGTTCCTCTGTGATGTCGCCCACCCTACCACTTTTCCATGTTTACCATGTCAAGTAAATAGTTTCTTCCCTTCCTTTTCTCTTTTTGTCTACTTAATTACATGTCTTCTCTGAGGAGATAAGGTATGAGAGAGGTTTTTTTTTTTTTTTTTTTTATATTATTATTTATTCTGGAGGTATCTACTAGGATTTGAGGCAATCCTATTTTCGGTAGGCTCCAGGGCCAGGTGTAATAGATTGAGTGCATATACATATATATAGAACAGGTCAAGACAATGGTACAGGTAAACAAGCAGATGATTTAGTAAGAACATGGTTTATATTTTTAATTTTCAATGCAACTTATCTAATTGATGGTATGTACAATGTATATATCATAGGTTTCAGATTTGTTTTTAGGGCATGTTGGTGAGAATTCGGGTTGGGATACAGAATGGGATACCTTTCTAATAGAGTAAACGTAGGGCATTGAGGTTTTCCTTTGTGTGTTGCTTATAAGTGTCATATCTTAAGATTGCTCTGCTATCCGTACTTTGGTTATTCCACTCCATTGAGGTATTATAACAAACACTCCTTCTGTATAATTCAAGGGATATGTTATGTACCTTTAGAATTGGTGCATCACCGAGTCTTGTAATTCGTTCTCTTTCGTCTAGGTATTGGGTTTCTCTGCTTCGTTTAAAAGCTAGGTTGAGGGTGTGTGCCTGTCTTCTTTCACTTAGTACGTTTATATTACAGTCCTTGTGTATCGACATGGTGTTAGTACGTAATGGGACTTTCAGGCATATTTTCAAGGCACGGTTTTGGATGATTTGAATTTTGTCCAGGAGGTGTTTTGGACTGTTCTGAATGAGTATATCTCCGTACTCTAGTATTGGAAGCACTTTTGCTTTGTATATCATAATAGCCTGTCTCTTTGTTAGGTATTTTCTTATTTGCGTTAACATATATGTTTTAGTCTTAGCTCTTTTGATTATGTTATTTAGATGTAATTCAAAAGTTAGATTTTTATCTAATGTTACCCCTAAATATTTAAATTTGGTTACCATCTCTGTGTCTACATCGTTCATTTTTATGGGCGGTACTATGAGATTTTTTATTTTCTGGTTAGTTCCGAAAATCATTGTTTTTGTTTTGCTGATATTTATTGTTAGTTTGTTTAGTTTACACCAGTTTCCAAGTTCATCAATGTCATTTTGTAACATGTCATGTGCCGTTTCAATATTCTGGTGATTGATGTAGATTACGGCGTCGTCAGCATATAGTTTAATATTACAATTTTGGGCTATTTGGGTTATGTCATTTATATATATGAGGAATAGTAAGGGGCCTAATGTGGATCCTTGGGGAACTCCATGAGTGATATTATTTATTCGAGATTTCATTTTGTTTGCCACTGTATATTGTTTTCTATTTTTAAGATAATTTTTGAGCCAATTTACTGTTGTATGATGTAGTCCATAATTTTCAGTCTTTTTAAGTAGGATTTGATGGTCTATTGTGTCGAAAGCTTTTGCATAGTCGATAAAGGTTGCTATTGTGATTGTCTGGTTGTTCATATTATAAAAGATGTCATCCGTGAATTCTGAAATAGTGGTTATTGTTGATTTGTTTGGTAGGAAACCTCCCTGGTGTTGGGTCAATAGTCCATTTTCTGTCAGGTGTGTTAGTATGTGTTTGTGGATTATTTTTTCCATTAGCTTTCCTGGTAATGGCAATTCAGATATGGGTCTTAGATCGGATACAGAGGTACTATTTGCTTTTTTGGGAATAGGTGTAATTTTTCCAATCTTCCAGTCATCTGGGTAGGTGCCTGTGTTAATACTTAGTTGGAGTATATAAGTTAGTTGTTGGGTTAATACCATGAGGCTGTCCTTTAATACTCTACTTGATAAATTTTCAATGGCTGATGCTTTGTGTGTATTTATCTTATTAATTAGTGTTGAAACCTCTTCCTCTGTTATTTCGATTTTTTGTGCTATCTCTGGCATTTTTTCGATAGTGTTTCTCCACTCTTCATCGAAATTTGCAGCCAGCTTGGGACCCACTTGAGTAAAAAAGTTGTTAATGTAATCGGCGGTTTTATGTGAAGGGATTCTCTCGTTTGTATCGTTATCGTTTAAAATGATTTCATCTGCCTTATTTTTTGATGGAATTAGACTTTGCATTCTTCTCCAGAATTTTTCCGGTTCATCATCTATGTTTCCTAGTATGTAGTTTCGCTTGGCATATATGATCGATTTTTTGCAATCATTTCTTATTTGGCAGTAAGTTGCTTTGTTATCATTACTTTTGTTGTTTAGATATGCGCTCCAAGCTCTGTCCTTATCTACTATCTTCTCTATAATCTCGTGATTTATCCATGGATTTTCTTGGCTTCTATATTGGATATTTTTTAGTGGGCACATTTTGTTGATATTACTCATGATTGTATTATACAAGAAATTCCATGCCTCATTCGCATTATCGCAATTGAAGAGATATTCCCATTGTTCGTTTCTTAAATTACCCTGCAATATTTCGGGATTATATTTTCTATATGATCGACCATAGATTTGCTTTGTAACATATGCCTCTTTTGTTTTCTTTTTTGTCATATATATTCCCTTGTGATCACTTATGGCAAAATTTAAGGAACCGCTGGACGTTATATGAATACCATTGGAAAAAATTAGGTCTAGCATATTCTCATATCTAGTTGGTTCTTCTATATATTGCTTAAGCCCTCCTATACTCTCAAGTTCTTTAACGATTTTTGTTTCATAATCTTTTTCATTCAGGTAATTTACATTGAAATCTCCAATTAGTGTTAGTTCATGTCTCCTATATGTGCTCGTTAGGGTATCTATTACATCTAGTAGGTAATCAACTGCTATTCGGGGATTTTTATCTGGTGGTCGATAGATTATACCTATTATCATTTTCTTCTGATTTTTGGGCTCGATTTTTAGCCATAGGCATTCAATGTCTTCTGTACTCCGATTGTACTCTAATAGATCTCCACTTGTATTCGTGATATCGTTTTTAATATAGGCACACACACCCCCACCTATCTTAACCTCTCCCTTTTCGTTTAACGTTTCCCTATCTAGTCTCATTATTTGGTAGTCATTTACTTCTAGAAGCTTATTTGGGTAATCTGGGGTAAACCATGTTTCCGAGAAACTAAAAATATTTGCGTGTGCAAGTTCAATATGTGTTTTGACAATATCAATCTTTCCTTTTAAGCTACATGCATTCTGATGTACGATATGAAAACCTTTGCCCGGTATTTTAAGTGTATCAATCATTTATGTACATACAAATATCCTCTGTTCCCTTTCCCTTACTCACCTCTTTTCTCTTCATTATTATGATAATGATGTCTAGAGTAGTAAAAAAATTTCCATTTAGGTTTAACTTAAGAGAGAAAAAGAGAGTCAGTTGCATTGGTCTAGAATATAGTATTTATTTGCTATGTGTGTCGGGTTGATTTATATATATATGATATTATTATAACATGGAAAGTTACTTATAAGGTTGGTTTGTATATTTTTATTTATGTGTTTCTCCACATTTCGATATTTTCACTGTTTTTTGTGTTTTATCCACATTAGTAGTTTTTATATGCTTACTTATTATTTAAGATTTATAATATTGTGTTTATCCACAGTCCTATTTCGCTCTGTACCAGGGTTTTTCTATGTGTATCCAGTGCGTCGATTTTGGCGTTAGGTTCTTCGATTGTTGTGCATATTCTGTGTTTTTCCACATATAATAGGTGCAAAGATGTATAAATGTATTCGATAATTATTAATATATCTAGGATGCTGTGTTTTTCCACAGTATCATTAAATACTTATATTTTGTTTGAGTAATTATTGTTTGGGTTTGTCCTTGCTGTGTATTCCACAGTCTAGGCTTCGCCCCCAATGTTGACTGTATCGTCACTGTAATACATGTTTTCATTATTCATAAGAGTTCATAGTTTCATTTTTTCGTTTTTATTTTCGTTTTTCTTCTATTCTTGTCTCATTTTAGGCGCTGGTGGTGGTATCGTTAATTACACGTAACGTGTAGATTTTGGTAGAAGGTGTAGACGAGGTTACGTGCATACTTCGCTTTAGTAATCCAGGTGAAATGAACACCATCAGTCATAGTCGATTCGTATCGATGCGAGAGTTGACCGTGTGGTCGAGGCTTGTGTACTTGTTGTAGGAAATGAGGGGTTGTGGCAGAGCGCATTGTGTTGAGGCAGTCAGTGGCTATTGCCGCATCGAACATGGCTTTGTTGAGTTCACTTTGCTCATTAGCATACGTTTGATTGTTTATATTATAGTGTTCAAAGCTCATGCCAACAACTTCACAAAGTACTACAAGTTTAGTGTGTATTTCTAGCTTTTCGCGTGCCTGGGCGAGTTCTCGTGTGATATGGGTGATTATTTGGTCAGCTGTGGAGAATACTGGTTGTACATTTCTGTATCCTACTAGGGTTGAAAGGTCATTAACCCCTGCTGCTAAGTAGATTATGTCATAGCTTCTCCGATATTGAATAATTTCAATCGCTCGATCAGTTACGTCAGATATTTTTCCTCCTGGGAAAAACAATAGATCAAATTTTATATCATGCATGTATCTCATGTATAGTTCATAGTCGATCATCGATTTTGTCCCTCTGCCTCTGGAATCAGCTATTAGTAGGATTCTAAAACTCGGCATGATATAGTTAAGTAAAGGTTTTTCTACTTAGCTGTGGTTCCGACTCGACTCGTCTTCAACCTTCGACTGATTCTTGTGTGTTTCTTTCCCGTAGTTCGAAAGCAATCTCTCTGAGGATTACCCCCATCCGATTTTCACAGCTTGTCTTGGTCGCCGGCAGGGTCCTACTACGCCTGACGTCACTGAGTTGATGCCCACAGCCATAGACTGGGTCTCGTGTAGCCTCGAAAAAGTATTTGGCACCAGAGGTAGTGATAAGTTTCTCCAGGACAGGGTTTTGGTCAAACTTGGCCCAAACTATGTCTTTTAGAATTTGGATTTCATTTTGCTTCCACTGATCAGATTTGGTTATTCTGCGTGCTAGTGTTTTTATTTTATACGGGTTATTTTCGCGCCTCACTAAGCTAGCTGTTATATCATCTTTATGGGCGAGCGCCATCTTCATGGTGTAGATTTGTTCTACTGACGAGCCTGAATGGTCTAACTCCTCGTCATACACTTGACATTCATACAGGTTACTATAAGGGCTCTTATGTCCCTGGAAGTACAAGCAATCATCTACCTGGTATGTCGCGCATTCAGCTTGTGAGAACCCCATGGGGAGTTCACGAAAGTTATTTTCTCCATAGGTTCTGCCCCTCAGCTCTACTTTGAAACCCTTCATTTTGGCATCCTTTTCCCCCTTTGATTTTGCTGTTACAAATATCTGGTGTGCCTCTTTGTGTTGGACTAGTTCCTCATCTGTTAGATCGTTTGAGAAGTTTATTTTGGATAGTTTTTGATTGTTTCTGAGTTTAGCTTTGATTCCAAACATTTCTGATTTTTGTTGTCTTGTTAACAATACTAGCTTTATTGGCCTATTCAGTGTATTTTCACCATCCCTTCTGTCTGACTTTGTGCCCAATCGAAAAGCCCCATTTGTTAGGGAAAAAGGGAAAGAGAGGCCCATTTCATCAAAGAGGTTGCCCATGACTTGGTACATTTTCTCATTATTGGTCTCCTCAATACCCCTAATGATTACATTTAGCCCTTTTCTCTCTTTTTCTTGTTTTGTGTCTTTGTCTTTTAGCTCTGAGACATCTGCTTCAAGGTCTAGTACCCGTGTTTTATAGAAAGTTACCTCCGTATCCGTTTGTTTTTTGTTCTCAATGTGTTTTTCCACTTTTGAGCAAAGTTCTTTTAGAGACTGACTATCTGTTACCCTTTCTTTTCCCAGTTTATCAAGTCTTTCACTTATCTGCCTTAGTGTCTCCTTGATTTCGTCCATTGAGTCCTGTAAGCTCCCCTCCTCACGTTTAGCCTCACTGGCCTGCCTACCTCTGGTTGCCATTTGTTTACCGTCGTTGCGTGGGACGCCGTCCGTGAATGTATTTTCGTCCACTCACCGTGTGCACCTCCGAGAGCTCAAAGCTCTCAAAACACATGAAATTTTTACGAAAGAGTTCCAAAAAGTGTATCACGTTATTCCCGATATCTTTACAGACACTTTTGTCGCGAGGTGTAATACGATCCTTTGGATTTTTTGGTTTTGGAGAAGATTTAGTCCTATGCACCCACACACGTCCGCTCGCTTACGCTGCCATCGTCCCCAAGATGCAGTACCTTTCAGTACCTCTCTCACACCTTCTCTCCTACTGCGAGCTAATCTCCCTCGCGGTGCTCAACCCTTCTATAAGCAATACAGTATTTTTCTCTCTGACAAAGAGAATAGACACCGAGTGCATATATTATATACTGGAGCTATACTGTAATGTCCAGGTTACCCATTGTCATTCATTTATCTTACCCGCCTAAGGAAGGGTTAGAAACCTTCATATTTGTGTTGTATTCTCGACCAAGAGAGACTGCTGACGAGTTCACGACCAGAAAGGCGACTTTGCACGGAGTTGGGGAAATTCCTTGCCGTTTCTAGCCGTTTTTTTTCTTTTTATTCTTTATTTTCATTGGGACATTTATCGACTGTTAGTCAGTTTGTTTGTACCTCCGTTTCTAGCCGTTTTTTTTCTTTTTATTCTTTATTTTCATTGAGACATTTATCGATTGTTAGTCAGCTTGTTTGTACTTCCCAACATGTGTGGTTTCTAGCTATTTTACCTTTTAATCAGAAAAGGTATACTTGTATACGAGGCGCTTTGTCTACACGCAAAGGCCCAGCACCCACCAACGCTATTTCTGGCCCCAATAGGCCTAACGATTCACTTCCCGATTGGTATCCAAAATTTGATTCATTGGTCATGGTGGTAGATTTATCTAATCATAGTGTATCGGGAGGTCTATCTTGGTGCCTCGGCGTTGGTGGGTGTGGGCCTACGCTTTAGGACTGCGTTTAGGGAGAGGGAGGAGGTAGCAGCTGTGTTCTTTTTGAGCGCGCTGCCTACCGACCCGGATTATTGTCCGCTCTTTTGGGATATGTCTGTTTCGGAAAACGGTTGATATGTTTTTTTTTCGGCCAGCCGACTGTGCGTTGAATTTCTAATTATTTTCAAGATTTTTTCATAATAATTAGTCGAGAGGTGAATAAATAGAACATTACCATGATTTGGATCTGCGTGGTTGTATTCTCGTTGTAGTTGACTCTACGCAATACTCTTCGCTATCGCTCGCGGTATTACTGCGCGTCAACCACGTGGAGAATACGACCACACAGATCCTTATCATGGTAATATTGTGTATATATATACAAATATATGTAGATTATATTATGTAACTACGATCTTTTATTGAGTGGGATTTCGGCTCATATTCAAAGTCTCTCAAGAGAGATTCCGAGATTCCTTCCTAATGGTAGACGTATGAGGTCAAGTGGGTTTTGGGTCTTTACATAATTCTATGGTTGGGGAGGAGGGCCATGTGGGTGTTATCAATGACAAACCTTCTTACACTACTGATGACTCATTCCAGAATTCAATTACTTCTACTTCACTGTTTACTATAAAAAAGGAAACGTTTCGCAGAAGGGCCTCATCTGTGGTCAAGTGAAAAAATACGCCGTTTAAGACAAACTTACTGCAGTTCCTATGAACTGTGTATCCCTATGTGGTTTATCTAGACTTGCTCAAGTCTTCGATTTTGAATATCTATTAAGTCAATTAGGATAAAATACCTCACCAGAAGTAACCTTTCTCTGCCAAGCCTGAGTCCTGACGATAAGGGTGAGGTAGGAGAGACGTAGGGTTAGCATTTTTGTGAATCTTTGTTTTCCATGTTTCTATATGAAAAGATAACTTAGTATTTGTTAAAACTTACTTTAAAATTTCGACGATTATCCATCCTCGTAGTCAGAGGCAATTGCGTACGGTATATCAATTCCCAAACTGACCTGTCTTCGGACCAGTCACACAACAGACACATAGTCACCTCCTAAGAGGTGAAATTATGCCTGTGCGCTAGACATTAAACACTCTCTTGAATGTAAAATTTCTCACGCTACATTGTCAGGCTAAAAAGAAGACCAGGAAGAAATTCCTGCTAAATGCAAGAGCAATGCGCAGTGTTTTCCATAACACTGGCAACAGAGACATTTTGACTTCCTAAAGGAGTATAAGATTTTCGATAAGATATAAACTAGGAGAGTGAGCTGCCTGGATCGACCAGCCAGTATACCCTGTAATTCCAGCAGGATAAACAGAATCCTATTGTAAGAAGATATCCGATTCCTGTCTGAAGCAGATGCCAGAATATCATGTCGCTTAGCTGTCGGGAGTAAATTTAATAGACTTTTTTCCCCAGGCCAGTGTCTCACCTTATCTGCTTGGCTACTCCTGCAATGTTTTCTTTAGCATTGGACGACTGAGTGTATAAGATTATTTCCTTTGAAAGAGCGGCGATTCCATCGTATTCTATGGTAGTCCGGGCTCCAATTTGGTGGCTTATTTATAAAGAAACTCGCGAGATGAAAATAACTTGGTCCGTTCTCGACCAAGTTTTACCGTGGAGTAATTCACAAAGCGAAGCTGAGTGAATTAACTAGTGGATCAAATCCGGTGGCCAAGTTAATTTCATTGAGTGGGTTTCTGAATTTATCTCACCCCGTATAACATCATTAATCAAAAAAAATAAATCACCCAATTAGCTATTGAGTATTAGATACATTGCTTGTACGACTGTGGGGTATGAATTCCTAACGTTAAGGCTTAAGCAGATGGAAAAAAATACCAGGGTGAGATAAACATTTATTATGCCTCAGTATTACTTCAGATTTCGTTAAGAGAATAGAAGCAATGCGCACGGGTAGGAGATATACACTGGTATAGGCCTGGCCACTATATGCTTATCTTCCTGACAAAGCAGTTATCAACAAGGAGTTCAGACAGCCGAGATTCGTTGTTACAATGCTCTAGTATGTTTCAACAGCCCTATCTTGTGTGACACAATAGCCCTGCGCTCACACCCACTCTTCACACTCTAGGTGTGAATGTATTGACTTTGCATAGCCATGAAGCCAGACCAAGCGATGGCTTACTGAACAATGCACCACAAGGCGGCGCTGAATAAATCAATTACGATCCGGAGAAATGCGGTGAGAAACAAAGTTTGTGCTGACAGATTTTGAAAATGCATATCATATGCATATCGGGCGGATGATTTCAGAAATGGAATATACCATGCTGTCATAGTAGATAAAGTTATAGATTAAAGCGTGACCTGCAATAGATTTAGCACTATGAATGTGCTCAAAACACTAGGTAGCGTACGGTTTGCCCCTGCCCCTTGATATTATGGGGTAATATGTGAATTTAGACAGCTTTGGGTTTATCAGAATTGCCATTTTATGCAATGTTTTATCCTTTTACATATAGGGATTGCAGGCGTTCTTTAACATGTCTAACCATGATAAAGTAACAATATGACCTATCTAAATTAGGTAGCATTATTATTCTGAATCCTTGGCATATCATTACCTGTAATTATCTCATTTCGAGGACGATTTATCAAAGAATAGAAAACTTCCCAGATACAATACGGTTTTGCCTCTTAATGTAGTCTTCCTGGTGGCATAAGGCCTGGAACTCACCAACGCTGACACAAAAATTCAGACCTCCCAATGCACCCCGGCCATCATTTAATTCAATACAATTGCACGCCGTAGAGCGCGTCATAAAGTGGCTATATATGTGTGTGTAGATATGAAAAACACCTTGGATTGCATAGGTCATAACCACCATAAAGGGACCAGTATGGAACCATATGGGATTGGTTTGTAATTCCTAGACTAGAGTTTCTCTCGGATCGTCAGAAAAAATACCATAATGTACCATATTTATATATATTCAATTGGTCGATTTTGTCCGACCATATTCCGTAAAACATTTTCATCCTTTCAGATATGCTGTGAGCCAGTTTATTAGCTTAGGGCCAACACCAGCCTCCGCCTGCTTAAAAAGTAGAATCTCAAGACCTCTGCAATTAAAGGCCTTTTATTATATTGTAACGATCACGTATGGAATGACAAGAACACAGAGAATTGAAGTGCCCAAGCGTTAAAGTCGTTGTACTGTAACAATGAACATGTACAATAAATCATCTGTAGTCAAATAATCTATAGATCTGATCTACACTACAGTACAAACAGGGTACCGTCGGTACCGACTGGTGACCGCACTCATAGAGCTGGTACACCAGACTGACTCGACTCGGCCGCGCTCTCTGTATTTATAGCCAAGTCGTGACGTCATCAACGGTCCACCTGTGTCTTCCGCTCTGGAGTTTTTTTTAGTGAAAAAAATGTTTTATTTCTGACGAAAATACAGTTCCCATAGCAAGACTAGCTGTGCGCTTCCACTGAATCCGTCCACATGACATGCAGAAAAATACACAGAAAAATGCGGAGTGAGCGGAGTGAGCAGAGGGCCGCCTCCACCTCCGTTCTCCCCAACAACGCCTCCCCGCTACAATATCTACATATAGAACTATTGCGATGTTATCCTCATTATAAGCTTCTAGCAGGTATTGACTCAATTTAAGTGGGTTTTTTCACCATCGGCTGTGTTAGGAAGTGTTTTTGCCTCGTATCTGTAACTTAATTTAATTCAATAACTGCTCCTCCTGTACTTCTCATTTATCTAAAGCTGAAGTGATGTTCACTATGATAGTTACTTTTTTCCAGAACATTATTGAGTTGCGTATGAACTACCCGCTTCAGTAGCTTACCTGGAAGGGAAAGTACATACTCCGGGCGCCAGTTACCTATTGATTGCAGATTACCTTGCTTAGGCAACAGAGCAATTCCCCATTTTCTACTGCTGAGAGAAACTGCTGCTTGTAATCAGGCCTATAAACAATTTCTTAAAAACAATCTACTGAATATATAAATGACACCTTTAATTGCTACTTTTTACATTTGGAACTCCCTATGATTTAAAAGTCTTGATAGTTTATAATATCTTCAGAACTTTCTCATTGTTTACATTAACGCATTTATCCCAAAACCGTTAATGCTTTCCCTGGAAATATAATGGAGCATATATTTAATGGAGAGATCGTCATTTAGCTTTTTACCAACATTACAGAAGAAATCGTTGGCATACTTTTTTATTTCCTTCTAGTACAACCCTGGATCAGAGGCATGTCTATCAAGCTGTTCTAAAATGATTAAACTTTCTTGATTACATTTGGTAGAGAAAGATTCTTCTGGCTGTGCCTGTATACTGAAACCTGGCTATGTGCTGTCAGATATGATAACTACCGCATAACTCAAAAGTTACTTGATATTGATAATGGACGTAAACTCTTGAAGGACTTTTACTTACATTCCATTTAAGCCAGTTCCCAGGTGAACCTTTTAGCGAGTCAGACGGAAGAAGAGTACTTCCTTGAATCTACTCCCATTTTGTAACACAGACATTAAAACTAACGACCTATTCCACGAAGAGCAGGGTACATTTCAAACTGCTCGAATTCTGTCAAACTTTGATTATATTAACATAACTAACCGCTCTCACATGTCACCCAGTCTCACACTGACCCACCACCCAGTTTCACATGACTTACCTCAAAGTCTCACTGACTCGCCACCCAGTCTCACACTGACTCATCACCCAGTCTCACACTAACTCACCATCCAGTCTCACATGACGTACCTCCAGTTTCACTTCCTCACCATCCAGTCTCACATGAATTACCTCCAGTCTCACATACTCACCATCCAGTCTCACATGACTTACCTCCAGTTTCACTTCCTCACCATCCAGTCTCACATGAATTACCTCCAGTCTCACATACTCACCACCAAGTCTCATATGACCAATCTCACACCACACACATAATAGCCAACGTCACACTGTCTCAGCAGTCAGTATAGAGCTGTCTCCCCAACAGGTAGATCCCTGACTGTTTTGTTCAATCGTTGCACCTTCTGACTCTCCAGTGTCATGTTGAGTCTCATCAGTCTCTGTTTCCTAAATCCACAGAGTAAACCTAACCCAGTTTTATACTAGGCTATAAGCTGATGTCACAGCGTTGTCTCTGGGATGAAACTATAATCCGTCTTTCAGAGAATCATAGTTCGGAACCACTTCCATCCTGCGAGTGTATCTGATTGTATTTGTAATAGGATTACCCAAAACTACATGCTACATATGTGTATAATTTCTTCGTTCCATTGGACTTCCATACGGAATACGTGGTGGGGAAAGAGCTCGACGCTAGGCCCCGTGAAAACACCTACATGCTACATATGTCAGTCAGGGAACCATTGACATCACTAATCATATAAGCTATATTATGCAGGTTATATGAATTCATATGTCCTGAGGTTCTGGTGGGAATATAGTCAAACGTCTTGGGATGGAGTATGCCTATGTAGGGGTCGGGTTAGTCGAGCAGTGGTGTGTTCGGTTTACGTTAGAGGACACCGATGCTGGGGGCCGTTTCACTAGTGGGGTGGTATAAGCGAGACCTAGGCCCGCAACAGTGCCAGCAACAGCGATACCAACAGTGACAATGACAAGTTCCCGTTTCATCAGTGCTCTCACTGTTTAGGTGAGACCAACTCTCACTGTTGGCACAGGTCTCGCTATGCACATGCATTTGACATTCGAATTTATTCGTCAACGGGCCGCGATGACGTAGAATGCCACGCCTTCCCATAGGAATTAAGCAATGAAATTTTTACACGAGTAAGGCATATATATCACCTATAATCGTACCAAATATGAAGAATATCGGCCAAGCCGTTTTGAAGATATCGACGTTTGAATTTGGTTGTAGCAAATACTGCACTTCCCGCCGGCCTCCGGGGGGAGACTAAAAGAATGGCCGAAACCCCCACCGCACTACGGAGGGAGTGAAAAGAACATCGACTAACACGAACGCACCGAGGGAGTAAAAAGTTCAAACGCCGATACCTTCGGAACCGCTATGCCGATTTTCTTCATATTTGGTACGGGTATAGGTTATATCATTGCCCTCCTCTGACATAAACAAAACTCTAAACCCAACAGCGACAGGGTCTACCCTGTCACTAATAATGCCTCAACAGTGATAGTTACAGTGAGACTAATTTTCTAGTGAAATGTACTCTCTCACTGTTGGTCTCACTCCTTACCTGACTCATGTTCACGCTTGACTGCACCTTCTAATGAAACGCAAACTATCACTGTGGTCTCACTAGGACAGCTTACCCTCCTAGTGTAACAGCCCTCTGATGTCTGTTTTGCGGCGTTCCCGGTGGGTCCGTGAAGGAGAATCCGAGAAGAAACAGAACCGGCGGACCGCTACACCCATAAGCCATTCTCCACTGGACGCCTATTCGCCATTCTCTAGTTACGAACCACCAATCAATTTTTAGGTTATAACGTCACCAGATTGGTGAATGGAAACAGGCATGCAGAGAAGTGGTCACTGATTTTTAGACAACATGGTGCAGTCGTTGGCCACCACCGAACAACTTTTAGGAGAATTAAATTGGCTTTATGTGGTGTGGAAAGTAAAAGAACTCTCAACTCAGTAAATGTGTAGGGGGGAGATTTCTGAATTTGAATGCATCTTATATTTTCGACCACCACCCCTGGTGTGTAAAACCAGCTGATAAGGCTGAACATTGAGACAGTCCCTATATTAATATATACCTTCAGGGTCCCTTGGGCATTGAAGGAATTAACAAACAAAAATAATTTAAGATGCGGTAGTATGAGAAAATATGGATACAGAGCCCGTAGGGATGGCTGTTTGAGGTCTTTTGACTCAAAAACACAGCCTGACGCTCTCTAGATGGCCCAGCTTCTGATGGCACTCCTCCATATGGCACCTCCGTATGGCACCTGTAATGATGGTACCCCTCCAGATGGCACTCCTCCACATTGCATTCCTCCTGATGGCATTTCTCCTGATAGCACTCATCCGGATGGCACCCCTCATGATGGCACCCCTCTGGATGGTATTCCTCCTGATGGCATTTCTCTTGATGGCACCCGACCGATGGCACCATGACTGACGGCACCCCGACTGATGGTATCCCTGATGGCACTCTTCCGAAAGGCATCTTTTTTTATGGCACCTCTCCTGATGGCACCCTGACTGATGGCACCACTCAAGATGGTACCACTCTGGATGGCACCCCTCCAGATGGCACCCCTCTGGATGGCACCCCTCATGATGACATCCCTGATAGCACCGCTCCTGAAGGCACTTCTTCCAATGGTACCACTCCGTTTGGCACCCCTTATGATGGCATCCCTCCAGATGGCACCCCTCATGAATGCACCCCTCCTGGAGGCACTCCTCCTGATAGCACTTCTTCTCATGGTACCACTCCAGATGGCATCCCTGATTGCACCCCTCCAGATGGCACCCCTGTGGATGGCACTGCTCCAGATGGCACCCCTCATGATGGCATTCCTCCTGCATTTTTCAAGGCACTAGGCCAGCACTGGTAGCATGACAAGCACACAGATCAGAGTTGAAACCATCAGAGAGTGTGGCCTTGACCCTTTAGAATTGATTCACAGAGGGTTACTAGTAGATATCTGCGGATGCCTCCGGGTGCCTCCGGACCCTCCAGAAATTTAGAGGTCCCTCCAGAAACTCCCGGAGGTACCTCTGGAACTCGCTATGCAAGGACAGGGGAAATCCTACCACTGCCACCAATGTAGTACACAACAAGGACACCAGTTTACTGTATAACTGAGGATCTTTATTAACCACAACTCTCATAAGCTCTAAATCTATACAATGGCTCAGTATTCAAATCCGTTATAAGCAAAGATTCCTAGTAGGCAGGTGGTGTGTAAAAGACTTTCCGGAGGTGGTCCAAGCCCAGTCTGGAAACGGACTGACTTCCGGAGGGTGTCCGGAGGTTTATACAGGACACCTCCAGGGACCTTCTGACATCATTTCTGGGACAAGGACGCCACCTGATGGGCTTGCAGAGTATTACAGAGGAAACCCTCTGGTTGCCTCTGAGTGCCTCCGGACCCTCTGGGCCCTTCAAACATGTCCGGAGGATCCAGAAAGGTACAACAGAATATGCTGTCTCATTGTGGAAGATCTGAAATAGTTAAATGGTTTCAGATAACAGTAAACTTGATTCACGGCAAGAGCCATGTGGTTTATCCCAACCAGTATCGAAAACGAGCATCAATGCTGAAATAGGTCTGTTTTTGCACTCTCACTACTATACAGATTGAATATCCTAGTGGGAATCGGGAAGGAAAGACAACACTTTCACGAATAAAACCACTTTCGTCTCTGTTTTCTGTTTATCGGAGATTATAAGGATAGAAATAACCCTCTTCTAAACCTCTTTAGTGAGGTAAGATTGTTCAACATATAATAGAGGAAATAAGCACAGCAAAATTTCCTTAACGAAAATCAAATATATCGCTAAGTACGATCAAAACAGTCTCATTCATGGAGACAACATATTGCGTTCGAAAGTATATACTCTTATCAAGGGACTTATTCGTAATTGCCTATCTTTTATATGTGTGCAACTTGAGTAATCAAACACCATTGACCTAGGTGACCATACAAAGAACGACTGCTAAATTTACAATTAAAGATTGACTACAGACCTACACACAAAACAGAGTGAATTCATATCTTAGAACAGGTACATACAGAGGCTGGATTCGGCCAATTACTAGACCAATATTATATACATGGAGATATATGCAAGCTACAACAGGTAAAATCCGGTGGCCGGTGGTTAGCGGCGTACGCCGGGCGGCGGATGGCGTGCGCCGGGCGGCTCTGATTACTGCATCGCTCACATGGCGGCTGCCTTCCAGGAAACGGAGAGAGAGCATCTGCCATGTCAGAAACCTTGCGACTGTAACGAGGCCACTGCCAGAGGGCTGCTTATAATAGCAGCAGCAGTGATGGCACTAACAGCATCAACGGCCTACCTGCTACAAATGGCGCCATGCAACGGACGCTTCGTCGACAGGAAATGGCAGCAGTTTGGGTGGGATTTTTTTCAATGAACCAAAGCTATAAGACTGCAGTAATTGTTTGGGTTTGGGGTTTGTTTTATTTTTTGGTGGGGAAGGTATTGTATTGTTAAAATGATATTGTCAGTTTTCCCGAAATATATATAGATATGGCATACAACCATACCGGCAATTTAAAATGTATACTACTACCTTCCAACTTATCATATAGGTTCGGGTTTTCATTGTAATTTCATTTCACCATATAGATTTTTAAAAATCATATTTTGGAAAATCAGACTATTTTTTACATTCTTGAATTACCTTGGAAATATATTCCATAATTGATGGGGAAAAAAAAGATGACAACAGACAGGGTTTTTAATGCAGCGATGGCACTTTTCCACTTTTTATCCTTGTTTTCGTTTCCAGATTATAGTATAATATAAGATAGTATGAAATAGGCCACGCCAATAAAACAGTGTGTTGAACCTCCCTACAGTGTATTAAACCATATTTGGGGTGTTAGACAACCCTAAGATCTAAACCATTCATGATTTTGTTGGAATAAAGGTTTTCTGGAAGGTACTTAGTCAGTAACTAATATAGAAAAATCGTTATTCTACAAAATTGTTGGGGTTGTCTGTTTTGGGTAATTTAGCAGGTTTAAAAAATCCCACCCAAATGGGCACCAAGATAATCGCCATGATTATGCTGCTATCACTATGGTCGTCTCAATACGAACGGATTAATGACGTTAGCCGATGTCAAACATTGAGTTCATTTGAGCCACTCTCCTAGCATAGATCCTTCATACTATTTCCAGTGGCTGCTTGTATCTCTACACCAACCTGCCTGTTTAGGACAAAATCTGTCCCAGTTTTTCAAATATCCTAAATTCTGAGTGTATTGGGTTTTTTGTGTTCTACTTGTAAATAGAAATGCACATATCTATGTGATAAATGATATACACTCATTTTTGTTTTTTGTTATTTCAAACTAGACATGGTCTCTGGGATTACTTTCGTTAGTGGAAAGCAGCCCATGAGTTATTGCGTTTTATTTATCAACATAACACATGTGTTCAATCAATGCGGCAATATAATCCATTGTGGATTCACAATAAACAGTGGTTGAAAGCTGAAAAAGAAACAGCTTGATTGTCTGTGGAGCTCATTTAACAATACATTATTTCCTAACTCATGATTATATATAAGTTGTTTGGCTTTCATAACTTTTGAAGTTGCCTTGTTTTGAATCCGAAATATTGGCTGGTTCCCTTGTCCTTAATGGATACCCGGGGAACCAGCGTTGGGTTGAGGCAGAGATTAGTAAGCGCTAGTGCTGCATAAGATCTCCTGGGAGAGTGCATTTGAGTGGTAGCTGATGTTGAGACCACACCTAACCTTGTAAAAACTTAATTTCAAAGAAGTTGTTGTTATAACTTATGAATTAAGCTTGTACGAGTGAACATAGGTTTATACTTATAGGTCTGAATAGATCATACCTTTTGAACTAACACAACATTGAGTGCAGTCTTTGAATAGATGATAGATAATATGAGCAAGATACAATATCAGTGATGTTATGTATAAATGAATCATTGACTACCCAATCAATATAACAATCAATGGTTTGATAATCCTGTATTTGGATTCATGATTCATATAGGAGGAACTACTCTAATGGAGTTATATTTAGCTACTGAGAATACCCGATCGTGATCAGTGTTGTGTAAAAATCTAGTATAGATAAACAAAAATGGCTTAACTTATGCAATAAAAAAGCTCGAAGTGGGCGTGCTAAACTGTTATTAAATTTGTCTGATATTCTTTATTGGGAGTTCCTGCGTTTCTTTCGTTTTTGAAATAAACAAAGAGTAGCGAAGATATGGGTGTTAGAAACAGAATAATTTTCTAAAGTAAATTATATTGACGTTTATGTCACTGAAAAGTGTAGTACATGTATGCAAATCTAGGTAGCGAGTCAAAAGCAGGAATCAATCAGGGAATGATTTATTTCACACTCCCACGCTACAATTTAATTGTGCTGAAAAGTGACGTGGCTGGTACAGGTCTTAACCCTTTAAGGGCGAATGATGCCTTGAAGCATCAACCAGCCCAGGGCGAAACACTCAAATTATGGGTTTTGACAAATATATGCCCGTCCCCTTGCAGGAAAAACTGCCACCAGCACCCGTCCTTACAGGTTTGCTCGGCCGCAGGCACCCATCCTTAAAGGGTTAACTCTAACAGATACTACCTTTCATTGGGGAAAATCTTCTTTCCCAACTGTTGCCCTAACCATAGTGGATCACTTGTTATGTCAGGATAGGCGTTAAACCTATGTTACTCAATGTTAACCAGTTTGTTACATTTCTCTACACACCAGGAGAGTCTTAGTAGTCCTTATGGATGGGGGAATCAGACGGTTATCAAGATTTCACGTAAAATAGGCTTATCAGGCATCATTTTTCTGTTCTAAGAGATAGATTAGATTGCAAGAATGGATGTGCATCTAGACAGAAGGTGAATATTCACCCAATGTGGCTTCCAAGTGACTTGGGAAACCCCAGTACTTAAGTGATCATCCATGTAAATCCCGCTTTAGCAATGATTAAAACGTCAGTACCGGATTCCCACCCCCCCCCCCCCCCCCCCAAAAAAAAAAAAAAAAACAACAAAAAAACAACAACTAAAAACAAGAAAAACACACACACCAGGCCTGCCACTGGCCCCATATTTCCCCATATTTTTGAGCTTGCCCTATATTCACCAATATTTTTGCAATTTTGCCCTATATGCCCTATATTTTGAAATGATCATTAAAAAAAAGATTATCATGTGGTGCAGAAATCTTGCATTACAATTTTTATGATACACTCCTATCCATCACCTCAGGGCAAATAATCCTCATACTAAATAAAAAATTTCTGACTGACATTGCAGACTTAACTACTATCATAACTAATTAGAAATGTATAAACATAGACAAAATCTCTAGTTAATTCTCATGGGCATACCCAGGATTTTTTCTGGGGGACGGGGGCACATCTCTGAAGATTGGCAGGGGTCCAGCTAAAAATACCCTCCAGGGGGGTACTGGGGCTAGGCCCCGGATGCACTTGGATTTCATAGATTATATAAGTTGTATCCAGGACTCACTTTCATGGGGAATGTTGCCAGGGATCCAGCAGCAAAGATCATCCTAGGGGGTCCAGGGGACAAAGCCCCTGAAAGAATTAGAATGTTATAGATTATACAAGTTGTACCCAGATTTTTGTTTTAATGCCAGTGGTTAGGCCTACACATCTTAGGCTATCTGGGAATATTGATGGGTCTGGCAGCAAAGCCCCCTTTGGGTATCCAGGTGGCAAAGCCTATGGAAACATTTGGATTTTATAGATCATACAAGCAGTTCCTAGGATTCTTTGGAGGGAGGTTACACATCTTAAGTTGTCTGTAAATATTTTTCTGTAAATATTTGCAGGAGTCTAGCTGCAAAGCCCCTTCTAGGGGGTCCAGGGGGCAAAGCCCCCCAAAAGAACTTGAATAATATGCATTATACAGTCTGTATCCAGGGACAGGGGCTTTACATCTCAACCCTTTAACTGCCACACGCCAAAATGGATAGGGAATTGTACCGCCGCACCCCCTACGCCTTTGATTTATACTACCGAGTTCTACTCGCAAATCAACATCAAGAACTTGGGTTGTAACGATTTTTTACAAGCTGTCCCTAGGATTTTGTTTCAGGGAGGGGTTTACATATCTTAAGACATCTGGGAATAGTGCCAGAGGTCTAGCAGCAAAGTCCCTCCAGGGGGTTTAGGGGGCATAACCCCCATGACCACTTTGATTTGTAAAGCTGTACCCAGGATATTTTTCAGGTGGGGGGGGGGGGGGGGTTAGCTTATCTGGGAATATTGGCAGGCCAATCCTTCTCATATCATGTCTATGTGGTGTGGGAAGTAAAAGAACTCTCACCTCGCTGAATGTGTAGGGGTGAGGTTTCTACCTAAATTCATTTCATAGATTCAATCACCACCCTTGTGGTGTAAAATAAACTTGAGAAAGTCTGGTGAGAACCTGCAATGGTTAACTGGACGTTAAATCAAACCAACCAACCAATAATCCACTGGGGTCCAGATGGCAAAGCCCCTGGAAGCACTTGAATTTTATACATTATACAAGCTGTTCCCGGGATTTTGTTTCAGGGAGGAGAGGGGACGGGGTACATTCCTAAGACTACCTAGCAAGATCAGTGGGGGTCCAATGGCAAAGCCCCTCCTGGGTCTTTTTGAGGCAAACCCCTTAGAAGGATTTTACACATCTGTATGCAGTCAGGAAGGCTAAGCACCCCAGAGAGCTTGGCATTTAGAGTCATTTTAGATGACATACAGTAAAACCCTGCTTCTGGGACACCTCACTTAAGGTCACACTCTGCTTAAAGTGACATATTGCTCGGAACAGAATTTTTTATTTTCTTTACTTTAACCTACTTAAGGGGTACGGCCCTGATTGCTACAGTACTCTGGTTTAAAAGAACTATATTTTCAGCATCAGCCCCATATTTGCCCTATATTAGCCCTATATTTTCACTTTCCCTGCCCTATATGGAGCCCCATATTCCATCAAAAGGCCAGTGACAGGCCTCACACACACACACACACACACACACACACACACACACACACACACACACACACACACACACACACACACACACACCTACACACACACACACACACACACACACACACACACACACACACATAAATTTAATTGTTTTTGTTTTTTTTTGGGGGGGGGTGGGGGGCATCGATTACTGAACATAACAAGGGTCTCTACGGGTCACTGTATAAAGTCCGGGAGGCAGGTGATGACACCTGAGTGATGTCACTCCAGAGAGTGCACCGTGCTTACTGCGATTAGGGACGGTTCCAAACTGTCTTTCAATGTACCATCGCTCAGAGAGAAGACGTAATCACGTCTCAAATTAAAAGCAGCCATTTTGAATAAGCAGCTTTTGTTTTACTTTAAATTTTAGTTTTTCTCAAGGCAGGTTTTGATAGCTTTAACATGGTTATTATCATTTCAATACGTAAGACATACGAGATAGCCCATACAACCAGTGTAACCTCTAGTTCTCTCTCACGGACCTCTGTCACATTAGGCCACAGGTACCTCAGGTAATTATCTATGACAGCAGTGGGGCCCTTTACTATCAAATATTCTTCCTCCAATAGGAGATCCTAATATAACTGTGCAAAGGCTTAAGGCTGCTGTAGTGGTGTTAGTATTACTGACAGGCGTCACACTCTCTGAGATTGAAAGAGGGGTGGAACTGAATCCAGTAGCCATGGGCTTTTCCCCAAATGAGCAGTTTTTGTATGAGTTGCTGCACCATTACTGGGCTACCCGGTTCCTGGAAAACGAAGCCACATACTCTGTCTGTCATTACACTTGTTGCCCACACCTCCCTCATCGAACACACACATGTCTTTAACCTTAACTGCCTCCAACACACTCTGGTGGTTACTAATCAAATAGGCGGGGTAGGGATTTCTACCTGTGTCTTTCATTAAAAAAGATTGTCACAATGCAAAAACGTCAGCTTTCGAAGAAGTCATCTCTATCAGTTAGATGTCATGGCTTTAACCTTAACTGCCTCCGAACACAATTACAAAACCTTTTACATTTTTCTGACCAACTAGGATCATGACCTCATATCTGTTGGTCGAGAAACGTGTTATAATACTAATGGTGAATGATTGAAGTGAAGCCCACTCCTTCTGGTTATAAAGGAATACAGACAACTTATAATCCACATCTTTTTTATAATTCTTTTTAATAATTTATAATTCTTTTTAGCGGTCGCTTGCTTTGGCCTGATTGAGGAAAGCCTACCCTTGGAAAGACCGTATATACCTTCCCAGCGATATACCACCCTATGTGAGATCACATGGCAGGTTCATTGTTTTCGGCAAATAGAGAGACCTAGTCACACATAACCAGACTCCTCAAGTTTAGTAAAGAATGGATGTTTATCAAGTTACTTCCCAAAGCAGTCCGGTCCAGATCGCTGCAAAGTACAGTACCTTGGCACCGGAGTGTAAATCCAAGTAAAGCCAGGGAGGCTAGACTTGCACTAGACTTGCCTAACCACCGAGAGGGTTCAGGAAAACCCTGCCAATCTGGCCCCAAGGATTCACTCTTCTCAGAGAGAATAGATAATTACCCGAGGTACTTACCTAGTACTGAAGGGGAATTGATGTTCCTACGAGCCTAGGACACTGTACTGGTGCCCTAGGATAACAAGGATGCCTGCTGACCTACTTTGAACCTGGCCTATATATAAGCCGAGTTACATAACTCCCGTAACGACCCCGTAACACCTGCGTGCACGTGCTCACCTGAATCACTACACAGCAGGGACTGACATCCCATGCCCTCTATCGAAGAGCGAACACACCACCGCTAGACTGAGCCGACCTATATATGCTACATTCTTTTGGTCAAAATAGTGGCAGAATCATATTCCCCATGTAATGATTGACCAACATGGCACATTTCATTCAGTAGACTCTCTAATGGCCTTTTTGAGACTATACTCTTCTACTAGTTTCCATGTCATGCAGATTTGCCATACAAATGTCCAGTTAGTGTATCATTATGTGGCTGCTTTGGTCATAGATAAAACCTTGTGATGGTTGCCATGGGAACAATTGAATGGTTTCAAAAAATGGTGGTACCTATCAATGCTGTCTGTTATTGCTAAATTTATCAATTTGTATGTGTCATTCATAAAATTATTCTTTTTATCCAACTTTAATAACCATGAGAAAACCAAAAGTGGGGGTTCCCCCACAAATTGGAATGTTACCATGGCAACAGTTCTTCCAAGAAAACAGAAAAGGGCATATTTCCATACTGTACACTTTTGGCCAAAGAATGATCAATTTTACCGACAGAAAAATGTATTTATTCACCTTTTCTTATAAAAGTATGTATTATGTGTCAGTATGTATTAAATTTTGTTTTCCTTCTATTACCATGGAAACGAGTATGATGCTACACTTTTTGGAACAAACGAGTATCAGATTCAGATTCCTGAGGTCATAATTGACTAATATGGCAAGTTTCAGCCAGTAGACTTTCGGGGGTCAATTTTACCCATTTTTAGGCCATTTGCTCCTCTACTAATACATTTACATTCCCGAGGTATACCATATGGGCAATTCCTCCGAATTCATTGGACTTGCACTGATTGTTCTGACCTTACGAACAACTGTATTCTTTTTGAAAAACACTTCATTCAACTATTTTGGAGTTCCTTTGTGAAACGAGGAATTTCTAAAAGTTAAAGAAACAAGAAAAAGTGTTGTTGCCAGCTACCTTGACCTGTATTGCCAGCTAGCTTGACCTGTGACCCATATCTGAATATCAGGTATCAGTTTGATACTTCTCAGCTTGCTGGCATGATTGGTATGGATTAAGGATGTGTTCCACATATTAGGCATTAGTTTGATGCTAGGCTTGCCTCTGCCTGCGAACTTGGGATTTGTATGCATCGATGAAAGCTCTTCAATTTTCCGCTAAATGCTGCGGTTAACTGAACAATGAAGGTAAAGAAAGATAAGTGTTGATGAATGTATGTATATACCACACTCTGGTGCTAAAATTCTGGCCAAACTACCAAAACATTTGGAATTTTTGGTCTCCAGGTTTGCAGTACTTGGGTATTGCCCGGGATCTCTGACCATGTCCATTGCGGTGGAGGCGCAGAAGTAGTCAACGCGGGAATATGTAGGCTGAGTGGAACAGTGGGGAAGCACCCTGGCTGGTGGAAGAGTGACCATATGACTATTTCAGCCAGCCAATGGCCAAGCCCTTCAACAACCTCGAGGTGAATCTCCCACACCTTCTGTCAGGGACGGATTTGAGGCGGCAACCAAGCCCTGGCGCCTGCCATGCCAGTGTTGGGGGCACGGGCAAGGTGTTACACCAAGAAGGTCGTCACCAGCTCTAAGCCAGATCTGTTGGCAAATGGTGTGTGGTTGGTGTACCTCAATTTCCCCTAGTTGGTAGAACACACCCTTTAGTGATGTGCCCATAAGATAGTAAACAAGTCAGAGCTTTGTATCAATCTAGCACGGCTCCATGCCGTGAAAATTAGATCTGCTCAGAAATTACTTGTTGTGCAATCGTTGCGCCTCTTTTACATATATACAAACGTAATTTGTTAATTCTTCCATAGTATGAACACCAGCAGTACCACACGTGCCTGCCCCAGCGGCCACTTTTCACTCTCTTGGTTTTGGTTCTATGTCACATGTGGAAATAGATAAGACTCAACGCATGGTTTGAGAGATTTTTTCTGGGAACCGGAAAACTGGGGAAAAATGCTTTTGGTAGTAGTGGGCCATACGTTCTCAATAGGTACTTAGGTAAGTAATATCTCTACTGTAGGCATAATATTATGCCTGGCTCACCTGTAGCCGTGATGTTTCAGTCTTAATATGTGCTTGGTTATGGCTATGGTCATTATGGCCCATATTTGCAACAGTAGAAATAACTTACTATACCATTCTGTGCCTGTGCCACGTCCCGTTCTTGTGCTTCTTGCTTGCTCTGTTTTATTGGATGGATAAAGTGTATAGTTCTATCATTGTGTCTTTTGTTCTCGTCGCAGGTCAGCCAGACATCGCCTTGTAGTTCGCCCGTTGGTCGCGGTGGGGCGCTGCTGGGCGTGCCTCGGGGCAGCGTGTACCCTGGTTTCCTGCCTTCCAACATGGTTGCTACCGCGTGCCCCACCATCAGGGAATCACTCAGTGAGCTGCTTAGCGGACCGGACTCCATCAAACTACTCAGTGAGGTCAGTCTGTCTTGTACTCCCAAACTCTCCTTCTTGTTTCATTTTGGTTACCGTGGTTTGGACACAATCCTAAAGATACCAGGAGGTATTTTTTCGTAGGCCTGAAGATGCCTGGAGCCGTACGTCTCCAGGTATGTGTAGCTTATCATTTATATAAGAACAACTTTGAATATAAAATAATTACATTTTTTACGATCTTTTTTTCACCATAAATAGAAAACAATATTAGCATTCTAATTTACTGTGGGTTAGAATATTGTAAACAAGGAAATCCTGGGGTCCATGGTGGATACTTGCAAAATGCACAACGTGACATCAGTGACATAAAGGTGCAGGTCTCTAACAGGTCCTTTGATATTACGCTGATAGGATGAGTGTGTGACGCGATTGCTATGGTCCAGGAGTAAAAGAGGTAAACTCTCAATTCTTGTTTCATTCTATTTACAGTAGCTTGACACCAATGCTATGGTAATTGATTTCATAGTACCAGAGAAACATCTTCATTATCATCATTTTTCGGTGCACAGTTTTTCTCGTCTTGTGAAGGTCCGTAAATAATTATGTACCTGTCGAATTGCTACACATTTTCCAATAACAGTGGGACAGAGCGGAAGAACGGCCTGGCCGAGCTCTGAAAATGTATTAATTACTTACCCGAATAAAATTGTCCAAATAAGAACAATGTAATGAGTTTTAACTAAAGCATGACCGATCTCATTCTGTATTTTTTAAAAGTTGACCACAAGACTTATTTAGTCACGCTATGGGAACTCAACTCTATGCAACTCAAGTGAAATTTGATCTTGAAATTGAGCTTCTCTCTTTGATAACTTCATCGAGAGTAACTTGTTCAGTACATTTAACAAAACGGGTAGCTCATCTAACAGCCATTAGATTCTTCCACCAAACTTCGTTTTTTTTTCAATCAGTGCTATTCTTGAGATACATGTATATCTGGAGAGAATTTTTTTTTTTTTTTTTTTTTTTTCAAAAGCAGCTTTATTTGATTACTTTTTGTTTACAATCCGTTGACATCTAAGTACATGAGTGACGATTTAACTCGTAGTTGGCATTTACATACATGAGAACAAATATACATCAGATGAGCTGCAATATTTTTGGCTTTTTGTTGGTTTCCATAAGGTGTCTGAAAAGATTTGGGGACATAGGATCCCTGGACACTTGACAGTTGACATAAAGGGACAGAAAAAGGGGATCCTTTTACTATACAAGAATCAATATAAAGCAGATAGACACACATATAACATGAATACAAGAGGTTTGAGAGTAGACAGTTCAGATCATTGTTGCATATATAGTGTGATTATTTTGACATTTCTCATGCACAGGTTTGTTTGTTTTGCCATACATTTTGCTCAAGTGAATACAATTGGTGATACTCAGGCTTGAAGATCAAGGACCTTATTAGTTACATTTTCCGTGTTAAATTCACCCATTTCTTAGCTTTCTCAGGGTTTTTTTCTAGTTCACATATATATTTTTCAATATAGAGAGATCTTCTGAATTCAAGTGACCATGAATACAGGTTTAAGTCATTGTTGTGAAATAGTTTTTGACGGTATATATAAAATTTAGTGAAATCATTTATATAATACAAAATATTGCAGTTCTCTTGGTCTTTCAAGGACTCTAGAGAACCTAGAAGTCTGAAATTGGTATCCATTGCAAAGTGAATATCTGCAATATTGTAAAGCCATGAGGAAATACTTCTCCATAAGGCACGGGTCTCAGGGCATTCTAGGAAAAAGTGAGATAGGCTGTCTGTTTCTTTACAATATGAGCATTGGTCTGAGGGAATAATCTTTCTTTTACATAAATAGGAGTTAGTGGGCACAATACGGTTGATAATTCTAAATTGAAGGGATTGCAATTTTGTTTCCCTAACCCATCTATGTATATTCTTATAGATGGTTGACCATGTAGTGACATTGAAAGTCAGATCTTCCAGGTCTTCTTCCCATCTAAGTTGGGCTGTCGGTTTCTTAGCCGTTTTGGATAAAAGAAGAGTATATATTTTCTTATTAGAAGCTGACATGATATTGATAGCATTTCCATAGGAGTCATTGATAAACAGGGACATGGGATCCCAGTTCTTTTCTTCAAATGTAAAATTATTAGTCCAGGGTATAGACTTATGGATTCTCCATAAGTCCAGGAATGTGCCTGATACTTTGTAATGATTTTTGATTTCAGATATATTCATAAACCTGCCATTTGTTATCACATCACGGATCTGTCTTATACCCGCCTTTTCCCAAGTCTTGTAGTATAGAGGTTCTTTCCCAGACACAATTAACGCATTACCCCAGAGGCCCTCATACCGTCTCTCTTCCTCCGTCACAGGGGGAGAGAGGTAGAGAGAGTCTCTGAGGGATAGAAGGTCTGTGTAAAACAGGTCATGATTTAGTAGTTCATTGGGGAGATGGACAGTTTTTACCAAAAAGAAGTCATACATTGGGCTGGTAATGCTATATAAATCTCTGAAGTACAGAGTCCAATGATTGAGATCATCCAAGATTAATCTTCTGATCCATTTCAATCTCGAGGTTACATACATTAAAAGTAGATCTTTAAGATTTAAACCTCCTTCATGTACCTTCATGCACATAACATTGTGTGCAACCTTGTTTATTTTACTGTTCCACAGGAATTCATTTAGAAATTTAATTTCTAGTGGGGAATTCAGCCATTGAAAGTCACGAAATCAACACACAGAAATGTTTTCAAATACAATCGAAGAAGCTGAAATTGCAGGGGCTTCCTGGGCATCTACTCCCTTGGGTCCCACCGGTGTGCTGGTGATATTCCGTTGGTATATCAAGAGTATCGTCCGTGATTGTCCAATTGTTTAGGGTTTAGGGAAAGAATAATTCCAAGTCTTATTAACTGCTAGTGAGTCGTTTCCGCTTGGAGAGTGATCTTCGCAAAATCCAGATTATCCCCTGTTTTAGAGAAAGAGGGAATAGCACATGTTCATAAACGCATTAATATCTTTCATGTCATTATGGGGCAAGGAAATATAAAATATGATACGTTACATTCTCTTCTCCCGGATCCCCATGAAATCATTTTATCATATCATTAACGCTTTTTTATATTCCTTGTGTTTGTAGAATAAAACGAAGGCCCTGTGTGAGTACTACAACAAATTGATTCCTGATGACAAGAAGGTTTTCCTCCAAGTACTGGCCACAGACTACGGCGTTGACCAGGGTGCCATCTTCCAACTCGTTAGAACCATGCACATGTCCCAGGTACTTTCTTCTACCTCTCAACTATGAACATGTATTTACTTGTGGCTTTACTACCTATTGACTATTATCATCTACCTGTATGCGAATGTGTCACATTTCCGGGTCAGGTATAAAGATTTTATGCATCACTTAGTCTATCCCTCCATACCACGTGACCTATGGCTGAATTTGTAATACCGTAAGTAATAAAATGGGGTTTATAATTATTTCCAAGTACATGTGTATGAGCGGAAGATGTTCTAGGTATTCCGTATTGTATGGTACGACCCTCTTCTTTAAACTTGAGACATACAAGTATCGGCTTGTTTCAGAGGTATGTTCTGTAATGCCCTGTAAAATGACTCCGGAATGCCTCGAATGGATCTTTTTTTCAAATACAGTATAACCCTGTCTCCATATAGTTCTCTCACTTCTTATTAACATATAATGTCTCATTAGGAGCTTCAATACTGAAATGATCATGACTCATGACTCAATTGTCATGACTCATTGGAGAACAATGTGTAAACTGATTCAAGAAAATGTTTGTTATTATTTCGGTTTGACCTGTAGGTCAAGACCGAAATATATTAGGGGAGACGGGGAACGGTTTTTGCGGCTTAGATTATAATACATTACAGTAATATATTCTGAATAATTATAGCCTCGATACCCTCGATACCGGGTCCGCACCCGGCGATACCGGGTCCGCACCCGGCGACAGTAGTGTATTTTTATATATTGTGCAGGCACCCGTTATGGTTCAATGAATACCTACTAGCGGGTGGGGCTTGCTCTGGTCAGATGTGGTCCGCACCTGGCGACAGTAGTGTATTTTTATATATTGCAACAGGCTTCCACCTCTCTCCCTCCCTCCCTCCCTCCCTCCCTCCCTCCCTCCCTCCCTCCCTCCCTCCCTCCCTCCCTCCCTCCCTCCCTCCCTCCCTCCCTCCCTCCCTCCCTCCCTCCCTCCCTCCCTCCCTCCCTCCCTCCCTCCCTCCCTCCCTCCCTCCCTCCCTCCCTCCCTCCCTCCCTCCCTCCCTCCCTCCCTCCCTCCCTCCCTCCCTCCCTCCCTCCCTCCCTCCCTCCCTCCCTCCCTCCCTAGCGGGTGGGTCCTGCGGGTGCCGATACTAGACACGTTCGATGGAATCAGGTGAAATAGGTCACCAGCAAACCCGCACAGGTCAGATGTGGTCCGCATCCGGTGACAGTAGTGTATTTTTATATATTGTGCAGGCACCCGTTATGGTACAATGAATACCTACTAGCGGGTGGGACCCGCTCTGGTCAGATGTGGTCCGCACACGGCGACAGTAGTGTATTTTTATATATTGCAACAGGCTTCCACCTCTCCACCTGGAAATAGAAACTGATGGTGTACCATGTAATGTTTTTCTTACCCGCACTTTCGAGACTTAATAGCACCACCCAAACAGTACAGTATTGCAAGACTATTGTAAGACTGTTGCAACTTGTACTGGAGTTTTAAATTTATCTTATTTGGACTGATTTAAAAAATCTATTTCTTTTTTATTTCTTAGAACATGTATACATTACTTGTTGAAACCGAAATCATGGCAATGCCATGCCAACTTTTAATCCTTGTTACACTTATAATGTCTGTTATAAATATACTAACATTTAGGTGTTAAGCCCCATCATTCCATGGCCTCCTTTTCCTATGTTGTAATTTTATTTAGTAGCTAGATTTCTGTTTTCTGACCCCTATTACTTGCTCCAATCTTGAATATACATGTATGCTATACAGATGTTAAGTTTATCTCAAACCTGCAAGGTTTGATATTTCCTCCTTATCTGGAGAATTATCAAACAAGACTCTAACAGGAGAACAGTCTTTTATAAATTTGATGCTACTTACGTGAGTGTTTTGCGAGCATGCTTTTACTTTTGAATTTTGTTACCCCACCCCCTACCCCTCAGTGTGTACGTACTTTATGTATGGCCCCTTTCCACGTATAAAACAAAGGTATTGCTAGAACCCTATTCCCACCATAGTGTGAAAGCAATGTCTAAATACTTTTGGGTAATAGAGAAACTGGGCTATCATGCCTTGATGCATCTCAGCCAATGAAATGATGTGAATATCTTGATAATATTTTCTCAAACTATGTAAAACTATATATGATTAATAATATGTGAAATCCGAATTATTTTGGATTACCATGGAGTTGTGATGCATTGACGTAACGCTGGGTCTTGTCAAAAGCGCCAGCCTACTACAATAGGCGAAAATGACACAACGGAGGCGTATTTCAAAGGTGCATTTTGCAGAATAGCGATAGCATTAGATAAATCGTTTTGACTCCCTATTCTATGGGTTTTTTGAAGGTGAGCTTTCCATCAATAATATTGCTTTGTTATGATGGTATGAGTATTTAGATTTTATCAAGGTATGTATTCCAGCATAACCAAAGTAGAGGAATCTGTTTGGATCATAGGCATTCGATGGGACATTAGAGAGCACTGAGCATACCACGTTTCTTCGGTCATCCACTAGGGGTCTAACGGGGATTCCAAATATTTTAGCAAATCCTTTGCCCCGCTTGAATGCCAAGCGTGACAAAAGTTTTATATAGGTAGTAAAGATGAACAAGGTCCATCGAGGCATCCTCTGAATCATCGATAGTTCATTGATCCCTATATCTCTGTTGAAATTGAATTAAATTAAATATCGTACATAATGTAAAAAGACGGTATATATACGTAATAAATTCTTATTTGCAATTAGTTAGTGGTGTGGTAATAATGTTGATTAGTACGGAGTGGTAATATATATAAGTATGGGAGGTGTGCTGCCCAAGATGCATGGCGGTTCCCATATGAGAATGGCGATGTCCTGTATGTGGCCGTATGGTTTGTTGTAGGATCGCGTGCCTGCCACCTTGTTAAGACTGGAAGACCGACTTCGGCATGCACTCATACCGCGCTACCAGCAGCTCTTCACTCAGATTTCACGACTCGACAACGGAGTCAAGTTCCTCGTAGACTTCAGAACGGATATCCTCGTAAGTAGCAGGCCAAACAATTTTTTTTTTTTAATTCCATTTGTATTTTTTGACTCAACAAAAAAAACCAATACAATCATATATATGTAGAATCTTCTCACGAGCCGAAGCATTTGCGATAACTGATATGTCCAAAAGATGCCAAGGTATTCATACGAAGAGACTTTGTGAATCAGCTCGATATTTAATGTTACAGATACCTGTGCCATTTGTTTGTAATAACATATGTTTATTTTCTCCCTTGTCCAGGCGTTGATGCACTCACGGTGCGTGGAGCAGGATAATGCCTACCTACAGTCCCTCAACCAGTGCCTACGTGAGCTCCTGTCTCTCTGGTTCTCCGTGGGCTTCCTACAACTAGAGCGTATCACATGGGAGTCACCTTGCGACATGCTGCAGAAGGTAACGTCCGCATTCTGGTATCTAAAGGCAGAGCACTTAATTTATCTTGTCATTCACCCATGAATTGAACGCTGGATAAATCATTAGATTTAATCATATTTAATGTTTGCTTAATGGTTGTCTTCAATGAACATTAAGCACATTTACACCAAAAATGTGGCGGTCAACCTGCCAATTTTTGAGGTAGAGATGGTTTCATGATAACATTATGTTAGAATGTACTTTAACAGGTTATAGTAAATGTATAGTATTACACATTTAAGTGCTATATTACACCGCCCTAGTTTTTGCAAGAATTGGAGAAGCCCATATTTTTCATTACATTACCTGTATGATTTACCTATAGTGTTAGAACAAACTGGACTTGCATTTTACTCATTTGTTATCAGAATAAGCAACAAGGAATATATTGTATGGATTTTATAGAAGATATCTCAATAATAGAATATAAATACAGAATCATTATAATTCGCTTCTCTCTCTCTAGCAATGTATTTTAATATTTCTATATGTTATATAATGATGATGGTAAATAAGAGCATCGTCATGAGGCTACTGTTTTGGGGAGGGTAAACATCCTTTAATGTGCTTGGAGTGATTAAGGTGCTGGATTGAAAGTGTTAATGGACCTTTTCTATTTTTGATTTTTCTTTTTGTTTTACGTTTTACTTTATATTCTAAGCAACAATGTTTCATTTGTCTACAACATAAAACTGCAGAATGTTGACAAGTTTCCGACTGGGGGGAAATTATATGTAGATCTATATAGGACGAGGCGACATCCGTTCCCTGTTCTGATGCTACCTTGAATGACAATTAAAGGACTGTACCTAACCACCGTAACCTTGTGCACTGATGAGTGTGACATAAAAAGATGGGAAATTATATGTATTATACTTGTTATCTCGTAACTGTCTCACGTGGAAGGGAAGATATCACTGAAGTATTTTTCCATCTCGATGGGGGTAGTTATTTTCAGCCTCGTCAGCTTCATATCTTTTTTTCTTGCCCTGTCCCGACAAGTCGACACCTTATCATTGCCTTCCTATTATTGCCGCTGCGATATTACGTTGTACACCTTCTTGTATTCGGCATGATACTATATTGCAACTCATTTAGAACTCTTATTGCACTTATTGCACTAAACAAAGTCCCCTTGACAATGGACAGTAAGCCCACCCGACCCATTGAATATAAGATTCAAACTATGGTCCTGCAGTAACTTGAAACTTGAAACTGTAGAAGTATACTGATCTTGATGTTAGCTGGTCATGCTACAATTGAATGTAACTGGCCTTAAGGAAGACAGGTCATGAACTTAAGAGGGTAACAGTATAAATTAACAAATGAAAAAAAGACCACTATGAAGACAAGTAGATATTTTCCTCCTGACCTTCTTTTAGGAATCTTTTATGATGAACAGGCCACTCGCTCATTGGTGTCGGCCTATGGTGGTCGTATGGCCTAAAGGGCTGGTTCCACGGTATATCTTGTTATATCTTACATTGTCGCGGTGTGTCGTACCTCCGATGTTGCGAAACGTAGCATGTGATGTCATATGTCTATTTTGGTGCTCCCCCACCACGATACCTCAAGACACATCGCGGCAAATATGGCCCCGATTATTTAAAACCTAGCCAGATTCAGCAAAACAATCAAATGGTGCCTAATCTCGCTATATCCTGTGTGTTGTTGGAATCACCACTTTAGCCTGCTAAAACCTGATTATATAGATTTTGCCTGTTACCCGCCGGCAGCACATGTATGGCCTATTTGGTGGAACACAACCTTAAGGCTCCATATAACCGAAAATAGGCCTGATACCTCGCCGGGCCTATCCATACCTCACTTTGGGCTATTAAACGATGCTCGCCAGTATAATAGAATTGTAATAGAGCAGCTACATCCAAACCAGCTCTAAGATCTGGTCCCCTTGGTCTACATCTGGTGCTGCTCCTGATACCCTGGCAGTGTAGAGGGGTTCGTTTCCGGTCTGAGACGGTGGCCATGACTTTAAAGAACCCGGCAAGAGTTGTCACCCTGGTATAAATAGCATACTCCCGGCAGTTCTTGTTTCTTGTGAAGAATGAAAATGGTATGAATTTAACCTCATTACCCCCCCCCCCCCCCCCCCCTCAAACAAAACAAAAATTGATTTCAACCTCTCATCAAACCCTCAGCCCCATTCAATGGCCAACACTGATGTATTTACTACATTTCCCCGGTCTCACTGAGGCCGTAATTCCCACATAAAAATATGTCCATGTAACTTCATCACCCCAACTAACATCCCTGAGTTTATGATCCGCACGGCGAGAGGGGACCCACCGATGGTGTGGGAGAGTACATCAGATCAGAGTAGCCACTTGGGTACCTGGGATAGTGCTAGTGTAGCACCATCCCCAGTGTTATTCGCACCCAGACCCAGTATGAAGTAACTATTCCAGGCGGACATCCAACCTATGCAGTACCAATGGAATAATCTTTAATACTGAGAATGACCTGTTTGAAACAGTTTGTTACGGGTCGAGTTTGTTACGGGTCGAGTTCTTTTCAGGTCGAGTTCTCCAGTATTCGTTTTCAGGAAGCCTATATATATATATATATATATATATATATATATATATATATATATATATATATATATATATATATATACATATATGCATGACGAATCGGTCAGATGTTATCTGACAGTATACTGAATACATTGTTCTTCCTCCCTCGCCTGGCAGATCTCAGAGTATGAGGCAGTGCACCCGATACGCAACTGGGCAGATATAAAGAGGAGAGTTGGGCCATATCGTCGCTGTTTCGTCTACACGCATGCGTCAATGCCCCGTGAGCCAGTCGTTGTGCTGCACACTGCCCTCACCAAGGAGATCTCCGCCAGCATACAGGTATCGTCATTTCACTACACGCTTAAGATTAACAGTCGTCTTAACCCTTTAAGGACGGCCGTCTATGGCAGAATAACACACTTTGGAACGACTACTAGTGACTATGTACAGTTCTAGTGGACGGGGGCGTTGTCCTCTGAACTCAAAATTCTAATGTTTATCACGTGATGTAATGTGTTATTTTTAATATTTTTATTTCTATCATTTAGAATTCAAAAATATGATGTTACACCTACATTCTGTGCAAATTTCAAGTTTACTGTAAAGATATTTCCTTTTGAAAAACAATTTCATAAATGACCAGCAAATGCTTCCTTAAAGCATCATCCGGTTGATGCCTGAAGGAATCATCCGCCCCTAAAGGGTTAAGAATCATGCACACCACTGACACTAGGGACATCTCTACCAGCAAACAAGTATTGCCATTTTAATACGCGCTTAAAATTAGCAACCGCCTTAAGAATTTTCCACATTGCCATCACTAGGGGCATCTCTAGCAGCATACAGGTATCGCCATTTTACCACACGCTTAGAATTAACAACTATCTTAAGAAATATGCTCACTGCCCTATTTGTAGTAATCTTTGCTCTCATTGTAGGTCTTTCAGAATTATTCAGTATCATTATGTCCTTTCTCTTTATTTATTTTTCCTCAAAATGCAATACATTTGCTTCACGTGAGTCTACATGCTAAATCTGCTTTAAATTCATTTCATACATTTTGGGGGCACTTTTCATTCTTATGGCATTAAAGTGTCGATGATGCTCGCCTACTAGATGAATTTCATGTCACTTTAATTTAGGTAAATGACCTTCAATATGGTCAGGGTGACTTCGGTGCCATATAGTTCTATATTTTATTCTGTTGCAGTCAATTGTAGAACGCACACGGGCAGGATACGAAACTAACCAAGAGACTGACTCTACCACTATGGCAGAAAACCCCAGCAATATCAGCACAGCTATATTCTACTCCATAACCTCCACTCAAAAAGGTTCTTACGCATTTAAATTCTTTATTGATTCAGAAGAGAACAAATCTAGTAATTTTTTCATCGGGTCTTATCCCATTCAGCAATAGAAACCTCATACTACTGTTAACTTCAGGTTCTTTGTTGTTATATGAATTACAAAGGACTGATTAAGCTCTATTACTAAACTTCATCTATGATAGTATATTTTAAGGAAAGTGTATTAATAGAGGGAAACTATGTTCCGGTGAAAGGAAGTCAAAGTTACGAGGTAAGGCTTGGAAAAATTACTGCCCAAGGCCCTGGCCGCGGGCAGTAATTTTTCCAAGCCTTACCGAATAATTTTGACTTCCTTTCACTGGTACTTGGTATTTTATAACAGTTCTGCTATTTTTTATTTAAGATTAGTACACAAATAGTATACTTTCCAATCTTGATATTTTGTTTTTTTCCCTTTATCGTAAACTTGAAACTGACCGTATTCGTCCTGTGTTACTTGCAGGCCTTCAAGGCGTGGAACTGGGGAACTACATCATTAAGAACGCAGTCCGCGAGGTGCTCTCAGAGTTCCCACACGTCTACCAGTTCTCCAGTCTCTCCCCGATACCAGGATTCAGAGACTGGCTCATGTTGGAGATCAGTAAGCAGCTCCAAAGACAAGGTCAGCCTCATATCCTCAACTTCTATTCCTGAATCAGCATCAGTTATCCTCGGAATTCCACTTTTCAGTGGATGATCAGCATTTCCCTTGTACAAATTCATGTCCTGTTTCTACACATGAAGAAACTCTATATGATTAAGGCAGATTTTATTACGGTGGAGGGGGTGTTCCATTGAGCCAATCAACGCATCGAAAGTACGATGTGCGTTCGTTAAACGATTTCGCCTGGCAATAACCCGACATAAGCCATTGAGCACTAGTGCAGTGGAGCTGCGCCACACAGTCATGCGTGTTGATTACCCGCCGATGGCCACTAACCACGTCAGGCTTCTTCTTTTTTTTTTTTTGAATTTGTCCTTTATTTTTCCCTTTCTTTTTCACCCCACCATCAAATTCACCTCGGAAGTCTCACTCATGAATATGAACTTTCTTGATACCGTCATATATCCATAGATTGTGATGGAACTGTGACAACTGATCTGTATACCAAACCAACAGATAGCCGTACCTACTTGCATTTCAACTCTACCCAACCCAGTCAATGTTTGAGAGGCATCGCTCATGGTCAGTTCCAACGCTCTGATGGCTTCTTGGAACCCTCTTAGGAGAGGCCTTTCTGAAGGCCTATAATAAAAACAATCAGTTACTCGTCTTCCCAGACCCAGTCTTAGAGAAGGGTGACTCGGACCCTAACGTCCTGGTGAACACTTATAATCCAGGATTCAGGGGCAAAAGAGATGTTGAACGGAACTGGGCCTTACTTGGCAAATCCTGCGGGATACACCGGGAGTCCCTAATATCGGCCACTGTGTTTGAGGGACTACCTGGTAAGGGCTGAACTACCTGCATGTGAGGTCACACCAGTGACCCCAAATTCAAACAGTCCCTATTGTAAATGTATGCGGCCATAGTAAATCACTACGCATTGTCTCCAAGTTTTCAGAATCCATAACCATTAATTGCGATTGCAAAGCCATTGTTGACTGCCTCAGGGCAATTGATAACAAGAATATACATTCCAAATAGATCTGTAGTCCATTTGTCCTGAATAACAACAAAAAGTCCCAACTGAGAGATGTAGTAGACCCTATGATATGTCAATTGTTGGTTTTGATTTATTTGAGAAGTTGGATAATAAATACAATAAACTATAGGTTTATGGACCACTCAATGTTAACTTATGATATACTGGCTAACGTTCGTGTATTACTGTCTATTTATGTTTTATTATTGATTGATAGGCCAGTCCTTCTCATACCATGTCTATGTGACGTAGGAAGTCAAATTACTTTCACCATGGACCTATATGTCACCCAAGTCCATGCTTTCACTTTATAGGTAAATTATGTGTATGAGTTGGAATCATTTCAACAGTGAATAAAGTTTGCTTACTCAGAAGGGAAAAACTCACCGTTTTTCTTCACTGTACAGAGATCGGGGAGGCCCAGGATGTAGAGAATTCGCTGCTCACAGCAGAGGAGCGCACGGAGATCACCTCCCGGCTCGGCTGCCCGCCCAAGAAGTCCATGCTTGCTATGCTGAAGAAGACGCTGCAGACAAACACGTGGGCGCAGGATGAGCAGCTGTGTAACACGCTCCGCCTGCCGCTGCTCCGACTCTGCGCCCGCTACCTCTACCTGGAGAAGCGGAGAGGCTTCGCCCTCAACCCTGTCGGTGAGTGACCCCAATATGTTGAAAGCTGGTAGTTGTCCACGGAAATGCGTGTTTTTGTGTAAGCATTCGTGCCAATGAAACATTACTTGATTTCAAAATTCCCTCACGGCCCCGTTCCATGGCCAACAGCAAAGTTTTCTTGGTCTCTCTGAGGCAGTGAATTCCGCATGAAAAATAACCACTTTTTGTCTTGACCCTAATTGACTTTCCTGAATGATGTTTTTTTGGGATAATGTAGATTTGTGGAAATAATATCAAGAGACGTCACGAGTTTATTTATGCCACGTATTTTGTTGGCTCCATGATTTCACGAGTTGAAGACGAGTGACATTATGGAGCCAACAAAATGAGTGGCATAAATAAGCTCAGACTCAAACGAGTGGCGTCTAGATTTTATCCTACCCAGTTTCCATATTTTTTCAGTATCAGAAAGTAGTGGCATAAACAACACTTTATGTCACACCTGTGAAATAAACAAATCCCATGTTAAGCCTATGGAGTTTTTTATTAGGGGTAGGATAAAAGAGAAAACACATTTAAAAAGGATATACAGAAGTTAACAATAATGACACGTAGTCCACATACATTTAAAAGAATGGTTACAATAGGTAACAATCGGGCCAACATACAATACCCTCGTTCAGTCACCCAACGTAGATCAGAGAGTGCCGCCGCTGGCTGGGCCGAGGGGCGGGTGTTGGGTCTGAATAGAAAATAAATAGACGTGTTTATTAAGATATCGGGAAACAAAATTCAATCTATTATCGCCTGAAAATCAAAGTATGATCAATACTTGTGTATCAGACAGAAAAATACACGCCGATTTTTATCAAAATGTCCCATGATATTCATTGTTTATGTTTTGAATTATCACTTGCAAATTTGTGGATGTTTCTATCGATCTCCATGCCCCAATTAATGTTGATTCAATGAGGACGCTTTCCTGCAACAGAAACAAGCCATCATGGTTTCCCCAATAATGGGTGAACAAATACTAAGGTGTAAAATTTCAGAAAAATGGCCTGTTTTACTAGATAGTAGATACGCACATTCCGATCCGAAATTGAACTATGCCTAAGTACATGTATTAGCCAGTTTTAGCTTATTTAACAAAATACACTGCTGCATTCTTATGTATTTCAATCAGTTTCTGCTACTATCTACATTTTATCCAGTTTCCACTGATTGAAAAAAATTCCTTTTCAGCCAACTGCAACTTCCACATATATGAAAAGAATATAAAAAAAAGATATTCTGTATTTTTTCAGCCAACACCTACTCATGAGTAGTATAAAAAAACACTTCTGGCTATATCTCTGCCAACTTAGACTTAGATAACAAATGGAGGTCAATATGTCGCCTCATCTCCCTATTCATTGATCTATATTCTCAGCCAAATTCCACTTATGTAAGTTTATATTTCCCCCCAATTTCCACCTCTAGAAAGAATATAAAAAATGCTACATGTTTCAGCCGACTTCTACTTATGTAACGAGCATAAAAAAATTCTACTAATTGAAATATATTTCAGCGAACATCTATTTACATAGCAACTATAAAATCTAGTTACTTTTCCTTTTATTTAAGCCAACTTCCACTTACGTAACGGTGCCATGTTGTGGCGTGTGAACTGGCTGGCAGACACCACACCTCGCGGTCTCTCCTCGTCCTGCGGGCTGATGGTGAACTACCGCTACTTCTTAGACCAGACAGAGGAGAACAGTCGTCAGTACATGGAGACACAGGAGATCCCGGCCTCCGACCAGGTCCTCCAGCTCGTCCAGAACTGCTCCCGGATCAGCTCACCGGATTCCTCCTCCTCCAACTCCAGCACGTAGTGGGCGCTCACTAGCCACATGGGATATTACGGACGTGAATGGACGCACTCCCTATGGGGTGATCACGTTTGGTTCTATACGACATCTAGGCCCTGACATCTAGGCGACTCCGTGAGGGCGCCACCGTCAGCCTCTGACGCCGAACAGGTGGCGCCACCCTGGGGCATTCTGCGTGATGCCACTTGCGCATGGCCGGGGAAACAGGGGAGGCAGGGGCCTGTTTAATAAAATAGGATCGTACATATAGACCCTTTTCTGGACCTCGTACAAGGGTTATTGTTTGATAATATTTGTGTCTGTTCGCCATCTTATCGGTAAATAAGGTCGCTCATAAGTGTTGAATAAATTTGACCCACATTGTCCCTGGGTCTCTATGGCATACGGAAAAGGGTCTACATGTAAGATCCTAGATTATTCAACGGGCTCCTGGTTCCCCTCGCTATCTAAGCGCCTATGATTAGCGCAGGTACAGTGTGTTGCAACGCCCTTCGAAGTCCCACAAAACTCCCAGAGTACTGCGCCTGCGCTGATCGTAGGCACGCAGATAGTAATGGGAGCCAGCGTGGCTATGTGCCGTATACACCAATCATTGCAGTGGTTTCCTGTAGGTGTAGCTACAGTTGACAGTCCTATATATCGGATAGAAGACGGGCATGCTCCCGTAAAACCTCAGTCACATGTCCAGGTGTATGTCATTCTGTAAGTATTTATCATAATTGCCATAATTTGTACGGATTTAAAACCAGGAATGTATATTTGAAAGCGTTCCCTGTTATCGCACATAGATAACACGTTAATTCACTCCATGATGTTACTGTCCTGAGCTCTAATAGGAAATGAGGTGTACGCATATATATTTGCGAATATATATATATATATATATGTGTGTGTGCGTGTGTGCATATATATATATATATATATATATACATGTATATGTATATATTCATACACACATATATGAATATATATATATAACACACACGTATATATATATATGTATATATATACGTGTGTGTATATATGTATGTATATATGTATTTATTATCCACCTAATACAAAGCATCCATGGTCAATGGACATACACGTATGGACATACACGTATGGACATACAAGTATGGACATACCTGGCACATACGGATGACGTTGTATGTGCCGGATTGCGATAAAACGCGCATATGGAAAAATGGTGCGAGCGGAAAAATAGTGCATTAATAAGAAAGCCAACTTAATATAAACTGGTTACAGAAAAAGACCGTTATATTCTCCTCGGAGTTCATCCTACGCAATATCCTGGCATGTGCTAAGATATTACTTCGCGTCAACTCCTCGAAGCATACGACCACTTGTATCTGAAACCAATCAATATATATACACAATATTGACTGGTTTCAGATACAAGCGGCTGTATGCTCTGAGGAGCTGATGCCTAGTAATATCCGAGCGTATGCGAGGATATTGCGTAGAGTCAACTCTGAGGAGCATATGACCGCTTTTATCTTTTGTCTATATTGTATTTATTATCCACCTTTTCTGGACAAGCGGCATTTCGATATCAGTTCATATTTTCCCGTACGGACTATTTCTCCGTACGCACCAGCCGGGGCATACAACATATCCGTATTGGCTGGGTATGGACACTTTGTATTAGGTGGATAATAAATACGTATACACACATACATACCTGCACGTACACAGCAAGAAGTGGTAGTCTCCGTAGTTATAGCTAGATGCAGTCTACCAGGGAACGACTGTTGTCAGTGTCTGCGTCATTTCTTGACGGTGTGTGTTGATCACGTGATCGTCAAATAACCATGACGCATGCTCAATGAAACCCAAGTTTATATTAACCTGACGGGAGACACAATACAATAGCAATGGTGCCCCAAGCTGCACAAAGCACAAATAAAAGCCTTGTCCCACAATGAAGACGATGAGTTCTTGTCTCCATGACATTCCTCCCCGATGGATCTTCTTTTTTTAAAAGAAAAGATGAGACGTGTTTCTACGGACTCTGGCACTGTTTGTTGTGTGTAATATGTGTGATATGTTAATCTCTCTGAAATAATACCCAGGCCTACACGAGATACGCCCGGAATGTTCAAAACATATTCCTCTGGAATAGAGGTTTGCCAATGAAAGGGTATTAATGGCACGCAACCATGAGCTCACCCTAGTACTATTCAGAGTATTTCTTATTTAAGCCACCATTTTCTGTTACCAGGAGCCTGGAAGAAACACATATACAGGCAACAACCTTTTTCTAGTAATGTCCCAGTGTCCACTATAGTAGTGTTGTCCTGTGCTAGTATACAAAGTCAACTCAGTTTGGGTTCCAACCTTTTTTGTAGTGAAACGAAAGGGGGCGGGCTACGTCTATCTTTTGCCATGCCATAAATGATTCGATATATTATATATGTATATTTGCTGGACTGAGTGCTGCTTGTATGTGAGAACCACCTAGGACATATATTTTACACATCATCTTGAGATGAGATGGGAGGGCATATTCCATAGGTATTACTTTAGGGTATCGCATAGTCTTTGCACGGTTGTTGAACGGACCTGTGGGTTTGTACACTATAAAGCATGGTTGGTAGTCGCCCAAAGTCATCAAAATTACGGTCACCCCAATGGAACACATGGAAGACAGGACAGCTTCAGGTTCAGCGAAGTATATATATACGATATTTGTCAGGATGAGGACCCTATAGCCGTAAATGGAATTGAGTTCTGTCATAAGTATCGTATACTAATACCGCTGTCCTGTCTTTACCATACATCCGATGATAATAATACGTTACCATAGACGCAGTGTCAAAGAGTACTTGAGAGTCATGTATGGTGAAAGACAGCAATGTACGGCTCACGATGCCGTGGTTTGTATAGATGGTATAGGGAGCAGTGCTACGTAACTAGTTGAAGTATGCACACAGGTGTATAATGAATAGATATGTGCCATCTACATTTCAAGCGTGTTGGAATCCTTTGTCAGGACAAATGGAAAAAAAACACACCAGGTATGATAGACTATACTCCATGAGATTGGATGGGCTGCAGTCGTCATCGAGGCAAAGCCAAGTAGAAATTACAGTGCATCCAAACGAGTGAAGTATTATGTATTTTACGATTCAAGTGCGATTTATCTCACCCCTTTCAATTACATTTGATAGCATCACAATATCAAAATAATTCAAATTACTTCGCAAATCCAGTTAGGAAGTTTCAGTTCTCCATGATGATGTCATGTCTTTTCTCTGAAATCCTTACCACTGATTGGTCAATCGCATATGAAGTCATTTCACATTCACTCTACCACGGCCATGGCACAGTATTGTCACTTTACGAGTGATCTTTTAGTACTTTTTTTCTAAATGTATTCCTATGCCTAAACTTGTTCGCCAGGGATATTTCATGGATAGTAGGAGACGCGTTAGAACTTTTACAGAAAAAGTTTGAATCCAGTGAGGATTGTTGAAAGGGGTGTCTCAAGTGTCCATGTATTATATGCATTATATTTCACAACACAACAAAATAGGGCCCAGAAGAGAAGATGGGGGTATGTAATAACGGAGTTTATCCTACCCCTAATAAAAAACGCCATAGGCTTAACATTGGATTTGTTTATGTCACTGGTGTGACATAAAGTGTTGTTTATGTCACTGCTTTCTAATATTCAAAAGTCCCACTCGTCTTCGACTCGTGAGATTACGAAGCCAACAAAATGCGTGACATAGATAAACTCAGACTCAAAATCATGGCGTCTCTTGATAGTATTGTTTACTGTGATGTATTGGGTGTGAAGATGAAACAACTCAGTGCCATCGTATTTGTAATTTATAAGCTACATTTCTAAACTCATGTGAGAAATGCCTTGGTAACTATAGGGATTACCGATGGGATATGGCGTGTATAGTTGTACATTTTGTTATCGTATTTGTTTGACGTATGGAATACTATCGAGTATAGTTGGATTGGACATGTAATGTATATAGAAAGTGAGAATTATGAACTTATTCATCTGCGCCTTGTATTTAAAAGTGATTAATGATATCTAATTGAAATAACGCATTATTAATGGTTTATCATTTAGTATACTAGCGTAATTTATCTCCCGAAGATTCCAGGAAGAAGCATTTAACATTTATAAGATGTTATTACAAGAAATCACATTGTGATATACGTACATTCTGAGTGCCTCCGTGTTTCAAGGCAGCTTCTATACACAACATAATAAACACAAATCAATACTACAAAATCAATAGAGTTGATCCGCTTGATTGAATATCTCTAGTTCCATTAGAATACACTTCAGGCTCGCAGACTCATTCAAGCGTGGAGAATGCAATGCCTTTGGACAAAGCGAAATAGCAAATGCCAGAGATGCCAATATCTTTGCGGTCATGTGTCGTTTTTATGGTGTACTAAAGTCTCATTATATTAGAAATACGGAATGGAGATGAGACTTCACTGGCATCTGCAAAACGTATGTTGAATAAAGGTAAACTTGTCTCGCATGTCAATGGCCCCTCTAGAATGTGAAACTGTTATACTGTGAGAGATGAGACCTTTATTAGTAAGACTATTTATCTATTGATATGTTGTTCATATACTCCGTTTTAATATTATGTCACTTTTTTCATTGTATGCGAGCAGAAGGATTTACCTAGCTAATTCCAAATCAATAATGGTATTTTGAATTGCCAAAATTATCTTGCACTTATCATTTAATTTCATTAGATATTCACTATCACAAAGTCACAAGTATGGATATCAGAATATGATCTATTTTTACTTCTGGGTTCTGTAAGTAATGGCATACTCATGCCGTCGAGGCACTAAGCATACTTCCAAACCGACTCCTTGTCTTTAGGATTACCTGCATTGAGTTTAGTATAAAATGCAAAACATCGTTCATCAACATTAACATATATTGTACGTACAACACGTTATAATACATGATTTGAATATCTATATCTGCATCTGGAGTTTAGTGGGAAGCTAAAGATGTATGACAAACCATTGAACTGTTTTTATCATTTATGAAGGGTATACCACCATTCAAAATGTGAAAGGTGCTATCGCTATCACCAGCCTGCGTCTGCCCCCCTCCCTCACTATTTCTGTTCCTTTGTTTAAGTGAAAAATATGATGCAAGAAATTCTTATTGCAGCAGTATTATTGTGAACCTGTTATGAATTAGCGATAGCAAGTGAATGATATAAAGAAATATTTGTGAAAAATCAAACATAATACTTCCGAACTAGTTTATATTAAGCACTAACAAGGCCCAATATTTTATACTGTATTTATATACAGGAGCCACATTGAATACAGTGTATAAGACAAGGGGGTTCTTGAATGTTATCAAATATACCTATAGACGAATATTCTACAGATTCCCTGTTATTGCAGTTTATGTCGTTAAGAATGAAAATTCGCGTCTGATGGCTGTCGTGTCACCATTTTATAAGTTAGAAATGTGACATAATTTCAATATCGAATGGAATGTATGAAAGGAAGCCCGATTTTGGGTGGTGTGTTCTGGAATTTCTTGATTTGGTTCCCATAATTTACGTGAAACTCCGGAATGCTCTCACCGGAATTGGGCTTTCTCTATTACCAATAGCTGTCTGAGTGAGATACTGTAAGAAATATTTCATGCATACAAGAGCAATCTCAAGAGTTCCATCTCTGATTAGGCTCGCATCTAAGCCTCTACACACTAGGTTATTTTATCTGTGAAAGAGACATATTCGATGTTAAGTTGTTGGCAAAGGCCTGCCACCATTCGTAGTAAAACTAGAATGTGATTGTGAATTGTAAGATTTCACCTATGTACGAGTCACTGTTGAGTGTATATGCGATTGAATCCAAACAAAACACAAGCTGGTAAAATATAGGGGACTGGTGTACAGAACGAAATGTGTCATCTATACATAAATGTCTTACAGCCTCTCTAGTACAGAATTATATATTATATTAAGAACCGTCTATTTGAGAAGTGTCCCTTGAGCATAGACTTACAATATGGTATCCCTCGTAGGTAGGTTGGACTGTGGTTTCTTTGAGTCCTTTGTTAAGTTTGTATGACTTTGGCAATAGGAAATGTGTATTTATCACTGTAGATTGATTGGTCACAGTATGTAAACCACCATTTGTTGTCTATGGTGGTAGATGAGTTATTTATTAGGTTGTGACAACTCCACATAGGCCTACTGGCGCTGTTGAAGTTATTTGTACTTTTCTAAATGTCGAATTACAACCCGATTTGTTCTGCTTAAAGATAACCCTCAAAAGAGGAACGCATCAAGATAAATAAAACATCTTTTACAAAAGTAGTCTTGCTGTTCATTTTAAAAATTTCATATTATAACCATTGTAATTATGTTCATGGACTGCATACTCTAGGTAATGCATTGTATAAGAATGCTCTTCCTGTAATATTCAGATTTACAAATTTTAGAATATTCTCTACTCTATTCTCAAACCATTATGGCAACAACAGCTCATGTAGCATGTCAAGTAGAACCCTGTTAATCAATGAACTCTGTTCCGAGCAATGATTAAAGATTGTTGAACTGAAGCTCGGGAACAGCCACCCACCCTCGTGTGGAAACACTAAACTAAATACAGTCTCCGACCACAAGGGGCATCAAGGTTCATGCATGGGAGAGACTGAGAACGACATCTAGTAGGGAACGCTCGTATTTAACACTGCATAATAACTTTTCTAAAGAAATAATGATCCATTAAATGTTATGGGAAAGTTCATTCTTGTGTCGCCTTTATTTGTCTGTATCCAGGCATTTCCTGAAGTACTACTGTGTGATGCCTCCGTGCATTGCCTGGTCTATTGTTCGCCTTCCTGAGCCTACTACATGGATATATATCTTTGAAAATGATATATCGATTTCAATAAGAGAAAGTAGTAAGGACAAAAAGGCATTTGATTTAATAGCCGATACAGTCACTTATCATAGTAGCATGTATTTGTAACACATAATCTGACTTCCGCATTTCTATAAGAGTTGAAGGTGCCTGTTTTGGGGTGTTTTGTTTGAGTGAATGGATGCTGCAGGGAAAGGCTTAAAAGGCTTCGGACTCTGTATTCCGTCGTTCTGACGAAATATATCGTATAATGATTTCGCACTGCCACTATATTTACTTTGATGTACCAAATACAATAATTATTTACATTTTCTGATTATAAAAATGCAAGAGAAGGGGTTGCTTGATGAATATATCATACATAATGATTTATTTTCTTTTTATACTCAGATAATATATATGACAACTACACATCTAGATCTATGCACAGTCTTGTAGGAGTCTGTAATTATGGTATACTCAAGTTTTAATAACCGTAATCTGCACCAAACCTGATAGTTCCCGGTGTCCAAACGTAAAAGGTATACATGTACATGTATATGCATCATCCAATTGCAAGATACAGAGATTGGTAGGCTATATATGTACATGTATCTCGCAAGTCCCTAAAAGGCATCGAATGGCATGTTGTATTCGATTCAAAGTTTCACAGATTCCCTAAACATTTTAACCGAATGGGCCAAATGTCCGGTATTCGTGAGGCCGAGAGGTCTCGATATTCATGTGCGGTACACGGGCGCCTTTTCAACACACTCACCAAGCGTAGGCATCGCGCGGGACGGTACCACTTTCTGCGGGCAGGGAAAAACCACAGAGCTCGGCCGGACTCCGGCAGTTCGTATCCGGCCGCCTCCCACACACCCAGGAGCACTTACACAGTCCCCAGGCAGTCCGTCTTTCAGCAGAGGTGAGTGATTTATTCTCCTTTCCCATTTGACAACTTTTACAGCAAAGAGCCCATTGAACTATATTGCACTGTTATACCTTATATATATATGCAGCACTTATACATTGGACAGCTTGTACTTAAAAAGTACCGCGGTATTTTAAATACTAAGCCCTGCACATCCTTTGGGTTGGCAAAGTGGGACTAGGCCACATTTGTTTGTGATCTGCTTCTCTTCAGTGGAGTTAACGGCTAGTGCTTGTCTCTAGAAGGATATCCTGACAATTAAGTCACAGAAATTGAATGGTTTACCTGCTTGATAATAAATATTGACGACAGACACCAACAATTGGCGACCCACATCGTAGGGCTATGTAACCACATCTCCTTCCATTCTGAAACCTTTTTGACGTGACATCACATGTATCCTCTAGTCCACCGTCCTTGTTCTATTACACTATTTCTATTCTGTATGGTGTTCTCTTTGAGACTGATAGTTTCACATCCAACTTTGTTTTTCCATCCCAGCTACATGTACCTCTAGACCACCCCGATCTCTCCTCATACCCTCAATGGTCCCTCACTGCCCTCTCCGCACAAAGTTTATGATCTCACTTTCTCCAAACTGCCCATCTTTCTAAAACAAATGTGACAATGACCGGAATCTGATGGAACGCCATGGAAAGGGGAAGAAATAATTTTGCCGGCAATTTGTAGGAGCGGAGTTGGTTCCTTATCCCCTTCACCCTTTTCGCATGCTAACCCTAAGAACAAAACAGTAATAGATGAATGTGGGTCCTATTAAGGGTATATGTTAAGGCCATGCTCCACTGCAGCCGATCCTGTGGAGATTGGGTGGCGATCATTTGGTCGCTCCCCTGTGGAGCTACAGGAGATGGTGAGGAGTGGGGCTACTGCTACCTATATGATAAATCTGTGCCCAAGCCCTACATAAGTAAGTGTACTTTTATTCTAAGCCCGTGTAAAGATGGCACGCTACGCCCTGTTGACAGAGAACTCCGTCGCCTGACACGGTTCCCCTGTGCAAGACTCTGTGAGGGGAAGGGGGGCACTCCCAAAAGAAATACGGTATGTAGGAGGCAATCACACATAATTACACGTAATCCCCGTCAACCATTCATGCAAAAAGGCGAAAACATGATAGATTTAGAACATGAAAACAACCCATTTTCAAGGGTTTTGTGTGTGATGTTACCTTACTTTTTGTGAACAAACGCTGACAAATCTAGCTTCACAAACCCTTTCCTGATATCAATGAATCAGTTTTGATTTTAAATAAAGTGTATAGCAAAATGTTCCCAAATATCCTGTTTGATCGCAGTGAATCAAAATTTCTTTTATGGAAAAAGGGCCCCATTCTCAATTGCCCACAATTGAAGTTTGAATTTGATTTTCTTCCATTTATAACATATCATCCTCGAGAAAAGGTATACTATCGGATATCGTTGATAATTTTTTTTCTACATTTTGGCTGATTCGTAACATAAAAATAACACAAACCACAGTGATATAATATAGCACCCAATGATCTATTGATAGAAAGAATGTAAGGATACTATGCCAAAGGAGTGGTGGCTATGAAGTTGGTATTTTTTTTGGTGCTGTGGTTGGGGCACTTCTTTTTAGAGGTAGTCCAGGATATTCACCTCTTGAGGTAGGACTGAGCGCGCTCCAAAACTGGTTCTCTGAAAGCTCTTTGTTTGTTGATATACCTTTAAGATGTTTTTTAGGGTGCTGTCACTATTGCAAAGGGGCCCTTTTTCATAGGGAACCAGCAGTCTAGATGAGAGGGTCGCTGATTGGTTGGTGATGGAGATTGGGCTCACTCTCCAGTGATAGTCTGTAATTAAGCTTATATAAAACATCGGTTCGGAGATTGAACATAGAGCGTTTACACGCAGCTGAATTCAACATCTCGCCCGCTGAGGACGAGCCATCTCGAGGTGAGTTGGAGAAATCGGTCAAAGATAAATCTGCATGTCACTTACTACTATGGTGAAGGTTGGGCTGTCAGTTTCCCTCAGTGTCCGACGAAAGCTGCTGAAATAGCTTTTGTTCGGTGGGTGGATTGCGTCGTGGATTGATGACTGAGGTAGCGAAATAGGCCGATACTGGCCCGGTGGAAGAGTAATTTTTATGACAATACCTCAGTCAGTCAACTGCCCGACGTCGGATAGCCGACAATCAAAGCCTTGTGTCCAGCAATGTAAAGCTAGACTTACTGAAGTCTGGATATTCATGATTCAACAAAATTACGATAAAGTATGTTGCAGTGTGACTGGTCCTATATCAAGGAGATGAGCGGTTGGGTAGGTGGAGGGATACAGGGACTGGGCCAGTGTAGTAGCGAGCCAATATCATCCAGCCACTGCAAGAGCGACCCACTGGCTGTTCAGCTGAGCAGTTATCGTGCCGGAAAACCAATTAGCACAAGAATCAACAAGATGTCGGGTTGATGGGATTGCTGATGCAATGGAATCCTTTAGGGGGACGCCACCCCTTCCTCTTTCAACAGAGACTATGAACGGGGAATTGGAAAGGGTAACCCTAGAATTAGGGGAACTACAAAAACCGTTCGAATTCACTGCCTCTAAGCATCCCAGACAAAAAAGCATGACATATATACTGTTGAGCACGCTCACCTGCAAAGATTAGTGACGTAGAGGAGTGGCAAGCTAACCATGACCAATCACTACAGACTGACGTACCTCATTAAACCACTGGTGTTTGACTTATATTGACCCTGCAAAGGCAGGTGTAGAAGTGGAATCTTGCCAAGTGGTTACCAAGTGGGTTACAGTAAATGACCCACTGACTAGATAAAATCCAAATCTTTTAGTTTAAAAATCAACTTTCATGGTCAGTCATCAATGAGGAAGATACTATTTGTTCCTAGTAAGTTACCGATACAATATATTTTATAGACATACGTCACTCCTAACGTCTCTCCGTCATTAATCTCTCAGAAACATGTTTTTCTTTTGTTTAATGTTCATACAAATGCTTCTGCTGTCTAGATAAGGGTGTTTTTTCAACATTATCAACATAAAATAAAGATATCTCTAAACTCTAACATTGGCCTAATTGTCGAAGGATATATTTCAAGTGCAACATCATTAGTAGTTCCCTTACATTATGGTTACAATTCTGGAGATTACGATACAGGATGTACACAAGCAATATAAATATTTGTTTAAACATCTAGCCACGTCCAAACAATTATAAATGATTAAACACTATTCGGTATTCAATATGATGAAGTAAATTGGGACAAGTAATAAATGATTTCCTTTAGAATAAATATATGTATTTGGGTGGTGAGTGCCCCCCGCGTTTGATATCTTCGCCGCCCACGTGTTTGCCTATTGCTTATTGCAGCCACGCAGTCACGCTGCCCAACTTCTATAACACTCAGGAAATGCACACAAACAAGTCCTATAACTGCCCTAATGATTTTCTTATCTAGGAACGCTTATATTTGCGATATAACATAAATCTTTGCTCTGTGCTGTGATTATCTGAATATCTGTAATATTGGTGGATGCTCCTATTGAGATGCAGCTCACGGGTTCTGGGATCAGGAAGGCCGCTGTGTGGGCAATCCACGGTAGCATACACTGCACGCATTTATGTCAAGCAAACTGAGCGAGGAATTGTTATGAGGAACATGCCTAAACCATGTAGGGGGCTGTCCATAAATGATGTCATATGTTGCGGGGTGGGGGCGGGTAGATTGAAAAGTGTCACACAGCCTAAATATCACGGGGGAGGGGGGGGGGGGGTCCATAGTTGTGTAACCGAACCTGTGTCACCTCATATTGTTAATTCATATTCATGTCTGTTTCATAGTTCTTTTGTACAGATAACATAAATACCCTACTCCAGAGACCTTGGAGGCAACTTTGCCAATGCTGGAAAGGTGTTGGCAAAGGTATGATCATAAGCGGTTAAGGATGTACATTCTGTTAAGGCAGAATACACAAATCCACTGATATCAAACAACTCTGGAAAAGGGCAGCCAAATGGGAGAATATCAACATCAAGGATAGTCAGTACATATGCAGTAAAACCCCGTTTAAGAGGCCATCATCCGTTCCGAGCAAACTATCCCATTAAGCGAGGTGTTCCTATCAGCGGGGTTAGAATATACTAAAAAAGAGAATTTTTGTTCCGAGCAAACTGTCCCCTTGAGCGGGGTGACCCCTGAAGCGAGGTGTTCCAGAAGCGGGATTCTACTGTATATGCTAAAAGTAGCTAAGTGTAGTAGCAGAGAGTTCTGTTACACTAGGAAGAGTTCCCTTTTTCTAATTAATGAGGACAGGTTTCTGCCAGGGAGGCAAGATGCCTATTGCCATGTTTTCACCTGATGATTTTGCCTGATTATGACATCTAGCACCACCCACTGACTGTTTGACACTTTTGGTCAGATAATCATGAGGTGGAATAAGGATACCAGTTTCAGCTCAATGATTTCTCGCTCCAACATTAAGTAATTCGGCACCACCTGATGACATTTTGGCTCATCAATTAAATGTATGTGGGTGCATTCAATTGGTGGGAGACCGCAGGTTCACAATCTGGATCTTTCAGTGGTCACTTCCCATGAAAAAGAAGGCCTTTCCCTCAATGACAACAATTTTTACCTTAACCTTATTCGCACATATTTGAACCCACCCAGTATGTCTATTGGAAGATATAATCAGCTGTAGCTCAGGAACTTGAGGAAGGGATTACTTTCAGTAGTATTTATGTACAAGGATAAATTCCGAAGTACCACCACCAGCCAACTTTTGTATACAGTGCCCATTCTGTGGGAAGGTTGAAATGCTGCAAGGGAGCTCAGGAGTGTACTTCATCATATACATGGATGTGGAAAGTACCACAATGAGGAAGATGTGGCAACCCAGCAAAACAGACTAGTCTGAAATTACAAATTCCATGGTTCCCAATCAAGATTGTGCAAGCACCATGGATTTATGCTTGATCAACAAATCAGCATTGCATATGACTGGCTGGTCTAATGTGCCAATTACTATAGTAAAGTATAGAAAAGCTTCAATAGCTTTGCAGTGATCCAGGAAATCAAGAGTTTTGTCTCATGTAATATCTCCCTCTAAATTACTAAATGTAATTACAATAGCTTTGTCAAAGATGTAATTACTCTTATGTGGTGACATTCTGTTACATAAGACAAAAATGGGTGGGGAGGGTTCAGAAAGTAGAATTTTTTTTTTGGGGGGGGGGGGTGGGTGGTGGTTGGTTCTAAATGTATGACTAAGTTTCAGAGTGTGTGTGGAGGGGAGGGGGTTACGATTGTTTCCAGAAAAAAACATAACCATATTCCAAGTGATAAGGTCTTAGTGATATGATTAAATTTCCTTCATTGCTGTTATCCAGGCAACCAATTAGCATGAACACTTTAAAACAATGATGATGGTTCATATCTAATTCTTCGAAACTATGTTTTTTTCATGCAGTATTAAAATTCAAATCAGGTTCGCTGTCGTCTATACCTTATAAGGAATTATATCGTTTCTCATATTTCAGCATGTATATTATTGTACAATCTAAGACAAAACAAAAAAGAGGGAAACCCGCCAAAAAAAAACCTAAGGCATTCCGGGTTGAAATAGTCTAGAAGTGGGATCTGGGAATTTTTGAAGGCAGCTCTGTATATACAAAGGTATCCGATTTCAGCTTTGACCTGGGTGTGTGTGTGTGTTTACTGGCACTTATTGTACTGTGATTCATCTCCCACAACACTCACCCGCGTCATGTCGATGGACGGGACCACGAGAAGACCGGCCAAACCCACTCCTCTCTTCCACCGCCCACCCGGTACTCCCGATGAGACCTCTCCTATCTCTGCCTGACTCTACTCGCATCTGTTCTCAGGTAGCGAGATTTCAGTGTGGTTTATTGACAGACACGTCTACGTGCTATACTGCACGGCTGTAGCGTATGGTATTTATTACACCCCACGTGCGTATACACCAGACCTTTTACACATGCTCCAACCGTTACATACCCCACATGTTACACGTCTGCCAGAATACACCCATCGCAGTTTTCGCTAAGATAAATTCCGAAATTACTTGAAACTTTGCCGCTATATGAAGGTATAATCAGCAAATCGTTAACAAAATATCACTCAAACCTTTTATCAAAAATTCTAAATGTCCCCGTTTAAAATTGTACCCAGAATGTGCAGCAATGCCATTTTTGAAATAACAAATTGTGACACCTACTTACTACACACTATGCTATACGGAATGATTGCAAGTATGAATGTAGCTTCATAGATAACATTAGACACACTGATATGTCATAATGTTCATCAGACTAGATGTGTATGATGAAAGAACCGCGTAATGTGTAATGATACAGCGTGGGGAACCTCTGTTACACGTCGGAAATCCAAAATTAACCTACAGCAGTAAGAGATGAAGAACGAGGTTGAAATAGCTGAAAAGGCGTTACATCATCAATACATTACGAGCAAAGTAAATGTGTAAAGTGGGGGTATATCCTAAAACTACAGCCATGAAGACATACAAGTGAGGTGAGCAATATGGTCGTAGACAACCCTTTTTACTGAGGATAAAGCCGCACCGAGCAGGTTGGGGCTAGTTGATGCCAGGTGCAGGGTCCAACTCAGTTCCAGTATGAATTTATCACAGCTGGCGCTTCAGGCCGCAATAAACCACTTGCATTCCCTTGGCTACACTGGAAATTCAAATTTCAAGAATAGGACAGCGTTGTTCCACAAGGAGATGTTACTCTTTCCTATCATAAAAGTGATATTGCTGTAAATTCTGGACACAAGTTATGATAAGGGAGATCTGAGTTTAATGCCATAATGGTCTATATGAAATTTGGTTGCAGCTCTGATCATACCTTCTTAAAGTGACACTAGTTTCATGTCATTTCAATTCGTTTTCTCAGCTAAGAATGATTTATATATTCTTGCGTATAGGTAATCTTTCATTGGATCAAGTGGCTTCTGTGAGCCAGCTCCACAGAGAATTAGTAGAAACTGAACTCCAGTTAGACTTGTCAGTGTTTATGCCACGACGGGAAGGTCGTGTATTACTACGCGAAGCGTCAGCTGAGCGTAGTGAGGAACAGACCTTCCCGTTGTAGCATAAACACTGACAAGTCTAACTCGAGTTCAGTTTCGTATTTATCCTACCCTGTCTCTACCCTTTTGGATTACTAAAATATAAATATCGATTGAACGACCAACCGAAGTCCAACCGGAACTTCTGAGTCCAACTGGAACTTTTTTCGGAGCAGCTCACAATCTGGTCGCTGATTGGTCGATTTTTTTTATGCCCCTCGCACTTTATGTCATCGCACTTTATGTCATCGCATGCCGCATAAAATTTGCCTATGTTATGCCTATGGCCCGTTTTTATTAGGGGTAGGATAAGGTAGACTCCCTCACTGGACAGCTCTTCCCTTTTCCTCTCTAAGTGACACAGAAGGCGGGGTGGAGGTTGGTTATAGGAGCAGGAGGTCGGCTTCCGGTATTCTAGGAAATATCCGCTGGTACATTCCATAGCTCAGACTTTAAAGGATCGAAACGATGGTGGCTTATTTCTAAAGTTAAGTTCTGACATTACAATTTTTCTTTTGCTTCTCCGAATATACCATATGATACAATTGTTGTTACCGGATAATCCAACATTCAATGAAGTATTAAATTCCACCATAGGAAATGTTACCGATATTGTCTATTTACTATTAACATTCTATAGGCCGGCTTCAGGGCTAAACTCATGAGACTGTTTATAAAAGAAAGAGGTATATCTACTAGAAGAGGAAACAAGTTATCTATATCTAGCATTGATTTATTCAGCCTAATGATCAAAGAAGACGCTCAAAACTCTCGACAAGAAAAAATCTGTAAAGCGTTTGCAGGAAAAGGGAAGACCTATCACACAAGAGGACCTACGCTACTGGTAGTGAGTAGTTCTGACCCTATTTGACCCCCGCCCACAATCCTCACCTCACCCACCCCTGAAAGCTCTGACAAATGGTGCAGCCTCGGGAGGTCGACCACTGATGAACGCCCAGTCTGGCACCATTGCCTTCCGGGTGTGGCGGGACGTTGAAATATCTCCCGGAAGGTTTACTGATCTTTAGTGCCTGAAGGAGGCGTCGTAGCCTGCCCCGCTGAGGTGCAGGTGAGGCATCTGAGGTGGGGCGGTACCTGATACGATTACCATAAATCCCACATTATCTAATCGGCCTTCTTTTAGACCCTGTCTGTGAGGCAGTCCTGGTATTGGCATGGGGGCCATTCCAAAGAGGTACATGACAAATATTATTCGACCCAGATTTACCATTCTGTCTTGTTTGTGTAAATATATACATCTGGTATATCTTACATCAGCTGGCACATCAGGGTGTACCGATATTGGCAACTATATCTAAATTTGGCCAAACGGCTATCCGTCAGCCTTACCATAAGAAATTAGCAATTCAGTATCTTATTAGGAAGGTAATGCTATCCTCATAATGTCTGATAGGCAACGGTTAAGTACAATTAGTGGAGTTCTACTTAGGAATCGCCAATCATAAGAGAGCAGCATTTCATCATTTAGATGAAATCGTCCGATAAAAGATTGCGAAGGGATTCCATTATTTTGTTCTTTTTGTTCTCAAGTACGGAATAAGCTATGACTCTTCTAGGATTATATCGTTTTATTTTATCCCTGGTATTCTACCCACATAGACTTAACATTGGGAACTCATATCCAATGTTCATTGTGTAAATACTCAATGAGGGATCATGTCACAAAGATTAGCCCATTAGTCAATGTGAAGGATGAGATAAATTCAGAAGCTTATTAAAGTTTAGGATCAGAGCTCGTATCCAATCACATTTGAATCGCTATATAATTCATATGGCTTCGCCTTGTGAATTACTACGCGATTCAAATTCAATGGGATACGAGCTCTGGCCCAACACTTTCATAGGTTTCCTCTATATGATCTGATAGCATTGAAGTATAAGGCTTGAGATGAAGTGTTACATCTCAACTGTCAAAACGTGTAGTATCCCACACCTGACTGTCGATAGAAGTAGATTGTCACGTGGTCTGTTGACGTCACAGCAGCAGACGAGAGACGCTGACAGGACCCTTTTGCCACGGTAAACATGTTAGAAGCTGCTCTCAGCGTTTGGCATTCGCTCTCCTGTGTAAAGTCATCTTGTTTCTGTCTCGACATGGGGATTTATAGTCCAGAAAGCAGTTACTTTACATCCCAGTTCTCTCGTGGGTCACCGAGTGGAAAACAGTACAAACACACCCTGCCTATGATAACACTGGCCAGGATGGTCCCTGCCTGTGGGGAAGTGAAGGCAAATATTACCAACCATGACAGTCCATTAGTCAAATAGATGATCCGTCGGTGGTATCAGATACGATGATGCAGACATGTTGACAAACATCAAGGTTTTTTAAAAGGTAGAAGAGATGTCAATCAATCAAGTAATTTTTTCAATTAATTCATCAGGACTTTAATGGTAGCCTTGTTAATCATTCCCTGATGATCTGATACGTGTTTCATTACATTATCACCTCTGTACCATACCGCGGCTACTACATTAGCTAAAATGGTAGTTGCATTAAGATATCATGTTACATGTGATGATAGGATAACATACGAATTATTTGTCTACCTTTCTTCATCATATTATCTGCTGGGATGTGTCATAACGTTAGGGTAATATTTTTAGGGGATGCCTCCAACCTGATATGATTTGCAGGTTGGCATTAAATAGAGTTCTCATCATTAATAGACATTTAGTTCCTCTTTTTAAAACATGGTTGCTCATGGGAAATTTGTGCTTTACTGTTCCTCATGGGAAATTTGTGCTTTACTGTCTTCAAAAGGCTGTAGGCCTACTCGTCAAAAACAGCGATATTCGAAATTAATTGAACGTTCTATCAACTGTCATAAACTACAACCACAATCAGTTAGTACCAGGAAATGAGAGACAGGTTTATGTAAATGAAAAGCGAGGTACTGGTTATAGAGAGGATACACAAACTTTTGTTACTGGAAGATCATTACGGCAACATCACAAGTCTCTATCTAGTATGATAAAAGCAAATATCTGAATTTTACAAGAAATTAGCTGAATATCGAGGAAAACGTTTGTGGAATACAAAAAAGTGAAATTATGAAATTAAAACCAAGCAAGTTAAAATTTAAACTCTAGATAATATCCCGGTATAAGATATTATTACGCACAACCCCACCCTGAACTTCCACAGGCTACTGTAGATACATTCATCTAAGTCCGTGCGCGTTGTAATTTATTCATCTACTTATCACCAACCATCCCCAACCGTCTCTTTTTTCCATCAGTAGTTATGTAATAACATTTTGTATCATCTTGGTAATCTGAAACGAAGTTGTAATTACAAGAGATCTAGGAAAATATAGAAATCTAGTTGCAATTGTTAGGCAAATCCCACCAACCATCCCCGCCCACCTAAAGGATTTCTGAAAATACAGTACCACCTGACTACGCTGGTCTACAGTCCAACACAATATAATACATTTCCTTCGAGGGGCCTCATTTGTACCTCCAATATCCCACAAAACCGTGTTAATTTGATCAAATTATAGTAGTTTATAAAGGTAATGTTTTTCGTAGAGAGAACCACTTGGCTTAAAATTCACTGCTTAACGGCCTTACCCGTGATAGCTCAGTTGGTAGAGCGGAGGACTGTAGTTGATTAACTCAATCTGAAATCCTTAGGTCACCGGTTCGACTCCGGTTCGCGGGAGGCCGAGCTTTTAATCCTCCATTTACCTATATTAACTTAATATGCTAGACAGGGGTTTCATTCCTAAAGTGATTCGGTGAGCGTATCATTAGCTCGGGTCGACCAATTGAGGCATGACTCAAAAACATATGGTTGAGGAACGCAAGTGCCGCTCTTTTGAATTGCAATAATAATTCATTTACTTGCAATTCAAACAGTGGAGATCACAAAAAAAAACAGACACAGAGATTGGTTGTTGAGATGTTATTATTGTTGCAACCAAGTGGTACAATGGGTGGTTCGTATGTTGTATCAACTCAACTTCACGACGTTTCGCTGGAATTTATCCAGCTTCTTTTATTTACTTTATAAAAGAATAATGTTACCATGTGATGGCTAAAAATAAAAATAGTGTCTTCCTGCAATTGCAAATTATATAATAAATAAGAAAAACGCTTGGCATAAAATTGATTCTTGTCAGCCTTTAGAGCGGAGGACTGTAATTGACACATACAAGCTGAGATCCTTTTAAAGTTAGAAGGCGCAGAGATATGCCAGTTTTGTGACTCAGCCACAAATCCCAAATGACGTGAGGTAATGGTTAGATGAAAGCCCCTTCCAGGAAATACCTGACGAACTTTATTTGATTAAACCTAGGGAGAACATGCATTAGTTTTCATATCTCACCTTGATGGGATGAGTCAAGTAACCATCTTTGGAAGGTATAGCTTATTGCCATGTGATCGATCTTGTTCCTTTATATGCTAAAAACTTCCAAATAAATACAGGCCTCCCAGTGAAATCTTTAAACCTATAGCAACCTATATTTCAACTTCTGAGCCTTTATCTTTTTTAAAGTAACCTATATAGCCTATGAAAACCTAATTTTCTTCACTGTCATTCAGATTGATGTATACAGGAAATTCTTGAAGGTAACTTGACACAAAGTCAGATTGACAGGATATCCACACTATCACTATATTTAAGAGCTCTTTAAGAACCACAGTTTGTATGACTTCTTGCCAATCTGTTTAGCCTGTTGGAAACCCACCAAGCATGTCAAACCTGATGACCCAGACATCCTGATGTCCTGCAAATTAGTACTAGTTAATTCATTTTAGAAATCAAGATCTGAAGATAAGCGATTCATTTTATTTTGACGCCATCATGGATGAATATGTTAACCCTAAACACCTTTAGGCATTGAAAAACCTGTAATAATCTATATATTTTGATTTTCAAAACCTATTAGAAAACCTATATTGAGGAAGAGTGATACTGGGAGGCATGTAAATATGATAAGGGTACGGTTGGCATTAACTCCCAACTGGAGTAATAGTCTTGGAGTTACTGAAGGAAAAGTTTTTGGAATTTTGAGGATTGCCCATCTCTCAGGGAATTCCCAGAATGGATGGAGTGGAATTCCAATTGCCACACACTGTTTGTGGAATCTGAGGAATACGCCTTGGTGTTGATACGTCATTCTGTACTGCTAAAGGAGGTGAGTATGGCTTGGAGAGTGTACCCCTGAGGCCATTTCGTAAAACCAGACAGCAGATATTGCGCTCCTCTTACTTTTGGCTATATTATACTCTTCAGATAATTCCTTTCTTTTCTTTAAACAATTCATGGATCACAATATCGAATTCTGATAGAACAAAATATAATTAAGCATTATTTGCCACCATTATGGACTATAGATTTGAGAATAGACAAGATTAAACCTTTCTGATTGTATTATTGATCTCAAGGTTGATTTAGGTGTGACCATTGAATTTGGAAAAGGAAGTGCGACCCGGTCGCGAAGCGTATCTCCAATAATTCGGCGGAATTATTTTCCTGGGGCTAGGATAGGTCGAAACCTGTCCTTCTGCAAATAGAGATATGAAAAGACAAAAATTGCAAGAGGATCCATATAGCATTCCCAGATAATCAAATATATTAACATTGCATTCTTTCTCTACAAATCCTGAATGTCTATTCATAATAGATTACGTAAAACTAAAGCAATCTGCCATCTAAATTAGTCGCTGATCTGTAGGACTTGAAAGTGCAGAGAAACGCCTTGCACGACCTCCTTCTTGGTTTGCCAAAGGGACCCACCATGTTTACATTATCCCTTTGTGGGGTGGTCCGCGATATTATTTTAACCTTAAGAAGAGGACATGACGCATTCTTGATTTTTCCTTTCAAACAGACAAAAATAGCCAAAGACAGCAGTTCCTAGACAATAACCATATGGTCACCACACACTTATGTCAATTGTTCATGAAGAATGTGCACCCTTTCTGAGAAGAGATACTTCTCTATAAACAGAAGTGGGAGGTTTGCAGGGTAAAGTCTGTCAAAGATCTTATCAGACATATTAGGAAACATAATCGGTTGATAAAGGTAAGGTAGTACTTGGGAGCTGCACTGAAAGGGTCTCATCTGGCTATCGTATATCTAACACCAACCCCCATGCAATAAGTGGTCCTTCAAAACAGACATCAGCCCAGTTCTAACATGATTCCTTCAAGAAGCTGTGTTACTATTCAACTTTTGGTATGCAATAGCATTCTTCTTTTGCTATGAACGTTCGTGCCCATAGTACCCATGAACATATATATATATATATATATATATATATATATATATATATATATATATATATATATATATATATATATATAACGATAATATTCCGAGTGTGATGTATTTGTAGCACAAAACAATATAGAATACGGTAATATAAATATTGATAAAGTGCCACGTAGTGCATCTGTCTCAGTTCTTTATACTATAACCATAGAAATAATGGTATGAGACTATAACATATGCTAAAGACACAGAATAAACATTGACGAATGAACAGGAGGTTATCATTATATCTATATTTCTATTCTAAATTATTAACTGCATCCAATTGGGAAGAGGCGTAGGTGAGTGGCAAAAACAGTAATCAAATGTAGGGATCTCCTATTTAATCTTACTACGTCACGATGATCATTTTCCTTTCCCGTAGCACCCATAAAGTGGTGTAGAAATATGAGTGTCAGTTCATATAAAAACAATGCAGTGCCATGTGCCCAACATCCTTACAACACATAGCTGTTAAGCACGGCTGCATTACCGCAGACATATTGTAAACTTATGGCTCACATATATGCCAACCCTAATGCTCCCATACATCAAGCTATTCCGCCACCTAAATATGGGGAATTCAACAATGCTTGTATTAATTTTGCGTATCTTCATGGTTTGCATTTTCTTGCAATTGCTAACAGAAAATAATTGAAAAGGTAAAGGTTGCTTCAGGGTGCACCCATACCGGCTGCTGAATTGCTGAAATGTAAACTATGAAATGTTTGCTCAATGTCTCTTGTGCAAACAAAGGTGGTTATATGAAATGGAGAAATTAATTCAATTACAGTCTGGTTTTGAAATTGTAATGTATTCTAGACAAGTGAGAGTTAACATTCTCAGAGTAGAAGAAGATATCCCTTTACCCCGTACTACCCCCCCCCCCCCCCCACACACACACACACACTCCTTGCTCTACGCAAGTTATTCAGCTGATGAACAGAAGTCAGCTCCAATAGAGACCATAGAAGTGGATCTACATGGTTGTAGGAGTTAACCCTTTCCAGGCGAGTAGGTTGGTGGGTACCAGTAGCTGCAGGGGCTAGAATACCACTGGGCTGTATGTCTCTGGGGGCGAGAATGCCTTGAGGCATTCAGGAAAGTTTCACTTGTCATTTGACCTAGAGAACTTTTTTATTGCCATAGTTCAAATTTTTTTTTGAAACAGTATACAAAATGTATTAATTTCCACACATATCTTTCCATATTTTACACAAACCCTTTAAATTTTTCTTGTATTTATTGGAAAATGCCTGAATATATTGTGAATGCCTGTAGGCATTCTCGCCCCCTGTGTACATAATGCCTGTAGGCATTTTCGCCCTCTGTGTACATAATGCCTACAGGCATTTTCGCCCTGAATGGGTTAAGTGAACTAGATCACACACAGAGCATCTTAGTACAGTAGAACCCTAGTTGCGGTTTACCCCGTTATCAGGGCCTCCTTATGACATTGGGCACTTCAGACCAGGGGGTCGTTTAATATCTGGAAGGACTCTCCTAGGACATAACTACGCCTCGGAGGATGGTCCGCGTTTAATAAACCAGGATTGAGGACTGAACCAGGATAAGGCAATAAAATGCGGAAGAGAAGGTTGCCCGCTTTAAGACGTTGGACTACGGTTATAAACAAAGTTGGCTTCTTTACATTACATACCTCCCTAACTACTTTTTACAGAGCAGCTAGGTAGACTGTTTGGGAATGCCATTAGAGGTACTTCTGAAACCATAGACTTTGTATGGAATATTGATGCTCAATTGTGTATGGATCAGCGTCTATAGAACACAATTCTAGGTCAGAATAAGTATACATTGAAACTACACAGGGATGAGCCACATCCGGAATTTTCTTATCCTGTTTTTCTGGGATGTTGTATCTGGGTAAGCAGATTTCAATGTGTTGGCACACGGTAAACAAAACAAGTTTGGGGCTCTAGCATAATGTAGTGAAAGAGGGAGCTAATGCTTTTTATTATTGGAATAGAACTAAAGTGGGAAATCACCCTAAATAAAGGAATCTTGATTTGTCTGTTCACTCAGAGAGGAAGATATCTCAAGTCTATGAATGAATACATAGACTTCAACCACTTGACATATCCTAGCATATGGTTTTCTACATCATGGAAATCACTCTTATGAATATTTTGTCAGTTGAATTATTTCATTCATCCTCTCAAAACACATTTAAAAGTGAATCACCGGCCCCATTGAACCAAATTCGACTACTGAGCAAGTAAATACAAAAGAAATTCTGTCAAAGACTATGTTCCAAAATTATGTCTACAGTCATGCCCAGTACTCGGACATGTAATAGGGACATATATACTTTGTCTGCTTATGATACCGGAAATGTTCTTTTGAAGACAAATACAAGCCGGTAACAATATTTCCATTAGATTGCATGAATATTGAGTCTGAATATTATGTGTTCTGTATAATTCTACTGCTGTCACAGTTGGTCTGATTGCTCCCACATAGAAATGCGCCGTACAGGGTATGTGACATGCAGCTATCAGACTGATGATATGAGGATGATGGTTATTTGCAAAGCTAGGAGTTTAACGTTCCTCGCGCGCCACGCCGCTCCATTTACAGACTCGTGTTTATTTGCGGATCTGCTGATCCTTTCCATGAGATTATGAGGAAGTGTTTATAGTTGTAGAAGGTGATGAGTCTACAGGAAACGTAGCTTCTAAAAAACAGGTGATATAAACAGACCGCTGATTCCTTATACATGTATATATTCTTATTATTATTATTAAGGGAAAGACATACAAATCACCCGACATTGGGCGTTCTTCGTTGTAGTCAGGTCTAGACAAACAATATGTATACAGGACATTCAGGTTGCTGCTGGTATGATGGGATTTTTTTACTGTGATCTAGATATCTACTAATGCTGGTCTATTCAAAAGAAAATTTTTAATTTGCATTTTAAAATAGGAGGTGTCTGCAATTCTTTTTAATGTCTCTGGGTATTTGGCCCCATGTTGTTGCACCGATGTATAATGTGGATTGTCAAATGTAATTCCCAAATAGCTAAAGGTATTTACTCTCTGTAGGTTTGTTCCATCAAGATCATTTGTTGGGAGCATTTTCTTGTTCAGATTTCTCCCTACCCACATTTGAATAGTCTTTCTTATATTAATCAATATAATAAAGGGGACCCTGCAAGTAACCGTCTTTTTCACAGATACAGATTTTCCTACCCTTATGGTTTGAGTATGACCATTCAAGTAAGAGTTTATTGATAAGATAATTCTCTCTGTTAAACCAAACATACCCAGTTTGCTGAAAAGTGTTTTATGGTAGACTCTGTCAAATGTTTTCCGTAGATCTACCAAGGTGCATAAACTATTCTTTTTTTTTTATTCATTGCCTTATGTAAAATTATTGTTAAATGAAAGATTGATCGTCCGGGCATGAAGCCATATTGGTTCCTATCTATGTAGTCATGGTGTGTTAAATGTGTGATTATCTGCATTTGGATCGTTTTTTCCCCATTACTTTTGATATTGTCGATACAACAGCGATTGGTCACCAATTGGAACATTCACTCAGTTCTCCAGCTTTTGGCAGGGGAGTGACTGCTCCATGTAATAAGGATTTGGGGAATGGGCATTTTACCAAAACTCTATTTAATAGGTTAAAGATTTGGGTGGGGGTGTCAAAATGGTCAAAAATAACATAACGCCATTTACAGATTGCCCGTTGCCCCGCTCTGCCAATGGTATAAGAATTAACTTGGATTATGATTATGGTATTAGAACAGTGTATGAATACAGCAGAAGCTTAGAAGCAGCACAATGGACCTTAACCTCTGCTGAGGCACAAATAATTTCCTATTATTGGAGTATGCTAATGAATGCATGGACATGTAAATTCAACATGATCTTCTAAGAGTAAAAGTCCCCGTCAGGCAATATACTGTTACTATCATTAAAAAGACGCCTCATGTAATGGCCATGATTCAAGGAATCATTGGGAATAATGGCCAATACATGAAGCGCTGATCAACATCAGTGGCATATCACATATAAGCTGCGATCGGGATAAAGCTGATTTAAGATAACGTCTGGAGGAAAACGGTGTTTTATATTGAATGGTCCTGTTATAATTAAACAATTGACTTATTAATTTTATCGATGTATTTATATGATTTATATTTTCTATTTCCAGATGATGATCCCCAGAAGCTGTTACCTGCTGATGGCCATGATGATCACACTGCCACAATGTTTCACCCAAATCAACTACTGCAACCCAAGCACGCCAGTGCCGACACCTAGCGGATGTCCGTCATGCAGTTCTCGTTGTGGTCACGTGTCCGGTCAAAACGAGACGCTGTGTTCGTGTGACGACGCATGCGTCATATATGGTGACTGCTGCGACGATTTTCACCAAAGATGCGTACCCGAGTCCCAACTCTCAAGCATCGCTGCTAGAAACCTGCCAGATGTTGGCACCGACTGCTTTAAGCTTACTTCCGGAGCAGCCAAGTTCATATCCATGTGTCCTGACGGAAGGGAATGTTTTTCATCAGAGGATAAGAAAGTGAACAACGTCCTGCCTATTGTGGATGTTAGCACAGGACTACAGTACAGAAATGCAGAATGTGCCATGTGTAACAATGTTCGCAAAGGAAAGCCATGGAATGCCAATGTGTCATGTCCTTTTCAGCTCAGAGATGGATCTAGTAATATTACATCCGTAGCCAGCGTGAATCAACTTCTCAAGAGTGCAAATTGTAGGATAAGAGTAGGCAGCCCCCCTGAAGGGTTCGAAAAACGCCAATGCATAGGGTCAATCAAGAGATGCTCACCTATCTGCAACAACCAGGAACTGGTGGCAAAATGTTTGAATGGCACCCAGTCGTACACGAACATTATGATGGGGCCTGTATTCCAAAACTATTACTGCGCGCTGTGCCAAGGCTTCCCACTGTTGGAACCTCTTAAATGTCGAGCTGAATCACTCGATTCGACATCTACAGAAAAGGGTTTTTATATGGGATCATTAACCATCATCTTTGACTTCAACCCAAGTAACGGAGTACAAGTGGGGGAAAAGGAGCACTGCCAGCCAGGAGAAGTGTGGGTCACAGATGAGGAACGTTGTCGCCAAATAAAATGCCCACCTGGTTACAAGCGTCTGGGGGACTTGTGCAGCCCTCTCACATTTAATGAATCCATCAATGCTGTTTTTAGATTTGAAAATTATGAAGATGCCACAGAATTCACCAACTACTTGAGAGAGGATATGACACAATGGAAAAATACAATTTCAAATGACATTGCATTGCTGTTTGAGAATAATTTTCCTGACAGTGGAACCATAGCTTCCTACTATGACCTTACCTATAGCGGTGATATTTTCATCAATTCTACTACAGTTCTAGCAATTTCTTTGGCAGCAAATAGCTCATTTTCTGACACAAGCCTAGACAGGTTGAACATTTTAGTAAAGCAAAAAATAACGGAAAGGGTTCAAGATCTCCTTAACAAGCTAAACATCGATCCAAGCCTGGTTGAGGTGACGTTTGGTAACAATAGTCTTGCACTTCACTCATCTTGCTCATGGGTAGTTTATGATAAGTCTCAGTATATCATTAATGAGAGTAGGCTTCATCTACTGATTACTGACCAAATATATGACAGCCATTTGTTTGTAGAACAGAATAACTCTGCTTTCATTTGTGTTGCGAGTTTAACCGAGGGTACAAAAGTAGCATACCCGCAAAATCCAAAACCATTAGAGGTGGTTGCGTTAATCTGTACAATATTATCTATACTGTGCCTTCTGATTCGGATTGTACTGCAGTACATTTTCCCATACTTTCACAGCTTTGCAGGGAGACTTCAGTTCCATCTATGCCTGGCGTTATGCCTTGCTTACATATTCATGCTCATTGGAGGTAGTCCTGCCGGGGCACACTCAAAGGGTCTTTGCCTTGCGCTTGGACTTTTTACATATGCTTTCTTTCTCGCCGCCTTCGGTTGGATGACAGCCATTGCAATCAATACATGGATAGTTTTCAGACCGTCATCAAGTTTTGTCAAAGCAGATGACAAGAGCCAGTCACTCAGGGGATACCTTCTCCTTGGCTGGGTTGTACCTTTCATTCTGACACTAATTGTCATTGGTCTGAATTTCTCGCATATGGACACCCGCTTTAAGCCAAGCTTTACAGCCCCAGTGTGCTGGTTCGACCAAAAATATGCTCTTCTTGTCTTCTTTGGCACCCCTGTCTTTTGTTCAACACTTATCAATTTCATTCTATTCGCATTCATTGTATGTGTGTTACGTAGAACATTTAAGGATGCAGTAAAATCTGCAAGTAAAGATACCACTGAGATGCAGCATGTAGGAATTTACCTCCGTCTCTTTGCCCTAATGGGAGTTTCGTGGATTCTCAGCTTCATTGCATCATTCACAGGCAACCTAGTTGTCTGGATCATATTCGTGATACTCAATGCCGGGCAGGGTGTCTTCATCTTCGTTGGTTTTGTGTGCAGAAAACCGATACTGAAAATGATCTTCCGGCGATGGTTACCAGAAGAACACAGTAAATCATCAAGCTCTCATCACACAAGATCTACAGGACTTTCATGTAGTGGTGAGAATGCACATATTGCTCTGAAGGACAGTACAGTAACATCAGCTTGACTCGTAAATAAAGATCTAGCATGACAGCAATGTTGATTGCTAAGATGTAGTGTGCATCATGGGTAGGATAAGCCAACAGAATGACACTTCAATACTTTCTCTTCGATGGCATTGAATAATAACTGTCGGATTAGGCTATGCTGGTTCAAAGCTTTTTAGCCGACTGTGAAACAACATTTATTTGGTTTTGTAAGTATGTTGTGAAGGAAAAGTACATTGTATAAATAGACTTTCATGTAAAGAAAGTATCATATTTCATGTGCCTGTAAGGATTACATTCTATTCATAATCTTGGCCACTGGTCAAAATACAACATTCATTACTTTACATAGAATGATGACATGTGTAGGAGCCCTATAGTTCATATAATTTTCAATCATAAGCCCGCTCTTGGGACATGACATGACACTGCCTCCTGTAGTAAATATTTCTAAAAGTTTGTCCCCTTGTCCATACAGCATTTAATGCGGTTGCATGTTCCTATTCTAGATGAATTCCCATTACCAGTTTTCTTTATTTTTCGTTTCTTTGATACTGGATCGCAGTTGCTTTTATTAGTTTCCTCTTTTACAATTCATCGTCGAACATCAACGAATGTATACCGTCAAATATCAACGACTGCAGTCTGGTATACAGAATGAGAACGACATTTTGGTTATATAGGGACTGATCTAGTAACTCTAGAGCATTCACGTATACATCTGCCCTAACCTTCAAGAGCAAATAGTAATGTCAGTTTTAGATTTTCTCTTATATGCCACCGGTCCTGAAAATAGATCAGTGCAATGAAAATCAAAAATGTTGTTCGATTTCTATGTTGTGCAATTGTAAAATGTTAATGAATTATATGTATTGCATATTGATTGCCATCTATCTGAATATTTCTCCGTTGGACACATGCTTGAAGCCTCATCATACCTATACAACTGTTATTGTACAAAACATTCAATATTGTGTTAGAACCTATAAGTAAAGCCACTGGTAAATGGAAGCACTTATTGATATATATCTTACAATTCCATCTAATGAGGATGTGTGGAACATTGGCTTTGTTGAAAATTTACTCTCGACTATTCACCTTAATGAGGGCTTTTTTTGCATCTTTCACAGAAAACCTGGTTGTATCATATCTGTGATACTCGATGCAGCACGTGTCTTCATCTCTGTTCAAGTTTTGTGTACTGAAATCCCTCTTGGTAACCTTGGTGAGATGATCGCTAGAAGAATACTGTAGAACTTCAAGCTCACATACACATAGCAATCTAGAAGACTTTTCCATAGTGTGTAGGGGGCCATCCATAAAGTATGTATGCAGAATTTCTGAAATTTTGGACCCTCCACCACCCCTCCCGATCTTGTACGCAACAAAACAAAGAGGGAGCATACGCAGAATTTTCACAAATGTTGACTCCCCCACCCCCCCCCCCCCACCCCCCTCAGTGCGTACGTACTTTATTGATGGCCCCGTACAGAACTCTGAGATACATTAGGTTCCACCCTGAGACATATGAATATAATATATGAGTATTGATCCACTATGGAAGTGAAGTTACTGCCAATTGGCAACAATCCTAGGCTATCGTAAAAGACGAGCTTACAGTACTTCCACCAAGGTACATAACTGTCAATAGCATTGCAAGCTACGCATAGAAGTCCCAGCCTAAATGTGATGGTGTAACAGTATTTATTTGGTTGTGTCCTTATCTAATACAAAAAAATTCAAGCTATGCCACAATGAAGAATGCGAACTGTATCATGCAAAGTTTATTTTCAATATTTGTATAGTATCCTTGAGAGTGTGTATAAATCCATCAATCTATGTTGTAAGTCATATGTAATGTGTGCCGATACGAACATATATACCTTTTATATGTGTATTTGTTGTATCACGGTTATAGTGACTTTCCCATGGCGTCTTGATGTACCCTTACCTCAGGCTTTTGTCTTTCATTCAGGTATTTTGAGTTTACTCCGTCCCTTCGTATGTGTATGGCTTAATGGAATTGTTTCTTAAGTTTCTTCCTGTATTTTGTCTAGACACCAAACATATGCCAATAGTTTACCAGGTCGATAATGCAGTTTTCCTACTTCTATTGTGCTATGGCAATGTCATACAGTTCGCATATATGATATGCACGTGTTTCTTTGTGTACTGTGATTAATATGTTGTTAAAAAATAAATCAGTTGATATATTGGTATGAGTATAAGCCTTTTTTTCTTATCTGTTCCAATAAAATATGTTATCATTGAAATGAGGAAGAGATATTCACAGTCATGAGTAATCACCTTTTTCGCCCGCTTTTGTTTATGGAATTTCTATTCAAATCCTTTAATATACATTGTACCATCTGCCATTTACAAAAGTGGTTTAAATACTTTTGATTTAATGCAAATAAGTATTCTCTCAGGAATATCTAATCTTTATTCTGCTGTGTTTTATTGTGTCTTGTTTCCTTATTCCAGCTAGAAATGGCATGCCATGCTGGTACATTACGCTGTGAATCACACTTCAAAGATCATGAACCATGTATCATTACTCCTTGCGTTATCACTGGTTTGATCGTCTGTTCCTTTTTTATAAAATACTCTTCATAATAACGTATATGAGTAGTGATACTTTTCCGAAGAAAATAGTACAGTGTAGTACTATCTTACCTAATTTAGTAGCTCTCGATAGTTATTTGATATTACGCGGTTAATCCAAATGCTATATAAACCACATAGTCAGTTCACCTTGAATTCTAGAAATATCCGAAATTCTGCTAACGCTATGCTAATGTCCTACCAAAGAGAAGGATGTAAGCTGGCAACACGCTTGTGCATAGCAGAGCGCATAAAACCTGGGTATATATGAAAATAGGGTGAGATCAGAGTCAAAATTGGTTTTACATACTCATAAACCAACCTGGACGTTCCTGAGGTAGTGCGATGGTGAGGGAATCGCCTAGGCTTTCTAAAAAAGAAGTTGGAAAATCATCGGAGACCGCGAAAACGACAACGGAATCCAAGATGGCGAGCAAGCCGGAGACAAAGAAAGTAACGCGGTCCAACGAGGAGATCTGGGATCTACTTCAAGTTATGGTGAAAGATATGAAGGAGCACAAAACATCAACCAAAGATTTGTTAGATGAACTCAAAGAACAGGTAGGAGAAATTAAAGAGATTAACGCGGAAGCAAAAAAAGAGATGGAGAGCATAGCAAGGCAAGTGGACGATAATACAGAATCGATATCACAACACGACACGGAAATCAATGACTTGAAGGAAGAAATCAAAGTGCTGAAAGAAGACAAAAAACGTCTTAACATGATAATCAGTGGAATCCCTGAAACCCAGAATCACGTTCGTGTCGACTGTAACGAGTTGCTAGATGCGATAGATGTATCCTTTGATATTAACGACATCGAAGCTACATACAGACTGGGTCCTCTACCACCCGACAATGTAAATAAACAAAACAGACCACGCCCAATCATGATGAAATTGCGCTATCCATCCCAAAAGGGAGAAATATACAGTAAGGTAAAAAACCTTAAAGGCAACGCAAAGTACGAGAAAGTCTTTATCAACGATGACCTACCGCAAGACGAGATAAGGCTCCGGAGAGATATGAGAGAAATTGCAACAGAAGCTAAAAAGAATAACCAGAAATGCACTGTGAAGGGCTCAAACCTGATACTAGACGGGACACGCTATACAAGCAAACAACTTCACCTACTGCCAGAAGAACTTCGACTACCAAGTATAAAGACATCCAAGACTCAGGATGGGTATGCCTTTCAAGGAGAATACTCATTCTTATCAAATCTACATGAAGTAAAGGTTGAAACAGAGCACGGTACCTTTATATCCGCTGAGGCGGCATATGTGGCAGAACACGCCCACTATGTCGGCCAACGAAACATGATCCCGCAGATAAAAAAAGCCACCGATGCTTATCAAGCCAAACAGATAGGAAAAAACCTTAAAACCACAGAAGACTGGAAAGACAACAAACATAAAATTATGAAGAAAATTCTGGTCGCCAAATTCACCCAGAATCCATCATTGCTAGAACGACTGAGAGAGTGTGAAGGCTACATATATGAAGCGACGGGGGACCTGACGTATGGCTGCGGGATGCCCCTCCGCAGGAAGGCGGAGATCAAATACGATACAATCAAAGGAAAGAACCTACTGGGCAAGCTACTTCAAGAAGTCTGTGACGATACAACACTGTGAGCCAAATCATGAAATTGGATATAATAACAGACTCAAGAGGTTATCGTCTAAAGGAAAGGCTGGAGGCCCTTTTCCCGGACATTATGCTCGAAAATGAGGTAGAAGTTCATGCTACCGGTGGGGCACCTATATCAAGGTCAGTAAACAGATTCATTTCAACCCAAAGAAACTCTACACAAGGATATGTGATACTTATGAGTGGTATAAATAACCTGACACGTAGGGACAGAAACAGGACTGTAAGACTGGCCTTTGAGGATATAGGTAGTGCAGTTGACTCACTAACAGATGACCTAGTGACCGCGAGGGACACGCTTGATTGCTATGCCAATAGGGTCAACATTGCACACATGACGGGAATGCATTTCAGTAGTTACAACAAGTTCAAAAAGGTACCAACATATGAGACAGTGGAAAATGACCAAGTAATGTTGAACTCTATCATCAAACATTTGAATCATGTCATAACTTCAATCAACATTGAGTCAGGTGTTCGTGGTCCAAGGCTCCAAGCCAAGATCCACTATAGACTGGGGAACAATGAACTAAACTCGTATGGAAGGTTCTATGATGGCCTACATCCCACCATTGAAACGGTCGACATATGGGCTAAATGTATCATGACTACACTCAAGAGTATGGGTCTACCTTGTACTTAAACTGAGTAGCTTGACCGCTATCCCAGGCTCTTCTTTGGTCTGTCCATCCTAGAGGGGAGACAGATTAAAAGGGAGTTAGGGAAAAAACATACCATGTTAACCCAATTTAACTTAAATCCTAGAGACTAGTAGCAATCACATTTTCTTCTCTATTACTACTATGGTTAAAATTTCTAAATTTATGTATAATTAGTTTATTTACAGTTATTAGCGAAATAAGCGACTACATTTAGAGCTGTCTTAGGTGCAAAGATCCATCCTAGAGGGGAGATCGGACCACCTAAGACGCGATTCTTTTGGCTATTTGATGAAACCGAGTTCAGAACTAATATTTAAAAGCTCTTGCTGAAACACAAGCAATTATATATTGTACATACGTGACAAACTATCGAATTATATGACATTCACCAACTTTCCTGTGGCTATAATGCCGACACGGGTACGGGGTTGGTTAATTAATTTAAGAATTAGTATAAGGTTTAGAATGATGTTGAAATTAGAGGGATTGTGCTTGTTATTTGACGAGGTGTTCACCACACCATCAGTTGTTGTTATATGTGTATTTGAATTATTTACTACTAAACATGAGTGAGTTTGAAGATTTAAACTGCAAAGGAATCACGTTCGTGTCGACTGTAACGAGTTGCTAGATGCGATAGATGTATCCTTTGATATTAACGACATCGAAGCTACATACAGACTGGGTCCTCTACCACCCGACAATGTAAATAAACAAAACAGACCACGCCCAATCATGATGAAATTGCGCTATCCATCCCAAAAGGGAGAAATATACAGTAAGGTAAAAAACCTTAAAGGCAACGCAAAGTACGAGAAAGTCTTTATCAACGATGACCTACCGCAAGACGAGATAAGGCTCCGGAGAGATATGAGAGAAATTGCAACAGAAGCTAAAAAGAATAACCAGAAATGCACTGTGAAGGGCTCAAACCTGATACTAGACGGGACACGCTATACAAGCAAACAACTTCACCTACTGCCAGAAGAACTTCGACTACCAAGTATAAAGACATCCAAGACTCAGGATGGGTATGCCTTTCAAGGAGAATACTCATTCTTATCAAATCTACATGAAGTAAAGGTTGAAACAGAGCACGGTACCTTTATATCCGCTGAGGCGGCATATGTGGCAGAACACGCCCACTATGTCGGCCAACGAAACATGATCCCGCAGATAAAAAAAGCCACCGATGCTTATCAAGCCAAACAGATAGGGAAAAACCTTAAAACCACAGAAGACTGGAAAGACAACAAACATAAAATTATGAAGAAAATTCTGGTCGCCAAATTCACCCAGAATCCATCATTGCTAGAACGACTGAGAGAGTGTGAAGGCTACATATATGAAGCGACGGGGGACCTGACGTATGGCTGCGGGATGCCCCTCCGCAGGAAGGCGGAGATCAAATACGATACAATCAAAGGAAAGAACCTACTGGGCAAGCTACTTCAAGAAGTCTGTGACGATACAACACTGTGAGCCAAATCATGAAATTGGATATAATAACAGACTCAAGAGGTTATCGTCTAAAGGAAAGGCTGGAGGCCCTTTTCCCGGACATTATGCTCGAAAATGAGGTAGAAGTTCATGCTACCGGTGGGGCACCTATATCAAGGTCAGTAAACAGATTCATTTAAACCCAAAGAAACTCTACACAAGGATATGTGATACTTATGAGTGGTATAAATAACCTGACACGTAGGGACAGAAACAGGACTGTAAGACTGGCCTTTGAGGATATAGGTAGTGCAGTTGACTCACTAACAGATGACCTAGTGACCGCGAGGGACACGCTTGATTGCTATGCCAATAGGGTCAACATTGCACACATGACGGGAATGCATTTCAGTAGTTACAACAAGTTCAAAAAGGTACCAACATATGAGACAGTGGAAAATGACCAAGTAATGTTGAACTCTATCATCAAACATTTGAATCATGTCATAACTTCAATCAACATTGAGTCAGGTGTTCGTGGTCCAAGGCTCCAAGCCAAGATCCACTATAGACTGGGGAACAATGAACTAAACTCGTATGGAAGGTTCTATGATGGCCTACATCCCACCATTGAAACGGTCGACATATGGGCTAAATGTATCATGACTACACTCAAGAGTATGGGTCTACCTTGTACTTAAACTGAGTAGCTTGACCGCTATCCCAGGCTCTTCTTTGGTCTGTCCATCCTAGAGGGGAGACAGATTAAAAGGGAGTTAGGGAAAAAACATACCATGTTAACCCAATTTAACTTAAATCCTAGAGACTAGTAGCAATCACATTTTCTTCTCTATTACTACTATGGTTAAAATTTCTAAATTTATGTATAATTAGTTTATTTACAGTTATTAGCGAAATAAGCGACTACATTTAGAGCTGTCTTAGGTGCAAAGATCCATCCTAGAGGGGAGATCGGACCACCTAAGACGCGATTCTTTTGGCTATTTGATGAAACCGAGTTCAGAACTAATATTTAAAAGCTCTTGCTGAAACACAAGCAATTATATATTGTACATACGTGACAAACTATCGAATTATATGACATTCACCAACTTTCCTGTGGCTATAATGCCGACACGGGTACGGGGTTGGTTAATTAATTTAAGAATTAGTATAAGGTTTAGAATGATGTTGAAATTAGAGGGATTGTGCTTGTTATTTGACGAGGTGTTCACCACACCATCAGTTGTTGTTATATGTGTATTTGAATTATTTACTACTAAACATGAGTGAGTTTGAAGATTTAAACTGCAAAGGTTTGAAGATTGTACATTTGAATGTGTGCAGTTTATGGTCGAAGATTGATACAATACATACGATTCTAGTGGAAAGATAAAATTAAAATAGGGGGTGGGGTTGGTATTTATATAAAGGAAGGACTAGACGTGAATGTGGGCGGACTGTGTAAATTTAACACTAGTACAGCACTTAAAGAAACATTATGGATCACAATAAACCTACCTAAAACTAGAGAAATAATAATTGGCACCATATACAGATCTCCTGGGAAAGGTTGTAAAAACTTCTACATAGAACTGAAAGATGAGATACTAGAAATGAGAGGAAACAACCAAAAAGACATGTTTTTGATAGGAGACTTTAACGTGGACTATATGGAAAAGAATACCCCAGATTACCGGGAAACTAAACTATTCGAGGCAATACTAGGGCTAAAACAATTAATCAAACAAGCTACTCGTCATGGTATTAAACATAGTTGTCTTGACCATGTGTATGTGAACAATCATGAATATAAAAACGCAGGTTTATATGGAAACTGTGTCAGTGATCACGAGGGTATATTCGTAATACGATCAAAACCAAAAGTACCCCAAAGAAAAACAACCTTCAATGGCAGATCAAGTAGGAACTACATACGGGCAGAATTTGCAAAACTATTAACTGAACTAGACTGGAAAGAATACTTTAAATTAGAAAACCCAGATATACTCTGGACACTATTGAAAGACAGAATAATCAGATCTTTAGATAAATTATGCCCCATTAGAAAATATAAGGTGAAAGAAATACGCGAACAATGGTTAAACAATGAATTACTGGAACACATAAAGGATAAAGATCGCCAAATGAAAAGAGCTCGAAGGACAAACAAAGAGAAGGACTGGGAAAATGCAAAAAAGCAGAGAAACTTAGTAAATAAATTACTAAAGAAGGCGAAAGGTGACTACATTAAAGAAGCTTTAGAAGAAAATAAAGGAGATACAAAGAAGTTCTGGTCGGTATTATCGAAATTCACTAAAAAGAACTCAAATAAACAAGAAATATTTAGACTAAAAAATCCACAAGGTGAAATCATAGAACCTAAAGAAACATCATCGTACATCAACACTTACTTTTCAAATATAGGTTCAGAACTGGCAAAATTACAAAATGAGCAATGGTTCTACGAGGGTACCACTAGTGAGAATACATTGGATATTATAACTACTAACGAAAAAGAAGTACTAAAATTACTAAACGAGATAAATAGTTCCAAATCATCTGCCAATGAAGGACTAACCTCAAGATACTTAAAAGATGCATTGATCGTATTATGTGAACAGTTTACCTATTTATTAAACGTATCACTGACTCAGGGTATCTTCCCATCTGAATGGAAAAAAGCGACTATAGTACCATTGAAAAAAGATGGAAACAATACAGATGTAAGTAGCCTGAGACCTGTATCATTACTCCCCCTACCTGGGAAAATTCTCGAAAAACTAGTGCACAACTCAACATCTGAATTTTTTAGTGACAATAACTTACTGAATAAGGCACAAAACGGTTTCAGGCAAGGATGCTCTACTACGGACACAGTTTCTAAACTTACAAATTACATACATAACGCAATTAATAACCAAAATTTTACCATAGGAATATTTATAGACTTTAAAAAGGCATTCGATACAATAAACCATAAAATTTTAATATCTAAACTTGATAAATTAGGGATAAAGGGTACCTTAAAACATTGGTTCACTGACTATTTACAGAACAGGTCTCAGGCTACCATAGCAAATGGTGTGAAATCTTGTCAAAAAGAAATTACTTGTGGGGTCCCGCAAGGATCCATATTGGGCCCGTTATTGTATATAACATATGTTAATGATCTTATAATAATGTTAGAGTCTAAATCAAACTCCAACACCAAGTGTCTGCTGTATGCTGATGACACAGTGTTGTACAATTCTGGGAAAGACATATATGCGGTTGCTGACACGCTGCAACAGGACCTCAATCAAGTTGCAACCTGGTGTATTAGAAATAAATTAACAATAAATATCAATAAAACCAAATTTATGAATTTCAATACAGCCAAAAGAAACAAAGATTTTATTAATGGACAAATTAACATCAACTTGAGTGGGGTCGCCCTGCAGCGAGTCAGCACATACAAATACCTAGGTATCACACTGGATCAGAATTTGAACTATAGAAATCACATAAATAATATGGTTAAATTGTTATCTCACAAAATTTACTTAATGGGCAAAATTCGACCTTATTTGAATGAACATTCTTGCAACGTTATTTACAAAACAATGTTACTGCCCATAATAGATTATGGAGACATACTCTACGATAGTGGTACAAAAGCAGACAAAGCCAAATTACAAGTGATTCAGAACAATGCTATTCGTATATCAACCAAGAGTAGACCTGGAACTAGTGTTACATCTTTACACAGATCTGTACAACTCCCACTATTGGAGGATAGGAGACTATCACACCTGCTGATATATATGCATAAGCAATTGCAGAATCATCAACTATTGAAAGAACAAACTTTGGGAACTAGAGCCCAATCTGCTCCATTATTCAAAGTTATAACCCCAAGAAATGAACTATACAAAAAAAGTGTTGAATATAGGGGAGCAACCAAATGGAATCTACTGGCACCAGCAACGAGATTAATCAAGTCGACCCAAGCCTTCAAGCAGGACCAAAAACTGATGCTAAAAACAAACATTCCTTAACACTCATGATGCATGTACTTATACGGATGACAACTGACATATTTTTTGGTGATTCACTTTATCAATATTGACAATTATTCAATCCATTTGAAATTGTTTACAATATTATCTACTTTTCATTGATGTACTGTATATATGTTGCACTACCATATGCTTGAATCCAAAAAGGAAGAAGAAAATGTTGTAAAGGAGAAAACTGGACACACGTTGAGACCAGCTCTACATAGAGTTGAGTGTGATCCAGTATAAATAAATGTCTTAAAAAAAAAAGAGGTGTTATCGTTAGAAACGCGAACTGTCATTGTTAATATATATATATATACATATGCTGTTCGAATAAAATATTGTGTCAGAGGAATAATGGTTATCATATTGTATATGGAAAACACAACCCATTCATTTCCGGTCAAAGATTGGTAACCAACAATCAAAATGAGCTATCGATCTTGAAGTTTCCCAGCACATTGCAAATTTAGGGAGCAATGGTAGTCATAAACAGAGTTAATTCCGTTTTTTTTCAATGTATACACACGGTTCATGCAAAGTCATTGGCGGTTGGCCTTGTGATATATAGAAATATCAATAATCCTATCCATGTATGAATGTAATTGGCTATCAACGATGCTTACAGCGTGGGCGACTGCTGAAGCATCAATAATAATAATATCCCCTAGAAAGATTTTCCTTATGGAAAATAAACACACCCACCTGTCCGTCATGTTATCAAAAAACGGTTTGCATTCCTTACATGAATATAACTTTAATAGGGGCCCTCCATAAATGACGTCATGCAGCAGGGGGTAGGGGGTGGTAGTCCAATAGGCCTTTTTCCGTAGGCCGGTGTCGCACCTTATCAGCCTAGTTACCCCACGGCTGAAGCCAAACATTCACCTGGCAACGTATTCTTTACCATTGGATTACTCAGTGTTTGAGTGTAATACGTTCATAATACCCTTGTACATTATTTCCAGAGATAAAATAATGATTGCATCGTATTCTATGGTGTTCCAGCTCAAATCCGGTGTGTCATACATGCATATTGCCTCAATAATACTTTAGATATAGAATAGATAACATAGGATCACCGAAATTGAATACACCTTAATACATGGGCAGGCCTAGCTATCATATGCTTATCTTTCTCCAAGTTAAAACGCAAACAATTTTCAACTATAAAGTTTTGATAGTCCAGACTCGTTGATACAATGCCTCTAATTATCTAGCAGTCCAATCTGTCCAAAAACAACACTCCTGCAATCACACCCACCGTTCACACTCTAGATGTGATTGCTCTATGTCTCTATATGAATGCAGTCGGACTCGCAGTGTTTGTCCGAGCGGCCGCACAAGAAGACAGTGGGCCATTAGGCGGCGCTGAACGGAAAAACCTGTATTGCCATGATAAAGAATGATAAAGGTTGAATGACAAAGCATGACGGGGGGTGGGGGTGGGGTGAAAACGGTAGTAAAAAAGCGTATCTTGAGTCGGTCCTATAATGCTGCTGGGTGGATATGGGCGTGCGCCTGCCCTTCAACGATGGGTGTGGGGTCTACCTGCAATATGGGTTTACTGCGTCAAGCTGCTTACTCTACTGCCGATTCGTATAACTGGGGGCATGAATGTGAACTTGACCACTATGCACAAGCTAAATGATCTCTAGATCCTTATTATCAGCGAGTTGTAGAACGGCAGGAGCAAATAAAGCACATACTTTTAATCGGAGTAAACGAACATGTTCATTTAATGTTATCTCAATGAATTGTCATGGCCGACGCCTCAGGAACAACTTATCTTCGTCACTCTAAAGGGATGTAACTGACTACGGAACTTTGAGGAAACACAGTTGAAGGATTCGGTGCTATGAATTGTACTTTAATGTTAAACTGAGATATAAAAAAACTGTCACTGAATCATTATTAATTCTAATGTAAAATCCAAGTGACATATAATCATTCTACTATCATATCTGTAGGCCTATATACGTTAATATGTTTTGTAAACTTCCTCCAACTACGATCCGGACGACAAAAGAATTACGCATATCATACCGATCCCATATATACTGCTCAGTCGGGTTCTACATGCCCCTCGTTCTTACGAAGAGCAGTGTTTATATAACTGAAGTTGGTACACGATTTCATTTTTTTATAGTTCCAAGGGATATTTATTCTATTGAGGGAGCAAGCAGTGTGCTGTTGGCGCCGGATTTCCAAGGGATGTTTATAAACTTTAACAATGTATACAATTATATTCATCAGTAAACTCCACGAACCTTCATACCTACCTGTTCTCATTTCAGGGGTCTGTTGCTGATAATGTTGATACAGCCATCTATCGACGATTATATTATATTCTGGTATTTCGTATTATTCTTCCCATCCGAATAATAATTCAATCTTTGAGCTAGAACCCCACAGCTGAATGTTTTACAGTTATAAATGTGACATACCTCATTTTACGACTTCTTCCATAATAATAACCTCAAGTAAGAAGTGTGATGGCAGCACAGGTATAGAAATATGGCACCAGTTTCCACGGTTGCCGTCGAGGTTCCCAGAATTAAATGATACATCACTTATTATTCAGTTTCGACTACACATATATCACCATTAACATGAGATTGTGTTATATCTAACAATAAAAAAACTCTTGCTTTTCGGGAAACATATGGGAGGATTCTGACCCTAAAAGTGGAATATTCAGGACATGGCGATGGTAGAATGTTGATCGGTTTAGTTTTTTTTCGTAATATGAAGGGTGCCAGAACCCGGTCGGCCTAAAAGATTATACTTCAAGCTACTGTGCTTTAAGTAAAGATGGGCACCACAGACCGGAGCGCCCCCATGTGTCTCAGTGTGAAATCATTCGATGACTGCACACTGGAGAGGACTCTCTTGAGAGTTGAGAATGGTATGGATGCTGACGGAAATAGGTGGAAATATTTCTCAAGTGGAATTAGCTGCCTCAATGACTGACAAAAGAAAACGTGGAAAATATGTCGGAGCCTACCATGACCAGAGGGGTCTGTGGGGTTCAAATCCCTGTTTTGCGGTTGTGAACAAGGCTCAATGCCAGTAGGGTAGGGGAACAACAACACAACACATAAAAGCTCAATCGTAGGATCCTTTTATAAATATAGATTGTATTAACGTGAAAGCTTAAATAACTGGGAAACTGGCATCCTGATTATTAACACATTTGTTTAAAATCTGATGGTCCTGAATGGGTGACTAAAAAAACAAAATAACTCGTTTCAATTGTATTTCAAATTTTTATTTTTGTCATATTGATGATAAGGAATCAGCGACTTTATATTTTTAATTCCAACTCAGGAAGTTAATTGCCACCATGGCCGCTGCTCCGTTCAGGTTCGTAGAGTCAACGTCATGACCTTTTATCTATACACCTGCTTGTCAAACAATAAATGAATTAAAACATTTAGTGTTCGCCACTGTTTTGGTGGGAAGAAGAAGGAAACAAATGTGTGATCAAACTGACTGTAACTGATGATGCATTATTTATAGGAACAAATGGATAAAGCGATTGATTCTGGATTTTTCTTTCTACACAGATGATAGCATGATGATATTATAAAATGCTAATACATGTAAACAGGGTTTCTGAATACAAAATAAAAGGAAAGTCATTTTATTTTTTGGGACACAAAAAAAGCTTGGTAATGAAAAATGTTCTGTGTATTCTTTCATTAAAACACGAATTTATATATTTTGATATTTCAGAAAGTAGCTCGGTCAAGGTTGGCCATGTGTACTGCACAGTACATGGTTGGAGTCCATGCTAAATTTGCTTCAGGTATATAAAACGGTGCTCCACACGTAACGGAAGCTATTTTGGGAGGTTTTAATAGCAAGTACAATCCATGTCAATGTATGTACAACTTTCCAGCTCACACGGCTACCCCAGGACTTCACGCGAGCCTCACTTGCTGACTGACAGTTAAATAGATTCACGGACAGAATTGATAATTAGATTTATTAAATCTCCCCCAGCCCAAAGCTGAAAGGCAAAGATAAACCGGCATTGAAAATAGACAAGAAATTCTCAATATGCAGAAGTTGCACGTGTGGTAATCTAGGAGCAGCCATATTACTATCATTATAAATCATTGTACTGATAACAGCTTCATTGTTTTACGTCCTTTTTCTAGAGACAGGTGATTATAGGTACATAACCTATGACTGATAATAATTTATAAAACAAATTGCACACTTCTGAAACGCAAAGCCATGCTCCATGGTAACAGAGAAGAAGCGACTTTGCTCTGGCTCTCATGAAATCATGGTGTACTCGAAATTGGCACAAAATTCCATGTACATAAATATACACAGGAAAACGATAGAGTTCGTTTGTATCGCCGCTTCTCTAGCTTCAGTTGATGTGAGAATAATATACATCAAGCGCTTCATTTTCAAAATCCCTTGTCATAGAAATCACATGACTTGACGAGAAAGGATTTAAGTTAAACAGTCCCTCCTTATACACACACAGACTCCCATAATCTCTAGCACACACACATACTGAAGACAAATACGTTAATTTGCATCCTTCAAAGCACCTCTCCGGAGGAACATTAATTTACAGGACAACCCTTCATTCGCGTCCAACCCCTAGTCTCGTGCCACAAACAGTCAGTCGCGCTGCCACGTTTCGCAGGGGGAACTTTTGTTCCAAAACGTGGATACTGAGAGATTCGGTAATCTTCTAACACAAGCGGTCATAGGCATCCCTGGTCAAGGTTACAGAAAAGGTACAAACTCAAACCCGACCCTGCCAAGTGACCATCACAAGGTTATCGGGCGTTCAGGGATGACTTGGGTACACCTTATGTAGTCTAAGCACCTCAAAGCCTGTTTGTTAGACACAAATACACGATAGACACTTCACACTTTTTTTAAATGTTGCGAGGCGATCTTGTCGTGATTTTTCAGGTTCTGATCTCTCCACGACTTGGGACTTTGTGTAACAAGCCAGACATAATGACCGTCGCAAGACCTTGACATGCAGGTGCTGAATCACACCCGCGTAACCTTGACATGCAGGTGCTGAATCACACCCGCGTAACCTTGACATGCAGGTGCTGAATCACACCCGCGTAACCTTGACATGCAGCCTTGATAACTTGGGTATTGACCGTTAGGTGACCTTTGTCGAGTATACGATGATCTCCTAACTTAATGACAACGTAGTCTTTGACCTGGATACGACCTTTATTTATTAGACACGGACTTATAGATGACCTTTACACACTAGGGTGTAGGCCCTAAACGACCTTGAAGTGCCTAGTAATGACCTCTACGTGATCCTGACGTGTTGAACACTGATAACTTAAGTATCCAGAAACGGACAGACAAGAGACAAAAGAGGAAAACCTCAACAATATCAGTGAAGGTTAACACTGTCCCTATTTTGTTTTCTTTTATAATAATTAGCTATTTCAAAAATGTCAATTTATGACAAGGCATTTTGAGTTATGAACATGTCTAGCCCAGTTCGCACTCACCCATGCTCTCTCAACTACACCAATTCACACGTATCCTCTTTCATCGTCGTTCACTCTTGACCTCCTGTCCTTCGTACGTTGTGTTTGTTTTTGTTTTTTTTGTTTGTTTATATTTCCTATGGATTCAAGCAATCACACTGTGGCCTATGGTTCGTCTGAGTAGTGCCCCTCGGAAGAAACCCGTATCCGCTCCTGGGGCGGTGTGATGGCTTGGGTGCCTTGCTCTGTCGCCTGCCCTGGTGCCCTCCACTCCGCCTTCCCATGGGGAATATCAACACGGCTGCCTGTCGCACACTCACGCAGGCCACGTTCACCCCTCACGCCATGTAGATGAACATGTTGATGTTATCCTCGTCACGCCGCATGTACTTGTGCTCGATGAGCCACTCGATCTGCTCCTTGATCATCTTCTTTGACGGCAGGAACATGTTCTTGAGGATCTCCACCAGTTCTGTCTGCAGCTGGGCGTTGGTGATGCGCTTTCTCATCTTCATGATCTTCACAATGGCCTCCTGAACATACCAAACAAGTGGTGTTAGAGATCCGACATGCAAAAGTGGGACATATAGAAAATAGCAGTACATTATGGGTAGACGTATCAAATAAGCAGTGTTAAAGTATAACGTGAAACAAGGGAACATATAGAAAATAGCAGTAAACCATGGATAGATATTTATCACAGAAGCGGTGTTAGAGAATAACGTAAGACATGAGGGCATACATAAAACGGCAGTAAGCCATAGGTGGACATATCAAACAAGCAGTGTTAGAGATGAAAGTGAAAAATGAGGACATATAGAAATAACGGTAAGCCATGGGTAAACGTATATCACACAAGCGATGTTCGAGATGAAAGTGACAAATTAGGGCATATAGAGAATCGCGAGAAGCCAAGGGTAGACACTGGTGAGAATACAATAAACACTAAAACAAGCTGTGGTATAGGGTTTCTGAATAAAATATTTGCAAACAAAAGTATCGGGAATTGATCAGTGATACACATTAGGAAAACCTCCTAGGGAAGTGGTAACTTTTTTATTGTCCACCTGCTATTTAATTGACCATTTAGTTGACTTATAGCTATCTTTACTATTTCGGCAGCAAAACATATGAATATATCATCATTATCACATAAGAAAGAGTGCGGAAGCTGGGCAAACTGACCTGCACACGTAGGATCCGAAGTTGAACAATACCCTCGTTGTCTTCTTCTTTGCTTCGTTCCGTTGACAACTGTAGCCGACCTATCAAGTTAACCTTCCCTCGCTTTTGCACTTTACCATTTTTGCTGTGAAACAGAAAAAACTTCTTTTTATACCTACTTTACTATTGGCAACTTAATAGAAGAGGTTAAGAAGGGTGAGTTTATTTTGGAACCACGATGAAGGTATTATCGAAAGGAAAACCAGTCACGGCAGAACATATATGAAAGAAACTGTTAAAATATGCAATACCGTTAAGTCCAAATGAAGATTGTAAACTGTACTGTGCCTGTATAATCTATTATACTCTACTGCCGACGTGTAAAAAATATTTCAGTTTCATAAAAAAAAAGAAGACAGGTATGGTTGGGATATGTTAAATATTTCTTATGATTCGTAAAAATTAAATTTCATCTAGCTTAACCAAGTAGAGGTAGGAAGCATAAAGCTCAACCCTGTCTTATTTGAAAAATGTAACCCAGGGAAAAATAGACCACCAAAAACCCCTAAGAAAACCGAAAGTAAGTTTACACGGGAAAGCAATGTCGTCTGCTTCGAGACTGACACAGCATATTGGTAATAGAAGAACCTGCTTCTGTGCACCGCGTATATATATGTGTTGAGTATAGGGTGGAATGAGGTGGAATGTTGAGAAGAGACTTACATAAGAGCGAATTCCTGATTTCCCCAGAACTGAGTTGCGTCTGTGAAATCCTTGGTAGTCTTGACCTCTGGATAGGCTATCAAAACCTGCCGCTTCATTTTCGGGAACTGGACGAGTGACTGAGGAATAAAGATTGAATATATACACACATTAATGATAAAAGATATACAACTGAAATTCATAATCCCATTCTCTATCCAACAAAAATCACTTAGAGAGTCCTCAACCAAGAAAACAATATATAGGAAGCCATGTTTCAAAGAGTTCTGTAGATGGCATCTTTTTCATTTTTCGTTATTTTTGTCTTTCTTTTGTTATTTCTTTTCGCTGGAATAAGTGTCGTTTTTTGCATCATCACTCCAATTGGTAGCTGATATTTGGAGTAATTCAAGATTGCTTTATTAGCACTCTCTATATACGTTTGGATAGCTTTAGGCACAGTACAATTTATAATGAAAGGATAATGAATGAGTTGACTTACCAACAAGGTTTTTCTAAGTTCGGAGTCTGGCAGCTCGGTGGCGAGACGCAAACTCTCGTAGGAGATTTTGTCCTTTGGTCGTTGATTCCATGAGAAGAGAACAGCCATTTGGAAGGTCGTTACCTCCAGATCAAACTTTCCAATATCGTTAGAAAATGTAATCTAAAACAAATCATAAGCATGTAGTTTAACAGATAATCACCACATAAATACTCAATGAAAATAACAGGTATGACATCAGTAAAGTTGTCTCTATCAGCAGTCAAGTTGGGAAGCTGCATTTTGATACAATAAGAATAACTGGATAAAAGAAGGTAGTCCATCTTTAAGACCATAGGCTATAGTCTCTACTATGCCTCAGGTTTAATATAATTGAAAAGGCTTGAGTAAAACAGTTCTGTCTTCACCATAAATTTCTCTGGGTATGTTGAATTAAAACTCATATACTTGTTGATCATTCACCCAGAAAAACCTGTCTATGTAAATACGAGTACTTACTATGCCATTAGACATCAGGTGGTGCCACTGCAGCTTGCGTCCACTGTGTTTTTGTCGGTAGAACTCTTCCACCTATAGAAAGGATATATGTGTAAACACAGAACACTGAAGTAATCTCGAATGGTCGTTGGATAAGTATGTGCGTAATGACCTTCGCATACAATGATTGATATATAAAAGGGTATATATAGTACGTCTCAACTGTCGTATATTATATGGTATATATAGTCTTGATAATTAGGTACATGTATAGGGTATAATAGTCTCCCTCAGCCATGATACATAAAAGGGTTTTTATTATAGCATCTATCACCTGTGGTAGTATCGTGTATATCTAAACTCTAATAATGTGTATATATAGTCTCTTTTACCTGTAGTATATATTATTGTGTATATATAGTCTCGCTCACCTGCGACATATACTATTATGTATATACAATCTCTCTCACCTGGGGTATATTGTCTTATGATAGTGTGTATATATAGACTCTTTCACCTGTAGTTTATATTATTGTGTATATATAACCTCTCTTGTGTGGTAAATATTATTGTGTATATCTCTCTCTCACTTATGATATATATCATTATATCCTCTTACCAGTGGTACACAATCAGGTATATCACTGGACTCTCACCTGTGGTATATAATCCTCCAGCTCCATGGGTAAGGACACAGTGACGCGATCACTGCTCCGCGCCCACGCCCCAGCGTTCAATATCTTTATGTTGATAGAATCTGTTCACGGCAAAATAGAAAAGAAATATAATTCAATGTTTGTATCGATATCATCAAGTAGCAAGTACGCTGATCATATTCTGCATATGGCTCACTATTCATAACCACAAGGACATTTGAATAGAGCCACGGAGGGGTTACTTATTAAATGGATAAAATGTTGGAGAATATACCACAAACCAACCAAACGTCCAGCATAAATTGTAGGATGTCAGAAATTTTTAATGTTTTAAACCTTTCAATACATTCAGTTCCGTTGGTTTTAGAGACTAGATGTATGGTTACCTAATAGTTTCGGCTGCTAGCAAGGTAGTCTTGCCTTCATCAGGGTGTACAGCGGAATCAATGGATAAAATGTTTTGAAAACCCAAATCTTGTCTTGCATTATCCCGTATTTCAGAGTATGGGCTGAAGCCTTTTCATGCTGATTAAGAATTATTTTATCCCATAATACAAGTTGGACGCATAATTCGGAGATCAACATTTATTGCACTTTGCATTATTTCACAATATACCAGAAGGATGTCAGTTGGGATCAGCCAAAAATGTGGAAATGTATTTCATTTGGAATATGGTGCCTCAGAGAGACTAAGAAAACGTGGAGTGCATGTCAGCCATAGCGTACGGCTTGGGTCTGTAAGGAGGTTCAAACTACTGTTTCATTAACGTCGATGAAGATTGATTTATATCATCTTTGTTTTGAACAAGGAAAATCATTTTATATACTGAAAATAAAAAAGTGACCATCTCTGTACCAGGTATAATGGCATGTCAATGTCTCGTCCCCTGGTAAAAACTCATAAATCACTTATCAGGCATTGCATATTTCGATGGAAACACGACACATAGAACATATATATCGGACGTGTGTGTTTTTTTAAACACGAACAACCAAATACAAAGAAAGGTGGCAGTTACCTGCGATGCTGGACAAGCGCTCCATGCCCTTGCCCTGGCCGAGACCCAACGCCTCATTATTATTGCGGTGCGTCTCCTTAAACTCCATGTTGAGATCTTCACTGACTTTGATATCTTGAAACATTCTGGCTAGTTTGTTGACGTAGTCAGCCGGCATGCCCACCTCCTGGAGATGTAAATAAGCACTTGTCACTTTCGTAAACATCAAAGTGAATATCTTAAACAGCTCAAAGCATCTGAGTGTCCCTTGACTTTAGAAACACTAGATTCATGTTAGTGAAATTCTACCTTTAGTCTAACACCAAAAAACAGCAGATTACTTTGGTACTTCAAAGACATCTGTGAAAATAAGCCGACAATGTACTTCATTGATCCCATTGCGGTATGATCATTATGAACTTATAGCTAGTTATCAACAGTTATGAATTCTGATTGATCTTGCTGTAGTTTTACCTCAATAAATCTGCTTCAATAAACTAACAGAAGACTTATTTTTATTTCTCTGCTCGTCGTTATACTGAACAAAAGGGAAAAAAGAAATGAAGGGATAGAATAATCAAAGAATGAACATATAATAACCCACCACCCAGAAGATAGACCTCCCCAGACAGGCATACAGCACGCCATAAACACAGGGAAGGCGGACCAGTAAGGGGCCACCAAACCCCCATCTACAGGCACAAACTGGGGATCAAAAGTCTCGTTCCGTCCACCCCTTAATACTTCCATAGTGAAGTTTAATGAACTGGAACTAGAAGGACCAGTCCACTTTGTCACACACACCAGAAGTAGACATATTTTTATCCAGGCTAGAAAGGCTATTTTGTTTGGATTTTTCAATCCCAAAGTGCAAGAACAGAAGTTACTAGATAAAGGAGCAACCAAGCTCTTTCTCGTGGTGTCTAGGAGCGATCATCTATAGAGCTTGGAGTTCAGGGTTTGGGTTGAAGTAAGAGAGTTTTGGGGTTCAGGGTGAGCAATGAGGGTCTACGGTTAATGTTTGAGATGTTTAGGTTTCGGTCAGAATAAAGGTTAAAGGCTGAGGTCTAGTGTTGGTGATAAGATTCAGGTTTCAGGATGAGGCCTCCAGGGTTCAGAGCTCTGGGATCAGGGTTACGTGTTCGAGTATCAACTTTTGGGGTGAGGTTTGGGGTTCAGGGTATTTAGTGGACAGCAGATCTTACCCGTAGCCACTCGACCATGTTCTCCTCCTTCTCGTTGTCGGCCGACGTGTCGAGGATGAGTCGCCGGGTGAGGTGTGCTTTGTGGTAGCGCATGAACACGTCCTTGTTCTGCACGTACTTCAACACGAGCAGCTGTGGGGCGGAAGACGCACGTTATTAACCACTACCTCTGTATATAAATCTCGTAGGGTTCTAAGAAGGAACTGCATCATCATTTATACCCACTGAATCTTTTCCATGAGTTTTCGTAGCGGAGTAATCGCAAAAGGCAAAGCCAAGTGATATTATGTAGCAAACCAAAATGAATGGCATATTTTCAGCGGCTATGGATTGAGTGCGTTTTAGATTTTATCCTACCCCTATCAATGACCAATTGACTTAACATTTGTGGCATAAACCCCCATTGAGTTGTTCTCTTTTTTACAAATACTCCATGGGAGTTGAGTACGAGTTAAGTTTACCGGAAAAGAATAGCAGGGGTGAGATAATAGCTATAACTAACAAGACTTCAGTCTTTTATAGGTGGGTTAAAAAGGTCAGGACGAAGTATTATGAGACGGGTTGAGGCAAGATAATCTGGTTGCTCTAAATTTCAGGCATTTTTGAAAACCGCCCGCCCCCCCCCCCCCCCCCCACACACACTTTAAAAAAAGTCAGCCATCCTCACATAACACAAAGATCTATTGATCGTGGGGCCACTGGCAATTATTTCTTATAGTGTCTCATTCAAATACGCACAGATATGTACCTGAAGACTTTCCGTGGGAAAAACTACTGTTATTAGAGCTAAAACCTGTTTTTAAGCTTAAATCCGCGGTTTTTATAGACCATGAAAACAAACCGAGCACTGTTACATAACATGGTATTCTGTTCTGATTTCACGGCTACTTTACCAAAGCGTCACATTCAGTTGTAGCATGGTGCAAAAAGGTACTCTCTTCTAAGCTCCGTCATCAACATGTTTAGAATTCTCAGAACAAGTCAAAACTTTGGTTTGGTTTGGTTGTTTAACTTCCAATAAGTAGTAATTCACTATTATCAGATTGCTGTGGTTTGTATTTTTTTCTAAGTAGACCCTACCTACAATGAAGGGTACAATGTATGATACACTGAAAATTGGAGAAGAACCAAAATTGTATGGATTTTTCTCTTTATATCAAAGTGTCCGTCTGGAATGGGCTTTACATTTCTTTCTTAGTTATCAGTTTAGGGAAAATTACCAATCACGATAATTTACAAATATATATAAACAACTGCTATTATATCATCATTACGGAATATGAATTTCAATGCTAATTTACTCCCATGTCCTACTGATTGAAGTGACTGTGCTGAAGGGTGATGTACATTTATTGCACTATAAAGAAATCATGCGAATACTACTTTCAACAAAAATTAACCAGAACTTGATATAAATGGCACTACATATTAAAACATAGCTCTCACATAAAGATGGAGAGGGCAGATCGTAACGTACCACATCTCGTAGCTTTACTTCCACTTCCTCTGACGTGAGCTTTTTGCTGAGGGGAGTTTTCCTGAGCAGCATATCACAGTAATTCGCGAGAAGTTCAGGACACTTGGACTCGGGTTGTGTCTTCACTCCCACACTGTTTACCAGATAAAAACGTGAATTTAACAAAAAACCACTGAAATCAATGCTATTTATCACCAACTTGCATTTTAATGTGCAAGAGACATGTATTTCCCAAAGGATACTGTGACTGGAATGGTTTTATAAATACGGAGGGCGCAAATCAAATACTATTATGTTAGGACCTTAGTATGTAAATACAATAATACATATCATTGTACCGCGATCACCATGTACCTTATCTTATATATAATAAAAAGCTGTCTTAATCAAAAAGATTAGAAAAATAAAAATAAATTTGGAAACAAAGAACAAAAAAATGACCGAAAACCACATTGTGTTGACAGGATCTTTATCTCTATACTATATCAAAAATATTGTTTTGTGCATAGAACCATTTCTATCCTGTGTGATACTAAAGAACTCCATGGTTCTAAAGATATTATACATTACGGAACGTAATATTAAGTCAATATCAAGTATCTCTACTTCTGATTATCAAATAATATCTTTATTATGTAAGAGTTGAAATCAGGTAGTTTTCACTCACCCTTTATTCTTAGCCGGTAATTCTAACCTAAACACTGATGTATCGTTCACTACGTTTTTATAAGCCTGTAAAGAATAAGTTTAGACTTAGTTTATCACACATTTATATATAAACACAAGAAAGAATGGCACACTAGAAACACTTAACTTAAATATCTAGAGTGAAAGTGACATGACCGTAACATGTCACAATTGTATGATACTTATGTTAAGAAATAAATCAGTGCAAAAATTCTCCAATTAACTTTAAATCCTACATGAAAGCAGTATTTTGTTTGTTGTTTGTTTGGGTAGTTAAACGTCCAATTTGTTCAATTAGACTTACTTTGGGTTTGACCGAATCTATTATTTCTCGCACTGTATTTCAGCGTAGAATTCAGAGTACATTTTTATAGAGAAACAATGAATGGAAAAAATGATCACATAACTGGGTACACATGTATTTAGCAAAGAATACTCATGGTTATTAAGGCATTGAATAACGACTCACCTTATCTCTAGCTGTTAAGAACCTATAGTCGTCGTTAAATGCATCTTTTACAAGCAAACTAAATCTGTTAAATAATACTAGGAGCTGTTCTACGTATTTTTCTGAATCCTGAAATGTAAGAAAAAGAGCAAATTAAATAATAATTACCAGACTAGAGGAGGTCTGACAGGTAGTCACAAGGAATACTGCATGTACTAATTTAAGTTTAATTGTACATATCATGAATATCATGAAACAAAAAAACTTTTTAGCGTCCCGGCGTTCTCCGCATTCCTGGTGGGATGTGGGAGAATTTAAAGTACGTAGAAAATACTATGAATATCATACTATGACAATCACTTTGAAAATATTTATCACGTCTTAATTGATTTCAGATCTTCTTTTTTCTCTCTATGTTAGTATACGATACCTATAACGTCAACCAGCACCTATGCACTTACAATCCATAGCATCAATGCCCTTTATCTAAGATTAGAAATGATCACGACAGTGACAACGTGGTCACCTTGTGTTAACAGTAATAATCAACTTCTGGGCCATTTTCTATACGGGCTTCCCGACAATAGTTACTGCTAGGTGGCATAGTGGTTTACAGCAGCTTGTTTGTTTGGGTAGTTTAACGTCCAATTTGTTCAATTAGACTTACAGCAGCGCCAATACACAACTCGGAGTAGTTCAAAGAAGAGCGGCCAGTGGTGGCTGGTGCTACTTCTATTGTTGTTTTCACATACTTATGTTATAAATTCCTATAGAAACCCATGTTCATGTCTGAGATTCAAGTGCTGGCTTTGTGAAGTGGTACCATACACCAGGCCACTTCAGCAGCCCTCTCCTAACATATGCCACAGATGACTGATACTGCTCCCTAAATCTCTTCCTATACGTTTCTCATCCTTGTATAAGGTCCGAAAGTAATGCACGCTTTCACAACTTCCAGCTATCAGACTATGTGAACTCTCCTGTCTATATCTGATTTAAACCAGCTGTCCACTGAGGTGTTGGGCTGCATCAATAATGCACCATATGAGATGAAAAGGTGGCATTTCCTAACACAAATACCAACAAGATCGCAGTAGCGAAGAGGGTCCATTGATACATCACTAACTGAACTTACTATCTTCGGAGCATCATATAATGTATAGGGCCATCCATAAAGTATGTAAGGTTGAGTGGAGTGAGTTGGCTGCTCTAAAATTTGCGTATATCCCTCCATTCATCTATTGGGTACAGAATCATGAATGGAAGTGGGTGGAGGATTACATTTTTCTGAAATTTTGCATACATACTTAATGAATCGCCTCTATAGCGTACGGGCATGGATTTTGAAATTATTTTCGAATATCCTGAGAAGAATTAACATGTAGGACTCACTGAGGTGATACAGTCGGCCGCAGCGATCATGTCGGCGAGACCGGCGCTAACGATATGTTCCTCCAGGGCATGCAGCATGGGATCAATGCCGTCCGGCACACGGTCCATTAGACTGAACATGAGTCGCAACTCTGAAAGAACAGCCACGCAATTAACGTGAATAGCCAACGCACAGTGCCAATGTGAATTCTCATAAACAATGTTAAGATATACTATGGTATAATAGGTTTTAGCCAACATAATACCAATACGAAGTGTTAACAAATTAGGATATATTCTTTGGCACTGCCTACGAGAATGTCAATATGAAGTCTTAACATATTAAATTATAATATATTACCTAACAAATATATTATGTGATATTTCCTTAAAGAGTGTCAATACAAAGTCGTAACAGATTATTGAAATATAATTTAAGACATTACCCAACACAGGGCGTCAATAACAAGTAATAAGTGGTTCAATGCTCTAATTTATTACATGGTCCAAGTTGACCAGGTTGACATCTTATCTGATTACCTAGAAGGATACAGTGAAGACTGGAGATACTTACTTTCAGTTTCGTTATTTTTGATCATTGAGGGGCATTCTGCCAAGATTGTCTCCTTGAAAGCCGTCACCAGAACGTTCACACAACACTCCGTCAGCTAGAGGGAGACAAATGACAGAATCGTCAGAATCCATTAGAAATCAATGCAAATTTACATAATGCATTTTCAATCAAATATTGTTTGTTTATTAGCCTGATTGAGACTGTACGACACTTGGACCTCTGACAAAGAGGAGAAAATGTAAGACCGCGAATTGTGTCCAATTAACAAAAATAAGGTCAAATTAGCATCACCGTAACTAGCCTATAGTTACTTCTAGGCATTTCTGATATATTGTACCTCATGTAATAGAGACAAAATATACGGGTTAGTCAGAAATGTATGGACAACGTTTGATATGAAGAGTTTAAAATGCAAGAAATTATATGTGCTATATCAAAGAGAATTTGATTTTTATTATCATATAGATTTTGGTGGTAAGACCCAAATTAAATACCTCATAAAACACAAAACACTTCATCTCTCTGAGGTGGGAACGCACAATGCGAGAAACATGGTTCCTATAACGAATAGCACACATTGCTAAACAGAATATATCGGTTTATTCTCACAAACAAATGTGACACTGTAATTACTCCGTATCAAACTTTTTTTAATCAATCTCTTACCGCCGCCACGGAGTTGCAGCCTTTGCGTGTCTCCAGGTATCGCATTGCTCGTTGCTCCTCCTCCTTTAGCTTAGCGTCAGCGTAGCGCATGTAGTTCTGTACGCCGTTGGCGGCCAGGTACTGCGGCGCTTTGGTCTTGTAGAAGGCTTCTGTGGCCTCGATGTAAGCCTTCTCGAAGTTCTCCCTGTAGATCTTCAGTTTATCCTCCACGTCACTGCTTAGATTCACTGTGGTGAGGAGTGCGGGAGAATAGTCAGAAAGTTTGCCAAATGGTGTGGTTATTTCTAATGTCTAAAGAGCTATCTCATTTTATGTCTTATTGATACATTTGTTTTAGCAGTACCTGCTGACCTGTTCACATAGCATCGTTCCTCAATCTACAATTTCTTTCTTTTAAGTTTTAATTCTAAGTTTAAGGGTTTATATCTTTTAATAACAGATTTAAAAATTTAAATCTCCAGTATATTCAGAAAGTGAGAAAGTCTAGAAAATATCTACCTGAACCAAATACAGACATTAAAGTGTACCGTTCTAAGATGAGCGAATAGTATACCTTAATCTATCTGTATGAATCATATTTCTCACTGAATAATAAACCCTAAGCACATTTAACCTCAGTAAGTAAAGAACGTATCGACTATATTTATATAGCCACAAAGACGTAACCTCCCATATAAACAATTCACACATAGATCTGTTACGAATTAATGCATCTAAAAGACGTGTCAAAACGAAAAAAATATAAGTTTCTAGAAATAAAAGAAAAGTCATGTATTCATTGAATCATTCAGAATGTGTTTTCAAAATGACATATTCCAAGTATTAGATTGGCCAGACGCTAATTGTATACCTAGACAGTTTTCTTTCATTTCTTTTGTACGAATATTGCTTAAAATAATAAACAAATTCCCTCAGGATGAAAAACAAGACATCTGTGAAAATGCCATTTTCCTAAACACTTTATTTACTGTGTGGAAACATGAAAGTCTGACTCTTATTGGTTACTGCCGGTAACTGCATGTTAACATACCGTATGACTCCCGGACGCCGATGACCAGCTGCGAGTCGAAGGCCTCCCCGTTACGCTCGGCGTGAACCAGCTTCATGGCGCTGTCCTGAAGACGGTGCTTTATGTTGGAGAATATGCTCTGATTCCAACTATCCAACATCAACTACAAAACAACAGGAGAGAACTCGATAACTGTGTTCTCGCTATACACTGTCTTGTATTGATTTGGTGATGTATGCAATTGCCTTGCACTTTTACATGTTCAAACGTACGTTGTTTGCAATGCGTGATAGGTTGTGGATCGTTCATGGGAAGACACAAATTGTAGTCGAGTTGGTATATTGTTTTTCAGCTAGAAGAATACATGCATATTGTTTGGCAAATGAATTTGCCATTTCAGAATAACTTGGCAAATCCCTCTTTCATGATAAATTGGGTATCGTGGGTACATATGTATTTTTACCCTTGTAAGGGAGCTGCTAAGTATTCTACAAGATGAGTAGACGAGTGAAGCCATTAACGAATAAGCACAGCAAATGAGCGTTTGTTTTTGCTTAGAAAGTGAGTAGAAAGATGTGGATTCTTTTTGTTGGAATTACCGACTTACTTTAAACAAAGACTTTATCAGAGAATCAGAGTATGCACAAATCCTAATACAAAGTACTACAGAAACATACCTTCCTAACGATGCTCTCTTCACCCTGGTTTTTCTTCTGCATGGTGTTGTGAGCCTTGCCAGCCAACGTCGTTTCTAGTTGACCGAAGGGTTTGGGGAGGTAGTCGCACTGTGTAAAGAACTTGCCCCATTCTGCTATGTAAGCCTTCAGAAGGGCCGAGTCTTCCTCGTGAGTGAGTACTCTCTGAAATTAGACGACCACTTTTATCCCTTTGTCAATCTTATTGTCAACAGCCAGTCATTCATAATCCACGCCTACCTTCATAGAAAAAAGAGGATGGCCCATACATGTATATGTAAATCCCTATCCAAGCAAACACATAAACTATTTTGGAAAATTGCACGTGGAACAGCGCAAACCGAGAAAACCCACTAAAATACAGGTGGGACTGAGACTAATTTACCCTGTGTGTTGTAATGGGGTTTAATTCGATTGAGAAGTGCCACGATTAGGAATGTTGTAACATACGGACATTAATAAAGAATATTTTCCTGATATTCTTAATCAAAACAGGTACATATCAATGTGCCCCAAGCTCAAAAGACGCTGCATCCAGTACCTGTTTTTTCTTGTGAGTAACGACAGAAATCTCACAGCTTTTCCGTTCGTGTGTGTGTTTGTTTGTGTGTTTGTTTGTGAGCGTGTACGGCTTGAAGTCAAACTTTCTCATTATAAAAAGCAGCACAAATAAAAAAGACAACATGGTTAATTTGGACAACATACCAGAATAATAACTTGTACGATCTTAAGAACAATTGTCAGCAAAATCGCTAGGTTAGTTTGCAAAGTTAAAATAATATACCAGTAGCTTGTCTTCTAGTCTCACAGTTTGCGCTAGCCACAGTGTTCATCTATTGCCCTTTTCAGTTGGCTACCTAGTTAAACGAAGCAGACTTCAATGATCAACACGTTTAATTCTTGCTAGGAAAGCTATATCGGATCACATACAACATACTACTTTACGGTATTTGGCGCCTCCACGTCTCGGGGACAAAGGGCGCCCTCCAGCGAGCAGCTCATGTACTACCCCTCTGCCACGCCCTCTAGTGGGAACCACCCCAGCACCGAGCTGCTCTCTGTGCCCCAGACTTGGCAACACGTGACGGCGTGTAACATATACCCTGTAATATGTGGCTATACATGGTGCGAAGCTTTAGTGTAGCAATCATTCTAGATGTTCTTCATTCTCAGAACCTGTCAATAAAGTTTGGTCTTACCATGGTCAAAACGGATTCGGGAGAGATTATGCGACAATGGATTCCTTCAAAATGAACCCCATATATAACGATATGGATGGATTGGTACGTGATGGTCAATATGGATGTTTGTGTTTACGAACTTCCTTTCTATCAAGTTGACCTGGATTCTAGGCATATTTTTCTGAATTATCATACAATTTATTCCCTAGGGACATTACTCAATTTTGATCAAAAAAATAATGATAAAAAAAATAAGAAGAAAAAATTGGTATCAGCTGGTATTAAAAACCCTTGTAATGACAGAGCTACGCTTTGGGGATTCAGGTCTTGGCCTAAATTTTGTTAATCTCATAAATATGATAGAGCAACATTTGTCCACCGCAGGCCATAGTTTCCCAGCCTCTCAGTAGGTGTTCGGTAAAATATATTTTCAGGGCGCCAATGTCAACATTGTAGGGAGTGCTCCAAGCTGGCATACATTCACATATTTCTCTTTGGTCTCTCTCTCTTTTATCAAAGTTTAACATCATCTACGATATCTATAGATACAAGCGCCATGTTCGCTTCCCTGAGAATTCAGATGTGGCGTCAATATGATGTTAAAAGTCTTTTCGGATTAAAAAGAAATTACATGACTTATGGCTATTTGTTCCAGTGTCTGTGGCACCTTCTTCAACGTTGATATGGAAGGGGTTAGTGAGTACCGTACTTCCTAGCACTATGCTAAAACTGACGATGGCTGTTTGGTCTGGAAACCTTGACGTCTAAGAGAACACTATTGCATGGCAACAGTCAAATGCGACTTTTTGATTTAGTGACAGTGAGTGCGATGCATCCATGGACGCATGTAATTTTTCTGAACATTGAATATGATAGTCCTATTGTGTTGTAGTATGCATATCTAACTAAAATTGGGGTCACCGCGTTAGTTTTTGATTTAGAGATTGGTACTATGATAATATGATAATAGAATATATAGAAATTCTAAAACGTTTTATATAGTAATTTACTATGTTAAATGCAACTTTTACTGCAGAACTCGTCACTCTTCAAAATTCCATATAATGTAGTGTATGTATAGTACTGTACATTTAAGATTTGCAAAGTATGGGCCACCATCCTTGTTTTTGAGAGAATTGAAGAAAAATTTATTTTTCTGTATAATCTAAATGGATGAATGAGAATATTTAAATATCGCCAGGTGGCATCATTGCGAATTGTAGCATATGCCTTTATATGTGACACACTTGGAATAAAATTGCTAGTAGCCACAAAGTCTCTGGAATCTGGTGTTATATTCAGTTTGGTGTCAACAAAGCGTAGTTCAAGGCATCCCTAGTGACAGTGGTCACTTTCAGAACCATTAAAATAAAAATAAAATAAAGACAACAAAATTCTTTGGGTTTGATCGAACTCAGAGTGATCCAAGTCGCTTCTTATAAGTCTTATATTGATTGCAGATGTTTCAGAAAAATCGTCAAATCGGTATATCTTGAAAATTGTGGGTAATACTGTACCTGTGCTTGGATGTAACAAGACGACAAAAACAAATCTTGCGTGTAATTGTATAATGTTACATGGTCCAATCAATGGGTGTCTGTATAAATAGGTTATCTTACTAGAGGCTAGATGTCGAATCATTTGTTGGACAAGAGTCACCATAATGACTTGTATTACAGGACACGTGTAAATATAGCACTGGACAGAAACATGCGGGCGACATTGTCTACAAAACGTATATAAGAGTACATCCACAATGACATAAGTGTGTCATTTAATCTAGTCTTGGATGGATAATACCGAACATTTGTATGCGGTTTCCCCCCTTCTAGCCCATTTTTAACGAGGAGTGAATGGTGCACTATGATTTTTTTTCTCTTCCCCCATTAGCCCATGCACCATGAACAAAAGATGAGTAGAATCAACAATATCCACATAAATTGTAATGAACCAATTACCATCTGATGGAGGCGAAGAATAATCAAATGATATCATGTATGTGGTTCAGCTTGCGAAGCTGACTTTGGCAGAGGCTGAGTCTGATCTATACAACATCGCCGCAGAATGATGCGAGGAAGATTTGATGATGAACAAGGGAGATCCCATTTGAGAGCTCATCTCATACCCTAGGCAGTCAGACAGGATTAATTACTCTCCCTCAATCAACCCAGATATCTGTTCAAGTTACTGCTGAGTCAGCCCATCTGCCTGTTATTAGAACACTGGACTCACCCAGACCTAGTAACCTTGGCGTATGACATCGAGAGTGCTATACAACGTATATCGAATCAATCTCCTACACATAATATATATGGGCAGTAGAGGCTAGAAAACACACATATTTCTAATTTTCTGTTATTTTAATTTGGATATAGTTCATTGTTGTCATGGGTAGTCTTGATGGCGTAACACTTTTTCTCAACAGTTAGGGGACAATGATTTAATAGGAAATGTCTCAAGAATGAGTTGTACCGTTAAATATCGGTTTCATCAAGACGTATACTATCTATCAGGGTGTTGGAGTATGTATTCTAGCATTCACCCACGTGACGATGAAACACTTCACCTGGTGGTAACTTGAACTAAACATAGTATGCCTATTATTGGAGATATTCCTGATCCCTTCCCCAGAAGCTCTTGTATTTTGAAATATTCTATGTCAATTTCTGGCCTCGGCTGAGAGCTAAAATGACCATAATTATGCATAAACTGCTCACCATCTGTCAGGTTTTTATATTAGGTCCCCACCCCCTACCCCAAAAAATAATCTCCCATGATATCCAATGCTTAGATTCTAGAGAGCTAATAAATAAGAGTGGTACAAAGATAAATATCACTGAGTATCTGTTCGATGGGAATAATTTTAAAGGAATCGCCTGCTTATTGAGGGATCTGTTTGTGGAATTACCTACTAATTGCTGCGCAGTGATCTGACCCGGGAAATGCCTTTATGAAAATTGTCTATGCTTTCGAAAAATGAGTTATCACTCATGGAGTATGCATGTATGTAGTGTTCTCAAATATATCAGGGATGCCAGTTGGGGTCATGAAAAAATAGGAAATATTTTGTTCATGTAGAATTTAATGCCTATAGATCTGAATACGTGGCTAAGGGTGTTCACTAGTCGAGCTACCGCATCTAAGTGTCGGAGCAGTCGTCTGCTCGCGATATTTATAGTCAGACCACTCGCTACCAAGGCGACGTTGACAACAGAACGGGGCGTATAGTAACGCCAGTTGTTGACAGTGTGACATTACGGTGACGGGAGGGGTTTCCCTGTACTGGTGTGATGGAAATAGGGGGAATCCCTTTGTCAGGGGGGCCCATTGCGGTTTCACAAGGTGCTCTTCAGGCTCGATTGAGTGACACACAGCTGCAAACTGTTGTTTGTAGTAAGTGGAGGTCACTGGGGCGGTACTGTCAAGTGGTTTGACAGGGAAGTGGGATGCAGAGGGCGTTTCTAATGGGTGAAACAGGTCTGTACATTCCACTAAAGATGTGACAACAACAAATTGTGTTGTCAACACTTGAAAAAGGGGTTTTGACAAGTGTGGGTGGTAGCAAACTTAAGGAAAGTGTGAGAGAGTGGTCCTGCTTCGGGAGGGTTCCAGAAGCGAGCTATAAATGGGGTTGAAATCCCCACCAACTTGGAATTATTAATAAAAAAAATTTTGACGTGGCTAGATTCGGGTTGGTGGGGTTGTAAGCAACCAAATGTCAGGTTAATGCTTCAATGGGTCCATTACGTTCAGACCCAGTGGTGCATTGGTGTGTAGACATTGGATCCAGTTGAATTCCAACAGGTCTCTGAGGTATTTGGCCTTTGCGGTATCGGGTGCCGCATAGACAAAGTCAACAACGTGAATGGTTACGTCATCGAGACCCATGTGATGAGAAGTGTTGAAGTGTCGGGCCACTTCGCTCTCTTTCACATTATTTTTGGTGATGTTTCCGAAGTGAGCCGCGAAGCGTATCTTCAATTTGGTTTTTGTTTGCCCAACGTATTGAATGCCGCAGCGTTTACATGTGATGCAGTAGATAAGGTTTGAGCTACAACAGCTGACATTATATCTACTCATGTATATCCGTCCGGTGGCTGAACACAGGATCCTGCCATCGGTGTTGAGCTTGGGGCAATATCTGCAACTCTTAGGTCGCAAGCAAGAGTTTTGATTGGGAATCACTATTGGCGGTGTCTCCGTTTTCAAAGACCAAAGAAACCTTGAAAACACGGAATGGCACCTTGGGGTATGTGGAGGTTTGAACCCCTGTTTATAGTGTGAATGAGGCACAGTCTATTCTGTCTCTGTTTTACACAAGAAAATAGAATTTGATAAATTAAAATGAAAACAAGGATTTCCTTGGAAAATAGAAAAACTGCCATCTCTAATATATTATGGATCGATTATTTCAGAAATACAACTGTCTCGACGGACTGACTGCTGCTGGATACCAGCCATTTTTCAAAGGAGGGTCTGTACATTTTTAGGGAGTTGATTAAATGTTCTGACGTATCTAATATAAATAATCACTTCTAAATTAAAAGAAACATGTCGTACATATATATATGTGATTCTGTTTTTTCCTCTCAGCTACTCACTTACGCGGTATCTATATAGGGATGTCAGTTGGGATCAGGAAAGAGAGTAGAAATATTTTTCATGTGGAATTTACTGCCCCAGGGAAACTGAGGTAACGTTGAGAATACATTTGTGTTGGACATGGAATGGGGCTCAGGGTGTGTGTGTGAAAGTTTGAACTACTGTTTTTGGCGTGAATAAGGCTCAAATCATACTACTATTTTACACAAGGAAAGATAATTTTATAAATTAGATATGAAAATCAAGATTTCCATTGAAAAGTGAAAAACTGCCATCTCTGCCTATACATTGAGTCACTAGCCATGTCCTCAGTATTGCATATCAAGTCATATTGCCAGTGTACTATGTCTTACACGTTTCATAGAGAAAAATGTATTTTTTGTGAGTAGTGGACAGTTGTCCGGTACTCACAGCTTGGGCCTGCTTGATGAAGTCAAGTATATCCTCCTGCAGAGCCTGATGGACTTTGGTGGCGCCTTTCTCGTCCCATAAACAGACTGAGTGTACAGACCTGTAAAAAACAAGAACAACTTATCAGTCATCATACGAAGGCAAACAAAGTCTTAAACATTCCACGTGTATATGTACAGTTAAACCACGAACTAAACTGAGAGGGTCATACATGATCAGTAGAGCACTTCCATAGATAAACGTAATGGTGCTACGCGTTTTCTTTGGTGTTTTTTTTTTAATTTGGCACGTTTCTTTGACGTAGGCATCTCACATGTTTAATATTAATTAATTGATTGAAGTTGGATATGGAATCAAATTACTAACTGAATCTTGTTCTCTTTTCTCACCCCCTTTCAATTTTGCAGTGGTTCAGGAAGAAGTTTTCTACTTTAAAGTGATTCAATAACATACATCTCGTTACACATCAATCTAGATAGAAAGAGAATGTTCACGATATAATAAATCGCTGGTTTTCCTTTATTTTCCACACATCTTTAATTTCCCTTCCGTAAATGATAATTGACAATCAGGAACACATTTAAAAATTAGCCATCTTTTCCTTCAACGTTATCTATCAGGAAAAAATAATTCGGTACTCACCAGAACAAATCCTGCCATTCAGATCGTGTTACTGTTTCTTGGCGTAGAAGTTTGAGAACAGTTGGCCTCATAGACGGCCATTTGTCCTCAAATTGTAATTGTCCTTGTGCCTGTAAATTAGAGGATATATCAAACTAAAACATATATAATCTTATTTCCTTTTCAATTAAAACTTGCTAAATCACTGTGAAATGACACGGAATACAACCTTAAGGAAAAGTATCCAAAAACATTGATTATTGTGCAGCTACTGCTCAGCCATATCCGACTGTTGTCAGCCATCTTGATGAAGTGTTATTGTAATCTGTAGCCTACCCATCATTACCTCATCCCAATTGTAAATATTGTAAAAATTCCCAGATGTGTCAAAATTGTTGTACGGGAAATCTAATTGATCACAGAGAGGTCGAATACCTGCCATGGCAGAGTCCTCTAATGTATTACTTTTGTGCAAATTAAAAAAAAACAACAAAAAAAACCCCATGTGGTCAGGCTGGTTTCCAATGAAGGGAACTGACAAATACAAGCATAGATGATTGTATCAAAAAGGTCTCGGAGATAAAGTATACATGTATATATATGCTCATTATCAACCTCAATTGAAGTCAGGGAATATATCTATTGCCTCAGAGAGACTAAGAAAACAATAAAAATACATGTAAATTTTGGTCTTGGAATGGGGCTGAGATTGTATGGGGATGTTCAAACCATTGTTTGTTGCTGTAGATCTGTAATATCTTTATTTCATGCATGTTAAAATATTTCATAAATTGGAAATGAAAACAAGGGTTTCCTTGGAAAAGTGGAAAACTGCCAGCCCTGAAATAATACAGTACAGCATCACTAAGCGAACCGCCCACCGTTCCAGATGTACGTGGTCTATGTTGCGGAGTGGTCCGCTTAAAGGAGTAACATGAAACAAGGGATGACCTTAGGACGAAAGTGTTCCGTTTAATGGGGTTTCCTAAAATACATGCACACACAAGAGAGGGACCTTAGATTTCCAGTTGTGAGATTAAGACAGGCTGTTCTCAGAATAACCCGCATCAAGGACATACATATTAGTCGACCAGCTAAATAAGCATTTTACAGGGATGAAAGTCGGGACTGAGGAAAAATTATAAAAAGGAACCATTTATAACTTTAGTTTGGAACAGAACGGGTTTTAATCTATTCCTATTCTAGTGCTGCCAGTGTATATATGAAATGTCGGAATATCGGAAAACTTGCATCCCCGATTATAATAGGTAATAACAAGTCCACGGTAAAAACAGGCCCTGGACAATGGAATGCTAAATATTTGACCAGCTTCCCGGCACTCTCTTTCTTTCAGGTATTCGCCTTATTATCTATTTATAGATATCGAGCCATACGAGACAGTCAGTGACGAAACCAACATATAAGTCACTTGGTTCCCGTTCACCACTGTTTCCTAGGCATATTTGGGAGGTACTTGTAAGCACCGGATCAACAAAAAAAACCACTTCTTATATATTTAAAGGTCTTTCTGTAGCAAGAATATTTCTGTCAGATCTCCTAAAGATCTACATGAGCTAATACTTGGATAAATCTGTGATAATTATACAAAAATCAATCACTACCAGATATCTCCATATATATTACTATATGGAAGCTAATTATTGCCAATAATCAGTGCAAAGCATTTACTAACCTACACTTTCAATTGTAATGATTTAATAGTATACCAGTTTACATATCACTACCTTAACAAACACTCACTGAAATATGTAAGAACAAATGCTGACACAAGGGGATTCCGTACAACTGGATTTTTCATTAGAAACACCCACATCACCACATGGCAAGGCCGGAACGCAGATAGCGCTGGGTTATTTGTCTAAAAGTTAACTAGCCATATCTTTCCTTTTATATGAAACTGCCATATCCATTAGTATCTAAAAGGGGTCGACTTCGCGTGTCGATTTCTCCAAAAACGGGTAGATTTCTCCTGACAACTACGGGTCGAGTTCGTTTCGGGTCGAGTTCTACAGTAACCTTATTATTTATCTCAGCATGAGACCAATTTCCTATGTCCTGTAACATCCAGGTGAAAAAAACCACATCACTGTCGGCCAAAGCATGGGGCTGAAAATCTATAGGGAGGTTCACAACCACTGTCAAATTGGTGTAAATGAGGCTCAGCTAATCCTAATGCTATCTTCATTACAAGGGAGAAACATTTGTTTTGTATATCATTTCACTATAGAACAGTACCGGTAAACAAAGAGGTCTCTAGCATATGTCTATCAATCATCATATTCCGGAGAATCAATCGATGTTGTGATTTCTTCGCTTATGCACTTATGTAGAAATCTTTGGAATTTAATTTTAACAATAAGGTAAATTCAAAGTAGGAACACCCATGAAGCTAAGCCTAAGGACTATTGTATATACGGTATGACGGACCTGAATAAAAGTCCGTGTATAATTCTAGACGGTACTTGGACCATACGACTTGAAGCCTTCACGCTTGGGACGATAAGCTTCGCGAATTGGACGATACGATTCGGTTTTGGTACTTGGCGCCGTGGCCGCCTATGACGATAAGCTTTGTTTTCGAATTTCGGTAGTTCGGAGTGGCCAATCTTCTTCATACTTGAAACGAACATAGGATACATATTTCCCTACCTTATGTTAAAGTTTCATGTCTTAATTCTTATGAGAAATGAGTGAAATCACCCGGAAAAGGTGGGGTCCTTGGCAGGATCGCACATGAGTGATAATAGGTGCACATAGCGATCGGAAGAAAATGTCACAGAATTTTCCGCATTTTCCGCACTTCCAATGGGAATTAAGCAATGAAACTTTTAGACGAGTTAGGCACATATGTGCCCTATATGCCTTCCAAATATGAAGACAATCGGCCTCACCGTTCTGAAGAATAATATGCTTTGCCAGATTGACAGTCCACTGCAGTTCGTCCACACCCGAAAAATCGTATGGTCCGCCGCTCACGCGCGGAAAAGCGAGGCGTGCCGGCTCCGAAGCTTATCGTCCAGCATTCATCTAGACTATACAATTGTGGACCCATATGCTAGCCCCTAAAACAGCCAAAGACGCATTCAATAACAGGCATATGTGCGTAGGAATTCTATAAACCAGGAATACTAATAGCAGCACCACATACATTCGGATGTGGCTTGATTATTCTCAAAATACAATGTGGCTTAGTTATTCTCAAAATCACTTTGAATAGATAAAGAGTTGTTGTCATGTTATTTACTAGTTCTTAGGGCTTACTTCTGAAGTGAATCCAATCGCACGGCGATATTCGTCATTGCTAAACTCGTAACCTATTACTAGATCCAGAGGAATAACGAGTCATAGACATAGGAGGAATGTAAATTATAAAAGCCTAGGCTAGGTCTTGGAAGGCAATGTTTGTAATTATACACAGTAATATTCCACTTGACTTGCCATAAATTAATATAGAAACTGCAGTAACGCTGCATTCATTGATGCAATGTTACTAAACGCTCAGTCTTATCGACATAAATACAATACGACGGTCTATATAAAACAAAATACAACGTCACTGAATTGTATGAGGGGTGCTAAACAAGCCTCTGGGTTTTCTTCATGTCATTGTTTGTGTGGACCGCAACTGAAGCTTCGTAATCGTAGCTGACAGCTTCAAACACATCCCTTATAACATATACAACGATCAAGCAGGACCGAAATGTCCCTCAACCAATATTCACGTATGTCATATATCGGTCCAAAAGTACAAACTATTTTGGGGAGTGAAAAGAAAACAGGAGATTACGAATGCAATGGTAGAGCATCCCTTCTCGCGATGACAGTGTTTTGCACACTCAAATGCAACTGCGAGGTTGGGAAGTCCAGAAAGGGAACCAAGGGTCAGCCGGCAAATCGATATTAAATCATTAATGTATGGTATATGGTCATATATACCAAGTTTTCTTCATCTTTGGTATACTCTCCGTCCATAAATGGTCAATTACATGTTTACATTAGGAACAGGAGGTCGTATAATCACAATAATCAAGCGAAGACACTCACCTTTAACATAGACATTATTGCCCATAGTACAAATCTCGTCTACCAAATCTCGCTTCCTGTTTGGAGCGAGAAGGGGCGAGAGTTGGCGTCAACATGGCTGGTGAAAGTACTACCACAGAGCAAGAGAGCAATGCTTCTGGCATTCCTAAGGCTGTTTTTGTCGTAAGTATTACATTTTTAACAATATTATGCTGGTTCTTTTGAACCATAGGTTGAACTTTTCTTTATTAATTTTCTGTCTATCAAACAGAGAATGTGTACTTCTGATAGTTACCGTGACTGCATGTGACACTTCTTCAGGCAGTGACCGGGGAGAAGTCAATCACGCTAAACGTGGTTTCTATGGCCAATACAATAGTTATTTACAGGAGTAGAATTGTATCACACGATTTGTTTTGTGTATATCCATGTCGCTTGGATTAGAGTACGATTGGGATGCGCTCTAAATTACGGACATACATTTCGGTTTTGGGAAATGGGTTAGTGACAGTGTGACTGACTCTCTGAGCATGATATAGCTTGTTGTAGGTGCCAGGAGCGGCACTGCAGTGTCAGAGCCAGTGCTTGTCTGTCAGAGCCTGTTTAGTTATGTCCTGACTTGACTCTTGGTAGTGGCTACTTACAACCCAGAGTTCTCTGTGATATAGAATCTTTAAATTCCAACTAATGTATGGAACCAAAATACATTCTTTAGCCATTCCGTCCGTTGAAATAATGGTGCACTTCCTTCTCTCTCTCTCTCTGCCTATCTAGCTCCATCCAAATTGGCTAAGCTATAGTCTAGATATATATAGATCTTTTCTATACCTGAAGTTAATGATCGCTGGTAACTGTCATTATTGCAGATGGATGAATTATCATTTGAAGATAGTGTATCAATTAGGCCTACTACCTAAACCTTGCTTTTTACCCAAGTAGGCCATTGTTACTTGACTTCTCTACATAACTTATAAGTTATACGATCATACAGACCATTTCCTTTTAATCCATGCATTGTTTATATCAATCTGTCAGCTTTCATTATACTAGACTTAAAGTGTGTGCGTAGGAAGTGAATAGTGAACCAGACAAGGTTTCTTTAATATGGTGTCACTTATGGAATTGATATAAAATGTCTATATTTCTCTACTATTGTTTATATTGAAATCGAATTGAAAATATCATTTGGCATTCGTTCAGAATAAACGTCGAGATTTGAAATTATATTCGGCTGTTTTGTATTCTTAGACTACAGTTTACTGTCTCATTGAATGGAGTTACATTCAGTATCGTTAAACTCAGAGATGCCAGCTTAATTTCTATGTCTCATTGGAGATACACTTTCTCATTTTCATTATATACAAAAAAAATTTAAGAGTGTTAATATCAACTCAGCCTCATTCACGCCAATGAAACAGTCCCTTGAACCTTCCCATAGACCTTCTGCCAAGTTCTGGCCCTTGTGACTGATCAGGACATATTTCCTACAGTTCCCAGTCTCTTTGAGCCAGCATATTTCACACGAATAACATGTTTTTATTGCTTTAGGACGAAGTCGATGAATTTATGAAACAGCCAGGATGCTCTTCGGCCGAAGTTGTCCTGAAGAAACTTGAAGAGCAGCACAATAAATACAAGTTTATGGAGTATAACCTCTTAACAAAGAAATCGAGGCACGTACATTCCTTTTTTTCTGAGATCTGTGTTTGATAATCATTGCAACTTGCATACTTGATTAAACCAAACTAGTTATTCGAGAACAGAAGGAAATTATATCCAATAAAATAAAGAATGAATTATAGCGTGCTAAACATGATGAGCTGAAAAAACTTATGCGGCCACGTCATTTTCTACCCACAGGTTAAAGTCCCAAATTCCGGATATCAAAACATCTCTAGATATCGTGAAGCACATGCAACTGAAAAAGGTAGGGAACCATTATCACTTCCTCAGTATATGAGAATTTATAATGGGACTATTACATCACATTTTCACTAATTGTATAGGCATACATACACGGAATGTGGATTCAGTCTCCTTCCCGATCATACTTTCTCATGTCAATTTTTTTTCTCTTTTGTCAATTTTATTTTGAGATGGGCCAACCAGTAATCTATTCAGCATAAGAAAATGAATATATTATTGGCCGCAGTAAATAGATACATTAAGTGTGCCTTAAAGTGATCCATTTACTTATGTTTTTTGTCTCCGGTTCTTTCTTAGGGGTCTCCAGAAGAGCTTCAGACGCATTTCCAATTATCTGACACGTTATATGTGAAAGCCCGTGTTCCACCAACAGAAAAAGTCTGTTTATGGCTAGGGGTAAGTTTGTCATGGAATAACTTTATATTCTAAAGAACGAATGAAGAGTAATGAAAATGATCAACCAACTGGGAGAATGTTTCATACTTACAAGAGTGCTAAATATTTCCAACTTCTTTTTCTGACACAAACTGACATACCTGATTGAATCATGGTTCCCACCGGATCCTGTAGATGGCAACAGCGCGACCTTCAATGGCGATGCCAATACAAGCCCTTGATATTTCACGTGAATAGACCAGATGCAGAGATGGCAGCTTTCCATATTTCCATGGAAATTATTTAACTTAGCCTCATTCACACCAATAGAATAGTACATGTACAAACACAAACCCTCAGTACCAAGTCTGTTTATGGCTAGGGGTAAGTTTGTCCCGCTGTGTTTGCCACCAATTGGGTTTTCAGTCTCCCTGTTGCAGCAAGTTCTACATGATAAGTATTACCACATTTTTCTGACTACAACTGGCATCCCTGATCCGAGAGTGTAAATGGTCTAACGGGTGTGTGTCTGTATATAGGCTAACGTGATGCTGGAGTACAACCTGGAGGACGCCGATGAGCTACTCTCGCGTAATCTCGCTGCCGCCACGCGGAGTATGGCGCAGGTGGAGGAGGACCTCGGGTTCCTGCGAGACCAAACAACGACCATAGAAGTCAGTATCCTTTTGAAACAGGTGTTAAAGTCGCAGAGGTGTAAGTATATTAGCACACAGAAGGACCCCGCGTGAGGGAACATTCTTTGTACCGAGCGGAAATACAGTGTACATATTCTATGGATGTCCCCTTATCGTCAATAAATTGTCTTTGTTTTGTTTTAAGAAAGTCAGGTCTCATACGGGACTAAAATATCTGTAATGAAAAAGGCCCCCGGGCAAGATTGATGCATTTTCGCTTTATTTAGTGGTCGTGGAGAACGACTCAATAATGTACTAATAAGGAAACCTGGTTTGGCCTTACACAAACATAATAGGAATTCTTGTATTTGATCATTTTTTCGTTTATATGGATAGTTACAAATTATCCAATGTTTGAAAAACTTCTTGTTTGCAACGACAAAACAAAGCATACAAAGGCCCTAGTTGGCATCAATGTATTTTGATTACATTTCATTGAATGTGTACTACGGGGCATCTGATTGTAAAGCATCCAAAAGCTACATCAATAAATATTTTTTTATTGAAAAAAAAAAAAAGGTTCTGTGAATAACTGAAAACTGACATGTTGCGAACCTTGACAAGACCCAGACATGGCGCGTGTGTATAACTGGGACGTTAAGAGGCGGCAAACGGCAGGCGCCCCACCCGCAGCTCCGACGCCTTCTTCCTGAGGCTCTCTCTGGTGGCAGGGGCGTGTACAGCAGTTAAAACCGACCCCGGCGTCTCAAACCAGCGGCCACTTGTACCGGGCATCCAACAGCACAATACCGGGAACCAGCTTCAGTCCTGTGTTTGTATAACAGACATGCTTGAGGATTGAAAATCACACGAACTGTAGTCGTTTGCGTATTATTTTTACGTTTACATTTTTGTTCATTGTTTGCTGATTATGGTTAAAAAAAACTTATGCTGCGGACATCAAACCGATGTTCGCATTTACCAATCAACTTCTATATTTTAGTCTTTTCCAGTTTTTGTACATACATATTCAGTGAACCCCAACTCCATTATCTAAAGGTATTCAGACGATCGGCCACTAATTGAGAAGGCTAGACTGCTTTTGTATGGATTATCATCATCTGTCCAGTTCGTTTATTAAACATGTTAATAAGCTTCATTTGATGTTCTTTGTCTTTTATCAATAGAATTATTCGCGGGCACACATCTGCCCAGATGGATATTTGTCAATAAAAGCACCCCAGAGAACTTGGATCCCTTCATTCCTCACCTAACAACACCTAAATAGGAGGCATATTATTTAGCTAGAATTTAGATAAAATTAAGGCATGTAGTTATGACGCCGCTTATTTTGACCATTGATAGGTACCTCTAATTACTTCTATCGTTCGGTAGCCACTCGATTACTCATGTAGTAGCTCTGAATATACAGTGCATTGTATTTCCTTCAATTTGCACCGTTGCCAATTGCTTGATGTATTTCCTACATGTCATGAAAGTGAAAGAAATACCCTTTATTACATAAATTACACATTACCTGACATAGTTTGTAATGGGGTATAGTGATTTTATGGAATTATTAAATCCTAAAGATTGATCAGTGTCGCTGCCCTCATAATGTCATCAAATTGTGAGAATACCCATTTGTGGGCTCTTGGTGCTAAAATTACAGATTAATGCATCACAAAGGGCCAACAATTTTCGAGAAGAGGGAACCCAGCTTCCTTTGTCAAAGAAGCATTTGCAAAATCTCAATCTAGACAACCTTCTCCTGACCCATAAACCCCAAACAGGGAAGACCGAGAGGCCTAATATTCTAATCATCACCTGCAACCGGGGCTTCATAGGCCTAAAATACATAGCGGTAAAGAACTGTGACATTCTCGAGAAAAGCTGTGCCACAAGGGACATTCACTGGAGTAATATTCTCAGAGCTTTTAGGAGACAAAAAAAACTCACCTGGTAAGGGCAAAATTGCCACAGACCCACCCTTAATCTGCAGTTTATGACCAAACAGTTGTAGGTATTGCCCAAAACTCAACACTGATGACAGAATCATTTGCACTGCATCAGGCAGGACGCAACAGCAGACACAGTGTGGGTTGCTCGAGTTTAAACCTGATTTACTGCATCACCTGTAAGAGGTACGGCATTCAATATGTTCGGCAAACCAAATGTGAACTGAAAATTCGCTATTTGAAATGTAGACGTGATCGCTTCAGAAGGCCAGGGAATCATTTTTTTCCACTGAAAATTCGCTATTTAGCACATTTTCACAAAATCACAAAAAAATGACCCAGACAGTGAGGTAGCAAAACGCTCGAACCTATTGAATCATATGGGCTTTGATGATGTGACCATCCACATTAGACTTTGTCTTTGCACACCTAGACGGTGCAAAGGCAAAATATCTCAGGGACCTGCTGGAATTCAACTGGATCCAGCACTTACACACAAATACCCCTTTAGGGCTCAATGTAATGGACCCCAACACCCATTAATATCTTCAGGATAATTTTGGACACCAGACCAATATAGCCACGTCAAAGATTTTGTCCTCCGGTCTGGTATCTTGTTTTTCATGTCCCTTACCAAGTGATGCCAATTCTCAGGGAAATTCAGAATTTCAAGTATTGTCCTCACCTTAAGATATTTTCATGAATTGCACTGAAAAAGTGTGTATAGGCGGCCGCCAATGGGGAAATAGCGGCCGAATGGCGCACCACACCTTGTGCCCGATGACAGCCACATAGCAGGACCCAGACTGGTGGTACTCTGTGAGGACAAGGACCCTGCAGTCAGGGAGTGGCCCTGAATGCACACTGCCTTTCTGGTATACCGCCATAAATTAATTCCCTGAACTCCTTGAACCTCTCCACTCTTTTTTGAACCAAGTCCTGTGCAGGTGGAGTGTAGGCTTCCAGTGGTGGACTCAAGACTTGCTCAAGTCTTAGACTAATTCGAGTATCTTCGTTAATTTATTATACAAAATCAAGATAAAAAGTACTGGGTGGTGGGCTGTTATAGACAGGGATGACTCTTCACTTTTCTACAGAAGACCTACAAAGATGGTATAGATTGAACCGACTCACCCGTAATCACTGAGGTTGTAATTAATATATTGGAAGACGGTTTCCAAATCTATTATCCTTGCCAGTGGATTATTTTTAAAATGTTCATAAAGACTTGAGCAAGTCTGACAAAGACCACTGGGTGGTTGCTAAAAATAGAGCTGGGTCAGAGAGAATGAGTTGATTGTGACTCACAAACATGGAAATACTTGAAATATTAACTCACAATCTATGTTGCCCTTCTCAACCAGTATATTTGTATATAGTCATTACGTCAAACATGGAAACACTAGAGGTGTGTGTGTGTGTGTGTGTGGGGGGGGGGGGGGGGGGTCCTTGCGGCAAATGACTTCAGGGACTTTATCAAAGGGCTCCCTGCTTACCTTTTTCACCTGGAAGAGGTTAATTTGTTTGACCAGATGTAAACTTTCCATATCTACACTGTACACCATTTTGATACTAGTGATGTGCCTTGTCAAATCCAGACATAAACCGAGCCAAACTCATATCTGACACAGTAAGTCCAGTTTATTACCTGTTACCTCAAGTTGACAAGGCTGCCTCTGACAGCTAGATTGTGGGGCTAGATCACCAACATCATAGTCCCTGTCAATCCTATGCAGGCTGAGGATTCCAATGGATGAAACCACTGCTGTTGTCATCCCCACAGCATGGCAACACCTAACAATCCTGTTTTATACTGTATCAAACACATTTGTCAACAATTGACATCAGGCGAATTGGCATGATCATGCCGCTGTCACTATGGTCATCACAATCAAACGGATAGATGATGTAGCTCGACTTCAAACATCGAGCTCATTCTGCAGAGGAGACAACACATTACCACATCCGACGTCTCGGTCTCCATGCGGCATCAAATTCCTTGTGAAAAATATTTACAACTTTTTTTCAACTGACAACCTTTCCCGAAACTATAGGCAGGGTAACTGAGCGTATCCCATGCTCATTGTAGGCGTATCAGATTCATGTGTTTTATTTAGTGCGGTATTCCGCGGGTTTTTTTAAAGTGAAATATTAATTCGGACATTATTTCATTACACATGGATGCGATTCGTATATCAAAAATACCGAAATTACAATTGAGATGACTGTACACCATCAGAACTGGTCATTAACAGGACTCACAGGAAAACTAACAAGTCGGAGTTATGCGGCCAATGTATGGCTGGATGCGGCCCACTTTTAGATATAGCGTAATTAAGATAATTCAAATCAAATGAAATCTTTATATTTCGGGTGCATATTTTTCAGTTACAATGATTTTACAAGTCGTTACTTAGGTAATCGTTTATAATACAGGGCTGGCAGTTTTCTACTTTCCATGGAAAGTTTCATTTCCATTCTATAAATTTTGTTTATTGTATAAACAAAAAATACTTGTCTCCGAGACAGTAAATTCTACATTAATATTTTTTTCCTGACATCCATGATAATACCATGATTGACTTTCCCAACTCGATCGTAATAGATCATCTCGTGACAATACCTTAGACTAACCTTGAATGCAAATATAACAAATTCGCATTTGTACATTTAGAAACAAGATTTTATTATATGAAACTTACAAATACAAAACTAAGTGCAGCGATATAGTGAAGAGCACTTAAAAAGCAGTACTTTTACTCTTAAATATGAGTGATTTCATATCAGTAAAACCTAACTGCATTTCTGGTTTTACTCAGTTTTTTTTGTTTGTTCTCCTATTTACAGTGGAAACAAAACAAGTTCTCCTACCAAAGGAAAAAAAAAGAGTCTTACATAATAACAAGTAAAATTTGAACTTCATGACTCGCAACATAATTTACGCGACGTCTCAAGTATACTGATCTTAACTGGGAATTCATGACTCCTATTATTCGTAGCAATGCACAAAAGATATGGCAGGACATGTGGAATGATAGTGTCTCGCTCAGAGAGCCATGGATCTGATACACAGCTTCATAATGTCATTAGAGCTTGTTGAAGAGTAGAGGTGAGGAAAGACTGTGCTAGTTTTCAGGTGCCTGCTCGTCCGCCGGCGGTTCATATTGCGCAAGCTGAATTACACAAAAGCAAGAGTTCAATGATTAATACTTAAAAAAAAAATCTATTTATGACATCTTAATATCATTTTCGAAGAAAAGAATCAGCCGGTTATAATGACAAAATATTAATAAGTAATAATGTGAATAGTAATTTGTTTGTTACGCCATATTTGAAGACCAGCATGTATGATGAATTGTGTGCGCAATAAAAAAAGAGTAAATTCCATATGTTCTCGCTCAAGGTCTGGGTTGAATGGTATTTTGTTGTCATTACCTAAATCTAAAGAAACCTGGCTTTTGAGTAATCTATACATGCATATACAATCATCACCTTGTGAGAATTCAACCAACGACCGAGAAACCAACTAGTAGCGTTTTCTTTATATGCGTTCCCTTGCTAAAATTATGCACTTTAGGAATTACTAATGAACAATCTTGGGCACCTTTTGTTATCATCATCATTGTACTTGATTATTTTGTTACCTTTTGTTTCAAGTCGCTGTTTTCTTCCGTCAGCTGTTCGCACTTTTGCCTCAGCTCCGATACTTCTAGTTTGAGGGCTTCGATGTCTGCATTCTCTGGGCCATTGGCTCCGAGATGCTGTTTAAGGAAGCTGTTGTGAGTTAAGGTCAAAACCTGAATATCCTACAGGAAATATCAACGCCGATGCAGATATTCAACTGAGCAAATACATTCCGAGAATAAGAGGCTGCAATACGAGTTACGGCATTACACTTTCTTTTAAATCACTTATACATCTCCAAAATTTAGTGTAAATGTCCACACATAATCAATAAATCTAAGGCAGAAATATAGTATATCGGAATAGGGATATGAAAATTAATAAATTCCTTTAGAGGAATTTGTGCCAGGTTTGTCATCACCTGATTTAAATTTGAAATTAGGGGACGAAATGTGGTATGGTATGTCTCATAAAAAGTAAAGAGGTTCGTCACAGAATAGACTGTTTAGGTTCTTATGATAAAAACATCGAGGTTATTTTTAAAAAATAGACACATATCTAAGAATACCATATAGCGATTATGTTGCCTCAGACAGTATATGACTACATGTGTATTATCAACACTAGTGATAAGTCAGTCGGCCGAACGACATGTATCAATGACAGGTGGTACGTGGCAACAGCGCTTAACAACTGCTGGTAAAAATATGTTTCCTATATGGGGCCTGCAGGCACTACCAGACCACTAGCCACTCTAGGGGAATGGATTCTTGTTTTTCTCCACTCAAAAATTTGGAATACTTTGCTGGACCGAACAAAACAAGTTTCCTTCATCTAACAAGCTGTAGCATTTGAAACCCGTCTATAAGGTCAGGGATCTAAGTCTATCTAAGCTATAGCATTCAAGGATTTCACTCACAAAACACCTTGGATAGTTCAGTTTGTTTACAGGGTATATGGGGACTAACAGGTTTTCTCGATGGCTTTACATCCCAGGGGTGGTGCTTGAATCTAGGAGAAATTTAGGTAGAAATCTCAGTCCTACACATTTACCGAGTTGTTTTACTTCCCACACCTTAGAAATCTATGCCTGATGAGAATTCATCTATAAATTCTATGGCAAGTAATCAAAGGATACTCTAGGGCATTGTTTGGCTTCTCGGGTTCTTCATATAGGCCAACCAAAACTGCAAAAGAAATGAATACAAATATAAAACAATTACTACTGATTATGTTAAAAAATAACAAATCTATTACCTCCTCGTTGTCTAAAAAAGTCTTATAATATATTTTTTTCAATTCAATATATTATATGGCTCTATTCTTTCTATATCTAGACTATGACACTTATTTCGGTTTGGGAGATATACACTTTTCATTTTAGGGAACAATTTGATATACACGAATATATCGGGTTTCATATGTCTTTGATCTCTATATCAACAACAAAACTGATTAAAATGAATGCATGCAGACGAGACACTGATACTATAGGAAATACATGTATCTCACCTTTTGTCAATGAATCTAGGACTCCTGCCTTCTCCAAGTACTTTCTAAACTCCTCCCTCTTGGAGTCGGCAGCCTAGAAAGTAGAAGGAATAACAATTCATACATGATATCTGGTACCCGTTAGTGACTGACTGAAAGCCCAGTGACTTAAGTCAGTGTGACGGTGAGTGAGGCGTACCGACAGTGCATCCGGAGGGTAGAGCTATCTTGGAACCGCTATCTTCTCGTTCTAACTAACTGGGTGTTCAGTTTCGAGTACCCATTTGAGGAAGGTGGCCCCGAAAGAAAGTGATTACACGTAGTGCAGTAAACTGAAACTAAATACTTCAGGGGGTTGACGCTACAAAGTAATAATTAAGAGCACAGGAAAATCCAATGAAAATGTATCTCACGAGTCTTAGAGGTTAGGCTACGGGTTGACCAAGTGAAGTTGCTTCTCTCGATCTCGTGCAAGGAAAATCAAAATGGGTCTTCGTCTCGAATCCGAAAAAAAATCTATGTAATAAGAGTCAGTTGGGTTAAATCTTGGCACACAATTCTGGTTGTGGACACTATCTACTGATAATCACCATACAGAAGAAGCCCGAACTTACCTTATAGTTAGTCATATTGTGTATTTGTTTGGTAGGTACCGAAAGAAGCAAGTGGTGACAGAACCCTTGGGCGTACACAACAAATATACCGAACGGCGGAAGAAGTCAACGTTGCTAGATGCGCGAGGCCGGTGCGCATGAACAGCGGGCGCGACAATAATACAATAAACTAGACGTCATAAAGTTTCCTCAGGGCACACGGTAACGTACGCTGGTTCCTCGGTCATCCGCTAGAGGGCTCGGCGGAATTGCGCGCTTTTAGCGGCAGGGGGAACCAGAGTTCCAGTAAACACCTATATTTGTTAGTGATGTAGTCAGAGCAGAGGTCCCTGATGCAGTTTCTATGTCTCGTTACATAAAACTACAATGCAAATTTTAGATCTATCACTAGCTTGTGGCCGTGATTTTCTGGTGGCTTATCATAAAATGGTTATGGCAAATCCTCTGGAGTACCGGTAGTTACATTTCAACCACACAGTCGGGGCTAGTGTACACTAGATTGGCCGCCACCTCTGTCTACACTGCGTTCCAACTAAGAGGTTGGTAACGTTAACCCATGGACGTGTCCACGGATTCTCACTCTCGGACCAAATCACTTTGTCCTAAACAGGTTCTGGGATCCAAAATACTTACAAAGGAATCTCCATATATTAATAAATTGATAGAGAACCTTATCTCTGTGGCCATTTTATTAAAAATACACATCAAAAGAAGATGAGAACATGGAAAAGTGACTTCCAGGGTAAGAATGTGGGTCATGGCAGGGTCAAGGGGGCATGGCCAGAGAGTGGTCGGACCACAGAGTAAAAATAGATACTCAGAGTATAAATAGATACCAAACCCTAAAGCCCTAACTCCCAACCTAAAAATAGCTAAAGTGAATTTCCTTTACCCACTGCAATGGCATAAGATACCCGCTACCACGCCATGTCAAGGCCCCTGTCTATTTAACGTGACCAGAGCTAACGTAGTGTAGCTCGGGTGGCCAGTGTAAGTGTACACTGGCAGAGCTACACAAAGTTGTAGACGGGTTGGTTGCAAAACTAGGGCTAGTGTGCAAACTCGATTTCTACTACGTTCCAGGCCTATTCTCACCAATACTGTGCTCGGGCAAATTTTTGACTTATTTTGGAAATTTTGGAGTACAGTTATATTTTTTTTTCTGGTAGATAATCATGGGTTGATCTATTAAAATCTGATGTGGAATTGGTGTTGTGTCAAAACTATTGCCATGGTAACCACCGGAAGTAGGGATACTGCTATATTTGTCCAGACTTCACACCAAAGAATGTGATTTTTGGCTTATAGGGCATATCATCAACAAATACTGCTTGCAGATCTTTCTATTTTGGGGGTTCCATCAAGGAAACATATCTAGCTCGGTAAGTAGATAGTATCAAGAGACATCAAAAGTTTGAGTCTGAGTTTATTTATGTCACACATTTTGCTGGCTCCATAATTTCACAAGTCGATTGGTTGCGATTTCACCACTGATTGGTTGCGGACCAATCAACTGACCTACCAACCGACCCACCAACCGACCCATCAACTGACGTCTCTAATAATGTCTGTGTGAGGCCATGAGTGTTGTGTATTACTATTAGTTTGGCAACCAACCCCTTCTATGATATAGGGGTTGGTCGGGTTAAATCACACACGGTATCCCCTGGGTATGCCTTTTGTGTTCGCCTCAAACCGATTTGTATTCTATGTATACTATAAAAGCAGATATACTTAATATGAAATATCCATTGCTAACAAATTGACAAAGATACCACAAATTACATTCAAAATATTATGAAATAGTACACAGGAAAGGAATAAAGATAATGGAAATTTGGCTTTGAGGTTACGACATTGTAAAACAAACATATTTTACCCTTTAATGCATCCAATATTCACCAGATGGCGTATTCCTATCTAAAGGTATAAGTACTACACAGGTGGGAACCAGCAAAGGGTCAAGGCGACATCTGGATTTAACCCAACCAGGGGCCCGTTTCAATAGAATGGGTCACTAAACCACTTAGTGACATGTTTAGTGACTCAAATAGTGACAAGAATAGTGACAAAATTTAATTCTCGTTGCAGAAGGCATGTCACTATTGGGGTGGTGTGTCTGTTCACTGTTGGCGACATAGTGACATTGCTGCCTGGGCCTTACAATGGATGGTGTTAGTGCTACCAGGAACAAGTGCTGTGAAGGTGAGGTCACTGCATAAATTAGCGACAGCGCTTGAATAATTCTACACTGGCCACCAGAGCAACACTTGTTATGACAAAATTTAAATGTGAATATCTCTGGATTGCATGAGTCGATCTCCTTCATATTTGGCATGTTTATAAGTTGTATGTGTCCCTAACTGGGGTTAAAGTTTCACAGCTTAATCCCTAGGGGAAGTAAAGTTACGCGTTTGTGACAATGCAAGCGAGAGGGTATACCCTCTCGCTATTATAGACACTATAGTGACCCTTTTAGTGACCGGACATCCACTTCTGAAATGGTACAAGCCACTATTAGCGCCTGTCTGCAACAAGGACTCAAGGAATGGCTTGTCACTAAACTACTGCAACGCAACTTGTCGCTATCGTGTCACTACACCCAATAACGGACGTCCTACAGACTATTGAAACGGGTCCCTGAGCTAATATTTTGTAGCTCTGGTTGCCAGTGTATTTGTGTATATGTCTGCTTTATTCACTAGGTGGCAGTAGTGTAGTAGTTACAGATAGGTGGCAGCACAGTAGTATAGAGGTCAAGACTGGCTAATACTACATCTCCCCTTTTAGGTTAGCTTCTGCTACTGGTTGGATGTTGTTTTGGGGGAATCTTCCTTGAAGACTTCTTTTGTACGTACTAAACTTCTTTCGGCATGATAGTTAGCTGGTTAGTGACACCTTTACTCATCTCACTGACTTTTAGTGCATCCACCACTCGGGCGAAATCTGGGACTGCACAGTCGTTCGCGAATGAGACGATCGCAGCATTCAATGTCGGTGGTACCAACTATCATGCGATCTCATATGAGGCCGTCTTTGAGGGTGCCGAATTGGCAAAGGGCTACCATCCAGCATAGACATGTGTAGTAGGCCTCAACTTTCTCGTCTGGCTTTTGGGTCGTGATGTTGAATTTGAAACGCTCAAACACAACATGTTTTTGAGGGACAGAGTGTCTTTTCAGTTCAGCTAGAATTCGTCCATGGTTTTTTTTGTCTTCTGCTGACAGCGTTGGGAGGGAACTCATGACCTTTAGGCAGTCGAGACCCATCACTGAGCAGAGTGTAGCCGCCACCTCGCGTTGTCCATCTGGATCATCCGAGCCATCATCTTTCTTGAGTTTCAGGCGTTGGCGTGTTGCATAGTAGTACTGTTCCCACTGGGACTCAAAATCTCTCCAATCATCTGCCACATTGTGTGTGGTATCCATTGGGGTAGGAGGAGCCACTTTGTCCATATTGGTTTAGTGTTGTTTTGTATTTTTATATATTGTGAGGTTGTAGCTGGTGCTAATTTCCACTTTCCATATACTACTTACATGGAAATTTGAGCAGAGATTTGTTTAGCACTGTTATTTTGCTTGTACTTTCACAATTTTACAGATTTACACATAATACCAGTTCAAATGTCAATGTTTAACTTATTGGCATATGATATAGGGTGTAAATAGATGCTTTTTATGCCATGTGGTCACTCCTTCCTTTTGTAGGGGTCAGGGTAGTCGAGCAGCGTTGTTTCACTTTACGCTAGATGGCGCGAGTGTCGATCCCTGTTGTGCAGTAAGGCCGGCAGACCCGTGTATGCAAATACTACGGGGTTGCCCGTAACTCAGTCAGTATATAAGACTGAGTCCGCAGCGGGTTTACAGGACTCCTTGCGGTGCCTCTCTGTAGAGTGAACGCTTGGAGCCTCACAAGTTGGTAAGGTTGGTTCGGAACCTTTTGACGACGAAGAGACCAGAATCTCTTCCTGCGCTAGTTGGTGCCCCGTAGCACCAACCTACTGTATCCACTATATATACCGAATAAAAGCTGGTTTATTGAAATAGTCCGGGCCAATTTTGCGTTAGCGAGTTCTGATGTTAGCCTGAAGGCCTCACCTTTAACCTCTTTGTTACTTTGTTGGCTGATTTCACCTTTCTGGAAGATTTTTAGGCGTAAATTATCAATCTCTTACCTATCACTCCATTGAATATGACCGTCATTTACCCTGGAGCAAACTTCTTCAGAGAAGGTACGAACATTTTCAAAGGAAAACATCATAGCATCTTCAACAACTTTCTCTATGTAAATATCAATAGCTTTGCACCGTAGACGGGGCATCAGTTAGGTCCCTTAATCAGTCTTTTAGGTTGCTAGATCATATTCTTATTATGGTAGATCTTATTACTTAGTTGCATTATAGGTGGGGTAGATTCACTTGCTTAGAATGGTCACAGTGACCTCACATCCCTGTGACCGGAGAAGAGGAAAGACAAACAATGTAAATAAAGTTTATAAGCTTTAATCTCCTGAGAGCAATCCATGGTTTACAATGATAGTTAATGCACTGTAATTATTGATATCCAATTCATAGAATTCTCACAATTCATATTCAACAAAACTCCACTCCCAGACAAATATCATTGACAGTAATCAAGGCATGTTATGCACATTGGTACAAACCCATTTAGCTAGTCTTTCAAGATAATGTGTCCATTTTTGTCCAATAATAAATTCCAGCAATATCCGCTCACAAGTTTGGTCTTTCCAATTGTTCACTCATATATCCTCATACACTCCTTTCTTGCTTCAGTTGATGATGTTATCCGTTCCATGTTCAGATCTTATAAGTCCTTAACCCTTTCCCTGCAGCACCCAGTTCCCCTGGTCAGCATTACTAGGCAGGCATGGCCTGCCCAAACGACCCCACTACAGCAGGCCCCTTTTTTTAGAATAGCAATGTCATGTGATATGTCATGTAATTTAAGTAATTGACCTTGGTCACTGATCACATTTTGTTTTACCAAATGAAAGGTCATAATGGCTCTTATACATTGTCCAAATTTCTTTTAAGTCAAACAATTTTCTTTTTATCTATTGAATTTTGTATATAAGTATCAATGATGCCTCTAAGATGCCTTGAGGCATCTTCCTGCAGTAGCCAGGGGAATGCCTGGAGGCATCTTCCTGCTGTAGGCAGGGGGAGTGCCTGGAGGCAACTTCCTGCTGTTAAAGGGTTGATATCCACTCTGTGTACTCCCTATTGAGAGCCAGTTACTCATACATCGGTCTGTAAGCAAGAGGCGATGGCTTCACACGATGAATGTTCATAGTAGGCGACTCCACTCCACACAGGTTGAAGCCTCAAACCTTACTCCAGCAAGGAGCAGGTTTGTTCAGCTCTCTTCTAGATCTTAAAACGCGTACCCAAGTGCTACTTCTCTGCAGCGGCAGCCGAGGTATACTCCTCAGCTGCTTACATCAGCAAGTCACGTGACCATTTGATTCCTTATACAGACGATCACTCTAAGAGCAGCTTCCTGCTAACGCCATTTTGTTTTGTATCCGTCTGTTTTACTCACACCTTTACTGCTTATATCTTCATATTTTACTTATGATTTAATAACCACAATACAATCCCGGACGAGCGCGTAGTGCAGCTTTACAAATTGCTTATCTGCTTTGTTCGTTTTCTTGACTTGAAGCAAACCCCAAATCAGTTCTCACAGAGTTAATTCACCTAGCGACACTTTTTCTTTCTTTTTACCTCTTTGCATGTGAGCTTGGGGAAAGAACTGTTTTTTACCTTGGTCATTTTTGCTGGTCTTGGTTTCCACCAGAAATCTAGCGACTTGGTCGGTTAACTCACCGTCTCGCGACGGTGAGCGAACGTCTGTGTGCTGGCATCTCTACCTACTTGGTCAGGTTTCATAGTGTCGCTCTTCCTCTCTGCGCCTGCGAGAGTGACTGCTGGTGTTTGAGGTTGAAGATGCCCGCTGCCGGCGCCCACTCCACCGCCTGCTTGAGCATGGTGAGTGGCTGCCTGACCCTTTGCTGCTTTGGACTGAGTGCCGCAGGCTGTGTGAGCTCTCTGAGCTCCCCCCCCCCCCCCCAGCTCTCATGTATGATGCCTGAAAAGGGGTCATTTTTGGACTTTTTTTTTGGGGGGGGGTCTTGGAGCTTTATTTTTTGTTGAAAAAATTCCTGTCCATTTTTAGATCTCATCGAGCTCTATATTATTGACAAAAGCGATCTTAGGTACAACTATCCTGAAATAAATGTGAGACCAAAATATAGCGAATTTTGCCCGTGCACAGTACTGGTGAGAATAGGCCTCCACTAGCTGGCAGCACATGCCATTTAGGTTTCCAAGTTGGTTTCCCGGTAATCACTGAGGGGGCACGGCGAAATTGCAAACCGGAAAAGGAAACCAGCCAATTCGATCTCGGCCATGCCGCCCTTTTTTATGCCACTCAAAAAAAAAACCAAACTTGTTTCTCATCACCAAGTCATGAAAAACATGGCGAGGGCGCCTTTTTTAAATTTCTTTTTCTTTTGCTGGAACAAAGATAGCTTTTGAAGTGTCAAAAAATGGACTTCAACATACTTATTTAGGTTCTATCTTGCACTCTCACTCTAAACTCCTAATATCCCAGTCGTACCATGGTTCAATGTATCTGAAAAGCCACAATATCTAATAGTTTTTACTTTCAAAACACCAATTTTCTGTGAGGTTTAGGCTAGGTCTATTTATAATGCACAAGCTTACACTTGACTTTATCAGGAGACTGTCGTTATAGACAAGGGGTCGGGGTCAGGGTCGGGGTCGGGCACGAGGGCTTCAGTGTTAGTGCAGGGGTACAGGGACTGTAAGGAGAGGTGGTGGTGGCAATGGTGGCACCAGGGTCGGCAGGTTGGTGTGGTTGTAAGAAGAGCGGGTAAACCTTTTTTTATTTTTTCATCTATATACAGTAAAACCCGGTGTAAGCAGAAGCCCTCCGTTCCGGGCCAAAGTCTCTGCTTACGTGGTGGGACCGCTTACGTGGGGTGACTGCTTACGCGGGGTTTTGAGGTTAATGCTGGTTATATAGTGCTGAATTGCCTATTAGATGTATTTCTATAGTATAAGTATAAGTTTTAAATAGCGGATGTGGTGCCACAAAGTCAGGATAAGATATAATATTTATGGTATTTTTGAAGTTAGGTACGACTTCTGAGTCTTTTTGAAAGTATCCAGATCTTCTATGTTTCTCACATTTGGTGGCAAAGTACTCCAAAGTACATTATAGAGCGTCTAAATGTTTTTGTATGTGCTAATACAAGTTTAAACAGAGGAGCTGTGCATGCCCTTGTTGTTCATACTTGATCCTGGAGTAGGGCTGCTTCCCTTGACTTTGTATACATATAATTAAGTACATGAGTTTGTCGATGGTCCTCTAGATAAGGCAACTGTGCAGCGCGATGAAGTGTAGTTATATGAGTATGTGGATGCGCATTTAGAATCGTACGAATAGATGAGTTTTGTAAAATTTTGTAAAAGATTATTTTGATCTCTTTGATTACAGTTAGCATACAAGATATCTACATAATCAATTATTGGTAGCAACATATACTTATAGATAACAAATGCAGCTTCCTGAGTAATGTAAGGTCGTATCTTCCTTAGTAAATAGATTTTATGCAAAATTTTACTTGTAAGATAACTTAAATGCGCTTTAAAACTTAAAGTCTGGTCAAGTGTCACACCCAGGTACTTATATGAGGGCACTCAAGGTATAATATCATTTTTCAGTCTCAGTAAGCAATCTTCACGGTTATTTCTAATTAGTCTATGGGTGGTTCCATAGATCACAGATTTTGTCCTTTGGGTATTTATTGTTAGTTTATTACTAACACACCACCCTTCAATATTAGTAAGGTCTTCCTGTAAATGGACTATTATCTCGTTTATATGCATAGGTCAGGGAGCAATATAAATATTGCTCCCTGACCTATGCAGTACTGTATCATATGCATACAGTAAACATCGGGTGTCTGTGTGGCCCATATTCCTCCTCATACAAGTTTCAATGTCATTTATATACAGTTTTTTTGTTGTTGTTTTTTTTGGGAAATTTTGATTAGGGAATATTGTATGTTCACAATCACCGAATTCGGCTATGGAGCCGTTCTTCCACTCGGGCCCTTGCCCCTACTCCTCATTCTAATGGCGGGTGTTTAACTGAATGGGCAGTGGGTACCATTTTTGTGTAAGTCCCGACCGGGATTTGAACCCACGACCTCCCATGCTCGAGGCGAACACCCCTACCACTTGGCCACCGAGCTTGGTAAGATAACAGTAAATAGTAAGGGCTAAGTATTGACCCCTGTGGTACTCCACATGTAATTTTCCCTTTAGATGATTTAACATTGTTTGCAAGGGTTGTCTGTGTTCTATTACTTAAGTAGTTCTGATACCAAGTTAAAATTTTGCCGAAAATACCCCATTTCTGCAGCTTATTTATAAGAATTTGATGGTGTATTGTGTTAAAGGCTTTCCTAAAATATATATATGTGCAAACTGTCATTTTTATCTAGGAAGTTTATAGTACTTTCATGAATTATTTTTTAAACTATTTTGCCTGGCAGTGGGAGGAGGGAGATGGGCCTGAGGTTGTTCACTTCATAACTGTTTCGCTCCTTTTTAAGCGGAATGACAATAGCGTGCTTCTATACATCTGGAAAAATTCCTGTTTCAAACGATTTATTTAATGAATATCTAAATTGTCCCACCAGGAGCCAACAGGGCGTCTTTTAGGTAAATGGAGGATAAATCGTCAATAGCCGATGATTTGGTAGTGTCAATTTGTCTGAGTATTTTTAATACCTCAGCTTCAGTTGTTTTTATCTCTGACAATGTGTTGGCACTGGTGGGGCCACTGTATATCCAAGGCTTGGTGTGTGATCTTGCCAGGTCTGGGCCTATATTTATAAAGAAATTATTTATGTACTCCGAAGTTTCAATAGATGGGATGAATTCAGTATCATTTTCACGTTTGAGGTTTATTTCTTCTGTGCCATTTTTGTTTCCTTTGACCAGGCCACTCAAGGTGTTCCAGATTTGTTTTGAGTTAATATGGTTATCTTCTAGAGTTTGTTTGATAAAATTGCATATAGCAAGTTTAATCGATTTGTTTGCGTTTTTCTAGCCTTCCTGGCAAGATCCCAATCCTTCTCAAGTTTTGTCCTTTTTGCCCGTTTGAGCAATCTGTCCTTGTCTTTAATGATCTCAAGGATATCATTTGTTATCCGAGCCTCTCTGATAGAACTCACCCTATACTCTCTTATCGGGCAAATTACATCTAAGTGAGACTTAATTCTATTTAGCATAATATTCCATAAGTTATTTGGGTTTTCTTCATTATAATAATCTTCTCAATTTTCCTGTTTAAGCTTATTAGGAAATAATTCCTTGTTATATTTCCTATTTGATCGGCCATAGAAAGTATTTTTTTCTTCTTTTAGCTTTAGTTTGGCATGTGTAATAAAAATTCGTTTGTGATCACTTAACTTGGTACCCGTTAGGCCAGCGGCTATAACAGTATTGGTAAGAACAATATCTAGGCAGCTATCTTTCAACCCATGCCTGGAGGGTTCGTTTATTGTTTGTATTAAGACATTTGTCTTTTCAAATTTTATTTTTTGAGTTTTTTTTGTATTTTTGGTCTTTCTTGTCAAGGTAGTCTATTTTTAAGTCGCCAATCAGAAATAAGTCTATTGAGCAGTCTATTGTTAAGTCTCCTATTTTCTATTCAGTGTTAGACAGAAATTGTGAACAGTTTCCTTTTGGTGGGCGGTATATTGTTCCTATGATAATTTTCCTAGTTAGAGGTAGGCTGATTTCAAGCCAAAGTGATTCATCGTTGGCATTGCTTTCATTATACTAGATAGTTTCAAGGAATTAACCACAAGGTTATATTTAAAATAAACCCCTACACCTCCGCCACTTTTAATTGTAGTTTTCCCTGGATCACACCAATTTCTGTCTTACCTTACAAAAGTATAACCGGGTAGGTCTATCAGGTAGTTGGCCATTTCTTTTTTGAGCCAAGTCTCAGATATACATAAGACATCGATGTCCGAATTTACAAGCAAGCAATATGCCTCATCAATTTTGGACCAAAAGCTACATGCATTATAATGTACAATCTTTAAACCATGTTCCTTATTTATAGTATTTTCATCCATAATCGTGTAAGAACAGTGTTAAATACATGTCAACAGCGAGCGGCACTTTGGATCAAAACGGCACAGTGGTAGTACCCGTTTCGATAGTTAGTGAGGTCTCGCTGTTAGTGCCAGTTGGCTACCGCTGTTGGCGAGAGGGTCTACCCTCTCATACTGGTCATAATAACAACTTAAAAATAAATTTTATCAGCTATTTTCACATATTTAACTAAAGAAAAACATCCTCCAAACGATTCTACATGTATGTTTTAAACATAAATTGAGTTTCATTAGTCTTTCATGGTCACCTCCTTTGTGAGAAGCATCGTTCTATTCAAACCAAGAATTGGAGACACTGCACCACTCAGCCCGTTCTCACACACAACCTACTGCAACACTCGACCCATGGCTATCACTTGCTGGTCTTACAAACGAGGGAGCTGTTTCATTAGTTGAAAAAACTCTCGTAGTTGCTCTCACTAACCAAATAGCGGCACCTCGCTAACAGCGAGCGGCACTTTGGACCAAAGCGGCACCAACAGTGGTTGTACCTGTTTCAATAGTTAGGCTCTGTAACTCCGCTAAGAATTCATATAGAAGCGTCAAATAAACACTGAAATGTGGGGGAAAATACGAGGAATAATTTGGAATTATTAAATCATTCGATATATAGTGATTTATTAAATGTCTTGTTTGTTATGGTGGCATAGCTAAGGGCACTGGGATCTTAACAGCGACGCCAGTTCTGAAACGAGACCTTAGAATTCTTGCTTTTAATGCAGTTGATTTCTCTCGCTTTGGCGGTGCGGTGGCCATTCCCGTTTAATACCCCCCGCCTTTTGAAATAGCTCCCTCAGCTACAGTGTCAGGCTCCATAATTCAGCTGAAAATGCATTTAGAGACTTCAACTAATGACATGAAATGTGTGGAAAGTCACAAGGAATACTTTGGAATCATCAAAATTTGCATTAGATATTGATTTTTTAAATATTCCATTCTTTTTGCTGGCATAGCGAATGGAAGGGGTACCTCAACAGGGATGCCACTTATGAAACGAGACTGTATATTCTCCACTGTAAGTGCTGTTGATTGCTCTCACTGTTGTGGCTGCCATTCCCGTTTACTCCCCATACTAGTGAAACGGGTCCCTGGTCTATTTGAACCATTGGCCTGGTTGATGGAATCATAAGGCAGACGTTCCAGCAGGCATCTGCTCTTGGTTTGCAGGTAAAATTGGCGTCTGTTAGGGGTTGTTGGAATGTCGCCTCATGGTTGCTGAGCGTTTGCTGGGGCATTGGGCCATCTGTCGGCTGAAATGTGCTTCCACCCACTAGATCCCCCCCCCCCCCCAACCTATTTTATTAGTTTTCGTTGACTGGAACTGTGCCTCTGGCCGATGGATTTGAAGTTGGAAGAGAGTATGGCGCCTGCTGCAAATTTTGCCGGCGACTGCAGGCCGCTAACACGTCGATGAGAGAGCCCGGGCACTACCCAGGAAGAGCAGGCGCATGAGTGGAGACAATTTTGGTAGTTTGAGTAGAACTTTAGCGCCAGATTGTGCCACGGACATTCATAACATCAACCCTTATCTTTATTTGCCTTCAATACTCCGTGAACTGCATTATTCAGGAGACATTTGACGTTGCATCACCTAAATCACAAAATGGCAGACGTCTTTGGAAGTGCTTGACGTGCCGCCTATCGACTCAGCAGAGAACTGAATTACTATGTGAAACGTGGCTAATGTCCACCCGACGGTGCCACTATCCGCTCACCGCTGCTCTCTTGAGCATCGGGTAGGACGTCAGCTGCAGATCTGCTGGCATGTCAACCTGCCTGCGCTGAGATCGGCCCAGTGGAAGCGCACACCAGACAGCTGTACAGCGACCACGCAACAGTCTGCCAGGGTCTTTGGTTGAACAGCGGTGCATCGAGAGACCAGTGTGCTAGATGTTTCAACCGTTATCTGCGAAATGGTCGGCTGGAATGTCGGCTTTGCAAGGAACGAGCGTCTGGTTGGTAGACTTGTAAAGATGGGTTGTGTCAATATTTACTGTGAAGGACCAGCACATAATTGGCAGAACCTTGAATTTGAGGGTTTCATCATGTACCTACATTCTGTAACAAGTAACTAGTTCAAAATGATTTCATAGATATTTGGGAAATGATGCATCATTGAGATGCAACCGTTTCGGGTAATTTGGGTGATTTTCAGTTGTGACAACCTCAAGGGATCTCAAGGGATCTCAAGTGAAAATATCTCAAAAGCGGTCTCAACCTGAGACCAGTTAATACTTGTCCTTACTTTTTATTCGAGGTGCTAAAACTTATTCAAATTAAAAAATATTTAGAGCGAAGGGTTCTAATAATGTGACATACCTATTTCCCAAATTTTATGGTTTTCCTTTGGTTAAAAAGACCATGCTAAACATTTGTCTGGAAATATGAAAAATACAGGCACTGCACCACTCAGGCAGCTTGTGTATAACTTGTGCAATACTCGATTTCTCAAGGTCACTCCATAAATAACAATAGCCATTCAAAAAGTAAAACATGTCTTACTTGTGGAATATTCAACGTAAAATTATGAAATTTTAGGATTGGATCAAATGGACGTGGACAATTATTCGCTGTACATATGGTCTAATTTGAATAAGTATAAGTGTCTCAAATGAATTATTTCCAATTGCATAATCTTGTACCTGACAGGAAATGATGGCTAGGGATCTCAAGTTGTCATCGTTTTAAATGGCTATTCCACCAAACAGGGGCTCTGCAAGCAGGTTTTTACCCTCCAGCCAACGCTGCATGCCAGGGCTAGCCGGCCGGCTGCCCAGAATCCTCTAAATTCTCCAAGATGTTTCACTAATACCTCTATTTCTGGCCACGCCAACGAACACAAGGCGCCCAGGGAGCCGTTCCACCAAGCGTCGCAGCCTGCCAGCCCCAGCGAGGTGATGGAGACAAAGGGTATGCTGCTGCCATCTGGGGATGTTTGCCGCACTAACACGCAAGCCAAGTTCCCTAGTCATCCTATAGGGGGCGAGTTGAACGTGCCTCTACACACTATGCTCTGGCTGCACAAAACGAGCAGTGTGCCGCCATGGCGGGATTTGTAAAGGAAGGTTGATAGCTCATCAACCGCAGAATTCTGCGGTAAACCAAACAATGAAGTGAAATAAACATAAGGCTTGATGTTATGAATGTGTATGGCACGCTCTGGCACTAGAATTCTGGCAAGAGTACATAAACTTTCAGAATTTTCAGTCTCTGCTCATGTGTCAGCCCATTGCATTTTGACTGTGTGTGTTGCAGTATATAGTGGGCGTGCGGTCAACACAGATCCTGGGAAAGATCACAGCACTGGCTAGCCTGTGCCAGGAAATCAAATGAAACAGTATTTCGCTGGCAATGCTTTACAGAAGGCATTTTTCAAGTTTGGGCTCATAATGCCTGGCCGCCTGGCTGGCCTACTCAGTGCATCTTGGTGAAACAGCTTCAAAAGGGGCTTTTGGCCCTGGCCAGCAGTGGGGGACGACCAACAGGCCAGCTGACGCTTGCCGGCGACTGGGTTTTGGAGGCACGGTGATGGGCTGGTGGTCGGCGGGGTTGGCCGTGAAGACATTATTCTACATTATGAGCTGCTCCACCAAGCAGATAATCCCTGCCAGGGAGAGATTTGGGCTGGCATCTGATGCCGACGATCAACAGGTGACCAAAAGGTGCATGGATGGGGCTAGCGCTGGTTTTTTTTGGAATAGCCGCTTTAGCGGCGATCCCCTAAGATTTGCTGTGGCACGCTGAGACCATGTCTGAGAAACACTTTCCGCTATTGATCTCATAGACAGTCTCCCAATCTCTCACAGATCTCAGTGGATCTCACCTTGAGATCATCACACGACTGAAAAACACCGTCATGATCGTAATAGAAATGATTGCTAGGGATCTCAAGTTGTGAAGGTTTTAGCTGAGATCTGCTGTGGCTCACCGATCTTAACGCATCTCAGGTTGTGATCGTCACGATTGAAAAACATCCCTCTAGATATTTGCCAGGGGGGAACGCTTTAGTTTGAGGTTTTCCTGAAGGGGGCACTTAAATTTGAGGTATTTGCCCAGGGGTCATTTTATTTTGAGGTATTCCTGAGGGGGGCGCTTCATTTTCAAGGATTCGCCAAGCAAAACCCATCCAACCCCCTGCCATAAATCATGAACGCTTCCTACGTCCTAGGGGATATTACCACCATGTCCGACAGTGCCGTGGTATTATGACGTGATCTGGAAATATATGTCTTGCAATAAACATTCTATTACAATACACTTCGTATTAATCGTGTAGGTGGATAACAAATACAATAACGTAGGAGTTACTGTAATCTTCTAGTAGTTGACGACGTAATTTCCTCACATTCGCTCGGATATTACTACACGTCAACTCATTGGAGATTACGGCCACTCGTACACAAAACCAGTTATCATTGTGTATATTTTTAACCCCCCCGCTCCCGAGAAGTGCTATCTCAAAACAATACTTAATTAGGTGGCCTACTCGAGGAAATGATTGCTGACGCGCAGTGTCCCTCACACACATGTATATATAAACATTTGCGAGAAAATTCTGTAAATAATAACTTATAAGGTAATCCAAATCGCGATAATACTTATTCTCTTTATTCGTCATAGTATGTATAAAACCTAATGAATTAAGAATCGGATAATGATGTCAACAAATACCCCTACTCAGGGATCTCATTGTAAATACCATACCAAATTTTTCTTATTTTCATGTTCACTGTTGTCGAAATTGATTGGAAGAACTATTGTAACAATAGAAACTCAATAAAGACCTTTACAAATATAAAAAAAAAAGTCATTGGTGGTTATGTCTCTAGATGCATATGGTATAACACACATGCATGTAATAGAAATTCCTCACAAAGGCACAATCAGAATCTCCCTTTAGCATACAAAATGCCATAATATATCCACATTTTCCAGTGTGTCGCACCTCGTCCCTAAAACTAAATTGCAGAAACCTTTTACATAAAACTAAGAACTAGGCAGAATATATTGATGGGAATCGGTTGAGACAACCGCAGATGCCGCATAAACAATGACTGATTGTTGATGCCCCCTCAGAAGTAGCTGCTATTCACCACAGTTTGGTTCCACAGTTATGTAGCATTCACAGCTACTTACGTCAGAGCGAACTGTCATACGCATGGGTACCCTACGTCGGGGGGAGGTTGAGGCAGGAGATGGAGGCAGGGAAACATGTCGACAGGAGAGGGTTTGGGAGGGAGTTTGCGAGTGCTGCAAACCACGAATGTTATGGTCAAAGGAAACTCTGCAACACGTGCCTTTTTCGTACTGACTCTGCTCTCAATCACATTTGATACGAGAGGCTTATCATAAGCATATCTAAACAATATTCAACCTCGGCGTTACAAAATAAACCAGTAAAAGTTCCTACAAGGAAATAATATATTTTCGTTTTCACAATAATTACTATCATTTTGTTGAGACATATCACAGAGAATATTGAGCTCTATTGAATGTGGTGATTCTTTTTCCTTTTCATAATTTTTTTTTGTTTTTCACATACATCAATTTGAAATGGTTTATGCAGGCTTCAGATCTAGCCTACCACTCCATCAGATAAAAACAACAATTTGAAATGTGCGTGTCCTTTTAAAAGCGTATTACGTTTATGTTTATCACGAGTGTCACCTCTGAGAGGAGTGTGGCAGAGCTGTGTATTCCAGTCACTGTGGTCATTTGCGTGGAGAGTGGTGCAGTGAGTGTCCGGATTACGGAACTGTTAGGCCTACTGCATCGTTAATTGTCACACGTTTCTTGTAAGCCGCAACCGGAACCGAAGACTGTCAACATCATTACGCATGCGTCTCGACCTCTCGTCATTTACATTTGAGGTGCTTCGCGTTTTGGAACTGCAGACAAGTGAGTAAATCAACCAGTCATTTTGGGATACTTCATATATACGTGTGTACTAAAATCGCATCATGTCGTGTTCATATCACCTGTTTACTGTAATTGTGGCTATGTTTTGTAATCACAGACCCCCGACAGGTTTTAGGATCCAAATCAAGGCAATGGCAGTAAACCCCAGAAAACATTGACGATAATCTCAGTCCAAAGATCCCATACACGGACGCGAAGAAATGCATTCATTTGCATGTTGAATAATTAGTCGTTTTGATACCATAGGGACTATTTTAGCTTGGTCAGGTGTGACGCATAAAGTTTCCAGCGTCCCCCACGGTGAAAGCTTTTCATGGTGTTTTTTTAAAGGTTTTTATTTCTCGCATTCAAAATTACATTTTGCTCTTCCAAACGAGAAAACGTGTTGATCTGTCCCTTGACATTCATAAACAAAGAAACTACATGATTAACAGGTTTTCAATAGATATAGGGAAATCATTAATTCTAATACAGTGTAAACGGAAATCTGTCGGAAGAGATTAGGCCTTGTAGCTGCCTGCCCTGGTTTTTAAACAAGTCTTGACTGACAAGTGGTGACATAGCGTTGAAAGTTTTATTTCGTAACTTCGTATTAGGTATGTCGTTATGCCGTATCGGTAATGCCGTTATGCCGTAATGCCGTATCGGTAATGCCGTTATGCCGTAATGCCGTATCGGTAATGCCGTAAGAACTAGAATAACAAAAAAGATTTACATGAGAGTCAGACAATATGTGTGTTGTACACAAACTATAGGCAAACTCTATCTCAGGTAATATAGAATTTAGATGACACATAATTTGAGTCATAATACCATAACACAAGCAGTGTGTTTAGACTATAGTTAAACTCAATTTGAGGTAGCACAAAATTGAGGTAACAGAACTTTTAGCCATAGTTTCATAGTATGACATAGTCAATGACTAGTAAATACACATAAATTTAGGTGTTGACATATAATGACAAACACAAAGACTAGTTGTGGCTGACAAATAGCAGCAAATACTTTAAAAAAGTGTCTCAGATCATGAACACACACTTTTATGCTGTGTGTGGGACTAGCTTATATGAACACATAGTGAGGCTAGTTTTTATCAATACACAAACAATAACTCTTTAGCACCTTATTTTGAGGGCTTATGCAGTTATAAAACATATCTTGTTAATACAACTAATATCTCACCTTGTGGGCTTATCCAGGAACAGGTACTAAAGTTATGGGGAGGTATTATTACATCATGTTTTTTAGATTTTTAACATGGGATTTCTTTTTGGTTCCCCTAACATTTGGTTTCTAGTGAGGAAGTAGGAATCACTTCCTCACCAAGGCACTCTGGGATACACCAAGATGGCAGCCTCCATGAATGGAGCCACAAGGCAGCAAAGTTTGTTGACATTGCTAATAAATGTAAATCTCAAGGATTTTACACATCAATAGAACCATAGCACCATTCATTTGGTAAGTCTAGGCGTTTAGAGATAGTTAGATACCCTGTTAACTTTGAAATGAGTTGAAAACGTCATATCAACAAGGGTGAGTGATATTAGGGGGCATCAATTTCGCCAGCCTTTACAGGCCTAATGCGTAAAAAAACCACCATTGTATTACGCTCCGTAGCCCACACCCACTGCGGAATGACTGGCCTTTCCCGCAATATGTAACCTTAATTATACCAGTCACATGGTTATGTTTTTGAGAGCGGTCCTGTGCTTAGATATATTACAATAGTAGTGTTAAACTAGGAACAAATGGTATGTCCATTGGTAATGAATAAGCGCTAAATTTCAAAGTTGAATAACTAATATTACACCTGCCTATATACGCAGGATTGAAATATGACAAGCACCAGTGGATTAATGAGGTACATATACTTTTGTCTGAAGAGATAGGTCAGTTTAGTTGGGTACCCCTCTATGGCACTAAACCTTACCAATGCACCAGATTGAACGCAGATAGTGGAGGGTTAGTAAAAGTCTATATAACCATTCCCTCAACGTTGCACCGCATTTGAGAGAATCCCATGCTCAACTAGTAGGATGGAGGTTTGCATCTTGCATTACTCACTGCGTCACTTTGCTAGCTCTCGGCCAATGCCTACCATTGGGAAGAGGTACAGGTGCCGTGCCTAGCATATGAGGCTACCACTTTGATAACACTCTACTGTTGATGCGGTTGCTAAAGATAGGGTGCCCCAAAGAATATTTCTTGTTATAACTTATGTATAAAATACATAAGATATAGCATTTATGTTAGGCATGTGTCTAGTAATTATATAAATGTAACCTTTTTGAAAGTTTAAAACTGCTATATAGGATCTCGCTAAAATCACCTATACAAGGTTGGCCTCATCATTCTTTTAGGTGACCTTATTTTAGTATTGTTTGTTAGGAAACATTTACTCAACAGCAGGTAGGGTCAACAAAGCACAGACGTCTGACGACATTTGATTACAATTATTTGATGCTAAATCAACCAAAGCAAAGCAAATTACCCAACAGCGATTGAGATTTAATAAATATTTACAAACGGATACCGGTGTTTTATGTAATTCCATCCGTAATTTACCATGTAACAGCATTTCCAACTGAACTAAAGAGGTTTTAAAAATATTTAAAAAAAAGACGAAAATCTAACTGTGCGCCAAATTTCATGCTTTCATGCTGATGTGAACAATACTTGACTTATCTGAAACTAATAGACTAATATGACACGATACATCGTTGCTTTTCTACCTTGAATACATCAGAAGACAGGCAGGCTTGCAGAGATTAGATTTATTGCATCGATTGAATTTGATATCTATATTTCGATTGAATAATAAGATTATTCTGTAAGTCTTTTACAATAATTGAATACACAAGGGGTGCACTGGATATTGATAAGAGATTTATTGACATTGTTAAGATAGATGTAGGTCGGTTCCCTAGGGTTGTATGTAAACAATAAATCGGAATATAAGACAAGTATTATTCAGACTCTGTGGAGAGATATTGGGGAAGGTTGGGGAGGTAGTAAATGGTGTTGATCAACCATTGGTTACATCACTGCACCTCAATGTTTCCGCCACTACGCGCCAGATGGCGCTCAATATAAAAGCCCGGGAATACGTTGCCAGCAGACGACATTTATCCGTCTGTGAATGACGTCACCTTGCCGAATCTACTGTCCACGTTATTGCTCGCTGAACCTTAGTCAGTATTCAATGAATGCCAGGTCCATTACCGTTCAGACAGCTCCGGATAATCCCAGTTAATCCCATTAAAGAGGAGACACGCAGAATACAAAATCTTGTTGTAATTGATTTTCACACACAGGCATTCATACATCATTTGGATTGTATTTACAATACAAAAAACATGTTACTTAGGCCACTCAAAAAACAACCTTGTTTCTCATCACCGCGTGCGCCAGCAAAATCGTTTTTAGAATGAACCTAGATAGGAATTATGAAAGGTATGTGTATTTAGTATCAAATCAAAGCTCCTGAGGTCAGGGATGCACTCAATGTGGTATTATGTGCACTGTGTGATCGGAGATGCCAGTTTTCCTATTTTGCAAGGAAATCCTTGTTTTCATATTCAGTTAATGATTTTTCTTTTCTTGTGTAAAGACAATGAGTAAATAGATTTGACCTCATTCACGCCAATAAACAATGGTTCAAACATTCCCAAATACCCCTGCCCCATTCCATGGCCTATAACGATGTCTTTTCCATGTTTTCTTAGTCTCTCCGAGGCAGTTAGTTCCTCATGGAAAATACTCCCTCTTTCTTCCAAAGACCCAAACTGCCATCTCTGTGTGGGAAATGCATATATTTTATCTATACGCCACCGCATAAATGCATGTATACAATGTATATTAATATGTTTATATATGTATACGTCTATATTGTGTACCAGCGCATACAGCATATACAACTGAGTTTCTCCTTGTATTTGACAGCGTAATGGCTGAGTTTGCAGCCCAGCATATATGAATGGAAATATACTATGCGCAATATGTATATGCTAGTCGTATATATGTTACTTATGTTTGGCGTATACATGTATATAGATGAAATCATAACAAGGTGTTTTGAAATTAAAAATTATTAAATATTGGTTAAAAAATAAAAGAATGCTGTGTTTATTTTATGTATCAATGGATACCCAATCAGGTTTTGGAAATTATTTATAATAAAAATTTGTACTGTAACATTGGATCTTCCATATACCACAGACTTTGATGACTAATTTAAATGAAATAAAAACAACAGTGGCGTAAACATGATAAATATGTCAAAATTAGATATATGCAAACTGAAATGTGCACATTGTGTATAAAATGTATGGGCATATATACATGACAAACTATGAAGACCTTATTCAGATCATACATCACGCTTTGGAATTTTTCTTTTTCTTATAAATCAAGTAGAAGCTTTCTTTTATGAGGGGCCTTACAACAAGATATGGGGTCCTCTAGTGTATTCTGGATTCATCTTCAGCCATTGTTAACATGGGATAAATCTGTCTTGATTACTCTTATATACCCATCGAAATCAGGATGTCCTAGGGTAATACATGAGTATCTTTAAAATTCCGCAGTCCTAAACAATTTGCCATAAGATCTGAAGTGATATGTTCCCGACATGAAATATATAGCCAGCCAATACCGGCAGTTGTAATGGGAAAAACGTATGTTACACCCTTAAATGTAATAAACTCCCTCAAAAGTAATAACCCTTGAATGTAATAAACTTCAACCACATTTGTAATGAACTCCCTTAAATGTAATAACACTTCCCTTAAATGTAATAACCTTGTTAACCTTATTTCTAATAAAAAGTCACCCTTGAATGAAATAAACTTTATAACAACAAATGTAATAAACTTCAACCTTATTTGTGATAAAGAAAAGTGACTAATAAAAAAAAGTATATTTTTAAATAAAATGAAACTGATTGTAGTTCCATTGTGTCAGCAGGGTGGCCAAGATGCTAGGATAGACTGTTTACTGTGGGGTGTGAATTTGAGCCTCAGTGCCATAGCTCATCCATATAGTCTCCCAGCTCTATAGACTTATAGCTTATCATGGGCAAGGTTCCCATGCTCTGCCTTTGCAGTGTAGGAAATAAAAGACTCCCTGCTTCAGAAAAAGTATAGATCATTTTATCAATATCATTTCCCTGAGTATGGCACAAAATCTGTTACTAGGGCATAAAGCAATCAATTAACCGATGTTCCAATAGTATCTAATATTCTTTCTCTAATACCACCTGGAAACTAAGTATCCTCAGAGACACTCAGCAAATGGCTTTGAGAGGAAGATTGACTGGATTCATTGACAGATTCATAAGCAACAGAACATTCAATGTTCACCTCAGAACTGCATTCTCTCAGAGAGTTGACCAAGAAATGTTCTATACCCTATTTGGTATAAAAATCAATGACATCATGAAAGAACTGAAGAAGGATGATACCTGCTGCCTCTATGCAGACGACTTTGTCATCTGTCGCAATGGCAGATTCATGCATGCAGTAGAAAGAAAACTACAGCAATCTATAGACAAACTTCATGTTTGGAGTGACCAGAAAGGCTTCAAGTTCTCAGAGACAAAGACTTGTGAAGTTCATTTCTGTCATAGAATCGAATGCATTGACAAACCTCCAGGTCTCCAAAATAAGGAACTGACAGTCCAAAAGTAAGTCAAATTCTTGGGACTGGTGAAAGAATACACCTGAAGAGCCCCTGGACACCTGTAGGTCCTCAGTCATCCCAACTGGGCAACAGAATCTGAAACACTGCTAATGATTTACAAGATGTTAATCCAATCCTGACTGGACTATGGATCAGTTGTGCATGAATCAGCAGCAATATCTTACCCAGATTAAAACCAGTCAAGAGTGAAGGCTTATAACTCTGCCAAGGAGCATTTAGAAAAACACCTGCTCCAAGACCACATGTCGAAGCAGCAATCCCTCTTATTCATCTGCAATGGGAGAGACTGTCTTTGTAATACTCCATGAGAGTATGGGCCAATCCGAGAAACCCAGCCTACAACTTGATTTTCAAGGAAAACCACCAAATGTATAGAGCATGTCAGAGCATGATCACAGTACAGAGAAGCAAGCATCCCCATGAAGATGATAAGAGCTCAGAGGTCATCTGAAACACCTCCATGGGATCAGGAAACACCATCGATCCACTTTTACTTAGTAAAGAACAAGGAAGGTGATACCACTAAAACGGTCTTCCTCAGGAAATACACAGGGAGTCTGTGAGGAGGCATCTCTAAGACCATGTTTTGGTATATACCAATAGCTCCAACGAAGTGGGATCTGGAATCCATACCCTATACAATGACCTGAAGAAAGACGTGCCTCTATGGCGAAAGTAACATCTTCACTGTCAAGGCCAAATGCAATATTGCATGACTTAGTAGAAGGTGTCATAACACAAGAACTTTATAATCTTTTCAGACTCAAAGGCTTGTCTACAAGCCATTGGACAGCATGATCCAAAAAATGCTGTCATCAGAGACATTAGGCAGTATTACACAGAACTGAAAAGAAAATATGGCAATGAGGTAGCCATGTCATGGCTACCAAGTCATATCAGAATTGAGGGAAATGAAGCTCTACACAAATCAACCATTAAGCAAAACAGTTGGAGCCCAAACAGTTCCATTCTGGAACTGGACCAGAGATAACAAACTACGAGAAATTGTAGTGTCCACAAGCCTGACCCTTGGAAAAGACAACCTGACAAGAACTGAACAGGTGAAACTGACCTGTCTGAACATTACCTGAAAGGAACATTACCGTTCATATAAAGTTCAGGTACAGTTTTTCAGCTGCTCCTGATTTACAAACCACATACATTTTGTCTTATTGACATTTTCTGTAACTCTGTTACTGTAACAAAAAGAAGGGGGCCCAGGACAGATCCTTGGGGTACCCCAAAAGTGATTTCAGTGAAGTTTGATAGTGCCCCATTGATATTCACCCATTGTTGCCTTTTTTTAAATAACTAGTAATCCAGGATAAGATATCTCTAAGCATTTTGAATAATTTGTCCAATTTCAAAAGTAGTAGCTCATGATGAACGCTGTCAAAAGCTTTCTTGAAATGAATAAAGGAAGCAGCAACAAGTTTTCCATCATTACAGGCATCATAATACACAAATACACAAACACAGGCAAAATTGCTTCCAGTGAGCTTAATAGAATTGTATTAGGTTAAAAAAAGCTAATTTACTGCCCTTGGCAGAGATAATCATCTTCAAAACATCGCTGACAGTTTTCCCATCCAAATTTAGCTGAACCTCCCTATTTAGTTAAACATTCCGACTTTTAAGTCATTGAGGTTTTCATTAGGTTTGTTCTGATCTAATCCATAAAAAATCATGTTTCCAACAACATTTTTTCCATCCACTCCTAGTTCACATTTAGTATATATGACCTTTTATGAATAACATGTTTAATCTTCCTCAACCCTACCCGAAGGATAAAGAAAGTCTCTGACTGATCCCCTGCTTAGTTCCAGTGGCGTTATCTGTAATCTCAAGCTCATTTCTTCATGTCAGCTCTTACAGATATCTACCAACACAGACATCTATTCACATAGATTCCTTTCCCAAAAATATCTACCCACACAGGCTCCTCTCACGCAAATATCTAGGACTAGGTCCTCTCATGCAAAACCTCCACAGAACCAACACCCATTCACAAAAGGTTTTTTTTTAAAGTTCTTTATTGCATTCGATATTTTACAATCGTTCTTCCTTGCAATATCGACAATAAGATAACAAGTGATGATATGTAGATACCGATACTGCTCATAACCAACACCTACAAACACTAATACCTACACCCAATAAACCAACACGAACTCATCCACACAAATCAACAGCTAGCAAAACTGACAGTTACCAACACCCACACAAACAGCCCCATCTACCTACACTTACTCCAACACACCTCTAAGGGAATTAGGTAAATTGAAGGTTAAGAATTCCCATGCTGCCTCCGTGATCATACTTCTCTCTCGGTGTGCATAGGTTTCTATATTTTCCTTATAACAAAAAATGGGTCTCTGGAATGGAAGTGAGATCTGGGACATCATGGAGCAGCACAAAGGCATAGTATCTGATCAAAGAATCCATGAAAAATATCTATTTTCTTGGCTAGACATTAAGAGGAAGAAAAGCTACCACAACTTTCTAGAAATATTAATTCTAATGATGAGATTGCTTTGAAATAATACATAAAACCATGCCAAGTATACATCACACACATGATATTATACTGAAAAAATTACAAAATTTTCATATATCAAGCAAATTCAATAAATTCTTTTCTACATCCGTGTACACCCTTCTGCCTCCTTTTACCCCATTTCAAAATGTTATAGCTCTCTTCTAAATGGAACCTGATCCTTGAAATTCGATCATAGTTATAGGGGACATGTTCTTCAACATGTACATATTTTCTCCCTAATCTTTTGAGCTATCATTTCACAATTCACCTGATTATTGCTTTTGAGACGCTAAATTATCGGTGGGAAATATTGCTCTGAAATAATCTCACAGTCAAGCCATTATCTGTTGGCGATTCCGGAAATCCCTGCGTTTCTCGCTTGGTGTCCCCAGCTTTGAGGCAATTCCCATTGAGGTAGGATATAATCCGTAAACCTATACAGATCTCCACGTGACATGATGCTGATTAAGTCAATACATGGCGCGCCACCTTCTGGCCTAACATGGAATCACAGCGGGGATCGGCAGATTTACAATTTCAGTAACGCGATTTCACGCACGAAGCGAGACCTGATTATTGACACGTGAATGGTACACAACTATCCGGTGCACATGTTAACAATAACAGTGTATATAAAGGGTAAGCTTAGTGTCTATATAGATTATGAACATATAATCTATGAAACCGAACATATGACATCACGTGTTCTGGTAACGTGTCTGTCTGAGTGGCGTTCTATTTGAACTAGGCACTTTATTAATTCGGGCCTCTATTCTGCGTAATAAAATCACCTGGCCACCACCACTGGTGATAAGGAATGCGTTAACAATCACAAGAATGATATCTAATTGATGAATACTCAACTAATATACCGCCAGGTGGCAACACTAGTCCTCGTCAATTCGAGGCTCTCTTAGCAATACACCTCTCGTCCATTATACCGCAGGGCTTCGTGGTTGGTCCATTACTTTGTATCATAATATTCGAGTGATGTGCAGGATGCTGTGTCTAAGTACGATTGAGCATGGTTGTCAAGTTGTGACTAATTCTAAAAACAAACAACAAGCATCACCGTTGCCCCAATACTCACTGACAACTGATTCTAACTGCCCACTACTAGCCATGCAACACCGAAACAAAGAAATTCAGGGACAAATTTCCGGAGAAGGTAACATCAATGACCAGGATTTTTCATAACACTGGAAAGAAAGAAACTCTTGAAAATATATAAATACAAGTAGCTCCCAGGCAAAATAGCCTACACTGTAGGTAGGGTGTACTAAGAAAAATAACTTGAACCACAGCAGTCTTGTAACGGTTACATACAACTATTGGACGTTGAATAAAAGAAACTAGACCAAAATCTACCCACCCATCTCCCTCAAGGACAGCGTTTTTTCGGTCTATATCTCACTCGTAGGGCGTGCAGAAAGTCACTATACTACTTCCGACAACCATTGGATAAAATCTAAAAAGAAAGGTATCTCCCTACTCACCCAACCAACTGTGTACCACACATAGTAGTATATGAATTGTCATTTGCACCAGGTACTGAGAGCAGTCGAAGTAGGAAATTTCCGTCATTAATCGTACAGTGAGGGCTTTGCTATCTACTGATAACGGATTTGGTTTTCTTCGAACAATTTCAATCTTATCAAATGTAGCAGATTTGAATTTATTTACTCAACAGGAGCGCTGCCTAGCTAACTGCCAGTTGAATAGGTTAATTTGCATGTGCTACTTACACGAGATTCCGGTGAAATGCAGGTATTCCCGATCACCAATAGGCAGTTAGTTTTATCTCATCCATTCAGAAAGAATTTTCATGGATTAATACACTTTATAACCGCGTTTTAAAGGTTCAAGTGGGATTGACACTAGTACACCCCTAGCGGACACCCCGCATATATACAGTAGAAACAAAGGGAAGCCACACCCGCACAAGGTTATGTGCATTTATAGACCCACACATATATAGATGTTTATCATTATTAACCACCTAATACGGAGTCTCCATAGGAATAGCATTGGGTGTGAGTATTTTGCTACCAGGAGATTACTGAGGCCCGTAACCTCCTACAGGAGATTATTGGAAATAGTTCCCAAACGTCAACAGGCACCTAGCGGGAGAAGCACGAGCTAATACATGCAGTGACAGCAGCAGACGATCAAACAACGTCATAATCTACAAAATATTTCAAGTTTAGTTAATGCATCTGTGGCAGTGTATCCTAAACTCAATAATTTGTCAGATTACAGTTTTCAATGAGTTTTTACCTTGTTTTGTCCTGTATTTTAGCATATAATCCATGCTCCAATGACGTGACATTTCATGTTTACGCGGGTTAGCATCGAACATCGAACACGTTTAAATTGCTCATAACTACAGATCTAATGATCGAATATGAACAATTCAAACACTATTAAAACCGTCAGGAAGAGTTTTGTCGTAACCCAGACGCCCGATGCACCGTTTCGCCGTGTATTTTAGTGTATAATCCATCCTTTGATTACCAGATAAAACCAACATGGCTAAGTTATACAATCTGACTGCCGCCTCTTGGGCAATTTAGGAGCTACAGTTGTATATTTTTATTAACGACAGGAGGCGCATCAGTCAAGGTTCTAATATTTAAAAGGAAGAGCACCAAAAGTATTAGTGAGGAATGGTGGTTAATAAATACAATATAAACTGGTTTCAGATAAAAGCGGCGGTAATCTCCTCGGACTAGACTCTGTGTAATCACTTCGCTATCGCTCAGAGATTACTGCCGCTTGTATCTGAAACCAGTTAATATTGTGTATTTATACCCATGCCGTAAATGCTGTAAATACGCACCGTTCCGCTACAAAATGTTAAAACACCGTACGATACAGTGTTCTGTATGGCAAAATACGGAACACTGTTCCGTACACGTCATTTAAAACATTGGAATATTAGTTATTGGCCAAGTTAAGTTAATTATTGTATTGATTTTGGGTATACAGCAAATATAAAACGACCCACCTTACTTGTACAAGCTGCATGGTCAGGTCGTTTTATGTAACTACCTGATACAAACTGTCCATAAAAAACGCATCGCTGGTGTTGTCGCTACAGGAGGAGACTACAGACCCGCGTATTGTACTAGGAGGATACAAGAAAAAGCTCCTGAAGCATCACCTATAGAGATAAGTAGTGCGTCAGAACATCGGCCGCCAATTTGTCTTTCCTCGCTAACTTCCATTTGCAATGCTCATTTATTAATACAATATTTACCTATTTCTTATACCATTGTGTGTATCTTCTTGATAATTGATTCTACGCGTGAACTAAGCGTCAACAATGCGGAGGATGTGCATGCTCATTAGTAATGGGTTTATATTGTATATTGATATCATTTATCTAGATGCTTGTACTAGAAAAGAGACAGCACGCAATCCCACATCACAACTTTGCATCCTGTACACACTTTCTAGGACTTTCCGGCGTCACTCAGCGGACGCAATAAGCAAACCACTCACAAATCTACCCACCCACTTCTTTCAAAGCCGTGAGTAATTCTGATTCAAAAATACAATACCAGACCCCCAGCCTCCCAACCTGTTAGCACCCACCCCCGTCATTCTCCCACTCACTCGCGACCCTTCCCGTGAAGCCCCGCGGAACGCCGCGCGGAACGCCGAACAGACGCTGACGCGGTCCATAACGAGGCCGCACTAGCAGATGAGGATCCGGCTTGAGTTGACAGTACGACATCCGCCGACACTGTCTGCGCTGGAGGAAGGCCTGCCTGTCAAGGTCGAGGTCACGAGATTCAATCGAAAGCGTCGGCGGGTGGTGGGTATCGACAAGGCGTGGGCGGTGTAGGCCACACCCGGGGGTCGTATCTGGAGAAAGTAGTAGTCTCACCCCGTAGTCCCACTATAGAAGGTGATTCCAGTGAGGCTTCCATCTAACTACCTTATTAGAAAGTTACATCGATGCTTCGACACTTAGGATATTTATAGAGCAAGGGGTCTGAACATGAAGATTCCGGAAAGGTCAATTTCCCTTTATGGCGAGAGATTCAGCCAGCAACAAACTTTTCTTGTTTGTTAGTGTTGCACAGAAAATTGGGTTTCATGAAGAAAATGGCAATTATAAACATTATCGAAAAGTATTACCAGAGGATTGAGAATTGCCTTGCCTTCCCTTATTGGAAACTTTAAAAAGGTGCTGATATAGATGAGGGTAACATGATGCCTTTTATTCATGCCTCTGTCATTTTTATAATGGTAGATAAACTAGACGGAGACAATGTCTGAATATGCATTAACTATCTCCCACATGTTGATTACCTCGTGTAAAGGCCCCTCTGCTACCACGGGGCTAACACCCTACACCCTTACCTCCCACACATTTCTCAATCTAAAGGTGTTTATCTATAACAATATATTTAAACAACTGCTCCTGGATTCATTCACAAATGGCAAGATTTTAACAACGTAGCCTGCCACACATGGAAATGAATTGCAGAATTTACGTTTTTCTCAGTCTAGGTGCGTCTCTGCATTATTCTCCGCTCATGATAGTCGTAGTTAGTGCAGGGCCGTGACCATGCATCCATAATCATATTCAGATTGGCTGAACTGTTGAATTTGGTTACAACGTTTTCATCCATTCGCCAGCATTCTCTCGGTGGTTTAACCCCTAATTAAACACCCTTGCACATACTTCTATGAGTTACTTTACGTTTTGGGGAATGCAGAATGACTTTTGTACTGCACCCGGGTGTAGTAATTATAATGTACTGCACGGCATGGTCGGAGAGAGATGTCAACAAACCGGGATCTTGCTAGAGTGTACTGCACATCTTAGAGGGCCTTCTACTTCTACTTATGGTAAATCATTTCTATTCTAGGGTGCATAATAATGATAAGACAGCTTAAGGATGCGCATCTTGATAACAGAACTAAACCCCTGACGGCCGTGAGTATGCAACTTGCCCTGCGGACTCGACACATACTCACAGCCATCAGGGAACTCGTTCTGTTTTCAAGATGCACATCCTCAAGCCGTCTTGTCTTATTACTGGGTGACTGTAAATTATCGTCTCCATTTGGTTTAGGTCTGTAAACCTAGTATAATGTCTCTGTGGGCTCCAATAAAATGTAGCCCAGACGGCCGCTGTGCGACATCGGCCACCGAACGGGCATATGCGTTTGTTTGACAGACGCCCGATGCTGTTGGGTTCGCGTTCAGCCTAATGGAACACAATTAGTTGTTCATTTCAGTTACTATGACAATAATGTGCTAGATTGTTTTACATCTTTCGTTGAAAAACTGAGATATCAGCATCCCAGTAGATTGCACAGATATGTTTATTATCCTTTTTCCAACAGAGAAATCGAACGAAGGAAAATATTCACCCAGCATTAGTTGTCAAAGATCATTCGATTGCCGTAAAGCACATATAGGTTTTACCAATCGAGAGTGAATGATAGCATCTCCTTATTTAGTAGCACTGGAAATCAGTATTGATGTTTGGTCGAGCAATCAGAACATATCCGATTTTTGTCTTATTCCGGCTTTCATAACTATATGCTGACAGATTGTTGGTATACGTCTCAATATTAACAAAATTTCCTTGCACGTTTGAGCTGAGAATCCTAGTCTTTCCATAATTCTTTCACACAGAATAGGTAACTAACTTGCATGAATAACTGATCATCGTACTTTTTATAGGAACAGGTTTTTTCATATCATAAGCGACTGCAAATACTGATGAAGTCACAGGTGTCCTGTCAGACTCATTCAGAAGGAGGAGGGCAAAGATGTTCCCTGAGGTACCCAATACTGCTCTGCCATCAAACAGACCACTTCAGGTAATTGAACGGGCGAAAGAGAGCAACTACAGCGTTTTGAGTATCTTGAAGCCTAAAGATGACACCGGATAACCAATGAAATAGGTGCAGCAGTGGTGGGGAGGTGTCCTAAGTGAGCGGTACTATTCTATAGAAAACTTGGGAATTCTGGATTAACATAAAATGTAAAATGAATTGTTATTTAACCTAGATAAATATCAATTTTTAAATCCAACGGTTGAGAAGGCACGCACTATAAAATAAGTACATGTATACCTTTCTTTATGCATGTATACATGTATTATTCTTGGCCATTGCAATGAGAACCTCGACGCATGATAGAGAAAACAATTCCAATGAGTGATGCTTTCTTTTTATAGATATGATTCAGATATGATTTTCCCGCAGGTTTCCTGTTAGCCCTTACACTTTGCCCTGAGTATATTCCATGTGAACCGTAAGTAACAGCCTAATCTAGGAATGGAAATCAGGCTTATACTTTATGTAACTGCTGTCTGCATGATCAAACCTCATCCAAAGGCATAGCAATAGTATCTCCAAGTCATTGGCGAGAGGGAGTTCCTTTCCCCCACCTCTCCACTGTTGACAATACATAGCACACAACAGTAATTCCCCATACCTATAACCACCATATACAACTTCACTTCCAACAAGTACTTCGTCATCATAATATAAACCATCAGAAATTATGTCCTACCAATCATCGTTCCAGATAATCTTCATCTCAATTTATTACACTCGCCTAAACTTCAGAATATTTCGTCAAACACCTAATAAGATGAATGACTTATATCCCGCCTCTCTACCTCGCCGCATTGTTCATGCATGCAGGGGTTGAGTAATGTAGTTATATTCTTTTTAAAACCTGATTGATATGGGGAAACACCTTGGTTAAACTATCTTGAGAAGGATTTATCCCCAGTCAGATATCACACTCTGCTCTGGTAGTAGAAACCTACTCTGGCCAGTGATAAACATGACAAATTATTCAGTAATTATAGATGTCGATTGGATTGGATGTCATAGACCTAAATGTTCTGATAAATACACGGGATAATGTTATTCAATTTCCTATATTATATGCACCTTCCTGTGAATTTAAAAAGAATACCAATACATAATTCAGCTCGTTGTGCTAGTAATCTCTAGATTCTCAAGTGTTCCGTATAAGGATTTCTGGAGTCAGTCCGTGATGTTTTATTTGGAGACTTTGCGGTGACATGTCTGTACAGTGTTGGGACAGCTGAGTCAGAGTCGTAAACGCAGATACCGTAACTCATCTCTGAGACAAGACAAGTCAACCAGTGCACTTCCGCGATAATAAAATCGGGTTGCGCCCGTCCATAAATGGGTTGCGATCTGCCCTCCATCAGACGTGGAGTGTGTCTTCCCTTGATCCACAAACGAGATAATGCAGGACGAGCACTGGGTCCGTTCCTAAAATAAATCCTGAAAGTTTCACCATTCTGTCTCAGACTGGCCTCTTCTGTATATTCAATGTCAAGTAGAATATTTTTTCATGATGGAAATCATTGGATACTCTCATCTCTGTCCTGGCAGTGAAAGCGTGACATTTGGAATTCAACTTTCAGGATTTAATTTCTTTATGAATTGGTTCCTCCTATATGTCCGATGTTAGATAGGGTGTCTGATAAGAAATTATGGCAGTGCACGAATGTCAACAAGGTGTCTTGTTATTTGAAGTCATAATATTATCCCTTCTTCGCTTGTTGACAAGATATGTCCCCATTTGTCATGTTGTGATTATTATTTTTCATTTCACATTAAACATGGAGAAGATTTCTGTATTTCTTCTATATAGCGGATATTACTGCAGAAAAGAAATGAATAATGTTTCAAATAAAAGTACTATCTCAGAACATGGGTGATGACGACTATGTTCATGATATCAATACTTAGATATATATATATATACTGTAGATTCTCGCCATAAACCGATTCATATATTAGATGTAGAAGTGCACGTGTGATATAATCATGTAACCACACATAAATATAGCCCTGCAGCAGCTAAACAGTAGAGACAGGCAACAACCAGTCCAGCATCAGGACTTGATCTACTGACTAAGCTGATGTAAACGCAGAAACCTGACAACTGACGAGAATCAAAGAACGTTGGCCTATAGAGAAGCCTGTTGCACAAATAGTGTAATTGACACCGAATCTATTTAGCAAGTATTTCTGTAATCGAGAAAAAAAATCACTAAATCAACACGTATTGGCCCAATGGTTATTAAGGTATAAAGCTACACCGCAATTTAGATGCATCTTCGAAACCGTGAGAAACGTTTGCCATTTATCTGGATGGAAACTGTGGCTTACATATATATATATATATATATATATATATATATATATATATATATATATATATATATATATATATATATATATATATATATATATATATGAAACTTTCGAGACAAGGTACAGCAGTTTTCAAATTGCCATGCAACGACGTGTCCTCTGAAATTAGGTGGAAAATGTACATACCATCAGCCCCCAATACTACTGTCGTTGGTTGGCAAATGTCTCCTGTTATATGTTTCATAATTGCATGGAAGACCGATTGTAAAATCGAAAGCAATAAAGACCATTAAAAAATATATATATATCAACAGGTATAGTTCCAGAAAAATGTTATTTTTTCTGTCTAGAAAATAGAGAACAAATAGATCGTACTATGATCGTACTATCAAGTAATAGTGTACTCAAAAAGGACTTTTGTGAGTGATCACAAATATATCTGGGATAGAAAAAACAGGGGAGGGGGGGGGGAATAAAATAGTAAGAAGTTCCCTTTCCTCAATTGAAACATGTTACATCACCACAGATAGGAGGTATGGAAAGTAACTGGTTTTCTGTACGTGGGACCAGAACAAATTGCTGAGAAGACAAATCTCTGTTACCCCGGGCTGGGAAGAGAGTGGCTGGAAGTTGAGCTACTCAGAAAAGCTCCTCATTAACAGCAAACTGTTGGCACTGATTGACAGGTCAGCAGCAGCAGCTCACTCACGCCACCTATCGACGGGCTCAGGGAATGTCCACAACAGGCATTACCCGCTTCGCCTTCACCAAAACCTGCCGTGCTCTAAAAGGTTGGCATAAAATAGAAGAAATCCAAGCGGCTGGGGGTGGTCGGTCAGATGTTGGGGAGCTAGGGATTGATACTGGCCATGTGGGTGGATGGACGGTCGAGGAATGGGTGATGAGGCATGTGGGGAAGGGGCAGGGGTTGAGTTAAGTCATCCAAAGGTACGGTTAAATGACCTTGGAGCTTACAATCTCGATACTGATCGTGTTAGGAGCCGAGCGTCCCCGCCCCGGCCAAGCGTCTCCTGGCCCGTGCCCAGGTAACCCCCTTCCCCTGCCACCCAGCCCCCCTCGGTCCCTTACGACTAGAGGTACTCTCATCCACACCCCCTGCCGGTTTCCTCCTTCTGCCCACACCCCACCCTTACGCTCTCACCCACCCGACCGCCCACACACTTCTAACAACCCGACATCCTTCACAACGTCCTTCCTGACTGGCCATCCCCTAACCCCCGACCCGACACCGTCCCCCACACACCTACATGGATTACACACACCCTCCTTGACTTGTCCGAGTCGATTCCCACATTCTGGAGGACCCTTGTGAGCCTCTTCCCACACTCCGAGCACGACGTCAGTGGGCAGGTGCAGAATCTAGGTCAGAGCGAGCAGCTCGTTACATAGCGCGGGAGAGCAGGGCTACCAACCGCAGGCCCAAGCTGCTTTCCCTCTCCTTCCTTCTCCCTCTCTGTGACTACTCGATTGCGTCGCCCATGTTAAGATAGGAGGGCGGAAGGAGAACCGTTGCAAATATATCCAGATTGATCCTTAGAACGAAGTTATTTCCAAGTTGAGTGGCTTCGTCCCGACAACTCAGCAGTTTGCGGCAATATCGTGAGAGGGTCTCTCACTGAAATAGAAATAAATGCCTCTTAGTCGTTGCTCTCTGGAATCCCGAGGATTTCCTTTTCTTTATCAAAAAGGAGCATATGGCATGGGGTTATTTAGGGGACAATAGAAAGTAAGGCCGAGTACGGCAACCCTGAGATTAGAACTAATAAAAGTGACTAAAACCTGGGAGGTGTTCAAAATCTGAGATGTCTTGGGCTGAGGTTTATTTCTGGGGCATTGCTGAGATCTAAGACAAATAATGAGAGTCACGGTCTCATCTGGGCTGTCACGATCTCTGGCAAGATGATCATAAATAGTGATAATCACAGAATTATCCCGAGGTGTTTTTACGTTAGCTTGATATAACTAATGCCATGAACAATTTTTCCACCGTTTTTTTTCTTATCCCAATTGACGTCCATGTAGGGTCTTACCTTGTGGTCTAGTGCATGATAAAGTTAATCTAACGTCTCACCAAAGCAAAACTCGAGAATACAGTTAACAAGGCCATTTCCATTGGCCAATGGCATCACGTCGGTATAGAATAATCGGTGACGATGCAGTGGATGCCAGTTTTTCACCACAGTTCACATGTCCATACTACAGCAATAGAGCTTTCAGGTTGAAACCTTGAGGTTCACCGATGGAATCAAATCGTTTTGATTTTATAGGTCATTTACAGATTCGGTCGGTGGTGGCTTTATTACATAATCTTCACCAAACAATTGTTTGGCATTTCACTTACCAGGCTGTTTCCATTCACCGATCTAGCGTATAAAAAAATCAATCGGGGGTTCCAGGCTGCAGATCGATGCGGAATAATCGGCTAATGGAAAATAGCCAAAGTAATTTTATCCTAGTCTATCCTCCTGAATGGGTGACTGGGGTGTTGAAATGTGTCATTGCCTAATTAGAAATAGACTAAAAATATGGTTCTTTTGGTCCTTGCAGACCATGCTTCAACAGGGCGAACACGTATTGGGGACCGCAATAATTCGGTTATTTTACATATTAATAATAAGCTGAGATGAAATTCAAGTGCTGAATCTAAATGGAAATCAACTGGAGTCTGGTTTATTCATCGTTCCATAATTATAACAGTAAATTGATACTACTGTGGACTCTGACAAAGGATTCAACTAATTCGACTTGGCAGATAACGTGATATGATATCAAAAATATTAGCTAATGATACAATCAATTCAAGCAATGATTTCCATATCGATATTAGCTTAGAGAAACGAAAATAGCATACATCCTTTCCGATAATTTAGAAACAGGCACTTCCTTTAGAGATCATAGGATGAAACTGCAAATGTAAAAAGGAGTAGAAAGTATCCCTCGACAAAGAGACCCATCCATGTTATAATATATCGTTTAACATTACTAACCTTATTACATACTTCTGACATGCCTCCACTACACCATTTCAACAAATTTTGATAGCGTGAACAAATCCCGTAAAACCGTTGTATGTATATACATTAAATTCGTATTGATAATGTCGTATTTAATTAATAAACTCACATCAGTCGTCTAATGGATTTCACAACTCCTGTCTTCACGCTGTGGATTCTTATCTCGTTTGTCATACGTTGTATTGCAATCATTCGACCAGCTCATTGTTCCTTGCACCAGCCATTGATAAATTAACAGTTCTGATAGTTTATCATATATCTATCGCTCCCATGACTCAAACCCACTCAGTCCTGCTACTAAATCATAAAGAGATGAGATAATTCTAAATTTTGAAGATACAAGGAACCATATTATACACACATATGAAGTAATGTACCGCAGGACTGTAGAACGCCGAGTTTTTAGACTCTCCGTGCGACCGGATGCACCATCTTGTCAAGCTCCATTTTTTAAAGGCTGTAAAGCAGCCGTCAAAGATACACAGTAAATTACTATGGGCAACATATTATTTTCCCAATGCAGTAAACCAAGTGGTAAGTAATCTTATATCAGAGTGTAATAACTAATCATTAAACATCTTCCAATCATTAAAGAAAAGAGAATCGGCAATAAAAGCATTCCGAGGGGAAGTATGATCGACGATATTCTTTTCAGCAATGCTTGAGAACATCCGTTGACATTATGTCTTTGGATAACCTTAATGGAAATACAATGTAAGTTGGGAAGAGTATGGTTTTCCTCTTGTGAATAGCTAACTCGAAGTTCCTGAGGGAAAATCTAACAATAATCTCGATGTAAATCAAAGGGAATGAAAAGATAAACAAAGACAGAGCATGCATTGTTCGCTAGATCTTTTCATTGTTTTCACAAAAGGCCGACCACTGAGACCAACACCACAGGTCGCCTGCCACATTCAGTGGGTGGTTCCAATTTTTATGAGCGCTTATAATTGGCAGATGTAGCATGGAACATGAGACAGAGGCTCTGATTACAATTTCACTATGGAAATGTGTGCCTTATGGATGAGGACAGCTTTCAGCCTTTGGCCACGCCGGGTAATCGGATTTGTGGGGTATTTACCCGCAGCAGACAGTCACCCCAGAACATAACTCATTATAGAATGTGGGGGCCAGGTATTGATAAAGGTGTGCATCCGATATTATGATGCAACTAACTCTGTCGGCTGGTCTCTCTTTTCAAGGCTTGCTGCTTAGTGATAGCACATCATAAATACGACAGAAACCATAAGTTAGAAAATATTCTCTGTTTGATTGTTGATTGAAATTATATATATATATATATATATATATATATATATATATATATATATATATATATATATATATATATATATATAAGGCTTCTGAATATGATAGTTATCACATTTGATCAGATTGAATATATGTGTTGTATAAAACGAAAAGTGTTGCCTCCAACGAATCATGTACAGTGAGAGCAATGGCAATAAGTGGTGGTATACCTAGGTTTTCCTGAAAACACTTACATTGGTTTGGCCAAATTTCTCCAGTCAAGTGCAAAACACTGGATTTTTTATATAGTAATAACTTTGTCACATAATGCCTCATAATTGTACACCCCTTATTGTCTTACAGGACGATTAGCATAGATTTTAAACCAAGATGGGACCACAAGCTAATGACGAAAATCGTATTCAAATTTCAGTTGATACATATGTTTATCATTCTCGGATAGCAGTTAATCTCACGAGAACCCGTTTGAAAATAGAGCGTCTTGGAATAGATTTGAAATCTTCCTATTAATCTAGGATGACATGGATTGGAGGTTGATGTTCTTAGATATCTATCATACCATGAGCCTCGGGGGGCCTTGTCTTTTGAATCAACTAGCGATAGCGTCAACTCCCATTCTACAACTAGTGAGTCAATTGACCGTGAGTCATAAAATATTAGCCACAATGTCACTTCAATACGTAGGCAGTGTTCATTCTTATCACAAGAGATCCTTGAAAGTGTGGGACAAAATTGGTCTGGACTTATCAGTGCCCTCTTCTCTTGTATGAATAGAATACATCTTTTGACATGTCCATAACTGAAAGAAAAGAGAGAAAACCTTAGATTAGATTTACTGCTATCATATTTGGTGCTTTACACCAACCATAAGTAGGTGCCTAACAGTACTACAACTACCTATAAAAAGGGGGTTGGGAAAGCCAATGGTACACATGGTATAAGAAACATCAACCTTCCCATTGTTAATGAAAAAGATGATGTCTAAATGAGCAAATTGGGTGAACAAAAGAATGCAAATTATGCATTGCTTTGCAGGAACGTGTCTCTTGATGTTTCAGTCCGTGTTTCAATTATGTGGCTGTAACACTGCATCTCTCACTCATTCTGGCAACCTTCCCAGCATCATTCATTTATAGACCCTGGTAGACTACTTGTGAACCTCAATCAATAGGCCTACTGTCACCCTAGGCCAGCCAACATCTACCTGCTGATACGCCACTAGCGACAAGTTGGTTTGTGAATTTAACACTAGGGAATCTTGTCTGCTCCTGACGGACATGAAATTAGTTGGAAAGCATAAGAATGAAACTGGCGGATCATGAATGTAGCAGTTGGAGGGGAATTTGATAAGAAAAGTATCTAAAAGATCCATAACCTGTAAGAGGGCAACAGTCACGAAACACTAGGCTATCCTATATGAGTAGATTGATCAATGTCTCTGTTGGTGATATTGTCGCATCCCTAAAGCTTCCTGAGCCTTGTGGCTCTTGGAGGATATTCTCTGTCGTGCCCTTTAAGATCAAGCCTTGTCGGGATCGCTGTATGTGATGAGGTGATGTATCTAATTCAGCATTAAACCACGACCTTACACGAGAGAGTTTACTTATCAGAACTATATGAAGCTCAAGACAACTACTATCTAATCTAGCGTTTGAAATTAAAAAAAAAGGAATAAAAACACGATCTTTCCTATTTTTTGCAGTAACTCATTGGTTATGACGCATCTGATTAACTAATCAAACCCTGTGTTCGTTATGACGTCAGTGCACCCCCGTTCGACAAACTGCCAAAGGCAACACTCATGAAAAACAATCGAGACAAAATCAGTGACACTGGTATTTGTCGCCTATTTGCGTCATCGCACCTCCTGACCTGACCACACCGATTTTAATCAGGATTAGCCTGACAAATCAATGTTTGCCCCATGTAACTACAGTAAAACTCATGTTTTGTTTAATTGTGCGAAACCAAAATTCTATGCATTTTCATACAATCGATATACGGTACCAATAATAACTAAAACGATTTAAAATTAGGGACCAAATCCCCAGGTCTAGAAACAGAATCTATATACTTAGTTCTAAAAATCTAGAAATAATAAACAATTACGTGAATTTACCTTAAATTACCAAACGTTCTACAGCTCCTGAAGCACATCAACGAAACTATTTTGGTATTTTTGCATTATGCTTTTTAGAATACTCTTAGGAGTAGGCCTACAGTGGCATATTCGCTTCCATGTTCTAACAATACGTTAGAACATCCTTGACAATGGTATATTTCGAGGACAAAAACTATTTTCCGTGCGTTATACATAGGGCTAATGGCTAAATGATATACTTAGCATCCGGAGCCAGAAGTCGTCCATTGTCGTCACTAACGTCGTCAGAGCGGGATTGCATTTTTCGTTCGGCGAACGTGACTGCGACACCGAACGGGTGTTCTGACGTCATAGCGGCCATCTTGAGAGCAGAGTGACAGAAAACATCTCGAAAAGTGCCAGTGAGCTGCGCTGTTATTACACCAGGATTATTTTAACCAGACCGCAACCACCATTTTGTGAATAGTCTAACCATGTCTCCCTCTTTTAGAAAATTGCTGTTGACCTTGTTCACACAAGAGAATCGAGTCGGGGGTTTGTGAGAAAAAGAAAGGCAGAGGGCATAGGGTCCATGGACTCTGTAACTATCGAAAGTAACAGAACTAAAACATACACCACTCCCCCAACACATTCTGGAGTTACCCTGACGCTCCGCTTTTTATCCTCGTACTCTTCTTGGGAACTGTGAGCAGATCTATTTTAAATGACGATAGAGTCAGATTGTGTATAATTGCTAATAAAGAGTAAAGAGAAAGTATTGCAATTATGGACACAGTTGACCTACTTCTCAAAAAGAGGCGTCCATATTGCTTGTTCGCTTTTGGTCGCGTTTAATCGATAGGGATTACCCTACCTAAAAAGGTTTTGCTTCAAGAGAGTCTGTGATGCGCGATCCGGGAAGTGACCAAGAAAGGAGCAAGATACAAAAAGAGAAAACAGGGTGAAATTTGTAGATTTTAGCTTTGAGAAATAGTTATTTTCACTGATAACACTTGATTGGCTCTTGGTGTATCCAAGCGCGATTAGAGTCTAAAGTTACCATGGCTGTCATAGTTTAATGCAAAGTGTCCAATTATGTGGTTTGTCTGCTTAAGCTGTTATTCCACCAAGCTAGCGCAAGCCCCAGCCGGGCGCCTTGTGGTCGCCCGTTGGTCATCGGCGTCAGATGTTGGCCCAAACCTTGCCCTGGCAGCAATGATCTGCTTGGTGGAACAGCTGATAATGTCAAATAACGTCTGCTGGGCCACTGCTGCCAACTGCCGGCCCTTCACTGTGCCTCCAAAACCCAGTCACCGGCAAGTGTTGACTGGCCTGTTGGTCGCCGGCAACTGTTGGCCTGGGGCAAAAGCCCATTTTGAAGCTGTTCCACCAAGGTGTAGTGAGGACCACAGAGAAGGTTGGCCAGGCGTTATGAGCGTAAACTTGCAAATGCCTCCCACAAACCACAGGCAGCGGAATACTGTTTCATTTGATTTGTAGTGTCCGTCCGGCTGCCCAGCCGGCGTGCCAAGAGCTATGCAGAGAGCGATGCCCAAAGCAACGCTGGTATCCGCACTGACCGTTCGCCCGCATATACTGCGACACACACCGTCAACATGAAGCAGGCTTCAGCAGCGAGTGCTAAACTGCGACAATTCAGACAATTTGTGCACTCTGGTTAGAACCCTAGTGCCAGAGCGTGTCATACACATTCATAACATCAGCCATATGTTATTTACCTTCATTATTCAATTTAACGCGAAATTCTGTGGCTTGGGTGTTTGTGTCGTTAACGTCCACCAGACGGCAGCAGCAAAACTGCAGGTGTATCGTGGCGCCGCTTGGTGGAACCGCTCTCGGGGGGCCCGCCAGGCAGTGTATGTGCACCTGTTGGTCATCAGCTGTTGGTTTCGGTGGAATAGCTTGGAGAATTTAGAGGATTAGGAGTAGCCGGCCCTGACGGCAGACTTCGGCTGGAGGGTGAAAACCCGCCTGCGAAGAGCCTTTTTGGTGGAATAGCCGCTTTAGACAGGGTTAACCCATTCAGGGTGAGTGATGCTTTGAGAAATGCCCTACTGTAGGGTGAGTGATGCCTTGAAGCATTCCCCAGCATAGGGAGAATGATGCATCAAGGCATCATGTACAATATCATTGTTAAATCAATAAATAATGGATTAATAAAGATGAAACTTGCAGAAAATACACTTATTACACAATATTTAGCATTATTAGAGAAATTAAACTAAAGTTTTAAGTATCATATCATATGATCAAACAAATGAATATTTTTTTGGACGATAATAGGCTCGCCCCATTGCACCTGCACCTGTCTCTGAGACCCGTCTCAACCAACATGGGTGTTAGTCCAGTCAAAATAAGGTTTGACCGGCCACAAAAAGCAATAGATTTAATTCTGGTGCCAATCACTTCAGAATACCTTGCATAATGCCAGAATGAAAATCGAAATTAATCCAAGGGTATTTCATAGAATTCAAGTAGCCATATTGGATTTAGAGTAATGTACTCTGTAGATAGGTCTTCTTTGGTGATTAATATGAATTCCCCACCTCAGAAAACATATGTTTAGCATTTTAAATCATGTTTATATCTTTATTTAAACCCAAATTATGGTATTTCATAGAATTCAGGCAGCCATATTGAATTTACGCTAATTTACTCAAAAGATATGATTTCGCTTGTAATTTTTATGGATTCCTCACCTCAGAAAACATATGTTTAGCATTTCAAGTCGTGTTTTTACCTCAATTCAAACCAGAATTATGGAATTTCATATATGTGGGGTAGCCATATTGGATTTATGCAAATTTGACCTACTTCCACCACTTGGATTCATTTCGATTTTCTTTCTGGCATTATATAGGGCATTTTGAGGTGAATGCCACTGGAATTGAATCTATTGCTTTTTGTGGCCGGTTAAGCCCTTTTGGGGCTCATTTTGACTGGACTATGTGCCTCAGACCCCAGCCTGTAAAGGGTTAAAAGAAATATCTAATAGAGGGAGACGTTCTGACTAAAAGAGTCCGTTAATGCAAGCTGTCTGATTATGCATGGTGTCCATTCGGCAGGGTTCTACTGTAAAATGTTTGTTTATATTTCTAGAGATTGGAGCCATAGCATGCCTTCTTTGGGCTCCAAATCAGAAAACAGATTTCGAGAAAGCCTGGCAATTTAATCTATAACTTACTGTTCTAGCTGCAGTTCCAGCTCTAGTTACCTTTATAGGATTTGTACAGTACCTTTCAAGAGTGAATACATATGGTTTCACAACTGCATTTCTCTGCAATCACACAATTCTGCACGGAGTATTGGCTAACTAGTGTAATTTACGAACAGAATTATTACAAGTTCAGTTCAAATATTCTCAGAAACTGATTCTGCAGGGTACGAGTGTTTATAAAAATACACATTTTCAACAGACAATTCACCTCCGGTGCTCAAAGTGCACATCCACGGGGCCCTATTTTACAATTTCTGTATCTGCTCAACCAGGTTCTTTTTAACTCCTTCAACATAGTAGCCAATATGTTATGTTCACAATATGATGCATAGATTAATCTGATTAAGTTCATTCAAAGGAGCAGAACTGTGACTTTTTCATTTTATACTTATACTCGACAGCAGCTCAACTGTAAAGGTATGTCATAATGTTGTAGTTGTACTCATAAATGTTGGTCTATACATGTGTTCAAAAGCATTTTTCTTGTCAAAATGTAGTCAGGATTACAATTTTCCATATGCTGGTTAGATTTTACAAATCAAAGTCTTTCATACTCTTTATATCATTTTAATTAGGCCCGGCGTCCACCTACTACGATAGAATCGTAGACCTCCCGATATGGCACCGATACAAAATGTCAAAATCGGTGCCATATCGGGAAGGTGCAAAATCGTAGACATATGTCTAGACATGCCAATTCACCATGCATTGTATAGGGTTTTTATCGGTGTCTAATCGCAGAAACGTGGTCAACTGCCCCGATATTAGGTAACCTTCCGACGCGATTTTGATTTTTTATCGGGAGGTGCATCGTAGGGCATATCGGTGCCATATCGTAGTAGGTGGACGCCGGGCCTTACAGTGAAACCCCGCCTTATGGACAATGCGCTTGGAACAGATTTTTTTCACACTTTAAAGAATTTATTTCAATGCCGATTAAGGGACCACCCGGCTAAAAGGGACAGTTATCTCAGAAAGGAATGCTTCATAACTACTTGGATGCAGTGACACCCACAACAGGGGACTCTTTATTACTGCCTATTATCTAGCTATCAATTAATCTAACCAATTAATCTATTCTAATCTATTCCAGTGTAGGTCTAATACATGTATGTACTTGTTTGCAATTAATCATTGTATAAAGTTTTAAATGATAATCAGTCAGTTTCTATTCTATGTAGGTATAATACATGTAAACTATTTAATCATCGATAGACTGAAAACACCGGTTAAGCGGACATCCCGCGAAAGGGAGCAATTCGGAACGGCGGGTATTCCCTTAAGCGGGGATTTCCAGTACGTCATCTATCTTTCCATTGTTCGATGTTTGTAACCTTATGCAGTGAGCCTATTCCTCCCAGTAATTCCAATATGTTTCGGCTATATAGTACCAGATTCCCTACATTTGAATGATGTAAATCATTATTTTTGTTGCATTCCCAACCTTCTGCAATGGACATATAGATAAACAGAAGATATTTCTCACAATGCATGCAATTATTCCAATGTTTCAGATATACAATACCCAAATCCTTACAATTAACTCATCTAAATTACTACTTTTTGGTATCCTCAGCCTTTTACAATAGACGTATACATAAATTAAAAAAAGTATCCCTCACAGTGCACTCCTGCTTCCCATTGCGAGCAGTTCGCCTGTGAAACGCCTGCGGCGTGCGCCTGGCATCCAAGGGCTCACAGAGAACCTCGGTCCGACTGCCAGCTGCTCTTAAAGTCCGCGGTGAGGCGCTGCCCCGCCCAGCATGCTTCCATGCATGTGTCAGACTCAGCCCGACCACGGCGCCCCTAGCGGACAAAGCCCGGCTTCACTCTCACCCCTCCATTGTTTCTTGCAGAGGTCGGTAGGTGGCGGTAGCGGCGCTCTCCAGGTAAGCGTTGGCGGCGGCGGCGGTGCTGGTGGTGGTGGTGGTGGCCGGAGACTTTAAAAGGTGGCGGTTCCACTGGAGAATGAGGCAGTCGACCAGAGGGTCTTGTTGGTGTAACAGCGGCAGTACGGGGCGGAGGGAACACACGTCTAGGAACACCTAACCACCGCCGCAACTTAAGTAAGATAACCGGCCCAACTGATCAACTAACTCCACAAGTCGGTCTCCAAGCTTCCGCCCAGCCTGCTGCCTACCAGTGGAGCCGCCTTAACCACCCAGCCAGAGGCTCCTCTATCACCTAGCGTCGCGTGCAAAGTCAGCCGGAGGTTTTGGACACTTCTGGAGGTATTGAAACTTGTGATGCCATCCAAGGTCGGTTATAAGTGATTGCTGAAAATAACAAGACCTATAGATCTGTCGTAAGGAGGACCACCAGAACAGGGAGGGACTGAGGAGTTGTACTTTACTTTATAGAAGTTTGTGAACTACTGGTGGGACCCCACTACTCGCCGTGAGCACTTCAAGTATCATCCGAGCTACTCCAAGTGACCATCCAAGCAATGGACTCTGTAGGGAAGCATACCATGTCATTCACTGGTAAGTGGGACTTTTTAACTAATACTTTATCATTTGTTCATGCCACTCAGGGAAATCCTTTAATTTTTCTCTGCTTCGCTCGCGCGGTGCGTATGAATATGCACCGAATGTGGAAGCCTATGACGTCAGACTTACGTCAACTGAAATTGTGGAAAAATTTAGAATGTTGATAAATACTTCTGAGAGTGTGGCGATTCCTTGGAAAAAGTCATAGCATCCTTACTGCAATCACACCTATCTTAGATAGTTAATTCCCCGTATTTATGCTATTTCATTATAAATGTAGATATCGGGCTTTTTGTTCAATGAGTTCTTGAGTAGAGAAATAAATTCCCTTTCCCAAATCTACATTCAACCCTGGCGTATGATAGATCTTCCACTTGACAGTGCGTTATAACAAATTATTCGCATTTCCATTTGCAAGTTAATAAGTAATAAGAGCCAGCAAGGGAAAATATGGAAGATCTACCCTTTGTGCATCAGTATTTCCGGCTACACAGCAGTAGCATGTCGGTGGTGGGTAGAGAATGTGATGCCATTAATTGGTCGATACAACAGCCTGGCAGAGTGTCCCCATGCCTGTTGGTGGTGTGAACACAGATGTACAAATAGGTGAAGCGCTGCCCTCATACAACCTCATAGATTACCCAGCCAGAACCAGTGTCTCATGGTTCTATTTACGGAAGGACCATGCAATTCTGCAAGGTCTGCAAAATGACGGTTATCAGGCATATCAAATTATGCATAGCTAACTCTGGAAAAATGTCGATATAAACAATTGTAATTAATCTTGTCATGGTTTAGTATGTCATAAATTTAAATTTGTTATTTTAGGAATTATTGATGCACTGATCAAAGTTTGTCTACATACTATATTTCTTATAACATATATATATGTATCAGACATGCTGTATATCACATACATGTATATAATTTGTGAAGTTAAGACTTATCGTTTGTGTATAGTCAGACAGATGAGTGTAGAGTGGTGGGAAAAGGGCGGCACCTCTATTTATTACAGCAGGTTGTCTCTTAGCTCTATAGACATGTAAATTTCCCTCTGAAACAACCAAAGAATAATACAAATTCTGATGCATATGTACGGACATCCGAATAGACAACTTATAATCTATATACTCCTAATGTTGGCAGACTTATACCAAGATAATCCTATCATTCCTGGTTGTAAGCACAATTATTCAAACTTAGTCTTGTTATTGAACGTTATCGTTCTCTGCCAGATACGGTTTATCGATACATATCCCTGGATCAGGCCGGTTTAAGTTTTATCATGTCACGCTCTCCCTGGAAAATGATGATAAAAGCAACCGCATGGACAAATCCCACCAGTTTACTGTCTCGCCCGAAGTGTGATCAGTTTGAAAAGAAACAAATCACAGTTTTGCCGATTTTTGTGTCGCCTTTCGCCCCCTTGGAAAGTGACGAACAGACAGAAGCTTTTATTCCTAACCCGATCGTTTATTTTACCTAATCGTATTGACTCCACCTTCAAATGGATCCTGCAGTGCTGCCAACTGCCTGCAAATTGCCTTGTTGAGCAGTAACAAATCAGATCAAAATCCAATCGACACCCCATCTCAGAATGACACTTCTCTCGATAACAAAGGTAGTGTTCACTACCTTGGAGGGAGAAAACGGAGATAAAAACTGCCCGATTGATCTCGGCGAGTCTGAAAACTTACACTCTGGATGTTGGGAGTGTGGATGGGTGGTGGAGGGGGGGGGGGGGGAGAGGCGCTTTGGTTTGATCTGGTGTTCCGAGAAACGGTCTGCGCGTTAGTGTCAGCAGGAATCCAGCTTGATCCCTTGCAGACACGAGGTTGATGTTGTTTCAGGATAGTCCTTCTACGGTCTGGAGTAGGTCGACGACATGCAGGTTAGTTTCCAGGAATTACCACGAGGTCCTTATACAAAGCACCTACACTGAAACATACACAACCAGATACTGAAGGCTATATAGGCTTCTGCGATGTCCATTCGATTCAGCATGTACACACATATATATATATTATATATATATTTCCAGATGGAAGCCAGAACTTTTGAACTATATACATTTACTTCCCTTTACCATACATGTCTACTTTCTAAAAAAAACCTAGGATAAGAGATAAATATTTATATCTTTTTGGCAGGAGAGTAGTGTGGCACATAGCTTATAGTAAGACTTTAAGACTTTAAGTCTTACTGACCGGTATTTTCACATCAAATTGAAAATGAAGTATAGTTTAACTGACAACATGTAAGAATCAATGATGGAAGAGTGTAAATCTATGTACAGCTTTAGGATTTATGATTCCGATCAAAACGGCCGCGTAGATATATCATCCAAACCAATTTACCATATCGATTCCGTATATGGGTAACAGTATTAGCATGGACATTCAAACGAACTACTGCTTCATTTCAGGAAGGGGAAATTACATTTCTTACACAGATAGTGAGCGTAGCTTTGCGGCACACCATACACTGAAACGTGTTCAAAACTCAATACTTGAGCGCAGGCAGAGAGAGGAAGCCACCATTCAATTTAACTTGAATCGTTTAATTTCATCGCCAGACCAATGCAAACTGCCAACGCAAATCTTAGGTTAGAATTAAAGTGATTCAATTCTGCAGACCTTATCTTTCCTGTAATCTCCAAAATATTCCGCACTGTGGAAGGCATCCATTAACGTGAAATATTGCCGTATTATGCAACTCGGGCAGGCTCCTGTCTCTGCAGATAACGTTTCATTTTAGCATACTTTATGAATAACATTAAATCTAAGAAATACAAATGCTGATTCTGTCTCTGCAATAGGCCACCCTCAAAGTCCTAAAAGATCTCGAACGCAAATTACAAGAATCTTGTGGCGTGCCTATCGCGGTTGCTGGCCTGTTAAACATCATTCTTCTGCTAACCTTTGCATGCTTTCCTCAAGCAGGGCTCTTGCATAGTGCCTATTCATTTAGCAATCTCTTCATGACTATATCGGAAGTACCCCAAACTGGATACTGTTGATTAAAATTATATTTTGCACACAATTCTTCCTCTTAGGAATAATCCCAGCTGCCAGCTAGTCATACCTTAGCATCGTCTACTCTCAAAATTATATACCAGCTTTATAAATTGTTATTTTCTGATACAATCTAAAGTGGTATTCCTGAAGACAGTTACTGAATAAAAGTCAATTATCATAAGGACATGAAGAGTGTATACTGACACAGCACACGTTGGGAAACCCATACCCTACTAAAGACTCCGGTGCCTATCACTCTTACACCAACCGCGGTTCATAATCGACAGGCGAATTCCTGAAGACGTTGAGCAAATAAAGTAAAAAAAAATACGAGGGTCTCCTGATCTTCTTGGAGCATCTTGTAGGAGGCCCTCGCCACAAGTCTGAGGTGATAACCCGTGGATATCAAAGCGTGCCGGACCAGACCTTTGTCCTCTCCTTATTGATTCTCAGTTCTTTTCAAGGCTTTATTGCTGTGTGAAGGCTTGCTGGACTTGCTCAAGTCATCACTTTATTGCGGGTGTTGCTCCACAATTCAAACGGATCTGTTTCAAAATCAATATTTACTGATGGTTTTAACCCGACGTAGCGTGGGAGGCCCTTGGTGTGCCGGTGCTTCGTTCTTCACACCGTCGGCTGGCCCTCTTTGGGTCGTTTCACAAATAATATCCATGAAAAAAACATTAATTTCCCTAAGAGGGGAACAGACGTCATTCACCAGGGGAAAGGCAACGGGGTGTTAGGGGGAGGGGGGACGGACACCGTAGAAACCGATCTTGGCATTTTACTCGCTGGAGGGCGCAATGCGAGCGCATGTCAAAGAAAATCGATTCGACAAAGGCGACACCAAGCGGCTGCTCTCTGATAACTTAGAGGCCCCCAAAGTATGACGTCATCACTTCCATGATCACCACTGGTTTTAAATGGCTTATAAGATTTCCCTTAGTTCGTCAAAGGAATTGATCAGCAAGGCAGACTACTGTCACCAGATCATATCCATACTTTTTAATGTTACTTGATGTTACTTGAGGACTGTATTCTGCATAACTATAAAAGTCATATTTTTATATAGCAATCTTAATAATGATCATTTGAAGACACTTACAATTTCGAATGAGGAGTTGAACCTGCAATGCTTATTTCAGGTCCCTTATATGTTCCAACCAGAAGAAAGCGGCATAATGATAATTTCAGGCCCCATACTTCTTATACCTATGAGCTAGCCGTATGATAATTTTTCCAGGACCATTGCATTTTCTAAATAGGAAATACGCCAAGCAGAAGGATGTATCATAATATCTGTGGGCGAATGTCTCTTTTTTACTGACCTGGAGTACAGACTCTGTTCTCACTGAGTGACGAAAGAATATTCATACGTCCCTCAGTACCACATGACCACTTTCATTCTCGAAAAAGTGAGTGAGTTGTAGAATTTTCATATGGCGCATTTAATGATTTCTAGGCATAATAATAAGGAAGCATAGTGAGTGTACCTGAATTTCATCTGTTCCTCGATTTTTTGATCGAAAATATTCATCTCGATCTTCAAACTCAGTGAATAATTTCCGAGCAAACTCTCTCTGAACAGATTTCATTTAGGCACACTACTTATGTTTCCATATATTACACTATATGAAATAATTTCCATGCAATACTGCTTCATCTAAGTATAGACTTTGTTTGTTGAACAGAAATAGCCACATAGGATTATAAGGCTTCGTGTACGCGACACTTGAAAATATTTGTGTCTATTGACCGGCTCATATATGATGGACGTCATAATCATGTGTGCTAAAGCAAGGCGAGCCGACACGCAGATATCTTCAGCCGGTACGTGATTCATTATCCGTCTCATACATACATGAGTGCACTCCTACAGCCGGCTTCTGTAAGTGTTAAAAACGTCATTAAGATAATGTTTTTTTTAGTAGGCTTCGGGGCCGTGGGATCCTTTGACAAGGTATTATGCACATGCGCGAGTGTTTGTCCACTGTCTGTGCTGTCTTTGGCCGGCCCTGACGTCATAGCCTCGATCTGAGTATCGGAAATCAATTAAGCATTAGAAATACAAAGACGCGTATAAACCATGTAAGGCATAAGACCTGCTAGTCGTTCTTCACAGAACAAAGCCATGTAATCAGAATGAGGGACATGTGAAAGTAAACAGTATGGGGCAACAATGCAGGTCAATCATATGTAAATTACTACATGACATTATATATTACTTTTCATAATTATCACGAGAGGTATTAGGCATAGCTTCTTTTATCCTTAGCATATTTCCTCTAGCTACTCCACAATAATAGTAATCAAGTACATTTTTTTCGACTTATTTAGGCGGTAATATTAATAGTTCCTGTTTCCTTATCCTCATTTTCATCCATATACTACACATGGGAATCTTTTTGTTGAGGGAATTCGATGTTTATTACACCATTAGTTTTGTAGCTAAAGGCTGAATGAATAAAGAGTCTATATCGGGAAACAGATAGGGGTATATATGTAGAGGCCTATCGATTTGTGATATGATCAAATATTTGATCACCTTGCAATTTCCTCCGGGTAAACACACCGTTTTAACGCGTCATGATGGTTTTCTCCCATAACGCCGGTGTTACCGCCATTGGTCAAGACGAGCTGCTGGGGTCCTATATAGTCAAGGTATCCCTCAGCCAGCTAGAATTAATACTCTAATCATGCTGTAATTTGTGTTTGCATGCAGCATCAATTTATCAGACACCAACACAGAGAACGAGATATAGATTATGAGGCACGAAAATGGTATTGTCCATACTGAATATGTATCTAGATATACATTACTTATGATTCGAACAAATCTGAATTGAGATTTGCTCGGGTTTTGCTCAACTAATCGCTGGCCATACTGTGGGGCACTTGAATTGGGTACAATTCTTGAACTGGATACAATTCTTGTAGTTACAACATTCTATATCTAAAATCTTAAGGTAGTTTAAAACTGTAGAGGGTGTGAGTGATAAGCTGGTGGTTTGTTCTTTCTATGCTAGAGGACATAGCAGTCCTTCCCCTGTTGTTGGGTAGTTCAGTTGAGCCCGTGCACGGAAGTGCTATGGGTTTGGCCCTGATCACTTAACTCGCCTTGTATATAAGGCCAGGTCCATGACAGGTAGGCAGGCACTTGCATCGGGCCTCTTGGAAGAGACGGACTGATTTGTGCTCTCATAGTGCAAACCTTCCCTACTCTTTGGAAACTCTTGGTTTAGCCAGGATTGAGTTTCGTGTTTTCCTGAGGAATGTTGCCTACGTGTTACAGCCGGTAACCAGGAGTGTCTGTTACATTTGTTCAGTATCATGATGCAGTAGGAACTTGTGGGTTTTTGTTCTTGGGAACAACATATTTATAATACCTGTCTTAGTTTATCTGGTAAAATAAACCCTTTCATATCACCTATAGAATTAGAATAAAAGCAAAATAGAATCTAGAAAGGTTCCAATAGTATAGGACCAGGCACTACAGTTGTACACCCTATCATATCGCCCAAACCCGGCCATGGGTCAGAGAGGATGAATACTGATGTTTTATTTCATTTGAAGGAAAACTACTGGATTTTGGTTCAAAAGACGAACGTAGTAGTTCAGACTGGCACGTTATCCTCATAAAAGGTCAGCAAACTACTCTCACACGAAAAATTCCGATGCTGATGTCTTTAAAAAGAAAAGCAGTTGTTCACCCTTTCAGCACAATTAGATGATTAATGCTTACGGTATGGCTCATCCCGCCATCCCAACTCCCGAGCGAACCATCAGGTTAAACCACGCCCCTTGAAGCAATGATTGGCAGTCTGGGGGCCACGCCCCTTGTGAGATGACTGGCAGGTCGGGCCGAATGAGTTCTGGATGTAATTACTCACAAGGGAGCTGCTCAATAGAAAATAAAGTCTGTCTAAAGGAGACAACATCAGCATGTCTGGCATCGGGAGAGATATTGCGGTCGACAAGGAATCAGTCTGGAGTTATTATCTTTTGGTCACTCAGGCAGTGTACTGCCCCAGGGAACGATATCCAGTTTGATTTCCTCTTTGGGTTTAGTGACCCTCTGAACAGCATTCCATGTAATTGAGTTGTAACACTTTGGTTGCAGATATATTGCAAATTGCATGCATTGAAATAGAAGCAAAGCTGGGAATACGATACATGACGTGTAAAGAAAATGACACTGATGGAATTCATTCTCAAACTGATCTTATTAGGGTGAAGCCATGTAGAAATCATTTAATACTCAATGCGGATATATGACATTGAAAGAATATACATTTCAGTTTAGACTCTATCGAGCAGTTCCTGATGGCTGTAGTACAGCAGTTGAATGCGGTTGCTGCCATTATATTCCCCACTCCGGGGAAACATATTCAGTTATTATTATTACTCTATAATAATACTCTATATGATATTTTGAAAATAAATCACATCTAAAACCTTATGAAGAAATTCGAATTATGATACACACCTGTGACAATATTTTGTTTTGATAATGAATGGCCGTTAGCCATATTCTGTGTGTCGCATAGGCCAGTGTCAGGCTTTCATGAGATGAGACTATGTTGTCTGTATGTGACCTATTGTCAGGCCTTTATGATATGAGTCTATATTGTTTGTATGTGACTAGGCTAGTATCAGGCCTTTATGATATGAGACTATATTGTCTGTATATGACCTAGGTCAATGTCAGGTTTTTATAATGTGTGAATGTATTGTCTCTGAATGACTTAGAACAGTTTCAGGTATATATAAAACATGGCTATAGTGTATGTGTGTGACTAAGGCCAATGTCAGACTTTCATGACGAGTGGCCATTAGGCCATTGACTTTTAAAGCATTTCACGGGAGATTACTTACTAGTCTGCAAAGTGTTTCTCCGTGTCTATAATTGATTCACACGACAGTCACATCAAGATACACTGACATTATAGCCTTGCCGGTTAGGAGAGTTAGTACACTGCTCTCTCAAAATGGACCACATCCCCACCCTCATAAGGTGCGGCAGATATACAGGGGAAAGAACATTAGATCAACCCTTATACATACCGAAAGTAAGAGTATACAAGGCATCACAGAAACTAGTGTTTTAAGGCTCAACCCATTGTGAGGAGGCGTTTTAATAAAACGAAATTAAATGTTTTATTGCTAATAAAGCAATACAAAATGTACGGCTGAGATGAGTAGCTCTTGGCGCTCGGCAATACGTCAACCGAGTATAGTACTCAGATCACTGAACCTACATGTGTCCAGACTAGAAACCGCACCCAATGCATTGTGGGCGGCATCATACAATTTACAACCCTAATTATGGGCAAGCCCACACAAGACCAGGAAGGTTTCCATTAGGCTCAAGTCCGAAAATTAACTCAGTCAATGTACATCATATACTTGGTGCCATTGGTGCCTAAGATAGAAACTTATAATTGAAAAAGAAAAGAAGATATTGATTGAGGAAACATTATGCGATTGCATAACGGATATAATCTGCTAAAGGATATTGAACTTATTTTCTTCCTTTTTCAAAGTTTTTACTTATACTGAAGTATGGGGGTTCGACATTGATATGCCTACCTTCCACCTGCAGGCTCATATGATGGCGACTCACTACTGAAAGTTCTTATGATATTAGAAGATCTTAAGACTATACATCTTAAACAGATTTGGCTACAACTATTCCGTTCCTGCGGAACTCTTCAGTAGTTTTCAAAATCATACATGCAGCATCAAATCTAATTAATGCCGTTTCCAAAACTCATACCACCATTGCAGGGAATAAAGTAGGCCAACATTGGTCCGTTTTGATTAGGTGTAGAGCTGTAATCTCAGTTTAATACGAGAATAACGTTTAATGTTTTTATAGGTTCGGAGATTTCGTGTCTCCGGCGGGAGTGCGTTCCGAAGGGTGGATGTTTTATCCTCAACCAATTTAAAGTGATGAAAATAGCATGTATACTATAGAGACACGCCATCAAAACAAATGAAATTGTTACGCTAAAAGGTGAATTCCTAAAGAAATCAGCAGGCTGCAAGGAAAGATCCAGGTGGAGTGTCCAACTCACAGACCCAACTTGTTCCATTGCTTTCCTCTAAAAATGCTTCATTGCGAATATTTTCTTATGACCCATTTCTGTGTTGGTATAGATATGTTTGTATGTTATTCCCAGCAGACAGGTTTTAGCAACGCAATTATCCATCAAATTAATAAATTCTAATCGTCAGGTGTAGAGTCATCATGATATATGTATTGTAGACGTATTTGTTGATTTAGTATGTATAGTTGCGAATCATAAGCAATAAAGAAGCCCTTTCTCTGAAAAAAAAGAAAACGAAAGAAAAGGTGTAGGTGGTGTAAAGCACCTGTAATAATGGACTCACAAACCTCTTCCTTCAAGCAGGGTCAGCGGTTCTGAGCGACAACTAGCTTCCTAAGGCTACCACATGAGGGGACTGGATGTCACTCACCTGATCTCCTGTGTAGGGCAATAGGGCGTGGGTCCTAGGTGCGGGACCAAGTGACAGACTCTAACAACTCTTAGTCTGATGCTTACCCAGCTTTGCTTTCCCTAACAAATCAGGCCATGTCCATATGACCAGACAGAGTGAAGGGGATTGTTGGCCTCCTTCTTTTGGACAATCAGTCTTGGGGTTGGTGTTAGCATGGCATTCAGATAACTAATCTGGTGGGTAGGCAGTGGTGTTAAGTAGTATGCGCCTGCTACAATCAGAGAGCCGGGTGTGCCTGGGTTTCTCTAGTATAGAGATTGCGAGTGAGGATTCTGTAGTAGAAACTGCAATTAGGCGATATCCTATCTTAGATTGTGGTTTATTTGCTGAACAGATATACCGTAAATGTTATGTACTTGTGTACATGTTTAAAATGCCAATGGAAATGAGGAACATGAGGTTTTCACTGTGACTATGCTTGAGACTTGTACCTTGAGACTGGTAAAAGCACCTTGCCATGAGAATTTTGCACCAAATAAGAATTGTCTGAGACTAGGATAAAGGTATGAGGTACACCCGTCTCAGATACATTAGGCCATATCTGTGAATCCCGCTTTACTACAGATCTGCCGTTTAATACATTCTAGTGACAAAAGGTATCAACGAATAAATTCTCTTTATGGAACCTTAAAGATTTGCAAAATTGTAAAACTAATGATGAAACAAAAGAGTGTGAGCAAAATACAAAGGGTAATAATCATACCTGTGTAAAAGAGATTGTGTCTGGTTTATAATGATTTTTGTGACTACAAAGAGTAGCCCTTAGATCATATAACCAACTATCATCTATTATTGCTACTTTTGATATAATTCATCTACACCCTTCTTAAAAGACGGTAAACCTATGAATTGCCAAACTCTTGATAGATAATGTATTTCCATCATGTTTGATTTAATTACCTTTGTTCTATCATTGGTAATTTTCATCTAATATAGGCAATTAGGTTTAACAAGTGCGTTAGTTATATGACCAAGTACAGCCTGTACCTGCTCTTCCATCCCGGAAATTCTAGGAACGACACTAATCGATCGGCCACTGACCCAAGGATTTGGTGCCCCGGAGTGTTGCACGATAGTACCAAAATGTGGGCCAGCCAGGACAGAGTTGCACCGAGGTTAATTTACTTGGCCAGCCGCTAGTCAGCCAGACGTGTGTCTCAATAATTAATGTCACCCATCATGAATGGCCTGATCGGAACAGGAAAAAGGCCAAAAACTCTGAGAAGGCACAGCATTCCCGTGAGTCCGCCCGCCCGCCCGCCATAGGGGTCCGGGCCCGGGCGCCGTAGTCGAGGCGGGGGATGGGGTGAATGAATGGGCAGGGGTGCCGCTCCTTTTCACCCTCATTACGCTGATTGCCTATGTTTTTACCCCATTTCCAACAAAACCTCAATCCAGTACCAGTTCCCTGAAGTCACCACTTGAGGTGTTCCCGGAACCGTCAAGGATGGTGATTTAGGTTTGTATTTTTTTCTCGAAGGAATCAGAAAAGTGAGTTCTACCAGAAATGTGAGGGCAGGAACAGTGCTGGAAACGAATGGCCTTGAGCTGTGGCCAGGGAATTCTCATATTACTTAAACAAGGAGAAACCTTGAAAATTAGGTTCATGGTGATCCGTTCATAATAATCATTCTTATGTACATTAGAGTATATTTCTGGCCATTTGTGTTTTCTGGAATAGATATTTTACCTTTGGTCCCTCTCTATAGAAGCATGTCCAAAATGAAATTCCAATCTTTGTAGACCTTCTAGAGGAATATATCATTAGAGTAAATTGTATGATTCATACTTTGGTCCAGGATTAAGGAGAATGGGACGATATCAGTACGAAAGAACTCTTGTTAGATATTACTCTCACAAATTGCATTTTGAGGAGGATGCTTTTATCATAGCCCTGCCATAATAGAGATGCTATCAATATTTATCTCTTTGGTAAATGTGTCCTCTGGTTAATTTCATGACCTTGGCTTGGAAGCTATTGGACCTTCACCAAAAATTGCATGTCATTCGTTTCTCTGGCGAGTCAGAAACACAGTTTATTTAGGCAAAGTTTTGTCATTGCTGTATTCACTATAACTACATAAAAACCTATTCAACAACTAGAAACAAAACATGAATGATGATTGCATGTCTGGGTTTCAAATTCAGAAGAAATTGTTAGTGGTTCTGAAGAATTATTTCTGTCGGAATGAAATGGCATTTTACTGTAACAACAATGAACACTTATATTCACGTATGGATACACATTAATATACCGAAGGAGAATTACTTAATTATTCTTAAGCAGTTGCATTTGTAGCTTATGAATATGTTCAAGGCAGAATACAATTATATTGTAATACTTCAGTTTGGATTGCTTTTATATCCTTTAATTAGCGATCTCCTTAGGTTATTAAGAATAATCCTTGTGAAGAATTTCTCAATTCCCAAACATTGAGAATGGTGAACTGAGAAACCCTGATGCCACGGTGCGTTGGGCACTCCTTTCATCCTCAGTGACATCCCATGAAATGTTCATTATATGCACTAGTAATCAACAGTGTGCTTTGACCTAGTAAAAGAGCATCAATCATGCATAGCTAGACCTGGCCTGTACTCAAACCGCTGTGCTTGTATGTCAGGTTCACCCGACCCTTTTGCTGCGAGACTCTTAGACGCTTTTGTAGAGGATGATCAGTTTTTTTTATGTTTAATTACTAATGTTGCCCTACATATTACCCTGTTCAATTTGGAGGACAAGATGTCAAACCAACTGCACGGAAGGTGAGTGGAGTAATAAAAAAGAAAAGTACCAAGCGGTTACTTCAATTGTCAGAGTTCAATGCAAATATGGTAGAAGGAAGAATTGTTACTATATCAGCTGTGGGAGTAACTGAGGCCTTCCTGTCACCATGATTAGATGAAGAGACGTCGAACTTTTGATGTAGATCTAATGATTTTAATTAAGATAAATCATCAGCAACCGTGTTTTTGCGGCACCTGCAACTGAAGCTAGAACATGACCTGTACGCTACATAACAGGGTTCCTCTCTTTTCATAGAGAATTTTCAGCACACACGAAATTCGAAGGAAGGACTGGAGGTGTAATCATGCCTATTAGTTTATTGAGAATCGCTTTTCTTATGGTGTTTGGTAATATTTCAAGACGTCGCATTTCTTCATTTATTTATATAGATATGTGAATACTATAGTTAGTTGACATATCACTGCAGATCTGACAGGTATGGGGAAATCTCAAGGTCTGATCAATATTAACAAATCTGTACCTTGTTAAAGGGTGCACTTATGGTGGCCTGTACTTTACGATTCTTCCCTAAAGAAATACTGGGGATAGAATTAGAGAACGGTGATTCCCCCCAAAAAGGTTTAATATAGAGAAGAAAGAAGAATTTCTTTTTATAATCAACAATTCATAACATATCTCATATCTATTTTGTTCATTCTTTTCATCTTCCAAATCCCTTATCGTTAAACTACTCCCAGGCATACACATGGAATAGAGGGAAACTATGTTCCGGTGAAAGGAAGTCAAAGTTACGAGGTAAGGCTTGGAAAAATTACTGCCCAAGGCCCTGGCCGCGGGCAGTAATTTTTCCAAGCCTTACCGAGTAATTTTGACTTCCTTTCACTGATACTTGGTTTCCCTATTCCTATATACCTTCAAATGTGGTTTAATAAGAGACAATCTGATTGGTCTAAATGTCAACCTTGGGTAGTATACGGCAACCTTGGGTAGTATACCAACCTTGGGTAGTATCAGATAGTTACTCCACCCCCCAGAGCGTGGTGTAAGCATAGAGTGTACAGCCATAGGTATATAGGAATAGATCAAACCGTAACAAGGTCACGCGTAACGGACTCACCTTCTGACGCCCACGTCGCCGCGGTGCCAGCCCCCGGGCCAACTGACCTAGCTGCCGGACCTTGCCGTCTGGCCGTTACAGTTAAGTCATTTAGCCAATCAGACCTGATGGCCTTTGGCCAAGCTCGAGCTGCTCACAACATAGGCTGGAGCCATAAAGAAAAAGCAGAGTTTTAGGAAAGGCTCACAATTCAGATCTCATTACAGTTTCCCCCGTTCTAGTGTATCTACAGTTCCTTTCATCTATCTTTCATCTATTAAGGTGTCCATGTGAGTTCCACGCGCCATCAGTGATCACATGGTATGGGAATAATGTTGGGCTAAGTGTTGATTCAACCGAGACACAAGATATAGCGAGATTGGTCACGATTTGGTTGTCTTGCTACATCGGGCTATGTTTGAATGATAGCATGCCTATTTGTTGCGATGTGTCTTGAGGTGTCGCCGTGGTGGAGTACCAAAAATACACCCGACACCGCACGGCTACGTTATGCGATAACAGAGGTACGATATATCGCGACACTGTAAGATATTACAAGATATAACAAGATATATTACGACAAATCCATTGTGTTGGTGGAATCAGCCCTTTATAATGCACCGCTACGATAAAGCGCGGTCTATGCAACTTAATATTTCAGAACTAAAAGATGACTCACAAATGCCTATTCTAATCTTTTAGGATATATTTCTGTTATCAAATCCCAAGTTTCTATACCACTATTTTCCTCAGAGGTTCGGCCTGGTTTCCCTTTTTGGGGGGAAATCGTTTTTACCTTTATGGGACATATCTCCTAACTAAGAAACCTCCATCTCTCCACCAAGAGATGGGAAGTCGGAACTGGGAAAGACATTTTTCAAACAACTTTTTTATTGTTATTCTGGCGTAGATCTTCTGACTGATAATCTTCCTGTCTGGCTGATTTGAACTTATGGGTTTATCCAACCTAAGGAGACAGTTTATAACTCTGGGTCCTCGACCCTTTCTTTCTTTTAAAAATATTATTTTGAGCACGGCCACATCACTCTTCCTAAACAGATAACATCCGTTATAACATTCCGATCGTTAACTGTCCCATAGCTATTTTCCATGTAAGGCCTGCGATCACCTATATTGCCTGATTCAATTGCCTGTCGTCCGTCGTACAGTGCATCTGGCCTTTAAGAGAGATCTTTAGTCAAGGAATTGTGAGCATTGAAGACTTCCTCTGAGCTGCTCGCAGCTGCTCTAGTGACGCATGAGGCCTGAGGGGGAAGTCGATAAGATGGACAGTAACGGGCATGGAGTATTCTGACGTGGCGTAAACAGGTCTCTTGGCCTACATTGAACTGTCACCCTTAATGCTATTGTCTTATGGAAACTCCTTCCCCTCATTGCCAATTCGTGCGTGAAGATGTGGGTGGATGAATGATTATGTGCATCAAAGCAGAACGTTCTACGTTCATGTTACTTAATAGGATTTCCATAAAGCAGGTCAAATATAAAAGTTTGTTGCTACAAATCCTATTATGGGTTTTGTATACGATATTGACTGATGTAAGTATGATATATGACATATTAAATAAAACGTTGAAGAGAGGGCTGAAATTATTTTTGGTATATCATACGATTTTCTTATGTATTGCCTTATTTTTCAGCAGTATCATCTATTCTCTTAAACATTTGTAGACTTAGGCCTGGCGTCCACCTACTACGTTATGGCCCCGATATGATCTACGAAGCACCTTCAGATAAAAAAAATCAAAATCGCGTCGGAAGGTCACCTAATATTGGGGCAGTTGAACAGGTTTCTGTGATATGACACCGATAAAAACCCCATACAATGCGTGGTGGATTGGCATGTCTAGACATATGTCTACGATTTTGCACCTTCCCGATATGTCTCCGATATTTGCTTTTTATATCGGTGCCATATCGGTAGGTCTAAATTTCTATCGTAGTACGCCAGGCTTTAATACTACAGATAGGTCACCCCAATATCTGGACCATGTGTTCCTGGAATGATACTTCGGTCATCGCTGATGGCAGATTATTGTTCATCTGATATCTATCCGATCATCCGTCTCTTTACTTAAAACCATTTTCCACTCGTCGAATATTCGTCACTAATCTGCAGTCGGGAACCACCGATCGATTCTTAGGATATACCAAAGCCAGATCGGTGAATGGAAACAGACATACAGGGAAGTGTTCATCAATTAATTGAAGTTGAATGGTCATTGACCGACAGAATCAAAGGGGTTTGAAATCGTCGGTGATAGTGATTGGGTTTTAGAGGGCTATTCCGTCGGTATGGACCTGTCAACTGCGGTAGAAACAAGGCATACACAACACCCTCACTGACTATTTTAGATACCGAAGTGCAGTCGTTGGCCACCACTAGGGAGAACTCAATTAATCGGTACCGTTTTCGTTGGCTAGTGGAAAGCATCTTATACACATATATCGAATACTTGTAAACTTACCATGACTCGCTAACGAAGCGGAACATTATAGGATCTTTTTTCTCGAGAACAATTTTGTTGGACAGTGTTCCAGCGGTTCTCAGTAGTGAAGGTGCTCGGGGGAAATCTGACACAGAGTGGCAGGGATCACGGGTTCGAAACCTTTTCAGATAGTCATACCCAGTATCTCATTCTCACGGCATAGCTCCATGCTAATAAAGTACACTTCTTTAACTCGGGATTCTGCTTGGACACAATAGAGGTGATTCTGAATGTGAAAAGCCACTAACACGATTGCAGTTACAAACATGTAAAGTTGTTTTCTTCTTTGTTTTCATCTTGTTATTCATATCGCTCACTCTCCTCTTGTGTACTTTGATAATGAATGGAATATGACATTATATGAAAACGGTGATTTATTAATGAAAGGTACATCATTGCATATATTACAGAGTTATATTTCCATATTTTACACGTAGTGCCGCCTCTAAAACTCCAATACATCTTGCTGAAACCCTTACATTTTTCGTACTTACATGAAACTTAGAAGATAAAGTGTAAGCTTGCATCATAAGCATTTCAAATCAAATGAACCTAAGCAACCCATCAAATAAACAAAACATAAAATACACGGCTGATTCAGAGAATTTGAGAGAACTTTGATATCATAAAATCTTGACAAATCAGAATCCCTTTAACATATCTAATGTCCGTGAAGGGGTTCCCTAATTAACTCGAACCTAGGGACCGGTTCATGGTGATTGTACCCTTTACATACAGGTACAATATAGAAAATAAGTTAGGTTACTGGAAGGACAGTATCAGATACACGACAGGATGGCACGTTACTGGAGATTAGAGACTGAACGACATGGCTCTTGCGACCCCCATCTCCTGGATCATCCCTTGTCTTGCCAGTGCATCGATAGATCTTCACTGCACCTCGGTCCATAAAGATGAGAGATGTGAGATCCTGGTTTAAGTCAGTCATAAATTTCTCGGATATTGCGGTTGGAGGTTACTCACCATCACCATATCACAATCTCTCTGAGTCTCCCGCATGATGGCTCATTGTGAAATATAGCACCATGAACCAATTATTTGCCTTCATGAGTGAGGGTGGGACCTTTCACAGTTTTAGTGTGCGTTCTAATTCTTGATTGTTTCGTAAAGAAACAAATAAGTAATTATGAGTTTCGACCTTCCATAACCTGTAACGCCAATCGGCGTATGAAATAGACCACACGCTAACTTATCATTATACATAACATACCAGCAGAGTTTCGAAAGGGGTACCAGTGAAATCTTGCGATCTCATTGGTTTCTCACGGGAAAAGTAGATTAGAAAACTACAATATTAAACTTTGATTTCGGCATGGCTCGAAATGAATCATAAAGGAAGAAGTTTGTCTGAGTATAGTCCCACAAAAAAGAAGAACAGGTTCGAGTTTTTCACTACACGAGAATCTCACTCCCGTGGGCCTTCAATCTCCCACCCTAGATCGGGTTCACTCTGTCCCTATGTGCGGAAGATTCTCCAAGCGGATTCGACGGAATTCTACCGTTTTAAATATAGTAGGTAAGAAATGGAAGATGTCGTCTAGACAATAGATTTAATCTCCTGTAAACGCGATATACTGAGTTACTTTGAGTGTCTTTCTGTGACCAGGGGGACGTGTTCTCCAAATTAGAAAAAAATAGAATAATTCAATTTCCGTTAATGATCATAGTCCAAGGTTCTCAGATTGAGAGGTAAGAACATTCTCGAGGATAAGTTGAGCAGTCCGTGTTGCCTCGCTCTGGCTCTCAGACCTGTCACGAAAGAGATCTACTTGAAGTCTATATTTAGGAGTTACATTTTTTTGCCCTGGTCCTTTGTGGCGGGTCTACGGCAGGACAGGTGCTCCTTCCGTCACCAAGCATATCCCATTCTGAGTCCGCCAATGAAGTTCTCTCACAGAGGCGGCTCAAACTGCACTCAGATCACCAACTCAACTACGTGTTCACAGGAACAAAAAAAAAGAGAAAGAACAGAAAGAATAAGAAAAAAACTTCTACAGTTGGATCTTTGTTTCCAAACTAAATACAGTCCCATCACCACGAGGTGCTCGGCGGCGTGTGTGAGCCACTCGTCCCGGAGCTGTCGGGACACGCTCCGCGACACCGAGACTCTATTTCCAAACGCTGCGCCCAATGAAAGACGGAAATTTCATCGCCGTGTTCATTATCGACGCGAGGCCGTCGTGCGTGACGACCAACGCGAGCATAGATTGGCTATCAGGAACGCGCGCGAGAAACGTCCGCGGAGGTGGCGCCCTCTACAGGCTGGTGTCTCACTCGCGCGCGTGTCGCGTCTGTCGTCATAGGTGTACTACGTCACCGGTCTATTTCTAGGTTTCTATTTAAACATATGTACATGCGGTTTGTGTTGTCTGGTGGAAATTGTAGCAAGGGTTTTGGACATAGCACTGATACATAGGATCGGGAATATGAGTCAGGTGATGAGAAAGCGATTAATTCATATATGAAATTCCAATTTATATGTGATACCTTTTTTTCCTTTTATCAGAAGATGAATATTAGAAACCAGGGAAATGTAAGATAAATCTATTTTCTCTTACTTCTTGCATATACTTTTGCCTGTTGGAAAGTTTTACCTTTAACTTTATGATTTGTTATAAAATCGAAGTTGGAACAATCCTAAGAACGCAAAGAATTTTCATTACATAGAATCAGACAATATTCTACTCTAGATTGAGATTTCTGCCATGCAGACTACCTCGCGCTGCAGGTTACCGAACTATGATAGACTAAAACGTTAGCAAATGACAACGACTACAATTTACTAACTCTAGTCCATCTGTTTTCCTCAATCATTTTTCAAACTAATTTTCGAGACGGAAATTCAATAGTAAGCAGTATACTGAAATGACATTTATTAGATGGCAAATGTAAAGCGTGATGCTGTAGGTTTTAAAAAATCCTTTATTCATTTTCTGTATTTATATGTCTCTATGGTTTATAAATACCTCTATATTCACTAGACCTTTTATACCCTTATATTTCCTTATTATTGGAATTCTCTATTTGGTATCTCGTCACCTTCTGGTGATCTGGTGATCGTTTGTACATCAAACCCATCAGTTGATACTCTCGTAGTATATCAAGTTGTTCAAATTTGTATAACTTTACATGTGGTGATGGTTCCTCTGTTTTAAAGACGTTGGAGTTGGGCCTGATCGGTGTGAACTGATAAACTAGCAGGAGCTGTATTGTGATCCCTCGCTGTAATTACTGCCCCATGGTCTCCTCTTCTGTACTTCTATGACACGGGCCCGAACCAACGCCCAAACTGATGATGACATGTATGTTCATCGATTCATATTGTATCGTGATTTAGTCCTATAGTTCCATTAATAGGCGGGTCTTTTGAATGTACCAACAGCTTACCCCAGTCGTGAGACTATCTCAGTCGTGGGACTAAGGGCGTGGTCACATAATGAAGCGCAGCTTAGTCCTTATATGTAAGGTTATAATTATTAGGGGTAATATTGATCCTTCCTGTTGTAAAGGGGATAGAATCATGGATCAGACTGGTCCAGCCAATAGCATATTTTACATAACAGTCTGGTATACATGCAGTGATTCCCTACTTATGTTGTAAAACATGAATATCGAGTGAGTAAACCTTGTCCTTCTGATTTTACAAACGGCATAAACTCACCAAGATATGAATATCTACTACCTCAGTCACATTGTAATTCAAGGAGCAGATTTGATGGAGAAGTATCTTAACAGCATTAGTATATACCAAAAGTATTCTCAGCACGGCACTTGATAAATAGTGGATAACATGAATTCTAGCATCGCAGAAGTGATTGAAAGAACATGAAGATGAAACAAATGTATATATATATATATATATATATATATATATATATATATATATATATATATATATACATATATATATATAATACAGCGGAAACCCATGAAAATTTACAGCCAGAGCTTGTATATTCGAGGTAGAATAGCGTAGTAATTCACAAGGTGAAGTCCCGTACACCACGTAGCGATTCAAACAAGATGGGATGAGCTCTGACTGTATACTTTAAGGTTTTTGAATCTATCTCACCCCTCGCATTGACTAATTTGCTTACATTTGTGACATAATCCCCCATTGAGTATTTTATCTAAATACTGCATGGGCAGTGAGTATGAGTTTCGTATGTAAAGTCTATGGGGAAAAATACCAGGGGTGAGATACATAGAGACTGACCAACTCGGTAAATATTTTTTTACTTCTTGTGTTATTTCAGGGCTGGCCGCCACCAGAAGACTGATGAGCGCATGCCTGCTGGCCTGGTTGCTATGCGCGTCTATGACGTCTGTAGTTGGCGAATGGACGCACTACTGCGGGACACAACAATCAGCGCGCTACATTGCACAGGGGCGCTGCGGGTCCCAGCTAGCTGAGACGCTCAGTGTCGTCTGCCGCATGTTCGGTGGCTACAACAAGCGTTCTGCCCCCGCCCGGACTGCCCCCCACCGGCAGCGAGGTACACTTTTCCCCTCTATATATATGAATGTTTGTCCTCACCAACAAAGTCTAATTAATAAGTAATGATTAGTAAAGTATGTGTCATTTGCCTATACCCTACTATGCATTAAGTATAGGCTTTCATTTCGATTGGGGATTATGTTAGGTTTTATTGACTATTAGAGTTTTCCACAACAAATGGGCATAATTTATCTATTTCACCATTTACTCTCGTCAGTATCTAATCTATTCCTTCAGTTGAAACTGCTCGGACTGCTTGGCCACATAATAATCTTTACAAAAACTGGTCTCTTTGTTAGCATGAAAGACATTTCACTATTGATACATAATAGTTGAAAACAGGCAAATAAAAGTTAGGTATAAACTAACACGAACTGGACAAACACCAAAATTTACAGGTTGTTTAAGTTCTCATATAGTTAATACAACGTTTTGGTATTTCTGCCTTTATCTGCTGTACAGGCATGTCAATACTTGGCCAAATGTATGATTTTTTTTAGCAATTTGCAATGTTTTCCCCCAAAGTGACAAAGTCAGCCTTCAATGTTCCCTCCTCCTTGGTACAGAGCTCTTTCGTTTGAATTTACTTGGCAGGTATTATTTTGAGCCCCTATGTGTACTTAACATGTTTACAACAATTGCTCACCTGTTTCATTAGCCTTAAATAAGAGATATAAACAATAAACTCATGGAACAATTGTGTTAAAAACATGTTGTCCTTCTACCCCAGTCTGTGCTGTGTCGTTGGCCGACTGAGTTTCGAAAAAAAAAGTTATAGATGAGAACCGATGAGAATCGGAATCACACCCGCGCTAGCGGCAGAATTATCAGGGTATAAAACATAGCCTAGGGCTCTCCTTTCTATTCCTGTGGTTGTGAGCTACCTTTTTTCTTTCTTTAAAAAAAATTCAGGTAACAAATTAACGACAACATTATTCGCCCTACAGAATAACGATCTTCCATAACGAGGTCACATACAAACGACAGTACATCACTCAACAGGTCACATACAGTTCACAAAACATCACATCACAGTACAACACAGTAATGAGCCGTCATACAATATAATAAACTCATAGAACCCCCTTTCTGTTTTTTCTCTTTTTCTGTCTAGCTGACACCGATGCCGAGAACAGCCCGTTTCTAAGCAAGAGCAAAGCGTACGCCTACCTCCAGATCAACAAGCGCGTGATCGTGACGAGGAATGGCCAGGCATATCGCCAGGGCATCGTGTGTGAGTGCTGCATGCACAAGTGCGGCCTGGGCGAGCTTTACGAGTACTGCGCCGACCCGGCCTACACGGTTAGCAAGCGTTGGCGGGCCGCCGCGCCGCCACGCCCGGCCTCCTCGCGCCTCACCCCGACCACCAGAGCGGCTCACGAGTCGCTCGCCGCCGCCCTGCTCGAAGCCGGGCTGCCGGCCGCCAACGACACCCACCTGGATATCCCAAGCCTGCACGCCAAGCTCGTAGCCGACGGGAGGTTCCCCGCGGACGGTCTGGGGTATGCCACCGGGCCCGAGCGAGTCGTCCCCCGGGAGGACGTCCTGGGCGGTGTAGGTCGCGGGGAAGAGCTGGGTGGCTTCGGTTTGGACCGGGCGGGCCTGGAGGTGGTTGATACAGGGAAAGATATGCTGGATAGGAATGAGGTTCTCCTGGTGGATGGGCTCGACAGGGTGGCTGCTGCTGATGCAGGGCCTGGGCGCCTATCCCAGACAGCGGGCAGCAATAATGATGTGGAGGGAGGCAACAGCCTTCTAGGACAAATACTGAGGCTTAGCATTAGCCAAAAGCAAGACCGGGAAGGACTGGATGACACGGAGGCAGCCGACCGCCGTGTCAGGGCCAACGGGAAATAAGGATAATTCTAGGCTTCTCTCATAGGAAACGTTTTCTTTGTGATTATGTTGATTGATAAAGATAACGGGAGTAACACTAACTTATATTAACACTCATAAACATAATCCTTACCTCTAGTTTTAAAGAAAACTAACAGAAAACCGTGCCAATTGCTCGCATTGGGTATAGCAATCTCTGGAGCTGGGATATTGAGGGAGTTTTTTTTCTCTCTCGCGATGATAGGACAATGGAGTGCCATAAATGTATGGATGGTGAGTTGCTGGACAGACAGGACATGATAGAAAGGAGAGGCACTGTACGTGAAGTGAAGACCCAGTTGGTGAGGCTAGTATTTGGAGGGTGTCTGTGCGACTTAAAATGGCACTCATTATTGCCATTCTTATGAAACCTCTCCGAGATTCTGCATTGTCAGATATACCAAAGAGTTGCTACAACAACAAAAAATACACACAAAAATATAACACACCAATGCCCCCGTGAAAGGGGAATTTAGCCAGCCCAATGCCTCAAATCAGAAAGACTTGGATGGGATCTCTAATCCCAAACTGAATTCGTTACACGTTATTCGCAATTTCTTATTAGGAAAAAATGCCTTGAAATTTTGACTTTTCGAAGTAGTATTATTTAGACAATTATTTATCGACGTTTTATCCAAAGGGCAGCAAGTTAAACCAACTAATATAAACACTAGAATATTTAGGACGAAATAATAGTTCCTTTTGTAGTGAGAACCCACCATTGAGCAACTTTAACAACCATTGCATTGAGCAGGAGCCAGGCATTGAAGTCTATGTTGATTTGTATTCATTTTGGTATGCAAATAAAGAAAGGCATGGGAGCTCTGTAAGAACTATCTTGTTCCTTTTTCTGAAAGCTCGAGACACAGAAAAATAGTGTAGATCAGTTTAGGTAGATTCATGGAGGTTTTTGTACAGTTCGTGATAATATGACAGGAAAAAGGTTGTTGTTTTATTCCTTCGTCTTTCCGGTTACAGAAATAGGCCCGTTAGGTAGGTGTCTCTGTACCGTTGGTCAAACTTGTACCGCCCGTAGTCTCCAACAGAAAGGATGGGCTCATAATAATATCAGCACATTGCTGACTACTTGGCCCAGTCCTCCTCTGCCTCAACCGATCTCTCAACTATAAACTGTGATTCGATTTGAAAGGCACTATTCCTAACACTATTCCGATGCCACTATATACCAATGTCTCAGTGTCTCAAGCCGAGAAAGGTACTGTGATTACTCTGTATGTGCGTTGTTTAATCCAAGTGATTAGATATTAAGTTGAAGCACATTAGTAGGAAAGGTTAAAGCGTAAAATGACGATCAGTCAGTCATCTAGATAGGCTGCAGATTTGTATTAGATTAGCGAGAATAGTTCTAGATTCTTCTCTCCATATTTTTTTCATTGAGGTTCCTGCATCTTAGGACATCTATCTCAACCCGGTAAATTATTATTGGACGATCCTGACACACTGAAACCAAACGTGTAATCTCTGCTACCGTACCCGAAAGCGCTCATTGCTTCAACGACCACAAAGACAATAATAATTGTTTCCTTCGCCACCAACATTATATTGTCATAAGGACGAAATAATACTGGTGCTAGGTTGCCGCCGACATAACCCAATGGAAACTACTGGTATGGCTATCGTATTTTACATCAATCATTGCCATGCCAAGAAAAACTGAAATTGTCATTATATATCTGCGGGTAAATTAGGGTCAGGTACAGTAAATGGTGCTCACTCAATATCTCCATGTGCTTTGTATGGGACGCCCCGATGTGAATGTATCATGTATAGTTTAGTGTTCTCAATAAACGTGTAATTTCCACTCCTATCTCGTTTCCATTGTGGACGCCCCGACTTCCGGATTTGACCCCCTTCTATGTTTTATCAGGAGTATACGTCAGGATTTCAGGAAGATTTGATTTCGTGTTAATAAATTATGGTTAGATTAAGTAGAACCTACATAGGCCTTTCATCCAAAGGAAATCATTGTAAGTTGATATAGGGAAAATGACAAAACCGTTGGACCTTACCCCTCCCCTATCTCTCCACTTGTTGTCTTGCGATGATAGATTACGAAAAATATAAAATCTATACTTTTCCGATTATTAGCGAATAGTATTATATACCTATGGGCGAATGTCTCATTTTTAATGACCTGGAGTACGGAGTCACTGAGTGGCGAGAAAATATTCATACGCCCCTCCATACCGAGTGACCACTGTAAAATCTCATTTTCAATCATTTCCAGGTATATGACAGTAAGGATGCATAGTGAGAGTAACTGAATACCATCTGTTCCCCGATATTTTAGTCGGAATTATCTCTGAACAGATTCTATTCAGGTACACTGACCATGTCTCCATGTAGTATTGAGATCAAAATAGGTCTAAACCACAATTATAAACGTTTTAGCTCCTAAAAAAAATGGAAATGAGAACTCCCTGCCTAAACGGTCATTGTTGGTACTTCCAACCCTTTTCCTGCTGTAAAATTTATTTAGCTGATAGTCATTTTCCTTTACTTCTGCACAAATCTAGAAATCAATTTAAGTAAGAGAAAAATGATATTGATAATAGATGGGGTGTAGTCCCATGTGGCTGTCAGATGTCTATCCACCATCTTCTTAAACTCATCAGGTGACCTATCTTGCTGAATTGAAGTTGAATGTTTGCCTAACCCCTCTGGCATATGAACTGTAACGTCTAACAGCATCCAGGCGGCCTCGCATTTCTTATGGTAAATGAATCTTAGTAAAACATACCAAAGTCCATCTAACCCTTACTAAGTAGCCGGCTAGCTCAACCGTGATACATATTAGAGTTATCAATATGAGCCGCTGATTTCCCAGTCCAAGCTATCACCATGAAAACCATACTTACTGACCGGTGACACATTTCGATGTCTTGGAAATAAGTAATAGGTTACTGATGTGGTTTCTCTGTTGCGCCGCTAATGGAGTATGGACAATGGACAATCCTGGAGATTCAAGAATTGACTTCAAGGTGTAGGAAAGCCGTGAAACCATGTGGCAATAATAACCACTACTAGGCACAGACGTCCCGTAATGTGACTCAATTATTTCTACCAGTAAACGCCAGCTGGGCGAATCCGATGTCCTAGATTAACCCATAAGCAATGGATAATTGCTTTCAACTTAACGGCCCTTTTTTGATTAATCAGGAAATAATCATGGACCTAATCGGTTTTTTGATTGATGGAATCTAATATATGTTTAAAACTGTTTTTGTACAAGTCACTCGATCTAAAATTAGATATCTTGGGTGTATTAAGAAGAGGATAATTCAATCATAAGTACACGAAGTTGGGGTCTGTTGAATAATTTAGGCTCGTATATGAAGACCCTCTTTTGTACGTTAAGGAGACCTACGAATGATGGGTCAACTTTATTCAACACTCGTAAATGTTTGACCCTTTTCTATACGCCAATGAGACCCAGGGACGATGTAGCTCAACTTTATTCAACACATATGGATGACCTTATGGACGGTAAATATGGTCCTAACAAACAGACTTAGATATTATTAAACGATAACCCTTGTCCAAGTTACAGAAAAGGGTATTCATGTACGATCATAGATTATTCAATAGGTTCTCAGACTGTCTTAGCGAACGAGCTTGAATATTATCAAATGTTAACCCTCGTACAAGGTCTCCTTGTGGTCTGTACTTTCGTAGGCATAACTTATCAAAGAGACTCATATGGGAACCATATAGAGGTTTTGATAACTAGGCACTTTTTCAAACGACAACATGTGAAAGTCCCTTTTGGACCGACACAAGGACATAGGAAACCTCATAATATTTCATAACCACTAGTGATACGTCACGGTAAAACAAAAGGAAAGCAAAATGGTAGAAAGGTTTACCGAAGGGAGTGGCGAGAATAGAAAATAGAATATCCATGCATTTTACATTTTACTTCAAGCTACGTGCCTACTCCCTGTTGAACACCTCATTTGTTAGGTTCCCTTGCTTATAATTGCCACTATAGTGTGAGTGCAGGCTTGCACAAAACGGAATGGGGCATCCACATTGGATGGGGCAATGAAGATTGTTATGAGTTTGCCCAGATATGGTCCTCATAGTAAGAATGTCAATTCAGTTTTATTAACCCAGACTGTTTCATACAGTATGGAAATTCCATCATAAACGACACATTTTACAGTAATGAAAACAAACACGAGCAAAAGAAGAACAAACAAGTAAATGCAAACACAGCATTAATGAAACTGCCGACAGATTAAAGAACAAAACAGAACCGGAAAAAGTTTATACAGATACAAAGGCTGAAATACGTGTATGCTTAGTCTTCAGTATTTTATAGGAGAGGCAATGCCCTTGTTAAAGCTATATAAAGCAACTAAGCTGAGTTAATGAATCCAAAAGAGTAAGTCTCAGACTGGGCGTACCTATGTACCTAGGATCGCAAACACTTCAGTCGCAAGCGGGGTAGTCTGCACACAGAATCGATGTTACCTTGCGATAGGAGGTACATCCGGTACCCATGATCGCAAGCTTTATGGAACGTCGCGCTAACGGCTTGCGATCCTGTACCTCCAGAGGTACAGGATCGCAAGCCCCCCCCCCCCCCCCCCCCCCCCGCAATCGCACAGTGGAGAAAGGCCTTAACACAATATATGCACTATATATGCATATATCTATGTATCTATACATATGTGTATCTGAATGTCTTTATCTGTCTGTGTATTTCTTTGTGTCAGTGTATGTATCTGTGTTTATCTCAGTATTATTCTCCATAGGCTTAACGTTAGGAACTCGTACTCCACGGCCGTGAAAGTATTGTGCCCAATACTCAATGGCTTATTTGGCGAGTTATTCCAGCAATAAATGATGTTATATGGGGTGAGATAAAATCAGAAACCCTCTCGATGAGAATAACTTGGTCTGCACTCTACCTCGTTTGACCGCTACGTAATTCACTCAGCTTCGCTTCGTCGATTACTCCGCAGTCAAACTCGGTGGAGTACGGGCCAAGTGATTCTCATCTCATGTGTTTCCTTCTAGTACCTGAGAGTGTTTACCAGTGTGTAACTGTGAGGGTGTCTTAATGTCTTTGTATGTCTGTGTATCTCTGTATGCCTGTATTTCTGTCTGTATCTCTGTATAGTATGTGTGTCTCTGTGTAAACCTACTCTTCATACAAGATATAAAAGCTACACTCACTGTGAATCCATGTTATGTATAATGTATGAGTTGTCCATGCCCCACCTGAAGTGATCAGTACTTCCAGCCCCCGACACGCCAGTGACCATTGGCCCTCCCTGCGTGTCGGGCATATCCCCCCTGCCTGGTCGCGGTGCGGCGTGAGGACCATCACCCGTGATCTGTGTCAGGTACTTAGTAGAAACCGAACGAGAGTTTCCAACTCGAGTTCGGTTTCGTATTTATCCTCCCTCGTCTATGCTTTTGTATTACTAAAAGATAAATATTGAGTCAATGACCAACAGAACTTTTTTTCATAGTAGCTGACATCCTGGTCTCTGATTGGTCAATATTGTTATTACTCTAGTGGCATAAAAAACACTTTATGTCACGGCCTGCCACATAAAATTTCCCTATGTTAAGTCTATGGCGGTTTTTTATTAGGGGTAGGATAAACTCAATGCTCTCACTGTGTGCCTATGTCTTTTTAAACACTGTCAATGAGTAATTGTTTTATATAAGCTTTAAAGAATTTTTTTCTAAAGAAAAGATATCCCCAAAAATATCCAAAAATATCCCACAAGATATGAGGGGCTATCCAACCTCACAAAGGGCGTGAAAAAGATTTTATACATCTGTTGCTAAATATTATATTCCTTCTTTGTCAAATTTCAATAGAGTGATTACCACATACATGCTGGATCTTTTTATTTAGTTTTGAAGATATTGTTTGCGAGGTTGCACTATTTTGTATTACTACAACAAAAAAGGAGGTGGAATTCATCATCTGAATCACATACCAGGGTCACTGCGATGCCATTGCTAATCCTTTGCTCTTTCAGCATGACCTCATACGATGCGCAACATGGGAAATATTGAACGTTTTATAATTTCTATTATATGCACTATCGAAACACTACGGCCCCTGTATATAATATTAAGATTCTATGTAGTGTCTAACACAGTCACACTCATAAAACAGTAAACCCACATCAAAAAGCCATGTCTTTGTCCCATAAGAGGCAAACACATAGTCAAATACATACGTGAATAACTTTTAACGAATAACCACATAGATTCGTATTTGGATCTGGTGCAGTGTAACTCTATCACAGTTTAGGTGAAAGTAGGACATACGTGTTGGAAATATGGCTGTAGAAAAATGCTTGACAGTACTGGCGTGGGAGTGGCCGGACTTGTAGCGATTAATATTCATAAGGAGACAGGTGTGAGAGCCATAAAGACCACTAATTGGAGGATTGACTGGGAGCCCTTTGCACCACCTCACTAAGATGCAGAGCCGAGACCGTAACTACGCTGGTAAATGCGACCGGAAAACTGAAATTTGCTTATTTAACCCTGTCTTTCCCCTCGCACTGTCAGTCGCTATCTCACCCTCTCTCTCCCACGCCAGACATACCGGAAGCGCAACAATGACGTTTAAGACGGCATTCGACTGCGTCCCTCACAATCTGCTTATCTTAAAGTCGCCCCAATTTCAGGATTATGATTATTTACATTCTTTCTTGAAGACTCTTTTGAATATGGTTGGCATGAAATCTTCTGATCCCTCTAGTAACTTCTTCTTCAATGCGCAAGACCAGACAAGGTTGCACATATATTCAATTTATCTTTCGCTAAGGGAGTGATCCCTGAGAGGAAAACTTCTTTTTGTAGAGTCTAAGTCATTTTTACTGCATTTACTGAAACTTGTTGGCTGCTTTTTGCTATTGGAGAACTGCCTAAGCCTATAATTTACATAACCTGATGCCCGAGTGATAGTGAGAGCTAAATAGGCTGAGGCAACTATTTACGTAGAAGGAACGTGAAAATGTTAAGGTTTACTTACGTCCGTAGAACGTATGTAGGTTTTTAGTAGATATACTTAGATTCACATAGTTCAGAAACGCGAATTTACGTTTTTAAACTACATGAATCCATGTAAATATATCAACAGAGAAATACATAATTTTACGTAAATGGTAAGTTGTTTTATGTACTTTAAAAACGGAAATTTACATAATATATGAATATATATCTCTGGTCGCCTTATCTACATAGGGAGAGAATGTTTATTTCGGGATTTCTCTATGAATTGGAGAAGTGAGTATGATTCGGCTGAAGGTATAACCATGGATTATATGAGAATACGAGGCAGACTCAATGAGATCGCGAACACAAGTGTTTTCCTGTATTTCGCTCCCCAATCAAGGGGTTTCTAGGCTATCCCACCCGGGGCCTCTTTCAGAAAAGAAAGGCTACTGCTTGTTTTTTCTGGACCATTATATCACTTGTATTCTCTTTACTTGTGATATTTTAGGGGGTTTCTTTTGACTTGTGGTTTCGTTTCTTACTGAAACTCATCAGGCGATAATTTTAGGGGGTATTTTTAGCCCCCTGGGGGGTACACCAGGGTTAACTTAACCTTGGATTTGTTTATATGGATAATTTTGATCCTCCTCACTGGCGTTTATATAGATATATAAAAATCAATGAATTATGATAGTCCCTGCATGAAGAATCATATAGATGGGTTGCCTCCTGCCACAATTCACATAGAAGGAGCTCTTTCTTGCATGTCCAAAGGCTACTTGTGGGAGTACTTTGGGCCCCAATCTCGGTGAACCAATCGTAGTCACTGTCATCTGCGACGGGATCAAAAGAACAGGATGGTGTAGGTTCTGCGCGTTCCCTACCGGGCTTTGACACTGCCTTGTTACGACACACCACCTTCCAGCCTGGCCTTATGCATCACATTGGAATTATTATTTGAAAAAATGTTTTCCACTCTTGGAAAAAATTCCCTCTCTCTAAGGGGGATTCCTCCTGGAGTTTATAGGAAAAAATATTTTGATGTGGCATTGGAGTGTGCATTTCAGCCATATCAATTGTCCATTGTGTTAAGTCCCCATGGGGACTGGTTTTGGATCCTGTGGATCCAATTGAACTCAATTTTATTCCTCATGCATGTTGCCCTCTGGCTGTCAGGGTGTTTGTATATGGAATCCAACACATGGAATTCCACATCCTTCACTCCATTGTGATTGCAGGAATTAAAGTGATGGGGGACTTCATCGGTCCCTTTTTGTAGTTTAATGTTCGTACATCCTCTCTTTTATCCTCCATTTTGTTTGCCCCACATATTGCATGTTGCATTTCTTGCATTCTATGCAATATATTAGATTGGAAATGTTGCACGTGACGTTCCATTTTGTTTGATGTGTCTGTCCCGTGCTTTTGGATTTGATAATCCTACCTTTCGTTTGGAGGCTGCAATACATACAGTTCTTTTTTATGCACGAGTTTTTGTTGTCTTTTTTGTCATTGTTTTCTGGTTGTTCAATGTAGTGTACTCTTGCTCTAACCAGATGATCTTTTATAATTTCGGGACACTTGAAACCCTGTCTCAGGGATTGTTTGTGCATGTCCTTACCAGTGGTTATCGTCTGACCTAGGATATCTCAATTCCCTTTCACTACTTTCCCCACCATGTTCTGGCAGGGTCTGTATGTAGTTGTGATGAAGATGTTACCTTCTTCTTTCTTTCTTTGTATGAACTTTTAACTAGTAAACAATGTAACTAAACTTGTTATTTTAATCTTTTAAATACTGCTTTACTAAGCAACAATTATCACTTTAGTTCTTGAGTGGCCAATCGCCCTCCATCGCATCTAAGGTGATGGTATCTACATGTATTTTAAATTGTTCTGCCAGATGTGGCTGCATATCTGAGATCTTGCCCTCCAAGAGACGAGCCCATACCAAATTGTTGTCTTTGGAGACAGTCTATTCAACTTTTGGTTTGGCATATGTCTCCGCTATAGAATTAACAGAATTGGTAAGGTTGGAAAGCATTCCAAGTCTGTCCTCTGTAGAATTGTCCTTTTTGTCTATTTTTTGTGGGGTTTTGGCAAGATCTTGGGCTCGACGAAGTCCAAACTGGAATCAATAATGTCATGGACATGCCTCACTTTTTTTTTCGCACTGAGGGGTCCCTTCTCTCCAGCCTTCGCTCACTTCGATTTAACCATAGTGGACTTTACTTTGGACTTAGACTCTACTTCATCATTCATCAGCGATTCATCATCGCATGCTACAGGGTCTTCCTCTGAGTCACTATTTCTCTTCGCCTCTTTTTTCTGTGTGAGAGGTACATGCCAGTGCAAATCGTTGTCGCTTGTGTCATCAACCGTTTGCTCAGATTCCCTCTTCTGGGCTCGGAGAGCCTCTGAGGCGGCTTTCGTCTGAATAAAATTAACATTTATATAATTTTTTATCAAATAGATTCAGTAAAAAAAATTTAAATTGTCTACCTGTTCATTGGAGTCAACATGTAACAATATTATAGATACCAACTAATGAAATTCTTGAAAAATTGATTTGAATCTCTTTACAACTGAAGCGGTATTATCAGATTAAGAAAAACACAAAATTAATGGTTACCTACTATAAACATGATACTATTTCTATGTCTTCATGTCAAAGATAAAATCAGAAAACTAGGTGCTGTGTAAAGCAATATATTTGAAATATTTAAATTTATCTTGATGATAAATTGTTCTTGAAGACATACCATAACTTTTCAGGTAGCTGGTTGCTTGAGGTTCGACACACTCTCGCACGACTTGATGTGATTTCATAGGAAAGCCCATCATCTCAAGACATCCTGCCGCCATGGAGTCTAACAATCACTGGCTGATCCAGACGGTACATGCATAATCTTTGTGAACGTAGTCTGCAACAAGCATAAGTGGAGCTCAACATGATGAACTGCAAATAAAACATTGGATTTATCATTAGCTACATTACATTTATTATTTGATACTTATTTAAGATAAAATACCAGATTTTTATTTTTATTTGCAAGCATCATATTAATTGTTAGGTCGCTCCTTATCTAAGTTTCATTATTCACAATTCACATAGAAGGAGCTCTTTCTCGCATGTCCAAAGGCTACTTGTGGGAGTACTTTGGGCCCCCATCTCGGTGAACCGATCGTAGTCACTGTCATCTGTGACGGGATCAAAAGAACAGGATGGTTTAGGTTCTGCGCGTTCCCTACCGGGCTTTGACACTGCCTTGTTACGACACACCACCTTCCGGGCTGGTTTCTCCTTTGTTTTCGGTGTGTAATGTGCTGTATCACTGTCCACAATGTTGACTAGGCCATCATCACTCTCTTGACAACTTAGCTTATCATTGACCAATCCATTATTTACCTTTGTGGCCAGTTTTGTTATGGTTCACCTACCCTTCTTCTTCCTATTAGCCATCTTGCAAGTTGTGTACAACCACTGCCTAGGTCACATGATCAACAAGTTTCCACCTTGCGGATGATATGTGTGATGTATGTATTAAGAATATCACAGGGTGCTTCCTAACAGGTCCTCGCTCTAGATAGTGGTCAAGGCCTAACCGTTTGGACTGCCACCCCTAGCGTTTGAACCGTCCCCTGTCTTCGTTTGGACTGACCCCCCGATAGGATATATAAGGAAGCAGATTTCAATTCACAGCTCACTTGGAACCCAGACACCGTGGCGTCAACATCTCCATGCTGCTCAGCATTACCACCACTGCAGTGTCAGGCTTGAAACACCATAGGACTCTATGCTACAGAGGCCTTTACTAAGGATTGGGCTTTTCCATAAGCTACTATCACCCCAGCACTGGACGAACAGACACTGATGACTGCTACCACTACTTTGGATCATCTATATCCACAAGTCTAGGAGACATTGAACAATAACTGAGAGTGATAGATTGTGAGTACTGCTTTGAACAAGAGGACTTATATTATATGAACACTAGAGAAGTGTATATGATTTTGTATGTTGATGAGAATTGTTATGTAACTGTATACTTTGTTATAATATATGTTATTAATACATATCTGTGTATGGTTATCGGTCTTCTTCATTTAGCATAGAAGATATTCTGAATTCTCTTTTCTTGTCACTGGGTTAGCTAGTCTATAGGATTAGGCCTTAGCTACTGTATGTGACAGTCGCCTGAAATTCGCATGAAAAGTCGCTTTAGTGGATCAGGCCATTGCATGGAATTCACTTGGTCATCGCATGGCTCATGTGAATTTGCATGGACATGTGAATGCCTTGCAACAATATTTAATTTATTGAATATCATCGCATGGGATTCGCACAGTCGCATGTATTTGTATCAGTTACCCATATTACCGCTAGGCGCAGTGTGATTGCTTGTAGTTCTCATATGAGCGATTGTCTGCGAACCTCTGCGAATGTCTACGAATGAAAATTCGCATGGAAAATCGCCTTAGTGGATTTTGCGCTTTACCAATGCACTCCAATGCTCTTTATGTCCGATTGTTCATCGGAAGGAGAGGCTGCATCGGGGTGGTGGGACAGGGTTTACGACATGCTCTATGACAAACACCCATGTCATATATGATGCACACCAATGCCAACGCCGTGTCGGTCAGCATCGTAGACCTTCCCAACACAATGTACGTCAGTGCGCATCAGGAACATTCTGTACTATGTATATAAGCTATCCCACCACAACAAAGATGACACTGCGATGCACACCATTGCAGAGATTGCTTGTCAAGCGAGTCAAGGCGGCAATTCCCGGAATCGCCAACACCAAAATGGCCTGTATGTGAACTTTAATTTCATATTTCACCTGATTATTGTCTCTGATACGCTAAATCATCGGTGAGAGATATTACTATCAAATAATATCTCACATACGTGCCATTTTGTGTTGGCGATTCCAGAGATCGCCGCCTTGACTCGTTTGGTGTGTCCCCGGTATCAGGAATTCAGTATATATGCCGGGCCTTAATCAAACCACTAGGGAATTCCACAGAAGCTATTGCTAGCAATGTCCAATTTTCATCATGCATAGATATTTCATTCTTAAATAGCTTCAACCAAATTCAATTCCAACACCGAGACAAATCCTTCACTGTCTTTTAGGACGATGGTGTTTCTGTCTAGTATCAGGATACGATGAGTTGGCTTCACAGAGTGGGCCCAGGCACCACCATCCCACAGGGGGGAGGTATATATGTATTCCAGTAGCTCTGCATAGCCTCATCAAGCAAGGAGCACGGCTATATGCAATTAGTGTAGTGTGGATGCCATTGGTTCACAAACATGTAGGATAACATGAGTCGTTGCTGAGGTGTCGGCCAGGCTTGGAGAGGAAGCAGGGTGTTCGCCTGCATGTCTTTATAAGGGTTATAGTATATAGACGTGTTATACAGCATTTATGACTTTCCAGATATGCTGCATGTACGATTATTGCTAGGATAAACATTGCAAATAACATGCAAGGAAACTCACCATTTTAGATAGTCTTTGGTATATTCCAAAGAAACCAGAAACTGTTCCGATAAAGCCTTAGTTATGTTTGCATGAGCTTGGATTGGGAAAATCCTTTGTTGCTAATGCATGGTCTTTATTCCAAGATTCTCTTAGGTTAAATAGTAGAAAGAACCTCTAGTTTTCAAGTGGAATTATCAATAAACATGTTAGGAAATAGCAAGTTGACTCCTGAAATATACTTTTCTTCGGGGTTCAAGGATCAAAGTCGTGTTAACAGGTATCTTATTTCTCTGTGGCCAGCGCATACAAGTCTACAGTATAGTATCATTAAAAACTGTAAAAGTGAATTTAGTGAATATCAATTCAAATAGCTCTGTAGTTTACTCACATAACCAGATTGCAGTTAAATTATAATTTACTTGTGGATTATGGTGGATTACATGATGGTTTTGACACAATGTTTCGGCCATTTCGACAGCCTTTTTCATGTGTGAATCATGTACTTAACTGGTACTGATGTACATTTTGAGAGCACTTTTGTAAGCAATGGTACAACTACATGTTGATTCAATAAACGATTCACTAGGTCCATTACTGTTTACTCCCGTGTTTTATATGGTTATAGATTTATTTCTTACGTTGCAATAGTTTATATCTATAATAATGAGGTACATCCATTTTATAATTAATAGTTGATTCAGTGAATAGATAACTTGAACATTGCGAAAAATTCAATTCACATAGTTTGGTAAGCTTAACTTCTAGTGTTTAAGGATGAATCACAGCAGACTGACTCAATAAGAGGATATAATGATGGACTAATACCAAACTAAAAAAAAAAACTTCTCATGCATTTTGTGTTGATCACCACCAACAAGATAAAGAAGGTGTGGGAGTTAGCGCTAGAGGGCACGTGACCCAGAGTTCGTGTTACTAATGAGTTGCTATCAGGAAAAACACAGACACGTTTGACCATTTCACCTTGGCATGATAAGTCCAGCAGGCATTCCCTTGGGTATCGGAACTTTTCCTTTATATCTTTTTAAGATACTTTATTTCTATGCACCCGTGCATCCAACTTGATGCATCCGGGCCGAATTGATAATTATATACAGCCACAGAAATAATCATCTGAATGCCAAGAAACCTTGACAAAGCAAACAGGGTATATAAATCACTGATTTTAGTTACCATTATTTAAATTACTGAAGTCCTGCTATTTCTGGGTTTTATGTGCCTGCGCGGGGTTATTGATATTGGGGAAAGGGGTGTTGCCTGCAGTGGTGGGGTAAAGAACAAACAGTGACCAAAAACCTATAAATGAATATCCTATAGTCTTCCACGCACAAACAAATCCCAAATGCTATTTTCCCTAGAGAAGCTTATATAAAAAGAATATTGTTATTATGGTCAATGGAATATTATTTTCGGTTCTCTTCAAAGGTCATGTACATTTATAAGATTAGGAGCAAATAGAATGTTCATCATTGATGAATGAGCGTGAAATTATAAATGAATAACAAGTAAGAGGTTTGCGTTACATTAAGTCTATTGCTATTTTTGCTTAGATTCACGGATCAATGCCTGCAGCGGCATAGTGGGCCGTACATGTCGAACTGTCCATACATGATATTTGTTTACCGCTGTGCAATATGGTATGCTTATGATACACTGAACACAGGTTACTTAGTATAGAACTGATGTGCAAAGGTGTATGATGAAGAAAACTTACCTATCGGCAATGAGCCTATTCATTCCATACTCGCTCTGGAGCGGCAAAGTGATACAATAAAGAGGTCCTAGAAGTACAGGAAACTGGAAGAAGGGCATAAAAGATGCATAGATCCTTTCATAATTTTCAGAAGCTGGGGGAAACGAGCCCTTTTCACCCCATCCCCTTTGTTAATCCTATTCCACTCTCTGAAATCCGATGCAAATTAGGAAAAAAATTCAGATCAGCAAAAATGAATAATAATTTGTCTCCTGGTTCAGTTTTACATCAATTTTCATAGACATCCATTAGATTCATCAGGTGTGAAGAGGGGAAGCTCTGTCACTCAGCCATTTTGGAAATTAAGAGTGGCTAGACACAGGGTTTAGTCCCACTAGACATGGCCGATTACATAAAACTAAAATGCCGTGAAACTATATCAACTTGCTGTGAACTAGAACCTTAAAGCTATACATTTCCTAAAGGATATATAATCGTATTCACTTGCAGTTCTTTTGAGACTCTTCAGAATATTTCACACATCGAAATGTATCGCCCACCTTTTTCAATGTACAGTGTTTTCTGTATCTTTTGTACTCTCGTGTATTTTCAGAACGGTATTCATGTATTGTTTTTCAATTGGGAGTAGCAAATCTATTCTTGCCCCATTGTGAACTCCCATGACAATAATGAATGTCAAAATTAATGGGTAACATGATATACTTTGATGGATACAAGCAAGAAGAATCTAGATGTATTAAATTACTCCGTTGATAATGATAATGATAATCCAATAGCCTCTTTTATTTATATTCACTCTGGTTCAGTTATTGAACATTGTTATTTACATACATCACGATGTTGAACACTTGTTGGTTATATGTTCAGGTAGTTTTACATCCCCATCATTCTATGGAAGGAAATTAATCATCTAAATTGTCTGTATTGGTATGAAAAAATAACTGAATCAAGACAGTTGCCATTGTGTAGCAGCTCCTCCCTGTCTTCTTGTTTACAGTATGGCAGCCATGCAGTGAAAGGCCTGTTTACCCTCATTATAGCCAGCTCTAGGTCTCCCAACATGGGGCAGGGCACATCAACATGATACCTTGAGTTGTTGGTGACATGAACAGGCCCCTTGGCACCTGAAAATGAGACACACAGCACAGAGCGGCAAGTACAACCTGCAGCAAGATGCCACCTGTCATTTGTATATGGGAGGTTCCAAAAGTCATTAAAATCATTAAAATCAGTAAAGTTCTTGACTCCTAGTAGTACCACATACTGTTTTGTGTCCGAGTTCATACTCACTTACTCTTAAGGTCTACCCTAGCTTCAGTTGGGCTCTAGAGTACTGACACGTGCCGAAAACGTTGTGAAATGTAACCCGGGGAGGTTTACCAAGCAACTCCCAAGAGATATGAAAATAACTAAGTCTTGCATTCCCAGGGAATTAATTAACTTTATGTTAGCTATAGCACTAAACTGATATAACAGGAGGGCGTAGAAAGAAATGCCATCAATGTTGTTGCAACTGATATCTGGGCAAACAATGACTCCTACAACATCTATAAAGACTTTCTGAGACAATTGTAGGTGTTGCTGTCTTAGTTAAATAGTCACTGCACTACACCGCAACAACAGCTTCTACAACAATTCTGACTTTAGTAAGTTGGGCCTCTAATCAGCAATGCAGAAGACACTTGATAGACTCAATGAACAGGGAAAGCTGAAAAGGTTTCTAATATCGCCTTGAGAATCAGCTTATTGCAAAGAAACAATAACAAAAATAGATAGTCATCTGCAAAAGAATGGGAAGCCCACCTTTTTCAAATCTTAAGAAAAATGTCTGGAAGCAATCATCCAGATCTCACACTGTTGCCGGGCATGTTACCAAGTCATATACTATGGAACATAATGATCTTGCGAGAAAGATATTGGTTTGGGTCACTCCATAAAGTACGTGGCCAATATTTTGAAAATTCTGACCTCTCCCCACCCCTTTCAATATTGTACTCCCACCCTCCCTATGAAAATACGAGATAGACATTTAATTCCACCCCCTTGAGGCCCCACAAAAAAAGTCACCCTTGAAAATACCCCATGAAAATGTTCTGTGCCCCCAGCTATGAATAATGAATGGTCCCTTAGCACCATTGCAGAATTGGTAGCCCATGGCCGTAGGGTCAGGGGCGGTCATTGCTCCACCTAGCGCACTCCCTCTGTACTCGCGCTCCCTGCGCGCCCCCTCGTGCGAATCACGTGAACTATTAGGTCACGTGGTGAAGCACGCTCTCACACTCTCTCTCACTCTCTTCTCGCGCTTCACTACGTTCAGACGCACTCCAATTTTCTCCGCTATTTTTGGCCCTACATCGCTCGCGGCACCGGATACTCCACGAGTATCGGCCCGAGGTCGTTAAGGTTTTAAAGTACGGGAAATTGACCGCCAGAACAACGTGAGGATGCCGAAGACACGAGCAGGCCCCAGCACATCGCACGCCGATGCGGAGGCTGAAGTAACGTCGGAATCTACCCAACGGCCGTCGGAGGAGCACGTGGACTCGGCCTCCGAGGTAGGCAGTGTAAAGACGGTTAGGCTCGTGGCCGTGGAGAAAGGCCTCGCCGACTTCAAAAACGACGTGAAAGATCAGATCGGGGGAGTCCTGGCCGCGATCAACCGGCTGGCGGAACAACGGACCAACGACCGGGCCTCACGGCCACCTTCCGTCCAGTCGGCCGTGGATCGACGCACCAACGAGTGGGCCGAGGACCAGGCCGCACGGGTCCTGCCTCCGCCACGTCAGTTGAGGGAGCGGTATGCGGCCGACTCCTACATACAACGCGAGCTGGACCGTGAGGCCATCAGACACGACAGGACTACGGGTAAGCTCCATTCGGACTTAAACATCTCTCGGTTGACCTCGAAGCCATTTATGTTTGTGGACCGCGAGGGCGTATTTACACTGTCTCAGAAGCTGGAGGTGCGGGGGTCCCTAGGGCCGATGGAATACGTTAGCGCGTTCCTCGGTCTGCTGGGGGACGACCGAGCCGTGGAGCCCGCCGACTGGGACCACATGTTTAAGCACCTCCACCAGGTATCCATCGATGCCCAGTCTCGACCGTGGGCCGGGGTGAGGCGATGGAGCCAATTTGTGTTCGACCAAATCGAGGCCGGCAGGCTTAGCTGGTCCGATTACGGTCTGATACAGGAGGAGCGAGTCCGGCTCGCCATGACGACCTCGACCTGGTCGGCCGGACCGGACAACGCAGGGAAGGACAAAGCTAGGGAGCTGCCGTGCCGGCAGTTTAATTCGGAGAGAGGGTGCAGGCATCGGAGCGGGCACCAGGACGGGCCCGTGAAATGGGTTCACATTTGCTCGTTCTGCGATTCGGTGGGGAAACAGTGCGGGCACTCGCTCCATGCCTGCAACCGTAAACTGGGGTACACCATGGGTTACGAGTCCCAGCCGGTAGCCCCTCAACCAACACGCCGCGGACAGCAGGGCGGATACACCCCGCAGGCCGGATACACGATGAGGGCGGCCGACCCTGGACCGGATGCCCTCTACCAACATGGACTTCCGCAGCCGGCAAAAAACGGGCACGGTGCGCCCCGAGAGTAACCGGAGCGCACCCGACTACAGGATGTTCACGTGCACCCCCCACCCGGGCTCCCGGGGTCAGAGGGTACGAGGCACGTGAGATCACAGAGACGTCCAGTGCTGAAACAACACGGGACAGGAAACTGCCAACGGCCACGTGGGCACAGGTGGTTAGCGGCCGACCCCCGGTCGGCATCTCCCCACGTGAGGCCACCCCGACACGTGACGTCACACAAGGGGTGAGGATTCCCCCACGTGACAGGGAGGCAATACACAACAACAATAACAACACAACTCCGCGGGACCACGTGGCCGTGCCGGTGGGCGTCCCCAACCCGGGCACGACCGGCCACGGGACCGAGGACGGAGCCCCCCCTTGCACGCCCCCGGACTTCGCTAAGCTCGAGGAAGTGTGTCGGACCGGGATTATTGCCGCCGGGACTCGTACGGACCCGGAGGCGTTCAGGGCACATCGGCGCGCGGAATGGCCGCGGATGCAGGACGACGCCCCGCCGGCGCACGGCCACATCTACGAGGCAGTGCGGGCCTCGGGCCTGCCCAACGCGATGTGTAGCAAGATTACTCTCCCCACGGACCTACGGTTACGGGCGTGGGAGAAATACCTCACGGGCATGCGGGGGAAGCAGGAGCTGCTGGGCTTCATACGATACGGCTTCCCCCTAGGATACCTCGGTCCCGCGACGGATACCAGAGGGGTGCCTAACCACCCCAGTGCCACCGGGTATCCGACCGAGGTGGGGCAGTTTGTGAAAAAGGAGCTGTCGTTCTCCAATCTGCTCGGCCCGTTCTCCGACGCCCCGTTCAGCCCGTGGTGCCACGTGTCTCCCCTGATGTCGCGGGAGAAGCGGGACTCCGAGGCCCGGAGAGTAATAACGGACATGACGTTCCCGCGGCAACAGAGCGTCAATGCCTTCGTGATGAAGAACTCGGTCTACGGGGAGGAAAGGGAGCACAGCCTCCCTACCATCGACGGATTCGTCTCCCGCCTCCTGAGGTCGGGCCCCGGGGCCTATATGGCCTCGATCGACATCGCGAGGGCATACAAGAACTTTCGCTGCGACCCCCTGGACTGGCCCCTCCTATGCTTCATGTGGGACGGCGGGTACTATTGTGATACGGCCATGCCGTTCGGTGCCCGTGCGTCCTCCTACCACATGCAGTGCGTAGCGGATACCATAGTAGAGATTCTGGCCGGCAAGGGGGTCGAGGGAGCGATGTATCTCGACGACCTAATCATCATATCGCCGTCGAAGGAGAAAGCCGCGGCGGACTTCGCGACCGCCCGGGAGCTCTTCCGCGAACTGGGTCTCCCCGAGGCCCGGGACAAAGCCCAGGAACCGTCGCAGGTGGTCCGCTGGCTAGGGATCGACATCGATGCCGCGAAGATGACGCTATCGATCCCGGAAGACAAACTGCAGGATGTGCGGCAACACGTCGCGGCCGTCTCCCGGAAGCGGTCCCTCACGAAGCGGCAGCTCCAGTCGATACTGGGGAAAATACTACACGTCGCGAAGTGCATCCGGCCGGCAAGGGCATTCGTCAGCAAGCTCCTCGAGGCCCTGCGAGGCATGTCCGGATTCTACATCAACATCTCGTCGGACATGCGGCAGGACCTCGACTGGTTCTCGAGATTCACTGACGGGTGGAATGGACGTGCCTTGATCCCCAGGGGCCCCCCGACGAAATGTATCACCGTGGACGCCTGCCTCACCGGCGTGGGTGGGACGGACGGCCGCCTAGCGTACTCCGGTCAGGTCTGCCCGGTCGGGGACCCGGTGGAGTGTATCTCGGAGCTCGAAGCCCTCAATACCATCTACGCCCTCAACACGTTCCTCACGGACCGTGACCGAGGCATGAGGGTGGAGGTGTTCTGCGACAATATGGGGACTGTCCAGGCACGGGCACGCAACCGGGTCCTCGCCGAGTGTGCGCGCCAGGCCTGGATGGTACAGGCGAAATTACAGGTGGACCTCCTGTACACCCACATCCCGGGGGTCCTCAACTCGGTCACGGACGCCCTCAGCCGGTCGCACCTCACCTCCAGAGACAATGCTAGAGCTGAACGTTACATCTCATTTCATAGTCTCATGTCTGTTGTGCCTTGTAACCACGCCTCATTTGTGCCTGTCCTCCGGCTCTCCTGCAGATCCGGCGCTACGTTGTCTCCAGCAGAGGGCATCTGCGCGGCAAGCCGCGGCGCGTGCCCCCGGCACGGTCGCGAACCAGCGAAGCGCCGTATCGACCTACATCGTATTCTGCCGGAGGACGGGTACGGACCCGCAGCAGCCGTCGGTCAGCCTCGTCACGTCGTATCTGGAGTACGTCCGGGACCACGCCCCCTCGCCCGCGACCGTGGCCAACCACTTGTCGCACCTACGGTCGCACCTGCGCCTGTCCGGGGGCAACGTCGCGGCGACCGAGGACGCGAGAGTAAAGAGGGCCATCGACGCGATGAAGAGGGACAAGTCCTACACGCCGAACATCAAACCGCCCATCCCGATGCAGGCCCTCAGGAGCGTCCTCGGTGGACTAACGGCCACGCCCCTCGACCGGTCCACCAGAGCGGCCTACCTGCTGATGTTCTTCGCGGCCCTGCGGCAGAGTGAGGTCGCCCCACCATCCGTCCGAGGTTTCGATCCGGACAGGCACCTAACTCGCGGGGACGTGAAAGTCACGTCAGCTCACGTCACCGTCAGGGTAAAAGCGGCGAAAAACCTCCAGTGTGTTGGAGAGGAGAAGCACGTGGCTCTCCAGCCCTCTCCCGACCGGAGGTCGTGCCCTATGCAAGCCGTGAGAGAGATGATCGCGGCCGTTCCCACGTCTAGCGACCGAGACCCGTTCCTGATGAACGCTGATCGGTCACCGATAACGACCAGGTCGCTGACGAGGGAATGGGACAGACTTACGGCTCTGGCCATAACATATCTTCCATATGTATCTTGTTATCTTTAAGATATTACTATCACGTATTAATATCTTCTCTTTTCGCTCATAAAATTAAAATAAATTTTATTTGCCCAACCTCTGCTTTATACTTTTGTGTTGCGGGTAAAGGGGTAATGGGTAGCCCATGGCCGTAGGGTCAGGGGCGGTCATTGCTCCACCTAGCGCACTCCCTCTGTACTCGCGCTCCCTGCACGCCCCCTCGTGCGAATCACGTGAACTATTAGGTCACGTGGTGAAGCACGCTCTCACACTCTCTCTCACTCTCTTCTCGCGCTTCACTACATTCAGACGCACTCCAATTTTCTCCCACCCACCCTCTCCTATATCTTCCTACTCTCGTAGGGCTTTTTTATACACACTGTATATTCATATATACCATTATACTTTATACATGTATATCCATATGTATTATACTATTACATATCAACATATGTAATACCTTATACCTTATCACGTATAACATATACCATATTACCATATATGTATCATATCTACCAATATGTTATCATATAACATAACATATCTTCCATATGTATCTTGTTATCTTTAAGATATTACTATCACGTATTAATATCTTCTCTTTTCGCTCATAAAATTAAAATAAATTTTATTTGCCCAACCTCTGCTTTATACTTTTGTGTTGCGGGTAAAGGGGTAATGGACCTTGCCTCTTCCGAACATGCTCCGATCACATCTACTATTTTACCTTACCTTATAACTTAATCCAACTAGTCCACTGAGTACCTAGAACCTAACCAGCTACGAATTGACAAGTAGTGAGGATTTATCAAGGGATTTTCTACCATATTTACAGCCGCAGATCTTACTGATATATATATTTAGAGTTGGCTTCATCAATCGTTCGTTTGTTTTGGGAGCACCATAAAGAGCACCATAAATAATATTAAGCTCAGTTTGCATTTGATTAATGAGTACATCTTGGTTGTTGCCTTTTAAAAATAGCCCACTATCATTTGCATAAAGAAACGGTTTTACAGTTAAAAAGATATTTGGCACTAATAAAGTACTCATTAATATACATCGATGTATCAGACTCAGCGATATCCTAACCTTTAATATCGCTTTTAAGTGCAATTTTGGAATTATCCTCGAACGATGGAAAAATTATCAAGATTGAGATCAATGGTGGAACTGAAGAGGAAATTAGAGATAGAGACAGAGAAATATGTATATATGAGGGAAGGTCGCATGCATAAATTTAAGTATTTAGCTCAACTGTGGGAGACAATCCAATAGGGAGGAGTGTGTACCTTTGGGGGGTGGGCAGTACTAAGTACAAATACTGTTTTGATGTGTCTGTCATATTGTCTTGTTGTGTTTTGTCCTGCATAAAATAAAAAATAATAAAAAAATGGGGAGAAGAAATAATATTCCATTGGTGAGATGTGACACATGTATTTCGAAAATCTGTAGAAACAGGGTAGATTAATTTACCAGTGTATGACAACCCTATATCACTTAGAAATGTATCTGTTTCTTTATGGCTGCTAGAATAGTTGTGTGTATATATCCTGTACAAGTTGAAAATAAAATATTCTCCACAATAAAAAAAGAAAGAAAAAAAAGATTGAGATCAAAATTTCTTACTATCTTTACAGTGCCTTTCTAATTGAGATTTGATGTACTCTAACTCTGACTTGGTGACTGATATTTATTTTTATAATGCCGGCATTGCCAACCTTAAATTTTAGGAGGTTATCATATGTTAACAAAGGTGGTTATGATATTGTAACGGTAAAATACGGTATTCATAGGCGCTGGAGGCCTCAGTCTACCTGGAGTGAGGTCGCCTTTTGGTGAATGTTATCACATGAAAACTTCCTACTCCATGAGCAACTTGGATGCCGACACTCAAGGAACTATCTCTCATGAGGAGAGAACACGGAAAGGTTATTCTGGACTCCTAATACTGTGAATTTACATTTGATGTTCACACCGGACAGACTTATATGAATGTGAAAGTTGTGATCATTGATGGATTTATTCGGACATCTCTAAGGACGAAGGTGTGGAATGATGAAGCGATTAGACAAGTTGGCTAAGGGCCTATAACATGGACAAATTGAAAGAAAACAATTGTGAAAGTAGGTTTGGACTTTCAAATAACTAATAAGACATTTAACAGACTAGATTATGTGAAACACGTAAGTGTGAAAGAATTGGCTTTATATGATTCACTTTGTGGACCAATCGTGTGAACGAAAGCTTGCATCTATAAGGTCTCTAGGTCTTGATTCATCATGGAGCTGTTGAAACTGGAGTGTTCACTTGTTAATTAAACAATGTAACAAGACTTCATTGTTTTTCCTTAGTACATCTAAACACAGCGGTGTGGGGTTTCAGTTCTGCTGTGGTTAAGCTGAAAGCAAATCTACAATCTACTTACAATCTTCTTTAGAGAGCTGACTAAGAATCTTGGAGACATTGATGGTTTAGCTGCTCCAGGTCTAGGTAACATCTTATTAGACCCCGCAACAGTACAAGCCTGTCCCTAACAGAATTCCCTGCATTTGACACCACCACAGACCCTAGTAGCCTCGGGCCCAGATGGAGAAAATGGGTGATCAGTTTCGAAAATCACATAGCCATGGATCTGAAAAATCCAGACCGTAAATTAGCCTTATCATTAGACTATGCTGGGGAGGGGGTACATGATGACTATCTCACCCTGACCATACCACCTGCTGTTGCTGACGATATACCCCACCTGGTAATGATATCTACTCCCATTCCATAGCAGCCCTTAATAACCACTACTCAATAGAATAGGAATATGAAATCTTCAATTTTCGGATAGCCGTGCAGGAGACAACTGAAACTCTTGACCAATATGTGATGAGACTACGCAAATTATTGGCAACATGATTTTCCAAAGCTTGATGCCTAAATAAAGTCCCAAGTTATACAGAAATGTAGGTCAACCAAACTTCAGACAAAAGAGCTTGCTGACCTTACCATGACATTGGATGATCTCATAAAGATAAAAGATGGCATTAAAGGTAAAACCAAAACAACCATCAATAGAATTACCACCAGAGAGCATAACAACCACAACCAGAGAGGCAACTACCACAGATGATCCCAAGGACACCAGAGTAACCAACCGGTCAACAATACCTGTGGACACTGTGGATTATCTCATCCCAACGAACAAGGTCGTGAAAAATGCCCTGCGTATAATTCGACCTGCCATAACTGTGGAACTGTAGGACACTTCGCCCGACTTTGTTGTAAAGGCCAAGAATAACCATGGCCAGAGTCATGGGTGAGGCCATGGGCAAGGCCGTGGACGAGGCCATAGCTGGGGACGTGGCCACAGTAACAACTGAGGTGTACGTTCCAATCAAGTACATAACCTTGAAACTTCTGACATTAACCAAGAAGAATACAGCTATCAGGATGATAATCCCTACACCTTTGACTCAGACAACTGTCCAGTCGCAGAACTGATGTTTTTAGTGCATCTAAATCCTATGGACTGAAGGAAAAGCCAATACCTCTGCTTGGAGTGTTTAAAGGAACCTTCACTACCGAATCCCATACCCATATGGCGAAAGTATATATGGCTAGTGGAAGTCATGTTGTGCTAATGGGACATGACACCGCGGACAAGCTGAACCTTATCAGAATAAACAAAGAGGCTGTGATAGCAAATGTTTCCAGAAATGGATTTGATTGAAAGAGTGACTCAACCAATCTCATGGATATCCCCACTAGTCATTGTGCCCAAACCAAAAAAACCAAATGTCGTTCGTCTATGTGTCTATATGGGATGCACCAATGAAGCTGTCAAAAGATGGACCCCAAGATGGACTCCGGAGGTATAAACGTCTGAACTTTGGCATTTCTGCCGCATAAGAAATATTTCGACATACCATCGCACAAGCTCTGACCAGAATCCTGGGAGTGAAAAATATGAGTGATGACATCATCATATTTGGGCAGACCAAAGATGAGCACAACACAAATCTGAGAAATGCGCTTACTTGGCTGAGAGACAAGAGCATTACCTTAAGGCACAAGAAATGTGTTCAACTGCACAGAGTTCAGGACTTATGGGTCTGTCTTCAGTGCTAAGGGAAAAACCGCAGATCCAGAGAATCAACAATCTGGAAAAACCGACAACTGTCCAGAGCTGAGGAGCTTCTTAGGCATGACCAACTATTGCTCACGCTTCCTCAAGAACTACTCTGATGTAACCAAACCTCTCAGTCAACTGACCTATTGAATACACCATTGTCCTGGGACAAAGCACAGGATCAAGCATTCAACCAAGTCAGAAACATGATCACAGGACATCTGACTCTCGCCTACTTCGCCCCTAGGAAGAAAACGTGTATCGCTGTTGATGCCAGTCCTACTGGACTTGGAGGAATCCCCACTAAAGAAGATAGCAATGGTAATCATAGTGACATGGACAGGAGATACAGCCAGACCGAATGAGAAGCTTTGGCGATCATCTGGGCATGTGAGCACTACCACCTGTATATATATGATCAATCCTTTACTGTTCTCACATATCACAAACCACTTCTTGGGATGTTTAACAAGCCAGGGACGAAGCTATCAGCCAGGGTAGAGCGATGGGCAATAATGCTTCAGCCCCATGATACATCACTATTACAGCATGGTTTCACATCCGAACAGTAGCAGATAAGGGCGAAAAAGAATGTAGTTTACATAAAAAGAATAAGTGTGTATGGAAACATGGAATTTATAATGCATGAATTCATCAAGATAGTACAGTCATGCCAGGTTCACTTCCACCTTGTGGAGTGTTAATGTCTCACATTAACTGCATGATGTGCAGAGGAGATAAGATTGGTGTACATGAATTACAACGTATAACTGTTCATTCATCTTCGATATCGCTCTGCTTGGATAGTGTATGTTTGAAGCTGAGTTTACTTGGTTGTTTTGTATTGATATCGGTAACGCATTCCATGCCTTCTCGCCCCTATATTTGGGCAATTTCTTATAGAGCTCGCTTCGTGGTCTATTCAATTTAAATTGTAACTTTGTTTTAGAGTGTAAGTTTGGTACTAAGGCATCTAGGTTGGGCAGTGTGGTTGAGTCTATCCCAGGGTTCTGTTTTAGATATTCCTTACGCATGTACGTAACAAGTAAATCACTACGTCTGTATTGTAGGAGTTTTACTTTCGTTCGCTTGAGCAGTTCGTCCACAAAGTACATCATGGCCTGGTCGTTTAGACATATCCTAAGAGCTCTGTTCTGGAGCCTCTGCCTTTTCATCAGATTCCTTGAGCTTGCTGCATCGATAAATATTGCCGAATAGTCAAATATGGGCAGTATTGCTTGCTTGTATAATTTGATGGCTATGCTGGTGGTTAATGACGGTCTAATCTTATTAAAAAGAAACACTTTATGATTTATTTGACTAATAACTTTCGGTGATTGTTTGTCTAGGTTAAGACATGAGTCTACTTCTACTCTTAGGTATGGGTATGAGTGAACAGTAGCTAACTTTAATAGGTCTGCAAAGATATTTATATTTGAAACACTTTTCTTTTTGTTAGCAGGGAAAAACCAGCACACCTTGGATTTGGTAGTGTTAACTGTCAAAACCTTCTTGTGGCTCCAGCTCATAACGTTATCCATATCGTTTTGCAACACTTCTGCCACCTTCGTTGGGTCCTTGTTGCTGTAATACAGGACCAGGTCGTCTGCGTAGAGTATGTACTGCACCCTTTTCAGGATTGTATCAAAGTCATTAATAAAATAAACAAACAGCAGAGGTCCCAACACAGAGCCCTGTGGCACAACAAACTCTACATTTTCCCAATCTGAGACAATTGACTCCAGTATTGCGATTGCTTGGATAAGACAATAGCCACATTTCGTGCTCCGGGAGGAGTTTCAGTTTCCTAATCTTGTCCCACAGCAGGCCATAATGCACGCTGTCAAACACCTTACGCAGATCTATAAATATCCCTCCCGTGACTTGCTTATGATCCCTGGCTGTGTATAAGTTATTTAATAGGGTGTAAACTGCATAAATAGTGCCACACTGTGGGCGGAAGCCAAACTGTTGCTCACTAAGAATGGCATTATGCGTTAGATGGTTGGATAAAAATTGATGAAAGATCTTTTCTGCTATTTTGACAGGGACAGGCAATAGCCTAATGGGCCTCCAGTTGTTCGGATTTGTCGGAGGGCCTGTCTTAGGAATACTTTAAAAACAGGTCCCATTTCTTCTAAAGTATTTGATTAATCGGGTAATTTCAGGCTAAAATATTCCATTCAGTGACCTTGACCTTGGTAAAGGTTAATAGCACTGTAAAATATGCATCTCTTGGTCAAATATGGAAGGGTTCAAGATCATATATAATTGAAGATATCTTAAGACGTTCTCAATTTCAATTTCAATTTCCTATCAGCTTTGGTGTATTCATGATTTTCTATGGAATCTTATCTTGACTTTTGACCTCATTGTCACTTAATGATGCATGATGGGAAGACAATTTCACAACATTGTGAGGTACTGACATCAGTTTAAGAAATATGTGATGCAAGTTAAATTACAGGTATTTTAAGTGAATTTATATAGAAACTACTACAATTTCTAATTACTGTGAATCCTTATTGGAAATATTGTGAAATTTTGGAAGAAAACATTCCATTTGGTGACCTTGACCTTGAGAAAAAATCAAGATGGTGGCACAGGCTGATAGCTCTATGGTGTCCCAATAATTTTGCCAAATATCTAAGAAATCCACCAAATACTTTTTGAGAAATGAAAAGATATGTCTCAATTTCAGTGGCCTATGATGGTCTTTTGTATGAACATATATGTTGACCTTTGACCTCGCTGTGGCTTAATGGTGCATGATGGGAATTCTATCTTTAGGGCTTAACTAGGGTATGGTGTCAGGTATATCATTTAAGTTGAAATACAGGCATATTAGAACAAGTTATAGAAACTATTGTAAGCCTTAAGGAAATTGGGTGAAATTCTGGGTGGAAATATTCCATTTGGTGACCTTGACTTTGATCAAAATCAAGATGATGACAAAAGCTGATGACTCTATGGTGTCTCAAAAGATTTACCAAACATCTAAGAAATCAATTAAATACTCTTGGAGAAATAACAAAATATGTCTCAATTTCGAAACCCTCTGAAATTTGATGGCCTTTGACCTCTGACCTCTAATAAAAGGTCAAATGACACATTTACAGAAAAATGGCTACCATATTTGGAATGGCCAAGGTCTTATCTTTTATTTGATACAATAAAATTGCTGCTATACTTCCATGGAACGAAACTCCTTAAATAACAGGATTTCAGGGAACTGGCCCCCTGACTATAGGTAAAGGGACAATGTTTGCATACTTCCAACTAGTGGGAAAAACTCCCTGGTCCGTGCACATTTGATATAGAAATGCAAATTGGTCTATGGTGAGTATCATAAAGTGCTTTAGCACAGAGTTTCTCACCTCATTGAGTCCTGACAATTTCCCAGTGGCTATGTCATTAAACAAATCGAATATTTCCTTTTTATTTATAGTAAATTCTTGGGGCGGCTCATAGGATGGATCATGTGTGTCATTATCAGTATCCGGAGGTCGTTTATTAGTCTTTAGATAACCCATATTGGTTGACATGTTTTGCAGCTAGCAACTTACCCACAGTTGCGAAGAAATGATTAAGAAACTCAGCAGATTTGTCTGGATCAATAGTTCTATTTGTGTCTGGTTTGATTAAGAGTGGGGAGAATGATGCACACTTGGGATTGGTTAGCTTCTTAATCTCATACCAGAGTTTTTTTAGAATTGTGCTTATGTTCTTCCAACATATCTTTAACAGTTCGTGCTTTAGTTCTGCATATATCATGGACCTTTACTGTACTCTTTCTCCGTTAGTATTTTGTTTATATGCTCCAGTGCATGATCTGTTTTGCCAATGTAAGTAAAGTAGACAGTAACAACCAAGAGGGGTTTGGTAAATGACTGCATAATTTCAATGACCAGGCATTCAATATCCTTCGAGATTATACTATATTTAGGAATAGCAAGGCTATATTCTGCTACATCAAGTGTAATGTAACAAGCGAGGCCTCCTCCAACTTTATGAAGTCGGTCCAGCCTAAATAGTTTCTCCCCTACCAGTGTACCATTTCATCCAAGTAATTAGAGTTCAGCCATATTTCACTGAAACAGGCAACATCAGAATGTTGTACCCGGTAGTGCTTCAAAGACCTCATCATGTTTGTCACATAGGCTTTGACAATTCAAGTGTGAATTACAGAGCCCCTGAAGACAATTATAGCCATCCAAGCTAATAGTCATAGTGTGATAGCGGTGAGGGTATAATGACAAGTAATGGAAAATAAATGGTGAGTAGATAGTAAGATAATTACAGTTTGATAAAGACCCAAGACTACTCAGTGTGTAGAGATGGGCTTGAATGTGATGTGGATTCCACCACTGCAAATACAGTTAGTGGAGTCCAAGTCACATTATGGGTAAGGGGAACGTACCGGGGATCGAGGTTAAATTCTCAAAGAATGGAGACAAAGAGGCAGTCGCTACAGAAGAGGGTTCTGGGAGCGGCAGCGTGGATATGGTGGAGGAGGAAGATGGGGGGAGGGGGGTGTATGGGGAAGAGAAGAAAGTATTGGAAATGTAAAGGTGGTGAGCCACCAGTCATGGAATATTTGAGGATTTCCAATGTAGTATTTACTTTGCCACTTACAAAGATCATTGAGTGATTCAGTGTGTGATTCAGTGTACCTAGAGAGGGGTAGAATCGTAGCCTACCGTAAGCCTGCGATCGAGAGTGAGCGAAGTGCCATGAAGCGTCGGACGTCATATCTTTTGTGAGCTGTCATTTTCGAGTTGAATGCTGATGTCGCTGGAATTGAAGCCAAATCGGACTAAATCCTATTCTGAATTGGATATTTTCACATTGTCGGAGTGAGATGAAAAATGACAATGATTTATCATCAGGAATGTATCGGTTTGATGTTGGTACTTTTTAATCGTATTACATTTGAAACAGTATTATTTCTATAAGCCCACATAAGGGCAATGGAGGGGGGGGGGGGCGCAGTAAGTTGATCCCAGGGGTGTGGGCAAATTAAGTTCCTGCCTGTGGCAGTGGGGACGGAGGAGGGTGGTGAGGGTGGGTCGGCGGCGTGAAGTCCCGAATGCACATTTCGTACCATATTTCATAGATTTAAAGCTCCAAAATCGGCTCCACATTAGTTATCAAACTTCTAGTATATATAGTACACCTAAAAAAATCTTTGACTCTTACCCCCCCCCCCACCCCCCCCCCCCCCCCCCCCCCACCCACCCAACCACGGGCTACGGTACTGGAGGGATCATGGGAGGTGTCCTGCTCGCTCACTTTGGCGGAAGACCCCCCAATTGGTGGCTCTGAGTGGTGATAGGGGTTGTACACCTGAGGGAAATCCAGCACATCTTACAAGATTTAGGATGGTAGAGAAAGGTGAGGTTAGGTACAGTGATGCACTTCCCGATCCTGCTCGTCAAAAAGATGAGGCCAGCGCAAACAACAATTTAACCAGAGTGCATTTCCTCTGCATTGATACCATCTCTTATATAATATACCGGAAATAAATTACATGCACTTTTATGCCCTTCGTTTTTCGAACTCGGATTGTAAAAATATAACAAATAGAGGCGAATTGGAAATTTCAAAGTAATTGTATGAGGAGCACTGCAACCACTCTCCTGGAATTGTCATGCCGCGTAACCGACATGTCGATTGTTAGAACTTACCAGCCATCCAGAACAGCCGAAAAAACATTTGAAGTCTCTTTGAATTGCTCCACGAAAAACCTGATCACTATGGGAAAAGAAACGCAAAAAGACGTGGAAGGCAAGGTCGGAGGCCCAAGAAGCTCCAGCGACAGCAGTTGAACGACGGTTAGATATGATGGGGGAGAAATTTACGGGGATGCAATAATCACTCTCAGACATAGCTGCATGTGTTCAGCCAGCCGCCATGGCTTAAGGAGAAATCAACCTAGATTGGTTTAAAACGAATTGCTGAAGAACCCCTTTCAAGGTCCATACAAGCCACCCTCCAGGAAGCAACTGAATTCAGCTCACAACAACTTTGAAATTGCCAAGAATATTATATCGTCAGCTCCAGCAGCTACGTCAAGGGCACCACCTGGGTCTCACCACCTACACTTGATCCTTGGCGCTGCTACCAGGGTCATACTATCATCAAGTGCTGTACTCACAGGTGACGGTCCTCGCATCACCAGTGGAATCATCGATCCAGGCATTTTATCTCATCCCTGGAATAAATGTCCATAGGCATAACATTGGGATCTCGTTCTCCATGACCCTTCAAGTGTTGCAGTCCGTTCTCCATGGTCTATATCCTATTTGTTGCCCATTCTTTTAGTATGCACAGGGGTGAGATGAATACAGAAAGCAACTCGTTTTGATCAAAGAAGTTCCCTAACTCGTCTGAATGCTATGTGATATTCACTCGGCATCAAACGTGGAGAACGACGACTTTGACCAAAACTCGTTGGTTTCTTCTTTAATCTCACCCCAGTATTTTCTCCATAGGCTTAATGTTAGGATCTCATACTCCACGGGCGTGAAGGTAGTCTACCCAATACTCAATGGTTAATTGGATATTTTATTTTATTGATTTATAATGTTATACGGGGTGAGATAAAATCAGAAACCCACTCGATGAAAATAACTATGCCTGTACTCCACCTCGTTTAATCGCAGAGTATTTCACTGAGCTTTGCTTCGCCAATTGCAATCAAACTCGATGGAATTCGGACCAAGTTATTTTCATCTCATGAGCTTCCTTCTAAATACGCGATGGGCGTCCAGGTACCGCATACCTGACATGTCCAGGCGACGAGGCTGTCATGAGGACAAGTACGTGTTTTGGGGACCAGAATGCACCAAAACGAATTTTAATAAATTAACATTAGCTAAATATTGCTGTGATATCCTAGAGATTCCTGCAGTTCAGAGTTTTGCCCTATATTTGCCTCTCACGTATTAAAGGCATATACTACAATTCACGGTTGCGCCACCTGGTGATTTTCAAATATTTCCATTCATCCATTGAAATTTGTAATTTGTGGCATATCCCAAACTCAAAAGAGCAAAATTTTAGTTTTGTCTAGTTTGACCTAATCCAATGGGTAAAATAAGCTATTTTTCACTGGTTTAATCTATATAGAAAATGTACTGAGAAATATGGTTTTCTTCAATTCATTCAAAAACAAGGACGGTGACCTATAATTTTTAAACCCTTGATAGATAGTATCCTCCATGTACTCTATTCTGTGAAAGTTTGAGGAAAATGACATGGGTTTTACTATGTGAAAAACAACATTTTAGAATCTCTATATAATCTAATACAAAATGATCATAATATTGATCTCTAAATCAAAATCTAGCACGGTGACCCACGATTTTTAAAACAGATATGTGCTCTACAATATTTAGAGACCATTGTATTAAATTTTCAGAAAAATGACATGGGTCTTAATTTTCACGCCAAATTGTCCGATATGCCTTTAAAGCACCCGAATGAGGTGATGATATAAGATGCAAGGGACTATGCGCAGTAGGTGGTCTGAGCAGATATTCGCGATGATCACAGAGGGCCCCCTACGCGAAAGCAAGGAGCTGTTTCAAAAGTCGGGAGGGTGCTAAACGAGAGTACTCATCGCCAATGCAAGAGGTCAACAATGAAACTTGAGGCGTCGCTGTCGAGGTGGAGGTGCCGCTCTCTATGGGATATTGGTAGTAGTTTTGCTGCCGCTTTGATTTGAGGTGCCGCTCGCTGTTGCCGGCCTCTCGCTTTCAAAATGTGACGTGCCGCTGGCGAGACCTCATTCGACTTTTGAAACAGCTCCCTGGTTTGCTGATTCTGAACTACAGCTGATGAGGGTGGCCACAGCACAAGAATATGTGGGACGGTTATCAGGAAACAATGACCTAGAAAACACAAAAAAGAGGCCTCAGGGGCAGTGTGGTTGGCGCCAATAGGTTTGTCTACATCTGTGCCTGTTGCACCGCCTATATCCGACCAGCCTATCCCCGTCCAAAATTCACCTGTAGAACAAGGTAGCATAGCTGAGGTACACAACCTCATGCTCATGCTCAGAACGCCATGCGTTTTCAGGCCCAGTATTTTCGCCAGTAGGCCGGTCAGGACTGCAGTTCACCACTCTCGGTTCCATCAGGCGTCCATATCGTGGAGTGGGGGGAGCAGTGGGGGAGAATACAGGTGTTGCCGTTCAACGCCGCCTAACGGCCCACTGTCTAGTTACGCGGCCACTCGGACAAACGCTGCGAGACCAGCGGTTTTTATATAGAGACTAGCGACTTCGTCGAGTCCGAAAAATATAGAAAAATGAAATAACAGACTGCCGATATCGGGCTACGAACTCCCAACGTTCACATTCGCAGCCGAAGACTCTGCTGACTGCTCCACAAAGATAGTTGCTGTAGTGAGGTCAAATACTTAGGCTGTTGGTGGGTGCGGGAATCAGCAGAGTTTCGAAAGGGGTACCAGCGAAATTGTGAGATCGCATTGGTTTTTCACAAGAAAAGTAGATCAGAAAACTACAATATTAAACTATGATTTCGGTATGGCTCGAAATGAATCATAAAAGAAGAAGTTTGTCTGAGTATAGTCCCACAAAAAAGAAGAACAGGTTCGAGTTTTTCACTGCAAGAGAATCTCACTCTCGTGGGCCTTCAGTCTCCAACCCTAGGTCGGGTTCACTCTGTCTCTATGTGCGGGAGACTCTTCAAGCGGATAGTACCGAAAATAACACGTTTTATATGTGGTAGGTAACAAACAGTAATCACACCTAATGTGTGAACAGCGGGTCTGATTGCAGCAGTGTTGTTTTTTGACAGATTAAATTGCTGAAACAAACTAGAGTATTGTACTAATGAGTCATGGTTATCTTGGTTTTAGATTGGAAAAAGATAAGCATATAACTGCTGGGTCTGCCAATGTATTAATGTGCATGCAATTTCGGTGTCCCTATGTTTTCTCAGGTATATCTAAAGTATCATTGAGATAATATGCATGTATGATACACCAAACCGGAGCTGGAATACCATAGAATACGATGCAATCACTTTTATTTCTCTGGAGATAATGTGCACAGGTATTATGAACGTATTACGCGCATACACTGTGTTTATCAATGCTAAAGTATACGTTGTCAGGTGAATGTTTGGCTTCAGTCGTTGCGTAACTAAGGAGATCAGGTGCGACACCGGCCAGTGGAAAAAGGCCTATCCACCGTACACCCTGTACGGTGGATTCTATACAGCAGTGTCGTTAGAATAGTGCTCACTTTCTTTGCTGACCACACAAACAAAAAAAAACAAAAAAACGTCAGAAGCTTCAAATTTTACTCAACCAAGGGTAAAAACAGTGGAATTCAGAACGTAAAGTAGGCCTACTAAGCTAACCTTTGACTTTTCACTATACAAAAATGTACAAGTGTGACATTTTAGCGTCTAACAATGGAAAAGGGTCAGAGTCAGACATTTTAGCATGGAACAATAGCTAAGCCTTGACTTTTCACCATGGAAAAAGGTCAAAGTCTGACATGTTAGTATGTAATTATGGCCAAGCCTTGGCTTTTTACCAAACACGGCTGACACCAATAGGGGACTGTCCATAAATTATGTCACACTTAGGGGGGTGGGGGGGGGGGGGTTTATTGAAAAGTGTGACACAGTCTAAAAATCACAGGGGGGTGTCCAGAGATGTGTGACAGAACATGCATCACCTAAACCCAAAGACTAAAGAGGCAGCTTTGCCCATGCTTGAGAGGTGTTTACTGTTTCTGATCAATGAGGACAGGTTTCTGCCAGGGAGGCAAGATGACTATTGCCACATTTTCACCTGATGATTTTGACTGATCAAGCACCACCCAATGACTATTTGACACTTTTGGGTATGTTACATGATTATCAGATGCAATAGGAGATAACAATTTCAGGTCAATCATTTCTTTACAGATCCATCTTAGATCCCTAAGGATGTCATCATAAAACTAGTAATGCAGATGATATCAACAAATTAGAATGCAGTGATATCATTCATTATGCACTAAGCTGGAAGTATCTGGATACATTTAATCAGTGGCAGACTGCAGGTTCACATTCTCAATTCTTCCGTGGTCACCGCCCACGAAAAAGTAGGCCTTTCCCTCAGTGATGATAATTTCTACCATAAATGCATTTGATGATGATTTCTACCCCTAACCCTTTTTTCACACATATAGGAACCCCACCAGTTTGTCAACCAATGAAGTAAATGCTAAGCAGTCAACAGGTGAAAATGGTCCGTTATGGGGTTAATGATTATGTTCAAGGATAAATCCCAAAATGCACTATCTGTCAATTTTTGTACAGTGCCCATTTTGTGGGCAGGTTGGACTCATAAATGTGTTTCATCATATACATCAAGGAGGAAGATGTGTAGTACCACAATGAGGAAAACGTTGATTTTGGTAGTAATTCACCAGAGCAGATAAGACCAGTCTAGATTTATGCTTCATCAAAAGTTCAGCACTGCATATGATTGGTTGGTCTAAAATGATAATTACTATAGTGAAGTATGGTGAAGTATCAATAGCTTTTCAGTGATCTAGGAGATCATGAGTTTTGTCTCATGTAATATCACCCTCTAAATTAATGGTCTTTTACAGTAGCTTTGTCAAAGATGTAATAATTGTCATGTTATACTATCGAACATAAGAAAGAAATGGGGGGGTGTTTCAGAAAGTGTGACATAATATTTTGGGGGGTGGTACGAAATGTGTGACAAAGTGTGACAGGGGGGTGGAGGGGTCCTAAAATTGCCCTTAAAAAGTGTGACATAATTTATGGACAGCCCCTAGCCTGTAACAGACAAAGAGTATTTAATCAGGTTTTGCTGGCCCTTTGCTGTGCAGCCACTGTGTGGTCACTCCTGGTGAGCTGTGACCTGCTCTACCACAATTACTTCTATGAATCTGCCCTGACAGTGGTTGACATGTAAGATTAAAGGTCAGCAATTTTTCAGTTCGCCCCCCTCCCTTTCAAAATATTTTGATGCCTCTAATATGTATTTGAAAGGCAACGCATTTATCAAGTAAGAGAGAGTGTTTGTATGAGCCTGCTAACAGCTCTTATGATATTAGACAAAGCTATAATGACACAACACTAAAATCATGTAATGTGATATCGCCTATATTCTCACCAAAACTGTGCACGGGCTAAATTGCCATTATGCAGACATGGGATTTTTTCCAGGGGTATTGTATGTATCTTTTTTGTTATTTATCTTATAGAACTCAATGTGATCTCGAGGGGGACACCGATTTTTGTAGGAAAAAAAACGATTTTTTTTGCGAGCTAGGGGGCTCCAAAGGGTAAAAAATAGCCCAAAATGGGTCTTGGCATGTTAATTTTGGTGGTTTCTGCTGAATTTCTAAGAAATACCTAGAGGTATGCACCTTCCACTAATTTTCCCTAGAAACCAATTGTATTGGGCTCAATATTAGCCCAAAACAGGTTGTCTAGCCCTATTTTCCACTTCTGGAGGACCAAAAACCCGTTGGGGAAGTTTTTGTCCACCTGAGTAACCATGACACATAAATACTTATAAAAAATTATTGAAAGCACTTACGTTTTTATTTCTTTACCCAAAACATAGTGGTATATGTGTGTCATAGAATAAAAAAGAAATTAGACCTCTACATGTAATAGCATGGCCATGGTGGGGTTGCAGGCTGCCCAGAAGTGGGAGTCCTTCCGAGTAACCTGTCCGCCCTAGTAACCCTGATTAACCCCATCTGTCAGATCATGGGCAAGCTACTTCAAGGGTATCGTATGTATCTTATTTGTTGTTTATCTTATAGAACACAATGAGATCACTATGGAGACCCCTTTATTATAATGCCACTCCACCATACTGCCCCTCCACCATAATGCCCCTTCACCATAATGTCCCTCCAACATACTGCCCCTTCACCATACTGCCCCCCCCCCCATACTGCCTCTCTACAATACTCTCTGTGTACCATACTGCAACCATACTGCCCATCTACCGTACCGCCCCTCACCCTACGTTCCCTCAACCACCATACTGTCCCTCCACCACACTGCCTCTCTACCATAGTGCCCCTCCACCATACTGCCCTCCACCATATGGCCTTCCACCGTACTATACACCTGTGCCTTAAAATACTCTAAATACCAACCTCTGCTGTCCAAGTGGTAGTTGAGGTGTACCACCATACTGTGCCGGTATGGTGCCATACCACCATACTTTGAAAACTCAATCTCGTAAAATGCGTAAATAAATCATAAATAATCAGTATTAGAGCACAAAAAGTAGACAGAAAATTAATAAATACCACCATACTTTGAAAACTCAATATCGTAGAATGCGTAAATAAATCATAAATAATCAGTATCAGAACACAAAAAGTAGACAGAAAATTAATAAATAATTTTATGAGACTAATATTGCGAAGACATAATTTTCTAAGAGTTTGAATTTTATTTACGAAATTGTGGCTATGAATATTGCGGTACACATTCATAGCAGAAAGTGACTTACGCCCAACCAGGCGACTTTGTTTATCACTTCGACATCGACGTATTTTGGTGAGTTTTTAAGTATTTAGAGGTATTTAGAGGTGTATAGTACAAGTGAAACTTGTTAACCTAATTGGGACGGCTTATTGTACCTTGTTACTATCGGTAAAATTATCGCATTCACTCTGCGAGCGCATGCGATAATCTTACTGATAGTAACGCGGTACGATATGCCGTCCCAATTAGGTTAACTAGTTTCCCTTAGATACTGCCCCTCTAAAATACAGTCCCTCAAACATACTGCCCCTCCACCACACTGCCCCTCCACAATAATGCCCCTTTACAATACTGTCCCTTTACCATACTGGCCCTCCACCACACTGCCATACTGTCCCTCTACCGTACTACCTCTCCACAATACTGTCACTCCCGAATACTGCCCATCCACAATTCTGTCCCTCTACCATACTGCCCCCCCCCCCCACCACACTACCAATCCCAAATACTGCCCTTCCACCATACTGCTCCTCTACAATACTGTCCCTCTACCATACTGCCCCTCCACCACACTGCCCCTCCACCACACTGCCCCTTTACCATTATATCCCTTTATCATACTGTCCTTCTACCATACTGCCCCTCCACCATACTGCCACTCCCTAATACTGCCCCTCCACAATACTGTCCCTCTACCATACTGCCCCTCCACCACACTGCCAATCCCAAATGCCAATGTCCTGCTCCTCATGCATACTGCCCCTCACCCATACTGCCTCTCAACCATACTACTCCTCACCCATACTTTTCTCCAACTACCATACTGCCTTCCAGCAATACTGTCTCTCAGCCATACTGCCCTTACACTATACTCCTCCTATATCATACTCCCGCTTAATCATACTCCCCTTAATCCATACTGCATCTCTACCATGCTGTCCTTGATCCATACTGCCCTTAGACCATACTGCCCCTCAATCTTACTGCCCTGAACTATACTGGCCCTAAACTATGGTGCCCCTCATAGGGGTACTATGGTGAGGAACAGTGTGATTTAGGGGCAATATTGTTGAGGGGCAGTGTGGTCGAGGTATACTATACGGAAACGGGCTTACTGTCTTTGTACATCAAAAATATGCGGGAAAATTATTGATCAGACACATCCCGATGCCGAAGGCAGAGGAATGTATCTGATTAATAATTTTACCAAGCATTTTGACATACTAAGACAGTAAGCCCATTTTCGTATAATTATATACCTAAAAATGGCGAAATTTTGGCTAGTCATGTGACCACATACCCCGTACGTCACAGTGTGACGTACGGCTATACATACGTCATGGGTAGCAGCGGGCAGTATGTGTGGGTCATTCAGCCATAGGTATATAATAAATAATATGGTGAGGAGCAGTATGGTGGAGGGGCAGTATGGTTCAAGGGCAGTATGGTTAAGGGGCAGTATCATTTAAAGGCAGTATGGTGGAGGGGCAGGATGGTAGAGGGGCAGTATGGTAGATGGGCAGTATGGTAGATGGGTAATATGATTCAGGAGCAATTTTTGAGAGAGGCAGTATGGTTAAGGGACAGTATGGTGAGGAGCAGCAGTCAAGGGGTGGTATGGATGAGAAGCAGGGTGGTATGGATGAGGAGCAGTATGGTTGAACATCAGAATGTTTGAGGGGCAGCATGGTTCAGGGGCAGTATGGTCCAGGGGCAGCATAGCTTAGGGATAGTATAGTGGGGAGCAGTATGGCTTGATACAATTTGATTCAGGGGTAGTATTGTGGATGAGCAGTAAAGCTGAGACTTTGAGGTGCAGTAAGATGGTATTCTCATGAGCTATGCTCAGGGGGAGTCATTGCCACCTCCGGTGTCCCCCTCTACCGCGCCTCCCGGGCGCCCCTCCTGCCCCCTTGCGGCTTTCTCACCCACCACGCGGTCACGTGGTACAGCCCGGTCCGTACCCCGGCCTCACTTCTCCTTCAACCTCCCTACAGTACGCACGTACTATACTACTTTTTCGTATATCTTGGCCACGTGCTTGCAGCCTCATACTCCACAAATATAGGCCAGCACACCATTTACACGATTAAGTATATCTACGAGTAAAGGAGAATGGGACCAACAACGAGAAATACCCCCGTGCCCAGCACCTCGAGGGCACCGGAGGTAGCTGCTCAAGTACAGTCTGAAGGAACGCCAAACGACCAGATCGAATCCGTCTCGGAGCGAGGATCAACGGTCAAGACGTCACGTATGACGGCACTGGAGGCCAAGATGGACACCATGATGGCGATATTAGCAGCGATGTCCAGACAACGGTCGCCCAGCCGGGCCTCGCACCACCCGCCGACCGTGTGTGAAGCACGGACCCCGGCAGAAGATCGGACACGGGAGTGGGCCGAGGACCAGGCCTCGCGCCTCCCCGCACCCAGAGCTCTGCGTGACCGTTACCTCCCGGAGGACCACCTGCAGCGGGAGATGGACCGAGAGGCGATGCGCCACGACCGCACGGCCGGTAAGACCCCTTCAGACTTTCAATCTAAAGGTATATCGAAGCCGTATATGTATGTTGAGCGCGAGGGTCTGTACACACTCGCGCAGAGACTCGAGGTCAGAGGCACGCTCGGACCAATGGAATACGTTAGTGCCTTCCTCGTGATGATGGCCCCGTCATATTTTACTTATCATAATTGACTTATATTCTACCTGTCAATTATCATATACTTACCTTCATATTATCTTATCATTAATATGCTCGTCCAGTAAGGTCGACATAATTTTATTTCTCTTATTGCATAAAATTAAATAAAATTTTATTCTCCCAAGCCACTGCTTGTCTACTTTCATCCGGGGGTAGGGTAATGAGAGCCAATATGGTGAGAGGCAGTATGGCGAAGGGCAATATGATTCAATAGGCCTGTATGAAAAATGTCTGCCCGAGTAATCCTTCCAGCCTATATAAGCACAAATAAGCCTGGGTAGTAAATAACCCCCTCAAAATACTCCTAAGATTACATACAAAGTGATAATATACATATTTATATAGAACGTCCTGACCATGCTGTCCAAGTCACAGAACGAGATGCTAATTTACGGTATGTACGGACCGAGGCGTTCATGCAGAGTTCCGTACAAATGGTGTATTAGCATCAAGTTCTGTGACTTGTACAAGCATGGTTGGACGTTATATATTTACTATATACCCGAAATTAAAAAAAAAAATCAATTAAATTTTTCTTAATAACCAAAATTTTGATAAATGTGTATGGGTAGGTAGTCCGTATTTTGGTGTACGGACCACTGGTCCATACAGTATTTTTACGTCATATACCAAAACGGTACGTATTTACAGTATATACGGCATGGGTATATAGTAAAACATCATGCAAACACATGGAAAGAATACTGTAAAAGCCCTCACATTTTCCCTTTTTTGTCCACCTATTATGTAGGAAAACTGAATAGCATGTTACTATATACCCATTACGTATATACTGTAAATACGCACTGTTTTGGCAAATACTGTACAGACCACCGGTCCGTACACTAAAATATGGACCACCTATCCATACACATTTATTAAAATTTTGGTTGTTAAGAAAAATGAAATTGATTTTTTTTTAAATTTCGGGTATATAGTAAATATATAATGTCCAACCATGCTTGTACAAGTCACAGAACTCGATGCTAATTTACCGTTTGTACGGAACTCTGCATAAATGCCTCGGTCCGTATAAACGGTAAATTAGTATCTTGTTCTGTGACTTGTACAGCATGGTCAGGACGTTCTATATAAGTACCAACTCCTGGTTGGATCTAGGCTGTTTGAAAAGTAAGCTAAATTTTTGTGCATGAAAATTAATGTAAAATTTGAGGTGATTTTCTTTGGGTTTCCCTTCATTATGTAAAGAAAATTGCCTTATATATACCCCAAACTACCTAAATCATTGGCAGTGTATGTTTTCCCAATAAAAACTGCCAAAAACTCAATAGCAACCACTATTTTTGTTTAAAAAAGCCCTAATCCAAGAAAACCCATCCTCGGTTACTCAGTCGGACACATTTGAGGGTCACTCACATTTGGATGGTTATCATGGCAACCGTTTTCATATTTGGAAATTTTATAGTCCGACCCATATATATTTACCATAAAAATAATTGTATGTCTACTCCAAACTTTTCCAAAAACACCCCTTCAGGGCCCGTGCACAGTTTTGGTGAGAATAGACCGACACATCCTATGATGTAACACACTGATACACCTCAAATACAAAGGTAGTAGGTGTGGTTAAATGGAAGTGCATGCAACCTCTGTGCACCTATTAAGACCTTTGGCTGCAGGCTATGATAACGCAACGTCCGCACTATAGCACGGAGGTATACATTATTGTGGGTCTTCATACATTTCATATGGCAATCTGAGACGCACCATATTACTTATCCTCTAGGCTCATTTACTCTGTATTGTTTCTTTTGATGACACCAGGAGCTGTTTACCGGTAGAGGAATCATTTATTATTCAATATATTTATGTAATGCCCAGGGCCCCGCTAAGTAGTAACATTAGAGGAAAGTCTGTTTCGGTGAAAGAAAGTCAAAGCACGAGGAATGGTAATTTGACTTTCTTTTACCGGGACATGGTTTCCTTATTATATACCATAACACACTGATAGATATGATATGCATAAATATATTTGTACACATATGACATGTAGCAATGGTTCATGATCCCCACCTCTGGTGCTGGAGTCTTCCTTTGTCGCTGCTCTAAAAGGTCAACAGATAGCTAGTTACAGTGGAATCTGGCTAAATGAGATTGTATCTGCTATGAGAGAAGGAAATCCATATTACCATTCTGAATTTATAGGAATCCAATATACTGGCTTAATATAGGGGCATACGAATATAAATCATAACAATTTAAACACATCTTTGATATATCTTACATACAGTTTAATGCGACAATTCTACGTTTTCAACATACATTTTAGACCTGATGAAGGCAGACATTTGCTAAGACGTTGGTTCTTATCGTAAAACTAGATGAGGTTTAATCTTGTCCACCGTATTCCACGACTGGAGTTTGGCAAAGTGACTTCATGAGGCGAAGCCGAGTGAAGTCCGGAGCCAAAACTTCAGGAGTGGAATGCAGTGGCCAAGATTAAAACGAATCAGGTTTTGATTTTATCCTACCCTATCTCCTCGATTTGGGAATATTATCGTAAAACGAATCAGGTTTTGATTTTATCCTACCCTATCTCCTCGATTTTGGAATATTACGTGATAACAATGCTGTATGCCACTAGTGGCATATAAAACTCTGTATGCCAGTCAGCGTGGCATACGGAAACCCAATGTTAAACCTATGGGATTTTATATTAGGGGTAGGATAATACATGATACCAATGCTGTACGCCACTAGTGGCATATAAAACTATGTATGCCAGTCAGCGTGGCATACGGAAACCCAATGTTAAGCCTATGGGATTTTATATTAAGGGTAGGATAATATTAAATACTGTGATAAACCTGATCAGGAACAAAAGCTTAATCAACTGAAAAACGGTGTGTGCTTTCCATTGCTGATATAAATATCCACTTGTGGTTGTTCTGTGATAAAATTTATTAACTCAAATTCATATTTGATTCGTATCGAGGAGGCTAGAGGAGAAATATATTAAATTAGATCAAATCACGACAATTAGAGAAGTACATCAATAGTAGCTACGGTGACTTAGGTCTGGGTCAAGTAGAGTTCAACAAACGGAGTTCTATAAGACTGAAACCTCCTTTTCTGTGTAGGGGGTGGGGCTCTTATATACGAAACAAAATTGAGGTACTGAGGTGCGCATCAATGCTATTCAATATCGAGTAGTCTAGTTTTCATAGCAAAGTAAATTGAAATATGACCAACTTGTATCTTACATAATAACAGATATGGTGTATTCATTTCCATAACATATCGCCCTTGGACAAGTGTTAGTACTATGCGATTACTATCAATGGTTTATGCATCATCAAAATAGAAGTATCCTCCAGTTTTTACTTTCATTTACCATCCTTCATCTCGCTTGGTTAGCGATAAAAGCTATTGAATCAAATAATCACCTGAGGATATCTGAAAGGTATTTCAACCTCCCACGGAAAACCTAAATATTGCCCTTTTAGATGGCATTATAAACAGCGAACATAACACTGTAATGAACATCCATTTACGTACTACATAAGGTAAATCTGAGGGATTGGTAATTACTTGGGACCCACCATAGTACAAACATACAGCTTTAGGGAATAAGGGAGAAAGTGTGATGGGGCACTAAGTGGGAATATGTTTGGTGAAGTTACCACAAACCATAAGTGAGTCAGGATCTGTTTGACAGTTTTTAATGTAATCCTTCGTAATACATTCAGTTCATCAATTGTTTGGTTCTTGTTTGATGAATAGCACCTTCTGTCTACTAGTTTCGGCCTTCTGGCCTTCTTCAGGGCTAATGGCTAACTGACTGAGAATCTCTAGAGCTATCCCTTATATACCCTCTTGCATATACTATTATGGGATAGAAAATTAAAAAGTATTAGGATGCATCTTGGGAGATGCAGATAGTGGCGACATTATCTCCCTGGTGGTTGTTTAGAGATTATTGACAGGAATATCATGTTGGTTCATGCCTTATGTATAGTAAGTTAAACCGGTATAAAAATGGCTTTGTAGACTGCTGTGGTTGGTAACTAGTTAAGAAAATATACATATATATATACACTATTATTATGAATCTTAAATTTGTCTCAGGCTAATTCATGGTTATGTCTTTGGAGTGTGTTTGGAGATGGTTAAAAATACAGGTAAAGTCAAATACATGAGAGCTGTACGACAGGTAAGGATAAACAGGGTTATACAAGAGTGATTGATCTGATTTGGTTGTTGGATAATTAAATGACAATTTTGCTTTATGAAATGTAGCAGCGCTTATTGGACCTTCCGGAGATTGCTAAAGTCATTAGATAGGCACGGGTCTAGAGTACGGAGAATTTCTTTTAAGTGGGAATATTTATCCTTATCGTGACTGCAATATCGACTACAATGTATTTTCATATCAGATGGGGATGTATTTCAACTTTAAAAATAAGATTTCCAATGCTAAAGGGAAGAATGAGGAAAATGCAAGTCTAATCTAATCTTTTATTACATATCACAATATGGAAAGCATTACGTCGTAACCAATGAAGCACCAACTGATATTGTGATTACTATGTACTATTTTGCACTTCATTATTACAATAAAGACTTCTTTACCAAGGGACGCCTGAAAATGAGGATGGACTGCACTGCACAGTTCTCCACACATGAATTCGGTATCTCAAGGCGACATTGTTACGTATTTTCCATTCACATTCTAGAATGGACAAGTGATTTACCAATTGCTGCCAACCACAAATCAAATAATATATCTGATTGGAAATAGTTATATCTTTCTGATAAACACAGTTATAGAGAAAACATCCTGTTTTTTTCTTTCACCGTATTCTCCTTTTGTGATATTTGATAAATTACATTTCAATACATTAATGATTGGTTGGTAAATGTTAAGAATATGGTTGGCTATATATATATATATATATATATATATATTTATCATCCACTTAATACAAAGTGTCCGGCGTATACTGATGTGGTGTATGCTCCGGGTTGCGATAAAGCGAGTATACGGATAAACAGTGCCTGAAGCGTCACTTTGATCATTCAGGATAAGTGGTACAAAGGTGGATAGTGAATAAGATATAAACTGGTTTAAGACAAAAACGGTGGTATACTCCAAAGGTTGACTCTATGCAATATCCTCGCATTCACCCGGATATTACTAGGCGCCAACCCCTCGAAACATACACCCGATTGTATCTGAAACCAGTCAATATTGTCTATGTATAACCAATGGAAAGTACATATATATAATCCCATTTTGGTAATAAATCATGAAATTAACAACAAAAATAAAATATCCACAAATATATGTCGAGGAACCAAGTGGTGTTCTCACCCCATGAAGTTAACAAACTAAATTCAGATATACATACAGGTGGAAACTTCACCATTAGATTAGATAGAGAAATACATAATCATGATCTTAGAATATCATGTGGCTTTAATGGGTTGGTATGAGAGACGAGAAGAAACTGATTTTGACCAATACATATCATATATCTAACTCTTACGCTTCACGAGAGTATTCATACCGAAGTTAAGATTTTAAAAAGCAACAAAATGTTCTGATAATAACCGTTCCCAATTAAGTCTTTTGATCTTAGTATCTAACATATTGTTCACCAGGCCACTCAACAAAATGTAACGGTACAGTTCAATGTATCAATATGTACATAATCAGTATTATCTCTAATGCGGACGGAAACTGTTTCTAATCTCTAAATTTGTCCCCTTTTTTTACCATGGACCGACGGACTAGATATTTAGGGGTTATCACCTTTAACAACCTTTAACAATCACATATCAGTATAGCATACAACCAATACACAAGAAATGTGTAAATATTATGTTGCGCTTTTATTAACTAGGTTTTCTATGGCGGCTTCGTATTAGGTGGATCATAAAAATCCGCGCACGTAATTTTGATAGTTATTTACCCCTGCTCTCTATATAGTATATATTGTGTACGGTAACATGTGCCGTACACATTTATACAGCACACGTTGATACATCAGCTGAGTGAAAACATTCAGTAACACATGGGTTCAAAATCAGCGCATGATAAAATATTATGGGGAAACATGGTTACTGAGCCCATAGCAATAGTAGTTCGGGGTCTTTCTTCCTTGACGCCCGATGCTGTAGGCGAAGGGCCATAATTAAAGGATGAAAGACCGAGAACACCATCGCTATGGGCTCAGTAACTACGTTTCGCTATTATCATAAACCTGAAAATCATTATTAAAAGGAAAAACCACCATTTTGATTAGGTACATGCTAGCGGTCATTCCCTACGGCCATATGGCGCGAAATGTATTGGTACTGCACCCCAGCAGCGGGTAGTACTTCATAGATGTCCGATCACAGGTATACGATAATATCAATTTCGGGTGCATAATTAATATAGAACAACACACCTTTTTTCTGCATTGGGTACCAATACCCCCATCCCCAACCCAGCCGGGACTACAGCGTACCAAAGAGGAAATTGATTTACACATTGTCGTACATAATACAAGACTCAATGTGGTTGCCTTTATTCATGGAACTCGGCCTAACAACCTTGTTCCGTAAATAAATATCAACTTCATCTTGTTGAGTATCATATGTGACCATGGTATGGTTGTTCTATAGGAATACTACTCCGCATTATCATGCCACTAATATATACAGTCTGCAAGTGCATTCCACAGGAGAATGTGTATCAAAAGTATTCCTATTACAGTAGTGTAGTGGGGCATGCACGATTAGGAAGATTCTAGCTGGCATTTAAGATGGCTGTACACTAATAGAGCCCAAACCAAGATTGAATTCCATGTAGTGGGTTACGGCCTAATTTAATGCAAAATCAAAGAAAAGGTGACGTCCAGTGGCTGCGACAGAATTTTAAACAAGATGGCGAGAGCAGACATGTCAAAGGCTCCCTGAAGCACCTGGTGCCACTGTGCTGTCATGTAGTCTTAATGTGCATGGACCTGAACTACATTGTCGAGAATGATACAAGGTAATTACCGCCTACTTCAACTCCTAAGTTCTAAAACGCGGGCGCTTATCGCAAGACGTGAGAGAACTGTCCTGATTTTACGACATATTGCCCTGGTTGAGGACCAATTATTTTCCAATTCTGTCCTAATGATGGAGTATGGCAGTGGTTAATTCAACACCATCACACATAACATCACCGACGACTAGAATCTGTCACCGTTGACAAAGATAGTCTGCCTCATCTTGTCACCACGACTCGATGTCTATCTCATTACTCTGACAACTTTGAAGTAATCCTAGTCACTAGGAGAAGTCCGAACATACTCGGATAACTGACAAATATATCTAATTAAACATGTGCAACTAAACACGCCGCTATATTCATGGTGGGAAACAGTCTTCAAATAGCCGCAATGTTCAATAATGTTTAGCGACAAATGTCTTGTACATATGAGGACACGTGATGGACTGGATTTTGAAGTTCCTCTACATTTAAATAAGGCTGAAGTCATTTTTCAGTGTCTCTTTCGCCAGAGAGTAAAGTGCTGGATTATTTTTCATTGTCGTAATAAAGGTGCATAATTCATGATCAGCATGCATGAAACTTTTTTTACAAACTTCCCTTTATCGTTATCCTTATAAAAAAAAAAGGCATTTGGAGAATTTCCTTTTTTACCTGTATGAACGAAATCTGAGTTCATCTTAAATGATGAGATTCCACTATACAACATCAAGATATTCTTGTTTGACAATGAATGAATAGAGAGAACTTAACCATTTCAGTCCTGAGAATGCCTGGAGACATTCTCCTGGCGGATCCTGAAGATGCCTTCAGGCATTTCTTTTGGTGATCTAGAAATAATGTATAGTTTCATGTCTATAGCAAACGATATTATCATTCCAATTGACTGTGGGATAGAATACTGAAACCAAGGAAACCAAGAATACAATGATGATGTTTGCTAGGTGCACATGGCATTATATAGTCGTTAGCATATAGCTGAAGGCTTCTAGCAGTTCGCTAAGTCTTGTGCATGATGCAACTGCTAAGGTGCAGGACTGACTGACTTAAATGAAATACAACAGCAGACTTGGATCACTAATCGCTGAGATATCTCTGAAGCCCTTTGGAGGTATACAGAATAAATAAATTTAAAGATGTGTTTTCCAACTATCTGACTTGCAACCATTCGTAAGGAAGATGATATTATCTCTACATTAAAATGTGTAATAAGATTTCCTTTTGTTATATTTAGGTTGATTTTGGTGTCGGTAAATTGTCATTTCGTAGTTTCACACACTCCATGCGTTACGGAGGATATTGGCGAACTCCTGATCTTCATCCAGGCCCAGGCTGATACCTTCATAATACTCCTCAAACTCCGAGTAACTCACATGGTCCCGAGTAGCCCCACAGGAGAAGGCGGATAGGAAACTCGTCGTCACTTCCTCCTCATCCAGCTCGCCTGAAACAGTCGCAGCCAAATCAGACAAAGTTGAGGAGGGTGAGGTATTTAAGGGGAGAGAGGTGAGAATGGTGAGGTGAGATGAGGAGGGTGAGGTGTGGAACGTGAGGTGAAGAGGGTGAGGTGAGGAGGGTAAGGTATGGAGGGTGAGGCGAGGGGTGAGGTGAGGGGTGAGGTGTGGAGGGTGAGGTGAGGAGGGTGAGGTGAGGAGGGTGAGGTGAGGAGGGTGAGGTGAGGAGGGTGAAGTGAGGAGGGTGAGGTGAGGAGGGTGAGGTGTGGAGGGTGAGGTGAGGAGGGTGAGGTGAGGGGTGAGGTGAGGGGTGAGGTGTGGAGGGTGAGGTGAGGAGGGTGAGGTGAGGAGGGTGAGGTGAGGAGGGTGAAGTGAGGAGGGTGAGGTGAGGAGGGTGAGGTGAGGAGGGTGAGGTGAGGAGGGTGAGGTGTGGAGGGTGAGGTGAGGAGGGTGAGGTGAGGAGGGTGAGGTGAGGAGGGTGAGGTGAGGAGGGTGAGGTGAGGAGGGTGAGGTGAGGAGGGTGAGGTGAGGTGAGGAGGGTGAGGTGAGGGGGTGAGGTGAGGGGGTGAGGTGAAGGGGGTGAGGTGAAGAGGGTGAGGTGAGGTGAGGAGGGTGTGGTGAGGTGTGGAGGGTGAGGTGAGGAGGGTGAGGAGTGTGAGGTGAGGAGGGTGAGGTGAGGGGGTGAGGTGTGGAGGGTGAGGTGAGGAGGGTGAGGTGTGGAGGGTAAGGTGAGGAGGGTGAGGTGAGGGGTGAGGTGAGGAGGGTGAGGTGTGGAGGGTGAGGTGAGGAGGGTGAGGTGAAGAGGGTGAGGTGAGGAGGATGAAGTGAGGAGGGTGAGGTGAGGAGGGTGAGGTGAGGAGGGTGAGGTGTGGAGGGTGAGGTGAGGAGGGTGAGGTGAGGAGGGTGAGGTGAGGAGGATGAAGTGAGGAGGGTGAGGTGAGGTGAGGAGGGTGAGGTGAGGAACGTGAGGTGAAGAGGGTGAGGTGAGGTGAGGAGGGTGAGGTGAGGGGGTGAGGTGAGGGGGTGAGGTGAAGGGGGTGAGGTGAAGAGGGTGAGGTGAGGTGAGGAGGGTGTGGTGAGGTGTGGAGGGTGAGGTGAGGAGGGTGAGGAGTGTGAGGTGAGGAGGGTGAGGTGTGGAGGGTGAGGTGAGGAGGGTGAGGTGAGGAGGGTGAGGGGAGGTGGGTGAGGTGAGGAGTGTGAGGTGAGGAAGGTGAGGTAAGGAGGGTAAGGTATGGAGGGTGAGGTGAGGAGGGTGAGGTGAGGAGGGTGAGGCGAGGGGGGGGGAGAGGTGAGGAGGGAGAGGTGAGGAGGGTGAGGTGAGGTGAGGAGGGTGAGGTGAGGAACGTGAGGTGAAGAGGGTGAGGTGAGGAGGGAGAGGTGAGGAGGATGAGGTGAGGTGAGGAGGGTGAGGTGAGGAGGGAGAGGTGAGGAGGGTGAGGTGAGGAGGTGAGGTGAGGAGGGTGAGGTCAGGGGGTGAGGAGGGTGAGGTGAGGAGGGTGAGGTGAGGAGGGAGAGGTGAGGAGGGTGAGGTGAGGAGGTGAGGTGAGGAGGGTGAGGTCAGGGGGTGAGGAGGGTGAGGTGAAGAGGGTGAGGTGAGGAGGGTGAGGGGAGGTGGGTGAGGTGAGGAGTGTGAGGTGAGGAGGGTGAGGTGAGTAGGGTGAGGTGAAGAGGGTGAGGTGTGGAGGGTGAGGTGAGGTTGGAGAGGTGAGGAGGGTGAGGAGGGTGAGGTGAGTAGGGTGAGGTGAGGAGGGTGAGGTGAGGAGGGTGAGGTGAGGGGGTGAGGGGGTGAGGTGAGGAGGGCGAGGGGAGGTGGGTGAGGTGAGGAGGGTGGGGTGAGTAGGGTGAGGTGAGGGGGTGAGGGGGTGAGGTGAGGAGGGTGAGGTGAGGGGTGTTGAGTTGAGGGTGAGGGGTGAAGAGGCTAAAGATGAAAGGTCGTCAAAACAAATGGGTACGGAGGTCACTGGAGTGCATCTATCAAAAATCAAAACAGCATAACCTCCCGTGTAAGAAAGTGTGTTGGTATGGTAAAAATGGGGACTGATGTGGCCATATCTCTATACACATAATATTAAAAATCAAAACGGGATTCATTATTATAATGAACACCTCTTAATAGTTACATTACTAAGACTCATATTTAAATCAGCCATTACACGTTTGATGGTCGATTCAGTAGTAAGTGTATTGATGTGTACGAACGATGAAAACCCCGCCGTGCTCCCCATACCGCCCCTCATTACCCCTACAGAGAAATATTCCTGCAATTCACAGGGAAAATGCCAAAAAGCCACGGGTCGGATGTTGATCTGGTACGTGCCACAAAGTCTCATGCGGGACGAGAAATCACGAGACCTTTACCGCAATTGTTGTTCTCGTAGGTTTTTCAATGTTGTCTAAGTCGGCCATTACGGTATTCATACTTCATCCCTGGGTGGCATGCTATTCACATTCTTAGGTAGTGGGACATACATAAAGTATGTACATGTATACATTCACGGCGGGAAGCGGATAGGGCCAATATTTTGGAAATTTTGCGCACATCCCTTCTTTTGGAATCAGAACAAATTTATCCCTAAGACCGAGAAAACGTAGAAAATATGTTGGTGTCAGCCAGAGCATGGGACTGAGGGTCTGTGGGATAGGATGAGACTTAATTAATATTATATCCGTTATACACAAGGAAAGGGAATTGTATGCGGAGAGTGAAAACGTGGATTTTCGTGGAAAGCTGCCATTTCTGTGTATGATTTCACTTCTGAAAGGGTGAAACCTTTATTGCAGAGATAAACAGAATTTCTGTACACAAAAACACCCTCCCACGTCAACAATTTTTGTCGGGGCTTTGCCAACCGTAGACCAATGCTGCTTTGGTCTGCAACGTTCTTCATTTCCCGTCAAAGGGAAGTCCAGCAGCGGAAGGTGGTCTCTGCAGTGACGTCACACGACAACAACGTCACTCTTCATTCGTTTTGTTTTGACACAGGGGCCGGGTAAATTCAGACAGAGAAAACACCTCGCTCTGTGATGACAGAGGAAAATCGAGCTAAAAGCCAGAATGCGGAAATTACCCCTGATGTTGTAATGACGTCATAGGACTTTTGCTCTAGATATTGGACATTGGCAATGGAAGCAGCAAAAGCATCTGAGAAAGATGTTAAGAAGTTGTTTTGGTATATTTCTTTCGATTTCTTTTTTGATACCTCCTTAATCCCCAATGTTCTCTGACAAGGTGAACCAACTCATGTGTTTGTCGAAGAACCCTATGATTTGAAGAATGAAGGACCCTATGATTCGAAGAATGACTTTCGCGCCATTCTGTCTCATGCAATAGACCAATGCAAATGAAGCTAGGTCATCACGTAGTGATGTGGACCAATGGGTTGGTTGGTTGGTTTGATTTAACGTCCAGTTAACCATTAGAGGTTCTCACCAGACTTACTCAAGGTTCTTTTACACCACATGGGTGGTGATCGAATCTATGTAATGAATTCAGATAGAAATCTCACCCCTACACATTTACCGAGGTGAGAGTTCTTTTAGTTCCCACACCACATAGACATGGTATGAGAACGATTGGCGTTTGCTATAGCTGTAAATCTACCACTACTGGGAATGAAGGAGAAGAGTGGCTGCAGTGGGACTCGAACCCACAAGACCAATGGGTGCCAAGATTTGTTCTTTCAGGCATATATTAAGCAGGCAGTGTACATCAATTTTGTATATTTTATTGTATTGTTAGATATCGCGTCATTTTTCGCTGAGGTCTCCCATTCATGAAACATTCTGTTAATGTTATCAACCTACCTGAGATAACCTTTGGATGTTTATGTGCCTTATAGAACTTTGCCAATTCTGAAATGTGGACTATCCCCTTCCGCGTGGTGTCAACCTTGGTAAAAGCCTGCGGAAATCAAAATAAAGATTAGATTATGACAGGCTTTGATTCCAAAACACAATGCTCCAATTTTGTATTTGTAGTTTGACAATTTTAACATTAGGGTCATCCGTGGAGTCCGTCGTTCGATAAATGTTTAGTGCTATCTCTGACTTGTCAATACTATATCAATCATAAATAGTGTACGGATTTTGATAAATCATAATGGAAGACCTCTTAAATAGTTAAATACTTCAAATTCCATGTTTTTACCTTGCGAACCAATTCCTTCCTGTTCTCGGGCATTTCTCCAAAGAAGCCTCTCATGAACTCTCCGTAATCGAGGTACCCGCTGTTATCAGAGTCAAGTAGGCACCACAGGTCATCAAATTCCTTCAAGGAAAAAAACACTCACTCATTAATCTTGATGTACGGTATAAATATGCACTTTTATAGACAAGGGCAAAACAATAACAGAAAGTGACAATGTGGCAAACCGCAGTTAGCTTATTTGTATAATATAGTCGTTGATAAATTATATACATGTAACTCATTTATAGCGAGTTATATATAGATGTTTAAAGAAAATTGAAATACCTCAATATTCTTACATTTTCTTTGCCAGTAGACCTGTATATATACGCATAAATATATAGACACGCATGGCTATATATGCATCACTATCATAATATATTATATACAGCTCTATGTTCATAAATACACATATCTACATTTCTCTTTGGACCAGTGAGACAGGACCTCCTCAGGGGCCATCCAATTAGTAAATACGCAAAATCTTGACCCCTCCCCCTCCCACACACACACCGCCCTCGCCATCTTGTACGTAATAGATTAAAAGATGGTAGAAAGCCCGTCCAGCTCTTAACTCCCCGTGAAAAATGGATGTTTACCCCGAATCATGACAGTTGTATTTTTATTCCATACTGGTCGACGTTTCGGCGGGTCAGCGCCTTCCTCAGGACATGAATAGTCATATTTCCCAAAAAGGAACGCCTTATATACCAAAAGTGGGGTCACCAAAACGGGATGACCCTAATAAGATTACGATTTGGCATGGTGCGGTGGTCCCATTGCGGTGATCGCAGTTTGGTATAATTGAATGCTGTAATAGGGTCATCGGAAATATTTATAATATTAAGCAATAGATTAAAGAAGGCAGAATTTCTGAAATTTTGGATAACCTCACCCCCGGCACTGCATAAGCACTTTATGGATGGCCCCTTATTCAAAGATTGAGCAGCAGAGTGTTCGACACGATTGTACGACACGAGTGTACGACACGAGTGTACGACACGATTGTACGACACGAGTGTACGACACGAGTGTACGACACGAGTGTACGACACGAGTGTACGACACGAGTGTACGACACGAGTGTACGACACGAGTGTACGACACGAGTGTACGACACGAGTGTACGACACGAGTGTACGATACGAGTGTACGACATGAGTGACTCACGTCCTGGCTGACGGTCACGTGATACTCAAGGAGTGCCTTCTCCAGCTCGAACTTGTTGAGTTGACCGTCTCCGGAGCTGTCGTGGTGACGGAACATACGCCCGATCCCCGTCAGCACCTTCACTCCGCGACGCCGCAGCTGTTTGCGTGTCGCACCTGGAATGCCACATACATACCTAATTTAGCAGACTCCACGTCTCGTTTATATTTGTCCTTCAACATGGGTAACACATATATGCTCTCAGAGATTGTATTTTAGATAGGGTGGGATGGCAGAGAGGCGAGGTGGAGACAGGGAGGCAGGCAGCGGGAAAGGAAAGGAGGAGGGCAGAGAGACAGGGAGGGGACGGCAGGAAGGCAGTGAACGAAGGACAGATAGACAGGGAGGGGAACAGAGAAGGAGGCAGGAGGGCAGGGAGACAGGAAGGGAGGCAGGGAAGGAGGGAAGACAGGCAGGAACGAAAGGAGGGCAGACAGACAGCAAGGGAAGGAGGGAGACAGGGAAGGTAGGCAGAAAGCAATAGAGAGTCATATAGTTCAATGTAGTTCTCCACGAATTTATATCTTTAAAACGACCAGTACACTCTATCTAAAGTCAAGATGAATCACGACTTCTCATGCTACAAGAGCATCTTCGATTTGATTCGAATTGATTAGATTTAGTGTATAGCCGTAGAAACTATAAATTCACTACACACGTAAGAAGGGATCAGTATTATGAATTGCAAATCATATGAAATTGTCTCCACCGGTTTTGATGAGAACAAACATCATTTGTTCACAACCAGAGCTGAGGTGAATTTAGTGAGTGAACTTAATTAACTACACTCTGCTAGATTTTCAGTCTGATTTTGGAACTGTTCTCTGTTCCTGAAATACTGATCTCATATCCCTATGATTAACAAGGAGCAGATTATCCATACGATGGATACGCGCAGTTTACGTTTTAATGTAGGTTTTGTGTGGTAAACTCTACTTACTAAAAACCCCACAAAAACCTCTCCTTGCCTGTATCATTGCAAGAGACTACCCAATTTCTTGTACCCCCCAAGCTACCCAACCCGTTCTCCCTAAAGTGGTGATATAGCGAGATTAGGCACGATTTGGTTGTCTTACTAAATCTGGCTAGGTCTTGAATAATCGCATGCATATTTGCCGCGATGTGTCTTGAGGTATCGTGGTGGTGGAACACCAAAATAGACATATGACATCGCGCGCCAAGTTTGGCGACAGCGGAGGTTCGATACATCGCGACAATGTAAGACAAGATATATCAAGATATACCACGGCAAATCCATCGTGTTGGTGGAATCAGCCCTTTAGATACGAGGGGGGAGAGGTAGGGGAGAGAGAGGCTATCAGTAGGCGTGTCACTTCTGGAATTACGTAATGATATGGCATCGCTGAAGAGCATCCCATCCTCACTAGGATACATATGCTAAATGCACTCTTTGACTTTGGTGACGACGGGATGTGTGGATATTGATTACACACACAGATTACACCACCCTTCCTCGCCGGTTGGTTTAGGTTGATGGGTACAAGAAATGGTCTCTTGCACCACCCCTTACTACGTAATGCTATATGTCCAAACCCTGACCCAAAGGCAGGAAAAAAAGGGGCTGTGGTGGTGGTAGCGGCAGAGGTTGCGGCAGTGGCAGAGCAAAGGCGGCACCCAGATTATCTGTGTAATTGACACTCTTAGATTACATAAAATCAAATCCCTCATATAGGGAAGGTGCCCCTGCAAGTACACTCTCCAAGCCAATGGAGGGTTAAGCTTAATGAATTTCCGAGCATATGATTAGAAAGTGGGTTCTCATCAGCTGGCAGGGATGTGACATCCGCTATTGCATAACAATTTAGTACGGTGGCAGCACAACACCTGGAGAAGGTGCGGGTGGGGTGAAAGGACGAGGAAGGCATGCACCTCTCAGCAGGAAAGGAAGATTGAAAAGATGTGACATGCAATGCCGCCTCTCCAAAGAGTGCGTTGATTTTGGACCTCCTACAGATGCCTATGCTGAAGCCTACTTTTGATCTAAAATTTCTACAGACTCGAACTCATACTGGTTCAAGATTTCAGTGTTTAGACATCTGACAAACTCTACTCAAGCTATGCAATTAAGGCGAGTATCAGAGATGTGGCTACATCAGACTGAGGGCACGAGGAGCAGGTTGACAGTGTAACCAGATCATCAGGAGACGTGTGTGGGAGCAACTCCCTGTACGTCTGCAGCCTTCCCGCCTCTGAGCCACCAGAGCAGTACAACCTGTTTACGGAATGAGCTGCTCTCCTTCTGAAGGTGTGCAGCTCACACTGTCAGCGACTGTTAGTGACTGTTAATCTGAGACCACACCTTTACTACCGTAAGAACTGACGAATAGTTTCCTCCACAGAGCATTGGATGAAAGGGGTACAGAGGTGCCACTAATGTCTACGAAAACGGTCAGACTCCTGCTTGTTGCTGTTTGGGTAGTTTAACGTCCAATATGGCCTATTAGACTTACTTGGATTTGATGGTGATCGAATCTATGAGATGAATTTAGGTAGAAATCACACCCCTAGACATTTACCAAGGTGAGAGTTCTTTTAGTTCACACACCATATAGACATGGTATAAGAAGGATTGGCCTTTGATATACTACTGCTGGGAGTGAAGGACTGGTTGCTGTGGGACTTGATCCCATAAAGTCCTACAACCTGGGACAACAGTGTCTTAACTAGGCCAGTGCCCCACTGAGCTAACTCATCACCCCCACCCCTGCTTGTATCCATTCCTTATTTCCAATAGGATTGAAATGGAGTGCACCATAGAAAAAGGAAGCAATCCGAAGACTGGTATCTGTGAGGCAAATGAAGAGAAAATATTAGAATAAATGGAGCAAGGTAGTAGACTAGCCACTCTCATCTTCTAAGCTCATACCCACCTTTTAGAATGGTAATGAAACAATGGAGCGGGAGGAAGGAAAACAGCAAAATGGCAAAGAGCAAATGATGACTGGAAGAGGTCACCGTCAATGAAGAATATGTATAGAGGATAAAGGAGAGATCAGCGAGCTCATAAAAACTAAGAATATTAGTATAATAACCTATAGAAGTAAGTAGGTTAGAATCCTATCTATGCGAAAGAGCCTAGATATATGCATTTAAATTGTACCTGTTCTTGACTATTGGTATCCAAACAGATATTTCCTCTCCAATCTTGAAGAAGGATATTCCCTTTTACAGACAGTCAAAATCATTTCCATAATCCCTTATATTATAAAAACTCGGATAAAATGTTAATTACCCATGTATTAGAGTTCAGTCAGATATTAGATGAAAGAACAGAAATGATATCATATTGAAAATATCACTCCAAAGAATCCTAAAGAAGAGAAGAATTACCAAAAATATCACATCAATAAATCTAGACGTGGTTGAATAGGTCTAAACTCGAACGAATGCTACCTTGAAAAAAAAATCATAAAAGTCTGTTAGGTGCACTCTGTCGCGGGATAGGAAATTCACAATGATCACATTATTTTTCAGTGAGGTTTCAATGTCTTACTTTGTACACGTCGGAGCAGTGCCAGGTCATCCTGTTCCTCTTTAGTGACTGGCATGTTCAGTCTCTCCAACACCTCTCGCCTCTGGTGGCGGCTAACTCCCTCCGACCTAGAAAAAGTGAAGAAATTAGGTGAAATTCTTTTGTAGTAAAAATATGGTGCACCTGAGAGGGCAAGGAATCAAACATATACAAAACTACCAAAATTAGACCGACTGACTTATTGGGTCAGTGTGGTGTATATATATATATATTTATACATTTGTTAATCTACAGGAGCAGAGATGGGCAACCTCTGTCAAGATCTGTAAGAGAGATATGAAGGTGGATAGGCAAGAAGGCAGACCGTAGATTGGTCAGAATTTAGATAGTTGGATCAGCAGATGGATAGACAGATGGATAGGTAGTTATATAGAACGTCCTCACCATGCTGTACAAGTCACAGAACAAGATGCTAATTTACTGTTTGTACGGACCGAGGCGTTTAGGCCGAGTTCCGTACAAACCGTAAATCATCATCAAGTTCTGTGACTTGTACAAGCATGGTTGGATGTTATATATTTACTATATACCCGAAATTTAAAAAAAAAATCAATTTCATTTTTCTTAACAACAAAAATTTTGATAAATGTGTATGGGTAGGTAGTCCGCATTGACTACCCGTAGATAGTCTGATAGTGTGAGTGAGTAGGTAAGTAGAGACGTATATATAGAGAGATATATAGGTAGGTAGGTAGGTAGGTAGGTAGGTAGGTAGGTAGGTAGGTAGGTAGGTAGGTGGGTAAGTGGGTGGGTGGGTGGGTGGGTAGGTAGGTAGGTAGGTAGGTAGGTAGGTAGGTAGGTAGGTAGGTAGGTAGGTAGGTAGGTAGGTAAGTGGGTGGGTGGGTGGGTGGGTGGGTAGGTAGGTAGGTAGGTAGGTAGGTAGGTAGGTAGGTAGGTAGGTAGGTAGGTAGGTAGGTAGGTAGGTAGGTAGGTAGGTAGGTAGGTAGGTAGGTAGGTAGGTAGGTAGGTAGTGGGGTTGATAGAGAGGTTGATAGACAGTTCTGTATGTATGTAGGCGATCAGGACGGTAGACAGGTTGGTAGGTATTAAGAAACATACGCCAGGTCCTGCTTGGCTTGTTCATCGAGGTCAGATATGCGGAAGGCGACCACCTCCCGTGAGAGTAGTGATTCCGGTAGTGGCTGATCTTGTGTGTTGAAGAAAAGTGTATCACCCTGAAGAATAAGTATACCTCATTAGTCAAAGTCAAATCAAGGACGTTATGGTACAGCTCATTTATAGTGGTGTGTTCATGATTTAGGCAGTATTACTACCAATCTCGAACTTTACTTTAGTGATATTACCCTCTAGTTTGCCCTTTCTTCAGAATTGTCTATGATGTTTCAAATAATCCTTTTCGTATATGCAAGGACTCGTTCGCCATGTCTACGATGTAGGTACGGTACACCAGCTTCACATTGAAGCTCTTCCACAGTGTCCACGCGGGTTCAATCTTGCATGCAGATTGTAATGCCACAAGTTTATAATCTTTATAATTTAGATAACAATCAATAGATGCACCGTGTAACAAGATACTGGAACATATAAAAGGCCACTGGATGTTAAATCAAACAAACAAAACCTTATATTGCACATCACAAGGATGTCGATGGGTGCCATATAGATCTGGTGAGAACCTTGGCACCACATTCTTCATTATGGGTCAAGGCATGAGTTCTCTCTAGTTATCACAGGAATCCTTGAAATGTTCTGAGAAACACCTAAAGCAAGTATTGGCCGGTTATTTGACCAGAACTTGTCCATAAAATTGGCAATTGAGACTTTGGGACACATTATTATATTCACTATAATTGGGCAGGATACGAGAGAAGTTAAGGCCAACAAACACTACGATTCTATCTTTATCGTACTGACTCGGTGATGAGAAGGAATCGGCTAAAAGCACCGATTATTTCTAATTACCTTAAACATCTGTCGGTGAAGGCCACCGACTGTATCATTATGGGGGAGTGTATGCATTGTTTTCTGAGCTTTTCGCATGTCCACGCCGACAGATTTTCAGACGAAAATGAAATCAAAACGTTTTGATTCTTTCGGAAGTTAACACCGGGATGTAATAAAATCAGACCTGTTGTGTTTGTAACTTGACTCATGCGAGGCCCATCTGACGAATCTGATTGGTGGTATTTGTTTAATATCTTTTAGGCTTGAATTCAACGAGATATTATGAGGAGATTAGTCCAAAAATACATCATGGCACACGATGCCACAGCGGGTGAACAACACCAGAGTCTCTTCTTCCACTTTATCCTTACGGTCGGGCCACTGTCATTCAAAGTGTGGCTTTTTTTAAATCAAATTGATCTTAATGCAAGATAATATAAGTTCACGAGGGCAAGTTTCTTAGAATTTCCGAAGCAATGTTCTTCCTCGTTAGTCAGTTCTTTCCTGCCTTCTTATTGGTAAGAGCATGAAGGTGACACCACTTTCTCATTGCTTTATAATTCAAACGAAGTAGCTTCTGCAGTGTATAGAGGGATGGCAGTTTAGGTCCAGAGTATGGGGTATTCTACCCTTTAAGGCGAAAAGAAGATTGATGAAAGGTGACAGACATATTCAAATATTCATGGGTAATCGCTGAGTGCTACTTAAATTGATCTAAAGAAATTTACATATATTTGCTATACATTTATATTTTGCTATAAAGTTTCAAAATGATTGTCCTCGTTCTCCTCGTCTATCGAATCGTAAAATAGTCAAACACGTGCAGAGTACCTGACATTGATGTACGAAATACTTAATTTTATGTTTAAATGAAAACTACATAAAAAGATTGGAAAATTAGATGTACAAGAGCAAATGACGCACCATTGTTACAAGTTATACCTCCAAACTATTACGCCTTGGTAAGATCAGTACTGTGTAATGGAGCCATACACTGGAATAACCTGGGACCTGACATTAGAAAAGAAATATGATTAAAGTTCCCATATAGTTGATGATGTTACAGACTATCTAGAATTGATATCTGTTCCCGAGGATAGATCCGAGAGGTGTCCTGCAAGGTGTCAAATGGGTTGAATAGTCGTAGAAATCAATGTACGGATAGAGAGGAAGGGTACGAAAACCAGGCCTGATACTCACACCATTTTTATTGTTGTCAGAGTCTCTAAAGAAACATTATATAATCAGAAAAAAATATCAAGAACCAAGACTGTATAAAAATTGATGGAAATGGAACAAGGATGCCAAACAATACTGATATATATACTTTGCAAATGGCAACAATGAAGAAAATGTTCTGCAAAAAAAAAAAAAAAAAAAGAATCAGGTCTTTAACCAACTCGACTGACACTAAATTCAGGAGGTGTGACACAGAGTCTATCGCAGAAAAAAATATATACCGAACATTAGACATTAGAGACATATTCAAATAAAGAAAAGTCAATATGTCTTTTTTCGAAAGTAAAAAGGGACTACTCAATCAATAGGTACTATAAAAGGCCACTAAGCAAATCAAGTGGTTCATATTGATCATCCCTTTCATTCTTATGAAACAAGTTCGATTTCGTAGACAGGAATATTTTACCACAAAAGATATCAGACTCAGGGATCATTGTACACTGGCCCCTGAACTATTTAGGGAACAGACTGTGTTAAATTTACTGGTATAGTCTCAGATGTCTGTGTCAGTGGGTACGGGGTTCCACAGGAATCGATTATAAGGCCTCGGTTATACATTATTTATGCAAATGACTTCATAGACGTACATCAGGTGAAGAGTTCACCAGTTCCTTATGCGTGATATTTGGAAAATCCACCTTTTTCCCTGACAAGAGTCAATTTCTTAAATGTACTTAAATAGCACATCATTTCAAGAATTTCTAAGCGAATCCAAGAGGAATGTACACCTGCCACATATGACCCCTGCATATACATGTGTGCGTGTTAGATGAGTTATGTACAGTAAAACCCCTCTTCTGGGACACCCCGTTTAAGGGGCCACCCCGCTTAAGGGGCCAATTTGCTTGGAACGGAAATTTTCCCCTTTATTAAGAGTTTATTTTAAGCCCGCTTAAGGGGGACACCCCGCTTAAGGGGGCACCCTGCTTTAGGGGACAGTTTTTCGGTACAGAAATGCATAAAAAACCCTCTTAAGGGGACAGTTTTAGAGGGACATCATATCAAAAACACTGAAAACTCGGTTAGAGGCCCGCTTACAGGTTAGCAGTGGGCGGTTCAGGACGGGCTGGCGGCTTTGAAGGTGTGGTATTCAGTGAGCCGTTGCGGCTCAGGGTGGCTCACGGTGAGTCGCTTATGTGGCCGCTGATTTTCGCGCCCGCCGAAGGTGCTGGGTATGAGGCCCGCTTACAGGTTAGCAGTGGCCGGTTCAGGACGGGCTGGGGGCTTTGAAGGTGTGGTATTCAGTGAGCCGTCGCGGCTCAGGGCGGCTCACGGTGAGTCGCTTATGCGGCCGCTGATTTCTCTCAAAAGTTACGGGGGGACATTGGGGAGGGCCTGGAGAGGGCCAGGAGACACTACATGAACAGAAGTGATACTGAGGTCGTGGGGGCTGTGATGCATTGCATCGGTACTGTTAACAGGAATAGAGCTGCTCGTCCACCGAAAGTGCAGTCCACCCTCGATGCCTTCCTGGGACTGTGAAACTGTATATAAATTGTACTGTACATTTACATGTATTATCTATTTATTTTTAATTTATATACATTTATATTCATTTATATTGTATAATTGATATGTATTTGCTTATTTATATATTATTAATAAACCTTTTAACCTAATAACCATCGTTTCCTTCATTTATGTAGGTATTCTCTATTGTTTAACCATTGGCAGACTGAAAACCCCGCTTAAGGGGGCACCCGGCTTAAGGGACACCCGGCTTAAGGGGACAGTTGGCTCGGAACGGAGGGCGTTCCATTAAGAGGGGTTCTACTGTACATGTAATGTGTCGTAAGGAGAGTCGGCTTATATGAGCCTGGGGACTATATTCACCTGTAAGAATCATTTCCATTGTAGTTTAAACCTTTGACATTTCTGTGGTTAATTCACAGATGATTCTTTAAACAAAGCTTGGGATTTACTGTACTCTGATAGAATGTGGGATTATGAGAGCAGTAAATGAAGCTGGGTGCACGTATTCTCATCATCTTGAGCCGTCTATGTTATGTAACTGATATTTAAGGAAATGCTACTTATAAGAGCAAGGCTAATACCTCCGACTGGGTGCTGGGATTTTACAAACGCAGAATTGTGCCTGTGTTGAGAATGATGAAATAAGTCCTTCATAATATCGTCCATGATGAACCAATGACAATAGGATCTTCAATGCTAACAATTCGTTGAAAATATTTTACTAAGCTCATCATATGACTGTATAACAATAAGGAGCAACAGATTACTATATCACTGAGAATTTTGCTCAGACAGTGCCAGATGATGGACGAATTGAAAAATGAATACAAATGCAATGTGTATTTCCCTGTGTGCCACTAAACTTCATCATGTAATACTAAAGAAATGTGGGAATATAGGTAGAACACAAGCAAAAACAATAAAATAAGGTTTCAGATACACTAAAGACCACTCGTTTGGTTTGGCGTAATCGAGTATTTGATGTAAAGAGGGTTCCCTATGACGATGAAGATGAGAGAACTTTTTTTGTAAGTTTCTCAGGGTTTGGGTTCAAAGAAACCATGTGATTACAGCTCCAATCAGCGGAATTGATCGTTTTAATAACCTAATTACACTGTAATCAAATCAAATTCTCGTTTTTTCAACGAATTTAGGTTAAACATTTGATTAAACGAGTTCATTCCACTTGTTATAATGAATTGTCAGGGGCTACTTTAATGATTTTAAAGTGGACTTTTATCAAATGTTCTTACACAAGGTACAGAAGAACCCCGCTGAGCGGACCACTGCCGTTCCAGACGTAAATGCACGCTTTGCTGGGTGGTCTGCTTAACAAGGAAAAACGAACGAGAAATACAGAATTCCATAGAAAACCACAGTATCTTGCAACCAAGGTTCTACTGCATATCTATGGAGCTCTACTGTGTATCTATTGATAAACATTCAACCTCATATCATAATATAAGAGGGGTACCCACCTACTATGATGACAAATAGACCTTCCGACACACTACGATGCAAAATTTTCTGCATCGTAGTGCATCGTAGCTCTGTGCCAGCCGACATGTTTTTCGTCACTCTCCGATATAGTCCTGACAAAATGGCCGTGCCGCAGGCCTTCTGACAAAATAGATTATGATTGAGTTATCATAGGGACTAAACTGTGTCAGAGTGTGTCGGAAGCATGCTCTACTATGTGTATGCTATACATCCCTATCCTGACATAAATATACCTTAATATCATTTGCACTGGTGGACCTTTTATGTCGTAGCGTATGTCGTTACCGTGGTCACCTTTTTATTTCTGCAAAACCTGTTCCGAACACTGCGACAGAGCCCCTCCAAAAGGGCCACGGTTCGAAAACCAATATGGTTGCCTTATGGCAGCCATGTCAGAGTGTATCCGAAGCAAAGGGATCCCAGCTTAAGATACATGGCGACAACTTATGACAATCGAACACGTTCAATGGTTGTAGTGGGACTACGATGTAGCCTTTGTGTCAGGGGAACGGGGAGCGTATCTTTATGTGTCGTATTATATTGTAGGCCGTGTCAGTAAATCCTGGTACATTAATACGATAAAATATGACTTTGTAACGGAGAAAGGTGCATCGTTAGGACCGTCGTAGTACAGTGGGACCTAAGTGGACACCCCAGACCTCCACCCCAGACCTCCTACAACTTAGAATCTAATATGTCTGGTGGTACCTTCACATATTCCCTTCGATATAACAAGGCCCTGCGTATATCAGATACACTCTCATCTTCTCTAATTGCCATTCCTTGATTTTTAATGTTATCTAAGTTAAGACAGTTGTAATGAAAAAGTAAGGGTTCAAATTAGAAACAGGGAAATTAAAAGATTCTGAGTTCTGTCAGGAAACCAAGAGGACCTAAAGGTTAATTTAAGATATCAAAACAAAAACCGCAGTATCCGGAATATAAGACATAGGAAAAGAATTTAATGCCGAAGGCGTATCTCTTGATAGTAATTGCCACTCAGAACAACCTATGACCAGCCGTAATTAGCGTACGTTTCCTTTTTCACGTCTCATACATTTCTTGCTAGTTACGTGCGTGTAAATGCTCTTATAATGACATTAACATTGTCGATGATGGCTTTTTGAGCTGATTACCAGGAAGTTAGCGCTGCTGACCCTGGGTACCAAATTTAGCTCGTCCAGCTGTCCGCACAAAACAGCGCCACCGGAGGGAAAAAAGTGGTGTAGGCGACACGAGCGTGGGCGTGGGAACTGGCCCGGAGCAGGCAGCCGGTCTGGCCGTGGAAGCGGAGCGGGCGGCGGGAGGGGCCGGGGCGGACGACGGGAGGGGCCGGCCGAGTGACGGGCGGGCGACGGGCGGGCGACGGGAGGGGGAGAAGGTGACGAGTGTGGTAGTTAGGAGGGGGTTGGGGGCAGGAAGCAGAGGTATGGAAAGGGTGTGGATAAGACAGAGACTGCCCGGGGTACTCACACCAGTACGGTTGGGGTGACGACAAGTATGTTTGGGTGAGGATGAGAACGAAAGATGAGAAAAAGAGGAGGAAAACGTTTTTACGGCATAGCTTCTGTCTATTAATTCACGCATTATGCTTCTTCTTTAAATACAGTCAAAACTTTCAAAGGAGTTATATGAATTTGGGACAGCAATATCAAAATTGGCCCTCAGAAAGGATTCTTTTCGATGATTTCAAATTTTCCTCTCCAATTATTTTCATTAGTCAAAAGAAGAGATGTTTCAGAAAGTAGGCATCCATATTTAGCTCTCACTACCGTGTAGACACCTCATTTAAAAAGCTAAAGTTGCAGTTCAATACTATTAGGCGAGCTAGTAAATTTTATTCTTCTACATAATGTTTGAAGATGCTGGGATTTGAAAAAGCAAGTTAATTTTTCTGGATAATTAACATAGTTAATATCTTTTAACGATGTAAGTTCAAATCATGCTGTCCAAAAGAATTCTAATTGTCTTGACCGATGTTGAACTTTCGTGATGGGAACCTCTCTGACGTTTCCTTGGCAGATATACTGTAGATGGGGGTGGACTGGGGATAGTAGAGCCAATGAGGGGTGTGTTTTCATGATATACTGGGGGCACAGACTGTGAAAGGGTTGGTACAGTATGGGTGGAAGTGGATTGTCTACAGGTTATTCTGTTAATCCTGAATGGATGGGTTATGCAACGAGGCAGCATTTCCCCGAGATTAACAACATCATTATTTACAATGAAAAAAAAAAGATAATAGCCCAAATGAACATCAAACCTGCACAAAATGTGTTCGGTGCAGAGGTATATTGATATGTAGGATGATATGACATATCACATCATGAAACAATTGAAATATAACTGATCCAGCTCTGAAGAAGGCCAAACCTCCGGCCGAAACATCGCAACCAAGACTACAGTTAACACAAACAATACAAAGTGACTGATGTAACAACAGTTGTCGACATAACCATTGGACAACAATTTATCTTTGATGTTTGGTTTGTTGATTTTACACTACACAGTTGAAATATAAGTTCAGATGACAATATCAGTCCTGAGCGTATAATACGGGTGAAATCAAAATATCCAGTTCAGTCAAATGCAGCATTTGTAAAAGATAATATTTTCGAAAATTAAGTGGATAGAAATCAAGAGAACTTCAATAAAGAATGCATAACAGAACTTTTCAGGCCTAAGATTCAAAAATTGTGGTGCCACCTGTCATTTTATCATAGCACTTTGGCCTGAGGTCATATTTCTACTCGAATCACTAACATTATAAGTAAGCAAGTAAGACTTGATTTTTCATCAGTCCTATCTATGTCAATAATCAGCATAGATACTTCAAATAAAGAGTGATTTGTAGATGAACCCCCACAGAATACAAGTGGTATGTTACCTTATTGATTAAATGTTATTTAGAGGTAATTATTGGCAGTTTCTAGCTATGTCATATGCCAAAAGTGCAATAATATCAGAAAATCACGTTTTTAGGCCTCTTTTGGACTCTTTGTCATCTGTCATAATGCTCCTGTACCTCAGGAATTAGCTATCACAGCCTGATGATATAGGTATCATTTTAATTGTCCTGAAATAGCTAAGAAGATAGGATGTTTATTTCTATAGGTCATTGTGATAGATTTTTCATGAAATCAGTGAAGGCAGGAGGGGAAACATGTTTTAGTATCTTTTACCCAACAAATTCTGATGTTCAACCTACGACAGAAAATATTAGCCATAACACAGGTATATCAGACATATACCAACAGATAGGTCGAAGTCTTAGCTTTTTAACAATGGTTTGTTTATAAAAATCGCCCCATTATTTACGACACAACAGCGATTTACCTTTTTCAAATTAGAAAAAACTAGTTTTTTGTCCCATATCAAATGCTCAGGACTATAGTAGTAACCACCGACACCAGCGTCCAGCTCTTTGCACAGTGCCCTGCTGCAGGCATCCGGTCGCAAAGGGTTAAACAGGTGGTACGAGTCCCATATAGGCACTCACAGCAAAGATCTGACGGCGCAGATTTTGACCGAAGGTAGGGTGAAATGCGGAAATAGGGTTGGGTAGAGGAGTAGGTAATATACATGTAATAGAACATCGAAACTGAATTTATAAGCGACACCATCAGAAAATAAATATTCAAACCCCAGATCGCACCTGCTGTAATCCAGTAACCAGTAGAGGCAGGGTGGCAGACAGAGTTTCAGGTAGAGACTGTGTGGCAGACAGGATTTTGTGGGGAGGTGGAGCGGCAGGCAAGACTGTGGGAAGAGGTAGGGTGGCACAGGGTTGTGAATAGAGGTGGAGTGGCAGACAGGGTCGTGGGTAGATGGAGGGTAGGCAGACAGGGTCGTAAGTGAAGGTGGGTGGCAGGCAGAGTTGTGAGTAGAGTTGGGGTGGCAGACAGGACTTTGAGTAGAGGTGGGGTGGCAGGCAAGGTTGTGGGTAGAGGTGGGGTACTACAGGGTTGTGAGTAGATGTGGAGTGGCAGACAGGGTTTTGGGTAGAAGTGGGGTGGCAGAAGGGGCAGTGGTTAGAGGTGGCTGGAGCAGCAGACAGGGTTGTGGGTAGAGGTGAGGTAGCAGACAGAGTTGTGGGTAGAAGTAGGGTGGCGGACAGGCTTGTTGGTAGAGTTGGGGTGGGACTAATTATACAAAGGACAGGATGGTAGGCAGTCACAACCTAGAGGTGTGCTGAAATCTTTCGGCAGAATTAGGCGGTGGTTACTGGTATATGGATAATGTGTAAAAACTAGTATTCTTAATTTCAGAATAGCATTTTTAATGCTGATAATCTTTAGAAAATATTGTATTAAGCTCGCAGTTGGTCATAGCCAATGCATGACCATCGCTATTTAAGTATCTTCACAAATAATACACAATAATGACTGGTTTTGTGTACGAGTGTCTGTAATCTCCAAGAAGTTGGCCCGTAATAATATCCGAGCGATTAGCGAGAATATTACATTGTCAACTATGAGGAGATTACTGTCACTTGTATACAAAACTAATCGTTATTGTATTTATTACCCACCTGCAAGATTAATAACAAGTCTATTGCAATTAAAATGTTTCTGCAAGACGTCAAGCGTGGCAGTAATTCAGTGTTGACTTTCACCAATAATATAGCTCACCATTAACCTTTGATTTTGAAGTACATGATGATTCGACCTCATTATGGAGAGGACTATTTTTCCGGAATCTCCTGCAGGAGATACTGACATGCCATAATCTCCAGGTAGCTAATTCTAGGTGCCCTATACATTTCCTATGGAGACTCCGTAATAGGTGGGTAATAAAACGACTGTATTAGTGGGCAATAAAACAACTGTATTACAACACGAAGCAGGGAAGCCATGGTGCACTTCGTCCAGACATTGGTGACGATTTTTACTTAATTAATTGCACAGACATCAATATCTAGATCATTGCCAAGGTGATAAGCCTGTATACCTCACTGGATTTAATATCATTTGTAGGAGAATACGAATAATCAACGTACCAGGTACTCAAGTTGTATGACTTCTTTATGATATAAAGGCTAGAGAACATTAAAAGAAAAACTTCCAAGGCTCTAAACTCCATTAAATAACATCGATCTACTATAAGATACAAATAACCGTCCGTACATTATTCCTTATCTTCATGATGAACACAGCATCAACGTTGTCAATTAAACTGTAGCTAATTAATGATCTAAGTGATCGTCAATTTCTCGGTCACTATGGTCCTGCTCTACAGATATATAAAACCCTATACGTGCAATGAGAGAAGTCAGAGAAACTTGTTATGGCTATGTCACCAGGCTCCGTGGTAGCTGATGAGCTGATTAGTAGGGGTTTAGTAGATGGAGCGGCTCCGAGCAGCTTTGAGTAGCTCGTCCTGCTCATGAATGCTGACTGCAGCAGTCTTACTAATGGCCTCAATGGGTCATACGTATGTCACTACCGAGTGCCCCCAGCTGTAGGCGATGATCAATCAGCTCCTGTCCTCCTACCCCACTTTTACTGAGGACCACAGGTAAACAAACCATGGAGATGCGCCATGGAGAACAAACATATCATCAACAAGTGCTGGATGAACAACTACGGTGTGCCGGGAGTGTCAACAGTGCCATAATAGTAGTAATAATAGTCGGTGCTGCTTTAAACCAAGTTGAATTTGTTGGAGGCATGTTTTTTCGGTCGGCGGCGATCCTCATAATAAATGCCTTATATTCTATGAAAAGTATATTAAAATCGGCAGGTAGTTTCCAGAAAATGTATCGGTACCAAAAGTCAGTGAATAGAAATCCATATATACGTCAGCTGTTTTGCTAGATTGAGATCTATCACAGTATGGAGGCATACAATAGTAAGCCAAGTGAATAGTAACCACTGTACTGCAGAGTCTAGTAGTAATTTGGGGAAATTGTTTTCCTGCGAAGTGTAATTCTGATACCAAACCGTGTCCCCAGACTTTCACAACGAGGTTTGAAATAAATAATCCTGAGTCCCAGTATTCTAGTTCTCGCAATAGTATCATAGACTACTGCAATATCTTTAGAGCTAATGCTAACTGCCAAATATTTCCTTAGCCAGTGCTCCTACTATGGTCCTGCAGCCTATCGCAATGTACTTTAATACCACTGTTTATTGCTGAAATTGGTCTGACGATGATAGTCTCTTTCGCAGGGCACTTGGAGGCACACTATTCGGCTTGACAAGGGTATGGTGGAGTCTATTTGCTGAGACAGCGAATTCCGAAACCGGAAGCAGTATGGCGGTTGTAAATGACGTCACATGTTCACGTAAAGAGGTAAGGCAGAGAAAAAAGATTATACTTTGTTTGAAAGGATATCTAAAAACATGGCATTAGAGCAAGTTTGGTGCATTTGGTTGTGTTTACAGAAGCTTAACTTCTGACAGTTCGCATGCAGAAGTTTGTTTGGTATTCCCTGGGTTTGGATCATCTAAATCTTTATCACAGCTAAGTAAATGCCAACCTTCATACTCCAACAGACCCTTGTCAGAATGCCTCATGCACCTCCAAGGAATCTGTGAGAGAGACTATAACAGTGACAGAACTACTTTTACACCACAGGGGTGGTGATCAAATCTTTATCCTACCCCTAATATAAAATCCCATAGGCTTAACATTGGGTTTCCGTATGCCACGCTGACTGGCATACGGAGTTTTATATGCCACTAGTGGCATACAGCATTGGTATCACGTAATATTCCAAATTAGAGGAGATAGGGTAGGATAAAATCAAAACCTGATTCGTTTTAATCTTGGCCAACGCATTCCATTACTGAAGTTTTGGCTCCCGACTTCACTCGGCTTCGCCTCATGAAGTCACTTTGCCAAACTCCAGTCGTGGAATACGGTGGCCAAGATTAAACCTCATCCAGTTTTACGATAATAAGATGAATTTAGATAGAAATCTGACACCTACACATTTACTTAGGTAAGAAATCTATTACTTCCCACACAACATAGACATGGTAAGAGAAGGACTGCTCTTTGATATAGCAGTAAGTCTACCACAGCTGTAGGACGAGGAAGAAAGGTGGCTGGTATGGGATCACTAACCTGACAGTGATTTACCTGACAAATCTGATTGAAGCATTATTGACAATCTAAGTGCCAGTGGTACATGCTATCAGTATTAACCACAAGACCAATATATATATATTATCAATTGCCTGCTATACTGATTTCAAGCAATAACTGATATAGGAATACCAGGCAGTACTGCAGGATAGCAAAGCATCGCAAGGTATTATTCATTCATCATCCTGTTATGGTTCTAATAACAGTAGTAAAAAAATAAATAACATATGCGTTCCAGGTTACTAGTGATTTTTGAAAATTCTGGAAGTGCATTGGGTAAACAAACTGGTATCGATTTCTAGTCGTGCATTGTTTGAGTTCATATTTGTAACCAATTTTTCACAACTATTTCAGATATTGTTATTCTTTACCATCTCTGTTGTTGCACTACTGATATCATAGTGATACTTCTCAACACCAGTTCGTACTTCAATAAAGATGTTGTGATTAACCGTTTATGGTGATCAAAGCAGATGTAATGTAAATTGCCTTCAAAGGATTCATGAACAGTTGGAAGAAAACCCCCATCACATTGTCACAACTCCTTAATGATCATATGAAACTTAACTTGTTCATTAGATCCAAGTGAAAGAATCTTCAGAGGTCAGAGATACCAAAGAGGTAATAAGAAAAGATGTCCGTATCCTATTGAACTAAACTCTTAATCCCTAACATGATGATAATGTAATCCGCACATAAAATGGAAATAATCAGAGAACTTGCATCCGCGGAAATTCTGTAAATTTTCACTTATCTGCCACCGTAGGACTGGACTGGCGTTCAATCACATGAGAATAGACACGTTGGCAATGATAGAATGGCGAATCCTAGCTCAGAAAACGATCTGTCATGTACCCGTAAATCTCATAGAACAATTTGGGTGTAATGTATGTCAATTATTCATATCAGTCGTGTTAAACCCTATCAAAATAAAATAAGAGTATCGTACAGCAATAATCAAATCACGGCGGGAGCACGAAACTAGCTTTGGTACCAATTGCAGGTGGGGGGTGGGGGGTGGGGTGTTATTCGTGCTTCTGGTCACGTTTTTCATCTGCATAATGGTAATGGCAGATGGTTGGAAAGTTTTGTATCATTCAACCCATGTGAGTGATAATAAAATTGTAGGGATAGAACTCGGACTTATGTTACAACACTTACTTGAAAGGATCCAATATTTATAATGATAATTAAGATGGAATATCTATATATTAACCCACATTGGCTAAACATATCATTATCTACTAATAAAAGAATGGCGAGGAGTATAAACGGAAGCCAATTGTGGGAGTGACCACAGAATGGCGGCGGTAAAATGCTGAGTTCTACAGCTATAAATAACATTGCGCTTTTATTATCTTTGAATTATTTAAGAAACGAATCTTTGGAAAATTGCATATACATAAAGGGACACTTATAATACGCATTAGAAAAAGCTGCTGTAGGCCACTGAGAAGTCTTTAGGGCCAAAGCGTTGAAAACTTAGGTGGGATCAAGCCCGGGGGAAGGTAGAATTTGATCGGCTTAGAGGAGCACGCCCTTAACGGATTTAAAATATCCTCATCTCAAACTCACCCTTTCTGTAAGGATTCCCTTTGTTTTCAATTGACGTCCTTGGGTTTCCTTTAAATCTTCACTGATTCTTAGGTTTTTTTTTATACCTAACCCAGTAGTCAAATAATCAATTTTTACCCTTCTCTTTGATATTACACACTTTTCACATAGGAGGCTTTGTGGTTTCCCATTTAGTCCAGCGGAATGGTGTATTAGATATTAGGGTGGAATATGGTATAGAAGCTTGAAGCTAAGCACAATGGTCGAACTTGATGTGTGATCCAGATGAGAGTAATGGTAAGTGAGACGTGGCAATAAACACCTCTGGATGCAGCTGAATCATAAGGTTTCTTTTCTTATGATAAACCAGCCAGGGATATCATTACTATAAGTGTGCCATGCTTATGGCGTTATCTAGCTTAGAAAAACAAGGCGTAAGGTTTTAAAAAAGATTATTTGTTAAAGGAGCCCTACATATACCCCCCCCCCCCCCCCCACCTCGCTCCAATTTGTCTAGGTTGTTTGTGTTCACGTCCAGCATTTTCATATGGTACTCCTTCCTACAAATTGAACCACCACACCCCCAGATTCCATTATAAGGAAACCCAAGGGAAAGTTTAAGATAATTACTGTATATTGCAATATCTAAAGTTTGAGGTGTTTTCCCCTGACTGTACCCACAACACCAAACAAAGAAGAAAGGCTGGCATGGACTTGTACACCCACCAAGAGAGGTTTGACTCATCACATCCGCAAGCGACAGAGAATAGCCTGCACTTTTCTCAGCTATTCAGGATAAGGCGAATCTGCAATCGCAAAAGTGACTAACAGACACACAAAAACAAAGATGTCAGAATTCCGATAAAAAGGATACCTTATAAAATTGCTGCAGAGGTGCAAACTACTGAAATACCAAATAAAGACAGACAGTCTGCTTTTGCAAAAAAAAAAGAAAAACAAGGAGAAGGATGAAGACATAAGACTTTTTTTAATAAACACTTTCCAACTGTATTGCAAAAAAAAACCAGTAGACATCGTGAAGAAAAACTGGGAAGGACTTGGAAGATTAGTAACCACAAAGAAATTACACAAGTTAAAGGTTGCATAGGGATAAAACCACCCTAAGGGTTCACCTGGTGTAAGCAAGAACCCAGTTTGGCAAGTGGGGAGACCAAACGGGAGAGACAGCAATCCCTGCAATAGAGCCAATTGCACCAACTGCAATATCCTAGACACAGTTGGAAACTGGAAAGAGACATGAGATGAAAGCCAATGTCACTCCCAACAGATTAATCTATTGCATAGACCGCAAAAGATGCAAAAAATAGTACGTGGGACAGTTAAAGAGACAAATAAAGAAGAGGATGTACGAACACCCACGAGGAATTAAGGAGGAACCCAACTACAGAAAAGTATCAGGCATCCCTAAAGACTCAACCCTTTCGAAAACAAATATGATTAAATTAGGGAAAACATAACAAATGCCACATCAACAATGTTTTTCTATGTATGTCAGCATACTTGGAATGAATTTTGAGAACAGCATTGAAATCCTGTTATGGCAAGGCTAACCAAATTATCACTCCCCAGCATAATATTCACCACGAAAATGTATAAATTAGTAAAGGATTAAGACGGAACTAACCACCAAAAAAGTATAGCTGATCGACTATCAGGCCTGGTGAGTTATATTAGTATTGAAACCACGACACAGCCTCCCTCCAAGGAAATGGAAACAAAGAATTCTCCCACATCAAAAATAATTATACCAAGGACCTCTATAAAGAATAGAAGAAATATAGTAGCTATCCACAAATAGTAATCAATCATAGGTGGGACACATAGCGAAGGGAGACCACAGCTCTTATTGATGACAAATGAGACTAGAACCACTCTAATCAGTCCAAAATTAAAAATGGGAAAAAAACAATTATTATCATTATATCTTGCATTTCAATTTGTATAAAATGCACATGCTATATATAAAAACGACCTCATTTTGTTAATGACAATAATACTAATCCGTGTTGGATTGATATCATCTACCATCTTAAATGACAAAGTAAGCTCTGACTATGTGGTGAATATACTACTATGGACAACTGAAATTCGGAAGAAACAAATAGATAAAAAAAACTGCACAGTACAATACGAAAGATCAGTAAAGGAAATGTTTAAAAAACAGTTACTGCCCAATACCAATCAATGGACATGCCCCATTATCACAGCGAGGCTGTGTCAGATAAGGAGACAGGTCGACACAGTTCTGACACTCAAGGGTTCAAATAGCCTCACAGAACAATGTGCACCGATCAGAACACCAGGGAGCTCCTGGGACTGAAAAGTACAACAGTTTTCTTGGCTGGGGAGAAACACGACATAGGTCCCATAATCGTGTTGGCCAACATGGCGACAGCCTCGTTTTTCTAAAGTAACCTGAATGAATCTAGTCTTGAGATGCTCTGGGTACATGATGTGGAAACTGCTGAGTTGGCATTCTTTTGGGAGGAGTAAGCTGGCCCTCATCCCTCCCGTAGTTGCCAATCACTGAATCCTTACTGATACCGTCTTTGTGTGGCCACTAAAGGTCATCAACGTGCCGTTTGTGGGGACAACACGACGGCAAAGGTCTACGCCATGCCATCAGGTCCTGAAACAACCATGGATAAATAGGAGAACCCCTTAACTCTTTCCTGCAGAGAATACCATATGACATTCCTGTGGATACGGCCGGGGAATGTCATATGGCATTCCAGTAGGCATGCTGTGTTTTTTTTGTGTTTTTTTTTTAAAGAATTATCACAGAATCATGGAGATTTATATGAGGGGTAGGATAAATGAATCTACAACTGCCAACTGAATCGGAACAGCCGGCATGTGTAGCCGGCCAACTACCTCATTTCCCTTGGCCGATGAAAATGGCACAAATTATTTTAATCTGTCGGTGGTGGCACTGACTGTAAGTCAGTATCAATAAATCGGTGAGCTTGCACTGTCGGCCTTGTATTTATTGCATTTTCTGAATCCATACTGACTAATTTTGTGGATCTCGAACGAAATCAAAGCATTCGGTCAGTGGTGGTATTGTTGAGTAATCTGTGTCAAATTAATCCGTGAGCATTCTCTGCAAGTCTCCTTGATTGCAGGACGTTAGGGCCCACCACCCGAAAGAAGGGACGTTAGGGCACAGCTGAGTCCAGTGGTGAGAAAGCCACAGACATGCTTCAGCCACAATGCAATGCCCTATTCACACTTGTGGCGCTGGGAGCGAGAGATGGCAAAAATGGGCATTAGGGCCCACCTGATTTTGCAGAATTGGTTAATATTCGTTAGATTGTTAGCGCTAAAAACGGAAATGTCACGGCTTTAGGAAATTTCATGAAATGTAGGTAATGATTTGATATGTATGCATATTTCAATGATATATGTCGATGTTATGATAGGTGGGCCCTAACGTCCCGATGAGTGGGTCCTAACGTCCCGACTTTCGGGTGGTGGGCCCTAACGTCTACATACCATCTCCTTTCCATTCACCAATTTGGCGTCGGTACACTAAAGGGATCTATCGATGCTTCCTGACTCGGTACTGAATAATCGACCAATGGAAATGGGCTTAATGGGTGCCACTGACATAGGGACAGATAATATAGAGGGAACCCATGAAAGTTTAGGGTCAGAGCTTGTATCCCATCGAGTTTGAATCGCGTAGTAATTCACAAGGCGAAGCCGCGTGAATTATGTAGAGATTCAAACGAGATGGGATTGAGCTCTGCCCCTAAACTTGAATGGGTTTCTGAATTTATCTCACCCTTTACATTGACTAATGGACTAACATTTGTGACATAATCCCCCATTGGATATTTTTCCGAAATATCTCATGGGCATTAGATACGAGTTCCCAATGATAAGTCTATGGAGAAAAAATATCTGGGGTGAAATAATACCAAGGTATAGACGGGTGCGGTAATATCGGAAATCCGTCAATATTTAGTGGGCAAACTTGTATCCTTGGACATAAAAGCGTCTATTAAAAGTAAAGGTGGTCCGCTAAAGAGGCAAAATATCTACACATTATAGAGGAGCTTAAACCAAGTAAAAGTGGTCCACTTAACAGGGTGGGCTATTTAACGGGGTGGTCTGTTTAATGGCTTTGCCCTCTCCCCGGGTTTATTGTACTTAGTATAGGTACCTATATAAAATATGTTTTACTCTTTTTTTCACTTTAACATGACTTTTTTTCGCATCTATCCATCTTGTATTCTAATACAAGTGTACACCCATCTTTCTATGGGGAATACTATCATATAGTTCACACACTGTGTCATACCCTACGCAAAACTGTCACTATGGGTTCAGTTGCTTCATTCAGGCGCATTAGGTATTCTTAGGCGACCAAAGTGAGCATTTATCTATAGTCTCTGGCGCTATTTCGGGAATAAATCACACTGTTTAAGATCGATATATTTGTTCCATCGTTCTGGGGGACCACATGAAGGGGTCATGACGGAATAAAATATGAGAGCATTAAATATATGTAACATAGAGATTTAGTCTCCGATGGACATACTAGACTGAGTGCTTTATATTCTAATGCGACATTTAATGTTATCAAGATAAGATAATGACATCAGTCTAAGAGGTAAATCATATTTTATTACAAAGACACATATTTTGATATACAATGGCTAGAAATGTGATCACTAAAGCTCCCCCTTCTGTTATTACGACTACTGAACCTAGCCAACGTTGCCTAGCCAATAGTTACCACTCAAAATAACAAAAGCTTATTATTCTTATTATCGGCAAAGGTGATAATTAACAATAAATAATGAAACACGAACTTCAACAGGGTGTTAACTCATTTTACGGTGCATAGTTTTTGTTTTTGAGAAAGACGGAAGCAAAGTAGAGTTACGTGCAACTTGTACGGACGTGTAAAAAGTAGATCAGATTGGAGAGGACATTTACATTTTCTGACTCTCCCAGGATATTAGATATCTAATTATGTTTAACTCTGTGTCCGGGTTGATATGGACAGTGCTACCCTTCTTTAAGTATTGATTGCCTTGGTTAATTAGGCATTCATGGACAACGTTCGATGGCATTATAATTAATGCTTAGGGCGTCCAACACGACCTAAATAGAACCAGGGTGAAACACCAGTACAGTGACGTCACACAACATGGCTGCTCCACGTAAGCGTCTATGGCTATACTGATGAACTTATATGACGTCAATATATTTTTTAGAATATTTTCTACAATTGACGTAGCTAGCATCACTTGGTAGGCTTCCAGCTCTATCCTCATCTACATTTGCGATTTACTATGGATCTAACATTGGATTGTAAATACATGTATATGTCCTGTAGCCTTTTAAATCATTAATCATTTCAGTCGACTATCTTTGGTTCTAGCCTTCTCAGAATAGGTATTGAATAGTGAACCTAGAATAGAAAACTTCCTAGAATTGGAATTTATCTTGAACAATCTTAATTGAATTATTTCTGTATTACACGTGACTTCAAATAGGAACCCGCTTAAGGGAGAAGAAAATAGCCCCTTGTAGACGTCTTTGTTACTAAATGAATAACACAATTGTAAGTAGATGGGTAACAATGTTGGATTTCCATCAATCAAGTTTCAGCCACCCTGTATGACCATTAGCGATTAGCCATTGATACTACATTATAAGCAGCACTGCGTAGTAGTTTATCTGAAGCGCCTATTGCTGTTCTTAACATCATATTTATTCATCATCAAAATCAGGTTTTAGTTAGAGAGTTCATATAAATTTTGATGGGGTTTTCCATATTTTATGGCTTTATGGTCCTGTGGTCGCGCCATGGTAAGTATTTTTCTAATACACAGTCGACATTGCAGTGTATTTGTACATTGTTAATTACAGTTTATTCGTGAATAGAGGTTTGAAGTGTTCCTTTTCAGACATTTAATGGGTCCAAACTCAATACGCAAATTATGTGGTTTGAAATAGTCACATACTACTGGTCATATCTGAATATTTCAGTTGGGAACACATTAGTAACATATATTCCCTTACAGTTTTACTATATCTTGAATCGATTCTCGGTGTTTGTAGCTCAAACCAGATAAAAAGAAATGACGTATGTATAAGTCGCATACCTAACAACTGCTAAGAGTGTAAGCCAAATATATCTATCAATACCCAAACGGGGATAGATATAGAAAGTGGGTTGGAGGGGGGGGGGGTGCACTGAGGCACACGCTTTCCTCATTAAATGTAACAGCTGTAAGTAGGAGTGCAATGCCTAATCAGAGGGTGCAGTAAAGATGTAGTATCAATGAGAGCTAGGTCGTCAGAGGTGCCGCCTTGCGACGTGAATACAGACGAGAACTCGCGAGAACGGACGAGTAATGGGAGCGCGATGACGTAGGTAGGACGCGCAACTACGTCAAAGTATACCTGATCTGAACGATAATCAGAGGTAAGGCACTGAGTGGTAGGCTGGTGAGGATCGAGTAGCGGGGATCAAGTACCTTCAGCAACCTCATGCTCGGCCAACGTCTGCTTGAGATAGTACACCCTTTTAGTTATCGACATGTCATGGGGAGGACATTGCCATTACGCACTACTTTGGTGGTATATATATATATATGTATATATATATATATATATATATATATATATATATATATATATATATATATATATATATATATATATATATATATATATATATATATTTATATATATTTATATTTAGATATATATAATATGATATATATATTATACTTCAGAGAATAATAAAGATGAAAGCGCAGCCCGCCCCCCCCCCCCCCCCCCCCCCACACACACACAGAGCCCTGAAATTCTTCTCTTTTTTCTTTTAAGATGAAAGACGTTTAAGAGAAACAGCAGAAAGACGTCTGGAACTGCCGGGAAAAAAGGAGAGCGTTTTATTTCTATTCTGTTAGTGAGAGCTCTAGTGCAACTGCAGATTGACTTGGCCTAGGGTTTGACACTTACAATTACATCTACAACATAGGAAATGATGGTCTAAATGGACTAGGCTTTATAATAAATCCAATACCATCCCTTAATTGTGGACACATAGGAGCAGTGCAAGGGCCTTCAAAACCAACGATGTGTATTAATAGATAAGAAATGAAACTGTCATTATATGGGAAGCAGGTAAAAACTGAAAAAGAAACTGTATGTTAAAACAAGATGAGTAGTAAACAAGAGGTATGTTCGTTACAAGATCTATATGGTATTGAAGGATTCTTCCCTTGGTTTGTTTTATCGAACAATGTGATTGCTACCTGAATCAAAATGTCAATAGGATTGCTTTTAAGATGCATACATGTATATGTACGTGTATATATATTTATTTCAGAGATAAATCGGGTTTTCCAAATTATAGGAAAAGAAAATGATATGTTTAAGATATCTTAGTCGTGGACATTCGCAGTTTCAAAGTTAATCCCTGAGTGCAGTATGATGCATCGATAAGTAAACTATACCATTCCCAGACGACTGTAACTTCAAGGGTCAAACCTGAAAAAGAATCCATACCTAGGGAGCCACTCTCCCTGCAGATCTTGGATTTTGGGTTACAGCATGATGCTTATCCATGAAGAGTGTTTGTATAGCAAGCTCGTTTTCCACGCTCAGAACGCGGATCTCCATTAGTCATGGTATATGATATATGGATATCACTGGGTGTGTGTGTGTGGGGGGGGGGGGGGGGGAGAAACGAAATAACACGAAATAAGGCATTACGTAACACTTACGTTCAAAGCTACCTAATCTGACAAAAACTGTTGAAAATATAAATTCATTATATTCATTTAGGTTCTACTACTTGGGTAGTTCTTCCACCAAAAGGGCAATGAAACAATATGTACAGATACATCGAGATATCTGATTCTACAATCCAATCTATAACCCATCTTGGTGATAGATGTTAGAATGCTTTATTTTTATTTTTTCCATCAACTCTCCCTATACTACATCTTGACATAGAATAGTTCGGTGAGTAAACTAAAATAGAAATCTCGATGGTTTCCTACCCTATTATATGACAAACAAACCTATACTAAAACTGCACCTAATACTTCTTTTATATTACTTCCCTGAAATGCTACACATACATGTAATTCTGATATCTCTGGGGAAAAAAAGTCGGCAAATGGAATAGTTAATGAAAAGTTAAGTAGTAACGTTTTCTCGGCGAACATCCTTTTGTTCTAGCAAATATTTAATCAACACACATAGTGGATTGCGTAATAGATTCCACATAGATGCACATTCACAGGGTTGTATGTCAATTCTAGTTTCATGCTATACAATAAATATGAGGTTAATTCTTCTATTAGAATCTGTTATATCATATTGATTTTTTTTGTCATATTGATGAATTCCCTTCTTAGTTCAATTAAAACCTAATTCATCATATTGATGAATTGTCTTCACGGCAATCAAATTCTATTACAATGAACAAAGCACTCACTTTGTATAGATTGTTTTTAAACCTTCTTCTAGTGTATTTTTTTATACATCGAGACAAAAAAAACCCGTTTGTGTCACTTCCAATGACACTCCTGCCTGTGATCTCTTCATGGAAACACAATATGATTTACTCCTTGGCCCTTCAATTTCAGCTGCAGCTAGGTCATAACTCTTGCCACCAGGTGGTTCCACACTGATGTCATTCTCAATCACGCTGACAAAAGGACCGGACTGAAGGGAACGCGCTCAAGGAACGCCTTGCTGCGGGACCATGCTGAGGAGAGAGGTGAAGATTTATAACTCCCCTCACTGCCTGACAGTATAAGCTCGCCTCTGTGTTTATATCCTCCTACCTAGGATGTCTGGCTTTGTATAATGCTTAGGCTACTAGATTTACGTTTTACCCTGTTTGTATTAAGGTAATGCACTCAATTCAATGCCCCTGGTTTCATTCTTATTTTAAAGGGAAATTCCAACATTTTTCTTATTCAAAGAGCTTGAAATCACATTAGACGTGTAATTATACACCATATACCATAGTTATAAGTTCATTTTCATCAATTTATAGAGCAGCTGTTAAGTGTGTTATCCATTTCTTTATCCGTTTAAATCCTTTGTTCATTATCTTCATATAACAGTTTTTCATTGATATAAACTTGTTATATGCACTTATAAGTTATATAACGGAACCTTAATGTTTTTCTGATGAATGTATAAACAATTCTTATGGATACAATAAGTAATGTCAAATTTGTTGATAATTATGCGAACCTTGGATGAGTGTGATGAACATTATAAGCAAATGTGTTTAAAGACTTTCACACTTAGCCCTAAATATAGGCATGGGATTTGAAAAATAACAAACGACCCCGAAAGGAGGTTTACGGGGATTTTGTGCCTACATTTTAGTATTCAAATTGAATTTTAAATATCTGGCGTCAGCTGAGAGCTGACATGGTGTGATGTATGCATTAAGAATACCACAGGGTGCCTCGTAAGAGTTACTCGCTCTAGATAGTGGTTAAGGCTCAACTGTTTGCACTGCCAGCCCCAGAATAGAATTACATAAAAGAACCCTGAAATCCAGAGAAATCCATGCCAGCATATAACGACTGCACCCCGATGTAGTTAGGGAGCTTTCAATAATTATGACTGGGGGGGGGGGTCAACTTTTATGTGGGTATTCCAAGGGGGGGGGGGCAAATTTCTTATGGTTATTACAAGGGGGGGGCCAACTTTTTATTGGGTATTTCCATGGGAGGGGGGCCAAATTTTGTCACTATTTCTGTCACATGGTCGATGTTTTAACTAAACAAGGAGGCAGACTCCCATATTTGTGTTCAATGACAAGAATTGATGATATGAAATGCATTCATATCATATCATAAGAAATCAGCTTAGTTGTACTAGTATAGTAATGATCAATGCACAAGGTAACTATTGTTCTGTCATTCCCTGGAGTTCAGTGTCTATGGTTACAGTTCCGTTTCTCTACTGGGAGATGAGTGTGAACCCTCCCTCAGTCTGACAGAATGATGTGGAGGGAGACAATAATGGACGACCACTAGTAGATTTGTCCCAGAATCAATGATCATTAGTTTTTTCTTCAACAGCGATGAATTGGGAGCATTTACTACAACATCAAGTGCTGCAAAATCCACTCATTCCAAGGATCCCTCACACCATGCCAGACTATATCAAATTGCCAGAACATCAGTATTTGCATGTCTATGATAACAGTGAAGGTCCTGCAAGGAAGTCTGATGACTACCAACTGATGGCACAAATCAAGAAAGCAGTTGCTGCTGGATATTTGAATGTGATAAACCAAGTCTCAATAAGTGACTTGATTGAGAATTAGGTTCTAGGTTTGTTTGTTTGGGTAGTTTAACATCCAATTTGTTCAATTAGACTTAGGTTTTAGGTAGTCAAGCTTTATGATTGATTATATGAATACAGGAGAGATGGGGGCTTCCAGCATGTCTGCTAGCTGCCAACTACAGCCTCAATTTATCAGGGGTTGCATCCCTGATTTCAGGTTAGAACATTGGCAGAATCTTACAATTATACAGACTAGGAGCATCAACTCAAACTGTCATCATAACATCGTATAGTAGTGCAGCCAACTTCAACCAATTGGCATTGTGCTTGATGCTATCACACTTCAAGCATTTCAAAAAGTGGCAGTAGGAAAGACTTTGTGCTGGACTTTGAAACTTGTTGGCAAAACTCACATGAGGCTATGACCAGTGTGTGCCCAAATTAGATTTGTAATGGTTTTTGAGGTATATAGTAATGGTCAAACTGTAAACCTGAGTTTATAATGTTCTGCCCCACTACTTGGAACACCATATATTACCTATAACTCATACAAGAAATATCTTCCAAAGATAAATATTCCTCATCAGATGAAGAGAGTGTGTTTATACCACAAATAATATCCCAAATGACAAGATCTGGGCAGTGTTCCGAAAGAGCAAATTTCATTTATTATTACACATATCAGTATGTACCATCGGAAGTGTGACCACTACCATATACTTTTTTCAGCAACAATTTAAAAATTGTCTCTGTCAGTTGCAAGGTAAATTCATCATTCAAGTCATATATATGATTCAAATTCGTATGTTATAGCAGGACTCAGGAACCTCTCATATATAGGCTCTCCAAGGACACTCCTGTAAAACTGGCCAAGGAATACCTAAGGGCTGACATCATCTGCTAATGGTTGCCATTGGTGCAACTGCTAGCACCTCTCCACCAGAGGTGACTCCAGATAGCGCAATGACTGAGATTAAAACTGGCCTCCACATGGTGTGTGTTTCAGTCCTGTTCAAGACTACCCCATCTTTTTTGCATCGGTGCTGTTCCGTCAACAACAGATGTTTATTTGCTATTTTATTTGCTACCACCAAATTTGGTGGTACAGCTTTTCTTCCACTCTGGCCCTAGCCCCCTACTCCTCATTCTAATGGCAGGTATTAGGCCGAATGAGCAGTGGATATCATTTTTATGTAAGTCTTTGGTATAACCTGACTGGGGTTTGAATCCATGACCTCCCATGCTCCAGGCGAACACCCCTATCAATTTTTTTTTTTTTTTTTTTTTATAGAATTTCTTTATTAACCAAGTATGTATTACATTGCTTCATAGTACAGTAGATTCAAGTGGTTAATAAAGGGGCTTGGGTGTCAGCCATATACATTTGGCTGGTTTTCTTCACCCTGCCCATGGGTTGTTTGTAGTCCCAAAGAATTATATAAATTTTCTTGACCATGTCCAACCGAAGAATCAAAATACATTGATAATTAAAGTTATACCCTACATAAAGAAGAGAGGAGTAATTTAAAGTAACTGGCTAAACTTATAGCACTCAATAGTGAGGAACAGTTTTGACATTTTTGCAAACTGTTAAAATAATAAATCATTTTGTCAGTGGTTGATACACTACTTCTGTGGAGTTAATTTGCAGTGAACAAAAACATTTCAGGAGTACCATTATATTTATATCTATGAAACATTAAATTCATGTTTTGTCTAAAGAAAATTTCAAGAAAATTGCAAGATACAGGTAAGTACAGATCATTTCTTTGGTGGGATTGTATCTTTCATGTTCTTTTTTGTTATTGATTTGAAATGTTCATAGGTTTCCGTATTTCTGAGTACAGCAGGCAGATCATTCCACTTTATTGCACCATCATATAACACAGAGTTTGCATACGCTTGACAATTTGGTCTGATAACTTGTATCGTGGGGGCTGCAACCATTCTCGTTTGTACATTTGGCTTTTTAAGATTAACCTTGTCTCTCGATATCTTATACATAAAATTAAAGATATGGCACAGTCTTCTGTTTTCCAGATATGGAATGTTTGCCAAATTATGTAATATATTAATAGGTGTTCTATTATGTACTTTGGTACACGTTCTTAAACATTTGTTTTGTAAAATTTGTAGTTTAGCTAATAATTTACTCGACATATTGTGGTACAAAACATCACCGTAATCAAAATAGGGGAGTATACTTGTCTTGTATATCAGCAGCGCAGCCTCTTTTGAAAGATACGGTCTCATTTTAGTGAGCTGGTATAAACGGTGTGATACACTTTTTATTATTCTATTGATGTGATTTGAATAATTTAGTTGGACATTTAAACTTATCCCCAGATAACTGTAAGTAGACACCTTGTTTAGGATAGCATCGCCGATTTTATACACAGGTTCGTTTCTGTCTTTTTGGTTTGGATTAGAGCAGAAATACATTACTTTGGTTTTCTTTTTATTAATAGAAAGTTTATTTTGCTCACACCATAGTTCTATCCCATCAAGATCGTTCTGAAGCTTTGGGTAAATGTCCATCGCATTCACCCCGCTGACATATAAGACTGTATCATCCGCGTATAGGCCAACCTGGGAAAATTTCAAGATTTTGCTTAAATCATTTATATAAAGTAGAAACAAAAAAGGCCCCAGGATTGATCCCTGCGGAACTCCACATTTAATCATATTTGGCTCTGACATCTTCCCATTTGTTAACACTGATTGATTTCTATTGAGTAAATAATTCTCAAACCATTTTAAAGGCTCATCCCTGACACCATAAAAAGACAATTTTTGTAGTAGAATGCCATGATTTACCGTGTCAAACGCCTTCATGAAGTCGATGTATATGACAGTCGTTTCTTTACCAATATTTTTATCCAGCAGTATATTGTTAGTAAACGTGGCTACGGCTTGAATGGTGGATCTACCTTTTCTGAACCCTGATTGAAATTTATTAAGTATGTCATTCTCATTACAAAACTCTGATAATTTTTTATGAACTATTTTTTCCATAATTTTTGATACCACAGGCAAAAGTGAAATCGGTCTATAGTTGGTCAAATTTTTTGGATCACCCCCCTTGGGAAGCGGGATAACTATTGAGGTTTTCCATTCATTTGGTATTTCACATTTCCGAAATGAGCAGTTAAATAAGTTAACGTATACTTCCGGTATAGCTAAGACTGAGTCCTTGAATATTCCTGTATTAAATTCCTTAATCTGAGAGTTTTTATTCTTGTTTATTTGTTTTCCTATCTCGATTACCTCTTGTGTGTTTGTTCGTATTTGATTTAAGTTATTATAATTTGTATTATCGTACATCTTCCATGGTGTATTTTTATGTTGTGCTAAGGTTGGTCCTATGTTCAGGAAATAATTGTTAATATAGGAAGCAGTGTGTTCCGGATTTATAATTTCATCTGCATCATTTTTTAGGTTAATTTCACCTTTCATTGATTTATTCTTTGTTGCTGGTAAGATACCATTTATCTCTCTCCAAAATTTCTTATGATCTGATTTGTTTCTGTCTAATTCATTTATTATATAATATTGCCTAGCTTTTTTGACTTGCTTGTTAGTATCGTTCCTTGCTTGTTTTGCCCTCAGTAGATCTGTCTCATCCCCTGTTCTTCTTGCTTTTTTAAATAAAATATTCTTATCGTGTATTGCTTCAATTAATTCATTTGTGATCCAGGGTTGTTGGGTTTCTTTTACCATAAACTTTCTAAATTTACATGTTTTATCTAAATATTCTATTATTTTCGATTTAATGATGGTCCACTTACCTACTACTGTATCATTTGTATAAAATTCTTTCCAGTTACATGTTTTCAAATGTGTTACAAATTCTTTAATATCATATTTGACGTAGGAGCGTCCTTCGAATACCTTTTCTTTCTTAGTCTCAGCATACCCATAATTTGTATTTATGAAGAAGATCGCTTGGTGGTCACTTAGTGCCAGATCCAATACCCCATAATCTCTTATTTTCAGATCATTTGTGAGGATCAGGTCAATGATACTACTATTATTACTATAACGGGTGTAATTTTGGATCAACTGTGTAAAACCTTTTTGTTCAAAATTGGTTAGAAAATCAGTGGTTTGCTGATTTATAACATTTATATTTATGTTGAAATCTCCTATTACGTATACTTCATTTATTTCTCTATTAATGTCTTCCACTATCAAATTTAATTCGTGGATAAATACTTCTACGTTACCTCCTGTTGGTCTGTAAATGTTGGTGATCACGATATTTTTCGCTTTATTTCTCCTGATTTCTATTGTTTGGGCCTCAATATGACGGATACTTTTGTTAAGATGTTTATAACTAATTATATCATGTTCTAGGCCCTCCTTTATGTAAATACAAATCCCCCCTCCAATTTTTGGTTTCGGATCTGATTCCCTTTCTTTCCAATTTCTGTCCCCTCTATACATTATGTAACCTTCCAGTTGATATTCGGTTCGCAGATCCAACTCTGTTAACCACGTTTCTGAGCATGTAATTATATCCCACTTTTTTTCCCTGAATTCAGCTAATAATGAGTCAAATTTTGCTCTTAGACTACATAGGTTTAGATGTATGCACTTTAGGCCCCTGTTGTTTGTCATTGCATTTTCCCTATTAAGTCTGACATATTAGATTTTTGCAGTAAATGTATTCCTCCTTATCTGATCTATACTTTTCCCTCCCTTTTCCCTTTATTCTCCAGCCCAGCTCGGTCAACAAAATCTTTAACATAACTTGGTACAACATGGACAAAAGATAGGAAAACAAAATAACAAAGTAAACTTTGGTGTTGATATCGGCCTCTATCACCATCTACATCCAAAGCACAAGAAAAAAATAAAATTGAAAAAAAGTAAGTTTGTCCTACCAGGCGATTCAGCTGGTGGACGGTAGCCCCCTTGGGTTTTATCATCTATTACAACGCTGAGATCATTGAAATCATCGTGTTAGAGGTAAGTATAGGAAACATCAGATATTCCATTTAGTCAACTTTCATTTTTTTTTTTTTTTTTATTGTTATTAATAGAGTTATCATAGGGCAGTCCCTTTAGCCACTATAACTAACAGCAGCAAAAATTTTTATGGACGTATCCATGATGTAACTTATCCTTTGAAATACGGATGTTTGGAAGATATTTATTAAAGATACAATAATTTTAATACTAGATCTTTGGGTGGTCACCTTAATTCGTCATAACTAACGACAGATTTAGGTTATTTCCCTCAGAATTCATTACCAGTTGCCACTAAGCGTGGGCAGGTTCTTTTCAAAGACTGATATCAGGTCCTTTGCCCACATATCCGTAAGTTGGTGAGTTGGGTGAATACCATCAGCAAGATATTCATAGTGGTGGAGTGTCTTTCCACGTCGTGTCTTGTGTACGTGATTTGAAATCCATGGGACCATTGTGCTGTAATCCGAGCTGTGGTTTATGTCTATCAGGTTTTTGTTAAATTGCATGATTGCATCATTTACAATTAGTTGTTTATCTTCACTACCTGTCTCCGTTGGTTTAACACATTTATCAATACATACGCCTATAAGGGGGCAGATCACAATCCTTGAGTCGTTATGGTTCTTGCAAATCCATTCGTAGCCTATTTTGGCATATGTAGTTAGGTGATCTACCAGAGATTGGGCGGAAGTCCAGGCACATGAGATATTTTTGGTAGTCGGATCTTTCGTTGTGATATTGCATGTTCCTGCAACAATATAGACAATAGCATTTTTACTAAAATCTAGATGATTGTTTGCTATTACCAGACACTCTTGCAGTGTAGACCCCGGTAAGCAGAAAACGTTAAACCGATGCTTGCCTTTGTTCTGTAGAGCGATAGCTTCGTATAACCATTTCACTTTAGAGTCTCCTATAATTACGTGTTGGGGCAATGGTGACCAGGTACGTATTAGTGTTTCTTCTAGCCGTGCGATATCCCTGCTTAGCTTTGTAGGATAACTTACTCCACGATACCTCGCCATTGGTAACAAACTTATTTATATCCTCTTCTGACCCTATATATCACTATCTTCTAGATGTCTTTTTCGCTTTCACTCTTTACTATCATTACGTTCTTCCTCTTCCTCTTCACCTCTTAACTGTGCCCTGACTTCGCTCAGTATGATTCCTAGTTTATTACCTGTTACCGACGTCGTTGAGATCTTGTTGATTTCACCAAGGTGAAATCCACACCCCCATTCGGGGTCCTTTGTCGCCTCATAGAGCGGTTGATTGCCTGTTTCAAGTAATAGGTCACGCAGGTCGTCATTTTGAGAGAATTTGCCATACAATATAAGCCTCATAGATTTCTCCATCTCATTTTTCCATCTATCATTTGCTTTTAGTGACTTACCCAGCCTCATTAGGTCATAGGGGTCCTCAGTTTCTTTGATTTCCTTTGCAGTTTCTTGTTCATCTAGGTAGATAGCTTTTTGGTGTTGGAAAGCTTGCTCCGCGTTTGCAAACGAGTGACCCTGAAAAGTAACTTTTGTTTTGTAGAGGTTCGAGAACGGTGCAAAAGCCCCTTGAAAGGCTATCCCGTTTCTTGTTTTGACCGTTTTTATCTCCTGAATGCTTAGACCATGGGGTAGATTGTCTATTTGTTCATAGTAGTATTGTCTCCCCGCGATCGAGATTGAAGTACCCTTTACTTTGCAGTCAATCTTTTGTTTTCTCGCCACTGATTGTATGGCACGTAGGTCTCTATTCTTCCTTTGTTCTTCAATCGTTAGGTCATCGGATATTCTGATTTTTTTCCATTTAGGAAGATTTCTCAGTCTACTTATGTTGCGGTAGATCAGCCCTTTTGTAGACGCATTTACAAAAGTCACAACCACGGGGCGTATCCAGTTTGGATTGTTTGTTGGCCTTCCTCTTCTATAAATAGCATCTATAGCAGCATGGTCAATTAGTAGTCCCAGGTCGTTGAGGAATTGAAGAAATACATCTCTTATGTTTTCTAGGTCCTGCTCCTTTATGCCTTCTACAACCATCACTTTTCTTTTCCTCTCGTTTTCTACTCTTTCCATTTTCTCAGCGGTTAGTTTACTCGTTTTCTTTACTTTGATTAAGTTATCAGTTATTTCATTCAAGTCAACATCGTGCTGGTTTACTGTTTCTGTTATGGAGTCCGAGTTTCTCCCTACTACGTCTACCTTATCCGCTATTTTGTTTAGCAGAGCTGCTGTGTCATTTAGTAGTGCACTCGCTTTGTCTACCTTTTTATCCAATTTACTTATCAATTCGGTCGTACCTGCGATGTTTGTTTCATTTTGTTGGACCCTTTTTTCGATTTCATTTATCTTTTTCACAATATCCACGTTGTTTGAATCATTGGATAGTATGGGTAGCAACTCACGTGCGCTTGACTGGGGCGATAATGGAGGCGAATCCATGTCTTTAGCTTCGCCGGCGCTGGTTGATTCTTTCTTCGTTATTTGAGGCGTATTTTTTTTGTTTCTCGACCTTCCCGCCATATAAGCTGGGTCAGAGCACGTTTGTGAAGCTGGTAATTGTCTCAGAAGTCTTAGAAGTTATTGTATCCCATGTAGTTTATCACCCGAGTCTGAGCACCGTTCGACCCACGTTCTACCGTACCGCCGCCATGTAGTGTTGAAATTAGCCACCGAGATTGGTCGAAATTTTGACAAATGACTGAATGTAACTGGGTTTGTTCTAAGATATAGAAGAAAAGCCTTATGGAAAAAAGACCACATCAGATTAGACTCCCCTGTGCTTTCACCCTATTCGGATGTGGGGGGGGGGGGCGCCTTTTTTGGGGGCATTCCAAGGGGGGAGGGCAAAATTTGTTGGGGTATTCCAAGGGGGGGGGGGCAAATTGTGTTTTGGTATCCCCATGGGGGGCCAATCATTTTTTGACCGACTAGTATTCCAAAAACTGTGCCCCCTGGCCATAATAAATGAACGCTCCCTCAGTTAACCATTGCGCCCTCTGTGGGAAATACTTGCACCAATATTGCATGTTGCGTTGTTAGCTGAGATCTCATGCTCGCCATTTTTCTCAAGTTAAAGGCATATATATCCTACATTTCACGGTGGCGCCAGCTGGTGATTTTTACATATTGTCAATTATCAGTAAAAACTAGTTCCTTGTAATTCATTCTAATGCCACATGAGCAAATTTCACGTTTTGTTCAGGTTATCCAATCCAAAAAGTCAAAACAGGCCAATAAACATTTGCTTGATTTACATAGTGACACATAGTTTACATAGAGTGAACTATCAGAAAGTATCTTAAATGAAGAGAGAGATGACTGGATTCCTTCTGTAGCTTTATTGCACTTTTGTATCTGTTGGCTGACCAGAGTGTACTGACCCACGCTGTGTCTGTAGGAGCAGCATGTGGGGGAGGGGGTACTTGGCAGGGGCAACAGTCCTCCCCCACCCTGGGCAGCAGGCCCGAGAAGGCGGATATATATAAATCGGATACTGACAATAGGAAATTTACTGGAAAATGTGGTTTTCTTTAATTCTTTCAAATGACCTATGAATTTTATAACATAATTGTGAAGTACTATACATTAACTATATTCTGTGAAAGTTTGAGGAAAATGACATGGGTTTTACTATATGAAAAGCAACATTTTGGAATTTCTATACATTCTATTATAATATTATCATTGATCTCTAAATCAAAATAGCGACTTTGACCAAAACGAGTTGCTTTCTGTATTTCTAGTACCACTGTACACACTAGAAGAATGGATGACACACAGGATTTATTATCCATCGTAAACAAAGACTCTATGATGTTGGGCCTGACACGTCCACGTGTACCTCCACGTCAAATCTATTCATAGATAGAGCCCTCTCGGATATCGATTGCACCGCTGGTAAACATTCCTTAGGTATATCTTAGAAGATTCGCCAAAGCTGACAGTGTCGAGGAGAACAGAGGAGAACCCATACATACGAGGACGTTCTTACTTGTATACTTGCAATTACGAGCGTCAGTTATAAATCGTCGCTCGAAAATTATATTTGTACTTAACTGGCGATGTGCGGTCGCAAAATAGGCGCCATGTAATGGCCGTCCGCCACAACGTTCATGGCATATCATCAGCCCAGTATCGACAAAATATTTCCAGGAATTCCGAACTTTGGCAAGTTACTCATCTTAATAAAGTGTCAATGTGGGAGGTGTTCCATGGGATGTGTTATATGACAGCGCACAATGAGGTAGACCACACTTATTGGTGTTCCAAGGGATGTTACTATTTTTGGATTGCACCAAGAATAAATAAATTAATGCCCTAAATAAATTAATGCCCTAGTATAACCTCCATGAACGTATTGTAGTTTATCATCCACCTACTACAAAGTGTCCATAGAAAACACATGGGGAGCATAGCGGAAGGGGGGACCAGCCAACGGACCATACAGATTTTTGTATGCTCCGTGCTACAAAACCCGGCGCATATGGAAAAATACTGCGTGTGAAAAAATAGTACGGACCTAAAATGAACTAATATAGGTACCACACTTGTCAGGAAAAGGTAGGTAATAAATACAATATAGACTGGTTTCAGATAAATGCGGTTGTATGCTTCGAGGAGTTGACGCGTAGTAATATCCGAGCGTATGCGAGGATATTGTGCAGAGGCAACGCTGAAACCAGTCAATATTGTGTATATGTATGTGATCTATGGGTCTATACCTAGTTAAATTCTCTATCCAAATAAGTGTAATGTAGCTTTCTTTACTTTCTTTTTACCTTGCCAACCAAATTAGTTTTTCAAATAAAGGAGCCAAAGGATCTATAAAATTCCACAGCTCACCAGTCAGTATTGCCATCACCAGACATGTTGATCGGGATCACGGACAAGTCAAGACGGTTTGACTACTACATGTATATTGCTGTACTGGGAGCTGTTTCAAAAGTGGAGTGAGGTCTCGCCAGCGGCACGTCACATTTTGTAAGTGAGAGGGCGCAACAGCGAGCGGCACCTGGAATCAAAGCGACAGCAAAACTACTACCAATATCCCAGAGAGAGCGGCACCTCCACCTCCACAGCGACGCCTCAAGTTCCATTGTTGGCCTCTCGCATTGGCGATGAGTACTCTCGTTTAGCACCCTCCCGACTTTTGAAACAGCTCCCAGGTCATCCGTCAGAAAAAAATATATATGATTCAAGGCTTGCGCTGAAAAAATGGTTTAGCATCAGTCTAACCACTTCTGCCCTCCTCATTCCACTTTGCCATTTCGACTACTACACACCACATCAAATTTTACCAACCCATCCAACACCATTTTTATTATCTTTACTGTATAAATTACTAAATTTATAGGGGTATAAAATCCAGTCTCATAAAATATTCCCCCCTTATTAAATGTGTATCAAATTTTGATAAATACATTTTATGTTCAATATTATTATCACCAAGATAAAATATATGCTACTAATGAATATTTTATTCACCCAACCGCCACCTCCTTCATTTACTTCACTAGCTAGGTGGTTGGTAGTGATATATAGGAATGCAAATCGTGTTCCACTTCTGTATCCATGTATCCTCATTGAGTGTAGAAAAACGTACTTAAGTACTTTGCAATAGAGCGGTAAAGGTTTTAATCTCACCCCAGTGAGGTGTTTTATAGACATTGAAATCTTTATTAGTGATCATGACTGACATCTTTATTGGTGATCATGGAAAAAGAATGACTGATTGGGAGACTGTTTTAGTAATCGTCACTACATCGACCCGATCATTATCGGACAGTGACAATCACTGTTGTTAATGTTGATTCGATCACTAATATAGAAAGACATGGTTAGTGTGGCCGAATGGAATCTGTTCAGAGATATTTTGGTCAGAAATACTCACCTGAGTCGTAGACTGAGGTGAGTATTTCTGACCAAAATATCGAGGAACAGATGGAATTCGGCCACACTCACTATGTCTTTTTATTACTATATACCGATATTCGATTTAAATGCCATTTTGGTACTCACATTATCAACGTATTTCAACCTCCGAAATAAGAATTTTACGCCATGGTACGGCCGAACGGAATCTTTTCTCTTATCGCGTAAAAGTGAGACATTTGTGCACCGGTATATAGTAATAGTGATTTCACTGTTGAAATGGTTACTATTAGTGATCAGTGATCAAAACAACCATGGTTTTTATGAACTTTTATCTGCCAGCTACTAGCTCTAACATAACAATCAACGCGGATCTCATAGTCTAAACAATATTCTTTTCCCATACCCATACCTCTTTCCACCATTGTCGGTAGACGTAGTATGTCTAGCCCAAATAGTGACATGTATAGCGTTGTTGTCAATAACAGTGACCGTTTTAGTAATCGTGTCTTAAGAAAGATGATCATGACTATGCAACGCAAAGCAGTCACGAGACGACTATGCAGTGCGATGCGCTGGAAACGGTCACTATTAAAGATCGTTACAACTATAAAACATCCATAGACCGAACATTGGAAACTCATACTCAATGTCCATAGAGTATTGAAACAAAATTCTTCATAGGCCATCATCACAAACATAAGGGGTGATATCAGTGAGTTATAAAGGAAAGATTAAATCTGAACCATATTCAATCTTTAGCAACTGAAATTACGCCATTCATCTTTGTTTGCATTCATGGCATATTTTCAGCAGCTATGGATCTCAATGCAGTTCTCTATTCGAGCACACTGGATTCCTTATATAATCGGCTATATAGGCAAAGGAACTAGCATAATAGAACCTGAGAGATAAGTCCGTGGATGGTGTTATAGAGCACAAAAAACATTGATACTGGACACAGAACAAACAATTGCATCTTGGGGCAGGCTGCCAGCCGGTAGAATTAGTGATCCAAATCTATTAAATCCAACATTAAAAACGGAATCTTTCCAACTCTTTTAAGGCTAAAAGTTATCTATGTCAATATAGGACTCTTCGTAATTGAGGAGTAATAAAAGAAAATGTGGTTACTGAGCCCTTACGGGTGGACGTCCTCGGTCATTTGATGCAAAGATATGTCCCTTCGCCTGTGGTGTCAGGACGTATTTTTGTTTCAAATGACCGAGAACAGACACCTGTACGGGTTCAGTCACTACATTTTCTTATTACAATATACCTCTTATTCCTTTAATAACTCTGTTATCAACACTCTCCTGCTCCGAGATTCACATCCCATTCCCGTACAAAACGACTGCCTTTCACTACGGCCCACTGTCTCTCACCAACCTGTGATCCCTTTCTTTTATTATATATATACCCATTTCATTTCGACACATAACGTAAAAATACTGTACGGAACAGTGTTCCGTATGGGAAAATACGGAACACTGTTCGGTACACGTCATCAAAAAAATTAGTTAGAATATTAGTTATTAGCCATATTAAGTTAATTATTTTATTGATTTTGGGTATATAGTAAATATAAAACGACCCACCATGCTTGTACAAGCTACAAACCCGATGATAATTTACGGTTCATACGGAACCTGACATAAATTCCTCGTAAATAAGCATCTCGTTTTATAATAATTGCTTTGGTCTATAATGGACTATTCCATACCGCTCATCGGCAACACGGACCGCCACCGTTTCGGGGATCCAGAGATGTTTTACAAGATTCCCGTAATGAAAAAGAATGATTAATAATTAGGATTCAAATTAGTGAGACGTGGCTACAACACCTCTGTAGCAAGCCGATGCTTAAAAAAAAGATTAGAATTAGAATTCAAGGTATCTAACATTGGGCGCTCACATAATACAGTTTAGATATGCCAAACCAATCATTTAACAAGAACTCCATTCGAGTTCTGCTGCAGGGGACACACAGACTAGTCAGCATAATGTTTGGTTTGAAGACATAGTTCTGCCCACAGTCAGGTCGTTCTCTTATTATTAAATAACTTTAATTCTTTCAACAACAAAAAAAGCCATCTTTAATGCATAGGGAGTCATCAAGTCACTCCCCGCAACCTCTCCATGTTGACAAACGAAAGCCTAGGCCGGATGTGCCTGTTGAGCATTTGTGAAAATATGTAAATTAATGTCACTCTTCAAATTGTAGTCCTAGACGCACGCTTATAGAATAGCGGCCAAGTATCGGCGAGCGAATACAATTTGGAGAATGATGTTCATTTAAATATTTTCGCACATGCGTTGCCCATTGCTGACCAAGGCAAGTGACATGTTACTATCGACTGATTTCGAATATTTGATCTATTTAAACTGTTGTACGTGCAAGCCCCATGTTAGATACCTCAATATTTGGTCATTACACACTAGCAATTGTTACGGGGTGCTTGTATCGTGAGCTTCAAGTCGCGAAGCCACGTCGTCCACCATGCTGACATTGGTCGCAATGACAACGATCTTGCGGATCTCGTCCATAGCATGTTAAATTATGTTTAGTAAGACGAAGCACACCATAGTGGGCCATAGTTGCTAAATATTACACCCCCGTGAGAGGGTAGTATATCACTGTCATTCACACTCAGGTATGTAATAATACATGAACTGTACTCCTGATGTGGTTACTCTATAGGGCACATAGCTATTGTGCTATGGAGGTGGCAAACTTGCCTCCCCCCCCCCCCCCCCCACCCCCGACGCCATCTAAAGCACTGGGTGGCGGGACCAATTATCAATGTATTTTATCAAAAAAAGAATTTGGGACTTGCCATGGAGGAATCTTAGCCTAGTCCCAAAAGTATCTTTAGATTATAACACCTAATAACAGTAGTTGCCCTGGAATTGCATTGGCGCTGTCTTACAATTTCTCATCCAAAGCGGATGGTAGCAGAACTAGCAATCACTCTGTGTACTATACATCTGTGCACTTGACGGCCTCCTCTTACTTTTGGAATATTAATATCCGCCCCTGCTATCATTAGTTGTTCGCCTGAATAAACAAGTGAATCTCATCCATAGATAATGTGAATCATGATGTAACGTGAAACGTAAGGAATGGCATATTATGTAGAAATGTGAAGCACACGAGAATTTTCACGAGAGTGTCATGACAGATCCCTTGAGCCAGCTGAGTGAATCTACAAAGTCATGGAGCAATAGCCTTTTCATATGTGGTCATGAGGAATGAGGAAGACTGAAACCTTGGACATGGACTTAATATGGTGATAACACCACCTATATGAACAATGGACAAAAACTTTGACCTGCCAGTTTTTAACTGGTATTTATTGTTTATGTAAATATGTTTTACTTATATAAGAGTGACATGGTCACATAAGGACTATGATTACAACAAGATTGTATTATTGGGTGTGCCAATGTTACTGTAAAGGCACTAATACCGGCGCAAGCCGACGTCTTTGCAGTCTAAATACACTAATAAAAAAAAAATACTGGAATAACAAAGAGTACTATCCTGCCTCAGGAATTTTTCTTATTATCATCTTGTTTTGCATCTGCTGCAATAAGAACGTCTTCACCTCGTATCATCAGAAATCAACATTTAAGAAATCTAGAATATCTATTTTCTACTCACCACCAAGATGTCTCGTAGCTCATACAGCTCCCCCTTCCGGCGGCCTCTGATGTGACGGTACCGTCCACGTTTAATAAAGGGAAGAGCTTTGGCCCTAAACACAAAGTATGAAACATTGAGCTTCAATAGTTTCAATGCAATGTCCTTACATGTGTCCATCTACTGAACTGTTTTTGATTTGAAGACAATTTTCGATAGAGAATTGTTACGTGTTGCACGTTATTCATACCAACGATAAGATAAGCACTTACGTTTTACCGAACATCTTGTATTCGTAGATGGTAATGCTGTGGTCCATTTCAAAGTAGAATCCCATTAATTCCCTGACTGCATCTCTGCCATTCCTAGTGAAAAAAGGCATGGTTTTTGCTTAGACAACTAGATATATATATGTTCGTTTTTGAACGATGCGGTGGAGTTCCTGCTTCAAACGGGAATTCCGCCGCATAAAAAGTTTTATCATACAGTTTCAGTGATATTCGTAATATTTCGGATAATTTCGTACTTCCTCGAGAAGAAATTTTGGGCGCGTTAGCACGGTTCCACCAATTTGGAACGAAATATTGTCGAAACTTCGTCCACTGCCAGTTTTCAAAAAGTTTACGAATCTTCCTGACACATTAAATGCACTCGCCCGAAACTCACATCACCTCCCGATCCAAATTTGTTAGCCGATGCTTCCACAGAAAAACTATGCTCGTACGATATTCCCAGAAACATTACGATCTACCACGACCTAAATTTCGGCAATTTTCTGTTTATTTCGGTTACTTGCCGGAATTCCTGCTTAAGAAGCAGACTATGACTGGGTAGATAGGTTCAGTGATCATAAGAAGAAATAAATACGATCTTGCCATGAAGGGCTATCACAGACACTAATTTAAAATATAGTTGAGAATACGAGGCACACACACTTCTGATCACAACCAATGCTACCTTGAACATGACATCTATATGCCAGAACCAAACCGTTAGTATGCGATCTCCCAGGAGACATTATTTTAAGAACAATGGGGCATAACAACCACCCTTCACAAAGGTGAGATCACACTGTTATGTCTATTCTCCCAGCATATTTTAGTGAGTGAATAGGTGGATAACCCAGCAGATTTCTGGTTATGAACACATTTGACGGGGGGGGGGGGCTCCAAGGTTTCATCCAAATATATTTTCTAAATATCACATTTAGATTTACATCCTGGTTCACCAAACACCTATATGTCACACCTATAAGGCATTCATTTACACGACTGATCATATCATTCATTCTTTTTCCAATTTGGGGGGTCTCCAATTAGGTACTTGTGTTATCGATAAACGTCAGTATCACCAAATATATTTTCTAAATATCACATTTAGATTTACATCCTGGCTCACCAAACACCTATATGTCACACCTATAAGGCATTCATTTACACGACTGATCATATCATTCATTCTTTTTCCAATTTGGGGGGTCTCCAATTAGGTACTTGTGTTATCGATAAACGTCAGTATCACGACTTCCCTTAGTTGGTCATTGTGGTCACTGCTTATCAATATTAACACTTTTATCCGACAGGAAAGAACACAAGTTCGTGAAGTACTAGGATCATGTCCAGTAAATTCTAATAACTGTGTATTATAGAGATACAGAACCATACACTTCTATAGTTATATCATAAGGTTTTAGAAACAAATGCTAAAGACTTTCATGGTATTTACTTTTTCTATAAATCAGGATATTCTAAAGGAAAATCTCACTGCAACTATATCAATATTGTTGCATTGACAATGATCGTATTTCTGTGACAATATTAGGAGTTCGGGCGTACTAAATTTTTTCAGCAGCGACCATCTGCCCGTCTTTGTCTGTAGGAAAAAACTGAAACAAAAAAGTGTCCCGACAGAATTCACTGGGAGAGACTATAAGCTATATGACATCAACAAGCTTAGACAATGGCTGAGATTGATAGATTGGGATCCTTTTTGGATAGAGAAGAACCCATCCAAATTATGGGATTTTATTATTACGGAGGTCAACGATTTCCTAAACTTCTATTGTCCCTTGAAGACATGGGTCATCAAGAAAGAAAGGTCACCTTGGATGACAGATGAAATATTATCTTTTATAAAAGAGCGGGAATATTATATAAGTGAATTCACCAGGACTAAGAATGAGACGAACCTAAGGAAGGCTAAACAACTGAGAAACAAAATCGGCAGAATGACCAATAAAGCTAAGGCTAATCTCATGAAAGATAAACTGAAAGAAAATATAAACGACCCTAAAAGATTTTGGCGAGATCTAAAGTCCATCTGGAAAAATAAAAGCTCGAATGATTCCCAACCCACCATTATCGACCCTGATACAAAGAAAACTATCGCCCCTAATAATTCTCCTGAATTTATCAATAATTATTTCGCACAAATTGGAGAAAAACTAGCCATGGCAATAAATCCAGCCGCCGCTGCAGATTCTCGCAAAGACTATGAACATACTAAACCCCCCAGTAGGGAACGATTTAATGAAAATGAAATCGATGAAGAACGCCTTCGAAAATTAATTATGGATATTAGTATCTACAAACCAAGCGGTATAAATAATGTTCGCAGTGAGATCTTAAAAGATACAATGAAACTTATCTTGCCTCAGTTAAAGTATCTATATCAATGTTCATTTGATGAGGGGATCTTCCCTAATGAATGGAAGATAGCATACGTCACACCGATGCCGAAGTCGGGCAAACTGTCCGACCCCAGCAATTGGAGACCCATTTCCATCTTACAATTGCAAACAAAAATATTAGAAAAACTAGTACATGACTTATTATTAAAAAAACTGACAGATAATGGTTATGTGAATAACGAACAATTTGGCTATCTTCCAAATAGAGGCACAATAGATGCTATTTACAACCTCGTAGATGACCTCTACAAGGCTAGAGACGCTGGTCATATTACAGCCAGCGTATATGTCGACTTCCGCAAGGCCTTCGACTCGGTCCACCACAATATCTTATTAAATAAACTGAGCAAAATAGGCCTAAAGAATAATATGTTACTCTGGATTGAATCGTATCTAACAGACAGGTGTCAAATTACAAGATTCGGTAAACACTCATCAAACTTAACGAATGTACGATATGGTGTCCCCCAGGGCTCCGTGCTGGGGCCACTACTCTTTATCTTTTACATTGACGACCTGGCAAAGATACTATGAGAAAACGTGGTTACTGAGCCCGTACAGGTGGACGTTCGAGGTCATTTGATGAAAAAGTACGGCCCGACGCCGTAGGCGGGAGGGCCGTATTTTTTTATCAAATGACCAAGAACGGACACCGTACGGGTTCAGTCACTAGGTTTCCATATTACTATACACCTCCAACTCATTTAAAATCTATTTTATCAACTTTCCTGGTTCATGATTCAAACCCTCCATTCCCGTACTAAACCACTGCTATTCACTACGGCCCGCTAGCGGAAAAACTCGGCAACTGTTGACGTGTAGCAACAGATGATGCTGGAACTTCCCTTCCCATGGGAATTAAGGAATGAAATTTTAACACGAGTACTGCATATATATAACCTACAATCGTACCAAATATGATGAAGATCAGTTGCTTTAAACCGAAGATATCTGCGTTTGAATACGGCGACTTCGACATTCACTGCACACTGGGAGATGGGAGGGTGAAAACCCAGCAACTGCCGACGTGGAGCGGACTATGAAATGTATGACACAGGACGACCTGGAACTCTAGTAGCCAACGTTATTATGACGTCGACAACGCGGAGCAGCATAACGGGAGGCGATCGGTCTTGTTGATATTGATCAGTCTCGCAGATTTAAGTGATTTAAACGGTATTATGTGAACGCCCAACCTCAGGTGCCTTGATATTTGGACAATACTAACTTCCATTTGTTACAGGTAAGGCTTAGCATGTCTCTGAAGTTATGAATGGGAGAGAACCACCATTTTGTTTGTTTGTTTTTGACAAGGATACCGCTCTTGCTATATCGCGATAATGTACGTTAGTGCGACGTAGTGTCTGTAGCAGCGGGACGTACGTTTTGCAATGCTTAAGCCTATGGGAATCACTACGTCCTACTACTCGGCAGGCCCGAACGTTATTTATACTATATGTCTAGCAGCGGTAAGTATATCACAGACGTTCGCCCATAGGTGTATAGTAATAACAAATACTGGTCTCTCTATAAAAATGTACGCAGATGACCTAGTACTCTACTTCTCAGGCTCGACCACATCCAAAATAGCAGAAAAAATACAAAAAGGGTTAGACTATTTACATGACTGGACCTGTGACAACTTGTTAACAATAAATACAAAGAAAACCAAAGTAGTATGGTACGGCTCAAACAGCAAATTGAAAAATGCTAATTTATCGGAGTTATTCATAGGATTAAACATAGTTGGTAGTGTCGCAGAATATAACTACTTAGGAGTCATCTTGGACAGTAGATTAATATTTGACAGAAACATAAAGCATGTAATGAAGAAATTGAACAGGGAACTTTTCATCTTCTCAAAATATAAAAATCACTTCAATGAAAAAATAGCTTTAAGAGTATACAAGCAAATGATCCTACCAATTATAGACTATGCTTCAATCGTCCATGATTGTAGTACTAGCATATTAAAGGCTAAACTGCAACGCATGCAAAACAGAGGCTTACGCATATGCTTACTTCACAAGAGTAAAGGCCTATCAACCAAAGACCTACATAAACTATGTGGAATCCGACTAGTTAAACAAAGGAGAGATGAGTTGACAGCTACCTACATGCGTAAAGTAGCAATCTCGAATGGCATCTTAAATCCAGTTCCGGACTTGCGAGATCGTAGTAACGTATGTGACACAAACAAGAATAGAACAGCTATCAATGTGCCAGAACTGAAAGAGGAAGTAGCGGTAAAACGACTAACGAGACTCTCTGAAAAAACAGTTTTCACCCTACCGAGACCTAGAACTGAATTTCTCAAAAAAAGTCCTTCGTATCGAGGGAAACAAATATGGAATAAGTTACCAGAGGAAATAAAGAACTTAAATACTAAACAGCCTTTCAAAAAAGCCATGAAAGAGCATGATATGTAAACAAGTAAGAGGCAATATCAAAAAGAAAATAAGACAGTATCTAGCAAACATGGTCCAGTAATAGAATCAATCTATTTTGAGTGTTGTAGAAATCACTCCTAATCGCTACCTAAATATGGGTATGCATATTGTAGAATGAATATGGAATACCAACCATATCGAATCCAGTAGTTATTATCCATTTCATCTCATCTATCCATTGCATTATTGTTAGATCCCTTTATGGTGGTCTTCTCTTCCTAATAATCAACCATGGACTTAGTCCACCAATTTGCTACTTATGTATATTATTAATATTACTATTATTATAATACTATCTTATGTGTTATATACCTTATATAATTATCTATCAAACAATACGTATTTAAGAATCAGATCTAACTGCTCAGTTGAGGCTATCTCGATGTACCTCACTGGCTGGACATATTTGTATAAAAGGGTATAGTGGTAGACCGCTAAATGTACTTCATTGGCGAGCTATATCAATAACAAAAAAATAATAATAAAAAAATTTCAGAATCGGTTTAATCTTAGTGCTTTGACAACGGTCCTGTCTATGACCTGTCTATGACTGTATAGGTCGAGAAAGAATATATAAGTCGTTCAATTTATTATTCATTTCAGTAAGTATTATAATCTTGAGAAAACATCGCTGTAAATATATCAACTTCCCTGTAGTTACAATGGCCGAACAGATATTAACTTTCCAGTACATGTATTTAAATTGGTCAAATTGAAGAACCACTTTATTCTTGTGGTTTCAACCATGATCATATCTTTAAATGAAATAGAATTTTCTAATTGTCCTTTCATTATCTGCACTACGAGTAAGCATAAATGATGAACGATGATTTATCAATGATGAAGCAAGATTCCAATAAATAACCTTATAAAGATGAGTAAAGCACAAACATACCACACCGAACAAGAATGTATGACTCTCCAATTAAAACTATCATCAGACCAAACTACACATCATTTATGAAATCATCGTCTTACAATGGTGCTATCCAATGGAATTATTTCAAAGTAGAAGTAAGGAAAACTGAAACCTACACAATGTACAAGTCATTGACTAAAAATCTGATGTACAGTAGAGATGTAAACTTTGGAACCAAGTTGCTATGTTATCTCCAGGAAGTCGATTGTTCCTGTCAACAATGCGGAAAACCAACCGATAGAAACGGATCTTAGATCCAGTTCTCATTCACCACGCCCTATGGGGTGTGGCAATGGGATATCAAGAAATTACTTGTATCTGGCCTAATAAAAGATATTAGGGATGGTTGGGGGTCAAGGTTTCATCCGGTTCGGACTCTTCATGCATCTTTAATGTGGCATCAATAAAAAAAAAGTGGCATCAATAAAAAAAATTAAATGAATAAAAAATTAAAAAATACTTTTGTGATATTAATGAGACTAGAAAAGTTAGAACACTAGATCCCTGGATATCTCGAACTTTCCCAACTTATTGTTGTCTCCTTAGGAACTAGATATGGTGTATCAAGTAATATTTGCGATTTTCTTATTCGTTTTTCACTTGATCAATGACGATGTACTACAACTACTGAGATACTTGTAAAATGAATTGGAGACTTCACTAAAAAATTGATGAAAAAAACCATCTGGTCTCTCCTTATGTATAAATAGTGTACAAAACATGAATCCAGCACGTGACATTTAAAGAATTGGTCTTAATCACGTCTAATTCAGTGCTGATAAACCCACCTGCTGGCAATAATATTTTTCTAACAATGCATTGTTTTTGTCCACACCTCACCTCTGTGCCAGGTTAGGACCTGCTGTTCCTGGCAATAATATTTTTCTAACAATGCATTGTTTTTGTCCACACCTCACCTCAGTGCCAGGTTAGGACCTGCTGTTCCTTATCTATGAACTTTATTTAATAGATTTCGAGTAATGATTTTCACTAAAGTCTTACTGAGTTTCACGGAACAATTTCTTTTAACATCTACACTATTCGATTCTAAGGTTTTTTAGATAATTGAAACAATCTGATTCAGTGAGGTTCTACCTTATTTATAAGAGAATTATGTCCTAGAAATTAATGGTAGAAAACTTATTCGCGGGTCCCAACAATATGATTTTCAACCAAGAGGCCAATACCATGGACCTGCCGGTAGCATGAGGTATCTTGGAGCACAGACTTGCATGGAGCTTCCTAATACTCATGGATATAAATGGAGGTAAAATAATTGTAGAAATATTGTTCATAGGGTAATTTCTGCCTCAGATGCACTGGGAAAATACAGAAAACATTGGTGTTAGCCACTGCATGTGACTGAATGACCATTGGAAGATTCATATCACTTTTTTGGCATCAATTAATGTCAGCTTTGTTTTACACAAGGAATAAGTATTCCATATACTGGAAATGTAAAAGTGAATGGAAAGCTGCCATCTCTGGATACTATTCCTGTACGGAATGCAAAGATCAATAACTTTTGATCGAATTAAGATACCAGAAAACAGTTCTCAGTGCTATTCCCCCGTTTACATCCCAGTAAATAAACTAGAGCCCTATTCACCACTACTTTTTACAGCGTCGGTCTGTGACCAACGCTCTCAGTGGCAAGAGAATTCGTATTAATATTAAAATGCATATGTCAAAATAGACACAGTTTAACTCGCTATATTGGGTCCCAGGAGGACTAAGCACTGTCTGTGAAAGTTTACAGCGAAATACATTAACCTAGGAGGATCAGTTAAGGAGACAAACAAGCTGTTCACCCGGGTCTACGGGTATGGAGGTACACATGTACACTTAGTAGAGAACGACGTTCATAAGCGGTCACCGCCAGCTGCTGCGCTGGCCGCCACTGTGGCCACCGGCCTCCGCCACCACGGCCAGCCCCGCCGGCTCCCACTGACGCCGGCAGCCGAGGCCACTTGCCGCCGACACCACATAGCAGAGGACGCTCGTCGAGCTAAAGGGCCGATTCCACCAACACACACGATGTAGCAAGATTCGGCCCGACTTGGTTGTCTTGCTAGATCGGGCTAGGATTGAATAATCGTGTGCCTATTTGTCGCGATGTGTCTTCAGGTATCGTGGTGGTGGAGAACCAAAATATACACCCGACACCATTAGCCTACGTTATGAGACAAGTGAGGTACGACACATTGCGATACAGTAAGACACTACAAGACATACCAAGATATACCACGGCAAATCCATCCTGTGAGTGGAATAGGCCCTTAAGACTGTGTCGCCCGAAGCTGCTCTCCGCCTCCCCCAATGCCGACGTTAGTTCTATCTTTAGCAAGTAGCATCGACCTAAATAACTCAGAGGTGTTCTGCCACGTCACAAAAAGTAAAATCATAGGCATATTTCAGACCGGCCTGGACTGAGCAGAGTCCAGTAGGTGGTACCGCCGGTTTGTATCGCCAAGTGGGACCAATTTCTATCTTCATGAATGATTATCTTGAAATTTCAGATATCCGCAATTTAATTGTCATATATCTATATAGATCCGTTATTTGACAGATTATTTGCATCCCTGAAACTAAGCTATACACGAATTGGAGAAACCTACTGAGAGAGAATCCTCGCATCAAAACGCAGTCGGCGATTCAGCATGTTTTCTGTAGCACTAGCTGTGGTGGCCACCCTGAAAGAAAATTATACACTTAATTATTTCACCGTAACTACAACACATTATTTAATGTACATTTTGGCCTAATTGATAACTAACCATGTCCCACAAATAGGATTCACTTTACTAAGTTGGAATCAAAAGTTTTTTTCAAATCTAAATCTTACTTTTTTATTATCTCATATTATTTCAGATAAATTCAGGGTCATATAACTTCTTTTTTTATGCTTTTATTGCAATCAACAATCTCTTATTGATCTTCCTTGCAATACATTCTTTGCATTTTAACGTAACACAACTTTTGATGGTAAATACAATGATGAATTCCACCGTATTAACATGATATATAAATGTAAATATGTAGTACATATTCCATGGTCATACCCCACAGCTTCTTGGTACTTCTGCGTATTTCTTTTGTACATTACATAAGTAAACATATTTAAACACTGGGCATATACTAGATTTGTCTCCATACCTTATGTATTTCTTTACATATCATAGTGTGTCCATGTATTATTATATATCATAATACGTTCATTCCAAATGTTCTAAGATAAATAAAACAGTACTATAAAGCTGTAGGCTTACAGAGATGAGTCGAGTTTGATTTCATTCCGTGAAAACACAATGTTATGGGAATATTCTAAATGCGGTTTGAAGATTCTCCGTTTCAGATAGTATTTGCTATGTAGTAGTACGTACTTGGTGTTGTGCAGACTGCGGACAGCACCCCGCTTCATACCGGGCATGTGCTGCTCCCGCCCGGTCCTTAGCGCATCCTGTTCCGGGTCACACAGCACACCCCTGTCATGAAGATCCATAAAGGTGTGTTCGTAATTTTTGTTTTATTTGTGTATTTATCTCACCCCTGGAATAAATGTCCGTAGGCTTAACATTGGGAACTCGTTCTCCATGCCCCTACAAGTATTGCAGTCTGTTCTCCACGGTTAATAACCTGTGTGTTGTCCATTCGTTTAGTGTGTACAGTGGGTGAGATAAATACAGAAAGCAACTCGTTTTGGTCAAATAAGTCATTCTTCAACTCGTTTGAATGCTATGTGATATTCACTCCGCATCAAACCCATGAAGAACGACGACTTTGACCAAAACTCGTTAGTTTCTTCTTTAATATTCTGTGAAGGCATCAGCTTACGCCAATATGAATGCCCTCACAGTGCTTGGTATATTCACAACGCATATACATTTCGTTTAGCAATAAAGCAAGGTCCAGATTCAATACAGGGAAATATGTTTAAAAAAACATTGTTGAACAGCAATAATAGAAAGCACATAGGGAGTTTGTATGGACATACCCGGCGCATACGGATATGTTGTATGCTCCGGGTGGCGCATACGGAAAAATAGTGCGTACGGAAAAATAGTGCATAACTAAAATGAACTGATATCGACATGCCACTTGCCCAGAAAAGGTGGATAATAAATACAATATAGACTGGTTTCAGATAAAAGCGGCTGTATGCTCCTCGATGTATACCCATACGCTCAGATATTACTACTCGTCAACTCCTCGGAGCATAGGCCGCTTGTATCTGAAACCAGTCAATATTGTGTATATATTCTTACATTTATACGCTATAACGTATGTGATCCCAAATTTATCACCCAGCAGCACCCTCTATTACCATCATAATTCAGGATGTCTTTAAAAACCCATAAATTTCATTATAGTATGGAAAAATTCATTCCTCATTGAATTCACAGGGTTGTCCTCCCTAAGGGGTTGTTGATAGTGTGTGCGTGTGGGTGTGAGAGAGTAAGGAGCTTTCGTGTGATAAAAAAAGAAGAAAATTATTGAATTTCATTATAACCATAAAACCCCATATCAAATATACTTCCAGAATATTGAGATACAGATATATTGGCTATATCAAAGGCTAGGACTACAATATATAGAGAGAACAACAAGATCTCGAATAATTCAGACGGAATTCGAGCGGGGCTGCGATATCCACTTCCCGCACTGGTTGCGGGAAGGAAGACCACAGAAGAGTACCTACCGCACTTATGCCTGATGAGACTGTTGATCAGTCAAAATCACTATAGCTACACAAGGGTATGAACCCCCTCGACGACCCATCATAATCTGACGTTTTTTATAAAAACGCCAGAATACAGCACGGGCTGACTGGTTCGGCAAGTGACTGAGAACATCCACGACACATATAAAAAAATTGGTACCGGGGAAACACGGTTTTCTCCCCCCTACCATGGATTAACGGCAACGCCAATTCATCCCTTCATCCTGGACCTGTTATACACAGGATTAAGGTAAACACAACTTGACAGATACACTGTCAGACATAGGCACCGAGCTGGGATACAACCCAGCAAGGCTAAAATCAACACTTACAGTGGTATTCCTCCTTGTCCACACAGGACTTGGCGATAGGGGAAGTCAAACAACCCCTGTCTACGAGTTTACAAGGTATAAACTCCTTAGGAACTGTGTGGATTGACACATAGACACCACTCGACTACATCGGCGGGCGACACAGCCGTGTCGAACAGGTCTGGTCGTACAAAACAACAAAGCGGTCACATGACGCACACGTGACGGCACGACCAATCAGAAGCGTCAAAGCTGGGTTTGCAGATTCGGCTGCAAAAACCTCCGTGGCCCGTCTTCCCGTTTCTCTCTATCAGTGGTCGCATAGCGGTAGGAGAGGACTCACTACAGATACGCCGCGTCAAACCAAACCATATATCAAAGGCTCGCTAGCTTTAACATTTCAATATATCAGTTACTGGACCGAATAAATGATTGCCAATAACTACATAAAAGCCTGATTTTGTTAATCATTTGAGACTGCTATTTAGAAGTATATGAATGTCCCTTATTCTGTGATAAAATCAACATACGCAAGAAATTCATAGAGGGTGTGTTTACCTTGATAACTGATCTATCAATACTGTTTCAATTAGCTTGTTCTTCTTTTTGATCATCTCCAATTCTTCCTGAAACCGAAATAAAGGTTGATTAATGTGCTGTCTATTCAAAATGCCCAAAGAGAAAACGTACGCTAATAAAGGCAGACGTTTAGGAATGCAGGCACTTGTTTCACACTAATGGAGGGGCCCGTTATGGGGTAATATTCAAACTTATTACAGAATTATCAAAGGTTTGGTTTGTTGGTTTGTTGGTTTGATTTAACGCCCAGCTAACCATTAGAGGTTCTCACCAGACTTACTCAAGGTTCTTTTACACCACATGGGTGGTGATCGAATCTATGTGATGAATTCAGGTAGATATCCCACCCCTACACAATTACCGAGGTGAGAGTTCTTTTACTTCCCACACCACATAGACATGGTATGAGAAGAATGGCCTTTGATTTAGCAGTAAATCTACCACTGCTGGGGGTGGGACTCGAACCCACACAGGCTTACAACCTTGGGGTTACAAGTCCGGTGCTCTAACCAAGGTGGCGCCATCTCTTATAGCTAACCTAAAGTAAAGCAATATAGGTCGTCTGCATAGGAGGCCATGAGTGAGTGGCTGAGAGTTCCAAAACCAAATTAAAAGCATCATAACAGAATTACTAATAGTACCCTATAACTATTAGATTTGATGACCACATTACATGAATTAAATACAATATGTGGAGTACTAGGTCAATTCCCAGCATGAAATGCAACCTTGAAGTCAGTATTGAACAGTTCTCAACAACTGGCATAACCATGGCATGCTCATTAATGTGGCATCCTTTATTGTTGACAACTGGAACCCCAGTGTTTGTTTGTTTTTCGGTAGTTTAACGTGTAATTTGTTCAATTAGACTTACTTTAGGTTTGACCGAATCTATGAGATGAATGTTGGTAGAAATCTCACCCCTACACGTAGACATGGTATGAAAAGGATTGGCCTTTGATATAGCAGTAAATCTACCACTGCTTCTGAGTGAAGAAGAAAAGTGGCTGCAGTGAGACTTGAATCAACAAAGTCCGACAACCTTGGGATTACAGTGTATCTAATCAAGATACCCAGTAAACATAAATAAATTGTGGTTTGCTGTCAGTAACCAAGATAGACTTATGGGAAAAGGGAATCCTCGAAGTTTGGGAGTTTTAAATGTTTTGCTATTTGTGCCATACTAATACATTTTTATATACCTTATTCACCAATGACCCCAAACTTTTGAACAGAGTATAATTGTAGTCCAAACTCCAAGTTCTTTCTAACTGAGTAATGATAGAGAACCATATCAACAAACTATGCACACTACGACCTGCTGCACCTTAACTGATAGGGATTTCCTGATACCAACGATTTTAGATGTTCTGGATGAGGTTAAACAACTATCATCTCCCTGACACTTTCTTTCGTAGTACCATTGTTTCTTTGATGAATGTCATCATATATAAATTATGTAAATTGAGCTAGGTTTCAGTTGACAGTAAAGTCAGACCCTTAGGCTGGGCATGTGACCATGTGACGTCATTTGGAACCACCATATTACTTCCAGGCAGGTATAACTCTGCTTCTGCTACTAGACTCCTCTGCTACGAGACTCCAACAAACATTGTTTGAGGTATGAATGACGCTGTCTGTTCGTAGTTGGCTGTACTACAGGCTGAATGTTTTTTTGTGAACGGATATCTGCTGTTTCGGTTGGTATAGTTTGGCTCGGTATGGTCAAAACCTTCACTTGAGTAGTCCTGTGTTTTTCAGGAAAGTTATGGCACAAGTCAGGCTTTTGAAAATATATTTTGCCTGATTTAGCAGAAAGCAGATATATTAGAATAGAGAGGTGATATATTGAGTTTTCAACCTTTGAAAGTGGTTGCTCAGTACACACATATTTTTTCGGGAATGGGAAAGTCCAGCTTTTGATGGTGTCTTTTGTTTTTTGAGAAACAAGATTTGTTAGGTTACGTACAACATCCATACGTCGCAGACTATGTGCTTTACTGTACGGGTTCGCAGTCCACTCCTTCTGCAGCTGGTCACGTGGTTCGTCAAGGTCATCATCCGGGTCATGGCCGCCAAGGTCAAGTCTCATCTCCGCCATCTTTGCCGCAACTTGGTCCTATAGATATGTAAATGAGGATATAGTTATATTGCTATTAGCCAATGAGCGACCTTAAACCCTCAGGGTAAATCCCAAAACACTTGAGAAATTGGCATGACATCTTTTTGCGACTATATGATCGTGCATAACTACGTAATGAAATATTATGGGGAAATCCAAAACTGTGCATTACATCTAACCTACCCATTAATCAAGTAATACTTAGATTGAATTAACACGATGAACCAGTAGGGAATTTAAATCACAGATGCACAAGCCTGCCCAAAAACATACGTTCCCCTAAATAGAATGGCGAATCAGCTCCTGTCAGAACAAGAAACCCAATAAACTATAGGGGACAGAGCCATTGTTAGTTCATGAAGTAGTCACCAGGTGACCGACAGTATGGTGCCACCATTCAGTGGACAGATCCTGTACTGTGGCTCTTTGTTCTGACCAAATTCTATTGACCATCAATGTTTTTCTATGCCTTCCTCTCCCTCCACTCATCCAAATTTGAGATAACTTAGAAATGAAGCCCAGGACATGTGTGTTTTTACATGAGAGGCTCTAGACATGTGTCAGAAACGCTAGAATTGTGTCAGTGGCCTATTTACTCAATTACTTTTCCACAGGTAGTGAAGAACACCTACTTTTTCACCTTCACCACCACCATACCCTCACTCTCATCGTATTTCAGTATTCAAGCCGAAGTCTTGTTAAGTATGTCTCTACCTGGGGGTGAAACTCAAAGATCCCGTGGAAAATATGCCTTTTTGTTTAACTAGTCACAAATTTATCACTAGGCATAACAACCGCATACCGTCATGGTAAAGGTTAAACTCGTTCTCATTCATTTGGTTATTTGTATGACGTCCTCAGCAACCACAAATGGCAACAATAAATTAATGCTAACCTCTGCCACCTGTCCCTTGGTCTGATAGGCATGCTTCACATCCTGTTCATATTCCTTGTATTTCTGTTTGTAGCGGTCAGATGGTGGTGGGAGATTTTCTGGGCATGGCGGTTTGTCCCATGCTGTTGGCTGGATTCATAAGAAACTTTTGATACATAATATTCATTGGGGCCATCCATAAAGTAAAAGATGGAAAGGGTAAATAGCTTTGGAAAGGTGGAGATGCGGGTGAGGAGTCAAAATTTTCAAAAATTTTGCTAACATACCTTATGGAGGGCCCCCACACATAAAATGATATCAATATAGGACGAGGCAACGTCCTTCTCCCCCCAGCGATGCTACCTTGAATGGCAGTTTGAAGAACTGCCCCTAACCACTGTAACCATAGTGCACTGACAGCTGTGACATCATAGTGTCAACAACCGTATCCCTGGAGTCTCTACAGTAATCTTTGGAGGATATGTGCAGTATTATACTTGTAATATCTAAGCAGTGAGATAGAAGATCAAAGTATTCTGCCGTGTGGGATAATTTAGTCAAGGTTTCGCCGGAATCGGCTCATCAGGCATCATAGTAAGCTTTCTGGGTAACAAGGTGATCAGACTGAACAATTGTGTTGATGTTTAGGCTTAATTATTCAACATTAGAAGTAGTATTGTGATGTGTTGGGAGTTTGGTGGAGAAAAAAAAAATAATAATAATAATAATATCAATGTGTTTGTCATTCGAAAGCTAACTGCTCACGCTTTCCAATAAACTGGATTTTCATAAGGCATAATCTAGAAGACCTGTTATCATAACAGATGACGTTGTATTGTGCCTTATCGCTGCAATCAAGAATAGAAAGAAACTCTACACTAGAAAGACAAGAGCCTTTGTTTTAAATAAATAATCATATGTCCTGTATATTTGCTGAAGTGATGTGTTTTAGATCTCACCTGTTTGGGTTTGGGTTGTTTCTGTCGTTGTGGGGTCACGTACCCACGATCTGACCGCGCCGAGTCAAACTAAAATCCAGTTAACAAAACATGATCAACTCCAAGTAATAAGCACGGCACAGCAAACAAAAAAAACACAATCTTATATGAGTCATACCTACAATACAGGTGTTGCCATTCAGCGCCACCTAACGGCCCACTGCCTAGTTACACGGCCGCTCGGACAAACCTGGCCGAGTCTGACTACATGTGTATAGAGAACACAGCAATCACACCTAAAGTGTGAACGGTAGGTGTAATTACAGGAGCGTTGTTTTTGGACAGATTGGACTCCTAGAACAATTAAAGGCATTGTATCAACCAGTCTGGACTATCAAAACTTTATAGTTGATAATTGTTTTGGTTTTAATTTGGAGAAAGATAAGCACATAATAGCTAGGCCTGCCAATGTATTAATGTATATTCAAATTCGGTGATCCTGTATTATCTAAGCTATATCTAAAGTATCATTGAGGTGATATGCATGTATGATACATCAAATTGGAGCTGGAATACCATAGAATAAGTTGAAATCACTGTTATTTCTCTGCAAATGATATACACGGGAATTATGAACGTATTACGCTCATATACTGAGTGATTCAATGCTAAAGACTACGTTGCCAGGGGCTTGTTTGGCTGCAGGCATTGGGTAACCAACCAGATAAGGTGAGACACCGGACAGTGGAAAAAGGCCTATTGACTCAAATGTTAGATCACACTTCCCTATGACTTTTTTCAAATTTCAGGCATGCGAGGTGAAAGCGCAATAGATTTTAAAAGATTCTTCAGTTAATTTCCATCTCAGCCATAGATAAAGCTCGTGATAAGACAAAACGATGCAGGTGGTTTTTTTTAATTGATATAGTTCGCCTGGGTATAACAGAGCACTTTACTACCATGCCTTTTGATATGATATAATATGTGATATATCTAAATAAGGATACATCAAAGCATAATAGCAAGATATATTCAATCTCTCAGGTTTGAATCGTATCAGTCGTATCAAGGACAAAGTTAAAGGTGCCAATTATAATGTATCAGCATACATCAGATTCCCAATGTGGAAGTATCAGGTAACACAGTGCTGCCATCTTCAGGATCTCACACCAAACATCTAAGTTACAGTGGGTGATAGACTTTCTCATGCTCCCCACCACTTCGAAATACGCTTTCACTTGCAAGTGGTATTAAATTTCGCTAAACATTTCCGGGACAGCAGGTTAATGGGCAACAGGAGCTCCAAGGACGAGAATGACCTGGGGTATAGGTATCTGTCGTAAACTTTGTCTATCATTTCCCAACTTAGGTGACCTACAAGATGCTTCATGGTCATAGCTTGATTCCCATAATACAATATTAAAGAAGAAACCAATAAGTTTTGGTCAAAGTCGTCGTTCTCCACGAGTTTGATGCGGAGTGATATGAACGAGGCAACAGCCGAGTGATTATCACATAGCAGACAAACGAGTTGGAGAATTACTTCTTTGACCAAAACGAGTTGCTTTCTGTATTTATCTCACCCCTGTGCACAGTAAAAGAATGGGCAACTAACAGCATATAGACCATGGAGAATGGACTGCAATACTTGAAGGGGCATGGAGAACGAGATCCCAATGTTAAGCCTATGGACAATTATTCCAGGGGTGAGATAAAAGGGCTTCTACACCTCTCTTTCCATATTTATACAGAATTTGATTCTCATTCCTGAATCTATAAGAGATATTGATAAATTTCTCAAGACTACCGAAAGGCATTCTCGGCCCCTGCTGATAAACTGACTTGAGGCAGGCACACAAGGGAAAAGTAGATCCCCTTACATTTTATCTCTATTTCTTTTTTTTCGTTTTTAGGGGAGACAGCGGCGATAATAAATCTGAAAACCGTTTCCTGATATCATTATTTAAACTTTGTCTATCATCCTGATGAAGGTTACCCCGGAATGGCTCCCAGTAGCTCTCTTCAGGTCTGTTTAAGTGGGTGTTCCACTGGGCTCGTGGTATGAGTGTCACATAGCCATAGCTTTGTTGTGTACGCCCGATCAGTGGCCAGTAACCAACGAAACCTAATTCATTAGGTTTTGAAGGTTCATTACCGTATGGCCGCTGCTGCTGGGTGTGCAGGGCCGGTTTATACATAGGGGCGGTAGGAGCTGGCAGCCGTTTGGCACACTTTCTATGCCATCAGCCAGCCCGGTGGAACACACGCTTAAAGAGGGTATACATGGAAGGGGTGTTTACAATCTTGTAGTATTACCATGTCAATGCCATATAGGCATAGGTTATCGACATTTTATGCCCGACTAACATCAAGCACACGGTCGGGAGGAATCGGGAACAAAATGTTGATATATTATAGGCTTAATCTCTTAAGATTACACAATGCCTGGGTAACAATTATTCTAACAAAGAGGAAACCCTGGAAGCCCTCATTCTATGGGCGATGCTCCAAATCTAGTATCTCAGAAACAAAATATGGACAAAAAAAAGTGTTTTTTGTTCCTTTCTTAATTTTCCCTGAATTACTTAGCATAAAAACTCAAACGGCTCTTTTCAAAATACTATATGAATTCTTTTAATGCAAAAGATACGACAGCATTAAAAGTTTAGCAGACCCATTAAGAAGGATTTTGTGGTAAAATTCAAATCGTGATCAAACTTCCTCACCTGTGTGCCGATGTGAAATTCAGTCGCCCTTTTCCTGTCGGATACCGATGAGGGCGTCCCCCAACTAGAAAATTAAGTAAATTAAGATTATTCATATTTGTACTAAACACCTGTGGGAATGATCAATGCAATACCCTATCATTTTGGGTCGTGGAAGCGTCAAAACCATATTAGTATACAGCTTTATCTCACCCCAGATATTTTTTCTCCATAGACTTAACATTGGAAACTCGTATCTAATACCCATTAGATATTTAGGAAAAATATCCAATGGGGGATAATGTCACAAATGTTAGCACATTAGTCAATATTAAGGGTGAGATAAATTCAGAAACCCATTCAAGTTTAGGGTCAGAGCTCGATCCCATCTCATTTGAATCACATAGCAATTCACGCGGCTTCGCCTTGTGAATTACTACGTGATTCAAACTCGATGGGATACGAGCTCAGACCCTAAACTTTCATGGGTTTCCCCTATAGAACCATACATAAGGAGAATAATTATTCAAGATCTGCTGAAATGTTATCCATGATGACTGGACGTTTAAATACGATCTGAAGTCTGTATAGATTCCATGGAATGGAAAGCATATATCCATAGCTTAATTGAGGAAAACAGATTTTCCCCTTAATAGGTTTGTGGTCCCCACATTTTATGGGATTGTGGGGGCCGGCCCTCCAGGGAAAATGTTTTGTTGGTAACATACCATCAGTCGTTTTTGCTAATTGCATGTCTTGTCATGTATTCCAAAATTACATAAAAGCAATAAATAACACATAAAAAGATTAAATTAGCCACACAAGTACCAACCTGACGGTGGAGGCTGTGCCTGGACTGTTTAAGTGGTGCTTGTAGTGGTCAAGCTCCAGAGGAACCTCCTTAATGTCGTCTTTACCAATCACCGGCGCCAGATTCAACGATGGTACACTGAGAGGAGCAAAAGTGTGGTTTTGTACTACCAAGTCTCATGTTACCACAGGCGCCAGCAGTGTTCAGCTCGGCTTAGCTCTGTATTGTCATTTAAGTATCACAGTGGGGAGTAATTAAGGAAAACTAGTTTAGTGTATCGGAATATAGGAGTGTACCGCGCTCGATTTCTATATGTTTAATAAACGAGCGACTTGTTTGGCATAGGTTGGTTATCATAAGAAATGCAGGCATATAGGTATATTCTTGATTATCATACCCCTATGCGCACAATTCTTATGCTTTCTGACCTCTGCTTCCTTTATCGTAAATATGTATTTTCTATTTATATTTTTCAAATCTTTATTAGTTCCGATTTTCTTAGATGGTCATACGGGTGATATGCATATCACTTCTTAACTATTAGAGCTAATAAAAGGAATCCTGTCAGCGTTGCTATATGCGGTTGCTGGTTTTCTTCAGGTCCCTTTGACTTACCCTTCAGGTCTTGATCGTGGTCGGCTTTGGTTAGGTGTCTGTCCTCGTGTTTCTTGTACAGGCACCCGTGTTATATCTCTGGCACTATTAATTTCCACTCCCTGAGAAGGCAGAGAAATTAAACAAAGTGTTGAATTTGAATGAGACTGAACAAACTCTACATCTGACAACGAGACTCGGCAAAGGCTGAGTAACCTCAACACACATATGTTACACCTCATATCATATCTTTTATCTAGTCCACAACCTATCTTCAGTTTGTATATGGTTATGCGGACATTGGGAATGCTAGAGACGGGGTGCTAAATAGATCAACTAATTTATTTTATTAGTTCATATATTATGGTTATAGTAAAGTTATTATCAAGTACATACTACATTCCATGAATTGAGATATTGTTAATATATTGTCTCATGTTATATCGGTATTCTTGTTTGTTTGTTTGTTTGTGTAGTTTTTACGGTAGGCTAGTTACGTCCTTTTGAGAGAGAGATTTAATACCTTCATGGTAGGTCCTGCTATGTGTAGGTTTTCACCTGAGCTCAATTGAAAACTTGGAACTTACTGTGATTGGATTTCGACTGCGGCTTGAGGGTCGCCTGGCACTAGGCGGCCTGGACCCTGCTATACCGAAATCCATTTCTGCAATAGTTTATAGATTAAAACACTGAAAAGAAAATAAAACTCTCTGAATCTAATGAGATGAATATTCTTCTAAAGATCTTCATAGACTATGCCAGGCCCAAAAAAGTCTAATCACTGTAGGGAGGCCAGTCTTCCTACAAATGACGGAAATCTAACTTTCAGGAACTCCCCGCAGCTAGCAAACTGTAGGCGCTGAGCTTTTCGGACCTTTTGGGACGAAACCCAATCGGGTACACTGGCCACCAGAGGAAACACTTTTTAAGGATTTTGATTTCCGACGTTTTCCAAGTCCCGACTTCCATCCCTGCTAATGTATTAATTTCAAACACAAGTTAATTGTCTCCAATAAAAGGTTATCATAGATAGTAAAACAAAATGCGATTAAAGTTACTTCAGGTAAAACTCCAAGATTCGGATCCTCCTCCTTGTTATCTGTGTAACATTCTAAATACTGGTATTTCTGTGCGGTTAATACCTCCAAGAGTGTTTGGGTCAATTATACCTGCTAAGAGAGAATTTGGATAGGTTTCTTATTTTTAATTTGTTGTATTTTTCCCAATCGCAATTTCATTGATACTGCTATTTTTTGCTAGTTATCGCCAATTTAGAGAATGAAGTTCTGTGGAATGCATCGTGATCTTGCACTCTCTTATTAATGGTTCGATTGCTCTATCATCCCCTTTTAGCCCCTACAACAATTCTCACACTAAACATTTGCCACTCTAACATTGATGTGCTGTCAGTGTGTAGGAAATGTAACTCCGTCATTTGTCAGCAAACTTGCATCTTGTCTAATCAGTGATACTGACAGTGATACATTATATCATGACTTGATAATTTGAGTTCAATGAATAATTCGCAGAACTAACAAAACCCAGAGTTTGATTTCAGGGATGTAGATGAGTTTAATACTTTGTTGTTTTAATTATGAGTTGATTTTACAAACACGGATACAAACTTGATAAGTTATAAACAGTAGAACCCCGCATAAGCAGAAACCGTCCGTTCCGCGCGAAAGTGTCCACTTACGCGGGATGCTCGCTTACACAGGGTTTTCAGTCTGTTGACAGTTAAGCTGTTAAGCAAATAACTGTCTAGCTGTGGGGTTCCCATTTACACAGGGTTAGAATAAACATTTAATAGAAAAACAAATTTCCGTTCCAAGCAAAAGTGACCTTTAACACGGGGTGTACCTTTACGTTGGGTGTCCCTTCGGCAGGGTTCTACTGTACACCCCACTTGCAACTGCCATCTAGATCTAGCTAATTCTCGAGACTCAAAGTCACTCTGTGCTTCACCTAGCCAGAATAATCAATTTTATCCCAACAGGGCTGGTTGGCTCTAAATGCTATGTGCATAATATTATCGCTACCCTACATGTACCTGGTTCTCAACGACTTCCGCACATAATTATAATTGTGTAGAGATAGTTTTAAAGTGAAGTTTCCCTCCACCTAAAGGGTGTGCTCCACCAGCCCGGAGGTATGGCATCAAATACCGCATGGCCGCCACACGCTGCCCATACACCCGCCATGTGGCACCAGTATTAGCTCAAAACCATTGCGGTGGAGCAGGTCACATCCTCTCCGGCGGCAGCCGCACATCGATGAAATGGTAAAACCTAATAGATTAGATTTTGCCCACAAGGCCTACTAGCCGGTTACCAACCAGCAACAGAACAGACACCACCTGCCGGTTTGCTATATGCGGTTGCTGGTTTTCTCCGGTGAGTTTTTACACTACACATATGTTTGGCAGATCCCCGGTGGAGTCGGATTCATGGTATTGGCAGCCCAGTGGAAGAGGGACCGAAGTCCAGCCATGTTGGATTTTCTATCCCAATACTAGAGGCCAGAGATGCCAGTGGGGGTCAAGAAAAATTCCTACATGAGGACTGAGGCCAGTCTATGTATCACCTAAAACGTACATGGTGTATAGGGACTCCCCATCACTCCCCTAGCAGATCCTTGGGCATGGACTGGCGGTATAGGATAGCTAGATATCTGCTATGAGCGTGGGTACATGTGTAGATCTGCACTAAATGGGGTACTCTTCAAAGAAAATCATTTAAGAAAGATTACCACACACTATCAGTTCTATATTCTGCAGAATATCTTTATAAGTTCATTAGGCATTCCTCTGATATTTTCTTTTAGACTTGGTAATGCGTTAATAACTCTATTCTCACATGACACATTTTAAGCCAATCAAATGTCAGTATTCAAGTTTGCCTTTATTTATAGGAGCATTTCCTACATGAATCCTACCATCCTACAGCTGTAGGTTGGAGCACTGGGATCCATAGGCCCTCTAACTAAGTGTGCTGTGGGTAGCTGAATTCAGAATTTTGAATGATTACAGAACAAGTTTATCTAAGATCAAAATTTTGGGGGAACCTGGAGACTATATTGTTCCCAAAACATGCAATTTCTTGAAATTTTCATATCCTTGGGACTAAAATGAAAATCCTACATGTAGGCAAAATCTGGCATCCCTGTAGAGGGAAACTATGTTCTGGTGAAAGAAAGTCATTACCTGGCAAACATCAAGAAAAATGGAGATTTATTTACCCTACTACAGGGGGATTTTACACCACCTTGGAAAGCCTGAATCGGTAATGTCCACCATTTCAAAATTCACTGATCGTAGCGTTTGGTCACTTGTTAACCTAGGGCAGTAAACGTCAACCTAGGGCAGTACAAGGTATAGGCAAGTTATAATTCCACCCCCTGCAGCATTACATTTGTAATTATAGAATGTTTGCCCATAGGTATACATAGACAATAATCGATGGTTTTGTGGACAGGCGACCGTAAACCACAAGTGGTTGACGCATAGTAATACACAAGCGCTAGCGAGTGTATTACGACATCAACCTCGAGTGGTTTACAGAGCCGCCTGTTCACAAAATCATCGTTTGTTGTATTTATTATCTATCTTTTCGAATAAATCAAACCCAGTAATTGCCATATTAAAAGGTACAACAATAGGGACTATTTCTTTGCTATATAGCGAAAGGGACTATTTTCCCCATATACCATGGTTTTGAGGCCGTATACCACAGGTTTCAATCCGTATACCACAGTTATGGTATCTGACAGGTTTTATATAATGGGTCATGGTTCAATGGGGGCTTTGTATACGATTGAGACAGTGGAGGCCCCAAAAAGACAATTTGTATGTGCGAAGCTACATTGAACGGCCATCACCTGACATTGACCATTGAGCTGATTATAGATACTAATACAGTGGAGCTGCACTGCATAAGGTCATGGAGCAATCTCCTAACAGCAGTATTGCATTTGATAGTCTTAGCATGTTCATGCACAACCTGCAAACTCTAAAATCATTGCAGTTTTCTTGTGCAGAAAATAGTCATGGTTCATTTTTCATATACCAGGTATTTGAAGTTTTTAAAAGATTGTGAATACTAGTTTTGACATCATTATTGATAGTGCCCTGGTATTTTTTTTGTATTTTTTTTAATAAATATTATTGACCAATGAATGTACAATAACCAAAAAAATTGGGGTGTTATGAACCACCACAATTCAAATTGTTATGAAATTTACTATGACAACCTGAATGTGTTCTAAAATGTTGCCCTGTGATAACCGAAATGTGTTCAAAAATATTTTATGGTCGTTCAACTTAAGACCACTGCATTAAGGTGATCGTACCAACAGTATATAAACCAATGTTTCTGTGTAAAATTCATTCCTGCCAGAAGAAGACTGTGATAAAGGTCGAAACGTCGCAAACTGGAATAAAGTGTTTAAAGTTTCATATAAGACAGAGTGGACATCCATTTATTTCGGGAGAAATTGGGTTCGATAGGCTCTCTACTACAGTTAAATATTCTGCAGGCATTTTGGGGATTACTGATTGCCACACGCAGGAAAGGACATCCCAATATTTAGCACCAGAGCACAGGAAAGGCCCTGTCTTGGCATGAAGAATGCCATCACATGAATGCAGTCTATTAAAGATGGTAGGTGAGTGTTCACCTAGCTTTTGTTACCATTTACAATCAAACCAATACTGCCAACTGAATTAATGAAGATTAAACCAGTTTTTGTAAGATCCCTGCAAACAGTGACCACACAATGTAAGTTGGCACTATCTTCCCTCATATGTTGTTGGTCTGTGTACTATAAACATGTGTATCAGAGGCCAGATACCCATAATTTTCACAGAAAATGCCATAGAAGAAGGTATGTGTTGCAAAGGTGAGAAAATCACTGGTCCTGATACCAGTTACTACATGGGCAGAATGCAGGTTTTGCTGTTTTCTGAGAATGTCCTGAAAGTCATGTAATACTCTCTCATAGTAATTCATTTGTTGAATTTGTGGTGGTGAAGGATATCTGCTAGCAAAATAAGGGTCATGAATAAGCAATTGATGGTATTATCTCTTGGGTGACGTTACTGTGGTGATTTAGGAGATTGGTGAATTTCATCAATATAGTCATTCATCACAGCAACTGTAATTTACCTTACATTTTCATCAGGCAGCTGTCATTTTTATCAGGGTTTATTTGCTGAAAATATGTACCTTTATGGTACCGTAACATTACAGATTACTCAGGACAAAATTACAATACAAGATGATCATTGAAAAATATTGCAATGAACATTATCTCAGAAAAGCTCTTGCATGGCAGATTACAAGAAGTCTTAGTATGATGAGCCCCCACTCCACAGACTTGGCACTGCCAGGTGTTACAGTACCTCACTTATTATCTTCTCTGTCACAATCACCATACATATATAAAAGTAAATATCTTTATTCTGCTAGAAGAGATCAGACACTATTGGACTCTAAATTGTATAGATTATCCATAATAAACAGTTTTAGAACAGGTCTCTTATGTGGGTGAATTGCAAAAACATAAATCATTGAAATTGACCCCCCCCCCCCCCCCCCCCCAAGGCAAATACCATGAAATGAAATCCCCCACCCCTCCAGGCAAATACCGGTACCTCTAAATAAATTGCCCTCCCACTCCCAGGCAAATACCCTCATATAACCCCCCCCCCCCCCTCCAATAGCTCATCCCCCCCTGCCATAAATAATGAACAGTCCCTTAGGTAAAGGATTCACCCCTGATCTCTATTCAGGCTACCTATGGCTATGGTTCAGCCAGTCACTACATTTTTAGTGGTAGGCCTACAATGTTTGCAAGTTGTAACTGGAGGACAGCTCCACTGTCTACATATCATATTCTAAAATGTGGCACGCATCACAACTTTCGTAAAAAGTAACCTAGCGTCTAGATATAGACACATTGCCAACAGAACATATGGTATTAGTACCGACGTGGCCACACCGATGCTGCATCAACCATTCAATGCAACAGAATAGGATACATTCCTTATTATCGTTCAATACATTTCAAATACTTCTAAATAGGTGATAACGAAATTGATTCAAGTAGCACTTACAGCCAGCCTTTAATATTTACCTGTTAAGTTGTTTTCTCCTGTCTTTGATATATTTGTACTTAGAATATTCACTAAACACAGGTTGCAATATTCAGCTCAAAGGTTTGTTTACACCTGCGTTCGCCATGTTTGTGGAATGTAAACAGGTGGCGCCCCAAGCGGCAAAGCAAGAATAGTTCAAATTTTTACCAGCAGGCGTCAGCAGGCCGCTCTAGCTTATACTGCGCCGCTCCGGTGCCGAAAAAGCTCTTCTTTCCTGTATCTTGCTCTAGCGGTACAGTGTGGCTCTAGCGGCAAACCACCGTGGTTTACCACAGGGTCTACCCTGAGCCAACGTGAGTAGCAAATGTCTGCTCTGGGGACCAGTGTATCTACCTGGGCTAATTCCCACTGTCCCAGGTAGTCAGCTAGAGCAGAGGGCACCAGTCCTCATACCACCTTCTCTGGCCAGCGGAGTAGATAAATGTGCGGAGGTGGGACGGCTATTATTTTGCAAGTAGGAGATTTTCTTTGGTGTCCGAGCTGACTTGAAAGTTTAAATGCTGGCGGATTTACCTACATGGTTTGTTTTTGCTTCTTTAAAAAAGGTGTTCCTTTTTACATTCTAGGGAGACTTAATCTCCTGTATTTTCATCACTATTTGATTGAATAGAAATGAACAACAATATCAAGAATTAACAAACAAATGTTAAGTTCTTATGTGACTGCTATACCTACTGATATCAAATAAGCATTGTTGAATACTTTGATAATGATATCAATTGCCTTCTATTTAAGAGTAGGCTGGAATTGATGTTTTCATATAGATGCAATATAATATAAATTGCATTTTCTTGGGATAATCATAAGTTTGAGTCTGAGTTTATTTATGTTACGCATTTAGTTGGCTCGGTAATTTCACGAGTCGAAGACGAGTGACATTAAGTAGCCGTCTAGGTTTTATCCTACCCCGTTTCCACATTTTTTCAGCATCAGAAAGTAGTGACATAAACAACATTTTATGTCACACCCGTGACATAAACAAACCCCATGTTAAGCCTATGGCGCTTTTTATTAAGGTAGGATAACGGGAAGATCGCTGATGATGAACTCTAGATACCAGGCATGGTGCAGGGAAAACGAAGCCCTACAAGGCACAAAAGTGTTGAGATTTCTTTCATCTTAACCCACACACTTTTAACAGGCAGACACTGTACTTATGCCTCTAAAGTCATCTATGAGTTATCAGGACCTCAGGGGGAGTGTGCATTGACATTCTTGAAAAGCGAAGTCTTCTTTGGATTTCTTTATTTTACTTTATGAAGAACAGTTTTCGTATGTCATACTGCTGACTTAGAACTACTATAGTGAATATACAAAAAGAGTTTTCCGATTAGGTCAGGTTTTTCGATTTCGCTCCACAGAAAACATAATTTGCGTAATATTTTGGATTAATTTGTCCATCCCGAACAACAGATTTTCGAAACAGTGGTTAAATATACTCAAATTATGTTAGAAAATTACCAGTGCATTGTAAATAAACATGTATATATATATAGAACGTCCTGACCATGCTGTACAAGCTACAATACGAGATGATAATTTACGGTTTGTACGGAACGAGGTGTTTACGCCGAGTTCAATACAAACCGTAAATTACCATCGAGTTTTGTGGCTTGTACAAGCATGGTTGGACGTTATATATTTACTATATACCCGAGATTAAGAAAAATCATTAATCAAAATCATTCTTCTCTCGGGCATCTCCGTAAAGTTTGGGTTACACTGTAAAAAATTTCCGTAAAATATACAGGATATTACCGTAAACCTGGACGGTATATCACTGTAATCTTATCCACAGTTCTATACAGTATATTTGATACAAAAAAAACGGTATTCAACTGTAAAAATATTCAGGACTGTAATCCACCCAATCTACAGTCAGTTTACAGTATAAATCTGTAAATATGGACATATTAGATACACATAGATTAACTCCAATATCAGCAACAAATCAAAGTGGAGAATAAAATGCAAGAGGTAACTTCTTCAAAATGTGTAATAGATATTCATCGATCTCCTGTGAAGTTCCTGCCATTTAGAGCACATTTATTCTCAAGTTGTCATGACATCAATATAATAAAGGGGATTAGACAACACTTTCATATGACATTTCTAAAACATATGTAGGATTGACTTCATCCTACTATATCAAATGCAGCCTTGTACTGTCAGATTCTGATGAGTATTCCTGTAAAATAGTTTTAACTAATAACATTAGAGTTGAAAAACTTAAATGTTGAAATATCATTGATAATAATTATTAATGATACTGATAAGCCAATAGGCCGATAGAGAATATATGATGGTAGCCAATACAACATATTCACTTTTATATTCATAATCTCCTAGGGGCCATTCATCAAATACCATGTGCACTGACCGGGGGGGGGGGGGGGGGGGGGATTGGAGGGTCAAGGATTTAGGAAATTCTGCATATGCTCTTTCTTTGATCAATTGCATAAAAGTTTGGGAGGAGGGGTTGGAGGTTTGAAATTTCAGAAATTCTGTATACATACTCTATAGGTGGCCCTCTACATATAACAATTCTCAAGAACCTTAATAACAAGATTTCTGGTATATGTATAACGAAGGGCTGTGCATATAGTATATTTCATACAGCTTTGCTCCTCTGTATTTACAGGTCTGAACCGTTTTCAAAATACAGTTTATTACAGTGAAAATTCATGGTCTGAAATATATTACAGGTTTAAACCGTTAGGAAAATACAGTCTAGGACAGTTATAATTTACGGTCAAAAATATTTTACGGTCACCCGTACAATTTACGGTATTTCCCTGGCACCCCAGTTGCCTGGGAAATACCGTAAAATTCACGGGAAATCTTTTACAGTGTACCTAGTTTGGCAAAACCCTGCTGCAGTCGCCTGGCATGGCCACGTGGTATATCCAACTCCTTGATATATCCTGTTGTCATAATAATTAAGATGTTAAAGTCAGCATACTCGTCGCTGGAAAATACCTCTGTGGTTTTTCTTTTGAGGCCCACCGATTTTGCCCAAGCAGTGAACTCAAAATCGAACCCCCATTCATGGGAATCTCCCTGGTCAGCGCACGTGGGAGGAGGGGAGGAGGGGGAGGGGTTTGACCGAGGGCGGTCGACCGCCGCGCCCTCTCCCATTCCTCATTTAAACCTTTATATATACTATTTACCCCCAAAAAGGAATGCGGAAAAAAAGGGGAAAAACACAAACACCAATCATCTCAATCAAATGTAAACATCTATAAAAAAAACTATAACCGAACGAAATCAGAACATTAGACCACATAAATCGTCAAACAACAAAACGATGATACATGTAAACGTCTTTTTTAAGCATACTTTTATTTAAGTCTGATTTTACATTTCAGGTTCTTGGTTTGAAGTCCATTTTGCACGTTTTAGCGATTTCATGTAACGAAGTTTGATATATCATAAAAAAAATTCACTTGTTCATACATGGAGGCATATGTGATTGAGATCGTATCATACGATAAAGTATTTGCAGTACCTGCTGCTGTAATTTTGGTTGGCTACACAGTAAACATGAGTGAACGAGGACGTAAGCATGGCATGACCAATTGATAGCACTTAATAAGTGTACAACAACACCTTGGCGACAGAAAGAATGCTTTTGACAGGACTGTTACAGTGAAACAATTTCTGGCGCATGGTAAAACAATGAAAGAAGTACATGTATCAATGAATATTATAACAGTAAGTACGTGTGTCTATATAGTAAAATGAAGTATTCATGAAATATTCATGAAGAGTCATCCCAATAGTCAGAAAGTAAAATAAGTTTCATTAGAGAATTGAGATAGAAATTTGGTGTCAAGTGCACTCACTTTGACTTACTATTGCTATGAAGCTTGATACCTTGTTATTATTTTTTTTTATCAAGACGTGTTTATTTCGTTGTTCTTAGTAATGTACTCCTTTACAAGAGTTTTGAAACTATCTCCAGCCCTTTTCACCTGTATATCTCTTGGTAATAAATTCCATAACTTTATTCCTCTATATAGTGCTGATTTTTTATACTTTTCAGTATTCGTTTTTTTTTATGATACATATTTTTTATCCGTTCTTCGAGTTTCCTTTACAGGGTTATTTACACAGTTATCTGGGAAGCTGCTCCACCAACGAATCAGTGACAATAAGTGACGATTTCTTCGATACTCCAACTTTCTTATTTTACAATACTCCAGTAACTCATTTGTCGATGTTTCTACTCTACATCTTTTATTTACGGCGATACGGAGACTCTTATTTATCAAGATTTGCAACTTACTTATTCTCGTTTTTCCCATCAAGCTAAAAATTATATCACTATATTCCACTACAGGTAAGAGCATTTGTTTAACTAATTTAATCTTAGTAAACTCATTTAGTATAGGGCTTAATTTTCTAGATTTGAAAAGTTTCATCGAGAATTCCTTTACAATTTTTTCATAATGATCATGTAAATTTAATTTGTTATCTACCAACACTCCTAAATATCTATAATTATTTACTACCTCTAGCTTTTCAGCTCCACTTCACTTCAGTTATACTCCATGTCATTTGACCGTCTTCGAGATAATTATCTCTCAAGTGCTCATCCTTCATAACTCAGATAATGATAGTCTGGGCATTCTTAGCTCCTCTAACGGAAAATCATACAATCTCTTACCATTTGACCTATGTCGCCCACCAACTTTTACACAGAAGTGGTTGAACTCTGGCCGGATTGGATTTCCATGGGAGAACTTATTTTGATGTGTCTACAGAGCTTCTAGAGAAACAATATTTTAACCAGTATTGTCCATACCAATGAATATCTTAAAAAATAAGTCATTTCTTACTGATGCTACTTGCACATACTGTTCAGAGATTGACACTCCATCTGACTTCTTCCTCAAGTGCAAGAACCTAAAAACATTTTGTCGACAAGTGGCTAAATGGTCATTTAAGGTATCAGAGTGGGAATTGAATATGGATGACAGTGGTCTCCTTCTCGGAATTCCTGATCTTTCCTGTTCCATCTCTCTGCACAACTACATAGTCGAGTAGACTTGTATAAATGGTCCTCTAAATTTGGAAATTCTCTACAAAGGGAACATTATATCTTGAAGCTAGAGAATAAACCTGAAAAGTTTAAGAAATAAAGGGGAGACCTCCCTTAATTCCATATCTTAAACCAACGTTAACTGTTTCTCCTGTTTTTTTTTACTGTGAACTAGATGGCTGTCTATTTCCCAAAGACCATGCTCAATATCATGTCCATTGGAAGAACTGTACTGCACAGAAATGCCCCATAAATGAATAAAAAAAATAAATAAAACCTAATCTAAAACCAGTTCCATTGTTATCCTCTCCTGTCTGTACCATATGTAAAACTGTTATGTTACCTGTATGTAATTATTTGTCATACACCTTTTTTGTTATCATCATACCAGATGTACATGTATATAAACTGCTGTAACATATAGAATTAGCAACTGTGCTACTCAGGACTCATTGATGTAGTGAAAGCTGGATAATATGAAATAGTCTCTATCGATAAATAAATAGGCCTAGAATTTTACTTTAGATTTATATCATTGTCTATACTCTCTTTTTTAAGGGTTAGGATAACCTAATAGAACAGAGGAAACTGTGTCCATTTCGCCACCGTGTGCAACCATCTGATAACTCTAAACCAACATTTAGTCCACTTCCTGGTAGTCAGGCAAGAAATGCTGAATAGAATCTTCTTTCGTGTAATGTGAACATTTTTAGAATGGCACATCTTTTTAGGAAGACTTTTGTTGGTACAATACTAATACGACAGGCATGTACAAGAAAACTGTCGAGAGTGTGTCTCGGGCTAACATGATACTTGAAAACAAAGGACTTTTTGCAAATGACACTTGTCTAACAGAATTGTCGAAGATATCTTCTTCAGGTGTCAAATTGACTGAGATCAATGCAATAGCTTCATTTATACGACAACAAGTAATGCATAGACCCTAATAAATAGTAAAATATAACTGTCTGTCAATGTAGAACTTCAATGTAATTCGACTCAGATTTATTTCAAAAAGACATTTCTCGCACTAAAGTAACCCTTGTGTCGTACATGTTGATAAAAATACATATACAAAATGTGTGTATGCTATTTTGCAATGCAGTTTACAATACACTTCAGGATTTCGTGTCCAAAGTCGCCGAGACAAGCCTGTGTATCGTTCACCCAGCATTGCGGTATTCTGGTGCCCGGTAGGTTTACCGTACCCTCTCGAGGAGGGGCAGCTCAGAAGGAAGCAGAATGCACACCACCTGTTGGCTAGGTAGACATGGTAACGCAGGAACGTGGCTGGAGGTGTAACCACATTGACGGATAGTACCTACCCTGGAGAAAAATATGGTGTAGGATGACATATCCCCCGAGGTCGTAGATGAAAGTCAGGTGTTAAGTGAGAGGGACATGGCCAAACTGGCCGCTTTTTGTGTCTCACTCTTAGTGTTGCCTGCTCAGCAGAGCAAGCTTTGCCAGCTATAATCAAAAGTCCTGCCGTTGTGAAGAAAACATTTCGTGAGATTTAGTATGCTGTAACTGATAGGCATATTATCCCCAAGTGGTAAGCAGTACTAGCTTGTTTCTTATCGAATAAAAAACAACAGCTGGTGATAGATATCTCTCATTAAAGGGGAAGATATAAACCATGAACATGTAATTTGGTGATTATCTTGTAAATGTTTTTTTATCATACTCTACTGGCTACTTCTTCTTAGATACCTAGACTGAGATAGACTAATATTTTGTTGCGGAATATCACCAGGCAGGATTTCTATAAATTATTTTATTGGTTTCTATGGGAGATTCTGGACTAAGGACAGATAAGTCTGATTTTGATAATAATTTCTTATACAATTTCTTGTACATTGAACATGTATATTATTATCATCATATTACCCTCTCGGATTTATAGCTCTAGAATGTTTTTATATGTGCTACGTATAGATGCTGATGCAGTTCTACTGACTGAAATTTGTTCAATACACGAACCAAACTAATCATATAGAATGGAATGGTGCATAATGAACCAGGTGGGATTCTAAAGAAATCCCGGGAGAAATCAATTGTACACTGAAAAGGGTATTTAAAATGTGACCCCATATTCATCATAGAGACAAAACAGACACGTGGTTTCTAAAGTAATACGTATTGGGCTTAGTAACCGGGAGCTATTTTTCTATGTCGGAGCGCCCGGGAAATACCACAGCCTCCAGACAATCATTTGTCTTCGTTGTTTTCCCTAAACTTATGGTGTACAACAAAGCAAGTTCACTAGAGTTTTACTGTTTCATATATAGGATTGTGGCTATTTCAGAAATGAGGTTAATATGTTTGATAGATATACACACAAAGGACAATGTTGAAAATTAAAAGGTATTTTTGTAATGAATTTTAATGACAATAGTAGATGCTGTGCTGATATGAGATGCTAATTATGGAATCCAAAATATATTTGCTTGTAAAAAATTATCCTCTACACGTCATATCAATGACACTATAAAAACCTGTTGTATCAAACGTACAACAACATTGATTACAGATACAATCTCTCAGCCTTTATATCTGTTCACTGCTTGTGTGAGGCCACATCTTTAGGTTTATACATTGCTCATTATCTGCTTTTTGCAGGGTCTCAGTGGATTAATTCAGTTCGTTATCTCTACAGCCACATTATTAGTGTCTGGGAAGTCTCCATGATAGAGATCTTGAAGCTAATGCTCAATGGATGTAAATGTTTTGTGCAGTAAGTGCGAATTCTGGCTAACTGTGTAAATGTTTGGTGGGGAAAAGTGATTTATATGTTTTAGTGTTATAGGTGAGACAGTCCTGGCTTTCTACGTTCAGGGCTGCACATTCTGGTCTATAGCACATCCTTTGGAGGACAGAACCCTCCCTTAATCTACATCACATCACCTTCCTGTTAGTCTTGCCATCTACATACTATTAGTCTTGTCATCTACATATACCAAAAGGGGGAAGGGCGTTATGTTGTCACCAGATGTATCGCTTTCCTTTTATCAATTTTGAAAGAGAAGAAATTTGACCGTTTAAAGTTACATGTGTGTTTTGTTTTCAACAGCTTGCTACAACCAAAGTGAGGCAGAGAGGCTATTATCTGAAAAGTGTCAGTTTGATAAATCGCATGAATAAAAACATCTTCAGCACGTCATCATGTCATTAAATAGAGTCATCTCGGGTGATCTGGAGACCGTCGAGGCATGTACGCACATGCCAAGCCATCTGTCCAATCTGTAGAATTATTTGTCATTAATTGGAAATTTCTCTGTTATATAATACATTACCCAGCAAGAATGTTAGAGAACATAATGGGCAAAATCCACCAGGCCGATTTCTCACCCGATCAATTGTTCCTGGGCCCTTAAGAGGAAGCTCACGTATTGTATTTTATTTAATTCTGATAATAATAGTTTAATAAATGACCATTTTCAAAGATCTGAGAAATTCTAGGGCATCCGATAATAATCGGCGATTGTCTGGCTACGGAATCGGCTACCGTCGGTCCAGTGGAACACCCCCTTAACCGGACAATACAACTCTGACCTCAAAGGTTAATGGCAGTAGGAGACACTCTACCAAACGAAGTGGTTTGATTTTGTCACACAAACCTGCTGACGTCATGGCGTCTCTGAATCGTGCCATGATCCGATCTCAGGTCATGTCACTTCTCTGCTCAATATTGTGAGGATTCGTAAATGTAGACAACATGGCACACATCTGGAATGAGTTAATATATTCTTGGTAAATGCCACTGGCGATGTTGATAATACTTGCTTTGTGCATTCGTTTCGCCTTGATTTGTTTTGTTCTTTTAATGATGGAACGAAATAGATAAGTAATTTAAAGATATCCTATAGGCATATTTAGCTTTACTTTATTGTTTATGTGTTACTGTGTCTGTAATGAAACTTATTAGCATGGGGAATGCGCCATGAGGCCGAAAACAGCAACGCGACAACACCAGGGAAATATTAAGATTAAGAAAGTTCATTGACTGTTAGAACATGTAGATATATAATCATCTGAAAGCATATGGTTTATGATCCTGACATATGATCAATATCAAGGCATTGAATACATCATGGTGGTCTGCATGGGGAAAAAACTTGTTATGTAACAAAATAATGATTTGTGAATGCCTTTCAATGCTTACTAGAAAGAAGATTTGTATTAAACTCTGTCTTGAATATCTGCTTCCTGCCTCTTTGCATGAAACAACTTTGAAGGTTTTGAAATAGCTCTGTTCTTTTTAGCATGGGGCACACGCTCCTATACTTTGCCTCAAGGTGAGAATGGTCGCATAGACTTTGAGCTTGATGCAAAACTACCAACCCTTCACCATTTGCGACCCAACACTGTGATATTGGGAAAGGAGCCTCAGTGTCTTAGAGGCGTGCCCAACTGACCATGACCAATCACTAAAATCTGAAATACGGCATTGACCCACTGGTGATTGATACATTTGGATCCTAGACAGGCTGTTGTTGAACCACATTAACTGGGTGCAGTGGGTTAATGAAAATAACCCTATAGACTAAATAAAATCCATACAATTTAATTGTTACTTATTTAAAATTCCACGATCATTCATCAATGATGAACATACCAATTGCTCCTAGTATTGATATAGTGCTGCAGAATACATCCCCACTCAAAGTAGCGCCAAGTCCTTCACTTGCCGTTTTTCACCCTGTTTGGGAGCATCCTACCATGCGTCGATGATGCCCATGCTCGAGTGCACAATCCAAATAGCTTGCTGTCGTGAGATAGCAGACTCCAATATTTTTTTCAACTCTGTCTATTGACGTGACAGATCTTATGAGATTTATTTTCAATAGAACTTCTTTCTTGTTTCTATTTTTGGAGACCGGAAATGGCACACATAGATGTTTCTGGTCGGACTTGCCAAAGGTTTGGGATGACAGAGGCCAGAGCTGGCTCCAGATGTGACATAAACAATATTAATACATGTTGAGCATGTATCTAGGCCATGCAGTGATGCGAAAAGTCATTCAGGAAAATATGATTATAACATGCTGTGGGTAGCCATCTATCTTGGCCAAGTTAGTTACAAAGAAAACGATTAGCGTTGATTCTGGGTTGCAAATATGATACAATTATAAGATTTAAGAAATTTAGATTTTCTTTAATCAGGAATATTGTTCATATGATATCAGAATCACTGGGGATGGAAAACTTTTCTTCATTACATTAAGGCTAATAGAATATCATCTCTTTTTCCTACGTGTGTGGTTTTGCAAATCTACTCTGGTTTTTTTTAAATTCTAGAACATTCCTCCTTCAATCCTTTACACTGAGGGTATGCTGGTGGGTAAAGGTCTTCTTCTGACCCAGCACTGACTCCCACTACCCCCGCTCTATGTGTGATATAGCGAGTATGGAGCAAGCAAGGAGCCTCCCAGGAGCAGCGTTGGGCTGGATGGAGGGTGATAGGCAGGGCAGAAACCACGGGGCGTCACCGGGACCAGTGAGAGGGGAGCCGGAGGTCGAGGAGCTACGTGGGCCGGTATGGGTGTGATATAGTGTGCTAGTGAGTCAGGAACGTCCCACACTCACTGGAGCAGTCACGGGAGGAGGGAGAGGAGTGTTGTGTACAGAGAGTTATCACACGTGCACAATACACGAAGAATCACAGTGGATTTCTAAACGGATCACGCGTATAATCTCCAGGGTGGGAAAACCCAGGAGGAGGAAGATCAAGGATGGCCACTGCAGCTGCAGGCCACAGAAGCGGCCTCCCAGCAGGTGAGTATATGTGTACCTGGAGAGAGGGGAAGGAGCTATTGACATTCACCCCAGGTAACCCGTATATGCCTCACCATACCCCCTGCATAGAAGTTAAGTGCTGGTACACCCTCCAGTATATCAGTACCTGGACTATTTGTCTTATCATCTCACAACAGTGTGGTATGTAATAGTGTCTGAGGACATATATCATCCTGTATGCTTGTAGCCTTGGGCGTACGTAAAGACCATGCTCAGGTTTATGTTATCATGTCTCAGTGCATACCACCGACTCGCCTGTTTTTCGCTGTATCCTCGTGCCTGCCCAGCTCCAGGAGGTTGGCTGGTGTTCTGAGGACTGGATAGGAGAGTCTTATAGGTCGGAATGTAAACAAACAGCGCCAGCTTCTAGAGTGTCGGTCTCCTACTGTAAGATGTGACAATGGATCCTTTTACTAAATAAAGCCAAGATTGTGTTTTCATGCCGTCCTGGAAGCTTAGCACTCCCCCACAGATGTATCCCCAGTTAAAGGGACATTCACACAGAAACTACCCACAGCTGGCTTATATTATTCAACATTCAGGCAAAATCGCCCATTGCCTTCAGAGAATAGACAATAAGTATAGAATGGCATCAGTGGTGGCTATGTAGGGGACGTACATTTCTTTACATGGCAGCATGGAAGAGCGCCCAAACCAAGGTGAATTATATTTCTTTTCTGAATTGAAAAGGCTTGCTAGGGCCGGCTGACCTGACCCGTTCAATATTTCAACGGTGCCCACATCGCTTTGTAATTTCTGGAACTGCTACTATCTTTGCCAGAAACATTCTTCAAATTACCTTAAATTATACACTATAGAAATATAGTTGGATATGAGGGACAAGTTATGTTTTCATTTCACTGGTCTCAGAATGATATAAGCATGTTAATATGAATTGTCCTTTCCATGCACACCTTTAAGTCATGGGATGTATATTTTGAATAAGGCAACTGTCACCATCGATATGATGAAATAACTGGGTTTGGTTAAAAATGACAGTACGAACTCAGAATGACGCCAGGCCCGTGATAGTGAAAGCTAACCACTTATAAACATCATATTGCATGGTCTTCATGGTCTTTGTCCTGGTGGTATCATTATTGCTTAATGTACGTCTTAAGCAGTAAGGATATCAAAGATAGTTTAAAAAATCTATTTTTGATCAAGATGTTGATATGGGCCCCTCTTCCCCCTGGGGGGGGGGGAGGTAGGAGTTTAGTCCACGTTGGGTAGAAAAAATAATAAAATAGATAGCTTCCACAGCAATGCATTACATATGATGTCTGTGCCGACTTCATGTAATACATAGCAGTTGGTATAAACATTCATTATTAATATAAAATTACAGTCAATAGGCCTATGTATCAAATAAATGCATTAAATAGAAAAGTATTTGTAAACATGCATTATATACTTTCAAGATTTGTCGCTGTAAAAATCATAGTTTATATATGTATAAAAAGAAGCTAAATCAAATTGGGGACCTAGTAGCCAGCCTCACACAAGTACACTATAAGGGACGGGAGGCTGAGGGACGAGCCACCCGGTGCCACTTTACGTGATCGCCCGTCTGTGTTGTTAGCTGGTTGCGAGGCATGTGTCAGGCCATTAAATCCACACTGAACTTTGATACGGCGCTGGCTTCCGAAAGTGACTCAGCGGGCGAGTATAGCTCACCATAGCCATTCCAAGTCCTTAGACTGGTCCCTATAGCAATGAACCCTATTATGGAAGTGACTCATGCAGTTAAATAACATACCCCCCCCCCCCCCACCCCCCAAAAAAAACCCACAAAATTAGGAAAAACAACAATAATCAAAATAACCAACAAATCAAACAAACAAAGGATGTTCATTCTAAGGTCATTCTGTGTAAAGTGTCACACACTATTAAGTGTCTTCAGAGGCCAGGAGTGTTGCTCCAGTGTATGAATACCGTTTGAGTACATAGAGGAAGCCTTCAAACTTATGCATAAGGCAGGTTATCAACAATAACACGAAAATATATGAGACAATAATATTAGAAGATAACACATCATTTTAATTGGGGTACAGTTTAATAGACATGAACCGGCACAGTGATGAATATATAAATGTATTGATAACATCCCTAATGTGGATTATCATATCCGTATTACATGTAGTAACTCGCACTCACATATTACACAGGGTAAAAATGTATGACAACAGAAGGTAGAGCTACTAGCAGACAAACCGTTGGACATATGTCCGCAATGCTTCTTCCCATTTCCACGAGTGGGGGTGATGGATGAGTTCTCCGTGTATAATTACAATTCGCCTCGACTCAAATGATGTAAAATAAACGATTGTAATGGAATAGCGGCAGTACGAGGAGACCAGCTCTACGAGTCTAAATAAAGGTCTTAAAAACAAAGCTCTGCATACTTTACAACTAATTGATCTCACGTTAAAAGATTATATATCGACTTAGATGATAATAATGATAAAATTATCGGGCCCGGATGAAAGAGCGGCACTATATGCCGAATCCGGTGTTGTTGTACCCGTAAATTATAACCCCCAAAAAAGAAAAATGTTAATCACTCTATAAACATGACTAGACTATGCAGAAACTATAAGATGTGCAAACCTGACATAGAAGAATGCATGATTTGTTTACCTACACATGTGACAAAAACATATCTACATGACAGACATCTAGTAGTTGCTGTTGAGCAATGACAGGTGATATGGCAAGGCCTGTCCGAACTGTCTGTACCGGCAAGATAAACGTTAGCAGATCCCAACAGGGTAATGCACTGCCATCTGGCCAGCAAATGTTTCTCATACATTTTTAACATGCCAGGTCCTATCCATATGCTATGGGTGTTTAGTAAGATTTATTCAAAGTGGTCCACAATTTTACATCTAGTTATTTTACAAAGTAGGCAGTCTCTGACAAAAACAATTCAAACTGGATTTGGGTCTCTTGGTGGAATCATTTCCCCATTTCCTTTGTAATTAGGCATACTTAATTTATCAATGGTAGTTCAAATTGTAGGAAATGAAACATCCTGCCCCCAAGAAGATGAATATTATTCATCAACCCACAATGGAGCTGTGGATGATAAGAGGATTGAATTTAACTAAACTCTATAGATCATAGAGACAAAATCGTTTTCACTGCAGATATCATTCTCAGATTCTGAAATTATTTCTATAATCCATGAAACATCCTGCCATGTTCTTATAGACACAAATTCTGCTCAAAGGTGAAATTTTGAGGCATATTCATTGGGTGAGATGTGATAGTAATGATTATTAACCCTCCATACCCCCCTCCAATTAGGAAGCTATTACAATATCCTGGGCCCTCTTATTTGACCACATCCCACTCAGCTCCAATCCCCAAACCTGGCAGCCCTGAATTAAGATATTTCTCCCAGCATTGGAATGAGGGGATGAGTCAGTCACATAACTAGGTCACGTAGAAAAAGAATCGACACAGGAGACCTAGCTATATCAGTGCGTGGGAGGTGATCACGCAACTGGGCGATCTGCGGGTACTAGAGCATGGTCATGTTATTGTTTTAATATAACTTGTATAGTAAATTCCCAATAGATTAATGCCGGTCTCTTTAAAATTTATTGCATCGCATATCTTTTTAGCATCGTTAGGTACGTAAAGTTTGGGATCATGATGACTACACTATCTCCACAATAAACTATATACATAATATGTTAGATCGAACAAAAAGACGTTCTACCTGTCAAAACATTCCCTCCTTATTTCGTACCTTCATACAGAATAGGGCAGTTAAGCCCTATTACAATGGACCCGATGTAATACCTGTATCTACCTTTGTGGTACTTGATAAATAATGACTTCTGGTCATGGCATGGTGCGAGGGGCACATGTATCTAAAGAGTCTCCAATCTAATGTCTTCTATAAGAACATTACATGGTAGTCAGAAGTGAGATTTGTAAGACAGATGATCAGTGATAAAACCAAGGAGGAACAGCAGAACCGAATAAGGAAAATTAACAGGACCTCTAGAACAAGTTCAAGTGGATCCACAGTGCCAGCTCCCACTCTTAGATCACCCCAGACCACAACTGCACAGGCAGCTAAGTGAACTTCTCAATATTGACTTTATATGATTTATTCATATTGGTGATATATATGTGATTAATAGAAAGCCACATATTTGTGAATGACATTAAGAGTGTATTGAGTGGCTAAAACTGTGCCACTTGGAAAGTGAGTAGGGCTACTGAAATAGTGATTAGAGACAAGGTAACATGAAAATGGAGAAACTGACATACAAGCCAATTGAACAGTTTGACTTTAATAAGGCCAATATGAAGTCAATAATTCAATATCTCAGCTGCTTGGAAGACTTGGAAACGAAGGTCTAGTTTATTCATAAAGGCTACAGAGTCAGCAGCAAAGGCAGATGATGTGAAAGTAGATAAACTACCAACAGTGCTAGGTGAAAGGGGTGTGGATATTTATAACGACTTTACATTTATGCAAGCGCATGGTTCACAGTGTGACAATGATTATGTACTGGCAGAAGATAAAGAAAATTATGACACAGACATGGGCAAATTTGATGACTACTTCAGAAGAGGGACCCAAGGATGGCACTGAGAGCTCAGTTCTGGTCAGGGTCTGGGCGAGTACATAAACCACCTCAGTACAATAGCGACTAATTGTTAATTTGTCGAGTTTGAGTGTTTGTGCTAAAAGGGTCAATGCTAAATACCATAGCCCCAATGGTTGATCAGGGGCCTGTTACGCATTTTTTCCCTGTCGTCAGAAGGAGAGAAGTCTTTGACGGAACAATCGGCATAAAAGACAGTTTTGGCCACACTAAAAACGAGGGTTGAAATCATTGCAGGCGGCACAATACAGTTGCCTTTTTGATAGCTAATTTCATCATTTATGTCTATGAATGAATCTAACTAAATGTTTCTCCATTTGACTCTTTAATTGTATTTGAGTCCATAACAAATATATTTACGCTGGTCTGAATTGATGAATAAGCTAATATTGTTATTTCTATTGACCCGCGATAACCTAGGGGGTATCGTTTGCTAGGAGAGGTGAAGAACACTTCGTACGAGCTATCATACCCCCATGATAAACCATCGAACGCAGATGGATGAGATACTTATACTTGGTTAACTCTACCGTAATATATAAATATATCATTTAAGCAATAAAGCTTGTTTTCATAATTGCTGATTACCGTTTATGTTGTTCACAAACCATATTGCTATTTACCTGTTACTTTTTAGATAAAATTCAATCATTCTTGGAACACGAAACATTCGCTTTACTTCCCTCCCTGATATTGTTATATAATTGATATGTATGATTCATTCGCCTCATTGCTTATCTAGATATGTCAAACATGGTCAACCAGGGTATCTACATGATGAAAGCAGCGATGGGGACAAGAGGTTAAGTGCCTTACTCTTTGCCAACTCAGAAGCTTCAAGCTTTCTGTCGCTAAAACCTTAATCACCGAACACCAATTAAACACTCTTACCCTTTCCTTACCGATGGTGCCTCAGAGCACTCCCGTAGCTAGTGTAAATAATGCCTCAATGCATTTTTTGTTAAATGTTATTTATCTCATCTGATTCAACATGGATCTTTATGAATTTTTGAGAGAATATGTAAAACGTCCTTATAGTGATAATCAATAAATAGTGTTGTAGGTATCACCATGGAAACACTGACAGACAACTTCAAATATGTTGGAAAAGAATAGATTTTCTCAACAATTATAACCACCTATAGAGGTGGTCTGGTGTCAGGCATGCTGTATTTGAAGAGTGCACCTGCGACCAGGGCCTGTAAGGAAAGCGTTAAGATACCCTCAAATGTTGCAAAACTACTGCGTTTACTCTATTCTAGCACTACTTAACTACTTTCTTGTAATTAAAACAATAGCAAATACACAAATCTAATTTTGTTTAATCCTGTTCACATTGGAGTATTAATCACGGTAACAGACAATCAAATCAGTAGAACCCCGCGTAAGCGACTACCCAGCGCTAACGGACACGTTTGCTCGGAACGGTTCCCTCTATCAGATGTTCAAGCATAAAGGCCAACGCACACATAGCGATATTTTTCCTTGCGATATCGCAAGCATATCGCAAGGAGAATATCTCAAGGGAGGGGTGGTTTGCGCAGCAGGGGAGGGAAAAAAGTCGCCGTAAAATGTACCTCGGGCTTTGGCCTCTACAGCTGAAGGCGGGCCTCATATCTCAAGGCATTTCATGGCACACCTAGCGATATTTTGTTGAGATATTACCCTCTTGGCCAAGGTACAATATCGCAAGGAGGGCTGCTGACACTTACTTTATCCCTTATATGGCAGTTAATTGAGTTTTAATGGGCCCACCCAGCAGGTGGTTGTATAAAAACCGTACAATATTGCAAGGGAAAGAATTGACATGTCAAATTCCCAAAGTCGCATGAGACTTTCTCCCTTTTGGGGGAAAAATATTGCATGCGACTTTGTACCTCAGCGGGGGGCAAAAGGGGGTGCAAAAGGGGTGGTGCAATATTGCAAGGCTTCGATGGCACACTTGGCGATATTGTACCGGGAAAACATCGCAAGGGTACTTTTACGGCGACTTTTTGCTTGCGATATGTAAAAGTCGCTAAGTGTGCGTTGGGCTTAAGCGGCACTTTGGCCTGGAATGGAGAGTGACTGCTTACGCAGGGTTCTACTATTATCTAAAATTTCATCACATTCAGAAGCAGCTTCATCTGTTAGAAATTCGGGGACGAAAGCATTACCTGCCACTGCCAGAATGGACGTAAATGGCGAAATTAGATGGCATGTCATGCATATTGATGAATCAATATGCATTGTATATGATATCTAATATCAATGCATCAAGTTACTACTTTCTGTATACCACAACATTCTAAAGGAAAACAGGCAGCAAATGTGTTGGCACAATAGAACACAAAGTTATATGCAATTTCGATGACACAACTTTCGATAACACAACAATGTCGACGACTTTCTATATTGTTCTTAATGGAATAAGACAATTATGAAATATGATTTCAGATACTATACTTATTGCCTGAACAGTGGAAATCATAGCCAGTTCAAATACTGAGCTTTTCTCTAACGGAAAAATACACGTTATCTTCCATTAGTATTTATTAGTTTATTGTCAAAATACATGTATGATATATAGACACATGTATATTCAAGGTGTATCCTGAACATCATGTGCAGGTGCTTCCATACATAATGTTCTCACTGTGTCGTAACGTAGTGCAAATTACGTGGCCCAACATCTGTGCCTGTGCTATGAACCGCCACATACAGCCGGATTACATCAGTACCGCGTTTGGAAATGCTGGTCCTTAACCATACGTCACAAGTCATAATCGCTGAATACTAAACCACAAAATAACACTTGGAATATTTGTTATTCATATATTTCTTTCTAATATCATCGTATTGGTTCATCATACTTAGAGTCAATATCAATTTTTTGATTCCTTTGTTTTAACTTGGTGTGATATTTAAGCTGTGAATGATATCATTCACAATCTATAAGGATTTCGCCAAACAGTCACAACGCAGGATAGATTCATGGACAACGTCAGCATTGACTGATGTAAAGCTAATGTATTTCTGTTCTAAAAGTAACCACATTCGCTTTATCTTAGTAAGTGTAATTCCAGACTTGGAATGTTAATATTGATTAAATCCTTGATGCGCTTCTCGGAAAGCACTTTCCTGACCGTCCGGGTTAGAAGTCAACAGCTCCTTGCAGGTCCTGGTACCGCCATCCACGCCTACCCACCCAAAGAGCAGACACCATGTATCAATTATAGCCACGACCACACTGCCTATTGACAAACCCAACAGCTCCACCTCCTTCTGCATTCATTTTACAGTCACCAGAATCCACACTTAACCAAGCCACATACAGAGAGCGGCGGGATTCAGGAATGGCCCCAAAGACCATCGCTTTCGCCCCGCACAGTTATATCCGTATTCAATGATGGATGGCCTATCCAGGGTCTATTGCCTCCAGCATGTCCCTGGAGGTTAGGGCAATCCATAAATGCATCGGGCGTCACAGCTGGAGGTGTGGCTGTAAATGGAGGCATTGAACCGGAGCTGGTTCCGGGGTTCCGGTGTGGCAAGCACCTCATACATACTGTAGATATAATCGCGGTTTTCCCCCCAAAAAAGGACATAGATGATGAAACGACAGACTATTGACTTCTTATTTAAAGGCAATATAGGAAAGATCGATTTTTTTTTTTTTTCATAAAACTACCAGACTGAAATTTATCTAAGACTAAGGCCTGAGCTTAAAGTTTTATAATCAGTCAGTATGCACCCGGTCATTGTTGCCCCTTGTACTATTGCATCTCTGGGGGGAATGTGACGCAATCCACCAATGTACGTTGTATTTAGAGTATGTACATATCAGTAGTATATGTATAATTTCCCCTGTGTTTGACCATGTTAATATGGCTATAACTGTTAGATCTCTTAGCTCGGACATTACTTTGTTGGAAATTGTTCAATTGCTAAGATATTTCCTTTAACTACTAGTCTTTCTATATTTGAGATATATTCTGTAGCACTTACACAATACAATTTTATTTAACAGTGGATTCTAAAGCTAGATTCATTATCTCCATCATTTTGCAGGTGCGTCAACTAAGCTTTAGTCAGCAAACAGAAATGGTCGCAGATCTCATAGAGTATTCCTGACAATAGAATCTACCAAAGGGTTCGCCTTTCTGTTAACCATAGTTCATATGAGAAGGTTATACATGGGATGTTCCAACTTCTATGTATCACTTTGAAGCGGATACTATTGACATTGGTGCTCATTGACGAAACATCGATACAGACCAACCTTCTGATACATATATAAATTGACATTTAGTGAATAACGAAATCTCACTGCCCTACTGCAGATATCTAACTGCATCTGTGATGCAATCGTGATGCACACTTCACTATCATTTAGTCCTGCATATGTGGTACATCAGAAGAGACACATTTGCTGAGATAACATAAAGGACCAGGATCAAGGGGATACGTCAGGGGCTACGTAGTAGATGTCGGACTCAATATACTAGATCCCGTATAGATTGCCCATTTCGTGGCAACTGCTCGTTCGCAAAGGGTAAAAACAAGAAAACAGCAGCAGGGAAGCCACTCAGCCCCGCTCAGGGGAGGCTGGGATTGGATCCCACGGAGCAGGGACTGACGTGCAAGGGGGCATCAAGAGGGGCAGGTACCGGCGATCCGCTCATCGGGGCAGCAGTCTGTCTAATCTCAATCGCACGCTCTGCTATTGCCACCGGCCCGACGCACTTTCACCAACGGCGGCCTGCTATAGTTCCTGCCAGTTCCCACTGCCGGCCGCATGCGCCCATCCACACGCGGCCTACTGCCCTCCGCCCCGTACTCCAACCCCCTGTTTTACTGCAGGACGCCTCGCTATTGACAAACTGTCCGCCCTGCCGTCAGAGCGCCCTCTACGCATGCGCGTCTGGCGTTCGGGGCGCGTCTCGCTGTTCGGGATTGGCGCTACAACCTGCCATTCCTCCGCCACGCTCTCTATCGGCCACCAGCGCGAGTACGACACAAAAGGAGATACCGCGAGATACCGAGAAACGTAGCGAGACAGCACAGCGTTCAATTTCCCCTCAAGCGGAGGCAATCGGAACTAAATTGACCGGAAGGCGTCGCTGGAGGTAATCGCATGGCATTATGGGATGGAGGCATTAAAAGGACCTGTGTGCCAACCAGGGTCCTTGTACACAAATACAGCCCTTTGCCTGTGCCTGCTTCGATAGACTCAGCAAATACTAATCACTCTCATTCCTCTGCGTCTCGTCTCCCTTTTTCTGCATTATTGATGCCATGTTGGTGAAAGAACCAGGGAGTAGACTGAGAGGCAGCAGTGGCTTTTCTCTGCAACTGCGACAACACCAAGCCAGCATCAGCACCAGTAGTGCTTGACGAGGGGCAGGACCCGTGCATATCAAAGTCAGCCGCCAGCCCGCACACACCAACCCTTACTCTATTCTATATTTCCGCACCCTGCCAGCCCAAACCGGGTTGCTGGCGGCAGGAGGCAGGCTTTTCAGCGGACAGTGCAGCCAGCGGTCGTTCATTGAGCCACCAATGGTCAGTTGTAGTCACGTGACGTGAATGAGATCGCGCTGGTCTTCTCTGGGCTGCGGGACTTTGGCGATGGACTGTGCCAGGAGGCCAACCGCACTCCCTCGCACTGTGTAGTGAATAGGGGCAGAGAGAGAGGGGGCAGAGAGAGAGATCGACGGAGATCACGGTGCATGAATATATACATGTACACTGGACCTATACGTGTGCATACAAACAGACTGCCAAGTCTTTAGCATCATAAGCTATTCTCATCAACGAGTTCAACAACAAAGGCCGCCAGCCTCCACCACCATCCTGAATATAACACACACTGCTCCTGCATACAGGTGTTACCACCAAGGGACCATTCCACGCCCTGTCTAACTCCGGATTATTCCAGTCTGCTGATTTGATTACCTCCACTACATAACCAACCTTCCCAGAGGGTCATTTTACGCGTGCCTGCAGGGTGTGGGCGGAAGTCGTCGTGCCCACCTACCCACCAGGGGGCGGGTGCATGCAGGTCACGTGATGATCTGGAGCCTGCGTTCGCCCAGGGACGCGCCCTGTGGCAAAGGGACCTTGCTAAGGTAGATCTACCGTGTTCTCCAGAGGCACCCAGGAGCGTCAGGCAAACTATACATATACTCAGTTGCATACCTGTAGCAATGCCATTTTAGGTGCTGTACAAGTGGTCTTTCCAACGCTCACCTATTATATATTGGACTTCACGCTGCTTCACCAGAAACAGAATTCAAGTGCCCCACTCCAGCTGATCCGCCGCCGTAAATTTACCCCTAGCGACACCAATTACTGGGTTTGTGAGGATACAGAAGACTCAAGATGTTCTCCTCGACATCAATGCTTGCCCAGTCTGGGGGTAAGTGTGGGATGCTCAGCTTAGTTAAAACCCTTCATCCCTTCGTCCTTCACCTCCTCCCTTTGATCATTCCATACACTATTGAATGTGTTTCGTTTTGAGAATCATCTAATTTCACCCCACTCCCAAATTATAAACCTGTAGGTTACATAGTTCACATAAATTACGGTGTGGTGTGTTATGGTCTAATTCTATTTTGATTTATATATGTACAAATCTGTATTATTTATAGATTCATTTCCGTGTGGTCAAGTTTTACATATTGTCTTGTCATAGAAAGTCGGCCAAACACTGAGTTATATATCAGATATGCTTGGTATGCGGATGGTAGACTGAATACACAGCGTGTGCGACTCGATCCCTTAATAATGAATACAGATGATGATGAATAGAGACTTCCATGTTACATTCAATTTGCTGGTATTGATTTTCCCCACCCTTCAACGCTCCCTGGCTAGCCTCCACTCCCTTTATGTGACATGACTAGATGTAGTTATGTCTGCATCATGGACCACGCTGGCCTCAGCGCATGACTTTGTGTATTACCCTTCCATTTCACCAGCGACTTGATTTTAAATACAGCTGATGTCTAGATGCTGACTTTCAATAGAGTGTTTACTAGGTGTGTAAGATCCAGATAATCATGTAAGGACACTAAAAGGATCCCAACATGATGATTCCACAGAAATCACATACACTTCTGATATAAACCACACATTCATAAAAGCTGAACAGCCCATAATTTGACCCATCAGTGGAGCTTTACTCAAGTAACCTTGAAATTCCATGACTGGCACTTAAATGCCTTGATTAATTTTGGAATGCATCTAAGCTGATACGGTTCGGCTGAATAGAATTACTCGTTACAATGTTTAAATGCCACTCTAAATATACACATGGACATATTTATTCAAACAATTGACCTAGACCTGAAGAATCTTTTTTAATAAATTGAAATTTCGCGAGTTCAATGAGTTCAATGAGTCATGTTACTATTTCACGAAGGGCAACATCCTCTTTAGCTGGTGGTACTTTCCCACATATACAAAAACGTCTATTATAAAAGTATCTTGCTACCCTTTACCTAATCTGGGGAGGGGGCCCTTCAGCCAACGGAGATTGAAAAGACGTGCGCTAATAGAGACTGGGGTCGTTGTTACGTAATGCAGTACACCAATACAAGAAATTAGTTTGTCTTTCTTCCAGAATTTCTTTTAACGAGCAATGCTCATTTTTATTAACCATACATTTACAAATTACATGAAAGTTTCATTGTTTCTTTATGCAAGTAAGATATAGTTGATAAACATGTACTCTCTCCAGCTTGAACAATTTTGCTACCATAATGCTCCATGTGTTGATGCCACATTAATACAAGTGTCTTATCTTTCCTGATATTCCATGAAGTCATATAAATTTGTTGATGGCTGGATTGCAGGACGTTAGGGCCCATCCGCTAACAGTCAGGATGTAAGGGCCCACCTATTGGGACGTTAGGGTCCACCTGATATTAACAGAGATATTGAAAATTGACCACTTGTTAGGTGAGCCCTACGGAATAATTTTTCCCTACCGGCGCCATAGGCATCAGGGTGCTGGTGAGGCACGACTGAATCTTTCACACCCTCGGAGTAGGGGGGCATAGCGTCCCGAATTTCAGGTGGTGGGCCCTGTAGCTGATCACGAGTGTCATGAATGTGCCTCTGGTGAAATGTATCAGGATTTACGGCTACTCCGGCCACGCTTATCATAAAGTATCCTTTTGTTCTGTTATTGTCTAACACATCATCCACAAACAAATATATGATACATATGCATCATTGTGGTTAGGATTAAACTTGAAACGTTATACATATATAGCTTATATATATGTATGATGATATATTGTGTGCCATCTGAAAGGGAAGTATGTAATAAATGCCAAATTCTTGAAGTGTTGTGCCTAAACCAGTATTGAGAATACCTTCTGCGATATAGTGTACCGTAGTGTGTACTTTAATGTTCACTCGTCCTGCACCATGTACTGTACGTGGGACCTCAATCCTCACAGTAGGTATGTGTTGAAAGGCTATAATTGGCTGCATGCCATATAGATGAGGGAGCCGGGCGGAGCTGCAGTGGTACCCTGTCATTACTGTAATTATGAATAATACAAGACATGGTAAATCCTTCAAGACCATGGAATTTTACTATACATAGTTGGTTGTGTGATCAAACGCCTACTATACTGATGAATTAATGCACTCCATGGTGATGAGATAGTATATATTATTATTCATTAGTACGTTTATCATTATTATCATCATTATTTTCATCATCATTATTGTTGTTATTGTTAGTATTATTCAAGCATATTTCACCCCGAAGACATTTTTTTACAATTTGCACCACGGTGCACTTCAGAGTCTTTGTACACAGTCATCGCGCAATGTATGATATCTCATTTAGTAAATACACAAAGATGAACATACGTAACACAAATCATATAATATAAGATAGTCTTATTATAAATGTTATTAAATCATGCTATGGGATGAAATGATATAAGTATAGGTATTATGGAATGGCATAGGGAGAAACACATCTAGGAGCAGACACATGTTTCTGAAACAAATTGATTAGAAAGTATTCTAATATGTATGTGTTTATCACGATTAAATACCGGAGTTATACACCTGGACCACTTTATCTAAAGTCAGCATCCACTGTTAATTCAAGCTATCCATTAAGTTCACCTCACGTTGTATGAACAATGTATGTTTTATCAACAATGTCCCAAGAGTCTGTCTGTGGGCTCCTTAATTTAATGAACGTTAAGTACATGTATTCACAGTCGATTCTACTTTTCTGTTTGCAATCACATGGTGTTGACTGCAATCGTTTAGAACCTGAATGTCGATCTCTGTCTTAAGTGTGGCCTGTCGAATACCCACTTCAGCCGAGTTTATTTCTTTTCCTCTATTGTTCTTCACTGTGGCATTTTTGTTCGTGTCCTTCTGTTACAGTAGTACTGGGCAATATAAGGAACAGTAAGTAAACATAAATGTGTCTTTATTCACCATTTCTCCACCATGTGTATTATGATGCTGCCTACATTCCCTGTGTGTTTTTTCCTGTCAATTCATTCGGTTTTAGGACCGTTTCTGTGTATAACCTTATTTTACAGTTTTCTTTGAGTTTATAACCTGGTGTTCATAGTAAAGTTTCATTGATACAAAAAAGTCATAGTTGGGTGCTACCTGCCAAGTTTGTATTCAGTTTTATTATAGAGTTTTAATAGCGACCTATACATTGCATGTGCGTGTATTTTGTGACTGTAGTCTAATATCTTTATTTCCAATAGATCCCAGTTATATATTAGCATACATAAAAAGATTAATGCCTTATATACAAAGGTGGCTTATGATATCCAGAGGTTACATGCAATATTATGGTAACATGGAAGTAAAACGGGTTTTTTTCAAATTAGTCAAATTCATTTAATGAAATTCTTTCTTGTCGGCTTATTAGAAGACCTTTTGAACAGAAAAATGGATTATTCTCACAACTCCCAGCAGTGAGAAACCATCAAGGCACAGCAGCGGTGAAATGCCCAGTAAAAAGGGACAAAGGGCAGCTTTACCCTGGGAACTAAGCAAACCGCTGAGTCATATTTGCCAGGGAACGATCAGTGAGCGAGTGTGTAAACAAAGACGACTGCGCATGTCAGTAGATTCGGCAGACGACATTTTATCACATTTTCATGACAGCCAATAACGTTAGTCTTCGTGATCTTCACCAATGTATCATATTCTGTATCAGATCACAAATGAAAACAAAACTCGACACCTACTCAAAAATGAATGCAGGCAATGACTATGGATAGCCTGTGTAGAAAAAAGGCTTATCATCCTGACGATCAAAATACATAGACAGAGTTCTAAGATGATGTATAATACCTTCCTCTCCTTCCATTTGGATTTTGTAGCCTCTCTGCCTCCTCACTAGAATGAATTCCAGTCATATCTATTTCACAATGCCTTGATAAAACCCATGTAGTTTTGGTTAACATTTCCCTGGTGGAGATCACACTTTTCTGATCCCATTTTGTAACAATTAACGCCTTACATGCTTAGAACTATGTGCAATCTTATCTTGCATCGATTCACTACCTTTATCTCAAGATAAAAATCTTTTCATCAGTTCTAATGTTATTACAAAATGAAGTCGTATTACAGAGACCAATACTGACTATTCAATCTAGTCGTTCAATAAAATTCATTCTCAGATAGAAACACCCCAAGGACTAAAATAGATACAGGCTTAGACTAACAAGTTATGTTCTCTTGTAGAAAACTGAGAATGATTTCTATTGAGTGTACATATGTTCAGGTTAGGCTAGAGTTCATCTGTTTAGTGCACACAGCCAGAAAGGCCTTGAATTAATTTCTGATATTTTCTTTTCGCCAATTCTGGCCCTAAGATTATTTTGAATGAAATTGAATAGACAGGCTTTTACCGCTTAGATAGGTTTTGTGTGTGTATCAGTTATATGGATCAAGACTTATGAATTATTCAGAGGCTATACAACACCTAAATATCATTCTTTTATATTGGTGTTTTGTACTATGTCGATGATATTTCAGAGCAATAGAATTCATGCCGGTAATTTAAGCTACACTTTATGCTTCAATTGAATTTAAAAGATTAGATGCCCTTATCACAATAATGATTGACAAATATATACATGCAGCATTTCCTTGCATACCGTGCAAAGGTCAATATTTAGAGATTGGAACTAGAGTTAGAAAAGATGATAAATACTATTTGTCTTATATTTATTTTTCATAGATTGTTTGTTATCTTCAGAGATGTAAACAAAAATGTGTTACCAATAGAATGTGTTATTTCATTATGATTTCTGAAATGCCCAGTTGGTGTTGTATTTGCATATACAGAATTCTACAAATTGTCCAGAGTTTCTACAAATTGTCCAGAGTAACTTATTCACTTATTTCACTTAACGCTGATCGTAAGTAGACTGTCATGTTATTGCACTACAGGTGAGCGTATCCAGAACTGCCAGAATGAAGACGAGGCTCTTGACGTCACATATTCTTGTGCTGCAATCAAAGACAAGGTCAGTACTTCTTTAGATATTTGTATTGCACAAAGTAAGTCTTTCTGGGGGAAATATATCAACACATTGTTACGCTGGGTTTTCAGTATCTCGATGGTTAGGCTATATAGTATATAATACCTTGATACAGTTGATACTATGAGATTTCGACACTGTTATAACCACAAAGACACCCCACATGTGCCTACCTGACACATACAGGAGCCTACACAGCCTAGTGTCTGACTGTCCAGACACCAATGTACCTACCCGCCTCACATGAACACATCATAAACAAGCAATCAAGGTAAACTGGGGTATTATCAACGCACTGTCCTTTAAGAAGGGTGTCCCGGAAGCATGGTTTCACTGTACATCATATTAGCCGCCCATTGACCCTTGGCGGGGATCTGTGGCAGTTCCGTTGGGCGGGACCTGCACGGGCACAATGCTTGGGGATGGACCGAGTATCGTCTGAACCCACATTCAATTGATTATTTCTTGATAAAGATATGATATCGTATATTGTAAGTAACGGGTCAAGGCATTATCCTGGTCTATACAGGGGAAGGCCTAAATGCATAAACCGCGCTGAAAGTATTGAGCTGAATACCGCTGGCAGCGTTAATGTAAATATCCGTAATAATGCATGTTTGTCTCCTTCCAGCCACCGTATGGTTAGCAGATTGGCATGTCGGTTTAAATTGGATAATCCAGCATGCGTGTGGGAGTAGTATTGTGGGTTTCCAAGTAAAATGATGTCTGATGCAGTCAGCGTTTAGTTTGTGATTTGCCTATAGAAGCAACACTGTCGTGACCCATTTATGAGTGGCCTTAGCAACACAGGTTGTTGATACATTTACCGATACAGAAATAAAAGTTCAACGGCAGATATTGTTATTATTTTCGCCTTATTAAGGTCCCACACTATTTAACATTAATATTTAAATAACTTTAGTGAAACCATTGCGAACTATGTCCTTGTCAAAATGTCTCCTCCTTGCCCATTGGATTACAAGCAAACAGAATCCCTGTACACTTAGACGTCAGTCATTAGGCGTTATAATTATATCATTCTTGCAATACGATTGGAAAGGTCTGTAGTTCACAGAGAGCGTATTCATAGCAGAATCAATAATTGTACATGGTATATTATTTTTTTCTGTTTTATATGTATTCCCATGCATCAAGTATACCCCCCCCCCCCTCCCCTCAGAGACCAGTAGTCGCAAGGGTAAATTATGAACAGGGGCGGTACATGTCCCTCGTGCACCTTGCGACCCTAGATCTGGTGTATGTTACCTATAAATAGATCAGCCCCACGACGCCCCTCGTAATTGCATTGGGAACTATAGGCAATGGCCAGGCAGACTGGATGACTGGTAATGGTGGACAAGGTTGTGCAGTTCACCGTTGGGAATGCCGGAAATGAAGTAGTCTTGGAACTTAATACCCATTGGCCATAGTTGTATAACCACTATGCGATGTTCAGCGTATGTATATTTATATGAGTGGGTGTGATATATATGTGTGTGTGCTTATATCTGTCTCTCCACATTCTATTACTTATACCTGGTTCTAAGGGTTCACAGTCAATATCATACCAATGTGAGAGCAGAGGTCACTGCAAAGGGGTGATAACCACCTGGAATAGATTTCCAGGACCCGCAAATCACTTTTCCTTCTCCACTCAGTCCATGCACCTTTCTGTTGAATGGATTGAAAATACTCCGATGGGAGCTATTCATCAATCTCACTAACGTAGTGTGATTTACCTCTTCAAGGCAGCTTTAACTCAAATACTATGTAACACTGACAGGGCTACCACATTGGTCCCAGATACACTGAGAAGTTGGGCTGATGTGCACGTGTCTATATCTGGCAACCAATCACAGCTAGAGAACTTTATTCATGCCATTCCTCCATATATCTGGTCTGCAACAACTTCTGGTCCACAGTTGAGACTTTGGAGACGTTGATTGGGTAACACCTACTCCTGTATATCAAGCTCTATGACCACCTCAATTATTTCAGTCAGCTTTTTTCTTTATCTGAGGATACCGGACATATGTGGCCTTAGGTTTGTAATCAACTCCTGGACTGATGGCACTACGGACCGATGGCACCTGGACTGATGCCACCTCTTCGGACCGATGGCAACATTTTCCCTAGACCGATGGCACAACTACCTAGAATGATTTCACCGCTCATTTAGACTGATGGTTATTGCCAGTTTATACTGTCTACACTACTTTTCAACTACCTGGTATATTGTTTTCACATATAGGAGGATTTATGTGATGATTTAAAAAAAATTCCTGATCGTACGGCATGAGCTCGCAGAGCGAATGCCGTTCAATCGGCACGAGAACCACGTACCATACAACGTCCACGAAGCCTTAGCCATGCAGTATTCTCCTATTACATTAGAAGAAACCGTGTTTGTAGCATCAGATCATGGAAGCTGCAGTCTGATGTCCTTTGTCCGTCAATTGTGTGCGAAAGGAAATTGTCATCTGGAGAAGATGGAAACCCATTCTGCTGGCCTCCTGTTTCTATATAGAAAGCTGCTACCACCACAACCACCGTCCCTTCTTCCTATAGTTGTAGTGGGTCACGGTATGTGTGTAGGGAATGTCAGTGGTGGATAATAGGTATTGACCCGCCGAGACCGATAACATCCACAGCTTAGACTAATTAGTCGGACGACTATAAATGCAAATAGATCGATAATGCACCGCCGCGCAATGGCCCCGATTTTTTGCATTTGCTCCGGAGCTATGCTGTATATCGGCCCCGCACTGAATGGGTGTGTAGTGCCGGGAGAGCGTTCTATACAGACGGAAATCGACAGAAAATCCCCTCGGAATGCTCGGTGAACTGCGATAGCGTTTGATCGTTTTGTGCATTGTTCAATAAATAATCTCTCACTGTCGGATCGAATTATTTCGCAATTTACATCAATTTCTGACCGAATTATATGAATTCAATGGTCTGTGTGTGTAAAACCTGATAAAAGCCGGGTTAGAGGAGTTAAACATGAGCAGCTGCCGCAGTATCGTTTTACGACACTAGAAATATATATGAGGGTGGAGAGAGACACAGAGAGACAAAGAGAGACAGACAGACAGAGAATGAGAGAGACAGAGAGAGAGAGACAGAGAGAGAGAGAGAGAGAGTGAGAGAGAGAGAGGGAGTGAGAGGGAGTGAGAGAGAGAGAAAGCGCGTCAAATTTCATTTATTTAGTGGAATATTTAAGTGTAAAACTTGTTTGATTGGGGGAGTGGAGGGACATACTTAGTACTATCGTAACAAGCCGGTGTGCTTAATATACTACCACAACGCCTCATCGATCCTTTCTCCCCACATGCCATTGAAATATTTCAATCTAACTTAGACTACTCATCGACCTTTCACTAACGCTGTGGCCTCATTGATTCATGAGTCCCCAAAAAGTGAAATCACGTCAATTTAAGAACCCATGCATCTTTTAAAAACAGGAGCACCCTGTATCAAATTACATTTTCCATTTCATTCATATTCATTCTTACAGCATGATCCCATCAAGATGGCATCCCTGCAATTTGGGGCACTGTGGACTGGACTGGAATCTCCTTTCTTATGTTTATTTCACCTCGGGTCACCGCACAACACGGAACAATGTTTCCCAGATGATGCCCTACTGATTTTACGCTTTTGGACAATATACCACATCGTGGTTGTATGGAAGGACTGAGAAAGATGACCATCTCATTAGACCTGTTTTGGTGTCAGATTTGTGTGCGGGTAACCTACTCCACCTGGTGATTAGTGGTTGATAAATGGTGCTATCGCTGACCCCTGGGGAATGTGTGGTGCAGCTTCGCACGCAATACCCTTGTTTTGTTAGCTTACCGCAGGTGAGGGTTATGTGAGGTGGCTGGTAGGTAGGCGGACGCCGTGATAATGCCTGGGGGCGTGCCATGCTACCTACATGTATACACATAGGTTTTTTTTTATCACGCATATCGTAACCTGTATTTTCCTCTGACATGGGAAACAACGTATTCTAGTGCAGACTTGTATGGATGCCTAATAAGGGATACATAGTCGAGAATAGGAGATACCAGCGACTCTCGTGTTTGCATTCCTCGTGATAACTGTTGAACAGTATGCAGCATCCCCATCCTTAGACCAGGGTTACTTATGATTTACGACTCTCTTCAGAATATATCTGAAGCATGAACAGAAACCCTATTATTCTTTTCATATGAGATGCTTCCCTATCTGATATTTAGGGATTAACATCTCTTTTTCAAAAAGGCTACGATATAGCCCGATTGGAGGAATATTCGGCCATTTCACTCTATCAAATATTGTGTACCGTGGTATGCATTCATAACATGGGTAAATCCGTTACTACGGAAAATGTTACCAAGCCATCAACAAATATTTATGAGGTATCTTATTAGATACGTACCCGCTTTCCCCTTTGTATGAATGCCAAAGTGAAATGATTAATGCTGTTATATCGTAAATATACTTGAACGGCGCATTGCATGTTGGAAGAATTAAATTTGCACACTGGAATAGCAACACGAGGACAATAAGATAACAATATTCAATGTTAGAATATTTGACATAATAATCGTTATAAGATTCTAATAACAGTACATTCGTGTGACATAAAAACACCGTTTTGAACGTGGTTGGGACACCCTGATAACGCCATGACAAATTCTCCAGAACGTCAATCACCAAGGATTAGGTTAAAGCATCCTCGGCGGCGCCAATCTGTAAGCACCAAAAAGTCATTTGATGGACGTTGAGCACGAGTCCTGCAGCCTGTAATGAAGGTTGATACTGGCATGTTGACCAGAGGATGAAGGATGTATTGGTTCAAGGTAACCTTGCCAGCTGCCTGAGAATGGTACCCATGGACCCTCATGTAGGAGGAAGTAGGGCACACTGAGCTTTGGGTCTTCTAGTTTTATTTCTGTACTCTCCTTCAAAGGATAATTACGTGGGTAACGTTTCATGCCATTTCCCTTTGAAAAAAAAACCATTCTTGCTTGTGTTCAGGTTCTACACATGGTCTGAAACTGAGTGATTCTGAGACTCTCTTTTGTCGAAGCAATAAACTATTATAGCGACAGCAACATAATAAACTATATGTTCAGAAATTGTCACAGAATCTCTGATTCTTTTTCATGCGTAGTATCAAAATCAAGGAAAATACGACCAAGTAGATCAAACTCATGGTAATATTGTATATGTTACCCACCTTTCGACTAATCACTAGAAATAAGATCACATGAACGATTAATGTATGCACCTTCTATTTTCTATATAAAATAGTTTCTATAGTGCCCGTCAGGTGGCAGAAAAAGCTGGAATCTGATGAGTAGAATATGGCTTTCCGTATTCCTCTCAGTAGCGATCTGTAGGCTCCATAGGTGTAGTATAAAGACTCTCTATAAGGTGGGTAATAAAGAGAGAGAGTCTAACACTAGGTTGCAGGTCATGTCGATATTCATGCAATACAGTCATAGGCAAACAAAGAGGACAAAACATGGCATAATACTAGAAACACAGGTACGTTCGTCTTTAATGAGCATGGGATTCCACGCACATAAATTCAAAGATTTATGTGCTGTCCAATCAGTGGGCCATTGCTGTAACACGCTTGTCAAACAACCAACTACATTTGTACCGCTCTGCAGCAGGCGCCCGTCCTCATATATGTTTAGAAGTAGTATATAAAAAGTGATGTTCATGTGTTCTAAAACTATCCATACTTGCAATATCTTAAATGTCTATTATCTGTCTACAGCTCAGCGTTGTGTTTGAACTCAAACCCATCGAGCCTCGCAAGCGCTATGGCGTCCAGCAGCAGCCGCGAGTGCCGCTCCGCCTGGCGGTGGTCATCGACGTCAGTCACAGTATGGAGGAGCCGTACGGCCCTGACGACCAGATGTCTAAACTGGACAAGGTCAAGCTCTTCTCACAACTCCTTGCCTCCACCATGGACGAAGAAGACTACTTGGGCATCGTTACCTTCGGCACCAAGGCCAACGTCGTCCTACCTCTTATGAAGATGACGCCAGAGGCCAAGGTCAGAGTGTAGGCCCTAAATGGGCCACCTTTGATTTTTTATCTTTTTTTTGCAATGGAGAAAAATAATTCATAGAAATATATGGCGTTTTAACCTTGCCTGCGTAAGACCAAGTATTTTAAGATGCTAAGACAGTCAGCCCGTTTTCGTATTATTATATACCTGAAAATGGCAATATCTTAGTTAGTCATGTGATCTCATACCCTGTACATCACAGTATGACGTACGGCCATAAGTACGCCATGGATAGTAGCGGGCAGTATATGTAGGCCATGCGGCCATCAGGTATATGATAATATTCACTTGCTTTTTTCATTAAAAATATGATATATGGCCATGTTCAAAAGATATTTGATTCTCAATCTATTTGTATTACTTTCTACTCCAGCAATTTCTAGATGCCTCGAAACGGTGAAGATATGTGTAGATGAATCATTGGCTTTGATTAATTACAGGAAGAAGCGATGGTGGTTATAGAAGACATAGTAGCCGGGGGAGTGACCAACCTAGGAGCTGGCCTGACAGCTGCCATTGACTGCTTCAAGAGTATCTACAGTAAAAAGTGAGTTCCCGCGTAGCCCCTCCCCGCAGACCACAATACAAACCACATATAATACAATCTCATAGATGATTATAAACGTGGAGGAGTTTAGATCTGCGAAACACAGCATGACACAAAAGTGTACAAACCCCAACCAAAGCCCTCACTGAAATGTGTCCGATCGGTTCATTTATTATCCTTTAAGACATTGTTGATATATTTGGTTAATCATATCTTTCTCGGAGTCTTTAGGCGTCGCTCCTCATTTCTTATCGCAATTCTCAGTACCTCCATGGCCCATCAGTATATACATTCTGAATATTGTACTGGTGTATGTGCATTTTGTCCAAGAGATATATACACGAAACTGTATATATCCGTAGAAAGAAGAATTAGGATTCCAAACTTAATTTGGAATGAATTGCAATGGAAATGTTTATTTTGTATTTATGACATCGGTTCTAGATGCATGTTTCATGAGTCCTGTTGGAATGCTGAAGCATATCATGAATTTGTTTCCTGTGATTTTTACCTGATTCTTTATCATAATGTCCTTCATGTATATCCAAAGAATCAATTCTAATAATCCATCTTCCTAATTTGAATGGTCCGATATATTGCCCTCAGTAAATGCCCCAGTCCCTTGCTATACCGCCTTGTATTTTGATAAAGAGACTGCTTTGCAGATCAAAATATCATTTTAGGTCACACAAGCAGGTACCTTTTAATGGATATTCACAGGAGGCCTATGTTCCTTACCTCTATATCTGTGTCCCTCCCCTCCCCACCTACTATCTGGGTTCCCCAGCTACTACAGAACAGGCTTCACTGAGTGTGGACTGAAGCGAGCTTCTCGGCAGTTTGTTGAGTTGATGTGAGTCGGTCGTCATGTAGCCGTGGTCTCGTGTCTGTCATATCTCTCTTTATTTCTCCCAGATTCTCTGTACTCTGTCAATCCGCACCTTCTAGGTAAGTTTAGTCAAGCATGCCCGCGTAGATCCGTGTGAAACGTTACCTTTGAGTTAATAGACGTATTGATCAATTTGTGTGTATCTATGTTATAATTGTTTGAGTCTAAAAGACCACCAAGTTTCCCAAATGTTTCAGGTACCTTCCAAACAATTCAAGTGCCCAAATACCATCTTCCCTTTTGTTCCGAACGAGACAAACAGTTATATTTTTTACGTTCTTTTGTTTTTTCATAAGTATACCTTTCCTGGTGTTTCACAAACTGAATGCTAAACATGTTCTAGCCCGTCAATTCCTCTGCTTGTAAACCTTTGAACTAATGAATTAATGACACATAGACCACATTTAGCAGAGAATGACACTTTGATCTGCCTGTTATCTGTGTCGTTGACCTTGCACATCAGGACGTCCTTCAGTTCGCACGGTAAATTGAGCACTCTCCAGCAAACAGTTAGTCGTGGAGTAGAGGGGTGAGCTGGTCTACATTTACATTACAAACTGCTTGGAGATTAATAGCTGTGTTCACAAGTGTACTACGCCACAGGTGTTCTACATCATCAGAAATCTACAAGAAGGAGTCCTGGGATACCCATGTGAACACGGGTTCAAATAGAAATTGCAATTTTCTAGTTTGAAATAGACCAGTATAGACAAAGCATGACAGAACTATTCATATACCCTTCTCATAGCAATGAGAAATCGTCCTAAGCAGCAATATACTGTATATAATAGAAGTTCGCTTTCCTATGCTTCAATAGCTACAGACAAAACGTCATCACCTCCCGTTAGAGGTACTTTCTCCCATAGCTTATAGAGTGTGAAGCTTTCTTAAAATATCTTTGACAAGCGGTTCCAATACTCTTAGATACTGGACTATTTGCTCAAGGTTTTGATGTAGTTTTATATGCCTCAGGTTTTCATTGACAGAATATTTGCGAAGTATATCAAAATTTGACTCATGAATGGAATACCCAGCTATACAATTTGATGATAATTAGAATTGCATAATCAAGTTAGTAAATATTGGTAGATTTGGTTACTGATCGTGAGATTCAAGATTTGATAACTATGACATTTGATGTCAACTGTAAATATCTATATATCCTCACTAATATTGACACTAACATATTTGACGTTCATTCTACATTTTCATCATATGTTATTGGCAAACGAAGATGTTTTGAATACATTTCCTTGATGTAGATTATGCACAAGACTTAGTCCAGAGCACAGAATGATATCCACGCTTTCTTTAGCTTTAGCCTAGTTACTTTACGATGGACAGATATTACAGTAGCTTTGCAACTGTACAAGTTTGGATTGACTAGTAATATTTCGGCTATATCTATTTCTATCCATTTATACATCCAATGCTTTACCATTTCCTGCTATATATTCTATTGTGTGTATAGAGCAACGTTATAAATGCTTAAATACATTTCAACTTATAGTACAAGTCATAGTAGTTTGTGAAGATTGGATTCTATTCCTCTATCCGCGGGGCCCTACTATCAAGACGATAATTGTAAGGCAGTAATTCCAGTTATATTTAGTCGAGGCATTAATAGCCTTTACTTTGATTGGGAATATTTCAGATTTGATATTTCTCATTTGAAGATATCCAAACTTCACCTGCTTTGACCAAGGCAAACATATTCTAGATTCCAGTTATTTCCAAACCACAGGTAGTCCTTCTTATCGGTTCATATCAAGTAAAAAAAGCAATCCATTTTTCCAGCCGTTACTTCAACGACAACATCGTACTTTTCACAGACGGAATGGCCAATGAAGGGATTACTGAAACAGATGAGATGGTCAGAGAGCTGAAGAAACACATCGCGTCACTGCGCGAAGAAAGTCACTTCGAGAAGGATTACCAAGTGAAGCTAGCAACGCTCGGCACTGGAGGTTTCCTGCCGGAATTGCTGTTTGACATTGGTATGACCTTCAGTAGCGATGCTTTCTACTTCCTGGAAGAGAACACCAATCTGGAGTTGAACATGATGAAGCCAGTTCTCCTCAGACAAACAGCACTCGTAACCAGTATGAGGATTGAACTGGAGGCGATAAACGGAGTAAAATTAGTTCGAGATCACATGACCACTGAGTACGAGCCCTATGACCCTGATGAAGACCTACAGGTGGAGCCACAGACTAAAGCGAACTATTATATTCATGATATAGCCTGTGATATGTCCAGACATCTTGTGTGCTACTTAAAACTGCCAAACAAGCATAAGAAACATTTAAAAAACAAAGATGTGCTTACCCTTAAGATAATTTACAGGGATTCGAACAATGTTACCCGGACCTGTGAGAAGTCCATACCATACACTGAGGTCCCCTACAAGGAACCAAAGTCGCTAGAAAAGGACATCATTATAAATTCCCAACACGAAACTCGACTGATGGCCCAGAAGACGTTGATACAAAGTGCGGAGTTTATGAAGAAGCTCAACCGTTCACGCTGCCGTGAAACTCTCACATCAGGCGTGGTGGAGATCCAGAAATACTGTGAGCATGTCTCAACGTTAATCTCAGAGGAATGTAACGAGTTCCTAGTACACTGGACCGAGCCCATGATTGCAAACTTGGAGTACTGTGAGAAGTTCATCGCGGACATGAGTGTGCGGTGGGACGACGCATGGGCGAGGCTCATGGCCATGTCATCTTCTCTTGGGCGTGAAGTACCCACAGCTGCCGGGGTGTTCATGGAAGGTGCGGAGATGTACACTCCACTGAGAGTAGACGAAAAGATGGAGAAACTCTGCGGTAGGCTAAGAGACATGTACGTAGATAAAGGCTTGTGTACAGAGACAATTGACCAGTACCGAACAGTGATGCGGGAGCTTCAAGACAAACTGGAAAAGCTTGAGGAAGAAGGAGCTGAATTCAAAGAGAGCAGGATTTAAATTAGATTCTTCCATACACAACGCGTATATATTAAACATTACAGATTGATCACTAAAGAGGGGGGCATAGTGTCAAAGATATTTTATTCACATTACACAGAATTGTATCGAAACAAGAACAATTTAAGAAGGACGGATATATAAAAAAAGGCCACTCTCCGAAGCAGATGTTTGGTTCAAGTCCGTTATTCTCTTGGCTGTTGAACAGCCCCAACATTTGTTTGGTGGCGAATGCTCTTTGTGGTTTTGTGTGATGATAATGCCAAATATATCAAAATATAGTACACTCATAGGTACCTCTATATTGTGCTTCCATGAAGTATATTTTGCATTTCAAGAGAATAATAATAATTACACAAACGAGGATTGCTTGGGACTATTTGAGTATTTCTATGAGTGAACTATGTAACTCGCCAACAATTCCTTCTGCTCCGTTGTAAATCCCATCGATAGGTGAGCTTCAATTAGAGTACGGGATATTGAAAATCAAAATGTATGCAACCACTGCAATGTATTTTATACAAGAAAAGAGTTAGAAGGATGTAGAATGAAATTCATCAAATCTGATAGCTGCCACAATTTATTTATTTTCTATTTAGAGTCAGCATCTCTCAGTTAGAGCATGGTTTTTCAGATACATGACAGTAGCAAATAACATTGAAATAAAAACGATTAAAGCCAAATGGCTGTATAAGAACTTATGTGAAAATGTGATTGGGTGAAGAATGGTAGAATGTTCAAAATGCACTAGCTTACAAAAATACTGTCATCTATCTGTTTGAATTACTTATAATAACGTTCTGTTTTCCGATGAGGTAAAGCACGAGAAACTTTTGAATTCATGGTCAAACCTGAGTACAGTGTAACAAATTAAAAGAATCTGCTTTGGAGAGTGAAAGAAGGCCCAGGGGAGGCGACCCTACATAGTCTTTACCTACTATCCTCGACAATCCTTGACATAAAAAAGACAAATTGAAAACTGTTGATTTCTATTTGAACACTTTATACTTTCCAAAGTGTCTCAAATAGAGTGTTTGGTTGTTTCCTTTTTATCTGATTCAGTAATTCTCATTTTATCCCTTCCCGTAAAATGTGGTAAGTACAACAGTTTTATCTGGTGGTATATGATAACTGCTAGTCCTATAGTTGGCGCTCTGTTTGACCTAGAAGTCCTCAATATCCAAGATAATGTGGCACAGAATCTATAACCATTCATTCATATATCTATGATTTATATCTAGACTGGGTTATGATCATTGAACTTCCATACTTTAATTATTAGTATGCATAGTTAAGATTCGAAATGAGTTATATCTTATTTCAATCTCCTGTAAGTACTACAAGCATGTGAATTAACATCAATAGCAATATTGTATGTTAACTTACCTTAATTTGTACATCATGAAACGATAACATGAATGGACCGGACTATTGACGAGTTTTGTGTGCTTTACATTTTCTGTGTACAATCTTTGTATTCATCATTGCTCTTATTATTTATCTGGAGGATGATAACATTACATTAAAATCGTTGCAAAATCTATTCTCCTGACTGGGTCATTGTATCAGCAACGGTGACGAACTTATTATATCAGCAACCTAGAATTATACGTTGTTGCTTCCTCGGATTTGGAGATCTCATTCCTTCACCAGTTCTGCTTTGTGACACTTTACCAATAATCATTATTTGTTTAATACTTGAAGTTTGAGATAATATTTCCTGAAGATAAAACGCCATATAGGATAGCATCTGTGTATCGCACTGAAGCATTCTTTGTTATCCATCAAACTCAAATATGATAAAAGCATGCAATTTCCCCGTTTTATGATCATGGAAGATATCTTATTGAATATCTTAGATACAAGTACGCTACTCTCCTGAGATAAGTAAAGAGGGGGAAAGCTGACTTAAAGACGTTTTGGACGCATGATATCACGAGCAAACAATGGCATTGTCTAATGGTAGATAATTACAGCGCTCGATTCGGGCTAATATTAATTACAGGATAAACTTACCTACATCTTCAAAAAATGGAATTTCTACGTTTTTTTTAAAGATAAATTTCCTTTTAATTGGATTATGGACGTATATATCTATATAAGTAAAGTACCATGAGAACACCTTGGAAAAGACCATTATTGGTCAGCATAACCATTGCTATTCATATTCCAATAATTCACTGCTCCAGGCAGATCAGGTGTTCCCAGCAACCTCGTTGCAACTTTGTAGTAGAACATACAAGGACAAAGAGATATATTTCTCCCTTTAACGGCCAAAATGCAGTACCATTTCCTTTTGACTGTGTGACGCTAGGACACTTCATTAATTTCATCAACACAGCCCTTTGCTCCACCCTTAGGTTATATATATATATATTGAGCGAAATTAATCCTGATAATACACAGTTCGATTAGTATTGAAACGATCCCTCAGATCCTATAGGGTCTATGTGTGACATGTCTCCTTCCTTCATTAAAATTGGTACATGTATTTTGGCAATGTTTTATGTTTAGGGTCTCCTTCTTCTAAAACCAAAAACAAAATCACTGTCTTAATTCTGATTTGGATGAATTGTCTTGTTTACCTTCTATTGTTTGTAAAAACTACTTGCCCTTCCGGGTCTAAGCAAGGGGCCTAGAACTCGTAAAGTACCGGGAACAAACGTTATTTTCATCATTGGAGAATGAGCATGGAATTATACATCAATAACAATTAAAAGGTTTTGGTTATATTCAGTCTACGGGTCACTTTCCGTAACCCACTTGCACCTAGTCAACTTGCCATTTCTGCAAATGCCTGTCTAGGAACCAAATATATCAAGTACCAGTAGATCTTGATCAATGAGGTATTTCGGTCTCTAGTCATCGGTCAGTTGGGCACGCCTCTAGGACACTGGAAAACTGGTCCTCTGCTCCTTTCCTAATGTTACAGTGTTAGTAAGCTCAAAGTCTATGTGACCACTCTAACCTTTAGGAAGAGTATATGAGCATGTAATCCACTCTGAAAAAGGGGGCACCTGGTAATTCTAGAAATAAGAAAACACCTTTTCAGGAATTTGTCTTCTTAATTTCTCCCCTTTCTGTGCAGAAACGTAGAAAATCTGGAGTATTCCTTCTTAAATCTATAAACGCGAATAGCTTGTGATAACGAAATCTAGTAACAAATGCACGATAATTGAGAATTTTATTTTTCTTTCAACGTAAGATTGGAATTACGAATTTGAAATATGCCGGTCCCACTCGACACAGTCGGGTGTTCACTTTGGGAGCGCTGAGCAGGAATAAGGTCTCGTGTTGCGGTGGTTGTTCAGTCCATATTGCTGCTTATACCAGCTGGTCTCTGCCCACAGATGCCCCATGAGGAAACATTGCTCTGGTACTTCTCCTGTGAGCTGGCCAACTAGCTGCTCATGTGCAACTTCCCTTGAAATTGTTTTACAAGTAAAAAGTGCAGAAGTAGAAGTAGTCATTGGGGAATCGGTGGCATGTGTGGGAGTCTGATGCCCCTTTAATTCCCAATTATCGCTTGGTACCATGAGAAGACTGGTGACTGCTGGTTCGAGTGAGAGGCACGGTGTGGCGCTGCTGTCGATGATCACGGCGGCATTTCCGGGCGTGGAAAGGCAAAACAAGATGGCGGCGGTGATGAAGGGGGCAACTCGTATCCGGTTCCGTTTTACCATTGGTGTTCCCGTAGACCGGAAGTCCTTGTAGAGTACCGCAGCGACACCTACCGACAGGGCCAGCCATGCGGGCACAGGTGTTCCGGAAATCATCAAGCCAGTCGCCATCTTGAAGCTGATTTGAAGAAGAAAATATGCAAGATTATATATGTTGCAGAATAGATTAATCACAGATATTATAACATAGATTTGTAGTCAATGTATGCGTCATTCCTCCGCTTTTTAGAATTAGTAAAAAGGTGCATGAATGTGTTCTAACCTCGAGGTATAGGGAGATAGGTGCAACATAAAGGTGAGCACCATCTTTTTTTATCATTCATTGTTTGAGTGTCATACACTGTCTTTAGTGTAATATTGAGAGTACACTGTAGGGAATTCTATCTCACCCCATCTACATTTCCCCATAGACTTAACATTGGGAACTCGTCCTCAACGCCCATGGAGTACTGTAGAAAAATACTCAATGAGGTATGATGTCACACATTTTGTCAGTGACAGGGATGAGATAAAATGTGAACCGCACTCGATCCATAGCCACTAATAACATGCCATTCATTTTATTTTTCTACATAGTCTCAATAGGCTTTGCTTCGTGAGGTTACTCCGCTTATTGTTATCTACCTTATGTGAAACTGACGTTGCATTGATCTCATACAAGAATAGGTGTTTTTGTACTTTTGCTCCCTGTCCGACTTGGATGTTGAACACCTACCTTAGGGAAAATATTTTTTTGAAACCCGATTAGACCAGATTGTGTATTATTGTGATGTACGTTAGTAGGACATTTGCACTGTTTCCAATAAAAAGACTATATTTGTACAGTTAGTGATAAGGCTTATTCTAGATGTCAAGGGATGATTGACGTTTTCAGTGCTCAGTGCTCATGAATATTGTATTGAAAAAATATAGAACCGCCCCTCACACAGTGAGAGAAGGCACCCGCAGCGGTCGAGACCAGTCAGGTCGGCAGCAGAGCCAGTCAGGGGTATCATGAGCCAGGTGGGCAGGGGACTACAGGCTACTAATGGGTAGGGATCGGTGGGACCATGGACCATGGACCAGTGATAGAGAACATGGATTCCCTGTGAGAGCAGCTGTTTCATTTATGGTAAAGAGCTAGTGGTGGGACATGACCAGAGTGATAAAGAGACAGATACACAGACATAAATAGGCAGATACACAGACATACAGATACAGTATACACACATAGAATCACACAGGTTGACATTGTGTGTGACAGGCACACATGTGCTCACAGAGCATTCAATCTATAACTTATAAGGTCTTACTTATCATACTCACTCTAACAATATGCCATGTTGTGTAGTTTTGTATCCCAGTCTCACCCTACTAAATACAGCTGGGTACATGTGTTCACACTGAGATTCAGAGAGTCAGTGAAGCGTATACAGTGCTCAGAGGGGTTTTATAGGTGGTCTAGGACACCCAGCACAGGTTACCTCGTCGCGATGCGGACCCTATAGCTCAGTCCTGTAGCTCAGCCGAGATATGCACCTATATGCCCTGTTCTACGCGTGCCTGACGGCCATGTAGGCGGGGCTTATTCTTTAGCATTACCCTTATCCCCGGATGAAAGTAGAGAAGCAGTAGCTGGGAGTATAAAATTTTATTTAATTTTATGTAGTAAAATGCAGTAAAATATTTATGGCGACCTTACTGGACGGCATATTAAAATGTAATGTGGATATGAAGGTAAGTAAAAGTAGATAAATGATAATTGACGGTAGAATGGATGTCAATTATTAAAATATTGAAATAAGATATACAATGGAGTTGTATAGATAATACAATGTAATTGTATAAGATAATGAAAAAGTGCCCTACGTGAGTAGGTGAAGAAGAGAGGTTGTGGGTGGGTGGGACGAAAATTGGTACTGTAGTACGTGCGTACTGCAGGGCGGGTGAAGGAGAAGTGAGGCCGGGGTCTGGACCGGGCTGTACCACGTGACTGCGTAGTAAGTGTGAAAGCCGCGAGGGGGCAGGAGGGGCGCCCGTGAGGCGCGGTAGAGGGGGACACCGGGGGAAGCAATGACTACCCCTGAGCAAAGCCCATGAGTAACCCATTACCCTTATCCCCGGATGAAAGTAGAGAAGCAGTAGCTGGGAGTATAAAATTTTATTTAATTTTATGTAGTAAAATGCAGTAAAATATTTATGGCGACCTTACTGGACGGCATATTAAAATGTAATGTGGATATGAAGGTAAGTAAAAGTAGATAAATGATAATTGACGGTAGAATGGATGTCAATTATTAAAATATTGAAATAAGATATACAATGGAGTTGTATAGATAATACAATGTAATTGTATAAGATAATGAAAAAGTGCCAAAAAGGCCAGTAAAAGGTGAGGGGGGGTGGGGGAAAATTATGAATGTTTGTTTAGGGACCGGATTAGAGCAAGGTTAACGGCCTTGGCATCAGTGTCCTTGATGTAATCTCGGTGAGAATTAGACCTCCAGCCACCATAGCGCTGGATGGAAAGCTCTGGCATACCCGCCTGGTATGCCTGAGTGGCGGCAGCCTTCCGGAGGCTGTGGAGGGTGTAGTCGGTAGGCTGATTAGCGGTGAGTAGCAGCGCTTTCCACTCCTTGCTCAGAGTTCTGGTCGTTATTACTTGGCCGTCTGCCAGGAGTAAGAACGGGTCCTCGGGGCTGGCCGTGGGGGCGGCCGCGATCATCTTCCTGACCGCCCGCACCGGACACGAGGACGGGTCGGAGGACGCCTGCAGGGTGACTGTCTTTTCCTCCCCCACCATCTGCATGTTCTTGGCCGCCTTGACGCGTATCGAGACCTGTCTGGGCGTGACCACGACGTCTCGGCGTGACAGGTGTCGCGTCGGATCGAACTTGGTCGCAGATGGAGGGGTGACCTCGCTTTGTCGCAGCGCCGCGTAAAATATCACCAGGATAGCGGCCCGCAGAATGATGTGTAGAGGTGATTCGTCGAGGGCCTCGAGGGCAGCCCTGAGGACGTCCATCGGCACCGCCGGCTTGACGTTCGGTTGGTATGTTTTGTTGCGTCTCATGGCCTCGAGTGCACGTCTCACCCTGAAATCCTCCGTCGGCGCGACGTCGCCCCCCGTCAGCCGTAGGTGCGACCGCACGTGGGACAGCTGGTTCGCGACCGTCGCCGGCGAGGGGGCGTGGTCCGCGACGTATTCGAGGAACGCCGTGGTAAAGCTGACGGTAGGTTTCTGGGGGTCGGCGCCCATCCGGCGGCAGAATGCGAGGTAGGTCGCGACGGCGCTGCGCTGGTTCGCGACCGTTCCGGGGGCACGCGCCTCGCATTGCCGAGCAGATGCCCTCGTCTGGAGCGATCGTAGCGCCGGATCTGCAGGTGAGACGTAACACAGGGTTGAACGATACGTGAGTACATGGCATGACCTCGACTAGGGAATGGAATTTTATGTACCTAGAGGCCGTATCAAAGTCCCTCGAGGTTAGGTGTGCCCGGCTGAGCGCGTCGGCCACGGTATTGAGGGCACCCGGGACGTGTGTGTACACGAAGTCTACCTGTAGTCTGGCCTGCACCATCCAGGCTTGACGGGCACACTCGGCCAGGACGGGGTTCCGGGCGCGTCCCGACCGGAGTGCCTGGACGGTGCCCATATTATCGCAGTAGACTTCCACCCGGGTGCCGCGGTCACGGTCGGTTAAGAACGTGCACATCGCGTATACCGTGTTGAGGGCCTCGAGCTCCGCGATGCAGGTAACAGGGTCGTTCACTGGACAGACCCGGCCCGAGTACGAGTAGGTACCGTCTGTGCCCCCGACGCCGGACAGGCACGCATCCACGATCAGGCACTTGGTCGGGGGGCCTCGCGGGATGAGGGCGTGGCCGTTCCAACCGTCGGCAAAGCGCAGGAACCACTCGAGGTCCTGCCGCATCTCGGAGTTTATGTTGATATAGTACCCGCCCATCCCCCGGAGGGCCTCGAGCAGTTTACTCACAAAGGGGCGTGCCGGCCGGATACACTTGGCTACATGTAACACGCGCCCCAGTATGGATTGCAGCTGGCGTTTGGTCAGCGATCGTTTCTGGGCGACCGCCCTCACGTGCTCCCGGACCTCGTGTAGCTTGTCCTCGGGGACGGAGAGCGACATGTCCATTGAGTTGATCACTATGCCGAGCCACGTGACCACCTGGCTGGGGGGCTGAGCCTTTTCTCGGGCCTCGGGGAGGCCCAGTTCCTCAAAGAGCCCTCGGGCTATGGCGAAGTCCGAGGCCGCCTTTTCCTCGTCGGGCGAGAGGATGATGAGGTCGTCCAGGTACATGGCGGCCTCGACCCCCTTCTGGCTGAGGATCTTAACTATTGCATCTGCTACACACTGCATGTGGTAGGAGGAGGCACGGGCACCAAAGGGCATCGCCGTATCACAGTAGTATGCCTCCCCCCACGCAAAACAGAGCAACGGCCAGTCGAGGGGGTCGCACCGGAAGTTCTTGTACGCCCGGGAGATATCGATGGTGGACATGAAACTCCCGGGCCCCGAGGCCACCAGGCGGCCGACGAACCCATCCACGGTCGGGAGGCCATGCTCCCGTTCCTCGCCGTAGACCGAGTTCTTCACGATATAACCGTTGACACTGTCCTCCTTGGGGTACGTCATATCGGTTATCACTCGGCGATCGGTGGTGCCTCTCTTCTCACGTGTCATTAGAGGCGACACGTGACACCAGGGTAGGAAAGGGGGGGCCTCGAACGGCCCCATGAGGTTGCTGTACCCCTTCTCCTTCCTGATGAATTTATCGACCTGCTCCGGGTACCCCGTTGCACTGGGGTGGTTGGGTACCCCGCAGGTATCGCTGACCGGCCCGGCGTAACCCAGTGGGAAGCCGAACCTGATGAAGTCGGTCAACTCCCCCTTGCCGGGTATCCCGGCGAGGTATCGTATCCAGACCGGGATGTTGAGGTCCGTGGGGATCTCGATACGGGCCCCGAGGGCGTTGGGTAGGCCCGTGCGCCTCACAACATCGTAGATGTGGGCGTGGTCCGGCGGCCCGTGGGCCGCGAACTGCGGCCAGTTATCCCTCCTATGTCCGGCGAACGCCTCGGGGTCGGTCCGGACCCCGGGGACCGGGATCCCGGTCTCGCAGAATTTTCTCACGGCAGCGAAGTCGATGGGAGTGGATTCGCGGCCGTCCTCCCGGGGCAATTGCCGAGCCAATTGCTCCTCCTCCCCGCCAACACTACCACAGGCGGCAGTGTATTCCTCGGTGGGCGGGGCCGCCCGCTCTGTGCTTCCCCCCACGTGCGCGGCACGCGGTGTTGTTGTCACGTGGGGGGTGACGTCATCACTCCTGCACTCTTTGATCGTGTACCCCTCGCCCAGTGCACTCGTACCGAGGCCGAGGGGTGCGTCTCGCGCCACGCTCACTCGCGGGGCGCGTCCGGCCCGTTTTTTGAAGCCGTTGCGTGTTGTTTCTGCACTCCTAGTTCGGTGGGGCGGACCGTGTGTCCGGCGTGCGGCGTCCTCCGTGGGGCGGGTGCGGATGTTGGTGCAGCGTTGTCATAACCCGCACCGTACACGAGTTTCCTGTTGCACGCGTGTATAGAGTGCGTGCACATCCGCCCCACCGAATCGCAGAACGAACAAACATGGACCCATTTGATCTGCCCGTCCTGATATCCGTTCCGTAGGCGACAACCTCGCTCCGAGTTGTAGGCCCGGCAGGGGAGTTCTCGGGCCCCGTCCCTTCCTCCGTCTTGACCGTTAGGGGCACTGGTGGCGGCCGTCATGGCTATCCGTACGCGCTCGTCTTGAATGCGCACGTGGTCCGACCAGTACACGCGGCCGGCCTCGACCTGGTCGAAGATGTAGTTGGACCACCTCCTAACCGCGGGCCACGGCCGTGTCTGGGCATCCACAGTAACCTGAGATAGGTGCCTGTACATATCCCGGCGGTCGCCCTCGGGAATCGCCCGCTCGTCCTCCATCATCAGTAAGAACGCGCTCACGTACTCCATGGGGGCCAGGCTTCCCCTAACCTCGAGCTTTTGGGACATGGTATACAGGCCCTCACGTTCCACATACATATACGGCTTAGATATCAGTTTATGTACGGTCAAATCAGATGAGAACCTACCGGCCGTGCGGTCATGACGAATGCCCTCGCGGTCGATCTCTCGCTGGAGCAGGTCCTCGCTCAGGTAGCGTTCCCTGAGTTGTCTGGGTGCGGGTAGCCTCGATGTCTGGTCCTGGGCCCAGTCTCTTGTCCGATCCTCGGCCGTGGAGCGTGCCTCTCGTACCGTCGGCTGTGTAGCCCTCGTCGGCGACCGTTGGCGTGCCATGGCCTGCATCGTCTGAAACATGCTATCCATCGTCCTACCCATTTTCTCCATGTTGGACTCGAGCTTCGATATCCTAGCCGTCTTTACCGTGCGCCCGCTGTCCGAGACCGACTCGATGTTCTCGTTGGCGGACTCGGCCGTTTCCTGGAGAGTGGCCTCCGACTCCGCCGTGGATTCCGTCGGCTTCGATGTGCTAGGCATCGGGGTACTCCTCGTCGTGGGACCCATTTCTCCGTTCACTATACCGTATCGCGTGTATGGGGGTGCTAGCCTTTACTCGGGGAGTATGAGGCGAAGCACGTGGCCAAGAACGAAAATTGGTACTGTAGTACGTGCGTACTGCAGGGCGGGTGAAGGAGAAGTGAGGCCGGGGTCTGGACCGGGCTGTACCACGTGACTGCGTAGTAAGTGTGAAAGCCGCGAGGGGGCAGGAGGGGCGCCCGTGAGGCGCGGTAGAGGGGGACACCGGGGGAAGCAATGACTACCCCTGAGCAAAGCCCATGAGTAACCAATTAATTAACAGAAATTGACTGGTTTGTATCACCTTTAATCAGATGAAAATAAATTGGGATATTACTGTCCTGTCACGTCATTTTGTATCTTTCATTTACGTGCGATATTACCATAGCCACTGCTACTAATATGTTAAATGCAGTTCCATAAACACTTATAATATGTCTGTATTAGTAAAGATTCTGTTGACGGCATCTGTTTTGGCTTATCTATATTTTTGTACTATTCTCTATTCGATAATCACATCCCAAAAATAAGTAACAGACTGTTATCTTAAAAGAATTAATCTCTTCTGTTTAGACCATCACCAGGTTCCGGAGTAAGTTGTCTCAAGTGATAAAATGCTTTTGATATGTACTTTTTACATGCCGTTTTTATATGGCCACGAGCGGACAGAAATAGGCGGACATTGATAAGGTGGTCACAGATAATTTGTAGATACCGCTAACCATTTATTCTTAAGTCAGGGCAGTCAAAGGATGTGTCTATAGTTAATTGGCACAAGCAAATTCATGCTCTTGTGATTGCACCACGAAGCTTACATCTTCTAGACAATAAGTATTAGGTTTCATATATTTGTTATGCAGTTCAGCATGTGCAACATTATTAGTTTTCTATCCAATAAATGTTTAAAAGTACTGGTGATTCATACCAATAATCAAATGAAGAAGTACATGTACATCAAACCTCCATTGTAGCAAAAGAAGAGGACATGGAACATTGATTTCGGCAGGCAATAATGGATAGGCCTCAGTCTCTGATTACTCCACCTACCCCTGCTCTCCTTACTGGCACTAACGAGTTTGATTCCTTGGCCTGTTATGCCTTAGAGGAAGGCTACATGCTGCAAAGCAATCCCTTTTGTTAATGAGTATCAAGAATGACTGTCTTGAGCAAGCGGATTCTGCCGCACTTGTCTAAACTGATCATATCTCTACAGACGTGTATCGTTGACCAGATACTGGTTTAAAAGTGATGTAATTGTGTTATATAACATCGGTAAATAAACAAGTGATGGATCCATTACTGTGAGTGATAAGGGTCAAATGTGATACAGATTATCCCCTCAGCTTGACCGATCTCTGACCGCAGGGCCTGGTAGATGTGACTTGGGTTAGGGGTTGCAGTGAGACAAAGGTTGCTGCTGGCACTTGATCCTGAGGTCAGCGTTCAGTAGCGTCTAGGCACCAGAGAACTGAATAACAATCACCTTTATCTAAGTCTGTTCTAATGCTTATCTATAGGTTGGGTCCATCTCCTGTGCTTGCTCTCTATTTTCCTTTCTTTCCCTTTCTCACTCTCGTTCATTCTTTCTGGCTTTTTTTCTCTTTTTGTTTCCCTCTCTTTCTTTCGGTTCAGCTCCTTTTTATACTTTGGAGGTCGATTGCCTTGCAGATGTTTCTAGAGTATGTGTTCTAGAGGAGGATCTGACAAAAGAGATTTGCATGATTCAAATTCCAATCCATTTTATATGCTGACCTATATTCTTAATCAAATAATAGCGGGCTCTCCAAAGCTAGACTATTTAGTCTTAAGGGAATGTGACATTGTAAGCAGTACTCCCAGAAGAATAATTCAAATACAAATTGACTAAAGTATTTCAGATCTTTTAGAAAAGTAATGATATTTTGTATTCTTAATGCCGGTTTAAGATGTAATAGATTGTAGAGTTTCGAGCACACAGGCTAAGAATATATGTGTTGAATATCATAAAGGTTAGTAAAATCAGTATCTTTTGTATGTATACTATATATATATTTACTCAGGATAATTCTGGCAATGCATCATGAGGCATCTCCGAGTTATTATCAAAAACATAGATGTTGCTTCCTCTTCCCCACGGTCCTTCCATACCAAGGCAAATTCTGCCACCTGCAACTCGCTATCATATTCCAAACTCAGCCCTACCAGCACTTGTTGCACATTTTGATATTGTAAAAGCACTCAATTACACTATTTATATATGCATATGCATATTGTTAATGTGATATGGTTATCAATCTCTACTCAGTGTCTAGTTAGACTACTGATTGCCCTATTAGAAATTGTTATAAAGTTGTATACATCCTAGCATATTTATGCAATTATATTATCTGAGGAATATAATCACGATTTATTAATTACAGACCAATGGTGTTAGTGCCCCTTGAATATAGGGGTGGTGAGCACCTTCGGTAGAGACACTCCAGAATATAGAATTACATAAAGGTACCTGTTGTGTCACAAATGGGAAAATAAATACTATTGAGGAAAGTGTGCGTATTTTCTTTTGCTTACAGCAAATCAAATTTGATGTTATTTTTCTGCTGCACATTTTGCTAAAATAAGTTAAAATTAAAAAAAGAGCAACAAATATCGATATGTTCTATGCAGTTAATATAAATAGAGTTACGAACAAAAGGGCTCCAATTTAAACATGGGTCTCATTTTCAATATTCTCGTCCTTCTCCTCTACACACTTCATGTAAATTGCACATGCACTGCCCCTGGACAACTATACTGTGACGTCTCACGGCCTATCTTTGTCGTTGCCATACTTCTCCATGGAAGGGTTGTGTCAAATTCAGCTGAACGATTAATTCTAGTTTATCAATTTTGTAAATGTGAAGTGTATTGACTCAGAAATGTAGCTGTTGTATAGGGTCCATGGTGGAATCAAAAGGTAGAACTTGTTAAACAGAAACAAAAGAGAAATCACTGAAAGAACATTGTCTTGTTTTAACTTACCCCTCACCACCAGCCCCGTCCTCCACCGAACAGCTGATCGCGATCCACCTGTGCCGTCTAAAGACCTAGGGCCAGTCGGTACCTGCTATTAATAATCATCACACACCGGAGACCTCCATAAGATAAGAAGAGATAAGGTCTATACAGAACCTTGTACCTTATGAGAAATTATCTCTGAACTAAACCACAAACACACTCTGAACGCTCATTGCACCATATATGCATGTGCCTTTTAAAATCACAATTATGTACACAGAAAATGAAGGCTGAATAACAGACGAGATCACGCCACCTGAACCAGCGACTAATCCTGATGAGGAAGTCGTCTGGTGACAAACTTAACTGAAAAAGCGGGAATCCCCATAAAACGCTCAGAATGTCGCCTCTAGAAGCTGTTATGGGAAGTTACACATACAGTAATAATAAATGACGAACATTATTGATTTCTTTTTGTTGCCGGGTCCTTCGTTATGAATAGACTTTGGGTTCGTCTCATGTGATATGATCAAAGTAATGCAGGAGAAAGTTCAGGAAAAAAAAGGTCAAGGTTCAGGGTCAGGGTCATTGTGCATATGTTTATCTATATCCTAATTGGTTTCTTATTTTGTGCATTCTTGCATTACCAGATTAACAAAGACACTATACATGCATTGTACTGTAATGTCAGGGAACAGTATATTAGGGTTGTTGCTGCGATAAAACAAGTTGACGTTGATTCCTATTAGAGTATGTGATAGGAATATGAAATACACAATGTATGATTGATATGAAGTACTCTAGGTTTTCTCGATCCCCAAGAGAATGGAGAAGTTGTGGGGAAGTGGCAGGGGTATGGGGAGGGGAAGGGGACTGAGACTAGTCTCTGACTGATTCTTTCTCATTCCACATGTACTTTTAATCATACCGCAGACTCTATCAAGCATGATGCTGGGGACCCACCAAGCGAGTCAAGGCGGCGATCTCTGGAATCGCCATTAAAGATAGCATGTATATGAGTAACATCTCCAGCCGATAATATAGCGTCTTTTAAACAATAATCAGGTGAAATATAAAATAATAGCCTTCATACTCGCCATTTCTAGCTTGGTATGTTTTATGGTCATATTGGCTGATATTATTCAATCTCTGTAGATATATCACTCGCATAAATTGCCCAAGTTTTCATTATAACAATTTTGTAAGCATGTCGAGAAGAAACCCGCGGACACCCACCATTCCATAAGTGTCCGCTTATATGGGGTGTCTGCTTACACAGGATTTTCAACCTGTCAACGGTTGGGCCATATGATATATATATACTAATACATTCAGGTGATACTATGGCATACAGGCACTATGAAGCCGGGCTCCCACTTCTGAGATTTTGCTATGATGAGCCTTAATACAAATGTTCCGACACAGAATAAACTTTTTTTGCCAGAATGAACGGGTTTCTCGTAGCAGTGGACTCCCGACATGGTTTCTGAGACACTCCGATACGGTTCTGACAGAATGTCCGCGTCACAAACCTTCTGACAAAATCTATTATGGTCGATGAATTGTAGGGACTAGACCATGTCCGAGTATGTCGGATGCATTCCCTTCTATGTGTCACCCATGTGGCGAATATCAGTGGTTAATTAATTCATATACATATAACAGATAATATTGATATATATTATTACTGGAAGTATAGCATTAATCCCTCAGTATTACAAGATACAGACTGAGTAACTTAGACCTAAATATTTGAAATTTTCAAATTGTACAGGTACGGTACTGTCGACATCCACACACCACGATCTGTGCCACCTCGGCGCGAACTGTTGCCAAGATATAGGCGGCTGCTTGAGCGTTTAACTAAAGATTATGTATTGAAAATAACTTAAAGTAGAGTATATTTTAGTTACAAGTTAGAAGGAGGTGTAGTATCCCAGTTTACCATCATGTGTGTTGCTAGGTATATGGGTACTAGGTTACCTGGTTGTTTTAATCCACCATGTGTCATTTAACTCAATGAAAGGCTCTGGTGTTATTTCTTCCTGTTTGGCCACATCTATCTGTGGATTTTTATGTCTCACCTTGTTCTGGAAGAGTAGTTATGATGTCATCTAGTGTCAGAGTTATAAATGATAAAATAAGTTCCCAAAAGGGCCACTGTGTGGCACGACCTGCAGTGATTAGAAACCCTTGTACACATTGTCCCTCAATTAATGGCACTTCATCAAGTGATTTGTTTTTCTGTTATATTTTGGAAGGTTTATACCAGTTCGTTATGTAATTCCATAAATTTCAAACCGATGTTGATAAGTCAGTGGGTGATCTCATCAGAGGGAGAGAGGTAAAGTTCAAGGTCTTGGGTGCTTGATGTAATCTTTGAGTTATTCATGGGGAATAGGGCATGCAAAATGATAATTTGCATCTTGCTGATTATTTTATCATCCCCTTTGGGTGAAATAAAGTTGGAGGCAGGAGCATAGGAAAATGTTATTTGGTTTTATATGAATGAACGCGTCATTTCATGTAAGGATATATAATTGATAAGTATTGATTGCATTGATAACGGAACGGGGTATAGAAATTGTATACAAAGAATCATTATATTACTGTCATTGCATTTCCGAAATTTTGCTGGAGTATGAATTTCCCTAATAAGAAAAGGCACTAGTGATGGATGTTTAACCAATCACAATGACACACTGTTCTAGTCTAACAAATAAGCTCCCCTATCAGCTGTTGGCAAGGCACACCGCGTATTTTATCAGAGGTCTGTTTTTTTCTCATTGTGTTGTCCACCTGGAGTAAAAAAGTAACTACAGAACTTGGCTTAGAGGACATGCACCCAAGAAGCTGCAGATACCCCAATCGTATTGGATACAGATAGCGATGTGATTGAAATTGATAAATATTAAAAAACCCTGTGCATATATAAATCACTTGCATTTGTTTGCATCATTTGCAGATAGCAATAAGGAAATAAAAAGGTTGGAAGATTAGATTGAAAATAAAAGGACTATATTGTCCTAAGAAAGTCAGCTGGTGATTTCATACGCAGCCTATCATGAACAGTAGAAAGTAGTGATTTCGATAAACATTTTATTCAATATTGAAATAATATACAAAAATCAATAAATTAAACATTGATAAATAGGCATTGCACATCTTAGAGAAGTTTTCTTGGAACTAGTCTTTGTGTCTCACTAGTAAATATTAGGAGTCTTATTACTACTTGCATAGGAGCATTAAGCATTGTCATCATTATAATGTTATATTCTATTCTCATATTGTGTGCGGCGGAATTTATAAGAATCAATTCCTGATTATATAAAGCATGTCTATGTATGTGGCCCTTTGGTAAGCTGTAACTATACCAATATGACATATATTTGACAGAATTTGGCACTTTCAAATGAGAAACATATTTATAGAAGAATTAAAGACCAAATTCATTGTATGCTACAATATCATAAGCATGCAATAGTGTACTCTATTAAGAGCATTATTTGTAACCGCGTAGTCGCTAGGGGTCATGTTCATTAAAGAATATAAGATTAGAATGGATTGACTGATCTAGCGATCAATGCTCTCAAAATTCACACCATTATCATGATTTCTGAGAGTTGATTATTGATCAAAATTCATGATGAGGTGTGATCTGCAATTATCGTGACAGTGCAGTTTGCTAGTAGATGATCATTAAACATTTTCAGAATGAATTCCATGAACATATGATAGGTCCTCCAGGCCCATGCGGTATGAATATTATTATCAGTTCTCCCTTCTCCAATACATGTGTGCATACGTATCCTTCTCCCATACATCTGGATACATATCATAATATTTGTCAGCATATATATATACACATTCATTTTGATCAAAACATGCATTGCCCTTAACAACTCAGATCGTTGACTTGTGTTAGCAAACAAAACTTCTGGTTAGACTGCATGAAAACATCATGAAATGCTCTTATTGACAATATATTCTTTTCTAACGTTTTTTAAAGGAACACCATATACCCTTACTGGACATTCAAACCATAATGTTTTTACGATGTGTTTTGTATCAGGTCACATTTCAAAGGGATTACAGTACTATCATAAAACTGGATGAGTTTTGATCTTGGCCACTGTATGCCACGACTGGAGTTTGGCATAGTGATTCCACGAGGCGAAGCCGAGTGAAGTCTGGAGACAAAACTCCAGAAGTGGAATGCGGTGGCCAAGTTTAAAACGAATCAGGTTTTGATTGTATCCTACCCTGTCTCCTCGATTTTGGAAAATTACGTGATAACACTTCTGTATGCCACTAGTGGCATATAAAACTGCGTATGCCAGTCAGCTTGGCATACTGAAACTCAATGTTAAGCCTATGGGATTTTATATAAGGGGTAGGATAAAGAACACTTCTTGTTAATACCATATTTGATCAACGTAAATTTCCTTTGGATGCGAATTGCTTGATCACATTAACATCTATATCCAGGATGAAACAGATTTCTCCCAGAGTAGAAATCCTTTAAGAAAAATAGAGGATAGATTCTTAGAATGGATATATTGACGCCAGACAGGATTCATTTTTATTTGAAAAACGTGGAGTTCCGGGGGAGCTCTGTCCTGTTGCAAACCATTTTAAGCACATTCGCCAGCAACGTACTAACTTCTCAATCTCTCATATTTCATTTCACTTTATTAAGAATGATAAACAATAAATATAATTAGAAATTTCCCCCAAGCCCTCAAAGGAACAACTTCAAAGTGGTCATTTTCTTCTGGTCAACTGTGCCTGTTGCTTCGCGCTCTTTCTGTACATCTCGCCACAATTGGGAACTCCTCTTCAACATGGTTTCGTACGAAGGCTCATATTTGCCTATTATCGCCCCCCTACCGGAAGCCGGCCAGCTTCCCCTCGGCACCACCTCCGACATGCACGAGTCCGGGAAGTCCAGCGCCTCCGACGGCCCGGGACTTGGCGGTGGTGACGGCGTTTCCGGTTCCGGCGCTTCAGAGATAGGGGCACATAACTTCCGGCGGAAAGAGCGCGGTAGCGGTGGGAGATTGTCGGTGGTAGAGGAGCAGCGAAGACGGCTGAAGGACCACTCCAAGGGGTCTGTGGCTGGAGGATCAAGAGAATAAAGGTCAATATTAGTATATAAAAGAGTCATCATACAGAAATATCCTAAATTTATATTTTTCACATTTTAACGAAATTATCTTCAGTATCATCGAGCCCATCTGCGACTACTTTATTTTCGTTTTCAACGAAAAGGGTATCTATATTATGTATGCTGGATTTTCAATGTAATCCAAGTATATCAATTGCCATTATGCTCTAAACGAATGCCTACATTATTTTTCCGGTTACTGGAGAACTCGACCCGAAACGAACTCGACCCGCAGTTGTCTGGAGAACTCGATCCGTTTTGGAGAATTCGGTCGGTCCGTTTGAGATACTTATGATTAAGATATTTTCATATAGAATGAAAGGTCTGACTAGTTAGGGATAGGGTTAAGGTTAGGGATAGGTTTAAGGATAGCGTTAGGGAGAAGGTTAGGGATAGGAATAGGGTTAGCATTCGTTACGGGTCGAGTTCTTAAAAAGGGTTGAGTTCTTAAAACGGGTCGAATTTTTTACGGGTCGAGTTCGTTGTTTTTTTGTGGGTTTTTTTATTTGAAAACAAAATTCACCAGTTCTGGTGGTCTTACATTTTGTTGGTAAGCTGGCATGTTACATTTACATGTTACAAGCATTATATCTGGGCTAATCATGCACATACAAACATATATACAGTCATGATGTTATGGTTTATGAAGTTGGGTGAAATTATTTTGAGTTCTATATTTTTCTATAGTGTAGGACTAGGGGATTGTAGCTTCGTTACGGGTCGAGTTCTCCAGTATTCATTTTTCCCCTCGCAGCTAAGATGCCCCTTGTCTTAAAGTATTTGTGTTCTACAAAGCTTCACTAATAAAGACAAAGATCCAACACTCACAGAACGAGCTAAAGGACTGCGTCAGAAGATCCTCTTCGTACTCCTCCTCTTCTTCATCCGTGACGTCATCAATCTCTGGTGCACTCTCCTGACGCACGGGGGCGCTGCAGAGTCTTTCCAGGGGGCGGTGGTGCCTGGGCGGAAGTGGTTCGGGCGGTGCCTGCGGGGTGATGATGGCGCTGGAGCTGAGGGAGCGCCGGTAGGGGTCGCGTTTTCCGGTGAGGGTCTGGATACTCGTGTGGATCTGCATCAACTGACGAAGCAGCACCACGTCCTGCTGCTGCATCTCCATCTGAGAAAATAAGACGGACAAGATTGGTATATACAAGAAGGCATGATGGGGGATTACTTTCGGGGAAATTTGGTGGTTTGTACGGTTACCCGGCATAGAGCCTAACTTGCTTCCCCGATCGTCCACTGCGATAGTCCGTCCACGCACCGCGCCGCCTTCGGGTAGCATGAGCGCCCTGGCACCTAGCGACAACGGGACGTACTACAGTCTACCACTGCGATGGCTCGCGAGTAGTTCAAGTCTGATCCGTAAGATGGCGTCACTAGTTGGGGACTGGCTTCCGTTACATTCTATTCAGAGCCAAACCACCATTACCGTCTGGGTTGAGCTCATGTTAGTAGGGTTATGTGCCTTTATCTCACCCCTGATATTTTCCCCATATATTTAATATTGGTAACCCGTCTCGCAGGCCCATGAAGTTGGGTTTTTTTAAACTCAATGGGGGATTATGTCGGAGAGGTTAGTCCAATAGTCAATATAAAAGGTGAGATAGATTCAAACACATATCTAAGTTTACGGTCAGAGCTCAATCCTATCTCGTTTGAACCGCTATGTTATTCATGTCTATGCAGCTTCGCCTTGTGAATTACTACGTGATTCAAACTCGAGGGGATACGAGCTCCGGCCTTAAACTTTCATAGGTTTCCTCTATAATTGCAGCTATCTATATTACTATAAAATTACCGTCGCAGCTGCTTATAAAGCCAATGTCATGATGACATTTGTGATATTATACAATTAATAAGATGCACACCCTCGACAAATCTTGCACAATCCGTAACGGCAAAATGATATTGATCAACTGTATCATAGCAGAACGAGTTCTATTATGAGCACTGTTTCCAGCATGATGAATTTTCCTCGGCTTTTCATAGAGAATAATTGGCTTTCGTTGATTTTTTTATGTTGTTGTCATTGTATTCGTTCTAATGACCTTTGCTGTAAGGTAATTATGTTAATTATGTTCTTCGCATGTGAACAATCCCCACTGATGAATTCTCCGTATACTAGTACATCCCCCGTCCTCTTCTAACACTTCAAGCCCACTTGTATAGCATCTTAGAATTTGACCTAAAATATCTGTATCTAATATGCAGAAAGTATTCATTCGTCCACTGCATGAAACATGCTACACGCTTTTTCTATGAAGCCGATTGTAGATCCATGTAAGCTAGCTAATTCCAACGATGCACTCGATGAACCGACTCTAAATTTGGGATTTCCCGACCCCCAGAAGACTGTGCAATTTTAGATTTAATGGTCAGGAAAAAATATCTCTCCTGACATAGATCTCTTAAGCTGCCTTTCCCTACATGTATCCTCGCACAGGAAATCATACAAACATTCATGTCGATGCCTAATTCCAAGACCGAACTTGCCCAGGAGGCCTTGCCCTTATACATGCAGGGTAATCCCCCGCGTTTTGAGCCTACCAGGCTAAAGTATACACAGAGGTTTACAAAGTGTCAACAATAACATCCTGAGATTAGAACTGGAGAAAAACATGGCGGGTACTACGATACCTTTACAACTAAAGAGGGATCTCCGAGTATCATTTGTCAGTAACACCATGTTGTGGATCGAGGGATTAATAGGCCCAGTGCTCAGAGGTATATAAGTCTAAAGGGGGGTTTCCACCTAATACGATAGAAAAATATACCTATATATATATATGCAGATTATCCATATCATAGTCCATCGGAAGGAATTGGAATGTCAATATCGTATGGAATGCCTCGTTGAATGTGGAAATGTCACAAAAAGGTGATCATTGTCCCGATGGACATGAGGTGCAACCAGTGCACCGATGCAACTCTCAGGTATCATTTTGATATTAAAATATACTATAATTCCGGAAATATCGCATGAATATGAATGATACTTTACAGGTGTGTCTATATATATATATATATATATATATGGTAAATTTCGGATCCTCATGCAATTAATTTAGGATTTAGGCATATTCATTTCCCCATAAAAATAGGGTGCATCACGTTGTATGGATGATAATAATGATAGATATTGGCTCTTCAAATCTCACCTTAAAGCTGTCACATGCTTTGAAAGACGACCACCTAGAGTCAAACAGGTATTTTACCTGAAGAGGAAATGCGTTATCTATTTCATTTATCAACAATGTAAGTACACTCGTTAAGGTGGCATTAGCTCTAGAGGAAGATCATTAATTATACATCTATTCATCTGCTTGTAAATCGTGATGCCTTAGAGGGGGCACTGAAAATGACATATTAGAGTGCAGTAGGATTTAGGTATATGTATTTCGAATTGCTGGATTTAGGAGCACAGTGACTGATTCTACAATAGTAACCTGACACGGGGAACGTTGGCATTGACAATTGTCGTCTGCCTCGCGCGTGACGTGGAAACTGTAGTTAACACAAGAATACTCCTCCGGATTCTCTGCTACTTTATACCTCCTGGCCCCCTGCCGACACCAGCCTGTCTAAATCAGGATTCAATTCGTCTTTATGTATATAAATGTAAATACATGCTTTGAACGTGTAATTCACCGTTTCCCAACCAACATACGTTTCAAATACGATTTCTCTTCATTCAGACACATTTGCTTAATTTACGATTTCCCTTCCCTTTACTTTATATGCAGATTTGAGTATTCATTTATATTCTCTAGACATGTCAGTTCTATTGTTTAAGAAGGTTTTCCGCAGATGCATTTCCTAAATCAAGAAACAGAGACACACAGCGTTTTACACAGCTGTACCATGAACTAAGCAAAAATATGCTTTGGTTTTATTTATAGCGTCCTTAGGACACAGTTAAGATTAACTCTGCACATGAAAACAATATAGAATAGTATACAACATACGTAAAAAGAGTGTGCTCGACTTTGGAGTTCTGCCAGCACTAAACTTACCCAAGTCATTGATTATGAATAAGCGCTAAATTGATAAACTAATCAGGATAAAATACTTATAATTTGAAACCTTCCTACCACAGGCAAAGGAAGCACGGAGAGACAGGGGTATGGGAGAGGGAAGGACATAGACTGGTTTCAGTCCTTGTCTCCACCCCTTCACCTTCTCTAAACATCCTCGCTGGGATACAGGTTCCTGGGTCTGCCAAGCGTTATGGGAAGTCCACTTGTTGTAAGATAGTTTTATTTCTCAATCAGGTCCATAATCAAAGACTTGGGCAAGTGTATGAAGGACACAGTGACTGAGGCCAGTATATCGCAGTACATACAAATCCTCTAAAAAAACACAAATGGAGATGTGACCTGAACTTATCTTCATCTTTATATGATTCAAATCGTCATCGCTTTGAGTATTATCTACATCCGATTATATCTATATAGCCTTCTGATATAGCCTTCTGATCCCCCGGATAGTCTAAATCTATGCTCCTTAAGCTATTGCGATTATCGACTGGCGCAAACAGAATGGATTGAAAAGAGAATGGGTTGAAATGAGATATAAAAGCCAGATACGCCCTTTCTCAACAATCCCATACACATGTCTACCTCCTTCCCCGGTACGTACCCACCGCATCACCTCCTTAAGATAACTCTAATCTAGTGACCTTCCCCCGATAAGAACGACCAAAAGGTCACGTGTCGTGTAAAGAAATCCAGCAAGCTATTTCAGAGACCGAGCTACATGGAAATTCGGAAGAGGAAGGTGCGAGGTTTGACTTTGACCCTCAACTGGTCAAATGCTCTACTATTGATTCCCAATCTGGAGATATACTAAGTACATAACTCTGTAAGTTTTCAGGAATGCACACGAAAATATAATGATTTAAAAAGCATAAACCAGTAATTGGATCATAGTATATTTGTATATGGATTTATAAATCATATACTTGTGCATACAAGTAAAGAATACAACACCGTTTCAACCAGACAATGGTATTTCAGGTATTTGTATACATGTCGCCCAGGAACCTCTCTCAATCATGTAAACCTAAAACCACCTCCACCACTGTTTCCTAAAGCTATACACCCTTACATAATGATCTACCCAATAACATGTACAAATAATAGAGTGAGAGAAATAGATATCCAGGCTTGTTGATAAGGTAAATTTCACCACAACACAGCATACAACAGTGAACAAATATGGCGACTCCGTGTGACTTAAGTCAGTAATTTGTTGGATCATGGGTGTGCTTCAGGGGTTTAACTATGTCGGTAAATATTAACCCAGGACGTGTTTGTTCTTTCTATTTCGGGTTCCTCTGACTACTTGTGGGCACAGTAGGGGGCAGGGAACTCCTTGATCACCTGAGGTTTCAGGCCGGCGTTCTAAGTTTGATGATGTCACTGTTTATGTGCTTGTGAGTGGTCGTCATTACCCACCAATGTATACTCGCCTTCCCGCTTGCCCTTCGCAATAGCAGACGATATTTCGCCATAATACGAAATCCATGCAGCTCATGCACCAGAAAAAATCATATGTTGTAATCAATTGTTCATTGTAATTACAGTTGACCATGATATTAAAAGTAATGTAAAACATCGCAATGTCACATATAAATCTAAGATCGACATTCGCTAAACTGAATAGCATGTAGCGAATGCTGGTATATGTTTAACCAAAGATAGCTTTGATGGAAGTTTTCACATTTAAAACATGAACTACTTCTACATTACTGTATACCATGAGTGTTATATAATTAGACAATTGGCATGGAATAATTGCACTATGAGTGCTTGGACAAACTAGTCAGAAGCAGACACAGCTTTAATTTCATACTTGGGACAGAAAGTGTGTTGTGATGGGAAAGTTTCCAGATGTCAAGTGAATAGTACATAATCAGCAATGTTTCTAGGTCAAAGGAACACCTACAGTCACACCCCTTTTTACCACGGCGAGACCTATAACCACCACAGATTCTCCACCAACGAGAAACCATCGACCACAATCGCACACAAAGATCAGCTATTTATCTCACCATACGTCACCCACCGATACCAGAAACCACCCATCACTATATGATCTTAAAACAGACCACACCTTCAAACCTTTACAACCATTGGCAACAGTGGCAGATTCAGGGTGTATCCAGGGGATCATAATAACCCCTCTACTTTTCATTTCCAGTCGCCCAAAACGTTGGAAGGTATATGGAGGAAACTCAATGGTGCATTTGAATACCAACCTACCCTTCATTTTTTTTATTATGGTGTCCACCCATCTTCATCAACTAAGCATGTGTTATAATTCCATAAGATCAAATGTGAAAGGTCAAGCAGAACACTGCAGCATAAAGACACTTACCACACCGTTTAGCCACGCCCGCAATACTCCTATAGCCCCGCCCATTTATAGTCACGAGTCATTCCTAATTAGAGCTGAGATTAACTGAGATTATCTTATGACAACTTCAAGAATTAAGGAAATACATGTCATGTCCAAGATAAGTTATCATTATTATAGATAACCGAAATGAGAAACCATCGACCAAGGTGTCTGACAAGGGTTTTAGTTTATGTGCTAGTGAGGATAATCTCTGTCGACAATCTCTTTAAAATGTTTTGACAATGCTGAGTAATTGTCAACCGTGCTGGTAATAATAACCTTTCATATAAACGAGTCTCTTTAGTGTCAATTAGGGGTGGGGTGGGACTGGAGAGGGGTGTGGGTGGGTACATTCTCACCAACGTCAAGGGTGAGGGAGAGGTAGAAAAGTCACCCCGCCCCTGCCCACATACACCCACGTCATGACCGTAACGCTTCACACAGGTTTCCACGCTCTGACCCACGGTCTAGATCGTGTCTTGTGGGGGAGACCTGTCTATATATATTCCCCATACAACGCCTTCACTTCTCCAACAATTTCCGCTGCCTTTTGATCACCGAGTTTACCCTGGTATATTGAAGACACTTTTACTCGTGTCCTTTGTGTCAGACCCTTATGACTGATGGTCTTCTTTTAACGATGGGCACCTCTCACTTCACTCCCAACATCATGTGTCTGGATAAGTTCTTGATAGAATATCAGTCTTTTTTTTTCGTGCGTCATATAGATCTCAGATATGGATCTTGTGGAAAGGGAATGTGATGCAAGCAGTCGTCTATCATTTGCGAGACAAAATATGTGGGAATAAGAATCCATGCTGGCCTACTATTAGATACAGATAAAGTTACGATAACTATCTACTGCCATGTCCTACTCCTCCTCTCAAAAACAAATAAAAGGAAAATAGAAAAATACATGTATATAATATAAGATAAATGATGTTTTATATGATAAACTCATGTCTAAAATAAAAGCTTTCACGATTGCAAAATACACTGGCCGTGTCCACCTTTAACTTCATTAAGGGTGGAATATGATTGTTATACACTGGTCATTCTCTTTACCGTGGCGCATTGATACACAGCATAAAAGGCTAGTTGTGTCGCCTGGTTGTCAGACGCAGTCACGCGATTGGGAACGTCTTCGGGGTGCATCTTTAATAAGGTTTAATGCTTTTTATCACGCTATGACCCGATGTTAGGAAGCATGTACACATGCAATGAGACACTTATCACTTTGTTCTTCGGCATAAAAAGTGGTTCCGGATGTGATCGCCGGAAGAGCTGGTGGCATTTCGCTGCATGCTGAGGAATGATTAATCATTTCCTGACATTGAAGTGTGATAAGGAGAATATCGTATGTTGTATAGGAACAATTAGAGATTTATACTCTTTTCGGTTGTAATTGCAATGATAGAGTGATTGACTCTGATTTCGCAAACGCAATAAATTATTGTAGAAAAAAGTCTAACTTTCAGAAATGAATATTTCGAAATATTGAATCTTATATTTCATATTTGAGCCCCTATCTGATCATCTTTTAAAATCAATGCTATATGGGAATGAATTAACATATATTTATCCGTGTACCATGCATCCATAATCTAACATCTGAGCGTCCAGGTTTAAAAGCTAATTGTCGCTTGCAATCTGTTACTCAGCTATCAAATGAGTTCAGAAAATAGTATCCAAGATGCGTGGCGTATGTATAAATACAATGTATTTGGGTAAAGAGTCACGATCCATAAAGTAGCTCGAACTAATTCAGAGTGGACAACGGATCACGTTTCGAGCTATCTCCAGGGCTCATATACACAATAAATAGGGTGGTAGCCCTTGGTACTGCTGACAGGAACGTGACTCGATAAACGCGTGGTTAATTAAGTCCTCAGTTCTGTCTGCAGTTTACGGTCGTCATGCCTGGAGCAGACGACATATAATACGAGTGTACAGGGAACTCGTACACTACATGTATATAACGCCCGCCCAAGGTCAGGAAGTGGAATACTACAGCAAAGGTACGTTGAGGTTATTAGGCAACTCTGGTGAATAAATGACTGTGGAAATAATATGGAATCAGTTAAGTTCACACGTATACTCCCAAGGTTGTCTGCTTTCGACTCAAGTTGTGCAGTTTACATGGGATACCTTTCTATAGCCTATGTGTATTTTGTGGTAGACTGAAAAAGAACATCGTGTGAGAAAATGACTCCTTTCGTAGGAATAATAAGCAAAACATTTTTCGTGTGGGGGGTTTCAATATTTGCTCCATAAACTAGGACTCCAAGTCAGATAAAACATGTAGGCCTGTGCGTTCAAAAATAGAAGTGGCCTACTTCAAAGGAATACCTGCATGCCCATTTCGTTGCACCTGCACGTGAAAGGACCATCACTATGAATAGCTTCAGGTGGTAAATATCAACCCCCGCAATGCAATGTAGACATTTCCTTTTCTCTTTCCAAATATATGATATAGAACCGTCCCAGTCCAAACGAGAAGCCCACCATATTGAATTCAATATTTGTATTCGTTCACCTAGCAGACGACATTTCTTTTACTGGATAATGTATTTCCAGCTAAATGCAGATGCTTGCAAGGAAAAATATCTGTAGCATAAACTGCCTGCCATTATGAGGCATCCAATGCACACAAGTTTCTATTAACATATTGCATCGAAGAAGTTCAGCCCATTATCTTGGTCCGGTTTTGTCCAGGACCCTGTTTTTCAGTCGTGACTATCGCAAGTTGAGACCATTTGAAGGGCAAACTGTTTTTCAGTTGTGACGATGTTAAGGGATCTCAGCCTGAGGCTGAGATGCGACCGTTTAGGATGATTTGGATGTTTTTCAATGGTGACAACCTGAGACCAGTTGATACTTGTCATAACTTTTTTACAGGTGCTAAAACTTATCCAAATCTTAAAATATTTAGCGTGAAAGGTAGTAATAATCTAACATGGCTTTCTTAATATTAGTCTAGCTAGCTATCTATGTTCTCAGTCCAAACACACTGTGATACTTAAGCTTACTGTACTGGTGTTGACAGAAAACAGGGAAATTTTGCCTTGCAACTGCCAGAATAAAGAATTTGAACCCAAAAAAACCTATTACCAAATTTCATAGGTTTCCTGTGGTTATCAAGACCGTGATAAACATTTGTCTGGAAATCTGAAAAATGCTGGCTCTGTACCATGCAGGCAACTTGTGTATATACTGTGATGCTCGATTTTATTTGAGCAGGTTCACCCAAGGTCAATTTTATAAGTAACACCAACACCCATTCAAAAAGTAAAACATGTCTCACGTATTGAATACCCCACAGAAAATTATGAAATTTTAGGATTGGATCAGATGGACATGGACAATTATTCAGTGTAAATATGTTCCAATTTGCCTAAGCATAAGCATCGCAAATCAATAATTTCCTATTGCAGAATCTTGTACCTGGGAGGAAATGATCACTAGGAATCTCAAGTTGAGATCATTTTAGCTGAGATCCGCTGTGGCTACTTAAGGCCACGTGTGAAAGACACTTTCCTCCATTGATCTCAAAAATCGGTCTCAGCGGATCTCAGTTTGAGATCATCGTGACTGAGAAACATACCCCAGATGCGCATTCACAGCCCCTCGTTGGGCACAGGCACATTAACCCTGCTCGTGGTCCAGTGGGCAAAGCAACTGGAAGTACTCTCGCATCCGTTTCGTTGGACAAAGCCCTTGCTGGGGGACCAGGGGGAAAACTTCCCGGAAACACTTGGATTCTATCTATTTCTTATGCCTTTTAGTGCAGACGAATGGCATAACAGGCGCATATAGAGGATTTTTTCTATTCTTATGGAGGCGGCAGTTGGGGCTGTGCCCACTACGTACCCCAAACCCCACCCTCCTTCAATGCGCTTTTAAGGTGTCAATATTTTTCTTACGTTAAAAAAGCCGCAATTGCATATCATGATAACTTTGCAACTATGATAGTAGACACTTTTTTTAATGTGCTGACAGATTGTCCGCCAGAATAGACCAGCTCTGGGGATATTTTTGTTGGGTGGGGGAGGGGGACACGTGTCCTCCCTAAATACGCCCCTGATGGTATTATCTTTATGATTATAACTATGGTATAGGTCTGTATCCAAAGGTAAGGTTACCATGCTTAGAATATCAGCACTATTTAGATATATCTTTCCTCTAGGTATGTTTCTCAGGGACAATTGAAGTCTGTGTAAGCAAAGAGGGTAATTTTGATTTCGTATTAAGTATTTTGTGTTGACACTAAATCCGGGGATCCCAATATCTGGTAGGCCGGATGTGACGGCGATTAGATAGCGTGTTGCTCTCCAGCTGTGATACATGTAAACTGCGTCATATCCTCATTTGATTCCCGTTACATATCACGCTTATCTGAGGATTGTCAGATCCTGTTCTCTGCATACACAAAGGGAGGGAATCACATCACAGCCAACATCAGGTGGAGTTTTATGTTAAGGATATCTAAAGGCGCTTCGAGGAACGCTGCAGCCATTATCGCCACCCACGGGCGCTGTCTCACGAAATATTCACACCCCGCAGGATTTCCGTGACCATTCAGTAGTAACCAAGGTTACCTGGCAGCTCTGGCAATATCCCCAGCGGGGGCAAGCTGGTCACCGGAAATGGGCCCTTTTTGTGCCTACTGTGGCCAAGTTGTCTATCGGAATCACAATAAAGTTTGTTTTACGAGCTACAGTGGGTTCAAGCACTTCTGTGTAGAATGACATGAAGGTCAATCAAAGAAGCACAGAGTTCTATTCGACACATAAAACACATACTTGTAACGTTTTTATGCGCAGATTGGCTAAACCAAGCGCATTGCATACATAGAGTAAAGAAGCAAAAAAAATACTTTGTAGAAGAATAATACGGGATCATCAGTGGTTATGTATATTTGTCAGGTCTAGAACATCATATGAAATATTTCATTCATACTCAAACTGCAAAAACAATAACATCTTAGATATCAATCGATTGTAATTCTCCTAAGTCGCCATAATGTACTACGCAATAACGTGGGCAGTAATGTAAAGTGTAATATCAACTTGTTTTGTCAGTATGTTGGATAGCTTGGGGTTGCGTTGTGCAATTGGGTTGGGTAAAGTCAGGTGGCCATGAGTGACTATGATTGATCTATGACCTTGAGTAGCATTTGAGGAATTGGGTTTGGGCTAGTTAAGCTGGAAGCAGGTGGAGAAAGTGGGGTAGATCAGAGCGAGTATATGGTTGTAATAGGGTGAGATGGGGAGGGGTGTTCTATAGACAGAGAAGTGAGTGTGGGTTGTTCTGGAATAGATTAATCAAAGGTATGGCTCTGGTTTGGAGAGTTTGACTTATCGGTGTGATCTGAGGTGAGCTGTTGGGCGGGATACGGTGTAGGTATAGACAGGGTACAGATGGAGTCGGACATCGGGATACAGATTCCAGGGGAAGGGGTGAGGAGGTGAGGTTGTGTAGGGTCAGGGGACCTTCCCACGCACTATTCTCATAGGACCCAGGTGTTTCAGTCCTGGTGGGCGGAGATAATCACCAGAATGCACACACGACTTGGTTTCAAGAAGAAAGACGTTTCCCCTATCCTGCAGAATACTCATTCCTCCCACCAGGTGGATCTAGGTTAACGAGCATTGGGCTGACATGCTGTGCGCATGCGTACCTTTGTTTTCCTCCTAAATCCACCCCCTCCCGACTCCCATACTCCCCTTCTACCCACCACCCAGAACCAATCCTTCTTCCGACACTAAAGCCTTCTTGGAAGCACCCTTAGCCATCAACACTCTAGTATGGTGTAACAAATATGCATTTATCTTTTTTGCTCTTGCAGTGTTCTCAGTAGGTGGAAAACATCCTACGGTTGTGTGTAATTCCAACAAACAGTGGCCTGGGGATGCCATGAAAAGGGGAAAGAATGTACACTATTTAGCACACGCGCCTTTCATATTCAACATCCTTTGTGTAAATATTTTCATTCTATCACCATTTTACTCTCTTAAATAGGAATATCATCGAGTTTTTAGCGGCTTACGCCAGTAAAATAAGGACAATATGATAATTCATGCTTGGTCTGCCAATATATAAAATCTTGCACCGATTGCGAGTAGCTATCGCTTGTGATAGTAATTCAACGATTTAAGGCTTGGAATATTTTCCGAAATGTACATGTTCATGAAGACAATAATTCAATCAAGACTATTCAAAAAGGGGACATAGAATCAACAAGAATAGAGTTGTAGATTGTTGGGATTATCTGGGGACACTTTGATAAGCATGCCGTATGCTTTTAATATATACCTTCAATCCGCTTAAGATCCGGCATATAATACAGAGGGAGCATTTGTTATCTTTAGTCCAGTTAAAGATAACTATATATACATATATTTCATTTCTACATTCCATTTCCATGTCAGTAACTGACTGGCAAGCCCGAAGCCTTGTCAGAGTTATTGAGCCAAACCCAAGATGCCACACCTCTGCCCATCCCTAGACAAACTTATAAACACAGCATACATGTAGACTTACATGTATGTACTACATAGTCCTATACCCTAGATCAAAGTAATGGCATTCTCTAATGTATAGTGATTAATGAGTAAATTAAACCACGCGACTAATGATATTAAAGCAGGCTCTTCAATCAAACATTCCACTCGTTAAATACTTCTATTGATCCTACTGACGGGCTTGCCATCAATAACATCATTCTGACAGACAACTCGGTCCTTAGCCAACCTAACATAATCCCATACATCTGTCAGCTGCTCGAAAGCCTCAGTCACTTGAGTTTATGCTATAAATGATTTACGAGGTTTCATTTTAATCACAACAAGGGTATTGGCATGTATTTCTATAATTTTGAAATTCAAGCTGTGTATCAAAGAACGTAGAATTCAAGTGATTCGTTGTGGATGTTCAATGATACTGTGAATCCCTGTGGATTTATAATATGTACATTTGCTGGTAGGATCAAATGTCTTTTACATGATTCTCGGCAAAAAGTTCTCTAAAATGGTCTACATTGTAAGGTCAATTCTCAGAGTAAAGAAAATGCCTTCTTTATCCTGCTGGCGTTGGTGCTTTGCATAGGGTAACCGTGAGTAGGCTACATGTACATTTTTGTAAATCAAACATTGGACTACGTATACATGTATAAATATCACTGCAACCATACAAATATAAATGCTCTTTAAAGCCGAAGACCGGTTAGAGAAAACGGTTAAACTGCCATGAGACGCTTCCTATAACGTCCACAAGGTAAGTCAACTTCAAGTCAGTCTATGTTTTTCACTTACCAGTTGATCTCTGAGGGTGTCTAAAGCGGTGTCAATCCTGCCTTTCACAGAGTTATAATCTCCCGGAGGACCAAGATCTGGAGATCCCATCTCGTTGTGTGGAGGTTTCTGATCTTTCTGAGTACAAGCAGCTATAGTTGAGTAAGAGTTGTTAAACAGTGACTAGTTTCGATCACTGCAACCTCCTTCCGCCTCACTATCCTCTCGGGGAATGACTGTGGAGAACCTTGGTGGTTGTGATATGGGGACGGCTGTAGGTGGGAGTGTGTGTGTGTAGTTGGGGTGGGGGTATCCGGGTGGCTAGCGAAGCGTGGCGGAGCGGTAGCTGGTTCCTCCTGTGTGTTGGCGTGTCAGTCTATGGTGTGTCGGTGGTGCATGAACGCCGGAGGGCTTGTTCCTAAAAATCAATTCAGATTGTTCTTTTGTTAGTTCTGGAAGTACATGTGCTCCTTCACTGGATATCATCAAATACGTTCTGTATTAAAGGATGGATTTGAAATAATGCTCGCCATGTGTAAGGAAGAGACAGTACAGTCAGGAAAAGTAGATATCGTTAATGTTGCTCAGGAATTTCTCAAACTATTAAAGACAATGTTATATGCTTCAACGCATATACAAACAACGATAATGACCAGACATAGGCTACTCTTCCGCAAATCAAGTAGATCACCTTACGGCAGTACACGCCATTACACTTTAAGCGGGTGTTCCACCAAACAGGCCTTTCACAGGCGGCAAGGCTGGTGTAATGCGAAAATTGGTTACCCTGCGAAAAACTTGTTTTATCGCCCACTAGTATCTGGTGCGCATGCGCAAAAATGCATTTAAGTCCATGATTGGAGAGTGAAAAAATTGCCAAAATTAAGCATATTATGACATATCACGACATGTAATTCTCATGGTGAAATACTATTCTTTTCAGTTGTTTACATTAAAATCATGGCAAAAAATCGTAGCACCATATCTCCTCACGGTCGCACCCTATCTATTCACTGTGACTGTGTAGTATTTGTTGATATTATAAGCATAATACCCTGACCGTCTACACATTATTTTAGCCAGGAAGCCACGCAACATACCGGCCACTGGGTCATTAGGGTCAGAAAACCAGGATGATAACATAATACAATACTCAGTTTTATGTATGCGGGATGCTGCAAGTGTCAATGTAAACATAAGGGATGTATACAGTAGACACAATCTGATGCTTTATATAATAGTGAACTGGCCGACTTATGCGACGTGTAACCTTGCACGGGGTTCTCAGGTTTGCAATAGATATTTAGTATGTTAAATCCCAAAATAATAGAAAGAAACGATGATTGATATAACCAAGCTGTATCTAATAACAAATCGCTTACATGTATGCATACAAACTAATTGACTAAAATGAAGGTAAATGAATAAAGAAATGACTATAGCTATAGATAAAGACAAAAAAAAACATGGGTACAAATCATTACATTTTTCACACACTGCAGTTTTACACTTGATGGTATACATGTACCACTTGCCTGCTCATCCGTCCAAGCCTGAAGGCACTGTGCTCTCACACCTCGCGCCTTCACACCTCGTATACCTCATACTGTCCTTTAGACCCTGTGAAAGCACCGTGGTGAAAGCCACACCTTCAGAATGCATATCCCAGCTTTGCGGACCCCACCATGTCTCCCTCCCACCCCACCCTCTAATATGGAGGCCCCCGCCACTACCTCTATCTACTCCTATTGTTTACCAGGAGGTGTCTGTGTAGTATTAATATCTCTGTGTATACATATTAGGTTTTCCCCTAATGTGTTGCGAATTGACATCGTATGATTAATCAGGTTATCCCTTACGCGGGGAGTCCCTCTAACGGGGTTTCACTGTATAAGTTTTCAACTGATAGCAGTCAATAAGGTCCAACAGCACACGTATACTTATATCTATTTCAAAGAGTAAACACCTTGCATAATAATTTTCATTTGTAAAAAGAAAAGTGGCCAGTTACTAATAATCATCCTGTACCTGCATCAAGGCGTTGATTGTCGTCGTAATTACATCCATGTGCATGTAGATGAAGGTGGAAGAGAAGGGGCGTCCAAACAAAATCACCAGGCGTGACGATTGCCTCAGAGCGATAAGTTTCAAGAGTTATTATGGCTTAGAATATGGCTTTTTGTCAAAATGAAACTATATACAGACAAATAGCGACTTGACCATGTCCACTTTACCCTATCTAGATGAACACACCCTCTCCTGTCCAGTGATGTTACGGACAAAGGATTTTATCTCCAAAATCTGTTCCAACGAAGGGAGATGTTATTTAGGAGGGAGCCCTGTGGGTTCCATCTATAACTTGACGCTGGAGGCGGTGATCACGTAAATGACGTCACAGTAAATAGTTTGTAATCGGTTATTATGGGTATACTATGGATACCCCCTTGTTATATAAGTAGGATAGTGACATAATGTTTGCATCTTATAGAACTGAACACATACTGCAAACTCATGTTCTGCGTCACATCATGTAGTAAGATTGTGTATATGAATACAGATTTTAATGAAAGTAAAATGTCGGACCCGTCTCTCTTTCACCTTTTCAACTTAATGGATGTCAATGTTGGAGTAGAAACTATTTTACAATGCTTGCAGAGTGTGGTGAAATTAAGCCTGAAAGTACGCTAAAATTCATACTGTTGGGTCAATTTATGTATCAACCGCAATCACCATTCGAATGATTGCTTTAGACGAGCCTGTATACTTCTATACCATATTACTGCACGACCATGTATTGAATAGAGAGAGTCGGGGTTCGCGCGTCTGGCTCCTAAGGTAAGGACCTGTGTGAACGAAAAATCAACCCCCTACCATTCAAATGATTAACCAGAGAAGGGGGCCTATTCTTATATTGATACAAATGATAAAACAGTTAGACCCATTTTGATTGTGTATTTCTTTTTACCGGTCTATTGTGGAACAGGTTTTAGACATCCTCCAGATTTGGGGTTTTAAGATAGATATAACGTGATCAGACATGCCGAAATTGTGAGCTCAAGAGCGTATAACCCAGTAAACACAAATACGTTCTAGCAACATAAATTTACGCATTTATATGGGAGAATGTACATAAATTTTTACATATAGTTAATTCTGTATACTTTCTTTGTCATAGGCCCCATTACTTGCCTATAATATTTTTCAGCTGGAAAAAAAATAAAATTACATTAATGTCAACACCACACACCTGCAGAAAGGTGTGGTCCTACCCAACTGCCAAAATTACCAAAATTAGGATAACTGCAGTGACAAAAAGAGCCAATCATAGCCTGAATGAGATTAACAATATTTGAAGCTGCTCGTTTGGTTAATTTGGCAAATAAACCAACTTTACAGGCCATACCCTCCAAGGAAGCACACAAAAATGACAGAAACTACTGCCATGCCATCCAGTGAATTAATTCACATAAACGAGAATTCATGCACATAAACGTAAATTTACATACATAAATGTAATATCAATTACGTGAATTTACATAAAATTACCTAAAATCATCAAACGTTCTACAGACAAAAGCAAACCTTAACATTTCTACGTTTTTATACGTAAGAAATCTAGCTGTGGCACATGAAAATTTACATCTTGTGTTTACTGGGAGGTCAGGGGATGGCAGTGCCCTTGGTGTCGACCACCACCATATGCCACATACCCCACCTATCGTCACTTTCGTGTACCACGCCTGCCCTTCTCACCTACCATCTTACAACCATCCACCATTATTATTTAACACCACCCACCCACCCTGTCTTTTAAATCTTTCATTCATCCATAATTTATTCTTTATCTATACACTTTAAATCTTTCCTATAATTTTAACGTAAAATTGTATTCACTATTCCTGATAATGAAATAGTTTTTTTCCCAAGCATGCCTCCACTTCTTTTTACTTCACCAGATAGGATAATGAGATCCCACGGTCAGGCTTGCATGATTCAATTCCAAAGTAAGTGTGGCTGACGTAGCAGAGGGGGATATAAACAAAGTCGCTACACGTGACATGGAAATTAGTTCTGCTCCAGAATTATTTTGAAGTAAGGTTCCACTTGATAGGGTTCGTGTTGCAGTTCAGAAACTATGACTACATGTATTCACTTGAGCAGTTCAGGCAAGAAATAGGATTTATATCTCCGATGACCTTTGAAGTTCAACCAGTTAGTTTCATGTTCTGCACGCTGCTTGGGAGAAAATTAGGGTGCAAGTATTTTTAAGAAGCTTACCAGAATACAAATCCATGAAGCGTCAGGACAATTATCCTATGCACCATGGCAGTGCCCAAGAGGAAGATTTCCCCATGCCACGGGTGCATTCTTTACGGAAGCGCAGGGAAAGTTGGATTAATAATGGCCATCAAAGAATATTTATTGGCCCTTTTGTCTCACGTGCAGTTTAATTCATTCATTTATAGAAATAAAGATTTTAAATATGTTGCCCGTTGCCACTTCTACACACCGACCTCTTACCAGCCTCGAAAATATTGGGAATTGGGAATTGGATAGCTAGAGGAACTGTCATTTTGACTGCTTCAAATAGGTAAGTTAGACTAAAAAATATATATATATTAGTAAAATGCCCAAACCAATCGTATATATCAGTCACTTACATGGGCCATAAGCATTTTTCTTTGGTGAGAATAAATACTAATGAACAGATAACATATAAATCGGGAGTACATGATATTCGTCTAGTCAGCCTAGAAGTAAGTGACGCTACGAACCCACTTCTAGCCATGGACGTGGCCATCTGGCAAAGCAACCTTTGCAGTACTAAGCCTATGGCGAATTCAAATGTTCATTTCTGATACTATTTGATATGTGGGGATATGTTAACTCTAAAGCTTTTCCCTTGACAGGACCAGACCACCTTTGCAGTTTCAGATCAAATGATTATGTGATGGCCTCAGTTTAGACTTTAAATATAATGTCAACAAATGTTGAAACAAAAAATTTTCTTCGAGTTGGCACATTTAAATGATGTCTAGATAATGTGAATAACCATTTTCAACCATTGTGTGTGTAGATTAAACATTCAAGCTTTCCACCAATATGGAGGGTATTTTGCACTGGAAGTGCCCAGATAACTCAGAGAATAGGGTGTCTATATTCAACAAATTTCCTAGTACTCAAGATAATAATCATTTTCACTCTTCTCCATGGGGGAAATATAATTCAAAGAAACCAATGCGGGGTGAGATATAATTGCCCATGAATTACTCTGAATTCTGATTATTTTGAGCAGTCTACAACTATAAAACCATATTCCCATCCTAAGAGTTGACAGTTGATAGGTGGCAGAGCTGTGCCTATAGGCTTAGGTGTGGGAGGGACATCACCTTCAGGTAAACACCCACCAGCCATGCCCACCACTGTGTGAACCCAAACCTTGGCACCTGTCTCCAAAACACCGCAATGGACGGAGCTATGTCAGATACCTAAATCGTTATTCCAAACTGAGTATATGTGGCAGCACTAACATTTAGGTGGTTCTAGGTAAGAGGACCCCTGCTCGGAGGATCATGTGGGAGTCTGTTTACCAACCTGGAGGTATTCTGAGTGTCCGTTTCCGTACACAGGAACAATGGCCAATGCTTGGATAAATGATTTACGTCGCCTGTACACTGGACAGACAAGAGTTTTCTTATTTTTTCTTATTTCTTTATATCTTTTGTGGGTTTTTTTGTTTGTTTGTTTGTTTTTGTTTTGGAAGGTTTCATAGACAATAGATCTACTCATGCACCCTCCGTTCCTTTCCCCTTTCCTTTCTCTGTTTTCTTGGTGTACTATTTCCTGTAAAGTTGTGTGGTGTCCCTGGTATGCTTGTTGTTTTTGTTTATATTGTTGATATGGACTTTCATGTAACAACGCCCATTTAGCATGAACTGCATGTCCTCCCCGTTAAATGAATGAAAACACAGTGATACCCTTTCGTCATATGTACAATTATTTCTATCACATAAGCATTAATGACATTATATAATTGTAAAGATTGTCAGACGTACAATTAACTTTTTTTAATGTGTGCAGAACAAATGAGTATAACCGCAATAAATCTATATCCTTAATTCACGAGAGTTCTAGATGTTCAAAACACCAAACATCTGCTCGAAAGATATTGGCCAAAGCAATATCCAAAATGTTTACAATGGACCAAGTGGGCCTTCATGTATGTATACATGTGTCGCAAATAATACTGATAACAATGAATGAACGCATGAATGAATCCCATATTCTACTATTATGGGCAGTGGAAACGTGCAATTTGGAATACAGGAGATTCCGAAATACCTCAAAAATGCCTCCGTGAACAAACAGCCCAGATGACTCCATAGAATGAGGATGATGAAAACGAGAGGAATGCTGGCATCGAGTTCTCCCGGGTCATGGGTGTTTATTTCAGAGAGGGGAACATTTGTCTTCAATGGGAGAGGTGAATACTGGGGGAAATTATAGTGATCTCATGTATCACAAGATCCTCATCATTTCTAATGTCCGGAAAGTAGATATTATTATACCATTACTTATCAGTATTGAATGATCTGTTGATATAGTTCAGAACAAGCTACATGTTTTTCACGGAAAGAGAATATCTGAAGGGACACATAGGGGTACCAATAACACTATTTAAAGAACAACCGGTAGATACAATTTGCATTGGGTCTTAAATGCAAGCTCAACTTTCCTCAGAGGGACTGATGATAAGCACACTTGTGTCTGTATTTCTTTTATTCCGCCTGAGGCTTTTGCAATCAGTTGCATTCCAGGCGACTGACCTAGAAATCATTGTGGAAGTTGTTCTTATGGCACATTAACTGCCTTTTTGTATAATGGTTCATCTGTAGAGCCTCTGCCAAATAACTAAATAGTTTCTGGTCACTTTACCTGAGCTGGTAGTCTTGCTTTAAAGATGCTAGAAATTTCGTTGGAAATACGGATTATGAGATACAATTACATGAAAATAATTTAAAAGAATATCCTCTCATAATCCATTGAACTTTCTCACTGGCGCGGGAGTGTCAATAATATCACTGTGCCACTTCTTTTAACTTGTCAGATACCAACCCCTGATGTTCAACGATCCCACTCCACTGGCTGCCAGCCAATTTACGAACAAGCTACACTTTGTCCTTAGTTTCACTCGTTACCATCGGCTATTTTAACTCAACTCATCACAAGCTGATAGCAAGCCAACTGGCCTTGGGTAACATTAGAGGCGGTAAGTATACTCTTTATCTGATGTCTAAGTGTTGGCGTGGATCGTTAAATAAGGAGTACCAAGAGGTTACACTGACGAAGAATTATGTCGCAGCGATGATAATGCCTCTCCATAAACTGGATGTGTCTTTTTTAATTTATTGTCGTGCGTCATTAAGCCCGTCATTTTATTACGTCAAAGCTGATCTGCTTACGTTTTTTCACCTCATTACATTTGGATAGATGCGTAGATATATACTAGCGATCATTCTAGAGAAACTAGAATAAAAGAGATTCTAGTTTCTCTGGCGTAATGCTTTCCACTGCTATTGTCTTATTAGATAATGACGATTACAACATGCCTTGTTGTAGCATGATCTTTTGTGGGGAAAACTGGAAGAAAATATTGTGTGTTTGACAAAACACAAGGACATAGAAGAACGTTTTTACACTTGGTGATAAAATCACGCAGGTTTGGAACAACACTCTCTTTGGATGCTTGCAGACGCCATAGTTTGCCAATCCATGTCGATAAGTCTAATTCTGCTACAAACTGCGGAATAGGACTAAGTCTCTAGCCCGAGCTCTGCGCAAATTAAATTGAATTAGGTTATAAGTGAGCACTCAAGATAAAACCATTATCCCCTTTCCCTCCATAACATTACATCTTTTTGAGCGCGGGAAATCGCGCTCATATACGTCATCTAGAGTTCTCACACAGGCTTTCAGCTTACTGTAAAGGATCTAGCACTTCACTATCCATGCACCAACTATAAAGACCTTGGAAAATGGTCAGGTGTCCAGTATCCCAGTGAGACTGCATCCCTGCCCCACTACTGACTTGGTTTCAATCCATGGACAGAAATCACATGTCAATGGACCATGATAATAGTGCCGAATTTATTAGATACCCCATCTGAAGATGTCAAAAGAACTCTTAGAAGTAGAAGGAAAACAGATGACAAATATGTTAGTAAAAGAATTACCAAGAGCACTACTGATACTCCAAATGAAGTACCCTCAATCCAAACAAACATGAGTGCATCAAGCGCTAAGGGGCTATTAGAGAGCGAACTGAGTGGCACAGCTGACCTAATAGCCAGAGAAGTAGGGCAGTTGACCAAGACCCTCAATGAAAAATTCAGTCTCATCCATGACAAGTTGAATGGGATCTGTGGTATGCTAAACCAGGCACAAGTCAAAATCAAAAACGTTAGCCAACAAATGACAAACACCTCAAAAGAAATATGCCAACGTATTGCTATAGTAAAACGTTTACATGATATATTTAAAAAGAAACTTAATGATGTTCAGCAGATTTAGGATGTGCCTATTTTAATGTAAGTAGAAACAATGTCTTTCTTAAATGGGTTTATAATTATTTTTAGATATTAACTTTACAATTAATGTGTAACACTGCAAGATATGTTGTATAATTTGCTATGTCATGGCTATACTAATTACTAAACTAACAGGAAAATATCACAACAAGAAAAGGGGTTATATAAATCAATGACATCACTTCCTGTCAAAGCTACTTCTTGTGGAGGCGATCATATCCCATAATAATCTATCCCATAATTTCCATAAGTGTATATAAGCTGAGATCATATTCCTGTTCATAATACTTGAGAACAACTATCAAATCCATTCTCTGTGTTTATTGAAACATTCTTGATACTTTCAAATGCAATTTGTTTACTGACCAACAATATCCTATGATATTCTCTTACTTTTATTTGATGAGATTTTGGTATACCACGCTCTTCCATTATGAATGGAAATAACGTTTGTTCCTAGTATTGATATTTTAACCTGACCCGCAGGTATAAATACTCGGAAAATTGAACTTGCATATGATTTGTATCGGCTAACGGGTATTCAGTTTCCCTTGTATTTTTGCCTAATTTCTATATAGCTATGTACCATTTATACTGGATTCGTGACCATTGTCCTGTACACAGTTCGGGCGGTCCTTTGCAGATTATGTATGTCACTCTGTTATGAGATGACATAAGAAGATAGAAACTGATAAAAATTGACTCAATGATTAGTCAAAATATAAATTGCGAAATTGAATGCCAAAGGAATGTTTCCCCTCTATCTTACGTAATTGTAAAGAGACAATGGCCTTATAGAACTTTCAATCTTTAACGGCATTCTTTCTGATAAAACATCTATCAATGTTGTATTTTGTTTATCTTTTATCTCATCCGTGATGATAATCCCAACTAATACCCCAGCTGACAGCCCTGTTAGATTTTGATAAAATTACCACTCCCCATTCAATGACAATCCTGTATTGTGTTATATAGTGACATCCATGACCCACCAATCCTACCGAAAGCCTCATTTCCGAGTCATCTGGTTTCTGGAACGCCTTTCTATGTGCCCAGTTGAATGATGACTGCTTTGCAGGGATCCTATTTGGGTCACTTGACTTCGTAATTTGAACATAAACCCTAAGTACCCAGTGACCTCGACTTGAATGTCTAATTTCAAAAGGGAGGGCAACAAGACCCCTGAGGTATCTAATTGACCAATATAACGCCCACAATTGCAGGACATTAATGCATCTCGATAGAGAGTTTCTTTCACCTATACCAATAACGAATCAGCAGGATATGTCTCTCATATGAATACAATAACACTTTACTACAACTAGCGGAATGCAGTCAGCGATGCTTGACTACCCTCCTAATAGTCAATAGCTATATGAATGTAACCCCATGTTCCCTGTAGAAGGAGATCCAAATACCAAATGTGTACTAAATATGTACACTCAAGAGCAGCACCAATACAGATCTTTATGTTCACAAACTAAAGGGACTCATGCTGCACTTAGCCTCGGGCTTGGTTTTCGCAACTATGCTACGTTTACGCCATGTCCCCGGCAGTCACGGCAGCCTGAACTTAACTCGACTTGTACTTCCTAAGTCGTCGTATCTCGACTTGGTTGTGAATCTTAACTGGACTTGACTGGACTTTTTTTTTCTTTTTTTTTTATTCATTTATTGACCATTTCTGTACAGTACAGTTTTTCCAATGGACTTGACTGGACTTGACTGCCGGGAGGTTGCCGGCACTGCCGGGGACAGAATTTCTGACTGTCAAAAAATCTGCCACGGCAGTCCCAGCAATCCCCCGTGGATTAAGGATAGCATTAGGCCTATGGGGTCATAGGTCGTTGTAGGTCATCGGGATATTCATTGAACTCCCAACAGTCACAGGCAGAGGATACATTGAATAAGATACATGCCAACCACCGGAGAAGGTGAACAACTGTAAACGGTTGTGAACAGGAGAGTTTGATGAATGTTTTCTTATTTTTTCTATTTTTTTTATGAAACCTACTCACTTTTGTTTTAAAATAGTGAATTATGGGAAGGAACACATATCATATGCGAGTCACATGACCGTGTTTAATTTAATTCAGTGCAAACAAGATAATACGACCAATGATGATTATGTATTTAATATCTGATACAATGGAACCCTATATATAATATTATATGAGATGCTAAGTTTTTGTGTTGTGTTGTTGTTAAATATGGTATTTGATAATTATAGTAGATTTGAAACCAGATTCCTCTTTCTCTCAGTGTCATATGACCTGATGAATGAATGGAAGAAATACTTTATGTAATGAAAACCTGGATATTAATGAGAGTGTATCTGTTGATGTCTAATGTGTTGTTTGTACTGTATTGTCCTAAGACGCTGCAAGAAAGAACGCCAATAGGCGATTGTTTGTTGTCATATGTTACTTGAATAAAAAAAAATATAAAAAAAATAAAAATGTATAGATCATGCCTATACATATATACATATATATATATATATATATATATATATATATATATATATATATATATATATATATATATATATATATATATATATATATATATATATATATATAGGCATCTCTGAGAGAGCCCAACATATGTCGTCGGGAAATGCCGTAATCTGGTGCAAGTCGCCTTATGTCGACGGGAAACTGCCATAATCTGCTTTAAGTCATCGGGCCCGGCAATCTTAACTCGACTTAACTCGCCTTAAGTCGACGTTATATTTGGGGCCGAGCAGATAAAAACCAATAGAAAGACCATAAACGTTGTATCTGGTCGGGACTGCCATAAGTCGACTTATGTCAATTGGAAACTTCCGTAATCCGTTGGGCTCGCATCGTAAGTGGTCGTAAGTCGTCGTGGCCGTACCATAGCCATACCGTCTTCTTGCCTGTGACAAATATCAAATCGACCTACGTTGACCTACGTCCAAATTAACTCGACTTAAGTCAACGGGATGTTGGGGGCCGAGCGGGTAATAATCGTAAAAATATCATTAAAATACCATAAAATCACCAAGTCGACTTACGATCTTTTCAGTTAAATCATCGCCTGAGTTTTGGTAAAATACTATTTTGTCATTGCCTGCATTCATGATTTTCACTTCCATGAATAGACTAATGGGGTAGCCATCTACAAGATGTTTTCAACCTCTCATCAAAGCGAAAGCTAAACAACAATTTGTCCCCAATTACTTTGTTCACATGAAAATACTATAGAATAAAATGAGGAACTGCTGTTCACTCAAATATACATACAGTATGGGAATACAAGTAACTCTTGTGCTTTGATGATTCAACAATTCATTTAGCATTCATTAAGACCGCAATACATCATGATGATAACCAAATATCAAAACGCTTCTCAATATTTAAAAAAAGCTATACCGTACATTGTTGTTTGAAGGCAAAAAACCGTGAGTCCTTCTTAGTCTAACTGCTATATTTCACGAAAATCCGTTTTATATTAGAACCTGTACCAGAGCTTTGATTATACATTGTAGAGAAAGGGTCTTGACTGGTTGAGGTATACAATAAAATATTGAAGGAGTGGGCAGGAAGAGGTGGGGCATCAATGAGCGCCATGGTACTTAGAAGTCAAAAGGAAAAGACACTGCAAGGAGCAATAGTTCGTAGGAAATGACATCCACAGCCCTTCCCCCTATGGAAAGTGGAGGTGTAACTTATATGATGCCCCTCCTCTTCCCTCTGATATTCTCGCGGTTTTTTTTTATGTTAGAAGTCACAGCCACTTTAGTACCAAAATAAAAAAAGAATAAAATTGCGAAAATATCCATCAATCCACAGCCCCTTTTGAAATCCCACTTCCAGAATATGAAATAATATACTTCTGTCAGATATTCTCTTTTTGGTAAAATAAAAAGGAGCATGCCTAAAACTCTCCAAGAGAACGAAGTGCAGTACACCCAGCCATGACTCAGTGTCAAATCTCCAGGCGACACGCCCGATTGCCCGCAGGCTACAGTGACGCCATCTGGTGGCCGATCCTCATGAGTAAACACAGACTCCGCTCAGGTCAATAATTTCACAAGTGCCTTTCCCTGTGACCCATGGGTGTGCATTGCTTCACACCTCATAGCGACATTGTGTGACTGTGTAGTGACGGGCAACAAAGATCTGTTATGCCACGTTGATTCGAGAATGCCCATGAGGTCAACTCCTAAAGGATCTAAGGAAATTATCTTATTGAAATCTTGGGCTGAGTAGTCTAACACCCTCCCCCTCCCCAATTTTACAGGGGAAATACATCAGATCATATTATAATCAATCTATACTTAATAATCTACTATGCATGTTATTACGTAGTGCATTGGTAATACAAGGATCCATTTTTATATAGCTAGTTGGTAATTGTCATGGTTGGTGGGGACCTAATCCCTGGCTACGATGACCACACCTCGTGTAATATTGATTGAGCTCTCCTCATGAGGACCACGCCAAGTACAAAGCAGCATGACTCACACGGTCTGTCATGTAAACTTTGAATGTATACATGGGGTAATAGGAAAATGTCATAAATCTGTTGCAACCTGCTCCCAGACAGCTGTGATGGTACTCCACTTTTGATTGAGTCGCATACATGCAGGAATATTTCAAGAACACAAGGGCCTGCTCTTTATTTCTCGAATTCCATTTCCATCATGTCTGTTTAATGGGTTTGTTATTGGTTCATTGACTATATTGATTACCCGAAGAGGTGTTTTAGTCAATATAGTTTTCACATACGCTATATCAGTCACTTGGCCCTGTTTGCCTCATCTTATGTCACCCGAGGCTTTTTATATATATTTCATCCATCCGTAATTTTACTCTTTTCATTATTATTTTCTGATTTCCGATATGCTTGCATCTAGGCCCGACATTATATCATCCCTGATCTATAATGCACTAAAATTATCCCCTTTCCTATATATTGTTCCTCTGATTATTTTTCGAGGTCTAGATGGAATATCATCTATGTCCAACCATGAACTTGGATGACTGGAGATCTGTGGTCCGACCTATATCAAAATTAACCGGTAGTTAAGTCGCGAGGCAGGACTAAGTATAGCTGAATCCCAGGCGCCAGCTGGTGTAAAAAGCCAGAACTAATATTATGCTTTGACTTAAAGGCCGTGCTCCACTGCACCGATCCTTGTTCTCCACCCGTTTTATGACCACTCTCCACCCAATCTCCACCTGAGTTGTTCTTCCCCTAATCGGCGGTGGTGCTCCATAAGTGCTCCACTGTTCATTTGTCAATCACCCCTTGATCGGCACTTGGTCGGGGCACCAGCTCCACAGGTTCTCCATTTACGCGATCGCAGAGATACCTACGATACAGGTGTTGCCTTTCAACGCCGCCTAGCGGCCCACTGTCTAGTTACACGGCCGCTCGGACAAACACGATGTATTCATATAGAGGCACCCAGCAATCACACCTAAAGTGTGAATGGTGGGTGTGATTGTAGGATTGTTGTCTTTTTTAAACAGATTAAATTGCTGAAACAAACTAGGGTATTGTACCAATGAGTCATGGCTGTCTAAACTCTATTGTTGATAATTATCTTGGTTTTAAATAAAAAAAATATAAGCATATAATAGCTGGGTCTGCCAATGTATTAATGTGTATGCAGTTTCGGTGTCCCTATGTTATCTAAGGTATATCTAAAGTATCATTGAGGTGATATGATTGTATGATTCACCAAATCGGAGCTAGAATACCACACAATACGATGCAAACTCTGTTATTTCTCTGGAAATGATGTGCTCGGGTATTATGAATGCATTACCCTCATACACTGTGTGAATCAATGCTAAAGTATACATTGTTAGGTGAATGTTTGGCTTCAGTCGTTGCGTAACTAAGCAGATAAGGTACGACACCGGCGTGTGGAAAAAGGCCTATTGGGTGCCTCTTCTCCTGCCGTCTGGTGGATGTTGATTTTACTGTGGGCAATAAGGGACTTCCCTGTTCAGTCTCTAGGGGGTGAGTTGGCTGATCTCAGTGATTTTCGTCAAAGCATGTTGGTTTTTATTCTCGTTTACGGCCAGATTTGGCCGAATTTGGCATTTATTTCTTAGTTTATCCTAATTTGATCGACCTTTATATTCCTCTGTAAAACAAACTTTGTTTTCATGCACTACCACTCCTGGAGCTCCGATCAGGGGTTTGCCAAAGACCATATCTGATGTTTCTTATGTCATCGCAAGCCATTCTTCCCTGTATTGGGACGGTCAGGATTGGGGAAATCGCCTCTGAATCGCCGATGGTAGGGCGACCAGTGAAAAAATGTGTCAAGAACCATTCAAAAATCAGTGGAGCTCTGATGCCGATGATGTGGAGTTTGGGTTCCAACGATCGCGGCCGTAGCTCCACTGTAGCTCCACTACTGGAGAATGAGCACCAATCGACCAGCGACTACATGATCGCCCCTCGTGTCCGCCCGATCGCCACAGAGGCGGCTGCAGTAGAGCACCGCATTTGATAATTGCGCGTTAGTTTCTTAGAGGTTTTACACTTTTGTAATTTACACTTGAGGTAGCCACACCCTGACACCATCAATATCATATCCTAATGGACAATAATACTACTACGGAGCAATCTCCTGACAGTGGTATTGCCTTTGATAGTCTTAGCATATTCATGCACAATCTATAAACTCTGAAATCATTGCAATTTTTTTTATTATTTCTTGTGCAGAAAATAGTCCTGGTTTGTTTTTCATATATTTGAAGTCATTAAAAGATTGTGAATAATAGACCGTATCGGTTTTAACATCATTATTGATAGTTCCCTGGTATATTGATGTCAAACATACAAAACTCTGAAGAGCACTACTTTCACATTGTGGTTTAGCAAGTCTGCTGCTTTCTAATAACAAATGCATTCAGTAAAGTGGGATTCACACAGAGAGACTCATGTACTGTAGACTGGTAACATTTTTTTCCAAGTCTCCAATAATTTCTCCTCTGTCCAAAAATCTCAGAGCAGAATGCTGAAATTGAGCTTTCCCATTCTTGAAAGAAAATGGTGGATCTGATTCATATGGAAGGACACACCCAGTACATAGTCTCACACATGCTCCCTTTCACAAGGTACATAGTCTCTGACTTACACCTTTTTCCTCAAGTCCACATGGCTAGCACCTAGTGCAGGGTACTTAGTCACCGGCGCAGGAACTTTTCCCATGTGAATGTGTATGAGATCACACCAATGAGACTAAGGGAACCTCATTACCTATGGGAGGTATGCCAGTCTCACAAAAATCCAAGACTAAAGCAAGATCCATTTTTACTTTCATTACATTGGTGACAACCTTTCACTCCAATCCCAATAACTATATCAAGTTGGTCTTTGAATATTTGAAAGTATCACAATTCTTACGAGCTCAATCCAGAGAATGTTCTCACATTGATAGATCTTTTCAAATGTACAGCTGAATATTCTGCAGGCATTTTTGGGATTACCGATTGCCACACCCAGGAAAGGATATCCAAATATTTAGCACCAGAGCACAGGAAAAGCCTTGTCTTGGCAACTAGAATACCACCACATGAATGCAGTCTATTACAGATGCTAGATGAATGTTCACCTAGCTTTTGTTACCATTTACAATCAAACAAATACTGCTGGCCAACTGAATTAATGAAGATTAAAATCTAATCAACCCTTTTTTGTCAGATCCCTGCAAACAGTGACCACACAATGTTAGTTGGCACTATCTTTCCTCATATGTTGTTGGTCTGTGTACTATAAACATGGTTAGAGGTCAGTCATTGTGACCAATGTCATCAAATTTATGGACACCAATGGAACACCCCTTTTATACTAACCTTTAAACCATCATAGATCTATTACATATCACAGGAGGGCCACTATCTGTCTTACTAATGAAGAAATACCCATAATTATCACAGAAACTGATATAGAAGGTGTGCAAAGGTTAGAAAATCACTGGTTCTGATACTAGTTACTGCATGGACAGAATGTAGGACTTGCTGTTTTCTGAGGATGTCCTGAAAGTCATGTAATACACTCTTGTAGTAAATTATTTGTTGAATTTGTGGTGATGAAGAATATCTGCTGGAAAATAAGGGTCATGAATATGCAATTGAAGGTATTATCTCTTGGGTAACATTACTGCAGTGATTTTGGAGATTGTTGAGTGAACATCTTCAAAATAAACATTCATCACAGCAACTGTCATTTACCTTACATTTTCTTCAATAAATATGTACCTTTATGGTGACATTACAGATTACTGAGAACATAAATGACAAGACAAGGACCTGCAATAACCCTGGGATAGTCTCTGCCTCAACAGGCCAACAATTCTACTGTTAACTTTAGTAAGATGATAGTTGAAAAACATCACACTGAACATTATCTCAGAAAAGCTCTTGCATGGCAGATTACTAGAAGTCTTAGTATGATGAGCTCCCACTCCACAGCAAGTAACTTGCTTATCAGCTTCTCTGCCACAATTACCATACTTATATATATATGTAAATTTCTTAATTCTTCTAGAAGAGATCAGACACTATTGGCCTCTAAATTGTATAGATTATCCAAAATACACAGGTCTAGAATTTCTTCTGTGGGTGAATCACAAAAACATATATCATTGAAACTGAACACCCCCCCCCCCCCCCCAGGCAAATACTATGAAATGAAATGCCCCCCACAGGCAAATACTGTGAAATAACCCCCCCCCCCTCCCCCACAGGCAAATACCTCTAAATAAAATGGCCCCCAGACAAATACCCTCATATGAACCCCCCCCCCCCTCCAATAGCTCATCCCCCCTGCCGTAAATAATGAATGGTCCCTAATAGATATAGATATTGTTATCATTATTATCACAGACTTGGATGATATATGTCCATGTTATTACCATTATCGTAGTCTTCTCCTTTCATTAGTTCAACTATCCTTTGACTCGAAATGAAGGCTTTTAAGGTAATATCTATTTCATGATTCGAGGTTTTGGTGTATTTTTTTATTACTTTTCCCTGCCTAAGTCATGCTTTCCAAGAGGTCCGCGTTGTAGTGTGTGAAATCCCCACCACACGGCGTTACGGACATGGCACTAACAGACATTTTTCCACAGGCTGGTTTTGCACCTTATCTTCTTGGTTACACAATGCTTGAAACCAAAGAAACGCCTGACAACGTACTCTTTAGCATTAGCTGACTGAGTGTATGAGAGCAATATTTTCATAGTATCTGTTAAGTTTATTTCCAAATGAATTATAGTGATTGCAACGTCTGCTGGTGTATTCCAGCTACAATTCGGTGGGTTAAAAATGTATATCGCCTCAATAATATTTAAGATATTGGTTAAGAAAACACAGAAACAATGGACACCAGTGATGGACATACAATGGCAGAAGCCTGTTCCACAAAGACTTATCTTGGAAAACTCGAGACAGTTATCAACTACTAGGTGAAGGCAACTAATAGCCGTTAATAGAATACTGTACTTTGTCCAAGCCATCAAATCCTTCCCAAAACAGCACCTACCATGCTCATACCAACCGCCAACTCTCAAAAGCTTGGGATCCCATTCACACAAGGCCACACTAGCCAGTCTTTGACGGAGCGCCGCCCCAATTAAACTACGGATCGCTAGGCGGCGCTGAACGGAAACACCAACTTACTATATTTATATAGGATATCACATTGGATATACATTTGTACCACTTTACAGCACAATATTTTGATCGAATCACCTTCGATGTTCATTTGATTCTTTTTCAGAATAAATGTATTTCAAAATGAATCTTGCTGTAAAGTTTCAACAGTGTCAGGTTTTGTCTGCCGATGAAATATCTCGCCCATTTTCCCATTTTAAGAAGTAAACAAATGGTCTTAAATGGTTAATATAGTCTTTATTTAGAAAAGGAAATGTTGCTACATGTAGATTTGGTTGTCTGACAAGGCACATTTATTATTTTCATGATGTGTGGGGATTAAAAATATGACAGATCAATAAAGATAACATTTCATGTAGCGGCGCCTGCGCTATAAAACAAATACTAAACAAATTTGATGTGGAATAAAATGAGTCAGTATCTTGAACTGATTAAGTAGTACGTACAATAGTAAAATACAGTACATAATGTATGTATCTACAATGAACATATGTAAAGGACACTTTCTCTCGTTCACTGGGCAGATCATTAAGAAACCCTTACCTGTATTGTTATCCAGATCTAGTCAATTTTAGATTTAAAAAAATGCATCACAAAAACCAGGCAAATTTGAGAAATAGTAATCATAAATGTATTTGTCCACAGACTTAATAATGGCGTCACTGGTTTTTTTTTAAATTCCAATAATATAAGACCTAGAACTCCTTATTCCTAGTTTCTGACCTAAAATATTGAGCTTCTGCTATATACTAATACTGAAAGTTATTTACGAAGCTAACCCTCGAAATAAAGTCTACCTTGGGTACTGTGACTTTTTCCCTGCTTTTTGCCAAATAGACACTTTCTGAAACAAATCTGTATGTGCGTTTCTACTCGTTACTTGTTTTTACCTTGTTATATAGCACCAGAACCTGTTCGGTGCAGCCGTCCTTCAAACTGAAATATGATTCTGCCATGGTGTAGTACGGATGACTATTGTACCTTGATAATAAGCGATGTAGTGCTTGACATTGCTATGTCACTTTCACCATGGTACCATGTATACATGTTCTCATTGATACATCATATTCATAAATCAAAATCACACATTGCTAAATTGCCCAATCGAATCATGTAAAAAGAAATCTCTTTCATAATTTGTTTTTAAATGAAGTAACATATGCATACTTTTTAGAATGCTATAATAAAAATGAAACAAATGTCATTGCACACAGCGAACAATAGATAATTCAGGAATTTATCTGGAATACAAATGACAAATGTCAAATATAAAACAGTCCACACGGTAACAGAAGGGTGTAAATTAGGGATCACCACCTCTAAATAGTTTTTAAAGCTACATTGCAGATCAAATTTCCGTAAAAGTAGATATGTAAACAATGTCACCTACACGATATCTTCAATTAAGGCACTAAAACATGAACAGTGACATGATTAATTTTTCTCGCTGCGTTAATAAAAGAGTTGTTTTCTATCTTCATGCTGCTGGTGCTTTCCGTGCTTCCCCTTGTGATGTTTGCCCGGAGCCTTCATGACGACGGGTCCTGGCGGCACCAACATTCCCCTATCATCGCCCTTGGCTACGGGCCGTGTGGTGACGTCATCGTTTATCTCGTCGTCTTCGTCAGTAAAATCGTAGACACGAGGCTGTTTTCCCACTTCTGACTCACCATGGTTAAGTCTGCATTGTCAAAACAAAACAAAGGAAATTGATTAAAAGTTGGATAAAGAAATGAATACCGTCAATTTCATACTAGCTTACAAGATAGCTTCAAGTTGTCACTATTATTTATAAAGAGCAATGGTGAGAACTACAAGTGTACATCAGCAATATGCCTCAGCCTTCGGTTGTGAGTGGCTCTTTCTTGTCCTGGGGTATTTCAGATAGATATCCTTTACAATGCACGTAAAACTGTCCTCACTATTGAAGTTTTGAAATATAACTAGCGACTCCGTCGTGTCCGAGTCCAAGAAATGTAAAAAGAAATGAGACGTTGGACTGCAAATAGCGGGAGGGCTAATACACTACGACGCTCTGAACCCGCGAAAGTCGCGTATTGAGCGGAGCGGTGTGTCGCTGTGTCGGGATTTTTACGGGAACGGTCAGAAAATGTCAAATAACCGTGGAATGACAGGTTAAATCGAAAAATGAAGGTAAATAAAGATAAGGATTGATGTTATGAATATGTATGGCATGCTCTGGTGCTAGAATTCTGCCGAAAATATGGAAATGTGTATTATTTCGTGTGTATTATTTCATGTGACACAGGTACTTTTACCGGCAACCAGCGCAATAGTCTCACAGACTGATCTCAGGCCAATGAAATTGAAAAACTTCCGTTCTAAATTATGTTTTCAGTATGGCAAGAAATAATACCTAAAGATAGATGCACATTTCTGTAGAAAATTACAAAAAAAATAGCAGATTTCAGTTTAGTACTGCACGAGAATCTCACTCCTGTGGCCCTTCAGTCTCCAGCCCTACGTTTGGTTCACTCTGACTCTATGTGCGTGAGCAACTTCAAGCGGATAAGTCCAAAAATTACACGTTTTATTTGTGGTAGGTAACAAATGTTTCAGTGCTGCTACCTACCGGCGAACAGTGTGAATGCAGCAGCGACCGTAGGTTATCCCACAAGCCTCTTTGAACTCCTTCCGGTGGAGGGCGAACTTCCGCCCGTCACCCATGCATTGCTTGCGTGGTGCTTGGCCAGTGATGTGGCCAGCGCCCTTACGGCCGGCTTGACAACACTGTGTTTTCATATGGGCGGTGGGCCCGTCAATGCGGCCTCCCCGTCCGCGGCCCTTGCCCGGTCGTCGCCGGTTCTCCACAGGCGGACTGAGGTCGTCCGCCGTCGGCGCCGGTAGTTCATCTTCATCGTCGTCCTCGTAGAAAGGGTCCAATTCCGGTTCCATAGTGGTCACAGCGCCGCCCTGAATGAAAAGGGTGAAGATCTGTTTCTGAAATAACTCGGACTTCCCAGGAGTTACTTTTCCTAAATAAAAAAAAACCCACCTCTAAATAGGGGTTAAAACACCCATTCCGGGTAGTTTTTTTTAAATTTTGTTTATTTTTCATTCCTCGCTACAATCAAAGGACATGGCTTTATTGTAATTTTTGGAAACCAAAATTTTTTGTTTAGATTTTCGCTACTAACTAAGAAACACTGAGCCTTGTCAGAATTGCATTTCCAAAAATATCAATTATGATTTATATTGGTAAGAATAACTAAATATGTTCCACGCTCGTCTTTCAAAGCCTTGACTAAACATATTCTCTATGTGTTCTATTCTTTTTCCTACCCTCCCCTTTCTCCTGGGATCGTAATTGCAATATATTTGTAGGTCTACCCTCAGGGATACCCCTCTGTAACGGCTCCAGCTAAACCTTGATAAAACATTTATTGTTCATTAACCACCATTATAAGCCTTTCCCATCCAACGTCATCTTTTAAGACTGCCTTGTTTTTAACAACTTCCTGGAACGGGTTCAGAATTCCTCCCTCTCCCAATAACTTCAAACCCCTCAGAACTAGTGAAATAAATTTGCGGAAAAGAATGTGTATTTGATCGAAATTGAGGAGATAATGCATATGTATACATGTATGTTCATAGTTGATTTTGAAGACGAAAGCGGAAGTACTATTATCCTACCCCTAATAAAAAACGCCATAGGCTTAACATGGGATTTGTTTATTTCACAGGCGTGACATAAAGTGTTGTTTATGCCACTATTTTCTGATACTAAAAAAATATGGAAAAAGGGGTAGGATAAAATCTAGACGTCACTCGTTTGAGTTTGAGCTTATTTATTTGTTGGCTCCGTAATGTCGCTCGTCTTCGACTCGTGAAATTATGGAGCCAACAAAATGCGTGGCATAAATAAACTCAGACTCAAACTCGTGACGTCTCTTCATAGTATTTATACATATATATACATATATATATACGAATATATACTAGTATATATATATCTGTATATTCTATTTATTGTGTGTAGTATGGTTGATTTGTGCGCTAGTGGGTAGGTGGTGAGTGTAGTTAATGTAATGATTGCTGCGTCCGCCAGGTGGGGTGGCCGCAATGAAACAACCTAGACCCACGTCAATCCTATTTCAATCAGACCACAAGCATTGGTAATATTGTAATACCCCGAATGTTTTGTTGAATGTTTATTTCCACAGTCCATACCTTATGAAGAGCCTGCCGGGATCCGTTGAAGCAGCTGTATCTCTCCTCACCTGTAGTAGGAGACAATAAAAGGGAAGTTTGATTATGCATTTTAAACACTAAAGTCCCGTCCCCACTCTGCGACTTGGCGTACCCCAGAACGGCCAGTCGCCGACTGGTCGTACCTGCGCGCTTCCAACTAGTCGGTGACTAGGTGTACGCGGTACATCTAGTCGCCGACTGGCGGTACCCGAGATACGCCAAATCTCTTGCGATTATAATAACAAGCATGTTTGATATTTGATATTCGCAGTCGGACGGTAGGCACCGCAAGCCGGAGACTAGAAATACCTAGCGGTAAGCCTGTCTGTTGCATAGTGAGAATGGGCCCTTTGTTTTCATTCTTCATTGCGATACCCCAAAAAGGTTCAGACCTGTCATTGATATATACTTCTGCCTGGTGAGCAAAGCTCTACTTGAAGTGTGATAATCCAAGAGCGTTCTCTTAATGTGAGAACATTATTGCCTTCATTGAACGTAAAGGGTAAAGTGTTCCATTTAATGCGATTGTCTAACGAGCCCTAATCCATAAACCTTATTTTACTTTGTGCGCTATAAGATATGAATGCAGGAATGCTTAATGCAGAACTCATGCTAATCTCATCTTCACCGATACATCAGTCTATGTTCCCTTAAAAAATGTTTATATACATGTAGCTGTACGTCTCTGACCTTCGTGATTGGACCAGAACTAGGCTCCCAACTCAGTTAGTACTGTGCATAATATCAAGAGACATCACGAGTTTGAGTATGAGTTTATTTATGTCACGGATTTTGTTGGCTCTGTAGTCTCAGGAGTCGAAGACGAGTGAAACTGCGGAGCCAACACAATGAGTGACATAAATTTTACTTTATGTCATGGCACGCCACATAAAATTTGTCTATGTTAAATCGTTTTTTTATTAGGGGTAGGATAAAGGTTTCAGCTTACCCGCGTGCTCGCAGCATGAACTGGACAGCATCACGGCCGCGCTCCGGTGTCGAGGTCCAGCAGGCGCCCACGGCTTCAGCGGCATCTCATTGTCACAGAAGTTGTCGTACCTCTGGTGTGACAGCGAGATGAAACATTGCTCCCGAGTCGCATTCTGAGCGAAAAAAAAGTGAGAATGAATATGAGTGACATGTTATAGAGGTCAGATAATAAACATACAAGAGAAAACTCGTTCGTCACAAGTACGTAGGTGTACTTATGATTTCGTTGAATTTGCACTTGAAATAATTCTAAAGAAGGGGAGTTGGTTGGAAATATACATTGTACATGTATACAGCATGCAGTTTTGGTCAAATAAGAAAGCGTTTTCTTATGGAACTATAGCACATACTTTACAGTACAACCGAGAAGAAGGTCTATTGATATATCTTATCAGGGGCAGGTGGGAACGTCACAGGTGTAATACATGAATTTACTGATCAGCTCGAATCCTTCATCTTACGTTTTGAGAGATTCAAACTAAGATATGAGCGATAGTAAGCACCAGGGAAAATATGAGAATCAGAAATGTTATTTATATAAAGAGTTTATATTTTGTTCAGTTATGATATTACACATTAAGAGCATACGTTCTTGCAGCAGTCTTGCATCTTCTCGACAAACTCGATTCTGTAGGCTTTGCGGTTTACATTGCCGATGCCCTTTGCGTAGCGCTGCTGGATTACTTGTATGAAGCGCTGGTTGTGTGGCTTATCCAGCTTCCAGCATATCATGGATACTCGCTTCTCCAGTGGAGCCTACCGGAAAGACAAAATATGTACCCTCCGTACAGTCTATGCTGTCAATCATAAGCAATATTCAGCAGTTGTCTTGTGGATGACTGCTTAGAACGAAGATATCGACACAAAAACAAGCAGCAGCCTTATATCAAATTCATATACCATTATAGATTTTCCCCTGAAACAACTTGTATTTCATTTTACCAAACTTTTAAATTCTTTCAGAGAATGCTTGGAGGCATTTTTTCTACCTGACTTAGCCTAGGAGCAGAGCCAGAGGTAGGGGGCACCATGGAGATATTCACTGCTATCTCTCTTCCTTTTCACCAGCCTGACGTTATTAAGTCGTTTTAGCACATGCTCATTAAAAGTCTTAACACCATCCAAAGATACCATCCCAAGATACAGACCTATAACGGGTTGTTAAAAAGAAAAAAGATCTATGTTCAAGATAATCTGCTTCAGCCTTATGTATCAGAGACTGTTGAAGCTTACATCTTCGTGAATTCATAAGTTATACTGAAGATCCATTTTCCAAATAAAATAAGCTTACCGCCTGGCCCCAGGCATGATGCCTGTTATGATGGCCACGTTTATGGTGGGGACCTCTATGGTGACGGTTGGGTCCTTTCCTTTGATGTTTCCCCCGACGATGGTGCTTTCCCTTCCCGTGATGCTTTCCCCGCCTTCCAACAGTATCCTCCTCTTCCTCCTCCTCCTCATCGTCATCTTCCACTTCCGGTTTCATCGCCTTGGCTGCTACCTTAGCCCGGAACTTCTCGAACTTCCTCTCCCATTTGCGTCCTGCTTTGCCCGTCTCGCTGTGGATGAGCTGACTCAGGTCCACTGGTTTCTGGCGACGTCCCTCTGTCTCAGTGTTGTTCCGCTTCATCAGTAAATCTCGCCACCAGCCTCGGCGTTTCTCGCCGTGTTTCCCGCGCTCCAGACGCTTGGCCCACTTCTTGGCTTTCTTCCAGAACATCTTCTTGCCGCCCTTCCGCCGACCTTTATGGCCTGCATTCGGAACCTCTTCTTCTTCGTCATCATCATCATCGTCATTTTCCTCGTTAAGCTGAACGGTAGGCAGATCGTCTTCCGTTATCTCCGGCGGGTCAATAACTAGACCGTCAGGAATGTCCTGGTCACCATCCTCGACACCATCATCAATTATGTTCTCTATTTCCCCTGTGGTGCGAAAAAATAATACTGCTATGAGTCAGACATTCGGAGTTGTCTACATCATATATGCTCTATATATCATATAATTGGTTCAGGATGATTGTTGTTTGGTATGCATAAACCAACAGTAAACCCTACCAATTTTAAAGACATGGAGCATATAGGTGAATTCTTTCCTGACGATCCACAAGAGTTCTCACTGTAGATTTCAAGAAATTAAGCCAATCGGATTGAAGAGCAATGCCAATAATAGAGTGACCGAAATAAATCATCGCGTATTTTGTATATCAATCCAAGAAACACTGGTTAAATAAAGGAATGTGAAATAAACCCGTCATACCGGCTAGTCAGCGAACATGAATACGTCATAAGACTTTCCATCGCCCTACATTACCTATGAGGGAGTAAGGGAAGGAAGAAAGGAAAGAAGGAAGGAAGGAAGGAATATTGTAGGGTTGCAAATAGGGAGAGAGGCGGAGATAGGTAGAGCTGGAAACATACGCTGGATAGAAGCGGGCAGGCAGGCATGGAGATGAGAAAGAAGATGAAGGGACAATAAAGAATATAAGAATGTATATATGTACATGAAGGATGGAGTTGAGACTACCTATATAAGGAAACTATGAATATAGAGAAATGAGATAGAAAGGAATATATGAATCGAAGGGGGATTGAGAGGGATGGTGGATAAAGGACAAATAAAGGTGATAAAGGTGAAATCAAAGTAGGTGTGTGGTTTCTTTTTGGTGGGGGGGGGGGTTAGTTGTTGTCTTTTTTTTACAAAGGATTCAGCAAATTTTGGATAGGGTACTCCCTAGGTAGTCCATCCTTCATTATATCTAAGAGTCATAGGTAGATGACATGCATCAGTAACAGAGACTGACCTAGAGTAGAGTCGTCTACCTCGTCGAGCAGATTGTAGAAATCTGTAAGTTGTTCATTCTCTTCTTCTTCCAAGTCTGGTGAAAATAAAAAGAGACACTGTTAATAGTGATGGAGTAACTATTCTGCAGTCCCTGTCCGACGTTCTCATCATAACTCCAGTGGGGATATGCGATCACAATATTTTGGTTTCATTTGTAGCATCCTTCTAATAAATTATCTGTTGGGGAGTATGAACATATAATTTATTCACAGGAGTTCATGAATGTTAAACTATATTATTATTTCATTTTATTTCACTCAAATTATGTATCTGTTAATATTAAAGTGGTGGATGTGCACATTTAACATTGGTAGACCAATAATGCCATAATAAGGAGTCCTGCTCATTTGAAAAAGAAACCTTCAGTATCTTATCGATATTGGACATAATCCTTTAACATACCATTAACTTGGCCAGATAACGACAAAACAGAATTACAAATAAAAAACATTATTATTATTATTATTATTATTATTATTAAGAAATATTGACCTGAGAGGTTTATTAACATTTCCCATACATGCTCACTGCGGTTTATAGGGTTTGGTTAACCAGAAAAGCTCCCATTGACATGGCTTTGTGTTTGAGAATACACGCCCAATGCCACTGGTCTGTGTGATTCATGGTGATAAGGCTGATAACGTTTATGTACACTGTATCACTCCCCTCCATTGGCTTGGCACACGACAACCTCCATGGTCAGGGGAGTGGGAAGGTGAATAAACAAGGAGAGTTGGCGATACGTAACCTTGGTGGTCTGATTATGATCCGGAGTCAGTGGGTTCAGTCACATGGTTGTGAGGTTGCTACATGCATCGCTGCACTTTGCAATACACGGATATGTTTTGACTACAGATAAAAGCTGTGTCCATTGTATAATATCGATATTGGTATTTTCGTACCTGCAATTTCATAGGCAATGATGTAAAAAGATGTTTTTCTTGTTAACTGTTTGAAAATTATAAATGTAAAATGCAACCTCTTTGAAACTATCTTAGTATCTACCACTGGTTGTTTTCAATTATATTGAAAAGATGTTATCTAATGAATATGTTATCCATAAATGTGATGATTAAGTCATGTATCGTTCTCATAGTTCTCTTTGTAGTACTTGCAAGTGGTGGGATTCAGTATTTCCACAGTCTGTTTTGGGGAATGGACCTCTCCAAGGACACCTCCCTATGAATATTAGATGAATCCTAGATTCCCTGTATGAACATGTTCTTTGATGTCTTACTGTATCTTTAATAGCGCAGTAAATAATTCTACGGGTTTTGTTGGACGCTTTACCTATGGTGTGAGGAGCAAGGGAAGTTAGGGGCAGCTCAGTGCAGCCGAGACAGTTAAGAGCACCTCGGGGCACCTTAGGGGCAGCTAGGAGTCAGACGCTAGACTGTTGTACCAGTCCTACTCACCAGGGACTCACATAGGAGCGCCCCACACGTCAGCTAGGCCACGTCTGGATATTTTCACCATCACGCGCACATAGGCCCAAGTGACAGATAATCAACTGCCTGTGTTGACATGCAGTCACCCATGGGTCATATAACTAGGTGTCGGTGTAGGAGATGGAGGTTTAATGGAACTCCAATGCTAATATCTGGGGTTTTCTCAATATGCAAATCCCAGAATTATTAACTCAAGGACATTTTCAATTGGTCTGTTGGTGTTGGTTCATAAGAATAGGTGCCACTTTTCACAAAATGCAAAGCCTCACAATATATAGGAAAGTCTTTGTCCATTTATCGACGTCGCGTCACCCCACAAGAGTTTGGTATCTATTGTTTAAAGAGTTTGCTTATTTATCTATTCCTAGACTTAATATTTCATCTTCCGTTTATAAAGATCACACCATCATCCATCATTTGACCGTTATTTGTGCAAATCTGCCATAGGGTGATATATTCAGAAGGAACTATTTAACAGTATTCTCCCTGAACTCCTCTATCCTATAACAAGCTCAATTCATCATGTGAAGAGCAATTAAGCATTTACTAGGGGATGGGATTCTATTCTGACGATTTTACTAACTAAAGAATCAAACTGTTTTGTCCACTATAGAAAACAGGGTTATGAGTGTGTAGATGATACAAATTCCAATCTTCAGATTGACAGTACATGTATTAGAAATATGTATGTTGTAGCGATTGTAAGTATTGCGCTTGGAGCAAATGGTGCAGGGTTGTATATCAAGAGTTAATACAGGCCCGCGGTTACTCATACTGTTGGATGAGTGGTGAGCTACTCACTGTTGACCTGCGGAGGTCAAATCTGGTGAGGTTAGCTTGTGACCCGGACGTCCAACTTCCATTGGTCAGTGACCTCAACTACTTTACGTCTGGGGTCAGAGGTGGGCCTGCCGAGGACATGTATGTGTTCTTTTGTTGTTTTGTTTCCATATAGCACTGGGAGTATCAGGATGTACAAGAGACTCTCTGTTTATGTTATTCAATAATATCGTTATTATCAATATCATACATATATGTTCATGTACATACGATGTCAGGACAACTACGTCTAACAGTTTCCAATTGGAAAGCCACTGTAAAATACAAATAATTCTTTGTTCTAGCTATAATGGTCACGATATTAAGTTATATTAAAGTCCTCACGTTCGTTAGTTGTGAAAAAGGTGCATATTTTGATAACTATGCAGGTTTAGGTGATATTCCTTAGACCTAGTTATCTTAGTCCTGAGTTCTCTTCTCATTATAAAAACATGACAGAGAGAAACATCAAATTTGAATTACACTATGATAAATATATAGACATGATTACAGCCTTTGATCTACTAACGGTATCGAGTAACCCTGATGAAGAAGTGAGCTATTGATAATTACTGCTCTTTGTCGTGATTGATTGAACCACATAGACTTTATGCTCAGGGGTGTCTCAATGCTGAATTGTAACATATTTTTGAGACAGTTTGTGTTAGAGCAGTAAGTTTCATTTGGTTTAATCTCAGCTATTTGGCACTACAAGATGAGGGAGTCCATGCTACTATAGTTTCTATACAGCATTTTATCTGCGTTCTATTTAACCAAGTTAACTGGGGGAAAAGATATCTATCTTAAAATATCCTTCTCTCAAGTACAGTCAAGTATAGCAATATACAAAATAGTTACTTCCTTAATGGAATGTTATGGAATGAAAATGATGTGTAAAGTTTTACATCCAAGTAGCTTAAGTGTCGTAAAGATCCCATACATATATTTTATACATACATATACATAAGAAAAGAAGGCCAGTACATTGTTTTTGGTAGTATATATGGTATTTCGGTGTGCAGAATAAACCTTTTACTTCGTGAAAGTCGCCATTTACCAATAGCCTATCATTTAGTTTGCCTTAAATGTAAGTATTTCAAACCAAATATATTTGTACTTAAGCATATACATACCAACACATACGGGTAATTTCTATATACAATTATAAATTCCCAAAACTACTCAGCAGTTTATATAGATTTCCATGTACAATGTAGCATATACACGGTATAACATGGTCGTTGCAGTCACAAACATACCATTTACCTAACTTATGGTCGTTGCAGTCACAAACATACCATTTACCTAACTTGTCGGTATTTTGACAATAGCAGCAACAATATGTGTAGTTCTCGGTAGCGAATTATTAATACAGTATATATTGTTCGTCGTTGCAATCACAATCGTACCATTATCTAAATTTTTTATTTATGTTTATATTGATATATTCTTTTTTCAGATCATTCCATATCTTTATTCCACGTATATGAAATGTGTATTATAATCAAACCATGTAAAATTGCTCTTTGGAAATAATAGGCGTAAGCCATCGTTTGCTCGGATAGGTAGTTGTCTAGCATCTATTAAGTCAGGGTTTCCCTTTAATGCATAGGCAAAATGCAGTAAATGCAGATTACGTCTGTGGCATTGATAATTTGATTTAGACATATAATGGAGTTCATCTTTATTAAATAACGGTTCGGGCCCAGCCGTACATTATATATATTAAGCGTAACGTTTTATTTTGCAACATTTGCAAATCGTTTTTTCCAGCTTGCGTTGTTGGCTCGTATATATAGTCAGCATAATCCATATAATTATATAAATATAACTTCTGTACCACTTCCCAGAATCTAGCATTATATCAGCATTCTTAAGGTCGGAAATATGTTTGTACCATAGTATACGTTTCCAAACAGTCAACGAATCTGCATAAACCGAAACCGACTCAAAATAACCGGTAGTGCCCCTTTTCATGTTGGTATTAAGTCAGCTGTATGATTCTATTTTCAGGAACGTGTATGGTTTGTTGAACGGCCTTATCCGTATTCTTACTTCTAGGAGAGAATTTCATGTAGGAGTAAGAAGCTCCTTAGAAAATCCGTTTGATTTGATAAGTGAGAATGTAAAGAAAAAGCTAATCCAAAGCCATTAGCAAAATATCGGTTAATTTATCATTACATCACATTTAATTGTTATACCCCATACTAGTACTAGTAGATATATAATAGATCTATATTCCAATAAAGCAATAGTTTGCTATATATGTTTTATACTATTTACTGATACTTTGTGATTGGTCAATTGTTTTTGATAATGCTATGATATTAGATTATCCCAGGATAGCACTGAACCACAATAAAAAATATATCACATTATACAGTTAGCATTGTTTAGTGATCACACTGGTGTGACACAATTTTGCGACGATTGAATAGTACCAGTGCGATCAGACGGTTATGTAGTGGATTTGTTAAAGAGAAATGCTAGCATCTGACTGTGACGTCGGCTTTAACACAAATACCTCACACTTATGGTCAAGTATCATCGTTCGTACCTCATAGGTCTACCGAACTCAGATTGGACTTTGTACCATACAAAGTTGAGAGCCACCTCCCCCCGGACATGCAAACTCGCTCCACATGTTTTATATCCACTTGTAGTGGGAGTCATTTGCAAAATATGGATATCATCGCTACTTCACAAATAGTATGATTTTAATAAATATGTTGGTACAGGTTGCTTTTTAAAGCCGGGAACCTATTATATATATATTACATAAAGTGTGACAAGCCCAATGTACCTAACAGGGTTGGTTTGCTCTCAATGCTGAGCACAGGAAAACGTGGATACTTGTTCTCGTGACCGCTTTACAAATTGGTTATCAATAGGCATATATCAAATATGTTTGTGCTACCACTAGATATTACCGCCTTATTTGAATAACTGTGTATTTTGAGGTAGTTTTCCAGTGGAGCTTGCCTGCTTGTCAAGCCCAGCCATTTTGTTCATTTTTCTCGCTAGTTCCCAAACTGCACAGTGGCCCACGTTTACTCCTCAATGGAGATGAGGGGTGAATACTTTACCAAATTACATATGTGCTACAACACAATGGATAGATGAATACTACCACCACAATGTCTGGTTAAACCCATATATATGAAGGAATGCGAAAGGTACACTGTATCAACTTCCATTCAAGACCCTTCCTTTCAAACTTGTAGTTGGAAAACCGAAATTGTTATTCCATAAAGCTTGAGCAGCAAAAACATCTAGCTATATGCGCAAGAGTTCAGTCGTCACGTGATAATAACGCGAGCCCAAGTGCGCGCGCATGTGTTTGTAAACATGCACGTTCACTGTGGTGTGGCGTCCCAGGGGACTATTCAATAAGCACCTCTTAATCGCAGCTGTCTATGCATACAAACGCCCCTCAGTCAATGAATAGAAAATCTTTATAAGCCGTAATACACTCTACCCTACCACCTCACTCCTTCTCCAACTCCCAGGATAAGGTCCGCGTACGTTCCCCTTCGTCCTACCCTGCAATCTTAACTTGTATAGGTTGTGTGTTGTACGGATTCCACCCCGAAAACGCACACAAACACACGTGGTTTGCTCAAGATCTTTTAAACCTCTATATGCTTACTCCACCCCCTTCACCGCCAAGTGCTGTGGTTTGGCTGACATCGGCTAACCGCCTCACGAAAGAGTAGGCAGTGACCGACAACTAACGACTTCCAGATGTCGGTGTAAACTGTATTAACTGACACTACCCAACTAAAAAGTCTCTCCCTCTAACTGAAAACTAAAAAGCTGATGTGGTAGGGTCAGGGAGAGGGTCTCTCTTGGCTCTCATCCCTTTGTAAACTTTGAAGTGTGAACTAAGTTCACGTAGGAGCCTACAAATAGGCACGCTTTTCAAACTAAGTTAAAAATAAATACCTTGAAAGGGATAGGGACAATATAAAAATAAGTATGCACGCTGTTTATCCTTTTTAAAGTGGGATTTTGGGGATATGTATAAATACTCCGGTATAAAACAGGAAATATAAATGATCAAGTTCGTATTCCCTTGGGGGAAATTATGAATATCTGAGTGTTGCGTTCTGAGGTAAAAATATATCATTCCTGTTTAACCATGATGGTTTAACACACCACCCCACATGACTCATCCCAGCATGATGGGTTCAGAGTTTTGTGAATCAGTTACATTTACAGTTTATATACAATTAAAATAGCTATATACTCTCTACTCGATTAAAATACCACGCCACCAAACACCAATTACACGTGTAACAAGATCAGCAGGGGCCTAAATAACAGTCATGGTCGGCCGTCTATTGGGGCTAATCTACTAATCACTCCCCACCCCACCCCCATAGGTGGAGTGGAGTCAAAACAACTATTGAATAAGTGTTAGCCTACTAGAACCGACTGTGATGACTTAATTACTACCACACGGTTACAGTCCAAACTTACCTACTGTAATTGCAGTGTATTTATTGGTACACTGGTGAAACTTAGATGATGGTCCTTTATGTGTAAGTTGTATAGATGTAGTTTTCATGGATAAAGTTGCATGAAATAAAAGTAACCTGCTGTGCAAATAACTTACCTCCATTCTCGACTTGAGCGGTGGCACCTAGCACAAGTAGACAAAGAAGTAAACCTGTTGGTTTCCACATGGTGCTTCTACCCGGTGGTCTGTGTTGTGTGAGAGAGCGAGACACAGGCCCAGCACAAACTGCCAACCAACAGGCCCTCTCAGACCTTTTAACACGCCAACCCGGGAGGTCACGTGGACGCGGTAACTAGGTCAGGTCGTGACACAGTTAGGTCGCCACTTGGTGTTGAGACGCGCTCACACCTGGTGGCAGGGTGAGTGACTGATTTCGCCTGAGATGTTCACACCTGTGTGAGTGTTTGATGCTAATTGCTAACAGTGGGCGCGTTTATCCCTCATCTGAAGGTCGAGTTTTCATAGGCGAATTGGGAGCTATGAATGTCACCCTGAAAGGCTAGTATATGGTTACTTTGTAGTCTTTGTGCAGCCCTGTGTTTATGCATACACACTCAGTCTATTAATCTTCATTTAGTCCATAGTGTATGTACATGCGGTGGTTTGGGAGTGTAGCTGGCGGGAACAGATTACCTCTTTATCTCATGATCTTTATATAAAATTCTATATCGATATTAACATATATCAAACACTTTTGCTTGTGGGGATCCCTTCGCCTTCCCAGCAAGATGTTGAAGAGTGGGTTTCATCTGGTAATATAGGTATCGTTTTAATCGTCTTGACATGCCTAAGAGGTAGAGTGTTTATTGAGCGCGGGAAAACGCGCACATATACGTCATCTAGAGGTTAGAATGCTCCCAGGCTACCAGCTTACTGCAGAGAATCTAACACTTTACTATCATGTCCCAACTATAAAGGCCTGGTTAAATGAGCAGGGGTCCAGTATCAAGCCTTACCATACCCCCTGCCCCACTACTGACTTGGTTTCTAGTCTTTTTGAAGACAAAAGGATTCACTATGTCAATATATATGTATATATATATATATATATATATGTATATACAGATAGAGACAGAGACAATGAGACAGAGATGCAGAAAGACACATACAAAGTGAAATAGTCAAACATACATGCCAAACAACAGGGACAGAGACAAAGATATAGTATGACATACATATGGACAGAGACAAAGATATAAACAGAGAGTTATACATACAGAATAGACAGGGATAGTGCCAGGGAGAGAGACATAGAAGTAGACAGCTGTAGACAGAAAACAGACATAAACAAAGAGAAATAGACATATTTACTAACAGACAGGGACAGATGAAGATTTAGGCATAACACACTGGACCTGAAGCCACTCTACAGTCATGCCAGAATATCCCTCACCCTATCCCCTCCCACAACCACTCCATCTACTTTACTGACCAACTACACTCAAGAGCCTGGTTTTTTTTTTGGCTCACTGCTCTCCTACCACTTTACAATGCATGTATATTTCAAATCTGATGGGACACACCTGCCTTTATAGCATTGGAATTTCCACATCTGAAGGCACAGACCATTCACTATGCTCTTCAAAGAAACACAGACCTAGTAAGGAGGTATGAGGTTGATGGAAGGGTAGGCATATGACTCTCTCAACCCAGTCACTCTGTTAGTACCTCTCCCCCACTCTCTCTCACACACACACACACACGCACACTCCTTACCTTCATCCACTGACCAGGTTATTGAACCTGTTATACTCAGACCCATATAGGACTTGATTCAGAGACATTTTCAATACATTAGGATGTAAACACTGATTTTAATACCATAAATCAGTTTCATAAAGTAATCCTGTTCATGACACTTGACTATCAAATTAATTCTCTAGGGTTATTGAAACATTCTTGATACTTAATTTTCAATCAAATACAGATGGCTCAAACACATGATTTCTTATGATATTCTCTTACTTTTATTTCATCAAGTAATTTAGATATACCACGCTCTTTCATTGTAAATGGAAATAACATTAGCTCCTAGTTTCTATATGTCATTGTGATACATGTTTTGTTAAATCGCTGTGAAAACAGGAAATTAACAGGTTTTAATGTTTTTTACCAAAACAATTCCGATGTTCATTCTGTGACAGGAAATCTTATCCATAACATAGGTATACCATGAATATCCCAACAGATAGGCCCAAGTCTCAGCTTTCTAAAAAATGTACTATTTATACAAAATCTGCCGATTAGTTGTATCCTGAGAGCGATTTCCATTTTTTAAGTTAGAAAAACACTAGTTTTTTTTATCAATATTCAGGACTGAGTGGAGAGGGCTCGTCTCGTTTTCGATTGACCTACTTGGCGGCCATTACAAGATGGCGCTAGTGTGCAAGTCCTGAATGTTGATGTCTTGTCTCCTTTCCCAAATCATGGTTTCTGATTGGTCAGTCGCTTATGACGTCATCTCACATTACTCCCCCAAAACCATGGCGTACTATTGGTACTTAATGTGGGTGATCGTTGCGTACATTTTTTAATGTTATTCCTGTGGATCAACTTGTTCCAGGGTTGAGATACAATACACTTTTGAATATTGTATACGATGCATTTTGGAGGGCAACTCCCTGCGTGTGTTGTCACATGTATACATGTATTTTATTGTACTTGATGGTTATCACCTCATCATGTACAGCGATTGAACTCTCTTTAATATATTTTTAATTTCTCTTTATCAGTTGTATTCACTTTTGGCAGTGTTTCTAAAGTACACGTTTGGTAAACCAAAGTAAAAAATACTTATCCTCCACGTTTGGGTGTTAATGTCAGAATATCACAATACAAGTACATGTACATGTACAAGAGTACATGTATGCTTCGGAAGTTACGCCTTCCACCTTCCCCAAATACACAAGCCCTCCAAAAATTAAAAAGAATCATAAACTCAGGTGCTTTCAAGTGTGATACGTATTTATAAAGAAGATATCCTACTTCTGACTCAGTGACAAAAAAGGAGAATTTGCAATATCTTCTATACTTAATGAAGAAGACAGATTGTAGAAAGAGGTTTCCATACATAGATATGTATTTATAACATATATTATAACAAAGTATACAGTTACATAACAATTCTCATCAACATATAATCACATTCACTTCTGTAGAGTTCATATAATACAAGTCCTCTTAGTTATAGCAGTACTCAAAGTCTATCAATTTCAGTTATTGTCCAATGTTTCTTGACTTGTGAATATAGATGATCCAAAACAGTGGAATGCGGTGGTAGCAGTCATCAATCTCTGATCCTCTAGTGCTGGGGTGATAGTAGTTTAAAGTTTAATAACTTCTGTACCGATTCTGACTGACCCGATGGATCTGTCAGGCAAAGGTGTGATCAGGAACAATCAGTGTGTCGCTGTCTTCTAGGATTGATCACGTTTCCTTTTGAAAGAAATTAGGTGATATTGGTAGGTGAGTATGAACACTTGTTATTAAAGAATATATGAAGCTGTTTAAGAAGATTTTTAAAGGAACAGGTCGACCTAATATTCCAAGTTAAATCTAATTTTAAGATATAAGCTAGAATTTTAAATTTATTCAAAGGAAAAATTATTTGTCCACTCGTGGAAAGGAATTATAAAATCATTATTCAAAGGAAAATAGTGATCAATTCCTGGCTGAAAATTGTTAAGCCTTCCTTTTTTGGATAACTCTAAACAGGCTGTACTTGGTTTGTTACCTACTGTATCTTCTAGGCCAGATTTGCTTTCAAACTCCTTGCATAGGTGGGATTCTAGTCCCCCCCCCCCCCCCTCCCCACACACACACAACCATATTAACAATCGGCATTGAATCTGTTTAGAGCGTGGGTCGCATTTGTTCGAAGCAACATGTATTCGCCAACTTGATAGTATACACCATGCCTTGTTGATAGCCAAACTGAAACATATTATTAAGATGCCGCACAATATTATTCTGTGGATAGAAAGTTACCTGTCTGCCAGGAAGCAAAAAGTTTTTATAAATCAAATATTTTCTGCCTTAGCAGAAATAAAATTCGGAGTGTCACAGGGGTCTGTCCTGGGACCCCTCCTATTCACATTATTTATTAATGATTTGGGAGAAAGTATCACCTCATGTAAGTACCTGCTGTATGCGGATGCTTTGGTTTTGTATGTTCCCGATTCTGATCCTTCGAACGCTATCCTAACAATGCAACACGATATCAATAGCATAACCCAATGGTGTGACAGGAATTCCCTTACCATTAATACCTCTAAGACCAAGGTAATGTGGTTTGCCAGTCAGAATAGATTGTCGTTTTCCCCTGAACCATGTATACACATGAAAAATGAACAGATACACTCCTGCAGCCACTGTAGGTATCTTGGGGTTGAAGTTGATCTAGATGTAATAGAAAAACTGAATAACATGGGTATGAGAACCGCTCTACTACTCCCATGTAGGGGAACCTCCATTGCTAGCCTGTATGAAAGGATAGGAATTGATCCGCTGTGGAACGGAGACGCAAAAAGCTTGCCATAATGATGTTTAAAAATTAGAACAAATGTAAACTAGATTGATTAAAAAAAGTGTAACACAAGATCCGCAGAGAAGGTGAACTTCAAAATATTTCTGACAAGAAGCAATCTTGTTTATGCCAGCCCCTACCTGAGGGCAGCCCAGATATGGAATTCCTTGTCAGAGGAGTGCCAGGACTCTAGGGATTTAGAAATATTTAAGAAGACCCTGCAGTAGATAACAATTTGTATCAAGATATAGCAAAGAAGAATATGATGTGGAGAAGCCATAAATGCATTCATTCCCTTTACCTACCATCTACATAACCCTTATCCCTTAAAAACATATTTCGTCTATGTATTGGTCAATGGCCTTATGTGGATGTGACGACCATGAATTGCTATAAAGATATCTGTAACTTGTATCAGAAAAACTCACCAATATGAGAGATGCAATAAAATATTTTTTTTTAAACCAAAAAGACTTCATTTTTGCTTCAGAGCTAGCGTCTGCCTCGAACAATGCCTACGAAAATAGCTACAATTTCTCTAACAGTATATTCGCAATAGCAGACCTGTATTCTCACCCGACAATACATGAATTGCGTTATCAACCATCGTCATACACACAATAGGTGCTTATAACAAAGCCACAGCTTCCTGACTAGTCATCTTTGCTATCGCCAAAGGCAACAATCTGCTTTCTGACCCGGAATTCCCCTATTGTAATTGTTGATACAGCTCCAACTATATCCGTGTATATGTCCACACGCCCCTTATCCGCCATCAGTAGTTTTTCTCGTCCATGCTTTGGAAAAAGAACAAATAAGTGTATATAATTATTGTATCTCTTTACTTCTCTCCTTAAATTTCGCGTGGGAATAATCAGTAAGCTGATGAATTTGTTTTGATGTTGCAGCCAGGGTAATTTAACGATGGCTTTGTATCTAGAAAAGACAAATGAGGAAATCAAGCTGGCACATTAACCCCTTGTAATTCTGTCACGTTTTTGAATTTCACTTGCTGTATTTGGTAAATCTGCACTTGTGCAGCACTACAGCAACTATGAAATTTGGAATGACAATACTACAACTGGTCAGAAAAATTTCAAAGTACAAGAAAATGTCTACATATGTAATATATCTAGAGGCTTTTGACTGGCTGCCTGTGTCACATTAAAGTGGCTGATCCACCAAGCCTCAGCTAGAGCCAATCAATGGCCATGTGTTCGACATATGGTAGTCTGCCCAAAATGTGTGTCACCAGCAATTATCTGTTATAGGTGGATCAGCAAATAAAGCAGCCACGACAGTTGCCACTGTTATGTCTCCAAAACCCCATTGCAGAAGGTGTTGGTTGGTCTGTTGGTCGCCGGTGACCGCCTATCGGCTCTAATTACTATTGTTTTCCTGATCCATCAAGCATTCTGGCTGGCTTAATTGTTGGATTCTATGTCACGTTGGCTGTAATTACTGTTAGCTAGAGAAATTCATTTGATTTCAGCCAACAGGTTGACTGGCTGACCGGCCGACATATTCTCCTAGCCCCAGAGCATTGACTGCTCGCCCGCATATGCCGTGACACAGACTGTCAACATGGAATGAGACCAAAAATTCTGACAGTTTCGGCACTCTGGGAGCAATCCTTGCCCCAGACTGTACACATTGATAACATCAAGGCTTATCTTTATTATTTTTCCTTCATTGTTCTGTTTACCGCAATATTTCACTGTTATTTGACTAGCTGTCATCATTCCCATACAAATCCCAAGATGGCGGCACACTGCTCCGCTCAATACGCAGCTTTCCCAGATCCAGAGAGGCGTAGTGTATGGAGAACTGCTCGGTGAACCGCCTATGGGAAAAACGGAGGACTCAGCTTGCGCGTTATGCCCCAGTCACACTGGCGTAAAAAACGGCTTTTCCGTGTACGCACGTCTACGTTCTTCTACGCATTTTGGAATCTCAAAATACGCCGGAAAACGCCGCAATACGCGGAGATGCGTAATGGAAAGTCGGAATGCGCCGAAAAACGCCACAATGCGTACAGAAGAGTAGATAAGCGTTGATGAACGTTGATGAACGTTGAGAAGCGTACTAAAACGTTAAAGAAAAGCAAACAAATACGTTCCAAATCCCTAGCTAATACGTGGTCCCCAACAATTCAAATACGTAGAAGAAATGCCAAATTTTACGCAAGTGTGACTGGGGCATAATTAGTGCAGCCAACGTCCACAAGACAGCAGCAGCAAACTGGCAGTGTCTTCATTGCCTCGCCGAAAGGCGAGCATCGTGTCTCCATCGTGTAGAGCCGGCCGGCCGGAAATAAGGGACATAGGTGGATCAGCTAGGACATTCTGCTGAGTTTCGGCCTGCCAGCCAAGAAACATCAGCGAGGATGGTCAGCTCGATAGTAAAATCCTGTTGCCAGAGCGTCTGCTGAGCGTCTGTTGGGTCTCTTTTGGTGGATCACCCACTTTACTGTGGAATTCATGATCTGCATTTTGCACTTATTTTCGCTCGTGAAATGGTTGTCAGTTTACATTGATATCACTAAAATGTAGCATTTTAAAAGCAAAATTGGTTCCAGTCCTACTTACTTAAATTAGAAAATATAATCATTAAGATCAAATATTCAAATAATTTCAACCTACGAGGACAAGAAATGCATGGGACTCCAGCATGTGAGGCTGTATGCTGGAACCCCAGGTAGGAGGCACGGCGGAGATCCCACAGGGAGAGACAGATTCTGACCAGCTCGTGCATGCACACTGTAGTCACCAGAACCAAAACAAACAAGATGATTGTGGACATAGGACGAATGTGAAGACCGGCGAGATGCCATTTTATTATTACTAGAGGACACAAACCTTGTAATAATTTGATGTTTCCAAACATTTTTGTTGTTATCAGATATACATTACATATAATGACATACTGGGCCCTGTTTGTCACTCGTGACAATCCCAGGTTGAGACCGTTTGAGGGGCAAACTGTTTTTCAGTTGTGACAATTTTGAGGGATCTCAGCTTGAGGCTGAGATGCAACCGTTTTGGGTGATTTGGGTTTTTGTCAGTTGTGACAATTCCAGGGGATTTCAAGGGATCTCAAGTGAAATCTCAAAAATGGTTTCAACCTGAGACCAGTTCATAATTGTCATAATATTTTTTCAGATGCTAAAACTTATTCAAATTAGAAAACTAGAGTGAAAGGTAGTAATGATCTGACATACCTATATCCAAAATTTCAAAGATTTCCTGGGGTTATTAAGACTGTGACAAACATTTGCCTGGAAATCTGAAAAATGCAGGCATTGCACCACTCCGGCAGCTTGTGAATAAACTACTGCAATACTCGATTTCATTTGTCACTTCATATTTATAGAAACAATACCCATCCACAAAGTAACACATGGGAGGGAGGGAGGGAGGGAGGGAGGGAGGGAGGGAGGGAGGGAGGGAGGGAGGGAGGGAGGGAGGGAGGGAGGGAGGGAGGGAGGGAGGGAGGGAGGGAGGGAGGGAGGGAGGGAGGGAGGGAGGGAGGGAGGGAGGGAGGGAGGGAGGGAGGGAGGGAGGGAGGGAGGGAGGGAGGGAGGGAGGGAGGGAGGGAGGGAGGGAGGGAGGGAGGGAGGGAGGGAGGGAGGGAGGGAGGGAGGGAGGGAGGGAGGGAGGGAGGGAGGGAGGGAGGGAGGGAAGGAGGGAGGGAGGGAGGGAGGGAGGGATTCCCTTCACACCAACTTTTTCTGAACTAGTCTGACAGGTTCAGGTTATAATTTAGTGACTGCAGATGTATCTACTCCTCAGACAGAAGTGGGTAATGGACTATAGAAAAACACTCAGAGTTGTGAGGGTTGACTGATGCACCATGAGTTTGATTGCGTGCAGTATTTTCATGAGGTATACAGCCAAGTGAAAGCCTCTAACAATCAATCAATTTCTGAATTTTAATTTACCAGGGCTGGCATGAATAGCCCTATTTCAGTCTCTACGATGAACTACTAGCTGTATGTTAGTACATGATCTAATCTGAAATAGTAGCCAACTCGCTCTGGAAGACACCTTAAGTGTTAAGGATGACAAACTCCGCCATAAAGAAGGGGCGTCACTGTGAGTGTGGGGGAAGGGGGGCGAGGGGGAGGTTCATTGAACAAAGTCTGTTAGACCGAGCTTACATCCGACTTTATGATTTCGCAGAATACCTTCATCCTTCCAGGACCCCGCATAGAATATTATTTCTGTAGCAAATTACAAAATGTGTACAGCGCAGAGTCACAAGATGATACATATCTTATTTATAGGTTCTTAAATGTGTATGGTTTATGGTTGTTATGGTTGTTATGGGCTCCGTTAGGTTTCATGAAGTTGTATGTACCCCTACCCAATATTTTCTGCATTAATGTCTTGTCATTAACATTTCTTTGACGAGTACCAGGGATAACGCTATTTAATGGTGATTGTTCTGTGTCCATTTTTCTCTGAATAAAAAAATATACATATTGCCGCGTGTCGAACTGTAAGGTGATGTAATTTACCAGTTTTTAGTCCACTTACAAACATTTTTAATACGCATGACTTTCTCTGTGAAAACAATTCCACAGCTTGAGCTTCAGTCGAATTACTGTGCCAGACTCTAGCCACTCCTGGCTAAACTATTCAAAGAATGTCAGAACATATTACCTTGCGCCAAGGTTCCTCACCCAAACCCACACCAAAAAAGATAATAGTAAAGAATGGAAAAGATGTGCCGGGGCTCGCAGACAGGAGAGCCTTTCTTCCTCCACACACGAGCATGGGCCTCTGCCATAGAGGCACTGGGCTCACCCACCCTGGACAGCAGTCAGCCTTCCGCACTTGGGAAGGGGCCTCTCTTAAGACAGCAACCCGAGGCACTGGGGCTCACCCAGATAGCCAGCGATCAAGCCTCCACACAGAGGTCCTCTAGCAGGGAGGCACTTAGGCTCATCCCCCACCTAGGACAGCAGTCAAGCCTCCAAACTTGAAGTGGACCTCTAGTAAGGAAGAACAAGAGATTATTGACGGGAATTACTCTACTCATAACACAAGTCTACCCGACACTCATTTTTTATTTTGATATGATTCATTGGTCTATTTGACGACGAATCTGGGTCCTGTTTTTCAGACAGCGACGTCTGTATTAGTTGTGATCTCAAAAGAGTGACAGTTTGGGAGACAAAAACAGTGATCATGACTAAATAGCCGGTTGCTGTTGGGCTGTTATGATCACTGTTGGTCCAAGGCCCATTCAAACACAAAAAACTTGTCTCCTGTGTATATTACTTGACAGAAAATTATGAAATTTGGGAATTAGATATGACAGACATGGATAATTCACTGCAGTAAATATTGTTTCATTTGATAAAGTGGATGTGTATGAAATGAAATATTCCAAATAGAAGTATGAAACTATCACACCAACTTAGGGTTGAGTACTGCAGTAGGGTATAAACAAGGCAGTTAAGCAGTGCAGTATCAGCAGTTGTCACTGGCTTTGGTGAAGCAATTCTTATGAATGGATTAATCATTGGGAAAATTATGTAACTTGGGACAAAGGTATGGCATCCATATAGAATCCTCCTCTGCAAATATCTTTTAATTTTGATAAGTTTTAGAATGAATATCATACATGCATGACATGTCTGACCCTGTCACTGTTTTGGAGACCATTTGGACAAAATGGTCACAACTCTGGAACAGAAAACAGTGACCAAGACCTTGTACCCCTCAAAATGGTCACTATTATTATGACCATTTGACTCTGGAACCCAATGCCCTCGAAATGGTCACTAATTTGTCACTATCACATATGGTCACAACTGAAAAACAGGCCCCTGAATTTATAACCATATGAAAAGATTTCTTATAACGCATTCTGGGCCCTGTTTTTCAGTCGAGACGATCTCAAGCTGAGATCCGCTGAGAATTTTTCAGTCGAGACAATCTCAAGTTGAGACCGTTTGGAAGCCAAACTGTTTTTCAGTTGAGACGATCTCTGGGGATCTCAGGCTGAGACTGAGATGCGATCGTTTTGGGTGATTTCAGTGTTTTTCAGTTGTGATGATCTCAAGAGATCTCAAGTGAAATGTTCTCCCAAACGGTCTCAACCTGAGACCAGTTGATACTTGTCATAACTTATTTTTTCAGATGCTAAAACTTATTCAAATTTGTAGATATTTTGATTGGAGGGTACTAACAATCTGACATACCTATATCCCAAATTTCATTGTATTCCTGTGGTTATTAAGACTGTGATAGACGTTTGTCTGGAAATCTGAAAAATGCAGGCACTGCACCTCTCAGGCAGCTTGTGTATACCTACTGTAATGCTCAATTTATTTTAGCAGGGTAGGGTCAAGGTGACTTCATATATACATTTATAACAACAATACCCATTCACAAAGTAAAACATTTCTTACTCTTGAAATATTTAATAGAAAATTATGAAATCTTAGGATTCGATTGAATAGACATGGACAATTATTCGCTGTAAATATGGTATAATTTGAATAAATTTAACTGTCTCAAATCAATAATTTTCCATCACAGAATCTTGTACTTGGCAGGAAATGATCGCTAGGGTTCTCAGCTAAATGATCACAACCTGAGATCCTCCTGAGATCCGCTATGGCGCACTGAGACCATGATTGAAAAACACCTGCAGCCATTGATCTCTCAAACGGTCTCAGGATTGCTCACAGATCTCAGCTAGCGATCATCTCGACTGAAAAACAGGGCCCTGGACATCCCGCTGGACGACGACGGCCAAAGACTTGTGTGAAAGGACACTTCCCTCTTCCCTGAAGTGGAGAACCACAGGATGAACAGCTCCTTTGCGAAGTAAACAGACTGCAGTTCGTCAGGGTCAGTTCACGCCTGAAGGTCTCGCGTGGCGAGCTTCTTCGTTGTCTTCCCTTCATCGCCATACATGACATCTACTCGCTTCCAGATGTCCACGGAAATGAGAGCTGGCAACTGGTCCAGCTTGGCATCCACAGCCACCCACAGAACCTGGAGAAAGTGGTAAGGAAGAAGAGGAAGGCCGAGTCCGCGGAGGGGTTTCATCCTCAAAGCAAAGTTCTGATGCTTAACGCTAAGACAAATACTAGTGTTGTGGCAGTGCACCGGAAGCATGTAATGGTGCTTAAGACAAACACTCCAGAAGAAAGTAAAGGAAACTCGGAGATGAGAGAATTCTTCCCAGAACTTCACATGAAGAACATGGAGGAACTCCGTAAGCTGAACTTTCTGGAACTTAACCTTCCGCAAAGTGACAAAGTGACAATATCCTTCATTGTATTTTTTGCCTTCGTTCATTGTACCCCTGTCCACTTTCCTATGCCGTTTTAATCTTTCTGTATCTATATGTATATTCATCAAACACTACAAGTTTTGTGAGTAATGAAGGCAGACTTGGCATATACCATACAGAAACGTGTATAGCGCTTCAAATAATAAATTATAGACTAGAAACATCTCGTAACAGCAGGAAACCCCCACGTGGTCCGGCCGTGCTCCTCCAGTCTTTTGATACCCTTTTAATCATGATTGATGACTACAAAATGACTTTGCATAACATCTGATATCATGAAGTTGGAAAGAAGCGTGTAATGTTGTACCATTGTCGGGTCTTAATGTTGTTAATAAGTCATGGGGAGGCAATGATCCTCCAATCGCTTATGAACCCAGCTATTGTTTAAGTCATTCCAGTCATATCGTTTCAAGTCTCTTCATTGGTAGAACTGCTTGCTCTGTATAGTTATATGTGCATAGTAACCTCACACATCCTAATAACTAGAGGTACACATAATTAACGAGCATCTGCTTATCAAACTTTACTCTTCATGATAACTATAGTCACACATAGTTACACGTCAGATTGTTTCAAAGCTTGAAGTACAAACCATTCTACAAGTCACATCCTTAGTAAATCATCGTTCCGTTCTACACAATCACCTGATTATCCTTGTGTCTATAATTCATCATCACTCAATAGTCTTATGTCTCTTATCAATTTGCAGGAACTAATCATTCTATCGCTCCATCTCTTGTTCCTGATTATTCACACAAATCTGGTGTAACTTTTTCACAGCCTCAAGTGTTTTTCAAGTGTAATCCTTATTGCACACACACTCCAGATGAAGTCTCCAGTTTACAGTGCTATAAGTCCTGGAAATTACTCACTCCATGTGCTCCTCCAATAAGAGCAAGTCCTGTGAATGTCAGTGTTCTAGGGACCCACGGAGCAAACTTGTAATCATGCAGTCACCAATCAGTAGGCCAACTCCAATCCAACTTAAACTGAAGCCTCCGGTGCCTGCGGAGCGTTCCTATCCCTGCGAAGCAGATCTTAATGCTCACCTTATTATCATCCAGGTGGTTCTTTTCTATTCTGCCACTTCACTGGAGATTGGGGGGCGATTCTTTGGTCCCCGACCAGCCGGCCCTCCGTCGCCGATAGTGGAGCAGCAGTGGAGCTGTAGTGGAGCTAGGGCACGGTCGTCGGCACCTGAACTCCACATAATCGGCACCCGATCTCCACTGATTTTTGCATGGTTCTTGATACATTCTCTCACTGGTCGCCCTACCATCGGCGATTCAGAGCCGATTTTTCTGATCTTGACCAGGGAAGAATGGCTTGAGATGACATTAAAAGAACAGATATGGGAGTATGGCGTTTTTATTAGGGTAGGATGAAGTGCATGATTCTGCCTTTAGTGAAACAACGAGTTTTGGTACACAGTTAGGGGAGCCCCAAAGGAAAATCTTTAGATTCATGGGTATTGCAGATAAGTCCATTTTGAAAATTGGCCATTCCAGAGCACTATAACACTTTTCAGAATGGTCATTACCAAGAACAAACCTTTATGAAACACCTCAAATGTGTGTAAGATAAACATGATGATACCAAATGATAGATTTATCACTACTTTTAACATGTGGGGAGAGGCCATCTTGGATTTTCAGCCAAAATTCCCCTAAATCTGGAAATTCTTCATATAGGACTCTAATTGCAACCACACAAATGACAGAAGACGTGTAAAGTATTATTTCCTCTGTTTTGGAGGGTTAAACCTCCTTAATAAATATTGTTAGCTCCTTCTAATTAGGAGAAATTAACAAAAAAATAATTAAAAATGAGCATTATTAGTCATAATGGCAATAGATCTGCTCCTATTTCACTCAGGCATGCAATATCTAAGCCAAGTTCCAGATGTGCTAGCCTGTGGACAATGAGATCCTGGGAGCTGTTTCACTAGTAGGGGGGTCAAAGCGAGAGGTAGGACTGCAACAGTGGCCTCAACAGTGGCACCAACAGTGTCAACCCCAAATTCGCGTTTCATCAGTGGTCTCGCTGTTGAGGTGAGACCAACTCTCACTGTTGGTACAGGTCTCGCTATGCACACGCGTTTGACGTTTGAATTTATTCGTCGACGGGCCGCGATGACGTGAAATTTCACCCCTTCCCATGGGAATTAAGCAATGAATAATAAGATAACCTAAAATCGTACCAAATATGAAGAAAATCGGCCACGCCGTTGCGAAGTTATAGGTGTTTGAAATTCTCACCCCCTCCAGGCGTTTGCGTTGGTCGCTGTTCCTTTTCACTCCCTCCGTAGTGCGGCGGCGTTTCGGCCGTTCTTTTTGTCTCCCCCCCCCCCGGAGGCCGGCGGGAAGTGCTCGACACTGGCCACCAGAGCATGACAATATTCAAACGCCGATATCTTCGTGACGCTGAGGCTGATTCTCTTCATATTTGGTACGATTATAGGTTATATGTATACCTTACCCGTGTAAAAATTTCATCGCTTAATTCCCACGGGAAGTGGGTGAGAATATTCTATATATGTAACCAACGAGAGGGTCGACCATCTCGCTTACAGTGGCGCCACAGTGGCAGTAACAGCGAGAGCCACTTGACTGATGAAACGGGTTCTGCCACTGTTGGTGCCGCTCGTGTCCCAAGTGCCGTTCACGCTTGACTGCACCTTCTAATGAAACGCAAACTATCACTGTGGTCTCACTATGACAGCTTACCCTCCTAGTGAAACAGCCCCCAGGGTTCAAGGCTGTCATGCCACTGTGTTTTCCACTAGTCTGTCATCTTCATTTCATAGAGCTGATCTTATGTGAGCTATAAAGGGGACTGACAGGTCAAGAGGGTTAATTAATTACTATTATTTCTAGACACTTGCTAGTGTCAACAGGGCAACAGGGCTGTTTGGACCTCATAGTTCCAGCTAAGCATGACAGACCATTTTAACCTAATCATGCAATGTGATGCCTCGAGGCATCCAGCAGGGTTGGCCAGGTGATGCTTCAAGGTATTGATTGGAGATGGCTGGGTGATGCCTTTTTATTTGTTTGGGTAGTCTAATTTCCAATTTGTTCAGTTAGACTTGGTGATGCCTTGAAGCATCATTTACAAATTAATTGTTTTATGAAATGAAATTGGAAACATTTGCCCAAAATACAAGAAACCTTCACCGAATGTAGGTACGGTATAGCATCATAATGAATATCTTTCAGTGAAATAATCACAATTTGAAGGATCATGTGCCATCTTATATGATGAAATCAGCCCGTTGTACCTATGCCCCAGCAGTATTCACTGACATAAGAACACAGCCCTGTGCCTGTTTCACTGCTGTGGTTAGGGTTGATATTATAAATTCTATTTGTTTGTTCAATGTATAATGAGTTTTTATCATAGTTTGGGATTTCCTGTTCCTGGAAAATTAAATTTGCTTATGATTCAAATTGATTTGGCATTAAACACTACCAAATGCATGGAAGTCTTAAATAGAGGTAGACTGGCCTCAGTCCCTGTATCCTACCCCTCCACCCCTTCTGAGTGACACAGGGACTGGTCTCATCCGTAATCGGCCATGTAGACTGGCGCAATTTTGCGCCACACTCCCCAAGCAGAGGTCTGGCTACTGGTCAGGATATCTGCTGGGAGATTGATACCCTCTAACTTTGATCTCAATCGAGACATAGTCAGGAGTGGGCGAAATATATTGCTATGACAACACAGGCAGCCAGGGAAATGGAGGAGAGGAGGGGGAGGGCTAGAGGGAGGCAAAGGGTTACAGGGAGTGGCTTGGGGTCATAAACAGGAGATTCTGGTCAGAGTGGACAAGTCTTTGATTCATGGGCCAGTCAGAGAAGCGTCAGACGTTTGCTATGACGAAATTCAAACGCCGATATCTTCGGAACGGTGTGGCCCATCTTCTTCATATTTGGCACGATTATAGGTTATATGTCCCCCTTACTCGTGTTAACATTTCATTATTAAATTCCTATGGGAAGCACAGGAAATCCTCTATATACACACAGTGAACTTTGATAGAGCCTGAGACAGTTCTATACTTGAGACACTTTTAGCGGCGATCGAGCGCGCCGCACTGAGACCGTGTCTATAGCACAGCCGCCATTTTGTGTCTTCCAAACAGTCTTCCAATCGCAGAGATGTCTTAAGGAATCGTTGGCCGATTATGTCGTGACTGAAAAACAGGGCCCTGGATCTCACGAATGACAGGTCAGCACCCTTAAAATATGGCTTCAATGTTCTATGCCTGGGTAAAATAGTCCCGAGCAGATCAATTGCTTTTATGACTAACAATGCTTATTTTCAATGAATTTTCTATTATTTCTTCTAGTTAGGAACAGCTTACAATATTTATTAAGGAGGTTTAACTTTCCAAACCACAGGAAATAACATTTTATTAGTCTTCTGTCATTTGTGTGGTTGGGATTGGAGTCCTAAGTGAAGATTTTCCAGATTTATGGAAATTTCAGCCAAGAATCCAAGATGGCTACTCCCAACATGTGGGTATATGATAAAAAGATTGATAAATCATGTTCCTCTTGTGCACATTTGAGATGATTCATATCGGTTTGTTCTTGGTAAAAAAACATTCTGAAAAGAGTGCTCTGGAATGGCCAATTTTCAAAATGGCCACCACTCTGCTTCCAGGACTTATCTGCAATGCCCATGCATCTAAAGATTTTCCTTTGGGGCTCCCCTAACCATGTACCAAAACTCATGCTTGTTTTATTAACGCTATCGCGCCTGGTACCCACGGCAGGGCTTTAGTCGTGGAGCCAGGTACTAGTGCCAATGAATGCCGCTAGAGGCCGGGTACATAGGCCCATTGTGAAAATTTTATTTTGGGATCACATGATATGACACATAATACTTATTATTATTTTTCATTTCACCTAGAAATATCAAATATGATGTTATATCTACATTCTCCGAAAGTTTCTTGTTTATTGAGCCATTATTTTCAATTTATTAAAGAAAATGTATATTTTGTCAATGACATCATCCGGCTAGCCCTGATTTATGCCTCAAGGCATCACCCGGCTAGAATTGGTTGAATGCACAATAATACTTAAATTTGAGCTATATCTGCCCCAATATAGTCCAGGAAGTCATATTAGGGATCCTGATTCAAATAGTGTTTCCTTAAAAGATTTTATAGATCGACTTGTGCTGCATATTTAATTAGGTCAAGTAAGCATTTGTTTGTAAATGATAACTAAATTACACAACACTACCATGATTTCGATCTGAGTGGCCGTATTCTCCGTGTAGTTGATGCATAGTATTATGTAGCATCAACTACAAGGAGAATACGGACACACAGATCGAAATCATGGTAATGTTGTAATTATTACTCACCTTTGACTAATCATTAGGGTAGTGTGTGATTATGTGAAATATGGGAACTAAGGCAGGATGATGGTGGATTAATATAGCAGCATTTATTCCTATGTCTTCATGGTACCAAGGCTATGGACAGAGAGAGAGAAGTATATCACAATGCCCTGTTCAGACTAGAAATACCACATAGCGGTCATGCATGAGTAGTTGTTAGAGTTGCTCACAGATGGCAGCAGGTTACAGTAGGTGTGTCATGTTAACAGTAACACATATATGGACTAAACATTAGACATTAGACACTATGGTATACAAGGATATTACAACTAGGAAAACAACCTTGTAAATAATCAGAGATGTGACTCAAAGCCGTGCATTTTTTTATATGAACAATTCTAACTAAATACTTGTAGCAGCTACTACCAGCAAAAAGAGAAGAGTTATTCGTGTGTAGTATACGATGGGAGAGTGACAGGTTGTGGTGATCGGGACGGTAGCGGTTAATATCGAGAAATATAAGGTTTAGAGTGAAACAAAGTGTGTAAAAAGGAGTCTAGGAAAATTATTAGTATATATAGCATTGAGTTGTAATATAAGAGCAACTGTAAGTGGAAACTTACCTGTGTTTTTCGAGAGAAAAGAACTACTTGGAGCACAACAAAGGACCGGACGACTACACCACGCCTGCGCAAACATGGAGCCTATAGAGGAAGACAAAACAACAACAATGAATGTGAAACCGGTAGAAGATGATAACATGGAAATAAGTGTACAAGATAAATCGATAGACAGTGATGATGACTTTGATGAAATCGACAAAATACCAATTTCACAACTGCCCGCAGTACTGAGACAGGAAACTGATAAAATACATGTGAAAATTGACAAGGCTAAAACCGATGAAGCCAAGAGTCGCAATGCTGAAATGGAAAAAGAAAGAAAAAGCAAAGGAGGGAAAAGAAATCGCACAGTAAGTAAAGAAAAAACGTTAAGTGACAAAAAAACCAGTCAATCGCCCAGTGACCAGCCCCCGAAAAAGATACTAAATCAGAGAAAAGAGAGCGTAGACGATGACATACTACTGCCACAGTCGATATTAGGGGACTTTATGGAAATGGTTAGTAAGAACATGGAAATGTTTGTACAAGAAATGAGACATGAATTATCACAGACGCTAGATGAAGTAAAAAGTACAAACAGTGAGGTAAAAATAATATCAAACAACCTAAACGCAGTAAAAATGGATCTAAAGGTCTTGTCAGTACAAACATCGCAGGAAATGAGCCTAGTCCAAACCCAGATCGAACTAAATGGTGCTGAAACTAATGAAAAACTCAAAAGAGTTGAAGAAAGGGTGGCAGAAATGGAACTTAGTGTAAATAACAATTATGAAAAGGTACTTGAGAAACAAGATGCATTAACATCAAGTGTACAACAAATCAAAGAGTCAGTCAGATCGTATGAAAAACAGTCACTGGATAGGGACAGAGAGCTAGATAATGAAATATGTAAATTAACAAAAGGATTAGAAAAATGCACAACAGATTTCTCTTCGGAGATTAAGGAAATAGGAGAAGTAGTTGAAAAACACAGTGAAGAAATTCTAAGAGGTAGGAACTCAATGGGAGAATTTCCTGATAACACAAGATTCCAGTCACCAAAAAGGCTAAACATCTATATAGAGGGTATGAATGAATTACAACGGGAAAGCCCTTACGAGGTGGCTACCTTCGTAATCAAACAACTTATACCTAATTTCGAGCAAAGCGAAATAACGTATGCACAACGAATAAAAAAAAAAGATGAAAATAGCACAATAGCGCAAGCAATCTTAGTATGCCTAACCACGGTATGGCGACATGACCAAATATTAAGATTTAAGAGAAACCTGAGGGAAATTGAAGGCCTCGAAAGAGTCTACGTGAACCCTGACGAAACTAATGAAATCAGACAAGCGAAAGGAGTAGCAAGATCGATAATCAACTACAGTAGAAAACAAGGGCATGCTACACGTCTAAAGGGAACGGATATATGGATAAATGGCACTTGGTACAACACAACAAAACTAGAAAACATACCCAAATGGTACTTACCCTGGGAACAAACCAATAATCCAAAAATCCCTGATGAAAAACTCAGAGAAAGCGGTAAACCTTACCCCGAAGTAAAGCACGTCAGGAGTCAATTGGATAGGCCCCCACAAAGATTACATAAGAGTAACGGAGGACCAGTTTGGGCAGTCCCAACAGCCGATACAATTAGCCCAGATTGCAGAAATGTACAAGCAGACAACCAAAATACGACCAACATAACAACCACACCAGAACATACCGCAACAATGAAACAAACCAAATCAGGTTACCTGTTCAAGGGACATAGAAACTACCTCAGTAACTTTTACCCCGCCCAAACTAAACTAAATGGGGTAACATACCCAACCGCTGAACACTGCTACCAAGCAGAAAAGTGCAGACACAGCTCCCATCCTGATCTAGTATTGGAGATAATAGATACTGAATTCGCTGTTGATGCAAAGAGAATAGGAGCTAAATGCAGAACAACACCTCAATGGGAGGGAGGCAAGATAGATATCATGGCATTCGTGGTAAATCAAAAATTCAAACAAAATAAAATCTTGCTGGAAAAGCTACTTCAAACTCACCCAACTCAGCTTGTAGAGGGAACCAAGGATATGTTCTGGGCTGGAGGCCTAGATATTGAAGACGACGAATACAATGCTGGAGTTTTCCCTGGTAAAAATTACATGGGGCAATTGCTTATGAAATTAAGGGAAGAAATAAGAAGGGAAAGGCAAACTAATGCACTCAAAGAACACCAGGGGAATGAACAGCTGCCCCAAAGTTCTAAAACCAACCACCAGGTAACGCGCTTTTAGCTGACAGATGTAAACAATCCAAATAAGAGCGCCAAAGTGATCTGGACCTTGGCCGTGAGAGGTGAGTCAACCTAAGGGTATTTAAACCCACGAGAATAATTCCTAAATTTAATAACTTGTAAGTGAGTACTCTCAGAAATAATTAGACCAAGATGACTTAAAATATACACCTGTATAATGTTGTTTTGCTTTATTTGAAGAAAACGAGACGAGAAACATATAAAAATGAACCAGTGGCCCAGGTATTTAATAGTAGGCGACTCCCGTCTACGTGGAATGGGCAACAACCTGAATATACTAAGAGGTCAAGATACAATGGTAGCATGTGTACCTGGGGCTACTATTCAAAGAATAACAAATGTTTCACTTAGAGAAATGAAACGAGCAAAGAGCTATGGACATAATTTTACTGCGTTGTATATCTTAGGAGGTACAAACAATATCACTTATAAGGATGGTAAAACGATTGGGCTAAGAGAAAACTCAACAAGTAATATCACAAATGAAGTGACTGAATTGTTCGAAGACCTTAAACTGGCAGTCAAGGTTATTGATAATGAGTGCAAGATTGTAATTGCCTCGCTTTATTCGATGAATCTGAATGTACCAAACAAGCTAAAAAACAAAATCCACCCGCAACAAAATGAACTGGAAAGTATCATTCGGGATATAAATCGAAATATATCACTCTTAAATGCACAAAGTATGGTATTAACCCCCTTCATTTGTAGGGTAGTACACAAGAAAGCTAAAGGACAAAGTGAACGATATCAATATGGCAAATTAGTGGATGGGATACACCCGAACGAAAATACACAATGGGCAATTGCCCGAGTACTTAACTCTTATATAACCAAGAACTGCCGGCTCGGACACCACGCATGAGGTGAAAGGCTGAATGAATTACCATAGTATATGGCATAGTATTTAAATGATTACACAAAAGTACTGGAAAGTACTAAAAGAAAATAAAATAAAACATAGGAATAGAATGCAAGCTACAAATGGTTAAATCTATGAGAGTTAATATAGCTCTTTATTAGTAAACAAAAATTAATACCAACATTTAGTACATACCGCATCGTCCCGATCGCCTACCTCTTGGTACGGACGTGAGTCTATTTTGGTGGACTTCTGACTGTACTTGATGGACTGTCGCTCTTCATTGTCTGCTCTCTTAATGTTAGGGGATATCCTTCACTGCTACTTTTGTAGACTCCCCGTACGTATTGTAATTGTATATTTTTTCCTGTTTTTCTCCTTTTTTCTCCTTTTTTCTTGTTGCGTTGTGGCACCTGAAACAATGCTGGATATGTGTCATCCATATGTCTGGCTCAAGCAGCCCATGAAAATACTGGAGTTGCTTGTGTATCTCACCTCTTCTATGTATATTTGTATGTTTTGTACTGTCCAGTGGCGTATCATTGTATTAGTTATATTTAGTTTATATGTATGTACACTGCATGATATACAACTTGGTGAATGTAAACTTAGAATTAAAAAGGCACCACATTTTCCCAATGAAGACGATGATGAGCAATGGATATATTGAACCGGAGACTCTAAATAAGAAAAAGGGCTTAATTTTCAGCACTGTTAATGTAATTAGCATGTTTGGACGGATACACGAAATAAATGAAATATTTAAAAATACTGATTTCTTGACAATTACAGAAACATGGTTAAGAGAAAAGTATATTAACGGTATGATTCAACTAGACAACAAAACGATTTATAGAAATGATAGAACTCATAAGAAAATTGGAGGAGGTGTTGCACTATACGCAAATAACCGATATGCACCATATATTCAGGTTCACCCACAATTTCAGTTATCTGATCCTAGGATTGAATGTTTAATTTGCACAATTAGAATGCCTAAGATGAAAAAACTTTTGATTGTCTCTGTATACCGCCCCCCTCACAAGGACGTAAAATTTTGTTATAATTATTTGGACAGCATCTTGAAAGAAGAAAATTTTAGTAATCATGAAATTTGGGTAATGGGGGATTTTAATGTGGACAGTAAGTCAAAAAATAGTAAAAAGTATCAAATATTAAGGGGTTTTTTACTTGAAAATAACTTGGAAATAATGAAAACTCGAGAGACATACTTCAGGCAAAAAGGTAAAAGTACAATAGACCACATATATACAAATTCCTGTAAAGTAAGTGAATCTGGAAATGTTAATTATTACCTATCAGACCATGTTATCATTTACTGTATCAAAAAGAAAAATCGTGAAAACCACAAGGACCAGAATATTACCTACCGGCTGAATACTATGTTAAATGGAGAACAGAAAATGGAAATTTGGAAAGATTTCCCTGAAGAAGTGATCTTAGAAGGTAGTAAAGAAAAAATGTTAGACTTCACCCAAGAACTCAAACAAAAAGTTGATTTGGTATGTCCTATAAAAACAAAAAAGGTTAGAACCAATAACGGGTTGATATTGCCAACTTATGTTAGTAAAATGATAGGAAAACGGAAAAATTTATTATCAAAAATGGTGGAGATGACCACGGGAACAGATGGATATCGAGAAACACTCAAGATGATTCGTAACTTAAGAGATCGTATTAAAATAGGAATCAGAAAAAGTAAAGCAAATGAACTACAAAAAAATCTGGAGGAAAATAAAAATAACCCAAAAAAGTTTTGGAAAAAACTTAATGATGCCTGGAAAGGTAAAAACAAGGAAAATTCTAAATACCCAGTAAAAGAACATGAAGATATTAAAATAGTAAGAAACAACATGAATAACTTCTTCGCAAACATAGGTAAGGTTACTGACACAGACCATAACCAAATCGATTATGGAGATGGAGGTAACTCAGCCTCAGAAGGTGGAAACCTTGAGGAAATGGAGGTATACACAGATATAAAGGAAACAAAAAAAATACTGAATACACTAGATAATGGCAAAAGTACAGGTTTAATACTTGTAAAAAGTGAAATGATGAAAAGCATTTTTAGGGGAAATTTATCTTATATAGTCACCCTAATAAACACTATCTTTAAAGAAAACTACTTTCCTGACTGCCTAAAGGAAGCCATAATAACCCCGATACCAAAAGAAAATAAATTAGAATACTTCGGAAACTGGAGGCCTATCTCCGTACTACCTTTTATCTCTAAAATACTGGAAAAAGTAATACATAACCGACTATTAACTTATATACTTCGCGAGAATAAGTTATCTGATAATCAGTTTGGTTTTTTGCCAGGTAAATCGACAATGCAAGCAATCTTTAAACTAAGTAATGACCTGCTGCAACAATTAAATAATCGCAAAACTATAATTGTAACCTACCTAGATATGCAAAAAGCTTTTGACAGTATAGATCATAAGTTGTTACTAATTAAAATTAAAAAACTAGGGATTCATGGAAATTTATTCAATATACTAGAAAGTTATCTACAAAACAGAGCACATAGGACTAAAATAAATGACGAAATTTCGGATGTAGAAAGTATGACAAATGGAGTACCCCAAGGGTCCATTTTGGGCCCCCTACTGTTTAATCTATTTATAAACGATATCGTAGACGTGGCAAATTATAGTAAAACCATCCTATATGCGGATGACATGGTTATTTATACTGAAGGGGACGACCAAAAAGAACTAATAGTAAAAATGGAAAGTGATCTAGCAGAAATAGACAAGTGGATAAAACAAAACAAAATGGCAGTGAATTATAAAAAATCTAAAATAACATGGTTCTCAAATAAGTCAAATTTAAGTCGAAATGAAACAGTAACCATGGGCGGGGAAGTTTTAGAAGCAGTAAGGAAATATAAATACCTGGGGGTTCTATTAGACGACAGATTAAAACTTGATCAGCATTTTAATAAAATTCAAAGTGAGTATCAAATAAAGTTATTTAGACTTAAAAAATTGAGTTACCTACTAACTAGAGATGTTAGACTACAGGTTTTTAAACAAATGCTATTGCCTCAAATTGAGTATGCAGACTCGATCTACTGTCTAATGACAGAGAAAAATAAGAAAAAATTACAAACGCTAATGAATAAAGGGTTACGATGTGTACTGGGAATAAAAAATAATAACGACATGGCTACTGAAGATATGTTAAATGAGTGTAAAGTGAAGAACTTAGAGACAAGGAGGAACTGTCATTTACTGAATATCATAAAATGGTGGACGCTGGATACTCAAAACATTTTCGAGAATACGGAGAGGAATCTTCGAAGCAACACCAAATGTAAGATTAAAACAAAGAAACCAAATCTAGAAATCTATAGAAAATCACCTCTATATTTAGGTAGTAAATTATGGGATAATCTAACTGTAGAAACACAACAGGCAAATAGTGGAAGCAGTTTTAAATCTAAGGTCAAACAGGAACTATATTAAAAATATATGACAATATTATTACTCCAAGACTAATGATTAATAATATATTTCGATATGGAATTCAAATAGTATATGTATGCTAGTACAACCATGTATCTTTCTTTTTTTTTTTTTTTTTTTTTTTTGTGTGGCCTTGTAGTTTATGTGGCCTGTCTAGTCACTGTTATGTATTTGTCTCTGTTGTCGTCTTATTTGTCTTTATACATGACCTTACTGATGTGGAAGATCAAGGCAGTAGCCTTGAATGTCAAACTTTTTGGGTCAATAAACCATTACCAAAAAAAAAAAAAAATTTGATGCTTGTCTGTGTTAGCGAAAGGTGCCTCGTAGCAGAAAGTAACATGAAAAACACCCACCACTGCATCACCAATACTTATAGAGAACATCCTGACCATGCTGTACATGAGCACTACAAAACGAGATGAATACGGAACGAGGCGTTTACGCCAAGTTCCGTATTCCCCGTTAATGTTCATCGAGTTTTTGTAGCATGTACGGGCATGGTAGGGCGTTCTATATTTATACCCGTAAATGTTGAAATTTAGAACTTACTGTAAATACAAGAATTACGTCGAATTCGTAAATCCACCGATAGCGCAACATCCCCCTACAGTCCCCTACGTTCTGGCAGAGGACAGTATCTGGGCTAATCGTAGGCCTTCGATGTTACGCAAGCGGTTGATGTGCAGGGCTTCTAGCATGTATTCTCCTAGGAGAATATGGCTTTCCGTATTCTATTCAGTAACGATCTGTGGGCTTCATAGGCTTATTATGGAGACTCTGTATTAAGTGGGTAATAAAGGAAAAACAATCTCTGAAATTACAAAATAAAAATATTGCACATCATTTCCAAGCAAGCCTTTATTCTCCATTTTCTGCCTACCATGGCAGTGCTTTGACATAAGGCAGATTGTTGCCGGTACTTTTCTATTTTGACAACAACAAAAAACAGACCATTTTGACTTCTAAGTACTGTAGGTACAACAAAATTTAAGGTATCAAAATGATTGTAAAATAAATCTCTACTTGATTAAACATGATTTCGATTTTGCTTCCAGATGGAATTTTATGCAATCTTCACTCATATTCTGGAAGTTAAACATATTACTTAACTTTTAGCATAATTTCTGGGAGAATATGTCATTGAAAATGAAAACAGAAGAATTATCTCAATATTAAAATTCAAAATAATATATACATAGGCCCTACATGACAGCATGGACATACACTGTCCATGATGACAGTAATATCAAGAGACGTCACGAGTTTGAGTCTGAGTTTATTTATGCCACACATTTTGTTGGCTTATTAATTTCACGAGTCAAAGACGAGTGACATTACGGAGCCAACAAAATGAGTGGCATAAATAAACTCAATCTCAAACGAGTGGTGTCTAGGTTTTATCCTACCCCGTTTCCATATTTTTTTCAGTATCAGAAAGTAATGGCATAAACAACACTTTATGTCACTACCCGTGACAATGACATAAACAAATCCCATGTTAAGCCTATGGCGTTTTTTTTTATTAGGGGTAGGATAATCTCTTGTTAAACATGGTACCTTTTTACAGCCTAAGTTATGAGATTTTTTTTGTATATCAGGTAAAAAAATAACTAGTTTTCAGTCCCCAATATGGTATCGCAGCCTATAGGGCACATAGCCTATGATCCATGGGTGCCGCCATGACGCCCCCCGAGTAGGTGTTCTTCACTAAAGGAGGTGAAAAAGTAGCTGTTCTTCACTAATGGAGGTGCAAAAGAAGTGAGTGATAATTGGGAAATGTCACTTTTCTTGCCTTGCTCACATATGTAAATAAATTGTTCTATGTGAAAAATATCATGTCCTGGGTTTTAGCATTATATCTTCCTGCTCTGGAATCGGTGTAGGGAGTCAAAGGAACCTTGGTAAAACATTGAAAGGCAGCTGAATTTAGTAAGAACAAAGAGCCAGAACACAGATTTGTCCCCCGACCACCTAGTGACTGCTTCATGAACTAACAATGGCTCTGCTCCTATAGTAATCGTAAGCGGTGACTGGAGATGTGCAGTCTTCCATCGTGCGTTGACTTTCGCGGCTCTGTGGTGTCTCCTAGGAGAAGATCCTGGCACTAGCTATGCTTGGCTGGGTTCCGCCTCCGCCGAGCCCCCTAGCGGATACCCCGGGAACCAGCGTATAGCTATGCTGATTTCCCGGTTATCCGCTAGGGGTGTGGTCGACTGGTTACGTAATCTAGCGGATGATCCGGGGACTAGCCGACTGAATTCTTTTTTCATAATTTGCAATTAACGATTATATATTTCACTTTAATTTGGTAATAGTGGTTAGCTAAACATAGCATTATTCTATATTAAAATGTTGATATAATAGCTACCTACAGGATCGTTTCTCCCAACCTTCTGCATTGGCTGCGGACTAAAGCAAGCTGAGGGCAGAACTTCCGGTATTGATTGCAACCACAGACAATCCTCGGAGTAAATACTACAGTTGTTATGATTTTTTGAATCGTTTGAAAACTGCTTTGAAATGGGACGTAAAGTCACTTTGGCAACATGTTCCCTAAACCAATGGGCGATGGACTTCGACGGGAACATGCGTCGCATCTTGCAAAGTAAGCTTCTTTATATCGTTTCTCAATCGGAGCTTTTGGTTTTGATGCGGCTGTCACTCGTCCGTCAGCATTGCTCCACTCACGAGCGCACCGTGTATGGGAATCATTTGCGATTTGTTTCCCCCCTAGGGCTCTATACAGCAAGAATTCATGCCAGGTTATACTCCCATGTTTCCCAATCACTATTTCATAATTTCAAAAAGAATAGTGTGGATTAGATTTTCAAGAGCAAGGTTGTTGTGATAACGGGCACCGAATCAGTGAAAGTGGGAGTGCGACTGACCGATTCTTTGTTTTCCAGTAACAGACCGATGATCTTGCTAATCTAGCCAGCCCTGTCTCTTTCAAACAAGAGGTGAGGGGTGAATAGTGGTGTTGCTCTCGTATCCCTCTCAAGAGACCACTCTGTATTCCCAGAAAACCACATGCAAATAAATATAAAAATGCATATCATTTTACAGTTCAAACGTCACTTGTATTGGTTTCGTTTCCGACTTAATGTCTTGAAGTTGAGTAATCAATTATGCTTTCAAATATGCAATGGTTAACGAAGTTGTTAATTATGATGGTATGGAAAATGATGAAATCAAAGTCCTGTATGACCGACATCAACTGATATCTCAAACTAGATCATGTCTAAATTTGTCACCTGGGCTATCTCTTAACTTTAAAAGCGTTATGATAAGCCTACATTCAGTGGACATGCTTTTGGTGTAGTCTCAGCAAAACGGGCAAAAGTGTTTTGGGGTTTCTTTCAGTTCTTGTTTGAACGGAGGTTGGATTAAAAAAAAAAGACTTGTCGAAGCGAGCTTCATTTAAATAATTTTTAGATAGAGTTAGCATTGAGTGGTGTTTGACTGTGATATTTTGACCAGAGTCTCATTAATAAGCACTGAAAACCAGTCCTCATATGCTGGCCTGGAATGAAGCCGAGTAGGTGCGTCACATGTTCCTAGACGTTAGATCCCTCCCAATGCACAGCTGCTCATTTTAAAGCCACATTTATACTTAACATATCAGCTCTTGATTGATTTAATTGGAGAAGTTCATCCAAGCAAGAGCAGATATTTTCGGATAAAAACTAAATTCATCGATTCTGGTGTACAAATATTCTTACCTTGATATCGATAATCCTGTTTGCTCAAGATCAGTTATATTTATTGACATCATCTTAGATTAGATGCATGAAAGGTGTACGCATGTATATAAGTTTATATATACAACATATTATATGCCACACTTCATCGGTCGACCAATATGCGGAAAACTCATTGCTGCTATTACAGGCTTTTGGTATAAGCTATTTTTTGTGGGGATTTATTAATGTCAATTTAACTCAAATGGTTTGACAAATTTAAAAGTGTGACAACACTAGAACTATCTGTTGTGGTATTTCTTTCCCTTCTACACCTCATTTTCTCGTGGAGATTTGTTGGTGCTAGATAGTCTGTTATCTGAGAAAAAAATTAGAACTATCAGTTACAAGCAAGATTTCATTGTATTTTATCTTTCTAAGTAGCATACATTAGTTTTATATTCAGGAGAAACAAGAAGTTAGAGATGTTATGACTAGCTGTCAATAACTTCAGAAGATGACAGTTGAATGTTTACTTCAAAACCTGAAACTGTTACGAGCTAATCATATTATTTCCAAAGTGATCAATAAGTTGCCACTAGAGTAAGTTGATAAAAATTATTAATGTCATTTACAAATCTCACTGGGGAAACAGTAAGACACACTACACAGCTAAGAACTATATCTAACTTGGGTAATAATACCTCGCCTGTAAAAAGGCGCAGAGGGAACATGTTAAAATCCTAAGATTTTAAAGAATCCAACATTACAGGGACAGGTTTTGCCGACAACATGCTGAAGCGCAGCAGTGTGATTATATGCTAGGTATCGTTTTAAGAGTGAGTTTTACCTTAGTCATGTGATACTGTGCAACACCTCCCACTCAACGAAATATACACTATAGATATCAGAGTTATTATCAAATGGTCCTTTCCCTGGCTTGCTATCGGAAATAAGATCAATAGTCCGTTCATTTCCTGAGATTTTATTTTTTCAAGAATTTTCCTAGGTACTTGTTTTATAGACGGTATTCTCCGATCCGATTGGACACTTCCGGTTCAAAATACCCGCAAATGCATCTGACAACGGATCGATCCGCCATCTTGCCTGGTGAATACAAAGCGCTGTCAGAGTCTAAAATGGTGAAAAACTGTATTAATCGACCTTCTCCTGTGCATTCTGTACATGTATTAGTTGAAATGGGATTATTTGCATTATTCAGACATAATTTAACCGTGCCAACTCAAAGAAAATCGCTCGTTTCGACGATTTGTTGACATTGCGTTTATAGTTGAAACTGGGGCTACCACATAATCATTTGGTCTGAAATTGCCAGGGAAGTGTAATTGTGACCAAGAGATTGCTTCAGAAGTATTGAAAACATCCTCGCACATTAAATAGTATCATAAATGGACGTCCGAACGGTTCCATAGGCTTAGCATTGCGTGGGGGATTCTCCAAAATGGCCGCCCAGGGAGTTTGTAGCGCCACCTTCTTCCTGGCCGGATCGGAGAATATATTAAAGTCTATGTAGATTATAGTTAAAAGGAATACACTTTGTGGTCTGTACATTGTTCATTGGCATGCCCTTGCCTCTCTAATTATCAAAACATTCCCTTTAGACATATGTGAATGAATTTTTTCGTTCCAATGGCGTTTTAGGGGCGTCGGGGTTGGAAAATTGGGAGATAGAAGTGTTACGGTATGCCCCGTTCATCACATAGATTCTCTTCAGACATGTTTATGTTACACGGTGCTAATTCCGGTATGACCATGGCATTCATTTACAATATAGACAATTGGATGTAAGCTTAAAAAAGATATTTCCAGTTAATCCCCATGGCGTCGACCTTGATGTATTGTTGCGATATAAGCCTGTATCACTTCAGACCAATTGTTTGCTTGTTGAAATTACGATTGGGATCTAAATCAGGATCGGGGAGAATGATTGATAAAAAAGGGAAAAGGAGATTACTTGTGATGGAGGCACTCTGTAAGTGTACTGATTTCAAAACTATAATCAACTCGAAAATCTCCATCAGTCGGATAATGATATATATCTATGAATTAAGGGCTTTTTCTTTTATCTGTTCCTGTTAGTACCGTCCAGCCACGTTGATATTTATAGAATTCTAGACACGTTAACTTCACGATCACCCTCAATTAATTGACTTACTGTAAACCACAGTGAGTGTTGTGTAAATTTCACCTTTAACATAATTTAGTACATACACATGATTCCATTTCACTTGCAGTTCATCATTTCCTGTTAGCATTATTAACAATGTGTATTATATATTTGTCTGAGTGACAAACACGTTTAAGGCTGGACAATCCGCCATAGGGGTATTCGGTTATTTTTTAAGTTGCACTACAATAGGGAACACACCTTATCTGAAATATTGAGCAGCATGATAATGACGGTTGGGCAATTGTTTTAAATTATTGATTACTTCTGCACTGCAGCACGGATAGATCACATGCATGTGAACAAACTCAAATTGCTCTGATCATTATTTCCGGTGTACCGATGGGGTAGTTGTTACCTTACTGATACTTAAATAGAACAAGCTTATCATGGTCGCATATCATACAAGACCAGATGGGGTTTCGTTTATTTACGACACGTTTTAAAGGTAGTTTACAGTTCTTCCAATTAATAGTCTACAAATATTTTATAGACAATTATATCCTTAAAGAAATTGGATAATGAGTGCGTCACCAGTTCTCTCATCTACTAGTCTTTATTTTCAGAGGATGGATATATCTCAGTATTCTTTATATGCCGACCAGGAACTTTAAAATCCCGATAGTATAAGCATTTCACTCCTCATCCGCATCCTTATGGCAGCCAGATGCGTGCAGCTTCCTGTGTTACTACTATTAGCCTACTGCTTTGCACGACGAGTTCTATATTAGATGAAAACAAAGGGATGTGAGGGGCAGCGGCGATGTAGTATTAGAGCATGGAGAGGATACAGCATCTGCACAAAAGTGTGGTAAATCACTGTAAAATATGCCCTTAGACTTGTATTGTTTAATTTGAATCATTCAAATCGGGGGATTACTGACGTAGCAAATGACCATTATTGCTTATTTCAGCTACGAAAGAATTGTTACTGATGTTGGCTGAAGTAATACGTTCTAGAAATAATCCCTACGATGTTTAAAGTGTTCATTTTAGCCCTTTTTGCACACATGTAGCACGTCAATGGAAAGTGCACTGGGTTTATAAATATTTCAATAGAAAATGATTCCCACTGAGACCAAAAATCAAGACTACCGGCCTAATTTGGCCTTAGAAGTGAAGTACGTAGATCGGTAAATGATCAATAGTTAATGATGGTTATTGATTTTTAGTAGCCCCCCCTGCTTTGGTGAATCGTGTTTGGACCTGGCTGGATGAGCGAAGCAGAGACCATGAAAGGGTCAATAAAGGCCAGACCTTTCTATCTACCCTCTTGTTCTGCATCAGTGACCCTAATAAACCTTACACCTAGTCCGCTTCCAAAAAAGATTCACCAACATGAATCGATAATCATATCTTATATCCTATCAAATTTGGTTCTACTTTTATGGGTAATCCAAAGTAGAAAATACCCACAAATTCACAATACAGAGAAGTTGACAGACATTTTAAACGGTTTGGTACATTCATTTCACTGACTTGCCGACGTTGCGGATGGTTCATCTTTCACCAAGGCTATACTACAAAGAAGTGATAGAATACTTAGAAAACCACAACTTTCATACTCAAAGGATGCTTCGTTGAATGCTCCAATAAAGCTACAACATTTCATTTGAAAGACAGTTCGGTGGTTCTTTAGTGTAGTTTCCTAGTAACTGAGTGTCTGCGAACAATATGAAGTGGGTGCCCTAGAACAATATTCATAACAATTTTTCGACCCTCGGGTTTTGGTCACCAGAATGAGATGACCGTATGTTTACTATAAATATAAGGATTGTTCGCCATCTTCTATCATTTCCTGTCCTGAAGAAGACCCTCATAGGTCGAAACGTCGACCAGATTTAGGAATAAAGTGTTACAGTTTCAACACATCCGTTTATTCAAAGGGGGAGATCGGGTTCGATAGGATTCACTACATCGTTTTAATATTCATAACAGTGGATAAATATCAACAGTGGGTGAAGAAAAGTAAACGGGCACAATGTCTTTTAAAAAGCGCATACTTTTTTAAGTGTATTTATAATTTCTATTTGTGTCATTTTGATAAGTCATATTGATATATGTGTTTCATGTGTGGTTTCTGATGTAATGAAGCCGTAAAAGCAGAGAATTTTATATAAGAATTAGGTTAGAATATGAACAATAGAACTTTGTTACCAAATACCTCTTATTTATGAAGCTCCTTGAAATCGAAACTGTGAAATACGGATCTAAGCAAACTAAGCTTCCTGTCTACAGTAAGTGTTATATTCGTTGATTTAACTGATGTAAATTCCCGACAATATAGATTCCTATGCATTACCAAATGAGAAATATTTAGGGTTGTATATAGATATGTGCTGTTGTTAGAGCCACTAATCAAGAATACCTAAGCGTTGTCTTATGTTCCCAATTTTTATTTGTATATATATATTTTTTTTTTTATATTTATTTAGCAAAAGTATCTCTCGGTCTTAGCCGAGTTTTTCAGATAAAACAGACATGCAAATATATACATAACACAGAAAATAACTTCGACGAAGCCCATGCAATAGACCAAACGTTGTTTCTGGAAAATAAAGTCACCTGAATGTCGGGTTTCTCTCATAGTTGTGCTATCTTTGATTATCTAATTCAAAGATAATATCAATTGATAGTTATCAACACCAGTAAAAAGTGGTTGAACCTCCATACAGAGACCCTCAACCGCATGTCGTGGCCTGCACCGATGTGCCTTCCATGCTTTATCGTTCTGACTGAACAAATATTCCCACTATGTCTTTTTTAGCCCAACCGTTGTTCCTGAATAAAGATAAAGTAATTAATTACCGGGTGAAAATCACATATCCAACATATTTTTGAGTAATCTGTGATTACCCATTTACCCTTTACAGTGTGCTTACACTGTGCTTAATATAGGCCATTTTCCATTGGCCGACGAAAAGGGCACAGATAAATTGAGTTGTCTGTAAGGTCTGTTGGTGGTGTCACCGAGTGCACTTCGGTATCAAATAAGCGATGAGGGTGCAGAAGATGCCTTGTTTCTACTGCATTTTGCATGTCTGCCGATTTAAATTTCCCGCTAAAACCTTGGGTTCCAACGATGAAATCAAAGCATCTTGATTCTTTTGGTCATAGACCAAGTCGGGCCGTGGTGATCTTATCGCCTAATCTATGCACAATTATTTGAGCATATCCCTACATGTCTTATTTCTATTTACCGATCTGGCATCGGTATGACAAAGAAAAATCGATCGATGGTTCCCAACTGCAGATCGTTGCTGAACAATTGGTCAATGGAAATATGCTTTATAACAGCCTACAGGAGGATTTTGAGGGAGTGTAAACATCAGATGTTTATGTCTCATTGACGACCTGCAGTGTCAACAACCCAGTGTCCATGTAGATACATGATGTTGCGTAAAGCCTAACATCATGCTGGAAGCGAATCCTAGCTACGAGGAGAGTTAGTAATGGTACAGGCCCACTTCTAGGTAGCATCCTCCTTGTGGATGCCCGCACTCTGCCTGGTCTCTGGGCATAAACTCTATAGATAGTCCAGGATATTTTGTCTCTATGCATAAATACTAAATAGATAGTACAGGACAGTGTGATATCCAAAACACCACACTTCAGCGTGCAACAAACTGTTGTCCTTTCATATTGTATAGACCACCATACCATATAAATATTCTTTCTATTTTTAGCATTAGGGGAAGCTCTTATGTGACTAGGTTTTGTTAGATGCAATTCATGATACAGAGTGTCATAGCTTGGTTTAGTTTACATTCAACAACGGTATTCATCTTCCTTTTGGACTATCATGCCTATTGTTCAGCAAGTCGGTGGGTATTGCTTACCTCATGGTAATAAATGATCATAAACGTTACATCCATCTCAAGTCGTTGTCACGGTTTTTATACTTTAACATCACCATTTGTTTAGGTCAGCAGGGTCATTGTATTTTGTATATGCTAAAATTCTAAATAGATTTGAGATGTGGCGAAGTGAACACTAGTGAATCAAAAACAAAATTCAATTATGTGATATCCCAATTAGTGCATTTCCTCATAAGCATTCAGTACTTTTTTCATAACACATGAATACTAAACCTAGGGATGAAGTTGAACTTTTTTATCACAGATGTGTGTCCTCTCAGGAATGTCTTGTAAGATTGTCAAGTTAGACTTTCTGACTGGAGTTTAAGACGAGTCTCTTAGAAGTGGCTATGGACACGCTAGTACTGACTGTAAAGTCAGTGAGAGAGCCCTGTGTGGCGGACAGTACTACAGTCTACTCAGTCTCAGGTCCAGGAGAAGGAGCTAAAGGTGAGCTGCTCGCTGAGTCATCGATCACGGCCCGACAGCGGGGCTGGCCTTGCTCCTGGCCGTCTGTATTGATCCTGGAGGCAGCTACGTGTAATCTTAACCACCCGCCCCGCCCACCCACCTCGTAGATAAAGGAGGAGAGCCATAGTCTGCAGCCAGCTGCCAGCCCCCGTCCTGCTCCTAATGATAATCCCTAACTCCTTAGCACAGCGGTCTATAATAAAGGCCCGTGTCCAGCTGGTCCCGGTGTTACACTACTACTCGCTTATCTACTTAGTCACACTCATCCCTGATAACAGTCACATACACATAGTTCACACCCAACTCTCCTCTCCAACTGTATTTAGCCCGACACCCTGTGTCCCTATTTCCATGCGAATTTACCCCATTGTTTGTAAGCACCCTACAAAGCTTTACCTGCCAATGCCTTAAGTGGAGATGGCAGCTTTCCACTTTTCCATGGAAACAGTGGTTTGAACGACCCTCCCCAGATCTTCAGTCCGAATACAAGACACTACGCTATGTAGCCTCCACGCTAGAGACACTATCCTGTGAACTCATGGTGACAATTATGACACGGAGGTATGGGTTTTCAGTGTTTTCCTATCAGAATTTCATGGTGAAACATTTTTAAAAGGCATCTGCGATACACCTTAGAGGTGGGCATTAGTTGTTTCGTATTCATACTCACGTTAAACTTTTCAAAGTCATTTAGGGTTTTACTCAATTTTGTGTCGTGTTTTTTATTTGACTTCAACTTACATAACTGCCCTAATGTTATCCCACAATTATACCCTGCCACACCGTCAGTCTTCTGTATCTATCTCTTCAACAATGGTATTTTTTCCCATACATTTAACAATGGGAACTCATACTCAACACCCGTTTGGTATGGATGAGATCTAATCTCGCTTTGGAAGAAAAAAACAAAGCAGAAGTATTGTAACAAAATACAGAATGGGAGATGATGTCACAAATCTTAGTCATTAGTCAGTGATAAGGATGTGATAAAGTCTGAACCGCACTCAATCCATAGCCGCTGAAAATATGCCATTAATCATTTTGCTACATAATCTCACGTGGTTTTGCCTGGTGGGATTACTCCGCAAGCCAAACAGATGGCATATTTTCGATGGGTACGGATCTCGATGCAGCTCCTTCTTAATACCCCACATTTATGCCTATTAAAATACATATACAACAATGTACACACAATTGTCTTACAGACCTCACACTCACTGTGAAACACGTCTGAAGCACAGACCGCTCGTCTATCTCGTTACAAGGGAGGAAGATGTTCGAAGGTCGGAATTCCTTGCAGATGGGGAACAGGAGATCGGGATGTTAGGAGGGAGGGTGGGGGAGCTGCAGGGTATTGTAAACCTCCCCTCCGCCTTCCGCGTGCCCCACGCCCCTTCTTCCCCATCACGCTAGCACCTGCTATCAGTGCCTTGCTCAGCACGGATAACTGTGTACCGTGGCTTGCTCCGTTACATATCTAAACCCGTTATATTCCTATCAAAATAGAGTATTCTTATTCAATGTGACTGGAGTCACCACAAGACAGTTTTCTCAAGGAAAGAAAGGCAGTATATGTATTATAAGGCTCAGACTTACTGAGTAGATCCAAAATAATAGTTGTTTTATAACAGGAACCGTCGTTTCGTCGATTATTACATACCAAAACAGAAATCAACAAGTTTTGGTCATTCCAACAAGTTGAAGAACAACAACTTTGACCAAAACGAGTTGCTTCTGTATTTATGTCACCGCTGTACACACTAAAAGAATGGATGGCACACAAGATATAAACCATGGAGAACGGACTGCAATACGTGTAGGGGCATAGAGAACGAGTTCCCAATGTTAAGCCCATGGTCATAAATTCCAGGGGTGATATAAATATACGGATTTCATCGAGGATTGATAGAGAGAAAGATACTGTGGCGCTGAATGTTACGAACTTAGAAACAGGTATTCCGATGAATTACTAGAGATGCAAGATTTGCACCAAATGATGGAATTCCGACATTTCATATACATCGCTGTGTTAAAATATATATCGATCCATAGCCATTCTCTCGAAAACAGTGTTTCAAATTATTCTTTTTCATAAGGGTTTTAAATGTTGGGTGTATTCTTGAGTCTCGACTTTCATCCCTCATTACGGATATCTGAAATGTCAAGATTTTCATTATTTACGATGATCAGAATTCCGCAGTATTTACAGACCGGCCGCACCTGGTGATACCCCGACCGGCTCACAAGAGGCTGCTGAACAGGTACCACCACGCTGCCAAAATGCGCTGTCCGTTCTCCTCAGATACGATTTATTTCCGATGTTTTTTTTTTTACCATAACCTTCCTGGAGAAAGTTCGAGTATTTGGCGGAATGTAGTGCTTCTATCTATTGCAAACGCGTGCTGACTGATAAGTGTAATATGGTGTTACTGTGTTGAGTAACGCATAGCAGATGGTAAACCCCGCTATGAGTTCACCCCTACCTCTAGCCATATATGAAGCCCTCCCTCAGATCCGCCCCACCCCCGTCAATACCTCTCCAGTTTGTGGCCTCCTCCTTTCCCTACCCACTCATTAACACCCTCTTATTCCTCAGCCCTCACTTTCTACCTAACCTACACCTTCACCCCAACCTGCAGTTATATACACCACCCCTCCTTCATCACCCCACTCCTGTCTCATCACCCCCTCCTTCACTGTACAGTGCTTCATATCATTACAGCACCTCCACTTCGATAATACGTCCACTTTACCTCACAGTACCCCATATGTTTCTGCACAAGTTGACCCACCCACCCCTCACATTACACCAGTCCTTCCCTCACCGTACATCCAACCCTCCGTGGTCACAACTGGCTTGTACAGAGGCCTGCAAGACCATACACCTTGCCCATCACCATCACCGAAGTGTGGGTCATGCCACAGCTCGGGGAGTGTTAAGTATTATCTCACCCCTGGTATTTTTGTGCCATAGGCTTAACATTGGTAACTCATTTTCCATGCCCCTTAAAGTATTATAGTTTCTTCTCCATGGTCTGTGACATCATATATCCAGTGTGTCGTCCATTCTCTTAGTGTCTATATGAGTGAGATAAATACAAAAAGCAACTCATTTTAGCCATAGTCATCATTCTCCAACTCATTTGAACACTACGCAATTTTCACTCGGCTTCACCTCATTCATCTCATGCTCTGCATCAAACTCATGGAGAATGATGACTTTTACCAAAACTTGTTTGCTGGCATTGCTTCCCTTATCAAATGCCCCACCCACCATCACCATCGTAATGTTGGTCAAACCACAGGTTGAGGGAATCTCAAGCTGCTGCTGCCAGTATGGCTCCTCTCATCATCTTGATGTTGGCCGTGCCGTATGTTGAGGCAGTATTAATCTGACAGCAGCTAGTATGACTGCCCTCACCGTACACCCCACCCCTCCTCACTATCTTATTGTTGGCCGTGCCGTATGTTGAGGCAGTATTAAGCTGACAGCAGCTAGTATGACTGCCCTCACCATACACCCCACCCCTCCTCACTATCTTGATGTTGGCCGTGCCGTATGTTGAGGCAGTATTAAGCTGACAGCAGCTAGTATGACTGCCCTCACCGTACACCCCACCCCTCCTCACTATCTTGATGTTGGCCGTGCCGTATGTTGAGGCAGTATTAAGCTGACAGCAGCTAGTATGACTGCCCTCACCGAACACCCCACCCCTCCTCACTATCTTGATGTTGGCCGTGCCGTATGTTGAGGCAGTATTAAGCTGACAGCAGCTTGTATGACTGCCCTCACCGTACACCCCACCCCTCCTCACTATCTTGATGTTGGCCGTGCCGTATGTTGAGGCAGTATTAAGCTGACAGCAGCTCGTATGACTGCCCTCACCGTACACCCCACCCCTCCTCACTATCTTGATGTTGGCCGTGCCGTATGTTGAGGCAGTATTAAGCTGACAGCAGCTAGTATGACTGCCCTCAGGGGCCAGCCATAAAGTACGTACGCAGAATTTCTGAAATTTTGAACCCCCCCCACCCCCTCTCCCAATCTTGTACGCAATAGAACAAAGAGGGAGCATACGCAGATTTTTCGAAATTTCTGACCCCAGCCAGCATGACCTCCCTCACCATACACCACACACTGGCACCATCCTAATGTTGGCCATGGCGTATGTTGAGGCAGTATTAAACTGACCTGCGGTGGGGACCTAGCTCAGTGGTTAAGTCACTGGACTTGTAATTCAAAGGTTCGAGTCTCACTGCAGCCACCTTTCTCCTTCATCCCCTGCAGTGGTAGATTTACTGCTATATCAAAGGCCTATCCTCCTCATACCGTGTCTTTGTGGTTAGGGAAGTAAAAGATCTCTCACCTCAGTAAATGTGTAGGGAGGAGAATTCTGCCTGAATTTATTTCATAGATTCATTCACCACCCTTGTGGTGTAAAACCAGTGAGAAAAGCTGAACCATGAGTTGGTCCCTATATACCCTCAGGGTCCCCTGGGACATTAAATAAACAACAAACCAAACCAATTAAGCTGGTCCCAGCTAGCATGACCTCCATCACCATACACCCCAACCCACCCTCACCCTCCTGACCCCAGTTAGCATAACTACCCTCACCATGCACCACAACCTCCGTCGCCATCCTGATACTGGCCGTGCAGTATATTGAGGCAGTATTAAGCTGACACCAGCTAGCATGACTTTCCTCACTTTACACCCCTCCCTCTCCCACCATCCTTGTGATAACCATGTTGTAGGTATAGAAAGATTTAAGCTGCTTGGTAGCAGCATGTCCTTCCTATATACACCCACCCTCCGCATCATCCCGTTTTGGGTCATGCTGCATATTGAGCCAATTTCCAGCTCCCTGCCACCAGTTTGGATTCCTTCACCATACACCTCACTCTGACGCACCCTTACCATCCCAGCATTGGCTGTGTACAGGTTGAGCTATTGTTAAGCTGCCAGGTGTCATGACCATACAGCCTGCCCTCCCTCATCACCCCAGTGATGGTCATGTCTCAGGCTGGGGCAGTGTTCAGCGGCCTCCTACCAGCAGAGTTTCCCTCACCATCCACATTAAACACGGCGCCAACTCTGAGAGCCACCAGTAAACTGTTCAATAAATCAACATTTAGAGGAGAGTTGTTCACGCCGCCTCTTGATGTGCCAAATCTGACGTGTGTACCACACCCAAGACGTCTGCAGCCTTTGATCAGTCAGCCACATCTAACGCATGACCATCTTTATTAGTGCCAGGTGTCAGTAGTGATTCTGTATAAAACCCTCATAATCTTGTAAATAATAATCCAAATCTACCAGGGTTGATATGCTCCAGATGAAATAAAACTATTAAATATTTACTTTTTTACAAATAAGAGTTATTCTATTATCAATACTGAACATGTAGAAACAGAAGAATAAGAATACTGGGGATGGGGTGCGGGAGTAACACACATCATCTACAGATTCTTATTTCCATGTCTCGTTTGGAGGTTGGGGGAGTGGGTTAATAGTGTGTATGTAGAGATGAGATTGCGTAGGCATTGAGGGAGGCCATTTAACCTGCGGGACTCGTTCCCATTACCGAGGTCGCCCGTTGGATCTATGTGACGGTATCAGGTTGGATTCTGCCCATTCGGTTTCTCGTGCTAACGGCGACGTAGATTTGGCCAGATTACTTGTTTTGGCGGCCGCCACAACCACCCCGACATTGCCCTCCGTGTATTCGTCAGTAGTGATTATTTTGGCCGTGGGCCAGTGTAGACCTGCTCGCTGCAGAAGGCAGCAGACCGTACGGCGTGTTTACTCTGCTTTTTACATTGTGTATCGTGTTGTTGCTTATAGGTTGGATTAGCAAGTAGAAGAAAAGAATTTAGGTAGTTTACAATTGGTTCTTATCAGGAGTGTTTGTCCAGAAAGTCAGGTATTAAGTGCAATTATTGCTCTTAATGCTAGCTAGAAACTACTCATTTAGGAAAGATCCTACTATACTGTAGAGCAGTATTTCCCTCGATACATACAGAGAGCTTTACAAATCCTCGTTAGCCTTATTTGCACAAGTTTTGGGGTTGCTCGTATCATCAATATAAGCATAGCTTTTTGTCAAGGATACAAGTATTAGAATAAAGACATTATCTCACCCCAGATATTTTTTCTCCATAGACTTAACATTGGGAACTCGTATCTAACAGCCATTAGATATTTAGCAAAATATCCAATGGGGGATAATGTCACAAATGTTAGCCCATTAGTCATTATTAAGGGTGAGATAAATTCAGAAACCCATTCAAGTTTAGGGTCAGAGCTCGATCCCATCTCATTTGAATCACATAGTAATTCACGCGGCTTCGCCTTGTGAATTACTACGTGATTCAAACTCGATGGGATACGGGCTCAGACCCTAAACTTTCATTGGTTTCCTCTATAGTATCTGATAACCGAAATTTCAAGATTTTCTACAAGTGGGCCAGACCCAAATTGGCCCTGGGCAGTAACCTACCCGTACAGAGGCGGCACCCGACAGTACCCCCGCCACCAGGAGGTCGCCAAAAAAATGCCTACTTTTTAATTTTCATAAATGAAGTGAGTCTCCTTCCTTGAAAAGGGACCACAAAAAAACAAGGTCAGAAAATGGCAGATAATGAGATGACAGTGTAACAGGACCCATTTTTACATATGTTCACAAACTTGAGGCCATTGACACATGCGTGTATTCACAAATCTAGGTGTCTGGTGGCGTAAGAAAATCTCAGACCCCAAGGAAAATGCAAAGATGTGAGTAACATTTTGTCAACAATGGTCTTTGCAATGGATATCGATGTAATAGTAGATAGGTGCCATGTGCATGCCAGAAAGGTGGTTAAGCCGAGATGACAAGGGGACTCGCACAGTCGTCACATGAATCTGTGCTCGTGGTGCTTTCATTAACATAACCCCATCTTTGAATTAACCTCACTTCATCTATATCTCTGTTAGCATAGACAGCGTCGCTTACTTTATCTGTTGACAGAGATATTCAGTTTTTAATTTGCTTGAAAATCTAATTTCGAACTAAAGTGATGCCAACGTTGACGAATAAAGAACAAACATGTACAAAGGATCAATGGTAGACATGTGGGGCATCTTGGTGTTGGCGAACAAACTACATTCATTCTTACACTTGATGATTTATATATCTTTGGTGGATTAGTGACATCCAGTTATTACGTGGGTTATTTGTAATACAGGATAATTTGCATGTGGTGCCTAATAGTTTTCTGAGTATTCACTTTTGCCTACATTCACTAAATTCAATTACATTAATAAATCAACTAACAAGATACCGACGCTTGGCCAAATAGGCAATGCGACGAATCAGACATCCATATTTCATGAACTTTATAGCTCTTCGAATTAGATATGTACGGAAGATGATCTATCCATTTAATAAAATAGTGAATTACATGATATCACATTAAATCATAACTCCTAGTCCTATCTTGGTATGTGCTATAGCCTTGATTCTCGATTATTTTGGACTTTCTCATTTCCCAGGCATCGAAGAAGCAAAAGCCCGCGGTGCCACATATCGTCTCGGCCCAGAACTAGAAATAAGGTAAGCCAACTCTTGTACAACTTGTTGAGGTCTACCTAAATATGTGGGGGAAATGCTATAGTTTGTTAGAAAAAACAGGATGCAGGAGCATTCAAGGAAGCAAATGAGATATGGCCTAATTAGAGTTGTGAAGATACTGGATGTAGGAAGTTGGAATCATGTAGCAATTCATGCAGTAATTTTGAAAGGATAGCAATGGTTAGAGATCCCATGCAGAAATAGAAGTTGAGTAGGAGTGTTTTAGTTATCATGGTTAAATACTTTTTTAAATTCGAACCAGTCTAATGTCATGCTTCACACGTTCAGGTCCATTGATATCGTAAAGAATATATGGTTATATTTTGATATACAATAATAGACTATACTTATCCCTACTTATGTATTTCAGTGGTTATGGATGCAGTGACCACTTCCATGAGAGCGACACTTTTCTCCATTCCTGGCAGGTCCTGGCCACACTTATCCGGTCACCAATCTGTCAGGATATCATCTGTGATGTCGGCATGTAAGTAGAACCCACATAAGATTAACCGCTAGGTTGATTTTCCTTTTATTGAACTTCTTCAAATTAATTGAATTAATGAATTAACTGTAATCGCCTTTCAAAGTCCAATTCGGGCACACACACCTTGTCCATCCATGATGATACGCCTCAACTTTGTTTTTCTTCCTTTAAGTATCAAAGTAGTCCATACATGCTATACTTAAAAGGAAATTCAGGAGATGAAAATAACTTGGTGCGCACTCCACCGAGTTAGACAGTGGAGTTATTCACAAGGCGAAGCTGAGTGAATTACGTAGCAGTCAAACAAGGTGGAGTGCAGACCAAGTTATTTTTATTGAGGGGGTTTCTGGTTTTATCTCAACCTTTATACATGATCAGGAATATTATTATTCGATAACTAACTCACCCAATTAGCCATTGAGTATTGGGTAACTCTACTATCATGGCCGTGGAGTATGATTTACTTAGGTTAAGACTGTGGAGAAAAATATGAGGGTGAGAAAATGATATAGAACAAGAACTCATACGGAACTCGGCATAAATGCCTCCTTCCATACGAACCATAATTTATTATCAAGTTTTGTGACTTGTACAAGCATGGTGGATCGTTTTATATATTTACTATATACCCGAAATTAATAATAAAAAAAATAGTTTATTTGATTTGGCCCAACTCCTTATACTTCAAACTGAAGATGGTAAATAAACCCCTGAACTCGAATACAGAAAGAGGAGACTGTAAGAACGGTTTATACGCTCATTGTGGACTTTTGTATTAATTCTGACTAACGTTTCGACCCTACTCGGGTATTCTTCAGGGCAATAATACATCAGAATCAGAATGCAAGAGTCTTTTTATACTCCGAGGCGTAATTTACAACGAAGAATTTTTAACTACATCGTAAACTCCAATGAAGTGTTCATAAATTGGCTAGTTTATATTTAAAAGATTCTAGGAACTGTGGTAACATCAACAATAAACATATTCAATGCATAAGTATGATGAAACACTGGCGAACCAGCCTATTTCAAAGTTCAGTCAGTTATCCGGGTTTCTTACACCACATCCAAAAAAATTTAGTATTACAAATACAAAGTGAGTATATAGTCAATCAGTTGTCTGTGTCCATGTTTAGATTGTCCTCTAGGAATCTTCTTGTGTTCCTAAGTTTGGTGGGATCTAACTCCGCCATAATGTTTAAGATCTTCACCAGGGCTATTTCAGCCTTAACCGGGTCAGGGGGAGTATTATTGTCCATGTTTATACTGGGAGGGTTGATTTCAGTTATCCGAGTGACACCTGAGAGAGGGGCAATAAGACCCTGAGGGTATTGTATTAAACTGTCCACAATATCCGTGGCGTCAAGTGTATTCGGTTGTAACAGAGCCGTATTGTCCACCACTGTAGGACTCACGGATTTTAGTACAGTCTGGTCTGCCATGGGGCACACGATTTGATTCTCCGGTACTCGGACATTGACATTATTATTAGGCACAGTGACTGGCAGAGTAACTGATACTTCATTTACTTCAGTTAAAGCGTATGGAACAGTGTTCCGTATTTTGCCGTAAGGAATAGTGTTCCATATGGTATTTTTACGTCATATGACGAAACGGTGCGTATATACAGTATATACGGCATGGGTATATAGTTATATACAAAAACAGTGTCTCTGTAGTTGTACATCAAAGATACTTGGTATAATTGGCAATAAGATTATATCAATACTGAAGGCAATGGGATAATCTATTGACAATTATACTCGTATTTTTAAGTACAACTACAGCCATCCTGTTTTTTGTTTTATTATGTACCTCAAATGGCGAAATTGTACCTTCTATTGAGTATGATATAGGGTCATAAATATAACCTGGGTAGGAGTGGTGGTATTTTTAGGAGGTAAGGCCACAGGTATTATGACAAGACAACTTCAAGTTGTTCCTCTTGATGACAGAAAGAAATTCCTGATAGCTGTGAGTATGTGATGGCTGTCAGGAACTGGATTCTGTTATCAAGAGGAACAACCCTAAGCTGCCTTGTCTTAATCATACACTGTAGAATAGACACATTTTACTATAAATAGCAATAGTAGGTCGTCAAAGTAGAAATATCATTATCCAAGCCATGCAATACACTCTGGCACATTGACAGTTTGTTGAATCTCAGTGAGTGGCTGCTGCTCAGTGACATTGGTTACTATGCTGCAGTAACGACTAGATATTAAGGTATTCAACATTGGACATTAACGTGATACAGTTTAAATAACTTAAATATTCGAAATTAATCGATAAAAACAAGATGACTTGTTGAGATCCGCAGCGGTAGACATATAGACAGTCCAAGCCGTGCAGTACACTATGATTACTGGACACGGGTGCAGTACAAAATTTATACTTTATGCCCTAGAAGTAAAAAGTATTTTTTTTTTTTTTTTTTTTTTTTTTTTTTTTTTTTGTCGAAAAGTGGGTTTAATAAACCTTTATAGCTGGTATGCATTGCCCTAATGCTAACCTGACCACTCTTTCCAGCCACACTGGCTGTTGCTACCACTTATAACTGTGTCCTTACCTCAAGTACACAGCCCTTGACAGTAAAACCTTTTTACTGCCAGTCCAAATAGAATGGGAAGCCCATGTTCAACCTTGCAACATCTTTTCCCACTTTATTATCTCCCACTACAAGTGGGAGAACCGCTTAGGAAGCGTAGGGAACTCCTGCCACTTGTTAGGAGACTAAAACTTCCCCCCTTCCCCCCCTAAAATCGAGCCTGAAGAGCACCTAGCGAAACCGCTTAGAAAGATCGGGTCATCCCGTTTTTTCACCCCTCACGCATCACACCATATATGGGAAAACCTCTCCCAATCCGGTGATGTCACAGTATCAACAATCAGAACGTTACTATACAAACGACTCGGTTGTTAAGGTCGCCAAGGTAGCGAGTGGTCTGACTATAAATACCGGGAGCAAACGATCTGCTCCTCACTCTTATGCGGTAGCTCGTTCTGTACGCTTTGCCACGTTTTCAGAAATAGAAGTAAAAAGTAGATGTGTGTGCACGGTGTAATATAAAAAAAAATAATATATCATTTGTCATTTTCGACATGTTAATCTAGATTAAAATTTATATGTTATATGTGTAAGGAGATATTATATATTCATTGAAGACAAGTTACAATCCCTTTTTATCTAATCTTTGAGGACTAATAATTACATATCTTAAAAGTGTTTTCATTTGTTTTTATGCTCGACTCTGGCGTTTGAGCATCCTTCCTATTCCTGGTAAACATTTCTACAAGTAAAGCACGGATGATGATTAATCACCCATGTCCCTTTGTTTTTCAGGCCCATCATGCACAAGAATGTTGCCTACAACTGCCGGGTGATCTTCCTGAACAAGTAAGCTTTGTACATCATTGATACTTGTAATTGATTAAGAATACGATTCTTCCTGGAGTTATATACTTTTTTTTATTCTCAGAAGTGCAGTTATACCATTATCAACACAAATGAAATTCAACATATATCACTTAACATGTATTCTCTTGTTAGTTTAGGACGAATGTTCAGCGGTGTTTCAGTACGTTTGATTCACGTTTTTATTCGGTTACCACAGAAAAATCCTGCTGATCCGACCGAAGCTGTATAACTGTGACGACTTTAACTACCGCGAGACGCGCTGGTTTACGTCATGGAAGAAGACACGCTATGTGGAGGACTTCTACCTACCACGCATCATCCAGGACGTCACAGGCCAGGTAAATATCGTCTGCTCCCAGGTATTTCAACATTGAAAGTAAACTGCCGTCTGCCTCTAAATATTTCAACATGGAAGGTAAATGTTTTAGTTTTTTTTTCCGGTTCTGTGTAGAATGTATTCCGCCACGTGTCATATTGTCGAAGGTAAATGTTGTTTTCTCTCAGGTATCTCTGCATTGGGGTTAAATATTGTGATCAGTAACTATACAGGTTTGTAGTATTCAGGGCCGTGGGTCTTAAAGAATCGGACCTTATATAAACTCCTTTCTGTAGTAGCATAATGCTTAGTATTCCTGCAGGTGAGAGTACAGTAGAACCCTGTTTGTGGGACACGTCCAGAAGGGAGGCATTCATCAAAAACGATCTGCACCGTGGACCACTTAAGTCTGGAATTGAGGGTGGTCCTTTATTAGCGAGGTCCTTCTTTAGTTTTAAGTAATCTTCTGCAGTAGGATACCTGGATCACCCATTCTCTGATCAGTCAGCAGTTGATCAACAAACTTGCGGTATTGGAATGGCATATTTCTACCACACTCACCCACAGATTCTGGTTTTCAGGATTCAAACGTCGGGCCTACGCCCTGTCTCACACCGACATATTTTCTATGTTTTCTCGGTCTCTCTGAGGCAGACGATCCACATGAAAAGTACTTTCACATGTTTATCTTTTTCTGACCCCCAACTGACACCACTGTCTTGAACAAAATTTACGTCTTTAAACAGCTCATGTATGTCCTGTTTGTGTTTCTTGTAGCGGCTGGTGGCGATCGGAGATGGCGTGGTGTCTACGGTAGACACCTGTATCGGCACTGAGATCTGTGAGGAGCTGTGGACCCCAACAAGGTAGGCTCTACTTATAAACGTATCATACTTTCTCGTCTACATTCAATTACACCAGCATGTAGGTCCCATTGGCAGCGTTATTGGGCTTACTCTGATATCAACTAAAGAGTTCGCGAATAATGCAGTACTCTTTCTTTCTTTTTGTGTGTATCTATTAACAATAATCAGTCTTACATTTGCATGTTGATTCACTGAATACGATACTGCTAGCCTTTATAGTATGGATATATATATACGTATATGGTAGATTGTGATAAGATAGTACTACCATTCTAACCTTTCTCATTGTTGCGTATTTCAGGTTTACAATCATTTCTGCATTTTAGCAAAGAAAAATATGATAGCATACTTGGGGTTTTGAATACAGCCAAATTGATATATCTTGTAAAAACATTTATCAGATCTCTTCTGTAATGATAAATAATTCTATAATGAAGTCTAAAACAGGAGAATATGAGAAAGAAACTAACGGAATCTTATGACAGAAAAAGCCCACACAAATATAATGCGTCTCTGCGACTTGTTCTCTATACGCAGCTCCCACGTGAGTATGGGGCTAGATGGCGTTGAGATCTTCACCAACCCCAGCGGAAGTCACCACGAGCTGCGCAAAGCGTACGTGCGCGTGGACCTCATCAAGTCGGCCACCGCCAAGAATGGCGGCATCTACCTCTTCTCCAACCAGAAAGGCTGCGATGGAGAGCGCGTGTACTACGACGGCTGCGCCATGATCGCCATTAACGGATTCATCGTGGCACAGGGCAGTCAGTTCTCTGTCAAAGACGTGGTCAGTTTTCATTTTAGAAATAAAGTTATTAATACAGAGATGACAGATTTCCACTTTTCCAAGGAAATCCAGTTTTTCATTGTCAGTATATGAATTCATTTTTCCTTGTGTAAAGTAGTGATTTGAACCTTCCCACAGACCCTCAGCCCCGTGTCATGGTTGACACAGACGTGCTTTCCATGTTTACTCAGTCTCTCAGAGGCAGCAAATTCCACATGGAAAATGTTTCCTTTTTTTCTGATCCCCACTGACATCCTTATTAACTCTTTCCTATTTGTAAAATAAAAACCTTTGATATAAATGTCATGATTTCAAGAAGACAAAGATTTAATTGAGATTTGTGCCCAAGATTTAAGTCAGTGAAAAATGCCTGTTTTTCAACAAATATAGAGCCAGCACAGATTTTTACTTTGTAACTCTAAGATAGATATCTGAACATAGCAGTCCCTTAGCTTCTCATCTTTAAACAACAATTAAAGGGGAGGATGTGTATTTTCTGATAAAAGCGTTTCTTAAATATGTCTCTTTTATTGTACAGGAGGTGATAACAGCCACTTTGGATCTAGAAGATGTGCGGTCATACAGAAACAGTATCCGCAGCCGTCAGATAACGGTACGTATACGTGATGTACTTGGGCACATGTAATTCTAAATCAATGGTGAATCTGCCTCGACCAGTCACGAGTTATACCGATTCCTTCAGTGGATACGTAGACTGAGAATGCGATGTGAGAGGGAGGTCTTCAATCAACTTGGTTAAAATAATCTAAAAGAAGGAATGAATGTATCGGAGATCAAGAGGACACTCTGGTGTAGTGAACAAGATGACCGTCATAAAAACTCCTGTGTTAGATTAAGATGTGAAAAATTAGATTTCCGTATGTGATTATATATTCGAGTAGGCATAGCAATTATAGATCAACATAAAGTTATTAGCAGGTAGACGGTTGGTCTTTAGGTTATGGCTATAGCCTACTGTAGCACACATGCTTGTAGAGTCAATAGATGACCTGACCACATTTTTGCTTTTTATAGCTCACTAAGTAGAGATAGGAATATGGTTTCTGTTTTGGACAGAAGGTTTTATGGCCATACAATATCTGACAGTTTTAGTATTTAGTATTTTGGCATGGATTTTCAGAAAAAAGAGATTTCAGTTGGGGGGGACTTTATGAGTCACAGGTCCATTTTTAAAAACTCCTTTATGGACATATTTCTACCTGTAAAACTGGTTCAATCATAATATAATATGCCTCTTTTGAAAGAGAATAAAAAACATTAGGAGCTAGGAAGTGAAATTTTCTAGGTAGATTCTATATTTGCTGAGATATTCAAGTATTTGTTAAAAGTGGGGGGGGGGGGGGGTGTAATTGGCATACTCAAACAGATGTTTACTCAATATTGATTTATAGTGAGCATTAGTGTAACTTTTATCATCTCCATAAGTGGCATTGACAGTTGCTTACACCCTAGGAAGTGTCATTATTTAGGTAAAATCCATATTTGATGTGCTATTCAATTTTTTCTAAATCTCATAATGTGAGGGGAGGAGGCAGCAGGTGTATGAGTGGATGGTTTATTCAGGATATTTACACACAAATAGAAGTCAAAATGGTTCATAACTTTGTTCTAGGAATCAGTCAATACCCAGTCAAATGATATTGGTTTGTAAAATTATTTGCAAAATCATTTACCACCAGATATTGGCTTGACCTACTTTATTAGTGTACATAGAAACAAAGTTTTGTCCCCCACATGGCTAGGGAGCATCCATACAGGTCTGTGCCCTCATCCATGAAGCTATCACCCTGAAGCTATCTGAAGCTATCTCAGAGATTTGCTAATTGCCAATTGAAATCGCCCTCAGGTAGCTAAATATATGTGTACATTGAGCCATGACTTGCTGAGTTCGCAGAGGAGTAGGGCTTTAAATATTCCTCCTTCCCTCACTCCCTTCCTCCCTTCATTCGTTCATTAGAATTAAGATACAATGTATAAGAATATTTTCATTCAACAATTTTAAACATGTGTTAAGCTACTTGTAGTTTTAAATGCGTCCACCTGCTTATTTGGCATTTTAAAGGCCAATTATTCTATTTGACCATGCACCCTTAGATCTTGTTGAAGTACTATACATGTACATGTGATTAGAAATATTTAAGTCTTTTCTCCAAAATGAATCTACAGGACTTTGGGATTTGATTCCCATAAGTAGTATTTCTTAGATGAATCTGTAAATCTACAACACATCGATAGAGGGTAAATTGTAACATAAGAATAGTCTATCTCGAAAGTGCATGTGATGTTCACCTCATAAGTTATATCAATTAGATATAACATGTAATGTGTAAAGCTACGACACAGTTGGTAGAGGGTAACATGTAACATATTCTACCTGTATAATGCATATGATGTTCATCTATTCATACTATTTGCAGGCGTCATCAGCACCCACCTACCCGCGTATGGCGTGCGACTTCGCGCTGTCCACAGATGACATCTCTACGCCCAGCTACAGCCGTATTGAGTGGCAGTACCACACCCCAGAGGAGGAGATCAGGTGAACAAAATTCATTTTTATCCAGAGGTTTGTCCGTAGTTTATAACAGGCATATGGATTTGCGGTTGTTGGTATTTTTTACATCCCTAGTGTCATTCTTCAGATCAGTTTAAATCCGGGGAGAAACAATCAAAATAAAGTCTCGAAAAAGAGTGAGCGATATTTGCACAATTCTAGTCATTTTAGCTCCCAGTTGAGACGGTAAATTTACTAATAATAATCAAATGCAGAATCTTTCCGGGGTTTCACCCCTGGGCTGCCACCTGGGCACGGTTACTGTAGGGCTTATGCGGCCGCCTAAACCTCCTCACAATTTTCGAGTATTTGCAATTTTGCCCATTTCTTCCCCACTGTACTGAGGTGCTCACCTAATTTGTCATAACCATGTCTCCCCTTCACAGGTCCTTCCATAGTCTACACCCTGTGTGCTCTTTTCGGAACGGAGAAGCATATTTAGGTCTGATGATGTTGAGATTTGTTGATCCCCTGATAATGTACCATATGTCTGCCCACAGTTTGGGGCCTAGGTGCCAGGTACGGAACTGTGAACTGCTCCTATAGCTCAGATAACACTGAGAATCGTTCATCCCTCAGTAATGTATTGTTTATCCCTTAACAGTCTGGGGCCTGCGTGCTGGTTGTGGGACTACCTACGGAGGTCTGGACAAGGGGGATTCTTCCTCCCACTTAGTGGCGGCATTGACAGCTCCAGCACAGCGTGTATCGTCCACTCCATGGCCTATCTCGTCTGCCAGGCAGCTGCCGAAGGAGGTAAGCCCCATATGAGTTTGCATCACTGTGATGCTGATATTAGGTAATTACCCGAGTACTTCGAGTTGCAAATTATTCGTTCGTCCGGAGCGATACTTGGTCTGCACTCCAGTCGTTCAAAGTTTTTTCAAATTATTTATTTATTCTTTTTTTAATAGAAGGATATATCTGCTGCGTTACACATAAAATTGCCCGAGTACTTACCTTGGTAAACGTATGAAGGGGAATTGATGTGCTAACAAGTCAGGGGCACCATGGAGTGCCCCAGGTCACAGTGAGATAGCAGCGCCCAGAGTAGGTTAGAATCTGAATTACGATGTAAATTAGATAAGTGTGTCACAGAATGTAATCACATGCCCTGATGGTTTTGTTATCACGAATATTAGAGAAGATCACCTGTTTACATTTTAGCCTGTATTTGAGTTTATATTCTACCCAGTCTATGTGTTTACATTTTAGCCTATATTTCTATTCTTTATGATCCAAATTTATTCATCCATTGTCCTCCTCCAAGTCGTGTAGAGGTTGTGCATCTTTGGGAGTCTTGACTGTTTCTTGATAGAATTGAAGAGAGAGTTGGAGAAGTCAAGGAGACTTTGTGAAATATCGAGAGACTGGTATCATTTTCATGGCTAATGTCAAATAAATGTAAAAAGATTTGGCCTGTATTTCTGTTTACACCTTGGCCTGTCTTTCTTTATGTAACCTGTATTTGTGCTTACAACGAGGCCTCTACTTGTGCTCACAGATGCTCAGGTGATCCGTGATGCTCGTCAGGTGGTGGGTGACCAGGATTACATCCCCACCGACCCACAAGAGTTCTGCAGTCGTATCTTCACCACCTGTTACATGGGCACCAAGAACAGCTCAACCGAAACCAAGACACGCGCTGGTGAACTGGCCGCAGAGGTTGGCAGGTGAGTCTGCCTGATATGTATTATTGCCAGATTTGTATGACAGTCTGTGGCATTTCCTACTTTGAAGTCAAACAATATTCATTTGCATCTTGAACTAAGGAATTTTATCTTTAAATCAGCTGACTTGACCCGTGTACAACTTTTCATTTCTTTTTGGAGAGATCGAATGGTAACGATAACTTATATTATCCTGTTCTACAATGTTCTTGTTTTCGGATTTTCATGTCCTAAACATTGCTATTATATTGTCACGAAGTGATGAAATGTACCTTGCTACATGCGAAATCTACGCAGTTGGAGATCTTGTTTGTACTGATACACCACAACGGAATACCATCCCCGTGATGATTTGTGTGTAATAAACAAAAACAAACCAAAAAACTTATGGGTGATAGCGATAAAGTTGGAGCTCACCCCATGATTTGTGGGTATTTTCCTCAAATCGCCTGTTTTTATACAAATTTTATTCAGGGAAAATTGAAGAACATGGCATCTGAGCTCTGTTTACGCCGTTTTGCATCTCGGTCCATGAAAATCCACGTTTTCATTTTCAATTTATAACTTATTTTCTTTGTCTAAAGCAAAGATGACATTAATTCAGCTTCATTCATACCAACAAAACGGTGGTTAAAACCGACCCACTAATCGCAGCCCCGTGTCGTGACATGTTTTCCACATTTCCTCCTTCTCTGAGGAAAAAAATCGAAATTTCTTCTTACCCCCTAACTGGCAACCCTTTATCTGATAATCTATATACATATGTATTTAATTTGATTGAATTGATCTAATTCGTGTCTGCTTTCCATCCAGCTACCACATGAGTATTAACATAGACACGGCGGTGGCGGCCATCGTGGGTATCTTCACCACCGTCACCAGCCTCGTGCCCAACTTCCGCGTGCACGGAGGAGGGCCGCGCGAGAACCTCGCCCTGCAGAACGTCCAGGTACCGACTGGCCTTAAATCTATAGCTCTTGTGTTGTCAGGGCAATTCCCAGTTGTTGAAAACCATTACAATACAATTTCTCAATCCGATACAAACGAAATAAGGATAAATTATTATTGTTCTTGTTATTGTTATTGTTATCATTATTATCTTTCTTTTATGCCTCATTGTACTCACAACAATGTAGTCGGGGAGAGTGCATAGCAACGGTTTGGTTCTGACAAGTAGAAGTCATTTCCAAGTTAGCAATAGTTGTGCTTAGAAGTGTTTTTGCCTCGTATTCTAAACTGAAATGAGGATCAAAGTCAGTTGTTACGTTTGAAAGAACCATAATGAGGGGTTGTTACCTAAAATGTTATTATCAGCTTTTTGAAAGAGACACATCTCATTGTTTATAGAATATTTGAAAACATTGAAAATTATTTGCCTGAAATAAGTCTACGGAAGTGAAAAGCGTAAATCACTGATGGTCCTATTATTCCCTCAGGGTCTCCTGTAATGTGAAACCTCCAATTTACGGTGTGTACGGAACTCGGCGTAAACTCCTCGTTCCGTATAAACCGTAAATTGCCATCTCGTTTTGTACCTTGTACAGCATGGTCAGGACGTTCTATATAATTATTCATAACGGGGCAAATACTAAAAGTTCCTCAGCATGGGACCTCACCTACTATGAATACCACAGCGAAAAGATATACAGCAAAAGACAGAATCACATGCGATAGTTCTAACGTTATCTGTTGAATCGAACGTGAAGTTTATTATAAACGATATAAAAGAAAGAATCGGCGAACAGTTTCGGGCCCTCAATAAGGGGGAGAGTCGCAATAATATCCCGCTACATTTCAATGGTCCCAGATTCCATGGAGGAAAGGACTCGTATATGAGTTTACATTCTAGACTTCATTCACAGACACCCAGCGAGCAGAGCAGCACACAAGTTGAGACACAGAACTGAGCTCAATTTGATACACAGGCTGCGTTTCCCCAATATAACTACTAATGCAATTTAAAATAGGTTTAAAGATAAGACCTATACTGTCTGGGGACTGAATCTACAGTAGCTGATATAACAGGGAAGGGAAACAAATAAGGCGATGCTGTTACCTTACGTGCCTTTATCTTCCACCCACTCCAATCTTATGGATCCAAGTAATATCGGTAATAGGCCATGTTCATGTCTAGTATATTTTTTTTAGCCAGGTCTCGTTATTTATTTATTTCTTAATTAGAATTACATGAAGGCATGGTATAGTTTTTTTTGTTAATTTTAAATATCATGAATTGGTAGCATTTAAAGGGCTTTTTTTTTTTAAATTATTTGTTCAAGAAATATAGTTGGTACAATCACCTATTAGGGCGTTCTACTTCCTCGTACAACTAGAGATGCAAAAACAGGTGCTTTATTTCGCAGCAATATTAGCCAGCGGGTCATGTGACTCCGTCTTCTCTGTACTATACTACTATTATATCATAATCTTTTTTTTTTGTTATATATCATAATCATAATGATTTTTACGGTGGCTGTTCTTTCATGCATTTTTTTTTTATGATAATCCCGTACAATCCGGTTTGTCTGGTTCATAGTCCACTGTAGTTATTGTTCTCACCTGTGTCTAACATAATGTCTACCCCGTGCAGGCTCGTGTACGCATGGTGGTGGCCTACCTGTTCGCCCAGCTCAGTCTGTGGGCACGGGGCCGCCCGGGTGGTCTTCTCGTGCTTGGGTCTGCGAACGTTGACGAGAGGTAAGGTTGACAAACTTTAATCTGGAGTCATTATCTATCAATTATTACGTGGCTAGATCTATCGTCTACGCGGTAGGTGTAGATGCAAAAAAAAATAGTCATTATCTATAATGATGCTCATCAGTACCCAGGAAAAAGGTCAGGAAAAATGAAAACGAAAGAAATTTAGGAGTTATTACTTTGCTTTCTAGATTCATTAACCTTTGACAGAAAATAACAACTTGATATCAGAATATGATGTCTGGTAGATACATTTCACGAGATTCATTTTTGGAGTTGAAATGAGATCGCTGTCTGCCGATTTGAATACGAATATTCTTTACTATTGTTATTTCCCATTTGTAAGACGGTCTTTGGCCTCTCCTATTCTGAAGTCAAATAATTATCATTTGCATCTTGAATTAATGAATTTTATCTTTAAAGACCCATGTACAACCTATGAGAAGGGAGAGCTAGCAATAGATTTGAACCATAGCTCATTAGAAAACTAAGAAAAAGCTTTGTTTTAACAGGAGAGGTCATCACTGGCCTGCCTCACCCAAAAATATTGAGAAAGTATTGGTGAAGACATAAGTATAATGTCGAAAGGTGTCGATCTAATCAAAATTGCAACAAACTAAATGGGCAGAAATTCAATACAGCAGTCCATAATGGGCGTCTAAACTGTTTTCCAATCTTCATTCTTGATTCCGGGTTTGGATTTTTTCTCAATTTAGCAGTTAAATAAAATGGTGTTTGTTCGGTTTGTGTATACTTTAAACAACTCAGGCTATTCAAAGTATATGATTATCAGTGTAGATGGTAGAACTGTGTTTTCTCGTGACTAGTCTTCGGGGCTACATGACGAAGTACGACTGCTCGAGCGCAGACATCAACCCGATAGGAGGCATCAGTAAGACGGACCTGCGCAAGTTTATCCTCTACTGCACCGACAAGTTCAACCTGCCTTCCCTGAAGAAGTAAGACTCCATCTTCATTTACAGCTCACTGTTGTTTGTCCGATTAGGCTAACTATCTTAAATGATCTTTAACTGGAGTTATTACTATCTTGGAAATTAGAGTTCCGCTTCGGATCTAAACAACGTTAACTGTTTTGTGTTGAAATAACAATGTTGGCAATGGCATTGTTATACCCTAAAAAAAGATAGATAGCCGACTGGAACGTTTGAGTTGCAAAGTAACACTACTGCAATTACATCTATTTACGCATATTCCTTTTTTTTTAATTCATAATTTTATTGTGACTAGGTAATGTTTATAAGTTCTTGATGATAACTTCTTTAATGCGTTTTAGTGACACAACTAGTTGTCTTCTATAAATAGTGTAGATCAAGTGTGACCCGAGCAACCTGATGCATGACTATTACACCCCATGCCCATAAAAAAGGGTCGTTTTAGTGGGGTCCAAAATACGGGCGGTTCCAGTCCGGTCAGAGTTCCAATATAGCGCACAGGTGACTGGTACTATAGTGAAATGTGTTTACCTTGTTGGGGCGTCATTTCGCACCACATTTCTTTTGATAAGAATATTAGACGAGTTCGCAAAGTGAGTTTAATATATGTTATCGAAAGAAACAAAATACGAGAGGGCGCTCAGATAAGGTTAACACGTTTCACATGTATTATATACCTATAATATCGATAGATGATTTAGTATTTACCGAAGCATGACAACGTCGAGCCACTATTCAAAGTGTGCTGGGAGGCCGGAAGCAACACACTATGCACATGCGCATAAGTATGTTGGTATTTTTCTATACCAGCACAGTAAGCTGGGATGTAGAAATTACCAAAATGACAGCAGAGGTTGGTCTCTATAGTATTTCCCGGCACAGCTATATTAGAAGAGGCACCCCGGTAGGGTTTGGGGGACTGTGGCACAAGGTACTCTGGTAATGACGGAGAATTTTGAAACAATGCACTCTGGTAGGCATTGGGGGACTGTGTTGCAAGGTACTCCGAAATGGATTTTGGCACTCTGGTGTGCGGTACTCTGGTAGGACCCAGGGCACTTCAGTTTGGGTATTCCGATATATTCGCAGTGAGGGGGGGGGGGGGCACGACCATGCGTTGGGGACCGGGGTGCAGAAAGAAGGTTCAATCCGTTAAAGATGGGCTCTGATATTAAACTGGTTACTATTTCTTGTTTTTCCTTTTCAGGATCTATGCAGCACCTCCTACTGCAGAGTTGGAGCCGCTGGCAGATGGTCAGGTGGCACAGACTGATGAGGTAAGACAATTTACTGTGCCCCCGAAGGTTTTTAAGGGTTTATATCCTGGTACAAGCCTGACGATATTACTACATGTACCTGTACCTGTACAAATTTATTTTCAGAACTCTCCAGTTTTATTGGCTGTGCTAAATCTAAGTCATACCTGGTTATCTAAGTTTATGTTTTGTGAGCCATGGCTAGAGTGGAAATATTCATCGTTTAGGAGGAAAACGTTGTTCCTGCCCAATGTTGATACAGAATAGGTTTGTACGACTATTGTATCTTTATGGTATTAGAGACTTGGCTGTTGATTAATAGATTATTTATGCAACCATATAGTTAGAGACTGTATGCATCCATGGTAGGAAAGGTTATAGTCATAACTGTTTCAATTCTTTTTAGATTTTATTAACCTGATTCTCCAGAACAAAATTCAACACAACTGAATTCACAGTCTACAAACCGTAGCGCGATATGGACTCAAAACAATGGATTCCAAATTTGGATGAGAAATATGCAACACCACATCAACATTTTGTTTAGACTTAATCACCAATCAGGTGAATAAAATCTAACAGTTTGAAATAAGAGTATACACACACGCCCCAATCCAGGCTGCGCATTTTTACCAGCTAACTCAAAAAACACACACTGTCTATGACAGAGCAGACCTGACAGACACACACCCACAGTAAAAACAACAAATCAGGCACAATTTACTCAAATGAGTTGACACTTGATATATCTAAAAAGGAGAATATCAGAAATATAAAACATAATTCTTCACAGTACCTGATGAGGCAGAAGATGGTGATGCTGCACATTCTTAGAGAAAGTTTAGCCTGAAAACAATATTTACGGCCCCCAATGACAAAGTTCGGGGATCAAGGTAGGGCAGAAAGGGTTATTTCTTTTACCCCACCAATCAGGATGCCTCAAGAACACTGAAATAACGATTGGGAAATCGGAAATGTGCCTAAAGTGAAAATATCCGTGGTTTCAATCTTATACCTGGTCACTTTTGCAGTCGTACACAGATTGATGGAACGCCTCTCGTGTTTTATCACTTATTGTCATAACTGGACATATATATAGCAGTATGCGATTTGACAAGAACTAGAATTGTACCTGTTGGTTCACAGATGCCCCCTAATGTTGAATTGGAATAAGGCGTGGCATATCACACCTATTAATAAGCCAGCGGCTACCTTGATTGGAAAATAAATTTCTAATGTTAAACTGAGAAAATTCTGGGTCAATCCCCGTATAGAATCCCGCCCACACAGGCAAACCCTTGTCGATGTTAAACCATGGCCGGACACTTCATATTTCAGGAGGACATGGGAATGTCTTATGATGAGCTGTCCGTCTTCGGTAGACTCCGGAAGCAAGCCTTCTGCGGGCCTTACTCCATGTTCTGTAAGCTCATCCATGATTGGGAGGACAAATGTACACCAACTGAGGTAAGTATACCGTCATGCGCCTCAAAGCATCATCAGTTATGTATAAAGCGATGCCGGGATAGTAGCCTAACACTATTGAAAAAAAAACGCACGTGGGGAAAGGTCTCACGATTAAGGACTAACATCTCTGCTCTAATGTTTGTGTTGATTAATATTTCTAAAATTGAAGTAATCTATTGATGGACTCTCAGGTAGCTGTAGGAATTTTACCACACGAAATTCTATGCACAGAAATCTAAGCGGAAACTTAGTGATACACTTCAGTAGTGAAAAGCCGAAAAATCCTATATGATAACATAAATATATATTCAGATGTGACTAAGGCTTTAGAATTTATGTCGACGTTTTATCATCTGACAGTCTTCGGAACAGCAATACTCCGTATTTAATTTACCAGAAATTCGAATTACTTCAGCGTTGAGTCTAGTAGTTGTTAGTTTCTTTCTAACTGATGAGGTTGTGTGTACTGCAGGTGGCCGTGAAGGTGAAGCGCTTCTTCCGCTTCTACTCGATAAACCGCCACAAGATGACCGTACTGACGCCATCGTACCACGCGGAGTCGTACAGCCCAGACGACAATCGATTCGACCATCGTCAGTTCCTCTACAACGCGCTCTGGACGTGGCAGTTCAAGGTCATCGACGATCAAGTAAGACGCAGTGTTATCAGGCTGAACTCCTTTAAACTCATTCGATAGGTTAATCATGTGATAGGACACTACATCCTAATCATTAGCAGGAGGACGGCTGGTCTTATAGGTTATGACTATAGCCTACTGTAGTACTCCTGCATGTAGTGTCATTAGGTGACCTGACCAAATTTTTGCTTTTTATAGCTAACCAAGTAAAGACCGGAATATGATTTCTATTTTGGATCGAGAGTAATATGGCAGTATGATATCCTGTAATTTAAATATTTAGTATTTTGACATAGATTTGTTTGTGTTTTTCTTTAAAAAACTGGTTCTATCATAATATGATATGCCTCATTTAAAGGAGAATAAAATGTAGTACAGTAGAACCCAGCCTAATGGACAACCCACATAAGCGGACAACCCACATTAACGGACACCTTTGCTTGGAACAGATCCCTCTCTTAGATGTCTATTTTAACCTTGTGTAAGACAATAACCCACGTAAAAGGCCTGATCAGAGAGTGTCCGCTTACGCGGGATTCTATTGTACTGGTAGAGTCTATATTTACTGAGATATTCATATATTTGGTAATGGGGGGAGGGTTTCGGTAAAATAGGCATACTAAAACAGAGGTTCATACAATATTGATTTACTGAGAGCATCGGTTTGAAGTTACATATACCATCTCTATAAGTGACACTGGCAATTGCTTACATCCTTGGATGTGTCGTTATTTAGGTGAAACATGTATTTTGTATGATAAATATGTATTTTGCCTTATTTCATGATGTGGGGGAGGGGGGTACACCATCTTTAAATGCACATGTCATAGCAATGCAGCCAACTTCCACCAGTCACCGTTTTTTATTCCTATCACTCCCCAAGTGCTGGTACAAGCCTCATACATATATCCTTATGAGAACACTAACTATTTGGTCGGAGAGTAGACTGAGCTCATTGAGAGGGGCTCACTTCAAATGTGTAGGTGGCTGTAGTGTGACCAACTCTCAACAAATGGTATGTCTATGCTGTAGACTGGTTCCCTGTCCAATTGAATAATTTAATTTCGTGAGACGTGGCTATGACACCTCTACTACAAGCCGATGCTACCTTGATAATGACAACTTCCTGTCAATTTTGAACCAGGTTACTATGGTGTCTCCAGGTTGACAGTCGTTACCTGTGTAACAACAATCGCTGCCACCTTGGGAACGGGCTATCGCCGTGTTCTCACTCTCCAACACAGTACAGTGTTGGGGATTTGTACACCAAGCACTTTCTTGGTGTTAGACTGTTAGAATTAACAGAATTGGTGGGGAATAAGTCAAGGTTTCATCCGGTTCGGACTCTTCAGGCATCTTAATTAATTTGGCTAGGTCAAGGCATGTGATGTTATCACTTTTGGGGTCGGGATGATTTATCTCGGCCCATCCCAATCTATCAGAAAGGCTTTCTGGAGATGGTGTAACCTCCACCCTGTCACCTAAGACAGTAGTGGTTTTACCATTTTCCACCCTATCAGAGCACGTCTCCACCCTATGAATTATAGGGAATGGGGGTGTTCCGATTTTAAGTCTGCAGTCCGGTAATCAATTAAATTTTTTTTGAATAATTTAAGTACATATGCCAGACTATGCTGGGGACATGCTTTCTCCAATTAGTGTCCCTGGTGAGGGAGCTACGTAGGCATGGCACACAGGTATGCAGGGTCATCTAGTGACAATCATAAGAACTAGGTTAATGAATGGGTTAACGAGCAGATTCAACATGGCAATATTGTACTTTTTTTTTAAATGTTTAATTACGAAACGGATCGGTTGAATTTTAGAAATGTCAAATCAGAATTTAGAAATCGTTACCTTTGCGGTAGTTTCCCAATAAATCAATTAGCCACATCATTATGATAACAAAAATTCTAATTTTGCAATTCTCTTCGCAGCAACTGTTTCATGTAGGAAATGACAGATTTTGTAATCTTTAGAAAATTACTTACGGTTGAGTTAATTATGTATATCAACTTATTATGAATATTAACTCAACTAAATAATCATCTGAAATATAAGTATGATAAGATAACTTACAGTTATGATTCAAATATATCCAACTATTAAGTTGTGAATGATATTTCAGTATATTTGAGATATATTTCATAGTCAAATATTTAAAATTGTCAGTAAGGTGATTGCCATTTTGGGCAACCCTTCTGAAAAAAATCATATAAATATAAGGCTTAATTCCATTTACCCGAAATCTTTTCCAATCCTGTTCGGGCTCAGTCTACTCTCCTGCCAAATAGTTTCCTGTTGCTGCCAAATGGAAACCAAGACAAGTACAAAGAATATGGAAATTACTCGTGCTTGAAGTCGAACAGATGGCAGTTTTCCACATTTCCTTGGAAATCCATTTAATTCCTTTTCAGTCTATAAAATTCCTTTCCCCTGTGTAAGACAAAGTTGACCCTCGGCATTATGCCGTAGCTGATAATGACCTATTTTCCAAATTTCTCTGAGGCATCAAACTCCACATGAAATAAATTTCCAATATTTTTCTGACCCCAACTGACATCCCTGAGTCACATATTTGTTGTATTTTCAGGTTGCTAAACTGGAGGAGCGTCGCCTGGCGCTGGAGAACGGCGTGAACGGCATGGACACCGTCCCCACGGGCAAGTTTGTGCACTTTGGTTCGCAAGGGGGTGGCGCGGGATGGGGCAGCAGCTCTGCCACGACCAAGTCAGGGGGTGTGTTGAGGAAGGGTGGGGACCGGTCGGGGGTGATGGTGGCCCCCTATGGGCCCCAGCCGTCGGGCAGTAGCCTGCTGGAGGATGACTGTTACGGGGACTACACCGTGGAGGAGCCGCTGGAGTTGGTGACGAGCACTGACATGGCTGCACCCTACCTGCTGCACTCCGGGTTTGACCCCACGCAGCCGCTGCCCATGGAGGCGCTAAGCTCGATGAACGGCCAGCTGATGCCTGTACACTACATCGACCACATGCTGGAGGAAGGGTCACAGGACCCTTACTATAACGACGACATGCTAGGCAGCCACAGCGACTGCCTCTCGGAGGACTATGAGATACTCGGGGAGTCGGCCCTGGGACACGATCTGGCACCAAAGGAGAGCAGCGAGGTTGGTAGTCAGGGAGACTTTGAGGTGCTCTCAGAAAGCCAAGAGGTGGCTGCGGCTGATGACATGGCAACACAAGGAGCTGAGGTTCTGACCAGTGTCGAGGTTGCCAGTGAGGAGGGAGGGACCCAGTCGGCTGTGGCAGCAGCCAGTGAGGATGGGGAGTCCAGAAATACTGCCAGTGCAGAAACTGATGAGGCGGGAGAATCCTCTGGTGCTAAGGTTCAGGAGGTGGCACTGGTGGTGACACCAGAAGGTGTCGTACATGTGCCTGAGGAGTGGACCTTTGTGCCTACCGTCATGCCATCCCGCAAACGGAAGCGTTCACAGGACTGTATAATAATAATGGAGATGAAGCCAGATGAATCTAGGAGCAAGAACGCGAGCCCACAATCCTCTTGTAGTGCTTCTGAGGCAAGGAGGGCCCCTAAGATACAGAAAACCACTGAGGAGCAAAAGAGTCCCCAACAACAACATCGCCCCACAGTGGCAGCTGCAACGTCTTCTTCAGCATCGCGCGTCATCATCACTCAGCACACTGTACATGGTATGACTCGCATGCCTGCGGCTGTGCCCGGTGCCGTACCCATGGTCGTCCATCCAGGTGTGCATGTCATGCCTCCGGCTATGGTTCCGCAGCGCGTACCAATGATGAGTTCTCCGTCTATGATGAGGCCAGCCGGACTACGTATGGTCAGCCCAACACATATGGCTCGGTCTCCACTCGCTGGAAGCCCCGCTTTTCGCCAGTCCGCTGGTGCAGCGAAGCAACAGCACCTCATCAACCAAGCCATGCGTAGCAACATGAAGCCAGCTGCCATGAAAGTACCCGTATCAGTTGCACGGTCTGCTCCCGCGGGATACCGTGTTGGGCAAGCGATGACCTCTCCTGTAGCCTCAGCCACAGCAAGAGCACTGGCCCAGCAGCAACACCAACAACAACAACAGCAGAAAATGATCCAGAAACAACAACAGCAGCTTCTCCAGCAACAGCAGTTCATAAAGCAACAACAGCAGGAGCTAGCGAAACAACGGCAACAGCAGCAACAGCAACAGCAACAACAACAGCATCAGCAGCAGCAACAACAACAGCAACAGCTGGCAAAGCAGCAGCAACAACAATTGCTAGAGCAACAGCGGCAGAGACAGCAACTTCAGCAGCGTCAGCGACAGACAATGCTGGCGCAACAACGGATGATGATGTCAGGCATGGTGCCTCAGGTGCCAGGAGCCCAGCCTGGGATGGTGTACCCAGGGGCAGACCTTGCCAAGCAGGCCGGAGCCGTACGATACTTCCCACCTTCCCAACCCGTATACACGCCCCCCTGGCTCAAGGGTAGATTGTAGGCGCCCTTAGATGATGGACCGATGCTGAATTTTACTATTTTCTGTATCCCAGACATGCAAAACTGCACACAGAATGACACTTTTGAATGCTAGGTGGAAACGCGTCTCTGCGCCTGTTATTTAAGCGAAGATAAGAGTAATGTACATCACATTTATAGAGTGTGTCAATGTTGAGTCCCAACAAAATGTAAATGCTGCATAATGTTTTATTAGCTCAGACTGTGTCATTATGTACAGTATAGAATGAGTTTATCCTGACAGTTGAGCATACCAGTGAACTTTTGTAGTATTTTTGATAAATGTAAAAAATATATATATTAATGGATTTTACTAGTGTTTACAATATAACATATAACCAGAAAAATGTTCTTTGGGGAAGGTTTCCAAGTACACATATCCTGTACTTGTCACAATTTAGTGGTCTGATATATCTTCTTATGACACCTACAATATGCCTTAAGGTGTATGTATTCATCCCTATCTTGTTTCGGTACTTAACATATATAAAGGGAAGTTATACAGTAACGCCCCCGAATGACACAAACACATGTCACCTTATTTTCAGCCTCTGATCAAGTGTAAACAACTGGGATACTGTGGACCAAGTAAGACATGTAATTTTACACACCATTCTCTTCTGACACCGCCGCCATAATTATGTCGATAGGCCGGCCTGATTATTGATTGTGACTGTTTTCCCAATGCTCCTCTGTTATCACAGTCATCATGATCTAGCGATAACTGCTTCTTCAACAGTGAATCCCATGTTCTGTTCCATTGCCGTTTTCACAGTACCATACCTTGTTTTGTAGACTTAATGATCAGTGTATTAATAGATGAGTTAAATGGTAGCCATGAATTTTCTTCACTCTGTTGATAGAGTTCTGTTTATATTCAGGTTCTTTTTTTTTTCATTTTATTTTTTCACCATGCCTTCAAAACCTTTAGTGTTTGTAGTTATTTGTGACCCAGCTCTATGACGATTTAATCATATCATAGCTACTGCGTACCTCTGAACAACAGAATTCTTTCTAAATCATTTAACATGTGAAACCTGCAAAGGGATGAAAATGGATTTCAGAAACCCACCATTAATATGATTACCATTAATCCAAGCCGTTGCCTTTAGAGTGTTGGAGGTGTGGGGAAGATAAGTTACCCTTCTAATTCTGAGGTTTTTGTTTCAAGTTCTGCAAATCCGTAGCTGAACAACAATTATAATTATATATATTTGATCCTGTTAAGAACACTAATAAGTCGGCCCAAGGCTAGATCCCACAATTGGTAGTGTTTTCATTTTATTCCAGGAAAACCTTGCTAAATACTTTCTCTATTAGATTTACTTCCTGCTCAATAGACGATAATGGAGGTACTTCTATACACAACCTTTACGTTCTGTCGTCACGTTTGATAAATGAGGAGTAGGTTTGTCATCACCAGGCCAGTAATAGATACAGTGATGGTACAAACGTAGTCAGGTTTCTCTCGTCGCACTCCCAGTCTTGGCTTTCTGTGTCCTCACTATGGTTAACGATGCATGCCAGCTGCAATCCCGCTGTGAGACAGCTCAGTCTCCAAGCATAGCCCTCTTTTTACAGTACCAAAGGCAAGTCATATTGACATGATGGCTGCTACATACAATTTATAAAGTGCAACATATTTGGCGCTGTATCAAATGTCGCCAATATATCTAATTTGATATTGATATCATGACATATTCAGCACGGATGTAAATGGATATCACGTTTTGTCTGGACATAAGTAAATCGGAAGAATGTGTTCAAAACATACTTTTCTGCCCTAATTTTAAGCTCATCATGTGGACTCTGCTTGGAGATTGATTCAACTAAGATCTGTGATCCACTCTCCTATCGTTAGCCGTCTTTACGTCCTTTTACTTTTACAAGGCGTATAAGATCTGACCAGGGTGTTTTTAATAGGGACTGCAGCGATCATGTATGACAGTCCTATCTCTGGTACCATTCTGATAATATCAAATACTCAAGTTATTTAAATCATACCATTGCAGACAAAAGGGAAGGTAGACTTTAGCTAAGATTTATGACAGAGATGAAGGTGTTTGATAAACTCTTTTGTTAGTGTTGTGTCGAATATGTTGTCAGCTACAAATGTTACTAAACAGTGTGCATTTTGATGAGGGTTTTTTTTTCATTTGAATGCCAGCAAATACCACTCCTAAAAGCTAAAGGAAAGAGAAAGTATTGCATATTGAACATAACCCCGGATAATACTTGCTTCTATGGATGTAGTTAATTAAGCTTACTTCTTTGTTTCAGCAATGAGTATATGAGACAACTGTCTACTTAAGTTACTGCTGTCTCTGAGCTCTGATGGAGAGAGTGAAGATGTTCTGAACGACTAAATACACAACTGGTCATACGTAAATTGTAAAGCCAGAATAAACAACACTCACGAAATTCCACTTTCAACGTTTGCTTCTCAGTGTTTTGAGCGATGGGCCTAAAGACCATATTTGGTAAGTTTAAAATCTCCTGAATGGAGAAAAAAGAGAATTTCTGCGATTTATCAGAGTTGATGGTTAAAACGAGTTGTTTCATTGGCAGGATGGTGTTTGTTCTGACTTTTCGCTTTACGTTTAGCTGACACAGTTTTTCATTAAATCTTTCACAAGGTATAGAAATATACATTTTCCCGAATACCATTCTCTAGTCACCAGCATTAAGAATAGAATTCTAGCCTACCAGCACTCTGTACTCTGTAGCATGGGTGTCTTATCATGTAATGAAGTAATTACTCAAAGATATATCACCGATTCACACACAGTTCTATTGGCCTATGAAAGCCAGCAATACTTAAACCCTATAGGCCTGACAGGTGAACTATCATGATGAGAAAACATGGAATGGGTTCTACGGTGGTAACGGTATAATATGTATCATTCTTTTTTGTTATGTTTGTTATTTTATCAATATCCTCAATCACATGGCACAGGAAGATAGACACAAAAATATTCACTAAATACGTTATCCAAGTGTAAGTTGGAAGCCGCACTGTGTCCTGTGTCGTGTGGTAGCGCCAGCACGCTGTAGAATGGGACCAGTAGTGAGTGCATGACAAAAGCAGACGACATTTTAACGCCCGGAGAAAGTAGTCCCTCGTATCACTCCGCCCACACCATTTAGCGGCCCCGTGTGCTGTCGTCTCTAGTCACGTGTAGGGGAGGTGTTGTCACGTGTGTTGTCACGTGTAGGACGAAATGTTGTCACGTGTGTGGGTCACGTGTGTCTGTGATGTATATGTATGCCATAAAACCTGTCACCATGGGGCCAGGAGCCGTAGATAACTCAATTATATCACACAGGCAGGTTTGAATCACCGGGATCGTGTGGGTTGCGCTTTTCATTTTTAAAATCAAACACAGCTGTAAAAGAAAAAGGCAATTTTCTATATCCAGGTTTGGGAATGTTAACCGTGCTTGAATATGACGTGTTGACAGCAATATGGTCAGGTGTATAGACGAGATTCACTGTTAGATTACGGATAACTGATAAAGATGGATGTAGAAATTATATCAGTTTTGAGGTTGATATATGATGATTTTGTCAAATTATTTTACCTTGTGGAAATGATGATTGTAACACAATGTGTTTTTTATTCTGGAATCACAAAGGAGTGCTATATTTGTGTTACACAATATTGTACTGGACTGTAGGGAATATCACACGTTTAAGATACAGCTTACTATACGATCTCCTCCGTTTCCTGAATTATGTTAAATCGCTGATGTACAGGGTTCTCTTATCTACTAGAAATGTAAAAGAAGTAAAAGGAATATACATGTATTTGACAACTTGTATTATGAAGGAGGCGATAACGATAATTATTAATATTGTACACATTTTTAAAGATCCAATTAGCCTGATGATTGTTAACCGGAATGAACCAGAAAATCCTTTTTTTAGCTATATGATTATTTTAGATTATACATTGTAAAGAAAAATAAAAAAATTCATATCCTCATGGCACATTATACAATTCTGAAAATACGTTGGGAAGAAATTTCACACAAATATCTTTCGCAAAGCTTGGAGAACCCTGTTGAAACGATAACAATGTGTTCCAGCAATATGGGAAGTAGAGTAAATTGCTGTGGCAGTGGAATGCTTGTATGTACCAATACTCAAATTAAATCTGTCATTGTAAATTACTTCCAAGTGGATATCATTAACCGAATATAATGGCCTATGAATAACTCGAGGACAACATGTTTTTGATCTCCGTCAGTGGTATTATTTACCAATATATCATATCATAACCCATAAAGGTAGTAACTGATTATGGTGAAATTGTGTCATAATTGTATGTTAACATTAACTTATGAATAACAAAAGATGTAAGAAATCATGTTTTATGTTAATTTTATTGTAAATCCGGTCATTCAAGAGTTAAGTCTCTCCAGTGCCATGTACAATATGATTGATTTTGTGTTTCTGTTAGAGTTATCCAAATTATTCCAGTGAACTATGATGTAAATTCTTAAACGCCGATATATTAGTAGAATGGGAAACACATGGGTACCGAGCTGTGGTGTACGGAACGAGCTTTGGACGACTCTATTCGTAGAATAATCGTTATCAGTTTAGTTTCCCATTCCACCCCTGAAATGAGGTTCACAAAGCAATGTTTCCGAATATCAACATTTAGCAATTTCATGATGGAATAATTTATAGCTTTGGTGCTGTGTCCTGGTATTAAACCACTTGGTTCGGTTCTTAAATCAAACTGATGAACTCCACTTCGATGCCGAAATTTGCTTTGAAAAGGAATATTCTTGTACCCTACTTGTAATATGTGAAACATACAAACATAAAGGAATCGATGATGTGAATACACACTCCAGGCTTTGCTTAGAGGTAATCAAATTCTAATTTTTTGTACTGAGCATTCGCAGAATAGACTCATGTTAGGAACCATACCATGGGAAAGAATGAAATGATGACTCATTGGCATAGCAATGTAGTCCCTTTTGTGTCCACCATTGTTGATTATGAGCATGTATGATGAAAATGGAAATATGTTGTTTTCAAGAAAGTATTTAATTTTCACTCGAGAAATAATTTCTCTGATTACTTTTGATGCATCCATTTGGACTCGTGTACAGAAATGTGGAATTTGGGCAAGTTAACCCTAGAACCGCTTAACATGCCATTTCTTGCCCCCGAGTGTTCTCTCCTCTGACCACAGGTGGCAGCACCGATGTGGCCTAATCTCTTATGACCTTTAATTTCCAAGTTCATGTAGCCACCTCTGCTGCCTAGCATAGCACGATACTGAAGCTCTAACGTTGACTAAATAGAAGATATGTTCCAGGGGTGGAATCAAGGTATTATTCACAGCAACTGGCATGTGCTGTAAGAGGAAATAGTCTGATAGTGTATTGAACTGTGATAGAGAGCCAAGCGTCAGTCGCGTGGCCGTAGCATTCCAGTCCAACAGCCGTATTGTATGCTCTTCTAGTAATAAATGTCCGGCCTGGCATAAAAATCTTGTCTCTGTGCTTACTTTGTTAAGAGGTTCCCCCTATGCATTCAGGGGAGCAACGTATTTTTTCTTTATGCTTTAAATCGTTGGTGTTCTCTATATACCACAGGGTCCCCTGAGACGTTAAATCACGTACACAAAAAAACGATTCTTTTAGGGATTTGCTGAACGTCCTGTAAACTAGTTAAAGTGCTTCTTGTGGGGCGTTCAGGAGAACATGTACACGTGAATATTAGTTGTGGGTAAGGCTTAGGAAGTCTTGAGGGGTTCTACCACCAGCACACAAGATTTAGCGAGTTTTGTCAAGATTTGGTTTTCATGCTAAATATCGCTGGTTTTAAATAATCGCGTGCATATTTGCTGTGATGCATCAGTCGGGTTAAGCACCTTCGCCGCATTCTTCCTGCAATAGATTGCGGTATGCCACAATATGTTGGGCAATAGATCATGAGAAGTCGTGGTGATGGAGCACCAAAATATACCTACCTCATCGTAAAAAGAAATACACAAACCCTCACGCACGACATGTCGCAGCATAAGAGGTAGACAAATCACAACACTGTAAGATATACGGTAACAAATCGATCGTTTTGGTGGAACCAGCACTTTAGCTATGCCTCGCAAGCTCAGACAGGGAATCCAACATATTCTTAAGTACATTCAAATATAAGCAGGCCCATTCTTAACTTTTCAGTGAGAGCCAACTAGACGAATTTGTTTATACTCAACTGGTATTGAAATGAAACAAATTCTGGCATTGAAAGAAATTCTATTTTTTCTTTAAATAACTTGCAAGGTACTAGTGTGTACAGACAGTTGTAAGTATCAAACCATTGAATTGTAGGATATGCCTTTAATACAGACGAACTTGATAACCAATTTGTCTTGAGTCGAAAGGCACTGCTTTCAAATGAAAGACATGGCTTTTTGTCTCCAAGTCTACTTCTTGTTATTGGTTGCTCAGAGGCCAACCGAGATATGGTTCTCACTGGGTACTAGCAGTGGCTTCCTCGCAGTAAAACCACTCGGCAGTGACTCACCTCGGTCCTCCTTTTTTTTAATGAAAATTAGGAGGATTATATGAGTTGAGAAGCAAGTCATCGGTCCCCCTAAAAGCATTATACTCCATCCCTAACTGAGTTGCTTTTTGAAGTCTTGATGCACTGGGTTTGCACTGCATTTACCAAACTTAGTTTTGGCCCATGTTAATTAGGTCAAGCGGCTCACCAACATGGCGGATGAGCAGGGGGACAAGGTCAAAGGCAAACATGGCCCACCTAAGACCAGGGCCGAGAAGCCTAAATCTTCCTCGAGAGAGGAGTCGTCAGGTGCGGTTTCACACCAGCCAGAACCGACTGTCCAAGACCCTAAACAAGGTACAAATGGACCAATTCTGCAAAATGATGGCAGCATTCTTCAATGAGAGGGAAAAACAGCGTGGGATGCCAGAGTGGCTCAGGGGAGAAGACCTAAACAGAGCCATGAAGAAGGCTGAGGACGAAATCAGGCAGGCCAACAAAATTACCAAAAAGAAATATGATCCTCAGTCAGAGCGGAGGGATTTCTTCAAAAAAGACTTTGGCTACCAAAACATAAACAAGACCTACAACAAGAAATGTAAGTCTGATAAGGGGCACAAAGACAAGTGCCCGTACACCTGCAAGTCAGGTTTTCACAAACGGGGGTCACAGTAAACCCACAGGTAAGTGACTCCCTTACTCTGCCGGACTACGGCGTGTTTGTACCTGGTGGCACCAATTACCATGTAAAACAATTATTGAAAATTACACATGATCCCTACATAATCGAAAGTGTAAAAGGGGCTAGCATCGAGTTCGAAGAGTTGCCGGTACAGATGGCCCAGCCTAGACCCTTTTCTTTATCAAAAGAGGCAATTTTTACCTTAACTTGGAAATTAAGGAGCCCCTGAACAAAGGAATTGTTGAAAAAATAAAAATCAGTATATTTCAAATGTGTTCCTGCGTCCCAAACCAAATGGGAAATTCAGGATGATACTGGACCTCTTAGATCTGAATGACAGTGTGACCTATAAACATTTCAAAATGGAAAGTTTACAAACAGCCTTGGACATGGTTCAATGGATTCTATGCCTTTCCACCTTTCAGTCCCACCCAAGCTGTTGTTCCCCTGCCCTTTGTTTCACGAACGTTGCTCCGTTAGGGTAGGTGACTTATACCCCTTTGTGCTTAAAACTGCTGGTACCCAGCATAGACTTCAGGTCAAGTATCACGTTTTACCAAGGTAAGTCTGATGGTGATTGGTTACCTACCACATATAAAACATTAGAATTTTGTCGGATCTGCTTGTAGTTTTTCCCGCACATACAAAGTGAACCAGACCTACGCATGGAGATTGAAGGGCCACAAGAGTGAGATTCTCGTACAGTACTAAACTGTAACCTGCTACTCTTTATTGTATTTCTATACTCAGGCATACATTCTCTCTTATGATTCATTTCGAGCCATTCCAAAATCAAAGTTTAGTGTTGTCGTTTTCTGATCTATTTTTCTCGTGAGAAATCTATGTGACCATAGGGAGCCAAAGTGAACCCGCTGAAACCACAGATACCCATTTACAAAACACCATTTCCGGATATAGGCACTCAGTAGTTTGACTATGTAGGTTTGAGATTATATGTGTCATTCTCCAATATTTTAGATCCAAATTTTTAATAAACTTAACAACTGTCATCGTAGTTTCGAAACAGAGTTATCCAGAGATAGTAGTAAACTTCACTTCGAAAGTAACAAACGAGACCAAAAACAAAAGTCTAGCCTCAAACCCAAAGGTTTAGCATTAAGCCAGAGGAGGTGTGAAGCGTAGCGCCCCCTATCCTTTTGAGCGATAATAGAGAACCAAAACAAAAAGCACCGCGAATGCTCTGACAGGCTGCTTTACAACTCACACAGAATCCCATCTACAGATTATTTAGAGCATACCCAGGGATAGATGCAATACCAAAAGGTCCATAATACTTTGTTTTGTTGCTCCATTGATTATTTTAGATGTGATATTATCTACAAATTATGCAAATCGACCTGCATTCACTTGACAGGTGATGTAAACTCCTAAAAGAAAATATTGTAAAAATGGGCTAATTAAGAACAGCTACTACATGCTAACTGTTAGAGCTCTATCAAAAATCTTTTCAGATATTGATAGAGTGACATCTAATGTACTCCAAACCACAATAGAGCTCAATAGAGCTCCATGTTTTGTGCCTGATTTGGGTTGTAGAACACAGCCTTATTTCCTACCAATATCACTAATACAGGGTTTACTAGCCAGTAGAACCACAGACTAAAAATAGATACTCTGTGGTAAAACCAGCCCTTCTCAGAGCTCCTTCCCCTCTGCTGTCAGGTTTGAAAGTGGCGCTGTGAGGCAGCCATGATCGTATATATGACTCGGGTTGGTATAGGGGGCGCTGCGCTTCACACCTCCTCTGGCATTAAGCCTCGTTCTTGCTGGCCACCGGAAATGGTGTTTTGTAAATGGGTACCGGTATCTGTGGTTTCTATAGAGGAAACCCATGAAAGTTTAGGGTCTGAGCTCGTATCCGATCGAGTTTGAATCACATAGTCATTCACAAGGCGAAGCCGCGTGAATTGCTATGTGATTCAAATGAGATGGGATCGAGCTCTGACCCTAAACTTGAATGGGTTTCTGAATTTATCTCACCCTTAATATTGACTAATGGGCTAACATTTGTGACATTATCCCCCATTGGATATTTTTCCTAAATATCTAATGGGTATTAGATACAAGTTTCCAATGTTAAGTCTATGGAGAAAATATATCTGGGGTGAGATAAAGCGTGTTCACTTTGGCTCCCTATACGAATAACTAGCGACTTCGTCGCGTCGTATATGATGGGGTGAGGCTTTAGTGGCGCCCCCTACTATTAATACCTGAAACCAGCGTAACTATCAATGGGTTATTATTTGGCATGACACAGATACATGAGCTGATAATCGGCGATCAGAACCACGACCAGTGGTAACCAGCGAGAGTTGAGATCTCATTGCTTTCTCATGAGAAAAGTAAATCAGAAAACTACAATACTAACCTTTGATTTCATCATGGCTCGAAATGAGTCATGAGAGAAAATGTATATCTGTGTATAGAAATACAAAAAAGGGTAGCTGCTTACAGTTTAGAACTGCACGAGAATCTCACTCTCATGGCCCTTCAATCTCCAGGCCCAGGTCGGGTTCACTATGTCTCTATGTACGGGAGCAACTTCAAGCGGATATCACAAAATTCTAACGTTTTATATGTGGTAGGTAATAACCCATTTGTCCATTGGCTGGTACCCCACTGTCGTACACTCGTAGGTGTTTCAAGGCGTTATAGAGCCTCCAGAGGTTACTAAACTCCCGATTATCGCCCCGGGTAAAGCAAAGTTCCGCTCCCGATAGACTTGGCACACTACGACAAAATGAACCACAGTTTTCTGATTTGTAATTGACTGTAGACGAATCAGTCGCCGTGATAGCGGGTGGCATTAGTTTTAGCATCATGGTTTTAGATATTCTCGGGAGCGGCGATGACGTCACGCAACGTAGTAACGGGTAGGTCCGGCCGCAAAAACGAACACTGCGCTACTCAGGTTTATAGCTGTCCAGTTTATTTTCGGTAAAGCGGTGCAGTGCACTCTCGTACGCGCGAAGGGTTAAACAACTTTTCACTCCATAGCAACCAATGTTAAATTCACTGTTTGTCTCTGGTAATATCTCAGTAGATATCCAACATAGAGACATCAAACAAAAAATGGAATGGAGATGAAAAGTAGGGGAAGGTGTTTGGTTGGTTATTTTTTTATCAATTTGTTTTGCAATGATTGTTTTATTTAGTCTTTTTTCCAGAAATCTGCAGAAAATGCAATGACAGGCTGCTACAAATGTCAAAATAAAAACTTGCTCAAAAGTACATAAATGTGCAGATTCAGACATTCAAACTTCTATCCCACAGAGTTTATTGATATATCTTGCTAGAAACACATCAAACTACCTTTGATTATGCATATTATTCATTTACAGAAAGTTCAAACATCGATTTACGTTTTGTCGATCGAGCGATAATAACAGAAAGCTAGGGTTCCGAAAATTGGTTTAACCCTTTGCCTCGTTTTGGGTTGAACGTTCCGCTCCCGAGAATGGGATAGTGGCCTACCGAGGACAAGCAAAAACAACACAACATCAAAGCGAGGCGAGGCTGCGGAAATGAAGCCAGTGACATAGCGTTGGTTAAAGAACATGTTTTGTAAGATATCTAGGTTATTACTGATGCGATTCCAATGATATAGATGGTGAAATGATGTTTGAATTATGATTATTCTTATTCTAATAGGGCGGTGTGATGCGAAAATCGGTTACCTTGCGAAATTCCGCTTTTATCGCCCACTCTACTCGCGCATGCGTGTGGAGAACTTCCTGCGCTCACATTTCACGGACTATTCTGCAAAGAGAGAAAACCGAGCGGCGCAGTGTCCGTTTTTGCGGCCGGACGTACCCGTTACTACGTTGCGTGACGTAGGCGCCACTCCCGTGAAATATCGCTCGATGGACGAAACGTTCAAAGTTGCCTGTATTACTATTAGCAAACTTTAGTGCCGTGAAATATGTGGGAGGAGAGTGTTACAAACTAGGATGAGAGCGCCCGATGATTTCCGCACTCTCCAATCGTGAAATTGGGCGATAAAAGCGGAATTTCGCAAGGTAACCATATTTCGCATCACAGCGGCAGTGGAAGGTGGCGCTCCCTATTGCTCTCGAGTATAACCATATCACCGGGGATGATGCTAGTAGTAATGTGGCCAACATCCGTCAGATAGCGTGGCCATAAGCCATGTATGTGGCGCGACGCGACGAAGTCGTTAGTTAGGATAATATCTATAGGAGACAGAGCCATTGTTAGTTCATGAAGCAGTCACTAGGTGGCCAGCAGTATGGCAGGCCCCTTAGGGGGACAGATCTATATTCTGGCTCTTCAATTCAACAGATCTTTGGAATGAGTGGATCAATCTATGGTGTGGCCCTCGGAAGGAAATCCCATTTTCTTGCATGCAGAACCCCTTTAAGTACTCAATGCTCTTCCATAAATATGGTAATCTTATTGAAATAAGCAGCAACAGGGGCATTTTGTAGTACTTGTTGTTGTAGTAAATGCTCTTAATTCATCAATGTTGAAGAAAAAAACTAATGATCTTGTGAGACTGCATTGATTCTGGGACAAATGTTAGTGTTTGTCCATTGTTGTCTTCCCCCACATAAGTCTGTCAGACTGAGGGAGGGTGGACACCCATCTCGAATTGGCAAACCGGACTGTGACCATAGAAACTGAAGTCCAGGGAGTGAGACAACTATAGTTGCCTTGTGCATTAATCATTATTATAGATTTCTTGTGATATGATATGAATGCACGGCCCCCCCCCCCCCCCCCCCCCATGGAAATACCGAAAAAAAGTTGGCCCCCCCCCCCCCCATTGGAATACCCCAAAAAAAGTTGGCCCCCCCTGGGAATGCCAAAAAAAAAGTTTGCCCCCCCCCTAAAAACTGTGCCCCCCCTGGGCCATAAATAGCCTATTGTACGCTCCCTTAGTGCTAAACCTATGGGGATTTGAGGCTAGATTTCGTTTTTGGTCTCTTTTGTTACTTTTGAAGTGTAGTTTAATACTATCGTCTCTGAATAACTCTGTTTCAAAACTACAATGACAGTTGTTAAGTTTATTGAAAATTTGGATCTAAAAGATTGGAGAATGACACATATAATCTCGAACCTACATAGTCAAAGTACTGAGCCCCTATACCCGGAAATAGTATTTTGTAACCGGCTATCTGTGGTTGCAACGGGTTCACTTTGGCTCCCTATGCTGGTTCTTGGCAACAGTGTATCTGTGTAACGTGAAATATTAGCCTGTGATAAATAGATTGCACTAGTGTGACGTCATTATACCTGCCCAGAGGAGGATTCCCTGGTACCAAGGATGGGGATTTCCCTTCTTGAGTGCAGTGATCATAGGTCGGTTGAAAACTCAGCAAAAATAGAACATCAAGATGTCGCTAAATATGAGAGATCGCCGTGAACCCGCTGTGATGCGAAAATTGGTTACCCTGCGAAAAACTTGTTTTATCACCCACTAGTAGGGCCTATCTTGTGCACATGCATTTTGTGCCCCCCCCCCCCCCCCCCAGTTCCAACATGTTCTCTGTTAAGATTTGTAGGGCAATTTGCAGAAATTAAGAACGTCATAATGAACGTAATAACATAATTTTACGACATTTAAGAGCCTATCATAGGAGAAATAAAACATATTTCCAACTAACTTATATAGTGTACTAGCGACTTCGTCGCGTCATATTTGAGAGGGTGAAGGCTTAGTGGCGCCCCCTACTATTAATACCTGAAACCATCAATTAGTTCCCAAGCAACATTTCATGAGACACCGATTTTACTGACTACCAGCGAAATGTGATCTCATTGCTCTCTCTCAAGGAAAGGAGATTGGAAAACTACACTTCCAAATAATGTTTTTAGTACATCTAGAAACAAATCATAAGAATAGAAGTACATCTGTGTAGAGAAAAACAAAAAATAGTAGCAAGATTCAGTTAAGTACTGTACGAGAATCTCACTCTCATGGCCCTTCAATCTCCAGGCCTAGATCGGGTTCACTATGTCTCTATGTATGGGAGCAACTTCAAGTGGATTCGACGGAATTCTACCGTTTTAAATATAGTAGGTAAAAACTAGTACGTCCAATAGTCCGTGAAATCTGACCAGACGCATTTGTGTATAGAGTGGGCAATAAAACAAGTTTTTCACAGGGTAACCAATTTTCGCATCACACCGCTCCGTTCTAGGACGCCTTTTGGAGCCTATCTGAGTGATAGTCTGCAGGAGAAAAAAAGCTGAAAACGTTTGCTTGGGTGCGCGAAAAAAGCTGATAGGCCAGTCACACTTGGGGTGGGTCATGCTCAGGGGCCAGTTCGGCTCAGAGGCCGGAACAGCCTAGAGGCCGGTAAGACTAGGAATTGTTCTGTTGCTAGCATGATCGACTTCATTGCTAGAGTGTATGAATGCGCTATCTGGTGGAAATTGGCTGCCCTACACATTGGTTACCCGGTAAGCCGTGAGGGAACACGGGAGTCTGAGCCTTTGGAAAAACCTTTTCCCTATGGTTCAATAACATGATGGTTGACTTTTTTATTTAACACACACACACACAGAAGTGCACAGGGTAGCGACAAAGTTAAACATTTTGTCATTCATACTTTTGTGAACGATGATGACCAGCTCATCTACCTAGCTGTGTCGTGCGAAATGATATTGCACCAAATATATAGCACTGCTGGGTTTGTCTGGTTCCCTCCTTAAGCGGATATTCCACCAACTCAGCGCAAGCCCCAGCCGGGCACCTTGTGGTCTCCTGTTGGTCGTTGGCGTCAGATGCCGGCCCAAATCCCGCCCCAGCGGGAATAATCTGATTGGTGGAACAGCTCATATTGTGAAATAACGTCTGCGCAGCTAGTGCCGCCAACCACCGGCCTATCGCCTTGCCTCTAAAACCACTGCCCTGTTGGTCCGTGCCGAACACCAGCCAGGACCAGGAGCCCATTTTTAAGCTGTTCCACCAACTTCTGACAAAGCATTGAAGCACAAACTTCTAGAAAGCCTCCCGCAAACCACCGCCAGCGGAATACTGTTTGATTTGATTTTGTAGTGCAGGCCGGCTGGCCGGCGGGGGACCGGGACCTACGCAGAGAGTGCAGTTTCAGCACTCTGGGAGCAATCCCCAGAGTGTGCCATACACATTCATAACAACAAGGCTCATCTTTATTTACCTTCATTGTTTGGTTTAGCATGGAATTCCGCGGTTATTTGACCATCTCTTATTGTCCCCGTACAAATACCAATGCTGCGGCACACAGCTTTTGTGGATCCAGAGCAGCATAGTGTATGGAGAACCGCTCGCCGCGTCACCTATCAGATCAATGGAGAACCCAGCTTGCGGGTTAGTGCAGCAAATGTCCACCAGATGACAGCAGCAAACGCGCTGTGTGAGTATCGCCGTGCCGGGTCCGGCTGGCTGCTGCGCTTGGTGGAGCTGCTCTCGGGGTGCCATCCAGGCGCCTTGTGTGCGCCTGTTAGTCGTCAGCGCATGAATTTGGTGGAACAGCTTGGAGAATTTAGAGGATTAGGGGCAGCCGGCCCGGCCGGCAGACGTCAGCTGGAGGGTAAAGAACCGCCTGCAAAGAGCTTTTTTGGTGGAAGAGTTGCTTAAGGGTGATAGGAGATAGCAGGCTTCCAGCAGGCTGCTAATGTAAGGATTATCAGAACCATCTAATGGGATGGATGTGTACCAGCCATAAGAGTAGTAGAACAGCAGAGGTGGAGGTTGGTGGGGTGGAGGGAGTGAAGTATGCTGAGATGAAGTCTAGTCTAAAGATTATATCACTCGGATTCATGCACGTTGACATGCTGATGGATCTCGATTAAGGGTTGGTTCCACCAACACGATGGATTTGCCGTGGTATATCTTGGTATATCTTGTTATATCTTACACTGTCACGATATGTCGTACCTCCGTTGTCACAATACGTAGCACAAGATGTCATGGGTCTATTTTGGTACTCCCCCACCACGACACCTCAAGACACATCGCGACAAATATGCACAGGATTATTCAAAACCTAGCAAGATTTAGCAAGACAACCAAATCGGGACTAATCTCGCTATATCGTGTGTGGTGGTGGAATCACCACTTCAGTGTAAAAGTAATTTCTGAAATAATGAGAGGTCAATGGTCTTATAGCCATAGCCATTTAAAACCTAAAGTAAAAAAATCTAAATTACTTGGGCTATGATGGTTAGATACTAAAAAAAACATTCATTCTTTTGAAAACACACCAGAACTCTTCCCAGATGATATCCTCCTCTTACCCAGTGAGCAGATTATATTTTGGTCTGGTATCGAGTGGGATAATCTTGTCCTGAAACTGAGCTTGGCGTCTGAGTGAATCATAGGGACGTTCACAGTCATCAAAGCGTGACCAGTGCACTCAATTTATACATCAGCCAACGAATCTACGTCATGGACAAATTAGGAATTTCCTGTTCAAATTGCCGTAGCTGAAATGTAACTAATTTAGATTAATGTGTATGTGATGTGTGTGGGAGGGAATCGAATATGTACATACACATTAGTTGTTTTTTTACATCACAAAGAAGGGCATTTTCTATACACGTGAGTAATTCCACGGAGAATGAATATGGTATGACAAAATGGCTTTAGGTTGTGCATATTGATAACAGAACAAAATTCCTGATGGTCATATGTATGTAACAAGCCCATAGGGTGAGTTTTGTACTCATGGCCATCAGGAATTGAGTTCTGTTATCAATATGCAAAACCTTTAGATACCTTGTCCTTATTATAAACCATATAATAAAATATTTTACCATAAATAACTCTAGGAGGTCGCTGAAGCATGCAAAGCCATGCAATACACTCAGGCATGCTCACAGTTTGTTGACACTTAGTTGGCAGCCATTACTCAGTGACACAGATTGCTATGGTGCAGTAATATCATGGCAATGTCATAACGACATATCCGATGATAAGTGCAGTTAACTTAATAATGAAGGTAAACAAAGATGAAGGTAAATAATATCAAGAGACGTCACGAGTTTGAGTCTAAGTTTATTTATGCCATGCATTTTGTTGGCTCTATAATTTCACGAGTCGAAGACGAGTGACATTACGAAGCCAACAAAATGAGTGGCATAAATAAGCTCAAACTAAAACGAGTGGCGTCTAGATTTTATCCTACCCTGTTTCCATATTTTTTCAGTATCAGAAAGTAGTGGCATAAACAACACTTTATGTCACACCCGTGAAATAAACGAATCCCATTTTAAGCCTATGGCGTTTTTTATTAGGAGTAAGATAAAGATATATGTTTATGTTATAAAAGAATTGACTGAAATAAGTCTATGGAAGGGAAAAGCGTAATCATCGACGGTCCCTCAGGATCCCATGGGACGTTAAACCACCAGTAAACAAAAATGATATGAAAGACTTGAATCATGAATATGTATCTTTTTTTTATCTGCATCTCATGTATTGCATGCGACTATGTATTGACAGAACTATTGATCTGCATATAGTATGAAAATATGAATTTGTCAATTCACCGTTCCTGGTAAACTCCCTTGTTTGTATGGGTCTCTGCTATATATAGGTCGATGATGGTAGAAAATACTTGGATGATGCAATGTACACGGTGGGTATACGTTATATCATGGAGATTGTTTAGATTCACTGTCCATGGTTGTATACATGACATACACGCATCTATGAATATTAGATTAACAGACAATGTCACCTTAATAAGCACGATTAAATGCCCTGGTGTAATCTGGCCCTTCTATCATGTGTAAAGAAATCGCGCCAAGAAATACCGAATGATTGTGAGATCTTCAATCCATAAAGTGCGCTTGCAAAGTTACTTTTAAAGTTGTGACCCCGACCCCTCTTCACCTTGTATGTCGCAGAATAAAGAAGGATACATGTACGCAATTTGTCCCGAATCCTTTACCCACCCATCCCGACCCCACTGTGTACGTACTTTATGGATGGCCCGTATCTGTTTTGAAGAGGTAGTTTCTAACTTCACGAGTCATGATCACATGACTTTTTTGTGAACTTTTTCTGTTTTTTTTTTTTTTTTTCGTTTTTTTTTTGTCCAGTTGTGATCGTGTGTTCCTCTGAGAACATGGGGATGGGTCCATGTGATTATATAGCACGTAGTAGTATTTGTCACCAGCTGTGTCTCCAAATACCGGCCGAGAACTGGGCTGAGTGCCTGACACGTGATGTGGTGAGATCGGCCCGGGTGGGAGGGGGCTGGTGGTGGTGGGGAAGGTCGGGGGGGGGGGGGGGTACGATGTTTTGAAATAGAGATTCTGCAGTTCAACATTATGAATTCACACTATATATATATGCCTATATCTATATTGTTGAAATACTGTTACTCCAAAAGCCCATATACTTGGTAGAATGATTCCACATAGAAATCTAAATCAGCACCAAATAGTACTACTATTTGTATTTTTATTGGTATTTACTAAAATATATGCATATCTATATTGTCAGAATAAAGTTACTCTAAAGGCCTATACTTGGTAGAATGATTCGACATTGCTAGCATTGTGAAGTTTATTTTTCTCTAACCATAAATTTCTTCCTGTGATCCAAAGGATCGCAGTGTGATACTTGAAAAATACTTCAGGTGACTTGTTTGAGTTGTAATGATCCATACAGTGGTTACAGGTAGCTGCAACCACTGTAACCATCATCTTATTATTGGGAACATGAACTTGGGAGATATGAATTGAGTATGAAAACCAAACCAATTGAGGCCTGAAACCTTTGTCGTTCACTCGAGTACTAATGAGTAAGTGCTGGAAATTCAATAGAACCGGTGGAAATCCTATTGTGTATTGTACTAATCAAAGATGTATTGTAAGCGACAACAATTAAGAATGAAAATGAAAAAGACAACAGAATATGGCAAGATAGATAGCTATAAATGGTGGATACGGATAACAATAGCCTTGTCATAAGCCTGCATCTGCTGTTCCAAAATGTTCCAGATTGTCTTCGTAATAACAAGAATCATTAATCTACCTATTGTATATACATGATTCTACTTACTCCTTAATGCGTATTTAAGCTAGCGTATTGATACTTTTCAAAGCCAGTGCCCCCTGTTTTCACCCCCCCCCCCCCCCCCTCCCCTAACCTCCAGCATGGCTGACATTGTGATCACCTTGACCTTGCACTTGTTTACAGCAAGGGGCGCGTCCCTAGATGGGCCAATCAGCGATAAGTATTCAGGACACACCTCTAGCCCGGTGACAGGCCTCCTTGTGAACTGTAATGCCACATGCCAACATTCACACACTTGAGACGTCACAAAGTGCAGTAGGCGCCAGTCACTCTCAAATACTCACCCACCCAACCACCCGCCCGCCTACCCACCCACCTTTATCTACCCACCCACCTCCAACACACCCAGACCACTACATCAAACACACGATAAACACACAGCCGACTCATCTCAAACAATAATGCCCATTTACAAAATTATTCTAAAAAAACTTGCATGTGTTTCCGACTGAGGCGACCACCGTCTCTTTTCTCCCCGGGTTTACCAAAACAAGTAATGCGTTCGAGAAGGTTTTTCCAAGTAAATACTGAACATCCATTTTATCATCCTATTTCCTTGAAAATATTAGTCATCAGCACGCTAGTTCATCTACTGCTACAGTTCATGGCATCCACATTCACCATTATCTAAACTTTATTTGAATGTTGTATTTGAATGTCGCAGGTGCAAATAGGAGACATAGATTCTTTTTGTGAGGTGTGGATTGGAAAATGTTCTACATCTAAGATAACATATAACCCCCTATGTAACTGCAGTCAACACACCGATAGGTGATAGAATGGTGTTAGCTATTCAGACTCATTGCAACTATTATGAATATCAATTGACAGGTTTGAGTTAAACTCAGTCTATGGATAGGTTTCTGTTACCCACTTTCACGCAGTCAACTTGCCATTTCGGCAACTGCCTATCTAGGATCCAAACACATCAAGCAACAGTGGGTCTTGAGGTATTATGGTCTTGAGTGATTGGTCATGGTCAGCTGGGCACGCCTCTAAGACACTGAGACACTGGCTCCCTGCTCTGTTCTCAATATCACAGTGAATAGCGCACAGATAGTGAAGGGATAGTTTGTGTGCAGAACCCTGAAAGTCTATATGGACCCCTATAATCTCTAGAAGCCTACTTTGTAATCATTAACTTCCTGTTGTAAAATTGTCTTTTTGGAATTATATAGATATCATCGAGATAGTGAAGATCAGGGGTGAAAGGATTCATTCACTCATTTATTAAGTCAATCATTACTTACCCATAAGTAACTGCTATGGGACCATTTTTGAGGAAGCTACACAATATATGTGACGGGATAATAGTTGACTGTCCCTAAATTGCAGCCCTATTCCATGGCCAATAATAATGCACATGGGAAATATATCTTCTCATTTCTTCGTGACCCCAACTGACTTCCCTGAGATTCAAGAGCAAAAACGGTTTAAACCTTCTCAGGAGTCAAACAAGTAAGTCAGGTTACTGACAGCAAAAACCATCAGATGCAGTCCCATGAGTGACGACTCATAAACCATGTCAATGGTGAGACAATAGGGACAAAGCCTCCTCCCACAGACTGGTCATGCCAGATTTCCCGGTCCCATGAGCTACTACTGACGTCAGTCACATAAGAATATTTGAAGTGAGCATTATTGAGTAGCAGTAAGAATTCCAAACATAGGCAATTTACAGCTTGGCTTTAGTCCAGTTTTCCGTCTCCGACTGCAACGTAACGATGAGGTAATACATGTACAATGTACTTCAATAGGCACCTCTATGCAGTGCCTATAGGAAGTAGCTAGGATAAAAGATCATGACAAAGGAATACGGAATGTAAAGTCAACAGGCAGACCTTTAGATTGTTTCTGCCAACAGTCAGGTCGTCTTCTTATTATTACATACCTTCATTCGATAAAAATGGCCCGTTTCTGAACAAATCCCCTGCCATTCATCACTACCTGTCATCCCTTTCTTTTACGGCACTTCGAATGTTCCTAGCGGCCACCCTTGAGTATATCGCTTTGTTGTATAATAGAGTATTCCATAACGCTCATCGGCAACAAAACTTCGTGAGTTCGGAGACATGTTACAACCCTCCCATAACAACTAGAAGTGCATAATGGTCAAATATTGAGTTACATAACGTTAGGCATTTACCTGATACAGTTTGAAAAGCTTAGATATGTGAAATCAATCAATAACAACAAGGTCACTTGTGTACTTTGGAATCGGTTACTGTGAGTGTGGACCGTTGCGCGATGGTTATAAACACTTCCGTTTGGGTTTATCAACATGACTGTTGTGACTAGTGATTCTTCTCCATAAACACAAAATTGGCGACAAGAGATGGGATGACAGGCTTCAGATTTTGTGTGGAGGAGAAGTCAAGGATATCAGGTATAAGTCAAAGTTAAAAAAGAAGTAAATTCCCAGTCAAATGCTGTGCAATCACAGTGACAGTTTTAGTGACAGCTTTTAGTACAATAGTAGGTATTACTAGTAAATCCAAGTGACTGTAAATCTCTGATGAATACTTTGCGTTTGCAGTGATTGTAGATTATCTTATTACAGTACTACATTCACCAATTATCAAAGTAAGGATGGGTAAGGATTTCCCCCCATTTAATGAGGAAAATGAGGACTGGTGCAATTACCAGGAGAGACTCTAACCATAAATTACATAATATAGTCTTATATAATTCTAGAAGATATTCCCAATGATAAAAAAGTACATCTTTTGTGTGCCAAAATTGGGACTGGTCCCTATGCAGTGCTTAAAGACTTATGTTCCGGTGTGGCCCCAACAACCAAAACTTTTGATGATTTATGTCCACTGCTCAAGGGCCACTACAAACCAGATCCTGTCATTATCGCTGAGCAGTACAAATTTTTTACTGCACGTCAGGGGGAAAATGAAACCATTACACAATACACTAGTCGCTTGAGGTCACTTGCATCAACGTGTACTTTCGGGGCTTACTTGGACGAGGGCCTCAGGGACATGTTGGTAATCGGTCTAAATTCTAAGATGAAAAAGACACAAACAGATTTACTCGCTACAGCCAACCTTGACAAAAAGACTGCTCAAGCTAAGTGTCAGGCCAATGAAGATGCCATGGCAAGGAGTAGTAAGATGTCAGTGGCCTCAGCTGAGGCTCATTGAGTGGGCAACAGCAGTCAGGGTCGTCAGCAGCAACAGAGCCGACGTAAAGAAGATTTTTACGCCAGTGTGACTGGGGCATTATTATATACCTATGCACTAACTCCGTGTAAATACTTACTGTTCTTAGGGGTAGAGTAAGTCGTTACATATTGCACGATACGCCGTGTAGCTTTGTACTGAAATACATGTTGCGCGCTTTGACGTACATATTGTGCGCTTTGACTTACATATTGCGCGCTTTGAACGTCATATAGCATGCTTTGAAAAATAACGCAATCTGATTGGCCGAGAGGTCGACAACATGAATCTTGGCAGAAAAATTGCAAATGGCGGATCCCTTCACTTCGCGTGTTCTAATGCGTCTTACACGCGCAACGCAACGAGTTATCACATGTATTGACCAAATATTGAGGCAACTAACGTGTAGAATTCACCTGATACTGTTTAAATTGCTTAAATATGTGTATTCGTTCGATATCAACACCGACCCTCGCCGAGCGAGCGTTAACAAAGGCGACCGTATCCGTGTGACGTCATTATCGGGGGTTCCCTACGTTCTGGGAAATCCCGACAATAACGTGTCAGCGGCCGCACCGTCAAGTCGGCAAGGCGAGTGATGTTATCGTTCAATATCGCATATGTTCGCTATTCAAACGGTCTCAAGTTAAAGCTATATGTTAGTTGCTTCGATATTTGGTCAATACACGTGATAACTGGTGTACATTGCGCATGTACGACGCACCGCAACACGCGAATTGAGACACTACGATCTCGGAGTATAACAGAATTCGTTCCAAACTTGTTCTTCGAACTCGTTCGGAACGAATTCTGTCATACACCTCAAATAAGTAACATCGTATAGGCGTCATAACTATGTTTTTATATATTTCATACTCGCGTACCACGTTTTCTTTGCTAAAACATTCCAGTAGCTCGTAAAAAACAAGTTACGCGAGTTCATACCAACAAGGTTGATATAATTTTCCATTATTATATATCTTTGCATATATGATTGATAAAACTTTTGGTAGAATGCTACAATGTCTCAGCTAGCTTCAGATTGTGCTGGTACTAAGTCTAAGATAAAATGTATATACCATACTGGTACGTCCTCGCATACCTTGTTTCTTTGGCTAGAAATATTCCATGAGCTCGCAGAGGGAGTTGAATATTTTTAGCCAAAGAAACAAGGTATGCGAGGACGTACCAGTAAGGTAATACATTTTTATTTTATCATATACCTTCAAATATATTTATTTGATTAATTGCATATGGAAATAAGACAACGTCCGAGCTGGATTCAAAGTGTGCTGGTATTTCTGTTGACATCTTAGTGAAAGTCAAGCACAGAAAGTGCATTTTTTACTCTTTTTGTCCCCTTCAACTCCTGTGATCCTTTGCACGCATAAATTAGTGGTGTGCTGCAAGTCACTGCCAGCACTTCATAAGTAGGTCAGTGCAATTTTTTTCAGCCAATCAGAATTTGTATTCAAAGTAGGGTGGTACATCATTTTATGCCACCATACTGTGCCAGTATATATTTAATACTAATACCCTAGCAGAGATTGGTATTTGTGTAACATACTGGCACAGGTATATAATAAAAATGTAGTTGTGTTGACATCCTACCGGAAGTGGAGCTTTGACCACTCTCCAAACTGATTGGTCGATAAAATATTTTTCAGCCAATCACAGCACATGTTGGTATGTTTTTATGTACCACCATCCAGCGAATCAACGGAAAAAATTACCACCCCTCGCTATCTATGAAGGCCTAAGTCCAATACATACTATTTATTCTTATTGCTACTTTGGAATATATATTGATTCTGCTTTAAAATTTGAAAAACAGGCACGTTGTTTAATTCGTCGAATCCAGCACAAACTGTTTCTTTTTAACAAAATCCGATATATGATACCGAAATCTGCGGCAATTAAAATCTATAAACACACTATCCTACCCATACTGGATTATTCAGCTATCTACCAGAAAAGCGCTAACAGAATATGGTTGACTCGTGAAATTATGGAGCCAACAAAATGCGTGGCATGAATAAACTCAGACTCAAACTCGTGATGTCTCTTCATAGTAGCAAATGGTCACCTTCACCTCAAATAAACCTCCGAACGTTTAAAGGTGTGGGATACATTTCTAGGACAGTATCACGCATTTTCTTATCGCAATTCGTGGGTTTTGTTTGTGAAAGTCTCCATACCGATAAAGTATAGATAATCCCACTGTTGTTCTTTAATATCATTGGTTATCATTGACGACAGTACACCTATCTGTATCTTGACAGGGACGATGACGAAGATAATCGAGTTATCAGTTATGTTCCTACTGATAGCGCTGATGCTTTCCACGACACTCACAATTTGGTGGGTTGGGAGAGTGGTTGTGCTTGTATATTGTGTTTAGAAACTTAGAATGATTGGTAATGTTAGACATAACTGATTAATTCAAAAGAAAATGTTGACATACTTCCTATTAAGTACAGTATTTATCCATATTTATATCAATAAGATGCTAGAGTTTGGAAGATTTCAAACTAGTCGAGTTCGTTACGGCTCGAGTTCTTCTAACAGGTCGGGTTTGTAATGGATAGGGAAAATTCTGAGTCGAGTTCTTTTCGGTTCGAGTTCTACAGTATTCGTTCATGGAGAAATTTTTGTTTCAAACATAAGGGTTATCACAATTGAGAGTTTCAGTAATATCTCTCATTCTGTCTATCATTAAGTCTTAATGATAGACAGAATGAGAGATATTACTAAAACATGATCTAGGGCATTGTTTTTATAATAATTTTTCGTTCCGTCGGGGTTTACGTGAAAGATTTCGCGGTGGGTGGATGACACACATATCTCCGCTAAGCCACGTTCAACATTATAATCTAGGACATTGATTTGAGCTTACAATCTTAAACACTCTACAATACCAGAACAATATTTTGATTTCATAGAATTTGGAAACACTTACTAAACGCAATTATAAATAACTATAAAGCTAGTTCATTTTTACTGATGTAGACAAAGGTGGATAGGATAAATGGTTGAGTTATTGGTCTAAGGGTTCGGAGAGACCTTGTGGACAAGGGGTCGGACATACAACTGAGAATTCAAGCTTATAGACGTGTGTTTTATATATGCTACCTTAGTCACAAAGGCCAGTATGAATGACAGCACCCATTGTGCCAAGAACCACTACGCTAGTTTGGCAATGGGCCTTCTGTGCATATCACGCTATGGCATGCCTTGTAAGTGAGAAGTCTCTCTCTCCGTCTTTGGCTCTTTCCCTCGGAACAGAACAGAGTTGTTTTGTACCGTCAAAACCTTTGACCCTACGTTGCGTTGCGACACAGAATGTTCATAGCCTTGGTCGGGGCGTTAAGCATTCTCAAATGATGTTTTTCATTCATTCCGTGTTCGTGTAAATTTTCTCGGAAACCTAATTGCAAGCGGATCATTTTTAACCAGTTGCAGGCTGATATGTACAATTATGAATACCATGTGGAATTTGAACAGTTACACAATCTATCATAATTGACGAGACTAACAATTAATGCACATGTACGCAAATCTCATTATACCATTGCTATTATTGATGTCCCTGTTTCGTGCATCCCTGAATTACTGCATCACTGAAACTGCAATATGTATGGTATCTGTGACCTTTGTCCACTGTTTTGTTACCTGGTAATATGTATTCAAGTCAAGTATATGTTGGAGAGTACAAATTATTTATGAGCTACGGAGCATGTGGCATTCTACAATACTCTTTGTAATAGTCTTTGATATTCTCACACTATTGCATTACTGATGGTTTTACCATTGCCTAGGTTTTACACAACACAGGGTGGACTCTCTTTGGTGTAGAGGGCCTGTGCAGCAGTAGGTTGATATATGATATTGCAGAATGGTAGCATTCTCTTTGTAAGTAAGCGAGGATTTGATAAACCCAGAACAATTTTTAAATGAAATCATTTTGGAACACTTTGAAAAAAAGTCCTCTTTTCTTCTCTGTACCAAAACTGTGGCATTACTAGACTAAGACGATGTGCTATTCAAACAGTGAGTAGGTTGAGAAATGTTACCCTGGACATTGATAGAACCAGGTAATGGACATTCACCATATGTTACTTCAACCTCCATATTTCTAGGGTGGAGGGATCTGAGTTGGAGTCAATGGAGAGTTAGATGCTACATACGTCAGACCAAAACTCATGAAAACTTTTGCTCTTCCAATATCATGTTTACATGAAATGGGTCCCCATGCAATAGTGCTGTGAATGGATTCCGTTGTTACAACCTCTTCATTTTCTCTTCTACTCTTATAAGCATTATAACCGACATTTTCACATGCCTCAAAATAAAGATATTTCACAAATGTCAATTGGAAATATTGAGCCTGGGTATATATTGAAACCAGTCCCCTGACTGAATATAACCCAACTTGAATAAACATTTAAAAAATTGTTCTAAGAATTTATCCCTATGATATCCCTAGTCCATGTAAACCGCCTCCACTTCCATTTGACCTGTCGGCATGACGGTAATGCTAGGTTAGCAGCCACGATGGGTCTAATGTACAAGCAGTTGTGAATGGTCTATAGATCTACGTCAGAAAGTATGTTAGACTGGGACGATAAACAATTAAATTGTGCAGCCATCGATCCATGATATGCACCAACAGTCATTATAGAGGCCACTCCCTCAACGGTTATTCCCCTTCTTCTCAGGCACATCCCTCCCCCCCCCCCCCCCCCCCCCACCATAATTCTGTATGTCAGTTCTGGTTAGAGCAAAAGTGTATGGGCGTTTCAGCTTCTCACTTATACTTTTGTAGGGCGGTGTGAGGTTCTGGAGTCTTTTTTCCGAGTTCTTTTCGATCTCCTTCGGGAATCTGCTCAAGGTAATCACAAGTACAAGGCATCTAGTCCTCAATTTGTTTGCAGTATGCTCTCATTGTGATCATAAATGTATAGGAGATCCAGAAACCTATTTCGGTTAAATTATGTATAAAATCGTTTCTTTATGAACATAATAGAATATTTTCTAATTTCCTGAAATTCTCGAGTTAATTTGGTCTGCCACTCTACGAATTGTCTCTAGGATTTCTTCGCGTTTCTGTGTGTGCTTGTGTAGTTGAAGCCTTTAAGGGACATTCGTGAATTCAAGTGAAGGCGATCCCAGAGCAATTTTCAGTGAATATATAAAGAACACAATTCAGATTCTGGTATAACCTTTGATGTTTATTTCAAGAGTAAAGGGAGGTTGAGAAATCATCTCTCTGGGATAAAAACACTTTCACAAGAATCCGTTTGAAGTATTTTCTCTTTACTTTTGGTAGGCTTGTTAATACATACATGTACACACGTTCACGTCCACTACTCACCTTACTTCCTCCTCATCTTGGCCTACACTTACATAGTAATGGCTACACCTAGCCATGAGTATCTGTTATATCATTAGGAAACTAATAAACAAGCATTTAACAGAGCACCATTATTTTTGAATGACGTAAACGTATCTCGTTTTCTTGACAGATTACTCACAGAATCAGTTTAATTTTACATTCCACATAACTTCAATTGATAGTCCCTGTCATTCGTTAAAAGCGATCTATGAATATCAATGCGTTTTAGACAAATCCCTGTTCTCAAGGTTTCTCAAAACAAGTAAATGACTTAATTTTTAGCCGTATTATTTTACAAGAAAACATAAAATCTAAAACGATTTCATGCATTACTGTTTCCTTTCACCCCAGGAAACTAATAAAACATATCAATCTGTTAATGCCCCATAATGACACAATTGTGAGGTAAGGCAAAGACAGATCAGCATCCTTTCTGTGAATTTATATTGTATGTGAACTGTATGATGTTGTGGGGCACCTGATCATGGCCAGAAATATCAGTCTGTCACATACAATACAAGATCCCAAAAGTTTTTCGTCCATTTCTCTGTATTTATCACAGGCAGCCACATATATATATATATATATATATTTGTATGTACACATCATGGCAATAACATAATCGTCATACTCTACTTTAGGTATATACAGGCACTCCTCATTGATATGGTATTATCACTGCATATCTTTTAGAAATATACATCAATTACCCCCTTTATATACATTATGACGTAATATTTCCATTACCTCTGTGTGTTTCCACCTCATTGCTACTCCCTACTTGCATCTACCTGAGGGGACTAAATCGTATTTTTACATTATTGATATATCTCTAGGATATGCATCACAAAAGCAATAGTTGACATCCATACACATACTCAGGAGACGAAAACAGTTGTGGTAATTAGTTCACTGGCCACTAAATCAACGAATGAAACAGGTCTGTTTCATTGAGAGTCTAACTATGAAGCTTACAGAAACAAACTAGTTATGCTTTGAATTTTAGGATTACAGGTTAGCCAGCCGAAACAAGCGACATGCTAGCACGTGACGTGACACATTTATCTCCCATTAACTCCAACCTTTCTGCGAAAAAAAGGATAAGATTTGCTTCACCCTCTACGTTTACTGTTATCCCTCTCAAATCTCTGTTTTATCTCGGATAAGCGATTAACTCTTACTGAAGCTGTCTATCGCTGAGGCATTTAGAATTCATAATTTATCCTCATTGGAAACATTCCATTTAGTCATATCTCAAACCTTTAAGAATCATCGCTTCACGACACTATTACATTATGTTCACCTTAAGGCATCGCTGTAGGTTGACAAACATGATCAACTTTCTCCCTGTGAAAATTCGGGTTGCTGTTAGAGAACATGGTTAGTTATAGTTAGTTTATGAGGACTTCCAGGAACACAATAAGTATCTCCAGGCATCACAATAAGTACCAAAGCGTTGCAAATCCCTATTCGTCATCCAAGGATTTCTAGGACAATAATATGCAACTTCCTTGGTTACGAGGTCAACTGTAGCAAGGACATTGATAATGATGACAATATTTATCACAACAGCAAAAACGCCATTCACAAAATAAAGGTGACCCTTTATGTAGCCTTTGTCCTTTGATATGGATTCCGGAGGCACTCTGTAGTTGAGCTGACCTCCCCCGATGCACTATATAGCTCCAGGGGAAATGAGGTTACGGCCGGGTTTGTGCATAGTTGGCAGACGTCCAGGTCACGATCAAGGATCGAATATGTCACAATATCAAGCTGCGCGCGCACGCGGTCTCATTAAATGGGTCAGTGTTTCTATTGTCTGGTCCGACAACTTTCAGGTCGCGAGAGGTGGGTAGAATGGCCAAACGATTGAGGTTAAATATCTGGCCAAGATCTCACTTCTTCCAGTTTTTATCTGGATCTTCAGCAGTGTAGTTTATGTATACAACAGTTCTGTTAAACGTATATTTATATCACTGGTTCACAACAAATAATCACTGTAAACGAATGACCTGAGAAGAGTATGAAATATATCTCCATGCGCTGACCGTCCCTAATATAAGGGTGTCATTTTTCTCGAAAACAATCCATTTCAACATCAAACATCCAATATAGAGGAAAACCACTATCAGAAAGCAACCTAGGTTTACATACCAAGGTGTAGTTCGCGCATATATGTCGACAAGTAAATGTTGACACATTATTATGTTGCAGAGTCCTCAAATTTTTACATCAAAATCACACAGAAATAACACGATCCTAATATGAGACTACAAATGCATCATGGTGTACCTTTAATACACCCCCTCCCTTAAGAGATCCATAAGACAGCTGATGAAAGTAACTGCCTCATATCAGCGTGATCTCTCAATTCGTCTAAAGTTTAAAATAATTTTATGAATTTTCTGGAGAGTATCGAACCGTGTAGGTATGATAGACCCAATACAATGATTGAAATGATCCTGGGGCCACCTCTGAGGAAGACAGCCAATGTACTGCCTTATTCCCTTCGAATATTACCAAAATTCCTCATAAGGTAATGCCTTGATAAAACAAAAGATACCCTACCCTGTACCAAATAAAGTCAGGTGAGTTCCATTAATAAAGTTTCTGTAGCAGATTATACATCTCAAAGAAAAATAACCGGGGATAAAAGGCGAAAGGACAAGTTATTGACTTTCTATAAAAACAACTGATTTATAAAGAATATATGCAGACATTTCTAGAATACACTGTATCACTAGAACTCAGTATAAGACAACATTAATGTAATAAGTAACAAAAAAAGGAATATATATCCCTCCCCATTTTGGGATCTACAGGCCATGAGAGAGTCCCCCTCGGGCACGAGTGCAGTTAACACAATCTTTCTGTATTACTCTCCGAGTACAAAACCTTCACTGTCTGAGAAGTACATCTGCATCCCGCCTGTCCGTAGATTTCTCAAATCTGTTGAAACTTTGTAGCTCCTGATGAATAGACTATTACCACTCTCTTCAAGTCCCTGTCGTTTTGCATTCTATGTGCATGTCTGCAAAAGTATCCTTACTAGAGTAGCAGTCAGTTTATTGCATTGCATGCATGTCGAAGATATAATGATATATATAACAACTTGTACCTTCAATAAATGTCCTTCAATAATCTCTCCGTTAGGGTCCTGAAACACCACCCTTCATACTAACCACATCTGATCATGATGTGTCAGGTAAGAAAGCCACACGGTTGGACTTCATGAAAACTAGTTCTTTTTTAGGTCTCGTGAGCTAGGCGACCAGGCACTGGATGATTACCATTGTTGATAAAGCTGTTGTCAAGGACTGGAGGAGTGGCTTGGGCGCATGGGTTGTGAGGTGCTCATGTGTTGCCCCAGGTGTTTGGTCGTTGGCGGGGCGCCTCTACCATTCCTGCACTCACCGCCATCCCCATGATACCCCGCTTCAGCTGTTCGAAGGCCACAAACATGCAGATGTTCCATGATGCCAGACGGATGAAGGAAGGCATGAAGCTGTAAGGACAGGTGTATACGAATTAGATGATGGTTTCATCTGTGTTAGACAATGACTATACAGTAACACTATATAAAGCAATGCTATGGCCGTTAGACCAGAATAATCCACATCAGGCAATTATCTCTCAATGTTGAATAACTACATGTATATAACAATAGTGTTAACTTTGAAGACAACTTCTTTAATGTACAATAGAAAACTGGTTTTACTGCACAGTAGAAAAGTACAGTGGTAAAAAACTAGATTCCTCTATAGACTATTACCTGTGTTAAAAAATGTACATGTAAATGCACCTGTTTGACTATGGAATGAGAGGAGAGGAAACAACATTTAAAAATTAGGGAAAATTTGAAGCCCTGTGCACCAGTTTGTCCTGGGACAGTAGCAAAATATATAAATCATAAAAGGTTGATAATTACAGGTTTTTCTTTCAAAATCTATGTCATTGGCAAGACACAGTCCCTCCCTCAGTACATAGTTAAGACAGCAGTCAACTTACCCTTTGTAGAATGTGAAGGGACCACCTTCCTTGAACATGAGTAATGCACAGTCTATAGCACCCTTATACTGCCCTGGTGCTGAGTTCATGAAGCGTGTCTTGACAACGTCGACCGGCGACGCCACCACAGTTGTGCAGAAACCAGCCCCAAAAGCAGAGACAAAATGACAGGGCATGTTGTCTGACAGCAGATTCATAGCCAGAATCTTCTGTTTGATGAGATCATAAGATACCAGCTCAGCAGCATTCACAATTGAATTGCGGGCTACATTTGGTAGGGTTCCTGTATGATTTGATAAACATATAAGAATCTCTTAGCAAATACAAAGACAGTGATACAGAAAAAGGATAGGTCTACATGTACATTTCAGGTAACTAAACGATGGCATCGTTAAGTTCTATATAGAGCTTTAATAAGCAAGTCCCAAGCACAATGTATAGATATAAGTTCACAGTGTGATTAGCATATTCGCAATGCTCTAACCTTTATTGCCTCATTGATATGATGGTTTCATTTATACAGTAAAACCCTTTTAATCACAGCACAACACCATTCCAGGCCAAGGTGACCTCTATTTTGTGTTGAGCCACTTGAGGGTCACTTTTTCACGGTCTAAATCGTGAACAATTATTAACATTAGCAAGTCTAGATGTACTCTAATTACAAATGTATAGACATGATCAAAAGGGAAGAGCTTCACCCTTGTGGAAGAACCTAATATCTTTATCCGCAGTACGATATCACCAACAATCATCTGATCTTTCTGACTCACCTTTCCAGAGGCCGCGCAATCCCTCCTGGCGGCCGATGGTGCGGTAGGCGTTGATGGAGCCGGTGTAACGGCGTGGTTCTCCCGCCTTCTCCGCCTGCATGCGTACCTTCACCACGTCCGTGGGCTGAGCGACCAGCACTGCCGTGCCGCCGGTCGTTATTCCCGCCATAATCCTGAGTAGTACGTTGTTACCCCCCTTAGACTGACCGTCCTCCCCTGAAATATGCAAAAGTATCAACATCGTCATTGATACTTGTCATAGAACCATCACAATAGTTTTATCCTCACCACTTATTCTTGTCGCATGACCCTATAACATCAATATCATCCTCGTCACTTATTCTTGACATAGGACCCTTACATCAAAACCATCCTCATCACTTATTCCTGTCATAGAACCCTCACAACAGTCTGTAAAGATTCTGTGAACGCACTTTCATTAATTTTCTGTCTATCGTTTGAAGTTAATATGTTACGGCGATATCCTTCAACATGCTATTTTCAGGAGGGAAAATTAATCAAGACCTTCACGGCCTGTTTGGCAGGGCACACAGGACATGTTTCTCGTCCTAGGTCTTACCACCCACACCCCCACCCCCACTTCCAACCCTCCAAACCAAATCTTTTTTATGTCCCTTATAGGACCCTCATGACAGTCCCGCGAGTCCTGCTCACGACATTCTCGCCTTGACAACAGATGCTTTTTATAGGATCCTCGTGAGAGTTTCGTCTTCACTGTTAGTTGTCATAGGACCCTCAAAAGTGATAAGGTTTCTTTTCTTTTAAATTGAACTCTCTTATCTGATAACCTGTACCTCTAGGTCTGATAACCTGTACCTCTAGGTATGCGATTACAATATGTAACTGAGCACAATGACCTGTAAAATTTGATTGCAAGTCATCACTGAAATAGTAGAATCACTGCATACTACCTGACCCCTATCACTACAACTATTCAAATAAATTCAGAACCACTGCTCACAGACGGACCTGCCATATAATCAACGTTACTCATCACTACAATAATCTGAAGATGTGTAATTACCACTGAGATTGATTAAATTAAATCTACGCTCTTTGGTATTACTCGCCAGTATATAATCAGACAACTGACAGAACTCATTTTACATTTAGTTTGAATCCTCACAATGTTTGTATGCACCGAGATGGTTCAGTACAGAAATAAGAGAAAAAAGAAATACATGACATGTATGGTCTCGGGTAGACCCGTCTCCAAATAACCCCATATGTCTATTGATTATTGCATTGTCCTTGTCATTTCGTAATGCGTTCCTCGTTTAGAAACAAACGGGGGAAACTAGTGAATTATTCATGTTACAACTATCACTTTCCCAGCACCAGCTCTCACATTGTTTAAAAATATATTGTCAGGCAATGTTTCAATTACTACATGACCATTGCTAAAATAGTGATTCTAGTAGAGGCTTGGTGCCAGTAGGTTGCCACCAGGATTTTCTACTTCCCCAAAATGTACCTGTATGAACGCCATTTCAAACAAATATAGCTGACACTTGGTGCCAGTTTCTTTGAAAACTGGTCAAGTTCAATTAATCAACAACTAGCAAATATGCATAGTAAGCTTTTAACCTAAGAATCATGTCAATATCGTTTGAAAAGGCTCATGCTGTGAATAAGAGAAATAATTGTATTACCCCGTTATATCCCCGTATTTGTTAGTTTGCTATCTTGTAAATGCCCTACAAGTAGTAATTAGGCGGCGGCCTAATTATCATTCATGAATTACCAATCGATTCACCGCCACTGGGCCTCACCTATCACAAGGTTTATGCACATCGCAAACTCTCATGTAATCCAGGAGCACTTTACTTTCCACTCCATATTCCCGACATGTAATTATAGCAACTTAAAACGACTGAGCAAGAGCAATAGGGGCCCTGCAGATACTGCCGCTCGAGCATGCAGACCATGCACCAATTGCCCGACTCTCAGTAATAATTTGTGTAGTACCTCCGACATGTAACACTAACGCCGACTAGCGTATGCTCACCGAGGAAGGCTCTGAAGTAGAAGGACCTGACTGTGTCGTAGAGACCGATGCGCACGGCACAGAAGCAGAGCTGACGTTGGAGGCCGGGGATGATTCCGTTATACAAAGCCCGGGGCCCTTCTTCCCGGGCCACAGTCATCACCGTGTTAAACATCCCCCGGTACTTGAAGTTGGATCTGTCCGGTCGCAGACCATCTACAGCCACCGTTCCCTCCCCCTGTACCTGTAAAGTTAAAAATGTGGTGGTATGTACCTCTCGTCATATATATTGCCCATCTTTCTATATGAGTAGTAGCAAAGAAATAAACTTATTTTATGATGGGGAATTTCACACCTAAACATACATGTGTACCGAGGAAAATACATTCGGTTTTAGAAAAAAACACAACCTTGATAAAAACCATGTAATAGTCGAAATGTCGGTTCTGTAGTAAACGCTCATATATACATTACCTTGACTATTTCAGTAGTTGAACTGTTACCTTCTTCAAATTGTTATTTGAAAAAAATAGTATTGGGGGTGAAAGGGGTGCGGTAAATGGTTATATTAGAAACATGGATGCATTTAAAGGAATCATTAACATCAAAATGTATTCTTTTGCGACTAGGCAATTTTCTTTTCTTATTTCTATACATGAACATTCAAAAAAGGTTTCAAGTCCCTGGGGGCTGATTTGAATGGCTGTGAGAATTCAGACATTCCGTATGACCAAAGATATCAATATCTTTTCAGATAATCAGTTCTGATTGTAAGCTTATCCACAAGTGTAACATGAATGCCATGTCACAGAGACATTTCTTATCTCTTATCACATCATGACCAACTGTTACCACATCCATACTCCATGTCCCAATCATTTTAAAGCCCCCAACGTGAGTTCACAGGGGCTGGATCAGACCATGGATTTCATGAAATGTGTCAAGTACTTGATTAATAAGCTGTCGTAAAGTCAGCTTTCACGATATCCATACACGTGTAGCTGGCATATTAATCACACGATATTTGAAAATGATCAGAATGAATGAAGCTTTACGGGTACTTTTACAAAAAATAATGTCTTTTGTGGTGGGTTTTTTTACAATCTACCATGTTCTAATTTGCTCTGTATCATCCTGACATGAATTATGGTTTTGTGATAATCTCTCTTGGACGAAATAAACTTAAATGTGTGCCTTAATAAATCCTAAATGAATAACTAATTTGTAAACTGATACATCTCTGCAGTATATTCACATATTGGCTAATTATTACGAAGAAAGTGGTTATGCTTTGGCATATCCTGTAACATAAAGGCTCAAATGATAGCAATTTTCTATCCAGGACGACCACATGCCATTAACTATACATAACGCCAAAATCATTGTTTTTAGGTTATTGCATACATCAGTTTTCCGGGTTCGTCTTATCTTATTTACCACAAAATATTTTCTCAATGATGATTCAAGACACTTTTGGTCATTACAACGTTTCCTGGACATACTTAGACCATTAACGCATTCGCATCCCCGAGAATGCTATATATGACTCACTTATTACGTATACATATAACGTTAATATATTTGTTGATATTTTTGTGCTTTGAAACAACTTCAATATTCTTAAATCATTCAAGTGAAAGTGTGTAGTCAGGTATACCCTGCCTATGTATGCATAAGAAGTCAAAGATTTTTCCTTTTTATCAACATGAAAATACCTAGAGCTGTTAATATTGCATCGCCACCTCCCTCGGTGAGGTAAAGACTGGGTCTCCTATGTTGCTTTACATAGTCATCATAAATAATTGGCATATGGAAATTCGTCCTGTTATTGCAGTTTCTATTGCAGATTTATGATAATACTGAACGTCAGAGAAATGACAGTTCCATAAAAGAAATTCGTAGCAGACATACTATGGTGCATTCTGGAACGGGATGACCCTGAGTTGCCAAACAAAGCAAAGGAAATACCAGAAAACCTGGTCCACCCGTATAGGCTGTATTGTTCATGCAGTATAGACAGACGGTATAGCATGGGACACAGGGGGTCGGTGGTTCTTCCATAGCGCTTAAAGGGAAGATATCCATAATACACTAGTGTGGCACTGAATAAAATATTGATAATAACATTTTGCAGGCATCGAGTGTACATGGATTATGCAGTCCACTAACGCCTTACTATTTCGGCGGTCTGCTCCTGCACACTGTAACCCGATACAATTATTACTGATTCCTTCATTTAAGTCTGTCGTCTGAGAGGTTTAGAGGAATGGATATGCATATGCGGGATGTCTCATGCAGGTATTATTTAGTACAGTGCCCTCCAGATGTGGCGAGCATAGCATCGTTAAACATATAAAATCAGACGCTACTGACAATTATAAATCATTACGATAGATGTCACAACTACGACATCCTTCTATATTTAGTTAACAGTACTAAGCTGACATTACACTTAGTCGTCACCACAAAAGCTAATTGCCTTTTGTCGTGTGGAGATTTTCTGCATGATGTGCATGTATTTTGAAACAGCATTCTTTTACCGGTAATCAAACCATATAGTTCGAAGGGAAACCACATCAAAACTAATGAGGGTTATGTTTCGCACGTATGAACAATTGCTTCTCTCGATCAACTTGCTTAACTCTTCTAACAATCAACTGTTAGTAAAAGAAAATCAGTTTGAAACCAGTTTTAAGCTAGTAAAGTACTGCTTACTGAATGGCGGAAATAACATTTTTTCTATCAGATATTAATGTCAACCGTAAATCTATAGCCCCTGCACACTGGTCTTGGTCATGGCGATAATGCATTAGCTCTCACCTGCAGCCTGACCTTGGCCAGGTCGAGCGGGAAGGTGATACAGTCGGCGATGCATCCCGCCAGGCCGGCACTGGCCACGTTGATCCAGAGGGGAGGGGCTTGCTGGCCCTTGACCACGCCCACCATGTTGACCGATACCTCAACCCACCTGCAACCAACAAGAACATGTGGTGATTCTCAATACTGTAGAATTATCCAGACGTTTATAACTGATTAATATCTAACCAACTGTGGCTCACAGGACGGGAAATTGCTGCTTCAGGTTTGTACTAGTCCATCAGGTTTTGTGTGCGGCGTAAGGTATAGATCCAGCAAGATATTGTTATTTCATAGCTTGGTGGACCGAGCATATTCTCTTAATATGTAGAATTAAACTATGTTGATAAACGAGGCGTATCTTTCTTTCACAACCGGCTGCCACTGTAACCCAATACAATTATTGCTGATCCCCCCCCCCCCCCCCCAACCCAAAAGAAACAACTTCAGCGGAACGGAGAAAAAAATATAAAAATAAAGTAGAATTACACCATGTCAAATACAGCTATAGAGTGCTACATCAGAGATGCAACACATAAATGAGAAAGAACAGGATATATTATACACCTAAGACGAAGTCTCAATACTAACCCCATGGAGCCTACAAATTACTACTGACTAGAATACGGAAATCCACATTCTACTCAGTAGAATACGGGGGGAAAGTCCCCTGCGTGCAAAGTAGTGTGTGAGAATATCGGGGCTATGTGTTCTTCTCTTTGGTAACTTAGACTTGGAATGATGAATACAACATTACCGGGGTTTTGATCTGCATGGTTATACTCTCATTGAAGTTGACACTACACAATATCCTCGCACTCGCTCGGATATCACTACGCAGAGAATAGGGCCACGCAGATAAAAATCATGGTAATATTGTGTATGTATTATGCTCGTTCATAAAAGAGCCGATGGGCATATATATTCAACCATCCAATCACCATGATCCATTCTTTTACAAATTTAGCGGATGTTATTCTGACAGAAAGCTTAATTGTAGTAATGTTGTACTAATTATAACTGACTTACCAGGTGATCCACTACGAGTGGAAGTGATTACTGTTCAGACAGGTGGCGTCACGTTGTCGTTCGGGTGGCGTCCTTCTCTGTGACGTTAGTTGTGACGCACGTGACGTAGACTGTGACGTAAGTTGTGACGTGTGTGACGGCGGGCTGTTAGCTCCTGCAGGACGCGGGTCCTCCTCCAGGTCCATTGGCGTTAACCAGCTGTCAGAGGCAACAAAATCCAGTTTACCTTTAACACGGAGAGTGTGACATTGTGTACATACGGTACATAGTGTACCCTGATTCACCAGACGTCCGATATAAAAAAATTCCAGCGCGACCCGAGAAGATGAGGCCACCCGTGAAGGGTCAAGCTGTACACATGTATGGGTCTCTTTCCCTGTCTCTGGAATATATATGATTTGAATGCTATATAGTTAAGTCTATCCTATCAGATATAACACTTTAAATGGCATATGGAATAGTCTGTCCCATCAGCTATGAATATTCCAATGACGTCAGTCAGGTCTGTCCCATCAGATTTGAGATGCATATATGCATTGTGAGTGGTAATAGAGAAGTGAGCCAGAACAAACAAGCTCTTGAGTGCGCCTAGTTGATCAATATAGGTAGAGGGCTATGATGGCCAGACTGAAGAGTAGGGTGGCTTCAGGCACAGGGTGTTTATGACTTGGTCAGGTTAGGGTCAAGTGGGTTTGAATACCAAGTCTGTCACTTCAGATTTGACAGTCTGAATACAGTATAGTTAGGTCTGTCCTATTTGATGGTAGGATGGAGATAGTGAATCCTTTATGTTAAAAAAGAATATATAAAACGGAAAGTCCTACTTTTAGGAATGTCAATAGGGCAGGGCATATGGTAAGGTTGGATACTGGAGACATGATCATTTTAACATGCCTTTATAGTTGGCACATGGATGGTGAAGGGTTAGTTCTTTTGCAGCAAGGTAAAAGTCTGTTTTACCATTCTAACCTATACGCTGTGTATACATATCAGCGCATTTGCACAAAACCCGTATATTCTGACACCCAAATCATACAAACCATACTATGCAGTTTGACCCACATTGAGTGGTTTTTATCCGATTCTTGGAAGTGGACTCCCATCGGTATAAATGAAGAATACATGATCAGCCCGTGGGCACAGTAAACAGCACCATCCGACAGAACATATTCTAGAGATAACATTGGATTTATCTATGTCTAGGTAAAGAAAACGTGTATGATCCACTGTTAACGCAATGTGCCACAACTTGCAGTTATAGATGTGGTTATACTCATATAAAATTCACAATTTATCATTTATGAAAACCATGGCAGGACAGTTGGATCTACAAGGCCTCACACATTCATATTAATGAGTGACTGAAACGCCAGAAAGCTTTCTGGTTCATCGAGGTTGAGTCTATTGAAATAACGATACCGTGACCTGACTGGGAGGATGCGTTACGCTTCAATAAACACAACTTTTAACCGTCCAGATACATATACATATAACGTGACCTAATTTTTGTACTTCAAACTGGATAAACGAATCTTACTTATCTTACTTTGATATGCAAAGGACAGTATAGCAGTATAAAATTCTTTGATTATATATGGTGTCCTGCTTTAATATCACAATAAACAGCTCCCGAGACCTGCAACTATCAGGGCTATTAAAGGTAAGTAAAACAGGCTTGTGACACTGAAAACATATGCTATTAAAGGTAAGTAATATATGTCCGTATCGATTGATATTGATATCGTTTTTTTGTGAAGATCAACACCATAGCAGGAAGCAGGCCTATCACTCCAGCATTGGTGGTATGCTGAGTAATGAATAGTTCTCTGAACACGCCCCCATTGTTTCAACATTGCAATATTGGTATAGCGAATATACCATATGTACGTGCGTTACATGGTCAGATATTGAGCAGAGGCCTCTTCAGCGACAGATTGAATCTTTCCAAAGGGGTTGTTTTGGTGTTAAACAACCCTGGAACCATAGTCTTCCAATAGTAGGTCCTGGAATGATTTAATCGTCAATGGTAAGCCCCTGGATCATTATGTTCTAAAGGTAGACTCTTAAACTATAGTCTTCAAAATAGTAGGCTCTGAATGCATAAAATAGTAGGTTGTGGAGCTATAGTCTTCCAATGGGAAGCCTAGAGATACAGTCTTTCAATGTGAAGCCCTGGAGTCTTCTCATTATAGGGGCCATTCTGTTAAAGGTAACAACCCAAATTATCACCACCACGATTCCCACGACATGCCAAATGATTATAAACCCTCATTTGTGTACCAAGATCAGTGGTCAGATCCACTTTTTATATTTGAATCTACAAAGTTAACTGTGGCAAACATAGTCTTCTTGTGGCTCGTTAAGATATTTATTTCGCAGTTTATTGGCATCATATGAAGCCACATCGCTGCTTACCACAGGTGTTTTGTCATCGGAATTGTCAAGGTGATTAGATGTAACAGAATAAATGTACCATAGATATATTGTGTACCATATACCCCGATTTATGGATATCACACTAATGTACATGAAATGCACCATTCCGAAGTTAACGATGCATGTTTTATATTGGACATCACATTTACACTTACCTATATCGGTAGAGGGTGATCGTGCCATAACCCTCATTCTGTATAGCATAAGTCGTATATTGTAATTTAATATTGTCCATTAAAAACTGGCTTTTTTCTAGAATATTGCGTGACATGGTGGAATATCCGTGACAATCTACCTCAAACATAACCATCAGAGCCAGAATCAGGATAACATTTGAATATAAGTCCCACGCCCATAGGATAAGTCTTATGTATTATTCATTCAATGCCAAGGTTTCTCGCCATATCCACAAAATAATACTTCCCAACTCAAAGGCAAGCGATATTTACCTTTCATATGAGTATGTTTCTCCTCAGGTTCAGTGAAGAACATATGTGGTATTAGATGCTGGTGTGAGCATAAGCTTGTTCCAGTGGAGACTGAGCAGACGGCATTTCACTACAATCCTTATATAGTACGCGTTCCATGTGGGCCATTTCCGGTACGCACATCCAGGACCCCACTTGAATAGTCCCAGATACCACAGCCAGGTGGCGGTTCTCATTACCTCAGTGGTTTCTTTTTTTCTTGTTTATACCTGGGAGGCTTCCTAAAGGAACGCAAATTTCTGTAGTTTAGATGTATTGACGGTGTTTATGTGAAGAGATTCTCCACGGGTATGCTGACTATGAGAGCAGTGCACAGCCATTCGCCCGTGCGTGATGAAGCTGACGCTTATGATAAATGCGATACGCTCTGAACTACACGTGGAAATTTGGAAAGAAAGTTACACATGGTTTTGGCAAAACCGGTTTAAAATAAATTTTTATTTCAGTGTGGATATAGTATTGGTGATATATTCACTCACATGTATATAGGTATGTGTATTTCTATATATGTACATGTATAAGCATATATATCTGCATATTTGAAAAAGGTAAGGACGTGACTGAGTTTTCACTGTATCAGTGTATAAATCATCCTACATCTTTTTACATTTATAGTTTTCCCATCGTTGAAAGTGAAGGTGGGGGCGCTACTGTCATGCCCTTAACTACCCTCCTTTTCACCATGCCCATGTAAACCATCTTATAAATGTAGCTTGTTACTGTTAGGAAACTCGTACTTTAATCAAATATTTGTTCGGTTAATATCATAATATATATATATATATATATATATATATATATATATATATATATATATATATATATATATATATTTATATATATAATATACATACATAAACATTTATAACATTTAATCTGTATCATCATTAGATTGAAAGCTACTATACTCTACATTAATGCAATGATTAGGAATTATCATGCTAAAAAGTAAAGTATCCCGGTTTGCCAAGAAGCACGGCTGTGTCCACTTATTTAGTGTGTGGGAGGGGGCGAGTAGGGTGGTAACTATTTTTGTCCACGCCCGTCTATGCGGTACGAGGAACCAGTCTATCGGATAGTATTAAAACAATAATAATTCACATAACATGAAGCTTTAGTGAACATTTGATTTTGAATGAACAATCATCTCAATTTATCAATTTGAACCTGCAATATATTAAAATGCAATGTTTTTATGTTTTATGCACATAAGAACAACGTACATGCTTTCACTGATGTTGATTGCCATACGTATATGCAAATAGAGGCCCCCATATGCTATGCCCAATGTCATGAAAGCCACATCTGGTTAGCACAATGCTCCCATCCCTCCCACACCTCCCACGCGCCATCCATACACCACATGGAGGGTGTAGTCACATCGTATAGCCGTGTCAGACCCGCTGTGTTATACTTTCTGTTTTTATTTACACACACAGCCTGCATGCCTCTGTTACCCTCACTGTACTGCTAACTCAAAACCAGAAAAACACATGTTTCACATCCCGCACTTTCAGATGGCCACTTTCTCACCAGACCGTGAGGGATACACTGTTGTTATATTGTCTGCTGTCTCACTGTAGTACCTCCCAGAGCTAATCTAATTAAAAAAAGATATGGAGGAAATAGTCCAGGAGGTAGGAGATTATGAGGTGCAGATGATGATTGTGCAGCCACTTTTTGCCTCAGGTAATAGAAATAACCTTTAATTATAAATGTAGTTAACACAATGCATTATACTATCGTAGCTCACAGTCGTAACTCTTCCTGAAAAAAATAGCCTATTACTTCTAACTATATATGAAGAACAAACGGAAGTTGATAGAAAGGGTGAAATATGTACCTGTTTATCAGGAGAAATAGGGAATTGCTTGGCAAATGGTGTATTCAGGAAAGGTCGTTGTCTCTTTTTTTTTTGGAAGAAGCAGGCACAGAGGGTTTGGTAAAAAGTGTTCATGTTCGGGGGAACCTTAAAAGCGCGGTTCAGAATGGAGCCGTACGTCCCACTACTTTTAAAATTATAAATCGATGCAAGCTGTAGTTTGCATACCCCTTCCATTTTTTTGGGACCAGCCCATAGGACCCGATGGAATTTTATATACATGTATATACTACCTTTGAGAGAATGAAGCCTCAGAAGAAGGATGCGATTCCCTACTAGCAACATCAATGTTACATCCAATCTTAAGGTGTAAAACATTATGATTTCACATGCATATCTGAGATGCAAAATGAGAGATATTAGTAATCAACCACAAAATATTACACAATAGTATTCAAATCGTAGTTTTCACTATTTGCAGAGTATTTACATGAATTTAAAACATTTTGATCTTGAACATTTTTTACTGGAGGCTTAATAAATGTAAACCTCATATCACTACAAATAACGTCCTTTTCTGATCTGATGAAGCTCTAGAAATGCAACTGAAAATACAATTTTATGCTTCAAAATTAGTTTGACTAGTGAATTCAAAGAAACAACATTCAGATTCTAGAGATCAACATAATTCCATGTATAAACATATATATTGTACATATCTAAACCTTTCAATCTGCTTCACTTGTATCATCAAACACAGAGAGGGACTGAGGTATAGAACAGTCTCTAAACAGTTTGAACCTGCAGATAAATTGGGAGTGTTCCAAATACAAAACTTCGTCAATTTATAATTGCAAGGTATCAAGTGGACAACAGAAGTAAAACCATTGAAAGATTTGGAATTACCCGGCATGACCTGAAATATTTAGCATGAAGTAGGCCTATTGGTCCAAAGAATTTCCTTTGTTATTACCCCTAAGGAATTCTCTCTAAATAAACATACATATACATATAAATGTATGATTTCATGGTGTAGTGTATCTATTGCGTAAGCCACCACAACACAGCAGAGACTCAGAGTGTGTCATTTCTCTTCATGGCATTAGATTCTTCACATCGAGCTCCAATTAAATTACATGCACATATACAACCACATTCGTGATTTGCAAGCGATACCTTAGAGGATAGTGCAGGATGCTCGGTTTATGGTTCACGGAATAGCCTCCTCTCTCCTCTTGAAAGGAGTCTATCTACACTAAAGTTGCTCTATAATGCCATTTTCATGTTTTGCTATTCTACCTGTTATCCGTATAAGGATTAAGGGCATGTTAGGATTATTTGGTGTGTTCTTGGGATTGCAATCGTTAATATGATAGTCGTAAGTGGACCATACATAATAATATAGTCGTTATCCCTTGCTGTCTTGAATGGTGATCTTTATCTATCCTTTTCCATCGCCTCAAGATCGAATCGATAAGAAATAAAACTCCTGATCCGGTAAACCATTTCTATTTCCCCAGAAATTACATTACTTCTAATGGAGTCGCTTTTCCATGAGTGGCAATTCTTTATGGAGATGCCCTTTACCTGAATGCGTTGATTACGCTAGCTTCATGAAATTAGTCATGTTCGGATGAGTTCCATCCTTTTCCCAACATAACCATGGCTTACCTCACTTCCAGCTATGATAAACAGAACACTGGCGCTGATTGCACAGATTCTAACCCACAATAATGAGAACATGTAATACGGTCTTAGACAATAGACAAAATGCACGTTGCAGTTCAGCTTACCTTCTGCTACCATCAGGGTTATATCACATAACGAAGACTCACTGGATGTGGTCTTCAGCCATGCAGAGGTGTAACACAGGAGCAATACACCTCACTAACTTGTAAACATGAGGCTTTTCGTAAAGTTGTACCAGAACCAAGAGCGAGACCACCAACTTGTTTTCCTGTCAGCTGACGCTACTATGCAGTCAAGCTACTCTCAGACGGTGCAACAAAGGCAGATCAAGTCAATCCTAAAGTAACACTATGTCTGGGAGGAGGTGGACAGGTCTGCAGGGCTCTACTTCTTATGAGGTCAATGCAGGTTATGTCGCAGTTTTGAATACATTATTTTTGGATGACTGGGCTAATGCATAACAAGCACGGACCGACTCATACTAATCTGACGGCGTGACCGAGTTGGCTATAAAAATTGTCGCAGGGCAATGACCTCATCCAGCAGGCCTACTGTGATATATACAGGCTTCCACCGGGAGTCAATGGCAGCCGCGGCCGCAGGACAAGAAGCACCTGGGGGCTGTTGAATAAAGTTCGTTCGTTTCTGTTGCTGGTGCTGGACGATACGATAACTCTAAAGAAAACTACACTCTGGACGATGTTTTCCATTCAGTGTTGTATGACAAAAGAGAAGATATTCTTTAAAGGAATGTATTTGTATACAACACCTTATAAGACATTTAGGTTACTCTTATCGCCAGAATATCTTATGCTTACAACACATTATTTCATACAAAACTATGGCCCAAAAGGCAATTCTAAGATCATTTCTTGTTGTTCATAGTTTATTCAACGGCCCCTGGTGTCTCTCTATATCATTTTAACAGAAGATAATGCAAACTCGGATGTGTCCTTCAATTCAGTTTATACAATGGGAGTAGGTTCCATAGTAAAATACGTCTACATACTCACAGTGATTAAGCGGGCCTATCGCGATTGGCTTGCTTTGGCTCTGGTTGTTCTCATTGTTAAGATAGGTGGTTTACCGGGGACGTCCAGGCTTAAATTGGTGGTTCAATCTTTTGGAATAACTTGGATTCTTTAGGAATTTATAATGATATTTATTTGTTACTTGATAATGGAGCATTAAATGCCCAATGCCCACACGTGTGTTGCATCTCTGTGTAGGGCTTATAGAGACGAGATTGCAGTTGAGATTGGCCATCAGCAACGATCAGACAAGTTGAATGACCGATGGACAGGATTTGATCGAGGCTCTAGAGTTTGTCTAGCGATATGAATGTTAACTCAAGTGACACCATCCCAAGAGGGTATACGTGTAGAAGTAATACGAGCATGATTTAAACACATCTTTTGTAAAACCCCTTTTGTTTATTGTACCCAAGAGTACGAAGGCCTTACAAGAACACATTTGGATATGTATTTATCTTGTATGTTAATCAAAAGTAGTTTTCTGCACTACGTAAACAACCAAATACGGTAGCCCCCTGGGGCTACCTTCTTGGGATTACTCTATATCTAACAGCAGATAAAGTGTTGGGAGTTATAGGACCATTCCCACAAGTCAAAGGAGGGGGGCAATGAAGAAAGGATGTGAACCTTTTTCCAAAAGTGAAACAGTTGACAAAGAGTGGGAAATCCTCGAATCGGGGACAAACTAGCGGAGAAAAAGAGTAGAAGAAAGATGATAAAATGATAGACAAGTGGAAAGAACAGTGGAACGATTCCTTACAGGAGTGACCCGAACTTTTCCAGAATTCATATTGTCATCGCTCAAAATGGATACCAATTGACTTTAGAAACTGCTCTATAGAGAGTCATAGGATATCATTTAAACTTGGATTTCTAGAGAGGATACGTATCTGCATGTCATAGTGCTAAACCAATATCTTTATGTCAGTGGACTGTATAGGGAATTGCTTTCAGATAAATAAGGTACCCATGATCACGCAGAATTAAATAAGCTACGATAACGAGGCTTTATAATGCTGATGGGAGTGTGCAATAGAAATGCTTTTCATATAATCCATAATGATGTTTGGGTTTTTCTCTGACTCTTTTCAATTCTTTCAGTTCTTCCATTTCAAGAAAAAGTGTTACCTATTTATCTATAAATAATGTTGATGTATCCTTTCCTTGTTTTTAGCTATAACATTTTGAATTTGGCATTTTGAACTATATGAGTTCGATAGTGCCGCTCCTCACAAAGGTCACGGCATTGTACAGCTGTTGTTACTGTGAGGGCATTTAACTATCAAACATGAGTTTTCTATGAACATTTAATTCATTCCTAGCTATCTTTCCTCTTTTAATTGTACAGACTCAGCACATTCGTCCCTCTGACCCAAACTGACCTCCAACTCCCCCAAGACACATAATCCGTCTCTTTCGTTTTCATTCAATGGAAATCTCCTGGGTGTAAATGATAATGAACTTTTACCTGAAGGTCAGTATCCGCCAGCCTATACTTGGAGTACTTTTTATACATGTCTACCTAGACTGGCTCCAGTCCCTGCATCTTATGGCTTCCCCTCAACCTACCATACTCCTCGCTGCCCAGGATACAAGGCTCAGTTCCCACTCATTGGGAACAGTCCGAAAAGGATACATATTATAATGAACTTTATTCTGATTTATTCTGATTTTCATCAATCATTTCATGACTGTTCATAACCAAAGACTTAAGCAAGTATAATGTTTACTGAACATATATACTAGCTAGAACCTAGATAGAGCCCAAAATTAGACCATTCATTTCACGTTTGCTCAATACCATAATCATTTTATAAAACCACAGAAGAAATAAATTCTTCTAGGAATGGCGTTTTTCAATTTCATTAAGTTATCATTGCCCTTGTTGGCCTGCACGACGTCATCAGGTTCAACGAGTCCACTGAGTCTTTACACAGTAGAGCCACTGACAATTTCATAAAATGCATATTCCATTTTTATTTTTCATATAATATCTTCAATATAACTGCATAGAATCGAACCATGACCTTCAGAGGTCATGGTGGTGTCAGGGATTAGAAGCTAGTCGGAGGCGTTGTACACTCAGTTCGCTCTCGCGGCTCAGAGAGAAGACCTATAAATCTAGGTACATCCGAGGAGCAGTGGTTAATTCTGGTTAATTCTTAGCTCCAGAATTATTTCACAATTCAAACGAGTGGAGTATTATTTATTTTACTATTAGAGTGCGGTTCTGAATTTATCTCACCGCTTTCACTGTTAGGGACGTGTAAATCTGTTGTCTTGTCTTGTCTCTGAAATCCTGTCCACTGATTGGTGGATCGTCTATGACGGCACCTCGTATTTATTACGCCACAGCCATGGCGTAGTATTGTTACTTAACCGGGATGATCGTTGAGTATTTTTTTCTAACGTTATTCCTATAGCTAAACTTGAATTAGGGGTGAGATAATGTATGATACCCCTGTATAGAACTAAACCATCCTTTTGAACTGCTCCCATTAACCAGCAGTGAGAAGGCCTCTGGATGCTGTGGGGATTTATTGGTGCTCCAACAGGCACTCAATGCTAAGAAGTTAGGACATATGTTACAGAATATATAGGATGGAGAACGTGCAGTCTACCCAACCCTCTGCCGGCCCTCTACAGCCCGACCCGCACCTTATACCAACTACTCCCTGCACCCGGGAGCACTGAGCAACTCAGCTGGATGGTATATTTCATTGCCGTCAACCTACCAGGACTAGATGTGCCTCAAGGTACGGCTTCAACACAAATATGACGGAGCTGGTGTGTTACGAGGGAGTCGGGGGCGGAGGGACGGAGGGACGGAGGTCTTGTCAGATTAGACCAATTATTCATTTCTTAAGAGATATCGCTGCCGTGTTAATCAGCACAAGGTACAGCTCAAGGTGCGAGCGAGATCCAGTGTGATCATCCCAACTACGGAAAAATGTGCCATAAGTGCGTCATCTGTCAGAATCTAGAAATTGGCTGGATGCCTGCTGCATTGCGAGAACACATATTAACCTTGATTTCAGGTTAACTAAACTAGGAACAAATGGTATGTTCATCATTGGTGAATGAGCGAGGACCTATGAATAAATAACAAATAAAAGGTTTGGGATATATTCAGTCCATGGATCATTTTCTGTAACCCACTTGTACCCAGTCAACATACCCTTTCTGCAACTGCCTGAGTCGAGGATCCAAACATATCAAGCACCAGTAGGTCATTGAGGTATTTCAGTCTCAATTGGTTGGTCATGGTCAGCTGGGCTCATATCTTATATCCTGAGATACTGGCCCTCTGCTCCTTTCACAATATCATAATGAATAGCACCAAGATAGTGAAGGGATAGTTCTTTGCAGCAAGCTGGAAGTTATGTGAGCACTCTGACCTTATGGTACCGTATGTCATCCTGCAATCTGAAAGATAACTGGCAAGTCTGGCTAAATATTGCTGATGGCCACATATTGCTACAAGTTGCTCGTACAGAGTCATACAGAATTAAGCTGTATATATCATTTGTTTCTGGGGAAACTATATCATATTACAATCTATATTTATTCGATCATTTATGGTGAGGTATAATCATTGAAGTCAATAAAAATACTACTCATGATTAGCATTTCATAATTATTATTATTATACGTGTTCAGTACAAAAATGTTTAGATGCACATCACTGCAAAATGCTCCGAATTGCCATGTCCATCTGCAGACAGCTGAGTGCTAGACAGTTTTTTAAGCTGCTTATCCGCTAACTGTATCTGATATGTGAGGGAGATAAGCAGCATTGTTCACTGCTAATACAGCACAGGGGATTTGTCACTGACCTCAGGTCAGTCTGTGAGGAGAATAGAACCTATCCCCTCCCAGATTAACCCCAGATTGACCAAGTCAGTATATTCAACGTTGGCAACAATAAACATGTTAAGCAGTATGCTAACTATGTTATTTACAGCCGAGCTCAGACTACTTCAATACCTAGAAAGTTGAATGCCAATATTCGACATGCAGGCCTCACCAAACCTCCAGCTTCTATTAATACTCCTGAACTGTGACCTCAGTAATGGCAATACTCTATTATGTCCACAAACATTTGCTTCGTTATACGTTCGGATAAGTGTTAAAAATCACGAAATATTCGACCCCACCCCTATACCGACATTGGCAAAGGATGGTCTGTTCCCACTTAAAATTCTGTATACATACTTTCAAATCATTCTTAGCTAAAGAAACAAAAAGGGGGGGGGGGTTATATATGATAAACGGCCTTTTTTACAATGAAAAGAATGGGTACATGTGGTCCCGGGTGTGTCGTCATAAAAAAAGATTAAATCCACCGCACGGACCTGTTACAGTATCAATCAACAAAGCATCAATTACCACTAAAAGACTTATATTTAGAACTGCATCGAGAATCGGATAAATACACAATACTCCATGAGTTTGGATGTACCCAAGTCGTCATTGAGGCAAAGCCGAGTGATGATTATGGCACATCCAAACGAGTGGAGCATTGTGTATTTTACGATTCCAGTGCGGTTCTGGATTTATCTCAACCCTTTCTATGACATTAAACAGCATCAGAATATCAGAATGATTAGAATATACTTAGCAAATCCATATGATGTCATCGCATATTCACTATGCCACGGCCGTTGCGTAGTATTGTCTCTTTACGGGGGTGATCGTTGAGTTTTTTTTCCTGATGTTATTTCTTTGGCTAAGCTTTTACCAGGGGTGAGATAAGCAAATATAGCCTAGTCCCCGCTGTTTGTAGGAATATGTCTAGCAAATAGATTTATGGATATGTAACACGTAGTATGACGGGATGTATCAAAACCATGTTGTTAGCTTGATGGTGATTATGAAGAAGAATCTACAAAATAGGGTGATATGATTATGATGACATGATTCATATATAATTACCAACATTATGTAGGCTTCAATGCCTCTTTTCGAGATCACGCTCATTATTAATTGATGCTGTCACCATAAGCGTGTCGAAAGAAGCGTAAACACCAAAGAATCCCTAAACCTCATACTGGAGCATAAACTCAAAATGGTTATTGTATGAATGAGCCTATACTCAAGTTTCAAGACCAGTTTAATGTATAAGTGTCACCCAGCCCATGTTATGAACATTTTATCATAACATACAAACTTGACGCACTATTTCTTATTTGTTATCATGACCAAAATTCATGCTCATTCACGCCACCACCCATTTTGTATGTATTGAATACAATTGTTAGTCTAAGTTTCTGCTATTTTGTCAGACTTTACCACTAAATTGTAAGACAAAGATACTACACCTATCAGTTAGGCACAGGCATAAAAGACCAAATGGACTGGAGCCGTTGGAAGATGGGTGAGTTTTCACCCAAACGTTCACTTCAGTATAAACAAAAAGTGTTTTTTTTTAAATGTTAGACAGGATTGAAAGAAGCGGTGGATAATAATAGTATAGTAGTTTTAAAGCTTCAGGTGCTGTCACATCCACACATACATCATATCATTTGTACATACCCTCTATATATATATTAACTTCCATATTGCAGGGTGTCTTTTGATGACTATCTAACATGACCAACATTCAGAATATCATTGTTTTAAGAGCTACACTGTAGAAACAATCCCTATAATATAAGAATCCACAGAAAGTAATAATAAAGTAACTTGCCGTTATATTGTATCAGGATACCTTGTCACTTGTACCTAATAAGGTTTCCTACAGGAGTTCAGTCAGTGAGGGTGTGGTGGAGGAGTGAGGGAGTACAGTGCTAAGTAAACTGGGTCGGGACATATACAAGAACATCATATTTTATGGTGACCCAAAAGTTGGATACATGTGGTTGCCCGTGACGGAGTTTTTCTCACCACTCCTAATTGCTGCACTTTACGAACTGTTGGACTCGCATAGCTTTATTATTGGCTTGCTGATACGTCCTAATTCATGTAGATATAGGGGGGAAACTCGTTTTTTAACATGGACAAGGAATGTATGATCAAATGTGGAATTGTATTGATGGACTTCGCAAATCTCACAAAATGTGCCAAGAATTCGTAGTACTTTACATTACACACATATTAACGACAGAGACGATGACGTGCGCCAATGAAATATACCTTTGAGTTTTCAGCGTGCATGTGCAAGGGTTAGCCAGGGCTTCCGTATCAGCATGGTCCGATGACGGAGTAAACGTACCGTGGAGTGTTTCTGACAAGGGTATCCCCCAATCCTGAGAAGAGTTTGCCAAAGCTTATATGCCCCGACAAGAATAACGCACAACTATATGTTCTGTTTTGATTGTATAGGGTCAGTTTTCCTCATAATATTGGCTATTTACATTTGTATACCGCACATAACAGCACGATGGATAAAGGGATCGCCATCTTTCATCTTTAAATCATTAACTCTTTTACTTTGCATTTAGATAATACTCGTCTCAGTGATGATGGATAATGCCGTTTAAGGTATATTCGTCACCCTTTGTTAAGGGGAATGCTTCTAGAATTTAATCCGAATTCATATGAGGATATCGTTCCTGGGATGGGATAATTTTAACACTTGTAGGTCACCATAAGATGAGGCCGCGAATTGATCCACATAACCGCCACACACGGTGCGCGCCAACCATTACATCAGGACCACATCAATGCCCTCTCCATGTACAAACACCATATAGCATGTCTACAGTAACCTCATTGGCGGCCAATGATCAGAACATGTATGACAGTGTATACAGTATATGGTATTATTCTCTGAAGTTCACACATTAACACACGTAGAAAGGCATTCTTCTTTATTGTGGGGAAAGTGTAAATGATTTAATATGCAGCGGTTTATCTTTTGTCTAGAATCTCGAAATAGATTTGAGCAGGTAGGGATTAGTGTCACACCAGATGATATGCTATATCCCGAATAATACATGGAGAAGTATCAGAACCAAGTATTGTGAGTTTCTATCGAGGGGCATTTTGGAGTCCCTCATCCCATTCAAGACGCCATGCTGTGGTTTCAGATTCAGACAGTGTACATATAGATATATATGAAATATAGGCCTAATCACGATATCTATGATACTATCAAACATTCATTTTCAGTTTTCCCGAAAAAGTACAAAACGTACTTCCATCCATTTCCAGTGAAATCTAAGATGTCCTGCTGAATTGAGGTTAATTGACCTCAAATACATTAATACATTAACCGTTCCAGACTGCTGCTCTATGTATATATGATGGAAGCCTTCATAAACAATTAAAACCTAGAGACTAGAGCTGCTATTTTGAGAATGAAATGTGTACCTGTTATGTTCTACTCTAATTGGTTTTTGTTGACAACTCTCCTGTCCCTATCTTGTCAGTGGTACTTAAACCCAGTACCCCTAATCCATTGATCGATGAACTTTAATCACATATTCAGTTGTCATTGTATCTATCCTTGACTTGAATGACTTCTGAAGTTATATTGACATAACGCACTTTCAGCTTCTATCTTATATTTACTTTGCTCAGAATCCATTTATGAAAATAGTGTTTAATCCGCATGTGTTTTACGTCTTGTGAGTTAGACATGTACCAATTTCCACTTTCGAATCAGGAAGGGAAAGCCACGAAGCAAGAATTTCCGATGAAAGAACAGAGGTTTCGGTTGAGGTTTGATACCAACATATGCGTTTTAAACGTTTCAGTGATCACAATCTCTATGTAATCTTCAGCTGTCACCACCTCTGTATGATTTAATAGCAATTAGGTTCCAGTTCTTCACGGATATATACTTATCTATTGAAACAGACGGGTATACTCACTACGTACTTATGCTGTCGCATCCCATTGTGGCCTTGTTGTAATTGTAATAAGATTCTAGTTACAAAGTCCTATAAACCCTTTGTATAGAGACTCATGCTATGTTAACAAGGTCAAACCTCCCTGGCAACAGGTTAAAATACCCGAGGTAGGTAGATGCATTTGGTCTGACTTGATATTGAGACCCCCTCACCCATTTCTCAAGAGTGTACAGCCCCCATCAAAGGTGACGAGAAACGGACACAATAGTCAAAATTGGTTATGCCAATTCAAAACAAAGAGTCTCTTAACCAGAGAAAACAGTAAAACGGTTTGCTGTGCGTAACCTACAATTCTCTCTAACCTATGTGAAACTGTTTCAGTCTGGTCATACAGTCCAAGTAGTGCCCTACAGTGTAAATAGTGAATATTTACTCCAAGCTAAAAAGTATACTCTTCTAACTGGGGTAGAAAAGGAAAGGAGTAGGAAAGTGTACTAACTGGGTTTGCTGGGTGAATTGCGTCCGTTACTTGTGAAGGTAAGTGGTCCCTGTAGCTGCTCGGGTGGATGCTGCCCACTAGTAAGTAACTGCTCTTCTTCTGCTCAGTAAGTATATGCTTAGCCAGCGGGCAAGATGAATGGTCTGTAACTCAAACCTGTGCTTGGAGAGCAAGTGCCCTGAGCTGGAATCTGTGCCAGTAGGTAGAGAAGCGGCCGATGCGGCCTCCCCAAAATAAATACTAAACTGGGAGTAGTGACTTGTGGGCTGGCCTTCTGGTGGGTGAAGTCACCGCCAGACCCAACCTAGACTTGCTCAAGTCATTCATAACAATTCATTCAATACCGCAATGTGCAGATCATTAAGAGATTACAGCAAGAGCCCACATATGTATACACTCATAAGATGGCTACAGTCAACTGACTGCGATTTATTGTAGAGTGTAGGCCAACTCCTGAGGAGAACAATACCTCTACATCTCATTGAACATCTGAGTTGTAAACAAATAAAAAGGAAAAACCATAGAATATCGGCTTACACATGTATTATAATTTCTATCTATTCACATGTTGCGTTGTAGTTTTCTGTTGAGCCTTTCTTCTACTGCACTATGCTCCAAGCTGTATATAACAGTATGAGTCTATAAATATATCATTATATTATTATGAAGATTATGAACAGTCATAAAATGATTTGAATGAATCAGGATGATATGCAGTACAGTATGTAAGCTTCTCCAAGCAGGTCCAGGAATCTGTATCTGTGACACCAGTGAATGGGGTAGACTCTAGGGGTGGGTGGGTGGTTGGGGTTAAGGGAAGCGGTGGTAGCACAGGTGGAGATTGGGGACACAGTGAATCAGGCCTTGGGCCAGTCTAGATCCAACCCTCCTCCAGACCTACGGTTAACAAGAGTAGCAGTACCTCGGTGTCGTAATGTTAGCATAGGACACACACCGTCAAACGTCGCTTTATCTACATCTTTAGATAATTACAATTTATGTGCAACGTTTTAGAGTCGAGTACAGTCAACACTGTTCATTGTGTTTTGATACAATCATGAGCAATAATACGGGAGTGAAATTAAAATGTCATTTGGTATAGTGTGTGATTTTTGGAAGTTGTGGTGACACTGTAGATTTACTGTATATAACTATCCGTCCAGCGCATACTATGTGGCATTATAGCCTTATTGGATAATTGTATTTCAGGCATAATTTTGGGCATTGTGAGCCAACTATGACCTATAAGAAAATTTGTCCTACTTCAAATAAAAAACGCCTAAGGCTTAAGATTGGATTTGTTTATGTAACGGGTATGACATACAGTGTTCTATATGTCACTACTTTCTAATATTCAAAAATCGTGGAAATGGGGTAGGATAAAATCTAGACGCTACACGTTTGAGTTTGAGTTTATTTAAGCCCATAAGACAGCGACATTTTCCACAGATTCTACCCGATCCGACCACCGATTATAATCGGGAACAAGAATGTTGCTGTCTTATACTCTTTGCCGATCACACATCTCCACTTTATGACCTTGTACAGCGACCCGATTGATATCAAAGAGAGCCGCCGGGAGCCGAGCCGGGGTGAGCCACGGGCCGCTGGTGTGGGTTCATAGAAAATAATTCAAAGTTTGATAACTTTGGATCTAATTAAGATATTCGGAAACAGTTTCCATATTTATTATCACCTCCGTCTCCCCTACAAATCGGTATAAGGCACTTGTAAATCGGACTAGGGGATAGGTAGAATCGATGTTCAAATGGCATTTCTAGAATCCGGAACAGTCGGAACTTGAGGCCTTGAGGTGGACACTGTAGCCTTTTATTAGTAATAAAGTTTGGTAACGCTTGTGCAGTATTTTCCTCTCAGTGTCGTCATTACAATATGCACCGGGTATGTCCATACACAGTTCCTATAGGTTACTATGGACACCTTGTATTGGTTGGATACAAAAAAAATCTAAATTCTCTCCTTCTCCTATGACCAATTAAGAAAGTACAGTAGAACCCCGCTAGGCAGACCACCCTCTTCTCCGGACGTAAGTGGTCCGTGTTTCTGTGCGGTCTGCTTAATGAGAAATAGCATGAATGAACATGACATAGGGATTCTGGTTCCTATCAGACTGCCCTGAGTTGTGGGGTGCCCCCTTTATCAAGGTGTTCCATAACCGGGGTTCTACTGTGCTATGAATATGTAGGCTATTGTCTGTGGATCATATCACCTACTAGAAATACTTGCGTGATGTTCAGAGGTGAATAGGCCTACTCTCTGCAAAGGTGCATGGCAGGTCTATTTTACTTTAACTCTATTTTTCTTACATAAGAAAGTGTGTGCAGGAACTGCGAAAGGCCCTCCGACAACCACATGACCTCTTTTATGCCTGCTTCTCAAACCACAGGTGAATAAAACCTGTGAATGCTAAATAAACGTCCCTGAGCATAAGAAGAAACCTAAAATAGGCATTCAAACGTAAAATGGAATAGAAAGGCAACGGAGCATTGCCGCTGTTCCATTTGAGATAGAAATCTGACAATCTTTCATAGTAATATCTCCCACCGATGATTTAGCGTATCAGAGGCAATAATCCGATGAAATATGAAATAATAGCTCACACACAGGTCATTTTGTGTTGGCGATTCTGAAAATCGCTGCGTTTCTCGCTTGGTGTGTCTCCGGTATTAGGAAGATCCAGTCTACAGTGGAAGGCCTCACCCACTAGGGTTTTACGACATAAGCCCTAGTTTTACGATAAATATTTCCACAACTATACTATTATTACTTGATTCATGTATTAGGTGTAGACATTTATAATCCATCATTGGATAGTCTAATGCACTTATACCTCATGCCTGGGAAAATCCCCTATGATAAAGTTCACAATGAAGACCAACGTTATTGTTGCGTTCACTATTTTCCCGGTTCGTGTACGTGTATAGATGTGTATAAAAAAATATGGCCAGTCTACCCGTTGTTGGCTGCAGACCAGAAAAAACCAATTGGCTTGGTCTTAATTATGCGTCATTTGGGCCCACTGACAAATTCGAGATGTCTTTATTGCTATGAAGACGCTTAACTATCCATGTTAGATGTATGTTAAAAGAGTGGCAATTCCCAATATCATTTACAGTGGGCCTACTCTGAACTTCACTACAGGTCAGAAGTCCACTTCTAAGTGCATATGGCCCGGTCATTGCTCTATGAACAATAGGCCCGTACATTGTGAAGATAACTAACACAGAGACTGTGGTCGACTTTCGGAGCAAGTTCTTATTGCTGTACAATGATCCTACCTGGTTCGTGTTCCCCACGCGGGTGCAACCCTCTCAGTGTCAGGTTGTGTTTTCTGGCGATGATTTGTGCCCGGTTCCCACTGCCTCCGTTCCTGCCTACCCGCTGGTCTGAATGTCGTGCTTCGTGTCTCTGCACTGTTGCCAAACATTACACACACGTGACCTGCGTATCGACCAATCAGAGGGCGCCTTTTTCAAGCAAGGAGGCGAGCCTCCCTGGTCGAGGGCGGTGTTGGTAAATAGTAGCCTAACACGTGCACGGTCCCCCTTCCTCTGTTATGGTGAAATGATTATGATTTTCTTTTAGATTTTTTGTCATCTACGATTTCCTTTTGCAACATCTTGATGGAATTTGAATGATTATCTACCATTATTACTAGATTTGATTTTGATATAGTCTCTAGGAGCTTAATAAAAGAGAGAATATATATATATACATCAGGAGCCTTGTCTTATGATTATGATTATGTCTGTGTGTATGTGGGCTTTTATTTCATATGTCACCTGCTTATTGCTTCTGCAAGATGCTAAATCGTCGTTGGGAGATATTACGAAATGATGCCTTTATTATTGGCGATTCTGAAGGTCGCTGCCGTTTTTCGCTTGGTGTGTCGCCGACCGAGGCTTTTCAGAATATACTTAGGCTAAATATAGCGCAAAGTGAGTCACCACTGGCGCTCTATTCAAAGAAAATAGGACGGGCGATGTCGGTATTCCGAAGAATAGAAAATGTTTTAGGGGTCCATAACTTTGTTGAGGGAGTGGGGATACGCATTTAGGCCTACCTGAAGAAAGATCGTCAGCAAAGGACATCGTGGGCGTTGTTGGGAATGTATTTATAGAATATGGCAAAAGATGTTCAGGATGACAACGGTTAGGCCTATATGTATGTGTACTGGAAATAAGGAAATAGAACAAATGCTACATAAATTCAAACACACCCACCGACCTTCGTGTTTACCTAGAATACAGACAAACGCATGCTTATTCACTTACCCCACATTGTACAACGTCACACACAATTACACACCGGCACATTCACGCACACCTGCACATCCACTTGTCATAGGATGATAGGCCATCTATCAAATCCCAATTTCTTTTGACGTAACATTTCTTAGAAGGAAACTCACGAGATGAAAATAACTTGGGACATACTCCACCGGGTTTGAACGCGGAGTAATAAACGAAGCGCAGCTGAGTCGATTAGGTAGCATTCAAACGAGGTGGACTACGGACAAAGCTATTTTCATTAAGTGGGTTCATGATTTATCTCGCCCCGTATAACATCATCAATTAATAAAAATAAACCACCCAATTAGCCATTAAGTACACACTATCGTCATGGCCATGGAGTATGAGTTCCGCACGTTAAGCTTATGGAGAAACATACCGTGGTGAGATAATTAACCTAGCCATGGACACCTAGTTTATACACTGATATTCAATCATAATTATATTTATATGCACCTATACAAACTATGAATTATTACTTCTGAATTAGCATCTATCATGCACGAATGTATACACATATGGTCATCTACCATAAGCTAAGTTGTTTATGTATTATGTATGATTATGTAAGTTCATGTTACATGAATATCATGAATTATTCTTTTACGTTCAAATACTATATCATGTTATATTATGTCATAGGCCCTATTGAGGTATCCCATAATTCAGTCTGTTTGCAAGTTCCGGTGTTCGCTGGTTGCTGACGTTCTATGGTGATCGACCCTTGAACCGTAACCCACAATTATTGCAGTTTAACGGTTTTGATAAATCTTCAAATTGGAAATCCGATTTCAGAAATGGAAATTTCAACTATTTCTACAAAGAAATCCGAAATTATACTCAGGTTCTCCAAATATAAATGTGAAAACTGTGGTTCATGTGGTCGTGGTGTGCCCAGCCTGTCGTGAGCGGAACTTGTATTTACCCTGGGCGATAATCGGGAGTTTAGTAACCTCTGGAGGGCGTATGATATTGTAACGATCGTGTATCGGGAATGACAACAACACTGAGAATTAAAGTTCAACACGTTCAACACGTCATATTATTGTAACAATAAACAGTTACATTCAACAGTCATGAACAGGCAATAGTCCAAGCTGGTCTACATTACAACAGGTAGAGAGTGCTCAGTGCTCAGAGTGGCAACCTCGCCTCAAGGGCTGGTACACCAAGTCTGCCCACCGACTGTGGGAAGACTGTCCGTATTTATAGTGGTCTATGTGACGTCATCTCTCGTGGTCTCACGCTCTCCCGAGAAAGCCCGAGACTGCACATCCCCGGAATGATTGGAGAGACCACACCCCCGGATCCATCGGAGAGGGAGTCGGATACATTCATTACAATATCATACTGATAAGATCTATGGATAATATATATATAATAGATAGATTATAATATATATATATATGTATAATATATATATTATATATATAATATATATGTATATATTAGATAGTTATTTAGAAGGAAACCCACGAGATGAGAATAACTTGGCCCGTACTCCACCGAGTTTGACTGCGGGGTAATCCACGAAGCGAAGCTGAATGAATTACGTAGCAGTCAAACGAGGTGGAGTGCAGACCAAGTTATTCTCATCGAGTAGGTTTCTGATTTCATCTCACCCCGTATAACATCATTTATTGCTGTAATGACTCGCCAAATTAGCCATTGAGTATTGGGTACAATACTTTCACGCCCGTGGAGTACGAGTTCCTAATGCCCCAGTCACACTGGCGTAAAAAACGGCGTTTTTCCGTGTATGCACGTCTACGTTCTTCTACGCATTTTGGAATCTCAAAATACGCCGCCAAACGCGCAATACGCGGAGATGCGTAGAGGAAAGTCGGAATGCGCCGAAAAACGCCACAATGCGTACAGAAGCGTAGATAAGCGTTGATGAACGTTGATGAACGTTGAGAAGCGTACTAAAACGTTAAAGAAAAGCAAACAAATATGTTCCAAATCCGTAGCTAATACGTGGTCTCCAACAATTCAAATACGTAGAAGAAACGCCGAATTTTACGCCAGTGTGACTGGGGCATAACGTTAAGCCTGTGGGGGAAATATGGGGGTGAGATTACATTGTACCATGTAGTAGCAAGCATGGACATGTACTATATTAGTGGTTAGATAGTTAGAATTAGAGTTACATTACATATCAATTTAATATAGCACGTCTTTACATTGATATACATTACATATCAACATACAATTAAGTTAAATCATATATCAATATACATTAGTTATATAAGGAGGTTGGATTCCTACCACAGGCAGACATTCCAGCCTGCAGTTCAAAAGTGGGAAGAGCTTTACCAACATACCTTTTGAAAGCTTCCTACTCTCTAAATTGAGTCCAATAGATTGATTCACTAGTTGCACATCAAAAACAATGCTGATCTTGACGACGCTAGTATTGCCTTGTTTTATAACCGGGGGCATATCCGTCAGCCTGATGTTAATGACATTGAATTGCACACACGACAAACAGGATTAATAAAGAATTGGTCGGTAACAATTGAGGTCGTCTGTTGATTGTGCCCATATTATCTTCATTAATTGTGTTTTTGTATTATCTCTCCTGGACTTCAGCCATTTTTCTTTGATTTTTCATTTTATCACAATTGTGCATAGCTCTATTTATTGACTTGTATTATTTGTATCGATTTTTTATTACACGTAGGCATCCCTAGATGTTTACGTATTTCTAGATACATCGCATTCAAAGCTTTAGCTATGAGAGCCATAATATAATATATAATAGAACTGATTAGTAAACCCATTGACGTTTATCCTATCCCCCTAAGGACGGGTGCTGGTGCACTGTATACCACGAGGGGACGAGTAAATAGAACTTTGTCAAAACCCATGATTCAGGTGTTTAGTCACGTGATACGATATATAACCCTAAACATTCATTGAAATTGCTCCATTATTTCCATATTTCGGAGGAATTATGCCCAAGGCATCATTCGTCCTAAAATATTGATAACAGGGAACTAAGAGAATTAACAGTAATGGGGATAAATCTCCATTCACTTTTCCTATTGGTCAATATGCCCCGGGATATAAAAGGCTTAGCCAATATAACCTTTGATAGAAACTGAACCTGAGTTAGCATTGTCCATTTTTATGCCATGATATCGATCAGGTCACTGGGGCGAAGCAAAATCCGAGCATAGAAGGTAGATGACCTGGCCGAATGGTTAAAAAACTAACAATGCTTGTTCCACCGCATTCAGGCCACGAATAGAGAGAAAGGGGAAGTGGACCACAGAGGTTGCCGCGGTCTCATCTGCATACCCAGTTTCTGCGAATCTGGTCGAGATTGGTCGAGGCGTCACATGACTCTCACATGACTTTGTTGTTGTTTTTACGACCATCTACGCTCGGCATGGTCGTGTCGCCCGATACGCTCGATGTTATGGGGTGCTATGTGTCAGTCCACACAGTTCCTAGGGAGTTGATACAGCGTAAACTCACACGCCGGGGTTTGATATCGATCCCCAGTACCCAGTCTGTATCAAGACAGGGAGGAAACCCATTGTAAATTTGTTATTTTACCTTGCTGAGTTGTTATTAGCCTGCCAGCTGGGAGCTGTTTCAAAACCATAGACTTAACCCACGTTTTGAAACAACTCCCAGGCTGCAGGCTGGTGTATCTCTGGCATGTCAGTGTCAATGTCAGAGCTTGTTCCTGCTTTTTCATGTTGGACAATGCCAACCTGAGAAGCGACTCCGACACTACCACATCGGACGGTGTGTGTAGCGAGTGATATTGCACTCTAATTTTGCAAATGGTTTCGACTGTTCTCCAGTCTCATCAGACAAAGTCTTTTAGGTACTCTTCTGTGGTCTTCCCCTCCGACACCAGTTCGGGGGGAGGATATTACAGCCCCACTCGAAATTTTCATTCATAGCTCATCGTTCTCTCTAATTAATGCTGGGACCTGTTTCACTAGTTTTGTGACGTGTCTAGATGGTGTCTAGATGGTGTGTCCGGTTTCATAAGAACTAGACATTAGACTTTATTTTGTCCGCTCTTGCTTGCACTGTTGGTGCCGCTTTTCATGTCTGTCTAACACTTTTGTCACGAAACTAGTGAAACAGGTCCATGATGTGTAGATTTGTCTAATTCTTATGTTTGGGGTCTGTCTTTTCCTCAGGGCAGCTACTTGTGTTGTCACGAAACTAGACAACCCCAATGTCTGTATGGTGTCACAGACATGTCACGAAACTAGTGAAACAGGTCCCAGTTCTAGCTGTGAACGCTCACTGAGGTTCCGCCTCCATAGTCGACTGTATTTTTGTAATTTTTTCGTTCCGGTAGAATCACAGATAGGTTCCATGGTCTGGAAAAAAAGATCTAACAATGCTAACTTGAGTTCGGTATAGTATATCCTATCCCGCTCGCCACAACTTTAGTATATTAAGAAATATTTATGTATACACTCACTGAATTAAAGTTATGAATGTGTAATTAGCCATTTTAGTTCCTCCTATTTGATTGTACAAGTCAAGTCCTGCCAGTATAGCCGCGTCACTGCCACCGTCACTGCAATTATTTAAATTTTAATGTTTGAAAGTGTGCAAATAGCAGATTATTATATAACTATGCACGAATGTCTTACTTTTCCTGGCCAGGAGAAAAATTTCCGTTCGCATCCGAGTGGCGAAATGTTTAACCTTAAAGGCGTATCGGAAAATTTGGCTTGAAAATTGAAACTATCCAAATAGCACAAGTAACTGAATGGGAGAAGGGATTGGGGGTCACTGTCACTGCACTGCCACTGCACAGATAAGGATTACAGGTCAGCATTTCAAAATTGACAACCTCAATCTGATAGATTTAGAAAGAATAGAAGTTATTAGAGTGTGTTACACATTTCTCAATTGGGCCAGAACTCGTATATACCTTTTCTATAATTTAATCATAGTCTAGGAAGCACATTGCACTACTTAACAACCCCGAATCTCAATTCCTTAGGGAGCATTCAATAATCATGGCCAGAGTGGGGTAAAGTTTTCAGAGAGGGGCCAACTTTCTTTGGTGTATTCCAGGGAGGGGGGGTTCAAGTCTTTTGGGGGTACTCCCTTTTTTTTTTATTGCACATATAAGAAGGTGTACATTCATGACCTCTGCATGGCAGTTCTTCCGGTCAATCCGACGAACATTTATGTCGTTTCTTGACAATGAACAAAGCTCACCAGTTATTTACATAGTATGTATAAAGTGACAATGATAGTGGAATGGAAATGATGATGCAAATTAAGCTAGTACACGCTTAGGCCACAACATTTCGGTTAAAGTATTTCAACTTCAGATGTGTTTTAATGCAAATACCGAGCCCACCTGTACCTCCTTGGGTAGTTCATTCCACGCTGACATCGCACTAGACAGCGGGCTTTATCGATAGAATGATGTATGTGGGCACTTGAGTTTAAGTACAGTACAGGATCAATTTTTTCTGCATATTTACGCATATTTAATAGGCCTAGTTATTTCCTTCTAGCTTCTAGTTTTATTTCTGAATATCACATTTCAGGTGAAGATTGTCCATGGTCATTTCCCCCTTTAAACCCTGGTTCTGTAACTTTTGTAACTTATCCCTCAACAACTTAGTTGCGCCTTCCTTAAAATAGCTAGTATTTATCAAACAAAGGAGCAATAAGGGTTCTATAGATTTCTATACTGGTGTCCTGGGTGATAAATTTCCGTATCTTAGCTAGTTTGAATAAACGGTGGTTAACTCGTCGGATTGTACCATTCACGCTTTTATCCCAACTAAGTGTTTCATCGAGGTGTATGCCAGGGTAGGAAAAGGATGAACAGAAAGGTAATTTTGAGTTTTTGATAGTTATTTGAATATCTTCTCGCTTGTAGTTGATTCCTTCTTAGAAACTCCATTGAGGGAGGAACTTTTTTTTAGTATTTCTGCTGGGGTCAACGTTTTTTAGCTTAATAATGAAACAGACTCTCATATTTTTGTTCAATGGCAAGAATTGATATTTTTAATGAAATGCATTCATATATTTCAAGAAATCAGCTTAGTTGTACTTCTTTAGTAATAAAGTTGTACTACTTTAGTAATAATTAATGTACAAGATTTCTATATATATATATATATATATATCCTTCGAGTTTGGTGTCTATTGTTGCAGTCCTGCTTCTCTACTGGGAGATGAGCGTGCACACTCCCTCAGCCTGACTGACCGATGTGTAGGACAGTGGACCAACACCAGTATTTTTGTCCCAGAATCAATGCAGTCTCACAAGATCATTTGGTTTTTTTATTTAACATCTATGAATTAAGAGCATTTACTACAACATCAAGTGTGTTAATAGTGCTACACCATGGGTTGATCCATTTATACCAAAGATCTCACACACCATGCCAGACTACAACAAATTGCCAGAACGTCCTTATTTGCATGTTAATGTTACCAGAAACAGTAAAGGTCCTGCAAGGTCCTGCAAGGGAGCCTAATGAATACCAAGGGCACAAATCAAGAATGCAGTTGCTGTTGGAAATATGAATGTAAACATCCACTTCCCAATAAGTGACTTAAGTAAGAATTAGGTTCTAGGTTCTAGAAGGTCAAGCTTTATGATTAATTATATGGGTATGGGGGCATGTCCGCGAGCGATAAAGGAACGTTCATTATTTATGGCAGGCGGGTGTAGAACCTGTTTTGCTTGTCAAATCCTCCAAAACGAATCGCCCATTTGGGAATACCTCCAAATGAAATCTTGTTAAAAAAACTTCAAAGGTCCAGGAACAAGGGCTCCGTATTTGTACGAGAACCCTAAGTGAGCCAGAAACGACACTATATGTGTTTCCTATATATGTACAAATTTTCCCTCGCGATTGCTACTAATGAGAACGCACAAACAAGAAATCAGAGTAAACGTCAGATCAAAATGAAACGACCTGTAACATCATTCTTAAACGAAGCCATATTTATAGGGGTATGATTATGTGGAATGGCTTAGACAAAGAAACCCAAGATAGTAGTATTGGAGTCTTAAAAAAACACGAATCAAAAATCGCTTAGATATACTTCATCGTGTGAAGGTGCCTTGTGTAGATTAGACCTCGGCAAATCTTTGTAACTGAATTGTATTATCTTTATTTGTCAACATTGGTAATGTTTACTAACGATGATATTTCCTCTCATCCTTCATCATCATTTCCCCAAAGCCACCATGTATAAATGTGAGGATGGTATTTGTTCATGATGAGAAATATGTCCTACTGGTTAATACAGCCCGATGAAAACCTGCTAAGCAGAAGACGGCTAAAGGTTTATAATATCTTGCTGAATAAAAAAAAAATCACACATTAGCCTTGCTTTGAACATGGAAGTGGGGAATCCCGAGGTGTTGCAGCAACAAAGGCCTCAAGCTGGACTTTGAAACTTGTTGGCAAAACTCACATGGCGCTATGACCATATGTGCCAATATTAGCTTTGCAATGGCTCCGACAGTCAAAATAAGGTAAATATCTTCATGCTATCTAGGTATATAGTAATGAGAAAACTGTAAACCTGTGTTCATATTCTTCTGATACCTCACCTGTTGTCATGATATGTATTGGTTACATGATCTAGTGTATTACTACCTCCTGTATTAAAGAGTTCCAACCAACATGGCTGCCTTGTAATCTAACATGGTGACAGAAGTGGCTAGATAATCTAACAAAATCTTATATCTAGTAAAGCCATCAAAAGAACAGATGCAGCAGAAATTCAGAGAACATTCTAGAGATTCTCCAGGAAACAAGTAGTTGGCTAAAAAGTAGAAGTGTAATGTCTACACCCAAATTACTAAAATGAAACCTCCGATCATGGAAGCCATGACAGGTTTCTAGAAGCTGCTTCTGACAAGTGCAGCTAAGTATAAACTACATTAATCCTGTCAGCATTAACTGCTGACAGGTATCTGCATTGAGCGTTTCTGCTAAAAGGTTAAAAGGTAAATTATGATTACTGTACTTGAATTACCTTTTTCACTGTGAGTGGAAACAAAGGGAAATCAATATGGCAGAATCTAGTTTCCAAAAGCCAGCAATGAACTGGAAAGCAGAAAGTCTTAACAGGGAGTGGGAAAGGTTTCAAAAACCTTTTCAGTACTACTGTATGGGCCCACTTTCTGATAAAAATGAGACTGTGAAAATTGGATATCTGCTTCTGTTTGTTGGTGAAAGAGGAAGTGAGATTCATGAAAATGCCAATCTCAGTGAGGAAAATAGGATGAAACTTGATGAAAATCTTAGAATTTTCAAAGACTATACAGCACCTCATAAAAATTCTCTACGTGCAGGATTCTGATTTCACAGGTGACGTCAAGGTGAAACTGAGCTTTTTGATGATTTTGTAACTGATCTTCGAATCATGGTCAAAGACTGTCTTTATGAAGATGTTGACTGCAGGCTCAGAGATGCTATTGTGTATAACTGCTATCATGAAAAAGTGTGTGAAAAATGTCTCGATGAAGGTGATGATCTTACTCTTGATAAAGCTATTGAAATTGGGCAGACATTTGAAGTCTCGCAAATAGGCCTGAGGGAACTCAGCAAAAGAGGAGAGGATGCATCTGTCAATGCTTTGTCAAAGAACATCAGAAGGGACACAAACAGTATCAAGGGAAAATCAGTAAAAAACAGTCGTCTAAGAAATTACCATGCAAATTGAATAAAAAAGGTGGAAAGTGCTACAAATGTGGTTACCCTGGAGAAAAAGCAGAGTATCCTGAAGCAAAGAGCCAGTTAGAATTCCATTCTATGCCAAATGACACTGGGAGTGGAAAATTCTATGAATACATCACTGTGAATGAAGACAAGAAAATTTACTTTCAGCTAGACACAGGATCTCATCTAAATGTCCTGCCATATGAACAGCTACAAGAGTTAGGGCTCACACGGAAACACCTGAATCCAACTTCAAAGATTCTGAAAGGCTACCTAAAGGAGGAGAAGAGGCCCCTAGGTGTTATCACACTACCAGTGAAGTACAAAGACTGTAAGAGAAAAGTGAACTTTTATGTTGTAGACCTAGAATAGATTCCACTTCTCTCAGATAAAACATGTGTTGAGCTGGGTTTAGTGAGAAGAATCCACAAGACAACAGCGAGTGAAGGGTCAGGACAGGAGGCAACCATTACAGAATTCTGTCCAGGGGCAAAAAACACAACTGGAGTGATGCCCATCACAATAAGTTGGATATGGACCCAGATGTAGAGCCAATTGTTCATGGACCTCGATCACAGCCAAAAGCACTACTACCTGGTATAAAACAGAAACTAAATGAAATGGAGAAGGAAGGATTCATAAGGAAAGTGACAGAGCCAACAGACTGGGTTAGTTCAATGGCTGTGTCACAACGCAATGGGAAGATCCGTATATGTCTGGACCCCAGTAATGTGAATAAAGTGATTAAGAGATCTATCTATTCAATGAAGACTGTAGAGCAGGTAAGGAGCAAACTCAATGGAGCCAAGTAAATTATGTTTACATTCTCAAAAATCAAAGCAAACAATTAGAAAGATCCATTAAAATCCAGAAAAATCAAATATAAACTTTTATTGCATTTTACATTTTCAAATTTCTAGAAAGCTACAAAGACAAAATTACACCTCCGAGATGTACACCTCCGAGACTTTTTACACCTCCAAGATATTAGTTACTACTGTAATACACAAGGTGGCGCCACCATCCCTAGCGGATGAATGGAGAACTAGCATAGATACGATGTACGTTTTATGTCATAACTCGGTGAATAATTAACATAGAAACTCCAAATAAAGACTAGGAAGTAGCTAAAGACATGTGAAAAATAGTCTTGAAGTTTGAATTTTGATTCAACAAAGACGATATCTAGGCTTATTTGCCGTTTTACGCCGTTTCTAGTTCTGCTTCCTGGCCCTGCCATAGGATTAAATCTTAAAACAATATCACTTTTATCATATGATACACATTAATCAATGTATAATTTATTTTCTCATCAACTAAGATACTTTCTGATATATCACTATCTGATAGTATCAGTATAGAATATTAAAAAGAAATCAAAGAACATTTTTTTCTATTGGGTGGGGGCCTATTTTAAAAATATACATATTTCATTGCCATGGCAACACAAACACATTCCATTTTATAACAATCTCAGTTATAATAGATAAGCCTTACAAGGGACTTTAATTATGCCAAATGTGAACGGAAAATTAGCAAAGCAACAAAGTTATCCCAATAAATATCAGATTCTTGTGTTTTTAAAGAAATGTTTATGTTGCCATGGAAACCAGTATTTAAAGACATGCTATACATTATTACCTTTCATTTACTTAATTCTAACAGAGGACAATCCAAACATCTATCAAGTATATAACTTATCTGGTTTCATTATTTTGCAAGATAATTCCTAAAAAGGAAAATCTCTTTTTTTCTGATATTCTGCTCTACTAAACAACAATTTCCTGATCTCAGAGGCTGAGAATGTGAAAAAAGCACCAATAATTGATACCTTATTCAAACTATGATAAGATTTTGATTAAAAGACTTGACGTTCTAATTCTTTTATAGAAAGATCACCAAAGAGTTGTAGTTCTGGTAAATGTTATTACTACATGCAAAGCAGAAACTTAATTTTTGAGCTTTTTCCACAATGTAATTGCAAGACTTAACGGAGAATGTACCTGACACTGGGAGTGGAGAATTCTATGAATACATCACTGTGAATGAAGACAAGAAAATTTACTTTCAGCTAGACACAGGATCTTATCTAAATGTCCTGCCATATGAACAGCTACAAGAGTTAGGGCTCACACGGAAACACCTGAATCCAACTTCAAAGATTCTGAAAGGCTACCTAAAGGAGGAGAAGAGGCCCCTAGGTGTTATCACACTACCAGTGAAGTACAAAGACTGTAAGAGAAAAGTGAACTTTTATGTTGTAGACCTAGAATAGATTCCACTTCTCTCAGATAAAACATGTGTTGAGCTGGGTTTAGTGAGAAGAATCCACAAGACAACAGCGAGTGAAGGGTCAGGACAGGAGGCAACCATTACAGAATTCTGTCCAGGGGCAAAAAACACAACTGGAGTGATGCCCATCAAAATAAGTTGGATATGGACCCAGATGTAGAGCCAATTGTTCATGGACCTCGATCACAGCCAAAAGCACTACTACCTGGTATAAAACAGAAACTAAAAGAAATGGAGAAGGAAGGATTCATAAGGAAAGTGACAGAGCCAACAGACTGGGTTAGTTCAATGGCTGTGTCACAACGCAATGGGGAGATCTGTATATGTCTGGACCCCAGTAATGTGAATAAAGTGATTAAGAGATCTATCTATCCAATGAAGACTGTAGAGCAGGTAAGGAGCAACTCAATGGAGCCAAGTACTTTAGTGCTCTTGATGCTAAAGCTGGCTATTGCCAAATACCACTGGATGAAGAGTCTTCTTATCTAACAATGTTCAACTCCCCTTTGGGTATATATAGATGGATGAGACTTCCATTTGGTATCAAAAGTGCACCTGAAATCTACCAAAGAACAATGGACACAATGTTAGAGGGTATAGATGGAGCAATGGCGATAATGGATGATATTATAGTTGCAGGAAAAACAGTTGAAGAACTTGATGAAATTCTGAAAAAAGTTCTCTACAGAGCTATAGAATGGAATGTGAAACTTAACATTGAAAAGTGTAAGCTACGTCAAACAAGTATAAAATATGTTGGACATATCTTGATAGACAAGGGTACAAAACCAGACCCTGTCAAAGTCAGAGCAATCCTGGATATGCCAGAGCCGACTACAAAAGAGGAAGTGAGCACATATCTCGGGTTTGTGACTTATCTTGGTAAACAAGTTCGCATAATTTCTTCGTTCGCTTCAGCCATCTCCGGCTTAGCTAAGCCAGAGACGACCTATGTCAAAACCTGAAAATAAACAACAGAAGTGGACGACTTCCACCTCACACACCAATAGACACAGGAAACAAAAGGGTGAACAAAGTTTGATGTGATGTCCTAAAAAAATGTTCAAAAAAACAAAATGGTGGGCAAAGAAAATAGAAAAAGAAGACAGAACTATCAATTGAACAAAAATGACAGCAATACAAGACCGCAAAGTGATTGACAAACCACAAGAACCACACCTAAAGACATTTCCTTTTTTCCATTTTCTCTACCTCTTCTCTTTTTCTTGTCCTTTTTTTCTTTTATCCAAAAAAAATATTTTTATTTTTATTTTTTCCATAACAAAAACATCTTAATTACAGGTTTGAGGGTGCACTGGGGAACCTATGTGTAGCTGCCTTCCCTGGTTTTTAAACAAGTCTTGACTGACAAGTGGTGACATAGTGTTGAAAGTTTTATTTCGTAACTTCGTAATGCCGTATCGGGTATGTCGTTATGCCGTATCGGTAATGCCGTTATGCCGTATCGGTAATGCCGTTATGCTGTAAGAACTAGAATAACGAAAAAAGATTTACATGAGAGTCAAACAATATGTGTGTTGTACACAAACTTAAGGCAGACTCTATCTCAGGTAATATAGAATTTAGGTGACACATAATTTGAGTCATAATACCATAACACAAGCAGTGTGTTTAGACTATAGTTAAACTCAATTTAAGGTAGCACAAAATTGAGGTAACAGAACTTTTAGCCATAGTTTCATAGTATGACATAGTCAATGACTAGGAAATACACATAAATTTAAGTGTTGACATATAATGACAAACACAAAGACTAGTTTTGGCTGACAAATAGCAGCAAATACTTAAAATAAGTGTCTCAGATCATGAACACACACTTTCATGCTGTGTGTGGGACTAGCTTATATGAACACATAGTCAGGCTAGTTTTTATCAATAGACAAACACTCTTTAGCACCTTATTTTGAGGGCTTATGCAGTTATAAAACATATCTTGTTAATACAACTAATATCTCACCTTGTGGGCTTATCCAGGAACAGGTACTAAAATTATGGGGAGGTATTATTACATCATGTTTTTTAGATTTCTAACATGGGATTTCTTTTTGGTTCCCCTAACATTTGGTTTCTAGTGAGGAAGTAGGAATCACTTCCTCACCAAGGCACTCTGGGATAAACCAAGATGGCAGCCTCCATGAATGGAGCCACAAGGCAGCAAAGTTTGTTGACATTGCTAATAAATGTAGATCTCAAGGATTTTACCCATCACTAGAACCATAGCACCATTCATTTGGTAAGTCTGAGCATTTAGAGATAGTTAGGTACCCTGTAAACTTTGAAATGAGTTGAAAACGCCATATCAACAAGGGTGAGTGATATTAGGGGACATCAATTTCCCCAGCCTTTACACTATGCTAACCTCTAGACACCAAATACAGCATAGTGTGAGCCTTCACACCATACTTCATCCACAGACATCCCCGACCCACCATGGAAACCCAAAAAGATAGAGCTTCTATTTGAATTTGAACACCCCATACCAGGAACCACACACTAGGAGCCACATAGCTATAATACGTCACCCCCACGAAGTGGGGGTGAGAACCAGTAGCCAGGACCAGTAGCCAGGAGGCTCACAACAAGACTGTGAACATGAACCAATGGGAAATGCCGAAACAGGGTCGATAGGAAAAACGCGCAAATCTACTGCGCAATACCCGCCAACTCTCTGGGCTGTGGTCGTGAAAGCGACAGGGGTGAGACCTACAAAGCCTACGTCCTTACCTCATTATCTTGGTAAGTTCATTCCTAAACTGAGTGAAGTTGACAGTCCACTTACAGATGTCAACAAAAGTGCATTATTCTTCTGGAACAAAGCAGAGGCTAAAGCATTCCAAAACCTCAAACAACTGTGTGCTGAAGCATGCACATTGTCTTACTATGATGTGAACAAACCAACAGTAATCCAGTGTGATGCAAGTAGTTTTGGTTTGGGGGCAGCACTTCTACAAGAAGATGAAGTGATTGCTTATATGTCCAGAGCACTTAATTCCACAGAACGGAACTATTCCCAAATCCAAAAAGAACTGAAAGCTATAGAGCATGCATATGAAAAATTTCACACATATATCTATGCCAAACCAGTCACTGTGGAGAGAGATGATCAGCCATTGGAGTTGATCTTCAAAAAGCCAATCCACAAGCCTCCAAAGCGCTTGCAGCCCATGCTTCTAAGGTTAAGCATATATGACCTTACTGTGAAGTACAAAAAAGGCAAGCACATGTATCTAGCCGACACCCTTAGTCGAGCCCATCTGCCAGAAACGGTGAAGACCACAGGAGATGAAACCATGATGGTCCATAAAGTGTCAATCAGTGGAAGCCTAGTCCTGGATGATGTGAAGCCATACGGGAACTTCAGAGAGGAACTGGATTATGTAGATGGTGTTGTGTATAAAGGAGAAAGACTAATCATACCACCATCGATGCGAAAGTATGCTTTGGAATGTATCCATACTTCACACATGTGTATCAAAAAGTGTAAGTCCAGAGCTAGGGAAAGCTGCTACTGGCCAGGAATCAATCAACAGATTGAGCAAGTAGTTAAAAGCTGTCAAGAATGCCAAGTCAACCAGAGGAAACAGCCCATGTCCAGCCCATGACACTGAGAGAAGTACCAGAAAGACTTTGGTCCCACTGTGCTTCAGACCTTTTTTGATTCAAAGGTCAATACTTTATGATTATTGTTGATTACTTCAGCAAGTGGATAGCAGTAGAAAAGTTGCTTACTGAGACAACATCATCAGTAGTTGCTGTTATAATGACATGGTATTCCAGACAAGTTGACAACTGACAATGGTCCGCAATATTCCAGTTCTGAATTTAAACAGTTCTGCAAAGAAAACAACATTATCCACATCACAACCAGTCCTCACTATCATCAGTCAAATGGTGAGGCAGAACGAGCTGTTGGAACGATAAAACACCTTTGGAGAAAGCAGAAAGTGAAGAAGAAAGAAAGAAGGCTGTCATGGAGTACAATGCCACAGCATTCACTGGAATAGACATCCCTCTGGCACAAATACTTATGGGAAAGAGAATAAAAATCAGCCTCATCATTAACAGAGACCTTCTCCGACCAAAGACCTATTCTACAGTTGACAAACTTGAGAAACTTCAACTTAACGTAAAGGAAAACAAAGATGCAAGGAAGGATTACTATGATGAAATGAAATCAGGTGATACTGTGTTGTACCAAACACCTACAACACTAAAAACTAAACAGTGGCAACAAGCCAAAGTTGTGACAAGTCACTCTACTCCTCATTCGTACATAATTGTCAGGGGTGAAAGGAAATTAAGACGAAACAGGACCAATCTCCGTAAATGTCCTGAGCACTTCAAGCCAGAAACAATTCCAGAGTTTGATTTAACAGTGAAGAAAACACCTTCAATTGACCCAAAACCAGCAATAACAAAAAGAATGTCATCGGAAGCTACCACAACCAGGAGTCCAAGTGAATCAAAACCATCCATGTCATGTGATAGTCCAGAGATTCCACAGCGTACTACTCGCTCTGGTAGACAAGTAAAAACACCAGTAAGGCTTAAGGACTACACATCCTAAAAACAGTGCACTAGATAATCTTAAAGACTAACAGATTACACTAACTACTAAATTTTATCTTGTCTGAAACTTATGTTTTAAGTCATAAGAAAAAAAAAGAAGTTTATTATCTATGCTACTATAGATACCCGTACTGTTCCTGGTGCTAGATGATCTCACAAAATACAAAGGAAAAAAGACATTTCCAAGAAATGCATCAAAGGCCGAAGCTAGAACATTATGTTTTATGATTATACTCAAGACATTCTATGTTACCTTGAGTAGGGACTCCCATGGTAAAGACGGTCCTAATGCTATTTTTTCATGTGTGTTAACTCTCATTGCTTATTTTGATGATCTAAAAAAAGAAAAAGGGAGATGTCATGGTATGTATTGGTCACATGATCTATAGTGTATTACTAAAGAGTTCCAACCAACATGGCTGCCTTGTAATCTGACACCTGTATTCTCTCATGTTTAAAACCCAGTCTAAAGACCTCATTTTAATCATATGGAGAACACATGTTTACAAATATTGGAAGATTACTCCACAGGAATACAGATTAGTCATAATCTTCCTACGCTAGCTGGAGCTCCTCGAGGCAATAAAACAAAGGTCTCATATAGTAGCATTGGATTATACACTGCTTTCAATGTAACTGTTGAGGAGTTCTGTGCTATGATGGTTTTGATTTTTATCTATTTTTTGCCAGCTGTAGGTAACTTTTCCTTCTTTTTTTTGCCAGCTGTAGTGGGGCAGATATAGAACATGATTGTGCATTTAAGGAAACAAGCATGAGTTTTGGTTCATGGTTAAGGGAGCCCCTCAGGAAGATTGTCAGATGCATGGGCGTTGCAGATAAGCCCCGATGTGATGCAATATTTGGTTACCCTGCGATATACCATAAGATGGTTCTTGCACACTAAGCAAATTTAGGCAAACATAAGCATAATCTCTGTTAGGAGTTTTGGTGCAGTTTGCAGAAATTAAAAAGGCTAGAGTACGTCCAATAGTCTGTGCTAGCTGAATGGAAGTACACGCGTATTGAGTGGGCGATAATTACCGTATATCGCAGGGTAACCAAATATTGCAGCACACCAGGAGGGGAGTGGCAGTCATTTTGAAGTTTGGCCATCACAGAGCAGTATGACACTTTCCAGAGTGGAGCAGAGCAGTGTGCTGCCATGTTGGATTTTGTACGGGAGTATTGAGAGATCATAAAATTTCCTCGAAATACAGTGGCTAATTGAAGAATGAAGGTAAATAATGATAAGGCTTGATGTGTAGGGCATACTCTGGCATTTTAATTCTACCCAAACTTTCGTCATTACCAGAATTTTCAATGTCTGTTTGCGGCTTTAGCTATCACTGTTGTCGGCTGCTCAATGTTGACAGAACTTGCGGGCGGGTGTCATACTCTTCAAATGCATCAGCCAGATGCCCAACAGACGCCCAATTCCAGCAGACAAAAAACTAATAAATCAGTTTTTCGGTAGATGCTATAATTCCATGAGGGTTATTGGAGCATTGGCTAAAAGAGCATTTCTGCTAATTTCAGCAGATGCCACAGCCAATGGCCCAGCAACCCTCCAACAACCATGGGATGTACCAGCAACCCCCAACAGACGCAACCAAGCAACCAAGAGTAGACTTCTGCCAGATGGGCATCACGCGGTATCGTGCAATGCTCCACCAAACAAACAAAATTAAATTCCACAAGATGTCCCAGATACCATTGTACGGGCATTGTACAACACTTTTGTCTGGTTGGTGGAATTCACACTTTAAGCCAATCATGCTGGACGCTGGATACCTGATCCCTTTCAGTGCACCCCAGACCTGGCGAAAAGGCGTTTTCATGTAGATTATATTCAACTAGCATCTTCTCATCATGCCTTGGACTGAGGGGCCATCCATAAGGAGTAGGTTGGTTGGTGGGTAGGTAGATTTGTAAGTAGGCAGGCTGTGGGTAAGCAGGTTGGTGGCTGTGTAGGTTGCCATTTGGGAAGGTTAATGAGTGTGCAGGTTGGTGGGTTGGTAGGGTGGTAGTTGGACAGGTTGGTGGGTTGGCAGATTGGTGAATGGGTAGATAGGTGGGTAGGTAGTAAGGTGGTGGATGGGCAGGGTGGTAGATGGGCAGATTGATGGGTTGGCAGGGTGGTAGATGGGAAGCTTGTTGGGTTGGCAGGGTGGAAGATATGCAGGTTAGTGGGTGGGCAGGGTGATAGATGGGCAGGTTAATGGGTTGGCAGGGTGGTAGATCTGTAGGCTGGTGGGTGGGCAGGGTGGTAGATGGGCGGATTGGTGGATGGGCTGGTTGGTGGATGGGCAGTAGATGGCTAGGTTGGTGGGTTGGTAGGGTGGTAGATGGGATGGCTGATGGGTAGGGCACTAGATGGGCAGGTATGTGGGTTGGCAAGGTGGCAGATGGGCAGGTTAATTGGTTGGTGGGTTGGTGGGTTGGTAGGGTGGTGGATGCACAGGCTGGTGGGTGGGTAGGGTAGTAAATGGGCAGGCTGGTGGCTGGGCAGGGTGGTAGATGGGCATGTTAGTTATATATCGTCTAGATCGAACCTACAAGAAGGGGGGGAGGGGGGTCGTTTGCTTTATAAAGCCTGACCTGGGTTCCTTGACAACTGTAGTTTGTGAATTATCCACATAGGTTGGAATGTGAGCAGGCTGATGGGTAGGCAGGCTGGAATGTAAACAATCTGGTTGGTAGGCAGGACGGTGGGTTGGTATGTTGATCGGCAGCTGTCATGCAGCAAAGGGGCGGGTATACAAAAGGCAAGAATATCTTAAAGCATATATGATAAATTCAATATTTTTTCAATAGATACAGGAAAAACAAACTATTTCTTGTAAGAGGAGGACAAATATGTGTGGAAGTCACTATCTTCTTTTAAGTAAAATTGTATGTGGCAATGATGAGATTCTTTAGGTCACGTGACAAGTGGAATTTAGTAAATGCCTCAAGGCATTCTCACCTACCTCACCTCAGGGGGCATTCTTATTATGGATATCCGGAATCCTATAGAAACGGCTGTACACCATCCTGCCCGCATGGAAAGGGAAGATACCACTTATTCGGTAAGGGGGGGGGGGGGGTCCAGAAAATGTACATACGCAATAGGGGAGGGGGTTAATGAATAGAGGGAAACTATGTTCCGGTGAGCAAAAGTTCGGAGCATACGGAGAATTACTGCCCGCGGCCAAGGCCTTGGGCAGTAAGTTTCCCGAGGCCTTACCGAGTAACTTTGACTTTTGATTTCCAGTACTTAGTTTCCCTATTCCTATATACCTTTTAATATCGATAAAAATTATTATTACTTTTCCTGCGATAGCCCCAGAAAAATGGCCACCCTTATCGAGTAACTGCAACAGCTATGTTTTCGTCCTGCTGCTCTTTAAGTCACGTGGTCAGGCCGGGACGAAAACGTCAGCCTGGGACGAAAACGTCAGACTCGCTACATAACTTATATACACAATAATGTGTACGAGTGGCCGAAAACGAGTAGTTGACGCGTAGTAATATCCGAGCGATTAGCGAGGATATTACGTCGTCAACTATGAGGAGATTATGGTCACTCGTATACAAATCCAGTCGTTATTGTACTTATTACCCACCTTCAAGATTAATAACAAATCTATTGCACTAAATGTTTCTGCAAGACATTTAGATCCAAACACCACAGCACTGTCAAGCCTAGCAGTAATTCGTTGTAGACTTACACCAATAATATAGTTCGCCATTTCCCCATGATTTTAGCGTGAAAAGCATGCTATGACAGTGATTTCTGATGGAAAGTGAGATTATTATGACTGATTTTGAATAATTGATATTGAATGAACATTCCAAAAACTTATTTTTAAGTGCATGATAATTTGACCTCATTATGGATGGGACTTTTTTTCCGGAATCACCTGCAGGAGAATCTGACATTTCAGAATCTCCAGGTAGTTGATTCCAGGTGCTCTATAGATTTCCTATGGAGACTCTGTATTTGGTGGGTAATAAAATTACTGCACCCCGGCCAGCGGTATGTAACTATATATATATTTCGGAAATGGGTATATAGGAATAGCGTTTTCTTTGCAACAGGGGTGGGGGGATTTTCCCCAAAATTTTGCACATATACTTTATGGATGGCCCCTAACCGACTAACACACGAAAGTGGTCAACTGAATCTCCGGAGGGCACTGTGGTGCCACTATTTTTATTTAAGGCTGTCAAGATGGGAGGAGATCTGAAACGGCGCCCCCACCGCCATATTCTCTCTGTAAGTGTTCGATATATCTGATGCCACGTTCATCATTACGTATACAGTACTCTTATTTCATCTATAAAAGGGATGAGCCACATATTTCAATATAATGACAAACAATGGTATCCTTACATTTTCAAATTTTATTAGTATCGTCGTATTTCATGATATTTCTACAGTATAAAATAACGGGCTGAATAAATAATATTAACGCATGACTACTGAAGCGCAGGTGATTAAGGGCAGTAACATGAATTGATGACCGACAGTTGCCTCGCCTCACATCGCATATACATCACTCTCCTATACATGTGTTTCATTTATCGCTCTGGTATACATTGATGATCATCATTTTCTCAATGAATATGAAATGACAATGCCGGATTACCCGGAAACAATATCGCAGTATCCTACTGCAAACTGACACCAAGCAAGCTACATGCTCTCAAAGCAGGCATCCTTACATACACCATATACAGCACATCCATTCGGCTATTCTGGATTTGTTTCGAAAAAAAGAGGAAAGGAGAAAATAAGTGCACAAATAACTTCATGAAAATCAATCAAGTTCTAAGTGAAGCGCCAATTGTATCATCTAAGGATACCCAGAGCGGTTCTAGACTCTCAATCTTATGTCGGCAAAGTTGTTGAATCAGTCATTGATCTGTATTTGGTCCTTTGGCACGTGGCATGATCCAACGGCTACGCGACTCTCGAACTGTGGCACTAGGCAGCATAAGATACCTAGACCAGAGTGGAATGTTTCTGAAACAGCTTTGGAGCCGACTTTCCCAGTTATAATCCACTTAAAAGGGTGGACAACCATGTGTATGTAGGCTGAGTTATCTATATAAACAGTATAGGAATCTGTATAATATAGAGCTTTCTGCTTCTGTTTAAGTCTCTCATAGTGTAGTGTGGTCAATGCTCAGGTAGCGCGGAATGAGTAGTCTAGACGAATCGTTTGGTTTGACGTTCTATCTCGATGGCCGGCATCTGGGGAGCGGCACTGAATGTTCGCTTCAGCTGCTCATAGCAGACGAACATGACGATGTTCCATGAAGCGAGCCGCATGAAGGAGGGCATAAAACTGAAAAATAAAATACATCGTCTCAGAACTATATCGACTTAAAAATAAGCACATTCAAATCCTTCTGAATAGTCAGGCATGGGAGTTGGGACATTGCAAAAAGTTCCATTGGGGGCCACCTATGGCCGCCAGCTGGTGCCCCATAAGGGCCAAGCCCTTCAGAAACTCATGCATTGAGGCTTAAATTCCTGCCCTCAGCTGAGTTAAATGGCCAGAATTGCGCAAATATTACTCACCAACTTTAGGGTTTTTATTTTTGAGTATCCACCCCCACCCCAAACCGATTACAAAATGTTCTCCTCAGATTTCAATTTATCTCAAGAATACCCTTGGTATGTTGAAAGAAAAAATTGGTATTCCGGGAAAATCCCATGCCAGGCTATTTCAACTGAATATTCTTACTTTTTTTTTCTTTTTCGGTGGGAGAGTTAGATACCATAATTCTTAAGCAGCTTTTCTTTTTTTTCGTAGAAGTGTATTACATAGTTCCTATAGCATAGTATCACGATTTTTATCTCTACTTTGTCTTAGCAAACCGGACCCAGAGTGGAGTTACACATGTCTTTATAATTAGAATATTCGAGGCTAAGAATGCAAGAAATTTGTAGATCGATGGTATTCCTAAAATAGGACTAGTAAAGATTACTATTACAAATTGTTAATTAACTATTACAAGGATGTTATGCTTACCCTTTATAAAAGGCAAGGGGTCCCTCATTTTTAAACATGGTATGTGCGCAGTTTACTACGCCACTGTAGGTGCCTGCACCAGAGTTCATGAAGCGTGTCTTGACAACGTCGACCGGCGACGCCACCACAGTTGTGCAGAAACCAGCCCCAAAGGCAGAGACAAAATGACAGGGCATGTTGTCTGACAACAGATTCATGGCCAGAATCTTCTGTTTGATGAGATCATAGGATACAAGCTCGGCAGCATTGACTATGCAGTTACGTGCCACATTTGGAGATGTACCTTTAAAATACAGAAAGAAAGAACATGACATAATGTATGTCTCCAAAACACCACTGCGCATATAATATTGATCTTTGGTTGAGTTATACAGCTGTCGTCAGTTTGCTTAGTTTAATATTCAACTGGTTCAATTAGAAACAGTTCAGGATACAATTAAAGTGAATCCTATGAACAAATTTCCAAATACATGTATGTGAATATCTTATAAACCGATATACGTTGTAGATATCTTGCAGTTTTCATTTTCTTCTATAGTTCCCTGGTCCAAGCGTACACCTAAGGTGGCAGATATACCTTAAAGGCTTCTGTATTTGTACAAGTAACATTAAAGTAACTATCATTTCTAAAAATATACTAAGAAAGTACCTTTCCACAGTCCACGGACCCCCTCTTCCACTGCAATAGTCCTGTAGGCAGCCATGACCCCATTGTAACGAGGTGGCATACCTGCAGGATGGCACTGGAATCGCACCTTCACGACATCCGTGGGCTGGGCGCAGAGCACTGCCATCCCGCCTGTAGTCATTCCTGCTAGGATTTTCAAACCCACTCCAGCATCTTTCTGGCCTGAAACAAAATAGTTATAGCATATATTTAAATGCTTTCAAAAAGGTGTACGCGCCTAGGAATTGTCAAAGGTATTATAAATATTCTACTTCAGTTAACTGCAGTCAACTTCAGCTTAAACTTTATATGGTTCTTTTTTCTGCCACATCCAATATGGTAACACAAGAGAGAAGGGTGGGGATCTGTCACAGATGGAATGCACCCAGATAAAATTTCATGTGTGCATAATAATCCATTGCCTCCAAACACAGGGATGAAGGTCGCGACTGAGGAAAAAATCGGAAATTCTTAACAGTTGTACAAAAGAACCATGCTTTTTTCCCCTTTTTGTATAACAATATTTTGGAACAGTATGGCTATGAATCGATCTATATCCTAGTGTTGCCAGTGTATATGAAATATCGGAATTCCGTCACTTGTCGGAAAACTTGCATCCTTGCAAACTGTAAGGACATCAGCAATAATATCAGACAGAATACTTCTGATTAAGATAATGAGAAATACACGGTATAATAGGTAATTATACGCGGTGTAGATCCCCCTGGCTGCCCTGGGACTACGAAGAAAGTAGTCCCTATGGCGAGTAAGAATACATAAAAATAAGGGACTCACCAAATAGATTGCTGTAGCCCTCTTTGACGGTATCGTAGAGACCAATCCTCACTGATGCGAAGCACATCTGACGCTGCAAGCCCGGGACAAGACCGTTGTAGAGTGCGCGCGGCCCCTCCTGTCTGCTGATGGTGCACACAGTGCCGATTACACCTCGGTATTGACCCTGTTTAGCCGCAGCTGTTGCTTTGTTGTCAATCATATGTTGACCGGTCGATCCAGTGGTGGGAGTGCTTCCCTCACCCTGGATCTAAAATATACACAAGGATCGGGATGAAGCACAGAACGTGCAGACAACACCCTATAGCAGCGGGAAATGTCACAAGTGGCAATGTTATTCATTAACATAAACAACTAAGGGGAACACAAAAGCACGTGAAGGGAGGATCAAAATAAAAGGACGGTTTTCCCTCCCAGAACAAGAGATGTTCCCCCGACCCCACAGCCTAACAGGAAGAGACTCGAGAGGTGCCTACAATGTAGCACACCGCGGACCCCAAAAATTCTTCATCTGTGCTTCTTCATCTGTTAAGAGCCATCGGTAGTACACGTCTCTGTAGGAGCCCTTCAGCCAATTCCTGTCACGCCCCAGGAGCGCCATCTCGAGTCTACTCTGACCATGACCTGGAATTGAGAGTGGAGTGAGAGGTAAATAGCTGGTCGTCCACACACGGTATATTAGGGGCGAGAAGAGGTCTGGTATATTGTACCCGCCACGGGCGACCTATTTGGCTAAGGGAGGTGAGGAATATTTAGTATGGTCAAATGGTGTTCAGTTTCCACCCGAGAAATACATTTTAGAGTAGATCCCTCTTTGAGATTTTTCACGGCCTACACATACCTGGAACTCACTTCGGAGGTTGTCGATATCAAACATCAATACCCTTATTGGCACCTACAAGGGGTATCAATTTTGTCCACTGATCTTCACAGTCAAGTGTGTAATTACAGTCAAAAGAGGGGGAGAGGTTTTCTTTATTTTTTCTTTTCAATCTAGTCTATACTTGACAGATGTAGGTGCACGACGATGAGCTGTTAAAAGTGTCCTTGTAATCATGGGCGATCTGTAAACATCACATTGTTCATTCAGTTCACATGGGGTGCACTGCACCTAGCCTATAGCGCAGTAACACAGTATAATCCTGGTGAAACAGCTAGCCGTCGTCCTGTAGCTCCAATGTAGCACAATGTACATGTGCACCTATATCTGTATGAAAACTTTGTCAAGTCACAAAGCATGATATAGCCTATGGGGGTAAGCTTGTAGGTGCCTACATCCTTCTCAACATGTAGTCAGGATGTTATTTTGTTGAATGCCTTTCAGCATTATACCTTAATACAACCATTACCTTATTTATTGCTAGAGTGGAGGGTGGGATATTGGCTTAAACATTGAGATGACCCAAGGGACCCAATACTAGCTACGTCACCGAACACCTTAGACCTTTTCAGTTTCTCTTACGACCCACGCGATGGTGCGTAGGAGAAATATGTTTGCCATCAGATACCTTTCAGGGGCTTATAGGCCGCCGTGAGAGTGCTACTGAGGCACGCCATACTGCTGCTACTGGCACCATGATTCACACCATGAATCACTTGGGTTCACATGGGTACATTGGGCAGCTCTACAATGGCTGCAAAATGTAATCTAGTTCATCTTTCGAAATGTAATTTAGTTCTCTCTTCAGACCCCTTCTCTGTTGGAAAGAAAATATAACTATTTTAATATTGCTATTCCCAATTTTACATTCAAGAAAATGGGTTGTTTACCAGGATGTAGTAAAAATAATGTGTTCTTTGGGAATTAAGAAGGAAAAAAGTTGCCTAAAACTCTTCATTTTGTTTTAAATTTCAAAGTTTTACAGGTAATTGAAAATCTTTTTTTTTTGTTAAACCCCATTTTCTTTTTGTTGGGACTTCGCCTTTATCTTAAATCAAATATTAAAAAAAAATAGAACGCAGTACCAAACGCAATCCATGCAATCAGAACTCAACAGAATTCCTTGTAGCAATTACTGTTATCATAATCACTTACTCTTATTCTTCGGTCTTTTTGTCCATACCAACATCACTTACCAAATCCAAAGTTAACATTATCAGCTCTGCCCCCCAAACCTTGACCTGCACTGCTTGTCTCCGCCTAGCAACAGAAAAGTAGCAAGCAAGCATGAGCAAGGAAACTGTCTCAATAGGTTGAGTTTTGTGCCTTACCTGGAGTCTAACTTTGGCAGTATCGAGTGGGAACGTGATGAGGTCTGCGATACAGGCAGCTGTGCCAGCAGCTAGAAGCTTGACCGGCAGCGTAGGTTCCCGAGGTGGCATTTTCGGAGAAACCTTGGGGCGGGGCTTGGAGATGATAGTTTTGGGTTCTTCATTGACGAGAGGTGCGTTCTCCATCTTTCTCGTGTAGTGTTCTGGATAGTGTAGTAGAAGTTGGCGCTGGGGTGGTGTTAACCGCAAATGCTACGAAGAGAAAATAGCAAGATCTAGTAAATAAAGTCCATTTAAATATTTTTAACAAGTTTTGACAATTGCCTCTCACTAGACCTCAGTTAAGTACATAAAGGTGGTTTGGAATTGAGCCAATAGCTGGCCACAGGTGGTACGACTGGTTCATATGGTCGTTGTAAACACAGTATTTACGGTCCCTGTCCCCAGCCAGTCGACGCTGGTATGAAGACCCGATTCCTAAAGGCATATCGGACAATTTGGCTTCAAAATTAAAACCCATGTCAATTTCCTGAAAATTAAATATGATGATCCCCAAGTGTTGTGGAACACATATCTAACTTAAAAATCGGGGGTCACCATGCTAGTTTTTGATTTACAGATCAATATAATGATCATTTTATATAAGAATATTTAGAAATTCTAAAAAGTATTTTTGCACATAGTAAAACCCATGTCATTTTCCTTAAATTTTCACAGAATATAGTACATACATAATACTACTTATTCATGATTCAAAAATCATGTCACCATTCTTGTTTTTGAAAGAAGAACGAAACCATATTTTTCAGTAGATTTCCTATGTAAATCAAGCAAATGCAAATTGGCCTATTTTACCTACAGAGGTTGGATAAACTGGAGAAATTGTCAAATTTACTTATTTAGAATAAGAATAAATCCCAAGAAACCAGCTTTCACTAATAATTGACATTATCTAAAAATCATCAGGTGGCGCCACTTTGAATTGTAGGATATGCCTTTAAGAGGCTCAATTATTCGTGAGGAGCTTACACTTAAGTAGTGTTACATGAGTCAACTGGTGTTGCGTTCGAGAGCGGTATTAAGGTCCAATACCTTACTAGTGACTCGAGACCAGGAGAGAGTCGTAATACTTATAGATTGAGGCTGTAGGGATGACCAGTCTAAGCTGATCTCAGTCCTCCAACTGCGTCGTTTAAAGAACAGTTAATTACCCGAGGCACTTACCTAGTACTGATAGGGAATTAATTTTCTTACACGAGCCTAGGGTATATTTTCTTGTATTCTTTGTAATCCCAGACAGTAATGTAGTTCTTGTAATAACACATTTACCATGTAGGGAAGGTGCTACGTGGGTCAGGGTGATATAAGCTTACAGTATACGTTCTAGCCGACCCAAACCCGACCAATACCAGTTGAAGGACTTAAATTTTGGGTGCCGATTAGGAAAGACGTATCGGACGAAAGGGCTAGTGATGTATTTATATAATCATGCGATATTATACTTTGGTTACTTGTATTTGATATATCTTAAATAATAGAGACTAGCCTAATTGACTTCCTGTTTGAAAATATGAAATCCAAATAATTCCACTCACCTATTACTACAAATTGAGTTGACAATTACTGTAATTACTACTACTATTTAATCTTTCTCTATCCTGCTTGCTGGCCAGGACTCTTCTGCTGATACCCGTGTTGGTCATATAAGAGCAAACTGATTGCATCGATGTAGTTTCTCTTGAAACCTGGAAGAGAAAGTAAAACGTGTTAGTTGAGAAATAAATGAGTTATGTACATCATTTTGAACGTATTAGACCAGACGATGATTGTGGAATGATCAAACCCGTCATTTATCTCATATAATAAACACGAGTTAAATATCATTTCCAACCTATCTTTTAACGAACAAAGAATCATCATAGACATATTCCATGAAGGTAGAAGTGGTAGAAATTATATGGTGACAATTCAACAATTTTTCATAGCCACTATGAAAACCATGATTTCGTACCGCAGACCCTCCCCCCACCTCTTTGTTAGCCAGCTGATGCAATGCTGAATGTTGTTGGTCATTTCAAAAGACTGGGACTTTCCTGCTGGGGAAAAACACTCCCGTAAACGGTTTAGACCCATAGTTGGTTTTAGAAGAATTAAGCCTCTGATTGCGCAAAGAAGGCCGTAACGAAATATTTCACTAATCCAGAACTGTGCGCCCGTAAGTTCAGAAAACCGGAATGGACTGGTCCCATGAGCAGCTGCCGACGCTCTACTACTGAATATGCTCATGAGGCAATGACGTCATGGAATAACAAAGTGTTTACTTCTTGTCGTATCCACTATGGAGGTGCAGCAGGGTCCGTGCAGCAGCACCAAGGACCAGTCACCACTGTGCGGTGGACCCACAGGCAAGAAGCATGACTGTATTTCTATGGTTGTATGAGTATTATGGTCATTACATAAAATAATAACCTGTTCAGAAAGGTACATGGTATGATAGTTTACATACTAGTTACTGCTGATCTCCAAAATCATTATTGTCGATTACAGGACAACTCCGCATCACTCAGCATCGGCTACATGTCATACATAAATTATGCTACGTTTCCTGTAACCAGGGCAACCGGGACTCTGGAAACTCACCGGGACATGTATTATTTATAACACTACAGCATCCATGAAAGAAAGCTGGCCGCCATTCACAATTTAAACACATTAATCATTTGAATAGGCAGAACACACCATTCAGACTAAAGTAACAAATGTGGTAGTCTACAATAAGAAGACTTTATGTAGGTTCAATGTAATCCAAAACCAATTATTTCATATCTGTTGGAAGATTTCCAAAAAACATATCATGAAACCCTCGTAAACGAACTCGATTTTGATAGCTACGATTCATAGCAGATATGTAGCAAATCATCCGATGTTTAAAAGCAAAATGTACGTAATTAATACTGCCAATAAGGTCTGTGTATACTGGGTCAATATCTAATCATCTGATTATTCCCTTGAAACGACAGCACTGCCTGCGCTGGTTGATCTCGTAGATATATCGAACTAGCGTAGCCTCTGTTGGCGTGTTGCACAAAGACCACGGTTCGGAATCGAATGAAAATAAACTATCCTTCAATAATTTGGTAATAAAGACTTAATTAGTATTCAACAACCATTTCTCCCTTCTTCTAATGAACCGTTTAAGAAAAGGTTAGATAGTAAAGCCGATTTACAGTCGACTCAACGAGGCTTCTTCTGCCTCAGCCGAGACTTTGGCGTTGGTCGGGGTGGTGATTTTCCGCCGTTTGCAATAGTTTTGGATAGCAGCTGGGCTGATATTATTAGGCGATCAATTTGGGCAAGGTGTGGGGGGATAGCAGAGAGTTGTGGGTGGGTATTAGTTAATTTAAGTATGTGTAACGTAATAAAGGGAAAGAAGCAAAATTTGGACTCGTGAGGAGTGAACTTCACTGGAAGCTGTGGCTTCCCTTAAGGTTGAGTCGGCCATATTTGATCCACACCATTAGTCATGTCGTCATGACAGACTTCGATCGTACCAATATCATACAGTGATTCAAAGTACCCTAAGAAAGAGGTATCCTTACCTTGAAGTCCGCCAGTCTATAGTCGCTGTAATCAGCAATTGGATATTGTGATCGTGATTAGGCTTGGGCAAGTCGTTTAACTTATCAGGAGGCTGCAGTAGCTTTCTCTGACGGAAAGTTGTGTTGATCTACCCCGGGCGTTCAGGACTAATATAGTGTGACGCAAGTACCACCACCTATGGTCATGTGACATCTTCCATCCAATCACAGGGGGCACGAAATGGGTGTGTTTGTATCCATGAATCCTATTGGTTAGTATAAATAGTAAATGGACTTGGTGACGAAAGGTAACCTTCACCTTGACCACTGGGTCACATATATTGGGGAGAGTTTGACAACAGAGATTCCCGCCAGTGTTCCCGGGTCACTCAACCCCGAAATACAAGGTGCACGGAGTCTTGTGTCAGCGCACGTGACAAACTAGAGAGTTTCAATCGGTTAGTTCAAGAACACACCCAAATAGGTCTGAGTATATGTGTAGTTCACACAATAATAGATATGTCAAGGATGTCAAAACTTCAATCATTTGCTGGTAATTTAAATTGAGAAACATAGGCCTAAATGTTTCTCAATTTTCACCCAATTCAGGTGACAATTATGTTTCTAAATTTTTAGGTGACTTTTGCTGGTAATTTGTAATTTGTATTAAAATCGTCCAGAAAAAAACGCTGGACTACATATAGGCCTACGTTTCCCCTACCTCTTACCTACTACACAAGGTTAATTGCGTATAGGCTTACTACGCAATGTTGTCGTATACTACCCAAGGTTGACATATTTATATCAATCAGATTGTCTCTTGCGGAATTTATATGAAAAGCGCAGTGGGGAGAAAATATAGAGTGTTATTAAGTTACTCGATAAGGTTGGATCTGGCTTCGGGTTTGATGATGGTTGAGCAAGTAATGCTATTAAAGCATCGTTATTAGACCATATTTGAAGGTACATAGGAATAAGGAAACCAAGTTTCCCTCTATTACTGGCCTATGCTATAGGATTAAGGTCCCTGGTTTGCCGTGACATAAATCATTTTGTTTCATTCATTTTGGTTGTTGATCAATTAAAACAACATTCATACTAAATGCTTGTTATTTTTGTCATTTTCTATTATCAGTAGAAGCGGCCCGTTTTGTTACCTTTGTTGTTGTTTTGGTGCCTTGGGTCGAATACAACACATATGCGAACCTATCCGGATTGAGTTGTGATCACAATGCATCTATTCATACCGTGTCACTTCTGAACTAGACCCTGTGTATGCCTATTCCTCTTATATCAATGATATCCCCATAAGTCGGGTCGAGGGAGACATTGATCCAAACCAGGACACATTTCGCCATTCTTTGGGATACTGTGGGACAGAGCCAGAAATAAACGTCGTTTGGGGGCGGGGATGGAGGAGGGGGCACCTCTTCAACTGCCATTGCGTCATTCAGTGATACAATGGACGACAATGTGCCCTTATTGCCTGCGGCTATGGCTCGGGTACCGTAGTTGTATGCGAGCCGAGCTGCTGCCCCAAATCCCATGTACCGGTAAACACTATATAGACTTATGTATATATATATATATCACTGTTGTACCCTGAAGTCCCTTTATATATTACACATAGATATAGACTAAAATATAGGCCTATATCTTACGCCTGGAACCATTGCCATGCGGGTTGTAGGCCTAGATACATGTATATACATGTATATATATCTAAAACCACTCGTAGGGGCCTTATAGTATCCACAAATATTGACGTACACTATACCGGTACCGCTACCATGGTTTTGTCTACAGTTCCAAAGAAGCTTCTGTGATCACGGATCCAAATGTAATCGCCTGCCCTGTATATCAAGTTTCTTTCTCCTCATCTCACTTTTTAAGGCCCAGGGTACATTTCAAACCTATAGATCATACGGCTATGTATAGATAATAGATGTTGAAAGCTCAATGTCAAGACAATAGAGCAGTCTCTTGGGTCTACTTAAAGGTCAATGTCGAGGACATTGTACAGATAGACCTTTGTAAACATGTATCGACCATTTGCACTTAATGTTTATCTTTAGTAGTATGCCTATAAAGATAGCTAGGTTATCTCTCCTGTTATCTGCGCGGAGGTACATCCAACCTTTCTTTCTTTAAAAGCAAGGAGGTGCATCCATTTGATATGAAGGTGAGTAGATATATATATATATATATATATCTGCTGCCTGGAAGAGGCTGTGAAAACTATGGACAGAGCTAGTAAACCTGGACCTCCTGAAGTATGCTAAAGATTCCTACATAAGTGTGTCCTACCATTCCTACTATCTTGTCCTGAGAATGTAAACCATAAACTCCCACCCTCTTTGCCCCCACTCTCTTAATTGCCAGTTTGATCTTGCTTTCCCGGATTCCTCACTGTATCCGATCCTCCCTTCCCCAAGTCACCCCCATACATTAATATATCAAATCTGAAATGCGTACTTTGTAGGCATTATAGGAACGGGAACTGAAGGGGGTAGAGTGGAGCTTGAACCTTCTAATCCTTTCTTTTTCTAACAAATGAGACAATTCCCACGCCAACTGGAGTAATTGCTTTCCATAAAATGATTAGAGTATAGAATAATTATCATCCATGTATGAATAAGCAATCATCTGAGGCACTATATCCGGCCATTATATACTATTTAAAAGCGGGTCTCAGTGGTAGGTTGAAAGGTTTTAATAAAATTCTATACTGGTGAGTCGACTGGTTGATAGAAAGGTCAAAGTTACGGAGTGAGGGGATGTCCATAAACGATGTCATGTTGGGTTTTTTTTAACCATTTTTACCGCCATCCCTTGGTCCCCCTTTCCATGCTCTGCCCTACAACCTTTATCACTCTTCGTCATTGACCCCCGCCTCCCCCCTGATGCATGACGTTATTTATGGACGGTCACTATAATCTGTGATAAGATAAGCTTACTTGTTCATTAATGTATCACTAACTAATAAACGTTTACCTACTTTCATTTTCCCACATGGTCAACGGATACCATTTTTAAAATACATCCTTGAATAAATTAGGATGCCCTGGAGTTCTTTATCAACTACACATTTCTGGCTTACACTTGTGTAAATGTAGGCTATACGGTACGCAAATGTACGTTTTTACTCCTAATGATCTACCGACAGTGAATGCATATCAATTCCTCTTTCTGCTCTCCATAGCTTACAGCAAAAGAAAAAAAACCTTGGTATACCCTCGTGAATAAAGAAACAGTTATGACACTGAGTGTTACTCAGTATTATTCAAATGGGTTTTCCCAATCGTGAGTAGGATACGTCCAATGTGGATTACTGCTAACGTTTCCCGCACGTACGGGTGAGAGCGTGAGGTGTGGTGGCGGAGGTACGCCAAAGCTACCAGCCATTGCCAATAATCGATTACCACTGCAGGCGTGTTGTCTGATTGATCCAGTACAATAAACACTCCTGAGCCACAGCTGTGACCATTTTAAAGCCCCGCCCCCACTCTGACACATCTTCTACGCAGCAAACTGCATGCGTATGAGAAAAAAAACTTGTTGGTAAGAAGACGGTCATCCAAGTCGGTGGCAGAAGTAGCCTTGGGTCCTGATAACAAACAGTATTAGTCCAAGCATGTAATTCCCACTGGGTTCTAATATAGAGATATGTAACATTTGAGGTACTGGCTAGAGGTGTATACTATGACAAAACAAAAGGGTAATAACACAATAACACTGGGGTATATGCCTGTCGTTTTCATCCAACTTCTGAAGCTTCAGATACTAGTCAAAATATCCAATAGCAGGGATGATGATTGTAATGAAGCAATGTGACATACGGCAATTAACAGTATATCTATAGTATTTTCATAATGTTATGGCTATGTGAACATTGGTCATCTTCAAGATAGGCCAGTTACAATATATACATATAGTCCCCTTACAACTACAGACATTTGCTATAGACACTGCTAAAGGGACTTTTGGTCACTAATTCACAGACATTCTGTTTAGGCCTATGTTTGGTGATTTTGGAAAATCACCAAACATGGATGGTGTCAGTTTGCCACATTTTCCTTCCTTTGATTATGAGGCAGACAAAAACAATTCTGGTCCCAGATGGAAAAGAAGGTTGGGCAGATTAGAAATGCTATTTGTCGGCATGGGTCTAGAAGGTAATGACACAGACAAGAGGTGCCATGCTCTCCTTCTTCACTATGCTGGTGAGAAGGTATTTGACATCTATGATGCAGAAAAGGGCACTGGGCCATAAACGTACGAAGAAACAAGTGAACTTTTGACAGACTATTTTGAACTTTGGAAATATTCACCTTTAGATCATGTGCACAAAAACCTGACCAATCAATGGATGATTATGTAACTGAGTGGAGAACTCTATCCAGAAATTGTAATTTTGCTGATGCAGATATGGAAATCCTGTGCCAAATTTCACAACACTGCAGATGAAACAGGCTTCGTAGGTGAGCACTCTGTGAGCCTGAAAAGAAGTTAAAAGACATTCTGGAGTTAGGGTGGTCAATAGAGTTAGCTGACCATAATGCTAGTGTGATGGAGAGTGAACGCCACAGTGAGACCTCAGTTAATGCAGTCAGGCAACAAAGACATTCAAAACACAGTGGGAAAAATCGTTCCACTGCTACACATTCTTCAAAGTCAAGCTACAATCGATGTGTTAGTGCTCAGCCACACTCCAAGGATGTGTCCAGCCCAGGGGAAAATTTGCAATTACTGTAAGGTCGAGGAACACTTCAGGTCAGTCTTCTTCAGACTTAAATGCAAGTCAGCAGAGAAACAAAGTGAACACTGTAGCAGAGAGCTCCGGGCATTCTGAACCCAGTGATGACTCCAGTCAAGAGTGCTACTATGGTGATAGATGACGCCACCATAGAATTACTGTCATTCATATATGCAGTGACCATTGTCTCTCCCTAAACTCTATGAACACTAAATTGCCGCATGCCTCTGAAATATAAAATAAACACTGTAAGGTTATCATTGATACTGGTACTGTGGTCAACATTCTTGATCAGTCTATGTATGTAAAGCTAGGCAACCCACAGTTATTAAAATCAGGTGCAGGAAGCTAATGTTCCTATGGTGGAGGTACACACATTAAGGTGTTAGGTACATGTAAACTCTGAAGACATTATTGAAAGAGTAGAGGGGGAACCTACTCCTTGGGTAGGCCCTATTGTTGTTGTTCCTAAGAAGAACAAAGGTGAGGTTAGGATATGTATTGACATGCTGGTAGCTAACAAAGCAATTTTCCGTGAAAGATATTTGTTAGCCACAACAGAGGAGTTGTTAAGTGACCTCAATGGTGCTTCCTGTTTTTCAAAGATTTACCTCTGGGCTGGCTCCCACCAGCTTGAGCTCAATCCAGAGTCAAGATATATAACAACCTTTGCTACACACACAGATCTGTTTCAGTACAAAACATTATTCTTTGGAATTTCCTCTGGCTTCTGAAATCTTTAATGAGCATATTCGCTCTGTGATCCGGCATATCCCACATGTTAAGAACATCAGTGATGATATTCTGGTATATGGTAAAGGTGAAAATGCCAAACAAATGCATGACCAAGCCTGAAATGCCACTGTAGCAGCTCTACAGGAGGCAGGACTGACAATAAATGGCACTAAGAACGAGTACTATAAAGATGATGTCATCTTCTATGGTCTTAAGTTTAGTGCACAAGGTATATCCCCTGAGAGGTATGTAGCCTCATTGGTATGCTAATATACTGTTCACACTTCATTCCTAATTATGCAACGGTTAGTGAACCAATTTGGAAATTATTGCAGTGTTTGTGTGGTCTAGTGAACAGGACCATTCGCTTCAGTCTTTAAAAGACAGTTTGTCTAATGAGAGTGTGCTATAGTATTTTGACACAAACAAAAAAGTCCGAAATTATTGTTGATGCAAGCCCTGTTGGGTTGGGGGCAATCTTCTGTCAGGATAATGATATCATTGAGTATGCAAGCCATGCACTATCCCCAACAGAATCTCACTAAAGCCAAACTGAGCACGGAGCTCTTGCGATTGTGTGGGCCTGTGAATACATGTGACATATTTTTACAGGGGCTCCACATTTTGTGGTCTGGTCAGATCACAAACCTCTAGAAAAGATTTGGAAAAAGGCAAAAGCACCGTCACTGCGAATTGAGAGGTGGGAACTCTGCCTACAATTATACGATTTCACAATTAGACATTTGCCTGGATCTCCGAATCCAGCAGACTGGATGTCTCGCCATCCTGCAACAAGCCATAAAAGTTCTCAGGAAGAACACATTGCTGAATTATATGTTAATTTTGTTGCAGAATCCTGTGCCTCTGCTGCTTTGACTTTGTCTGATATTTGTGAGGCTATTACAAATGATGGTACACATGGCAAGGCCATTGAACTCGCAAATTCTGGAAATTGGCATTTGTTGAGAAAACCGACTAATCCTGAAATTGATCTTGTAATGCTGAAAGAGATCAGTGCAGTTTGCAAAGAACTAACAATACACCCATTAGGCATACTTCTGAAAGGTAACAAAATTGTATTACCAAAATGCCTATGTGAGAGAGCTATAGCTAATGCTCATGAAGGTCACCAAGGAATGACCAGAACAAATTTTTTTATTAGATCAAAGGTTTGGTTTCCAGGTATCAATAACCAGGTAGAAGATGGAATAAGAAATTGTACTGCATGTCAACTTGTACGAAATTACCCTGTAAGGTTAGAACCATTGTGCATGTCTGATTTACCAGATGGTCCATAGGTTAATGCCGGGTTTCACCATATTTTCTGCTCTTAAAGCGAGAACCTTTGACAAAATTAACCCAGTTAGATATCATGTCAGATGACCTCCTTCATCTGAAAATAAAAGGAAATGATGCAGAAGTAGAAGCAAAAGCAAAAGCGAAAAGGTATGTAGATTCTAGAAATCATGCAACTGAGTCAAAGATTAATGTCGGTGATAAAGTCCTTGTTAAAACAGAAATGAAGCATAGTAAGTTAACACCTGCATATGTCTCACAACAATAAAAGGTAACAAGAAAGAAGGGTAATATGCTAACTGCAATATCTGAAGACCATAAAATCACAAGAAACAGTTCCAACAATGGTAAAACCTAAGGTGATCGATATTACTTAGATAGATGTACTAGATGAAACAGCAATCAGTAACACTAACACAACAACAGATGTGCCTGAGCCTAACACACCTAGTCCTAGTAAACCTGTATCACCTCAGCGCGTATTTCTGCAACATGCTAGGCACAGAAGATTATGTATCTAAGTAGTTTACATCAATAGGTAACTGTTTTTTTATTGATGTTCGTTGACCATTTCAGTTTTGTATAATCTTGTATACATTTGACTCAGATATTGATTGTATACATAAGGTCTAATGTACTTTCTTTCCAAGAAGAAGAGGGATGTAGTATCCTTGTATACCATTGCATCTAATGTCTAATGTTTGGTCTCTATATGTGTTACTGTTACCATGACACACTTACTGTAAGCTGCTGCCATCTGTGAGCAATTCTAACAACTATTCATGTATGACGTCTATGTGGTATTTCTAGGAACAGGGGATTCTAACATACTTCTTTCTCTGTCCATAGCCTTGGTACTATGAAGACCTAGGAATAAATGCTGCCATAATAATCCACCATCATCCCACCTTAGTTCCCATATTTCTAATAATCACACATTACAACAAGATCAATACAACAACCTGTAATATTGCATTTCATATTAAGCCCATAAAGCAGCAATATCTACCACCGATTATCACCGATCCCATCAAAGATAATAATTGGGAACCATACTGTCGCTGTCAAAAGCCTATAAGACAGCGACACACCGATTGTTCCCGATCACATTTTTGCCTGACAGATCCGCCAGGTCGGTCAGAATTGTGTCACTGTACACACTTCTAAGACCCGATTATAATCAGATCAGGTATCGCTAGCATGGGGGTAATGCCCAACCTTAATCTTGTCAATCCGTCAGACAAAGGTGTGATCAGGAAGAGTCGGCGAGTCACTGTCTTATAGGCTTAGGCGTGTCGATTTCTCTCCCACATGGAGATGGTAGATGTTTAAGCTAATGCCGGGTTACAACACTCGAGTAATGAAGCGATTTCCGGAATCGGCAGCAGAAAATTGCGTGTACGTGTGATAAAATTTCATAGTAATATCTCTCTCTGATAATTCAGCACCTTAGAAGCAATACTCAGATGAAATATGAAATGATCTCACATACACCCCACTTCAATCTAGGATTCCGGAAATCGCTGTTTTCGCTTGCTGGGTCCTCGCCTTAAGCGAAGACTGAAAAGCAGGACCTTCCGCTCAGAGAATCTTTATTTCGAATTCACTTGGCTGCCATTATTTCCCCTAATGATAATAATTCGTGTGTACGCCATGGTAACTTATTACTTCGGCATAAGGCCACTTCCATCATAATCCCATAGTTTAGACATGATCATACCAGAGATTTAGGACTGACCAATTCAGAGAATCAAATTTCACCCATTTACCTAAAACATAAGGTATATCAATACCTTTGTCCACAGATTCTTCAAGAAAGAAGATTATGAACCCGTATTCTTCTAAATGAAACCAACATTAAGGCTGTTTTCAAGTTGACTAATATATATTCCATTATATACCAATAAGAAGATTAAAAAAACACTTTCATGATAAGTTTTAATATATTTTATTACCTGCATCCTTTTACTTTTCTTCGACCGGAATTTAAGTTGGGGGGGGGGGGGAAAGAGTCAAAATAAAAATATTCCTTAAGCACACAGTGTGTTAATATTATTTCCCAGCAATATGTTGCAGATATGTAGCTGCACAATAACTAAAGTGTTTCTCAGAAGACTTGTCCCTGGTAAACCCGTTAATCTACAGTACCATTACCTGACAGGGGTGAAGGTATGCGTTTGTCTGGAGGTTTGTCGGTCAGCTGTTGCCACCTAGTGTCTATTCTTGACATCAACACTACAATATTCACTAGATATAGGGAAGGATACACTGGCAACCAGAGCTACACAATATTAGCTCTGGTCGGGTTAAATCCAGATGTCGCCTTGACCCTTTGCTGGTTCCCACCTGGGTAGTACTTATACCTTCAGATAGAAATACGCCATCTGGTGAATAATGGATGCATTATGTTTGTTATTCTATATCATAACCTCGAAGCCAATTTTCCATTTTCTTTAATAATTCCTTTCCTGTGTACTATTTCATAATATTTTGAATGTAATATGTGGTATCTTTGTCAATTTGTTAGCAATGGATATTTCATATTAAGTATATCTGCTTTTATAGTATACATAGAATGAAACTCGGTTTGAGGCTTACATAAAAGGGATACCCAGGGGATACCGTATGTGATTTAACCCGACCAACCCCTATATCGTAGAAGGGGTTGGTTGCCAAACTAAGGGAAGGAGTGAGTGAAAAACTCAAGTTACCACGTTTGACGGTAGGGGGCCTCTCACCCAAAGTAGATGTTTTCACTTAATACCCTTGCAGCGCCGTCCAGCCACAAACCGTGTCGGGTTAGTATTGATGTAGCCGTTGCAAAAGGGTCCAAAAATCTCCGTTCAGGAATGTTTTGAGGTATTATTTCTATCGAAGGGTAGCTATAATGGCGTGATTTTCAAGAAAAAGTTGTTGAAACTAGGACAAATCTTATCAGACACCTAATATACAAGAGCTTTAATATTTTAAGGCAGATAGTAACTGCAGAAATACTCCAATGGCATGAAGATATAAATTCATCATTCATTTTATGTCTCAATTAACAACGCCATAACCATTGCTACTCTCTCTTGAGAAAATGAAAACGATATCATATATGAATTCTGTAACTATTGGTTAGATCCATGTAATGTTAGGAATACCAAGAGCATAGTCTATAGTTATATCTATAAGACACAACAAGCCTCCCAAGTGTACATTTCAAATATTGGGTTCGACATCATAACAATCATCGATCCTATCTTTTTTTTTGTATTGTAGAACTTAATCAGAGATAACGCTGTCGGTGCATAAGTAACGTTCTAATAATTAGATACAAGAAAAATGTAAGACAACGAATCGACCATACTTACATAACACGTACATCGCACAGTTAAATAAGTGGCTTTACAATAACACGCCTTTATGGTAATTGAAGCACTTCAATAAATCGACACAACTTTTCGCTGTGTCCACTGTGAATAATACAGAGTACTTGGAAAGAACTACTTTACAAAGTAATTAAAAAAGAGATGCTGCAATTGTCAATATTCAGCATAGGCCTAGTAGCATGCCTGACCTCAATTAACAGAACGCCAATATACGTTATAATATGCCTACAGTTGAGGTTACAACGCATTTCTATACCCTTTTTTGTTTATCCCAATAACATTATCGTAAGAATACAATGTCATGGTGGATTTTCTCAGACGAAAACTTATCTAACCGACACCAGAAATTCTCCTCCCATGGATATATTAACTAGTCACAGCACTACTATCATTTTAAGCAAAATTGTTTCTAAATCTAAGAGAATACTTGGGGAGTTCGCTGTGCGTAGACGTCAGCATTTTTAAGTTCAGATGTAGAGCTGGGATACCATTCGGAATTCAGTCGTTACGGGAACACAACCATACCAGAGGTTGAACTAAGGATAGCCAGGGATGCCAGACAACTATGGACTTATACCTACACATATGGATAACTTGAACAGCCATTAAAATGTAATAATACTACTTTACCAAGGAATACTAAATAGCTGTGACCTTCGCTTGTTCGAGAAAAAGAAATCGTTTTGAAATACCTTTGCACGACCCAACTTAAAGGAAATTTGAATTTTTTTCTGCTGTAGACAGCGTGCTTCCACCTAATAGGCTAGAATGATTATTGCACTTGAAACGCATAATGTTTTCTCATTTTATTTAACTTTTTTGATGTTTTTCGGTGTGAACACAAGCTAAAAGTCCATTCTTTTTCTTGAATATCACTTGATATTATTGAATTCAAAATATTCATAATCATATCGTCTACAAACAAAGTATAGCTTGTCAACACCCTACCAAGATCTTAGGGCTAAGTCGCGTTCTATCTTTCTGTATTCTTGAAAATAATTTATACTATGGAAAATAGCATATGAACCACTGTATTTTCTTTGTGTAGCAACAGTAAATCATTATAAATATATATTCAACAAATGCAGTCCCCTTGTCGGAAAGTTCGAACAAACCAGAAACTTGTATATCATTATAATACATGTATACACAAATGTTTAGACCTTGACATGTCACGACTTATTACTAATTTCAAACGCATATCAAAGAAGATGAATTGTATCAAATCTTATCTTACCCGGTGGACAGAACACTGAAAAGTCCTTTGAAACAAACAGCGTAAGTATTTGTTACAATACTGCCGGACAATACACTAAATTCATATACTACATCTTACAATCTCTGCAAAAACAGGTACAACGCGATTACATATACACGTCCATGTAATTGGGCTTCCTTTTCTTTGTTTGACAATTATTTCGATTTTACTTGCACCAATGTATGAAAAATATATACGAGATAAGGTGCACTGCCAAGATAGTTTAATTACAGCATGGGGCTCTGAAGAGGAAAAACTGGACCATTCCCAGTATATCAAGATTAGAATTTTATATACAAAGTCCGATTGAGAAAATATGGTACAAAAAAGATGGTAATACATCCATGGATCTATGAATTAGACATTCAATTAGATTCTCCCTCGTCGACCTCCTCATCTACCGTCTTCGATGCATCGTGCAGGAGTACGTACTCCCGTGAACTGAAGCCGAACTTGAGAACGTCTCTCTCGAGTAGCTGCACGTAGCGCTGAGGCTCTATACGCTGATTATTAACGTGTGTGCCGTTGGTGGAGCCAAGGTCGATGATGTAGGGGCGCACGGCATGTCCCGTCGACCCGTTGTCCCGCTGATAGGGCACGAGTCGGTACTGCAGTACACTGTGCTGTTTGGAGCAGGACGGGTGGTCTATAGGGATGTCGGCTATCTTACGGTCTCGTCCCATTAGATAGGCGCTCTGTCTGTGAATGTGTAGTACGGACAGCGTCTTGCCGTCTTTAAACGGGTACAGACGCCACCGCTTCTTGGGTTTTCGAGCCTCGGGGGGCTCACTGTATTTAATGACAACACCGCGGAAGGTGTTGGTCTCCTCAGTCAATTTACCGGATAGTTCAAAGTTGGGTTTCTCCTTCTCCACCGGCGCCTCCTCAGAGTCATCGGCGGGCTCCGAGCCCTGACCGAACTCGCCTGAGTCGTTGCCTTGGAAACGACTACCCTGTTGACGTCGTCGCTCGCGTCGCTGTCTGTCGTAATGCTGGCGGTCCCTCTGCTGGTTCCGGCGATCTCCACCATCATCACTGTCGGGTTCTTGCTTGATGAGACCAGGCTCACGTTTGATGGAACGCTGAGGGTAACCTCGGTCATCTGCTTCCTCCTTCACCCGCGAGTGGCGTGGCCTGTCGTCGCGATGACCGCGCCCGCGATGGCGGTGGGCGCGGCCATCATCGTCGCTTTCTGAGGAATGTTCGCGGCTGCGGTGTTTGTGCTTGTGGCGTTTCCTTTCTTCATAGTCTGAGTCGACGTCCGAGTCATCGTACTCCTATTGGAAATAAAGTAATTTTGAGTTATTCATTCAAGAATACATACGCGACATGGGTATGAAATTAAAGCAATTATACAGAAGGACCTGACCATGCTGTACCACCTACAAAACGAGATGACAATTTACGGGTCGTACGGAACGAGGCATTTACGCCGCTTTACGTGAGAACTATAAATAATCTAGGTCGTTCTATGTTTATTGTATACCAGAAATTGATTTTTTTTTAAACTAAAGCAATCGTAATTTGGCCTAACACCTATTCTTTAGTCTATCAATACAGAATAGGGTCTCGTATTTTCCATACTATAATTTTATCTCATTTGGTGAAATAGTGCGTATAATTTACAGTATATACATCACGGGTATATGATAAATGTGAGCTTGGCACTTGGCAAGTTTTATGACAATATCTACTCTCATGGGCTTCGGTACTCCTGGTCAGTAAAAGGGAGACATTCACCCACAGGTATATAATAATATATTTCTCAACAAGTGAATAGTTGACTATTTATTTCTCATTGAAGTCACTTGGTTGTCCACACTCAAATATCCAACAGCAACTACTTTCTTGACTTGTGCCCTCAGATGGCAGTCATCAGGCTCCCTTGCAGGACCTTCACTATTTCTGAGAGGGGTATTATAGACATCCAAATGTTCTGGCAATTTGTTGTAGTCTGGCATAGTGTGTGGGATCCTTGGTAGGAGTCGATGAACCCATGGTGTGACACTATTGAAGGAACACAATGTCCCATCTTTTTAACCCTTTCCTTACTAATGATGCCACTATGGCATTCCCCAGCCACAGGCGAATGATGCCAAATGGCATTCCCCAGCCATGGGCAAATGATGCCAAATGGCATTCCCCAGCCTTGGGCGAATGATGCCAAATGGCACCATTTGACATTTTACAATTTTGACTGATAATTCGTGAAATTCTCAATAGTATAACACATTTTTTACAGAAAATATGTAATTATATATAACCAATATAATTACTGACCAAAGAATGAAATGGTTGCCATGGTGACACAAATCATATCACGTGACACCATTTCTGTAACTTGGTGCTCGCTCTTACTGACCATACACTTTAACTGGGGCCGCCGCCTACACAATGCAGCACAAAAACTGTTTGTAAGGATTGGGTTAAAAAGCAGAACTCCTTCAAGTACTCATTGGAGAATTTTCCTTGCTCATAGTGCTCTCCTATAAATAATATAGTCCTATTGAAATAAGCAGCAACAGGGGCATTTTGTAGCACTTGATGTTGTCGTTAAGTACTTCTGAAGCAATTATCTTGAGAAAATCGTACTTCCCTGGCAATTTCAGACCACATGATCATATGATGGCACCAGTTTAGATTTTAAATAGCCTTTAAACGCAATTCTCCGAGTCATCTGGCGACTTCCGTTTTAAAATCCCCTCCAAATTCCCTGAACAACGGGCATATCTGCCGTATTACAACAACAAAACCCTGTCAAGAGTGTAAAATGGTGAAAAATATCTGAAATCGTCAGGGAAGCTTGATTTTATCAAGACAAGTGACTCAGAAGTACTTTAAACATCCTGTCGAACAAATTGTCGAAACAACAGATTTTGTTCAAAATGGTTTATGGACGCCTTAAGCTCTGGACGCCTTGATCATTTTTGTGGACGCCTTGAGCCTACCCCTTTTGGAGGCCTGGAACTACTGAGTGTAAAAACTTTAAAAAGTTCATTTTTAAAGTCGGATACACAACGCTAATCCTGACCCAACCCTATTAGTCAAGTCAACCTGGAAGTAGGTGGCACTGTGAACCCCCTTCATGACCGTCTTGGCAAGGCACCTACGCAGTGCTAAGCCTATGGAGAATTCAAACATTCAATTCTGATAGTTTTTAATAAATAGGGATGTATTCAGTAACTCTGAAGCCTTTCCCTTGACAAAACCAGACTATACTTGCAGTTTTAGATCAAATGATAACGTGATTGCCTCAGTTTAGCCTCCAAATGCGATGCCCACAAATCGTCGAAACAACGATTTCCTTCTAGTTGGCTTGTTTAAATCATGTCTGGATAATATAAATAATCTTATTTCAAATATTGCGTGTGTAAATTATACATAAGAAAGTAAAATAGTAGAGTTTCCACCATTTTACACACTGACAGCGCTTTGTTATCACCAGAAAGATGGCGGACATCTCTGTTGTTAAAGGAATTTGGAGGGGAAGTCGTCAGATGACACAAAGAGTTCTAACCCTAACTTGCCAGTCGAAACAGAAATAGGTGAAGGCTCAAGGCGTCAACAGGGTAGGCTCAAGGCGACCACGTTTTTACGCTGTCAGGAGGCTCAAACGTTTGAAAAAAGGCCTAAGGCGTCCAATTCCCGTTCGAATTTGTCTGAATAATGCAAATAACACTACTTTAACGAGTAAATGAACTTTTTACAAATAGGAAAGTCAATTAGCATAGTTTTTCACGATTTTACGATCTGACAGCGCCTTGTTGTCACCAGCAAAATGGACTTATCCGTTGCTAGGCGAATTTGCATAATTTGGTGGGTATTTTAAATGGGAAGTCTCCAGTTGGATCGGGGAATACCTGGAATTTAACCAATTTGGGGGTGATGGCACATTATACTTAAATTCTAACACCGTCTGTAAATATACATATGTACATGTCCTGCAAACTTTCAGGATAATGTAACATAGACATACGAATGCTGTGCACAAAGTAGGCTACACAATGTCACATGTGTCAGTTGTCTGACATAGGAGTACTCGGAGTACTCGGAATGTCAGACAACTGACCGAAATCTCAACTGACACACTTCTATGTCAGACAACTGACACACCAGCTGAGACAACTGACACAATGTCGCGCTCGCGGGAAACTCCCTAACGTAAAACGGGAAATTCGCATTTTACGTTTCGTATATCAAAATGTAAACTTATTTACAGTTTCACACATGTATCCAGCTATCTATTAGTCGTTATCTGGGTTTTCTACGCTAAATATTCACAGAGTTATCACCTAAGATTTGCCTGATGTATGTACACGGCCGCCCTGGGTGCCCGTGTATCATTCAAACTTCTATAACTTTGATCACTTGGATTTTTCAGATAGAAAAATATACAAATTAAAAGATATTTGAGGATATAATTTCTATATGTATGGGTTAATGGTCGTCCTAACCCTTTTCCGCCGTGACCCGGTTTTTCGCGCAAAATTGTGGTCGTCGTGACCGGAGGTGCTAGTCGCCGTGACCCTTTGATCGCCGGCCCTAACCCTAACCCTATCCCGGTCGTCATGACCAGTCCTGGGTCACCACGACCAGGACATAGGGTCACCACGACCATGACACTGGGTCACCACACCTAGGAAGTAGGGTCATGGTGACTCTGGGTCACGGCGGAAAAGGGTCACGAGGTCTAATCACCTATGTATGGCATGGTTCATGGACGCCTTGAGCCCGGGACGATTCGAGCCCTGGTAGCCTTGAGCCTTTCTGTGGACGCCTTGAGCCTACCCTGTGGACGCCTTGAGCCTACCCCATTTTGGTTTCCATGAGCATTTAGATGCAAAAACTTTGAAAAGTGTACTTATACTGGTTTATAGTCATATATACTCAACCCTAACCCTTACCCAACCCTTTTCTAACCCTAACCCGCCAATCGGAACTAAAATGAGGTAGGCTCAAGGCGTCCACGGGGTAGGCTCAAGGCGTCCACGTTTTCGCGCTGACAGGAGGCTCAAACGGTAAAAGGCTCAAGGCGTCCAACTCCCGTATGGCATGCATATTCACCAACTTTCATAATCTTATTACGCTTGTTTGCTTTAGATTCTGCCATATAAAAAGACTGATACAAGGGTGAGACAACTGACCAGTGAGACTTCTGACACACTGTTTTCGTGTGTCACTTGTCTTGTGTCAGTTGAGATTTTGGTCAGTTGTCCGGCCCCCGGAGTGTGTCAGTTGAGATTTCGGTTAGTTGTCTGACATTCGGGCCGTGCATACATCGGGTACATCTCAGGTCATAACTATGTGAATATTTAGCATAGAAACACCATATAACGACTACTAGATAGCTGGTTACATGTGGGAAACAGTCATTCAGTTTACATTTTGATTTACGAAAGTTAAAATGCGCATTTCCCGTCTTTCGTTACGGAGTTTCCCGCGAGCGCGACATTGTCTCACTCGGTGTGTCAGTTGTCCGACATATGAGTGTGTCAGTTGAGATTTCGGTCAGTTGTCTGACATTCCTACAACACTAGCGGGAAGCTAAAAATTCCTTGATTACGTTAGTCATCAGAAAGGAATGAATCACACTTACATTACAACCCAAAAAGAATGGCCAACTTGTTTTTCTTTCTGAAAATGTAAGGATTCACTCACGTGCTTTTTTCTGTGCCGCGCTTTTTCCCTGGGACTCTTTGATCGAGAGCGATGTTTGTGTTTGTGTCTACGTTTTGGGGAACCTGGTGAAGATGGCATGTTATTACAATATCCTGTTAGAGTCCTGTGACTAAATCATTTACTAATTTCTCCATTCAAACAACGTTTGTCTTTCGAACCGGATGTACCTCGCAATGAAGCGCATGCGCACTATGTCTCATGACATGAATGCCGACACATATTTCCTTACGCTGGTTCCACGGTTATTCGCTAGGGGACACCATGGACAAAGACATGTAATGTTGATGAAGTATATCATATGAGATAGAGAGCTCTTTAATTATCTAAAGGAATACCCGATGGCAAACATGTACAGAACAGAAATAAGTCTGCACAAAACATTTAGTAGTAGAATTTACAAAACTTGTGCATCCGGTCACTCCACTTCCGGCCTTTTGGGTGGTGAATGTTTGTAAACATTCTACACATCAAAGTATTAAAGTAACAATGAAAAAAACCGTCAGAGTTGTTCAAGGCGAAGCTTCGGAATCTGACGAAGAAACACCTAGTTCGGGATGGAACACAGATACTACTCAGAAATTTGAAGTACCCCGTGCATTTATCACCAAGCCCGGGCCGGACTCTGCTGATAGTGATGAGGTAAATTTAGTCGTGGGCGACCCAAACACTCTGAAACAGTACGTTCACGTACATGGGTATCGGGTCAGACCTGTCTGACTAGGTAAATTAGTTCATGTAGAGGAGAAGTCAGACGAGTCATACCCTATACTCTAGTATTACAAATACGGGAACGTAGCTGTTTATGACGCCACGACTAGGAGAGTAGTGTAGTTATGGTGCACAATCCAAAGGTATTTGGCCATTAAATATTAGTGTATAGCCTACTATAATATAGGGGGGTATCAGACGATTCGCACTGGCAGCCCATTCGCACCCGACGATTCGCACTATAAACAAACCGATTCGCACTCGAAATCAAAACAATAACAAACCGCGATGTTTTTCGCACTAACGAAAAACGGCAAAATATCATGTTCCCTTTCCTGAACCACAATATAAACTGTCCGATTGCTTTCCTCATGTATTCACTCAATTCCCAGTCCTTTTCTGGAGTTTTTATGTCCAGTATTTACAGAAATATGACACGAGATGTCTAGAGGGTTGGTTTACATTCTTTTTGGCGACTGTCGGCCGTTTCCGACTATCACTTGACAAACGGTGGCATCCATTGGGACATAGGACATTGAAATAGGCATACATATAAAATCATTGCATAACTTTCATACTATTTGTTGAAATTGCGTCATTTGTAGCGTTTTTTGCAGAATTTTTCGTGCAGAACACTAATGGCAGTGGGTGTGTGCAGTGTCAGTGCAATCGGAGTGACTTCCACATATTTTGAGTGTGTAACGGGAAACGGCAAATTGTCATATGTTCCCTTTTGTGAATCTAAATATGTAGGCCTACTGTCCGACTATTTCCAACATGTATCTAGTTAATTCCCAGTCCTTTTCCGGAGTTTCTACATCCAGTAATCACAGAGCGACTGTCGGCCGTTTCCGACTGTCAGTGTCACCCAGCAGGTTGGCAGTGCGAACCAGGCACTTGAGGAGCAGTGCTTGCATTTGTATTTAAAGTGTTTCATGTGAAAAACACCATGTTCTGAGTTTAATTATTATGTTATCCTGCTTTGGGATGGGTGTAGAGAGTCAAGGGAACCATGGTAAAACATTGAAAGGCAGTTAAATTTCGTAAGAACAAAGAGCCGGAATACAGGTTCTGTCCCCCCATGGGACCAGCCATACTGCTCGCCAACTAGTAACAACAACTAATGTGCAAGAACTGAGATAATTTAGGTAATTCCAAGTAACTATGAGTGAATTAATCTACTGGTGAAGGTCTGGCAAAGTGTTGTATTATTTTATCATTATCAAGACGACAAGAGGTAGTAAGACTTATTTCGATTTTTTAGTGCGAATCGGCTAGTGCGAATCATCCGAGTAGCAGTGCGAATCGGTTTTCAGTGCGAATCGTCGTACATTCATATAGGGTCGGACTCGTCTGACTTAAACTTTAAAGACACTAAAAGAGTAGTATGGAGAAACCAAACAAGAGTTAGTCGTGTTGTTGTTTATAACACGACGGCAAGATCGCATATTACTGCGCAAGGCAAAGCCGAGAGCAGTAATACCCGATCTTGGCAGAGTGCGATGAACAATAACATGACTAACTTGAGTTTGGTTTAGAATTTATCCTACCCCGCCCGTCTAAATTACTTCTACATTAAGAAATGACGTCATTTGTCAAGTGTATCCCACTAGAGCGATATTTTTCATTTTTCTGAACTCCAGACCGAATACAGTGACCCAATGTTAGGCCTATGGAGTATTTTTATTAGGGGTAGGATAATGGAGTTTACTATATACCCATGCCGTATATATATACTGTAAATACGCACCGTTTCGCCATATAACGTAAAAATACTGTACGGACCACTGGTCCGTACACTAAAATACGGACCACCTTGCCATGTACACTGACTAGAGTTTTAGTTGTTAGGCCAAAATGAGTTAATGATTTTTCCTAATTTCGGGTATATAGTAAATATATAACGACCTACCATGCTTGTACAATCTACAAAACTCGATGATAATTTACTGTTTGTACGGAACTCGGCATAAATGCCTCGGTCCGTACGAACCATAAATATCATCTTGTTTTGTAGCTTGTACAGCATGGTCAGGTCGTTCTATATAAGTATTATCGGCACCTTAACGCTTAACTTTAGGTAAGACAATATTTTCTAAAAAATGTTTTTAAACCGTTCCCTAAATATGATAACAGTAAATTATTATATACCCATGACGGATATATATCGTAAATATGCACCGTTTTGCCATATAACGTATAAATATTATACTGCACCGGGTTCCGTATAGCAGTGTACTGAACACGTTCAACGCACGTTGCTATGTAATCTGAACACGTTGACGCACATTGCTATGTGAATTGAACACGTTGAACAGTACACTCTTATACCCGTATAAGAGTGTACTGACGACGTTGCGCTATTGGTGGATTTACAAATTCGTCGTAATTCTTGTATTTACAGTAAGTTCTGGTTAAATTTCAACATAAACGGGTAAATAATAAATATAGAACACCCCACCATGCTCGTACATACTACAAAACTTGATGAACATTAACGGTGAATAAGGAACTCGGCGGAAACGCCTCGTTCCATATTCCCCATTATTGTTCATCTCGTTCTGTAGCATGTACGGCATGGTCAGGACATTCTCTATAAATATGTTTAGTAAAACACTTATGTAGATCTTGAACAAGGTGTCAGCACAGAGCCTCAAAGGTAACAGAATTGAAGGGAGCAATTACTTTATATGACCTAGCCAGTATATATATAACCATGTATCTAGGCGGGTATTATCGGCAGGTATCTGGACACCCCGCTTTATAGCCAGCACGCCTCAGTTTTCAGCAAGTTTTTTTTTTAAATGTATGGGAACTTCAAATAAACATCACTAGATAGCTAAAGCTGTGCGAAAAACAGTTCGTGCGTTTATACACTAAAACCCTTCTTCCGGGACACCCCGCTTAATTAAGGGGTCAATTTGCTCGGAATGGAAATTTTTCCCACTATTGAGAGTTTATTTTAACCCCGCTTAAATAGGCACTTACCTAATTTTTAGGACTTGGTTCTATACACTCGAGCTAGTGATCTATGGATAGATCTTGCAAAACTGATTGATTTTTCTTTTTGAATGAAGTCTTTAAGCCAATTTAAAGCAAAGTTATGGCCATTCAAAGACCTGGAATTCAGCCTATTGTTCTGCCACAATTAACCATAGTTAAGAGTTTAATTGTGATCCAAATTTTGTGATCCACCAAGCTGGTATCAAGAGTCATTCAATTACTTAAAATGCCTATTTTTCATGAACTATTGAAGCTAGAAATATGATTTAAAAAGTGGATTGAAGGTCATCACAAGGCGGATGTGACCATGCATGAGATGACCTTTTCCAAGGTCAAGGTCATTTTAAGGTCAAAGGTCAATGTTGGTATATTGTATGTGTGAGGATGTTGGGGCTGCTTATAAAACATAGTGGGCCATGTCTAAACGGAAATTTTAAGGCATATTCTATACCATTTTTAACTGTAGAACATGTGCAAACTAGTTATTTTTATGTGCAACTTGATCTTCATACCATAAAATGCCTCTAAAGTTGGGCTTTAATTTCACTTGACCAAACCCTTATTTTTTTCTCATCTAATCATTGATATCTTATATGCATGTGATAGCCCTTTGATATGACACCCTAATTGCCTTGATATTCCAATAAATAGCTTCAGAATCGACCTTTGAAGATAGGTGAGGTAAAAGGTTTCCTTCAAAGGGTTGATCACAATATGAGCGGCAGACCCGCGAACGGGAGTTATGTAAGTGCCTAGCTTAAAGGGACACCCCTCTTTAGGGGACACCCTGCTTTAGGGGACAGTTTTTCGGTACAGAAATACTTAAAAACCCCGCTTAAGGGGACAGTTTGGAAGGACATCATATCAAAAACACTGAAAATCCAAGTCTATGGTGCCCGTTTGTACGGGACAGACAGTTGTCACAACCAGAACAATAGACTGAGCATTCCCATGAGGGCCTGGGCGGCCAGAGTGTGTTTTCTCATGGTAATAACCACATCTCTAGCGGCTCTGGGCGGGCCACAGTGAGTGGGTATTAGTATGAGTGACTTTCATACCATTTGAAGGTAGGGGGTTAGAGGTCCGCTTACAGGTTAGCTGTGGGCGACACAGGGAGGGCTGGGGGCTTTGAAGGTGCGGTATTCAGTGAGCCGTCGCAGCTCTGGGCGGCTCACAGTGAGTCCCTTATAGGGCTGCTGATTTCTCTCGGAAGTTACAGGGGGGGGGGGAGGGGGGGGGGCATTGACCAGGGGTATAAAAAGGAGTGAATTTCACAAGGAAGGCATATCCAACTTCAATCTCTATTATCTATTTTTAATTTTTTTTTGTAAATTTATATTAATTTATATTATTTAATTTTTATTTATTTGCTTATTTATGTGTTATTGATAAACCTTATAACCTAATAACCATCGTTTCCTTCATTTATGTAGGTATTCTCTATTGTATAACCAATGACAGACTGAAAACCCCGCTTAAGGGGACACCCTGCTTAAGGGGACACTTGGCCCGGAACGGAGGGTGCTCCCTTAAGCGGGGTTTTACTGTATTTTGATTCACGATAGGCAGTAGATGTCATAAAAAAATTCTCTCTCATCATATAGTGAAACTTTAGATATAAAGCAGCTACTCATATAGGAGGACTTACCTCATCTTTATAGTAGCCTATTATTGTTTGATTCCCATAATATGGGAGATCTCTTTATACTGCATTTGAACATGTGTGGTTTAAAAAAGATAGAAGCCTTTGTGGTCAGGTGTTGATAATACACGACCATACGAGAAAATATAGTGTGTTATCGCCACCCCATTTGGCTAACTTATGGTAAAAGTTTATTTTCAACATTCTCCAAGTCATCTGGCGTCTTCCGGTTTAAAATCCCTCCAAATTCCCTTAACAACAGACATGTCTGCCATCTTGCTGGTGACAACAAATTGCTGTCAAAGTGTAAAATAGCAAAAAAATATTGTTTCCTATATCCTTATGTGCAATCCATACATGTAATCGTTTAAATGGATTGTATACAATATCCAGTTTATAGACGATTTGAGCCTTGGATGCCTTGAGCCTTTCTGTGGACTCCTTCAGCCTACCATGTGGACACCTTCAGCCTACCCCATTTCGGTGGCCTTGAGCCTCTAGGTGTAAAGACTTTGAAAAGTGCAATTAAAAGGGTTTATAGTCAGATGTACACAACCCTAACCCTGACCTAACCCTGTTCTAACCCTAACCTGCCAGTCAGAACTAAAATAGGGGTAGGCTCAAGGCAATCATGGGATGGGCTCAAGGCATCCACGTTTTTCTGCTCACAGTAGGCTCAAACGGTAAAAGGCTCAAGGCGATCACATAATCATTTGATCTGAAATTGCCAGGAAAGCATGATTTTCTCAAGAGAATTGATTCAGAAGTACTTTACACTTCCTCACACATTAAATAGTATGGTAAATAAACGTCTGAACGGTCTCATAGGCTTAGCATTTGCATAGGTGCTTCTCCAAGATGGCCGCTCCCGTGCCTAAAGCAGGGTTCATAGTGCCATCAACTTCCAGGATGATTCGACGAATAGAAAACTCGAGACGGGTTCATTCGCGTACCAGCTTGTCCAGCCCCCGAGCATACCTTCCCACAGAAGGGAACCACGCTAATAAATCATCAAAGTACCAAACAGTCACAATCCTGGAACGTGATAAATCAGATACTCTGGACAAGCATGTATTCAATTAATATCAGAGATGTCAGTTTTCCACTTTTCCGTGGAAATCCACCTTTTCATATCCAGTATATGTAATTGTTTTTCCTTGCATCAAAGAAAGTTCATTATGATTTATTTCCATTTGCGCCAATAAAAGAATGGTTTGAACCTCCCCACAGACCCTCCGCCCCATGCCATGGCCGACAATGACATATCCAAATTTTCCCGATCTCTCTGAGGCAGAAGAATCCACTTAAAAAATATTTCCACTTTTTCCCCTGACCCCAACTGACATCCCTGCAATTATTTACTAGTCCTTATTTGTAGTTTCGTAGTTACTCATTTGCCTGAAACGTTGGTGGGGACTGGACACGCGCGGGGGCCGGACACGCCTGTAACGCTCGGGGGATGGATGCGCCAAGAGGCCGAAAAAGAAAACAGGTTCTTATGACAGTATTTGGATTCTGCGATTAACATTCTATCGTATATTTAAGGCCAATAAGACTTCACCAAACAAGAATCGGATCACAGCCCAAAGCATAGTTATATCAGGGGAAGCCTCTGAATCATCAGACGAGGAAATAGAAATTGACACGACCACCAGAGATGCCAACCTGACTCCACTCCAAGGTAAATAGATCTATAACTAGTAAGACCACATAGGCACTGATGATCACACTGCTGTAGAACACTTGAAACAACCAAGAAAGAACTAACCAAGACAACTCGTTGAGTAATGATTGCTTAGTGGCTTCATCACCTAACATATAAAGGAAGGAAAATAATATACATTGTATATACTGTCTCACAAGACTGTTCTTGACTGTGGTCTCTATTAGAAAATAAAAGAAATAAAATTTCTCCATCTTTACGGTCTATTGTCTATTATAGGAGGAGACTAGACTCGGATGAAGATATTGAGATCATGACTGAACTAAGGGTTTATCTTAAGTTTAAATTTGTGTCAGTGCTTTTGGTTCTCATAGCATATTTATATGTATAAATTGTATAAAACACAAGATGTCAAATATGACATGGTACATCCCTAGGTCATCAATAAAAATGACTGTTTGTTCAGTATTGTTGGTAGTATACCATATCCCTTCTCCCCAAGGCAAATTCGATTGTAGTTCTATTTATGTAGATTGTTTGGCGGGTCAGCTGTCTACTGTAAATGTTATGATTGCTGTTAGAGAATTCTTGGGACTGACGCCACCGTTGTATCCTATATTGTTGAAAGGTGGCAAGGTGAAAACTTATGTTATTTTTACTTTCCTACTTAGTGGACCAAACTGAGCGCGGAGACTCGGTCGACTTGTCATCAGAGAACGGCTCACGGTCATCGTCTCGCCTCAGTCAGTCAAGTGACCGCGAGCCCGACCCCAAATATGACACGTGAGTGGTCTGCTCATCACTTAATCTTTCTCTGTGCTACAGACTCTAGGATTGAATGATTATCAAGATTATATACATAAGATTTACTTAATGATTTATTGAAATGGCTAACTCATATTTAATATAATGTATTATATAAATAAAGAATGTTTTGAAACATAATTCATGTAGAAAAATCCATGATATGAAACGACCACATGGAGTGTGTATTTATGTTTCTGTTTCTTTCTTTCAGGTTGTTACACGGAAAATTAAGTAAGTACATATGGTTTCCATGAAGATGTCAGAGTTGGTAATAATAGAAAAGTTACTCTTCAGGATAGAAGGTCATGCACTCTGACACTAAAAAGTGTACCATGATAGAAAAACATCCACAGACCATACACCAAGTTCTGCTGGAAGATTATAAGATATTGATATATATATATATATATATATATATATATATATATATATATATATATATATATATATATATATATATATATATATATATATATATATATATATATGTGTGTGTGTGTGTGTAATATATGATATACCTCTTTACAATCTTTTTTGTTTTTTTTTTAAATGAGGGCATAAAGCCAAGGTAAAAAGGAAGGAAGATACTCACGAGATCTTATATGATCACCTGATACCTTGATTACCTTATTAGATAGTCGACCAAAATATCATGGTTTCCTTAAAAACTTAATATAAAAGGTCCTGCTTCAGAGTTCTTAAACCTTGTAGTTACATAATATTAGTCGTACCACAGCTTACTTTGAACTGAGCTATGATGGTTTTGCCTAGATGTTACCTCTGAAAAAACGATAACTATTCCTATAACTTGCTCAGGAAATCAATTCTTTTTTTGTTATTTTCTTCTAAATAGAACTGCTTTTTGAACTTATATGGTGTTAAATGATATATTACGAAGACTTTGACCAATACGGGGATCTTGACAAAATGTAACACCAGCTCTTAAGTATATATATTTATAGTGTGGCAAGAACGGAGGAGTTGACGCCCCAGTTACCCCGGACTCTGGACAGAGGTTTCTCGCCTGTGTGTGTGTGTGGGGGGTGTGTGTGTGTGGGGGGTGTGGGGGGGGGGGGGGGTGTCTCATACCCTGCATGGGTGATCGTCACATGAAGACGATGTCCTTTCTCAGGACGTTGGTTGCTCTGGTGCGTCACTTGTGGCTTCGAGCTTAGCGGCGACTGGCCTCAGCTTCTCGTCCTTAGCCTGATTCCCTTAGATTGATACAACTTAGCTTATTATCTCAGAATGGTACTATGCCCTGGGGGTTACCCGTAGAGCTTGTTTGCTCTACCTGTCTTTAACTGATACAAACTTGAACGCTTGTGCACTTTACATGCCCTCTGAGTCTTTATTGACACTACAGTATCATATCCAGTATTGATGAATATACATGTATATGTAAAAGTAAAAATCGGATAGGTAACAACACAAGTACTTACCTTGGTGGGCATATCAAGGGGAATCGATGTTCTGACGAAGCCAGGGACACAAGTGAGTGCTCCAGGATAACGGGGTTAAACAGAAATGATTTGGTTTATATTTCAGGAGAGGCGAATGCTAGTTTACGGCGGCATTTATGTGACTCGTTGGGTCAGGTGTACTTATCGTCAGCCCGAGAGATTCGGAGTATAACACAGAACCTGCTCCGTTCACAGTCTTCTATACAGGTAAGGCATATACATATATGTACGCGGCTATCACTTCACGTTCTCTCTTTGCTTCTTAGTACTATCCTCATTTGTGAAGGATTTATTTACCCCGTTATAACAAACAATAGATTAAATGTATATATATGACCCATTCTCACGAAACGGGAGGAACCCCTGTTTTTTTTAAACTTTAAAAAGAAAATACATTTGATACACTTTCATTGAGTATTAACTTAAATGTACATATTTGGCCATATCAGAAAGAATTTGGTACAAGATATCATTTCGGTGCCATTTGAAAAACAGCTTAAGATTCTTTCATTTTTACGGAATAATCAAGTGATGGTTATACAGGATATATATAGAAACAATTATCTTGTGTATCGCCATTATCACACTTCCCTAGACCATCGCACGATACATTTCGCCTTCACAGATATTGAAACATTTTTGATATACGTTCTATTGTCAACTTGGTCAATACAACAACTCTTAATAAAAACAACCGTGTCTGTTTTTTTGTGATTATACCTCCACTATTTTTCAATATATGTTGTATATTTTCTAATATCGATATGATAGGCAATATGGACCTTGAAATATGTATAAGCACTAAGATATGATGTACTTTAACATTATGCTTTCTCCTTTTACAGGACGTTTCCCATAACATGGGACTTCTAACGAACAATCTCTTCCACTTGGAGGACAAAATAGACATTATAGCATCATGCAACCTGCTTCCCGTCATTGATATTAGTCCTGCCCCATCTCCAACCTCTCATCAACCGCCGCTACCAGGACATTAACATTCCGCTCATGACGAGTTGTGGAACTTGTCATTCAGAGTCAGCATTCCAGTTTTTGTAATCATGAGAGTTAAGTGCGGGTCCCTGTGCTTGTATATTTCAAACTGATTCTGGTTAGAGTTACACATTTGTATGGAATTAGAGGTCAGAACACAGGTAACCCCAGATCTCTATGTAAGCAAAGATACGTACTCTCAATAGATTTCCATTGAATATGAAAAAAGGGTAGAGGAAATACACCTGGAATAAAAAAATGTACTGATGGGGGAAATGCAGATACGATAGTACTGATTGAGCTGCTTTATTTTAGGTGTATGTATATATAACTAGGGAGTCAGGTGATCATAGTAAAACTTTCATACTAGCGCTTGAGGATAATGAACTGGTACGCTTTGTAGCTCTCGCCCGCAGGAAACGTTACTGTATGTAATCAGTCTTTCCATGATCGAGACTGGCTCCTTCACACTTCAGAGCACGAGGTACTCTCATACTCGAAGAAGAACATATATACTTAATATCCTATAGCCAAAATTGCCTGTACTAGTGGTAACCGGACATTATCCTACCCCTAATAAAAAACCGCCATAGACTTAACATAGGGAAATTTTATGTGGCAGGCCGTGACATAAAGTGTTTTTTATGCCACTAGAGTAATAACAATATTGACCAATCAGAGAGCAGGATGTCAGCTACTATCTTCTGTTGGTCATTGACTCAATATTTATCTTTTAGTAATACAAAAGCATAGACGAGGTAGGATAAATACGAAACCGAACTCAAGTTAGACTTGTCAATGTCTATGCCACTCTGGTCAGGACTGCTCCTCACTACACTCGGCTACGCCTCGTGTAGTAATACGCGACCTTCCCGTCGTGGCATAAACATTGTCAAGTCTAACTCTCGTTCGGTTTCTACTAAATACGGACTGAAGGCTCGTCTGGAAACGTGATGAATTTCTGCTAAATTGCATATTAAGTGCAATTCTGAATGCCTATTTTTGTGATATTTCTAAAATATAATTCTGACTAAAAATTATGATCCATTCAAGTATATTAATTAGCTTACAAAGGCAGGAATAGAAGTGATTGCCATCTGAAAATATTCACACTTGGTTTGTACAGTATCAGACAAGTTGAGCACTTGAGTATTTAAACCCGTAGTATACTATAATGACGTAAAACTCGATGAGAGGAGAAGTAACAGGAAATGCAGCACATGGTGTGTTGGTACACTACCATTTACGTATGGACTATTCACAATTACCAGTCTATCCTTGTCGCCCCGATGGTAGTTCCGCTATAACGTATGTGTAACAGGCCATGTTGTTTGTTATGCCACTTCTGTGACATAGTCTCTAAGTCCCTGGATAGATTATGGTCCAATAGATTGTCATTCATCTGCTTTATATTAAGGAATGAAGTTCCTGCCCCGCTTTATGTTTTGCATCTTGTAATTGTTAGTCTCGTTGTAAAAAAAGGGGTGAAGTATCCAGGCGGTCATGAATTTGTTACATATCCACTTTAAATCTAGGTGCTTTATGAAATATTAGTAGCTTGGCTCTCCTTTAATTGGAAGAAGGTCACCAGTTTGTACATTTGTACATATCTATGAGAGATTTTAATAAACGATAATCCTTTTATTTTGTGTTTGTGTTCCTATATTGAATGTTTTTTAAAGTTTATTTTACATGTATAGAGAGGGAAAATATAGCTGGTTTCATATGAATAGATGATGGTGCGATTTTTATTGTTTGTGCTGCCGTTGCCAGTTGACGTTGGGAAAAAATAGTGGATATCCAGAAAGAATGCTACGGGAGGAAATAATGGAACAGAAATGGACAGACAAAGAGGAAGTGAATGACAAAAAGAATGACGTCTTTCTGATCACAACGTATAGTGAGAATGACAGACGCATCGGAGAAATCATAGATAAAAACTGGGACCTACTAACAAAATTGGTAACCACCAACGAGTTACACCAGAGGAGGGTCACCAAAGGGTATAGGAGACCAAAATATCACAAAGATCATCTAGTCAGGGCAAGGACAAATTACTAAATGGAGATACACCCAAATCAGGAATAGGAACGGAATATGGCAAGCCCACAAATATTTTAACAAGAAAAGGAGAACAGGCCCAACAAATGTAAGAAAAAGAACTGCAAATACTGTGAGATCCTAGAAGAAGGCGCAATAACTTCGAGAACCACAAACGAAAAATACACAACAAAACGAAATGTCACATCCAGTATTTCGAATCTGATCTATTCAGAACTTCCACACTGGCGCCATCTTGTAATGGCTGCCTAAGTAGGTCAAACGAAAACGAGGCGAGCATTCTACTCTCAGTCCTGAGTAATGATAAAAAAAACTAGTGTTTTTCTAACCTGAAAGATGGAAATCGCTCTCACTCAATAAATAATATGCCGATTTTTACAAACAAAATATTGTTAGAATCTGAGACTTGGGCCTATCTGTAGGGATATATATATATATATATAAAACCTGTGTTCTGGATAAGATTTCCTGTTTTAGATTGAACATCAAATTGTTTATGTAAAAAGGCACTAAAACATTTTACTTTCCTGTTTTCACAGTGATAAAATGAAAAATCTATTGCGATGACCTATAGAAATAAACATCCTATCTTTTTAGGTTTTTCATAACGATTAAAATGATACCTACATTGCAAGGCTGTGAGAGATATTTCTAGATGTAACATGGCATTATGGCAGATGACAAAGAGTCCAGAAGAGCACTAAAAACGTGATTTTCTTGTGGAATCATGAAATCATGAAGATACAGGAAACAAATAGAAATCAGCTCTGCAAATATTTTCTATATTAAAAGGGGTTTAGTTTAGTTGATATTTTATAACATTGTTATGTACATCTCTATAGCGGCTTCAACTAGTAGACAGATCTGTAACAAATATCTTGAAAACTAAATAGCCACTTTCTCTCAGCCTACGAAACGACCACTTTATGAAGGGCCTAGACGTTTTAAAAGTCATGTTTAAAAGTAAAAATCAACTAAATAATTTGATTAAATGTTTATAGGAGTATCTTAGTCAAAAGATGTGTGATATATGTTCCAAGCTTTTATATTAGAGACTATATCCAGTCAATAATAACACTGAAAAAATGTTAAAATGATTATTTTAACAGAAACTAGTTGTTTTTGTGTGGGATAATGTAATTAAAATTTACACCTTTGTGTCAGCCTACGAAACGGCTGTCAGCCTACGAAAAGCCGACTTTACCTGTTGGGGTGTTTGAAGTTACAGGGTATTTAAGGTTTTTAGTAAATGATATTGTATTTTTAAGTGCATGCTTCCAAAGTAATAAGTAAAAAAGTATTACATCATGTAAATTTATCATTAAAGGGTGTCGTTTAATAGCCTGCAACATCATATAACTTCCATAGAAGGAATTAGTTGGGGAAAAGATTTGTGTCCAATCCCAGAGTAGCATTCTTCAAGATAAAATCTAATGCTAGGTTTTACACCATCACCCCAGCAGTCCCGGCAATAGATTTTGGCACAATCCTAACTTGACTTGGTAATTTTATGGCGTTTTTATGGTTTTTGCCTGCTCTGCCCCAAATACCCTTGAGTTGAGACCATTGTATCTCGACTTGGTCCTGTTGTGGTATGGTTGGCATGCCGCCATAAGTCCACCTACGTTCAAACCCCTTAGTCATCCACAATTCAGGTCCTGTTCACTTAAGGCTACTTACACTCACTTTTGATGCACAGGTCGAGTTAGGGCGACTTAAGCCCAGTTAAGACGGAACATCGTGCCTTGCTACCCATTCCTCCCTGCCGCCCCCATGTATAAAAATGTGCTCCCCCAAGCTTCTTCAGTGTGCTCCAGGGAACACCTCACTTGACCTTCACCTACACTCGCCTCTACACCTCGTGATGGCTGTCACCAACGTTGAAGTGTTGTTTTTCTGTATCATCATAGCACTCATAGCTTCTCTTATCAGAAAGTGGAGGCGCAGAGCTGTGTAGTCCCACCGCCTCTGGGAATTGAGTGTGACGGAAAGGAGTTCCGGTAGGCGTCGCAGAAGAAAACGCAGTATATGGGTTCGCGATTGGTTATCTGAATCCACACGCCGGTTGCATGGACAATTTGCCCTTTGCTGAGTAGGGAGCTGCATATTGGAGATAAAGCCAGCTTCCACAACTACCTTTGAATGGAGCCTGAACTTTTTGACCAGATACTGCACCATATTGAGCCGGCCATTGAAAAAAATGGATACCAGATATCATTCGGCTTTGCCAGCTGGTCTTCGATTGTCTGTCACTCTCAGGTACCTAGCCTCAGGTGACAGTTGGTGCGCTGGATAGAAAGCACATCACCATTATGAAACCCCAGCACACTTGTTCCCTTTTCTACAACTTCAAGGGATTCTTCAGCATCCCCTTCCGGCCCTAGATGATGCACAGTATTGTTTCATGTGGATGGAAGTTGGTGGTATAGGGCACATGTCTGATGCCCAGATCTTCAATGACTCAGAACTGGCTGAAATGCTGGGGGAGGGGACAATATGCATGCCACATCCCTCTCCTCTCCCCAACACTGGCAGTGAGAGGAAGGTGCCTTATTTCATCCTGGGTGATGACGCCTTTGCCTTGAGGAACTAGATGATGAAGCCCTATGGGAGAAGGGGCTTGATGACACTGACTGCCAGTGAGGTGGACCACGAAGATTCGGACCATAATCTAATTCCCAGCCAGTGGGGGCAAGAGGCGCGCTGGGCCGATGTAGTACAACTTGTCGCTGCGCACAACAGAGCCACTCTGTCAGCGTAGGAACAGCGCGAGTACCTTGAAAGAACTTTAATTCATGGGCAGGTACGGTGGAGTGGCAGGAGAGGATGATATAACTTGTTATGATTGTCACTACCTATATAAATTATTATCTGTATTTATATTTCTCGGGTCTTTTCAGAACTTTTATTCCCGACTCTCACCGAGCCAATGGTCGGGATGAGTCGGGAACAAATTTCAGTGTCTTATACCTATAAGACACCGACATGATGACTGTCCCCGATCAAACTTCCCTCTTTTATAACCTCGTAAATTACCAGGGGTAAGATCAAAGAGAGCCGCCGGGAGCCGAGCCGGGGTGAGCCATGGGCTGCTGGTGTGGAATCATAGAAATTAATTCAAAGTTTGATAACTTTGGATCCAATTAAGATATCGGGAAACGGTTTTCAGATTTATCATTGCCTCTCTCTACCCTACAAATCGATATAAAACTTGTAAATCGGACTGAGTAATATGTATTTAAATGGCCTGCTCAGAATCGGGAACAGTCGGTAAATGTGCATACACCCAAATCTTAAGGCTGGGGAGAGTTGGTCATATCTAACATGGTAGTAATGCCCGACCCATCGGGAAAAGCAATAAAATCGGGTCGGTGAAGTGCGTACATCGACCCGATTGATGCAGATTGTCACAGACCCGACGAATCCGTCGGCCAAAGGTAAAATCGGGCACAGCGGTCGGGTCGATGTCTTATAGGCTTTAGAGATGACCAATAGTTCAGCTGTCAATGTCTAGGCCTACTAGTTGACTTGATATATAACATAACGGAAAAACAGATGCATGTGTGCTATATTTTCCGAACCAATCGATATCCAGACATTTCGAATGTCATGGGAAAAGTCTTCAAGCCTCCTTGAATGAAAGAAGTATACTTGTTTTTTTTAATTATTGGAGTGTTTATTATCTTGTCTTTTGCATACTTAATACAGGCACAGAAGCCTATTTGAGCACCGAGTTTTCAAGGCATAATGTCATAGGACTTATCACGTATAGTCGACTTAAACTTATCGACCACCTCTGTAGTGCAGACACCTTGATACAAATACATCGTGAACCACAGACCTTTCAAACTTTATAAGACATAAAAACAAATGTAATTAAAAAGTTCCCTCGCAAAGAAACTTCTCACTCAGGTACATGTATTTCTTTCTATAACAATGGATAAGTCAGCCTCTCACATGATTGCAGGAATATTACTCATAGATTTTATTTGACTACTACGCATATGTAAGCCCGCATTATATAGTTTACATTAGATCATATCTCGATGTATTCTTTATGCAAATATTATGCATATGTTGTCTTTATGTATATATACATGTTCATATATGCGCCGCACTAGAATCTGTATAATCCATGCAGTATCAATAGAAATCCTACCTACTAGAATTAATACTAGTATTTGGAATCATGTGAGTTTAAAAGACTTTTATTTTGAGACGGTAGAGATTGGCATATGATTGTCAATTCATAACAGCCGAACATAATAATGATGAAACATTTGATAAATGTATGTTTTGATTGCTGATCCAAAACACTCTTCATATATATTACACACCCACAACTATCAGTACCAGCACCGTGTTTTGTAGCAGTAAGCCTGATATACATGGGTCACCGCACACATGAGTCGGTGTATGTGTATATTGCCAGAGTTGACCTGGGGTCAGATGTGGGAATTACAGGCTTGTGAAAGATGAGGGTATTACGTGAGCACCACCTGCAACAGGACGCGACACCGTTAGTCCGATTTCATGTTAGACTCGATTCAGTCGATATATATACAGCTTGATCAAAAGACGGCCCACATTTGTGTAACACGAGAACTTGCTTATTACATGTACTTGACGAGTGATGATATGACAGGAGAGTCCTAATTTTTAGTATGGTGGTGGGAATATCCTTTTTATCCTCCTGGTACTTTGTTGCTATTTTAAGTGTTTTCTGATTGGTAGCCATACATAATACTGACTGGTTTCAGGTACAAGCGGCCGTATCCTCCGAGGAGATAATGCGTAGTAATATCCGAGCACGTGCGAGAATATTGCGTAGGGTCAATTCTGAGAACCACACAATCGCTTTTATCTGAAACCAGCCTATATCGTATCTATCATCCACCTTTATCCAACTGATGGCGCATGGACAACAGCCGGAACATGCAACATATCCGTATGCGCCATGCGCCATGGAGAGCTCCTATTGGTTTACTTTGTATTAGGTGAATAATGAATATTACTTTAGATAGCCTGGTTTAAAGTTCATGTAATATGTATCTACCTGGACCCTCATAGTGCTTCATTTATTTACATATATATATATAGTCTAAATTTCCAGTGAGGATAATTGTATTTTATTTGCTATCCGCAAGATACTTCCCGGAAAATATTCTTGGACATATAACCTAACCCCCCCCCCCCCCCCATTTATATATAATGAGTGATCCATCCTCGAAGGCAGGTGCAGATTTGTACAGCATACAGGCCTGTGCATGTTGAATGCACTGGAGGCGTGCTCGCTGATGTACTTGTGACGGGAGGGGGAGGGTGGTAAAGGTGCATTAGAAGTGGAGGGCAAACGACCCCGTCCTAATCGTATTCACAATCATGACTGGTGGACCCAAGTCTTGATCTCGGGATCTAAGAGTTCTCGTCCGTAAGTCTACCTAGAAAACCAGTGTTTGGCTCTTGTCACACTGTTATGATCCGATTGTTGCACACGTTTTAAAGGTCCATTGGAGGCGAATTAGTTATCCTATTCAATTTGATTCCTCGTAGTCTGATAAGTATTTTATATTAAACGTGTTGGTAAATTGGTGGTGATTTACATTGTAGCAACATCTTGCACCTCGAATCCCAGATCCCGTGATTTCCAGGCCAGCGGGCAACCGATTAAAGCATCTATCCCACTATCTTTTTTCTCCAGCTATCAATTAGAACCAGAACTTCAGGATTAGACTGGCCTCAGTCCCTGTATCCTACCCCTCCACCCCTTCTAGGGTTACAGGGAGTGGCTTGGGGTCATAAACAGGAGATTCTGGTCAGAGTGGTCAAGTCTTTGATTCATGGGCCAGTCAGAGAAGGACACATGCTATAATGAATTGTATTCCGATTTTCTTTAATCATTTAATGAATGTTCATAATCAAAGACTTGAGCTAGTCTACTTCAGGATGTGTAGGTGGTATGTTTAGGCCTACAAAGAGTATATATGGTTGCCTGCACACAATCGCAAAAATAATGGTTGAATATCTCGTAATGTATATGTAATGATATCCGTAGCAGTCGCTGAACCAAATCTACCAATTCAATGCAATTGCTTGTAGCGGGCCACCCGATCTCGGTGTATTGTCTCTTTGGTATGACGATCGCCACAAAACAGTGTGACCGGGCCTTGGGGACGCGTTGTGACACGCATTCTGGCAATCGGTCGATGCGAGGCAGCGCTCGCGGCGGAGGTGCCGGGAAACGCATGCGGGGGACGCCAAGGGGACGCCCGCTTGTCATGTGTGTACACTGGTCCACGGTACATTGTTAAAGCAGCGGACTGGTAAAACAGCAGAAGGCTACCACCCGGTGTTGCACGACCCTGCACAATGGAACGGTGACTGGGGACGCCAGCTGACATCAGCCTGGGTAAGCCAAAGCATCATGTATTCAGTCTGTGACAAGGCTACACGGTATTTTTGATAAGCAAGACAAGATATACTATTATTGATAAGCAAAACAAGATGTATATATCTCCGTTATGTGGGTATACCATATATCAATGGTTGTAGATATCTAGTAATAATCTACATGAACTGTCAGAGCGCCATACATATTGAACACACTTATACATAGACACAGATCAACGAGTTGTCAACACTCGTTGCACAGACATACACACCTAGATACACATACTTTGCACATACACCTCCCCACATACACATCACTCTTCCTAGGTAAAGTACACTCGTACATTTGGAGCTCTGATATAGGGGACAGAGCCATTGTTAGTTCATAAAGCAGTCACTAGGTGGTCGGGGGGACAAAACCTGTGTTCTGGCTCTTTGTTCTTACGAAATTCAGCTGCCTTTCAATGTTTTACCAAGGTTCCTTTGACTCTCTACACCGATTCCAGAGCAGGATGACATAATGATGTAACCCATGACATGATGTTTTTTACATGGAACACTTTATTTACATATATGAGCAAGGCAAGAAAAGTGACATTTCCCAATTATCACTCACTTCTTTTGCACCTCCATTAGTGAAGAACAGCTACTTTTTCACCTCCTTTAGTGAAGAAAACCTACTCGGGGGGCGTCATGGCGGCGCCCATGGATCATAGGCTATATGCCGTATATGACTAGACTGGCATCCGGTCCAAATCTCAGTACGAGTACACGCGCTCACCCTAGCCTAGGCGCAGGTTCTAGGTTATGTTGTGACTATCAAACCACGAGCAGGGTAATATGGGGGATATCAGTGTAACAAATCAATATAGGTAAGTGTATGCCAGTAACTGTTCGTCTGTATGTGTCAGGGTGTTGCTAGGTTGGCCTTAGGTAAAGTATTCACCCCTGATCTCCATTCAGGGGTGAACAGCTGTTCTATGTAAATAGGCAGGCTCTGTGCAGTTAGGGAACCAGCGAGGAAGACTGAACAAAATGGCAGGATTTAAGAACCAGCCAAGATCTAACGGAAAACTACCTCTAAAATACAGTTATAAAGTAAGGGACAGCTATTTTGAAGGTTGGCGGAGATAATTTGGTATATATTTATAGATTCAATTTTTTTTCATATATGTCAGACTGCGGCCAGTCTTGAATGACAAGGCAGGGTTGGGGTGTATGGAGTCAGCACCCGGCCCTGTTTGGGGACAGGGCCGGGTATACTGGCTAGGTTGGCCTGCATCTGTCACCCAATTCCGAAATGAGCGTCGGAAAGGGAGACATTTTGTATTGTAAATGCAATTGTAGTCATATTAAGGTAATGGATTTATCCATTCTGGTTGTTATCAGCAATATTCAAGGAAATAGGCACTACATATATGTACAAATGCACTCCGCTGTTCACAGTACACTTGTACACTGTATACTACAGGACTCCCTCCAGCCATCCACTACGCTGGTTCCTGGGTATCCACTAGGAAATATACCCAACCTACATAGTTAATTACTTGTAGTAGTACTGATGCTAGGCTTACACCATCACCCCAAATGTCCGGGCAATGGATTTTGGCAGAATCGTAACTCGATTTGGTACTTTTATGGCATTTTTATGGTTTTTGCCTGCACTGCCCCAAATATCCTGTTGACTTAAGCCACACCGCGTCGAGTTGAGACTGTCATATATAGGCTTGGTCCCTCAGGGTCTGGTTGGCATGCCCCCATGGCTCTGCTGTACGTCCACTTACGTCCGAAACCAGACAGGCCGCCGGCGCATTCAAGTCAACCTAAGGCCACTTACGACATTCATGATTCAGGTCCCATTCACTGATGGCTACTTATGCTCACTTTTAATACATTGGTCGAGTTAAGGCGACTTGAGCCAAGTTACGGAGGAATGTGGTCCTTTCCTCCCCGTTCCTCCACAGTACCTTCCCGACAGCTTCCTCAGTATATAAAAATGCACTCCACGAGGCTTCCTCAGTGTGTTCCAGTGCATTCGTGAGGGAATACCTCACCTGACCTTCGCCTCAACCCGCCTCTACACTTTGCCATGGTAGTCACCGACGTTGAAGTGGTGTTTTTGTGTATCATTGTAGCACTCATAGCTTCTCTTATCAGAAAGTGTAAGTGCAGAGCTGAGGACTCCTGCTCCCTCATGGAATTGAATGTCACGGAAACCCATTCTGGGAAGCGTCACAGGAGAAAATGCAGTATCTGGGTTCATGATGGGTTATCTGAATCCACTCATCTGTTGTATGGACAATATGCCACTTTGCTGAGTTGGAAGCTGTGTGTTGGAAATAAGGCCAGCTTCCACAACCACCTTCGAATGGAGCCTGACCTTTTTGACGAGATACTGCACTTTATCGAGCCAGCCATCGAAAGAATGGATACCAAGTATCATTTGGCTTCACCAGCAGGTCTTCAATTGTCTGTCACTCTCAGGCACCTGGCCTCTGGTGACAGTTATGCATCGTTGGCATACAACTTTCGTTGCGGAAAATCATCAATTTGAGGCCAAGATTTAAAGAGGTCGAGAACCAATGAGACGTCCCAAAATTTGTTGTATCAGGGTTTTGGGGGATTTTTGAGGTAGCTGTTCTTACTGCTCTTTTGATCCAAAAGGAGTTACCCACCGTGGTACCATTTAAAAGATTGGGCACAACTGACGATAAAGCACAACAGGCTGTGTTAATCGCCCCATAGGAAAAATATTCATCAGACAGAATTTTTCAGGAAATGACAAATTTGAAAAACCGTTGCGTTGTACAAATCCACTTTTTGGTTTTTACAGACCACGCCCCATTTGTTCAAGTATGTATTATACGATTTTTGAGATTTGTTGGTGAAGAGGGGTGTACCAAACCGCACTGGGTCAATCTGTAGTGACCAGCACGAGCGATCTTGGAGACTCCTGGCGCGATTTCTTGAGTACCTTCAGAATCATACTGAAAGGTGGAAAACCATATGCTTCAATATTTGACCAGTTTAACGTGAAAGCGTGAACATAAGTAGCTTTTAGATCAGGGGGCCGTTTCACTAGTGGGGTGGTAAAAGTGAGAGCTAGGACTGCAACAGTGCCAGCAACAGCGATACCAACAGTGACAATGACAAGATCCCGTTTTATCAGTGTTCTCACTGTTGAGGTGGCAGCAACTCTCACTGTTGGCATATTTTACAGCATAGTGCAATTAGTGAGCACAGGGTAAGGGGGTACATATAACCTATAATCGTACCAAATGTGAAGAAGAACAGCCATACCGTTAAGAAGATATCAGCGTTTGAATTTTTCACTCCCTCCTTGCGTTTGCATTGGTCTCTATTCTTTTTCACTCCCTCCGTAGTGCGGCGGGGTTTCGGCTGTTCTTTTTGTTTCCCCCCGGAGGCCAGCGGGAAGTGCTCGACACTGGCCACCAGAGCAGTATTTGCTATGGCAAAATTCAAACGCCGATATCTTCGGAACGGTGCAGCCGGCTTTCTCCATACTTGGTACGATTATAGGTGTACTCGTGTAAAAATTTCATCGCTTAATTCCTATGGGAAGCATAGGAAAACATGCCCTCCTCTGAAATAAACAAAGCTTTAAACCCAACAGTGACATGGTCTACCCTGTCTAAAATAGTGCCTCAACAGTGATAGGTACAGTGAGACCTAATTTTCTAGTGAAACGTACTCTCTCACTGTTGGTCTCACTTCTTACCTGACTCACGTTCACACTTGACTGCACCTTCTCATGAAACCCACACTGTCGCTGTGGTGGCACTGTTGCCAACAGTGAGACTTAGGGCTTCTAGTGAAACGGCCCCCTGGCTCCCAGGAACACCCATTGGGCATTTATGTTTTCTGAAGCTTGCAAAAAGAACAATTTTTGGTTCACCAGATTGTTTTGTCAATTCTTCAAAAGTTTTGTCCGAAAGAGACCATTCAAGATTATCCTTAAACTGTCTTTAAGCCCGTTGTCGCCAGGGCGAGGGCGCACAGATTCAAACCCTGGGATCAAATGTACCCCGAACTAAGGCCGAAGGCTGTATAGCCTCTGAACAGACTTTATCTTAGCCTGATATAAATGTCCATAGGCTTAACATTAGGACCTTGTTCTCAACAGACATGCGAGTACGGTAACTCATACTCAATGGGTGATAAACAGATAACTATTTCCAGGCTACGATAAAATCAGAAATATATTTGTGTTTGGTCTGTGTCCCCGATAGCCATCTCGTTTGAAGCGCTTCAAGAATATTCACCCGGCCATCGCCTGGTCCATGAATATCCCTGAGCGCTCCAAACTCGATGGCATTCGGAGACACAGACCAAACACTCATCAGTTTCTTTTTTAATAACTAACGGCGTACACAGGCGAGAATTAGCCAGGCCATCCACTCCCCCCCCCCCCCCCCCCACACACACACCTCCTTTCCACCCACCTACAAACAAGGCCCCTTAGTCGTTCAGCATTGCTCATGTCCACTGACGCATGACGCCTTCCAAAACGTCCACCTGGTCTCTGCCGTGAAAGAGTGCTGCCTTTCGCCACTCATATAGTGCATACTCAAGAGAGGCTCACTGAGCGCGGCCCCAGGCTCAAATACATTGCAAGATTACATATTTTTCACACCCCTCAACTCAAGGGTACTTGAGTCCCTGGGTGAGTGTTCACAGGAATTCTGTCTGAGAGTTTATACCAGGTCCAAGGTCCTTCCATGTGAATCCAATTTTTAGTGTTTCCTTGAGACTGTGAAACTAGTTTCTTAATGCTAGGTTTACACCATAGTTCGCCTTAAGTCATCGAGGTTGTGAATCATAGGTTGACTTAGCTGTCGGGAAAGTTTCTGACTGTCAAAAATTCCACCACAACAGTCCTGGCAACCCCCCAGGGTTTATGACCGCCAGGGTTCGCCACAAGTCGACGGGTCTTCTGCCTCAGACCTCAACTCGCCTTAAGTCTTCAAACTCTGTGAGTGTAAGTTGCCGGGCTTCGGTCAGAGACTTCTCACAGAGGCCATCAACTTGAATCTGGAACCCTGACAACTTACGGCATGTCATATTTGTCGTGGCCAATGCACACGCCATGGGGTAATGAGGCCGGTCAACTTAAGCCAACTTAAATTTGATGTTCTCGTCGACCTAAGGTCTGGTAGGTCGAGTTAAGACAGGGTTAGATTCATTCCCATCCACTTGCATCCATGTTTGGTATATATATATATATCAGATGGCATGGCGGGCAAGACTTCATTCCACTTTGAGCAGCTCTACCGTACGCTCCACTACGTACTCATCTACAAGATGCCTCCAAATTCTCAAACACACAGGAGGGCCAATGCTGCTGGTGAAGACACACCTGCTCACAAGCCTGCTCACACGCCTGCTCACACACCTACACAATCAGATGCAGCACCAGATGCAGCAGATACTGCTCCAAGTACACCTGAGAATGCTGCTGGCGATCCTCAAGGAGAAGATACTGATGCTGCGCCTGATGCCTGTGCCACTCCTGCTCACCTGTCGCCATTGCTGCTGTGTAAACTGGACCTTCTAAAAATTCAGCGGGGAACAGAAGGAGGATATTATCTTGTTCCTTCAACATAATCCAGAACTATATGTCAAGCGGTCCGCTGCATTCCATGACACTGAACACAGGGAACAGCAGGCAAAGAGGATTGGCTGCTCCACTGGCGAACTCAGGACTTGGTACCTCAGTATGCATATGAGACTTTGCCGAATCCGCCTGGTTCCAGGAATCCGGGGCAGAGGTATTGACAAATTAAAGCCTCAAGACAAATGGATCTGGGATCAGGACCAGTTCCTGTTGCCCCACTTGGCGGACCTGGCACGAACCAGACCATGGAAGAAGAGCAACACTGCTGCCACACCACACTGACTACCTCATGTACACTACTACAACCTCTACTACCTGCACAACCACTTCTACCTCCACCTCAACCATTTCTGCGAGTGACAGTTCTGACAATGATTCAGTAGAATTATCATGAAGTATGCCATCTGGAAGCTCACGTAGAGCTGTCTGGATGCAAAGAGGGGGGAGGGACCACATTCAGCCATAACTTACCTTAAATTACCTTAATTCGACCTATGCATCATAAGTAATCGTAAGTGTACAGGTCCAGAGTCATGAACGATGTAAGTGACCTTATGTTGATGTGAATTTGTCGACAATCTGTCAGGCTTCAAACATATGTCGATGCATGGCAGAACCACGGTGGCGTGCCGACCAGGCCCCGACAAGGCCATGTCGATATACGGCAGCCTCAACTCGATGCGATGCTCCATAAGTCAATGGCTTATTTTAGGCTGAGCTGGCAAAAACCATATAAATGCCATAAAAGTTCCACGGCAACTAACAATTGGCAAAAAATTCAATGCAGGGACTGCCGGGGTGATGGTGTAAACCTAGCATTAGATGAAAGCCCCATTAAAAAGGGGGATGTCTACATCGAATGACCTTGATGGAGATCTTCAACGCTGTAATATTGAACTCTTCTATAGAAACCCCACTTGTGGTTAAGAACGTGTGGAACTAGGGTTGATTACTATAACAATTCATTTACCATATTCACCCAATGTATATGAATTGTATATCCCGAAAGGCACTGCTGATGAAAATTGATGTATGCATCATGGTTACAGAGAATGTCAATAGCAGAAGAGTCCTATGCTATTTTGCGCAACAACAGAAATAAATGGTAATGCAAAAAATACCCCTTGCTATGAGATATTAATACTAAAGGAGAATTTTTCTGGGGAAATGCTTTATGTATATCTGTATAAGGTATATGAGTCTCTACGTGTGGATCCCGCTTCATCGTCTTCGGGTCAACTCCTATGATTGGTAAAACGAGTTGACCAGGGAAATCAGCCGGCTTACCCTTCTGGTGACGTAGGTTCTAAAAAATCGAGTTCCTACTCACCCTACGGCGTTCCTTTCCGCCCTAGGGTACATGGAGATGACAGCGGAGTGAATAGTCAGTACCGCGCGAACACCGGGAAGGATTTAACTATTAAGCTCTGCATGTGTAATACTTTGAACTACGATTTAATCTTGCCAGTACCGCGCTGTACAGAAAGAAATAACATCAGTACGTCGTCTTTTTTCTCCTATTTTTATTCAGATGATTTTTATTCTGGAGGGTTTTTTTGTTGAAGGTTTTTATCATCGAAATCTGGGCAAGCCCAGGTCTTCCATTTGATAACACTGGGCTGAGCTGTAGACCAGCATGCAGCACTGGTCTACAGTGATACGATGGTAGGTGGTAAAGGTGAGAAGTATGCGGTAGATGGGGAGAGCTGTGTAGTGTATGTGGACTGTAGTTGGTAAAGTCCTAGAATATGTCACAAACACTGGAGTAACTTATCACTAAAATACTGTAGTTTTAAGTCCATGGGATGTAGTGGGTAGAGAACTTCATCTTGTCTGCGTCAGCCCTTCACAGATAAGATCTGCTCAGAGGTACTTTGAAATGCTTCTTTTTATTGGTAATATCCACAGGTACAGGTTCCTCACACGCCAGTCTAAGAACCCAGAATGATGGGTGTAGCTGGCTTATATAGATAGTATTGAGGTTGCATGTATCAAAGTGTCAAGGTCGTTGTCCCAAATGCTCACTCACAACACTCTGTCCTACTAACCCAAATGACCTGTCCTACTGACCCAGGCTAAGTGGGGCAGTAGGTGTGCAGGTGCTGACCTACTGGCCCAAATGATCCATCCCTACTAAGTGGGACAGTGGGTGTGCTGGCGCTGACCCACTGGCCCTAATGCTCCATCCTACTGGCCTTCACCTTGGGTGCTTGTGTGCTGACACACTGGCCTAGATACAGCTCTCAGGGCGTTTCATATGGGATATATGCCTAAACTTCTGCTATACAAGAGCTCACAGTTTTACTTATACATTTCTTATACCTTTCTATATTTCAATATTTGTGCTTGGCTCAGGTCCAGTGCAACACCAAGAACAGGCTGTACAATCGTGTCTGTCAGTGCGCCTTCTTAGCATGAAAAAAACCACAAAAAAACATATGTACAAAAGGTTCTTCATGTAAACAACCAAGTACAGTGTAAAGACAGACAGTCCATAGGGACTGCTGCCACCTTGTGTTTCCTGTGGGAACTAACCAACAGTACTTCTGCTGCCATCTAGTGTCAGACACTAGGGAGTGATTGTTATTTTGATTATACCTTTAGAGTTTAGACATGCTTTCTTCAAGAATAATGTCATGCTATAGTTATATATGTATCTAACTAAGATGATATCAATGCTGTCTTTTGATTTAGTACCTTTGCAAATGTTTGATAAAGGAAAGGGGATAGGATTACAACTTTGTTTATACAGGAAGTGCCTTCCAAATACTGTAGCTCCCTCTGAGCACATGGAACCAAAACCACACAAAGGAGAGAGTAGCTCCTGTTCCTCTCCAGCAAAAGATGAAATAATCAAGTAATAAGGGACCAAGGAGTTTTCACGGAGAGTACTGGAGAATAATGGAAATAAAGAAGACGACAAACTTTTCTAACAAACTTTCTTCAGCCTCTTCTGTCGAGACCCTTGTCCCCCCTTTTGAGAGTAAAGAAACCCACAGCAGATTTGCGCACAGGACACTTCATTGAAGATCCGGTGGCTGCCGTTACATACAGAATCACACATTTGGTATGGCAGAGTTCAGCCACTATATTGGTTCACCTGGTCCTTTAGCACTCGTTTGAAGATAGCGACCCAACAAAGATTTTGGTGCTTTGCGCTTACCTGATCCCAGATTTGTGTGTCCCTGTACATGGGAGTCTTAGTGTAGCGTGAAGTTTTATGCCGACTTACCCGAAATTTAGTTTAGAAGCGCTCCTGGTCGTTCTGTGTTGCTGGTCTATGCGGTCCTGATTCTTCGACAGCTTAAACATTAGATTTGCAAATTTTATGCACCTTCTAGTTTCTAGTAACCCAACGCCAGTGCTAAGATGTAAGTTCTGAATACTCTGCCTATTCTTATAAAAAACTTTATTACATGTAACTAACATGTAATTGACATCCATGCCTCTCATCTGTTCCTCTTCGTTCTTGCTTGCGTTTCCCTAAGTTGTCTTTCATTCTGTTTGGTTTTACCACTAAATAAAAGAGAGAAAAGAAAACTTATGGCAATTGTATTTGTAAATTTAATATCAAGTTCCTCGGGACATTACCCTGTCTCTAGAACTGCGATATTTCGTCTATGACGGACGTCCCTGTACACAAGTAAACCAAAACCAATATCATTGAGGTATTAGAAAATGTCCTTTCAATCAATATGTCTCTTGGTCTATATAAAACATCTAGATTATATTGGAGTTTACACATCAATCCAATATTCATTTATTTTCCATAAATAAGGGGACATAATTATTTATGGTGACCTGGTGCTGCCGGGGACACCCTCCGCGCTCTTCCACCAAGCAAGTCGTCATCGGCGACAAACCAAATCTGCCAGCGACTACCATACGGGCCCTGGCCGGGACTAGCCCCTGACTGGTGAAATATTCGCTTATAATAGTGGCTAGCGGTAAAATACAGAAAGAGCTTTCTATAACACCTAATATATATCTGTGATTATCTTTCCATCAAATAACTTGCAAAATGAATCACTTATTTTTCTTTACTTCGCAGGTACGACTGAATCATACACTGAACCAAGGCTGACCTCAGAAGCTCACAATTTCCAATGCCAGGATGAGGTACAGCAGTTCCACTTCCGACCTTCACCAGGCGGCGTTATCTGGTGATAAAAGTCGCGTTCGGGGCCTACTTCTCCACCATGGCGTGCCGTTGGTTGATGTCGAGACAAAACACCTGTGTCTCTACCTGGCGGTCAGTAGTGGAGATCGTGCTCTTGCCATACGGGTGCTGGAAACAGGTTGTGATGCTATATCCGGTCTGAACCAGCAAGGAGATACAGCACTCCACATTGCATGCAAGTCCCCCATACCTGATCTACTTCTCCTGAGGAGGCTTGTGCAAGAAGTTGGTTCAGCCATAAATGTTCCTAACAATTATGGCGAAACTGTGTTACATACTGCTGCTTCCAAAGGTCACATTGAGGCAGCAGCAATGTTTCTGGCCTCCAAGACTTACGTGAATGCCCAGAACTGCTATGGAGACACACCTTTACACAATGCTGTTCGGGCAGAACATATACGAATGGTATGTCTTCTACTGGTGCACGGTGCAAAAACCTCATGTGAAAATCACAAAAGAGAACTGCCGATCCTCCTGGCAGCTAAGCAACACCAGGATTACATTTTGAGGGTTCTTCTGAATCAGGATGTACAGCCCGACCTGAGAGTACACAAAGCTTTGACGAAATGTTTGAGGAATGCCGTCCTGAAGGGTGATAGTGGCCTTGCATGTCTTTTACTGAAGAAGGGTGCATATGTTAATGGACTTGTGAAGGGGAAAGAAAGCCTGCTCCATCTGGCTGCCAGTAGAGGTAACAGTGCATTGATTCAGGTGCTCGTTTCAGAAGGAGCAGATGTTAATGCTCTTTCTGATGATGTCACTGCCCTACATTGCGCTTCACAAAGGGGGCATTCTGAGGTAGTTGACATATTGCTAGCAAACGGAGCAGAGGTGAACACTACTACCAACGACTCATCTCTTGCTTTGACTGCAATACACTTGGCAACTGCAGGAAGACACAGGTATTTATGCTTACTCATTTCATAGGCGCAGGTTACATCATTTTAAGATTTTAGAGTATTGAATTGAAAAGTATAGACAGCGAGTTTAAAGTTTTAGTTATCAATAGAAGTTAAGTCAAACCACAAACTTAACCTAATAGAAATCAGTGTGAGTGGGTTACTGGGTATCATTAATGACAAGCAATGGCTTTCTTTGAATGGATCTATAGTATGATATGGGTCATGCCGTTGTTACTCAGTCCATATACATCTCTTAGTTTTGCTGATCGGGGAAGTTCTCTGCTACTGATATCGTCACAGGGTTATAGCATTCGGAGATTTATTACTCTTTTTGATTCTGATATTCTGTTTCATTATCTTCCTATGTAGGTTAGTCCTAGAGAAGCTCTGTCACTATGGGGCTGATGTTAACCTATGTGACAGTGGTGGCAACACACCTCTACACACTGCGGCAGCTATGTCGTCTTCATGTGGATCTGATTGTGACATCTACAATGATCCACCAGACAACATACTGGAAGTTCTCTTAGGGGCTGGAGCTGATCCTACCATACGGAATCACAAAGGAGACATGGCTCTTCACTTGGCAGCGCATGGAGGACATACTAAACAGCTTCACCAGCTGATGGCAGTTAGTGGTACTGCACTTGAGGCTGAAGATGGATACGGTGAAACGCTACTTCCAGTATTATTAGCACTCAGAAGGACTGACCTAGTTCTCTTACTACTTGCTCATGGTGCTAAAGCATCTGTCCTTTGCAAAAACCATATACGTGATATGTTTTTGGACACATTAGATAAGGCTATACTAGCCTATGATGCAGTTTTGAAATCGGGAAATCTTAGTTTTGAAGACCAAAGACAATACCGAATTTACGTGTGTGGAGTATTAGGACAAAGAAAATCTGCATTTCGTGCTGCCTTAGCCTCTATTGGTAATCAACAAATGACACTCAAGTCTATTGTTCGTTCACAACTTCGATATTACTTGTTATATGACTGCAGAGTGACTAAGTTATGGCAAGCAATATGCTCACTGGCTATCCCTTCACTCCTGCAACGCTATTTATTACTTCAAGGTCATTTAGAACTATTAAAACAGTTTACATAAATCTTCTTTTCCATCTTTGTCACCATATTTCCTCAGTATTGTATATGATATGAGCAGTAATAGAGTGTGTGGTTTGATAGCAGGTATTATTAACGGGGTAGAAAGCTGAGTAGAAAGTGTATTAATTGCTTATTGATCATTCTGAAACTGATCATGGATATATGGTGACCTTACTTTACCCCCCCCCCCCCCCTCTACGGTATTGGTTTGTTGTTATCTTATCTAATCTCGGAAACAAAAATCTTTTGATTTTCTTTGGCGCTCAAGAATGTGGCTGGATTACTACAAGCTACAACGATTATAGCAGTCTGCATCTTAACAATAGTAATACTAAAGGAAATGCCCAGAAAGACAACAGTAATCTGCATATTGGGTGGCATACTTGGGATGCTATTTGTTATTAAACTTTGGAAGGACTTCACACATGGATTTCTGTCTGGGTTCCTCAATTCAAGTTCATTAAAAAACCCTTTAACCGCCGCATGATGTCTGGAGGCATTCCCGTGGCTACCGCCGCATGATGCCTCCAGGCATTCCCGTGCATACCGCCGCATGATGCCTCCAGGCATTCCCGTGCATACCGCCGCATGATGCCTTGAGGCATCATAAACTCAGATTTTTTTTCAAATTCACTTTTTCATTCTATTAAAGCATGAAAGGGTTAAAAAAACTTCCATGTACAAATAAAACATTCTGAAAACAATGTATTTGTGTGTTTGGAGTCTATTTAGTTACATGGCATGGTTATTTGCGAGTATAATTCGGAGAAAAATAAAACAAAGCCCAGGTCGACTCGCGCCTATGGACGAGTTGAGCACCTGACAGAGCATTTCCCAATACAGTGAAACGACGAACGAATTTATATATATTTAAAAGCTTACTATTTGGCTGTCTTGCTCTCACAAGTACAGAATAAACATATACTATCTAATTTGCGAGTTTTTAGACAGTCTTACCCTTTCGTTTTCACTATTTTGCGAATTCTCCGCTGATCTTTACATTTTCTTCGACAAACGCAGCAGTGGAGAGTTACACTTCTGGTCGCCCTAATTTTACATTCCCACCCCCACCACGGCAAACCTCATACGAGGAAAGGCACCAAAGCTCATATAATATATTTAAAATAAACAAATAAATGATTGATACCTGTGGAATATTAAAAAATACCTCAATCCCTTTTGAATCTCTTCATATTTGAAGAAAAAATAAGCCACATCTATTACATTGTATGTCACCACACTTACAGCAGAAGTGTATGGATACAAACCTTGATCTTTTTTTTCATTCTTTTTCAGACGATCTGTATACTATCACGATTATTTACATATTTATTTTATAAAGTTAAATCGATAATCAGTGCTTATATTAATTATCATATCGGAATTTTTATATCGGAATAGATATGAAATAAAGAAATACGATGTTCTGAGGGTATTTTCTTACCAAGGTGATGTTAACAATCGACTATAAAACACAGTAATTTTTTCTAAACGCCATAGAGGGGGTTGGACTTTACAGGGTTCTAGTCCTCTACAAGACACACGATGGCTGCCGCCAACGTAACAGAGAATAACCAGATTGATATAGCGACCCAGACGTTACTGGACGGAAACGAAGCTGGGTAGGAGTTGGATGGACATTCCAAAAAATGCAAGCAACATCCAGGAGCTACACGAATATGAAGAAACTCCGGGGATTACGGCACAAGTTCAGGAAAGGAACTGTAAAAACGCGTTGGATTATTTTCGCTTATAATTCACCCTGTCATTCATTACTGAACTTGTTAAGAAGACAAACAAGTACGTGGAGAACAACAAATGTGGGTGTGGCAGGCAAAAGAGGATAGCTGCATGGACGCCAGTCACAGTAAATGAGCTACTTAGTTTCTTCGGCCTCACGTTCCTCATGGGTTTACTGAAGAAACCGGAATTAGACCACTACTGGAGTACGATAGCAGAATTCACCACACCTGGGATCCGCCAGCTAATCACCAGAGCGAGATTTCTCTCCATACTCTGGTAAGTTATATCAGAATTCGCTCTTGTTTATGTTATTTTTATTCGTGACAGCGTAGGATGACAGCCAGTCAGACGACAGGATGACCCAGTTATTAGTCGCTCATTTGCATAAGTGTACTTGTCGAAGTCTCTAAAATGTCTTTTCAGTCACTTAAACTGCCTGTCTGGCTCGTTCTATTTCAGATTTGATATGTATCGTATATATCACAATTCTTAGGGCTTTATTATTATTGTTTTAGATACCTCAACTTCTCCAACAAATCTGACAACCCCACCACTGACAGAGACGCCGGGTTCCAGCAGGGAGGGACTTCCGGCAACTGTTGCCGCCCATATCCTGCCGCCAACCACGATCCCCACAAATTAACAGATTTCTTTTTCAGTAATTCTAATTCCATTATTAATTGTCTGTACACACCACGAAAGGAATTAGCGATCGATGAGATGATTGTGAAGCACAAGGGCCGTACTCTACATCGCCAGTACATGCCAAACAAGCTGTGCAAGTAGGGGTTGAAATGCTGGGTGCTGGCAGAGTAGGCTACGGGCTTTGTGCTTCGCATTATCCCTTTCTACAGGCGCGATGACCGTAGGGGCAATAATACCACCGAAAACATCGTTATGAGGCTGCTGAGGGGTGCAAACATTCTCAATAAAGGGCTCATTCTCATAGAACCAGTGCAAGTCCAATTTTAGTCGTTTCCTGCATTCTATTTTTTGCAAAAGGTCTTTAATGTTTATTTTTTCACTTTTAAATGATTGATCTCGCCGAGTGCTCTAGGGGGAGTATAGGTTTCGTTGATGAAATATCAATATTTTCGTCTCCAGGAGGTCAAAATAGGTGAAAAATCACCAAAAATGAGCATAGAAATGCCCTGCAATACCCTTTTTTTGAAAATAACTAAATTTTTTCCATACCGGAAATGGTTTTCTTCGTTTTTTCCTCAGAATTTTGCATTCAATTCATATTTATTTTAAAAATCCTATAAAAAAATATCAAAAATTAAAATTCTACAGAGCAGAATAGGTTGGTGAAACTATGAAACGTGCAACGTGGATATTACGTTCCAACGTTCCATACTTAATATCAGTAACAGCTAAGTATATTTGAATAACACATATATGAAGGTGGTCTGTGTAATAGTAGAATTTTGGGAGACTTACCTGGTAAGTTGAAGTAAAATTGAGATTTTACCAAGGACAACATGGAGTGTTGTAGGGGACAGATGAGATAAGGCGGGAAAGTATCACGTGACAGCAGAATTTATAAAAAACAGATCAAGGAAACTAACTCATACTCATGATCCCCACACACACCGATCATAATATACAACATCAAAACATCATCTTAAAATCTTTTCTTTCCTAGGGTGGTGCGGGTAGGGCATCTGTCCCCTACAACACTCCGTGTTGTCCTCGGTAAAATCTCAATTTTACTTCAACTTACCAGGTAAGTCTCCCAAAATTCTACTATTTTACCTCGGCAACACTCGAGTGTTTCCGGGAACCGATGAGAGATTTATAGGTTATGTTTCCTTGAGGTGGAGGAAAAAACGCTCCCCTATATCAACAAACCAACAATAACTCAACTTGTGAACACAAGGTATTATCGTATCGGGTTACTCACCCATACTACTGACGTAAGAGTGCCCCTTGGACACCCGCTGTTTCTCGTACGATAGGCTTGTTATAGTGCCTCCTGAAGGCCTCCTCCGACCGCCAGTCAGCATGAATCATCAATGTATTGAGGTTTACACCACTGGCGGCTACCGCCGAGGCGGCTGCCCCCCTAGTGGAGTGGGATTTATACTTTCCAGTATCTATTCCAGCTTTCCCCAAAATCATCAGCGTCCACCGAGCCAATGTATCTCTAGATATTGCCTTGTGAGGCGGAATAAAACTAACGAGAAGCTGTTTCTCGTTTCCCCTTTTCTCTTTTGACTTCTTGATATAGACCAAAAGCGATGGTAGTGGGCAGATTTCCGGGCAGTCCGGAAACCTCCTCACTACGATCGTGTTGAGGGGGTCACCCAACTTGTTTGTCTTTAACAATTTTGATAACATGAACATAAAGGAGTCAGACTCCTGAACGAGACCCTTCAACGACAGGGCCAAAATGGTCTGGCCTCTTTGGCCGGTGACCAACAATAATAACATGGCGACCTTTAGGGTCAAACACTTGAACGATAATTTCTCGTTCTTCCCCCATGACTTAAACAAGTCAAAAACTTTGCCCACGTCCCAAAACTCTGAATAACGGGGCCTCGGGGGGTTCCTGTTATAAACTGCCCTCACGACTAAGCAAACATTCAGGTGTTGTCCGACAGAAACACCGTCATACAATGGTAAAACTGTTGATAATGCAGAACGGGCTGTGTTAATAACACTGTACCCGACACCTTCCTTTGCCAAACACTTCAGGAAGCGACAAACCTGGGGTAAACGAGGTTTCAATAAAGGGGTCATAGTTTTGATACAATAAACAGCCCACTTACTTAGATAAGTACTATAGATCTTTTTTGTTGAGGCCCTCCAACCATCAGACATTAATCTGATGGTTTCGTCATCATAACCTTCTGACTTCAGTTTCTTGTGGAAAAAAGGTATGCCTCCAATGGGGCACTGTTTACGATACGGTTTCTGGGCTTTCCCACTGGAATTAGATTTGCCCGTCGCTTCCTGAATGTTAGCTTTCTGTTGGACAGGCGTCTTAAGCTGGCATACCATGGTCTGTTTGGCCAACACCCCTCTCCTTGGGACCTCCCTTAGTCGACGGAGGACCCTCGGTATCATGCTGAAAGGAGGAAATAAAAACAAAAATTTGTTAGGCCATGGTATAGAGAAAGCATCTGTCGCCCAGGCATCCGGCTCCGGATGCCATGACACATATTTTGGCAATTTTGCATTTAGCCTGGATGCAAACATGTCAATGTCAGGTTTTCCGAAAACTGAGACAATCTTTTCAAATATCCCAGGGCTAAGTTCCCATTCCATTTCATCCTGGAATTTTCTACTCTTGTAGTCTGCTAGGACATTTTCAACCCCTGGTATGTGTTGTATGGTTATTCTCAATCGTCTTGATTCACACCATTCCCATATTTCTCTAGCCATTTTATGGCATCCCTCCGAGTGTATGCCCCCTCCATGTTTGACATACGCCAGTGCTGTAGTGTTATCTGTGAATACTTTCACATGCACATTTTCTTCCTGAATCAGTGATTTTAATCCAAAAAGAATTGCCTTTAACTCCAGCACGTTTATATGTTCCTGACTCTCTGACTCATTCCATCTACCTCCTGTGGCTACTTCCCCACGATGTGCTCCCCAACCCTCTAGCGAAGCATCAGTACAGATGGTTACCTAGGGCAAATCTATTTTGATGTTCTGTTTAGTCTCTGCAACATTTCCTAACCACCATGTAATATCCTTTAGCCCTTCCGAAGCCAAAGTCATTTTCTTGTCAAAATTTCCTCTATTTCTTTCGAGAGCTTTATTTTTCTCTCTTTCTAGTCCTTTAATGTGGACTGATCCATACTCTACTGCAGGAGAGTAAGCTGTCATTAAACCTACTATCCCCGCTACTGCTCTTATTGAAGGTGTATCCTTTTCTAAAACCTCCAAAGCTGCTCTTCTAAACTTATCCCTTTTTTCCCCGGGCAAGTTCACATACATATTTTCTGAGTCAATATTAAACCCTAGGAAAATTATCTCTTTCTGTGGCTCCATCATAGACTTCTCTAGATTTATTGTGAAACCCAGTCTATCTAGCACCTCGGCTAATGGTAATACAGCTTTCCTGCATTCTTCCCTAGAATCAGCAATCACAAACAAATCATCCAAGTATGGGAAACATTCATACCCTTCCTGTTGTAAGTACCCAAAAATTGGGGCCAGAATTTTTGTGAATATTCTAGGAGCACATGCCAAACCATTTGGCATCCCTACAAACTGCCACAACACACCCTTCCAGAAAAATCTGAAAAATTTTCTAAAGTCAGGATGGATTTTTACCGAAAAATATGCGTCTTTCAGATCGACCGAGGCCATGTAGGCCTCTGGCCTGACCATATCTAAGGCAGTTTGGAGAGTTGTCATCTTGAAATGAACATGTGGGACACACTTGTTAAATTCTGTTAAGTCCAGAATCAGTCTATGTTTACCATTAGGCTTTGGTCTGAGAAAAACATTTGAGATGAATTCCCCCTCTGAATGCCAGGCCTGTTCTATCACTCCCTTCTGCGACAAATCTCTGATTTGGTCTTCCATGATATTACATTCCTCCCCTGATAATCTATAAGGATAAGGTATTCTAGCCTGTACTGGCTGTGTCCAGAAATTAATCGTGACTCCGGAAACCATCCCCAAGATCCATGGATCTTTAACAATTTTAAACCATTCAGAAACATGTAATGCAATATTTCCAGCCTGAAAATTTTTGACCAGGTTTTTTGGATCAAAAAGAGGACTCACCTGTTCTACTTTTGAGGCCCCTTCTTCCCAAAACCCTGTTGTTGTTGGGTCTGGGAGTGGGCTGCCTGGGCTGGTGGGGCTGGCTGGCGGTAGGACTGGAAGGCACCATATCCTTGCTTTGCCGGGAACCGGTAGTATGGGTTGTATCCATAACCTGGCTGGCCTCCCTTGAACCTGGGACCCTGGGGCCTGAACTGCTTCCCAGGGTAGGGATGGTATGGATGCGAAGTATGCTTCCTTGGCCTATCCTTTGAAGTCGACACCGGCTTCTTTTTAAACTTCTCCTGAAGCTTAGCCGAGACTTCCACATCCTTAACTTTTGAGTCTAACTTCCCTCCGAAAAGCAGAGAGGGATCAGACTGCTCTCCCTCCTCCAGTGACAATGCTTTTGTATAGTTCTGAGGGACAATCTGCCTTAGGGAATCCCTTCTCCTCACTGAAATCCCACTTGATGTAAGGGACAGCATCTCCATAGCATCAACAATGTTCTTTCCCAATGCATCTAGGTCAGAATCCTCCCCTTTCTTCAATACCAACTCTGCTACTGGAACCAATGCATTTAATGCCCCGACCACACCTTTCTGTATGGTCTGTAGTGAAACATCCATCTTCCTAGCTACCACCCCCACTGCACCATACAGTTCACTGTCCAGTTTAGGGGCTGTTGCTTCGGGTATATTAGCAATAGTCGGGTACTCCTTCACTTTTTTACCCAACTCTTCAGGGGAGAACTTTACTCTAAAATCTTCAGATACCATTTGAGCTAACACAGGGCATACAGCTGGGGCCTTCTTATGCACAGATTATGTACAGATTATGTCTCATCTAGCTTCTTCTTCAATAATGACAATGTATTTCCTGGCTTGAACTTTGAGAAATCAACCTCACCTTTGTCTGACGCCCGTTTCCCCTCCTCGGAAGAAACTTTTGCGGCCGTACAATCCGACTCGAGTGTCGCCGAGTCCTCGGAGCGAATCAAACTCGCCGTCCGGTCTGGGTCTGGATCCGCGTAGAACTCATTCCCATACGTCGATCGTCCGCTCCCTGCTTCCGATGAGCAATAACTCGACATCTCTGCGTCATGATAATACGGCAACGCTCCGTAAAACAGAGGAAATTCGGGAAAACCCGGCGCCCACGGCGCGTACGGCCTGCTCGGCCAAAATGGCGGCCGGCAACTTGGCGTTCCGTCATCGGAATGAGGTTCGGCCGACTTCGGCGCGCTATCGGCTACTTCCGGTCTACTCGGCATCTTGTTTTTAACAATTTTTCCTACTCTACCCAACCCTGAACACTGATGGGCACACATACAACCCCTACCACGGGCACTTTATCACCACTATAGCTACGAAGGTGAACCTCTGAAGGCTTGATAGGATATTTTGTCAGTTTACGATAATAGACAATATCACTGATAGTTGAGAGAGATGCCCCTGAATCAATCTCCATCTTTATGGTTGAAGTGTCAATTTTAGCATTAACCACATAGGGGTCAACCCTAACAGCATGATTTATGTCAACAGGATCCTTACATTCATACTCTGGTTTTAAGTTATGCATCCCAAATGTGGCAGATGAGTCAGAGGCATCATCCACATCATCCACCTTCTCTATGTGCTGCGTCGGGTGCTCACGATGTCCTCGCTTCTTCCACTGTTGTGGGCCCCGCAACTGACCCGAATGCCCTGATGTGCACACCCGGGCGATGTGACCACGACGATGGCATCGGTGGCACTCCGCGTCCTTGAAGTAACAGTCACTGGGTGTATGATTAGTGTTGCCACAGATGTGGCATGGGTCTCTCCTCTGAGATCCTACTTTACGTCGGCCCTGTTGCTGCTGACGACCCTGACTGCTGTTGCCCACTCGATGAGCCTCAGCTGAGGCCACTGACATCTTACTACTCCCTGCCATGGCATCTTCATCGGCCTGACACTTGGCTTGAGCAGTCTTTTTGTCAAGGTTGGCCGTAGCAAGTAAATCTGTTTGTGTCTTTTTCATCTTAGAATTTAGACCGATTACCAACATGTCCCTGAGGCCCTTGTCCAAGTACGTCCCAAAAGTACATGTTGATGCAAGGGACCTCACACGCGTTTGACGTTCGAATTTATCCGTCAACGGGCCGCGATGATGTGGAATTCCACCCCTTCCCATAGGAATTAAGCAATGACGAGTTTACACGAGTACGCTATATTTATACCCTATAATCGTACCAAATATGAAGAAAAACGGCCGTGCCGTTCCGGAGATATCGGTGTTTGAATTTCGTCAGAGCAAGCGACTAGTGTATTGTGTAATGGTTTCGTTTTCCCTTTGACGTGCAGTAAAAAATTTGTATCGCTCAGCAATAATGACAGGATCTGGTTTGTAGTGGCCCTTGAGCAGTGCACATAAATCATCAAAACTTTTGGTTGTTGGGGCCACACCGGAATATAAGTCTTTAAGCACTGCATAGGGACCCGTCCCAATTTTGGCACACAAAAGATGTACCTTTTTATCATTGGGAATATCTTCTAGAATTATATGAGACTCCAGTCTCTCCTGGTAATTGCACCAGTCCTCATTTTCCTCATTAAATGGGGGGAAATCCTTACCCATCCTTACTTTGACAATGGTTGAATGTACCGTAGTACTGCAATTCTACAATCACTGCAAATGCACAGTATTCAACAGAGATTTACATTCACTTGGATTTACTAGTGATGCCCACTGTGATTGCACAGCATTTTACTGGAAATTTACTTCTTGTTTTTAACTTGACTTATACCTGACATCCATTCACACAAAATCTGGAGCCTGTCATCCCATCTCTCGTCGCCAATATTGTGTTTATGGAGAAGAATCACAAGTCACAACAGCCATGTGGTTAATCCCGAACGGAAGTGGTTTATTGCCATCGCGCAACGGCCACGTTCATAATGCGCGATTCCGAAATACACGACAATACCGACTTACATTTATTCGCCGTTTCGTTGTTTACTCTCTTATAAGCACGAGTTGGTCGGAAAAACAATGCCCAATGGGGCATGTGGGACACGTACCGGTACCTTGCAGACACACTCACACGGTAAGCTACGGGAAAGAATGTGATTTAGTGTCTTATGGGAGGGACAGAGGGCAGCATAGGGACACTTCTCCTGTCTTTTTCCGCTATGTTGTCCCAAAACATGGACACGTCCACAACTGGGAATGGACACACCACCCAAACAGTGACATATGCGTTATGAAACGCGACTTAACTTTCTCGCTATTGATGTCACTATTTGTGTCACTATTCATATCACTAACGGCTTCGGGACGTCCTACTATTGAAACGGGTCCCAGTATAGGAGTGCACTTTTGTAACAGTAGGCTTACATACCAAAAGAAAATGTTCCCTCCCCCTCCCCTTGGAACACGCCTCGCCCTAACAAAAAAGGTCTCCTCCCACCTTAGAAGTTAGACAAAATAATTGTCCCCCCCCTCCACTCCACGGAAAACTGTGCCCTCTCCCGACCAAAAATAATGAACGCTCCCTAACCACACACCGCTTGGGATACAATGGGTCACATGACCTGTCAGAACTTAGGCGGGAGCGCACGAAGCGGGCGCGCGGATTCCCTTCGACAGTTACGAGTTGCCATCACGCAACTGGAGATTGGCATCGAATGCTGACGTCAGTGCATCGAATATTAGATCATGAGCTACACTAATGTTATTTCTATGGGTAAGTAGGCTACAACCTTCTGAAAGTTAGATTATCATTCTTGCCGCATCAACTAATTGTTCAATTTGAAAACCAGCTAGAGCTAGATTGAGATCGAGATCATAGAGGCTACTAGTACTTCGTGCTATAAATTAATAAGTCACACTGACGTTAGATTTGGCGTTTCTTCTACGTATATGAATTGGTGGGGACCACGTATTAGCTACGGATTTGGAACGTATAGATATGTTCGCTTTGCTTTAACGTTTTAGTACGCTTCTCAACGTTCATCAACGCTTCTGTACGTATTGTGGCGTTTTTCGGCGCATTTGAGTTGTTTCCACCTCAACACTGTGACAACAGCAAGACCAATGATGAAACGCGATTTTGGGATTGAGACTGTTGGTGCCACTGTTGCGGTCGTAGCTCTCGCTTTGACGCCACTACTAGTGAAACGGCTCCCAGGTTATCCAAGTCCGTGCGTTCGTTTACGTATCTCCGCGTTTTCCCGCGCATCACAGCGCATTTGTATAGTTCAAAATGCGTAGAAGAACGTAGACGTGCGTACACGGAAAAACGCCGTTTTTAAGGCCCCGCACCCACTATATAGTTAAGGTGGGTGTCCACTGCGCTCCCGACACACTACGACACACTCCGACAAGATTCGAACGTTTTGGGTTTTTGTCGCAGCGGTGGACACACCGTTCCGACACGGCTTCCGACACACTCCGACTCACTCCGACTCACTCCGACATGGCTACGATACAGCGGCTGTGTCGTAGCCGTGTCATAGCCCTTCCGACAAATTCAAACATGTTTGAAAAATCGTAGAGGTCGGCTTGTGTCGTAGTGTGTCGGGAGCAGTAATTGGGGGGGGGGGGGGTCGGGGAGTTAGACCAAATGCGTACAAAAGCGTACGAGGTGGGGAGGGGGGGTTCAAGGCTGGATTTTCCATACGCTGCCCCTCACCATAATTATTATATACCTATGTTAGTATGTCATACACATACCGCCCTCTCCTACCCATGTCGTATTTATACCCGTACGACACCTACATGGTGTATGTAGCGTTATCACGTGACCATAACGATGGTCGTACACACAGAACGTCCTACCGCTAATCACTCTCCACGCACATATTGCGGAACGAGACATTCAAGATTTGAAATCAAAACGTCCGCATGGGAGTGTAGATTTAAAAGGCGCTCTCTGATAGGATGAGGCTAAACGGTCTCGACCAATGAGATTCGACCTTTTAAACATGGACGGCAACTGGTATGTCAGTGTCAGGAGACGTACGTCCTAGAGGTGGTGGCGAAGTATGACAAAAGTAGCAAAATGCAGGTAGCAAAATGGCTAAATTAAGGTATATAATAATAGAGAAACGGGCTGACTGTCTTCGTACGGGTAAAATACTTGGTAAAATTTGAAATCAGATTCACCTCTGCCTTCGGCATTGGTGAATCTGATTTCAAATTTTACCGCGTATTTTACCCGTACGAAGACAGTAAGCCTGTTTCTCCATAGTACCCAATGAGGGTCAGTATGGCTTGGGTCAGTATAGTGGAGGGGCAGTAACGTACGCGAGGGCCAGTATGGTTTAGGGCCAGTACTACACTGCCCCTCCACTATACTGCCCCTTCGCCATACTGCCCCTCTACCATACTGCCCCTCCACTATACTACCCTACATCCTACATCCCTACATCCTACATCCCCACATCTCCACATCCATTTATCCTACATCCCTACATCCTACTTTGCAACATCCCTACATCCCCACATCCCTACATCCCCACATCCCTACATCCTACATCCCCACATCCTACATCCCCACATCCATACATCCTACATCCCTACATCCCCACATCCCTAAATCACTACATCCCTAAATCACTACATCCATACATCCATACATCCTACATCCCTACATCTCCACCTCCATATATCCTACATCCTACATCTCCATATCCATATATCCATACATCCCCACATAATGTGGGGATGTATGGATGTGGAGATGTGGGGATGTGGGATGTTGGGAAGTAGGATGTGGGGATGTATGGATGTAATGATGTAGGGATGTTGGGATGTGGGGAAGTAGGATGTGGGGATGTATGAATATATGGATGTGTAGATGTAGGATGTAGGGATATAGGATGTATGGAAGTAGGATGTATAGATGTGGAGATGGTTGGATGTAGGGATGTGGGAAGTAGGATGTGGGGATGTAGGATGTGGGGATGTAGAATGTGGGTATGTAGGGATGTAGGGATATGGGAAAGTAGGATGTAGGGATGTAGGGAAAATGGATGTGGAGATGTGGGGATGTCAGGATGTGGGGATGTAGGCTGTAGGGATGTAGGATGTATGGATGTGGGGATGTAGGATGTAGGATGTAGGGATGTAGGATGTAGGGTAGTATAATGGAGGGGCAGTATGGTAGAGGGGCAGTATGGTGAAGGGGCAGTATAGTGGAGGGGCAGTGTAGTACTTAGAGGGGCAATATGGGAAAGGGGCAGTATTGTGTAGGGGCAGTATGGGAGAGGGTCAGTATGGTGGAGGGGCAGTATAGTGGAGGGGCAGTGTCGTAGAGGGTCAGTATGGAAAAGGGGCAGTATGGTGGAGGGGCAGTATTGTAGAGGGGCAGTATAGCAGAGGGCAGTATGGTGGAGAGGCAGTATGGTGGAGGGGCAGTATGGTGGAGGGGCAATATGGTGGAGGGGCAGTATTGTAGAGGGGCAGTATAGCAGAGGGCAGTATGGTGGAGGGGCAGTATGGTGGAGGGGCAGTATTGTAGAGGGGCAGTATGGTGGAGGGGCAGTATTGTAGAGGGGCAGTATGGTGGAGGGGCAGTATGTGGAGGGGCAGTATTGCAGAGGAGCAGTATGGTGGAGGAGCAGTATGATGGAGGGGCAGTATTGTAGAGGGGCAGTATGATGAAGGGGCAGTATGTGGAGGGCAGTATGGCTGAGAGACACGTTGATAGAGGGGCAATATGGTGGAGGGGTGGTATGATGGAGGGGCAGTATTTTAGAGGGGCAGTAGGGTGCAGGGGCAGTAGGGTGCAGAGGCAGTATTGTAGAGGGTCAGTATGGTGGAGGGTCAGTATGGTGGAGGGGCAATATGTACATACGCAAAAAGGGGGGGGGGGGGTCCATGAGAAGCGTATGCTGTGCAACAGGGGGGTGGGGGGGGGGGGTCAATTTTCCAGGAACAATTGCGTACATACTTTATGGATGGCCCAGTGTGAGGTTTGAGATGACATGGTAATTGATATTCGTTTAGATTTTTAATAGAGTTGATAAAATACACCAGTTTAATAAGTTTTCTTTGAGAATATTTAAGAAAATCTTATTTTACAATATATTTCCTATATAAATGAAGCCCCCCGACTGAGCTGTTTGTGTCAGAGTGTGTCGGTACCGTGGCAACCTTTATTTTCCCGCCAAACCGTTACGACACACTCCGACAAGACTTTACGACACACTCCGACACACTCCGACAGAGCCCTTCCGACAGGGATTTTTTTTGTCGTAGTGTGTTGTAAGCATTGTCGGAGTGTGTCGGAAGCAGTGGGTACCCGCCTTTACGACACGCTCCGACAAGCGTTCCGACACAGAATTCTCTGTCGTAGTGCAATCGTAGCACTCGTGTCGGAGCGTGTCGTAGCGGTTTTTGGCGGAAAAAAAAAGGAAACCACGGCGCTGACACGGGCTATGACAGAATACGGTTTTTCTCAATTATTTAAAAAATGAAGAGAGTACCCTATGATTTTTAAAACTTAAATAAGAAGCATTATGTATATACTATATCCTGGTAAAGTTTGGAGAAGGTGACATGGGTTTTACTGAGTGAAATTGAACTTTTCAGAATTCTTATAGTTCCTTTTATCAAATATTTTAAAACTCTTGGGTTACGGAAAGGGTACATCCAAATTAGTATGTAACCGAAATTTTCTCAAAATTTTCAAAGTTTTAACCGAGATATAGAGGAAAATATATAATAGCCCATTGAATTGCCATTGCTCCCATAGGCGGCAGTGTTAATATGTCGGAACGGTGTCGTACGGTGTCGTAACCATTATCGGAAGCCTGCCTCCACTACTGATGAACGCTATGATAGCGTTCCGACACGTTTCGACACGCCCGACACGTTCCGACAAGGGAAATGTCGGAAGCGTGTCGGAATGCTTGTCGGAAGCCGGCCTCCACTCCTGCGATAATTCACACGCTTCCGACACAACTTTCGATTTTATGTCGGAAGCGTGTCAGAAGGGCTATCGGGGCGTGTCCGAAGCGAAATCGTAGTAAGTGGGTGCGGGGCCTTACGTCAGGATGACTGGAGCATTAATCTAGTGTGACTGGGGCATTACGTACCTCCGGGTTTTGTGGCGTATTTGTAGATTTCAAAATAAGTAGAAGAACGTAGACGTGCGTACACGAAAAAAATGCCGTTTTTCACGCCAGTGTGACTAGGGCATTAGCAACGTTGTACACGCGTACGGACGTATTGGTTGTGATGATGGAGTTACTTTGAGTTGACTCTAAGACGGGGAACACACCAACACCGATACAAGCCGACGCGCACCGATACAAAATGACCAAATCGTAGCATATCGGTTTGCGTCGGTGCGCGTCGTAACGTGTTGGGAGGGTGCATGAAAAAGGTACCATGGTCAAGATACACCCGATATAGGGGACAGAGCCATTGTTAGTTCACAAAGCAGTCACTAGGTGGTCGGGGGACAAACCTGGGCCCTGTTTTTCAGTCACGACATCGTCGGCCAACAATACCGACCACCTAGGGTCCTGTATTCTGGCTCTTTGTTCTTACGAAATTCAACTGCCTTTCAATATTTTACCATGGTTCCCTTGACTTTCTACACCCATCCCAAAGCAGGATGACATAATGATTAAACCCAAGACATGATATTTTCCATATGGAGCACTTTATATAAATATGTGAGCAAGGCTAAAGTTGTGACATTTCCCAATTATCACTCACTTCTTTTGCACCTCCATTAGTGAAGAACACCTACTTTTTCACCTCCATTAATAAAGAACACCTACTCTGGGGGCGTCATGGCGGCGCCCATGGATCATAGGCTATATGCCGTATAGCTCAACCAGTGTAATCAACCACTTTTCCTTTATAATTCCAGAAATAATGCATATTTATTATTTATATTTTATCTGTAGAGGAAAAGCAATATTATTGATATTTCATAATAATATTTAATGAAAAAAATCAGTTCCAATCTAACATATAAAATGATCGATTTGAGACCTTTATCTACTTTCAAATTTCACCATATTTGCAGAGCCGCATTATCGTTATATATTCAAGATATTCTGAAAATTTCATAATTTTTCATTGATTATTTCATATGATTTCCCGTTCAAAGTGTCACCCATACATACCGACGCGCTATGACAATCGATACATGATCGATTGTCGTTGACCCTCTACGATACAGGTTTTTTATCGTAGCGCGTCGGTGCGTTATCGTAGAAACCTGACCAACTGCCCCGATATGCACTACTATTTTGCTACAATATGGATTTTGTATCGGGAGGTCAATATTGACGCGCGTCGGTGCGCATCGGGAGCCCGGTTGAACGCCATATTCTACTCATTCGAAAATTGTCACGGTGTTTATAATAAGCCGCTAGGCCTTTATATAGAATCTTGTACTGAATTAAAACCCCTTCAACTGAACATCGGAAACTCATACTCAATGCATATGAGGTACGGTATTCAGGAAAAAATACTCAATGAGGGATTATGCCACAAATATTAGCCAATCAGTCGTTTTTATGGGTGAGAAAAATTCAGAAACCTATTCAAGTTTATAGTCAGAGTTTGATCCCAACTCCTTTGAATCGCACTGTCTTGGATGATATGGATTATGCCCCAGTCACACCTTGTTGGCGGTTTCCTGTGTACTCGCGTCTACGTTGTTCTACGCATTTTGAAATATACAATTGCGCTGTGATGTGCGGAAAATCGCAGAGTTGCGTAGATTTAAGTCGGAATCCGCAAACGAATGCACAGACTTGGATGACCTGGGAGCCGTTTCACTAGTAGTGGGGTCAAAGCGAGAGCTATGACCTCAACAGTGACACCAACAGTGTCAATCCCAAAATCGTGTTTCATCTGTGGTCTTGCTGTTGAGGTGGAAACAACTCTCGCTGTTGCCTACTGCCGCTCATATTTTACAGCATAGTGCACTTAGTGAGCACAGGGTCTCGCTATGCTGGCCTCTGTCCGTGGCCTCTAACTTCAAATCATGCACTCTCTTGCGGCCAACAACATTATTCTCAGGGTTGCACAGTGGCGAAACAACAACAGAGTGCTGAAAGGCCTTGATCGCTAGCAATATTCATACATAATTTTCATTTATTTACAAGACTGTTGTACATAAGACTATTATAGGACTGATACAGGGAGCTGTTTCACTAGTAGTGGAGTGAAAGCGAGAGGTCAGACCGCAACAGTGGCCCCAACAGTGGCACCAACAGTGTCAAGCCCAAATTCGTGTTTCATCAGTGGTCTCGCTGTTGAGGTGAGACCAACTTTCACTGTTGACACAGGTCTCGCTATGCACACGCATTTGACATTCGAACTTATTTGTCAATGGGCCGCAATGACATGGAATTTCACCCCTTCCCATAGGAATTAAGCAATGGAATTTTTACACGAGTAAGGCATTGCAGTGTGTGGCGGATACCATAGTGGAGATACTGGCAACCAGGGGTATCGTGGGGGCCATGTACCTGGACGATCTGATTATTCTATCCCCCAACGAGGACAAGGCACGACTAGACTTAGAGGGCGCCCGTGCCCTCTTCAGAGAATTAGGCCTCCCCAAGGCACGAGACAAGGCCCAGCCGCCTAGCCAACGTGTCACTTGGCTCGGCATAGACATAGATGCAGCCTCCATGTCTCTCTCCATCTCCGAGGCAAAACTCATCGACGTCCGGGAGCACGCCGCGGCCGTTGCGAGGAAACGATCTCTCACCAAGAGACAGCTTCAATCGGTATTGGGTAAGGTACTCCACGTATCTAAGTGTATTCGCCCGGCCCGGGCATTTGTTAGTAAACTGCTCGAGGCCCTACGAGGCATGAGAGGGTTCTATGTGAATGTGGTGGTCGCCGCCTGTCTAGCAGGTTGGATGACCCCAATCCGGAACGCTAGTTCCAGGCAGGATCCCACCCTACGCACTCTACGTAGGTTGTTTCAGCTTTCGGTGAGTTTACACGGACTTAGTCACACATAACACAATGCGCTTTTAATAAACAGGAATGTTTATTAACAAAGTTACTTCCCGGAAAGATCTGGTAGATCATTCCCACAAGTACAGTACCCCAGCACAATGTGCCAGATAGCGCTGGAGAGGCTAATCTAAAAGACTCGCCTAACCACCAGGAAGGTTACGAGAACCCACCTTAATGCTTAATGCCTATGGAAGGTGGTCGAAATTCACGTCATCGCAGCCCGTCGACAAATAAATTTGAATGTCAAATGCGTGTGCATAACGAGACCTGTGCCAACAGTGAGAGTTGGTCTCACCTCAACAGCGCGACCACTGTTGAAACGCAAATTTGGGATTGACACTGTTGGTGCCGCTATTCCTGCCACTGTTGCGGTCCTACCTCTCGCTTTGATCCTGCTTCTAGTGAAACAGCCCCCTGGTAGATCTTTCCCACAAGTACAGTACCCCAGCACAATGTGCCAGGTAACGCTGGAGAGGCTACTCTAAATGACTCGCCTAACCACCAGGAAGGTTACGAGAACCCGCCTGCAAAGTGAGGGCCCAAGGGTCTGTTCCGTAGAAGAGACGCGAGGACAGCCTGTCGACCTACTGTGAATGCTGAGTATATATACCCAGCGTTGCGTAATCCGGGGCCCTGTTTTTCAGTCGAGACGATCTCAAACTGAGATCCGCTGAGATCCATGAGCGATCCTGAGACCGTGTGGGAGATCAATGGCTGCAGGTGTTTTTCAGACGTGGTCTCAGCTAGCCACAGCGGATCTCAGCTTAAACGATCTCAACCTGAGATCCCTAGAGATCATTTCCTACAGGGTTCAAGATTCTGCAATCGGAAATTATTGATTTGAAATACTTATACTTATTCAAATTATACCATATTTACAGCGAATAATTGTCCATGTCCATTTGATCCAATCCTAAGATTTCATAATTTTCCGTTGAGTATTCAATAAGTGAGACATGTTTTACTTTTTGAATGGGTGTTCAAATATGGAATGACCTTGACCTCACCCTGCTCAAATAAAATCGTGCATCACAGTAGGATACAAAAGCTACCTGAGTGGAGCAGTGCCTGCCTATTTCTAGATTTCCAGACAAATGTTAATCGTGGTCTTAATAACCACAGGAAAACTATAAAATTTGGGATATAGGTATGTCAGATTATTAATACCTTTCACGCTAAATATTTTCTAATTTGAATAAGTTTTAGCACCTGAAAAAAAAAGTTATGACTACTCTCAACTGGTCTCAGATTGAGACCGTTTGGGAGACCATTTCACGTGAGATCCCTTGAGATGATCTCAACTGAAAAACACCCAAATCACCCCAAATGGTCTCATCTCAGTCTCAGGCTGAGATCCCTAGAGATCATCTCAACTGAAAAACAGTTTGCCTTTCAAACGGTCTCAACTTGAGATCGTCTCGACTGAAAAACAGGGCCCCGGTCTCTCGTGTGCGGCGTTGCCCGGAATCACTACACAGTAAGGATCAGCATGTCGCGCCATCTTCCGTAGAACAAACGAACACTGCTGGATTCCCGCCCCACTACATTACCCCTCCCAGTTTTTACTGAGGGGGAACCAAGGCAGCCATTTTGCTGCTAGGGGACAACCCGTCTAAAAATTACAACACAAATCCAGCAGTTCTTGGTCTACTCTCTATCTTCCTGGGGTTCACAAAAATTCACTGATACCGTTGTATAAGTGAAAGGTGGAATTGTAAAAATGGAGAATAAAAATATGGAAGAGAAGACATTCAGGAATGAAGAAACGACATGTTGAAGAAGATGAAAAAGGACTAGCCTCGCTAGCACCTTTTGTTGTATGATAAGTATGATAGTCACCCATCTTGTGCCGGGGAGCGCGTTCTTGAGCGTTGGACAGGGAAGACTCGACAGTCGCGGACGTACAGGTGGTCAACCCGGCCTGCCGAGCACCCCACCTCCAGCTGTTCCGAATCTTGTTGAATTCCTGGAGGGCTCCCGGCGGATGATGTGTCGTTCGTTTCTCTTTCTGCGTCTTGAAGTATCGAGCCCAGCAGGTCCACTGGCGTTAAGAGCACGGGACTTTGTTGATTCAGATCCCACTGCAGCCACTTTTCTCCTTCACCCCCACGCAGTGGTAGATTTACTGCTATATCAAAGGCCAATCCTTCTCATACCATGTCTATGTGGTGTGGGAAGTAAAAGAACTCTCACCTCGGTAAATGTGTAGGGGTGGGATTTCTCCTATATTCATCTCATAGATTCGATCAAACCCAAAGTAAGTCTAATTGAACAAATGGTATGTTAAACTACCAAAACAAACAAACATCGGCGTTGCAGACCTACTACATTCAGCCCGGCAGGTGCTGGGCTTCCCACTGTTTCCAGTTGAAAGACGTCCATATGATGAAGAAGGGCCAGCCTCCCTTAGCACCTTCTCGGATGAGTTTTTCCGAAAACGGAAATAACGGCCAAAAAGGCAAAAACATTTCTCCATCCACCTTGTAAGAGTGTGTGGTATCAGTGTTCTTTATTTCGGCTCCAGCTATACTGGCATATGCTCGAAATCAAGAACCAATGAAGGCCCTAATTTCAGCCGGATTCAGAACTTACGATCACCGACCCAAGGTAGGGATAGTCGGCATCATCCAACGAAACAGGGATGACGTCTACTATCTCACTGTTGAGTCGACAAACTCGGTTCCGACACAGACCCGGTAAGTCAGATCTATACCCGGGAGGTATAGCCTTCCTTACCCGGTGCCACATAAAGGCATGGACAGAGTCCACACCACAGGCCGGACGTTTTCATGATGGGAGCCTATTACGGGCTTGACCATCAGAAGAACCTTCAGCCGTCTGAAACCAGGGAGCTGTTTCACTAGAAGCTGCAAGTGTCGCTCTGTGTAATAGTGGCAGCGACAGTGTGCGTTTCATCAGGAGGTGCACTCAAGCGTGAACGGCACTCGGGAAAGGAGCGACACCAACAGTGGCAGTGACCATTTCATCAGGAGAATTGGTGTCGCTGTTAGTGTCACTGTGGAGCCTCTGTAAGCGACAGGGTCTACCCTGTCGTTTGTTACGTGCATAGAATACTCTCACCCACTTCCCGTGAGAATTAAGCAATGAAATTTATACACGAGTAAGGTATACATATATCCTATAATCGTACCAAATATGAAGAAAATCGGTTCCGAAGTGATCGGTCTTTGAATTTCGTCATAGCAATCGTCTGCTCTGGTGGCCAGTGTATTTTTCGCTAATTTATGCAGCGACCTTGACATTGACTGCGTATCGGGAGGTGGGAGGGTGACTGACCACCAGAGCAGATGATTACTATGATGAAATTGAAACGCTGATAACTTCGGAACGCTTCGACCGATTTTCTTCATATTTGGTAGGATTATAGGTTATATATATGCCTTACTCGGGTAAAAATTTCATTGCTTAGTTCCTATGGGAAGGGGTGAAATTCCACGTCATCGCGGCCCGTTGACGAATAGATTCGAACGTCAAACGCGTGTGCATAGCGACAGCTGTGCCAACAGTGACAGCTAGTCCCACCTCAACAGCGAGAGCACTGATGAAACGCAAATTTGGGCTTGCCACTGTTGGTGCCACTGTTGGTGCCACTGTTGTGGTCTCACCTCTCACTTTCACTCCACTACTAGTGAAACAGCTCCCAGGGTTGTGCCTCTGGGAAGTCGTTGCAGACTTTCCTCAGCCCCAACCCGGGATCGCTCATCTAGGGGAACTCTTGGCTTTCCCTCTACCCCTCCCAGCGATCCTCGCGGTTGCTGAGAAAGAGCTGGGAGCTGTTTCACTAGCAGTGGAGTGAAAAGGAACAGTGACCTAAGCAAACGCACAGAGGGAGAGGACAATTCAAACACCCACATCTTCGAAACGCTACGTCCGATCTTCTTCATATTTGAAACTATCATAGTTTATATGTATCCCTTACTTGTGTGAAAATTTCATCGCATAATTCCTACGGGAAGTGGGTGAGAAAATTCTATACACATAACAAACGAGAGGGTAGACCCTCTCGCTTACAGCAGCTCCACAGTGGCACTAACAGCGAGAGCCACTGCACTGATGAAATGGGTTCTGCCACTGTTGGTGCCGCTTGTGTCCCAAGTGCTGTTCACGCTTGACTGCACCTTCTAATGAAACGCAAACTGCCGCTTTACTACAAACAGCGAGACTTATAGCTCCTAGTGAAACAGCCCCCAGGCTTCGAGTCAGGAGGCCCCTATACACCCTCTCCTCTGGAAAATGAATTTCCCAGACTGGGTGTTCCTCATATAAGAACTGTTATAGTTAATATATGAGGAGTAAGTCGACAATCCTCTGGAACCAAGCTATTGTTCCCGGAAGATCATCATGGAAATCACTAGGTAGGGAAATTTTTTTCCCCCACCCGGGTTCTTCCCAAACCCATCTGACTTTTTTTAATTTTTTTTTTTAGGTTTTTTATTTATCCTGGAGTGGTCACCTAGGACTGTGATCAGTCCTATCTTCTGGTGGCTCCAGCCAGTGATTTACCTTCTGCATGATGCAGTTTGGCGGTCTTAGAAGATTTTTCATGCAGACTTCGGTCCCGGGAGAGTGGTCAGTTCTACTGGTTCCGACTTCAGATGGCGTATTCCCGGCCTACCACGTGCCAGTCGAGACGTCCGTTGTCTCCCCTAAACGTCCTCGTCGGAGGACGATTTAAGGTCGACAACTTTCGACTGACTGGGCGTGGCAGTAGTCGGAGGAACCGACATTACCAGGGCACACCGCTCTGGTCGCAGCGGTGTAGGCTGAAGCTGAGACATCAACTGCTGGAGAGCGGTCGGTCCGGTATCTAAAAAGATTCTAGACTCCAACGGGATGATGTTGGCATCCATCTCCATAGCTCCACCCTGTTCCCCGGATCGATCTACCGGCATTACCTGGGAAGGTCCTGCCGATGTCTCAGTCCGTGTCACCGGAGGAGGCGGTCTTGGCTGTGCAGGTTCAGTCTGGGACCCGACCTTGCCCGGAGAGCGGAGCGTGTACACTGACATCCATGGGCTGAGCCGCTGTGGATGCAGTGTCGGTCACGGAGATGTCCTCCACGGATGACCACCCCAACATGTCGGCGAGTTGCCAGCGTGTCGGGTCTGGTCCTTCCGAGGTAAACTGAAGGAATCTCCTGCGGCTACGCTGTCGGGACAACCACGCTTCCTCAAGGGTTTGCGGGTCGTCTCCGATGTCGTAGAGCGACATGCCCAAATGCCAAAGACAACGTTCATCTTGGCAATGGGCCTGGGCTTCTGCCCGGGCAAACCTCGACTGGGCCGTGGTTTTCGCAATACGCGTGTCCTCTAAGTCCACTGCATACCGCGTGGCCAGGCCCTTCGTGGCTTCCCGTACCTCGTACCGGGCTAGGTTTACTAGTTCCTTAACGAGGCTCTCATGGAGAGACCTAGCGCCCTCTCGGACGCGGCCTTCCAACGTGCTACCTATGTGCGACTCAAGTTGACCCGCCCGCTGGACGTATTCAACACTAAGCGCACAGGGAGAGGAAGTTACCTTCGACTCGGCTGGATGCTTTGTCGTTGGCTTCCTCTTCACCTGGAGGTGGGAGTGCTGGAAAGGCCTCTTCACTCCGAACTTTCCCGGGTGCCTGGGTAGCACCCTTCATCTGGGTGATAGGGGTCACTCCCGGGAGGCTTGTGCTAGGACGCGTCCCAGCCAGTTTCTCTATGGGTCCGCCTGCTTTGGAAGCAGTTGGAACGTTTCCTTCACCCTTCTCTGAAAGGAGTTTTAATCCTTCAGCCAAACTCGGTGTAGCCTGGTAGGCAGCTTCCACCACGTCAGCGATGGTGTGCCTACTAGGGGCCGACTTCTCCTGAGGCTTTCTGGCAGGTTTCCCAGAAGTATCATCCTCGCTGGACGAGGATGACGGCAACTGTTTGACCCGCCGTCGAACCCTTGTGATAGATGGTTCCTCAGGTAATGGACTAATACTGCATCAGTGAATTGTCAGGAAATTTGGGAATTTGTCAGCAAAAATCTAAGTTTTGTTCTAACTTGAAAAAATGTGACTTGCTCTGGCTTTGTGTATAACAGGCCGATCTTTATAAATAAAGCATTGTTAGAAAGGTAAGACTCTAAACTATTTGTTGGTATACATATCATAAACCTATGCCTTGACTATGATTTCCCGTGATAGCTTAAAAAAATTCTCAAATTTCCTGACAATTAACTGATGAATTATTAGTCCATTACCTCAGGAAATAGCTATCACAACCTGGTAATATTGGTATCATTTTAATCGTCTTGAAATGCCTAACAAGATACGATGTTTATTTCCATAAGTCATCACGATAGATTTTTCATTAAATCACTGTAAAAGCAGAAAGGTGAGATGGTTTTTTTTTTTACCTAAACAATTCTGATGTTCAATCTATGACAGGAAATCATAGATATAACACAGGTAATATATATACAGATAGGCCTTAGTTTCAGCTTTCTAAAACTGTTTTAATTGTAAAATTCAGCCGTTTATTTATGATAGAAGAGCGATTTATATTTTCATTATTATAATGGTATTAGGCACTTGCTCTAGTGTTGGCTTCACTCTGACAGTGCTCGCCTCGTTCTGGGGTGCAGAAATTTCGCTGGTGCGCGGCTGGTAAATATGAAGAAAATATGAAGAAAATCGGCTACACCGTTTCGAAGATATCGGCGTTTGAATTTTGTCATAGAAAATACTGCTCTGGTGGCCAGTGTCTCCGGGGGGAGACAGAGAGAACAGCCGAAACCCCGCCGCACTACGGAAGGAGTGAAAAAGAAGAGCGACAAATGCAAACGCTCGGAGGGAGTGAAAGATTCAAACGCCGATAACTTCAAAACGGCGTGGCCGATTTTCTTCATATTTGGTATGATTATAGGCTATATATATACTCCAGACTTACACACGAATATCTCCTGAAAGGGGAAAATCCCCCAATATGCCAAGCATGCAATGTACCCATCACTGTCGAGCATATCCTGCTGAACTGTAAAAGGGTACAAGAGAATAGAAGAAAGCATTTGAAAAACAGTAACAACATGAAAATGTTGTTTGAAACTATTCCAAAGAAAGATATCATCATGTTTTTGAAAGAGACAAATCTCTTTGATTTTATATAAAGTATTTGAAACATTGAAAATAATTGACTGAAATAAGTCTATGAAAGTGAAAAGTTAAATCATTGATAGTCCCTATATACCCTCAGGGTCCCCTGGGACGTTAAACCACAAACAAACAAACAAACATATCTTACTCGTGTGAAAATTTCATTGCTAAATGCCTATGGAAAGTGGTCGAAATTCACGTCATCGCGGCCCGTCGACAAATAAATTCGAATGTCAAATGCGTGTGCATAACGAGACCTGTGCCAACAGTGAGAGTTGGTCTCACCTCAACAGCGCGACCACTGTTGAAACGCAAATTTGGGATTGACACTGTTGGTGCCGCTATTCCTGCCACTGTTGCGGTCCTACCTCTCGCCTTGATCCTGCTTCTAGTGAAACAGCCCCCTGGTAGATCTTTCCCACAAGTACAGTATCCCACAGCCAATGTGCCAGGTAACGCTGGAGAGGCTACTCTAAATGACTCGCCCAACCACCAGGAAGGTTACGAGAACCCGCCTGCAAAGTGAGGGCCCAAGGGTGTGTTCCGTAGAAGAGACGCGCGAGGACAGCCTGTCGACCTACTGTGAACGCTGAGTATATATACTCAGCCGTGGTGACCTGGGCCCTGTTTTTCAGTCGAGACGATCTCAAGCTGAGATCCGCTGAGATCCATGAGCGATCCTGAGACTGTTTGGGAGATCAATGGCTGCAGGTGTTTTTCAGAGGTGGTCTCAGCTAACCACAGCGGATCTCAGCTAAAACGATCTCAACCTGAGATCCCTAGAGATCATTTCCTACAGGGTTCAAGATTCTGCAATCAGAAATTATTGATTTGAAATACTTATACTTATTCAAATTATACCATATTTACAGCGAATAATTCTCCATGTCCATTTGATCCAATATCCAAGATCCAATAAGATTTCATAATTTTCCGTTGAGTATTCAATAAGTGAGACATGTTTTACTTTTTGAATGGGTGTTATTGTTACTCACAAATATGGGATGACCTTGACCTCAGCCTGCTCAAACAAAATCAAGCATTTCAGTAGGTATACACAAGCTGCCTGAGTGGTGCAGTGCCTGCATTTTTCAGATTTCCAGACAAATGTTTTCACGGTCTTAATAACCACAGGAATACAATGAAATTTGGGATATAGGTATGTCAGATTATTAGTACCTTCCAATCCAAATATCTTCAAATTTGAATAAGTTTTAGCATCTGAAAAAATAAGTTATGACAAGTATCAATTGGTCTCAGGTTGAGACCGTTTGGGAGATCATTTCACTTGAGATCCCTTGAGATCATCACAACTGAAAAACACTAAAATCACCTGAAACGGTCGCATCTCAGTCTCAGGCTGAGATCCCCAGAGATTGTCTCAACTGAAAAACAGTTTGGCTTCCAATCGGTCTCAACTTGAGATCGTCTCGACTGAAAAACAGGGCCCTGGGGCCTGTTTTTCAGTTGAGATCATGTCCACTTGAGATCCGCTGAGATCGAAAGTGTTTTTCAGTTGAGATCATTTGAGGTGATCTCAAGTTAAGACTAAGATAAGACCGTTTGGGGTGCTTTGGGTGTTTTTCAGTTGAGATGATCTCAAGTGAAAGGATCTCAACTTCGGTCTCAACTTGAGACCAGTTGATACTTGTCTCAACTTTTTTATCTGGTGCTAAAACTTATCAAAATTAAAAGATATTTAGAGCAAAGTGTATTGATAACCTGGCAAACATATTTTCCAAATTTCATAGTTTTATTGTGGTTATTATGACCATGAGAGACAATTGATAAGCAACATAAAAAGAAGGCACTGCACCACTCAGCTAGTTTGTGCTGAACCTACTGTAATGCTCAAAGTCAGTTTCAACTTGAGATTGGTCTCAACTTCAGATCGATCTCAACTTGACATTGGTCTCAACTTGACATTGGTTCACAAAAGGTATTGCAAGGGACTTGACATAACATTTTGGGGCGACAATAGGCAATTTAGAGGTTCGGGTTTACTTAAACCACAGGAAGATCACTATAGAACTTGAGATAGCTCGACACTGAGGGTTAGAGATCTCAACATGAGATCCTTGGAGTTGAGATCCCCTAAGATCGGCTGTGTAGACTTGAGACAACGTCTGAAAAACACTTTCCGCCATTGATCTCAAAGTTGGTCTCAAGATCACGGATCGATCTCAGCGGATCTCAAGCTGAGACGATCTCAACTGAAAAACAGGGCCCTGGTGTTCTGCGTGAGGATGGGGGCGGACCCCCAGGCCCCCACGGTCAGCTATACCACAGCCTACCTGGAGTATGTAGCCGAACACGCCCCCTCTCCAGCGACCTTGGCCAATCACATGTCCCACGTCCAGGCACACCTATGGCTCACGGGCGGAAATGTGGCACCTACGGAGGATTTCCGGGTGAGGCGCGCCCTCGACGCCATGCGCCAGAACAAACAATACGTACCCAACGTGAAGCCCCCCGTGCCGATGGAAGTGCTGCAGACTGTCCTCGCCAGCCTCGAGGACACTCCCGGGGGATCACGATACGAGCAGCTCTACTCGTCATATATTACGCGGCACTGAGGCAGAGTGAGGTGGCACCGCCGTCGGCCCGCGAGTACGACCCGGTACGTCACCTGTCACGTGGAGACGTGACCGTACACGATACCCATGTGACAGTCAGGATCAAGGCGGGCAAGAACCTCCAATGGGTAGGCGAGGAGAAACTCATGTCCCTACTCCCAGCCGCGGACTCGAGGTTCTGCCCTGTCTCCACCATCAAACAGATGCTACGGGTGGTCCCTACGGCCGATCCACGGGAACCTTTCCTGATGTCGCCAGACAGGGCTGTGATCACATCACGAACTCTGGCCAAAGACTGGGAAACTCGACTCGAGTCGGCAGGGCACTTGAGGAGGGCATTCACCCTCCACAGCCTGCGCAAGGCCGCGGCCACCCAGGCATTCCAGGCTGGAGTATCCGAACTTGATATCCAAAGATACGGGGGCTGGCGCTCAGACACCCACAGGACATATATCAAGTCATCGAATACAAATGACGTTAATAAGACACTTATCAACTCACTCTCCAACCCTTAAACTCCTTTTTCTCCCTCCCACCTCTCCCTTTATTCTGGCTCCTTGGCTATCTTATTGTATTATTATTATTATTATTATTATTGTAATACCTCATATAATAAGTTTACATGATCTCACTTATTATATCAAATGTATGTCATAATTGACCACAACAAATACTATGTCAATTATTCATAACAACTTATTGATTATTCATTGTATTCACTGTATTCACAAATTCAAATATTTTATCAGCCCACTCTGGCTTCACTCTCACTTTTATCCAGGGATAGGGGTAATGAAGTCACAAGTTTTATTTAATGGTAAACCTAACTTAACCCCACTTTGTGTGTATAATATGTGTACAGATAATAATTAATGCACCATTCACTGTTTCATGATAGAAATGGCTGACACTGCACGAAACTAACTGCTTTATATATAAATGCACCCGGCGTATATAGGCATGCTTTTGCGTATACAAGGTCGTCCTATTCCCCGTGTGTATACGCCTCATCTGTAGGCGCCTGATTCATGTATACACCTGGGGGCCGTTTCACTAGTAGGGGGGGTCAAAGCGAGAGGTAGGACTGCAACAGTGGCACCAACAGTGGCACCAACAGTGTCAATCCCAAATTTACGTTTCATCAGTGGTCTTGCTGTTGAGGTGAGACCAACTCTCACTGTTGGCACTGGTCTCGCTATGCACACGCGTTTGACGTTCAAATTTATTCGTCGACGGGCCGCAATGACGTAGAATTTCACCCCTTCCCATAGGAATTAAGCAATAAAATTACCCGAGTAAGGTACATATATAACCTATAATCGTACCAAATATGAAGAAAATCGGCCACGAAGTTATCGGCGTTTGAATTTTGTCATAGCAAATACTGCACTTCCCGGAGTAAAGAATTCAAACGCCGATATCTTGGGAACGCTGGGGCAGATTTCCTTCATATTTGGTACGATTATAGGTTGGGTATCCCCGTTCTTTAAATTCGTTAATTTTTTCTACCAGCATGCTTTTGATAGTCTGCATCCCTACTGCAAATCCTTTTGACATGTAGGATTTGGGAATAGGGTATGCTCTTTTTCTGCGATGGTGGGTTTGGCTGCATCATACCGTAAGTATGTGTTCTCATCTGTAGACTTGATACACAGTTTGCCACCTTCTCCCTTTATTACTTTGTATCTAGAAAGTTCACACTCATGTGTGAAATCTCTTGTGTGAACTTGATTGTTTGATGGTATGTCTTCAGTCATATCATCCATTTTTCAAGTTCTGTTTTTCCGTGCTGCCACATGAAAAAGATGTTGTCTATGTATCTATACCATACCTTGGGTTTGAGTGGATATGTGTTCAACATTTTTTCCTCGAGATCTTCCATGATTAGATTCGCATACGATGGGGCGAGTCTGGGCCCTGTTTTTCAGTCGAGACGATCTCAAGATGAGACCGTTTGAAAGGCAAACTGTTTTTCAGTTGAGATGACCTCTATGGATCTCAGGCTGAGACTGAGATGTGACCGTTTCGGGGGCTATGGGTGTTTCTCAGTTGTGATGATCTCAAGGGATCTCAGCTGAATTGATCCCCCAGACGGTCTCAATCTGAGACCAGTTGATACTCGTCATAACTATTTTTTTCAGGTTCCAAAACTTATTCAAATTAGAAAATACTTAGAGCGAAGGTTACAAATAATCTTACATACCTATACCTGTTTGAGCAGGCTGAGGTCAAGGTCATCCCATATTTGTGAATAACAATAACACCCATTCAAAAAGTAAAACATGTCTCACTTATTGAATACTCAACGGAAAATTATGAAATCTTAGGATTGGATCAAATGGACATGGACAATTTTTCGCCGTAAATATGGTCTAATTTGAATAAGTATAAGTATCTCAAATCAATAATTTCTATGTGCAGTACCTTGTACTTGGCAGAAATGATCTCAGCTAAAATGATCACAACCTGAGATCGTCCTGAGATCCGCTGTGGCGCACTGAGACCTTGACTGAAAAACACCTGCAGCCATTGATCTCCCAAACGGTGTCAGGGCCCTGTTTTTTAGTCACGATATCGTGGATCCACGATGGCCTAAGATCGTCCCTTGAGACCAAGACATTATTTGATGATACAAAATGGCCGCCGTGCTATAGACGGTGTCGTAGCCTGCAGCCTACGATCTGAGCTCAAATTGTCGGCCCTGACGACAAGTATAGAACTGTCTTAGGTTCTATAACACATCACTGTGCGTATATAGAGGATTTTTCCACTTCCCGATGGAATTAAGTAATGAAATTTTAACACGAGTAAGGGATACATATGACCTATAATCGTACCAAATATGAAGAAGATTGGACGCATCGTTTTGAAGTTATCGGCGTTTGAATTTCGTCATAGCAATCGTCTGCTCTGGTGGATTAACACCCTCCCACCTCCCGTGCACAGTGAATGTCGAGGTCACTGCATAAATTAGATCACGTGAGGGTAGAGCTACACTGGCCACCAGAGCAGACGATTGCTATGACGAAATTCAATCGCCGATATCTTCAAAACGATGCGTCCAATCTTCTTCATATTTGGTATGATTATAGATCATAGGTATACCTTACTCGTGTTAAAATTTCATTGCTTAACTCCTACGGGAAGTGAAGTTCCGTGTTTGCTACGACATGGCCAAAATTGTCTTAGGCGTATGACACATGTGGCGACACTTTCCGCTTGGATGCCCACCGATGGTCGTGACTGTAGCACACATTTGAGCTCTCTAGGTGTCGTAGCCCCACGCCATTTGTCGCCGCTTCTACGATCGTAGCTCTATAGGACACTGACGCCTGGAAGATGTCGCCAATAACGATTGTCGTGACTAAAAAACAAGGCCCAGGATCGCTCACGATCTCAGCAGATCTCAGCTGGAGATCGTCTCAACTGAAAAACAGGGCCCAGTGGTCCCCATGGCTGTGCCATTGATTTTGAGATAGTTTTGCCCATTGAACTGTATGTTGTTCTTTTTCAGTACCATTTTAAGTAGCTTCACTATGTTCTCGTTTTGGGGGCTGCTTGTACCAGGTCTCGTCTTTTCTAATTTCTGTCTGATTACCTCTATGTCCTCATAATTGGGTATATTGGTATAAAGTGCACCTACGTCTAGTGTGCCTATAATGTGCATCTTCTAGCTCCTCTATTTCCTCAATTTTATAGAGGAAATTATTTGTGCCTTTTATGTATGAGTTTATTTTCTGAACCTCTGGTTTGATGAAGTGGGACAACTGTTGGCTTAGACAACCGGTCTCCCCGGGGGGGGATTTTTGCCTTTGTCGATTTTCGGCAGAAAATACACATGGGGGTTTCTAGCCTTTTTTGTTTTCAGCGCTTCACTTAACTCGTGAGTGATTTCATCATTTTTAATCATCTTATCTATGAAGGTATTAACCAGGGCCCTGTTTTTTAGTCACGATATCGCAAGTCTGCGATCACCTAAGATCGGATCAAGATTTTACGGCATTTTCTACGACACAAGATGGCGGGTGTGCTATAGACGGTGTCGTAGGTTGAATCAAACGATCTTAGCAGAGTTAAGACAACTATAGAACTGTCTTAGGTTCTATAAAACGTCACTGTTGATTTTCTGTGCTTCCCATAGGAATTAAGCGATGAAATTTTAACACGAGTTAGGTATATATATATATCCTATAATCGTACCAAATATTAAGACAATTGGCCGCACCGTTACGAAGACATCGGCGTTTGAATTTCGACATAGCAAATGATTCTCTGGTGGCCATTGCACCCTCCCAACTCCCTTGGGCCGTGAATGTCGAGGTTTAGATCAGCCTCTTCGTTCTGAAGTTATCGGCGTTTTAATTTCGTCATAGCCCTCCCACCTCCCGATACGCAGTCAATAGTGTGACGTCATTTGACCTGCCGAGAACGGGGTTTCTCTACGTTCTGGTGCCAAACATTGGGATATCCCTTCATAAATTAGCGGAGGTGTCGGGAAAATACACTGGCCATCAGAGCAGACGCTTGCTATGACGAAATTCAACCGCCGATAACTTCAGAACGAACAAGACGATCTTCTTCATATTTAGTACGATTATAGGTTATATGTATACCTTACTCATGTAAAAGTTTCATCGCTTAATTCCCACGGGAAGTAAAGTTCTGTGTTTGCTACGACATGTCTAGAATTGTCTTAGCCCTACGACATAGTTGGCGACACTTTCCGCCCGGCTAGGCACAGAGTGTTGTGACTAAAAAACACATTTGAGCTCTCTAGATGTCGTCGATACTACACATTTGTCGTAGCTTCTACGATCGTGGCTCTATAGGACACTCCCGCCTGGCCGATGTTGCCAATAACGATTGTCGTGACTAAAAAACAAGGCCCAGAGTTGTCCAATTTCGATAGATTCTTGCAAAAGAGGAAAATCACCATGTTTCAAGCATCCGCCTTCTATGCTGATATGCTAAGCATCTGGCATAAAATCTATGTGACCAAACCGATTATAACAAAAGAGATACTCAATGAATGTATTTGGAATAATGACTTTATTTGTGTAAATAAATACAATGTAAGCAATGGTTCAATGCCAGTATAATACACATAAGGGACCTAATTCAAAACAAGAAACTCATGAACATACATCAGCTAAGGCTCATATACAATGTCCAAGGTACTTTTATTGATGTTCATATGATTAAACATGCTATACCCTGACTCAAAGACCTCCATATAGGAGAGGTGGACATGGTGAATGACATGGCACTTTATATTAATAATAGATCTGACAAAGCTTGTAACATTTTAGCATCTTCTAACAAATCCATTTACACAATACTCCCCTCTCAAAAATACCGTACACCAACAGCACAAAAAAGATGGTTGAGTGACTTGAGCCTGTCCCTCCCAGACATGATGGCTTGGAATGACTTATATACTAGAGCTTTTAAAGTGACCAGGGAGCTGTTTCAAAAGTTGGGAGGGTGCTAAACTAGGGTACTCACCACCAAAGCGAGAGCTAACAATGGCACTTGAAGCGTCGCTGTTGAGGTGGAGGTGCCGCTCTCTATTGGGTATTGGTAGCGGTTTTGCTGCCGCTGTGATTCAAAGTGCCGCTCACTGTTGCGGGCTCTCGCTTTGAAAATGCGACGTGCCGCTGGCGAGACTTCACTTGGCTTTTGAAATAGGTCCCAGGGGCCTGTTTTTTAGTTGTGATCTTTTCCTATAGTGACCAGTTAGTGACCGTTTGGAGACCTTTGGGTTCCAGAGATAAGTCGTCATAACATGTGTGACCATTTAGAGGGGTAAACTGTCATGGTCACTGTTTTGGGTTCCAGAGTTGTGACCAGTTGGTGACCATCTAGCCCAAATGGTGGCATATTTCATTTTATACACTTCCACTGTATCAAATGAAACAATATTTACTGCGATGAATTATCGATATCTGTTTTATCTAATTCCCAAATTTCATAATATACATGTGAGACATGCTTTTATTTTTGAATGGGCCTTGGACCAACAGTGATCATAACAGCTGAACAGTGACCGGTTTGAGGAACACTTTTTGGTCATGATCACTGCTTTGGTCACCAAACTGGTCACTCTTTTGTGATCACTACAAATAAAGACGTCGCTGTCTGAAAAACAGGCCCCAGATGTACTAAATTTCAATCACTCCAATTTAAAATCTTGCATAGGATCGTCCCAAGCAACCTTTATTTAGCAAAACGAAAGATTGTTGATAGCCCAAACTGTTCATATTGTAATCAAGAAGACAATTTGCAACACTTCTTTGTTGATTGCCCGAAAGTGAGGCAACTTTGGGAGGTGATTTCAAGGTGGTTCCTTCAAGTACATAATGTCACTCTAAATATTTCCAGAACGGCCTTGCTTTTCAGCCTGGATGGATCAAACCAGTCCACAAAAGTTCACAATTATATTTACCTTTCAGTCAAATTCTATATATACAGACAACGCTTATTTCATGATAATGATTTGTGCCTTTATACATGGAGTACTGAGTTTAGAAGATTACTACAGATTGAGAAATACAAATGTTATAGTTGTAAAAGCACAAAAGGGCGTAAAACACTGCTTTATGTTTTGATACCCATCCTTATGAACGTCCTATAACTGGCCTTTCGGCATGTGCGGGAACTAGATGGTCGGAAATTCGGTATGATGCAATCTTTTCATATGAACTTATTTCACACACTTGAAACTCTACCGCAATGACCTAGGGCTGATTAAAGGCTAGGAGATATTGATGAATGTACCTTGCCTATGACCTACGGTAATGACATTAAAATGTTATGGAACATGACCTGCCACATACAACATACTGAAATGTTCCCTCCAACTCTTCCTTCACTCTTCCATCGTTTCATGTATTTATTTACTTGTCATGTTCCACGTGTTGTCCCTAGGTCCAACTGTCCTGTTCCCTGTCCTTGGATCCTAGTTGTACAGACTTGAGAATTAGAAGGTGATAATGTGCAACGGATATATTAAGACATTAGACAAACACTGACTACTGATAAACTACCTTCAGAGAATGGACTTAAATGTACATAGATTCAGTGTTCAACATTTTATGTTTGACCATGTATTTCCTTACATAAACTCTACTTATAGTCACACAGTCTTATAGAACTACCTCAAGAGAGGGTGGAAACTCTTCAATATTTACTGAAATCGTCAAGGAAGATATAAGGAAAAAGTCGTTTATCAACAAAAAAACCGGGAAAAAAACATACAAACGCTCTTATTCATTGTAGAAGTTTAATATCTTGCAGATTTCCACTCCCTTATGGGCGGCTTCATACACTTGACAATGCCAATGACATTTTCAAATTCTTTATTATTAATCTAGCTATTGAGCCCAGAGCAGTGATATGGCTATAGATAAGTTTCAAAAGGAAGTAACCTGCCTACCGAGACGTTAAACTACACAAACAAACAAACTATAGATAGGTGAATTAAGTTTCTAGTAAGGAGAAATCAACCTTACAGCTATAGTCAAGTATTTTGAGTCTCTAAGATAGGGATGTAGTTAAACGTTATAAAGAACAATCGTATATCATGACTTGCTTTTCAGTTATTGTTCAATGTTGGATAGATCACTTGTTGCTAATAGGATACACAATTATGCGCCAAGGGATAGATCACATGTAATATCTTTCTGATAATATTTTTTGCACATATCTGGATCAATAAATAGAGCATTGCTCATTTTAAAAAAAAAACAGTATGAATTTGTCTCTTTATCTGTGAACTTATCATGCCTTGGACTTGAAATAATTAAGGTGTTTAGATGTCTATGAGGTAACTAGAAGACTTTTTTTTGCATTGTCAAGAGGATTTTTTGCCACAATTTATATTGTATTCATTTAGCATAACAACCTGCCACCTTTCTCCTTCACTCCCAGCAGTGGTAGATTTACTGCTATATCAAAGGCCAATTCTTCGCATGCAATGTCTATATGGTGTGGGAAGTAAAAGAAGTCTCACCTCAGTAAATGTGTAGGGGTGAGATTTCTACCTGAATTCATCACGTAGATACAATCACCACCCTCGTGGTGTAAAAGAACCCTGAGAAAGTCTGGTAGCGACCTATAATGGTTGACTGGACTTTAAATCAAACCAACTACCTTGAAATCTGTGTAAATTCAAGCCAGGAAATAGTTGGTTTTAATATTTCGATACACTGGCTATTGGTATAAACCATTATGCTTACCATTACATTGGCCACAGAGCTGGCCAAGAAAGATTTATGCTATTGCCTTCGGTAAGTCGGGTCCTAAAATCAATTGATGGAAACTGGCTGTAGGGTCCTCATTCTATTTGTTAGGGAAAATGTTTTCTATTTTTCCCTTTTCTTGAAGATGTGAACAGCATTCTTGAAACTCTTTTTAAAATGTAATGTTACTTTATTCAGTAAGTATCGTCATGAACTGTGCAAAAAAATACAGATGGTATGTCTAATTCTACAAGGAGTCGTGATTTGCATTGACAAGTAAAGGGTACTCTGTTCATTTCTTGAAGGTATACTGATGGTGCAGTGCATTATAGGTAAGTATAGCAGATAACTGCCTACTTTTGGGTTTAATTTAGGGAGTCGTTTCACTAGTATTGGGGTCAAAGCGAGAGGTAGGATCGCTACAGTGGCACCAACAGTGGTAACCCAAAAATTGTGTTTCAGGAGTAGTCTCGCTGTTGAGGTGGCCATTCCCTTCGCTATGCCAGTATAGCAAATGGAAAATTTTATAGATCAATAACAGATGAATAATTTGATAATTCCAATTTATTCCTCGTGACCGTTTCACTAGTAAATTGGGTCTCGCTGTTAGTGCCACTGTGGAGCTGGGCCCTGTTTCATAAGTAGCGGAAGGTTTTAGCAAGCGAACCCATAAGATAGTGGCTGGGATAGCGAGACGAACAACGTACCTATTAATTCTGCATTTCATAACCCCTCTCGCTATTCAGCAGTCTCGTTCGTTCATTATTTACGGGCATTCGTTCGTTGTTCGCGCAACTTCACTCTCCCAGCAGATGTTTTTGCTACTTATCTTTAACTGGGCTACAAGACCTATGTCCGGAGAGTGTATCATGTCGGCTATTTTGGAAGAACGCATACGGTAGGGTAGTGGTTAGCATATCGGTTTGTTGATCTCAGGATCGCGGGTAAGATTCCCGGCCGCGGTAAAGTTTTTTTTGTGTTTGTTTTTAGAATCAAAACAGAAACAAAACAGAAGCGAAGCCTTTATATTATATATAAATATGAAGCCTTTATATCACATATATATAATATAAAGGCTTCGCTTCTGTTTCGCTTCGCTTATATATACAATGTATATATATATATCATATATGTATACATATTTTGTATATATACATACAAATATATATACACACACTATAATATATCTATATATATATATCTATATGTATATATATATATATATATATATGAATGTAACAAATATGGAGAAAATCGGCCACGCCGTTCCGAAGTTATCAGCGTTTGAATTTTTTACTCCGTCCATGTGTTTGCGTTGGTCACTGTTTCTTTTCACTCCCTCCGGTGCGATGGGGTTTCGGCTGTTCTTTTTGTCTCCCCCTGGAGGCTGGTAGGAAGTGCAGTATTTGCTATGACAAAATTCAAACGCCGATATCTTCAGAACGACGTGGCCGATTATCTTCATATTTGGTATGATTATAGGTTATTAATTCCTATGGGAAATCTCACGTCATACCGGCCCGTTGACAAATAAATTTGAACGTCAAACGCATGTTCATAGCGAGAGCTGTGCCAACAGTGAGAGCTAGTCCCACCTCAACAGCGAGACCACTGATGAAACGCGAATTTGGGGTTGACACTGTTGGGGCCACTGTTGCAGTCCTACCTCTCGTTTTGAGCCCCCCTACTAGTGAAACGGCCCCCAGATATTTCAGTGTTTATTTGACATCCCTACAAGTATTATTGACTGAGTTATGGTGCCGATACTGTAGCTCTCGCTTGTAAGACATGGAAGTGATAGCCTAGGATCGAGCAGCACAGTGGCATACCGACCAAGTAGTGCAGTGACTGTAGTTTTGGTTTGAAAAGTATAATAGTTCTAACAAAGAAATTGACCATTAGAGATATATGAAAATCGAAATGTGGGTAAAAGATACATATGGAATTGCTTGGAGCATCTTTTTCTTTAATCAAATATGATATAGTATGTTTTGATATGGTTGTTTTGATTAATATGAGAGGGTCGACCCTCTCGCCTATTTACTAATGAAATGGTCACTGCCACTGTTGTTGCCGCTCATGTCCCAAGCACCGCTCATGCTTGACTGCACCCTCTAATGAAACGCACACTGCCGCTGTGGTGCCACTGTTTGAAACAAAGAAAATTATCACTTATAGTGAAACAGCCCCCAGAACTGGTTCCAGGGGGCCGTTTCACTAGGAGGGTAAGCTGCCATAGTGAGACCACAGTGATAGTTTGCATTTCATGAGAAGGTGCAGTCAAGCGTGAACGCGAGTCCAGTAAGAAGTGAGACCAACAGTGAGAGAATACGTTTCACTACACAATTAGGTCTCACTGTACCTATCACTAACAGTTGAGGCACTGGTCGCTGTTGGGTTTAGAGTAACAAGTAAGGTATACATATATCCTATAATCGTACCAAATATGAAGAAAATCAGCCAAGCGGTTCCAAAGTTAACAGCGTTTGAACTTTTTACTCCCTCCCTGCGTTAAAGGCAGTGATCCACCAAGTGAAAATTAGGGCCGGACGACGTCCGTGCGGATGGAATGTGGACGTCGGCCGCTCCCGCCTCTTGTCGGTTCAAGCCGGTTGGGACAATCGCCTTGGTGGGTCAGCAAATAATGTTAACTCGGCTAGAGCCGGCCGCATTTGCCTCTCGTCGGTCGTAGTCGCCTCTCCCATTTCCCTGTCGCACGTAGCCGTCCGGGCGTCGTCCAGTCGTCGCCTCACCTAAATGTCACTGTTCTGCTGATCCACCGATCGTGAGCCGTGTGGAGTTGGCTGGAAACTCCCTAGCCGACACAAGCCGACCCTAGCCGACCCAAATCTGATTCATTTGATTTTTTAAAGGTGGCCGGACGGCCAATGTCGATGCATTTGAAGAGTTTGACACCCGCTGACAAGCTTTGCCCGGCTCCGCGGCAAGGGATCGCCGCCAACACGGCGCGGCCGACACGGTGATACCCGAAGCCGCGAACGGACATAGAAAATTCTGACACTATCGTCAGAATTCTAGCCCCATAGGGTGCCATACACACTCATAACATTAATCCTTATCTTTATTTACCTTCATTGTTCGATTTAACGTATATTTCCGCGGTTATTTGATGTTTTCTGACCGTTCCCGTACAAATTGCGGCATGCCGGCACACTGCTCCGCTCGATACGCGGCTTTCGCGGGTTCAGAGCTTCGAAGTGTATCGCCGCACGCGGCGCCACCTATCGAGGAACTCGATTACTACGTAAAATACCATGCGCGCCGCCTATCGAATCAATGGAGAACTCGGCTGGCCCGTCCCCGCGGGCGCCGTGTGGACGTCGGCCCGCTGGAAATAACTATTTGGTGGATCAGCACGGAGAATTCGAGACGGCCGGACAGCCGGCCTAGGCGATTATAGCAGAAATGACCGTCGTCCAAAGCCGGCTGGACGCCGCCTCTGCAGTTCTTGGTGGATCTCACGCTTTAGCGTTAGTCGCTGTTCTTTTTCACTCCCGCCGTAGTGCGACGGGGGTTTCGGCTGTTCTTTTTGTCTCCCCCCGGAGGCCGGCGGGAAGTGCAGTATTTGCTATGACCAAATTCAAACGTCGATATCTTCGGAACGGCTTGGACGATTATAGGTTATATATATACCTTACTCGTGTAAAAATTTCATTGCTTAATTCCTATGGGAAGGTGTGAAATCCTACGTCATCCCGGCCCGTTGACAGATAAATTTGAATGTCAACTGCGTGTGCATAGCGAGACCTGTGCGAACAGTGAGAGTTGGTCTCATCTCAACAGTGAGACCACTGATGAAACGCGAATTTGGGCTTGACACTGTTGGTATCACTGTTGGTGTCACTGTTGCAGTCCTACCTCTCACTTTGACCCCCCTACTAGTGAAACGGCCCCCTGTTTTTCAGTCACAACAACCATTCTGAACGACATCTTACAGGTGTCAGTGTCCTATAGACGCTGTAATAAAGATACAGGGCCCTGTTTTTCAGTCACGACAATTGTTATGAACGACATGTTTTTGCTCTGAGTGTTCTATAGTCGCGACATTTTAGAGGGTCGGACAATTATCGCTGCTCTACGACACGTAGGGCAGTGTGAGGTGTGCTATAGTCACGACAGTCGGTGGCTAATAGAGCGGAAACTGTAGCCCAAAGTGTCGTAGGTCTAAGACATCTATGGACATGTCGTACAGAATGCGCAACTTCACTTCCCGTTCGAATTAAGCGATGAAATTTTAACACGAGTAAGGTATACATATGACCTATAATCGTCCCAAATATGAAGAAAATCGGCTGCACCTTTCCGAAGTTATAGGCGTTTGGATCTCGTCATAGCAATGGTCTGCTCTGGTGGCCAGTGTATACCTCCGCTAATTTATGCAGCGACCTTGACATTGACTGCGTATCTGGAGGTGGGAGGGTGACTGGCCACCAGAGCAGACAATTGCTATGACGAAGTGCAAACACCGATATCTTCGAAACGCTGCAACCAATTTTCTTCATATTTGGTACGATTATAGGTTATATGTATGCCTTACTTGTATCAAAATTTCATCGCTTAATTCGTATGGGAAGTACAGAAAATCCTCTATATACGCACAGTGAGGTTTTATAGAACCTAAGACAGTTCTATACTTGCGACACTTTTAGCGGCGATCGTCCGTGGTGCACTACGACACCATCTATAGGACGCCGGCCATCTTTTGTCGTCCAAAAAGGTCTTAGATCGGCTGTGGGATCGTAGGCCTGCGACACTCACAAATGTCGTGACTAAAAAACAGGGCCCAGTTTTGCAAAAGGTACCATATTAAACCAGAGAGATTATGAGCTTTATTGTCATATATATGTTGAATTTATTGAGATTATCTATCTGTTTTCAATTTTGACGTATTTTCTAAGAAATTGTGTTAAAATTTGGCAAAATGTTTTACTTCTATAATATGAGTGAATCGTGATATTCCATAGAATTCCATATGGAACCAAAATCAGAACCCACTTTAATCAAGTAAAGATTTTCTTCACAATCGTTTTGATAGCTTAACTTTTGTTGTACTCGTATCAGAAGTCAAAATGGACTCTTTTGTTATCCAAATAGGAAAGTGGCAAAAAGGCCCTATTGTGATATCAGCCATATGTCAAAGCACTGTCATGGTAGGCAGAAAATGGAGAAACAGGGCTTGGTTGGAAATGATGTAGTATTTCTATATTGTAATCTATAAGATTTCTTTGAGAAATACTATTTGAATCCGGATCCCACCATAGTTCCTAATATGCGTTCCAGGGCCCTGTTTTTTAGTCATGATATCGCAAGTCTACGATCGCTTGAGATCGGATCAAGATTCTACCCTATTTTCGACGACACAAGATGGCGGGTGTACTATAGAGACTGTCGTAGGCCGAAATGAGCGAGCGCATGGATAAGTGTCGGAACTTACGACAAGTATAGAACTGTCTTAGGTTCTATAAAGCGTCATTGTGAATTTCCTTAGCCTTCCATACGGATTAATCGCTGAAATTTGAACACGAGTAAGGGATACATATGAACTATAATCGTTCTAAATATGAAGAAGATCGGACGTAGCGTTCTGAAGATATCGTCGTTTGAATTTATCCCTCCCTCAGTGCTTAGGGACACTGGCCACCAGAGCAGTAGTTGCTATGACAAAATTCAAACGGTGATATCTTCATAACGCTATGGCCGATATTCTTCATATTTGGTACGATTATAGGTTCGGTGTATACCTTACTCGTGTTAAAAATCATCGCTTAAATCCTACGGGCAGTGAAGTTGCGCATTCGCTACGACATGTCCAGAGTGGTCTTAGATATCAGACACGTATGGCCACTATTTCCGCTCCAGTGGCCAGCGAGTGTCGTGACTATAGCACACCTTTCACCTCCCTAAGTGTCATATCCTCACTATGTGTCGCAGCCACTCTACGATCGCAGCTCTCTAGCACACTTGACTGCAAATATGTGTCGTAAGTTACGAATGTTGTGACTAAAAAACAGGGCCCAGGGCCCTGTTTTTTGGTCACGACACTCGTAACTTACGACATGTTTCAGCCGTCAGTGTGCTAGAGAGGTATAATCTTAGATTGGCTGCAACACTTACTGTGGATACGACACTTAGGGAGGTAAAAGGTGCGCTATAGTCATGACCATTGGTGGCCAACGGAGCGGAAAATGTCGCCAAATGTGTTGTATGTCTAAGACAACTATGGACATGTCATACCGAATGCGGTACCTCACTGCCCATAAGAATTCAGCGAGAAACTTTAACACAAGTAAGGGATACATACAACTTTTAATCGTACCAAATATGAAGAAGATCGGCCACACCAATTCGCCGATATTCGTGATTGAATTTCGTCATAGCAAACGTCTGCTCTGGTGGCCAGTGTACATAGGACACATCTCCGGTAATTTATGAGGCGACCTTGACATTGACTGCGCTTGTTCCCGGTCCATTGAGCAGTGGACATAGAGGCGACAAGGAGTGGGGGCACACTGCACCGCTAGAACAACCTAGGGGAAATAGGACATTTGTGAGTGTCGCAGGCCTGCGATCGCACAGCCGATGTACGACCTTTTCGGATGACAAAAGAAGGCCAGTGTCCTATAGACGGTGTTGTAGTGCGGCATGGACGATCGCCGCGAAAAATGTCGACCGCTACGACAAGTATAGAACTGTCTTTGGTTCTATAACACATCACTATGTGTATATAGAGGATTTTTCCACTTCCCTACGGAATTAAGCAATGAAATTTTAACACGAGTAAGGGGTACATATAATCTATAAGCGTATCAAATATGAAGAAGAACGGACTTACAGTTCCGAAGATATCGGCGTTTAAATTTGAAACATCGGGCTATCGATCGGATATCGCACAAACATTCTCCTAGCAGATCTTTCGTGGTACAGAGCGCGGAATCTCTGTTGGGAGAGTGAAGAAAGCGCAGTTGATGTCAAGGTCTACACTGGCCACCAGAGCAGTATATGCTATGACAAAATTCAAACGCCGATATCTTCATCGCTTAATTCCTACGGAAAGTGAAGTTGCGCATTCGGTACGACATGTCCAGAGTGGTCTTAGACCTACGACACTTATGGCGACACTTTCCGGTCCATTGGCCACCGAGTGTCGTGTCTATAGCACACATTTTACCTCCCTAAGTGTCGTATCCACAGCAAGTGTCGCAGCCAGCCTAAGATCGTAGCTCTATAGCACACTGGCAGCAAATATGTGTCGTAAGGAACGAATGTCGTGACTAAAAAACAGGGCCCAGGTTTTGTGGCACAATAAACCAGAGCGGCGCCGCGTGGGAGTGAGGGTGGATTTGTCTGGTTCTCGCCTGTGTAGCGCCAATATCGGCAGATCGGTGTATCCAATCTTCGTATTTGGAGTGATTATAGGTCATATGTGTCCCTAACTCGTGTTAAAGTTTCATTGCTTAATTCCTACGGGAAGTGCCGTTGCGCGTTCCGTTCCAACACAAAGTTTGATAGAACCTAAGACAATTCTATACTTGTCATAACTACTGACACTTTTAGCGGCGATCTCCCGTGGCACGCTACGACACTGTCTATAGGATGCCGGCCATCTTTTGTTGTCGAAACTGATGTGGATTCTCTGGCCGATCTTAGGCTATCATACACTTGCAATATCGTGACTAAAAAACAGGGCCCAGACCTATTATATACAAGCGGCCAGAGGAAGTAGAGCGCAGGATATCTGCAAGACGAGTGGACATGTCAGTCAATGTAACTTTGTTGTTAGCATAGAAATTCAAACGCGAATATTAGCAGATTGGCTGGGCCTATCTTCTTCATATTGGTTGCCTCGCCTCCTCATGGTGCAGACCGGATATGCTTGCATGCAAGCATAACAAAAGCAACCGGGGTGGGGAGTTAGATTAGATAGCACAGTTTATTTCCCTTCGTTGTTTAGTGCCACTGTGGTGCCACTGTTCACCCTCTCATACTGATCATAACAGCAATTTTAAAACATCGATGGTAGTGAGACAAGTACAACTCAACTGCTGCCCAATTTGGTTTGATGTAGGCATTATTTTTTTTAACAATACACAACGTTTCGGAACTTCGTAGCCTTTTTCAATTTTAAAACTTATTGTATTAGATATTATAGCATTTAAGTAAAGAAAAACATGCTCTGAACAATTCTGTATGTATTTTCTAACCATATATCAATTTCCATGTTTCTCTAGTGGTCAATGCTTTTGTGAGAACCATTATATTATTTAAATCAAGAACTTAGTCTGTTTACAGACTGTGCCGCCTTAGGCTTACAGTACGTAAGGGTCTGCTGGGGTGGATAGCAATTATCAATCTGTTCACCCTCTTGGTCGCCTCGCCTCTTCGTGGTGCAGACCGGATATGCTTGCATGCAAGCATAACAAAAGCGACCGGGGTGGGGAGTTATCTCTGTGGTAAAGAGCACTGGACTTATGATCCCAAGGTTGTCAGACTTTGTTAATTCGGGTCCCACTGCAGCCACTTTTCTCCTTCACCCCCCAGCAGTGGTAGATTTACTGCTATATCAAAGGCCAATCCTTCTCATACTATGTCTATGTGGTGTGGGAAGTAAAAGAACTCTCACCTCGATAAATGTGTAGGGGTGAGGTTTCTTCCTAAATTCATTTCAAAACATGTCATACCGAACGCGGAAATTCACTTCCCGTAGGAATTGCACCATAGTGGGGGGTTTATCTTCTGTCCCTTAAGTAGTCATTTAGGTAGCTAGCTCATTATCTTAGGTTCTTAGTTGTTTCCTAGGTTGTGTCAGGATTTCAGGTAGAACTACTTGATTGGCATAGTCACCAAGACACGGTGACCTCACATCTCGATGACCTGAGAGGAGGAATGATGAACAATGCAAGTAAAGTTGATAGTTTTAATCTCCTGAGAGCAACCTGTAGATTACATGTTACAAAGGATAATAATCAGTACGATGTATCGATCTTGTCAACTGTGTATGGTACAAACCGTATAATAAATTTCAGTTTATGTCCTTAAATATCCAATAATCATTTCAATCGTTCTTAGTTCACTTTCTCCTTCATTGCCGTTGTTCACTCATAGTCCCTATGGCTTCTTCTGAATTCGGTCTGCTGGGGTGGACAGAAATTACCAATCTGTTCATCCTCTTGGTCGCCTCGCCTCCTCGTGGTGCAGACTGGATATGCTTGCACGCAAGCATAACTAAAGCGACCAGGGTGGGTGGGGAGTTAGCTCAGTGGTAAAGAGCACGGGACTTTGTTAATTCGGGTCCCACTGCAGCCACTTTTCTCCTTCATCCCCCAGCAGTGGTAGATTTACTGCTATATCAAAGGCCAATCCTTCTCATACCATGTCTATGTGGAGTGGGAAGTAAAAGAACTCTTACCTCGGTAAATGTGTAGGGGTGGGATTTCTATCTACATTCATCTCATAGATTCAATCAAACCCAAAGTAAGTCTAATTGAACAAATTGGACGTTAAACTACCAAAACAAACAAACAAACAAACTTCTGAATTCAGTCAGTTATAGTGCTCCCAGTGATAATCGTATTAGTCCAGTCCATGCGCTCTGTGTACTCTGGGGGTGGGCAGTTAGCTCAGTGGTTAGAGCACTGGACTTGTAACCCAAAGGTTGTAAGACTTTGTGGGTTCGAGTCCCACCGCCAGCAGTGGTAGCTTTACTGCTATAACAAAGGCCATCCTTCTCATACCATGTCTATGTGGTGTGGGAAGTAAAAGAACTTTCACCTCGGTAAATGTGTAGGGGTGAGATTTCTACCTGAATTCATTACATAGATTCGATCACCACCCTAGAGGTGTAAAAGAACCTTGAGAAAGTCTGGAAAGGACCTATAATGGTTGAATGGACGTAAAATCAAACCAAACAAACAAAACAAATCTGTGTACTCTCTACTGAGAGCTAGTCACCCACACGTCGGTCTGTAAGCAACTCAGAGCTGATGGCTTAGCACGGTGAATGTTCATAGTAGGCGACTTCACTCCTTATGGGATGAAGCCTCCGGCGCCTAGTCCTACTCCAGTGGGAGCAGGTTTACTTAGGTCAACCAGATCTTACTCCTCGTACCTGAGTGCTGCTTCTTGCAGCCGCAGCGGAGGTATATTCCTCGGCCGCTTACTTCAGCAGGTTACTTGACCATTCATTCCCTTATACAGGCAGTCGCTCAGAAGAAGCTACCTCCTGTTCACACTTTGTTACTTTGCATTCATATATTTCTATTATTTATTATATCATGTTAATTTGATAAATGTAACATAATCTCAGACAAGCGCGCAGTGCAGAATTAAGCCATGAAACTTTAACTCGAGTAAGGGATACATATAACCTATAATCGTACCAAATATAAAGATTGGCCGCTGTGATCCGCGGATATTAGCGTTTGAATCTTGTCATAGCAAATGTCTGCTCTGGTGGCCAGTGTACTCTCCCATCCCCCAGAGCATCAGGCCACGCCTCCACTAATTTATGACATAGACCGCATTAGTGTGACGTCATTCTACTCGCTGAGAGGGGGCTTTCCCCATGCTCTGGTGCCAAACATTGGGATATCCCTTCACAAGTGCAACAATTGGTCTGCTGGGTGGACAGAAATTACCCCTCTGTTAACCCTCTTGGTCGTTTCGCCTCCTTGTGGTGCAGACCGGTTATGTTTGCACACAAGCATAACTAAAGCGACCGGGGTGGGTGGGGAGATAGCAGAGTGGTAAAGAGCATGGGACTTTGTTGATTCGGGACCCACTGCAGCCACTTTTCTCCTTCACCCCCCAGCAGTGGTAGATTTACGAATACCATAATGTTAACATTAAGTTCTTATATTTCCCAAAGACACTAGAGGGAAACACTGTATTGTTGTATGGATCTACCGCTAGGTGGCACCACCAGTGTTACCGCGCCTCCACCACACCAGCTAGCACGTCAATGGTCGGGTGCTAGACTTCCCAAGCAGTGGTAAATTTACTGCAATATCAAAGGCCAATTCTTTCCCATACCATGTCTATGTGGTGGGGGAAGTAAAAGAACTCTCACCTCGGTAAATGTGTAGGGGTGGGATATCTACCTACATTCATCTCATAGATTCGGTCAAAATCATAGTAAGTCCAGTTGAACAAATTGGACGTTAAACTACCCAAACAAACAAACAAACATCAGATAAATTAGTGACTGCTTGAGTACACTGGCCACCAGAGCAGACGTTTGCTACGACGAATATTGGCAGATTGGAGCAGCCGATCTTCATATATGGAGGGATCATAAGTTGTATGTTTCCCTAACTGGTGATAAAGTTTCATGACTTAATTCCTATGGGAAGTGAATTTCCGCATTCGGTATAACGTTTCTATAGATGTCTTAGGGCTAGAACACCTTGGGCAACAAATTTACAGACGTGACCCTACAATTATTGTGACTATAGAACAGCCACCATCTTTTGTCTTCCAAAATGTCATACATTCGCTGTACGATCTTAGGGTATCGGTAATAACGGTTGTCGTGACTGAAAAACAGGGCCCAGGGCCCTGTTTTTCAGTCACGACATCGTCGGCCCACGATACCCTACGATCGTCCAGCGATTCCACGACAATTTGGAAGACACAAGATGGCCGCTGTTCTATAGACACGATCGTAGTGCGCCACTGACGATCGCCGCTAAAAGTGTCGGCCGTAACGACAAGTATAGAACTGTGTTAGGTTCTATAACACATCACTGTGCGTTTATAGAAGATTTTTCCACTTCCCGACGGAACTTAGCTATGAAATTTTAACACGAGTAAGGGATACATACCTATAATCGTACCAAATATGAAGAAAATCGACTGCACCGTACCGAAGTTATCGGTGTTTGTATTTCGTCTAGCAATCATCTGCTCTGGTGGCCAGTCACCCTCCCACCTCCCGATGGCAGTCAATTTCAATGGCGCTGCATAAATTAGCGGAGGCTTCAGGAAAATACACTGGCCACCAGAGCAAACGATTGCTATGACGAAATTCAAACGCTGATAACTTCAAAACGGTGTAGCCGATTCTCTTCATATTTGGGACGATTATAGGTTATTTGTATACCTTACTCGTGTTAAAATTTCATTGCTTAATTCGAACGGGAAGTGGAGTTGCGCATTCTGTACGACATGTCCATAGGTGTCATGAACAGACGACACTTTGGGCGACATTTTCAGTCACGTGACCCCACGATTGTTGTGACTGAAAAACACGTCTGCATGCCCTGCGACACTTAGACTCACGACATATCGCTTGTTCACTATAGTGTCGTGTCTATAATACACTGACAGCAAAAACATGTCGCCCATAACGATTGTCGTGACTGAAAAACAGGGCCCTGGTTCGCACAATAACGTTTGTAAAGGAAGTGGTATGAAATAAAAAACAGTTGTATTCAACAACTTGAATCTCAATCTTTAGTCTGGCATAATATCAGTAGCAGATGTCACCATTTTCTTTATTAAATCATCCTTTGAATGCCTGAATGGAGCTTCTTTCTGATCAGCCATTCACCATTTTGATTCCTCTCCAAAGCCTGAGTTTGAAAATTGAACTGGTTCCCAGGGTATTTTGCTGATTACTGCCTGTTGACTTTGCTCTCCATTAGAGGAGAGTTATAGGTAATCTGAACAGTATCCGCCTTTGATTTAACGTCTTGGATTGAATTTACATAATACTGGGCCCTGTTTTTTAGTCGCGACATTCGCAACTTACGGCATGTTTCATCCGTCAGTGTCCTATATAGCTAAGATCATAGACAGGGCCCTGTTTTTAGTCACAACATCGCAAGTCTACGATCGGCTGAGATCAGATCAAGATTTTACACGTGTTTTCAAGACACAAGATGGCGGGTGTGCTATAGACACAGTCGTAAGTTGAATCGAACTATCTTGGCGAGATGTATCGGAAGTTAAGACAAGTATAGAACTGTCTTAGGTTCTATAATACGTCACTGTGTATTTTCTGTGCTTCCCCTACGAATTAAGCAATGAGATTTTAACACGAGTAAAGGATACATATAACCTATAATCGTACTAAATATGAAGACGATCTGACCCACCGTCATGAAGATATCCACGTTTGAATTTGAAACCTCGAGCTATCGATTGGATCTAATTCCGCAGTGACCCCTAGCGGATTACCCGGGAACCAGCGTAGGCCGTCTGGTGAATGGTGGCTGCACTACAGGCTATTAGACCACGTGGTGGTAGGGGTACACTGGCCATCAGAGCAGTATTTGCTATGACAAAATGTAAACGCCGATATCTTCATAACGGTCTGGCCGATTTTCTTCATATTTGGTACAATTATAGGTTATATGTATACCTTATTTCATTTCTTAATTCCTACGGGAAGTTAAGTTCCGCGTTTGTTACGACATGTCCAGAGTGGTCTTAGACATACGACACTTATGGCCACTATTTCCGCTCCATTGGCCACCAAGTGTTGTGACTATAGCACACCTTTAACCTCCCTACATGTCGTATCTTCACAAACTGTCACAACCACTCTACCATTGTATCTCTATAGCACACTGACAGCAAATGCGTGTCGCAAGATACGAATGTCGTGACCTGGGCCCTGTTTTTTACGACATTCGTACAGGGGATATGACACGTAAGTAGAAAAAAGGTGTGCTATAATCACGATAGTCTGTGCCCAATGGACCGGAAAAAGTTGCCATACATGTTGGATATCTAAGACCACTCTGGACATGTATGTGCATGGGCGATGCTTTAAGTTGCATAAACTAAGGCCCTATATATCGAAGGAAGTGGCACGCAAGATATATATAACAGTCATTAGACCAATGTTCGAATATTGCGGGTTCCTGCTAGATGGGACAGTCAAAGGTGAAACAGCTCGATTGCAAACGATACAGAATAGGGGGTTGAGGATCGTGCAGGGATATCGCAAATCGCGCCAAAGTGTAGACGAGTTGCACCGTATAACAAAGGTTGATTACCTAGACAGTCGTCGTAATATGCAACTATTGTCAATCATGTTCAAACTAAGCCAGGGCCCTGTTTTTTAGTCACGACATTTGTGAGTGTCGCAGGTGTACGATCGCACAGGCGATCTACGACCTTTTTGGACGACAAAAGATGGCCGGCATCCTCGATGTCATAGTGCACCACGGACGATCGCCGCTAAAAGTGTCTCAAGTATAGAACTGTCTTAGATTCTATAAAACCTCACTGTGTGTATATAGAGGATTTCCTGTGCTTCCCATATGAATTAAGCAATGAAATTTTAACACAAGTAAGGCATACATATGACCTATAATCGTACCAAATATGAAGAACATCGGTTGCAGCGAAATTCAAACGCCGATAACTAAGAAACGCTTCGATCGATTTTCTTCATATTTAATACGATTATAGGTTATATGTATGCCTTACTCGTGTTAAAATTTCGTCGCTTAATTCCGTAGACGAGTAAGGAGAACACGCAGTGATCAAAAAGTTAAATTTGTAATCAAAAGGCCAAAGACAGCGAAATACCAAAAATCACCTTATTGGAGAGGAGTGCATCTTTGGAATGATCTGGATGAACATACACAAAAATCGAGTAGCAAAAAAGAATACAAAGTTCATATAAAGTCAAGATTATCTGTGAACAAATGGTTATAGTTACGCCCCGAGTTGTGTGAACCACTTGCTTGTATGAAAGAAATACCATGTTATCCTAAGTTGTCTGTATAGATTGTTATATCATCTCATTCCATTCCCATTACTTTCACCATCACTTATAAGATGTATTTGTGATGTAAATCTGGTGTGCGGTAACTGTGATAATAATCTGTAATTATGAAATGTGATATCTGCTGGCTTCAATGTATGATGCTTATGGAACCTCTGGTGGAAGAGCTACCCTTGTGGTAGAACCGGTGGGAATAAATAACCCCCCAAAAAAATGTACCGAATGCGCAACTTCACTTCCCGTTTGAATTTAGTGATGAGATTTTGACACGAGTAAGGTAAAGATAAAACCTATAATCGCACCAAATATGTAGAAAATCAGCCTCACCGTTCCGAAGATATCAGCGTTTGAATTTTGTCATAGCAAATACTGCTCTGGTGGCCAGTGTACCCCTACCATCACGTGATCTAATTTATGCGGCGACCTTGATATCGACTGTGCTTACTTCACTCTCCCAGCAGAGATTCCGCGCAATATACCGCGAGAGATCTGCTAGGAGAGTGCTTGCACGATATCCAATCAATGGCCTAATGTTTCAAATTCAAACGCCGATAACTTCGGAACGGTACGGCCGATCTTCTTCATATTTGGTACGATCATGGGATATATGTATTCCTTACTCCTGGTAAAATTCCATTGCTTAATTCTTATGAGAAGGATATCCACAGTGACGTTTTATAGAACCTAAGACAGTTCTTTACTTGTCTTAACTTCCGCCAAGATCGTTTGATTCAACCTACGACACTGTCTATAGCCCACCTGTCATCTTGTGTCATCGAAAATGCTGTAGAATCTTGATCCGATCTCAGGCGATCGCAGACTTGCAATATCGTGACTAAAAAACAAGGCCCAGACATGTATTTATTGCTTGGGATACACTTTGATGTGCCTGGACTGTGTTTGAAAGGAGAATCTGTCAGTCTCAAAAGTCTATGACCTCAAGTCCAACTCTAGTGAGGAGAAAGAACAAAGTCGCACGTCGTCTGACTACACAGCGGCAGTTAATATTTAATACTTATTTGAGGCAACAGCGAGCGGTACTTTTAACATGAGCGATAAGAGAGACAAGTCTAAGTTAATTTGATTCTCTTTTAAGTCGTCTAATTCATTGGATTTGGAAGTATTATAGGTGTATGTGTATATGTGTTTTTCCTCATGCAGCTGTACCATATCCCAAGACCTGCTACGAGTATTTCTGTCAGGGATACAGGGAATCGGGAAACGGATACATGATCGACCCAGATGGAGAAGGTGGTTTGGATCCCTTTCCTGTCTATTGTGACCTGAGACCTGTTTCGATCGCATCAGTCATTCAGCACAAGCCAGATGACTATATCTACTATGACAAACCAGACGATCCTGACATACGCTATGAAAACTATACTTATAATAACAATGGTGTCAGCGTCTCATATGATCAGGTAAGATGCACTTTTGTTTTTGACAATCGTCACAGAATGAGATGACCATATATAAATAAGAGAATTCAATAATTCAATAATGTCTAAATACAAAGGTAATATGCATGCAGTTATTCTACATGTTGCCACATATGAATGATCGGTAGTGTTGTTTATTGCTATAATTGCACACTACCGCCATCTATATTATACTACTACTGTTGTAACTGGTACACACATACAGTGTGCACCTCACTTGAGCTGACCTAAATAAACCACTAAGAACACATCAGTGGCGACATAGTCCGTTCACGCACCGTGCGACCTTCGGGTTACGGTACATGAAGGTCTAACAGAGTATGGCTCTGACTGGCCTGCCACCTTCAGTGAGAGGAATATGGGGGTTGGCTGTTCTATTTAAAGCATCAGCAGGGATGCAAGTTTGCCGACAATTGACGGAAATCAGAAATTTCTGCATCTTGAAATATAATCATTAACAAAGTATGAAAATAAAATAATCAAACTAAATTCCAAGAAATTCTGGCATTAGGCTCTCACCAACGGCCTATAAACCTCCAGTCAGTACATTGGCGGCAGTTAAACGCGCCAAGGGCCGTTGACACTGCCGTCAGAGTTCCGTCAAGTGCCAAAATTTTGTTTGACGGCATGGGGGGGGGGGGGGGCGCGCCCCCCCCCCCCCCCCGAATACGCCCCAGTTTGTTTGTTTTTTGTTTCCGACTTTTTCATCAGTCCCGACTTTCATCCCTGCATCAGCTTGACAAGGGGGAATACCAACAGGCGCTTAGTCTGCTTAAAGTCTGTAAGGGTCTAACAGAGCACAGCTCTGATTTGCCAGTTCCTTAGGCACTGATTGGAGAAAATGATTTCTTGGTTGGCTGAAAATGATTTCTTGGTTAGTGCAAACCCAAGCCTGAGAATACCACGATTCTGGCACTATTCTGGGAATCATTATAACTCTCCAAGCTGATTTATTTGGTACATGCCCAGTAAAAGCTACTCTAGGACCTCTGCTTGAAGAGTAGCATACTGGCAAATCAATCAGGGCAGCTTTGTACCAGCGGAGGTAGGAATTTCCACCTTAAAATGGCAGTGCAAAACAGTCCCAGTATGAGAGCCTGTGCGCCCTGGCCCTGGCGACAAAGGGCTGTACTAGAGTCTAGTGGCGACAAGGATGGGATGCTCCCAGAAAACCTCATTACCCTATCCCCGGATGATAGTAGAGAAGCAGTAGCTGGGAGTATAAAATTTTATTTAATTTTATGTAGTAAAATGCAGTAAAATATTTATGGCGACCTTACTGGACGACATATTAAAATGTAATGTGAATATGAAGGTAAGTAAAAATAGATAAATGATGATTGACGGTAGAATGGAGGTCAATTATTAAGATATTAAAATAAGATATACAATAGAGTTGTATAGACAATACATACGTAATTGTATAATATAATGAAAATGGCCTACGTGAGTAGGTGAAGAGAGAGAGGTTGTGGGTGGGTGGGACGAAAAAGGTACTGTAGTACGTGTGTACTGCAGGACGGGTGAAGGAGAAGTGAGGCCGGGGTCTGGACCGGGGCGTACCACGTGACTGCGTGGTAAGTGTGAAAGCCGCGAGGGGGCAGGAGGGGCGCCCGTGAGGCGCGGTAGAGGGGGACACCGGGGAGAGCAATGACTACCCCTGAGCAAAGCCCATGAGTAACCCATTACCCTATCCCCGGATGAAAGTAGAGAAGCAGTAGCTGGGAGTATAAAATTTTATTTAATTTTATGTAGTAAAATGCAGTAAAATATTTATGGCGACCTTACTGGACGACATATTAAAATGTAATGTGAATATGAAGGTAAGTAAAAGTAGATAAATGATAATTGACGGTAGAATGGAGGTCAATTATTAAGATATTAAAATAAGATATACAATAGAGTTGTATAGACAATACATACGTAATTGTATAATATAATGAAAATGCCAAGAAGGCCAGTAAAAGGTGAGGGGGGGTGGGAGAAAATTATGAATGTTTGTTTAGTGACCGAATTAGAGCAAGGTTAACGGCCTTAGCATCAGTGTCCTTGATGTAATGTCGGTGGGAATTAGACCTCCAGCCGCCATAGCGCTGGATGGATAGCTCTGGCATACCCGCTTGGTATGCCTGAGTGGCGGCAGCCTTACGGAGACTGTGGAGTGTGTAGTCGGCGGGCTGATGAGCGGTGAGTAGCAGCGCTTTCCACTCCTTGCTCAGAGTTCTAGTCATGATTACTTGGCCGTCTGCCAGGAGTAAGAACGGGTCCTCGGGGCTGGCCGTGGGGGCGGCCGCGATCATCTTCCTGATTGCCCGCACCGGGCACGAGGACGGTTCGGGGGACGCCTGTAGGATTACTGTCTTTTCCTCCCCCACCATCTGCATGTTCTTGGCCGCCTTGACGCGTATCGATACCTGTCCGGGCGTGACCACGACGTCTTGGCATGACAGGTGTCGCGTCGGGTCGAACTTCGTCGCAGATGGTGGGGCGACCTCGCTCTGTCGCAGTGCCGCGTAGAATATCACCAGGATAGCGGCCCGCAGAGCGATGTGTAGGGGTGATTCGTCGAGGGCCGCGAGGGCTGCCTTGAGGACGTCCATCGGCACTGCCGGCTTGACGTTCGGTTGGTAAGTTTTGTTGCACCTCATGGCCTCGAGTGCGCGTTTCACCCTGAAATCCTCCGTCGGCGCGACGTCCCCCCCCGTCAGCTGCAGGTGCGACCGCACGTGTGAAAGCTGGTTCGCGACCGTCGCCGGCGAGGGGGCGTGGTCCGCGACGTACTCGAGGTACGCCGTGGTAAAGCTGACGGTAGGTTTCTGGGGGTCGGCGCCCATCCTGCGGCAGAATGCGAGGTAGGTCGCGAAGGCGCTGCGCTGGTTCGCGACCGTTCCGGGGGCACGCACCTCGCATTGCCGAGCAGATGCCCTCGTCTGGAGCGATCGTAGCGCCGGATCTGCAGGTGAGACGCAACACAGGGTTGAACGATACATGGGTACATGGCATGACCTCGACGAGGGAATGGAATTTCAGATACCTCGAGGCCGTGTCAAAGTCTCTCGAGGTTAGGTGAGCCCTGCTGAGCGCGTCGGCCATGGTATTGAGGGCACCCGGGACGTGGGTATATACAAAGTCTACCTGTAGTCTGGCTTGTACCATCCAGCCTCGACGGGCACACTCGGCCAGGACGGGGTTCCGGGCGCGTCCCGACCGGAGTGCCTGGACGGTGCCCATGTTGTCACAGTAGACTTCCACCCGGGTGCCACGGTCACGGTCGGTGAGGAACGTGCACATCGCATAAACCGTGTTCAGGGCCTCGAGCTCCGCGATGCAGGTAACAGGGTCGTTCACCGGACAGACCCGGCCGGAGTATGAATACCTCCCATCTGTACCCCTGATGCCAGACAAGCACGCGTCCACGATTAGGCACTTGGTTGGGGGACCTCGCGGGATGAGGGCATGGCCGTTCCAACCCTCGGCAAAGCGCAGGAACCACTCGAGGTCCTGCCGCATCTCGGAGTTGATATTGATGTAGTAGCCGGCCATACCCCGGAGGGCCTCGAGCAGTTTACTCACAAAGGGGCATGCCGGCCGGATACACTTGGCTACATGTAACACGCGCCCGAGTATGGACTGCAGCTGGCGTGTGGTCAGCGACCGTTTCTGGGCGACCGCTCTGACGTGCTCCCGGACCTCGTGTAGCTTGTCCTCGGTGACGGAGAGCGACATGTCCAGGGAATTGATCACCGATACCGATACCGATACAGAGCTACGTGACGACTTGGCTGGGGGGTTGTGCTTTTTCTCGGGCCTTGGGGAGGCCCAATTCCTCAAAGAGCCCTCGGGCTATCGCGAAGTCGGAGGCCGCCTTCTCCCCGTCGGGGGAGAGGATGATGAGGTCATCCAGGTACATGGCGGCCTCCACCCCCTTCTGGCTGAGGATCTTAACTATTGCATCTGCTACACACTGCATGTGGTAGGAGGAGGCACGGGCACCGAATGGCATGGCCGTATCACAGTAGTAGCCCTCCTCCCACGCGAAACAGAGCAACGGCCAGTCGAGGGGGTCACACCGGAAGTTCTTGTACGCCCGGGAGATATCGTTCGTTGACATAAAACTCCCGGGCCCCGAGGCCACCAGGCGGCCGACGAACCCGTCCACAGTCGGGAGGCCATGCTCCCTTTCCTCGCCGTACACTGAGTTCTTGACGATGTAACCGTACACGAGCTTCGCGTGTATAGAGTGCGTGCACATCCGCCCCACCGAATAACAGAACTAGCAAACATGAATCCATTTGATCGCCCCGTCTTGGTGCCCGTTTCCGTAGGCGGCACCCTCGCTCGGAGTTGTACCCCCGGCAGGGGAGCTCTCGGGCCCCGTCCCTGCCTCCGTCTTGACCGTTAGGGGCGCTGGTGGCGGCCGTCATGGCTAGGCGTACGCGCTCGTCTTGAATGCGCACGTGGTCCGACCAGTACACGCGCCCGGCCTCGACCTGATCAAAGATGTAGTTTGACCACCTCCTAACCGCGGCCCAGGGCCGTGTCTGGGCATCCACTGATACCTGAGAGAGATGCCTGTACATATCCCGGCGGTCGCCCTCGGGTACGGCCCGGTCGTCCTCCATCATAAGCAAGTACGCGCTAACGTACTCCATGGGTCCCAGGCTTCCCCATACCTCGAGTTTCTGAGACAGCATGTAGAGGCCCTCACGTTCAACATACATGTAGGGTTTAGAGATCAACTTGGATACGGTCAAATCAGAGGAAAACCTACCGGCCGTACGGTCGTGACGAATTCCCTCACGGTCCATCTCTCGCTGGAGATGATCCTCGCTCACGTAGCGTTCCCTAAGCTGTCTGGGTGCGTGTAGTCTCGAGGCCTGGTCCTGGGCCCAGTCTCTGGTGCGGTCCTCGGCTGTTGAGCGTGCCTCTCGTACCGTGGGTTGCGTAGCTCTGGTCGGCGACCGTTGCCGTGCCATGGCCTGCATCGTCTCGAACATACTCTCCATGGTTTTACCCATCTTCTCCATGTTTGACTCGAGTTTGGAGATCCTAGCCGTCTTGACCGTTCGCCCGCTGTCCGAGACCGACTCGATGTTCTCGTTAGAGGACTCGGCCGTTTCTTGGAGAGTGGCCTCCGACTCAGCCGTAGACTCCGGCGGCTTCGATGTGCTGGGCATCGGGGTATTCCTCGTAGTTGGACCCATTTCTCCTATCACTGTATGTACCGTATCGCGTGTATGGTGTGCTAGCCTGTACTCGGGGAGTATGAGGCGAAGCACGTTGCCAAGAGACGAAAAAGGTTCTGTAGTACGTGTGTACTGCAGGACGGGTGAAGGAGAAGTGAGGCCGGGGTCTGGACTGGGGCGTACCACGTGACTGCGTGGTAAGTGTGAAAGCCGCGAGGGGGCAGGAGCGGCGCCCGTGAGGCGCGGTAGAGGGGGACACCGGGGGGAGCAATGACTACCCCTGAGCAAAGCCCATGAGTAACCAATGTAACCATGACATCCATGCAGCTAAGTGGTAGAATCTAAAACTACAGACATGAAAGAAGTTCTGCATGCCTTTTATTATATTGTTTTACAACAGTAAGGCTGACTATATGTGGAGTAAGAGGAGTGTTGCTGCTGTCACTGTGAGTCACATTTCATACATAGTAATAGTGTGTGACTGACACCACCACATGTGTATGTGTGTGTAGACAGTAAGCAGTAAATACACATTTATTGTCAGTGCATAGTAAGGCAGTAAAGTGACAGTGAAAATAATAGTAAAGTAATCTAAAACTCCATGTTCAAGTGACAGTGCATAGTTAATGCACAAAAGATATTGTGTAAAATGGCTGCAAGAGCATTCACATCTATCGATGAGTTCAAACCCAAATTGGAGAAACAGTCAACATACAAAGTGCAATTTACGTCATTGGACATGTCATACCTAATCCGAAACTTCACTTCCTGCAGGAATTAAGCGATGAAATTTTGACACGAGTAAGGGATATATACAGGGATGTCAGTTTTCCTTGTTTCCGCAGAAATCCGTGTTTTCATTTTTGAAATGTGAAATCCCTTTCCATGGGAAAAATGAAAATATAACAGCACAGTGTAGAGGGATTCAACCTCTGTATTACTCATATCAGTAACAAGCTTCAATTCCCAACTCTACCTACCCACAGACCCTTTTTAGAAGCATATGTTTAGTAAAAAAAAAGATTACGTTACTTATACATTTCCGGTGTTTTAGTGTATATATCTCAGTTTTAAACCCTGAATGGTCATGGCAAATATTTCCTTGTTTTTTTCTGATCCCAACTGACATCCCTGTAGATATACTTTCTAAGTTTGATAGAACCTAGGACAATTCTATACTAGTCTTACACCTGAGACACTTTTAGCGGCGATCTCCTGTGGCGTGCTACGATACTGTCTATAGCACACCGGCCATCTTTTGTCTTGCACATTAGGATTTTCTTATCGCCTGTATAAAGGCTGTATTCCACCAAACAACTGCTTTTTCAACGTCAACAGACGTTCCAGCCGACGATTCAGCCGGCGTCGGTTGAAACGTCTGGAAAAATGGCCTCAAAATGCATCGCTGCTCCACCGAAACCCCCCAACAGATGCACATGTGGTCGCCATACAAGTCAAAGTTCCAGCAGATCCTAGACTGGTGGACGTTGGCCGCGTTTTACGTAGTAATTGAGTTCTCCGATAGGCGGCCCGGCATGCAGCGATACACTACGACGCTCCGAACCCGGGAAAACATGTATCGAGCAGAGCAGTGTGTCGCTGTGTCGGGATTTGTACGGGAACGGTCAGAAAAGGTGACATAACCGTGGAATTTGAGGATAAATCGAACAATGAAGGTAAATAAAGATAAGGATTGATGTTATGAATGTGTATGGCATGCTATGGTGCTAGAATTCTGCCGAAAGTGTCTGAATTTTCTATGTCTGTTCGCGGCTTCGGGTATCGCCGGTGTCGGCCGCACAGTGTTGGCCGCTTTCCCTCGCCGCGGGTCCCGGCAGAGCCTGCGGGTGGGTGTCGTACTCTTCAAATGTATCGGCCAGATGCTCAATTCCAGCCGATAAAAATCTAATGAATCAGTTTTTCGCCAGGTGGGCAAATTCCGCCTCTCGGAGAGTTATTGGAGTATCGGTTGGGATATCGCCTGAAAATATCTGGTTGGTGGAAGCGCATTTCAAATGGCTCTCCTGCCAGACGCTCAGTTACCGTGAGGTGACGTCCCAACAACCCCAATATCCTCCAACAGACATCAATTTCAACTGCTGGAACGTCTGGCGGGAGAGCAGACGCCTGCTGAAACGTCTGGTGTGTGCTTCCACCAAGCCGACAGATGATTTAAAATAGAGCAGATCTGCCAGCAACCGCAGCAACCGCCATACGGGCAGTGTACAACGATTTTGTCTTGTTGGTGGAATACAGGCTTTAGCGGTGATCGTCCGTGGCGCGCCATGACATAGTCTATAGCACACCGGCCATCTTTTGTCGTCCAAAAATGTCGTAGATCTGCTCTGAGATCTTAGTCCTGCGACACTCATAAATGTCGTGACTTAAAAAAAAAGGGCCCTGGTGCGCAGTGAATGTTGAGGTCACCGCGTAAAAAAAGTGGAGGCGTGGGGGAAAGTGTTGTAGACCCCAAGACAATTATGGACGTGTCATACCGAATTCGGAAATTCACTTCCCATAGGAACTAAGCCATGCAACATTAACACGAGTAAGGGATACATATAACCTATAATAATGCAAAATATGAAGAATATCAGCTGCACCAATCTGCCAAAATCCGTGTTTGAATCTTTTCGTAGCAAACGTCTGCTCTGGGGGCCAGTGTAGGCCTACCCAAGCAGTCGTTTATTTACGCAGCGACCTTGACACTGACTGTGCTTGTTCCCGGTTCATTAAACTGTAGTTGCAAGACCCCTGTACGGTATACCAGAATTCACATTAATATAAAAAGAATCCGAAGAAGATGTCTCTACCATCGATTTCTATAAATGGTCGATATATTATGAAGAAAATAGGAAACAATGTAGAGAATACCTGTGTAAAAAGTGATTGTCACTTGGTTATGGCTTCGAGTCTACAATGGCCGTATCACCATAGTTTTCCGACTTCAAACCGTTGAAACTGCCTGTAGTTTAAAATCTAATGTGTATTAATGTGAATTTTCCGTTTCTACCACCCGATTTCTAATTTGAATGGATATTCAAGCTGAAAACAGCGGAAATAGAGGTGTTTCTAACATCCACCGACACTTTGATGCTGACACATTACAATGTCAGTGTTAGAGTTGACAATTGATATAGATTGTCATGTTTAAATCATTCCCAAAATAATTTTATTCGGGTCAGCACAATGCTGTATATGGAGAGCCTGGGCCCTGTTTTTCAGTTGAGACGATCTTAAGTTGAGACCGTTTGAGAGCCAAAGTGTTTTTCAGTTGAGATGATCTTAGGGGATCTCAAGTTGAGATGAAGATAAGACCGTTTGGGGTGCTTTGGGTGTTTTTCAGTTGAAACGATCTCAGGTGATCTCAGGGGATCTCAAGTGAAAGGATCTCAACTTTGGTCTCAACTTGAGACCAGTTGATACTTGTCTCAACTTTTTTATTCAGTGCTTAAACTTAGTCTAATTAAAAGATATTTAAAGCAAAGCAAACTTATAACCTGGCAAAGCTATATACCGATTTTCAAATTATTCTTTTGCTTATTATGACCATGACAAACATTTGAAAAGAGAGTGAAAAAGTGCAGTCACTGCACCACTCGGGCCGCACGTGAAATTCCTACTGGTATGCTCGAAAACGGTCTCAACTTGAGATCGGTCTCAACTTGAGATTGGTCTCAACTTGAGATCGGTTCACAAAAGGTATCATGAGGGACAAAAATAATAGGTGATTTAGAGGTAATTTTTAGACCTAAGCTGGTTACCCGCAGGAAGATCACTATAGAACTTGAGATCGCTCTACACAGAGGGTTAGGGACCTCAACTTGAGATCCTTGGAGTTGAGATCCCCTAAGATCGGCTGTCTTGACTTGAGACAACGTCTGAAAAACACCTGCCGCCATTGATCTCAAAGTCGGTCTCAGGATCTCGGATCGATCTTAGCGGATCTCAGGTTGAGATCCTCTCAACTAAAAAACAACCCCCAGATGTTTCAGATTCAAACGTAAATAACAGCCGGTTAAAGCGGCCGATCTTCTTCATATTTGATATGATCATAGGTTATATGTATCTTTTACTCGTTTTAAAGTTTCATTGCTTAATCCGTATGGGAAGCATGGGAAATACTCTATATACGCACATTGAAGTTTGAACCTAAGACAATTCTCTACTTGTCATAGCCTGAGACACTTTTAGCCGCGATCTCACGTGGCGCGCTACGATACTGTCTATAGCACACCGGCCATCTTTTGTGTTGCAAAATGTCTTATAAACGCAGGGAGATCTCAGCCTAATGATGCAAGATCATGTTGTGACTTAAAAACAGGGCCCAGGTTTGGCTCCTGTCCCACACTCAGACCTTCTGCCAATCTCCAAAGAGTACACTAAACAAGAATGGCAGAGCCGATGGAGCTCAAGCCAAGACAACAAACTACATGCCATTGAACCATCAGTTGGCAGAAATCAAGACTTGGCTTATGCATGCTTGGCAAAAAGTGAAGTGACGAGACTGACCCGTCTTCGGATAGGGCTATAGAGCACCTTATGCTTTACTGTCAAGCAATGAAGAAAAGCAGGGATAAGTACATTCAATGTGCAACATCCATGTCCAGTGCCTTCAGCCACACTGGAAAGAAAGGAAGTCTGAAGTTTCTTCATGAAACAACGATTTTTGAAAAGCTATAGAAACGAACAAAGGAGAACTTTTGTGGCCAAAATAGTCCGATACGGGAGGTTGGCAAAACTGTCAGCCAGCTTGACTTGTAGCCAGTTACATGGTGCCGTTGTCAGTATAATGTGACTGGGGGAGTGTTGTGTCAATGGTTTGCGGCACAACCCTTCGGTGAGGCAACATTATAAAATTGGCATAGGGTCCCACTTCCACAAGTAGGCTAAAGTTGAGTTAGTATACCTTTCAAGAACCAAATAGGTGAACCAATGAGTCACTGGACTTGTAATCCCAAGGTTGTCAGACTTTGTTGATTCGGGTCCCACTGCAGCCACTTTTCTCCTTCACCCCCAGCAGTGGTAGATTTACTGCTATATCAAATGCCAATCCTTCTCATACCATGTCTATATGGTGTGGGAAGTAAAAGAACTCTCACCTCGGTAAATGTGTAGGGGTGAGGTTTCTTCCTAAATTCATTTCATAGATTCGATCACCACCCTTGTGGTGTAAAAGAACCTTGAGAAAGTCTGGTGAGAACCTGCAGTGGTTAACTGGACGTTAAATCAAACCCACAAATCCACAAAAAAAAACCAGTCTCAAAAGGACGTAACTAGCCTACCGAGACTTAAAACTACACACACAAACAAACAATTCAGAAAGCGATTGGGCATCACCAATCGCCGTCGTCCCAAACCCTCATGGTGTAAAAGAACCTAGAGAAAGTCTGGTAAGGACCTATAATGGTTGACTGGATGTTAAATCAAACCAAACCATCGTCCCAAAGGCCAACGGTAAATTGTGACTACAAAGTGTCAGTAAATAGTGACATCATTGATCAGCCATGCACCTTGCCCACCACAGGTGACATCTTCGCTAAACCTGCCGTGGGCAAGTACTTCACAAAGTTAGATTTTTCCAATGTGTATTCTCGTGAATACCTTACCCTCAACTCCATCCAAGGGCTGTTTGAAGTTCTTTGTCTGGCAAATGGCATTAAGCCTGCACCTCGCAACTTTCAAACGTCCATGGTAAAGATGCTCATGGGTACACCAGGGCCCTGTTTTTCAGTCGAGACGATCTCAAGCTGAGATCCGCTGAGATCCATGAGCGATCCTGAGACCGTTTGGGAGATCAATGGCTGCAGGTGTTTTTCAGACGTGGTCTCAGCTAGCCACAGCGGATCTCAGGGGGATCTCAGGTTGTGATCATTTAGCTGAGAACCCTAGCGATCATTTCCTGCCAAGTACAAGATTCTGTGATTGGAAATTATTGATTTGAGACACTTAAACTTATTCAAATTATACCATATTTACAGCGAATAATTGTCCATGTCTATTCAATCGAATCATAAAATTTCATAATGTTCTATTATATATTTCAAGAGTAAGACATGTTTTACTTTGTGAATGGGTATTGTTGTTATTTATGTATATGAAGTGACCTTGACCCCACCCTGCTAAAATAAATTGAGCATTACAGTAGGTATACACAAGCTACCTGAGAGGTGCAGTGCCTGCATTTTTCAGATTTCCAGACAAACGTTTATCACAGTCTTAATAACCACAGGAATAAAATGAAATTTGGGATATAGGTATGTCAGATTGCTAGTATTCTCCAATCAAAATATCATCAAATTTGAATAAGTCTTAGCATCTGAAAAAAAAAAAGCTATGACTAGTATCAATTGGTCTCAGGTTGAGACCGTTTGGGAGATCATTTCACTTGAGATCCCTTGAGATCATCACAACTGAAAAACACTGAAATCACCCAAAACGGTCGCATCTCAGTCTCAGCCTGAGATCCCCAGAGATCATCTCAACTGAAAAACAGTTTGGCTTCCAAACGGTCTCAACTTGAGATCGTCTTGACTGAAAAACAGGGCCCAGGGGCCTGTTTTTTGGTCGTGACCATTTCCTATAGTGACCAGTTAGTGACCGTTTGGAGACCTTTGGGTTCCAGAGATAAGTTGTCATAACATGTGCAACCATTTAGAGGGGTAAACTGTAATGGTCACTGTTTTGGGTTCCAGAGTTGTGACCATTTAGCCCAAATGGTGGCATATTTCATTTTATACACTTCCACTGTATCAAATGAAATAATATTTACTGCAATGAATTATCTATATCTGTTTTATCTAATTCCCAAATTCCCTAATTCCCAAATTTTCTTTTGAGTTATATACATGTGAGACATGCTTTTGTTTTTGAATGGGCCTTGGACCAACAGCGATCATAACAATTGAATAGTGACCAGGTCTGAGGAACACTTTTTAGTCATGATCACTGGTTTGGTCGCCTAACTGGTCACTCTTTTGTGGTCACTACAAATAAAGACGTCGCTGTCTGAAAAACAGGCCCCAGGGGGCCTTTACATAAATAACGACAATTATGAAAGTGTACTTTAGTGATTCGGATCATTTCAATTAGTAAATTTAGCGACAAATTTTCATGCGATGAAAGCGACTACGCCCATTACAAAAAGACACTTTTGATCGTTGAATTTATCGCTGGAGGTCATTAGCTATGAAAAACCAGACCCGACCCAATGGGTGGGTCTCACATTAGCGATTCCCCACAAAAGCTGTTTTTTACCATATTATCGTTTTATGTTTTTTCCTAAAAATCACACTGTTACATACCTTAAGATGTTGTTCTTTATACCATATAAAGAAATTATGAAAAATATTGGTGAAATACCATTTATTTTTTACCTATGCATCATATAGTAAATTTAGACCATTTTTCATGGGTTAGCGAGAGCGATAATTTTTTTGCGATGGTCTTTAACCTTGTAACAAACTTCAAAGATGAAATATAGACCCGCCCCTCATACAGTGAAAAATAGAAAACAATAAATACAATTTAAAAAAAAAAAAAAAAATTGCTGCCAGCGATAATTGTGACTGAAAACAGGCCAGATAGCGATGAAAACTTGGAAAACACCTCCCAACCTATGACGTCACAAGGGAATTCCCTGCTAAAATTTCTCGCTAAATTTTCATAGTTGTAGCTAAAAACAGTGTAGCGATATCTCAGCGATCGTGATTGAGCGTTCAATTGTAACAGAAAAAAAACAGGGGCCTGTTTTTTAGTCGTGACTCTTTCCTATAGTGACCAGTTAGTGACGGTTTGGAGACCTTTGGATTCCAGAGATGCGACGTTATAACATGTGCGACCACTTTCACTTTATCAAATAAAACAATATTTACTGCGATGAATTATCTATATCTGTTTTATCTAATTCCCAAATTTCACAATTTTCTGTTGAGTAATATACATGTGAGACATGGTTTTGTTTTTGAATGGGCCTTGGACCAACAATGATCATAACAGCTGAATAGTGACCGGGTCTGAGGAACACTTTTTGGTCATGATCACTGGTTTGGTCACCCAACTGGTCACTCTTTTCTGATCACTACAAATAATGACGTTGCTGTCTGAAAAACAGGCCCCAGGATCGTTAAAAAGTTACATCGCAAAACGTTTGCGATGGTCTTGGCGACAAACTTATGTAATGCCCCCCCAGGGGTCTGCGTCTACCTAGACAACATATTGATAGCAGCCGAGATGTGGGACAAAGCATTGAGAAGGCTTGAGATGGTGCCAGATTGACTTTTCAAGTACAATGTCAGGATAAAAAGAGAGAAGTGTGAGTTCTTGGTCAAGATAGTAAAAAACCTTTGCTCCTGATCAATGCCAGGTTATGCACAAACCTCAGAATGGTATACATGCTACTATGGCACCTTCACTCCTAACCTGTCAACCCTGCTTGTTACTTTCCACCTTCTATTAAGAGATGGCACACGATGGAAGTGGACCGCTGAATTCCGTAAGTCCTATGAGAAAGTAAAGGAGGCCCTGACAAGTGAGTCCCTGCTCATGCATTTTGATGTCAAGAAGAAGATTGTACTAGCATGCGATGCTTCACCCTATGGAGTAGGGGCGGTTTTGTCACACATCGATGACAACGGAGAAGAAAGTCCCATAGCCTATGCGTCGCATATATGTTGACAAAGGCTGAGTCAAAATATGCTCAGCTTGAGGGCAAAGATTTTGCCATCATGTTTGGAGTGCAAAAGTTCGATAAGTACATATATGGCCACAAGTTCACGCTTGTCACAGATAGCAAGCAATTGTCCATTATAATCGGACCAAAAGCAGGAGTGCCAACACTATCTGCACTACAACTGCAATGTTAGGCATTGATCCTGATGAGTTACAACTACGATGTGGTATGCAAGAAAAGCAAAGAAAGTGCCAATGCTGATTTCCTTAGCCGAAATTCTGTAAACTACTTCAAGCACGTAAACCAGCTTCCAGTAACAGCCAAGGATATCACTAGTTCTACCGAAAAAGATCAAGTCCTGAGTAAAGTAATGGACTTCACACTAAACGGTTGGCTGAGCTACATGAAATATGATGAGAGGCTTGTGTATTACTCACGGTGCACAGAAATTCCATGTGACTAGGGTTGTCTACTATGGGGGATGCGATTAATCATTCCTGGAAGAGCTCCAGGTACCCAAAGATAGATGTGGCTATCGAGTTAATTGGTTGCTGTGCTGTGTGCCAAAGTGTGAGAAAAGAGCTGCCACCATAACCATTGTACCCATGGAAGTATCCAGAATCGCCATGGGATCTCATCCATATTGACTTCGCTGAGTATAAAAGCAAGATGACACTGATCGTGGTCAACGGCCACTCAAAGTGAGTTGGCATGTGTGCACCCGAGAGTTCAATTTGGCTAAAATGGATTCTTAACAACACCTTGCATGATCTACGAAGTGGATGGTTTGTGCATAAGTACTTGCTGAACATGTGTGTGGAATTTTGGAAAAGTTAAACAAGATTTCACGGACTTATTAGAGTGTGTTTCTACACAGACTGCCGGTGACCTTACTTGTCACCTATTTATCACCCAGCTTGGACGGTGTGTGCTGCTGCTGCCTTACCTGTAGTTTTTACAGTAAACAATGAGTAAAAACAAGGACAAAACTGAAAAAAGAAAGTGCAAGCTGTGCTACTACCTTGGATATTGAACTCAGGAGTGGTAAGGAAAATGATGATACAAAACTTAGTGATGAAGGTAAATCTTTAAAAATCCTTGATCTAGTTGCAAAGTTATGTGTTTGTAAAAGCTTCTGCTTCTGTCAACCATCAGGTCGGGTCGTGAGGCACGCGGCGAAAAGCGTCATTAGCAACCAATGGGAGCGTGTGTTTACGTCCGCGCTCGACCAATCAGATTGAGGCGTCAGGAACAAAGCCCGAGCGGTCTGCGGCCGAGATCGGCACATCGTGGTAGTGTTTACCGTATTCTCGGGAGCGGAACGTTTAGTTCCTTTCACGACCGCTTGGGGCAAAGGGTATTGCCAGTTTCGATCACCCTAGCTTTCTGTTATTATCGCTCGATCGACAAAACGTAAATCGATGTTTGAACTCACTGTACATGATTAATATACATAATTAAAGGTATTTTGATGTGTTTCTAACAAGATATATCAATAAACATTGTGGGATACAAGTTTTAATGTTTGAATCTGAAAATTTATGTACTTTTGAACAAGTTTTTATTTTGACATTTGTAGCAGCCTGGCATCTGCAATTTCGGCAGTATGCTGGAGAAAAGACCAAATAAAACAATCTTTGAAAAACAAATTAATATAAAGTAATAAAAAAAAAAATCTTCCCCTGATCCTCAGCTACATCCATTTTTTTTGTTTCATGCCTCTATCTTGGATATTGACTGAGATATTACCAGAGATATACAGTGGATTTCACATTGGTTTCAATGGGGTGAAAAGTTGTTAAACCCTTCGTGCATACGAGAGTACACTGCACCACTTTCGGGAAAATAAACTGCAGAGCTAGAAAATCGAACAACGCAGTGTATCTCTGTGACGTCGGCACCGCTCCCGAGAATGGTCAAAGCTTTGTCTCCCACACGCTCTAGTTGCAAAATTACCAACTAAAGAAGACATAGGCTATCTCCCCACTAGAGTTGATATAAACAAATGCATTGATGCTCTTGAATGCCAAACTAAGTCAGACCTGAAGGATGAAATAGCAAAGCTATACACTAAATAGTCGTGGGCGACCCTAACAGTACGTTCCCGTATTAGGGTCGTGGATCACTCCATAAGCAAATTCTGGGTTTTTTTGCGAACCAAGATGGTTTGCATGCTGGCATTTACGGATTTTGTCATCGAACATTAAAAGTCACCAGGATCGATAGCTAACACATTTTTCTTGTTTCTGGGGCGATTTGATAGGAAAATAATGTCTAAGATATCTGTAGTGAAAAACGATAAAAGGTTTTCAGGGGCAGTCTCAGTGTGCCCAGTGGCCATCTTGCAATAGCCTCTCGTCCTCTCACGAGAAACAATGAGATGTAAACAAGCCACAGTGGGTGGGTCAGTTTTAAAATGTCAATGGATATTGTGCTAATTGCGATGTGACTATCATGAATTAAAAGAACTCTAATTGGGTATTAAACTGCTACAAAGCATCCAAAAGAGGCAAATATGTATTGAATAACATAATAGTAGCAATAGGGGTAATTTTTATGTATTATAATTAATAGGAACACATTCTGACAGCAGTTTGTTGTTATGTCTCGTTTTCGAAAATAGTGCGGCCCCCTATTATCGCTCAAGTACTTGTCAAAGTCATCAAAGTTCTTTTTATATCAATGATTCAGTTATACTACAATATCTTTAGTTACATTTACCTCTCCTCATTGAAATGTTTCAGTTGATACCCAATTATAAGCGTATTATTCACAATAACTGCATGGCATCTTGGTATTTGAAAGTTATGTTTTGGTCTCGTTTTCGAATGTGACCTTGACCCTGCTGGGTCACCAAAATTGCTTTCGCCTGCCTGGAGAGAGATCGATTCACACAGTAAAACATGGTGATCTGAGTTGTTATAGGGATATGGCACACTATTTAGAATGTTTTTTGGATATATATAAGTGTATATTTTCGGTAGAAAGTATTTGGAGACGATATTCTGACCCGCAATATGTTTATTCACATGGAAAACCAAAACCCCAGAACTCCCCTATGTAGTGGTGTCCGACCCTAATACATCGTATAGGGTCGGACTCGTCTGACTATACACTAAAGGGCCGATTTCACCAAACAACCGCTTTTTCTGAGCAAAAAGACGTTTCAGCCGACCTTTCGACAGACGTCGGCTGAGATGTCTGGTCAAATTGCCTCAAAATGCATCACTGCTCCACAAAAAAAACCCCACCAGACGTTCGTGTGGTCGCCATACGAGCGTCTGGTGGGCGCTAAAGTTCTAGCAGATCCTAGCCAACGCTAAATACAGAAGCAGTGGGGTGCAGACAGTGGCGCCGTCTGGTGGACGTTTGACGCAGTTATCGAGTTCTCCGCTGAGGCGATAGGTGGCGCGGCGTGCGTCGATACACTACGATGCTCCGAACCCGCGAAAGCCGCGGAGCAGTGTGTCGCTGTATCAGGATTTGTACGGGAACGGTCAGAAAACGTGAAATAACCACAGAATTTGACGTTAAATCGAACAATGAAGGTAAATAGAGATAAGGATTGATGTTATGAATGTGTATGACATGCTATGCTGCTAGAATTCTGCGGAAAATACAGAAAGTGTCGGAATTTTTTATGTCCGTTCCCGGCTTCGGGTATCACCGGTATCGCTCGCACTATGTTGGTGGCATTCCCTCGCCACAACTCCCGGCAGAGTCTGCGGGCGGGTGTCATAATCTTCAAATGCATCGGCCAGATGCCCAATTCCAGCCGATAAAAACCTAATAAATCAGTTTTTCGCCAGATGGGCAAATTCCATCTTGTGGAGGGTTATTGGAGTATCGGTTGGGATATCGCCTGAAAAAATCAGGGGGCCGTTTCACTAGAAGAGATAAGTCTCATTGTTTCAAACAGTGGCAGCACAGCAACCAAGCGTGAATGGCACTCAGGAAAGTGATGGCAGTGACCGTTTCACTAGTAAATTGGGTCTTGCTGTTAGTGCCACTGTGGAGCTGCTGTAAGCGAGAGGGTCTACCCTCTCGTTGGTTATGTGTATAGGAGGTTTTCACCCACTTCCCATATGAAATATGCAACGAAATTTATACACGAGTAAGGTATTTATAACACCTATAATCATACCGAATATGAAGAAAATCGGCTTCGTCGTTCTAAAGATATCGGCGTTTGAAATTTTTACTCCCTCCGTGCGTTTGCGTTGGTCGCTGTTCTTTTTCATTCCCTCCGTAGTGCGGCGGAGTTTCGGCTGTTCTTTTTGTCTCCCCCTGGAGGCCGGCGGGAAGTGCAGTATTTGCTATGACAAAATTCAAACGCCGATATCTTGGGAACATCTTGGGTACGATTATAGGTTATATATATACCTTACTCATGTCAAAATTTCATTGCTTAATTCCTATGGGAAGGGGTAAAATTCCACGTCATCCCGGCCCATTGATGAATAAATTCGAACGTCAAATACATGTACATAGCGAGACCTGTGCCAACAGTGAGAGCTAGTCCCACCTCAACAGCGAGACCACTGATGAAACGCGAATTTGGGCTTGAGACTGTTGGTGCCACTGTTGGTGCCACTGTTGTGGTCTCACCTCTCACTTTCACTCCACTACTAGTGAATCAGCTCCCAGGTTGGTGGAAGTGCATTTCAACTGTCTCTCCTGCCAGACGCTCAGCAACCGTGAAGCGACACTCAAACAACCCCCAATATCCTCCAACAGACGTCAAAACTTAGAGCAGACATCTCATGATAGATGTAGATGATCCTCCTACTGACCTATTACCCCACCGACTTCCAAGAGGGTACTAGACCATGCACTCAACCTTGGACTACCGTAACACACCCCACACCCAGCAATTCTGGTGAGCAAACAACCCCAATCCTGAATCAGCTGACCTCCCTCATGACGATGCTAATATTGAACCAACTCAAGCTGAGACAACTACCCTGCCACTGGCTGAACCGCCACTCAACCCCGACATACAAGATGAGTACATTCGGAAAACCCCAATTGGAATAATTTTCTCGGGTCCAATCGCGTTCCTCAGCAACTTGTTCAAATGCACATTCACTGGTGAGATAACAGTTCATGGACTTTAATAGCGTAGAACAGGCCTACCAGGCGGTCAAAGCCTACCACCACAATGAGACTGAAACGGCGGATAAAATCCTCAGAGAAGATAACCCTTACGAGATCAAGAAACTGGGTAGCCTGATAGATGAAGCTAAAGAAAAATGTTGGCAAGGTATACAAGAGATCACAATACGCAAGTTCATCTTTTATAAGTTTGAATTTGATGAAAACTCTCCTAGATACTATGCCTAACAAACTGTTGGAAGGATCTAAGGACTGGTACTAGGGGGTGGACAGCGATTATCAATCTGTTCACCCTCTTGGTCGCCTAGCCTCCTCATGGTGCAGACCAGATCCAACTGAAAAAGCGTTGCTTCCGTAATATCGGATTGTATCCCTATAATCCCGCGGTATTGCTATTTTTTACGATGTGATAGTGATACAACAATTCAGGGGCAAATATTGAATGAGACTGGGGAAAACTAATTAGTGGCATCACAGTTAAAACTGATCCGAAACCTGGTGGTGTCAATCACTATTTCCTATATGGTTTTTGTCAGCAGGAACTGCACGACCAGCCAATAGGTTTGATAAGAGCACGGTACCCTCTGCAAGTTTTGCCAGGGCCCGCGTTGAAAGAACACTACCAACATGAATGGCCAACACTCACGTTGTGGTCATCCACGAGCGGAGACAAAAAATTCATACAGTTTGGGTGCTCTGGGCAGAATTTTTGTTTTTTGTTTTTTTTTGAGCAAAAACTTTATTCATTCATTTGACATCAACTTACATGTGACTTTCCCTCAATCAACATTTGTTCCTTATCAGAGTCAATGATTCAAATATCTGAGATATATTTTTCTCTGTCAAAAACATAATATGAGTGCTTTGCTCCTTTTTTTATATTTTATGATGAAAACTAAAAAATTTAAAATTAAAAACAACTAATCTTATCTAATATCTGACTGATCATTTTCTTATTGCCTTAGAGACGATTGCCACCCTTTTCAGTAGTTCAGGTATAAATTAATCTTTCATGTGACAGTCCATAATCTTTTTATGTCTTTTTATGTCCGATACAGTCATTTCTAACATCATAAATGAAAAAACCTCAGGGTGCTGAAAAAATCCACAAAAAACCATGATTCACAACATCAAATATAGATTGCTTCAAAAACTATACACAGCATTGTTCATATATATATCTCCTAGATCTCCTGGATCTGAGATCAACAGTTTTTATACCTTACATAACTTTGATACGTTACAGATTTAGCCTTTGCCACTTCAAGAAGGAGCCTTAATAAATGTTATCTCAGTGGATTGATGCAAGATTCTTGGCTATAATACACTATTCACCTCTTGATACATTTCCTCCTACAAATTTAAGTAGATATCCTAAGCCAGCATTAACTAACCACTAGGGAATTCCAAAGTAAATAGACTTGACACACAGACATTACACAACTGGAGGAAAGAAAAATCCTTTCCAACTGAAAATGACAGACATAACACTTACAGATACAATTGATAATACAACTTGTGGTCATTTTGGTGTTATACATTGGGTTTTTCCTCTTTCTATGATGCCTTAAGGCATCATCCGCCCCCGGCCGGGTGATGCCTTAAGGCATCATCCGCCCCCGGCCGGGTGATGCTTTAAGGCATCATCCGCCCTTAAAGGGTTAAAAGGCATTCCATAGGTTTTCTAGGAATCCAAATCTGTGGTACGCATTCTCCAAAGTACAGACATATCTCTCAACCATCATTCTATTTTTGAGCTCTTGCACAAAGGCTAGAACTTCAAGATTGTTATTATAGAACAATTTCTGTCGATGGATATACATCTTAGCATAAATTATGATATAGTTCAATATTCTATTCCTTTTACTCCTTAAATGATCTGTTATACCAAATATGATATCTGTTGTTGTTAAATCAGATAATTCCACTCTTAATATATTCCTGAGCCATGGCCATAATGATGCCCAGAAGGATTTGGTTATTCTACATTCAACAAGAGAGTGTATGATATCATCTTTTTGCACACAATAGTTGCATTTCTGTGACTCTACAATTTTCCGTTTAGCCAGATAGGCAGTACATGTGATAGTCATACTTAAAATCCTGTACTGAAGAGATTGAGCTTAAGTCTCTCTGGTTGATTGAAAGGGTAGTTCGCAAATAGTTTCCCATAGTTTGTGATCCTGCTCCATCTCTGGGTATATTCTCCCCCATCTCACTCTTCCTGATGGAAACATTGCTATTCTATCTAACAGAATACTATAAATTCTTTTGCTTTGTGATTCTAGGATGTTTATTGGATTTTCTCCTGGAATTTTGAATAGTATTTCATCTCTCTCTAGGTTCCCTTCAGGTTTGATAGTCCTCAAAGATGGTATGGATGACCTTAAGCTTAAAACATCAAGGAAACCAATCTTGGTACCATATTTACTATTAATTTCCAGATGTGACATCATTCCTTCCTCTTTCAAAAGATGTTTAACTTGTATGATACCCTTCTTTTTCATGATTTTCATTGTAGATTGGTTGAGATTTGTCTCTATAAATATATTTCCCCATAAAGCCTCATTACAAAATTCAATGTCATCTCTGGGTTGAGTGTTGTAACATTTTCCCCAGGTAACGGAAATACTTCTATAGAAGTCACTCTGGGCCCTGTTTTTTAGTCACGATATCGCAAATCTACGATCACCTAAGATCGGATCAAGATTTTACGTGTGTTTTCAAGACACAAGATGGCGGGTGTGCTATAGACAGGGTCGTAAGTTGAATCAAGGGATCTTGGCGAAATTAGTCTGAAGTTAAGACAAGTATAGAACTGTCTTAGGTTCTATAATACGTCACTGTGCTTCCCATGCGAATTAAGCTATGAAACTTTAACACAAGTAAGGGCTACATATAACCTATAATCGTACAAAATATCAAGATAATCGGACTCACCGTTATGAAGATATCGGTGTTTAAATTTGAAACATCGGGCTATCGATCGGATATCGTACAAGCACTCTCCTAGCAGATCTTTCGCGGTAAAGCGAGCGGAATCTCTGCTGGGAGATTGAAGTAAGCGTAGAGTGAGGGTAGAGCTACACTGGCCACCAGAGCAGCGTTTGCTATGACGGAATTCAAACGCCGAAATCTTCATAACGGTGCAGCTGATTTTCTTCATATTTGGTACGATTATAGGTCATATGTATACCTTACTCGTGTTCAAATTTCATTGCTTAATTCCTACGAGAACTTAAGTTCCGCGTTTGTTACGACATGTCCAGAGTGGTCTTAGAGATACGACACTTATGACCACTATTTCCGCTCCATTGGCCACCGACTGTCGTGACAATAGCACACCTTTTAGCTCCCTAAGTGTCGTATCTTCACTAAGTGTCGTACCTGCTCTACGATCGTATCTCTCTAGCACACTGACGGCTGATACGTGTCGTAAGTTACGAATGTCGTGACTAAAAGACAGGGCCCTGGACTGGTAGTTTATGCTTGTGGTTCTTCAGCAGAAAGAAGTAGAAGTTGGAAACTTCTAATTCAATCATTTCTTTGAAAAGGAAAGTCCAGTTGGACCATTCCTAGTGAACCAGCCTCTTGACCCACTGAATCTGAGCCGTTTGAACCATGAGCTTAAGATTTAACAGTTTCAGACTACCATCCTTTGTATTTAAAATCAAAGTTTTATAAGCAATTTGAGCTGAACCCCCTCTCCACAAGAAGGATGTTACAATTGATTTGAATTCCATATATACTCGCTCTGGGACATATAGATGAGAGCACAGATACAATATGATAGGTATAAGTAGAGAGTTTATAATGCATATTTTTCCCTTCAGAGAGTTGTCTATTGGACCAGTTTTCAGCTATACATATACATTTCTCTAATTTTGGTGCAAAATTCCATATATATGAGGTACTAGCTTCATTCTTCCTAGTGAAGAAGATACCCAATATTTTGATTTTGTCAACCTCTTTAAACTTACACCTGATTTTCCTAGAGTGAACAGGATTGAATGGTAGTACCTTAGATTTGCTTTCATTTAAAGACAATCCTGAGAACAATGTGAACTTGGAGAGTATATCCATTAGAGAGTTTAGCGACCTTTGGTTCCGAATAAAAACAGTTACATCATCTGCAAATAGAGATGCTTTGATCTCTCCCCATGAAGTTTCAATTCCTTGAATACTTTGTGATTCCCTGATTACATGTGCTAGTATTTCTACTAGTATTATAAACAGGTATGGTGAGATAAACACCCCTGTCTTGTACCCTTTTGGGGTTTAAACCATGGTGTAGTATAGCCGTTATTTATTACACAACATTCTTATAAATGGTAAATAGTTTTGATACATTGGATGAAAAATGGGCCAAATCCAAAAAGCTCTAGAGATTCCACTATTGAGGGCCAGGTGACAAGAGTCAAAGGCTTTTTTGAAATCAAGAGAAATCAATCCTCCTTCCTCGAGGGAAGAATCCTCCAGATTGAGTACATCCTCTATTTTACGTATGTTAGTCCCTAAGAACCTATTTCTAATAAAAGCTGTTTTATCTGTGTGTATAATTTTTTTCAAGACTGGACGAAGTCTGATAGCCAGAGCTTTTGTAAAGATCTTATAATCAGAGTTTAGGAGAGTAATTGGCCTCCAATTATCCAGATTCAGTCTAGATTCTTGGGTTTTTGGTAACAGTGTGATTACACCCCTTCTTTGTTCAACACTGAGATGTCCCTCTGCTAGAGAAATATTCAGAGATTCAAAGTACGGCTGTTTAAGAAGTTCCCAAAAGGCCCTATAGAAATCTACAGAGAGACCATCTGAACCTGGAGTTTTCCCACTATTCATTTCTTTCAAGGCATTGGTTAATTCTCCTAATGTGATTGGTCCGTCTATCGATTCTGCCTCCAGGAGATCCAGCATTGGTAATGTAGGTTTAACTTTTTCTTCAATTATTTTCTGGAATTCATTGGCAGGTGGGGAACTAACACTCATAGAATATAGACTTTCATAGTATTTGTAGATCAACTTCCTGACCTCTTGTGGTTGAGATATGATCTCACCTGTGGTGTTCTGCACTTGTGAGATGAGTTTATTTTTTCTTTTCCAGGTTTAAAAAATAGCTCGTCGGTTTTTCACCAAGACTAAGCCATCTGGCTTTAGACCTAAAGATTATGGAGACAGCCGACTTTCTCCCTATATCATCTAATTCTCGTTTGATTGTGGCCATCTCTTGTTCTTTATCCAGTATAGACTCATTGTCTGTCTCTGCTGTTCCCAGACTCTGATTATCTACTACTTTCACCAGAGCATTAAGCCTTGACTCTAGTGTTTTCCTTAACTTTTCACTTTCTATTTTTTTCCTCTTTGCATACCTGATAGCAAACATTTTAATTCTAAATTTAATAAAGTCCCATTTTCCCATTGGGGGTAGATTCTCTTCCTTTTCTAAAACATCTTTGATAGTCTCCATAATTCCTTTAACATAATCTTTGTCCTCTAGCAAGGAGTCATTGTGTTTCCACTGTCCTGGTCCGTGTTTCTCTGTTTTGGCTTTGATGGTAATGTTAATAGGGCAGTGGTCAGAAAGACAAGAGAGTCCTATAGAACAATTCGCTATCTTATTTTTGAGAGATTCGGGTATGAACCAATAATCTATCCGAGACCCTTGTTGACCTCTATGAAAAGTATATCTTCTGACCCTTTGATTTCGTTCTCGCCAAATATCTACTAGTTCCAATGAAGAGACTATATTGATGAGAGTATCCTTATATTTCGAAGACTTATAAGGCGTATTATTATTTCTCCTGTCTAAAAAATGATCTACAGCAAGATTGAAGTCTCCACCCATGAGGATGGGAAAGTCAGAGAATTTCTTTAGGCAATCATACACTCTACCTATGAATTCCAACTGTTTCAATTCATGATTTTGTGTTGGGGCATATATATCAGCTAAAACTAATTCCTCTGTAGTAGTCTTTATCTTTAAGATCAAAAAACGACCTTCGGAATCCACAACAGAGTCTGTTATTGTTGCCTTAAATTTGGGATTAATCAGGATGGCCACACCCCTGGCATTAGAGGCACCATGAGCACAATTAATTGTTCCACCCCACTCTAGTTCCCATTGTTGAATCATGCTAGGGGAACTATGTGTTTCTTGTAATTAACATATATCATAGTTTTCACGTACCTTGGCAAATATCGCCCTTCGCTTAACTCTGTCACCTAGCCCATTGACATTTATCGAGGCTAATCTTGTATCAGAACCCATTCCCATAGATACCTCAACCAGGTTTCTCTTGGCGTATCCAAGACGGTTCCATATTTTCGTCCCATCCTCATTCCCAGTACCTTACCATTCACCTTTTGTTGTTGTAATTTTTTCATTGAATTACTGTAATCCCATTTTGACCCATGACATACATTTGCAACACAATACATACACATAAACCTAAAGAAACATGAACCACACATTTGTATATGTATCATTGCCTTAGCACAAGGCCAAAACAATGTGAATCAGTATAAAGTCTTTCCAGTGTAAGAAAGGCCAGGGAATACCAATCCTCCTGCAAGTTTAACATATTTAGCCTACACAACATCAGAAGTATCAAAAAGGTTGAAAACCACATCAAAGTGGGAGGGGGATAATAGCATACCTCCTGTGAACCAACATGGGAGAAGACTACTTTTTCTTTCCCCAGAGCTGGCTTACTAGCCTTGCCCTGGGCAGTGGGGTGAAACCATACCAAAAGGGAGAACAACCATAGAATATCAATAAGTTTAGTATATCTGATAATCTCAGTAGGTTTTATAATAGGCTAGTATTTCCTAATGCAATCTTATAATTTGTCAAAGTAGACCCAATATGCCAGGTAGTCTTGACTGTGTTTACTCATTGTTGGTGTAACATTCTAATGGGTCATGGTGTAGGAACGGAATTGAGGAATTCTTGGTTTTTCTTCATGATGTGTAGATTTATAACCAGCATTCATCGTCGATTACTGATCGTTCTTGGATAATGCCTTTTGGTAGCTTATGCAAACATCTTACATGGTCAATGTAAATGCTTAGACACAGAACCAACTTAGTGTAACCACACATAAGAGACCACTCATTGCAAAATTCATCAATAAAAATAACATTGTCAGTGCATTCGTATCTAGAGGTGCCGGCGTTCCAATAACAAACCATGCTTTAAAAAGTTGCTATGACCATTATCGATGTAACCATGTAGTGCATTATGCATCTGACTATGCGGCAACCAAAAAAAACAAAAAACAAACAAACAAAAATTATATATATATACTGCACAACAGGTCCGTCTCTCTGCAGTGTGGATGTGCTGGTACTCATAGTGTATCATCCCCCAAGCTGGCCTCTCCTGAGTCCCGCTAAATCTGTCCCAAGTATTATTTAGGCACAATTAGCCTTTGAACCTCCATGAGGATAAGGCCTAATTTGTTGTCCCCATTGACCTTCACATTTCTGTTTACCTCAGCAAGAGATAAACCACAGCCCCATTTCTTGTCTTTCGTTGCTTCAAACAGAGTCTGTAGCTATCAACTTTTTCTGTAGTTCAACATTTTGCTCAAATTTTGCATGCACTAAGTCCTTCATTACCTGTTCCTCTATATCCTCCCAAGCTTGCACTGTTTTGATTCCATTGGAGAGCCTTTTAATCGCGTACGGATCAGAGGTTTTTCTGAGTACTGGAAGCAGATCCTTGTATCCACAGTCACGAGCCTTGCGTGTTACATAGGCCTGTTCTACAGAAGAGAAAACCTCTCCTTCGACCTTAATGTCACAGGCTTTGAAGTTTGAGAGTGCTGAGTGTCTACCTTGGAAAAAGATCATATTTTCCTTTTCCACAGTATGAACCGATTCCAGAGAGATTTTGTGAGGGAGAGTCAAGATTTGACTTATCATACAGAATGCTATTTATAACCGCCTTGTCACCGTTGCTGACTAAGCGGGCACTCCGTCCTGTCTGTTCTGCCTTTCCCACAACTAGCCTCAAATCATTCCTCAACTCTCTAACTTGCAGTGTGACGTCATCTGAGAGCCATATGAACCGGGCTTGGGGATCTTTGCATAGATTTTTCTTGTTTCGCAAAATGAGAATTTTGGTTGACTGGTGCATTAGGGTCACAACAATGTCCCTAGGCCTGCCGCCTCTTTTAAAGATTCCTACTCTGCGTACCAAGTCTATTTCCTGGGGAGACACTTAAGATCCCGTAACCGAAATGACATCAAGAACAATATCTTTTAAGTCTTCACCTCTGTTTTCGTCCATCCCACTGATCACTAGGTTTTTACTTCTTGACTCAATTTTGAGAGTTTCGAAATCCTTCGCCAATGTATTTATATTGGTTGCTACTTTTTCAATCTTATGCAAGTCTTTTTTCACTGGGTCTCTTAAGATTTTGTTTTCATCTTGTAGGCTTTTCAAGCTGTTTTCAACTTTGTCTTTCTCAATCCTTAGTTCTGTGAGGGTAGTTTGAAAATCATTAACTGTTTTGCTCAGCTTATTATTTTGTTCACATAGTTGACGTAGGTCTTCTCTGAGTAACGTGACATCTTTCCCCATGTTAAGTCTCAACTCTTTCCTTAGAGAGAGACTCCCGTAGTTGAAACACTTCTTTTGAAAGCCCATCAACAACTTCAGTCAGAGATGGTATCTTGTTTCCATTTTTCCCGTTTTTATCATCCTTTTTTTCCTTTTTGTGCAGTATTGCATTTCCCCTCACTTTGCACTTTTTGGGATGACCGCAGTACTGGGTATTCATTCTCAGATGAGTCTCCATCCATAGTGATAGTAAGAAAAGGGCAAGAAAAATCCCTTCTCTGTTAACAATCTACATGAAAGTTCTTCCTTGATCTTAGTTCTGTAGGCCAAAGCCCTTCTTAAAGGTATCTTTATCTTGCAGTAGTGGATGTTCTAGGATTAGAGCCCTGGCCCTCTCAAGTGTATTAGGTATTTTTTTTTTAGTGACAGTCACCACTGTGGTACACCATACCAAGCCGTTAGGAGCGTGACGTTTTTGCCACGGATTCTGGGCACATGTGTAACGTCATGAATATGACAGTTGGTTGTAATTCATAAATCACAAACCTTTTTGTCATCAATCTTGCTCCTGTATGATCTCCAGTGCTTTATGTATCAGCAGGACAAATTTGGCGTTTTTAGTTTGCTTAGAAAACATCCAGATTGGCTGAATTCTCGGAGAACACTTAGCACCAGTTGCTAATGCTATGGTGGCCCAGAAGCACCTCTCTGGGCAGAATTTTAGTGCCAGAGTGCTCTACACATTCATAGCATCAAGGCATATCTTTATTTACCTCCATTATTTCGTTGGCTGTAAAATTCTATGTAAAATTGACATCATCCTTCCAGTACAAATCCCAACATGGTAGCACATTGCTCTGCTCAATATGCGTCTTTCGCAGATCCAAAGCAGCGTAGTGTATGGGGCTGCTCGTCATGGCGCCCATCGACTGAGCAGGGAAATCAATTACCAGTTCAATTCTGCCAACATCCACCAGCAACGCCACTGTCTGCTCAAGTCTAATTGAACAAATTGGACGTTTAACTACCCAAACAAACAAACAAACTGTCTGCTCACTGCTGCTGCATCTGGAGCATCGCCTATGGATCGGCTGGCACACTTGCCTGCCGCCGCTGATATCAGTCCGGTGGAAAATTGGGTAAATTGTGCTGTGCCTATCCATATATGACAAAACTCTATCTGCTCATTGTAAAGTAATTTAAATTGCTAATAATTATATGCCGGGTGTATTTCTTTTACGACATTCCACGGACTCCTTTACGACAATCCATGGACTCATCTCCGTCATCACGTGACTCATCAGTCCGACCTGGCTGTCAAAACCCACGGACGTGCTAAAATTTTTCCGAGCTCTCTTCACCTGATATCATAAGTCCCTGTACGCAAAATTTCTCAAAAACTCATAGTGAAAAGTGATGCGACCAACGAGACGGCTGTCACTATCTGAGAAAAAGAAACGAGCCACAAGACGAGTGCTACAAGTCAGCAGAACTAAGGCGGATACCAATACCAATGGTGTGGACAACCAAGATGGCGCCCGGGGCAGTCGCACAGACGCACCGGCGACCAAAGGCACGAAGCACACCGTAAAAGAGAACGCCAGTGCAATTGGAGAAGTATCTAGCCGTGTCGACTCTGTCGATAACAGACTCGACGGGATAACTACTATTGTCGCACCTAGTCCAAGAAAAAGGAACAGCGCCACGACAGCCTCGCATGACGCAGAGCAGATCACTGGACCGTGACGGCCCGGAACCTCGTGCAAGGCAACAACAAAATTTTTCCTCAGAAATCACAGGGGCATGAAATTAAATCCCCACACACCACTGATTTTTTAGGAGGGATTTTTTGGAAAACAACAACAACAGGTATACCACCACCCAAACCATGCAGCGAGGGTAAACAACGCACTGCCAGAGCGGATGGGGGACCTACACATGGTAGTGATGCAGCCGACAAAGTCGCCGAAGCAGTCAGGTCTGCCCTGCGTCCCGAAGTCAAAGGTAATACTCAAAACATGCCACATCACTTTGTTTTCCGGGGACTTAAGAAAGTTAAAACAGGCCTGGATGACTTGACAATGGCCGAGTATCTGTACAGGTTCATCCAACTCACTAAGGCAGTGGCTGATGTTGAGACCAGGGAAGCGATGTCGGAACGCATGGAGGTGGTTATCGATGATGCTCGGACAGGTACTTAGACGATTCGCGTTGACTACCGATTTGCGGTGGACGATTTGCGGTGGATTTGGACGTTTTGCTGTCACATTCCTCGGGGCCCGTGGTGGACGTTTTGCGGTGAAAAGTGAAGAGTATAATCTATCATCTTTTATAATTCTCTAATTTTAATCGTCTGGTACCTCGAACCCTATCCACTGGTTTTTATTTCATGTTTCTACCATCATTATTAGCGTAGTTATCATCCGAAATGTATTTGGGGGGCCGGACCCACCGAAAAGGCTCCAGTTTCATCGCCGTTTTCCGCAGAGCTACACCACAGATCTTTACCAAATAGCATTTCTAAGTTAACAGAAGGAAGACTGTCATTGTTTTCTGTAAATCTGTGATTGCAGGACTTTTTATATAAAACACATAACACCACAGAAAGACTTCAGTGTCATCGCCGTTTTTCCACAGAAATAACTTACATACATTTCCCACACAAGATATATAGTTTATAGAATGACAACTTGTCTGGCCTTTTTGCCCATTAGCGAAAATCTTTTAATTAATCTTTACAATAATTGCAGACGGAAATGTGAAAATATCACAGCAAATCGTCCGTGTGCTCAACGCAAAACATCCACCGCAAATCGTCCAATTGCCACCGCGAAACGGTAGTCAATGCAAAACGTCTATGATTCCTCGGACAATACCGTGGGAGAATCACTGCACGAAAACCACCATTTTACATATATATACGCCATCGCGATAACGCACGTATCGGCTGTATCGTGGCTTGTTTATACATGTATACACCTCTTATACGCGTCTGCGTTTGGGGCGTCTACGAGACAGTTTCCATATGTAGACGCGCGCGACTTGGCTGTCTTTCACGCCTGGCGTATCCAAGATAAAACTGCGATAAAACTGCGATATATATACGCGTATATATGATACAAAAAAAAATAAATTGCGACCCGCGGCCCGCCCCGTCCTGTGGGTGTTGGTAGAGGATGCACAACACTGACCCGCCACCCGCGACCTCCCAACCCCACCCCCCACCGACACCCCACCACCCCACCACCCTACACTCACTCTAGCCATAGTGAAGCCCTAGTACAGGACCCCTGCCTGCCTGCAATGTTTGTAGACGGATTAGCGGCTGCTCGGCGTGTGTAAGATGCTTTCAGTCCTGAGGGCGGGCGGCTGAGCGGGTGGCTGTGTGGGTGGCGGCCGCATTCACACTACTTCTAACAAGGCGGGGGCCGAGTCGGAGTCGGAGTTGGAGTCGGGAGGAGGACTTCAGGCGCACAGAGACACTGGGGGGGAGGCGATTATATAGTGAGCCTGACTGTCCATGCATTGAAATGGTGTTTTAAAGTTTTTTTAAAATCAGAAAAACTAAAAAAACAACTTAATGCATGGTTTATTGTAGTGTAATTAATCAATTTATACTCAATCAGGTTTTATAAAGGTTTTATAAAATAAATTGGTAATATAAGATTGCATTTTTAATATAAAATAGACTTGGATGGTTAATGGCAAATGAAAACACTGATGAACCCCAAGTGGCAGAGGTCGGAATTATTCGACACTGGCGTAAATAAATAGAATCAGGCGTATATATGATATTTATAAAACCGCACCATGGACACGTATATGACCAGATGTCACGGATCGTCGTCAAATGGGTAGGGACAGGGGTAAAAAATAAATTTAGGAGTATGGTTAAAACCTTTTGTGTGTGAATAGTACAGTGGGTGGGGAATATGTTGAATGTATGAGGGTAGGTTAAATACATATAATAAACATACACCACAGAGCCAAAGTTTTGGTAGTACATTTACTATGTGGAAACGATTGACTCCCTCTTTCTGTACACTGCTGAGATAATACTGATAAATACAATTTTGAGGGCTAATTGTCCAATATATCTTTAAGCTCCATGACTAGTTTGAGTAGGTATTCTTTCTTTTTGTTTTAAACCTTGCTAAGGGTAATATCAGCTAGGGGGTCAATCGTTTCCACATTCTAAGGTATGGGGTCATGATTATGTACAGAGAAGGAGTACAAGAAAGCTTGTACCATGTGAAGTTACATTGATATGAGGGGGTATTCATATGAAATGGGCAATAGTTAAATATAACATACATGTTAGCTATCACTGTAGGGTGGGAGTCAATCGTTTCCACACAAAAACTACACAAACTAAGGGAATAGGCTCCCAGTGCTATCATAATATAGTTAGATATAATTTTTTTTCATATATACATAGGTACATGTTAAGGCTTACCAGGATACATTTTACTCCTGTCTGTGCTATATGTAGATATTGGGAGGGTTCCTTCTTTAGGGAGTCAATCGTTTCCACACTAAAACTACACATGAACATTTTGCTATGCAAAGAGTATACTAGCTTGCCCATAAATGCTTAAATGGTCCCAAAAAATTCTTTAGACTATGGGGTCTCAGTTAAGAATGATAATTGTCAATATTATTATCTTTTCCCACTAATGCTGACAATTGCAGGAATGGTATTAGTATTCTATTATGAAAAACCCCTCTTTTTACAGGGATGCCAGTTTTCCACTTTTCAGTGGAAATTCACTTTTTCATTTTCTAGAATGAAATTCTTTTTTTCAGGTTATGAAATTCTTTTATTTGAGTTTCATTTATGCAAATAAGAGAGTAGCTTACACTTAAATATGCTGAGTTATCCTAGTCATAAAACAGTACCACCATAGGCCATGGTGACAACCTTTGCACCTACCCACAGCCCCCTGACTACATGCTGGGGCAGACACCGGTCTGATTTCCACACTAAGTCGGTCTCATTGAGGCAGAAAATTTCACAGAAACGTGTGTGGAAAACTCAGGCAGCAACAGGGGTCCTAGCCTCTGATTGGTCAAAATTCCTGGTGGGGTAGGAACCAGCGACTTTCACATTGAAAGATACTACAATTTCAGAGGGCCCAGCGAAGTTATGCTGGTTATCATAGAACATATTTTGAAACAAGGGTACCAGAAAAGTGGTGCTTGTACCAGTGTATCCCGCCATTTTGGATTAGCAGACAGTAAAATTCTACAACATCTTGAATCTTGAAATTGGTTAGTAATTTCAACATTTAACATCTACTGACATGAAATGGGCGACAAATGTGAAAATTGTAATCAGAGGCATAGTATTTAAGTGTTGGTCAGTAGATTGTAACACTTTTACCAGCCTGTTCTGTGTAATGCCCATATTATCGCCCATTTCGCATCCCAAATCTAGATAATGCATCTGAACATAGAATAGGCCTAGAAACATGAAACAGAGTCTGCCATTTCGCTAATTATTTGGGGAATGTCGATATCTGAAGTATTAAGCAATGAGAAGAAGGGATATGGGAGTAAAACGGAAAATCGGCACAGTGCCAATCATGGCCGATTGGGGATGTCACCAGTAATTTTTAACTTTAAGCCCAAAACTTACTGAACACATCTGAAACTTCTTTTTTTCTTCATTATAGCACCTCTTCACCATCATAGACTGTATTATAAGTGGCTTATCATGTTGATATATAGTCAGCCTTTTTTTGTTGTTGGGGGGGGGGGTTAGGCGGCACCCCCCCCCCCCCCCATGGCTAAACTATAGTACCGGGTAGGGATTATTTTTCAAATTTTGTACATTAGTCTTAGATGTCAAGCCAAGATATTGTCACTTGTGTATTACACATATTCAGGGCTTTTGGTGTACATATAAATGATTTGTTAATCCTATATTGCCATTATAAAAAATTCCACTTTTTTTCTGACCCCCAACTGGCATCCCTGTTTTTAGGCAAAACTATGGTTCCCCTTCAAGATCTTAGCAGGCCCGACCAGAATACACAAGAAAATCCTAGGTATCTATTAAATTTAACTTTTTATTGATTGGGGAAGCAAAAATGGTCATTTGACGACGATCCGTGACATCTGGCCATATACGCCACTAGATAAGGCGTCTACGAGACGTCTAATAGGTCGAACTTCTAGACGCTAAATCCTACTGTTAGACACGTTTCAAATACATTCGTAAAGTGGTAAGTTTCGTGCAGTGAATGTACGTGCATTTTAGGAAGAAGTCTGTGACAGAGTCGCAAAAGGAAAGCTACAATGGACTAATACCTATGATATTGATCGTATTCAAACTCGCCTGTGCCATGTTCCAGCTCAAGGAACAAGTCATAGCAAGCAGAAGGAGTCACAGCAGCAAAGGAATAATGGCGGACTGGACATGCCAACACACGTTAGCAGAGCCAGGCCAGGCCCACCTTGCGCTGCCTTTCAAAAAGATCAGTGCCCGGAGGCTGGTCATCATGTAGTGTCGGGTGTAAGGCGGATGCATGTGTGTGCTAATTGTCTGGCAACAAAAACGGCAATGTTTCCCCACAGTCAGATGCAGTGCAGAGCCATGCTGCGCCAGCAGATACCTGCCCAACAGCCGGGGTTTGGGCAGTAGGATAACCAGGGAGCTGTTTCACTAGTAGGGGGGTCAAAGCGAGAGGTAGGACTGGAACAGTGGCTCCAACAGTGGCACAAACAGTGGCAGGCCCAAATTTGCGTTTCATCAGTGCTGTCGCTGTTGAGGTGGGACTAGCTGTCACTGTTGGCACAGCTCTCGCTATGCACATGCGTTTGACATTTGAATTTATTTGTCAACGGGCCGGTATGACATGGAATTTCACCGCTTCCCATAGGAATTAAGCAATGAAATTTTAACATGAGTAAGGTATATATATAACCTATAATCGTACCAAATATGAAGAAAATCGGCCAAGCCGTTCCCAAGTTATCGGCGTTTAAATTCTGTCATAGGAAATACTGCACTTCCCGCCGGTCTCCAGGGCGGGGACAAACAGAATAGCCGAAACCCCGCCGCACTATGGAGGGAGTGAAAAAAGAACAGCGACTAACGCAATCGCACAGAGGGAGTAAAAAGTTCAAACGCCGATAACTTCGGGACCGCTTGGCCGATTTTCTTCATATTTGGTACGATTATAGGATATATGTATATCTTACTCGTGTGAAAATTTCATTGCTTAATCCTCACGGGAAGTGGGTGAGAGTATTCTATACACGTAACAAACGACAGGGTAGACCCTGTCACTTACAGAGGCTCCACAGTGACACTAACAGCAACACCGATTTTACTGATGAAATGGTCACTGCCACTGTTGGTGTCGCTCCTTTCCCGAGTGCCGTTCACGCTTGAGTGCACCTCCTAATGAAACGCATACTGTCGCTGTGGTGCCACTATTACAGAGAGCGACACTTGCAGCTGCTAGTGAAACAGCTCCCAGCCCGAAAAAGTCGCAAGAGCTATAAGACCTGGGAGCTGTTTCACTAGAAGCTCCAAGTGTCGCTCTCTGTAATAGTGGCACCACAGCGACAGTGTGCGTTTCATTAGGAGGTGAACTCAAGCGTGAACGGCACTCGGGAAAGGAGCAACACCAACAGTGGCAGTGTCTGTTTCATCAGTAAAATTGGTGTCGCTGTTAGTGTGACTGTGGAGCCTCTGTAAGCGACAGGGTCTACCCTGTCGTTTGTTACATGTATAAAATACTCTCACCCACTTCCCGTGAGAATTAAGCAATGAAATTTTTACACGAGTAAGATATACATATATCCTATAATCGTACCAAATATGAAGAAAATCGGCCAAGCGGTTCCGAAGTTACCGGCGTTTGAGATTTTTACTTTCGCCGTGCGTTTGCGTTGGTCGCTGTTCTTTTTCACTCCAACCGTAGTGCGGCGGGGTTTCGGCTGATCTTTTTGTCTCCCCCCGCAGGCCGGCAGGAAGTGCAGTATTTGCTATGACAAAATTCGAACGCCGATAACCTGTGAATGGCTAAGCCGATTTTCTTCATATTTGGTACGATTATAGGTCATATATAGACCTTACTCATGTTAAAATTTCATTGCTTAATTCCTATGGGAAGGGGTGGAATTCTACGTCATCGCGGCCCGTCGACGAATAGATTTGAACGTCAAACGCGTGCGCATAGCGAGAGCTGCGCCAACAGTGACAGCTAGTCCCACCTCAACAGCAACAGCACTGATGAAACGCAAATTTGGGATTGCCACTGTTGGTGCCACTGTTGGTGCTACTGTTGCAGCCTCACCTCTCACTTTCACTCCACTACTAGTGAAACAGCTCCCAGGGTTTTTATTAACTCCGCTCTAAAGGACAAAAAAGCTGTAAGTAGATCTCTTCTTAAAAATGACAACTGTCGATTACATGTAGTAAACGGGCCAGGTCGCGTCTCCGGAGAGGCACCCGGTCCGCATAGCACCATGGACCGCATGGCAGTGTTTGTAAACAAAGACGGTGACAGGTCGGGACGGCTACGCGTCACTAGCACCCGCGCCACAATCACCCGGTCACATTCTCCCCCCTTGAAGCTTGGCGGCCTATACCTGTCCACGGACGGCATGCGGGAGGTGTCAATGCCCCGTGTGAAAGCCTGGTAGCAAGTCGGTAGTGGTCTGGCCAATGGTGTATGGATGGGTATGATTTGTGTTTATGTTTATATATATAATAATATATATATATATCACAGCATGTTTATGTTTATATATATAATATATATATATATATATATCACAGCAAAGACATTACACGCATATTGTGGAAAATAAAATGGAATCTGCAACAAATGTAGAACCTGTGTTGTATTTGGTTGTTAAACTTTCCACCTATAAAGTACCTATAAAAAATTCCAAACATTTTCATTGTAATTTTCATTCATAATATATATATAGTACCACATTAATGCAATTCAGTTAAGATTTATACCATTTCTGCCTTGTACATGCTGAGCATGTGTGGGTACAGTAACAACCACACAGTAGTTGGTACCTTGCCGCGGCCGCGTGTGTGAGGGTACAAGCGGGCAAAAAAAGCTACCCGGAGTCGGTGTTGCGCCGAGGGGAGATTGTGACCGGGTGATTGTGGCGCGGGTGGTAGTGACCTGTATTCGTCGGGACGCATGCGCACCAACGATGCGTCACTGTGCACTTGGAGCAGTGACCGCATGCCTGCCGGCCCCGGGCCCCACGCGGGCCGTCAACACCACCCACCTGTGGCGTCCCCCGAGGTCTCAGTCCGAGCCTGCACCGCAGGAGGGCTGCCGGCCTACGTGCAGGCTTACAACCGCCAACATAGGACTAGCGATGCCTGCCACGCAACTGCCGTACAGGTCAATGCATACCGACAGGTCGGTGCCCCGGCTGCTCACCCGCTTCTAACTTTGGAAAGTTGCAGTGCTGGTGAAGTGGACCAACATGAACCCACAAAAGCAGGGAAGCTGGTCGGCTGGGACTTGACCGAGTCTGGAATCGACAGCCACACTATCGGGGAGGTGGCGGGCCATCAGGATAGGCATGCGGGCCTAATGACTAGCACACCTGCGAGGGGCGTACCAGCAAGGAGAAGCCGCCCCCTCGACGAACGAGCTGATTCGCAAGCTACTATAATGGTCGTTGGAAAGGTCACAATGAGGATGATAGGCCCTTGCCAGTATAGGCCAAGCATCCTAACACTCTGGCCACATCCAACGCAGGAGGCCGGCTATATCGCAGCCATGCACATGGAGATATACAGGGCGGTCCGAGCCTCTGGTGTGCCCAATTATCTTGAGGTTAAGATACAAATACCATCAGGAATGAACTGCGATCGATGGGAGGCCGCACTGCAAGGATATCATGACGCCGAGGTTTGTGACTACCTTCGATATGGATGGCCATCGTCCTATACGGCTAAAACCATCCCAACTCCCACATATGAAAATCACTGATCTGCGAAGTGTTACCCAGATGCTGTTGCGAATTTCCTGGAAAAAGAGACGAAGCTGGGTGCAATGTTGGGCCCTTTTAAATCGGCCCCTTTCGCCCCCTGGAATCAACTGAGCGCACTGCTCACACGCCCAAAGCTTGGTGGTGACGATAGTGAGCGCCGTGTAATTATGGACCTCAGCTTTCCATTTGGAGAGAGTGTCAATGACGGCATCGAGCGAAACATCTTTCAAGGTGAATATAGGCAATACACACTGCCAACAATTGGAGACGTGGCCATGGCAGTGATACGTGCTGGTCATGGTGCCCTCCTCTAGAAGGCGGACCTGAGGCGAGCTTATCGCCAACTACGCATTGACCCTCTGGACTACCCGCTGCTGGGTCTCCAAAATGACGGACTGTACTATGTGGACATATGTCCGTCATTTGGTTGCCGTTTTTCGGGTGGGGCCCAGCAGCGGGTGTCAAATGCACTGTGCTGGATCATGGCGAGACGATATGGAGCCTCGGTCTATGCCTATGTAGATGACTTCATATCTGTGACAAGTGATTTTTCCTCTTCTATGCGCTCCTTCACCGGGTTTGAAAACCTTTGCGCCGAGCTTGGTGCGCAGCTAGCAAGTGAAAAATCTGTGTTTCCCACCACGAGACTTAAATGGCTGGGATTTGAGATTGACACAATCTCGATGGAGGTCACAATTCCCGAGGAGAAACTGAGTGCCCTGGAGAGCGAATGTCGCAGCTGGGAGGGGCGCAAGACTGCCACAGGACATCCAATCAATCTGCGGAAAAATCAATCATGTGAGCCAATGCATACTCCCTGCGAGGCGGTACATGTCGCGCCTGCTAGATGCATTGCGACGCGCACCAGACCAAGGTGAGATGGAAGTCGACAAGGAGATGAAAAAGGATGTACGCTGGTTCGCGGATTACGCCCGCGAATCAAATAGGAAAAAACTCCTTATACAAGACCGCCCGACAACAGTCATAGAGTGTGACGCGTGCCTCGCTGGCATGGGGGAGTCGACTTATTACAGCATCAAACTACATCCTCAACTGCGGGAGCAATACCATATATCTCAGCTGGAGGCTATGAACTGCGTACTGGCTGTAAAGACACTACTCCCAGCTGCCTCACGGGGACATGTAATAAATGTCATTACGGACGACATCGCATCCATGTATGCTCTGAACATGGGAAAAACGTGCGATCTCACCCTAGCAGCTTGCGCTAGAGAGATAGCCCTTATAGAAGCTGTCAATGATGTCCAGGTTCGGATCACTCACAAGCCCTGTGCTTCCCTGATCCTGAATTATGTACTATCACCGACGTAGTGTGTAACATTTCGTAACCAGCTATTCTGATTGCAGAGCGCGCTCACCCAAACCTGAAGGCCCAGCTGGAGAACACCTGGGGCCTGTTTTTTAGTTGTGACCATTTCCTATAGTGACCAGTTAGTGACCTTTTGGAGACCTTTGGGTTCCAGAGATAAGTCGTCATAACATGTGTGACCATTTAGAGGGGTAAACTGTCATGGTCACTGTTTTGGGTTCCAGAGTTGTGACCATTTAGCCCAAATGGTGACATATTTCATTTTATATACTTCCACTGTATCAAATAAAACAATATTTACTGCGATGAATTATCTATATCTGTTTTATCTAATTCCCAAATTTCACAATTTTCTGTTGAGTAATATACATGTGAGACATGCTCTTGTTTTTGAATGGGCCTTGGACCAACAGTGATCATAACAGCTGAATAGTGACTGGGTCTGAGGAACACTTTTTGGTCATGATCACTGGTTTGGTCGCCCAACTGGTCACTCTTTTGTGATCATTACAAATAAAGATGTCGCTGTCTGAAAAACAGGCCCCTGGGCTACCGCAGTAGCCCCAGGAACAGCTGAGAACCTCCGGAGACAGGCGACGTCATATGTTACCTTCATGGCAGCGCACGAATTCAACCACATCTCCCCAACACCAACACAGCTGGCCCTCTACTACCAAGTTTTGGCCAATTCCTTCAAAAGCCTGGCGTCAGTCAAAAACTACGCCTCAGGGGCACGGACCTATGTGCGCCTGGTGGGCGGGAACGACTCCACTGTCACTGCTCCCCTTACAGCATGCGCTATGGCGGGCATACACTGGCCACCCGAGCTACACTACGTTAGCTCTGGTCATGTTAAATTGACCATGACCGTGACCTGGCGTGGTAGAGGGTATCTCATACCATTGCAGTGGGTCTTTTGACCACTTCAGGTACCCAAGGAAGCATGTCGATTGGCAACCAACCCACAGAGTAAAAATAGATATCTCTCTATGCTGTGACCAATCCATGTCTCCGACAAAGGGCTTTGAGAGTACCACAATCTCCAACCACAGCCTGTTGTTAAAGAGACTACCTCGACAAAAGATCTGCTGGCAGTGTGGTTCACTCTTCCAGCAGAGATTCTGACTGTGGTAGTAGGAAGATCAGCTAGGCGAGTGCAAGTGAAAGTTGTTCAAGGATTATGCCACACCCACTTGACCCTGCCATGATCCACGTTCTTATCCTAGAAGTCACTTTTCCATCTTCTTTTAAGTGTATTTATAATAGAAAGGCCACAGAAATAATGTACTTTAACAATGTATTGACATATGAATATTTCTTTGCTAGTATTTGAGATCTCAGAATCAATGTAGAACAAAATTGTTGGGTCTGAGAGTGAGAATCCGTGGACACTTCCATGGGTTAACGTTACCAACCTCTTAGTTGAAACGTAGTGTAGACAGAGGTGGCGGCCAATCTATGGCAGGCATTGAACGTACCTCAACCCATCAACCTGAACCGGCCCGCGAGCTCCCCATGAGATACCTCCGCCTTCTCGCAGATGCGCTGGAGAGGGTCGGCCCCCTTGGACTCCCGGCTCGCGCGGTCCTACTCCTGGCTTACACATCTTTGTTACGTCAATCGAACCTCCTGACCACGGGTGCGGGGACCTCGCATGCCTTACGTCGATGAGATGTCCACCCTGTACCGAGTGGCCTGCATCTGCTGGTGCGCTCCACTAAAACCACGCGGGGCTCGGCCCCCTTCATGATACCGGTCATAAAAACTGGAGGCCCCTACTGCCGAGGCCTACCCGGCACGTGACTCGGACCCGGCGTTCGTGGATGCTGCCAGCCTCCCCATCCGTCCATCTGCCCTGGTCCCCATGTACAGGAGGGCCTTGCTGACAGCCGGCTATGAACATGCCGCTACCTTCACTCATCACAGCCTCCGAAGAACAGGGGCGTTACAGGCTACTCACCGAGGTGTATCGGAGGCTGGAATAATGGCACATGGTGCCTGGGCGTCCATCGGGGGACTTCGCTCCTACGTACCTAAAAAGGTCTCATCATCCACAGCCACGGCTCTAGCCACCTCTTTGGCCTCTTAATCAATTCACCTTGTGTAAAAACTGGTATTTACCCTTCTTAACATGGCACAGCCATTTTTATATTTACAATGTGACGTGGCCACTTTTTATCTAATAATTTTATTGTGGAATAAAATGTATTTCTCCACCCAGGCGTTTATCAAATTGTAAAGTAATTTAAATTGCTAATAATTTTATGCTGGGTGTATTTCTTTTACGACATTCCACGGACTCCTTTACGACAATCCACGGACTCATCTCCGTCATCACGTGACTCATCAGTCCGACCTGGCTGTCAAAACCCACGGACGTGCTAAAATTTTCCCACCCACCACCACCTAAAAGGACTCAAAACCTGTCTTAATGGACTCATTATCCCCATGTTTATTTACATCAAATACTTTTATCAACAACTTATATATCGCTTATCAACAATCTACTTATGTATATAATATAATTATGTACACTCTTAATCAATTCACCTTTTTAAAAACTGGTATTTACCCTTCTTAACATGGCACAGCCATTTTAATATTTACAATGTGGCGTGGCCACTTTTTATCTAATAATTTTATTGTGGAATAAAATGTATTTCTCCACCCAGGCGTTTATCAAATTATATTTTCCTCACAGGTACGTTCATTGGTCTTGGGTATCGAAACCTGTACATATCACATCTGGATGTCATGCTCGGACATGTATATTAGGACTTGGTGGTATGTTGGCTATGATAATTCCATAGTCACTGATTGGCTTCACAATCCAGCAATATGCACTCACTATTGGGGTGAGTACATCTGATTGTTTTCTCTTTATAATTTCATAGCAATTGATATTGATTTAAGCGTGAACGTGGCTAGACGGGAGACCATTCTTGTTTCGCAGCAAGAAGAAGAAGAAGGAAAAAAAAAATATATTGATATAGAGTGTAATATTGATGACAGCATAGCTACCTACCTTTCTGTGTTACAAGTAGGTTCAAATTTAAAGGCGGTCTCTGCTGACGGCATGGAGACCAGGGAGCTGTTTCACTAGAAGCTGCAGGTGTCGCTCTCTGTAATAGTGGCACCACAGCGACAGTGTGCGTTTCATTAGGAGGTGCACTGAAGCGTGAACGGCACTCGGGAAAGGAGCGACACCAACAGTGGCAGTGACTGTTTCATCAGTAAAATTGGTGTCGCTGTAAGTGTCACTGTGGAGCCTCTGTAAGCGACAGGGTAGACCCTGTCGTTTGTTACGTGTATAGAATAGTCTCACCCACTTCCCCTGAGAATTAAGCAATGAAATTTTTACAGGAGTAAAATATACATATCTCCTATAATCGTACCAAATATGAAGAAAATCGGCCAAGCGGTTCCGAAGTTATCGGCGTTTGAACTTTTTACTCCCTCCGTGCGTTAGCGTTAGTCGCTGTTCTTTTCACTCCCTCCGTAGTGCGGCGGGGTTTCGGCTGTTCTTTTTGTCTCCCCCCGGAGGCCGGCGGGAAGTGCAGTATTTGCTACGACCAAATTCAAACGTCGATATCTTCAAAACGGCCTGGTCGATATTCTTCATATTTGGTACGATTATAGGTTATATATATGTCTTAGTCGTTGTCCCGCGGTCATTATGGTAGCCGGTAGGGGTGACATAAAACCCGAGTTTAAGAAGACAAGACACATCTAGTCCCATTCACATCCGAAGACCAAAAACCTCCTCTTTATTCCAGTATATATTCAAGTCTCCACATAGAAAATGGGCCAATGCGCATGAGCAGTTAATGTTTACATATCACCAGATAAGACTGCAGCAGGGGAATGTGATATCACCTCTCATTGTTTTAGAATTCGCCAGAGGTATTCATAACATGCAGTACATGTTGATAAAAGCATTTTCAATGTTAATAATATTTTGTCTGCTATTAGAAACGTTCCCACAGTGTCTGGGATACCAAGAATAGTCTTGCTTATACCTTCACAACCTTGCTAATACATTCACAACGGTACATTACCCCACCAACTTATTTTAACTTTTATTATATAAAAGTTAGAAATTATCTCATTGATCAATACCTTATCCACATTCTGCAAAACTTTGGAACGCTGTTCTCTTCATACCTACTTCAACAGGTCTCGGAACTTCTTCCTTACAGTCCTTCGTTCCTACTTCAATATCATTGTTTCTGTTAATCTTAAGTTTCCAGCATTTTCCTATAATGAACTTCCGTGCATAGCACACAATTATACACAAGATTCCGACAATAAAAACCATACCCCACATCAATGACTGTCTATAAGTTTGGTGCCAAACTGTACGAGTAGGCAGTGAGTCAAGTGTCGTCTTCACTGAATGGATAGTAGCACGATCAACTACTTTCAGATGTTCCAGTAACTTGCTATGAAATTCATGCGGTATTTGGTAAGTCACATTTGGGAACGTTATGACATGATAACGCTGGTCTAGCTTAGAAGTAAAGGTACGAGCTTGATATGTAATAATATCTGAAGCATGTAGGTTACACCCTTCTCTCAAGTGCCATAATTCAATTCCTTGAATAGTATACGAGAAAGTCTTACCACTATTACAATAAACCTTAACACTATTTGTAACTAGAGATTGCATAATATACTTATTTCTAGCCCAGGGATGAACAACAAGGTTACGTGCTACTTTAGAAACCTCAATAGGACAAGCGGAAACCGACTCACCTAATAAATCAAGTTCACATCCATTTTGTTCCAACACCCTAACTTCACATATTTTGAAAGATCTACCTTTACACTTTTCAGGTATAAACATTTGTGTCCGTTGAGTGTTTACAGCTACTTCAATTCGAGGCAAAAGTTTTTCAGCATAATCATGCTTAACTATAGGAAATGTTACAAATCGCCATAAGTAGTAAATGGAAGGCTCAGAAGCCCATAAACATACTTTATAGATAAGTCTACGTGGTTCATCAACAACTAATTCCACATTAGTATTCTGATAATACCAAACCAGATCCTGAACTCTACCATGTTTAGACAAGTGATGCAATATTTCACTTAGATGAGTGGTAGATAGTATGTCCACTGATAACTGACCATACTCCAACACTCTTCTAGCACGCTTAAAGTGTGAGTGTTCCTTTTCATATTTATCCGCAGCTAACTCCAATGCGGAAATCCACCGATCAAAGTGACGCGCCACTCTGACCTGTATTACTGCTCTACGAAGATGGTCCGTGTTTTCAGTCATTTGGTTTAACCGTCCAGTCACTTTCTCTGCATGCTTCTGAAGTCGCTTAATGTCCTGTCGATTTTCCATGGAGTACTTACGAGTTAAGTTCACAACACTCAACAGCTCCTGTTGATTATGATATACAGTGTCGACACTCTTCACTGCCTCGTCTACCTCAGCCTTCAGTGCGTCCACTTCAGCATCAGTAGCGAGCCCAAACAATGAATGTCCTACATCACCAATTAGATCGATGAGACCGAGAAGTTTCCTATTTCCACCAATATAAGATGTTGTAGATGTTGACAACTCAACTTTATGGCCACTAAAGTTGATGTCAAGTCGATCAAGTCTTCCCATAGTGTGGTTGAGATCACCTTCAGCCAACCACTTCCTGTCAGAACTAACATGCGTTCGGACCTCCTGAACCCACGCCGGCATGGGGGGTTGTACTGGCGCATGGATAGTAATGACTGCCGTCCATTCCGCTTTCATAACTCCAGCCTCACCAATCTTTTCAGCAATAACTCCATTCGTAATCGGTTTCCGTATAACATCAGCTTCAACAGAGACAAGCATGTACAAGGTAAGTCCTATAACTGCGAACATCTTGGTCGTTTAGGACCAGTATAATCAATAGCCCAAGGTCTTTTCCTATTAGACCTCCGAATTCCGTGACTCGCAGACTCAGCTGGCACATCAATGTCCATTGACTCCTCAATACCGTCTGTCAACTGAGTGGTGTCATGAGTGGATGGTGCAACAGGAGTAGGTAAATGCGCAATAGTTGGCGGTGGCGCATCTGAAGCAGGCGGTGTCACTGAGTCGGAATGTTTTGTCTGAGGCTCCTTTGTTGATGGGGCTGGTTTAGGAGCTGTTTTTGATTTCTGGGGTCGAGTTCTGTAGTACCGTGTGACTCTTGGTCTAATTGATATCCAGTCACCGTCTGTGTCAACATGCTGTAGTTTGTCACGATTGTATACCTTTGTTCTTTCTTCCCCACTGATAGACTTGCACCACACCACATTTCCTCGTATTCTTGTCACCTCTTTTGGCATATCCCATTTTGAGTCAAAAGGTGCCCGCTCATACGCCTTTGGTAACACTCGATCTCCTACCTTAAGTGGTAATGCATTAGCCCGTTTCGTAGCTTCAGTGATATAACGTTCTTTTGATTTTTGTGTGTTTTTACAGGCATCATGCAAAGCATCTCCCATCCTCTCGAGCCGTTGACCTAAGACAGATGTTGATTCAGGAGCTCGATTGGAAGGATACCGAGCCCGTCTACCATATAGGAGGTAGAATGGCGAATAACCTGTAGTTTCAGACACAGACTGTCGGTATGCTAACAACGCAGACCCAAGATGCTCCTCCCATGTTGATATGTTATTGTTTACCAACTTCCGTAATATGTCTTTTAGACTGCGATGCCATCTCTCCAATTTTCCATTAGTTTGTGGATGATATGGTGTTGTACGTCGCACTTCCACTCCTAATTGATGTAAATAGTCCTGCAACGTGGCATTGGTGAACTCAGTACCGTTATCGTGGATAATAATGGCAGGAACACCATGTCTAGGAATATAATCCCGGGAGAGTTTTTGTACAACCGCTTCTCCAGTTCTGTTGGAAATGGGATGGGCCTCAGCCCACCCTGTTGCGTGATCTATTAAAGTTAATAGGTACACATTGCCCTATACCGATTTAGCCAGTGGACCAACCAGATCTATTCCAACTATTTCTCCAGCATAAGTCGCAGTAGGCATACCTACTGGTGCTGGCCGTGTCGTACGTGATTCGTTCATTGGACACGTTGGACAGTGAAATATTGTTGACCTTACTGTATCTCTTTGTTTCGTCCAATAATATAACTCTCGGATCCGTTGCAAGGTTTTTGTTTGTCCTTGATGTCCCACCTCCAGATGAGCCTTCACAGTGATGTCACGACGGTAGTCTATTGGCAGCACAAGCCGTGGGTATGGCAATTGATCAGGTAATTCTTTTGTACACCACAATAAACCATCATGCCGATGATAGTAACTACCTTCATTATCTGCCAAGTCCCACTCATCCATTTCATGTTGTTTTTCACGTACCTCATCTTTGTTCAGTCCATCCAAATGCCAGGGCACTTCCTGCGCGGGATTAGCTTCAATGTCAACCCAGTCTGTTGTATTGCATTCTCCTACTTCAAGGCACGGGTTACGGGCGAGCATATATGCACCTACCTCATACCACTCCTCATCCTGAGTTGAGGGTACAATCCGTGAGAGCATATCAGCCCTTACATTGTTTTTTCCAGCTCGGTGCAGTATGGGTGCTCGATACTCGGCAATCAGGGAGGCCCAACGTTGTACCTTTGTATTCTTGACCTCACCTAAAAACAGGGCCTTAAGGGGCTTTTGATCTGTCACGATAACCAGTTCTGCCCCATAAAGATAAGGCCTAAGAGTCTTTAATGCATGAACAATAGCATAGGCCTCTTTCTCAATGGTACTCCACTTAGGTTCAGAACCTCGCAAAGTGTGTGATACATATTGGATCGGCCTCTCTACACCGTTGTTGTCTTTTTGCACTAATATAGCCCCTATTGCCTTGTCTGAGGCATCAGTGTAGAGAATATATGGGTCCCCGATAGACGGATGTGCCATAACATCACTCGAAACTAGTGCCATTTTTAGTTGATTAAAAGCCTCCTGGCATTGTTCTGTCCAAATCCAGGGTACACCTTTCTTCGTCAGGTACTGTAACGGTTCTGCAATGGCAGCATACTGACAGATCAATTGACGATAGTACCCAGCCATTCCTAGGAACCGGCGCAACTCAGACACATTGGTTGGAGGGTGTAGATCATTGATGGCACATGTCTTCTCAGGATCGGCAGCAATACCATCCCCAGACACGATATATCCTAGCAGAGGTAGCTGCCGCTGTTTGAATTGACATTTCTCCTTTTTAACAACTAGTCCTTCTGCCTCCAGACGGGCTAACACTTCCTGGACATGTTCCTCATGTTCTTCCTGTGTCTTGCTGTAAATCACTATGCCATCGATATATACCATTGCGCAGCGACCTATAGCATTTCCCAAAACCCTTTGCATTTCTCATTGAAACACAGCGGGCGCAAGTCCAAAGGGCATACGTACCCATTCGTACAGGCCATTGTGTGTAACAAAGGCAGTCTTTGGAATAGCACATTCCTCTACCGGAATTTGCCAATATCCAGATTTTAGGTCGAGGGTGGTGAACCATGATGCTCCTGTGAGGTTATCGAATATATCTTGTATTCGCGGCAAAGGGTGGGCGTCTTTGCGAGTTATACTATTTAATTTGCGATAATCTATGCAAAAGCGAATACTTCTGTCCTTCTTGGGAACTAGAGTCACAGGTGATGCCCAGGGTGATTGGGATGGACGTATCACCCCTTTTTCTAACATCTTTTGGATTTCTTCTTCTACCACTTTTCTCTTGGTCAGTGGCAAACGATATGCCCTCTGACGGATAGGAGGATGATCACCGGTATCAATGTTGATGTGTACTCCATTAGAACACCATATTTCACTTTGAAACACCTTAGGAAATGCCTTTGTCCATCTAGAGAGTTCAGTCTCACCAAGTTCAAGGTCACTTACTTCTGGCAAGGAACTCTCATATAGTACACCATTAAAGAATACTTTCCCTTTTTCACAGTCTATCACCGCCTTTAGTTTCTTCAACGTGTCCTGGCCCAGTAACAGATCATGTTTAATGTTGTCTGTTATAATGACATCAATTCTTTCCTCCATCAAGTTAACAACAGTTCTGCCTTTCACAGGGAGACTCTCACCTGATAGGGTAACCAGATTTTCAACAACTGGTTCCAACAAAGGAACTCGTCTAGTTTTGTCACACAACGCTAGCCAGAATGATTGTTTCATCAGGGTACACGCCGCACCCGTGTCAACCAGAGCAGTGGCTTCTTTTCCGCTGACATCTACCACTACTTGAAGTCGGCCATCGAGTACGGCTACTGGCCGTTTCCCTTACCAGAAGCTTTGTACTGGCCATGTGTCCGGCTTGGCAACAATTATAACAGACAGGTTGGCCGTCTGTTGTCCAGGCAGGAATCCCCTTTTCCTTTAATTTTTGTGGCCCTTTACCGCGACCTCGGTGTTTCTTATCCAGCTGTTTCTGCATCTCAGCCGTTTGACTCTCTAACTCCTGTACAGTATCCATCATTTGCTGGAGACCAGGGCCTTGTTTTTTAGTCACGACATTTGTGAGTGTCGCAGACCTAAGATCGTATAGCCGATGTACGACATATTTGCAAGACAAAAGATGGCCGCTGTCCTATAGATGATGTCGTAGTGCGCCATGTGAGATCGGCGCTAAAAGTGTCTCAAGTATAGAACTGTCTCAGGTTCTATCAAACCTCACCGTGCGTATATAGAGGATTTCCTGTGCTTTCCATACGAATTAAGCAATGAAATTTTAACACAAGTAAGGCATACATATGACCTATAATCCTACCAAATATGAAGAGAATCGGTCGCAGCGTTTCAAAGATATCGACGTTTGAAGTTTGTCATAGCAATCGTCGGCTCTGGTTGCCATAACACCCTCCCACCTTCCCTGCGCAGTGAATGTCGAGGTCACTGCATAAATTAGGGTCACGTGACCGTAGGGGAACACTGGCCACCAGAGCAGACGCTTGCTAAATAGAAGTTCAAACCGCGATATCTTCGGAACGCTGTGACCGATTTTCTTTATATTTGGTACGATTTTTGGTTATATGTATACCTTACTCGTTTTAAAAATTCATTGCTTAATTCTTACAGGAAGTGAAGTTGCGCATTTTGTACGACATGTCCAGAGTGGTCTTAGATATACGACACTATTGGCGACAATTTCCGGTCCATTGGCCACCGAGTGTCGTGACTATAGCACACCTTTTACCTCCCTATGTGTCGTATCTACAGCAAGTGTCGCAGCCAGCCTAAGATCGTAGCTCTATAGCACACTGACAGCAAATATGTGTCGTAAGTTACGAATGTCGTGACTAAAAAACAGGGCCCAGTACTGGAAGCTACTTGATTTACACTCACCGGATTTTTCAGGGCACCTATTTCGCTTGGCTCCTCCTTTCGCGTCACACCGGCAAGGTTTCGTGCCCTATACATGGTCATGGCACGTTCGTAAGCTGCCTCCAGAGTGAGTGGTCGGGTAGCATGAACCTGGATGCGAGTTTCACTTGACTGAATACCAGCAATGAAGGTACGAGTCAGTCTTTCCAAAACCACCTCCACCCCTAACTCCGCATCAGTATATTCTCGATGTACTGCTTGGTCGAAGTCACGGGCATATTCTCGTACATCTTGCAGGACCCCCTGTTTCATTTCATCTACGGCTTTCCTGAGATATTCATTTTCGTCAGCACCCAGAAACTCTTGCTCGATTCGTTTCCTAATGCGCTCCCAGGTAATGGGTTCCTGGTCAGCTGGTTGTCGGCGCCCATTTTCTTCATCATATTCTCTTATCCATCTGCGCACTGCCACATCCAACCTTCCTTTCACCAAATAACCAACTGTGGCTAATGTTACCTGATGGTTAGCAGCACACCATTCCTTAGCGCTGGATATTTCCTCTACCCATTCCCGTAGGGCAGTCTTGTTTACACCATCCTGTACACCTATACGTTTAGCATGATGTTCCATTAGTTTTTGTATGGCCCGACCATCAATCCCATCTTGTGGATTTTGCCCATCCATCTTGTCAGTTCTGTTTAACTGAATAACTAATTCATGGGAGTATCAAAACTCGATACTGCAGCGCCCAAAACAGTTATATCAGTGCCCAGAACTAACAACTAAATCAGACATACATGTCCTTCATTCAGGTGTCTCCTCCATTCGAGATGTTGTCCTTTTATCCAGAAGTCTTGTCCTTCTATTTAGATGTCTCGTCGTGGTCGCCAAAAATATGTCCCGCCGTCATTATGGTAGCCGGTAGGGGTGACATAAAACCCGAGTTTAAGAAGACAAGACACATCTAGTCCCATTCACATCCGAAGACCAAAAGCCTCCTCTTTATTCCAGTAAATATTCAAGTCTCCACATAGAAAATGGGCCAATGCGCATGAGCAGTTAATGTTTACATATCATCAGATAAGACTGCAGCAGGGGAATGTGATATCACCTCTCATTGTTTTAGAATTCGCCAGAGGTATTCATAGGTTACTCATGGGCTTTGCTCAGGGGTAGTCATTGCTCCCCCCGGTGTCCCCCTCTACCGCGCCTCACGGGCGCCCCTCCTGCCCCCTCGCGGCTTTCACACTTACTACGCAGTCACGTGGTACAGCCCGGTCCAGACCCCGGCCTCACTTCTCCTTCACCCGCCCTGCAGTACGCACGTACTACAGTACCTTTTTCGTCTCTTGGCCACGTGCTTCGCCTCATACTCCCCGAGTACAGGCTAGCACCCCCATACACACGATACGGTACAGTGAAAGGAGAAATGGGTCCGACTACGAGGAATACCCCGATGCCTAGCACATCGAAGCCGACGGAATCCACGGCGGAGTCGGAGGCCACTCTCCAGGAAATGGCCGAGTCCTCCAACGAGAACATCGAGTCGGTCTCGGACAGCGGGCGCACGGTAAAGATGGCTAGGATCTCCAAACTCGAGTCAAACATGGAGAAGATGGGTAGGACCATGGAGAGCATGTTCGAGACCATGCAGGCCATGGCACGGCAACGGTCGCCGACCAGGGCTACACAACCAACGGTACGAGAGGCACGCTCCACGGCCGAGGACCGGACAAGAGACTGGGCCCAGGACCAGGCATCGAGGCTACCCGCACCCAGACACCTCAGGGAACGCTACGTGAGCGACGATCTGCTCCAGCGAGAGATGGACCGCGAGGGCATTCGTCATGACCGCACGGCCGGTAGGTTTTCATCTGATTTGACCGTACACAAATTGATCTCTAAGCCGTACATGTATGTCGAACGTGAGGGCCTGTATACCATGTCACAAAAGCTCGAGGTTAGGGGAAGCCTGGGACCCATGGAGTACGTGAGCGCGTTCTTGCTTATGATGGAGGACGAGCGGGCGATACCCAAGGGCGGTTAGGAGGTGGTCCAACTACGTCTTCGATCAGGTCGAGGCCGGCCGCGTGTACTGGTCGGACCACGTGCGCATTCAAGACGAGCGCGTACGCATAGCCATGACGGCCGCCACCAGTGCCCCTAACGGTCAAGACGGAGGAAGGGACGGGGCCCGAGAGCTCCCCTGCCGGGCGTACAACTCGAAACCAGGTTGCCGCCTACGGAACGGACATCAGGATGGGCAGATCAAATGGGTCCATGTTTGTTCGTTCTGCGATTCGGTGGGGCGGATGTGCACGCACTATACACGCGTGCAACAGGAAACTCGTGTACGGTGCGGGTTATGACAACGCTGCACCAACATCCGCACCCGCCCCACGGAGGACGCCGCACGCCGGACACACGGTCCGCCCCACCGAACTAGGAGTGCAGAAACAACACACAACGGCTTCAAAAAACGGGCCGGACGCGCTGCGCGAGTGAGCGTGGCGCGAGACGCACCCCTCGGCCTCGGTACGAGTGCACTCGGCGAGGGGTACCCGGTCACCCCGGTATGACGTCACCCCCCACGTGACAACAACACCGCGTGCCACGCACGTGGGGGGAAGCACGGAACGTGCAGCCCCGCCCACCGAGGAATACACTCCCGCCTGTGGTAGTGTTAGCGGGGAGACGGAGCAATTGGCTCGGCAATTGCCCCGGGAGGACGGCCACTCCTATCGACCCACTCCTATCGACTTCGCTGCCGTGAGAAAATTCTGCGAGACCGGCATCCCCGTCGCCGGAGTCCGGACCGACCCCGAGGCGTTCGCCGGACATAGGAGGGACAACTGGCCGCAGTTCGCGGCCCCCGGGCCGCCGGGGAACGCCCACATCTATGATGTTGTGAGGCACACGGGCCTACCCAACGCCCTCGGGGCCCGGATCGAGATCCTCACGGACCTCAACATCCCGGTCTGGGTCCGATACCTCTCCGGAATCCCAGGCAAGGAGGAATTGACCGACTTCATCAGGTTCGGCTTTCCACTGGGATACGCCGGGCCGGTCAGCGATACCTGCGGGGTACCCAACCACCCCAGTGCGACGGGGTACCCGGAGCAGGTGGATAAATTCATCAGGAAGGAGAAGGGGTACAGCAACCTCATGGGGCCGTTCGAGGCCCCCCCTTTCCTACCCTGGTGTCACGTGTCGCCTCTAATGACACGTGAGAAGAGAGGCACCAGCGATCGGCGAGTGATAACCGATATGACGTACCCCAAGGAGGACAGTGTGAACGGTTATATCGTCAAGAACTCGGTCTACGGCGAGGAACGGGAGCATGGCCTCCCGACCGTGGATGGGTTCGTCGGCCGCCTGGTGGCCTCGAGGCCCGGGAGTTTTATGTCCACCATCTCCCGGGCGTACAAGAACTTCCGGTGCGACCCCCTCGACTGGCCGTTGCTCTGTTTTGCGTGGGAGGAGGCATACTACTGTGATACGGCGATGCCCTTTGGTGCCCGTGCCTCCTCCTACCACATGCAGTGTGTAGCAGATGCAATAGTTAAGATCCTCAGCCAGAAGGGGGTCGAGGCCGCCATGTACCTGGACGACCTCATCATCCTCTCCCCCGACGGGGAAAAAGCGGCCTCGGACTTCGCCATAGCCCGAGGGCTCTTCGAGGAATTAGGCTTCCCCGAGGCCCGAGAAAAGGCACAGCCCCCCAGCCAAGTGGTCACGTGGCTCGGTATCGTGATCAACTCAATAGACATGTCGCTCTCCGTCCCCGAGGACAAGCTACACGAGTTGTGAGTAAACTGCTCAAGGCCCTCCGGGGGATGGGCGGATACTACATCAATATCAACGCCGAGATGCGGAAGGACCTCGAGTGGTTCCTGCGCTTTGCCGAGGGTTGGAACGGCCACGCCCTCATCCCGCGAGGCCCCCCAACCAAGTGCCTGATCGTGGACGCGTGCTTGTCGGGCATCAGGGGTACAGACGGGACGTACTCGTACTCCGGCCGGGTCTGTCCTGTGAACGACCCTGTTACCTGCATCGCGGAGCTCGAGGCCCTCAACACGGTATACGCGATGTGCACGTTCTTAACCGACCGTGACCGCGGCACCCGGGTGGAAGTCTACTGTGATAATATGGGCACTGCCAGGCACTCCGGTCGGGACGCGCCCGGAACCCCGTCCTGGCCGAGTGTGCCCGTCAAGCCTGGATGGTGCAGGCCAGACTACAGGTAGACTTCGTGTATACACACGTCCCGGGTGCCCTCAATACCGTGGCCGACGCGCTCAGCAGGGCTCACTTAACCTCGAGAGACTTTGACACGGCCTCGAGGTACCTGAAATTCCATTCCCTCGTCGAGGTCATGCCATGCACCCATGTATCGTTCAACCCTGTGTTACGTCTCACCTGCAGATCCGGCGCTACGATCGCTCCAGACGAGGGCATATGCTCGGCAATGCGAGGCGCGTGCCCCCGGAACGGTCGCGAACCAGGGCAGTACCTCGGCAGTACCACGGCGTACCTCGAGTACGGCGCGGACCACGCCCCCTCGCCGGCGACGGTCGCGAACCAGCTATCACACGTGCGGTCGCACCTGCGACTGACGGGGGGCGACGTCGCGCCGACGGAGGATTTCAGGGTGAGACGTGCACTCGAGGCTATGAGGCGCAACAAAACCTACCAACCGAACGTCAAGCCGGCGGTCCCGATGGACGTCCTCAAGGCTGCCCTCGGGGCCCTCGACGAATCACCCCTACACATCGCTCTGCGGGCTGCGATCCTGGTGATATTCTACGCGGCGCTGCGACAGAGCGAGGTCGCCCCACCATCTGCGACGAAGTTCGACCCGACGCGACACCTGTCACGCCGAGACGTCGTGGTCACGCCCAGACAGGTATCGATACGCGTCAAGGCGGCAAAGAACATGCAGATGGTGGGGGAGGAAAAGACAGTTACCCTGCAGGCGTCCCCCGAACCGTCCTCGTGCCCGGTGCGAGCGGTCAGGAAGATGATCGTGGCCGCCCCCACGGCCAGCCCAGAGGACCCGTTCTTACTCCTGGCAGACGGCCAAGTGATCCCGACCAGAACCCTGAGCAAGGAGTGGAAAGCGCTGCTACTCACCGCTAATCAGCCCGCCGACTACACACTCCACAGCCTCCGTAAGGCTGCCGCCACTCAGGCATACCAGGCGGGTATGCCTGAGCTATCCATCCAGCGCTATGGCGGCTGGAGGTCTAATTCCCACCGACATTACATCAAGGACACTGATGCCAAGGCCGTTAACCTTGCTCTAATCCGGTCCCTAAACGAACATTCATAATTTTCTCCCACCCCCCCTCACCTTTTACTGGCCTTCTTGGCATTTTCATTATATTATACAATTACGTATGTATTGTCTATACAACTCTATTGTATATCTTATTTTAATATTTTAATAATTGACATCCATTCTAACGTCAATTATCATTTACCTACTTTTACTTACCTTCATATTCACATTACATTTTAATATGTCGTCCAGTAAGGTCGCCATAAATATTTTACTGCATTTTACTACATAAAATTAAATAAAATTTTATACTCCCAGCTACTGCTTCTCTACTTTCATCCGGGGATAGGGTAATGGGTTACTCATGGGCTTTGCTCAGGGGTAGTCATTGCTCCCCCCCGTGGCCCCCTCTTCCGCGCCTCACGGGCGCCCCTCCTGCCCCCTCGCGGCTTTCACACTTACTACGCAGTCACGTGGTACAGCCCGGTACAGACCCCGGCCTCACTTCTCCTTCACCCGCCCTGCAGTACGCACATACTACAGTACCTTTTCCGTCCCACCCACCCACAACCTCTCTCTCTTGACCTACTCACGTAAGACATTTTCATTATATTATACAATTACGTATGTATTGTCTATACAACCCTATTGTATATCTTATTTTAATATTTTAATAATTGACATCCATTCTACCGTCAATTATCATTTACCTACTTTTACTTACCTTCATATTCACATTACATTTTAATATGTCGTCCAGTAAGGTCGCCATAAATATTTTACTGCATTTTACTACATAAAATTAAATAAAATTTTATACTCCCAGCTACTGCTTCTCTACTTTCATCCGGGGATAGGGTAATGACATGCAGTACATGTTGATAAAAGCATTTTCAATGTTAATAATATTTGGTCTGCTATTAGAAACGTTCCCACAGTGTCTGGGATACCAAGAATAGTCTTGCTTATACCTTCACAACCTTGCTAATACATTCACAACGGTACATCGTGTAAAAATTTCATCGCTTAATTCCTATGGGAAGGGGTGAAATTCCACGTCATCGCGGCCCGTCGACAAATAAATTCAAATGTCAAACGTGTGCGCATAGCGAGGCCTGTGCCAACAGTGACAGCTAGTCCCACCTCAACAGCGACAGCACTGATGAAACGCAAATTTGGGCCTGCCACTGTTGGTGCCACTGTTGGTGCCACTGTTGCGGTCTCACCTCTCACTTTCACTCCACTACTAGTGAAACAGCTCCCAGGGGGGTGTTTTTCAGTAGTGACGATCTCTACCTGAGATCCGCTGAGATCTGTGAGCGATCCTGAGACCATTTGGGAGATCAATGGCTGCAGGTGTTTTTCAGTCATGGTCTCAGTGCGCCATTGCGGATCTCAGGGGGATCTTAGGTTGTGATCATATAGCTGGGAACCCTAGCGATCATTTCCTGCCAGGTACAAGACTCTGCAATCGGAAATTATTGATTTGAGACACTTAAACTTATTCAAATTATACCACATTTACAGCAAATAATTGTCCATGTCTATCCAATCGAATCCTAAGATTTCATAATATTCTCTTGAATATTTCAAGAGTATGACATGTTTTACTTTGTGAAGGGGCAATGTTGTTATTTATGTATATGAAGTGACCTTGACCCTACCCTGCTCAAATAAAATTGAGCATTACAGTAGGTATAGACAAGCTGCCTGAGAGGTGCAGTGCCTGCATTTTTTAGATTTCCAGACAAACGTTTACCACTGTTAATATCCACAGGAAAAATATGAAATTTGGGATATAGAAATGTCAAATTATTAGTACCCTTTGCTCCAAATATTTTTAAATTTGAACAAGTTTTAGCATCTGAAAAAATAAGTTATGACAAGTATCAACTGGTCTCAGGTTGAGACCGTTTAGGAGATCATTTCACTTGAGATCCCATAAGATTGTCACAACTGAAAAACACTGAAATCACCTGAAACGGTTGCATCTCAGTCTCAGCCTGAGATCCCCAGAGATCATCTCAACTGAAAAGTAGTTTGCCTTTCAAACGGTCTCAACTTGAGATCGTCTCGACTAAAAAACAGGGCCCAGGGCCCTGTTTTTCAGTCACAACATAATCTTAGTCTTAGAAGCTGAGATATCTCAGCGATTGTAAGACATTTTGCAAGACAAAAGATGGCCAGTGTACTATAGACAGTATCGTAGTGCGCCACGTGAGATCGTACCAAATATGAGGAAAATCGACTGCATATCATTGAAGATATCGGCGTTTGAATTTTGTCATAGCAGTCGTCTGCTCTGGTGGCCAGTGCACCCTCCCACCTCCCGGTGGCAGTGAATGTTGAAGTCACTGCAGAAATTAGGGTCACGTGATGGTAGGGCTACCCTGGCCACCAGAACAGACGACTGCTATGACGAAATTCAAACGCCGATATCTTTGGAGATATGCAACCAGTCTTCTTCATATTTGGGCCCTGTTTTTCAGTCACGACAATCAATATGTAAGACATCTTAGAGCTCTCAGTGTCCTATAGATATGATATCTTAGCCGATCTGGCCAAGATCTTAGGTCTAAGACACTTAGGGTGGTGTGAGATGTGCTATAGTCACGATAATCTTAGGGTCACGTGATTGAAAATGTCTTGCAAACTGTCTTAGACCTAAGATATCTATGGACATGTCGTAGCGAATGCGCAACCTCCCTTTCCGTAAGAACTAAGCTATGAAATTTTAACACGAGTAAGGGGTACATATAACCTACAATCGTACCAAATATGAAGAAGAACGGCCGCATCGATCCACCAATGTTCAAGTTTTAATTTTGTTGTAGCAAGCGCTGCTCTGGTGGCCAGTGTACTTTCCCAACCCCCAGACAATCAGACCACGCCTCCGTTAATTATCCGGCGACCTTGACCCTCTGCAGCTGTCACGTGACAAACGTAGCTGGTTCCCGAGTCCAGGGTATACAGGGATCGAAATAGGAAGACTTGTACCGGTGTAACGCAGAACTTCCCATGGGAATTAAGCCATGAAACTTTAATACGGGTAAGGGGTACATATAAACTATAATCGCCCCAAATATGAAGAAGATCGGTCGGCCCAATCAGGCGTTATTTGGGTTTGAATTCGAAATATTGAGTTACACTGGTACTGTCCAAGTTCGATAGAACCTAAGACAATTCTATACTTGAGACACTTTTAGCGGCGATCTCATGTGGCGCACTACGATACTGTCTATAGCACACCGGCCATCTTTTGTCTTGCAAAATATCTTACAATCGCTGAGATATCTCAGCTCACAAGACTAAGATCATGTCGTGACTGAAAAACAGGGCCCTGGGCCCTCTTTTTCAGTCGAGACGATCTCAAGCTGAGATCCGCTGCGATCCTGAGACCGTTTGGGAGATCAATGGCTGCTGGGGCCTGTTTTTCAGTTGAGATCATGTCCACTTGAGATCCGTTGAGATCGAAAGTGTTTTTCAGTTGAGATCATTTGAGGTGATCTCAAGTTAAGACTAAGATAAGACCGTTTGGGGTGCTTTGGGTGTTTTTCAGTTGAGATGATCTCAGGGATCTCAAGTGATAGGATCTCAACTTCGGTCTCAACTTGAGACCAGTTGATACTTGTCTCAACTTTTTTATCTGGTGCTAAAACTTATCAAAATTTAAAGATATTTAGAGCAAAGTATATTAATAGCCTAGCAAACCTATATTCCAAATTTCATAGTTTTATTGTGGTTATTTTGACCATGAGAGACAATTGATAAGCAACATAAAACAGAGGCACTGCACCACTCAGCTAGTTTGTGCTGAACCTACTGTATTGCTCAAAGTCAGTTTCAATTTGAGATCGATCTCAACTTGAGATCAGTCTCAACTTGAGATCGGTCTCAACTTGACATTGGTTCACAAAGGTATCGCAAGGGACTTGACATGACAGTTCGGGGCGATAATAGGCAATTTAGAGGCTCCGGTTTACTTAAACCACAGGAAGATCACTACAGAACTTGAGATAGCTCTACACTGAGGGCTAGGGATCTCAACTTGAGATCCTTAGATTTGAGATCCCCTAAGATCGTCTGTGTAGACTTGAGACAACATCTGAAAAACACTTTCCGCCATTGATCTCAAAGTTGGTCTCATGATCTTGGATTGATCTTAGTGGATCTCAAGTTGAGATCCTCTCGACTGAAAAACACCCCCCAGGTGTTTTTCAGAGGTGATCTCAGCTAGCCACAGCGGATCTCAGCTAAAACGATCTCAACCTGAGATCCCTAGAGATCATTTCCTACAGGGTTCAAGATTCTGCAATCGGAAATTATTGATTTGAAATACTTATACTTATTCAAATTAGACCATATTTACACTGAATAATTGTCCATGTTCATTTGATCCAATATTAAGATTTCATAATTTTCCGTTGAGTATTCAATAAGTGAGACATGTTTTACTTTTTGAATGGGTGTTATTGTTATTCACAAATATGGGATGACCTTGACCTCAGCCTGCTCAAATAAAATCGAGCATTTCAGTAGATATTCACAAGCTGCCTGAGTGGTGCAGTGCCTGCACTTTTTCAGATTTCCAGACAAATGTTTTCATGGTCTTAATAACCACAGGAATACAATGAAATTTGGGATATAGGTATGTCAGATATTTAGTACCCTCCAATCCAAATATCTTCAAATTTGAATAAGTTTTAGCATCTGAAAAAATAAGTTATGACAAGTATCAATTGGTCTCAGGTTGAGAACGTTTGGGAGATCATGGTTAACTGGACGTTAAATCAAACCCACAAACAAAAAGTTTGGGAGATCATTTCACTTGAGATCATCACAACTGAAAAACACTAAAATCACCTGAAACGGTTGCATCTCCAGAGATCGTCTAAACAGAAAAACAGTTTGGCTTCCAAACAGTCACAACTTGAGATCGTCTCAACTGAAAAACAGGGCCCTGTTTCACTAGTCCCATGACAACCCTTGTTGGTCTCCACAACACAAGGGCAGGTAGTGTTTCAATAGTCCCATGACAACACAATTCGAGACACAAACGACGGAACATGCATCAACAGTGGTATGTCTCATTTCAGAACCCCATGACCTCTAACTGTTACTGCCTCTGTTGTGTCAATGTTCGCAAGAGGATCTACCCTCTCGCATTGTGGTCACAGCCAGTCAAATAGGTCGATGGGCCATACCAGTACGCAAGATTTAACTCACTTTCCATTGGAATTGAGCTATAACACTTTAACACGAGTTAGGAAAGGATATCACCTATAATCACCACAAATGTGAAGAAGATCGGCTGTTCCGATCCGCCGATATTCGCTATTCGTGGCACACAGGCGACTCACAAATCAGTCAACCCCAACGCCCCCTTACTGACCCGTCCGCGTCCACTGCTGTGTCTGTGTCGGGAGAAGTCTGACCGCACTCTTCCGGGTGTTTCACCTACTCTCCATAAGAATTAAGACATGAAACTTTATCACCAGGGGAATATACAACCTAAAGCGTGTCAAATATGAAGAAGTTTAGCCACTCCAATCCGCTGATGTTCGTCTGTATCACACTGCAGCCCTCGATCGATGTAGAACCAGAGCAGCACAGTGTACTGTTTTGGTGGTTGTGACAGACTGGGGATGCCCCAGGGACACATGAACTGTCTTTGGACTCAACAGTGGCATCAACAAGGTGAGCAAACTAGGCATTGCTTTTGAAACAAGATTTTTTCTTCTCCCACTGTTGCTGCCACTGTTGCTGCCCTTATTTATGTCTAACTTTTGGTTATGTCTTGGAACTAGTGAAACAGGTCCCAGGGCCCTGTTTTTTTAGTCACAACAATCGTTGTGAATGACATGTTTTTGCTGTCAGTGTACTATAGATGCAACATTTTAGGGGGCCGGCCAATTATCATAGCCCTACGACTCTTAGGGGGGTGTAAGGTGTGCTATAGTCATGACAATCGTAGGGTCATGTGAGTGAATTTGTTGCCCAAGGTGTCATAGCCCTTATATACTATGGACATGTTGTACCAAATGTGGAAATTCACTTCCCTTAGGAATTAAGCAATGAAACTATAACACAGGTAAGGGACACATATAACCTATAATAGTACCAAATATGAAGATCAGCCGCTCCAATCTGCCAATATTCGTGTTTGAATTTTGTCATAGCAAATGTCTGCTCTGGTGGCCAATGTAGGTCTATTCAAGCAGTCGCTAATTTATGCGGCGACCTTGACATTAACTGCGCTTGTTCCTGGTTAGTTAAACTATAGTTCATTTTATTGTTGTCAGGGCCGGGTGCACAACAATGCTGTCACAAGGCTGCAATCGATAAATTGGTATTCCACTCAGTTACAATAAGAACTAAGTTATGAAATTTTAACACGAGTTTGGGAAACATATAAAATATAATCGCCCCAAATATGAAGAGGATCGGCTGCTCCGATCCGCCGATATAACCGAAACAGTTCCCTAGTTGTTTGATAGAACCTAAGACAATTCTATATTTGCTGTAATGGCCAACACTTTTAGCGGCGATCTCCCATGCCGCCCTACATTATTGTATAATGATTAATATAGTTAGATTCAAGACGATTTAATTTGGTGATAGAGTTTTCTCCGTCCCATTTATGAGAATCAAAGATTCTCCCTTTTGTATCTATTTCTATGTTTGTAGATTATTGGAGTTGGTCAAATACATAAAAAAAAGTTGATCAGCTTATCTCTTATATAAGAAACGGTAATTTGATAAGAACTAATTATCGTTGGTTGTCGACAAGGTTATCAAACGCTTTGGTGGTAAACTGGTTAAGCGATGCTACCTTGCACTCTTTGCGCAGGGGAGGTGTCACTGCATTACACCAGGCCGGCATTCCCTTGGGAGTCATCAAGGAACTTGGAGACTGGTCGTCTTGGACGGTTCTTCTGTACCTTCAATGTTCCATGAAAAATAAGATGGAATTAGACCAGATTATTTCATCGAAGCTTTTCTGATTGACTCAGTTTTTGCGGTTGGCGAATTAATTATTCATAAAATTTGTATATATATCATAATAAAAATGATCAACGCCAATTACGGATTCCGCAATTTGTTCCTGCTTATTCATAAAACCATGAAACCTTAGATACCGCATCAGATACCCCTAGATACATAACAATGACGTGAGGTGATGCAAGCTGCTCTATTAACGCAGTGAATAAACGAGAGTAGCTTATTGGCTTAATTTATATATACATAAGCGAGGTTATATAATATTATAGCCAAAGCTATTAAATATGAGTGTATCTTAATCTAGTAATAAATAGAAGAGAATGAAAGTTTGGCGGAATAATTAACCCATTCACGGCGGGCTCCTACACAGTCATGTATATAGGGGTCAGGTATTAGTACCTATATAGTGCTAGGAAACTGGTATCCACATGCCAATTATGGTAATTGGATGATGTGATCACGTGATATAACATGTGACACCTAAACTCTGTGGAAGTTTCATGGATATTGATGAATCATTTTCTAATTTATCACCTAAAACAATAATTTTGTAAATATTGGAAAATGATGCCTCAAGGCATCACCCGATCTGGACTGGTGTTGCCTTGAGGCATCACCCGATCCTGTGTGGTGATGCCTTAACCCTTTAAGGGCGGGTACCTGTGGCAATAGTATGTGGTAAAGGGCGGGTACTGGGGCTAATGTATACCACCTGGGGTCGGGAAGTATCAGGCCTATTGTGATAGTTCACTAGTTTAGGACGTGGTAAAATATGCAATCATTAACCTTAATGTCCATTTCACCCAGAATCATTACCTGGGTGTTGCATCTATATTCTGTGAAAATTTCATGACTATATTTCCAATATTTCCTATTTTATTCAAATTCTGCAAATTCAAGAAAATGATGCCTTTTGGCATCATCCGCCCCAGCACAGATGATGCCATATGGTATCATCCCGCCCTAGCACGGTTGATGCCATATGGCATCACCCGCCGTGAATGGGTTAAGGCATCACCCGCAGCTAATGGGTTAATAAAACAGGGCATTTCAAGTCGTCATAGCCGTTCGTGGAAAAAAAAAGATTCATCTAGTGACGATTCGTCAGATACTTCAAGATCGCCCAGCCGTGGATCAAGGAAAAAACATTGCGGTAAATATAATAGCTCTAGATATATGGAAAAGGACGAAAAATTAACGAATTATGAGTCACTTTCGTTAGTTAACCTCAAACTTGTTAAAGATTTATTTGATTCAGGTAAAAATATCTCAGATGTTCAAACTAAAGGACAAAGCACTTAAGAAAGCCAAAAAAAACAAACTAAAAGAAGATTGGGAAACTGCTAGAGTTCTTAGAAACAATACAAAAACAGCAATACGAAGAGCTGATTCTGCCTACATACAAGACAACATGGATCTTCAACCAAGCAAATTCTGGGATAAGTTAAATGACATTCTTCCAAATAAAACTGATAACTCACAAATAATCCTAGAAGATCAAACAAACAACCAACATATAACAAACGAGCAATTATCGGATTTTGTAAATAACTTCTTTGCCAATGTGGGCCCTACTCTGGCCAGCAAATGTGTAGGTGAATGGGAGTTCTACGGAAATGTCATAGAAGACATGGACCTGAACTTGTTACCAACAAATGACGAAGATGTTCTCAAACTGGTACAAGACATAAATATATATAAATCCTCCTCGGTGAAAGACATATCATCCAGAATACTTAAAGATGGATTTATGGTTCTGAGCAATCAACTAGCTCACGTGTTCAATTGCTCTATCAACAAAAGTATATTTCCAAAAGAATGGAAAAGAGCACAAATTATACCACTAAAAAAAGCTGGAAATCCGCATGATGTGTCAAACCTCCATCTGGTATCGCTACTCCCACTCCCGGGAAAATTGTTAGAAAAGATAGTGCATACACAAATCTCGACTTACCTGGAAAGTAACCATATTTTGGATGTAAATCAGGGTGGATTCAGGAAAGGCTTCTCAACCGTCTCTACCGTAGCTTCTTTTACAGATAACATCTTCAGTGGCCTAAACAATAACGAGAGCACCATAGCAATGTTTATCGATTTATCGAAAGCGTTCGATACTGTTTCGCACGGAATATTATTAAAAAAATGTAAAGCATATGGGCTAGCACTCAACACGGTAGAGTGGTTGAGGGACTACTTAGAGGAAAGGACACATGTATCAAGAGTAAATGGCATATTATCATCACCAAGAGACGTTTCGTGTGGGTTCCCTCAGGGCTCTATTCTAGGACCACTATTATTCCTAATCTATGTAAACGACATTTCGAACATACTAACAAACTCCAAATCAAACCTGTATGCTGATGACACAGTAATCTATTCCACTTCTAAAAATATACAACTAGCTGCGAACATAGTTCAGCAAGACCTACACAACCTGGCAATATGGGCAAACAAAAACAAATTAACCATCAACACTAAAAAAACAAAAACAATGATATTTGCTACAAGAAACACCCTGAAAAGAACTATACCTCCACCAAAACTAATACTTAATAACAGTCCAATAAACTATGTAAACAGCTTTGACTATTTAGGAATAAAACTAGACCAAAAACTAACATACGAGCTACACAAAAAGAACATGGCCAGAAAATTCGGGCACAAAATTTATCTTTTCTCAAAATTGAGGCAATATCTAACATCAAAACAAGCAATACTACTCTACAAAACCAAAATTCTCCCATATGCCGAATACGGAAATGTACTAAAGATTCCTGTGGACTGACCGCTTCCCGGCACACAAGAAGCGCTCCCCTACTTCCTGGTCGGCGACGATGCGTTTGCTCTAGGACCACACCTGAAGAAGCCGTATCCCCTCACCAGCCTTAGCCGTGAAGAGCGAATTTTCAACTACCGCCTCTCCCGGGCTTGAAGCATCGTAGAGATCGCCTTCGGTATCCTCGCAACTCAGTTCCGGGTCTTCCGCCGCGAGCAGGACATGGAGCCGACAGGGGTGCAGATTCTGTCCATGGCAGCTATCGTGCTCCACAACTTCCTCAGATCCAAATCGCCCAAGCAATATATCCCTGCAAACATCCACCAAACTGACATTGACGACGCTCTGACCGAAGCGTACCTGCCGCTCCAGCCATGTACTCCAAGCAAAAGAGCACACACCAACTACGTCAAAGAAATCCGCCAACGACTGCGCGATTGGTGTGTCTCCCCCCAAGGCGCAGTGTACTGGCAGATCAAGTCCGCCTTCCCCTAAATTATCCTTTGTATTTTTTTGAGATTCTTAGCATTGTTGAAAGAGAAAGAAACCCGCTGCTGAAATATCATTGGCCCAACAAAAATATTTATTTTACTATATGAGGCACTTCAGAACTACGTAAACAAGAAACAGTTCCAAAACCGAATAGAAAAATAGGTCTTTAAAAAAAACCAACACTACTTCCTGTAGAATTTCTGCACTAGTTGCAGGCTGGCAAAGCGGAAGTCGTCCCTCTGCTCCTCGCTCATCCTTTCAAGGTGGCTGTTCACGAAGGCGAGCCACGCTGCCTGTGCCCTCACCTCTGCGGGAGAGAAAAGAGGCTGCAAAAGTAAAGAAATAAATTCATAAGAATATATGAATGAAAGCCAATGATATTGAAGATATGGGAAAATGACGTCCTTTTCAACAATTCCTATTTATTCAGTGGTTTCTTAAAAGTACAATGTTAGGCCATACACCTGCACCTCCCCATTTCTTCAGTAGACCAATGTGCATCGGCAAAATGTCCATTCCAACAAAGTTTCTGTTTTTATAAGGCAGTATGTTGGTGTGAAAAGATGCTATTTTCCATACTGTATTGCCATTTTGGTTGCATTTAGAACATGCGTTCATCCACGGCATGTAGCCAACATGTAGATGGTCGACTTGCTTTACGTCGTTAATTGGGCTATCGATCGCATTAGAAATACATACCAATTCGTCCTTTGGCAGTTGTTTATCAGCTGTGCTGCTTTGGGGCCCTGAGGGGGTGTCCTCCTCCCTGCGTCGAGGCACTGTGGCGATGTTTGCGTCGCGTGGTTTGGGCGCCGTGGGGTTGTGGTCGGCGCAGCTGCTGGGCGCTCGGGCGGTGTGGGCCTTGCTTCGTTCAGGCATCGCATGGTTGTCGTCGGCGCTCCTGCTGGGGGGGGGGGGGGGGGCGTTGGCCACGCTGCTTATGGGCGACGTTGCCGCGCTGGGTTATGATATTCTCTTAATTTTATTTCATAAAGTAATTTAGGTATACCGCTGTAACAAAGTACATACACAAGTTCCAGGTTCATTATAGATGTTTAATGGTTGTACTTCTTCGTTGTGTTACATTGTAGTGTGTTCTGTGAGAGGCAGGCAGCACAAGGCATCTGTCAGTACCCTGCCTGCTCCTCTCCCGTGGCCGGCTGGTATTCGACTCCCTGACTGGACAAGGGATGCGGCTTTCTTTATAGGAGGCACATTCCACAATCTCCAGTCGTAGCCACACTCTACACATTCTAATGGCGTACTGTGTTACAGTGTCACGCCCCTTTTTCTTTTTTTTGTACGATTTCTTTATTGGTCCTTTGATGATTTACAGCGTATATTGTTATATGGAGAAACAGGCTTACTGTCTTCGTACGGGTAAAATACGCGGTAAAATTTGAAATCAGATTCACCGATGCCGAAGGCAGAGGTGAATCTGTTTTCAAATTTTACCAAGTATTTTACCCGTACGAAGACAGTCAGCCCGTTTCTCTATTATTATATACCTTAATTTAGCCATTTTGCTACTTGCATTTTGCTACTTTTGTCATACTTCGCCACCACCTCTAGGACTTGTTTCCTGACACTAACATACCAGTTGCCGTCCATGTTTAAAAGGTTGAATCTCATTGGTCGAGACCGTTTAGCCTCATCCAATCAGAGAGCGCCTTTTAAATCTACACTCCCATGCGGAGGTTTTGATTTCAAATCTTGAATGTCTCGTTCCGCAATATGTGCGTGGAGAGTGATTAGCGGTAGGACGTTCCGTGTGTACGACCGTCGTTATGGTCACGTGATAACGCTACATACACCATGTAGGTGTCGTACGGGTATAAATACGACATGGGTAGGAGAGGGCGGTATGTGTATGACATACTAACATAGGTATATAATAATTACATATACTTCCAAGATTATTACAGATACGTCGGGCCAATAAAGGGGCCTATACCTCAATTGCTAGGCAATTGTTCTTCCTGGTATCGCCTTACACTTATGAGAAAATAACAGTCATCTTATAATATAATATTACTGCGGTATCCATGGTCAATAACAATACAAATCCGTACAATCAGTCAAGTGTGTGATAAATCCATAGAAATTATCTGCAAAACACCTAGTTTCATGATGTAGAGGTATATCATTTAACAAAAGGTTAATCAAGATATATATAAGGAGTAGATAAAATCTTATCCATTGATTTCTTTTTTTTTAGTGATTTGAAACTTTTATAAGTTTCCGTGTTCCTTGTTATAACTGCTTGTTGGTTCCACAAATTTGAGCCATAATAATGTAGGGATCGGAGGTAAGCATCACAATTTGGTTTACTCTGAAACAGAACAGGTGCATTATATAATCGAGTTGGGAGTGGATTTTGAACCAAGAATTCTTTTTTTCTGCTCCTTTTGAACATATAATTTAGAGTATGAGCCTGTCTTCAGTCAGTCAATAGAGGAAGGTCAACCAATTTATGTAAATTAATTGTTGGAGTTAACAAAGGCATTCTCAAACAGATTCGAAGGGCCCTATTTTGGAGTTTTTGGAGTTTTTCTAGAAATTTTTGGTAAGTTGTATTATATAGGGCATCTCCATAATCAATGATTGGAAGAATTGCAACTTTATAAATTTTAACTGCAGCACTATTTGTAATATACGGTCTCATCCTAGACAATTGGTATAATTTATAACAGACATTTTTAACTATATTGTTAATATGAAAATGATAATCAAGAGCCGTGTCTAAGGTAACCCCCAAATATTTGTAGGAGATTACTTTATCCAAGGTCATGTCGTTACAGTATAAACACATTTGGTCATCCGTCTGCTTCTTAGATTTAGCCTTGAAGACCATACATTTAGTTTTTTTCAAATTCATCGACAATTTGTTTTGCTGACACCAAGTAGATATTCCATCAAGATCTTCCTGTAAGTACTTAAATAATATTCTGTCGATTTTACCTTGATAATATAATACCGTGTCATCCGCATATAAAATAATCTGAGAATGTTTAATAACCTTATTGATATCATTAATGTAAATCAAAAATAAAAGTGGCCCAAGTATGGGGCCCTGGGGGACACCGTGAATCACAGGTCGACTAGCAGAAAAGATTTGATTAGCTTTAACCTGTTGCACCCTACCTTCAAGATAATTTTTGAGCCATACTAAATTTACACCAGTTACCCCATTATCACTTAATTTTTGTATCAAGACACTTTGATTCACGGTGTCAAAAGCTTTCATAAAATCTATGAATAACGCTATTGTATTTTTACCCACATTCCGTCCAAGTAGAATATCATCACATAATTTTGATATGGCATCCAAAGTTGAGAAATTTTTCCTAAAGCCAAATTGTGTTGGGTTTAGTAAATTATGATTTATAAGAAATTTATATAAACGAATATGTACAATTCTCTCCATGATTTTGGATATACAGGGTAATAGCGAGATTGGACGTAGATTTGTAACTTGAGATGAGTCTCCCCCTTTGGGTATTGGTATAATAATTGAAGTTTTCCATGATACTGGAATACTAGCAGAACTAAATACACAATTCATCAATTCAGTTATTACATATGGAACAAGTAGAACAAAATCACGGAATATTTTGGTAGTTATACCATCTAACATTGATTGCTTATGTATACATATCTTTTTGCCTATATCTAAAATTTCAACATAGTTGGTTTCCAAATCCGGAAATACCGAGTCACACACATCATAATATCTGCGCCAGGGCATGTACATTTTGCTTGATAATTTATCACCAATAGAACTAAAATAGTCGTTAATAAAATTTGGAGTTTCCGAGTAAACCACATCTTTGTCTTCTTCATTTTTAAGAAGGATATCATTAGATTTGTTCCTATCACATCCAGGTAGAATTCCATTTATGTTTCGCCAAAATCTTTTTGAGTCGTTTTATTCTATCTTTTTTTTCCTTTTTTGAGTTCTTTGCCTTTTTTAACAGAATATTTTTATCTCTTATCAATTCCAATAATTGTGTTGTCATCCACGGAATTTTTGTTTCTTTTGCGTAAAAGGTACGATATTTGCATTGAAGATCCAAAAAGCTATTTATAATTTGCAGTATATATTTCCATTTATCGTTAGCATTATGTAATATATAATAATCATCCCAATCAAGGCCGCTCAAGTAGTCTCGCATATGATCTTTAGAATAGTTTATGTAGGATCTTCCATATATTTCCTTTTTTTTGGTCTTAATTTTGACATGTTTTTTTATTAGGAATATGGTTTGATGGTCGCTGTGAGCGTCTGTCAAGACTCCTGCTCTATTTATGTCTTTACAGTTAGTAAAAATCAGATCTATGGTCGAACTATTGTCCGATAGTCTTGTATAATCTTCAATAAGTTGTGCCATGCCATACATCTCCATTTCATTTTTTAAGCGTTGCGCCGTTTGATTATTTTTATTGTCAAAATTTATATTGAAGTCACCCATGAAAATTAATTCACCGGCACCTTTTTCTTTAAGATTGTCAATTTTTTCAGTTAAAAGATTGATGAAAGCATCGATATTTCCATTATTTGGTCTATATAAATTGGCTAAGATTATTTTTTTTGTTATTTCTATTTGTTAGTGCTATAAATTGGATTTCCAAATCTTTGGTACTTTGATTAAAATATGAATAGGTATTTTGGTCTGTCATGAATTCATTTTTAGCATAGATACATAAGCCCCCTCCCGTCTTAGGTTTTTTGTCATCTGGGTTATTTTTCCATGCTTGATCCAGCCTGTATTGAGTATAACCTTCTAACTGGTATGAGGTAGTATTGTCCAAAATAGTTAACCATGATTCTGAGATAGTGATTATGTCCCAACCATATCTTTTAGTATCAATTGTGAGGGCATCAAATTTGGATTTTAGACTCCTGATGTTAGTGTGTATAATTTTACATCCTTTGAGTTGGGTCACCTCTTTTGCTTCGTGGTATATCATTTACATAATGTATTTTTAAAACATCTTTTAATCTGATTTATACTTGGATAAATTAAGAAATCATATAATAGTATCGACATGGGGTCAGTAACTATATTTGGCCGATATCGGCATAGTAACAATAAAATACAAAAAAAGAACATGATCTCGGCAATTACAGCCATCATGCTCAATCTTAATCTAGATTATTTTCTAAATCAAGGAAAAGAATATGTGAGACAGTGTCCTTGGTGGCACATCAACGTGCTACCTGCATAGCAGGTTCCTTATCGTAATGCAGGTTTATAGCCTGCCACATTAAACCGGTACGTAATATATACTTGTTGAGAGAAAATAGTATATTCGCTATACTTACAGATATAACTGCATAGGCAACAGGAACAGCATCCAAACCAACAAGGTCAGTAAGATGATGACATATTTTGGAGTTAATTATTAGTAAATGTAGATACGTCATATTGAGATAATTTTAAAAAAGTGTGTCACCATTTAGTAGGGATGTATGCCTCAGTCACATGCCATAGGTAACAGCCTGTGAGTTTGTACATTTCCCGACCTTAGGGTCACACCAGGTTTGATAAATTTGGTAAATTTGGAATAGATAGTGCTTCCGATTATCATTTAGTCACATGCCATAGGTAACATGTGTGAGTAGTATCATCACAGAGTTTTTGAGTAGTTCGTGAGCTACCAAGTTGAGTTTGTTGTAGGAATGTTTTTTTCGAATGTTCTCAGTAACTCAATAGCCCACTGGTCCAGCAGCTGCGCAGTTGGATGGATTCCATCGCTCAAGAGATTCCAGAAGTGCTTATATTTTCCCTTCCTCCATTTGTGAATATTGTTTGTAAGCCATGGAAATTTCGTAGAATGAGCCGAGTTGATATCAATTAAATTTTTATTAAAGGATAATACTGCATTTATGATGAGATTTTGTTTACGTTGTAGTTCTTCTTTTTGATTTTTTACTTCTTCCTCCATGTCATCCATTTTGGTCGGGAGTGTTATACAATCAGGGAGATACGAGCAGGGTAGTGGGCATATTATAAAGCGGGAATTTGGGCGATTGTGTTCCAGCCATTCATAACCTGTTCTCGCGTATGCTGTGAGAGTTTGACATAGTTCTTCTTCGCTCGTCCATAACATGTCCAACTTATGTTTCTTTGGGTTATTTATATCCATGACTTTAGTAGTTAGATCACATGTGCCTCCCATAATATAAACAATTGACTGGGGTTGATGAACAAGATGGTTTCCACTTAGCACAATTAGTTCACGAAGTGTGGCTCCCGGGAATGTGTATACATTAAATTTCTGCGATTTAGTATTGTTGTCTGCTAAGGCCTCGTATAGTCTTTTGGTCCGTGAATCACCAATCACTACATGATTAGGGCCTGGCGACCATGTTTTAATCATTACCTTTTCTAGTTTTGCAATGTCTCTTGTCTAATTTAGTTGAAAAGTTATGGCTTGGTTTAGAGCCTGTAGCCATGTCGCGTATACGGTCTCAACGTGGTTCTAATTTTGTATGTTTCCTAGTAGGTTATTACGCACCTTTTGTAGGATCAGTCCTAATTCGTTCTGTTTGCAGTCTTCTTTCTTAAACTTCGCAACCTCGCCTAAATGTATTCCACATCCCCAGAACGAGTTTTTAGTAGCCTCGTACAAGTTGCGGTCATCAGTTTCCAGTAGTTTGGCTCTGAGGAGTGGGTTTTGTGAAAATTTAGCGGAGACAATCGCCGTCATGACCTCGATTTTGGAGTCCGCCCACTGTCTAGACTCATTAACCTGTCTGGCTAAATATAGCGCATCGATGGGGTCATTAGCGTATTTGATTCGTTCGGCTAACTTCATGTCGCCTGCCGCAATAGCGGCCTCATGTTGGAAGCAGTGTTCAGCTGAAATAAATTGCTGGTCTTTATATTCGAAGTCTGCCAAGGCTAAATTTGAGAAGGGCGAATGTTTGCCTTGAAAGAAAATGCCCTCCTTGGTAGTGAGTGTCTTTATTTGCCTCAAACCCAGTTCGTGTGGGAGTTCAGCAGTTTCATGGTAGTCATACACTTTGCCATCTAGGGTTAGTTTGATACCCTTGACTTGACATTTGTAGCCTCTTTTTGTGGCAGCTGCTCTGATTGCATTTAAATCCTGTGTCTTACGTTTATCCTCTATTGAGAGATCATCAGTAAGTGTGATTCTTCTCCACCTAGCCTGACCTTTTAGTCGATTTACATGAGTGTATATGAGTCCCTTTGCATTTAGGCTGACTAAGTGGATACATATTGTACGAATTCTTTTCTGTTTTGGGTTACCTCTTCTGTAGATAGCATCTACGGCTACTGCGGTTGATTCTAGCCCAATGTCATTAAGCAACTGCGTAAATATATCCCTCAAGTTTTCATCGGGTTCTTCCCTCATACCCTCCAGAAGCAGAACTTTCCTATGCTGAGCACTTTCAATACGATTTAATCTCTCTTGTGTATCACAGGCATTTCTAGTAGTATCGTCTGAGATTTGTTTCTGTTCTTCCATATCATCCCCTATACTTTCAACTGTTTGCTCAAGATTATCAACAATTTCACACGTGTTATCGTAACGGTCAGAGAGTTTCTTCAGTGTATCAACTGTAGCTTTTTGTAGTTTATCACTTTCAACTACTCTGGCACTTATTTGGTTCAAAAGATCAATGCTAGAATTTATAGTATGATCATGTGCATCAACCCTTTTTTCTAGCTCGTTTATCTTCGCGATCAATTGATCATTTGTGGCCGCAGGAGTCAAAGCAGGCATTTTTACACTTACCACGTGTGTGAGCGATAATGGGGTGATTTGAGCATCCACAGTCTCGGCTTTTTCTTGTGAAGTTTCTGCGACATTCTCCTTCCTCTGGGGAGATTGTTTCTTCTTCGCTGAACGATTTTTTCCCCGCATCTTTATCTGCACACGTTCACTTACTTATGTTGGCGAGTTTGAGACCACAGTCTATCGAAGGACCCAATTTGTATCCTTAAAAGCATGCACCACCTCTCTCGCACGTCTCACCTACACCGCGGCCATCTTCAATTTAAAAGAGTTTTGACTTGAACTACAAAATCTTTTAACAAATGCTACAAACTTTGACAACACATTGAATATATATAGTACATGTGATTAATATAGATAAATACAGGTAACCATGCAAGAATATATAATGTGTACACTTTTAGCTCTTTGGCTACGCTATGATGCCTAGAAGTCTAATTGAACAAATTGGATGTTAAACTACCCAAACAAACAAATATGATGCCTAGAGGCATTCCCAGGCCTAGTACACCATAATGCCTTGAGGCATCATTTTTGAAATTCAAATAATTGTAATTTTCTTACTGAAATAATGCAAATATTTTCATAATATTTACCCAACCTATGTAAAACTATATCGTGGATAATATTATCACTATTATGTAAAGTCCTAATTATTTTGGATTACCATGGCCTAATATTGCAATGACGTCATGCTGGTTATATTAAAAAGTGCCAGCATACTCCAGGGGTGAAAATGATAGTACAGCAGTGTATTTCAAGGTAGGTATTTGGTACTATACAGCGTAGTGAAAGGGTTAGGGATACTTATGTAAACTCTTATTTGCACAACAATGTCATGACTACACTGCAGGATAACACTGCACAAATCATCATTTGTAATACAGTGTCATACAATTCATGAACGAGCCAGTTCATTCAATGTCACAATATTCTCTCAGGTTCAGTAAATAAGTCCATGTACTTCCAAAAACTACTTATCTCTCCGAGATAGTTTCAAAGTAGTCCTTGGTCAAGGTTTCGATTTAGGCTGGGTTTTGCTATTGCAAAGTCCCAGTCTCAAACTTGGAGTATTCAGTGTTCCAAGTTCCACAACACAAACATCACTCGGCAAGTGAGTAGGGCTTTTCAGTTCATTTGCAACAGTATTATGAGCACTTAACACCTTCTGAGCACCAGTTTTTATAGGAGCACCAAATTCAATGTCACCATGATTAAAATTACTATTGCCAGATGATGTAGAGGGTTTGCTATTCCTTCGTTCCATTGCTTTGTAGGTCTGGGGTTCATTTGCAGGAGATGTCGAAGATGGTCCAATGGGCAGCTTGATAGGCTGACCCATAAAACCTAGAGTGTTTAACATTCTTTTTGACAGGAAACCAAATACAGTATTTCTTTTCAAGTATAATACAACTATTATTATGAGTATAAATAATACAATACCAGTGATAATGAGGTAAGGTATCATAGAAGATGGGATTCCTTTGTTCTTTGTGGCTTTTAACATATCAAAACTCTTCTATTGGTTTTGATTCTATGAGAGGTAGTTTATTTAGATTGATATCAAGGTCTGATTCATATTTTTGGATTGGTTGCCAGATGAGAAGATCAGTCAGGTTCCAAAAGATCGTTGTTATCCGAGTTTCACGCGCTACTTTATACTCTGATTTTCCTTCAAAATAAATGGGAAGCTTTAATTCATCTGCCAGAGCACGACATCCAGATTCTAAGTTTATCACTTGAAATGGAGGTTTTACAACAATGTGTTCTTCGAAGATAGAAGTTCTTATTTGTAGCCACCATCCATTGTCCATCAGATAGATATTTCGCAAGGGGCATCTTTAATTTTACACAAGCTTTGAATTTTACTCAAATCACGTTGATAGAGCGCTAGGGTACAATAACTATGTCTATTGGTTTCATAGATTGCAGAAGACATGGCACAAAAGTTGATACCTGGATTACCACAATTGATTTCATCTTCCACCATCAAGATTACATATTCTCTACCATTTGTGCTAACAGCAAAGTTCTTAAATTTGAGGTCATATTCAGCAGTAATATTGGATTTACCATATGGTATGGGTAGATTGATAGCTTCTTCAACTTTAAACTTTCGTGCCACATCGGGGAAGGGTATTTCTATTGTGACAACAAGTTGGTCCTCTAGAGCTACAGTGTCAGTTTGTAAAAACGTATAATGATACCAAGGCCTCTCTCTAGGATCATGTGGTAACATTAACTGGTTTGGCAATTCAACTTCTATGGATTTTAGTATCTTAACAAGTCCTGGGGCTGGTAACAAATTGGGTGACAACCTTTGTGAGGACAGTGTAGACAGCTTTGAATGAAGATCAGCAATCAGAGCAGTTTCAGTAATAACCAAATCTCTTATGGAATTTATATTAGCTTGATTCTGAGCATGTGAGATGACAAATCTTTGAAGTGGTTCTATACGGTTTACCAAAGCGACAAAGTTCTTAGTCCATGTACGTACTATTTTTCTCATGTCATCAATGATTTTGTTTATAGTATGATGATTTTCATCTACTTCCATTCTAGTGACATTTATCAATGACAAACTCTCATTTAAGATATGTCTAATAACCTGTTGGTTTTCTCTTAAATAACCAACTTCACCCTTTAGTTTCTGAGTTTCAAAATATGCTACGCCACTAAAATTACCTGCGAGCATACCAATAAAGTGTTTCGGTCTAGAGTTTTGTTTGTTGTCTCGTCTTGATCTTTTTAATTCACTATGGCCTACTTGCTTCAGCTCTGTGAAATCAATCATATTTTTGTCATGCATTTTAATCAGAGCATCGAGTTCTCTTTCCTGACTAGACATAATGCCATGATAATGTTGTATTTTTGTTGCCTCTTGAGGATTTAATTCTGTTCCAGATACTTGATAAGCTTGGGAACGAAACATAGGATCACTATAGAGTTTCTGGAAATAAGTTGTAGCTGTATGACTTATACTTTTTGCTTGTATAACCATCTTTCCTGTGTATGACAAATAGTTGTCATATTGGCTAAAGTCTATGACTAATCCTATCAGCCAATGAGATCTAGTCATATGAATCTCATTCTTTGATGTGAAGAAAACATGTTCTATGCCTCCAGATGTAGTTTCATCAGCTCTTAAGGAAATGGCCACCGACGCCAGCAACCTAAAAAGAAAGAAAAGTAATTTTAAGAACTCTATGGCTTATAGCATTGATGCCAAAGGGTTAACAGGTCTTTAACCTTGCCCTGTTTTTCTGAACCCTGGCTGATTTCTTTAAGTTTATTCACTTCATCTGATTTCGATTTAGTTTAACTTTTTTTTTTTTTTTTTTAGCAACAAAATTCACCAATTCTGGTGGTCTTACATTTTGCTTTTTGTTAAGTACATTGTTCACGTTATTTCCGACATCAAGATGAAATGAGTAATTACAAATGTACATGAATGAAGGTTATCAAACATAACAAATAGTCATGTAATGGTTGTACCCTTTGGACATCTTTAAGGTAAGCTAACAGTCTTTGGTTCTTAGCACCTTCTTAGAGACGAGTGGTTAATTCTGGTTAGTTATACCCTGGTAGTTGGATTCGAGATTATGTTGATAAGCTTCAGACTATTTTTAAAGGTTGTCTTAGTCTCGGATTGCTTTAGGGCAGTACTTTGTGCATTCCACAGGGAAGCACCTCTATAAAAGGGCGAACGTTTATAGTGTTCAGTACATGGTTTTGGCGGTTTAAATTTCATTTGGTTCTGCGAGCACAAATTTCTTTGTTCTCGGTCTATGTTCTGGTTCTCATTTTCATTCACGTTTTGTAATCTTTGAAGCTTTCTGAGCATGGCTACATTGGCTCCTTCTAAAACGATACAGCAATATTCAAATAGAGGTGCAATAGTCTGTTTATAAACTCGACTTGCAGTCTCTCTGTTCATCAAGTGTCTGGCTTTACCAAAGCTAAAAAGTCTATAATTAACTCTCTTTATTATAGCTTTCACTTGTCTTTCAAAAGTTGCTATCGATTTCAATTCCTAGGTACATATAGGAGTTAACTCTCGTCAAGTTGGTTGTTTCTACTTGATAACCATAGCCATGCATCCTTTGGAGCTTGTTAGGTGGTGCATACCAGCAATACTTAGTCTTGCCAATATTCATGGTTAGCCGATTACCGTTGGTCCAAGCGACTAAGCTATTCAATGTTGCCTGTAGTTTTGCTTGGATCAATCCAGGGTCTACTCCCGAAGCATATAATACTAGGTTGTCTGCATATAGTAAATGCTTGACATCTTCAATACTTGTGACCAGGGAGCTGTTTCACTAGTAGTGGAGTGAAAGTGAGAGGTGAGACCGCAACAGTGGCACCAACAGTGGCACCAACAGTGGCAAGCCCAAATTTGCGTTTCATCAGTGATGTCGCTGTTGAGGTGGGACTAGCTGTCACTGTTGGCACAGCTCTCGCTATGCGCACGCGTTTGACGTTTGAATCTATTCGTCGATGAGCCGCGATGACGTGAAATTTCACCCCTTCCCATAGGAACTAAGCAATGAAATTTTTACACGAGTAAGGTATATATATGACCTATAATCGTACCAAATATGAAGAAAATCGGCCAAGCCGTTCACAAGATATCGGCGTTTGAATTTTGTCATAGCAAATACTGCACTTCCCGCCGGCCTCCAGGGGGAGACAAAAAGAACAGCCGAAACCCCGCCGCACTACGGTGGGAGTGAAAAAGAATAGCGACCAACGCAAACGCATGGAGGGAGTAAAAAATTCAAACGCGGATAACTTCGGAACCGCTGGACCGTTTTTCTTCATATTTGGTACGAGTATAGGATATATGTATATCTTACTCGTGTAAAATTTTTATTGCTTAATTCCCACGAGAAGTTGGTGAAACTATTCTATACACGTAACAAACGACATGGTAGAATTTTACTGATGAAACGGTCACTGCCACTGTTGGTGTTGCTCCTTTCCTGATTGCCATTCAAGCTCTAGTGCACCTCCTAATGAAACGCACACTGTCGCTGTGGTGCCACTATTAGAGTGAGCGACACTTGCAGCTTCTAGTGAAACAGCTCCCAGGTCATTTATATAGAAAATAAAGAGGAGTGGACCCAGGATTGAGCCTTGTGGTACACCGAAACCAACTGTACTCCAATCCGAAACCTTATTTCCAAATCTCGTTTTTTTTTTTTTTTTTTTTTTATTCAATAAAGGAAATTACAGTCACCCTCATTGGGCGTTTTTCACATAATTCCATAACAGAACAGAAACAAAGACAAATACAGGACATTACAGAGAAGCAACAGTATTACTGTAATTTGAAATTTCTGTGGTTTTGCCGTGACCGTGCCACACCCCTCAACACCAATCAGTTTGATTTTTCAATAAATAGTCTTTTATGAGTATTTTGAAATAAGAATTGTCTTTCATTTTTTGGACAGTGGTTGGCAATTTGTCCCAAACTTTGCTCCCTAGGTATATCGGAGATTGTCGGTATTTTTCCTTACGTGGTCTGTCTATCTCCAGAACAACTTTTTCTTGTTGTCTTGTTATCCTGGTGGGTAATTTACAGTGCGCTGGGTCATCTGACCACTGACGCATCATGGTCATCAGTTGGGTTGTCCATCGATATCGGAGTTGTCGTATTTTACATTTGTTATATAGTTCAATCGGTATATCTCTGTGGTTTATTATACCTAGAGCTGTTCTTAAACAGTGGTTGAATATTATCTCTAGTCTTCTAGATATGGTTTGTGTGCAGCTGAGATAAACATATCCCACATAGTCTAATTTTGGCATTATCATTTGTTTGACTATTTTGATCTTACTATCTTTAGGAAGAATGTGTTTCATCAATCTGAGTTTGTATAGTTTCTGTCGTATATCGTAGATCGTGTTATTAGCGAAGATTTTATACTCTAACTTGGGATCCAAGGTAACGCCCAGGTATGTAAAATTATTCACAAATTCTAATTCTTCATTTTGTATCTGGCAATGCAAACCCAGGTATTCGTTTGGTTGTTTACCAACCCACATTTGTTTCATTTTTCTTATGTTAATAAGTAGTTTGTTTGCCTGACACCATTCAGAGATATTATCAAGATCGTTTTGCATTTTTCTAATGGCTGCCATAGGGGTATTTGCCTTGGATACCAGAACGAGATCTTCCGCATACATTAAAGCGGTACAGTTAACGATGACTTTAAAGATATCATTGATAAACATAATAAAGAGCGTGGGGCCCAAGACAGAGCCCTGTGGTACCCCGCACCTAACTTGCATAGCATCTGACACTATAGTATTTATATTTAGGGATTGTGTTCGGTCAGAAAGATAACTTTTAAGTAAGTTAATAGTGTCTTCAAGTAGCCCAAAAAAAGGTCGTTTCGTAAATAGGATAGTATGAGATACGCTGACGAAAATACATAAATTATACAAGTCCCCATTGATTTCAGTATAAAGATGCGACAGTAGGTGGAATACTGCCTGGCTAGTGGAACAGCCTGGCATAAAGCCATATTGATATTTGTGTATCAACTTGTTATCTACAAGGTGTCCTATCAGTTGTTTTTGTATCATTTTTTCTATCACTTTTGAGAGAAATGAAACAACGGTAATCGGACGCCAGTTCGAATATTTCGTTAAATCCCCGGATTTAGGAAGCGGGGTTATCTCTCCGTTTTTTTGTGATCGCGGAAAATTTCCATTTTCGATAGTTTTATTTAACATTGTGGTTTTCAAAGGTAGGTTAGATATCAGCATTTGTTTTAATAGTCCTGACTTGAGATATGGGATACCTGTAGCTTTATTTGTATCCATTTTTTTAAGGATTACAAGCAGGTCATTTGACCTTGTGGCAATCAGCTTCAGTTTTTTGCCAGTATCTTGCATTTCAATGTCTTCATTTTGACTGCTTTTGTTATTTCCGAGGCCTAAAACTGCAGTTATGTTACTGCTGATGTTAGTAAAATATGAGTTCATTTTAATTGCCTCTTGTTGTTTCTCTACATGCGATTTCCCTTTTAGGTTGGGCATTTCTTCAGTAGGATTGTTTGGATTCCACTGATTATTTAGGATTCTCCAGAAACGTCTACTGTCATTCTTATTTTCCGTTAATAAGTTGTTAAGTAAGCTAGCCTTATGTTCTCGTATTTGTACATTTATCAGTTTTTTTATTCTTCTAATTTCTGTTATTTGTGTTGCCGTATGTGTGTTTGTAGTCATAATATTTCGTTATAATTTTGCCCATGCTTTAATGTTATTTACAATATATGCTGGTAGTTCGATTCCATCTTGAGTTAGAATTTGGTATTTTCTAATTGGACTCACTTCGTCTTTATCAGATGTTTTTCGAATTCTCCAACTATATCGTCCTCTACAGCAATATCTGGTATGGTAAACATGCTGATTTTGGCATTTAAGTTTTCTTGATTGACATTTTTGAAGTTTCTGCCCGTAATAGATTTTTGTGTGTGTAGACGAGGCTATCGCTTACGCGACCACGCTTTTACCACTGAGAGTTGGAATCCCTCTCCTCCGCATGTTATATACGGACTCTATGTTTTCCTGTGTTCTGATTGGTCTAGCCGACGGCTGTGACCCATATTGCCGGTTTTTCATTGGCTTCTTTGGAAATGCACCTCCGCTGTCGCATGGCGTGCGCCGTGCTTTGTGTAGTGTCTGCGTTGTGTCGCCGTGTTTTCAACCCGGTAACGCTTGGAGAGTGAATACATTTCGTTGGTCGTCCCTACGGGAGCGATCATTTGTGCCTAAGGTGGGGGTTTATGGCCCAGTCATTAAGCGGAGTTGGGGATCCGAAGAATTGTCGCAGAAAGTCGTGCGATATGTCGTTTTCGGCCAGTTTTTCGAGCTGATCACGCTCGTGGCATTCCCCAGTGTCACAGGTCAATGGTAAACGTGGTTTCGTCCTCTACAAGGACTCATCAGGCGTGCGATGACTTCTGTCATGTTGCGGGGTGTGTGATATGCAATTAGGGTTTCCTAATTGATGTCTACATAGAGTGGGAGGGAACGTCTCTCTCTTTTGAGAAGAGTCGTCTCTCTGTGGTTTTCGTAATCGGGCTACTAGAGGCCTATATGAAATTATTTTTGTAATTTTTTTCATACAGTTTTCCCTTTCCGGGAATTGGTTTCGTATGGAAAAAAAATTTTTGACGAGGCATTGTGGGTCTCTAGTTAGCCATATCGATTGTCCATGGTGTTCAATCCCCATGGGGATTGACTCTTGAGGCGGTGAATCCAGTTGAATTCAATTTTGTTTCTCAAGGTCGTTGCCCGTTTTCCCTCGGGGTGGCTGAAGATAAAGTCCAGTATGTGGACCTCTACATCTTCTATACCGTTATGATCACATCTATTGAAGTGTACCGGGACATCGTTTTGTGTCCCTTTCTTCTTGATGTTTCTCAGGTGTTCGTATATACGATCCCTGATTTTGCGTTTTGTTTGTCCCACGTACTGCATGTTGCACCGTTTGCATTCTATTCTAAAATGTAATAGATTTTTGTTCGATTTTAGCAGTTTTATGTTTCCTAACTGCGTATACCGGGACGTGGTCTGAGAAATATAAATTTACTGTTCCTGAACTAAGGATGTGTTTACTGTTAGTATAGAAATGGTCTATGGTACTTTTACCTTTTTTTAGTAATGTATGTACTTTCTGTTGTTAATATGTTAAGGTTGTTTGTTAATAGAAATTTTCGAAGTGTTCTATATTTAGGACTCATCTTTGTTTTAGCATTTACATTAAAGTTGCCTTGCAGCCAGACTTCGTAATGGTCTGCTGGGGTGGACAGAAATTACCAATCTGTTCACCCTCTTGGTCGCCTCGCCTCCTCGTGGTGCAGACTGGATATGCTTGCACGCAAGCATAACTAAAGCGACCAGGGTGGGTGGGGAGTTAGCTCAGTGCTAAAGAGCACAGGACTTTGTTAATTCGGGTCCCACTGCAGCCACTTTTCTCCTTCACCCCCCAGCAGTGGTAGATTTACTGCTATATCAAAGGCCAATCCTTCTCATACCATGTCTATGTGGAGTGGGAAGTAAAAGAACTCTCACCTCGGTAAATGTGTAGGGGTGGGATTTCTATCTACATTCATCTCATAGATTCGATCAAACCCAAAGTAAGTCTAATTGAACAAATTGGACGTTAAACTACCAAAACAAACAAAAACAAACAAAAGACTTCGTAACTTTTTAAAATGTTGGTCTTGGACAATGGTATTTAGGAAATCGTAACATAATTTTGTATTTTTGGATGGGGGGCGGTATACTGATATCAACAATAACTTCTTGTGATGGGGCTCACATATTGTGCAAGTGAGAACTTCATATGCTGGGGTGGATACACTATAATCATCTATTCGTGTTAGATACGGTTTAACCCTTGTGGCAGCATACAAGGCCACCCCTCCACCAATCTTATCCCATTCATAATTTCTGTCTAGTCTAGTAATAAATTTATTATTTAGGTGTAGAAGATTGGGGGCGTGTTTTTCCTTCAGCCAAGATTCGGTTATTGTTATATAACTACATTTATCTGCAATTAACTTCAACTGATCGAGTTTAAAATAAAGACTATGTATATTGATATTCAAAAACAATTCTCCCTTTAATTTATAAAATTCATCACAGCTCAAAAATGACATAGTTTACAATAGTACAAATACATCAAATCAGGTTGATTAGGGTTACCCACGGCCATGGCGCAATGTTGCAAAGTGCTTCCAAAAGACAGATACAAGTTACACGAAACAGAACATTGAGTGTTGAACAAAATTAAAGCAATCAATAAGAATGCCCAATTTAGCCTTTGGGGAATATTAACCCGAGGCATGGTTACAATAGTGCAATACAGGTCAGTAAAGGACATTGATAGCTATTTGGTACTAGTATACGTATTGTGTATAGACTTAACTAAGGTCGTAATAATCATAAAAGGTATGCAGGCATTGATATCTAGTAGTTATTATACAGTGTTATTGCTGGGTATTTGTTTGAATTGTTATTTACACTTATTTTGGATATTTATGTCAATGAGGGTGTCGTATATCATAAAAGTATCCTTCATTATATATATATAAGTAAAATAAAAGTATAGTATAGGTACAGGTAGAGGTAATATGATGATTTCTTAAAGTAGATTGTCCACGGTCTATGTTTTAAGGATATACAGTTCATGAGACAGTTGTGGTCATGTGACCCGATTTCCTGTTTATGAGGTTTATGGTCATTTGACCCATTTTTTTTGGTCATTTGACCAATATTTCTCCTTGTGTAATAGACGGTCATTTGACCGTTTATTCTTCTCAGATGTAAGGGGTCATTTGACTGTTCCGTATAATGTTCGCGTTGAGGTTTTGGTCATTTGACCTAATGTTGTGGTGAATCGGTGGTCATGTGACCTACTGATGACAGCCATCGTGCTTGTTTTTCGCAATCGCGAATGACAGTAGCCTAGCGATCCCACTCTGGGTGCAAGGATTCGGGTGCACTCCGTCACGTAGCCTGAAGTAGCGATGCACCGTTCTGCGATGGGGGCGGTTTCGGTGAATCTCTCGTGCTGAATACACTGTGTGGACGTCTTCTTTGTCATTGAGCTCGGCTATTCCTTCGTTGATTTTGCGTATCTGAGAATTTAAGTGACTCTGATACGGAGAGGAGTGCCTAGAGCGATTGGCCATTTGCAGAGAAATCCCATAGAGTGTGCCCAGTACTACCTTTGTTCCGGGAGATATCGCACGAATAGCCAAAGTCCCATCTTCCAGGAGGTCTATTATATTTGCTGCGGCGGCATCATTATCAGTGGAGTTAAGCGAGATGTCTCTTCTAGTTCTATCTTTAGATGATAGAATGTTAATTCCACACATAAGGTATATGGCATCGTATTGTTGGCCTCGTTCCCTTTTCCTTCTGAGTGCTATCACAGTCTGGCGGATAACTTTTTGGATTTTCGCTCCAGGATAGTAATCAATCTTATAGTCTGTATCCCTCCAGGCTGATAAGTGGTGTTTCATATGTCATAACCGCGAATCTCCAGTTATCAGGTATCGGATATGCGCCATGGTAAATCAGTGTGTATTGCTAGCTGGGTGCGTGTTACTAGCGGACAGCTGAGTATAGAGGCGTCTGTCAGTTAGGGTGACTACCGCGGCAACTCTCTTCTTAAGTCATTTCGCAGGTCCATAAGTAGGACTCCCAGGGTATTGTTCCCGTGGTAGTTCCCGAGGTCATATAGTGCGTCGTCAATATCCGCACCACCACCCCAATAGTTATCCCGGGTGCCCTCGATAAGTTTGTGGGGATGTGTGGAGAGTAGTTCATTTTTTATTGATTCATTTTGTCTGAATTTTGTGTTTAAGATTACTCTCATTATGTCATCCCTTTTGGTGATCCAGAGCGGTGATTGACCGCTTTGACCTGCAATCTTCTTAGCATTGAAACCTGATGGTGCCTTTTTTATGGGCGATAGTAGTTTGCGACGACCACAGAGTTTTACTCTTTCGCTTTGAAAGGCATGTTCGCTGGACTTGTGTTTTTCTCCGTTTAGGTTTATTTCAATAGGGTAGAAATTGCTTAAGGCAGTTTGAGGACCCTTGAAAACAATGCCCGCACGCGTCAGTCGTTGACCATGTTTTTGTTTATTTGGTTGTTGGCGGGGTTTACCTACTGCGCATTCTGCCTCTAGTGGCGTTACTTCCTTTTCACCCGTGTCGCTCAGGGAAGGATAGTCATTTGACCAATCATTCTCCAATACTTCAATCGGGGAGGGTGGTGCCTGGGCTTGTATACTAGGGCGTTTAGCTAATGAGCTATTGTTGTCGTTGTTGTTGTTTCCTGCGAGGGGGGCATGCACCTCGGCCCTAGTGGTAACCTGGTTAATTAGCGTTCGTGATCATATCCTCTTCACGGTTTGTTGCAGTTAGGGCTTCTACCTGGTCTATTTGCTCTGTTGTACCTGTGGCGGAGGTCGCGGTAGGGGGGGGGTACTTGCATGCTTGATGTCGATTTATCCAGTAGACTTGGAGTTAGCCACGATTTACGCATGTGGCCTAGGGTAGTTGAGATGGGTTGCCAAGTATTGGGTATGTATTGTTTTGGTATTTCTTCGGGTTTTCTCGCATTGTACCATTTGTTCTCTATACTTCTTCACCTTTCAGTACTACTCTATGGCCCTGTTTTTTGCAGAACACCGATATAAGGCGGGCTCTCGTTTTTTGCTTTGCGCGTTTCAGCGTCTTCGTAGGGGTTTATGAAGATTTTCTCGAAGCCGGATTGATCTTTTAGATTTCTTTTATTCCTGAATATGTGATCTCGTACTCTGACAGAGGAGAAACATACTAGGATCGGTTTCTCGTTTGATCGGTTTCTCGTTTGATTTACCCCTTCTTTTAATGCGTGTTGTGAAATTTATGTCTCTTACCTCAATGTCAGGGTCTATCTTACCTAATACGAATAACACACTCGTATATGTCTTCATTTACTGTCAAGTGTAGACCCTCGTTTTTTTCGTGTATTTGTTTTTGCAGATCATCTTGTTGCTGTTTTATTTCAGTTAACCCTGCTATCTGACTACTTTCAACCTCAGACAATTTGTTTTTGATACCTGTGATTTGTGTGCAGATGTTATCTACTTTAACATTTAGACTTTGCTTTAATTCGAGTCTTTCATTGCTCGATTCTCCAAATTTCTCATTCATGTTATTTGTTAGTTTTTCCATCTGTGCCATGACTATGTTTGTGATACTGTTTATCATTGTTTGGTCGGTATTTCCGTCATTTTTGGTCATAGTTTTTGGTTTGTTTTGGTCCGATTCTGTTTTTGGGCCATGATTTGTTTTTTCGTAGGTTGAGAATTTGTGGATGTATCACCGCTAGCTGTTCGACCTCTTTTCCCACCCTGTGTTTTTCGTTTATTTTTGCATCTCGTTACCCTTCTTAGTGGGTCTTGTGTGGTATCTGATTTATCTTCCTTATCCCCTTCTGTTACAACTTCACTTTCTTGAGGAGTTTGCTCTTTTATGTTATTAATACGGTCTTCCACAGGAGGGTCACTTTCAAGTTCGACAATCACTATACTATCATCAATGTTGCCTGTGCTACTCATGGCACACATTGTATAGGGTCAGTGCATGTGCATGCCGGCCTGCGTGCAGCCTGCGTTCAGTCAAGCGTATCAACAATGGGCACACCGGTGCCTGCTATGTTCAACAAAATCACTAATATTTGTACTTACAGTTTCTTGTTTCTCTTAGATATTCATATTAACCTCGTCCCTGTACCTTTAGACGTCTCATAGTTTCTCATACATATGATAAATATCCTCGTATACTTCGTTATTCAGTGTTATTCAACGCTGCGTTACCGTGTGTGCGTCCGCTCAGTCACGCCATGCTCTATGAGAACGGTTACTCAGGTAAAATTCTATCCAGAGCAGTTGGTTGTCGGACAAATCAAGTTTGTTTAGTTTACCTAGAAGGAGACTGTTATGCACACTGTCGAAAGCCTTTTTTAGGTCTACAAATATAGCACATGTTAACTCTATTGTCTCTGGCTTCATATAGGTCATTCGTAAACCTATATAGCATCGATAGTACTTTTTGATTTACGATAACCGTATTGATACTTGCTTAAAATGTTGTTATTCTCAAGAACTGACATAAGGTAAGTGTGGAATATCGGTACAGGAAGCAGTGAGATTGGTCACCAATTTGACAGGTTTTTGGGGTTCCCTTGCTTTGGGAGAGGTATGACTGTTGCAAACTTCCAGTCATGTGGGAAGATTCCCGAATCAAAACATGTTTGGTACAGCTTGACGAACTGAGAAATTGTTAATTGCATATACGTACGTAAGACTGAGGTGCGTATACCGTCTAAGCCTGATGCTTTACCTATTGGTATCTCGTTGATCCATCGACGGACCGCTTCTTCGTCTATTGTTAGTTTAATCTCGTCTGTTATGTTAATTTCGTAATACAAACTAGCTTGGGGCTTTTGTATTTTATCCGACAGAGTCTGACTTATTGTGGAAAAATATTTATTAAGGTAATCTGGGGTGTTATCCAATGTAATCGTGTTCCCTTCTTCAGGGTCCTCTAGAATAGGTTGTACCAGTGTTTGTCGGGCCGTTTCACTAGTAGGGGGGTCAAAGCGAGAGGTAGGACTGCAACAGCGACACCAGCAGTGATACCAACAGTGTCAAGCCCAAATTCGCCTTTCATCAGTGGTCTCACTGTTGAGGTGAGACCAACTCTCACTGTTGCCACAGGTCTCGCTATGCACACGCATTTGACATTTGAATTTATTTGTTGACGGGCCAGGATAATGTGGAATTTCACCTCTTTCCATAGGAATTAAGAAATGACACTTTTACACGAGTTAGGTATACATATAAGCTATAATCGTATCAAATATTAGATAGAACGGCCGCACGGTTCTGAAGTTATCGGCGTTTAAATTTGAAACATCGGGCTATCGATCGGATATAGTAGACGCAGATCTCCTAGCAGATCTTTCGCGGTATAGCGCGCCGGATCTCTGCTGTAAGAGTGAAGTAAGCACAGTCGATATCAAGGTCTACACTGGCCACCAGAGCAGTATATGCTATGACAAAATTCAAACGCCGATAACTTCAGAATGGTGCGGCCGATTTTCATCATATTTGGTACAATTATAGGTTATATGTTTACCTTACTCGTGTAAAAATTTCATTGCCCTCCTCTGTCATAAACAAAACTCTAAACCCAACAGTGACAGGGTCTACCCTATCACTAATAATGCCTCAACAGTGATAGTTACAGTGAGACTAATTTTCTAGTGAAACGTACTCTCTCACTGTTGGTCTCACTCCTTACCTGACTCGTGTTCACGCTTGACTGCACATTCTCATGAAACGCAAAGTATCACTGTGGTCTCACTATGGCAGCTTACCCTGCTAGTGAAACGGCCCCCTGTTTTCTAGGTTGTCTGAGCTATGCCTCTTGTACACTCTCCCTTCTACATTAATGATCTTTTTGATTGGCCCGTTTACATGACGGATCACATACACTGGGAAGTGATCACTTGTAAGAAAATTGAGAACACCTGGTTTTTAAATATTTTCACAGTCTGTGAGGATGTTGTCTATACAAGACCTGTTCTCTTTGAATGGTCTGGTACACTGGTTTATTAATCTCTTTAGTCCCGATTCATGGCAAAGATCTGTCAGCTTGTCCAAGTCATTGCTGCTCTTCAAAAAATTTATGTTAAAATCTCCTAAAATCCATTTTTTCATTCCATTGTACTTTGGATCCGTTAAAGTGTTTTGTATGTGTTCTAGGGTTATTTTTGTGTTTCGTTCATGGGGAAAGTACACACAGCTAATTAGAATAGGTTTGGTGTAGGGTTTCCTAACCGTTATGGTGATACTCTCTAAATGTGGCGTGATTATACTGTTATTTTCCTCCACCGATGTGTATAAAGCCAACTCGTTTCTTACGTAACATGCCACTCCACCACCAATCCGGTTGTTTCTATCATTTCTATATACTTGTCTCCCCTCCTACCAAACTGCTGAATCACTATATCTTTCATCCAGGGGTGTTCCGGGGGGTACAGGTACTGAGTCTCCTAACTTTTTTATTTCATGTGCATCCTTCATTCGTAACACTCGATTGGCTTTTTCTATTTCACCCATTTCAGTCAGTTTCCTGTAAAAATATGCCTGTTCAGCTGAGTTAAAGAGAACAGCGTCTGATTCAGGTGTGAAGCAGTTGCTTAAGTAAGCCTTCTCGCCTGCGTATGTTTTTCGTGTACCTAGGTTTTGGATCCCATCCACGATTGCTGTTTTGGGATCGACTTCTTCAGTATCCATGTTAACCGTTTCAGTTAGAGTATCTTTATGTCTGTTTCGGCCCGTTTCTTTTGAAGTGATTAATAATCAAATATGATCCTTACCTACACAATTCTAAAGTATTATGAAATAAAACAACGCCTAAGGTGATCTAAGCAATAGCGAAAGTTTAAACTCGCGCACCATAGCAAAACCGTTGGTGGGGGCGGGAGTGTCAGTGTAAACATGGATGGCTAAGCAGATTCCTCTACGCAATGGATGCTGTGTAAAATCATTTCCCCTCGTCAAATAGCGGATTAACAACATAAATAGAGCCCAGCACGTTCAAGATAAGGCTTGTGCCTACAAAAGGATATAAATATTATGGCGGACAACAACAGTGCGGTTAATACGGTGATAACTTCGGATCTTTCAGCCTTGGCGTATAGGTGTCAAGTCCAGTGACAGCGCCATGTCTGCTAAGCTGTCTGCTACAAGTCGATGCGACAACCCACAGAATTGCCATTTATATCTTTCTATGGCGTCAACAGTGTAAACTGAGACCAGCATTATGTTCATCTGATCATCAGCTATACGAGGGTGTCAGACTTGACACGGTGGAATTAACATAACGCTTTGTAACTAATATCGGCAAAGCCTCTATAGAGTGCTGTGTAGATTATAAGGTTGAATCTATGGGAAGCCGTGTCACTGCTCGAACAGTAGGGTTGTCAAGTTATAATACGAAATCAGCTCGCACCGGGTTTAAACTTTAGATTCATGATAAATCATATATATATATTGATATTCTACACACTCTAAGCTACCTTTCTATGTAAATAATGTCCAGGTTTGACAAGTTTAGATATAATAATTAATATCTAAACTTGGGTATTACGCAGTCGGCTTGCTGGTTCAGTCGAATTTCATACGATGATCAGAAAATCAGCTCAGATAGGGATTAAACATTAGAATTAACCACAGGGAAGTGTATTTTCACATTCTATAGACTCCAAGGTTTGTTCCAGTATGAATTTTATCATATTTAGACGAGCAGAGACCAAGATTCAAGTTACGCACGTTGAAGTCTGGCCTAGCTCGATCCGCCATTGCTTATACTGTGTAGTTAGGGTGGTCGAGCTGTCATTAGAAATCAGCTCGCACCGGGTTTAAACTTTAGATTAATGATGAATGATACGTATATTCATAATCTACATACTGTAAGGTTTGTTTCTATCTGAATAATGTCCAGGTTTGACGAGTTTAGATTTTAATAATTCAAATTTAGCCTTGGGCATTACGCAGTCGGCTTGCTGGTTCAGTCGAATTTCATACGATGATCACAAAATCAGCTCAGATAGGGTTTAAACATTAGAATTAACCACAGGGAAGTGTATTTTCACATTCTATAGACTCCAAGGTTTGTTCCAGTATGTATTTTATCAGATTTAGACGAGAAGAGACCAAGATATTAGAATATTAAGATGCGCATTACGCACGTTGAATTCTGGCCTAGCTCGATCGGCCATTGCTCATACTGTGTAGTTAGGGTGGTCGAGCTGTCATTAGAAATCAGCTCGCACCGGGTTTAAACTTTAGATTCATGATTAGTCATATATATATTGATATTCTACACACTCTAAGCTACCTTTCTATGTAAATATTGTCCAGAAGCCCGTTTCATAACCCAGGATCGTACATGTAGACCCTTTTCTTTACGCCATAGAGACCTAGGGACAATGCGGGTCAATTTCATTCAACATTTATGGACGGCCAATATTGTCTTAGCCAACAGACTTAGATATTATTAGACTATAACCCTTGTACGAGGTACAGAAAAGGTTCTTCATGTACGATCCTAGATTATGAAACAACCCCCAGGTTATACGAGTTCAGATATAATAATTCAAATTTAACCTTGGGCATTACGCAGTCGGCTTGCTGGTTCAGTCAAATTTCAGAGCAGCTTTTCTAAATCATATCGGACAGGGTTTAAACTTTAGAATTAACCACAGGGAAGTGTATTTTCTTATTCTATAGACTCCAAGGTTTGTTCCAGTATGTATTTTATCATAGTTAGACGAGTAGAGACCAAGATATTGAAATATTAAGATGCGAGTTATGCACGTTGAATTCTGGCCTAGCTCGCTACGCCATTGTTTATACTGTGTAGCTAGGGTGGTCGAGCTGTCATTAGAAATCATCTCGCACCGGGTTTAAACTTTAGATTCATGATTAATCATACGTATATTCATAATCTACACACTCTAAGCTACCTTTCTATGTAAATAATGTCCAGGTTTGACGAGTTCAGATTTAATAATCCAAATTAAACCTTGGGTATTACGCAGTCGGCTTGCTGGTTCAGTCGAATCTTAGACGAGGTTAAGAAAATCAGCTCATATAGGGTTTAAACTTTAGAATTAACCACAGGGAAGTGTATTTTCACATTCTATAGACTCTAAGGTTTGTTCCAGTATGTATTTTTTGGTTATCTGGCCACTGGCGAATTAGAAATTGATTATATTGTTTGGTCAACGCGCAGACTATATCAGACCGTCTGTCCATAGCTTACTGTGTGGAGGGGGCTGCCGAGTGGGCACGGATTGAATCATAAATCATCTCGCCCAGAGTTTATTATTGGAATCAATGTAATTCTGTTTATGTATTGATCATCTACACACTCTAAGCTATAATCCTATGTAAATATTGTCCAGATTAGTCCAGGTTAGAATTAATAATCAAACAAAGAAAGTTGGCATTACGCAGTTTTGTGGTTTGGCTAACTAAATCATCTCTTTCGGGGTTTAAATCTAAGATAAATGAATTTTCGTATATTCTAACGTGAACTACACACTCTCAGCTTCATGATGATATAATATTGTCCATTTCGGTCAATTTGAGACCAAGTAATCGAAATATTAAGATGCGCCATACGCACCCTCTATACTTTACTATAGGTTTGGTATGGGAGTGCAGATCTGGGCCAGGCATGATTCAGAAAATCCTTCATATGAGGATTTAACTTTAAATATGCTTCTGGAGACATTAATATTCGTAAACTACAGATTCTCAGCTTTCTCCCGATATATAATTTGTGTATTTTGGACAATGTGGGATTTAGTTATCGAATTTAGAAGATTAAAAGCTTTACTATAGGCTTGGTAGGGGATTCAGGCGCTGGTCGAGATGCGGTTTAGAAAATCTTTTATTACGAGGATTTAACTTGAAATATATCAATGGAGACATTAATATACATAAACTACGGGTTCTTAGCTTTCTTAGCTGATATATAATTTGTGTATTTCGGACAAGGTGGGAATTAGTTATCGAATTTAGTAAATTAAAAGTACTCTGTCAATAAATTGGCTTATTTCGCCATAGCTAGGTTCTAACAGAGCTCTTTCTAAATGATTTATTTTAGGCTCTCAGCATTGAATCTATGGAAGGGGACTTGGATTAGCATAACCTACACTGTCTGAGGTTTGTTTATATGAAATATCATTCAATTTGAACCAGGGGATGATTTAGAATTTAATTAACGAAAACGGTCATCTAAGCTGAGCCTTTACTATGGGTGCGGTAGGGGAGTTAGGCGCTGGGCAAGACACGATTTAGAAAATCATTTATTTTCATGATTTAACTTGAAATATATGATTGGAGACATCAATATTCGTAAATTAGATACTCTCAGCTTTCATTTGATATATATCTCGACCATTTCGGACAAGTTGGGACTTAGATATTGATTTTTGAAAATTAGATTCGAGCAGTGACTATATTGGCTTATTTCGCCATTGATTATACTATGGACTCGCCTAAGGATTCTAATGGAGTTTGATCATTACAAGGCTATATGTGGTTATCTCCCACACTCTAAGGATCATCTACATATAGATTCAATGTCCAGGCTGATATATTGAAGATGGAAAATTCGACTTGTGCCTATTCAGCATTGACATCTCCAGGAGGAGTTAACTTTTAAATCGATTGCTGGACAATGATTGACTATATCTACTGACGAATACTTCTGAAAGGCAGAAAAGAAGACAAGGGAGGTGAAGTAAGATTTAAAATATATTTTAGTAATGTGTTGTATTTTTTTTCAGATCAATTATTCAGCAATATTGTTCAATATATATATACACAGGTTGAAAAGGCTTGATACATTTCCAGGTGCAGCAGTCGTCATCGTATTCATAATATGTACATAGATTAGTGTTGGCTATACACAGATAGGCATTTTTTTTTCAGATTCAACAAGGTATATGATCCATTTTTACAGTTCTGAGGTTGATCTGAGACTGAATCAACGCTATATATATAGATAGATATATTACACAGGCAGGAATGATTTTTGTTTCAGATTGAAATAGTCGACATCGTATTCACAATATGTACATAGGTTAGCTTTACACAGGCAGTGATATTTTATTTCAGATTCATCAAGGTAATATGATCAGTGTCTGTCTGGCACTCGACGTGGTCGGACCTGGGGGCTTTGTCTCCGATCTAATAATCAATCTAACCATTTCTGGTCGATATATTTTCACAAAATGTACATGTGGAGAACCTTGAAGATCTATAGATCGTCCAGGATTACTTTGTTTCAGGTTGATATCGTAGATTAGATACAAAACCATATCGTTTGTGTCCATAGACTTCACAGTTGAATCATAGAATAGCATTACGTGCTAGTATACATAGGCAGGAAAGGTTCTGGTTGATATAAATTTATCGATTAGCGACTAAAAAACGATTCACACTAACAGTTGAATCATAGAATAGCATTACGTGCTAAATTACATATGCAGGAATGTTTCAGGTTGATATGTAAATTTATCGGTGTCTAGCTGGCACTTGACATGGTCGGAGGTGGGGGCTTTATCACCGATATAATAATCAATTTGACCATTTCTGGTGGATATATTTTCACAAAATAGACATGTAGAGAATCGTGATGGTACATAGATCGTCCAGGATTACTTTGTTTCAGATTCACACAGTAGATTAGATACAAAAACCAGTTATATATCGTTGTCGTACACTTCTCAGTTGAATCGTAGAATAGCATTATGTGCTAGATATGGCTCTACACAGGTATGAATGATCTATTGCAATTAAAAGACAATCTGAAAAAAGAATTGGACACTGGCAAACGATGAGACGAGTGAGGCTGCTGGGGTGCTTTGCTTTGTTTTCATATGATTGCATTGACATTGTGATACGATTTGATCAAGTTTAAAATAGTCGACAAGGTATACATTGATTCAGTGTCTGTCTGGCACTCGACATGGTCAGACGTGGAGGCTTTTTCTCCGATATAATAATCAATTTAACCACTTCTGATCGATATATTATCACAAAATATACATGTAGAGAACCGTGATGGTTAATAGATCACACAGGATAACTTTGTTTCAGATTGAAAACGTGGATTAGATACAAAATCAAATTATCGTTTGTTATCGTACACTTCTCAGTTGGATCATAGAATAGCATTACGTGCTAGATCACATAATCAGATATATATTACCGGGTTTTGCGAGTTTTTTTTGTCTTTAACGAATTTAGGAAGGTAGCATTACTTTCTTTCAAGGTGATACATTGGATTTGATATAAAAAAAGAGTTACATAGAGTGTCATACTGATATTACGTGATAAATTTACATAGGAATTAATCGACAGGCTGGAAAAATAAGGGAAAAAAAAGACAAATGCTGAAAAACACACAGGTGTACAGGTCTTCGAGTAGACATCATATCGAAAGGTTTCATGGTTATAACATATAATTTAGAATAGTGTATCTGAAGGTTCAGTTGAAAGAGAGTTTTTGAAAATTACGAAATACAAGTAGCAGAAGCCACAGGCAGTTTAATAGTTAACAAGGTTTAATATACCGATAATTTGATAAATTTGGATATCGTGGGAAGATTGCTTTGACGTTGTGACTGTAATTTTAACTCTTAAAAGGGGGGCGCGGAGATGGCAGATCAGATAGCATAACTACTCTTCTGTGGCACTCGCTGGTTTTTCAAAATTAGACTTAGTGTAATAGATCCTGAAACAATGAGGTAGACAAAGGTGTGTGCCACAGGTTTTACAGCCATACCGAGTTTGTTTTCTGGGGCCGAATCCATTCTTATTGCGATAGTAACAAACTCAGCAGAAGCTCTTTCGTTCCAAATCATCTGGAAGACATCTAGAGTTAAGTCGGTTGACCGATCGAGAAATAGGTCAGTCAACAGTCTCGTCGGTCACTTTTACGATCTGCTGGATCAGACACAGAGAAAAGTCGACCAAAGTAATCTTTTTCTCCGAGACAGAGTTAAACATTATCTGGGCATTTAGTTTCATCACTTCCATTATAAAGAAAAACAATTTCTTGGGCCATTTACGGCTTTTCCTTCCGAAAGAATAGTAGTTCGCCATTTGATCTGCAAGGTCCACCCCTCCCATGTACTGACAGTAGGATTTAACGGATTCGGGACAGGGGAGTTCTTTCTTAGCGAATTTACCGTCAGTACCCCGTACAGTGCGTACGCACGTTGACATTATCGAACCGTTCATGGTGGAGAGAATACGAATTATTTTACGGTCAAGCCACAACGCCAATACCAAACTTTGACACTTAGCGAATACAGAATCGCCCTTCACTTTCAGCACGGAATGTTTTTTTGCCATGAAATTCTTGGGTACTTCCGTGCGATTCATCTGGAGAGTTCCACAAGCATAGGTTCTAAGGGAGTTGAGCTTTTCTAGGACCTGTACACCCGTGTAGAAATTATCAAAATACACGTGATAACCTTTATTTAATGATTCAGCACCCCTCAGCAGCCTCATAACGATGTTTTCAGTGGTGTTATCGCCCCTACGGTCATCGTGACCGTAGAAAGGGATAATGCGAAGCACAAAGCCCGTAGCCAACTCCGCCAGCACCCAGCATTGCTTCACAATCGTCTCATCGATCGCCAATTCCTTTCTTGGAGTGTACAAACAATTAATAAGGGAATTAAAATGACTGAAGAAGAAATCTGTAAGTTGGTGGGGATCACGATTGGCGGCAGGATGTGGGCGGGAACGATTGCCGGAAGTCCCTTGCTGCTGGGTTTCGGCGTCTCTGTCAGTGGTGGGAGCATCAGAATTGTTGGAGAAATCGAGAAATCTAGAACAAACAAGTTGAATATTCCCCTAAGAATCGTGATATATATGATACATATCAAATCTGAAATAGAACGAGCAAGACAGGCTGATTGAGCGAATAAAACATATCATAGCGACTACGACACGCCTACATATGCAAATGAGCTACTTATAATAACTGGGTCATCCTGTCGTCTGACTTCGCGGCTTGCGCTGTCATCCTACGCTGTCACGAATAAACATAACATTAACAAGAGTGAATTCTGATATAACTTACCGGAGTATGGAGATAAATCTCGCTCTGGTCATCAACTGGCGAATCCCAGGTGTGGCGAATTCTGCCATGGTAGTCCAGTAGTGGTCCAATTCTGGTTTCTTTAGCACACCCATGAGGAACGTCAATCCGAGGAAGCGTAGAAGTTCGTTGACCGAGACTGGAGACCACGCAGCCATTTTCTTTTGCGTGCCACGCCCACCTTTGTTCTTCTCTGCGTACGCATTCGTTTTCTTAGCGAGTTGAGTGATGAAGGATACCGTGAAAAACAAGCAAAAATAATCCAATACGGTTTTGCAGTTCTTTTCTTGGACTTGGGCCGTAATTCCTGGATTTTCTTGGTACTCTTGCATCTGCTGGACGTTCGCTGCGTCTTTTGGAAAATCGATCCAGGTTCACCCCTTTTTTGTCTCGCGTGTTTGTAGGTTCGTTAGAGGTTTGTCATCATGGTCTTCTTCTCCGTCTGTGCTGGATAACTCGTTCACTTTGTCCTCCCAGTCACTGTCTTCGAAGTCGGCGAATTCGTCGAATCCTTCCAGTAACGCCTGGGTCGCTAGATCGATCTCTTCATTCTCTGCAGCCATCGCGAGTTTTGTGTAGAGAACCCTGTGAGGTCCAACGCTCTCTACGGCATTTGGAAGAAAATACTGTCTTTTATAGTCGATTGTCAACATCGCCTTGGTAACGAAATACCCTTAGAAAATCGTATTTATTTATTTTATATTCATTTTCTGAAGTATCGCCGACAGCGTTAATGTAGTGCACTGGCAACGACTGGAAATGTTTTTTTGGTTCGCTAAAACTTGGATTTTTTATTAAAAAAATCCAAGTTTATGATGCCTCAAGGCATCATGCGGCGGTAGCCAGGGGAATGCCTGGAGGCATCATGCGGCGGTTAAAGGGTTAAGTGATTGTCTAGGGACTCATTTGGATAAGCGTCTGCAGCAACATCTAAAATACGCTCTGCATATACAATTTTGCTCTCATTAGCCATTTGCTTAGACCATCGCAACTGACCAATGGCATGAGCTGAGTCCACTTGATCACTAAATCTCTCTGCCAGTTCATCTTTCAACTCCAACCATGTTGAGTTGGGGTTATCGGCTCCAAAGCGGACCTAGAAGTCTGCCACAACATCTCCTGCAGACTGTGTTGCAACACTAATGCGTGCCATATCATCTCCTCCAACTGCCTGAACATGATGTTCAATGTCTTTTATCCGACTTTTATATTTCTTAGGGTCACCCTCAAATTTTGTAATAGAAGTCAACACTTGAGTGTTGACCATAGAGTTGATGGGCGCATGTACTATGTGTTGTTGAGCCGCCACTAACTCCTCATGCAACTGATTAAGCTGTGCATTTATCTGTTCCATATTGTTATTGTTGGTCTAAGTCTGAACCGTTTACACTAAGTGATGTATAGCACAATTCACACTAAGCGTCCCATAAAGTTCTGTGCTATGATTTTCAACAACTTATTGATTTTATAATAATCTTATATTTTTCTATCTTTCTTTTCTAGATGTTCATTAGTTGCTTATTACACACTTGACCCTTCATATGGTCCTATAGATTCTATTTCTCTAATGGATCTTTGTTTAATTAATTAATTAATTACAAACTTGCTTTAAATGTTGAAATGTCAATGATTATAGGTTGGACTATTTCATCAACAAAATCAAAATGTCTTGATTTGTAAAGTCTGAAAGTACAGCCGAAAGTTTTGTTCTAAGTATAAAGTTCCTCACTGTTAGTGTATCCAATAGTTTTTAACATTAAGAGATTAATTTGCAATGGCGTCATCAGACACTTATCAGACACTGATGTCTATACAAATTGGTCTTACTGATAGAGGGCATACTGGTGTCTAAGTAATGGCTCTGTTTGTGTCGGTGAACAAGCTCCACATCCGGATTTGTTTGTTTACGTTAAACTACCCAAACAAACAAATCCGGATGTGGAGCTTGTTCACCGACACAAACAGAGCCATTACTTAGACACCAGTATGCCCTCTATCAGTAAGACCAATTTGTATAGACATGTAGGGGACTTGTTCACATGTTCTCACTAAAAGGTATCATGATTCTCAATCTCAAATCACTTTCCCCTATGCGTCATCAGTGCTAGCAAACTAAATGGTACACTGAGAAGTATTTCCGGTTAACAGTTTTCTCTGTTAGAGGCTGACGATTAAACCTCACCAGCTGGCAAAGAATTATAGGATTCTCTCTACGTTTCAGCTTTAAACCAGCTTAACCCTTTCACCCAAACTATATAATACTGTAGACTTTTTGGGATGTAAATACCATTTCACACAAAATAGTAGAAAATATGCACATTTGGAGAGATGTATGTTCATGATAGCATTGATACTTTATATTTCAATACTATAGCTTTAAGTCACACACTTTTCAACTCAATACCAACACAATAGGGTTAGATTTAGTTCCAGCAGGCCACTTTTGGAATATGAACTTTGAGTGGGGCTCACTCCTTACAATTCTACAGCCCTAGTTCTCACCTCTCAAAGATACATGCACATTGCATTGTATATACTTCTGATACCTTGATTTTTCTATAACATATACATGTCTGTGAACTAATCAATTATTCCCCTATTTCCAATGATTTTCACAACCATTTAAACCAAATTTAGATTTATAAGTAATAACATTTCAATGGTGAGTACCCCCCACAGCTTTCTTGGAACCAGGGCTCATTGCTGTGGCCGGCACCAGCTACTCAGCGCCGTGTTCTACTCATAAAAACAACAGGCTGAGAGCAGCATCCCCTCCTCTTACCACGGGTATATAAGAATACAGTGAAACTTCAAACCAAAGGAATCTTCAAACCTTCATATCTTCCTTAATAGTAACGCGGATTAACACAATTCAAAAACTAAATTACCTAGAAATCATAGCTCTATGCGATAGGCACAATAGATCACAATAGCAAGATTCTATTTTTAGTCTCTCCACATTGGTTTTCAGTCTCAATTAATACACACAGTAATATTACTTTTTCCTTCTTGCTCTATGAATGTTATAGATGGTTTCTCAGTGCTCAAAACGTTTTGATGTTATAGTGCTCAGGTGTTTTAAAAGGTGCTCAGTAAAGCCCACTACTCACAGTACTTGGTGTAACATCTTGATGGTCATCTGGTGGTCAGCTGGAGATCATCTTATGGAGATTGTCATCCACACAGAGGTGTAGGGGATCCTCAGCTTTCAGCTTCCAGCTTGTTGTAGAGTGAGTCTTTTTTACCAGAGTCAATAAACAGATTTATGGAGAAATCTGTCATAAATCCTGGTCACGGCACCATAATGTATGTAACAAAGTACATACACAAGTTCCAGGTTCATTATAGATGTTTAATGGTTGTACTTCTTCGTTGTGTTACATTGTAGTGTGTTCTGTGAGAGGCAGGCAGCACAAGGCATCTGTCAGTACCCTGCCTGCTCCTCTCCCATGGCCAGCTGGTATTCGACTCCCCGACTGGACAAAGGATGCGGCTCTCTTTATAGGAGGAACATTCCACAATCTCCAGTCGTAGCCACACTCTCCACACATATTAGACATTCTAATGGCGTACTGTGTTACACCACACTCTTCCATTGTAAATGGAAATAACATTAGCTCCTAGTATAAGTATGCAGCAGTGTTGAGGAAGATCAAAACATGTTCTCCACTCTGTTAAAGGCACCACTGAGGGTTATATAAGCATGCTGCAGCTTATGAAAGAGGCTTAAAACGGAAGGCCTTAATGTCTCTGAATTTCTGTGTGTTAAACTCTCTGACTAGTTACATATAAATAACATGATTGCTCTAACACTATACAGTCAGGTGTGTCCCATCAGATTTGAAATGTATATGCATTGTAAAGTGGTAGGAGAGCAGGCTCTTGAGTGTAGCTAGTTGGTCAGTAAAGTAGATGGAGTGGTTGTGGGAGGGAAGGGGATGAGGACTATTCTGGCATGACTGTAGAGTGGCTTCGAGTGTTATACCTAAATCTGCATCTGTCTCTGTCTGAATATAGTGTATTTAGATGTGTCCCATCAGATCTGACTCTGAATACAGTGTATTAAGATGTGTCCCATCAAATTTGAAATGTAAATACCACATTTAGACAATATTATCATCTAATAGTTTCCTTTTCTAGTAGCAGATTACAGTAGCCATAACTAAGTGTTTGATGTCAGTAGTGGGGCAAGGGGGTATGGTAAGGCTTGATACGGGACCCCTGCTCATTTAACCAGGCATTTATAGTTGGTACATTGATAGTGAAGTGTTGGATTCTATGCAGTAAGCTGGAAGCCTGTGTGAGCATTCTAACCTCTAGATGACATATATGAGCGAGTTATCCTGTGCTAAAAAAACAGGATATCAACGATTTGTATTCATAATTATTAATACCCTGACACTGTCTATAGAGATGGGCATGGCGCAGCAGTGCTGCCGCCTGTTGTTCTGTCACCATGGTAAAGTGAACAACTTTCAAAAATACATTTCGGGTACTTCCACTGCTCATAATTTTATGATTTTTTATGGAGTTATATATAAATAAACCCACAGATTACGCTCTTTGTGTTATTTTTTACCTATGATAAATGGTAAAATGAATATAGCCATATTTCGCACCTGTCGCCATGACCATTTCCCCTCAAATCGAAGTGAAAGCGCAGCAAATAATTTTCAGCCAATCAGTTTCAAGCAAGTTTTCAAGCCCTTGTGAATATGTTCTTCTTCCGGAATAAACAACAACCAGTGTGAAAATCGAACAGAAAGTGACATTTTTTGCATTTTCGAAAATAAATTCGTTCTCTAGAAGATTCTGAAGCCTCTTTTAACAGAGAACAGCGCCGAGTTGCGTAAAGGAGTTTACTGAGTATGGTTCTGAGTAAAAAAAATCCTAAAAAAATTCACCCCTGCCACCTAACCTCGCACCAACGCGGCACGCTCAACAAGCGACGGTCCCCTCGTAGCTCTTCCAGGCAGCTATCACCTACAATACCAGGCCTCCCAATGAAACCTTTAAAACCTATAAAAACCTATATTTTGATTCATGAGCTTTTATCTTTTTAAAGGAACCTATATAACCTATAAAAACCTATATTTTCACTGCCATGCAGATTGACTTGTACAGGAATTCTTAGAAATTAAATTCACACTAAGTTAGATTGTTAAATGACAAGAAATCCACATTATTGGTTTATTTAATAGATCATAAAAGTGTTTAAGAATGCTGGTGATGGCGGTAGCGGTGTAGGGACGTGTTCGTGACTGCTCCCCAGGTGAATGTGAATTTCCGGATTTATAAGTTGCTACTGGGATGACTGTGAAGACCCATTGAACTGTTAGTAAACCAAGTCACTATTGGGAGTAGCTGGAAAACTGTGAGTATTCTGATTCGTGATATATCGTCAGATATAATTACTGCCACGCTATGTCGAACATGGATACCACCAAAACCCCTGATTTTCGCCCAGGCAGGCCGAGTGAGTGGCCTATGCCACAGCCGGGTAGTGTTGACACACAAGCGGCAGCTGAAGCGGTGGACGATGCAGACAGTGAGACACATAAACGCAATAGGTCGGTTGTGTCTACTCCCGGCACAGATCAATCTCCCTCTATCCAGGTTCCCAAACGCAATAAACATGATGAGGACGAAGATTCAGTTGACTTAAATGAACCGCCCACAAAAGGGGATTCAGGGATCTTAAAAAATGCATCATGGCCAATCAAAAAACTTTTGAACAAAACCTATCAAATATGGAACACCAGGTCAAAAATATCGGACTAGAAACATCCATTTCTTTTGATTCTGTCAATGCAGAACTCAAGGCACAAGCCGCAGCAGCTGACATTCACCATAAAATTCACCAAGCTGAAATTGAGCGTCTAAATAAAGAATTGGCCGCCTTAAATGCCCAAGTTCAAGCACTTAGTTCTCGATCAGCCAATCAGACAGTGAATAACAGGGAAAGCGATACAAGCTCTCAGACCAAGCCAGACCCAAGTACCAAATTCTTCTTTGCTGATAAAAGTCGCAATGTTGTGCTATTTGGCCTCAACACTGAATTCGACAATGATCTATTTGGTGCCACTAACTACTTGTGTACCGAGATGGGGTTATGGTTCGCGCCAGGTGACATACTAAGTGTCACCTGCATAATATCTCCTCGGTCGCAGACAAGTAGCCGTCCCCCTCCAGTTCTCATAAGTTGTTCCTCGATAAACACCAGAAATAAATTCTTGTCAGTAGCTGCTAAAGCCCAAAACTCGTCACTTGGTAGGCTAAGTTTATTACCAGATGAGCCCGTTCACTTACGCAAGCAGCGAGGCCTTATGAAGATGGTTTATGGTTACCAGCGAAGAATTGGTGCTAACGTCTCTATGCAGGAATTCAGTCTAGTTATAGAAGGTAACGAATTCCCCATGAAAGAAATCGAGAATATACCGGACCAATACCTCCCTCCCGACCTGTTACAACGCAAACAAAATGGAGAACCACTAACTAGGCCCAACTATCATACTCAACAATCAAGAGGAAACCCAATCACTCCCCCGTACATCAACAACCCACGAGAATACCCACCACTCCAATCGCAAGAAGAACCATCGCATTCAGCCACTATGAATATTCGTGGTCCCCAACTGTCACGGTCCCCTCCTTCAACAAAACAAGCAGAAGTTGTCCAGATAGCATCACCCATAACCAATAGCGAAATAGCGGGTAATCCCCCTGGGGTCAACAAGGAATTGCCGCAATCAAGTGTTGTTCAAGAGAAGACTGGCAAGTCTCCCCCGTTAATAGTCTCAGGTCCTACTGTTTTAGACCAAGCAGGTGAGCGCAGGCCTTTTGTAGAAACCAATCATGTTCGTAGTGTCCCGGTGAACTCAGCTGTACAACAGCCTATGGAAATAGACAACTCCCGCATTGCTACTGGAAGCAAGGAACCGGTTCGACTTGGAGTGACTGGGTCAACGGGTACCAACTCAATTGTCGACAAAGCTGCGTCTGATTTGGGTACCCAACTTGGACGCTGTGGTATCGTCTTTAGTGGTAAACACTCCTTCCTTAGCAATTTCTTCAAAGTGAATATTGTTGTCCAGATAAACACTGCCACCTCCAGTAATACTCTAACCTTTAGGTCGGTAGAACAAGCTTACCAATATAGCCATGCCCTCACTGTCGGAGATAACCATAGTGCCTTCGCGATCCGGAATTCCCTTGATGCTGCCCACGCCAAGCAATTGGGAAAAGAAATAGAACAGTGCAACAATACATACTGGGATGGCCTAAAGGAGGAGTATCTTAGGACCTTAATAGAACTGAAATTCAAACAGAACCCTGACCTGCGAGTTAAACTGCCCCACTTTCCCACATCCGCTAGTTGAGGGTACACCAGACCCCTACTGGGGGTCGGGAACCAAACACGAACAAACACTCGAGCTAGAAAGCCTGGTGGGTAAGAACCGTTGTGGGTACTTACTCAACGTGATAAGGAACAACGTCCTCGCTGCACAACACTGATACGCGAACTCTTATTCCTACTGTGAAAAAAAGGCAAGGCATAAAGATGAGTAGTAATTTGATCATCAGTGACTCACGCATTCGATACTTTCTAGATGAAGCGCGTGGTTTACCAGAGGTTTTTGATGCGGGGATGGTCTGTGGCGCCACCCTACATAATTTGGGTCAATATGCTGTCGATATCGTCCGTACCCGTCCGGAGATTCGTGTGATATACCTGCTTGGCGGTATTTGTAATGTGACAGTAAAAAAGGGAAAACTAGTCGAGCCTAGACATGCGAATATTGACGATGCAACCAACGGCATTTCATCATCTATGTTACAAGTCGAACATGAGCTGAAAGCAGTACAGCCGCACGTTGTAGTAGTCTTCGGAACTTTCTACAGTATGGACATTGCTGAATACAATCTGGTGCGACTAGGCACTGGTGAAAACCACCCTGACCAGTATTACATCGACCATGCAGTAAAGTGGGGGAATAAGGAAATCGTCAATTGGTGTAAAGAAAGGAATGTGGTTTGTCCGAGAATAGACCAAAGCATACATGCCTGGAAACGGAAGTCGCAAACGATGAAAACCTTCTTCGACAGATTATATGATGGAGTACACATATATCGTGATGAAAGTTACCGTTCCTTGAAATTGCTTAAAATCGCCATAGATCACAACAACACCAACCTGCACTTGCCTTAATCCACTATAGTTATCGGCCAGCTGCTTATTGCTTCTCGGACTAAGTTCAGACGTCACCGCATAATATCTGTAAACTAGATAATGGGTGATCGCTGAATCTAATAGTCCTAGATCGGTCCACAAGATATCTCGATCTGCATAATCCGTAAATTGGAGCATGACGGACCGCTTCACTAAATATATTGAATAATCCGTAAATTGGATTAAATCTGGGCCCTGTTTTTCAGTCACGACCATCGTTATTACCGATACCCTAAGATCGCAGCGCCGATGTACGCTAGTTTGGAAGACAAAAGATGGCGGGTGTTCTATAGTCACGATCGCAGTGCGCCACGGACGATCGCCGCGAAAAACGTCGCCCGTCACGACGAGTATAGAATCGTCTTAGGTTCTATCAAGGAACCAGGGAACTGTTTTGGTTATATCGGCGAATCTAATAGGTCGATCTTCTTCATATTTGGTACGATTATAGGTTATAGGTATCCCTTACTCGTGTTAAAGTTTCATGGCGTATTTCCTACAGAAATCTCGATTACAACCCCTGTACTTCCCTATACCTGAGAACCAGCTATGTTTGTCACGTGACAGCTTCAGACGGTCAAGGTCGCCGCATAAATTAGCGGAGGCGTGAGAGTACACTGGACACCAGTACATCATTTGCTATGACGAAATTCAAACGCAAATAACAAGAGAACGGACGGGCCGATTTTCTTCATATTTGGGACGATTATAGGTCATATGTATACCTTACTCGTGTTAAAATTTCATTCCTTAATTCGAACGGGAAGTGAAGTTGCGCATTCTGTACGACATGTCCATAGGTGTCTTAGACCTACGATACTTTGGGCATCATTTTCCGCTCCATTAGCCACCGACTGTCGTGACTATAGCACACCTCACACCGCCCTACGTGTCGTAGAGCGGCGATAATTGTCTGACCCTCTAAAATGTCGCGACTATAGCACACTCACAGCAAAAACATGTCGTTCATAACGATTGTCGTGACTGAAAAACAGGGCCCTGGCTATCCAAATCTGCTGTTCTATGATAAGTCTAAGGCGTAATCCGGATACTGGATAGCCTAATTAGCCTACCTAGTTGCCCAGTGCCTTACCCAATGTATATGAGATATACCTCTGGTGTCAATCTTTAAATGATATGAATGATCCGTAAATTGGATCCTATCTCGCCTCTGAATGCTATTCACTTATTATATGTGCTCATGCCTACCTAAGCTTATCACCAAACGTTGTAAAGTTTATGTTGTTAATTTGTGTGCCCACATGTTGTATTGTTTCCTTTATGATTGCTGCAACAGGATCCGTAAATTGGATCGTAGCTGATACCCTGACTAAGTTTAATTATCTGAAATCCCATGATAGTTGATCATATGTTCTTTTCGGTATGATATATTGATATACAGAGAATCCGCAAATTGGATTAACACACATACAACTTATCTAGCCATATATCATTTACTATCATTATTATTAAGATTCTTATTGAACTTGTTATAGTGCAAAGCCATTGTCCAGTGATAAAGTCATAATGCTGTTCCTCTTGCGCCGAACTCCGTAATGTGGATTGATGTATGACAAACTCGTTTCCCTAGTTTTATTTGTTAGAATCGGTCTAATTGTACTGACTGTATTATTTCTTGATTGTTCCCTATTGCTTGACACTATGCTAGAATCCGTAAATTGGATTAATGCACGGGTGAATTTGTTTCCCTTATTTATGTTCATTTGATAAAATTTCACATGTACTTCATAGAATATGCTATTGATGTTTGTTTACCATTATGCCAGAATCCGTAAATTGGATTGATGCAATGATAATTTTGTTTGTACTACTTACTGATTTAGCTTCTATGATAGATACATTCTGTTACTGGGGTTTGTCACGCAGTCACACCATCTCCTTATACTGTGGGCCGACTCAACCATCATCTTTCTTTCCCCCCCACTGTAATTGTTCAGCGCACTATAAACATATAGTCGCTGACCAATTCGGGGTCTCTCGTATAAGGTATATTGGGGACCCTTCATACTTCATCTCCCTCATCGAATCATAATCTTGATCATGGCATTGATAGATAAATCCAGGGGAGTGAAATTTATAGGTCAGAATGTAAGAAGTCTTTTCTACAAGCTCGATGAAATAAAATATAACTTTGATGGTAGTGATTTTGTCTGTCTAACCGAAACTTTACTGCATAGTGGATACGATAATGATATGTTAAATTGGAATGGGTATAGACTACACCGGTTGGACAGGGAAACTGGATCATGGGGGGGAATCTGCTGTTATGTTTCAAAAAAATTCTATGATCATATGATTGAATGTCAAACCCTAAGTGTAACAAATCAGGATTATGAAATTTTAGTGTTGCTAGTAAATAAACCGCATTTCCGTAAGCTTGCTGTCATTCCTTGTTACAAACCTCCCCCTAAATCTGCCAAGTTGTTCTATGAAAAGCTAGAAGAGATAGTAAATAATGACCTATTATTAAATTTGGATCGTAGGAGATGTTAATGTTGACTTTCGGAAAACCAGCACCCTAGACTTCAAAAAGGTCTCATCATTTCTGCACCAGACTGGACTGACTCAGCTTGTCCAAAATATTACTCGACCTGGTCCAACTGGAGGTACCACGCTAGACCACATTTACACAAATAGTGATTGCGTACAAAAATGTAGTGTAAGAGATGAACTCATAAGTGACCACCATCCCACCTTTGCCTCTAGAAAAAAGGAAACTACCAAACGGGAATCAATAACTTTTAGAGGGCGCAGTTTTAAAAACTATAATGAAGAACGTTTTAAGGATTTTCTGGAACAAACTAATTGGGATAGATTTTGGGAGAATAATAACGTCGATGATCTCTGGACCATGATCCATGAGAAAGTCAATGAGTATCTGGATGAGAATTGTCCCATTCGTACTATGAACTTCAAAGATACGAAACCAGACTGGATGAGTGTTGAACTTAAAAACTTACTAAAACATCGAAGGGATCTGGTAAAACAATATCGGGATACAAAAAATGCAACCGTCCTAAAGGAAATCAGGCGTATAAATAGGGACCTACGAAGAAAATTGCGGTTCGAAAAAAGCCAATTTCGTAAAAATAAGCTAATTGAAGCGAAGGGTGATTCAAAATTTTTTTTGAAAACTATTAATACGCTACTGAAACCGAAAAGCCAGGGAGAGCTATGTGAGTTGGATGTTGACGGAACCGCTCTGGGCTCTGGACTAGGTAATACCTAACCACTTAAATAAGTATTTCTCGTCTGTGGGTTACTCCTTGTTCTGTAAACTAGAACAGGATCCATTCCAAAATTACTTGAACGAGTTATTAATAAAGCCTCCAATAGCTGCCATTGAATTACCGCACTTCGAATTTACCAAAAAGGAAGTGCTAGAAAAATTAAAGGAACTAAATCTGAAGAAATCCAGTGGACTACCATTTATTCCATCAAGTATAGTATCTACTTGTCTCGAAACATTAGTATATCACTTTACTCACTTATGTAACATTTCTATCGTTAAGGGAACCTTCCCTACTTTGTGGAAAGTGGCTTCCGTGGTACCTATCCCCAAACCTGGCAACCCCCGCTGTATCGATAACTGGAGGCCCATCTCTGCTAAATCTGCCTAGCAAAATCTTTGAAAAACTATTACACTCGGCTATCTATGACCTACTTGGTCAGGCGGAGATACTTAGCAACTTCCAGTATGGTTTCAGACCAGGGCTAGGAACCATAGACGCTATCTTTGTACTGGTAAAAGACCTATATGAGGCAAGGAGTAATAGTTTGGTCACTGCGGTATGCTTTGTGGATTTCCGCAAAGCGTTCGACTCAATCCATCATATACTCTTGCAGAAATTATCTAAGTTAATAGGACTACCTCTAAATATTACATTGTGGATAGAAGATTACCTAAGAAATAGGCAGCAATGTGTTGTAGTAAATGGTTTAACATCTGATGTTGCTGTAACTGATTTCGGAGTACCCCAAGGCTCTGTCTTGGGGCCATTGTTGTTCCTGCTTTTCATTAATGATCTTGGTTCATCAGTAGTTCATTCCCGATACCTGCAATACGCAGATGACCTTGTATTATACTGTTCTAATCGTGACCCCACCATAGCCCGCAATATGTTACAACAAGACCTAGATCGCTTATCGTTATGGTGTACCAAAAATGGACTGAGTATTAACGTCAAAAAGACAAAATCAATGTGGATAGCTACACTGACCAAGCTAAAAACCTGTCTCAACATAAACCTTATTTTGTTTGACGAAATTCTTGTGAACTGTATGCACTACAAATACCTAGGTGTGACTATAGATAATGCTTTAAGTTGGATGAATGATATTAATGAAATTGTAAAGAATGTGAGTGGCAAGATCTTTAAATTTGGAAAACTTCGGAATAGTTTAACGTTGGATGCGGCCAAGTCAGTGTACAAAAGCTGTATAATGCCCTTTTTTGATTATTGCTCATTCATAGTAGACAATGCTAGAAAATTGGACCGGGTACGACTTGACAAACTACATCATAGGGGTTTGCGCATCATTTTTAACCAGAGATTACCTGATACCAAAATTGTAACTATGATGTCCAATGCCAATGTAACCTCACTGGAAGACAGGAGGAAAATTCAGTTGGCCATGATAATGTACAAGAATAGGCATAATTCTTCGTGGATTGCTTGAACGCAGAGCCAATACAAGAATGGGAGACAAGACAATCTTCGCCATGCTGCATACGAGATGCTCAAGTACATTAAACAGTCTGTATTACAGAGGTTTTAAAATGTGGAATAGTCTACCAATAGATGTCCAGCGGATTGCTACAGTTGATGCCTTCAAACTACAGATGAAGAAACAAAGTTAGATGCCCTCCGAAATGATCGGCCCTACTCCAAAATAGATTTGGTTCTACGAACAGAGACACTAGTATGGACAATCATATAACATCTCCATTATTTCTTCATCACACCTGTTTTATTTTCTGTGCAGTTACATGACTTTGGTACTTAACGAGTAAACCTTTCGTTGTATCTGAAAAACTCAACAAATGTATGAGATGCAATAAACTAAACTAAAAAAAAAAAAAAAATCAACAGTTGGTGTGACTTCTTGTCAGGTTGGCTTGCCTGTTGGAAACTCAACATACATATACATGCTTGCTGGGTGTAACATGATGAGACATCTGGGGCCTCTTTTTTAGTCATGACCATTTCCTCCAGTGACCAGTTAGTGACCGTTCTTTGGGTTCCAGAGAAATTCGTCATAACATGTGTGACCATTTAGAGGGGTAAACTGTCGTGGTCACTGTTTTGGGTTCTAGAGTTGTGACCAGTTGGTGACCATTTAGCCCAAATGGTGGCATATTTCATTTTATACACTTCCACTGTATCAAATGAAACAATATTTACTGCGATGAATTATCTATATCTGTTTTATCTAATTCCCAAATTTCAATGGGCCTTGGACCAACAGTGATCATAACAGCTGAACAGTGACCGGGTCTGAGGAACACTTTTTGGTCATGATCACTGGTTTGTTCCCCAAACTGGTCACTCTTTTGTGATCACTATAAATAAAGACGTTGCTGTCTGAAAAACAGGCCCCCGGACGTCCTGCAATTTAGTACTAGATAAATTTTTTAGAAATTAAGAACTGAAAATAAGCGATTCACTATATTTTGACTCTCATTATGCTGAATATGTTAACCCTAAAAACATATAAAAGCCTATGTTTTGGGCCTTGGAAAACCTGTAAAACCTATATTTTGATTTTCAAAACCTATATTGAGGAAGTGGAGCACTGGGGGGCCTGCAATACACTCCCAGGGTTCGGCAGAAACTCATGCATACCTTTTTATTTCGAGAACTTGTAAAATGTTGGTATTTAAGGATAGAGAATAGATAATAACAGAATTGCATGCGTGTTGATGTCAGCTTTCAGAAAATGTATAATTTTTCTCTTGTTTATAAAAATAATTTTTTGCTTGCCCATCCCTTCTGTTTGCATGCGTCAAATGGGCAACCAGGGGGGTGTTTTTCAGTTGAGACGATCTCAACTTGAGAACCACTAACCGGGATGTCAGTTTTAAAGTGGCTTACTGTAATACTGAGGTACTAAATTACCATATTGGTAATAGTAAAACATAAATACCTTTGTTTGAAATAGGTATTAAAATTTACCAACTTGGTAATAATGAACAAGGTGTATAGTTTTCGTTATACCTTACTTATATAAACATGATATAAGTGTGAGAACATGATATAACATTTAAAAAACAGGCCAAGGGCCAAACCTTGAATGTTAGTTCATGGGAGATATGGTACCATGGATTTTTGGGATGACCAGGTGCAGAGTTGGCGAACCTGGGGGCTGTTTCACTAGGAGCTGCAAGTCTCGCTGTTTGTAACAGTGGCAGCAAAGCGGCAGTTTGCGTTTCATTAGCAGGTGCAACCAAGCGTGAACGGCACTCAGGAAAGGAGCGGCACCAACAGTGGCAGTGACTGTTTCACTAGTAAATTGGGTCTCGCTGTTAGTGCCACTGTGGAGCTGCTGCAAGCGAGAGGGTCTACCCTCTCGTTTGTTACGTGTATAGAATACTCTCACCCACTTCCCGTGAGGATTAAGCAATGAAATTTGTACACGAGTAAGGTATACATATAACCCATAATCGTACAAGTAAGGTATACATATAACCCATAATCGTACCAAATATGAAGAAAATCGGCTACACCGTTTCAAAGATATCGGGGTTTGAATTTTGTCATAGAAAATACTGCTCTGGTGGCCAGTGTCTCCGGGGGGGAGACAGAAAGAACAGCCGAAACCCCGCTGTACTACGGAGGGAGTAAAAAAAGAACAGCGACCAATGCAAACGCTCGGAGGGAGTGAAAAATTCAACCGCCAATAACCTTGGGACGGCGTGTCTGATTTTCTTCATATTTGGTACGATTATAGGCTATATATATACCTTACTTCATGTGAAAATTTCATTACTTAATTCCTTTGGAAAGTGGGTGAAATTCCACGTCATCGCGGCCCGTCGACAAATAAATTCGAATGTCAAACGCGTGTGCATAGCGAGACCTGTGCCAACAGTGAGAGTTGGTCTCACCTCAACAGCGAGACCCCTGTTGAAATGCAAATTTGGGATTGACACTGTTGGTGCCGCTATTCCTGCCACTGTTGTGGTCCTACCTCTCGCTTTGACCCCCCTTCTAGTGAAACAGCCCCCAGGTCAAGTGTGCAGCCAGACTCGAGGGCTGAATGAGTGCCGCCTCTCCGGAAAGAGTGAATGGAGTAGGCATGAGGTTGCAGGACTCCTGCTCTGGCGAGAAGGAGGCGTAGGATGGCTGTGAACTGAGATAGTGAGAAATTATTCCCGGTGCGAGTCATGAAAATGGGATCTAGCTTGGTACCTGGGTACGAAGCTCTATAAGAAACCCATTCATGCACAGGGCACCAGGGACCCGAGACGGCAGGAACCGAGATCAAAGTTGGTTTGGATAAGACGCTGATGGTCTTTGCCGAGCGGATTGTGATGACGAGGGTGTTAGGTAGTTGCTTGATGTCTGATCTCGTGACGGTGTGGCTCGGTATAGATGAACCCTTGACTGGTGCAAACAGATTGGATGCCCTCATCAGTGAGTAGAACGCCAGCAAAGCGGCAGACCTGAAGATAAGACCCTCGGATAGATGCCTTGAAAGATCACAGATGGCGTCAAGAAGTTCTTTTGTGATAGGACGAGCCTGTCTCGTGATGTGTCCAGAATGAATCGAAGCCCCTCCTACGACCGCCACGCCTTGTGGTGAGGCGAAAGCTGAGTGGTCGCCTCCGTGATCTGATATCCAGGCACGGGCTCCCACCAAATAGTTTTTAACCGCCCCAGGTGATGATAGGGTTAATGAGAGAAATTGAACATACAAGCAAGCCTCCAGGATTGAAGGTTGGGTGGGCGACGGGATGTTAGTCGTCCCGAAAGCTAGGTATTTCTTTGCTTGTGTGGTTCTGTTCTTCCGCATACTGACTGCTTGTGCTGCTGCTAACGATTCCAACATCTCAGCGTGCAGCGTCATGTTCGTTTCTGGAAGTAAGCAGAGCGTCAACCGTGAATAATTCGTGGGCATCAGGACAGCGGATTTCAGTTGGCTGTGAATGGAAACAACATACTGCACCAGCGAAAACCACATCACAATCATAGATTGCGGCTGTATACCACAATTGACGAGCACATTTGCCGACAAATACGTTCTTATGAACCCGATCAATCAAGAAATCTGGAACGAGATCGTGGTTGCTCACAATAGCGACTCTGAAACCACGGTGGACGTTTGATAGCAGTAAGTGGCAAGCGACCAGAACTGCCAAAGCAGCAGCCTCAGCCGTGATTCCTTGGGGCCCAATGAGTGACACGTCCCAAGACCAGATTACGGCCCGATTCCCAATTTCGGCTCCTCCTTTAACTACATGAAGATGTAGGTCCATGGCATCTCGATCTGTGCCTATGATGTGAACGCCGTTGGCCCAAGATGCGTATGCGACAAACCAAGCCAGATCGCACCGTGCACCCTGTGAGATATGAACAATTGGTGCAACGTTGGTGGCTTTCAGAATCACAAACAGATTCGCCAGAAATTTCTTTGCGTGCTGGACGCAGTGTGCTTGATGGAGTAAACGTCCTATGATGGACTGCAAATCACGACGTGTAGCTGTGGTTCTCCCCAGTCAGTGTGTGCAGGCTTCCACGACCTCGCTCAGCTTCTCCGGAGGTATGGTGATCGTCATTTTCATGGAATCGATACTAAAACCGAGCCAGGTTATCTTTGTCGTGGGAGACTTAACACTTGTGAAAGGCGAGCTGGAGACCAAGCTCTTCTGCGAGGCCAATGAAACGTCTGTAAGCCTCATCGGCTGCCAACTTATCCTCCGCCACTCCGGCAAAATCGTCCAGACATGCCAGGGCGACAAAACTAATAAGCAAAAGAGTAATTTGAAAATCGGTATATAGCCTTGCCAGGTTATTAGTTCGCGTTGCTTTAAATATCTTCTAATTAGACTAAGTTTAGCACTGAATAAAAAAGTTAAGACAAGTATCAACAGGTCTCAAGTTGTGACCGAAGTTGAGATTCTTTCACTTGAGATCCCTGAGATCACCTGAGATTGTCTCAACTGAAAAACACCCAAAGCACACCAAACGGTCTTATCTTAGTCTCAACTTGAGATCCCCTAAGATCATCTCAACTGAAAAACACTTTGGCCCTCAAACGGTCTCAACTTAAGATCGTCTCAACTGAAAAACATCCCCCCAGAAGTCCACCTCCCCTGTATCTTGAAAACTAGACTCGCCCCATAGGCGCAATGCTGAACGGCCGTGAGTGGGCTTTCTGGGCCCTGTTTTTCAGTAGTGACGATCTCAAGCGGAGATCTGCTGAGATCCATGAGCGATCCTCAGGCCATTTGGGAGATCAATGGCTGCAGGTGTTTTTCAGAGGTGGTCTCAGCTGGCCACAGCAGGGCCCTGTTTTTCAGTCACGACAAGTTTTATGGAAGACATTTTTGAGGCATCAGTGTCCTATAGACGTGATATCTTAGAGGATATGCCTAAGATCTTAGGTCTAAGACACTTAGGGTGGTCTGAGGTGTGCTATAGTCACGACAATCTTAGGGTCACATGGTTGAAAATGTCTTGGAAAGGGTCTGAGACCCAAGACAATTATGGACATGTCGTACGGAATTCGGAAATTCACTTCCCATAGGAATTAAGCGATGAAATTTTAACACGAGTAAGGTACACATATAACCTATAATTCTACCAAATATGAAGAAGACCGGCTGCATGGTCTGCTGGGGTGGAGAGAAATTAACAATCTGTTCACCCTCTTGGTCGCCTCGCCTCCTTGTGGTGCAGACCGGATATGTTTGCACGCAAGCATAACTAAAGCGACCAGGGTGGGTGGGGAGCACAGGACTTTGTTGATTCAGGTCCCATTGCAGCCACTTTTCTCCTACACCCCCCAGCAGTGGTAGATTTACTGCTATATCAAAGGCCAATCCTTCTCATACCATGTCTATGTGGTGTGGGAAGTAAAAGAACTCTCACCTCGGTAAATGTGTAGGGGCGGGATTTCTTCCTAAATTCATTTCATAGATTCGATCACCACCCTTGTGGTGTAAAAGAACCTTGAGAAAGTCTGGTGAGAACCTGCAATGGTTAACTGGACGTTAAATCAAATCAACCAACCAACCAACCGGCTGCATATCTCGGCTGCAGTGACAACAAAATTCAAACGTGAATATCGTTGGATTGAATGAGCCGATCTCCTCCATACTTGGTACGATTATTGGTTATATATACCCCTTACATGTGTTAAAATTTCATTGCTTAATTTTTACGGAAAGTCAATTTACGCGTTCGGTATGACATGTCCATAGATGTCTCAGGGCTACGACAGTTTGGGAGACAAATTTACCCACGTGACCTTACATTTGTCGTGACTATAGCACACCTCACGGGGCTCTGTGTCGTAGAGCGGCGATCAATGGTCGAACCCCTAAAATGTTGCGTCTATAGTACACTGGCAGCAAAAACATGTCGCCCACAACGATGGTCGTGACTGAAAAACAGGGCCCTGGGGCGGTGTTGTATAAACGATGAACGATACAAAAAAAGATCGTGAGGTGGTCGTCCAACCCAAAGTGTAGCATAAAAGATCGTTCTTAGTGTGAAAGATCACTTCACGATAAGATCTAGGGCTACGATACAATGAGTGTTGTATAAAAATCTCGTTCGTATGTAAATTCTCGTCCATGGTGCCCTACATCGCTGAAATCTATCTTGGGGCTACAAATAGTCTACACGTGTCGTACAGGGTCTCGTGGCCAAAGGTGTGATGTTTTGTGGGTAATTTAAATAGGTTATACAACGCATAACACGGTAGGCCTGTGTCAACATGGAAGGTTTAGGGATCCGCCCACGTGCTGTTAGACAATTTAGGCGCCGAATTGATCCTGTGAAGACATTTGAAGACCGAACATTTATGCAGAGATTCAGATTGGATAAGGAAACCACCAAGATATTGGCTAATGCATATTCAAATTCTGAGCATTGCACAACAGAGTGTGATGGAAGAGGAGGTGGTCTGAATGCCAATCAAAGGGTATGTGGATAAATATTATTAAGATAATATAAGTTTCATATTTTATTACCCTTCAACATTCTGTCATATAAAAATAATTATACATGGTATGTGTATATCCTAGATTTCTTCCACCGATAATTTATATAGAAATGAAATAATATAAAATTGTTTGATAAAAATATTTATTACTGGAACTTAAACATGTATTCTGTTTGTTATTTTTCAGTTTTGCCTAGCATTGCGGTACCTGGCAACGGGCTCAAATTACAGTGTTGTTGGTGACTCGCAAGGGGTCACAAAGGGAACTGTTTGCCGCACAGTCAAAGAGGTTGTAAATTTTCTTTGTGCCCATAGGAATGACTTCATCCAATGGCCAAAAACTGCTGGCGAAAAACGTCAAATTGCATCAGATTTTTATCATAAATATGGAGAGAAGCCACTATGTATAGGAGCCATTGATGGCACACATATCGGAGTTAAATGTCCACCGACTCTGCTGAAGGCAGATTATGTGAACCGAAAAGGCTATACCAGCCTTAATGTCATGGTAAATACATTATATTATTGTTATTCTAACTATTTCTACAAATAATTTTACAATGGATGAATTTATAGTTAACACAATTATAAAAATTTTGATATTTTTCATATATCATTGTGTATTGCAGATATAATTCATAAACCACATAAAGTATTTATAATGGTTTTTTTCAGATGATTGTTGACTCTAATCGCAAGATAATGGCAGTCAATGCTTGTTTCCCTGGCAGCTCACATGATAGTAATGTGTTCAAGAATTCTGACATTTACATTATGGGAGAGCGCACAGTTAGATGATTACTTCATACTTGGTGACTCTGGGTATGTATTAATACCGAATGTTTCTGTCACAATAAATAACAAATATTAACAAAGAAATGTGCAAATAAATGATTTATTTGTCAAAATAAACAATACAAACTGTAAATCGATGTTTTTTGTAATCGACATAATAATCATATGACAAATTATCATTTCAACTCTTACATTTTTTATCCATTTAAAAAAAAAAAAAATCTTATCTTATAAACTTTGTTATTATAGGTACCCTCTTATGCCATACCTTCTCACACCCGTTCATGAGCCCAGAGATGCACAAACGGAACATTACAATGTATGGCACATGCACACCCGGGCAATCGTAGAACAAACTTTTGGTGTTCTCAAGCAAAGGTGGAGGTAAATAAAGTGTTTCATCCTTAATCTAAACCTACATAACAAAATAGGTTGCATAGAATAACTTAGAATAAACAAATCACTTCTCTCCCTGATTTCTGGGAATGCTAGACCAAATGCTAGGCCATTGTGTAATTATCGCTAATATCACCCATCAAACAACAAATATTAACTCTAACTAACTGAAGGGTAGTCAGCAAATATAAAAAGGAAACACAATGGTATCATCTAATTTGGTCTGGGAATGCTACACCGAATGCTAGGCCAAGGTGTATTTATCGCAAATCTCACCCATCAAACAACAAATTTAAACTCTAACTAACTTACGGGTAGTGAAAAAATTGAAACAGGAAACACAATGGTATCATCTAATTAGGTCTGGGAATGCTACACCGAATGCTAGGCCAAGGTGTATTTATTGCTAATCTCACCCATCAAACAACAAATTTAAACTCTAACTAACTTAAGGGTAGTCAAAAAATTGAAACAGGAAACACAATGGTATCATCTAATTAGGTCTGGGAATGCTACACCGAATGCTAGGCAAAGATGTATTTTTCACAAATCTCACCCATCAAACAACAAATATAAACTCTAACTAACTTAAGGCTAATAAAGAATTTGAAACAGGAAAGACAATGGTATCATATAATTTGGTCAATGATCTTTAACCATTGTGCATGTTATTTTATGCCTAACTATGACTCAATGTAAACCAATAGTTGGATGTGAACAATATAAACCTATATTTTGTATCTTCAGGTGTTTGGATAAAAGTGCAGGGCATCTTTTGCATACACCAAACAAGGCCTCAAGAATCATTATGGCTTGCTGTGTTCTGCACAATATCTGAATGAACATTGACGATCCTCCACAACAACAACCACAACCTGATATCGCACGTCATGTTCCTGGTAGAGCTGCCTATAGAAGAAGACTACAGTTCATACAGAATAACTTCTAAATGACTGTAAAGTCTGTGTCCTTTGAATAGGAAGTCTAATATTTCTGTTTCTTTGCACGTTTTGGTCTGGTCGATGAAGATGGTTGAGTGTTCTTACAGTCAGAAGTACCATCCGTTTGTGATCCTTCTTCTCGGGCCACCATTGTAGCCTGAACCTCTTGATTGTGGACTGCCGAAGTAGCTAGGGTTTGTGTTGCAGTATGAATATTTTCTTGACATCCTTCGGTCTGAACATCAGTAGTGATAGTCTGAGGTGTGGGTTGGAAATCTCTTTTCATCATCTGTAATACTGAATAAATACAAAAATATTAAACATTGTGTAATTATCTATTTGTTACAGTACCATTAATCTCTATTTATTTTCACAATTCCAAATAAATATTACTCTATCCATACGGGCTACAGCTGACAGGTCGATGGAGGGAAGGGAAATTTCCGAGTCCATCGTTTCCGACGCCGCTAGCGGCGGACGGTTGGCTTTCTCCAAAATAGTTTCTGCAGAAAACTTGTTATAACCTAGCTAGCAGTATACTAGTGGGTTTAAACAATTGAATATTAAATATCTATGTATTCTTGGTGTAGGTCTGTAATAATTACGGCTATGTTAGCGAACTGGAAGACAGAGTATAAGATAAATGTATTTTTATACGAGGCTGAGATGTATAGTATTATGAATATTTCAACCTGTTATCAATGTAAGCACTCTTCAGAAGACACAATTGTTTGTACATACCAGTCAAGGTGTCTCTCTGTATTTCAACCATCTTTTCATTTCTGTTCTCCATCCGATCAAGTGCTGAATTTATAAAAATGAAATATTAGCTTTTTATTATTATTTCCTCAAAGGTATGATATACTATATTATCTCACCCCTGATATTTTTCCTCATAAACTTTACATTGCTTTGTGAATTACTATGTGATTCTAACTTTATTGTATACATGCTTTGGCCCAACAATTTTAGAGGTTTCCTCTATATATCCTAAGCATCGACATTAACATTTAAAAAAATGGTTTTTGCTGAGGCGTGTGATGATGAGAAGCAAGTTTGTTGTTTTAGTGGCCTAATAAATTTTTTACTTTGGAAATATATTATGTCGCAAGGTGTGGAAAGACTCTTTATTGGCTGCAAAATAATAAAACTGAATGGTGGTTATTAAATTTTTATTTATTAAATATTAGTGTATTTGGATATTACCTGCCACTGTAGAACATTGTGATCCAGCAAGGCACTGTAAAGCCTCTAAGATGTCACGCTGTGAGTCTGAGATCATCTTCATGTGATGACATACTGTCATGAGAGTTGCATCGGTATTATTTGCAGTTGCGATGGTAGTGGTTCCTTGAGTTGATGAGTTGGATGGTTTAGCCCCCGAGAGAGACCAAGGAATACCGAGATCTGTATAAATAAAACAATATATACTATATAAAGACTATCATTTTTATTTCATACATATATATCTAAAATTAAAAATAGTAATATCTTTATAACAATTTTTAATTTATAGTATGAGAAGATACCTTACATTTGTGAAATTTTTGAACCCTAATCTTAATTTGATATTCATTTATATAGGGATGGTAGCACTCCTATGAGAAATGCCTTGAAGTCATTAGCGACCCAATTTTACCCCCCCCCCCTTCAAACTGACATATTATGACCAAAAATGCGCAAACACTTGAACAAGACTAGAGAGGGCCATCTAGGGTGCCTCCTGCATTTCACGTGTGTGTGTGCATCTCTTTGTTATTTAATCAGAAATTACATACTTATAACTCGTATTGGCGCTCCATCCGAAGGAGCATTGCTCACACTATCCTCGATCGTAACAAAAGAACCCTCACTAGGAGATTTCTCTCTGGGTGCACTGGAGATAGTGCATGAAGGCTTTCGCTTAGTGGCCCGTTTGGGTAGAGTTAGAGATGGTAATTCTTCTTCTATTGTGTCTGTTATATCTTCACAAGCAGATTCTGATGAAGACTCGAGCCATGCATGTTCGGCATCGATGTATGCAGTGTTGGTATTTGGTATGGGTTCTATTTCAGGCAAATAACTATCATCCTGTTCCATAGAAGGTGTACAGTTCATCATAGTTTTAGCTTGGTATAGAACCGGAACCGCTTGCTGAGACACACATGTGGTTGGGATGGTTACAGTAGTTGGCCCATTTCGCACAGCAGTGGGGGCGTTGCTTAGGTATAGTGGTTGGCTTGGAAGTAGGAGTTGGGCCACTCATTGGTGTAGTGCTGGGTTTTGAAGGAGGAGTGGGGCCGCTCTTTGCTGTAGTGTTGAGTTTTGAAGGAGGAGCGGGGCCGCTCTTTGCTGTAGTGCTGGCTTTTGAAGGAGGAGTGGGGCCGCTCTTTGCTGTAGTGCTGGCTTTTGTAGGAGGAGTGGGGCGCCTCTTCGGTGTAGTGGTTGGGTTTGAAGAACCAGTGGAGCCATTCACCACAGATTTGGATGGGGTTGGAATGGCAGTGCGTTCCTTTACTACTGTTGTGCTACAATGGGTAACAGCGGTTGGTGTGTTGACGATTACCAGGTTAGGTTCAATATTTTCTTGTTGCTGAGAACTTGCTACTGGACAAGTGTCTCTACAACTAGAAAATTGAGAACAATTTTTCTGGGGTGAGATTGAAACTAAAGTTTCAATTTGAACTTTTAGAGGAATATCTTCTGTGGGTTCTTCATCATTTACACTGGTGGTTGACATGCCTCCTTCGATCCCTTAAATGAAATAAATGATATATTTTTATAAATCAACAGTGTTATGCAAAACCAGTACAAAATGTTGCCTTCAAACATTCACCAGACCTTTACAGACTGACACCTAGATTATATATCATATACTAAAATATAAAAAAATAACTGGTAACAGTATTTTTATTAGAATATTCATCAGTATAAGCCATCTGTACTGAAATGTTCATTCACTGGTTAGCTATTGATGGACTGTTAACAGATAGGGCTTGCTTCACTCATACCTCATCTATCACTATATCAATTAGAACTGAGTATATTGCAAAATATTTATGTTGCGTTTTGTAAATATATTCCATGCTGCATCCATGAGGAAATCCAAGATAAGTACATACAATGTGTAATAATTATGAGCTGCTGGCATGTTGGAAACAGTCATTACCAACTGAGTGGTCTCAAGGTTAATAAAATCAGTTAAAAAAACAACACAAACATACCCTCGACTGTATCCTTCCCCGCAAATTCCAAAGCTAACAGCTCCAAGCCTGTCAAAGGCCCAATGGAGTCATCTCCTGCTGCCCCTGTCTGTTCTTCTACCGCCCTCAGTCTACCACGCTATGAATAGAAAAACAAATAGTGGATGTAACAGCATATTTAACATTGGAACAGTTCCCTATATTACAGGTTCATTTTAAGCCAGGGATGAAAGTCGGGACTGATGAAAAAGTCGGAAACAAAAACACCAAAAAAACTGGGGCGTATTCGGGGGGGGGGGGGAAAATCCCCCCCCCCCCCCCTTCCGTCAAACAAACTTTCGGCACTTGACGGAACTCTGACGGCAGTACTGACTGTCGGTTTCCCGGTGTGTGCGTCAATGCTAGTGGCATATGGAGGTTTATACTTTGTTAATGATCATATTTCAAGATGCAGAAAATTCTGATTTCCGTCAATTGTCGGCGAACTGGCATCCCTGTTAAGCATATGTAAGCGTACACCCCACTTTAAGGAGTCACATAAACCAGCCTAATTAAAACTGATAATCAAATTATAAGATGTGTGTAAGACTGATATTGTGGGAAGATTATTACAAACTACCGTACATAATTGAAGACTAGCTGAAATTAAAAAAATACATAAATAAATAGTTTTTCGTAAATGGGTTAAATGAGTGATTCATAGTTCTGTATGCCAATAATAAAAAATAACATATAATTAATACTTACATGTACTTTAGCCTCAGACACAAAATGTGTCAATTTCTTCTTACATTCCCAGACTGAGCGCTGACAATCCGAGAACACGTTTACTGCATCTGTTAAATGAAGTAGTGAGTAAGATTAAGTGAAAGTGGCTAGGTGAGATTTCAACATACATTAATCGCATATAAACAGTCAGGACTGAGGAAAAATTAGGAAATTGAAGAAGCTTTTAAAAAAGAATCATTTATAATATCATTTCAGGACAGAATGGCTATGAATCAATATATATTCTAACACTTATAGTGTTGCCGATGCATATGAAATATCTGAATTCCGTCATTTTTATGAAAACTTGCATCCCTGTATAATTTACTTTAAATCACATACCTTGAATCCGCTCCCATGCTGCATTTTTAGTAGCCTTGCCACCACAACTACCTTTAAAATTTCCTTTCAGAATCGGCCGTTCTTCAATCGCCATTTCAATCAACCGCTGTGTCGCATCGTGTTTCCATATAGGCCTTCGTTTAGTGTTGCCATTCTTTTTTTTCTCGGAAGCCATAGTGGACAGCTCTGAAAAAAATAATTAGCAATATTACATATGCACCAAAAAATAGGGATGACCACTACCCGGCCCTGAATACTAACTATTAGGATTATAAAAAAATTTATAATATCATACTATGAACTGTGGGAAGTGGTATCTAATGCCAAAGAGATATAGAGTAAAAATATCCACGAGAGATTATCGGACAAATGTCACTATATTAGTCAATGTGAAGCGTGAAATAAAATTTCCCATGAGTGTGACACCGTCTCTGGCTAACATTTTTTACCCGCTTGTAATCACACAGACACGACCGTGGCCCCTAATAGTAATGCATGTACTGCGCTACACCAAACCATAGACTAGGGATGCGCGACCAAAAATTAGTTTATAAAAACTAAAATCTAACTAGATATTTTCTGAAAGCTTAACCAAAATGTATTTCTGAGTGTTTATCACTTAAACTAATAAAATCCTGCAACCAGACGGCTGGCCACTGTCTAATTGTGGAATGTGGTAGTGAGTCACGGGGGGGGGGGGGGGACTCAGGGGGCCCGAAAACTTGTTGATGGATCATCTATTTTCTGAGAAACGGGTGATTCCCCGACCTCGCTGCGAGCAGAAATGGGTGGAGCACCACTCTAGTGGATGTAGTGCCCAGTCTCCAACATGGAACGATGTCGCACCAGATGACTAGATATAGGCTGATAGGAGACTATTATTACCAAGTTTGGTGGAACCAAGCCCTTACTATAGTAACAGAACCACAGGCGGCCGTACTGCTGCGCCTTGCCCATCACTACATTGACACTATCGGCCACCCCTAGTCAGACGAGTCCGAACCTTTACACTAGTATCCCGGGACTGTAGCTGTTAGGTAGCCACGATTAACCTGCCCTGGCCATGTTCTGTTAATATATGTGATTTCTAATAAAATCGATTAGTGAACGCTTTGTTATGAATCTTTCCGAACTTCAATGTCTATATATTGTGTCAGTGTATTTGGCATAGGACTGACACGTACTCATGAGCGATATTAGAGTGAGTCTGATTTGCTATACAGTTTTTATCGAAAATACAGGTTGTCACACATTCACATATATTTCTAGTATTCTAATGACAATCTACAAACATTTACACATAATATAAACCAAATAGTATGTTGTATTTGTTAAATATCTTACCTTTAACAACGACTGAAGATCTCTTCGAAGTGACTGTGATGTGTCTACCGGAAGTTGTGATTTCGCATTTTGACTGGCACCCACTCCTCTACGAGAGCTCTATTGTCGAAGCGGTAGAAATAGGTCAAATGTACGATCATTTGGACGACCGATAGACATGTCCACCTAAGATCAGTTTTATGCTACACTTGCTGAAAATGTTCGTCCACATAGTCGTCTGTCTTCCGCAATATCTTATCGTACAGCCCAAAATCGTTCGTCGTTTATTCAACACCGCCCTGGTTCTTTGGTAAATGTGTAGGGGTGAGATTTCTACCTAAATTCATCTTATAGATTCGGTCAAACCCAAAGTAAGTCTGATTGAACAAATTGGAAGTTAAAGTACCCAAACAAACAAATCGTAGTCGAGTATCGAGTATTGTAGGTGAAATTGCCACCCAAAGTGTCCCAACCAATTACAAGGTTGGAAATGTCATACTTGTGCACTCTTTTTTCAGATGCTAAAAAATGGTGTACCTACACATGAAATTTTGTAATTATCCTTTTACTATTTTGATCATGGGAAATACAGGGCCTGTTTTGCAGTCATGATGTCATATAGGTCTACAATACCCTAAGATCATCCAGCGAATCCACAACATTTTGGGCGACAAATGATGGCCGGCGTCCTATAGACAGTGTCGTAGTGCTCCATGGGCAATGGCTGCGAAAACGTCGGCCATTATGACAAGTATAGAATTGTCTTAGAACAGAACAAAGAAGGAAGGAAAGTCTAATTGAACAATTTGGATGGTAAATTACTCAAGCAAACAAACAGAACAAGGGACCCATTTCGGTAATATCTGCAGATTGGTGCGGCCGATCTTCTTCATATTTGGAACGTTTAAAGGTTATATGGTCCCCAAACTTGTGTTAGCCCTATCACGCCGGGTACCCGCGGCAGGGCTACAGTCATGGGAGCCGGGTACTAGTGCCAGTGAATGCCGCTAGAGGCGGGGTACATAGGCCTATTGTAAAAATTTTGGTTTTGGATCACATTACATGACACGTGATACTTATCTTTTTTTTCCGTTTCACTTAGAAAAATTAAATATGATATTATATCTAAATTCTCCAAAAGTTTCATGTTTATTAAGCCATTATTTTCAATTTTATTAAAAAAAAACCGTATATTTTGCAAATGACGCCTCAAGGCATCACCTGGCCAGCACCGGTTGATGCCTTGAGGCATCACCTGGCCAGCCCTGGTTGATGCCTCAAGGCATCACCCGGCTTGAATGGGTTAAAGTTTCATGGCTAAATTCCAATGGAATCGTACATTACGTTGACTTATTCATACTGGCCTAACAACAATGGGATGGTGGATGTACTACAGTCTACATGTAAAGGTCGCCGCATAAATTAGCATTAAAGTACAGTGGCCACCAGAGCAGACATTTGCTACAACAACGTTCAAACATGGATATCGGCAGATTGGCTTGGTCGATCATCCTCATATTTGGAGGGATTATAGGTTACATGTTTGCCTAAATGGTGATAAAGTCTCAGGATTAATTCCTAAGGAAAGTGAATTTCCATGATCGCTACGGTATGTCCATAGATATCTTAGGGCTAAGACACCTTGGGCGACAAATTCACCCATGTGACCCTATGATTATCGTGACTATAGCACACCTAACACTGCCCTAAGTGTCATAAGCCTATGATAATTGGCTGACCCCCTAAAATTTTGTGTATATAGTACACTGAAAGCAAAAACATGTCGTTCATTGTGATTGTCGTGACTAAAAAACAGGGCCCAGATCGGGGAATGTGCAGCAGTAGGTTTGCAAAAGAAAACTGATTTGTGCAGTGCCCACAGTTGTCAACGAAAACATGGGACTTTAGAAAAATATTTCTCATGATCAAAATATCAAAAAGGATAAATATGAAATTTTGGGTATAGGTACACCAAATATATAGAAAAATTATCCCAAAATACTAATTTCAATAAATTTTAGCATCTGTAGAAAAGAGTTACAACTACCCATCATACCTGTACGACATGTCCACAATATCTTGGGTTGTGACAGTTTGGCTGACAAATTCACCTACGATACCCTATAATTGACCTACCTGCACGTGGTGTGTGTGTCAGTCTACCCCCAGAGTCACCACAAGCTTTGTGTGGTGGGAGCAACTCACACATAGGATTACTATAGAAGTGAGGGTACACACCATTTGTTCAGAAGAGTTTTTACATATTTACAACTCGTGAAATGGCTAAAAGATGTGCCTGGGGGACCTGTAATGGTGATGAAATGTATCCTGAGAGATTTGGTGAGGGTGGGTTTTTGGTTCCATTCCCAAAACAAGTTTTAAGTAGTGGATTGTAAATGATGTATTAGGACAGTGACACTCCAACACACAGTCATAGACAGAATCACTCAGTAGATAATATATACACAAAGACACTTAGACAGAGGTACACCCATACACAGTCATACACATAGACACAGATACCTATGTGTCTGTGTGTATGATTCTCTGGAGGAATATCTCTATCTGTAAACATAGAAATGTGTGGGTGTTTGACTGTAGTGCCACTACTTATATGTCTGTTTTGGCATAAGGAGGAGAGTTATTGTCTATATGTCTGTGTGTATGACTGTATCAATCTATGTCTGTGTGTCTGACTGTGTGTAGGTGTCTCTGTCTATATGACTGTGTATTGTGTGTAGGAGTGTCTATGTCTATGTGTATGACTGTGTGTAGGTGTCTCTGTCTATATGACTGTGTATAACTGTGCATAGGAGTGTCTTTATCTATATGCCTGTGTCTATCTCTCTGTATATGATTGTGAAAAGGAATATTTCTATCCATATTTGTTCATTCTTCCTTTGGTTTCTGTGAACTTGACCACCTATACATCAAAGTTTTCCCTTATGATTTCTAATAAAATTAACGGAATGTACATATTTCACTTTTGACAAACATCTTTCCTGAAGTTTGTTTCCTAGTGTAGGGGCATCACTAAGAAATCACTCAAAAAAATGCCCTGGAAATGCAGTTAGATTAACAGAACAAGGCATGGATTTGACTGTTTTCCACTGTGTGTCAGTGTAGAGCCACCCCAGCTGTGCGCCGTGTTTGTGGTGGCTCATGGCGAACGGGTCGTAAAACGGTGGGGGCGTGGTCAGAGGCCTCTGGTCGGTAGGTCAATTGTCTGAACTATAGGACACCTCTAACTGCCCTATGTGTTGTAGACTGATGATCGTTGGCAGATTCTCTATGATCATCCGTCTATAATAACAATATTTCAATTGTATCCTTTTCAGCCTGTCGCTGCCGTGTTGGAACGACAATCGTTGATGCCTTTAATATGTACTACAAGATAAGCTACCCAATAAAAAGCATCGTCATACCAGGCTTGGCTCGATCTTGGACAACACTGATATACAGAATTTACCCCCTGACATGTTTCACAGGTAAGACCTCACATACTTTCACAGCTATTCGCAGGGTCCTGGGCCCTGGTTTTTAGTCACGGTTTCTGTGCTTCCCATACGAATTAAGCGATGAATTATCACGAGTAAGGTATACATATATCCTATAATCGTACAAAATATCAAGAAAATCGGACTCACTGTTATGAAGATATCGGCGTTTAAATTTGAAACATCGGGCACACGAGTAAGGGATACATATAAACTATAATCGTTCCAAATATGAAGACGATCGGACGTAGCATCATGAAGCTATCGGCGTTTGAATTTCGTCATAGCAAACGTCTGCTCTGGTGGCCATTGCACCCTCCCACCTCCTGGGCGCAGTGAATGTCGAGGTCACTGCATAAATTAGGGTCACGTGAGCATAGGGCTATACTGGCCACCAGAGCAGAGATTGCTATGACGAAATTAAAACGCTGATAACTTCGGAACGGTGCGGCCGTTTTTCTTCATATTTGGTACGATTATAGGTTATATGTATACCTTACTCGTATTAAAATTTCATTGCTTAATTCCAACGGGAAGTGAAGTTGCGCATTCGGTACGACATGTCCAGAGTGGTCTTAGAGATATGACACTTATGGCCCCTGTTTCCGCTCCATTGGCCACCGACTGTCGTGACTATAGCACACCTTTTACCTCCCTATGTGTCTTATCTTCACTAAGTGTCGTACCTGCTCTACGATCGTAGCTCTCTAGCACACTGACGGCAGATACGTGTCGTAAGTTATGAATATAAGCAAAACATTTGCTGAACCCTAACTCCAGTATAAATAAAAACTTTTAAAAAAAATATAAAAAAATGTCGTGACTAAAAAACAGGGCCCAGGGCCCTGTTTTTCAGTCCAGTATCGCAAGTCTACAATCGCCTGAGACCGGATCAAGATTTTTTATGGCATTTTCGATGACACAAGATGGCGGGTGTGCTATAGAGACTGTCGTAGGCCGAAATGAGCGATCGCATGGATAAGTGTCGGAACATACGACAAGTATAGAACTGTCTTAGGTTCTATAAAACGTCACTGTAGATTTCCTTTGCTTCCCATACGAATTAAGCAATGAAATTTTAACACGAGTAAGGGATATATAGAACCTATAATTGTAAATTTGAAGAAGATCGGCCTCTTCGTCCCGAGGTTATCTGCGTTTGTATTTCGTCATAGCAATCATCTGCTCTGGTGGCCAATCACCCTCCCACCTCCATACGCAGTTCGGAGGTCGCTGCATAAATTAGCGGAGGTGTCAGGAAAAATACACTGGCCTCCAGAGCAGAGATTGCTATGATGAAATTCAAATGCCGATAACTTCGGAACGGTGAGAGCGATCTTCTTCATATTTAGTACGATTATAGGTTATATGTATACCTTACCCATATTAAAATTCCATTGCTAAATTCTAAAGGGAAGTGAAGTTGCGCATTCGGTGCGACATGTCCAGAGTGGTCTTAGACATACGACACTTATAGTCCCCGTTTCCGCTCCATTGGCCACCAACTGTCGTGACTATAGCACACCTTTTAGCTCCCTAAGTGTCTTATCTTCACTAAGTGTTGTACCCACTCTATGATCGTAGCCATCTACCACACTGATGGCAGATATGTGTCGTAAGTTACGAATGTCATCACTAAAAAACAGGGCCCTGCATCCTTCTTGTTTTACTTCTTGTTTTATTCAATTCAGGCCTTGTCTAGTGTAGTGTAATCAACCTCTTATCCAAGGCTGGACACTATTAGTCAAGATTTGTCTTCTTAGTGTCTCATCTATTGATGGTCCATCCATGAAAGTGACTTTCAAGGATATAAGTCAATATCTTATTCACAAATGGTTTATATATGCGCCATGAAGCTCAACCTCTCATCCAAGGCTGGACACAATCAAGGGCTACTAATCTCTTCTTAGATAAACTGATTAACATCCCACCTAAGTTATATGTAACCTTCATGAATTGAAAATTAAGCTCAATCTAACGCTTTTCAGTCTTGTCTTAAATCATACTATTGACCAACAAGTACATAGGCCAGCATTAACGTGATGTGATGTGTAATTACAGCCCTAAGAACATATCAACCTCTTGTCTAAGGCTGGGCAATCAGGGCCGTATCATTCCTGTCATTATCTTGTCACTAATCAAGAGAACGTTTTCCAATACAAATCCACCTTCTATGATTATTTCTAGACAAACTAACTTGACTCTGACTAATTTCCCACTTAGAATACCAACATTCAGAGCTCGACGTAACACATGTCAGATGTAATTAACCTCTTATCCAAGGCTGGACACCCAGTGCAGTCGAGACTCAGACTGCAGATATTTGTATTCACAATTTAACCAATTTAATAGGTAGTTAGATGCTATGTTTCATAGTTTCATGAAGGTTCAGTTCTTCAGTAGTGTTGTTACAATCACCATGTAATCAACCTCTTATCCAAGACTGGACATGGTATGTGTAACTAGGTTGTGAGAATCTGACACAGAAGCAGAAGAGATGATTTCGTTTAATGAAGCCTCATTTCATCCATTTGATGTTGACTCTATCCTAATAAAAGTTTGGTGCCTCATATTAGGTTCTAGTGCAAAATCAACCTCTTATCCAAGGTTGGACACTAGTAAAGTCACGATGTATTTTAGAGCTTCGATGTACTTGCCTTCCCTTCCATGCTGAGTGGCATGCTGAGGAGCACTCTAATCATGTTTTCATAGTGGTTGACAATATTGGGTACTACAGCTGCAGACGGGTGACATCCATCGTACAATAATCCATAACGTGTTGTGTGCTTGAGCACTTTCTTCTTGTTTTTGAATTTCGATTTGTTTTGTGTAGTATTGTGAAACACGTGATCAACTCGTGGGGTTGGCACATTTCTAGAAATGTTGAGATGTGCCAAGTCTGCATTGATATAACGAATAGCTGTGTTCAGTTCATTTTGCATTTCATCAACAGGTTGTTGTCTTTTTACACTTTCACTTTGTTTGTTTAATTTGACCGCTTCTGCCCTAAGTAGGACTCTGCGATTGTGACTATTGGTTATATTTGATGTTAAGCTTGGTAGTGTAGTGGGGTGGGAATCCAGCAGTGTTTGTATGTTTCACGGAAGATGGCGTGACGTGCCGATCCTTACTGTGTAGTGATTCCGGGCAACGCCGCACACGAGAGTGGCGTGGCGGAGACCGGGTTACGTAACGCTGGGTATATATACTCAGCGTTCACAGTAGGTCGACAGGCTGTCCTCGCGCGTCTCTTCTACGGAACAGACCCTTGGGCCCTCACTTTGAAGGCGGGTTCTTGTAACCTTCCTGGTGGTTAGGAGAGTCTTCCAGATTAGCCTCTCCAGCATTACCTGGCACATACGTGCTGGGGTACTGTACTTGTGGGAAAGATCTTCTAGATCTTTCCGGAAAGTAGTGAGTAATAAACATCTCTGTTTATTAAAAGCGATGTTGTGTTATGTGTGACTAGGTCTGTGCGAACTAACCGAAAACCGAACCAACCTACGTAGAGTGCATAGGGTGGGATCCTGCCTGGAACTAGCGTTCCGGATTTGGGTCATCCAACCTGCTAGACAGGCGGCGACCACCACATTGGTGCCATGACAAGGATCCTAGGTTGCTTGCACAACCCGGGATTCTCGGTAGATGCACGGGACATATACTCCCTACTTTGGGACTGGTCAAGTTGGACATTCACAGCAACCGGTGCACCCTGTGCATTATGCCAGGGATGTCCCACGACCTTCTACTTGGCAGCGATTTTCTGCAACAGAGCGGGGCTGTGATAGACAGCAGCAGGAGGTGTTTATTGCCAAAAAGCCACATCCATTCTCATGGGCACCGCGTGGGGAACTGTGTGTTGCGGAAGCGCTTACTGAGCTTCAGTACTGGAAGAAGCGCTTCCCAGCAATCTTTCCTGAGAAAGGAACCCCACTGCCGTGCACGGGTGTGGTGAAAATGGTAATAGACACTGGGGACGCGTGGCCGATCCACCAGCGTCCCTATCGCATCCCCCTCGCCAAGCAGATAATCGTGGACCAGGAGCTGGACAAGATGCTGGAAGAGGGAATTATCGAACCTTCCGCATCCCCCTAGGCCAGTCCGTTGACGCTCGTGCTGAAGAAGGACCTATCCGCTTCTGCGTGGATTATAGAGCGCTCATCACGGTAACCCGGAGGGATGCGTATCCCCTCCCCCGCATCCAGGATATAATGGACTCATTGGGCGGTGCTGCCGTCTTCTCCACCTTGGACCTTAAGTCAGGCTACTGGCAAGTCCCGATGGACCCCGGTAGTATGGAGAAGACAGCCGTTGCCACGCACCTGTTTCAGTTCTGGCGGATGCAGTTCGGACTCTGTAACGCCCCCCGATGTTCCAGAGGATGATGAACCGCATCATTGTGCCCCTGAGACATTTCGTGATGGTCTACTTGGATGACCTCGTCATCTTCTCCAAGACTGAGGAAGACCATCACGAGCATGTGGCCCTGGTGCTCCAAGCGCTCCAGGATAACGGACTAGTCGTCAAAGAGAGTAAGTGTCACTTTGGTGTCCCGGAGGTTAAGCTTTTAGGGTATGGCGTCAGCGCTGACGGTATCCGGTCTGATCCTGAGAAGGTAGAAGCCATACGTGCCATGGCTCCCCCCTCGGATGTGAAGGCCGTACGGCGCCTCCTTGGCTCAGCTAACTATTATCGCCAGCTAATCCATAATTACGCGGAGATAGTACCTCCTCTAACAGAACTGAGGAAGAAGTACGCAGTCTTCGAGTGGAACTCAGACTGCCAGGCGGCATGGGATAAGCTGAGAGAAGCACTGGTGAACACAGTCGCGCTCGCTTATCCAGATCCCTCGAAACCCTATAAACTCTACACAGACACCAGTGACTACTCTATTGGCGCTATCCTGGTGCAGGAGGATGGCAACGGTCTGGAACGCCCGATCCATTTTCTATCCAGACAACTGACAGAGGTACAACTGAGGTACCCCATCGTCGAGAAAGAGGCGTACGCAATCATCTTCGCCTTGACTAAGCTGCGCCCGTACCTTTTGGGGCAGACTTCCAGACCCTAACCGATCATATGCCGCTCAAGTGCTTGTTCACTGGCGAAATTAAGAACACACGGGTCCAGAGATGGGCCGTACTCATGGCGGAGTACGTGGCCCCCGTGGTGTATTTCGCTGGTGCAAGGAATGTGTGGGCGGACATGATGTCTCGTTTAAGGGGTCAGGGTCTTGCTTCGTTGCCCCAAGAGGTCGTGGCCGTAGTACCGGTTGAGGAGGAGATGAATGTACCCTGGGCCACCTACGAGCTGGATCCTAAGGAGATCCAGATGGAACAGCTCAAGATGGCCGAGTACAAACTGGGGCTTGAGGATCTCGACGACTACCTTGTGAGCGGAGGTCTGCTCTACACCTTGGAGGCGCCCTCAGGACAGGCAGAGTACCCCAGGATTGTACTCCCTGCGCCATTCAGAGCAGGCCTTATCAAGAAGGCTCACGAGATAGTGTGCCATCAGGGCGTGAGGAAGACCTTGGGGAGGATCCAGGAACATTTTAAGTGGCCTGGTATGAGGAGACAAGTTTTTGTGATTCTGGCGCGCTGTGCCACCTGTGCGGCCAGCCGGGTTCGCCAGGATCACGTACACCCAACCCCTATGCCAGTCGCTGAATGCCCTGGAGAAGTAGTGGCCATGGACCTTACTGGGCCCTTGCCACTAGGCCGTAGGGGTGCAAGATACTTGCTATCTTTAATTGACCACGCTACCGGCTATGTGGACTGCTTCCCCCTCCCTGACAAAACCTCCGCCTCGATCTTCAAGGCCCTACAAACAGACTATGTCCAACGGTACGGACCACCTAGGATCATGTTGACGGACGACGGGCTCGAGTTCAAAAAGGCTCTTGTGGAGGGTTACCTCAAGGAACTCGGGACCGAAGTCCGTCACACGACACCCTACCACCCGCAAGCAAACGGCAAGATCGAACGGTTCCACCATTCGCTCTAGGACATGCTGAGGAAGCTTGTCAATGCACATGCTTGCGAGTGGGAAAATCACCTGGGATCCGCTCTCCTGGCTCATCGCACTACCACCAGCGATGATACCGGCTATTCGCCTTACTACTTGATGTTCGGTCACCATCCACCCTAGCCCCTGGCGGGTTTATTCAATTGGGTGAATGGCTATAGTAAAGGGCGTGTAGCCGAGGCGATTGACTCGCATTCTCGTGCGTTGAAGGATGCTGTTGCCAACGCTGAGATTGTGCGACAGTATAATGTCATTCGTCTCCAACAACAAGCAAATGCCAGAGAGTTGGAGCCCGGTGACCGGGTGTTCCTTCGCGTTATGGAACCCGGACCGCTGGACCCACGATGGGATGCAGGATACACGGTGACCCGTGTCAACGCCCCTGTGATCATGTGCGTCGGCCCTAACAATTGGCGCCGCGTGATCAATCGATGCAACGTCCGGCTCACAGAGCCTGGCTTGGACTGAGAAGGACTGAGACCACGGCTGTGGTGGTCCGTCTTTGTCACTATTAAGCCCCCGCGAAATCCGAACATTGGAGACCAGGGGGCCGTTTCACTAGTAGGGGGGTCAAAGCGAGAGGTAGGACTGCAACAGTGACACCAACAGTGACACCAATAGTGTCAAGCCCAAATTCGCGTTTCATCAGTGGTCTCACTGTTGAGGTGAGACCAACTCTCATTGTTGGCACAGGTCTCGCTATGCACACGCATTTGATGTTCCAATTTATTCGTCCATGGGCCAGGATAACGTGAAATTTCACCCCTTCCCATAAGAATTAAGCGATGAAACGAGTAAGGTATACATATAACCTATAATTGTATCGGATGAAGGATGAAGCAATCTGCCGATATCGGCGTTTGAATTTCATCATTGCAAACGTCTGCTTTGTTGGTCGCTGTTCTTTTTCACTCCCTCCGTAGTGCGGCAGGGTTTCGGCCGTTCTTTTTGTCTCCCCCCCCCCCCCCCCCCCCCGGAGGTCGGCGGGACACTGGCCACCAGAGCAGTATTTAAGATACTCTGATTCTGATGACTTATATTGGACCACCCGGTTCGTTGATCTTAACTCTGATTACGGTGATTCTGTTGTGACACCCTATTATGGTGACCTAAAATCAAGTATAATTACATGTGTTCCTTGTAAATAATTCATTCCTGTCCTGATGAAGACCTGAAAGGGTCGAAACGTAGACAAAATGGAATAAAAAGTGTATACACACTGAGTGGACAGTCATTTATTTACGGAGAGCATGAGTTGGATAGGACTTCTCACTCTAAAGTCAGATTAAGCACGCTGTGTGTTTGGTGAAAAAGTGTGTGAAGTCTTAGTCTGGGATGCAAGACCGATACTTTATTTTTACATCTCCCAGTTAATTACACTGTGGTAATTAACTTCTAAGGGGAGGGCGTATGTAAAGTTCTGATCTATACATCCCTATCGTGGCCATGTCATCTAAATTATCATTATTATTGAGGAACAAATTGACTGAATTGAAACAGTCACCATTTTGGTTAGTAACCTCCTCCCTAATGTTTACAGTATGGCTGCCATGCTTTGAATGGCATATAATACCCCTATCCTGACATGTGCGACAGACCGGAACGGGCGCTCAACCGGAACAGATTTGGTCTTCCCCTATTGGCTGTTGGTACAACAGCCAATGAGAGCACAGAGCTCACAGATGCCAAGCCTGTCATGTCAACCCCCTGCTAAGGGTATAAAACAAGGATCACTTCTTGTCAATAAATAGTTAGTTAAGTTCTCGACTCATAGTAGTACATAGTACCTCTGTGTTTGAGTTCTTCTCTCTCTTCTTAAGGTCTTCTCCTTACGCAAGTAGGCTGTGAGACTTTACAACGTGATGCAAAGATGAAATTATCATAATAGGCATATATACCCGGCCTCTAGCCGTATTCACTGGCAATAGTACCCTTTTCAGGGAGTGGAAGAAGGGAAATGGGTCTAAGATTGTTCACATCCTTGCTTTTACCTTCTTTTTTAAGAGGAATTACTAGGGCCTTCTTCCACTCACCTGGAAAGACCACAGGTGACAACGATTTGTTTATCAAATAGGTGAACTGAACATTCAAAGCCATAAGAGCATTTTGTAAATTTGATAGGTTATAATCATTGACATTTTAGAAATCTAAAGCCAAGTTTGTGAATTTATAGCCAATTTTGGAATTAGGCAAGGACTCATTAAAGAAATATAGCTTATAGGACCCTATGGAAGGCCATGTGTGAAATAAGCAATTAATGAGCATCTAGAAGGGAAAGATAAATAAATACAAGATTATTATGGAAATCAATGAGTTGTTAAAAGAAAGTCATAGCACAGAACTTTATGGGGTGCTTAGTGTGAATTGTACAATACATCATTTAGTGGAATATTCAGTTTAGACTTAGGCCAACAATAAACAAAATGGAGCAGATAAATGCACAGCTTAACCAGTTGCATGAGGAACTATTGGCAGCTTAACAATGCATAGTGCAACTAGAAGGGTCACAGGGTACTGCTGTGCAAGATATTGTTGCTGTACAGGCAGCAGTACAGCAACCTGTACAATACGGTCAGGTTGTTGGAGAGTTGCGACGACTCATCAACCCTATGGTCAACACTCAGGTGCTGAATTCCATTACAAAATTTGAGGGTGATCCTAAAAAGTACAAAAGCTTGATAAAAGACATCGAACGTCATGTCCAGGCAGTTGAGGAGAATGATGTAGCACATATTAGTGTTGCTACACAGTCCACAGGAGGTAGCCGATGTAGCCGATTTCTTGGTTCTCTCTTTTCTGGGGCTGATAACCCTAACTCAACATGGTTAGAGCTAAAAGAGAAATTAGCAGACAGATTCAGTGATCACGTGGACACTGCTCATGTCATTGATCAGTTGCGACGGTCCAAGCAACTGGCTAATGAAAGTGTAACTGTATATGCAGAGCCTATTTTGGCTGTGGCTATGGACGCTTTTCCAAACAAGGCCCTAGACAATCATTTAATTGCTAGTCCAGTCAAAATGAGGTTTTGACCAGACACAAAAAGCAATAGATTTAATTGGTTTGGATTGAGAGAAAAACACAATTTAAAAGTGCTCAACATATCTTTTCCGAGGTGGGGAATTCATACAAACCACAGGTAAAATCACATCTTTTGTGTAAATTAGCGTAGTTTGAAAAGTGCTGCCTGAATTGTATGAAATACCATAATTTGGGTTTGAATAAGGATATAAACATGATTTAAAATGCTAAACATATGTTTTCTGGGGTGGGGAATTTATATAGATAACCAGAAAAGACCTAACCACAGAGAACATTAGTGTAAATCCAATATGGCTGCTTGAGTTCTATGAAATACCCTAATTTGAGTTTGAATAAAGATAGGGAGTTAAGTACCCTCTGGAGGGTCTATGTAGTGAAAACAGACAGCGTAAACAGCCGGTTTTTCATTTTTTCCGTTGATAGGGCCTAGATTCGGTGGCTCCAATGGCCATGGTGCTGCAACTAGTGAAACATGTCCCTGGGCCCTGTTTCATAACTAGCGGAAGGTTTTAGTAAGCGGACCCTTAAAATAGCGGCTGGGATAGCGAGATGAACAACATATCTATTAATTCTGTGTTTCATAACCCCTCTCGCTTTTCAGCAGTCTCGTTCATTCGTTGTTCGTGCATCATCCCTCTCCCAGCAGATGTTTTTCGCTACTTATCTTTTACTGGACTATAAGATCTATGTTTGGAGAGTGTAGTGGTTAGCATATCGGTTTGTTGATCTTGGGATATGATTTCTGGCTGCGGCAAAGCTTTTTTGTTTTTGTTTTTAGAATCTGCCTCTATATGTATTATTTACCAGTATAACATCATATATATATTTATCAATAAATTCCATATTGTAAATTGTAGACAATCATATAATAAAAACGAAAATCTTTATTAAATTGTCGCCAAATTCTGAATATCGACCATATATATACACACATTATAATATATTTACGTGTATAAATACATATGTTTATATATACATGTATGTGTATATATTCATACTGCTATTTGAGGCTTTACGAAAGGGTCAACCCTCTTGTAAATAGCGGGAGTTTTTCCGCCAAAATAGCGTATGTATAGCCGAGCGGCAGAACCTATTGCAACGGACATAACACCGTTTTCTCTCTCTCGTCTGGGAAACGAACGAGGCTATAAAATCTATTTGCTTATGCAACGGGAACTCACGGTATTAACGAAAGAACAGCTTATAACAAACCTTACGCTGCTTATGAAACAAGGCCCAGGTCCCAACTTGGGTTAGGATTTACCCCTGTGAAAATGTACCTTGCTTTTGTGTACTTACAGGACTATCAGCCGCCGGTATGCCTTGTACAGCGATACCCATGGTTGGAGAGGTCTTGTTCGATAGCTATACGATTTCATGTACACCATCGCTACCAAACACTGTGTTCACCTTCAAATACCAATTGGATTCAGGTAGGTGATACATTTTGAGTGTATTCCGACTTTTGCATCAGTTGATCTAATGCTACGTTCACACCACGTCCCTAGAAGCCCCAGCGCCCCACGAGAGGATCACCTGGGCCCTGTTTTTCAGTAACGACATCGTCAGGCAACGATACCGTACGATCGTCCAGCGATTCCACGACATTCTGGAAGACACAAAATGGCCACTGTTCTATAGACACGATCGTAGTGCGCCACTCATGATCGCCGCTAAAAGTATCAGCCGTAACGACAAGTATAGAACTGTCTTAGGTTCTATAACACATCACTGTGCGTATATAGAGGATTTTTCCACTTCCCGATGGAAACTAACCTATAATCATACCAAATATGAAGAAGAACGGCCTTACGGTTCCGAGGAAATCGGTGTTTGAATTTGAAACATTGCTCTAGAGGATATTGTTAATGCTGATTCCATGGCTCACAGGGAAATATGGATTTTAGGGGACACCAATGTAGATGTGACTAAAACAGGTTCTGGAGATTTCAAAGTCATGCAATCCTTCCTGCGATTGAATGGTTTATGGCAACTAATAGAGAGCACTACACGGCCAAATGTTAACGGTGGGACCCTAATAGACCACATCTATACCAACTCAACCATGGTAAAAAATGCCGATGTATTAAATGAACTGATAAGCGACCACCATCCAGTGTTGGTAGAGAGAAAGAAGGTACCATGTACTAAAATAGCAAATTCCTTTACAGGAAGGAGTCATACAATTATAACTTGGAGAAGCTACAGGATTATCTAACAAATATTTTGTGGCCGGAAAATTGGACGGAACTGCTTGTAGATGATCAATGGGAGTTTTTAATTGAACAAATAGAGGACTACTTAAATAAGCATTGCCCAATTACCAAAATGGTATTTAGAGACTCAAAACCAGACTGGGTGAGCCATGCATTAATTAATCTGATTGAACATCTTAATAATAGAAACTTAATAAAACATCAAAGAGTCACCAAGATCAGATCTGTAATGAAAGAAATTAGATGAATTGACAGGGAACTAAAGCAGAAACTCAAATGGGAGAAAAGTAAGTTCTATAAGGAAAAACTAAATGAATGCAGAGGCAACCCTAAAAAGTTTTGGTCAATAATAAAATCCTTGACTTCGCCAACCGGAAACAACCAAGCATGTGTAATCCAAAATGAAGGGACCAATTTGTCTTCTGATGATATACCAAATTTTATAAATGAATTCTTCACTAAAGTATGGGAAAGACTTCTGTAAACTAGAACAGTCAACCCCGGACCTAAGAACACGCATGCAAAATATCGACCTACAACCCCTAAATACCGTACAAAGATCCTTAGATATACAGATATCAACTGAAATAGTTGCCGAAAAATTAAAAGAAATAGACCCAAATAAATCTAGCGGGTTAGAAAATATTCCTAGTAGAATATTAATAGAATCTTTAAAAGTTCTTGCAGCACCACTTAGCAGCTAATGAATAGATCGTTACAAACTAGAACCTTCCCACTTGAATGGCAGTCAGCCCTTGTAATCCCAATTCCAAAGTCAGGAAACCTGACGGTAGTTGATAATTGGAGGCCGATCTCATTAATAAAAATGCCTAGTAAAATTTTAGAAAAAATCATTCATAATACTATTTACAGTCTTCTGATAGACGCAAATATCTTAGATGAACACCAATTCGGATTCCGTCCAAATAGAGGTACTACAGATGCTATCTTCTAGTTTCTTAAAGACCTTTATGAATACAAAAATAATAACAAAATTGTTATAGCCTGCTTTGTAGATTTTAAAAAAGCATTCGACAGCATTCACCATCGCTTACTCATTTCAAAACTGAAACACCAGATAAAAATACCCAAAAACCTGATAGAGTGGTTAGAAAGCTACCTGTCAAAAAGATCTCAAAGAGTATTCGTAAATAAAATGTTTTCGGATTTAGCTGAAATAAAATTTGGTGTACCGCAAGGATCAGTTTTAGGGCCGTTGCTTTTCATACTTTTTATAAATGACCTTAATTCGAGTGTAGTAAATTCACAATATATTCAGTACGCAGACGACTTGGTTCTGTATGTCACTGACAGTGATCCTTTGATAGCACTGCAAAAATTGCAGAAAGGCCCAAATTCATTGTCTGTCTGGTGCATAGTTTAACCATTAATACTAATAAAACGAAATACATGTGGTTTGCAAACCCCCAGAAAATCAGAACCCGTCCTGACATCCTTGTAACAATGAACAACCAACACATCTATGATTGTGAACATTATAGGTACCTAGGAGTAGACCTAGATAGTGGCTTGAATTGGATTACACACACAAAGAGCATAATATAAAATGTGAGTTCAAAACTTTATAAGTTTGCAAAACTGAGGAGAAATTTAACACTGGAAGCTGCAAAGTCAGCCTACATTTATAGTATACTGCCCATTATGGAGTACTGTGGATTTATCTATGACAGTTTCCGCCAGACTGATTTGAATGATAGAAAAACTGCATAATAGGGGAATGAGGTTGGCACTATTGTTGTCCTGCAGGGGTACATCTATAACCAGTCTCCAAGAAAATATCGGAATCGAACCACTATGGGAAAGGCGCCAAAAGCAACTAGGGTCCATAATGTATAAAAATAAACTTAAGATAAGCTGGATAGAGAAGAGAAACAAGACTATCCGAAAAAATTGTTTTTCAAGTGTTCCAAACCAGAAGTATCCACATTCAAAAATGCCCATACCTAAGGGGTGCTCGCCTTTGTAATTCCTTGACCTTACAGTGCCAAAATAGTGCTGACCTCGACACCTTCAAGAACAACCTGTAAATGTTATAAAGCTGCAATCGTAAAATCTCATCTCATCTCATTACCATTATCATACTACAATATCTCAGTGTTTAGAAACCTTATGTCATACCTAGGGACTGTGTCCCACATCTTCTGTTAAAGCTGAGATACGGGAACTACTCCTAATGATAATTTCAAAAAATATATCGCCGCCCTCTCACACGGTGAAAGGGCAGCCTGTGTGTAGTGTGCACCTGACCCACGCCGCTCACCCCGTCCCCATGTCGCAGTCGGCGCTGTGTGTGGTATATAGGAGCCAGCCGGCCAGACAATGGTGGTCAGTTCAGAGTGAGGGACCCTGGAAGCTACAGGTGGGCCATGGCAGGTAAATCTTATAGAACATGAATCCCCAGTGAGTGCAGTATATATATATATATATATATATATATATATATATACATACACTATATCACCATTACATAGACACATAGATAAACAGTCACTGAGATTGACAAAAATACATGCACACACAGAGTCACATACTGACAGACACTCACATACACAGAGATACAACACTGACACAGAGGGATACACTGAGAGATAAAGATACACAGTAAATAGAGATACACAGATACAGGTACACAGATATACATAGATATTGAGCATATATTGTTTTAGTTACCATATTTTCATGTTGTGGTCATTGTTCTGCCTATAGTGCTTGTCATGGTTTGTAATCACGGCTGTGTGTATACTGCTGAGTGTCAGACCTGACTGACTGCCCTCAGCTCTCTAGCTGTCGGTTTTATAGCTCCAGTCTGACTGTCGGTGCAGGTAGCGAGGCCCTAACACCACTCCTATGATTTAGCATTGGAGCAGCGCTCCTATAGACGACCATTGCCTCAAAGTTGTCCAGGGTACATGTACACAAGGCCTGACATTGTGCCACGCTACTAGACTCTAGTACAGCCCGTTGTCGCCAGGGCCAGGGCGCACAGGCTCTCATACTGGGACTGTTTTGCGCTGCCATTTTAAGGTAGAGATTCCTACCTCCGCTGGTACCAAGCTGCCCTGATTGATTTGCCAGTAACCAGTATGCTACTCTTCAAGCAGAGGTCCTAGAGTAGCTTTTACTGGGCATGTACCAAATAAATCAGCTTGGAGAGTTATAATGATTCCCAGAATAGTGCCAGAATCGTGGTATTCTCAGGCTTGGGTTTGCACTAAAATTAGAACAGCCAACCAAGAAATCATTTTCTCCAATCAGTGCCTAAGGAACTGGCAAATCAGAGCTGTGCTCTGTTAGACCCTTACAGACTTTAAGCAGACTAAGCGCCTGTCGGTATACCCCCTTGTCAAACTGATACTATAAATAGGACAGCCAACCCCGATATTCCTCTCACTGAAGGTGGCTGGCCAGTCAGAGTCATACTCTGTTAGACCTTCACGTACCGTAACCCGAAGGTGGCACGGTGCGTGAACGGACTACCACGCTACTCCCAGTGAATAAATGCCCTTAGTAGCTCCGTTTCACGCATGCTCAATAGTGTGTGGGGCGGGGCTTAATCTTTTGAATTAATTAACAGAGCTTAATTGCTTTATATAAGCTTCAAAGACCTGTGTGAATATGACTCCTGATGTATCGTTGTTCATTGTTGTATCAGAATAACTCATGTATGCGAGAGATACAATAAAAATGGAGAAAAAAAAGATCGTCCAGTGGATCCACACCATTTTGGACCACAAAAGATGGCCGGTGTGCTCGAAAGGTCGGCTTTTACACCAAGTATAGAATTGTCTTAGGTTCTATCACATACCAGGGAACCATCTCAGTAATATCAGCAGATTGAAGCAGCTGACCTTCTTCATAAATAGAGCGATAATAGGTTATGTGTTTCCCAAACTAGTGATAAAGTTTCATTACTTAAATCCTATGGAAAGTGGTGAAAATTGATAACCCTTTGCCAGCTACAGAGGCTTTTGCATTTTGGCCATGCCTCCGCTAATTTATGCGGCGGCCTTGATATTGACTGCGCTTGTTCTCAGTTCATTCCTCTGAACAAATTGTGAATGAACCAGGAACAAGGGCTGTCAATATCAAGGTCGCTGCATAAATTAGCGACGGATTGAGTAGGCCTACACGACTTGCACAACCGCTACGTATTCATGTAAACCGCACTTACGCAGACTTATGTGCAAATGTATTGCACATCGCCTTTATATAGGGTTGGTTTCTATGGTTATGTACATGTTACGTACGTACGTAGACTTACGTGAACAAAATGTATTGCACAATGTACGTAAAATATGTAAGGGGTCTACGTACCCACATACCTAAGCATGTGTTCCACAATGCTAGATATGTGTGTTTTACTTTTGATTTTGCGGCATTGCATTGCACATTATAGTAAGTGAGTCTTCTTACATGCACTTTTTCCACTATAATTAAATTGGTTGAAAGTCCACAAAAAAGCCGGACAAGCTGATTTCGGTATTAAATCTTCATTGTGGGATTCGTTTTGACATCGAGATGGGGGGGGGGGGGAAGTTTCATTAATAATTTGCAACTCCATCACATTTTGGCAAATCAGCAGAGTATGGTGAGCTTTCTGGAGGGGTGATGCTGGACCGTTGGCAATGCCTCTGGAGGCCGGAGGGGCTCCGGAGTGTTGCCCTGGTCCAAAAAGTGACATTTGGGAGACTTGCTATATAAGTCTCTGGTCACCCTATGGACGGCAGTCCGTCTCAAGACTAGGCCCGAACCATCTCCAGAAAGGCTCCCTGTGAACCTCCTGAATGACGACCACTGGCTGCTCTTATGGCCAGGAAGGATGTCTGTGAAAGGAACCGGAGTAAGTGTAGATATTCAGTTGTGTAATTGTTTATTGTTGTGCTCGGAGGCACCTTGCTTACACATCGTTACCCTGATATTATATACCGGCCACCGTTGAGACGGCTGTGAATAAAGCGTGCGGTTGTACTTGTGTGTCCAATCATTCTGTACTACAATATCTATTTCTGGTGATTTTTCATTTTATTTTGGTAGCAAACCAGTACATACTTGCCTCTCATTTTACGAAAACCAAATCATTGTTCAGCTAATATTTTTGACTAGCACCCATAGCAGCCACATGTGATAGCCCAGTCTCGACTACCCAAAAGTAGTGAGACATCTTTTTTGAGAATTCCTGCTCCCCCACTAAATGATAGTAATTGCATATTCCATCACCGTATACATCATTTCTGTTGGTAGTAGGGATAAAAGATGTCCGATGCTTATCAATAGTTGTGCTTTTTGTAATCTGCAGATTACGTCATAGACGAGCGTAATGGACCTCTCAACGGTGCAGTCATGCCACTTGGTGATGTAGAACAGGACTATAATTTGACCATCATAGTTGAAGCAATTGCAAACTACACTGGGACAAAGTTTGTAACAAACATTACCTTGAAGGTGACTCTTTTCTCATATCTTTTCCATTTTTTGCTTCAGCACATACTACCATTTTGCTTAGAATTGCCATTATCAATGCAAACTAGCCTCTCACTGTCTACCACACACAAAGCATATTTTGATGGACCACCTACTAGGTCATTATCCTACCCCTGATAACAAAATGCCATATGTTTAACATTGACTCAGTGTATTTGACTGATTTTGTTGTTTGTTTGTTCGATTTGATTTAACGTCCAGTCAACCATTATAAGTCCTTATCAGACTATCTCAAGGTTCTTTTACACCATGAGGGTGGTGATCGAATCTATGTGATGAATTCAGGTAGAAATCTCACCCCTACACCTTTACTGAGGTGAGAGTTCTTTTACTTCCCACAGCACATAGACATGGCATGAGAATGATTGGCCTTTGATATAGCAGTAAGTCTACCACTGCTGGGGGTGGGACTTAAACCCACAAAGTCCTATTACCTTGGAGTCACAAGTCTGGTGCTCTAACACTGAGCCGTTCTAACACTGAGCCAATCCCCGTATTTGACTGAGTGTTGAATAAAGTGTTATTTATGCATCAAGGTGAATAAAAAAAGGGACCAATCAGGGAAGAGATAAAAAAAAAGTAGGTCCGCTAATAAAAAACATGGAGTGTGCTGGCGACAAACTACCCTGGCCAGGTATTATGGCTGTGACATTGAGAGAAATTCTGACAGAATTAGTGGAAGAAGTTCTTGATGAGCGAAAGATTAGCAAAATTGTGGACCTTTGATTTAGTAGGCAATCAACTAGAATTCTTGTTCAGCAAATATCCCTTCGACAAGTTTCCTACTCAGGGATGCCAATATGTAGGATTTTGCCTACATGTAGGATCTTAATTTTAGTCTCAAAGAGATGAAAATTTGTATGTTTTGAGAACAATATAGACTCCAGGTTCCCTAATATCTCAATCATTGTTCTGTTATTTTTCAAAATTCTGAATTCCGGCACTCTCAGCACACTCAGTCAGAGAGCCTATGGATCCCAGTGCTCCAACCTACAGTTGTAGGATAGTAGAATTCCTGTGGGAAATGCTCCTATGGATAAGGGTAAACTTAAATACTGACATCTGATTGGCTTAAAATATGTCAGGTGAGAATAGAGTTATTAAAGCATTACAAAGTCTAAAAGAAAATATCAGAGGAATGCCTAATGAACTTGTAAAGGTATTCTGTACAATATAGAACTAATAGTGTGTGGTAATCTTTCTTAGATGATTTTCTTTGAAGATTACCCCATTTATTGCAGAACCACACATATACCCACTCTCATAGCAGATATCTAGATATCCTATACTGCCAGTCCATGCCCAAGGGTCTGTTAGGAGAGTGATGGAAATTCCCCTACACCATGTACGTTTTAGGTGGTACATAGACTGGCCTCAGTCCCCATGTAGGAATTTTTCCTGACCCCAACTGGCATCCCTGCCTACTATAAATTTTTTTGGAGGGGTTGAAGGAATCGCCCACAGAAAACCTGTGGGACCTGTTCACACAGTTATTAAATGACCTAGGCCTTGAGGGTGGCACCGAGTTAATCGATGCTATCTATAGACGAGGTCGGGTAATTACTGGTAGGGCGCGTTCGGTTATAGTACATTTGACCAGCCTGGGGGCCTATTTTTCAGTCACGATACCCTAAGATCGTCCAGCGAATCCACAACACTTTGGCTGGTGTCCTATAGACCATGGGAGATCGCCTCTAAAAGTGTCGGCTGTTACGACAAGTATAGAATTGTTGGACAGTACAAGTCTAACCCAATATTTCAAATTCAAACCCCAATATTGGCGGATCAGGGCGGCCGATCTTTTCCATATTTTGGGCAATTACAGGTGAGATATTTCCCAAAGTCGTGTTAAAGTTTCATAGCTTAATTCCTATTGGAAATGAACAGGTGGGGAGCGCGGACCTACACGGCAACAAAGAACCAAAGTACACTGGGTCCTGTTACATGAGTTTGTCGCTAGACTGTTTATAGCTACAACTATGAAAATTTAGCAATGAATTTTAGCAGGGAATTCCCTTGTGACGTCATAGTTTGGGAGGGTTTTCCCAAGTTTTCATCGCTATCTGGTTATTTTCAGTCACAATTACTGTTGGCAGTGATTTTTTCTGTTTTTGAAATTGTTTTTATTGTTTTCGTTTTTTTACACTCACAGGCCTATTCGCTCACTGTATGAGGAGCAGGTCTATATTTCATCTTTATAGCTGGTTACAAGGTGAAAGACCAACACACACAAAATTATCACTGTTGCTAACCATAAAAAAATAGGCAATTTAGGCAAAACAAAGGGTATTCCTCTCATATATCTTATAAATTTTCCACTTATTATAATGAACAACATGTTTAATTATGTACCAGTTTATGTTTTAGGAACAAACATTATAGGGTAATATGGATAAAAATATCTTTTATTGGGAATCGCTAATGCAAGACCCAACCAATTGGTTCATAGCAATCGTCTGCTCTGGTGGCCAGTGCAGCCTCCCACCTCCCAGTCAAGGTCGCTGCATAAATTAGGGTCACGTGGGGGCAGGGCTACACTGGCCACCAGGGCCCTGTTTTTCAGTCAAGACAATCGTTATGGGCGACGTGTTTTTGCCGTCAGTGTTCGATAGACACGACACTTTAGTGAATAGGCGATATGTCATGAGTCTAAGAGTCGTAGGGCGTCCAGACGTGTTTTTCAGTCACGACAATCGTGGGGTCACGTGATTGAAAATGTCGTCCAAATTGTCGTTGGTTCATGACAGCTATGGACATGTCATACAGAATGCGCAACTTCACTTCCCCTTGGAATTAAGCGATGGAATTTTAACACGAGTAAGGTCTCCATATAATCGATAATCGTACCAAATATGGAGAAAATCGGCCTCACCGTTTCGAAGATATCGTCGTTTCAAATTTGTCATAGCAAATACTGCTCTGGTGGCCAGTGTACCCCTACGCTCACGTGACCCTAATTTATGCAGTGACCTCGACATTCACTGTGCACGGGAGGTGGGAGGGTGTTAGGCCACCAGAGCAGACGATTGCTATGACGAAATTCAAACGCCGATAACTTCGGAACGATACGTCCGATCTTCTTTATATTTGAAACGATCATAGTGTATATGTATCCCTTACTCGTGTTAAAATTGCATTGCTTAATTCCGTCGGGAAGTGGAGAAATCCTCTATATACTCACAGTGATGTGTTATAGAACCTAAGACAGTTCTATAGTTGTCGTGACGGCCGACAGTTTTAGCGGCGATCGTGAGTGGCGCACTACGATCGTGTCTATAGAACAGCGGCCATTTTGTGTCTTCTAGAATGTCGTGGAATCGCTGGACGATCGTATGGTATCGTTGGCCGACGATGTCGTTACTGAAAAACAGGGCCCAGAGCAGACGATCGTGACTGAAAAAAAGGCCCCAGGCAATTGGTTACCAAATTTACTGTCCATAAACGCTGGGTGTGCACTTACATGGGGTGGCCGTATACACAGGGTTATAATAAACATCAAATACAGAGACAATTACACACAGTAAAATGAGTGAGATATTAGGAACTTACAGTGAGAGGGCAAGATGACCTAAATAAGTTTGTCTGAAGTCCATATTATTACACTTCAAAAGCCATCTCTGACCCAGCCAAAAAAAAAAAAAAAGCGCCCTCGTCATATTTTTCATGGCTTGGTGATGAGAAACAAGTTTTTATTGTAAGTGGCACACTCTGTCAGTACTTTATACTCTTTCTCAGCAGAGAAGATGATCAATTTGATCAATATCATTTCTATTGTTGATAAATGTTTATTTTGTTTGTTCTACCCAGTAACTCCTACTTACATGTAATTGTGTATGATTTGTACCTAAAGATATTATCAAATTATAAAATATCTTTTGGTGTAATGCATACTTACGGTGGAACCTATATATCAAATTGTAAAGTTCTGGGCCTTGTTTTTTAGTCACGACAATCGTTATTGGCGACATCTTCTAGGCGTCAGTGTGCTATAGAGCCACGATCTTAGACCCTACGACAAATACGTGGTGTCCACGACATCTAGAGAGCTAAAAGGTGTGCTATAGTCACGACAGTCGGTGGCCAATGGAGCGGAAACGGGGGTCATAGTGTCGGATATCTAAGACCATTCTGAACATGTCGTAGCGAATGCGCAACTATACTTCCCGTTTGAATTTAGCAATGATATTTGAACACGAGTAAGGTATACATATAACCTATAATCGTACCAAATATGAAGAAAATCGACCCCACCGTTATGAAGTTATCGGCGTTTACATTTCGTCATAGCAATCTCTGCTCTGGTGGCCAGTGTAGTCCTATGCTCACGTGACCCTAATTTATGCAGTGACCTCGAGATTCACTGTGCACGGGAGGTGGGAGGGTGCAATGGCCACCAGAGCAGACGTTTGCTATTACGAAATTCAAACGCCGATAACTTCGGAACGCTATGGCCGTTTTTCTTCATATTTGGGACAATTATAGGTTATATGTATCCCTTACTCGTGTTTAAATTTCATCACTTAATTCCGTCGGGAAGTGGATATATCATCTATATACGCACAGTGATGTGTTATAGAACTTAAGACAGTTCTATACTTGTCGTGATTGCCGACACTTTGAGCTCCGATCATAGGCAGCAGGCTACGACACCGTCTATAGCACGGCGGCCATTTTGTATCACAAAAAAGTGTCTTGGCCTCAAGCTACGATCTTAGGCCATCGTGGATCCACGACATCGTGACTAAAAAACAGGGCCCTGGTCTATACATCCCTATCATGGCCATGTGATATTGGTTTCTATGAGAAGAAAGTAATTATCTAAATTACTCCTAATTATTGAGGAACAAATTGACTTAATTGGACCAGTTGCCATTTTGGTTAGTAACCTCCTCCCTGATGTTTACAGTATGGCTGCCATGCTGTGAATGGAATATAATACCCATATCATCGCTCAGCTCTAGTTCCTAGTATGCCCACATGAGGGCAGGTCATTCTACCAATGACACCTTAAGTTGTTCAGTGTAATGAGCGGCCTCCTGACATGTGCGCCAGACTGGAACAGTCGCTCAACCGGAACGGATTTGATCTTCCCCTCTGGGCTGTTGGTACAACAGCCAATGAGAGCGTAGAGCTCACAGATGCCAAGCCTGTCATGTCAACCCCCTGCTAAGGGTATAAAACTAAGACCCATCCCTGTCAATAAACAGTTAAGTTCTTGACTCATAGTAGTACATAGTACATCTGTGTTTGAGTTCTTCTCTCTTCTTAAGGTCTACTCCTTACGCAAGTAGGGCTGGAGACTTTACAAAATGTTAAAAGTTTAAGAATTATTCATACCAATGCCTGTAATTTGAAAGCACACTACAAATCCATTTTATATGAAACCAATGTACAAAGCTGGGACATTATTACCATATCAGAGACTTGGCACACTGTTTTGGATTCGAATGATATGTTCCAACTACCAAACTACAACAAAATCTGATTGGATCGCCAATGGCAAGGTACCGCAAGATACAGATCCCAAGGTTGGAGGAGGACTCTGCATATATTACATTACACTACATATTATATAAATGCCATAATGATGGGGAACCCAGTGAAATGCTGTTGAAGGCGCACGAGTGGTCATGGTTGACTGCATCCTCGTATCATGGTTAGTTGGAACTGCCCGGGGAGAGGATGACGGGACGCAGAGGGCGACAGGGAGGAAGGTTTGGATGAAAAGAGGGTGACAGGCTGCAGAAGGTAGGCTGTGAGGATAGCCTGAATGGAGAGAGCGTGACGAGTGGCGTGGCACACTGAGTGCTGACAGCCATCAGGACACGGCGAGAAGGTGATCAGACAGTGACATAAGGGAAAAGCTGAAGGTCAGATTAGGGTCAAAGCAGCAGGACCACGTCCTGTTTAGTGACCGTGTTCCTTATTGGCCAACACAGCATTTTGACAGTGAGAAGGTTGATGCTGACTTAGAATCTATGAGCCTGCATCACACGATTCTATAGTGGAGAAGTCCTGTTACCTTTGACGTGAGAAAAACCTTTAGAGGGCAGCTTCTAATACCCAATGTTAAAGGTCAACTTCACTTCCTCTGTGAAGGGTATACTAGACATATGTAGGCTAAAGCAGGCCAGGCGTTGTGAGGAGCAAACGTGGGATTATCAGTTATGCAGATGAGGCCGTGGAGACTTCCGCCGACCCGCTTCCCGCTTCTCTCTATTCGTGGTCGCATGGCGGTGGTTACAGATGCACTCACAGGTAAGCCTCGTTCACCCATACGAGGACTCTGCATATACCTTCGCGACAACATTTCATATGATCATTACCTACCTCATATAAAACATGTAAATTTTGGTAAGATCCGCTTGGAGTTGGTCCCGCACATAGAGAAAGAGTGAACCAGATCTAGGCCTGGGCCCTGTTTTTTAGTCACGACATTCGTAACTTACGACACATATTTGCAGTCAGTGTGCTAGAGAGCTGCGATCGTAGAGTGGCTGCGACACATAGTGAAGATACGAAAGGTGTGCTATAGTCACGACACTCGGTGGCCACTGGAGCGGAAATAGTGGCCATACGTGTCGGATATCTAAGACCACTCTGGACATGTCGTAGCAAATGCGCAACTTCACTTTCCGTAGGGATTAAGCGATGATATTTTAACACGAGTAAGGTATACATAAAACCTATAATCGTGCCAAATATGGAGAAAATTGGATGCACCGTACCGAAGATATCGGCATTTAAATTTTGTCATAGCATATACTGCTCTGGTGGCCAGTGTAGACCTTGCCATCGACTGTGCTTACTTCACTCTCCCAACAGAGATTCCGCACTCTGTACCACGAAAGATCTGCTAGGAGAGTGCTTGTACGATATCCGATCGATAGCCCAATGTTTCAAATTCAAACGCTGATATCTTCAGGACGGTAAGTCTGATTGTCTCCATATTTAGGATGTTTGTAGGTTATATGTATCCCTTACTCGTGTTAAAATTTCATCGCTTAATTCGCACGGGAAGCACATGAAATCCACAGTGACGTATTATAGACAGTTCTATACTTGTCTTAACTTCCGACACATCTCGTGAAGATCGATTGATTCAACCTACGACACTGTCTATAGCACACCCGCCATCTTGTGTCATCGAAAATGCCATTGAATCTTGGTCCGATCTCAGGCAATTGTAGACTTGCGATGTCGTGACTAAAAAACAGGGCCCTGGAGACTAAAGGCCACCAGGAGTGAGATTCTTATGTAGTGCTAAACTTAATCCTGCTATTCTTTTTTGTATATATCTGCTCAGACATACTTTTTCTCTTATGACATATTTCAAACCATACCAAAATCAAAGTTTAGTATTGTAGTTTTCTGATCTACCTTTCTCGTGAGAAACCAATGAGATCACAATTTACTGGTCGGCGGTACAATAGGTGTCACATGAAATGATGGTTGGGAACTAAATGATAGTTCCAGGTTGTTTTGAATTAAAGTTCTTTCAGTGGTATAAAGAGTGACAACAAACAGACAGACAATGATGATGGTTGAGGAATTTTAATTGTTGAAATGTATATTGTAATATTTATATTGATTAGGTATAGTCTGGCCCTGTTTTTTGTGTTACCTTTTCGTTCCGTTGGATCTCACGAAGGCGATCCGTAGTTCGAAAAAATTTAGACTGCAAAGGAAGAGTGGATCAACTTGAACGAGAAACCCTACTCAACAAAGTGAAAGAAAAGGAGACTACCGAGGACAAGCAGGTGGTACTGGTTACCACCTACAATTCAACGGACAATGCAGTGGGCGACATAATCGACAAAAATTGGGACCTACTAGCAAGATCTACCACCACCAAGACCTTACACATAAAGAAGGTTATCAAACGACCGAAGAACATCAAGGACTTCCTAGTCAGAGCCAGGACCAACTACAACCCGGACGACTCGACAACAACAAAAAGAAGAGAAGGACAAGAAAAGAAACCACCGAAAGACCCCCCACAAGAAACAACCGACAACAAATGCAGAAAACGCAACTGCAAATACTGCAATCTAACCAGCATGGATGGAGAAATACAATCGAAAGCAACGAGAAGAAAACATGTCACAAAATGGAATGTAACCTGCAACAGTTCCAACGTAATATATTGCATAGAGTGCAACACCTGCCAGAACCTGTGGAACAAACCAAGCGAAAAATCAAGGAAAGAATAAGAGAACACCTAAACTGTATAAGAAAAAATTCAAGCAAAAACGAAGTACCAAGCCACTACAACCAGGACACTCACAATGGGGTCGACGATGTGAAAGTCCATATTCTGGACTATATATACAGACACCCCGAATCAAAGGAAGCAGCCAGACTGCGAAACAAGATGGAATTCAATTGGATACATCGACTGAAGACGCACGCTCCGAACGGCCTCAATACTCTGGACAACAGGTACGGCTAGCAGACACCAGCCGCCAACAAGCCTCCCATATAAAGCCACGTCAAATTTTTTTTTTGAACTACGGATCGCCTTCGTGAGATCCAACGGAACAAAAAGGTTACACAAAAACGATCCACATCATGGGAGACTACGGTAGGCAGTGTCAGCTAGGACTACAAGAATAGAGAGGACCTGACGCCACAAAAGATCACTTTCTGGTGGGGACGCATATCCACCCCTCGGACTGGTTCCAGGGGGGCAGACCACAGAAGAGTACCTACCACGCTTAGCCTGATGAGACTGGATAACAGTCGAAACCACGAGAGAATATGGAGTGTGATCACACTCGCTACAATTATTTCTGATTTGACAATGTCAGACGAGCTACTCGGGTTGGCGGGTCCAACAAGAGATAGTGAAAAAAAACCCATCGTGTGTACGCCATGTGGAGCTGATCGGGTTGACGTCAAATCAACAAGAAAGAGCAAACACAGACAGACGGGACAGTGAAACTGTCAAGTCACTGCAGCAAACCGGGCTGAAGACACTTAGCAAGGCTAAAACATCACTCACCTTGGGTTTCCTACCTGTTCTGACCGAACTGGGCACTGGGGCAAGCACAAACCCCGGTTTGGGAGTTGTTCTGACCGAAAAACTCCATAGGAACTGTGTGACATGACACACAGCAACCCACAAGCCGACGATATCAGGAGATGTACACACATCGAACGCAGCCGGCCCTTAAAGCGACAACATGGGTCACATGACGATCACGTGACACGCCGTCCAATCAGAAGCGTCGAACCGGGTATGCTAATGAGGCCGGGGCGTCGTCCGTGGTCCGCTTCCCACTTCTCTCTATTCCGTGGTCGCTACGTGGTGGGAAAGGAGCTCTAACCTTGCAAAGCCCTGTGACAAAACATAGTCTGGCCCTCTGGTCTGGGTAACTGGACTGGACAGGTCCAAAGTAGAGCTGTGAAATAAAAGAGGTATAGGTCAATGAAATGGTGAAACAAACTTTTACTCTATCATAGAAAATCAAATGGATCTCAGTAATATACCAAAGGAAGACTAGAAAGGCTATCTGAATAATACCCCTACACTCCCCACATATACATAAGAAAATCAGGTAAAAGTCTGGTACAGTGTAGCCCCTCTGTAGAGTGGTGGTGAAGGTGGCAGCACTGGAGCAGGATTCACTGGAGCAGGGCCTCCTGCTGAGGGAGGTTCCTGTAGAGGTAGCCCAGTCACTCACCTTCTACAGGGAGAGGATCTCTCCAGAAGTCAGGTTTTAGCTGGTCTTTTATACACCTGAGGTGGATCGCCATTGCCGGTCTGTCTGGAACATAATTGCTCCAAAGCAATCAACAGGTTGTCAAGTGATTCAACCCAATCAAGGTGCAAGGTGAAGGTCACTTAGTCCAGTGGTCAGGTCACTCTCCCAGCATTCTTGTTATAACACTCTCCAAGCATAGTAACTATTACACAGTACACACAAATACCTTCAAATCTTTAGTACACTGAAGGTAAAGGAATATTATACAGACCACCATTAATCTATTAAATATATTACTGAGAATAAAGCTGCACTAATATGTGCTATAAAATCATAATAAGTTTATGAAAAAGCCAATATCTGAGACCATATGACCAGGTTTATCCCAATAAGTACAATTCATACAAAAAACTATTTTGGGATTTGTAACACAGGTATTAATAGTAGGGGGAGCCACTAAGTGACTAAGGGGGTGGGGAGCCACAGAGTAGACATATCTCTACTATGTGTGGAAGCCACAACGAAGTCGCTAGTATGAAATTTAAATTCTTGAATTCTAGTAACAGTGACATTGAAACCCAAATTATTACAGTTATGCAAGAAAAGGTAAAATATCTTGTCATAGTAAATGTCTATAGGCCAAATAATGACAGCCACAGCACCTGAAACAAAGCGAGGGATGCGACTTTGTCATAACTATTTGTATTTAATAGAATGATCAGTAACACAGTGTTAAAACTACAAGCAGTTGTACCACCAGTGCATTATTAGAGAAAAATGTAAAGAAATCCATGAAAACAAAAGATCAGTTAAATAATAGAATAAACTATGTTAACGCTCTTAGTCATATTGTATCTGTTATTCAAGATAACATTAATGCTGACATAATAGTTCTTGGTGATTTCAATATTGATATATCAGATCAGCAAAATGGTGATGTACAATATTTACTCAATACTATGTTACAGGAAGGTCTAAAGCAGTTAATAACTGATTATACGTGTTATTCCAATAATAGCTCTGTCATCGACCTAAAACTTACAATTATTAACCCTTGAAGGACGGCCACCTGTGGCAGAGCTGTCACCATAAGGACGGGTCCTAGTGATTGTGTATATCCCTAAAGGACGAACACATTTTGCATAAAGTCCTAATTGGATGTTCCATCACGTGATTTTATTGGTAATCAATAATATTTCACTTATTTTAGCGTACTAATATTACTATTGATATTATACCTACATTTTCTGAAGATTTCTTGTAAATTGATAAATTATTTCCTTGTCAAAAACGATTTTATAGGTTTAAGTGAAATGATGCCTTGAGGCATCATTCGGCCTGGGCCGGTTGATGCCTCAAGGTATCATTCGGCCTGGGCTGGTTGATGCCTCAAGGCATCATTCGTCCTTAAAGGGTTAGACATCTCTGTATCAGGAGTGGTAAATAAATCACATAGTGACCACTAAATAATATTTTTAGTTAAAAAGAGGTTAAACATCAAGGTATACAAGAAAAGAGTCTAGGACAATCCTATATAAATTATGATAAGACCAAATTTAAGAATTCCCTCTTATCACATTGTAAAGTTCCAGTCTATACATCCCTATCATAACCAATTATATTGGTTTCTATGCGATTACAAGATTACAAAATTAAGTCATCCAAATTGGCTGTATTTATTAGTACCAAAATGACTGCATTAGCACAGTTGCCATCTTGTAGTAGCTCCCTCCCTGTCTTGATGTTGACCGTACAGCAGCCATGTAGTGAATGGCATATTTTCCCTCATTATCACTCACTCTAGTTCCTGGCCTGGCCACATGGGTCAGGGTGCTCTGACATGACACTGACACCTGAGTTGTCAGTCACATGAGTGGTCCTCCTTGGCATGTGTGACAGACCAGAACCAGACTGGTCAGTTCAGGGGGCCGTTTCACTAGTAGGTGGGTCAAAGCGAGAGGTAGGACTGGAACAGTGGCACCAACAGTGGCACCAATAGTGGCAAGCCCAAATTTGCGTTTCATCAGTGCTCTCGCTGTTGAGGTGGGACTAGTTCTCACTATTGGCACAGCTCTCGCTATGCACACGCGTACACGAGTAAGGTATACATATAACCTATAATCGTACTAAATATGAAGAAAATCGGCCGCACCGGTATGAAGATATCGCCGTTTGAATTTCGTCATAGCAAACGCTGCTCTGGTGGCCAGTGTAGCTCCCTCACTCTGCGCTTACTTCACTTTCCCAGCAGAGCATTTATCGTGACTAAAAAAACAGGGCCCTGGTATGGGTGTGACCCAGTACCATTGCCGAGGCCATCTACACAGTCAAGATGGGTGCTGAGGAGAGCGAGCGGATCTCGGCCAATCTGATAGGCTGAGCCACGCAATGCAGGCGTCTGCCTCCGCCACCACCTCGAGTGCACCCCTGGCTGGGTCCCTGGCACCAAATACCTATTGCACCGTCAGCATCAGCTCAGCCCGTCTACTTGGTGCTGAGGTTGCTGCCACAGCCCCTCCATGTTGATAGTATCGTGGTCAGGAATGTGACGCCACCCCTCAGCCACCGCCTAGATGTTATGAACAGGAAGGCCACCAAAGCTTGGACTGTCCGAAGAAGCTCAGGGTGCTATGGTTCCTTGCCTCCCCAGAGCAGGCAGGAAACTAGATGCTGCATCAGATCAGCGGCCCTGCATCATCTTGTTGATTCTGGTGCGTGCAAGAGTATGATCTCAGGAGAGAGATTTGAGGAACTTAAGGCGGTGGGGATCCGACGTTACCAGGATAAGTTGGGCCTCTGCCTCTGTTCTCTCTCAGGACACATACTTCCAACACTTGGACTGGTCAGGCTGGACATCCACGGCAACCGGTGTACCCTGTGCATCATGCCGGGGATGGGCCATGACCTTCTACTGGGCAGCGATTTCCTGCAGGAGAGTGGGGCTGTGATTGACTACCAGCAGCAGGGGGTGTTTATCGCCAAAAAGCCACATCCATTCTTGTGAACGCAGCTTGGGGAACTGTGTGTTACGGTAGCGCTTACTGAGCTTCAGTATTGAAAGAAGCGCTTCCCAGCTATATTTCCAAGTAAGGGAACCCCACTGCCGTGCAAGAATGTGGTCAAGATGGTGATAGACACCACATTCAGGACATCATGGATTCATTGGTCGGTGCCGCTGTCTTCTCTACACTGGATCTCAAGTCAGGTCCACATGGATGCCAGTAGCATAGAGAAGACAGCTGTTGCCATGCATAGAGGCACAGAGGCAGTTTGGATTCTGTAATGCCCCTGCGACGTTCCAGAGAATGATGAACCACATCATTCTGCCCCTGAGACGATGGTCTACTTGGATAAGTCTAATTGAACGGATTGGATGTTAAACTACCCAAACAAACAAATCTACTCAAATGACCTTGTCATCTTCTCCAGGACCGAGGAAGACCATCACAAGCATGTGGCCCTGGTGCTCCAAGCGCTCCAGGATAATGGAGTTGTTGTCAAAGAGAGTAAGTGTCACTTTGGCATGAAGCTTCTAGGGTATGTCGTCAGTGCCTACGGTATACGGTCTGATCCCAAGAAGGTTGAAGCCATACGTGAAATGGCTCAGATGTGATCTATAAAGATCGGAGAGCTATTGTGAGACTGTTTTGGTAATCCATGGTGGGAAGTGTTTTTCAGAACCGGTCATAGGCGCCAGAGCAGGGCCCTGTATTTTAGTCACGACCATCGTTGTAAGTGTACTATAGACGCAACATTATAGGGGGTCGGCAAATTATCACCGCCCTACGACATGTAGGGCCGTGTAAGGTGTGCTATAGTCACAACAAATGTAAGGTCATGTGGGTAAATTTGTCTCCCAAACTGTCGTAGCCCTGAGACATCTATGAACATGTCGTACCCAATGCGGAAATTCACTTACCGTCGGTATTTAGCCATGAAACTTTAACACGAGTAAGGGATACATATGACAAATAATCGTACCAAATATGAAGAAGATCGGCCGCACCGATTTGCCGATATCGGCGTTTGAATTTAGTCATAGCAAATGCCAGTGTACCCTGCTGGTAATTTATGCGGCTACCTGGACCTTTACTGCGCTTGTTCCCGGTTCATTAGACTGTAGTACATCCACCAAACATTGTCAGGGCCAGGGTGTACAAAAAATATGACTAGGTCAATGGAATGCGGAATATCACTCACTTCCCTTAGGAATTAAGCCAAGAAACACCAGTTTGGGGCACATATGACCTATAATCGCCTCAAATATGAAGAAGATGTGCTGCCCAGATCCACTGATATAACCAAAACGGTTCCCAGGTTCTATCAAAGAACATTTCTATACTTATCATAGCGGCCAACATTTTTCGCGGCGATCTTCTGTGCTGCACTACGACACTGTCTATAGGACACCAGCCATCTTTTGTCTCCCAAAATGTTGTACATTCGCTGGAAGTAACATAGACCTATGATGTCGTGACTAAAAAACAGGGCCCTGATCACCTCTTAGAGGCCTTTTCCACCAAGGAAGCACAAGCCCAGGCCGGGCCCCTTGTGGTCGTCTATTGGCGACCGGCGGCAATAGCCGGCCCAAACCTCCCGCCGGCGGCGATAATCTGCTTGGTGGCTCAAAGCTCAAAGCTCAAAGCTCAAAGCTCAAAGGCCGCTCACGGCCGGCCCCTGCCGGCCGCCGGCCTCTCCCCGTGCCTGCAAATCCCTGTCACCGGGCAGAATCGGCTGACCTGTTGGTGGCCGCCGCCGGCCGGCCGGGGACAATACTCGGTGCAATAGCCAATTTTGGAGGTGTTCCACCAAAATATAGTGATAACCACAGAGAAGGCCGGGCGGGCGGCAGGGCATTATGAGCGCAACGTTCCCCGGAAGCCCTGCCAGAGGAAAACCGGTTCATTTGATTTTAAGCCCCCGGCAGGCCGGCCGGCGTGCCAAGAGAGTGACGCGGAGAGCTGTTCCCCCGGCGCGCGTTGACCGCTCGGCCGCCTATACTACGATATACACCGTCAATATTGAGCTGACACAGCCCCGCGGACGGTATCCCTATACGCGGACACCGATATTTTGGACAGTTGCGGCAGTTTGAGCAAAATATAAGCACCAGTGTCAAATATACACATTCATAACATCAATCCTTATCTTTATTTACCTTCATTGTTCGATTTAACGTGTATTTCCGCGGTTATTTGATGTTTTCTGACCGTTCCCCTACAAATCCCGACACACTGCTCCGCTCGATACGCGACTTTCGCGGGTTCAGAGCGTCGTAGTGTATCGCCGCACGCCATGCCGCCTATCGGATCGATAGAGAACAGCGGCCTTGCGCGTTAGTGCCGCCAACGTCCACCAGACGGCAATAGCAAACCCACCCGGGTGTAACGCCGCGCCGGGTCCGGCTGGCTAGGTGCTCGCGGGGCGCCTTGTGTATGCCTGTTGGTCGCCTTGTGGGGCTTTGGTGGAACAGCTCCTAGAATATAGGGGTTTAGGGGCGGCCGGCCCCGGCGGCAAATGCCGGCTGGAGCGCAAAAACCCGCCTGCTGAGGGCCTTTTTGGTCGAATAGGCTTCTAAGACGGTCACTGTCTGAGATTTCTGCCAAGTGGAAGTTTCTGCAATCAGAAATTATCGATTTGAGATTTATACATGTTAAAATTAAACCATATTAATAGCAACGATTTGTCCATGCCCAATTAACAAATCTTCAATTATTTCAAAAACAAGGACAGTGACCTCTGAACTTTAGAATTAAATGTATTATATTATACACTTACTATATTCTGTGAAAGTTTATGAAAATGACATGGGTTTCACTTTGTGAAAAACAACTTTTTAGAATCTTTATGTATTGTTATAACATTATTATGATATCAAAGACTATCATAATGACCCCCGACCTTCAGTTTAGGTATGTGTTCTACAACACTTAGAGATCTTAATAGACAAATATCAGGAAAATGACATTGGTTTTAATTTTCAAGCCAAATTGGCCGATGTGCCTTTAACTTGTAATAGTTCTTGTGATTTATAGGTTTATCCAATCACCCATCTCGCGTACAGATCTCTTGCTGACATAACGGCCAGAATTAACACACCTGTAGACCCGGGATCTCTAATACTAAAAGAAGGTAATGTATTTTAACAATCTATTTCAATGTTATTATTTTGTCAGAATATTGTAAGATGAAATGAAAATGCTTACACAGCTAAGTTATTAGCTAAAAGTTTTGACTTGAAAAAAGATTTATCCTGCGTAGTACATCAACCTGGAAACAAAACGAATCGGACGCTAATCCCAAAAAAGGAGGTGGATTACTAACTATGGTTAAGGATACCCTAGACTGTGATAGCTATTGTTACCACAATTATAATACTAGTACAAAAGATATTGAGATCCAAATTATAAAAATCAAACAAAGTAAAGCTAAGGACATTGTAATAGTTAACACATATAGACCACCGAAAGGAAATAAACAAACTTTTATAGAGACCCTTAAAACAATAACAGATGAGATTAGCGATGATACAAGTAAGGAAATATTTATATTGGGAGACATGAACATTGATATCCAGCAAACTGAAGACAATTGTAGAAATAATTTAATAAACTCACTTTCACAAATCGGGCTAATACAAATGATAAAAGAAATAACTCGATATTCTGAAACTAACTCAATTTTGGACTTGATTTTTACAAACTCTGACAAAATCGACCAAAGGGGATGCATTGAAACTAACATCATATGATGGTGTACCTAAATAGGAAGAAAGTGAAAGAAAATACCAAATCAAATGAATTCTCAGGCAGAGATTACCGTAGATACAAATCTGAGGACATGGCTGAATATATCAAAAATAAAATTAACTGGGTTAAGTATAACAGATTGGACCCAACTGGAAAATGGAAAATTCTTATTGATAATCTTAGTGAATTTCTGGATAAAACGTGCCCACTTAGAAAATTCGTTACAAAAACTAAAGGAGAACCATGGATTACTGGGGATCTAGTCTTTCTGATAAAACAAAAAGATTTTAAACTAACAAAAGCAAAGAGGATTAATACAAACAAAGCATGGTCGGAAGCTAGGAAAGCCAGAAATGAGGCAAACAGAGAGGCTAGGTTGGCCAGGGAAAATTATATACTTAACATAGCTGAGGATAATAAACCAAATCCAAAAAAAATCTGGAGATGTATTAATAGTATACTACCAGGAACAGAGAATAAGGGTAAAAACATGATAAATTTAAAGGACGAGACAGGGCCAATACCTGAAAAAGACACAGCCCAGTATATAAACAACTTTTTTTTAAACATAGGGAAAGATCTAGCCAAAGATAAATACACTCCATGGAAGTTCCACGGTAATAGGGTTGAACAAACACTCGAAGACATTAACATAACGATTGATGAAATGACAGATAAGATTAAATTAATGAAAACGAGTAAACCCTCTGGTGTTACAAATATCAACACCAAGACATTAAAAGATTTCCTAATGGCTTTTAAAAATGAATTCACTCAGCTTTGTAATGAGATACTTTCAACTATTGACATTCCCAAGGAGTGGAAAGGTAGTGTGGTTACACCGGTACCCAAAGGAGGTGATCCCGGAAAATGTACAAACTTAAGGCCGATCTCAATAATCCAAGCCCAGGGAAAATTACTTGAAAAGTGTGTAAATACGAGGGTACTATGATATTTAGAGGACAATAATATACTATCTAGTTTACAGAGCGGGTTTCGAAAGAAACACTCCACTGGGGGAGCTGTCGCTGATTTAGCAAATAATATTTTTTCTGCTGCCAATGTAGGCATGGTGACGGGAGCTGTATTTGTTGACATCAAGAAAGCCTTTGACACCGTAGATCACCCCATCCTCCTACAAAAATTGGAAAACTATGATAAAAGGGGGAAAAATTTAGAATTTATGGAAAATTATCTCGAACTCAGAACTCAAATAACGAAGGCAAATGGAACCATATCATCTGAGGGTGGGGTGGTCTGCGGTGTCCCACAAGGCTCCAATCTAGGATCAACACTCTTTTTGGTATATGTTAATGACCTGACAGATTATATTAAAAACGCAAAGTTGTTGCTATATGCCGACGATACGGTGATTTATGTGAGTGGAAATGCAATTGAGGATATACAGCCAAAACTACAGTATGCTATAGACTGTTTTGAACTCTGGGCCGACCAAAACAAGTTAACTGTAAACGGTTCTAAGACAAAATTAATGACTTTCGGCACACCCTTTAGGTGCAAAAAAGTGGAAAATCTACAAATTACCTTCAAAAATTCTTTATTAAAGAAAGTATATAGCTACAAGTATTTAGGAATATATCTGGACACAAATCTCAATTTCAAGTCACACATTAAAGAAATACTTAAACGAGTTGCATACAAAACCTACCAAGTATCTAAGATGAGATCTTTTTTAACCAGTAAAACGGCAGTATATGTATATAAGACCACAATTCTCCCATATTTGGACTATGGTGACTTGCTTTATATGAACTGTTCAAACTATCTACTTGACAAAATGCAAATAGCACAAAATAGATGCCTAAGGATTTGCCTTCGTGCCAAAAATAGAACAAGTGTCAGATCTCTACATGTAAATGCCAAATTGCCATACTTGATGAATAGAAGGAAAAACCATCTACTGAATCACCTGTATCAAAAAGCCCAGAATGATCAATATCTTGACAAAAGAATCTTGCCCACTAGGGGACATACAGCGCCTGTTTTACATGTTAAAACTCCAAATAATGCAATGTATACTAGGAGCATAGAATATTATGGTCACAAACTATGGAACGAAACTCCAACAATCACGCGGCTGATACCTACTTATAAACAATTAAAAAAAATTAACAAGGATAACTTGGTGAACTCTGTACCTACCTATTAAGAAAAGACTATGTTGTAGAGGAAGTAGATCTAGACCTTAATCCTATCGGAGTTTTGTTTTTTACCTGAATACACGATTTTGAATTTTAATTGTGACAACCACATGCTAAAATATGGATATGCTAAAACTGAGTTGAAAACGTACACTGTATAAAATTCGCAACAAAACGTTATTAATGCTCCAAACGGCATTTACTATGAAAACCAGCCCCTTGACTGATAGATATGCTGTACCTATTGTCAATTGAACCAGATACAAGAACGTACTGTAAGTTGCAACAATGCTATGCTTGAGATTGACAATAAACAAACTATGATAAAAAAAACAAAAAAACTGTAAGTGTACCTCACAGTTGCTGAGGATTTTGGGATTTGGGAAAAATGATATATCGGAAGGTAAGGTGAGACTATAGTAATGAACCAGGGCCCTGTTTTTCATTTACAACATCATAGGTCTACGATACCCTACGATCCTCCAGCGAATCCAAGACAGTCTGTAAGACACAAAATGGCTGGTGTTCTATATACACGATCGTAGTGCGCCATGGACGATCGCCGCCAAAAGTGTTGGCCGTTACGACAAATATAGAACTTAGGTTACTTTGTCTTAGGTTCTTTAATACATCACTGTGCGTATATAGAGGATTTCCCATACTTCCCATACGAATTAAGTGATAAAATTCTAATACGAGTAAGGTATACATATAACCTATAGTCGTCCTAAATATGTAGAAAATCGGACGTTGCGTTCCGAAGATATCGGCGTTTGAATTTCGTCATAGCAATCGTCTGCTCTGGTGGCCAGTGTCACCCTACCCTCCCACCTCCCAGTGCGCAGTGAATGTCGAGCTCACTGCATAAATTAGGGTCACGTGAGGGTAGGGTGATACGTCCGATTTTCTACATATTTGGGACGATTATAGGTTATATGTGTGGTGGTCGCCGCCTGTCTAGCAGGTTGGATGACCCCAATCCGGAACGCTAGTTTCAGGCAGGATCCCACCCTACTCACTCTACATAGGTTGGTTCGGTTTTCGGTTAGTTTGCACAGACCTAATCACACATGACACAACAACGTCTTTTAATAAACAGGGATGTTTATTAATCACTACTTCCCGGAAAGAACTGGAAGATCTTTCCCACAAGTACAGTACCCTAGCACATAGGTGCCAGGTAGCGCTGGAGAGGCTAATCTGAAAGACTCGCCTAACCACCAGGAAGGTTACAAGAACCCGCCGTCAAAGTGAGGGCCCAAGGGTCTGTTCCGTAGAAGAGACGTGCGAGGACAGCCTGTCGACCTACTGTGAACGCTGAGTATATATACCCAGCATAACGTAATCCCGGTCTCCGCCGCGCCACTCTCGTGTGCGGCGTTGTCCGGAATCACTACACAGTAAGGATCGGCACGTCGCGCCACCTTCCGTAAAACAAACGAACACTGCTGGATTCCCACCCCACTACATTACCCCTCCCAGTTTTTACTAAGGGGGGAACCAAGGCAGCCATTTTGCTGCTAGGGGACAACCCAATTAAAAATTACAACGTAATTCCAGCAGTTCTTGGTCTACTCTCTAGCTTCCTGGTGTTCACAAGAATTCACTGATACCAATGTATAAGTGAAAAAGGTGGAATTGTAAGACGGAGAAATTATTAAAAATATGGAAGATACAACATTTAGGAAAGAAGAAACGACATTTGAAGAATGAAGGACTAGCCTCGCTAGCACCTTGAATAAATGTAATATTCACCCATCTTGAGCCGGGGAGCGTATTCTTGAGCGTTGGGCAGGGAAGACTCGACAGTCGCGGACCTACAGGTGGTCAGCCCGGCCTGTCGAGCACTCTGCCTCCAGCCGTTCCGGATCTTGTTGAAGTCCATTGTTGGCTCCCGGCGAGTGAAGTGTCGTTCGCTTTCTCATCTTGGAGTATCTAGCCCAGCTGGCCCACCGGTGTAGCAGACCTACTACATTCAGCCCGATACCAGCGGGTGCTGGGCTTACCACTGTTCTTCAGTTTGGAAGACATCCACATGTAGAAGAAGGGTCAGCCTCGCTTGACACCTTCTGAATTGAAAAGTTTCCGAATACGGAAATAACAGCCAAAAAGGCAAAAACAATTCTCTATCCACCTGGTAAGAGTGTGTGGTATCAGTGTTCTTTTATTTGGCTCCAGCTATACTGGCATAGTTTCCTTCGGCTCAAATCGAGTACCAATTAAGGCCCCAATTTTAAGCCGGATTCAGAACTTACTATCATCGACCCAAGGTAGAAGTAGTCGGCGTAATCCAACAGAACAGGGATTACGTCTACTATCTCATTATCGAGTCGACGAACTCAGTTCCGACACAGACCTGGTAAGTCAGTTCCATACCTGAAAGGCATAGTCTTCCTTACCCGGTACCAGGGACTATTGTGGACAGAATCCACACCACAGGCCGGAGGTTTTCGTGATGGGGGCCTATTACGGGCCTGACCATCGAGAGAACCTTCAGCCGTCTGAAACCAGGGTTGTGCCTTGGGGAAGTCATTTTACTGACTTTCCTCAGCCCCAACCCAGGATCGCTTATCATAGGTCGCTCCTAACTTTTCCTCTACCCCTCCCAGCGATCCTTGCAGTTTGCTGAGAAAGTGCAGAATTCTGTTTGGAGGCCACATCCTGGAAGTAGCTAGGTAGGAAAAAAAAATTTCCTCCCCGGGACTTCCCATACCCGTCTGACTTCGGATCCAGGAGAGTTGTTGGCTCTGCCGGTTCCGAGTTTAGACGGCGTCTTCCCGGCCTGCTAGGCACCAATCGAGTCGGTCGTTGTCAACACTTAGATATCCTGGTCAGAGGATATCTTGAGGTCGAGAATTTCCGACAGACTGGGTGTGCTAGCCGTCAGTGGAACCGACGATGCCGGGGCGGTCCTCTCTGGTCGCAGTGGATTCAGTGCAGACGTAGGCTGAAACTGAGACATCAACTGCTGCAGAGAGGTCGGTCTGGTATCTAAAAAGATTCCGGACTCCAATGGGATGATGTTGGCATTCACCCCCAGTGCCCCACCTTGTTCCTCGGGTTGATCCATCGGCTTAGCCTGGGAGGGCTTAGCTGATTTCTCAGCCCGTGTCACGGCGGGAGGCATCCTTGGCTGTAGGACTTCAGTCTGATCCTGTTGGGTCTGACCTTGTCCTGACAGCAGAGTGTCTACACTGACATCCATAGGCTGGGCCGTACTGGATGTAGTGTCCTGGTGGGAAGTTTCTTCCACGGATGACCACCCCAACATGCCGGCGAGTTGCCGACGTGTCGGATCTGATTCTTCCGTTGTGAACTGAAGAAATCTTCCCCGGCTCCGCTGTCGGGCCAACCACGCTTCCTCTAGGGCTTGCGGGTCGTCACCGATGTCGTAGAGCGACATACCCAAGTGCCGAAGACAACGTTCATCTTGCCGATGGGTCTGGGCTTCCGCCCGGGCAAACCTCGATTGGGCCGTGGTTTTCGCAATACGCGCGTCCTCTAAGTCCAACGCGTATTGTTTAGCCAGGCCCTTCGTGGCTTCCTTCACCTCGAACCGGGCTACGTTAACTAGCTCCTGAACGAGGCTCTCATGGAGAGACTGAGCGCCCCTTCGGACGCGGCCTTCCACGTACCACCAATATGCGACTCTAGTTGATCCGCCTGTTGGACGTATTCAACCGATATCGCACAGGGAGAAGAAGTTACCTTCGACGCAACGGGTGGTTGTGTCGTTGGTTTCTTCTTTACCTCAACAACTGGGTTGGCTGGTGGTGGGAGTGCCGGAAAGGCCTCCTCTTCCACAACTTTCCCGGGTGCTTGGGTAGCACCTCTATTGAGAGGGGAAACTCCCGGGAGACTTGAGCTAGGATGAGTCCCAGCTGGTTTTTCCACGGGTCCGCTGGCTTTACAAGCCGTTGGAACGTTCCCTTCACTCTTGGCTGAGAGGAGTTTTAGTCCCTCAGTCAAACTTGGCGCAGCCTGGTAAGCAGCTTCCACCACGTCAGCGATGGTGTGCTTACTAGGAGCCAACTTTTTCTTAGGCTTCCGACTGGATCGCCCAGAAGTGTCATCCTCGCTGGACGAGGATGATGACAACTTCTTGACCCGTCGTCTAACCTTCGAGGAACCCCGAGACGGTTCCCGGCTATGGGACCGTTTCTTCCTCGACTCTTTTGACATCCGTCGATGGTTCGAAGCGGATAGCATCAGACTCCCGAACCAGCAGGATTCTTCTTCCATCCGATCTTAAACAATCGACCGGTTGTCACACAAGTTTCGGGCTCCGGCTTGCCTTTCTGAGCATCGGAACCTAAGTCAATGAATCTCTGCCACAGATTCATGACCCGTTCCTGAGCTGCAGCACCAGCAGTCCGGTGTTCCCGGGCGATGTGTCGGACTAGACACGATCGCCGCGAACTGGCACACCCGGCCTGGCAAGAACCACCCTTCTTACCAAGGCACTGTAAGTGTACCTCAACGAGGTGCCTAGCGTAACGACCTGCAGTCGCATAAGTCGGTGACAATTTCTTATCCCTCCCATGGCAACTCAAAAAGACACAATGATCGCCGTTACCGAACTTGTGCCATGCGTACGCGATCCGGTCTTTGAACTGATCCTCGTACTTCAGTCGACTGACTCGGGACACTCCTTTCACCCGGTCGATGTACCAGGTGTTGGGAGAACCCTCGTCAACCAACCATTCCTCGTCGTCTGACGTTCCATCTAAACCGACACCATCTGGGATGTAATGTCGGTTTCCATGACGGAGATCATCTAGGCAAGTATAAGTCTTGCCCAGCAAAGAGGCGGGTAGCTGTCGAGCCACCGTTCTCTTCCCAGCCCGCTTTACGCCAGGCTGGAAATCACCGTCATCATTGTCCGGGTTAGATTTGACCAGGGGTTTAGCCCTGTCCATCTCTGTTCCCCAACACTTGACATCTTCGCCACCCGTGACACCTGTTGAGGTACTCGGTGTAGCGTCAGCCGTATTTGGTCCAGCTTGCGCCGCGGGCTTGTCCGAGCCTTTCGACCCAGCCCCCTTTGACTTCTCGTGCTTCCCGGGTTTAGGTTTCCCTTTACCCGAGTCACGCGATTCCAGCCGACCTTCCTTCTTTGCTAACTCCGCCTCAGCCCGCTCCCGGGCTGCACGACGGAGTCGCTTCTTTTGCTGTTTCGACAGCTGCAGCTCAGTCCTGGTAGCATCCTGAGGTTTTGACACCTCAGTGTTGCTAGCAGACTTCCCCGGCGCGGGTTTAGCCGGCTGTGACACCGGTTTATCACATTTGCTGGACGGCCCCGTTACAGAGTCGTCCCAAACTGACGAATCAGTCTCCATAGCTGTCTCTGCACCAGCCTCGGTCCTCCCGGGTTTGGCTACTGGACCCGGGGCCAAAAAGGTCCCGGTTTCCGCCAGCTTCACCTCAGGTGGAGTCCAATTTTGGTACATTGACTGTACTATGGCTCGCGTTTTGGGATCTGGGATCCAAGCCAACACCTGTTCCAGGCTCTGAGTAGAAACCTCATGCCTGGAATCCATTTCCTCGAAGAACTTCCTTGGAGAACGACGACGTGGGCGGGCTCGGCCACACCTCGGCGTATCGCGCTCCGATTCGGAACCTTCGGCTTCCATCATTACCACATCCGAATCAGAGGCTTCGGTTTTCACCGAGCTTGTCTTCGGACGGGCACCTGAAGAACCCTTAGCGGCCGGTGTGACCTTTTCCCTGTCCGGGTCGTTTATCTCGGGTTACCCCAAGAAGAACAGAGTCCTCAGACTCGTCCCCTTCCAGGTCAAAATCACCATCATCTGACCCGATGAGCAAAGCATCATCGTCCAGATCTGCCCCCCACTCAGCCGAGGCTGAGGATCTGGGCAGGGGTGAGGGGAGCTCTCGCTCACCCTCCGTAGACGGGGCACGGTCAGCCATGCTGCTACCGCCCGACTACCGTGGTGCTAGGCACCACTCCGAACACAGAGTGAATACCACTGAAAAAACAGGGTCTTATATACTCCTAGTTGACCCAGATTCGCAGTTGCGAACCAATCAACCGTGTCGAGACTGGCTCATCTTGAGCGTCTCAACACCGCATGCGTGAAGAAACCAAAGGTCAGCGTTACGCTCGACTTGATTCGTTCACGCCTTCAATCACCCAGCACAGGTTCCGAAACCCGGGGAAACCCCTTTTTGAGCTCCACCCCGAGTTCTCTACCGCGTGGATTTTTCTTATCGCCGTCGTGTATCACGTCGATAGTATGGGAGACTATGTACAACTTTCATATGAATGGATCAGACCTTACAGAGCATTCGGCAATTCTGCAGCCTCTAAAGGGTCCTCGACTGGGTCCCTTAGAGCAACGTCTGGGCTGCGGCACACAACGACTGATTTTAAGGTAACTATTTGATCAACATTCACGTATAATTGACACGCCACTGACTATCAACGATCTACATTTCGTACCATTGCTTCTCGTTGTGTTTTCGACAACCCCGGCACCACTACTCTTTGTAGCTAACCACAGCCTTTGATTTTAGTCGAGAGCTGCGGCGGGGTTTAGAGTCTATTTTAGACTCCATTCTACATCTCGAACCATGTTTATTATACACAGCTCGATTTGTAGCAAATTTAGACTTATCCGTGTCGGGTTTTTCATCTACCCACACCTCCCTTTTAAGGTTAGCGCAAGTAGGAATCACCTTCCGCGACGTCCCGGTTTCCGTCGTGTTGACGGGCACCCATTCGGAACCCCAGTAACCTTTGACCGGGACTTCCCTATTGGGGTCTGCCTCCACCGTGTGGACGGGGGTTTGACACCCGGCTTCCCGGCTCTTTGAACCCGGGACCTTTCTGGTATCCCAGTAGGACCCGTGGTCAGTGACACATCCCGCGTTGTAGCAGGGTGTGAAACTTCAAAGCCGGAACTTTCGCGCTTCCCTTCCCATAGTCGTAAACGAGCTACATGGGATTTGTAACTCTGTCTTGACCATTCATCCTCTATCACTACTGTCATTTCTGACAATATTTGAACAATTCTGAATGGTCCGTCCAGTTAGGGGCGAGTTTTACATTTACCAACGGAGTGTGGTATCGTACAACCCGGTCTCCTACTCGGAACTTACGTGGTTTAAGATTGACATCATGGCCAGTCTTTTGCCACTCGGCAGCTTTTGTCAGGTTCCATCTCGCGAGGTAATATCCTTCTACAAAACGTTCTCTGAGCTTTTCGACAAACCCTATGGGACAAGGATCATCCGTAGACATTCCGGGAACCCCATAGACTATGTCAGCGGGCATAACTATTTCCTCGCCAAAGACGAGTAAATTAGGTGAACACCCTGTGTTTGAATGAATGGTCCCATTATACGTGTGAGCTATAAATGGTGCCAATTCATCCCAATTCTTCCGGTTTTCATCTACCAGGGTCCGAAGACACTGGATCAATGTCCGGTTGAATCTCTCTACCATACCATCTGATTGTGGACGATATGGATTTGTATGTGTCTTTTTTATCTCGAGTATCCTACACATTTCTTTCCAGATCTGGGATTCAAATTCCCTTCCCTGGTCGGAATGTAGTACGCTCGGAGTTCCAAAAGGCAACATCCAGTTTTTCACTAAAGCTTCCGCACAAGTGGCAGCTTTGTGATTCTTCATGGGATAGATCTGCACATATTTTGTGTAATAATCCATCACCACCATCATACAGGTATTTCCTTCTTTGGACTCGTCGATACCAGATATGATATCTAGAGTGATTCTGGCAAACTGACACCAAATAGCTCCTGTTGTAGCGGCATCTTTCCGAGTCCTACCCCGGGTTTGACTTTGCTACAGACGGAACATCCAGATATCCACCTTCGAATATTTGCACCCATTCCAGGCCAGTAGTAACGACGCCTTATTCTGGCTACCGTCCTTTTCTGTCCTAGATGAGCTGCACTCCTATGTTCGTGACATAGAGTCATTAGTCCGGAAGGTAATTCTCGAGGGACTACTAATTGTAGAGCACGTTTAAGTGGTTGCACCGTAGTTCTCCATCGATATAATACTCCATCTCGGACCTCTAGTTCTTTCCATTGACCACATAGATTCCGAAATTCTCGGTTTTCAGGCGAGATTTCGGGTCCTGTAGGTGGATGGAGCCCATTAGCTACCAGTTTAGTTAACCGGAACAGATCTGGGTCAGCCTGTTGACTTTCCTTAATCTGTTCTAGTGTCCACTGATAGTTCTGGGGCGGTTTTACTTTCTGGGAGCGTAGGGTAGCTGTTACGGCTCTATGCTCACCACAGTCCCGGCAATCTGGCCGCCCACATTTCCGCACTGTTCTCCTTGAGAGACAATCCGCATTAATGTGGGACTTTCCAGCCCAGTGCTCGATCTGACAGTTTGTTAATCCGAATTCGGAAAGAGCTGCCAGCCATCTTCCAATCATTCCCTCGGCATCTTTAAAGTTAAAGAGCCATTTGAGAGAAGAATGGTTGGTACGCAAGATGAAATCTCCACCTGCTAGGAATCGCGATATTTTCTTACATACACCACAACCGCTAAGAGTTCCCTCTTAGTGGTACAGTAGTTCCGCTGGCTTTTACTTAAGCTGTTGCTAGCAAAAGCTATTGGAACCTCCACACCATTCTGAATCTGAGACAACGCCGCTCCAATACTCTCGTTACTAGCGTCAGTGTCAAGAATGAACCGACCCTGGGGTAGAGGGTACTTCAACACGGGGGTCTCCGTAAATTTTCTTTTTAGTCCCAGAAAAGCATGTTCAGCTTCCGGAGTCCATTGGATCTCTTTTGGCTTCCCTGGCTTATCTAGTACCACATACTGTTGCATGGGGTGTGCAATTTCAGAAAAACCCGGAATAAAGTCGCGGTAATACAAAATCCTAGGAAAGACCTTATGTCTTTTATATTCTGGGGGCGTGGCCAATTAGCTACTACCTCCAACTTGGAAGGATCTGCCCGGATTCCATTTCCGGAAACTATCCGTCCCAAGTATTCAACAGATCTGCGAAACAGTTTGCATTTCTGAGGTTTGAGCCTCAACCCATAAGATTGAATCCGCTCAAATACCTCTCTCAGGTTTTCTAGACATTCGACATAATTCTTTCCGAAGATGATTATGTCATCCAGATAAACCAAACACTTTTTCCACTGTAGACCCCGCAACATCTGATCCATCATGGATTCGAAAGTCGCAGGAGCGTTACAGAGGCCAAATGGCATTACGGTAAACTCGTAAAGCCCTTGATGAGTGGTGAACGCCGTTTTAGGTTGATCGCCACTGTTCATCTTTACCTGCCAATATCCAGACTGGAGATCCAGAGTACAAAACCACTGGTTCCCTCCTAGAGAGTCGAGGCTCTCATCGATCCGAGGTATTGAATAGGCATTTTTCCGGGTGATACTATTCAATTTTCTGTAGTCAATACAGAATCGGCAAGTACCATCCTTTTTAGTAACCATTACCACAGGGCTAGCCCAAGGACTTGCACTGGGGATAATTACTTTCTGGTCCATCATTTTCTCTACTTCCTCTTCTAAAGCTTCCCGTTTTACCGGAGGTAGCCTTCGATAAGGAAGGCGGAAAGGTTGATGTCCCTCTGTATCAATCGTGTGTTCCACTCGATCCGTTCTTCCCAAAGGATCTCCTGGTCGAGCAAAGATTGACTCCATTTTCTTCAGAAGCATTCTTAGTTCATGTCGTTCCCCACTGTTTAGCGTGTCTGTCGTCTGAACTAAGGTTTCCAGAGTTTCGTGCAACGGACTAGGAACTGGAAAGTATCCTGTTCCTGTATCGATAGCACTAACTCATACTTCTTCATAATCATTTCCTTTAAAGTCCAATTTTCCCGGTTCGGATTTTTCATCTTCCCCGGTTATTTCGGAAACTGGAACAGGTGTGATTCCCTGCGGACCGGAGTCTACTAGGCCATCTACATGAGCTAGGGTTGCCCAGCCCAATGTATCACCTTTCTTCAGTTTAATCAACCCGGAGGTGTGATTACTTATAGGAATTGATCCTTCTCTAGCACTTCCAATCAAAGTATCCCAGGCCTGTATTCCTTTGTGAGAAAACAGTTCCGGGTTTGGCTCGAAGAGTGCATCTCTACGTGGTAAGTCTCCTTCCCCAGCTATCAGGACATTAACCATCTGCTGGGGTGGGATGCCCACATCTTGTCGAACAGAAATCAAAGAAGAAATCCGTCTACAACTACATTCCACTTCCATTAACTCAGGAAATTTGAGTCGGAGAGTGCCATCTTGTAGATCCACAGAACCTCCATAGAGGGTGAGAAAATCTACGCCTAATATTCCACTCTCTTCAATATCACTGAGTATGGGACCCCATACAAATTCAGTGTTACCTATTGAGACTGGAATAATCACACTACCATAGCATCTCATGTGAGTGCCATTAGCAGCTTTTGCCGAAGCTCCAGGAACATGACATTCCTGTGCGAATCCAAGAGACTGATAGAGTCCATTGTTCAACACAGAGCGACTAGCGCCAGTATCTAATAACAGATCTATCTTTCTTCCTTGAATTCTAGCCGGCACATACCAACGTCGCCCACCTAAGGGAGACGGTTGTCGTATAAACCGTGAGATTCCATCCAAGGTTCCAAGGTCCCATCCGCGTTGACAAAGCCATTGCAGACAGGGGTGCCCGGGTGAAAGATACTTACTACAGATCGTTGCGACTGTATTTTGTATCTTTCCCTTTTCTGGTAAGTGGGAAGTGTATTCCTTCTTATTGATCTCACAGGTTTGGATTTCCTGGCACTTTCCTTCCCGGACCGCAGTGTTGCCACTCGCTACAGTCCTTCTTTGTTTTCCAGTTCACTCTGAGAGGCAACCGTCAACGCAGGCAGACTACGAGGTGTTTCCACTGTAGTAACGTTCCGGGCTTCAGGACAATCTGGAGAGATATGTCCCATTTTGTTACACCGCCAACAACGTCGGACATCCAGCTGGTTTTTCTCCACCTGATTCAGTCTTTCATTGATTTTGGCCAACAACTTCATTACCTCAGAGGGATTTCCTACCGGATCAGCGGTTTTTGGTTTTGCCTCTGCCACAGAAGGTACATCACTGTTCCTTCCAAAGCTAGGGGTTCGACCCCTCCCACGTCCTCGTCTATTGAAACCTCCTCTTCCAAGTACCATCGAGCGGACATTAGAGAGTATATCCTCTATTTCTGCTTCCTGACACTCGTAGGTATCTTCTTCTACTTGTGACCAAGTAGAACCCACTATGTTAACCCTGGAAGTTTTTCCTGGATTAGCATATTTTCCGAATAGTATACACCGTTGTTCATAGGCATCCACTATTCGCAACACCTGCATGAAGTTCATACCGGGCTCCCATTTAGAGATGACTTTCGCTCTCACGTCATCATCTCGAAGTCCTTTCACAAACTGAGTTTGTAGATCTTCATGTAGTGCAGGAGAATCTAACCCCGTTCCCGGGTAAACTTCCAACAACATTTTTTGTAAAGCTAGCCCATAGGCGCGAGTTGTCTCCTCTTTACCCTGGATCGGGGGTTCAGCGTTACCAGCTGACCACAATAGTAAGAGGCTACCTCCACTAACTCATCCCATTCCGTACCACCGGAACGGCGAAAAGCGCGAAGTGCAGCTTCTCCGGGTCCATCTCGTAGCGCTCTTTTGAGGTATGGCAATGCATCGACTTTGTTCCAGCCATTACATTGTATATCCTCACAAAATCCCGCAAACCAGTGTTCCCACTCCATTCCTTTTCCATAAGGTTTTGGAATGACAGTGTCCTTCTGGCTGCGTTCTCTGGGCGCATCATCGGAACCTTGTCGGCTCTTGCCATTGACAAGTTGAAGATCCGGTCTTGCTCCCTGATTTGGTTGAAAGAGTTGAACCCTAGTTCGGCTATAGCTTTACTAGTGTGTTCGGAACTCGGAGAACCCATTCTTGACTCGGAGGGTAGCCGGAAGCTAACCAAAGGAGTCTTCACACCCTTTGTTCCAGATATGAAACTGTTAGGGGTCTTTCCACTGTAGTAACGTTCCGGGCTTCAGGACAATCTGGAGAGATATGTCCCATTTTGTTACACCGCCAACAACGTCGGATATCCAGCTGGTTTTTCTCCACCTGATTCAGTCTTTCATTGATTTTGGCCAACAACTTCATTACCTCAGAGGGATTTCCTTCCGGATCAGCGGTTTTTGGTTTTGCCTCTGCCACAGAAGGTACATCACTGTTCCTTCCAAAGCTAGGGGTTCGACCTCTCCCACGTCCTCGTCTATTGAAACCTCCTCTTCCAAGTACCATCGAGCGGACATTAGAGAGTATATCCTCTATTTCTGCTTCCTGACACTCGTAGGTATCTTCTTCTACTTGTGACCAAGTAGAACCCACTATGTTAACCCTGGAAGTTTTTCCTGGATTAGCATATTTTCCGAATAGTATACACCGTTGTTCATAGGCATCCACTATTCGCAACACCTGCATGAAGTTCATACCGGGCTCCCATTTAGAGATGACTTTCGCTCTCACGTCATCATCTCGAAGTCCTTTCACAAACTGAGTTTGTAGATCTTCATGTAGTGCAGGAGAATCTAACCCCGTTCCCGGGTAAACTTCCAACAACATTTTTTGTAAAGCTAGCCCATAGGCGCGAGTTGTCTCCTCTTTACCCTGGATCGGGGGTTCAGCGTTACCAGCTGACCACAATAGTAAGAGGCTACCTCCACTAACTCATCCCATTCCGTACCACCGGAACGGCGAAAAGCGCGAAGTGCAGCTTCTCCGGGTCCATCTCGTAGCGCTCTTTTGAGGTATGGCAATGCATCGACTTTGTTCCAGCCATTACATTGTATATCCTCACAAAATCCCGCAAACCAGTGTTCCCACTCCATTCCTTTTCCATAAGGTTTTGGAATGACAGTGTCCTTCTGGCTGCGTTCTCTGGGCGCATCATCGGAACCTTGTCGGCTCTTGCCATTGACAAGTTGAAGATCCGGTCTTGCTCCCTGATTTGGTTGAAAGAGTTGAACCCTAGTTCGGCTATAGCTTTACTAGTGTGTTCGGAACTCGGAGAACCCATTCTTGACTCGGAGGGTAGCCGGAAGCTAACCAAAGGAGTCTTCACACCCTTTGTTCCAGATATGAAACTGTTAGGGGTCTTTCCACTGTAGTAACGTTCCGGGCTTCAGGACAATCTGGAGAGATATGTCCCATTTTGTTACACCGCCAACAACGTCGGATATCCAGCTGGTTTTTCTCCACCTGATTCAGTCTTTCATTGATTTTGGCCAACAACTTCATTACCTCAGAGGGATTTCCTTCCGGATCAGCGGTTTTTGGTTTTGCCTCTGCCACAGAAGGTACATCACTGTTCCTTCCAAAGCTAGGGGTTCGACCTCTCCCACGTCCTCGTCTATTGAAACCTCCTCTTCCAAGTACCATCGAGCGGACATTAGAGAGTATATCCTCTATTTCTGCTTCCTGACACTCGTAGGTATCTTCTTCTACTTGTGACCAAGTAGAACCCACTATGTTAACCCTGGAAGTTTTTCCTGGATTAGCATATTTTCCGAATAGTATACACCGTTGTTCATAGGCATCCACTATTCGCAACACCTGCATGAAGTTCATACCGGGCTCCCATTTAGAGATGACTTTCGCTCTCACGTCATCATCTCGAAGTCCTTTCACAAACTGAGTTTGTAGATCTTCATGTAGTGCAGGAGAATCTAACCCCGTTCCCGGGTAAACTTCCAACAACATTTTTTGTAAAGCTAGCCCATAGGCGCGAGTTGTCTCCTCTTTACCCTGGATCGGGGGTTCAGCGTTACCAGCTGACCACAATAGTAAGAGGCTACCTCCACTAACTCATCCCATTCCGTACCACCGGAACGGCGAAAAGCGCGAAGTGCAGCTTCTCCGGGTCCATCTCGTAGCGCTCTTTTGAGGTATGGCAATGCATCGACTTTGTTCCAGCCATTACATTGTATATCCTCACAAAATCCCGCAAACCAGTGTTCCCACTCCATTCCTTTTCCATAAGGTTTTGGAATGACAGTGTCCTTCTGGCTGCGTTCTCTGGGCGCATCATCGGAACCTTGTCGGCTCTTGCCATTGACAAGTTGAAGATCCGGTCTTGCTCCCTGATTTGGTTGAAAGAGTTGAACCCTAGTTCGGCTATAGCTTTACTAGTGTGTTCGGAACTCGGAGAACCCATTCTTGACTCGGAGGGTAGCCGGAAGCTAACCAAAGGAGTCTTCACACCCTTTGTTCCAGATATGAAACTGTTAGGGGTCTTTCCACTGTAGTAACGTTCCGGGCTTCAGGACAATCTGGAGAGATATGTCCCATTTTGTTACACCGCCAACAACGTCGGATATCCAGCTGGTTTTTCTCCACCTGATTCAGTCTTTCATTGATTTTGGCCAACAACTTCATTACCTCAGAGGGATTTCCTTCCGGATCAGCGGTTTTTGGTTTTGCCTCTGCCACAGAAGGTACATCACTGTTCCTTCCAAAGCTAGGGGTTCGACCTCTCCCACGTCCTCGTCTATTGAAACCTCCTCTTCCAAGTACCATCGAGCGGACATTAGAGAGTATATCCTCTATTTCTGCTTCCTGACACTCGTAGGTATCTTCTTCTACTTGTGACCAAGTAGAACCCACTATGTTAACCCTGGAAGTTTTTCCTGGATTAGCATATTTTCCGAATAGTATACACCGTTGTTCATAGGCATCCACTATTCGCAACACCTGCATGAAGTTCATACCGGGCTCCCATTTAGAGATGACTTTCGCTCTCACGTCATCATCTCGAAGTCCTTTCACAAACTGAGTTTGTAGATCTTCATGTAGTGCAGGAGAATCTAACCCCGTTCCCGGGTAAACTTCCAACAACATTTTTTGTAAAGCTAGCCCATAGGCGCGAGTTGTCTCCTCTTTACCCTGGATCGGGGGTTCAGCGTTACCAGCTGACCACAATAGTAAGAGGCTACCTCCACTAACTCATCCCATTCCGTACCACCGGAACGGCGAAAAGCGCGAAGTGCAGCTTCTCCGGGTCCATCTCGTAGCGCTCTTTTGAGGTATGGCAATGCATCGACTTTGTTCCAGCCATTACATTGTATATCCTCACAAAATCCCGCAAACCAGTGTTCCCACTCCATTCCTTTTCCATAAGGTTTTGGAATGACAGTGTCCTTCTGGCTGCGTTCTCTGGGCGCATCATCGGAACCTTGTCGGCTCTTGCCATTGACAAGTTGAAGATCCGGTCTTGCTCCCTGATTTGGTTGAAAGAGTTGAACCCTAGTTCGGCTATAGCTTTACTAGTGTGTTCGGAACTCGGAGAACCCATTCTTGACTCGGAGGGTAGCCGGAAGCTAACCAAAGGAGTCTTCACACCCTTTGTTCCAGATATGAAACTGTTAGGGGTCTTTCCACTGTAGTAATGTTCCGGGCTTCAGGACAATCTGGAGAGATATGTCCCATTTTGTTACACCGCCAACAACGTCGGATATCCAGCTGGTTTTTCTCCACCTGATTCAGTCTTTCATTGATTTTGGCCAACAACTTCATTACCTCAGAGGGATTTCCTTCCGGATCAGCGGTTTTTGGTTTTGCCTCTGCCACAGAAGGTACATCACTGTTCCTTCCAAAGCTAGGGGTTCGACCTCTCCCACGTCCTCGTCTATTGAAACCTCCTCTTCCAAGTACCATCGAGCGGACATTAGAGAGTATATCCTCTATTTCTGCTTCCTGACACTCGTAGGTATCTTCTTCTACTTGTGACCAAGTAGAACCCACTATGTTAACCCTGGAAGTTTTTCCTGGATTAGCATATTTTCCGAATAGTATACACCGTTGTTCATAGGCATCCACTATTCGCAACACCTGCATGAAGTTCATACCGGGCTCCCATTTAGAGATGACTTTCGCTCTCACGTCATCATCTCGAAGTCCTTTCACAAACTGAGTTTGTAGATCTTCATGTAGTGCAGGAGAATCTAACCCCGTTCCCGGGTAAACTTCCAACAACATTTTTTGTAAAGCTAGCCCATAGGCGCGAGTTGTCTCCTCTTTACCCTGGATCGGGGGTTCAGCGTTACCAGCTGACCACAATAGTAAGAGGCTACCTCCACTAACTCATCCCATTCCGTACCACCGGAACGGCGAAAAGCGCGAAGTGCAGCTTCTCCGGGTCCATCTCATAGCGCTCTTTTGAGGTATGGCAATGCATCGACTTTGTTCCAGCCATTACATTGTATATCCTCACAAAATCCCGCAAACCAGTGTTCCCACTCCATTCCTTTTCCATAAGGTTTTGGAATGACAGTGTCCTTCTGGCTGCGTTCTCTGGGCGCATCATCGGAACCTTGTCGGCTCTTGCCATTGACAAGTTGAAGATCCGGTCTTGCTCCCTGATTTGGTTGAAAGAGTTGAACCCTAGTTCGGCTATAGCTTTACTAGTGTGTTCGGAACTCGGAGAACCCATTCTTGACTCGGAGGGTAGCCGGAAGCTAACCAAAGGAGTCTTCACACCCTTTGTTCCAGATATGAAACTGTTAGGGGTTTTCTCAAGATCTTCTACTTTCCCTGGAGGGGAATATAGATGATCTCTCACATTACTCCAGCCAGCTTGTGACATAGGCATCCTTCGGGATGATTCTGCCTCTGCTAGTTAAACTTGGTCCTTCATGTGATGTACATGTTGGTCCAATTGCTCGATTTTTTCTAGAGTCTCGATATCGCGAACCGAAAGTTCTTCCAAGTTATGGTGCCGTTTGGCTACCTCCTCGGCGATCTCTCGATTTCGAGCTTCTAATTCCCAATACATCACTCGGGCTTCCCTTTCCCGATCAAACTCCGCTAAGAGTTCTCGTCCAAGGAAGCCTACAGAAACCTCATCGGAAGGTACCCGTAAGGTATCTTCTGACCTATTCCGGGGAGTACTAGACTCTCCAGGACTATCTGTCTGAGACCCAATTTTACTGAGTCCCTCCAGATCCCTCGTGGGGCCATGTCGGCTGTCGGCTGCCGGACTGAAATTCTTCAGGACCGTCGAACTCAAATTCTGAGCGGCAGTTCCCTTCCGAGATATCTCCTTACCGGACTTCTGGGTTTCACCCCCTCCCTCCGGTTTTGGCGACTTTCCGTCATTCCGGGCCGGAAGAGTTTGTTGAGAAGTTACCTCCCCATCCTCACTCTCCTGTTCAGCCTGGGATCTGGTTTTTATTCCAGATCCGTGCATTTACCGAGAATCCCGGGTTGTGCAAGCAACCTAGGATCCTGGTCACGGCACCAGTGTGGTGGTCGCCGCCTGTCTAGCAGGTTGGATGACCCCAATCCGGAACGCTAGTTCCAGGCAGGATCCCACCCTACGCACTCTACGTAGGTTGGTTCGTTTTTCGGTTAGTTTGCACAGACCTAATCACACATGACACAACAACGTCTTTTAATAAACAGGGATGTTTATTAATCACTACTTCCCGGAAAGATCTGGAAGATCTTTCCCACAGGTACAGTACCCTAGCACATAGGTGCCAGGTAGCGCTGGAGAGGCTAATCTGAAAGACTCGCCTAACCACCAGGAAGGTTACAAGAACCCGCTGTCAAAGTGAGGGCCCAAGGGTCTGTTCCGTAGAAGAGACGCGCGAGGACAGCCTGTCGACCTACTGTGAACGCTGAGTATATATACCCAGCATTACGTAATCCCGGTCTCCGCCGCGCCACTCTCATGTGCGGCGTTGTCCGGAATCACTACACAGTAAGGATCGGCACGTCGCGCCACCTTCCGTAAAACAAACGAACACTGCTGGATTCCCACCCCACTACATATGTATACCTTACTCGTGTTAAAATTTCATCGCATGGAAGAGAAGCTGCACATTCTGTACGACATGTCCATAGATGTCTTAGGTATAAGACAGTTTGGGAGACAAATTTACTCAAGTGACCTTACATATGTCGTGACTATAGCACACCTCACACTGCCCTACGTGTCGTAGAGCGGCGATAATTGTCCGACCATCTAAAATGTCGCGACTATAGCACACTCACAGCAAAAACATGTCGTTCATAATGATTGTTGTGACGGTAAACAGGGCACAGGGCCCTGTTTTTTAGTCACAACAATCATTGAGGCCGACATATTTCCTGATCTGAGATCCGACGGAAACATCATCGATGCAGTTAGTTTTGGTGGAGCTACAATCGATGAATTGGCATTATATGGAGTGCAAATGGCTCCTTGCCTGGGGACTGAGCTGAAGTATGTTATGCTATGTGGAGGAATCTGCTCAGTCACGCGACGTGACAAGTTGACCAAGAGAATTACCCCCCGATACAACAACTCACAAAGTCTCATTGATGATATGGAAAGGAAACTTCACGATATTGATGCTATGTATGCAAACCTAACCGGACACACTGTGCATGTCTGCTACGGTTCATTTTTTGGCATAAAAACTGTCTGAATACGACCCCTTCCCGTCAACTCTCGACGAACAGGTACACATTGACAAACTGTGCATGTATGCAAACGATGTTATAATAGCGCACAATCATAGAAACTTGCTGGCAACGGCTCATATCGCATCCATTGTTTACATAAAGCACAGTGATACCAAGAGACTGTCACTTAGCTACCGACTACTATCCTAGGCTTGTAAATATCATCTTGAGAGCAGCCCGTAGGTGTATATCAAATTGGGCCTAAAACTTGCCGTTAAATGTATTGACAACTATGTATGTATGTTCCAGCAAGGCCGAAAGGCATGCTGTTTCGCATGTTCTCGCGTCAAACAAATCAAGTTCCTAAGTAAAGTCTTCACGTACTCCGCAGACAAGGCCAGAAGGCATGCTGCATGTATATATATATATCATAAGAACACTAAGAAAATTGCGCTAAGTCTATCGCTATATCTACTGTGTCAACACTAAAATTGGAACCTAAACCATGAACAGATATGGTGTGACCACTTTGTGATAACAACTGCAAGGCCGTAAGGCATGCTGATACCCGGTATGTATACATTGAACTGCACCAAGTGAAACCGATACTTTCACTCTGTTAGGCAAGGCCGGAAGGCATGCCTGCACTCACCAGAACAACGGACTTAACCGACAACAGACTTAACCATATCATTGCTAACATACTGCTGAATCTCATAATTTGTTAACATAAACAGGATTCGAGTAATTGTTGATAAAAACAGGGAAATATGTACATAATTAAGACAAGATTGAATAAATGCAACTACATTTATACTTGCTGTATTTCTATGGTCATACCGGTACACACACACTGTTTATCTATCCTAATTCATTAATTAATTTTTTTTTTTTTTTTTCCCCCCTAGGCCGGAAGGCAAGGGCGCGCGTTCTCACCCCCCCCACCCCGCCAACAACAGCCCCACTGCATCTCTCCATCTGTTTTTCCAGAGCCACTTATAGTCGGCTGGGAATACCCACCCGAACTATTTTTTTAGCTCCTTATAATGAAGAAAAAGGGTTTGAGCATATGTCACAATAATATACGAAGTCTACCAGCAAATTTGAACCAAGTGCATGTTAGCTTATGTGAGCATGACATCTTGGGAATCACAGAAACTTGGCTAACACCAAACTATACAGACGAGATGGTGAACATTTTTTTTATTATTTTTTTTTTTTATTTATACACAAAGCATTCGACAGTACATAGTCGTTCTTCCACGCCCGTGGTTGGGAAATAACAATGCAAAAAAGAGTAAATAGAGAAAAAACATTTTGGGATGGTAATATACAAAAAAATGATTTTTCCACATTACATGTTGTTCGGAATATCAACAGATAGACCTTGTATAGTTTTCCAGTCAATTAAGGTGAATTATCGATATATATACAGTATACAATATATGGATTGTTTGGTGCATCCTTTCTGATACATGGTCCATGGTATGCTTTCCATAGTTGACTTCCATGAGATTATTCTCCGATGTATTTCCTGATCTTATTATTAACATCTTTTCTAAATACACGTTTTGTACATGGTAATTGTGTAGTCTTTTCAAGATTGTTCCAGATTGACATTCCAACAAATACAGAAGACCTCTTAAATTTTTCGGATTTTGGTTTTCTCACAAGGATGTTATTTTTATCAGTCGTTCTCGTTACTCTTATTACATTTTCCTGTTTTTGTAATTCATCCATCATATACAGACTCTTAACTATTCCCATCAATAATTTCAATCTTCTTTCTCTTGGTAACTCAACATTGCATTTATATAATAACTTGGTATTACTGATGAATTTACCATCAATGAACGCGTCTCTTCCTAGAGCTGTTCTCAAACCACGATAAATACAAGTATCTAGACTCCTTTGTATTTTTATCGTTGCTCCTTCTACTAAAAACGAACAGTGATCCGAGATTGGTAGAAGACAAGTTTTTGCAACTTTTACCGCGGTTTCCGTATCCAAAAAATTCTAGTTTTTCTAAATATTCCAATTTTATCATTTGTTTTCCTTATTATGTTTTCGGTGTGTCTCTTAAATGCCAGTGATTCATCAACGATTGCCCCTAAATAATTCATTTCTGTTCTTATTTCTATCTGGTGATTTCCCATAAACAGAGCTCCCTTTTTGATTGATTTCATTCTTTTTACTGAACCATGGTAAACCATTTTTGTTTTTTTTGCATTTATGGTGAGTCGATTAGAAATATCCAATTTTCCAGTGTTCTAATAATTCCTTGCATCTTCTCCTCTACCATTCTCACACTCTCATCTCTAGTTATAACAACAAGGTCGTCCGCATACATTATGGAGCATGTTTTTTCGGACTCAATACATAGGTCATTAACACATATCAAAAATAAAAGCGGGCCCAGTATGGAACCCTGCGGTATTCCACAATTTATTCTCTGTAACTGTGATGAAACTTCCCCGTATTCAGTGTAACACTTTCTTCCACTCAAATATGAATTAAACCATTTTAATAAATTTTCCCCGATTCCAGCTTCTACTAGTTTATATCTTAATATTCGGTGATCTACACGATCAAAAGCTTTTTTAATATCTATATAAAGGGCTATAGCTATTTCGTTATCATCAATAGTTTCTCCTATGAATTTTACCAGCTTAAAAACCGCCCCCCCCCCCCCCCGTGCTTCTCCTTTTACGGAAGCCAAATTGATCTTTACTAAAATAATTTTTAGACTCAAGAAATTCGTACAATCTTGTATGCACAATACGCTCTAAGATTTTCCCAGGAATGGGTAAAATGTTCACTGGCCTCCAGTTGTTCACGTGATGGAGATCTCCACTTTTTGGTAGAGGAGAAATCCGGCCCTCTTTCCATTGTTGTGGGAAGCTCGAATTCGTGATTAACCATCTCATAATTTCCGTTACAATTAAACTCGTGTGTAATAGACATGCTTTTAAAACTGAACATTTCATACCATAGATTCCGGAGGATTTGTGTTCCTTTATTTCTATTATTGCTTTTATCACCTCTTTCTCTGTAATATCTTTAATCTCGAGTCCTTGTGGATTATTTCTCATAGCTCCTTGTATTATAGTTGAGTCTTCTAGCTCTGCATTTAGTTTCTCCCCTATGTTACAAAAGTAGTTATTCACAAATTCCGCGCATTTATCTATCCCCAATAATTCATTATTTTCATCTTTAAAACTTATGTATGTTTTTTCTCCCATAGGATTAATAATTTGGTTAATTACTTTCCAATATCTACGTGGGTCGTTCGAAAAATAGTCTAACTGTTTCGTAATGTAATCCTTTTTGTCCCTTATTAGTAATTTGTTGATGTCTTTGTGTGCTTTTCTTATCTCAGTTTTAATAATTGTTGATTCGCGGATATTCATATTATCTTTATATGTCACATAGTGGTTCACTTTATGTTTTTTTGCTGTAATACTGCGTTTGAGGGTATCCGACATCCAGGGGGTGTTAATAAATTTAAGACTATTATTTCTGAAGGGTGCTATTTCATCTAAATATTGGTGTATTGTGGAATTCCAAATTTGCCATAAGTAATTTCCCTCCCCACCCTTCGGTAGTTCTGTATTTGTTGCAGAGTGCAGTCTTCTATCCATTTCTTTCTGATTATATTTACCATAGTTTCTGCTCTTTATCGTTTTTATTATGTATCTATTTCTTTCCTTTTTTTTTACCGCAAAAACAGTAAGGTGATCACTTGGTGAGAAATCAAGTACTCCTTTCTTTTTAATAAACTGCGCGTTCGTAAAAATGCTATCTATGCTTGTGCTGTTACCTATCCCTGGCCTAGTTATTTCTGTTATAATTCTTTTTAATCCATAGTTCCTCAGTGTTTCAATTAATTTTTTGTTTCTAGGGTCGTTTCTTATACATGCGTCTAGGTTTATGTCTCCAGTAATCCATATTTCTATTTTTGTAGTATCAATACCTAAACATAAATCATCTATGAAAGACAGTAGTCTATCTATATTGTATCCCGGGGGTCTGTATATGTTTGCTAATATCATGGTTTTGTGTTTTGGTCTCGATATTTTTATCACTTGTGCTTCTAGCTTATCTTCCATCACCCATAAATGTTCTTGTTTTTCTAAAAATTGTACCCAGTCTCTACCAATATACATACCTATACCTCCGCCTTTGCCCCATGGTCTATCATGTCTAATAAAAGTGTACCCCGGCATATCAATAAATTTCGTTGGTATACGTGGTTTTAGTAATGATTCGCTTACTCCTATAACATCAAAATCTTTTAACTCATTGTAAATCAGATCTCTTTTCGAATATAAACTATGTACATTGCAGTGGCATAATTTAAAACCTTTCTCTTTATTAATTACATCGGTACCATGTATCATTACGATATATCCTTGTGTTTTAATTCTACCATTTTCGTCCTTATACATAACAATCCATAATTATTGATTTGTGCGTAACGTAAACAAAACAGGTGTAAATGAATATGTAAAGATGTGTCGTACTCGTGAACGTTGAATGTCAATGAGTACTGAAGATAGCCACACAGTGTGGTTCGGCTATCCTGGTTTGATTGTTCTGTCATCGTTCTGTCAACTTGAATATAGTTATAAATGTTGCACGAACCGCTCCAAGGTTTATATTTAAGGCCTACTCACAGTTCATAGCATTGTTGTTGTATTGTTGTATCACTCTCACTATGTGGTTCGCTCTGTTGTTCACACCACCGTCCCATATAGGTCGAGTAGTTCTCAGGCTCACGACGCATCTTAGTTGTGTTGTAATCCTCGATGGTACTCATTTTATTTAAAAGTAAATAATAATAATAAAGAATATATCATGTCTTACATCAACCTCTTATACATAAATAAATTTCTTGCAGTGATTCTACATATATATATTTTGTCTTTGTTTTTTAATTTATTACACGCTTTGTTATACATTCTTTCAGTGAGACCGACACTCGTGTGTTAGTTTAGTATGTAATCATATTAAGTTCCGTAGTACATCAATCTATTATTCAGTTAACACTTATACGGCATATCTATAAAGTAAGTTCTTTTCAGTATGACTTAGGAAACATAATTGATCCAGTATGGAATCAATTAGTAATTTCCACCGTGCTTCAATCGTTCTTAGATTTAGAATTGAATCATTATACATATCATTCATCCATATTCCATGCCACTAGAAATGGTATCTTTTTGTTCGTCAAGGGAGGTAGATCCAGTATGGAATCCATCTGCCATAGCGACACCTAGTTTTTTCTTATATCTATAGTCAACCCATCTTTATAGTTCCTCCAGACCCAGTATGGAATCTTGAGGGGCCAGTTTGTATAGTCTTCCGCTTACCTATTATTTGCTTTACACATTTACACAGTATGGAATCTGTCTTCGTTAGACATCACTAGATCCAGTATGGAATCATAGTGGGGTTATTTCTATACTCTATTTTTGATATAAACAGTTCTTATATGGTATCCTTGCATCCGTGCTGTACTAGTCCAGTATGGAACTTGTACTATCACCATTTATGGATGTGTGCCATTCATCTTATTCTTGAAGTATGCTTTTTCCAGCTCGTCAGCTATCTTCTTTTGCGATGATTCTGAGGGGTGTACTCCATCCCATAGCTTGTAGTAATGGGGCTGTTTCGCCCCCCCCCTATTCTTCGGTTGAATAACGTGGTCAAGCCTAGGTGTTATTAAGTCGGCTGACTTATTTAACTTGTCTATCTCTTGATTTAGTTCGATAGTTGCCATATAGACTAGCCTTTGATCTTCCCCCATTTCATCATATGGTTTACCGTGGTTTGCGAGAATCAGTGATAGGCTATAGACTGAACAAAATGTTACCTTGCATTTCGGGTTGATTTCTTCAGCTTTTGCCAGTAAGTATTGGAACTTTGATATTATGTAGTTTACAATACCTCCGTCTCGTGTTCTGCTCGATGCTATGATTTTTCTCGTTTTCTTGTTCATCTCCGTAATCTCGTTTATGCCACCAACTACGTAGACGGTATTGATGTTCTTGTCTTCCGCCAGTAAGTCACATAACTCTGAAGTTAGTCTGTCAATTCTCGCTCCTGGGAAGGTCAGACAGCCACCATACTCTTGTATTGTTGCTCCTACTATCTTTCCGAGGCCTTTGGCCCTAGAGTCGCCAATTATCACAAAGGTCATTCTTTTTACTTATTATCTCGTATTTCCATGAGTAAGTGACCGAGAATGTTTTTCCCTTTGTACGTGTCGTTGTCATATACGCGACTGCGCCTGTTCGCACCTCCGCCCCAATACTGGTCTTCTGTCGATTCGATTAACTTAAGCCCTTGTGTTTCCGCCAATTCTTTTCTTATTTCTTCGTTTTGCTCAAATTTTTTCGTTAAGAGCTCTTTCATTATCTGGACTTTATCTGCTTCCCATCCGTCCTTGGTGTCTGTTTTTACTACTTTTCCTAGTGTTTTGGCCTGGTACGGATTGTCAATGTCTAGGAGTGCTGTTGCTAGTTTTTCTTCGTTAAAGAAGCGGCATTTCTCGAATACGAATGCTTTTTCTACAGAACCGAAGTTATACTCCTTACCCTGGATCTTTTTGATCAGTGTGCAGCTATACATGTTTGACAAGGAGCAGTCCTGTCCGTTAAATAGTAGCCCTGATTTTGTTATCTTTGTTCCTTTTATCGGTGGGGGTGGTAGTTTTTCCTCTCTTGTTTCCTCTTTTCCCTGTCCTGCTATCTTGATTAGTCTCTCTTCTATAGATTCTTTGTCTTTTGTCTGTAATACTTCCTTTTCTGTATTATTATTTTCTTTTCTTTCGTTTAATGAGTTTATTTGGGTCGGTGATGAGGTTGGTGTACATCTACCCTTTGTGATTCGGTCGACGGTTTCCCTGATACTTATGAAGGTGTTGTTCACAACTGCCCCTTCTGTTGTTATTCTAGCCTCTTGACCTTTCCGCCTCGCTTCTCTTACCTGCGTTCTCAATAGGTATCGTGCCTCACGCGTCTCTTTACTCTCTAGTCTTTCAATCCATATGTACTTCGTATTCACGTTTGTGTATAGGGTTCTCTTACCTGCCATTATTCGCTCCACTAGTGGGGCGTCACTGAGGGTCACTTTTATGGGCCTCGGTTTGCCGTTTTCCCGTGCATATTTTCCTACACGTTGTGCTTGGATAATATTTCCTGTAATCAAATGAATTTGCATGACACCGCAAATGCTTCGTACTACTGAGTTCACATCCTCATAATCTTCTTCTTCTACCCCTATTAACATTATATTATATTTCTTGTCATCCAGTACATTTAGCGGCTTAGTTTTTGCCTTATCTGCTGTCTCTGCATATGTTTCCCGTTTACATTTTGTTTCTACTTCGTTGATTTGTTTTTTTAGTGCTTTGTTTTCTTCTTCGACGTTCTCTATGCGTTTTGTTAGGTTTGTTATATTTATCTCCTGGGTGTCTGCTCTATTTTCTAGGTCCGTTTTTACTGTTTCTAGTTGTGATTGAACGCTTTTTACACTGTTTGTTATGGCGTTCTGTAGACTTGTCTCTAAGTTTGACATATCTTTTCTCGCTGTATTGCGCATTTCCGTTAACATGTTTACAACGTCTGTTAACGTCGGGTTGTTCACCTGTATAGTTTCTTCTTCCGCCTGAGTTACATTTCCTGATAAAATTTCTATGCTATCATTAAAGGTATCTGTAGCAAATATAGAGGGTGTTTTGGTTTTTTTGGGACTAGATTCCCTACTGTTTGGACTCAAGACCTCTTGCGTTGGAGATAGTAGTCTTTTCGTGCTTACTGATTGAACGTTTGGATTCTTACTTGTGTTTTTAGGTGTTTTCCCCTTATCCTCGTTTCTAAGGGTTTTATCTTTTTCCTCCGTCCTATGCTGTTGTTTTTCCAGCGGTGGGAACTCCTCTCCCGTCATCGATGCCGTGCGTTGTTTACCTGCGGCTGCCCTGGTGCCGGTCGCCATGTTCACACACCTGTCCCGGGACGAGTCTTGTATCTTGAAATATACTTTCTATGCTTATGTCTTCAATATCCAGTACTTTTCAGTGATCCCTCTTTCCTGGTGTTCACCGTCACTTCCTATAACTCCTGTGCACTTTGTAGTTGTGTACTCTAGTTATATCCGACTATATTTGAACAATTTCATGGAGCGGTTCGCACGTGCGTCCGATCGTGGTTACATGCTGTTATGATATATATAACATGCAGGGACACAAAATTTTTAGGGAGGATAGGATAGGGTCAATTGGAGGAGGTGTGGCCTGTTTTGTTAAGGACGACCTCGCTGCGTTTACCACAAAATTGACAGCCTTTTCCAAAATTTGATATGAGCTAGAAGTTTTGACCTTGAAAATAGAAAAGCCTTATCTAAGGAAACTTACCATCATAATAGTCTACCGTCCCCCAGACAGGGATATTGATATCTTAATACAAGAAGTGGGTGAGATTCTAAATTCTCCAGTGGTAAAAGGTACAGAGATATGGCTAATAGGGGACCTAAACTGTAATCTTTTTGAGCGAAATAGTAGTAACGTAAAAGCATTATTAGGTCTCACGAAGGACAACCTTTTGGTACAACACATAAATGAAGTAACACACCCGACTGGTAGGGGTGGCAGCCTAATAGACCTAATGTTTTCAAATTGTAGATATGTAGCTTGGGCTGAGTTAAGTGACACTAAAATTAGCGATCATTTCCCGACAGTGGCTCTCAGAAAAAAGGAGAAGGAAGTTAAAACGCAAACGAGGTTCAGAGGTAGGAGCTACCGCAACTATAGCAAGGATCAGTTAGACGAGTACATGCATAGCCAAGACTGGGGAGCTTTCTGGTCGAATAAAGACCCTAACTTCCTTTGGAACTTCATTTTCCAACATGTGCAAAAACACTTAGATGATTCGTGTCCGATCACGAATATGAGCTTCAAACGAGAAAGAAATGCATGGATGATCGACGAAATCTACAGCGATATTTATAATAGGGAACAGGCCGTTAGGCGCTTTAAAGAGACAGGTGACTATGAACACATTAACACATCAAAAAGACTAAACAATAAAATAAGATATGACATGAAACGAGCCAAAGACTCATACATTTCTGACCAGCTAGAACAAAACAGAGATAGGCCCCAGGAATTCTGGCGACATTTAGATGAAGCATTAAGTGGAATCAAAAATGCCTCTAGCTGCAATCTTATAGATGATGACACGAATGAAAGCTTAAGCCCAAAGGAAACAGCGGAATATGTAAACAACTACTTTTCCGGTATAGGGTTTAAATTATTCGCAGATATAGATCAGGGTACATATAATGAACAATTGCATGAGTTAAATAAAAATGGTATAACATGCGACCACGAAGAAATAAGACTGGATAAAGAGAAGGTGCATAGGTTAATTCGTGACATTAACAGTTCTAAGAGTAGTGGCTTGGACTTTATCTCAGGAAGAGTAATGAAGGATGTAATGTTGTCGCTACTAGATGAATTCATCTATCTCTTCGAATGCTCCCTGAATGAAGGAATAGTTCCTGAGAAATGGAAAACTGGTTTAGTGATCCCATTGCCGAAAGGCGGTGACACTAGGAGAGTCACAAACTGGCGCCCTATTTCATTGTGGCCAAGTCCCTCTAAAATCTTAGAGAAAATCGTTCACGAACTACTATCGGAACAGATAGAGGAAGAGAGTATTCTGACGTGCACTCAGCATGGGTTTAGACCAGGGCCCTGTTTTTCAGTCACGACATAATCGGCCAACGATATGCTGAGACATCTCTGCGATTGGAAGACAATTTGCAAGACACAAAATGGCAGCTGTGCTATAGACACGGTCTCAGTGCGGCGCGCTCGATCGCCGCTAAAAGGGTCTCAAGTATAGAACTGTCTCAGGATTTCCCGTGCTTCCCATAAGACTTTAGAATTGAAATTTTAACACGAGTAGGGGATACATTTGACCTATAATCGTACCAAATATGAAGAAGATCGGCTTCTTCATTCCGAAGTTATTGGAGTTTTAATTTCGTCATAGCAATCGTCTGCTCTGGTGGCCAGTCACCCTCCCACCTCCGGATACACGGTCAATGTCAAGGTCGCTGCATAAATTAGCGTAGGTGTCGGAAAAAATACACTGGCCACCAGAGCAGATGATTGCTATGACGAAATTCAAACGCCGATAACTTCGAAACGGTGTGACCGATTTTCTTCATATTTGGGAGGATTATAGGGTATATGTATCCCTTACTGGTGTTAAAATTTCATTGCTTAATTCTCACGGGAAGTGAAGTTGCGCATTCTGTACGACATGTCCATAGATGTCTTAGGTCTAAGACACTTTGGAAGACATTTTGAACCATGTGACCCTTAAGATGTCTTATCTATAGTACACCTGGCTGCAGCCTAAGTGCCCTTGAGGGACAATCGTTGGCCGATCCCCAAAGAGGTCTTATCTATAGTACACTGACAGCTGTAAGATGTCTTACAAAGAGGATATCGTGACTAAAAAACAAGGCCCAGGTCTAGGGACAGTGGACGCAGTATTTGAACTTACCCAAAATCTCTATGATAATCGTAACGAGGGGATCCCAACGGCCATGTGCTATATTGATTTAAGGAAGGCGTTCGACGCTGTGCCTCACCCAATGCTTCTAGCTAAACTGAAACATATCTTAACTCTGCCGGTAAATGTTTACGCCTGGCTACAAAGTTATCTAAGTGACCGAAGACAAAGGACACTAATATCTAGTGAGATCTCCGGCGACGCAGAAGTTCTTTTCAGAGTGCCCCAGGGCTCTGTCCTGGGGCCTCTAATGTTTATCCTGTAGAAGGTCGCAATTGGACGTTCCTGCTCAAAAGGGAGCTTAAGCTAGATACATCCTTCTTCATTTTTTTTCTACAGAAGAATAAAAAGGCTAAACTGGAAATGAAAAATAGGTTTCACAAGCAACTGCTTATGAGTTGGGACTGTCAATACAATCTACAACCCAGAGAAGACTCACAATTTGTAAATGAATCCATATGGAATAACATGTTTATACCCATTAGACTGTCCAAACCTGTCAAAGCTCATATGCAGAAGGCGGGGATATGGCAAGTGCGACATTTTTTTAAAAAGGGAGAAATGTTGACATATGTAGAGATGAATGAAAAATATGGTACTCAGTTGACTTTTCTTGATGTTCTGGGTCTCAGGGCATCCATACCCTGGCTGAGGTTGTTAGAACCAGAGGAAAAAGATCTGGAAGGTGGGAAAAAATTGCTCTATCAAATTCCGGGAAAAGAACCTGTGGATATTATGAGGTTAACCAGTAGAAGAATTTATATGATTCTAAGGGACAGGATAGCTAGAATCCCGAGCTGTATGGGTAGGTGGAAAAAGGTTTTTCAAGATCTCGAAATCAACTCCAAGGAGTGGGAGACTATATATCGAATACCATTTTCCTCTTCTAGGGACACAAGATTGCAATCACTACAGTACCGGGTTTTAAATGGTACTATTACATGCAATAAATATTTAGCCCAGAGAAAGGTTGTTGATTCCCCAGAATGTAACTATTGTACAAAAAGGGACGACTTAATGCACTTCTTGGTAGAATGTCCAGAGACAAAGTTTTTCTGGGAAGCCATAACAAGATGGCTGAAAAATGTCCTTAGTGACAACTTCTTAAAGATTACTAAAAAAGAGGTTATATTTGGAAGATATGGTGTTGCCTCCTCAACCAGGATGGTCAATTATGTAATTTTACAAGCTAAATCCTTTGTGCATCGGCAGAAATTATTTTATGCAAATGACTTGGATATTATGGCTTTCATGGTGGAACTGAAGAGGAAATTAGAGATAGAGAAATATGTATATATGAAGGAAGGTCGCATGCATAAATTTAAGTATTTAGCTCAACTGTGGGAGACAATCCAATAGGGGGGAGTGTGGGCCTTTGGGGGGTGGGCAGAACTAACTGCAAATACTGTTTTGATGTGTCTGTCATATTGTCTTGTTATGTTTTGTCCTGTATGAAAATAAAAAAAAAATTTTAAAAATGGGGAGAAGAAATAATATTCCATGGGTGAGATGTGACACATGTATTTAGAAAATCTGTAGAAACAGGGTAGATTATTTACCAGTGCATGACAACCCTATATCATTTAGAAATGTATCTGTTTCTTTATGGCTGCTAAAATACTTGTGTGTATATATCCTGTACAAGTTGAAAATAAAATATTCTCCACAATAAAAAAAAAAATGTTTATCCTGTACATAAATGACATGTGCACAGGAATCACTCGTGCTAAAGCAATACAGTATGCTGATGCATTGTAGTCTTTAGTAGCGATCAAAATGGCGACACTGCCAAAGAGCGTTTACAGGTCGCAGTCTTGGAAATCGAGAGATGGTGCAAAAGAAACGGTATGACACTAAATGCGAACAAAACCCAGACTAGCTGGGTTACCTCGGAAAGGGTAAGACCGCGCTTACCAAACCTAGATATAATATGCTGTAATGAGAAACTAAAGGAAGTAAAGAACTACAGATATTTGGGAGTAAAACTGGATTGTAACCTAAACCTGAGTAATTTTGTCGCAGACATGATAAAAAGTAGCAACATGAGAATCTTCAAGTTGGCCAAAATCCGAAGTGGTATTTCACTGCACATTGCGTCCAAGGTATATACTGTAATAATTCGCCCGATCCTCGAATATTGTAGTTTTCTAACCGATGGCGCTAGTCAGAAGGACATAAACGCATTACAAAGGGTTCAAAATAGGGTGCTAAAGGTGATTCAAGGATGTAAAATATGGTACCAACGAACTGAAGATTTACACGACCACCTGAAAATAGACTACCTGGTCGCAAGGCGGAAAATGCAATTGTTGCTACATATGTACATGTTTTCTAAGAACCCCGAAAATGTGATGGTTCACAAAGGCAACATCCGGACACGCAGTTCCAACAAAATAAAGTTTAAGTCGCCAAGGATAAACAACAGTTTCTACCAACGTTCCAGTTATTACCGAGGACAGTGCTTATGGAATGAGCTGGACGCAGAAACACAATGTGTGCCTAGTGTAAAAGAATTTAAACGCATAGTGAAATCCAAATTCTCGAAACATGATTGGAGATAGATCTGTAGTGTGTTGGCTGACCTGTACTTGTGATGGTAATTGGTTGCGATGTCCACTACCTGTCTACTACCTTGTATGTGCCTATGTATGTTTATGTGTTCGCGGGATTGTAACTCGCTTTTTCCCTGTATGTTTTCACAGTTGTATACACCACAGTGGAAGATCTGCTGCATGCAGAACTGTTGGTTTTGCTAAATAAAAAAAAATTAGTAGTCATGACAGTCAGTGCCTAATCAAGCGCAAAATATCAAAAGTGTCGTAGCCCTAAGACATCTATGGACATGTCGTAGCGAGGGCGGGAATTTACTTCCCATAAGAATTAAGTCATGAAACTTTAGCACCAGTTAGGGTAACATATAACTATAATCCCTCCAAATTTGAAGATCGGCCGCTCTGATCGGCCGCTCTGATCGGCCGGTATTAGCATTTGAATTTCATCGTGGCAAACATCTGCTCTGATGGCCAGGGCCCTGTTTTTTAGTGACGACCATCGTTACGGGCGACATGTTTTTGCCGTCAGTGTACTAAAGTCGCGATAGTTTAGGGGGTGGGGTAATTATCGCCGCTCTACGACACGAAGGGCCGTGAAAGGTGTGCTATAGTCAAGATAATCATGGGGTCTCTTCTGAAAAACACCCAAATCCAGCAAAACGTTCGCATCTCAGCATGTAGCAGAGATCCCTAATGATTGTCTTGAAAAACACTTTGCCATTCAAACGATCGTCACTACTAGAAAACATCCCCAAGGATGGGGTGAGGTTTTCACCCAATATGGGCCTGCTGGGGTGGACACCAATGATCAATCTGTTCACCCTCTTGGTTGCCTTGCTGTCAAGTGGTACAGGCCAGGGCCCTGTTTTTCAGTGTCGACCATTGTGGGTCCAGGCAGCCCTACAATCTACCAACAATATCACGACAATTTGGACGACAAAAGATGGCCCGTGTGCTATAGACGGTGTCGTATTTCGCCACGGCAGATCGCCGCTAAAAGTGTCATACTTAGACACTAAAAGTCTAAGATACTGTGCGTATATACAGTGTTTTTCCCGTTAGAATCAAGCGATGAAATTTTAACACTAGTAAGGTATACATGTAACCTATAACCGTCCCAAGTATAAAGACGATCGGCTACATAGTTCCGGAGATATCGGCGTTTGAATTTCGTTATAGCAAACGTCTGCTCTGGCCATTGCACCTTCAGTGAATGTTGAGGTCACTGCATAAATTAGGGTCACGTAAGACCCCGCACCCACCAACGCCGACGCGAGCCGACGTGAGCCGATACAAAATGACCTCATCGTAGCGCGTCGGGAGGCATATCGTAGCGCATCGGGCGGCGTCGTAACGTGTTGGGAGGGTGCATGAAAAATGTACCATGGTCCCGATACCCCCCGATATAGCTCACAACGCAACCTGCGTGATTAACAATATTTCCTTTATAATTCCAGAAATAATGCATATTTATGGTTGATATTATACCTGTATATACAAAACAATAGTATATATAATATTGCCTAATAATATTTAATGAAAAATTCAATTCCCAGTTCAAGTATAAATTGATCGATTAAAGACCCTTATCTACCATCAACTTTCACAATTTTTTCAGAACCGCATTAGCATCATATATTCTAGGTATTCTGAAAATTCCATAATTTTCCATCGATTATTTCATTATAGCAATTATAGCTTATATGTATCTCTCACATATATATGATATTCATACTAAAACTTATCAAAATTAAAATATATTTACAGAGGAGGATTATATATGGATGTCATACCTTTATCCAAAATTACATAGTTTTCCAATGATTATTTTGTTCATAATAATGTTTCTCCAGAGCAAGTGACAACTTATAAAGATCTGGGCCCTGTTTTTTAGTCACAACATTCGTAACTTATGACACATATTTGCTGTCAGTGTGCTATCTGGCTACGACACTTGCTGTAGATACAAAACATAGGGAGGTAAAAGGTGTGCTATAGTCATGACACTCGGTGGCTAATGGACCGGAAAGGGGCGCCATAAGTGTTGTATGTCTAAGACCGCTCTGGACATGTCGTACTGAATGCACAACTTTACTTCCCGTAAGAATTAAGCAATGAAATGTTAACACGAGTAAGGTATGTACATATAACCAATAATCGTACCAAATATGAAGAAAATTGGTCGCAGCGTTCCGAAGATATCAGCGTTTGAATTTTGTCATAGCAATCGTCTGCTCTGGTTGCCAGTGTAGCCCTACGCCCACGTGACCCTAATTTATGCAGTGACCTCGACATTCACTGGCACGGGAGGTGGGAGGGTGTTACCTGAGACAACATCTGAAAAAACTTGCCGCCATTGATCTCAAATTCGGTCTCAGGATCTTTGATCGATCTTAGTGGATCTCAAGTTGAGATCGTCTCAACTGAAAAACACCCCCCTGGTCTATACATCCCTATAGTGGCCATGTAATATTGGTTTCTATAACAAGAAAGTAATTACCTAAATTATCCCTAATTATTGAGGAACAAATTGAGTGAATTGGACCAGTCCCCGACGTCAAAATAGAGCCTCTACAACAGCTTTAATGATCATATTAATCTTTTATACATTAATGTTAAACTGATAACACTATTTGGACATATTTAGACATCAATATATGAATAAATGCAGTGAAAACATTGTGAACTATATACTCTCCTAGAGCAGACCGAAGTACTGCCCTGTAGGTAAATAACCTAAATAACCTAGTGTGTGACTCGCTCCATCAATAACAAGTAGCAAATGGTTATGGGGCACACATTTCAGGTTGGTCGTTGACTCAATATTTATCTTTTAGTAAAGCATTAGATCCACCAAAAACTGCCGAGGCGACATCCAGCCGGCTTTAGACAATGGCTATTTCTGCTCCAGGTGACGATAATTGCCTCTGCCGGCTGGCCGGCAGGCTGAAAACCCAGAAAACAGTCGTAGCTGGTCCACTGAGGCCCCTATTTCCGCACGGCAGGCTACACACGGCCACACACGGCACACACGTGTACATCGGCTGGCAGCATCGCCTCCTCTGATCCACCAACTCTTACAACCAGCCGGCCGGCTGAAAATTGCTATCGCCACATCGTTGCATCACCGCCTGTGCCAGTGACCTATATTGACGCTCAACACTGGTACCTTGCGTAACATATACATCTCTCATGGGTAACCAGCTATGTTAACAGTGGTGGCCAGCAATTACCATTCTGTTCACCCTCTTGGTCGCCTCGCCTCATCGTGGTGCAGACCGGATGTGCTTGCACACAAGCATTACTAAAGCGATCAGGGTGGGGAGTTAGCTCAGTGGTAAAGAGCACTGGACTTGTAATACCAAGGTTTTCAGACTTTGTTGATGCAGGTCCCACTGCAGCCACTTTTCTCCTTCACCCCAAGCAGTGGTAGATTTACTGCTATATCAAAGGCCAGTCCTTCTCATACCATGTCTATGTGGTGTGGGATGTAAAAGAACTCTCACCTCGGTAAATGTGTAGGGGTGAGATTTCTACCCAACTTCATTACATGGATTCGATCACCACCCTTGTGGTGTAAAAGAACCTTGAGAACCTGCAATGGTTAACTGGACGTTAATTCAAACCAACAAACAGACAACATGGCAGACTTCCAGAATTGCATGTCCCTTGTTGGGTGCCTTTCTTCTCTCGCTTTATCGATTGTTTCAAATGTGGACGAAGATGAAATACTTGAAGTGCACCATAGAAAAACCAAGGGAACACATAGAACACACAAGTATTGGGTGTCCCCTTTCCTGGGACGTAAAACAGCGGAACACCTTGGCCAAACTAGAAGTGCAACTAATACCGGTAATACTCTATTTCATATGTATTCGTTATTCCTGTGTTTTTATAATCAATGTTTGACATTTACAAATTCCATAATTAGTGCATTTCAGATAAGTAGGAGTACTCTTCATATATTTCTATATAATATTACAATACAAATAGAGACTACAAGTGTGTTTGAGTTTACGCCGGTGTAAAAAAACTTCCATGTGCTCTATGACATTGACCTCTTAGATGTTATCTATTTATTCCAACATTTATTTATTTAATCTTCAGATGGGATGCCACAAGGAATTCCGGGCCACAATACGGATGTCCGTCAAGACCTAGTTATTGGAAATCGTCTGCCCAAATATCCAGAAAAACGACACTAATTTCCGGAAGGCGATTAGCCCCGAAGAACGACTTGCCATAACTTTGCGCTACCTCGCTCTAGGTAAAATAACTTTCCAAAAATATGGTGTTATTCATAATTCTTAATCACTTATTATCGTTCAAACCTTGGGTGGCTTGACATGGTATTATTTTCCAACACATGTAAGGACCATTCTAAAATAAAATGGCTGGTACTTCAGAATTTGTCACTATTTCAGCTGTATGTGCAGTGCCATAGAAAAAAATAGAACGCCAACTATGCTAATAAATAACTTTTTCTTTTGGTTTCTTTTGCTTCTCTTGTTCACTGTTTAATTTTTTCTCTTATCCACATATAAGTTTGTATGTGCTTTCAGTATTGCTATTTAACCCTTTAACCCTTTCAGGGCGGATAATGCCTTGAGGCATTCCCCCGCATAGACCGGATAATGCCTTGAGGCATTCCCCCGCGGAGACCGGATAATGCCTTGAGGCATTATTTATGAAATTTAGTAATATTTACCATTTCATTGTTTTATGAAGAAATAATTTTTCGATATATCTGAAACTTTCAGAGAATATACCTATGATATAGTATTTGATATTATTTGGTAAAACAAATAATATAAATAAGAATAATGTGTCATATCACGTGATCAAATAATGGAATATGGGTTTAGACAAAATTTGGCCCGTCCCCTGGAGTTATGCCAATCCAAAGTACCCGCCCCAACCAACAGGGTTCTGCCACAGACCCCCGTCTTTAAAGGGTTAAGGATGGCTGCCTATGGCAGAACTACACACTTGGGGACGGCTACTAGTGACTATATACAGTTTTAGGGGACGGGGGCATTGTCCTCTGAACTCAGAATTGGAAGGTTTATCCGGTGATTTAATGTGTTATCTTTAATATTTCTATTTATATTATTTAGAATTTTAAGATATGTTGTTATACCTACATTCTGTGCAAATCTCAAGTTTACTGATAAAATATTTCCTTTTCAAAAGCAATTTTATATAATATATATCATATCCAGCAAATGATGCCTTAAGGCATCATATGCCCCTGGCCAGTTGATGCCTTAAGGCATCATCTGCCCCAAGCCGGGTGATGCCTTGAAGCATGCCTTGAAGCATCATCCGCCCTTAAAGGGTTAATTTATGTTCTCCGGTAAGTGTTCCTATATAAGTAATATATAGTCAGTGTTATTATTCCTTAGATACCGCCAAATCGCAAGTATACATTATTTGAGTTATTAGCTGTCGCTAGTCGAAACTCATGCCTCCCATTAATTGCAGATTCGGCCTGTCGCCCTTCGCACTTCCTAATCGTCTGTTGAATCTCTTTTTTTATTTCCAACTAAATAGGTACCCTCAACAACACAGGAATGGCTTGAGATCGCTGAGGGGTTTGAGCGTTGATGGAACTTTCCCAATTGCCTAGGTGCCGTTGACGGCAAACACATACGTATCCGATGACCCAGGTAGTCTGGCTCCCTCTATCACAACTACAAGCATTTGTTCTCCGTCATTCTCCTTGCTGTTGTTGGACCGAAGTATCAATTCCTGTTAGTTGAGGTTGGTGCAGAAGGTCGTGCTTCTGACTCCGGTCTCTGGCGTGACAGCAAGTTCCAGCACAATATCAACTCGCCCACCAGTCCACCAAAGATTCCTGTGGAGTGACCACTTCCTGGCACACATAAAGCGCTCCCCTACTTCCTGGTTGGCGATGATGCGTTTGCTCCAGGACCCCACTCGATGAAGCCGTATCCCTCCACCCGCCTGAGCCGTGAAGAGAGGATTTTCAATTATCACCTTTCCTGGGCACGACGCATAGTAGAGAACACCTCCAGTATCCTCGCAACCGGTTTCAGGATCTTCCGACGTGAGCAAGACATGGAGCCGCAAGGGGTTCAGATTGTGAGCATGGCAGCTATCGTCCTGCACAACTACCTTAGATCCAAGTCGCCCAAGCACTATATCCCTGCAAACATCCATCAAAGTGACATTGACAAGGCTCTCACTGAAGCGTACCTGCCGCTCCAGCCCTGTACTCCCAGCAAAAGAGCACACATCAACTACGTGAAAGAGATCCGCCAGCGACTGTGCGATCAGTGTGTCTCCCTCGAAGGCGAAGTGCACTGGCAGAGCAAGAGCACCTTTCCCTGAATTATACTTTATAGGGAGACCTTTTGTATTCTTGATAGTGAATGAAATCCACTGCTGAAATACCATTGACCCCACAAAAATATTTATTCTGTTATGTCAAAAAAGCACAAAAGGATTTAAATTATGGTCAAAGGAAAGATATAGTTCAGTTCCAAAAATAGTTCCAAAAAACCAAAAAGTTTCTTTTCACAAACAAACAAAACAATTAAAAAGTATTATATTTCCTATAAAATTTTTGCGCATGCTGGAAGCTAGCGAACCGAAAGTCTTCCCTTTGTTCCTCGCTCATCCTCTCCAGGTGACTGTTCATGAAGGCCAGCCACGCCGCCTGTGCCCTCTTCACTGAGGCACTGAAAAGAGGCTGCAATAGTCAAGAAATTTTTTTTTATGAATCACCTGAATGGCAATGGTATTTCAGAAATGAAAAAAATGATGTTTTTTCAACTGTTAAGATTTATTAAGTGGTTTTCTTTACTTGTAATGTACGGGCATCCACCTACACCACCCAAATTTTTTTTAAATCACGGCCGTGCATCTGTAAATTATTGAGGAATAAACCTTTTTCATATTTATCAGTCAGTACATTGGTACCAAGACAAACTATATTCCTTTCTATGTTACTATCTAGGTGGCATTTTGAACATGCAGATCACCTGATACATACGCCCATGGTTGCATGTAACCTCAATGCGCAAACACTGGAAATTAGTCAAACGCTTGGTGGAAAAAGAATGAATACCTGCTTTGTAGAAGTAATTGCAACATTTTAAATTAAGAGCTGGCTGGCTTTCGATCTTTATTCTAACTGGCTATATATGTTAAATTTCCTTACCAACTCTTCCTTGGGGGGTTGTGCAGCCGACCTAGCGTCGGTGGCGTCGCTGCGTACGGGCGATGTGGCGGCGGCGGCGGGCGAAGCAATCCTCCCTGGAGACTGTTCGGTGGTGGGGTGGATGGTCGACTGTGTATAAGAAAATAATTTTTTAAACCACAATGGTATATGTTATGAAAAAAACGACCTTTATTGGTTTATTCAATAATGGTAGCGGCTATTAAGGTTATTTCTTTCTTTATTGCATGTGTTCCACTTTGACATGTTGAATTGGTAATGTTGAGTTTCTTATCGTTTTATCGGTTGACAGTCTTCATCTACTTATACCCCGTCGGTGTTCAGGTATTGTACCTGCGTAATTCTCACTACCGACTCTGTATAGTGTAAAGGTGCGGGCACATATTATTGTTATTAATTCTATTAATAATTGATAATGATACTCACCACGGGTGACGGAACCTCGCACTCCACCCCCTCGTCTGTTGTGTGGCCCACACCTCCCAGGGAAACTAGGGCGTCCGCGGCATATATCTAGAAATAAGATTTTGTAGTTAGGGAGGTTTTATAATTTCTTCAGTTTCATGTCGCCAAAAATCACCATATATATATACCGTACTTAATTTGACCTCCCTCAAGAATTCACCACCAATCTGCCGTCACTGAATGCAACACATTAGTGCAATCTTAAAATGTCTACTTTATGGGTTTTCTATTTCCCTTTAGCTATTAAAAGAGGTTCCTTAATACTAAATGCTCACATCGGCGTCCGATGGGACCCTGCACTTCCCTCCTTGGACGACTCCTATGGATATCAGTAATTGCAAATATTAAGTGAGGGATTACCTTTCGTGTTGAAGAGGTGGAATATTTCGCACTGTTCTATTTTTTATAATCAAATATAAGATTGGAATACAGAACTAGGTTAATAGATCAAACCTGACTGTAGGCCTTGATCCGTATATAAGGAAGAGCAACATAGTCTTTGGTTGTCAACTGATGTTTATTGTTATGTAAACACCGTGAAAACTGTAAAGAGGAATAATAAATCTCTAAATACACAGTAGTCACAAACTAAAATATGCAAAACATATCTAAATAATAACAGAGGTGTTGTCTATGTCACTATAGATAAATGATACAATAAGTCTTAGGGCACTAAGTATCCCATATGAACAACACTTTCACATATAATCCTATATGTATAGTTTACCATGTCATACTGAGTAATGTTTTAGCACACTTGAACTCATTTACTTAGTTAGGCAATGTGTCACCTAGTATCAAATAACAAAACTAGCATAATATGCAATTTCATAACACACTTAAAATGCACACAATAAGTCAGTAAAGACAGATTTTCTAGACAGACTAGAGTGTTATGATACCAGTCCTAAGCAGTCTGTTCACATGGTAGGGTGGGTGGTTTTTACCTGATTCTAAAATGCCTCTTTTACATGGAAATATTGATCATCATACACCAAAACTGCAATAATATGATTCTCAAATAGTTAATTCATAAATTCAGTTACCTTGTGGCTCCTTATACATGTCATGGCATGGTGATTCTTTGGATTTTGGCCTCTAAATTCTCTGTGATGTTTCTGTGGCCATCTTCCTGTGGTTCTAGTGCACCAGTTAATGTATTACTACTGAGATTATTCCTTTGTCTTTTAATCTTTTATCTGAGGCACTAAATACAATATCTTGATTATTGACAAACTTATACATAGATATGCATCAATCAATATAACCCACATACTTAAATATCATAGAACATTCAAATACAGTGCATTTTGTAAGGGACTATATTGTTGCTGGGTGTAGGGACTTCCTGTTGAGCTGCTCAAAGCTGGAATAGTTTCACCAAGTGTCCACCAGGAGGCCAGAAACTAGTTCTGGCATTCTCCACCAGAAGGCAGCACTGGGTGTCTTAGACTCATTTACACTCCCGCCCAAATCACCTATAGTGATTTCCTTCAATTTTCCTTGTCTATGTCTCCCACCCTAGAGCTCTCAAGCAAGAGTGTCAGCTTGTGGATGGGTCTCTCAAGGTATGTAGCTTTCTTTGATCGTTTCCCATCCTTAGTCAGGGCAGAGTCGGACACAAGAAGTTTGACCTTGCGTACTAAACCATCATCACTTGCCATGGCTTCAACTACACGAGCCATCTTCCAGTGACTCCTGACCAGATCTTCATCCTTTAGGAGTACTATGTCCCCTACTTCTAAGTTACAAGAAGTCTTGTTCCATTTCTGTCTCACCTGTAGGTTGGACAAGTACTTCCATCTGGTCCAGAACTGATTGGCCATGTACTGTACAGGGCCCTGTTTTTTAGTCACGACATTCGTATCTTCCGACACGCATTTGCTGTCAGTGTGCTATAGAGATACGATGGTAGAGTGGTTGCGACAGTTTTTGAAGATACGACACGTAGGGAGGTTAAAGGTGTGCTATAGTCACGACACTCGATGGCCAATGGAGCGGAAATAGTGGCCATAAGTGTCGTATGTCTAAGACCACTCTGGACATGTCGTAACAAACGCGGAACTTAACTTCCTGTAGGAATTAAGCAATGAAATTTTAACACGAGTAAGGTATACATATAACCTATAATTGTACCAAATATGAAGAAAATCGGCCGGACGGTTATGAAGTTATCGACGTTTGAATTTCGTCATAGCAAATAGTGCTCTGGTGGCCAGTGTAACCCTACCATCACTTGATCTAATTTATGCGGCGACCTTGACATCAACTGCGCTTACTTCACTCTCCCTGCAGAGATTTGGCGTGCTATACCGCGAAAGATCTGCTTGGAGAGTGCGTGTACGATATCCGATCGATAGCCCAATGTTTCAAATTCAATCGCCGATAACTTCAGAACGGTGCGGCCGTTCTTCTTCATATTTGAAACGATTATAGGTTATATGTAGCCCTTACTCGTATTAAAGTTTCATAGCTTAAATCGCATGGGAAGCACAGGAAATCCACAGTGGCGTATTATAGAACCTAAGACAGTTCTATACTTGTCTTAACTTCTGACTAATTTCGCCAAGATCCCTTGATTGAACTTACGACCCTGTCTATAGCACACCCGCCATCTTGTGTCTTGAAAACACACGTAAAATCTTGATCCGATCTCAGGCGATCGTAGACTTGCGATATCCTGACTAAAAAACAGGGCCCTGATCTCCATCTTTTCCTGGCATAGATGTCTTCTCTCTGGAAGTCCCCATTACCCCTGTCTTCATGGTAAGCAGGTCATTAGGGGGCTCGGTCCACATGGATCATTTTGATTCTCTAGAGTTAGTGGCCTGCTGTTTACAACGGCCATGGCCTCATAGAAAAATGTACAAAGGGAAGAGGCATCCAACCTCGATCCCTCTTGTCTCAGAGTGGCATTCAGCACACTTCTGATTGTTCTTATTTGTCTTTCTCAGACACCTCCCATGTGTCTAGCACTAGTGACACTTGAGACGAAGTCACATCCATTTTCTGCTAGGAAGGACTTCACTCTTTCTTCCTTCACTTCTAGGAATGCTCTCCTCAGCTCATTTTCAGCTCCTATGAAGTTGGTTCCTCGAACGGAGCGCAGCTGTCTTACCTTCCCATGCAGGGCTATGAAACACCTCACGACAATTTGAGACGAACTTGTGGAGCCTAAGGTTTCCCTTAGCACACATCTTCTTGGTATCTTGGATGAGTTTCTTTGCATCGTCTATAGTTTTGACACTCATCAGCCCATAATCAACATAGAAGTTACCCCTGATGAAGATGGCAGCCTCCATGCTTTCATTTTCATGTTCTTTGGCAATCTGTTTGAAGCCGTAGTTAGCGCATCCTGGTGAGGATGCAGCTCCAAACAGATGGACTTTCATCTGATAGTCCCCATCAGTCCAGATGAATCGAAGGTAGTTCCGGTCTTCCTCCTTCACCCTGAACTGGTGGAACATCTTTTCAATATCACACATGAAGGCAACAGATTCTTGCCTGAATCTAACAAAGACTCCAACAAGGCTGTTGGTTAGACCAGGGCCCTGGAGTAGATGGTCATTCAGGGAGGTTTCCTGTCCTTTAAAATGACAATCTATGTTTATCAAAACTAGCTTATCCTATGACCAACCTAGGACTACCATATTACAATCCTAAGAAAATCCTTCCATATATTTAATGTGCCACAGGTTCTACCTCTCATTTGGGTTATTTTAAGACTGACCTTGAGAGTAATTAATGTGTTTTATATGGTCTATATAGGTGAATAGCATACCAGATTGAAGCTATTGGTTCAGGGAATTATACTGAATTGTTTCTTTATCAAATTTCTGATATGTATGGTTGCCATTGCAACTGAAACATACCCATGTGCAAAAAAATGGGCAAAAAATTGATGTTTGACCTTGAATTCAGTGACCTTGACCTTGACCCAAGGTCATATACATTTGCATATTTAAAGACTTTGATGGGGTATATATGCTCATTCAATATGAACCTCCTAGCTCATAAAGGGTCAGAGTAGGGAGCACATATGTCTTAAAAATTGAGATCTTTGTAATTTTAGTGACCTTGACCTTTGACCTCAGATAGAATGGTGATGCTGAAAGGTCTGCAACGCCAGAGCACCCACACTAAAAAGTAGAGAGTCCTAGAATCAAAATCACCTTTGATAACCATTGTGGCGAGCCGGCAAGAAAAATCCTAAATTTTCAGATCTGCTCCTCTACTAGATACTTGGCGCTACAGTCGAAGACAACTCTGATCTTCTCTGGTTTCTTCGGGTGATACACACCGTGATGAGGAATATACCAGGAGGGGGAGTCATTCAATTCTTCGACTGAGATTTTCTTGGCCTCGCCCCATTCAATTATCTCGGCCATGAATCTTTCATAATCCTTTAGGTACTTGCTATCTGTCTTAAATCGACGTTGGAGTTGACTGAATCGACAGCCAGCCACATTTCTGTTGTTTGGGAGATCGGGTCGAGACTTAAATGGTAGTGCAATACTGTAGTGACCATCTGCTTGTTGCTTGATCTGCTTGACTATTTCCAGTTCTCTTTAGAAACAAGTCATCCTGGGACATTGCCTTGTCCTCTGTTGTTCCATCCGCAAAGTCAGCCTCCAGAATCGTGAGAATCTGTGAGGGCTGTAGGATCTCTTTGACGGTTGTCTTGGCAACAAACCGCACTTCGTTGTGTATTGGGACTTGTGTAACCTGGAGTTTAAAGCAATCGTCCACTTTCTTAACCAGCACACGGTGAGCCACTCCTATGGCATCACCTTCCTACAAAACACTGGTGCACCCAATAATACTCCACCCCAGGGGTGTCTGCAGGGCAAATGGTGTACTGCCATCACCTGTGATGTAGATTCTAGGAGCCAGGGCAAGAGGGCAGTTGTAAACCAGTAACAACCCTGCCTCACATTCCTGTTGAGGGACCATCAGGTGTGATATCTTTTGCAGGTGGGGCCACCTATTTGCTGTCAATGGAGTTGGTATGTGCGACTTGTCTGTGGGAATAAAATCCCTAGAATATGTGGTGGGCAGGTCAATCAACTCTTGGGAGTTGTAACCTATCACCTGCAGACCTTCTACCCTCCTGCAGCATATTATGTCACTTCGTGATGAAATGGTAGAGAGGCGCAATCTTGCCTTTGTTGAAGGGGCATCCAAGACATCTATTGTCTCTTCCAGTATGAAAGAGGTGTCTGATTGTGTATCCAAAAGTGCATACACCAGCCTTTCCCCTTGCAGATTGCACTTTAAAGAGACCCATACTGGCACAATCATTGACGTTTTGTCTGTGACGCTTGTCCTTACGTTATTACAGACTGCTTCAGTATCTTTGTTCATACCTTGCTTATCCCTTTATCCTTTTGCTGGATCCACCTTAACACTTCCCACTGGCCTTTTCGAGTGTAAGCATGTTGGATGGCGCTTCTGACAAGTTGAACATGTACTGCGCTGAGTACAGCTCTTGGACATGTGGCCGTGTTGCAGACAGCCAAAGCATAATCCTTTCATCTTGATGAACTCCTGCCTTTCAGAAAGAGTTTTTGTAGCAAATGTTCTGCAATAGTTTAGGATATGACCAGTCTTATTACAGTTGAGACAAGGTTCTCTCTTGTCTGGTTTCTGCTTCTCCTCTTGTCTCTCAGAGGCCAGAGTTCTTTCTGACGATCTGTCCTCTTTCTTTCCCTTAGGATTGGCCTTTTGTTTGGATTTTACCTCGTCCATCTCTCTCATAGACCCCAGAGATGTCACTAGGTCGCAGGCAATGCTGGCTTCCTCAGTCACAAACTCCGCAAACTGGGCGAACGAGGGATAGACACCATCTTTTTTCTTGGACTGCGCAACTCTCCTACTCCAGCAGTTGACAACCCACTCTGGGAGCTTCTGAAGGATGTCAAGACCCTTCATCTCCAGCATCACAGCATGGCACTGGTTGAGGAAGTCTGACAACCTTCTTAGGGCCAAGCCATCTCTGCCCTTGACTTTTGGCCATGCCTCTAGCTTGTCGCGAAGGGCTTCAGTGACCGTGAAGGGATCACCGTATCGTTCAGCTAAGAGCGCCTTTGCTTGTTCATAGGCTGACTCACTCATTAACAGAAAATAGCCACTTATGGCTTCCTTTGCTGGACCACCCACATACCTCTTCAAGTAGTGGATCCTATCCTTCTCCGGAACCCCCTTATCTTCAGTGAGGGACTTGAAGGCAATAGTCCAGTCATGGTACTTCAGAGGGTCTCCATCAAAGATGGTTGGCTCTGGCACAGGCAGACGATTCAAACTTATCGATGCAGCCAGAGCTTCAGTCAGTGCAGCAATGTCACTCGAGGGACATGAAGACTGTGAAGATGTCTCCTGTGCTGCATTGTCTTTGCACACATGGCTAGATGTCCTTTGTGTAAACAGACCAGAGTGTCTGCTCTGCCGGTCTTCTTCATTGGAGTATACTTTCACCTTTGTTTCCTCGATCAGCAAAAGTTTTTCGATTCTTTATTGCTCCAGCTGTCGTTTCTGTCTCTGTAATTCTAATTCAATTTTATGCAGTTCTTCTTCTGCTTTTGCCCCTTTCTGCCGTTCTTCAAGCTCAACTCGGTGCGCTGCTGCATTAGCTTCAGCATCGATGCGCTTGGCCGAAGTAGCCGACTGTCTTGACAGATGTGAGGAGCGATGTGAAGAGCAATGCGAGGAGTGGTAGGATGAGCGGGATGAAGAGTGACGTGACACCTTTGTATGGATAGATTCCTTGTCCCCTTTTTGCTTTCTGAGGTCAATGGCTGCTGTCAGCAGGTCCTTATCTGCTTTTATCCAGTCAATGGTAGTCCGGATCTCAGATTCTGGGGCAGCTCCCAATTTTGTTAACTCTTTGTAAGTGGATTCCACAGTTACATACCCTTTTGCAAGCGTTGTTCTGTTTTCTAAGAGAACTGCTTCTGTGCAGTTGCCCTTGAGGGTGGTCTCTGTAGTGGCAATCTGAGAAGCATATCTCATTGCTTCTCGCCGAAAAGCTTTGCTGAGCTCTTCGGTCTTCATTTGCTGGGCCTTTTCCGTAAGTTTACGGTCACGTTGGCCTCTTTGGAGGGGGTCACCGTCTGTCTCCTTAGTTCCCTGAAACCTTTTAGACTTACCTCCATCTTGGGATTCACTTTCTGAATCAGCTTTACCCCTTTGGGTTAGCTCGTCCATTTCTTGACTCAGAGGAACGGTTGTTTCTCTGTCCATATTGTTTGCCATTTTGGACCGTCTGCAGGGAGAAACTTGGGAGGGGGGGGGGCAGCAACAGACAACACAGTCCCAAACAAAAGCAGTATTGAAAGGCCTTACGATAAATGACTAAATATGGATTAGTATTGAAATGTGACACAATGCTAGCTGCATTTTTTAAACACATCTGATATGTATGCCAAGTTGTGTTTCTTTTATAACTCTTATAACCTGTTTCTGTTTTCATACTATTCTTATGACCTTATGACATTTCTCATCTCTTATAACCTGTAATATGAATTACCCGATGTATGTTTTCTTATAGTCCCTATGTCCCTGCAACTGGACATCACCAAAGCCTTAGAAAAAAAGCTAGTCGAGTACCTAAATTTTTTCACTTAGACATCTCACCTTTTCCACATCCCCCCCCCAGTTTGCCCACGCTTGACTGCCGACCTGGGCCCTGTTTTTTAGTCACGACATTCGTAACTTATGACACGTATCTGCCGTAAGTGTGCTAGAGAGATACGATCGTAGAGCAGATACGACACTTAGTGGAGATACGACATTTAGGGAGGTAAAAGGTGTGCTATAGTCACGACAGTCGGTGGCCACTGGACCGGAAAATGGGACCCTAAGTGTCGTATGTCTAAGACCACTCTGGACATGTCATAACAAACGCGGAACTTAACTTCCCGTAGAAATTAAGCAATGAAATTTGAACACGAGTAAGGTATACATATAACCTATAATCGTACCAAATATGAAGAAAATCGGCCGCACCGTTATGAAAATATCGGCGTTTCAATTTTGTCATAGCAAATACTGCTCTGATGGCCAGTGTACCCCTACCACCACGTGATACGATATCCGATGTTTCAATATTCTCTTTCACGACCGCTCGAGGCGCACAGGGCATGCTGACTAGACTGTAGTAGGTCCCGTTGTCGCCAGGGCCACGGCGCACAAGCTCTCAAAGTGGTACCCAAAGGCGGCGCGGTGCGTGGACGGACTATACACGCTGACAAGATGTGTACACGCCGTCTGGTGAATGGTGGCCGCACTACAGGCAGGCCAATCCTTCTCATACCATGTCTATGTGGAGTGGGAAGTAAAAGAACTCTCACATCGGTAAATGTGTAGGGGTGGGATTTCTCCTACATTCATCTCATAGATTCGATCAAACCCAAAGTAAGTCTAATTGAACAAATTGGACGTTAAACTACCAAAACAAACAAAACAAAACAAACAAAGCACTACAGGCTAGATGTTTCAAATTCAAACGTCGATAACTTCGGAACGATAAATCCGATTTGCTTCATATGTGGTACGATTATAGGGTATATGTATACCTTACTCGTGTTAAAATTTCATTGCTTAATTCTCATGGGAACTACAGAAAATTCACAGTGATGTTTTATAGAACCTAAGACAGTTCTATACTTGTCTTAACTTCCGATACATCTCGCCAAGATAGTTCGATTCAACTTACGACCGTGTCTATAGCACACCCGCCATCTTGTGTCTTGAAAACATGCGTAAAATCTTGATCCGATCTCAGCCGATCGTAGACTTGCGATGTCGTGACTAAAAAACAGGGCCCTGATTGTGTAGGTATGCTCCCCGGAGGTGGTGGGAAGGGGATCCTCATCTGTGTGCTGTTTACAGACAAATTATGTCACATTTATAATTAATTTTGGTTGGATTTGTACAATACAATTGTGCTCGATGGTGTGATTATAAGTAGGTGAAGCCTGTCAACTACTTTGTATTGATCTTCTACTGTTCACACTGTGTTTCAATATTGTGGATTTTAATATAATAGCTGCAGCACACAGGAATCCTAAAATATCAAATAGTACCGTTGTTTGAAATTTAATGCAGAGGGGAATCGGCTGAACGCCCATGTGGCATGTTTCCTACTGTACGATTGCTGCTGCAGTTATTTTACGCATATTAGATATTTCCATAGGAGCTATAAGCCTCTCTGTTTGTAACAGTGGCAGCAAAGCGGCAGTTTGCGTTTCATTAGAAGGTGCAGTCAAGCGTGAACAGCACTTGGGACGCAAGCGGCACCAACAGTGGCAGAACCCATTTCATCAGCGCAGTGGCTCTCGCTGTTAGTGCCACTGTCAAGCTGCTGTAAGTGAGAGGCTATACCCTCTCGTTGGTTATGTGTACAGAAGGTTTTCACTCACTTTCCATAATAATTAAGCAATGAAATTTCCACAAGAGTAAGGCATATATATAGCCTATAATCGTACCAAATATGAAGAAAATCGGCCACGTCGTTTCGAAGTAATCGGCGTTTGAACTTTTTACTCCCTCTGTGCGATTGTGTTAGTCGCTGTTCTTTTTCACTCCCTCCGTAGTGCGGCGGGGTTTAGGCTATTCTTTATGTCTGGAAGTGCAGTATTTGCTACGACAAAATTGAAAAGCCGATATCTTCATAACAGCTAGGCCAATTATCTTCATATTTGGTACGATTATAGGTTATATATATATCTTACTCATGTAAAAATTTCATGAAATTCTACGTGATCCCGGCCCATCGACGAATAAATTTGAACATCAAGTGCGTGTGCATAGCGAGACCTGTGCCAACAGTGAGAGTTCGTCTCACCTCAACAGCGAGACCACTGATGAAACGCGAATTTGGGGTTGACACTGTTGATGCCACTGTTGGGGCCACTGTTGCGGTCTCACCTCTCGCTTTCACTCCACTACTAGTGAAACAGCTCCCTGGTGTCTCAGGCGCTTTGGTGAAGGGTTCCAGAAAGTTTTTCAATATGGCCTTCTGCCGTTCAGTCGTCGCACCGTTCTTCAGCAGCTTCTTAACCTCATTGTTGGCACATGGCACTCAGCTTTTTGGGTAATGAATGGCAACAAATGCAATTTCAAAAGGTGTAATTTTGCATTCACTTTCAAAAGTGAAAAGTTTTTTTCAATGTACAGGGTCTTAATACTGGAATACAGAACTAGGTCAATCGATCAAATGTCACGCTTCAATGATACTCATGCGATATTCTAGCTACCGCACCTATTTCACTATAGGCAGCCTCACGAGCGCAGGAAATCGTGCCAGGTCGTGCCAGTGCTGGCAGAGGAGGTCTTCCAACTCGTTTTTTCCCTGCTTCCTCATGGCCATCTGGGCCACATCATTCATTCACTGCAGCCTCGATCACTTGTTTTGCTGCCATCTGGTGTTTTTATCACAGAACTAACTGAGCAATGATTGCGTTTAGGTAGTGGCACTCAGCGAAAAGTCGCCACTGTAGGTTTCCTGTAGATCACTTACACTTTTGCTATGGTGTACTGATTTTAAATTTAAGGAGACTATTATTATATTATCAAGGTTTTATTAGGCTAGACGCTTGTGCAAAAGGTGCAACTGTGGGAAATATAATAAATATACTGTAATTTGCAAAATTATGCCTCTGTTTGTTTTGCTTAATACATAAAGGGGGCCGTTTCACCAGTAGGGGGGTTAAAGCGAGAGGTAGGACTGCAACAGTGCCAGCAACAGCGATACCAACAGTGTCAAGCCCAAATTTGCGTTTCATCAGTGGTCTCGCTGTTGAGGTGAGACCAACTCTCACTGTTGGCACAGGTCTCACTATGCACACGTGTTTCACAGTCGAATTTATTCGTCGATGGGCCGCGATGACGTAGAATTTCACCCCTTTCCATAGGAATTAAGCGATGAAACTTTAACACGAGTTAGATATATATATAATCTATGATCCTCTCAAAGATGAAGACAAACGGCTGTATCATCACGAAGATATCGGGGTTTGAATTTTATCACTCCCTCTGTGCGTTTGTGTTGGTCGCTGTTCTTTTCCACTCCCTCCGTAGTGCGTCGGGGTTTCGGCTATTCTTTTTGTTTCCCCCCGGAGGCCAGCGGGACACTGGCCACCAGAGCCGTATTTGCTATGCCAAATTTGAAACACAGATATCTTCGGAACTATGCGGCCGTTTGTCTAAATAATTAGAACGATTATAGGTTATATGTCTACCTTACTTGTGTAAAAAATTCATTGCCAATCTCTTACGGAAACTGGGTGAAAACATGCCCTTTTCTGACATAAACAAAACTCTAAACCCAACAGTGACAGGGTCTACCCTGTCGCCAATAGTGCCTCAACAGTGATAGGTACAGTGAGACCTAATTGTGTAGTGAAATGTATTCTCTCACCGTTGGTCTCACTCCTTACCGGACTCGCGTTCACGCTTGACTGCACCTTCTCATGAAACGCAAACTATCACTGTGGTCTCACTATGGCAGCTTACCCTCCTAGTGAAACGGCCCCCAGGTTTCCTACCAGCGGCATCTTTATGCGATCCATACTTGGGGTTTTTGGGTGACCGGATAGAGAAGTGGGACCTGAGTTTTAAGTAGGTCGTCCTCAAGGTACTCATCCTCCTCTTCACATGTTCATCTAGAGAATATAAAATGGCGGGATAGCTTTGAAATGGATTTACACACAAAACAACATATAAAGATGGTACAAAATAGCCATAGAAAGTAATCATTATCAAAATTTGTCCAGTCGTGCCAGTGGCTATATATGAAAAAAAACCAAACACCATGTGTTTATAAATAGAACGAGCCAGCGAGAATGGGATTAACTGAGTATGTGCAACGCCTGAAGCTACACCGCCTTATCACCTAGAAACTATGCACACGTGACATCAGGTCGCCCATGTGCCATCGCATGAAAAGGTATATGTTATAGGAACTATACAAAAAGTGAGTGACATTACCAAATACCGCAAAGGTACAAGATGAAAGCTACGTGAATTTTTTTAACCTCCAACCCTCATTTGTTTTAAAGCCTTTTAATAAACGGGCGATGCTGGGAGAGAAATAAATAAATATCATAACAAGCAAGGCTTATAATTCGTTTTTTCCCATTTTGTAAAATCTAATTAGAGACACTAACGCCTGGGCTCTGTTTTTCAGTCACAACATCCTAGGCCAACGAAACCCTACGCTGTTCCATAGACACGATCGTAGTGCGCCACTGACGATCACCGCTAAAAGCGTTGTCCGCTAAGATTAGAATAGAACTGTCTTAGGATCTATAACAAACCACTGTGCGTATATAGAGGATTTCCCATGCTTCCCATACGAACTAAGCAATGAAATTTTAACATGAGTAAGGCACACATATGACCTATAATCGTATCAAATATGATGAAAGTCACCCTCCCACCTCCCGATGCACAGTCTATGTCAAGGTCGCTGCATAAATTAGCGGAGGCGTTGGGAAAATACACTGGCCACCAGAGCAGAAGATTGCTATGACGAAATTCAAACGCCTATAACTTCGGAACGGTTCAGCCGATTTTCTTCATATTTGGGATAATTATAGGTCATATGTATACCTTACTCGTGTTAAATTTCATTGCTTAATTCCAACAGGAAGTGAAGTTGCGCATTCTGTATGACATGTCATTAGGTGTCATGAACGGACGACACTTTGGGCGACATTTTCAATCACGTGACCCCACGATTGTTGTGACTATAGAACATGTCTGGCCACCCTACGCCTCTTAGACTCACAACATATCGCCTGTTCACTATAGTGTTGTGTCTATCAAACACTGACGGCAAAAATATGTCGCCCATAACGATTGTCGTGACTGAAAAACAGGGCCCTGTTGTAGGGATACCAAACAAGAGGTACTTCAGTGTATATATATTAATACAGTGAGGTCTGTAGCAAAGCGTGCTCTGTTTCCCGCCATTTTTTTGGCTTTAGCCATTTATGACTCCTAGAAATTTCATACTATGCCGAAGTTGGTATGTCCATTAAATGGCCGCTTTGGAGTATTTCTATTGGAAACATATGCTGGTATGTAACTATTCCTATCCAAAAAAAAAGCTTTACAATCAATGTTATTAGTTCACAATTGTTATTAAGCTTCAATCTATAGACTGGCGTGAAAAACTCATGGCGGGAAAAATAGTTCCAGAATTTTACAACTTTACCCCTTCATATTTAACCCTTTCAGGACGAGGCATAATACCGCTATAAACAGCAAGGGGACGAGACAATTGCCACAATGACGTCTGTTTGTTGTATGTTTGTCACTTAATAACCTTTAAGTTTGGGAGACAAAAAAATGGCTGTCTGAGGTGTGCTATAGTCACGACACATGGAAGGTCACGTGGGTATATTTGTCTCCCAAACTATCATAGGCCTAAGACATCTATGGACATGTTGTACCGAATGCGCAACTTCACTTCCCGTACGAATTAAGCAATGGAATTTTACCAGGAGTAAGGTATACATATCACCTATAATCGTACCAAATATGAAGAGATCAGCCGCACCCTTTTGAAGATATCGGTGTTTAAATTTCCTCATAGCAATCGGCTGCTCTGGTGGCCAGTGTACGACCATGCCTCTGCTAATTTATGCGGCGACTTTGACCCTCTGCAGCTGTCACGTGACAACCTCAGCTGGTTCTCGGGTGCCTTCTCGGGTCCAGGGCCCTGTTTTTCAGTCACGACAATCGTTATTACCGATACCCTAAGATCGTACAGCGAATGTACGACACTTTGGCAGACAAAAGATGGCGGGTGTTCTATAGTCACGATCGTAGTGCGCCACGGCGATCGCCGCGAAAAACGTCGGCCGTCACGATGAGTATAGAATTGTCTTAGGTTCTATCAAGGAACCAGGGAACTGTTTTGGTTATATCGGCGAATCTAATAGGTCGATCTTCTTCATATTTGGTACGATTATAGGTTTTGGGTATCCCTTACTCGTGTTAAAGTTTCATGGCATAATTCCAAAAGAAAGTGAGTGAAATCTGGATTCCAACCCCTGTACTTCCCTGGACCTGAGAACCAGCTATGCTTGTCACGTGACAGCTGCAGAGGGTCAAGGTCGCCGCATAAATTAACGGAGGCGTGAGAGTACACTGGACACCAGTGCAGCATTTGCTATGACGAAATTCAAACGCAAATAACAAGATAACGGACGGGCCGATTTTCATCATATTTGGTACGATTATAGGTTATATATACACCTTACTCGTATTAAAATTGCTTAATTCTTACGGGAAGTGAAGTTGCGCATTCTGTACGACATGTCCATAGATGTCTTAGGTCTAAGACAGTTTGGGAGACAAATTTACCCACGTGACCTTCCATGTGTCGTGACTATAGCACACCTTACACCGCCCTACGTGTCGTACACCGGCGATCGTTGTCCGACCCTCTAAAATGTCGCGACTATAGCACACTCACAACAAAAACATGTCGTTCATGACGATTGTCGTGACTGAAACCTAAGACTGAACCTAAGACATTTCTATACTTGTCGTAGCGGCCAACATTTTTCGCGGCGATCGTCCGTGACTATGACACTGTCTATAGCACACCGGCCATCTTTTGTCTTAGAAATATGTCGTAGATCGGCTGTGCGATCTTAGGCTTGTGACACTTACAAAGGTTGTGACTAAAAAACAGGCCCTGGACAAGTGGGCCCTGTTTTTCAGTCACAACATTATAGGTCTACGATATCCTAAGATTGTCAAGCAAATCCATGACATTTTGGACGACAAAAGATGGCCGGTGTTCTATAGACAGTGTCGTAGCACGCCATGTGAGATGGCCGCTAAAAGTGTTTGTGGTTACGACAAGTATAGAACTGTCTTAGCTTAATAAGCTAGCTAGCATAAAAGCGGCCACAGGAAGTTTATCGCAAGATCTCTGCTGGGAGAGTGGGTTATATCAAACTTGGACAGCACAAGTTTAACTCAATGTTTCTAATTACTATGTGTATATAGTAGATTTCAACTTTCCATAGGAATCAAGCCATGAAACTTTAACATGAGTTTGTGAAACATATAACCTATAACCATTCCAAATATGAAGAGGATTGGAAGACCTACCGGACAGGCAGGGCAATCATGTCTTTATACTATCGTTAAAGTACCTATGTGATTGAAGCATAGCGCACAATAATCCCTGTCATTCATGTATGGATGTCAGGTCTACCTGATCCTACTCTTGCAATACTCGTTGCACATTTAAAGTAACTGACAATAAATACCACTTGCCAACAGAGGAGACTTATCATCATTAGACTAATTGAGATAAATCAAGAACAGTTACATGAGTTAATAGAGAAATCAAAGGCAGGTTTTCTGAGTTAATTACTTTTTCTGTGTCTAAATATCCAAAAACTATTCCAAAGTGAACTCTAAATAAGCTACCTTTATATTCTCAAGATATAAGCTACTTGTATTTCTGTTAAAAGGGAGAATGATGTGTGTTTACATGCATGCATGCATGCATGTGCAGCTGCCTCTTGCTTCCTGTTTGAATATGTAAAGGCCCATTCCCACATGAGACTGAGACTACTGCCGGACAAAGTCGCACAGCGGGTGGCAGGGCCTTTCGGCGACTTAGTCTAAAGGGTCGGCAACTATGCCCTGATATATTTCAAATATGTTTGAAATTGAATCGCAAGACACTGGTGCCCTTTTTGAGTCACCAACACAAGCCCAAACAACAGTGAGTAGGGCCGAATATTTTGCCATTTCGCTTAGTGGGAACCGGGCTTAAACATTAGTCAGTAAATGGAGATCAACTCAGAGCTCCTCTTATTTGCTCATCTTTATCCTTAAGCATCTACATGTTTTAACACATCGTTTCTTTCCTCATATAGCAGTGAGCAGCTACTACTATGCTGTAGGTTATCTTGTGAATTCGGATCACATGAATACGACCAGTCGCTTCACACCTGCAGAACGTCTAGAAGTAGGTGATTGTGAATATTTATTTGTAGAAATAAAGGTCTTTCTTTTCCAACTTAGAAAGATTATTATTTCTCAGTTCACTGTTACTGCCACTGTTCAATAGAGAGTGTACCCTCTTGTACTGAACAAAACAAAAATTTCTAAACCTGGGGGCCGTTTCACTAGTGGGGTGGTAAAAGCTAGGACCGCAACAGTGCCACCAACAGCGATACCAACAGTGACAATGACAAGATCCCGTTTCATGAGTGCTCTCACTGTTGAGGTAGGATCAACTCTCACTGTTGGCATATTTTAAAGCATAGTGCACTTAGTGAGCACAGGGTCTTGCTATGCTGTCAAACCTCACTGTGTGTATATAGAGGATTTCCCATGCTTCCCATAGAAATTAAGCGAGTAAGGTATACATATGACCTATAATCGTACCAAATATGAAGAAGAACGGATGTAGGGTTCCGAAGATACCGGCATTTGAATTTTTCACTCCCTCTGTGCGTTTGTGTTACTCGCTGTTCTTTTTCACTCCCTCCGTAGTGCGGCGGGGTTTCGGCTGTTCTATTTGTCTCTCCCCGGAGGCTGGCGGGAAGTGCTCGACACTGGCCACCAGAGCAGTATTTGCTATGACAAAATCCAAACGCCGATATCTCCGAAACGGTGCGACTGATATTCTTAATATTTGGTACAATTATAGGTTGTATGTATACCTTACTCTTATTTCATTGCCTCCTATGGGCAGTGGGTGAAAACATGCCCTCCTCTGACATAAACAAAACTCTAAACCCAACAGCGACATGGTCTACCCTGTCACTAATAGTGCCTCAACAGTGATAGGTACAGTGAAACCTAATCGGTACAACATGCCCCCGAATACGCCCCAGTTTTTTTTTCTTCTTTTTTTTTTCTCCAACTTTTTCATCAGTCCCGACTTTCATCCCTGGATTATAGTTAAGTCAAAATAAGCCAAAAAAGGGCCCAATTGTCCACAAAAAGCAATAGATTCAATTCCAGTGGCAATCACCTCAGAATACTGTAGGGGTCATGGTAGTCGAGCAGCATTGTTTTCACTTCAAGCTAGGTGGCGCGAGTGCTGATCCCTGCTGTGCGGTAAGACAGACTATGCTCTAAAGTATAGAACCCCTCCACTAGGCTGGCAAGGCGTAACTAAGGATCACATATACCACTGGTCCTCAGATCTACACTCCGCCTTGCACAGATAGGAGACCTCCAATGGTGAACTTTGCTCCCCCAGTTAAGTCTCCTATAGACTCTTAGCGGCAAAGTGATAGGGGATTGCAGTCACGTTCCGCAATAGCAGAACTGGGCTTAAACCCTATTAACGCGGAGAGTAATGCGGATCGGGTATTTAACCATTCTCTAGCCCATGCTAGGGATCATGAGATCATGAGACCGGCTGAGACTGCTAGAAGGAACGCAGTCATCCCGAAACCGTTTGGTAAAGGGATGGTGTGGGAGCACTGGTTTGCCGGGTTCTGTGAGGATGTCCAGTGCAATGGGTAGAGTACCACTGACACCCTGCCATACCTCATGAGAGCGTTGCGAGATGGACCCGGAGAGGCTGCAGTATGCGCCTACCGAATGTAAAGTTCCTGAAGTTCAGCTGCTAACGGTTGGGATGCCCTTGCGGAAGTGGCGTCTTATTACTGTGGGCAGCTTGTAACGCTGAATCCCGCTAGACTTTTTTAAGTAGGGTGCAGAGTAAGGATGAGTCCGCCTGCACAAGGATCTACAAACACAGTTTGTGAAGGGTCTGAGAGACGAGGATATCCATACCTAGGTGGTCTCGAAATGGGAGCCCGGAATGAGCCTTGTTCAAGTGCTGAGAATAGTGGATGCCTATGAACAAAGGTGTGCCCTGTTCGGACAGTACGGCAAGCCTGTGTGTAAAACCCGGGTAGCCCACTGGGCTCGTCCTGGGAACAGGACGAGAGAGAGGCGAGTGAGTCCAGTGACACTGAAATGGAAGAAGTACTTCCTGTGGTAAGGTCAATGGTACTCAACCGCTGCTACGACATCTAATACTATTGATAAAAGACATCAATTCACTACGTTTTTCTTTTCCAAAATTGAAGAAAAACATATTTTTCAGTATATTTCCTATATAAATTAAGTCCCTCAAGGGAGCCGTTTGTGTCGGAGTGTGTCGGTACCGTGGCAACCTTTCTTTTCCCGCCAAACCGTTACGACACACTCCGACAAGGCCCTATGACACACTCCGACACACTCCGACAGAGCCCTTCCGACAGGGATTTTCTTTGTCGTAGTGTGTCGTAAGCCTTGTCGGAGTGTGTCGGAAGCAGTGGGTACCCACCTTTACCGCTACACTAACACAAAATAAGGAAACAAAGTTTTTGGTTGCAGTTTTCTCTTAATTCAGAAGAAAAATTGAAAACCATTTAATCATTCACTTGCAGATATGATTATCTCTAATAGTACAACTTATTTTTGGATTCGATTGTCTTCTTGCTTCTGAAAAATCAAATGTATCATGTTCTGTAGCCAGTGTTGGTATTGCTTTTGTGGCATCGCTATAAAAATTAATTGGATACAAAGGAGCCCTATTGGACATTTTATTGTTCCACCTGTTCATTAGAAAGATAGGACTTCCCTAGTATGACATATGTGTTTCTCGGCTAAGAAAACAGCTGTTTATTCTTTTTTTTAAATCATGTTTATATCTTTATTCAAACTCAAATTAGGGTATTTCATAGACCTCAAACAGCCATATTGGATTAACACTAATTTTCTCTGTGATTAGGTCTTTTCTGGTTATCTATATGAATTCCCCACCCCAGAAAATATATGTTTAACATTTTAAATCATGTTTATATCTTTAATCAAACCCAAATTATGGTATTTCATCAAATTCAGGCAGCCATATTGAATTTACACTAATTTACACAAAAGAATGAATTCCCCACCTCAGAAAACTTATGTTTAAATTGCGTTTCTATCTCAATTCAAACCAGAATTATGGAGTCTCATATATTTGGGGTGGCCATATTGGATTTATGCTAATTTGACCTACTTCCACCACTTGGATTAATTTCGATTTTCATTCTGGTAATATGTAAGGTATTCTGTGGTGATTGCCAGTGGAATTAAATCTATTGCTTTTTGTGGCCGGTTTGGCCCTTTTTTTTGCTTATTTTGACTGGACTGTTAAGAAAAACTGAAATATGGGGGAAAACATGAGGAATGATTTGGAATCATTAAATCATTTATTAGATATTGATTTATTAAATATTCCGTTCTCAACAGTAACCAAAGCGGCTGTTCCACCAAACAGGCGTTCCACAGATGTGTGTACGGCTACCGGGGCTGGCTGGCTGTTCCCCCCCCCCCCTCTAAATTTATAAATTCACCATGCTCTTCCACCAACTCACCTATTTCCAACTAGCTGACAGCCACACAAGGCACACAAGGCTGCATGCGCACCTCATCCACCAACCCGGTTCAGCTGGCCTGCAAGCAAGCTGACCGACATTGACATGTTACTGGTACCCTGCTCATTCAATAGGGAGTGCCTCAAACGCCTCCATTCAGTACGCCACTCTTGCACCGTGAAACGCAGTAATCGGGCGAGGCAGTGTGTCATGATTACTAGACCGATGGCACCACGGACCGATGGCACCTGAACTGATGGCACCTCTTCGGACCGATGGCAACATTTTTGACCGATGGCACCACTACCTAGACTGATGGCACCACTCACTGAGACTTATGGTTATTGCCAGGTTATACTGACTACTTTTCAACTACCGGGTATATTATATTCGCATATAGGAGAATTTATCTGATGATTTAAAAAAAAAGAGAAGAAAACAAAGCCCTGGCTCCAACCCCTCGGCGCCGGCAGCCGGGGTCCCGGCCGGCCACCTGCGGCCCCGGCCAGCCACACAGTGGGGAAACCCTGAATTACCCCTAACTCATATCCTAACCCTACTCTATCCTACCCCTGCCCTAAAGTGGGATTCACACGGTGGGATTCATATACCTCGCAGGGTTCATAATCTCAAGAGATTCGGTTCCTTTTTAGGGGTAAATATACGACAACAATTACAGGGAGAAAACATGTCTTGGGGAAGTGGAACCCTACAATTTAGACGAAGTGTTTAGTACATAATCTCAGCAGGATTTGTCTCATATAAACACGTGTGAGGTACATAAATGGCTGTTATTACATGACTATTGCATATTACATACTATATATACGAAGTAGTTCCCATGTTCAGGTAAAAAATGAGGTGGTACAATCAGTCCAGGCACGGGTGCCATCAGTCCAGGTAAAACTGAAAAGGGGTGCCATCAGTCCAGGTGCCATCGGTCCGTGGTGCCATCGGTCCAGTTACCTGTGTGATCATGTTGGGATTTGTATTGTAATGGTGATAGCTTGTAAGTTTTCTGTTGAATACAGCGGCTAACAGAATAATGAAGGTAAATAAAGGTAAGCTTTGATGTTATAAATGTATATGGCTCACTCTCATGCTAAAGTTCTACCCAAACTAGTGAAACTCTCTGAACTTTTGGCCTCTGGTCAAGAGTACTGCAAAGATCAAGGGTTTGCATTACCCTTGTATGGCTTGGGTTGTCTGACTGCCTCCATTGCATTGTTGGCAGTGGTCAATGAGGGTCCCAGCAAAGCCTGCAGCTCAGGGCGTTGTTAGCAGGCTGGCTGGCTGCCGCTAAAAATGAATTTAAACAGGTCTTGGCCGGCCATGGCTGTTGATCCATTGCAGGCAGCATTGTACAATTTAACACTCACAACTGCCGCAGTGGCAAGATGGGCTGTAAGCCAGGGCCCTGTTTTTTAGTGATGACCATCGTTACGGGCGACATGTTTTTGCTGTCAGTGTACTATAGTCATGATAGTTTAGGGGGTTGGATAATTATCACTGCTCTAAGAGACTTAGGGTGGTCTGAGGTGTGCTATAGTCACGAGACAAGTAAGGTCACGTGGGTAAATTTATCTCCCAAACTGTCTTAGACCTAAGACATCTATGGACTTGTCGTACCATTGCGGAAATTCACTTCCCCTAGGATTCAAGTGCTGAAATTTTTGCACGAGTAAGGTATACATATAACCTATAATCGTACCAAATATGGAAAAATCGGCCGCATCGTCCCAAAGATATCGGCGTTTGAAGTTCGTCATAGCAAATACTGCTCTGGTGGCCAGTGTACCCTTACCATCACATGACCCTAATTTATGCAGTGACCTCGACAGGTGGGAGGGTGTACTGGCCACTACAGCAGACAAAATTCAAACGCCGATATCTTTGGAACGATGCAGCCGATTTTCTTCATATTTGGGACGATTGTAGGTTATATGTATCCCTTACTCGTGTTCAAATTTCATTGCTAAATTCTGTCAGGAAGTGGATAAATCCTCAATATACGCACAGTGAGGTTTTATAGAACCTAAGACAGTTCTATACTTGAGACACTTTTAGCGGCGATCTCCCGGGCGCACTACGACACCGTCTATAGCACACCGTCCATGTTTTGTCGTTGAAACTGGCGTGAGATCGCTGGTTGGTCTTGGGCCTTCCTGGCCACACAATGGTCGTGACTAAAAAACGGGGCCCAGGGCCATGTTTTTCAGTCACAACATCGTTGGCTAAGATCTTCCAGAGAATCTATGACATTTTAGGTGACAAAAGATGGTTGGTGTCCTATAGATAGTGTCATAGCGCGCTAGAGACCATTGCCGCAAAAAAATGGCGGCCGTTACGATAAGTACATAAATGTCTATGACAGTACAAGTGTAACCCAATATTTCAAATTCAGATGCAAATATCGGCAGATCGGAGTGACCGATCATCTTCCTATTTGGGGTGAATATAGGTTATATCTTTCCTTAAGTCTTGTTAAAGTTTCATTGCCTAACTCTTATGGGAAGTAATATTATGTATTCCGTAATGGCCTGTTGACCAAAAAATATGACAGTATTTATGAGAGTACACTGCGCCTCTCTAGTTCCATATTGACCAAGTGCTGCAGAGTGACATAGATGCCAAGTTTAGAGTCCCTTATCGATCGATTAGCCCGATGTTTGAAATCCAAACAAGAATATCGGCTGATCAGAGCTAAACGATTATAGGTTATATGTATCCCTTACTCATGTGAAAGTTTCATTGATTAATTCTAACGAAAAGTGGCATTACGAATGTCAAACCCAGCACCTATTCACCTCTTGCAAAGTCAAGGCCTAGCCATTGTTGCATACCAGGGACAAGTGCAGTCTATGTCAAGGTTGCCACATAAATTAGCGACCGCTTGAATACACTGGCCACCAGAGTAGACATTTGCTATGACAAAATTCATATGCGAATATCGGCGGATCAGAGCTGCCAATCTTCTTCATATTTGGAGAGAGATTATAGGTTATATGTGTCCCTAACTGGTGCTAAAGTTTCATGACTTATTTCCTACTGGAAGTGAATTTCCGTGTTCGGTACGACATGTCCATAGATGTCTTAGAGGTACGACAGTTTGGGTGACAAAATGACCCACATGACCCTACGATTGTAGTGACTATAGCACACCTCACACCGCCCTACGTGTCATAGACCGACGATCGTTGGTCATCTTTTCATAAAGGTTTAATTTTTTTTTTTTTTGTTTATTCATTCCAAATTCTGTAGTACAGGTCTTCCATTTGGAGTGTGCAGTGGAGTAATCACGAACATTAAGTAGACATGGTAAGATTATTGTACTTCTGGTGCAAAGTGGGAGAGGATGACAAAATGAATTGATGATTAGGGGGAAGAAATTGGGAAAGGGAGGGTATAAACCTTTAATTGATATTCTATAAAGTTATATTTCAGGAGTAATTTCCTACTTTTACCATGCGTTTAAACGAGGCTACAGTCTCAGCTGTCTGCGTCTCTATGGGTAGAACTTCCCAATGTTTAATGCCCCTGTACATCGGGGATCGTTCATAGGACGAAGTACGGTACTTCCTCTTAACGAAACATATCTTTCGGGCTGCTCTGGTGGGTAGTGCCCGGTTATCCAATAAATCCGGATTCTTAGAGAGTTTGTATAATATTTTTAAGAGCTGTCTTTCTCTCCTACTCTGCAGCAGTTCAACACCAATCCCTTTATGCAAGTCAGCGATACTCTGTCTTTTCACTATATAGCCTTGTACAGCCCTCAGGCCACGGTTCTGGACTCTTTGTAGCAACTCAATGTCTCGTTTTGCAGCACCATCGTAAAGAAAACCACAGTATTCCAAAATTGGCCTAATAGTTGTAGTATAAATTTGTTTAGAGACTTCCAAAGATATCGATTTCCTAAACTTCCATAATTTAAAGATCCTGTTGTTTGCAGTCTTCACCATACTTTTGATTTGTTCCGCAAAAGACAGAGTCTGATCCAATACAACTCCAAGATACCTGTAGGAGGCCTTTGTGCACAAAGTTGTGTCTCCACAGACGATATCTAGAGGTTGTAAATGTCTTTTCTTGGCGTGGGAGCTGTACCAAACTGTACAAGTCTTCTTTGCGTTAAGTTTAAGACCATTAGTGTTACACCAATCGTAGACTTGATTAACTGCAATACATAGGTTTCTGCGAGCTATAGTTGGGTCAATATGATGAGAGTACAATACAATATCGTCGGCGTACTGAATACAATTACTAGACCAAATATCTCTACACATGTCATTTACGAAGATTAAGAATAACAGTGGACCGAGCACTGACCCCTGAGGGACTCCGGTGGTTACTACAGCTGTATCTGACTTTATATTGTTGACAAGAGTACATTGCTTTCTGTTAGTAAGATAATTTGTAAGCCATTCAATACATCTTTTAGGCAACTTTGCTAACTTTTCTAACTTCAATAGTAGGAGACCATGGGGGACCGAGTCGAATGCCTTACATATGTCAATGAAGCTAACCGCCGTCACTAACGAGTCGTCTTTCGCTACATAAAGATCCGATATCAGTTTGAAAACAGCATCCTCCGTACCCAATCTGGGTTGGAATCTGTATTGAGTTTTATCCAAAAAATTTGTCTCTTCAAGATATTGCTGAATGAAGTTGTATACTATCCTTTCTTGAATTTTGGCAGGTGTTGATCATGATGTAGTCTGAATGGAAACGTCCTAAGGTATTTATATATTTGTTTCTCCTCTAAAGCTTCGGAGAACTGTGTTTGCTGCTATTGAGCAATTCCCCTGTGATACTCTGAGGTACATTCAACGAAGCATGCTTGCGATGGAAGAAGTTTCTCAATGGTTGGAGCTCTCTGACCAAGTAAGAAGCCTAGGCAATATAATCAGATTACCATAATCTCATCATTTCTCAGACTTACAAACGATTCTGTTCATTGTAAAATTGGTAAGTATTGATGCCTTGTTGATGTTAAGGATGTTTGACAGGCAGATGGGTTTTATTAGTCAGTCCTGCCAGTCTCAGGTTTAATCTAGGAGGAGTTCTAAACCAACAAAGCACTAACAAGACAATAGGATTCCTTGACGGGACCTATACATGTGGTCTGCTGGGGTCGACAGCAATTACCAATCTGTTCACCCTCCTTGTGGTGCAGGCTGGATATGGTTGCTCGCAAGCATAACAAAAGCGACCGGGGTGGGGAGTTATCTCAGTGGTAAAAAGCACCAGACTTTGTTGATTCAAGTCCCACTGCAGCCATTATTCTCCTTCACCCCCAGCAGTGGTAGATTTACTGCTTTATCAAAGTCCAATCCTTCTCCTACCATGTCTATGTGGTGTGGGAAGTAAAAGAACTCTCATCTCGGTAAATGTGTAGGGGTGAGATTTCTACCTACATTCATCTTATAGACTCATTCAAACCCAAAGTGAGTCTGATTGAACAAATTGGAAGTTAAACTACCCAAACAAACAAACAAACCTATACCTGAGCAAATAATAAAAAATAAACATTTAACCCTCTTGGTCGCCTCGTCTCGTTGTGGTGCAGACTGGATATGCTTGCATGCAAGCATAACAAAAGCGACCGGGGTGGGAAGTTAGCTCAGTGGAAAAGAGCACTGGACTTGTAATACCAAGGTTGTCAGTCTTTGTTGATTCAGGTCATGGGTTAAGCAATGAAATTTTTACACGAGTAAGAGGTACATATAACCTATAATCGTACCAAATATGAAGAAGAACAGCCGTACCGTACCGTTCCTTTGGGAAGCACGGGAAATCCTCTATATACACACAGTGAGGTTTGACAGCACAGCGAGACCCTGTGCTCACTAAGTGCACTATGCTGTAAAATATGCCTACAGTGAGAGTTGATGCCACCTCAACAGTGAGAGCACTGATGAAACGGGATCTTGTCATTGTCACTGTTGGTATCGCTGTTGCTGGCACTGTTGCAGTCCTAGCTCTCGCTTTTACCACCCCACTAGTGAAACGGCCCCCAGGAGGTAGCAAACCTTAGGGGGTTCATAGCAAACTTGGAATCTCTGCAAGTACTCTGCAGGGATTTTAACCCAGTTGCTATATCCCTGCAAGAACTGAAAACGCTCAAAGCAGACAAGATCAACTTAAAGGGTTACAATGCCTATTCCAAAATCCCTGCTACAGATTCACCATCTGGAGGGGTGGCATTGTTGGTGAAACCCCAACACCCACAGAGGCAAATACAGCTAGTTACACATCTGCAGGCTGTGGCTGCCCGTGTCACGATAGGAAGTCCAGTCACCTTGTGTTCTCTGTATCTGCCACCAAACCAGAGAGTTACATTGAAAGATCTCACAGACCTCACAGTTCAACTCCAGTCCCCATTTATGCTGATGGGGGATTTCAATGCACACAGCACAGTATGGGGATGTAAAACAACAGACGGAAAGGGTAGAATGGTGGAGAGACTCATTGACCGCGAAGCTTTGTGCCTCTTTAATGATAAAACTTCAACCTACCACCACCCTTCTTCAGGTACATATACATCAATTGACCTCACATTGACCAATTCAGCATTGTTTGCTGACTATGATTGGATGGTACACAATGACCTTTGTGGTAGTGACCACTATCCCATCATCCTCACGACAGAAAAGAATTATAACCAAGTAAGTCCCCCCAAATGGAAAATCCACAAAGCTGACTGGGAGCAATTCCAGGACCTTTGTGAGACTTCATTTCTACCTTGGATAATCATACAGGAAAGGGAAGCGGACCCTGCAGAGTACTTCACTAATACCCTAAGGGAAGTGAGTGCTATGTGCATTGGGAAAACTTCCCAAATCAACAAAAGAAAGCCCTGCCCCTGGTTTAATAAGAAATGCCATGAAGCCAGGAAGGAGCATAGGAAAGCCTTGCGAAAATTCACCAATAACATGAATACTGATAATATGCACAAGTACCTACAAACTCGGGCAAAAACAAAAGTAACCTACAAAACAGAAAAAAGAGAATCTTTTCGTAAGTATGTCAACTCCCTCTCAAGTTCCGTTCCCATGCGGAAAGAGTGGCAGGAAGTGAGGAAACTCAAGGGAAGACCTCCTTCTACAGTCCACCACCTTAGGAGTGAGGACGACATACTAGAGACGAATGAAGATATCTCAAACACCCTTGCTAACCACTTCAGCCAAGTGTCATCGGGAACAAATTGCTCCAGAGCATTCCTTGAGCACAAAGCTGGGATGGAGAAAAAGAGACTTGACTTCCTTTCCACCAACAGGGAAACCTATAACTGGCTTTTCACTATGGAAGAGTTAAGACATCCCCTCAATCAATCAAGGGACTCTTGTCCCGGCCCCAATGACATCCATTACCAGATGTTGAAGTACCTACCGGAGCAGACTTTGGAAATACTTCTGGAGTTATATAACAGCATCTGGGAAACTGGACACTACCCACCATCCTGGTCTGAGGCAACTGTGATACCGATTCCCAAACCAGGAAAAGATTCCAGTATTGCCTCCAGCTACAGACCAATAGCTATGACCAGTTGTATGGCTAAGACCATGGAAAGAGTGGTAAATAACCAACTAGTATGGTACCTAGAGTCCAATGATTGGTTGACTCCCTACCAGTCTGGTTTCCGCAAGGCATGCAGCACAACAGACCACCTAGTGCGTTTGGAAAGCTAGGTCCGAGACGGATTTGCCGATAAAGAACATGTTGTTGGGGTCTTTTTTGATTTGGAAAAGGCCTACGACACCACATGGAAACATGGCATCCTCCAAGATATCCACCAAATGGGTCTGAGAGGAAGACTTGCAAAGTTCATAGAATGCTTTCTTGCCAACAGGATATTCAATGTCCGTCTTGGATCTGCAATGTCAGAGAGAGTAGATCAGGAAGTGGGTGTACCTCAAGGCTGCGTCCTTTCTGTCACACTTTTTGGCATCAAGATCAATGACATAGCACAACAACTACATCAGGATGTTAACTGCTGTCTTTATGTGGATGATTTTGTCATCTGCTACAAGGGCAAACACATGCCGGTTGTTGAAAGAAGACTACAGCAAACACTCAATAGACTGCAAATCTGGAGTGACCAGAACGGATTCAAATTTTCAGAGACAAAGACATGTGCAGTTCATTTCTGTCGCAGGCGAGGATGCAAGGAAAAACCAGCACTCTACCTCCAGAACAAGGAACTGACAGTCCAAAAGGAAGTTAAATTCCTTGGACTGGTGTTTGACAGAATACTGTCATTCAAACCACATGTTGAATACCTAAGACGAAAATGCCAAAAGGCTATGAACCTTCTGAAAGTGTTGAGTAACATTAACTGGGGATCTGACACAGAGATCCTCCTAAGACTGTACAATACATACATCCAGTCACGATTGGATTATGGATCGATAGTGTATGCTTCAGCAGCAAGGTCTTACCTTGACTGGTTGAAACCAATTCAGAACCAGGCTCTTCGGCTCTGCCTTGGTGCTCCACTTTCGGCGAGAGAAATTGGCTCTACAGTATGCAATCAAAGTCAGATCGAATCCAAGAAATCCAGCATATGCCTTATTATTTAAGGGAAACAGAAACATCTACAGAGAAAAACCAAATGCTATAAAACCCTTCCCAGTAAGAGTTAGGGCTCTCTACAGGGAAGCTAGCATACCAATGCGCAGAATACAGGTGGAAGAACCACCTGACACCCCTCCATGGGATGTCGAATCACCCCTGGTCATAATGGACCTTGCTAAAAACACCAAAGCTGACACTTCTGACAGGGTATTTATAGACCACTACGAGACCTTGCAAAAAAGATTCAAGGATCATGTATCCATCTACACAGATGGCTCAAAGGATGGAAAGCGTACTGGTTATGCCTTTCACACACCCTATGGAAACCTGAGAATGGCCCTTCATGGCAGAAGCAGTATTTTCACGGCTGAGGCTAGTGCAATACTGCATTCCTTGTCATGGATAAAGGTGTCAAAACATGAAAAGTTCATAATCTTCTCTGATTCAAAGTCCTGTCTGCAGGCCATGGGCCAGCACAATCCAGGAAATCCCATCATAAGAGACATAAGACAATCGTACACAGACTTGAAGAGAGAACATGGCAAGGAGGTAGTCTTCTGCTGGCTACCCAGCCATATCGGAATTGAAGCCAATGAAGCTGCAGACCATGCAGCCAAGGAAGCACTGGGCAGACAATACGGAGCCCATGCAATTCCTCATACAGATCTGAAACCAATAACTAAAGAGCATTTGCAAAAATGCTGGCAGAACATCTGGAACAATGCCAGAGATAATAAACTGAGGAATATTGTACAGTCCATCAACCATAATTTCAGAAAAGAGAACCTGACAAGATCTGAACAGGTGAAACTGACCCGTCTGCGGACCGGTCACACCAAACTGACACATGTACACCTTCTAAAAGGTGAATTAGCACCCATGTGCCAGAAATGCTAAACACATCTGAGCATTGAACATCTGATGCTCCATTGTCAGGTAACAAAGAAGAACCGGGAAAATTTCCTGAAGAATACAATTCGCAGTGCCTTCCACAGCACTGGTAGAAAAGAGCTTCTTGAATTCCTAAGAGAATCCAAGATATTTGAACAGATATAAGTAACCTGAAGCCTGGACATCCAGGCACACCACCCTATCTGAGAAATAGGGAAAAGAAGAAAAGCTTTTAAGCCCTTGTAAAGTCTGGGAAGAGAAATTCTAAACTGACTGGACGTAAAATCAACCAAACCAAACCAAACCAATCCAGTAGCAAAGCCCCAGTGTGAGGGGGTCCAGGGGGAAAAGCTCCCTGAAGAATTTGGATTTCCATAAATCATACATCTTAGGATTGTGTTATGGGGAGGGGGAGCTATACACCTGAGTTTACATGAGTAGCTTGCCAGGGTTCCAGCTGCAAAAGCCCCTGCTGGGGATCCAGGGGGCAAAGCCTCAAGATTCACTTAGGTTTTAGATTTTATACAAGCTGTGTCCAGGATTTTGATTCACACCTAAGACTACCTGGAATGTTGCTAGAGGAAAATATCCAGGGAGTTGTTTTTCAGTTGAAACGATCTCAACTTGAGATCCGCTAAGATCAATCAGAGATCCTGAGACCGACTTTGAGATCAATGGCGGAAAGTTTTTTTCAAACGTTGTCTCAAGTCTACACAGCCGATCTTAGGGGATCTCAACTCCAAGGATCTCAAGTTGAGATCTCTAACCCTCAGTGTAGAGCTTCTCAAGTTCTATAGTGATCTTCCTGTGGTTTAAGTAAACCAGAGCCTCTAAATTGCCTATTGTCGCCCCAAACTGTTATGTCAAGTCCCTTGCGATACCTTTTGTGAACCAATGTCAAGTTGAGACCGATCTCAAGTTGAGACCGATCTCAAGTTTAGACCGATCTCAAGTTGAAACTGACTTTGAGCATTAAAGTGGGTTCAGCACAAACTAGCTGAGCGGTGCAGTGCCTTGTTTTTATGTTGCTTATCAATTGTCTCTCATGGTCATAATAACCACAATAAAACTATGAAATTTGGAATATATGTTTGCCAGGTTATCAATACACTTTGCTTTAAATATCTTTTAATTTTGATAAGTTTTAGCACCGGATAAAAAAGTTGAGACAAGTATCAACTGGTCTCAATTTGAGATCGAAGTTGAGATCCTTTCAATTGAGATCCCTGAGATCATTTCAACTGAAAAACACCCAAAGCACCCAAAGCGGTCTTATCTTAGTCTTAACTTGAGATCACCTCAAATGATCTCAACTGAAAAACACTTTCGATCTCAGCGGATCTCAAGTGGACATGATCTTAACTGAAAAACAGGCCCCAGGGGTCTAACAGCAAAGCCAATCCTGGGGCTCCAGGGGGCAAAGCCCCTGGAAGTACTCACATGTTACCAATTCTATTTAGGGGAAGGGTCTTTACATACCTGAAACTACATGTGAAGATTGCCAAGGGTCCAGTTGCAAAAACCTATCTGGGAGGTCCAATAGGTGAAGCCCCTGGGTGCACTTGCATGTTAGAAGTTATACAAGCTATATCCAAGATTTAATTCCAAGGGGGGGAGGGGTCACACAACTGAGGCTATCTTGGAACATTACAAGAGGTCCAACAGCAAAGCCCATCCTTGAGGACAAGGGGGGCAAAGCCCCCACAGGCACTTGCATCTTACCATACCTGGGATTTTGTTTTCAGCAAAGGGTTTTATACATCCTGACTACATAGGAAGATTACCAGGGGTCTTGTGGCAAAATCCATCTAAGGGTCCATGGCGCAAAGCCTGCAGAAGCACTTGGCTTTTATACATTATACAAGATGCCTCATTGGGAGTCCAGGGGGCCCCCTGAAGACCTCCCTCTTTTTCGGGGAAATAGCTGCCTTGTTGAATGATATACATATGGTAACAAGGGCATGTAGAGGAACCTGTTTTAGAAGGGGGGGGGGGCACACCTGGGACTACCTTACATGCATACCTCAAGTGTGTACCTCCAACCTCATCCCCTAGATACCTATCTATATCTTATGTATGTGTAAATAGTTTATTTTTGCATTGCTGTAACTTTTTAACTATAATAGATAGAAACAAAATTCAAAAAAGAGTGTGTAGAGATTTTCCAGTCGGAACAGCCTATCTTTGGAAAGATTTGGGGGGGGGGGGGCATGTGCCCCCTGTGCCCCCGGGTACACCCCTGTAGTAATTAACATCATCGTGCCATTGATCTTTTTACTCAGTGAGTATTTACTACCAAAATATCTCTGAACAGTTTCCATTCAGTCAGACTATGTCTCCATATAGTAATATGGGCCCTGTTTTTCAGTCACAACAAGATCGGCCAATGATACCCTATTATTGTCCAGCGAATGTATGACATTTTGGATGACAAAAGATGGCCAGTGTCCTATAAGACCATGTCTTAGCGCGCCATGCGGGAGCAGTGCGAAAAATGTTGTTAGTATGCATGGTGTTTTTCAGTCATGGCAATCATTATAAGTGATGCTTACAGGTTGGGGAATGAACAGCAATAGGTTCTGCAAAATGAGTCGAGTTGTGCAGTGTGCGCAGCTGTCAACTAAAACATGGTGGTTCAGAAAAAAAGTTTTCATGATTGAAACACTAAAAGGAAATTTGGGGAATATGTACACCAAATATATAGCAAAATTGTCCCAAAATATTTCCTAATTTCAGTAGATTTTAGCTTCTGAAAAAAGAGAGTTACAACTACCCATTATGCCTGTACGACTTGTCCACAAATGTTGTTGGTTCCGATACTTTGGGTGACAAATTTACCAACTATACCCTATGATTGTTGCTGCTATAGGACATCAGTGCCCTGTTTTTCAGTAACGACATCGTCGACCAACGTTACCGCACGATCGTCCAGCGATTCCACGACATTCTGGAAGACACAAAATGGCCGCTGTTCTATAGACACAATCGTAGTGCGCCACTCACGATCGCCGCTAAAAATGTTGGCTGCTACGACAAGTATAGAACTGTCTTAGGTTCTATAACACATCACTGTGCATTTATAGAGGATTTTTCCACTTCCCGATGAAATTAAGTAATGAAATTTTAACATGAGTAAGGAGTACATATAATCTATGATCGTATCAAATATGAAGAAGAACGGCCGTACCGTTATGAAGTTATCGGCGTTTGAATATGAAACATTGAGCTATCGATTGGATATCGTACACGAACTCTCCTAGCAGATCTTCCGCGGTATAGCATGCGGAATCTCTGGAGGGAGAGTGAAGTAAGCACAGTCATGTCAAGGTCGCCGCATAAATTAGACCACGTGATGGTAGGCGTACACTGGCCACTAGAGCAGTATTTGCTATGACAAAATTCAAACGGCCGTAACTTCGTAACCGTACGGCCGATTTTCTTCATATTTGGTACGTTTATAGGTTCTATATATACCTTACTCGTGTTAAAATTTCATTGCTTAATTCCAACGGGAAGCGAAGTTGCAAATTCTGTACGACATGTCCATAGGTGTCATGAACGGACGACACTTTGGGCGACATTTTCAATCACGTGACCCCACGATTGTCGTGACTGAAAAACACGTCTGGCTGCCCTACGCCTCTTACACTCACGACCTATCGCCTATTCACTATAGTGTCGTGTCTATCGAACACTGACGGCAAAAACACGTCGCCCATAACGATTGTCGTGACTGAAAAACATGGCCCAGATCGACCTACATGTCATTGACTGATGATCGTTGGCCGATCCTCTGAGATCATATGTCTATAGGACACTGAAGCCTGAAACATGTTGATAACGATTGTCGTGACTGAAAAACAGGGCTATGGTTTACAACATCCAATTGTTTACAACATTCAATTGCATATTTACTATATAACTTCATCTGATTTTATTTGCAGTTTACGTCACTTCAAATTTACAAGGTTTTGGAAAGGAATCTCCGATCTATTGCTTCATCACTTACGACTGACTCGTTGGTCATTGCTGTACAGTAAGTGAAAAACAGTGTCTGTCATGTATGTGAATATCTACAAGCTGTATCATGTATAGAGTGCTAAATTTAGGCTACATATATATATATGTAAGATGTAATAACAAAATTCCGACATTCTCATGAAAATTAATGATATATGATACAAGATGTGGCAAAGTGAACAACTCGAGCTACTGCATCGAAGTGAGGAGCAGGGGGCCATTTCACTAGTAGGGGTGTCAAAGCGAGAGGTAGGACTGCAACAGTGGTACCAACAGTGGCACCAACAGTGTCAAGCCTAAATTCACGTTCTACTAATGAAACGCAAACTGCCGCTTTGGTGCCACTGTTACAAACAGCGAGACGTTTAGCTCCTAGTGAAACAGCCCCCAGATCGTCTGCTCCCAGTATTTATAGTCAGACCACTTGCTACCATGACAACTTTAACTATGCAGTTTGTATAGTAACTGACCGATTGTTGACTGTGTGATATCACTATTGGGGAAGGGGTTTTTCCCCGTTTTGTGTGACATTGAATGCATGAGCCTGTTTTTTAGTCGTGACCATTTCCTATAGTGACTGGAACCCAAAGGTCTCCAAACGGTCACTAACTGGTCACTATAGGAAATGGTTACGACTGAAAAACAGGCCCCAGGTCACAACTTTATCTAATCTTTCTGTATTTTTTTTTATTGTTATATACATTCAATTCTAACACAAAGGTTAGACCTTCCACTGTAAGATACTGGGCCCTGTTTCATAAATTTTGAACGATATGACCATTGTATGATAAAATCTATCCAACAATATGCAACCTCGTGGATGATGGTCTTCCAATTTGGTTACATAAAGCCGATCGTAGGGAAACACATGAATCGTATCGTACAAAGGTTGTATGTGGAAGACCAAACCCATTTATGCAATGATATCAGCCCTACGATCATTATACGATCTTTTAGGTGATCGTTCAAAATTTATGAAGCAGGCCCCTGGAAAATCAAACAAGCTTTATCATCCTACATCAAGAATGTGGATATAAATATAATATAATAAACAGATGGTGGTATATACGCAAATATCTTGATATGAGATCAGCTATTTTATTATCTAAGACTATGATTTTACCATTCTTTGATGGGGATGTCTTACGATCAGTCCATTTATCCATCCATCCATTCATCCAACAACTCTGAGCATAATTGATTTTATGTAACATTACTATCCATTCATTGTCCCCCTCTAAATTTCATTTCAATTTTCCTTCTGTTACTTTGACTTGCCTTCCTGGGTATGATATGCTATCAGAGAACTAGAGAGGAGTTTCTGATTGTTCGATGTTATCAATATGATATATTGTCCATTTACATGTCGATGATGGAGGTTGTTGCGGAACATCCAGATACACAATTGCAGCAAATATATGCAACGACCTTGCATTGGAGTAATCTGCAGGATGACCTTTTTGATACATTGCACAGCAACACCTTCTTGTACTTCAACCAGGTGAAATATTTGTTTCTATTGCTCCTTATTGCTCGAATGTTTACTGCCACAGGTTCATATAACCACATTTTTGTTTATTCGCCCTAGATTTAAACTGAAGATCTCAAAACTACTCAATCCTACTCCATTTTACCTGTTCCACCAGTATGATTTCTCGTCCGAATTTGGGCCCTGTTTTTCAGTCACGACAATCGTTCATAACAACATGTTTTAGCTGTATCTTAGATGGTCGGCCAGCGATCATCGCTCAACGAAATGTAAGGCGCTTCTAGGCGTGCTATAGTCATGACAATTGTAGGGAATAAAAGTTGAAAATGTCATCCAACGTGTTGGACCAACGACACCTGTGGATATGTTGCACAGGTATACTGGGCAGTTGTAATTTTTTTGTCAGATGCTAATATTTATTAAAACTAGAAAATACTTTGGAAGAATTTTTCTATATATTTCATGTACCTATATTCGAAATTTCATAATTATCCTTTTGGTATTTCGATAGTGAGAAATATTTTTCTGAACCACCATGTTTACCTGACACTGCACAACTCAGCTCCTTTTGCAAAACCCACTGCTGCGCATTCCCCAATCTGTAAGTATCACTTATAGCGATTGTCATGACAGAAACACCATGCATTCTTCTATGGCTTTTCCAAGACAATCGTTCTAAACAACAATTTTTGCACCGATATCTCATGGCACGCTACAACACTGTCTATATGACACCGATCATCTTTTGTCATCCAAAATATCGTGCATTCACTGGACAATCTTAGGGTAACGTTGGGCGATCTTGTCTTGACTGAAAAACAGGGGCCTGTTTCACAAATTTTGAAAGATCATCTAAAAGATCGTATAATGGTGGTAGGGCTGATATCGTTACATAAATGGACTTGGTTGTACACTTACGACCTGTGTATGATACGATCAAATGAGAATGCCAAATACTGTTACATAAACATTGACCTACAGCGTGCAAATGGTCTTATATCGTCCAAAAACCACCTCTAGAGGGTGTCGTGGGTCTCGATTCATGTATTCATTTCATTTATTTAGTTCTGAAATTGAAATAAGGCTTTATTAACGTTACGATACACAGCTTTTTTTTTTAATCCTTGAAAAATCACTAAAATTGACTGAAATAGCTAAGGCCCAAATTTGTGCTGTGGGTTGAATACCAGCAGGCTGATTGTTAAGACTGGAACCCAATAGGTCATAAGCAGTATGTGTGGATGGGAGGGAGGGGGGGTTGCACAGCTTCCACATAGTAGATCTATGATCAATTACGATGTATGTCAAAGATACAATAATTTGTACGAACGATTCATATGTTTCCCTATGATAGGCTTTATGTAACCAAATTGGACGAGGATCGTCCAGGAGGTCGTACATTGTTGGATAGATTTTATCTGACAATGGTCGTATCACTCAAAAGTTTTGCAACAGGCCCCAGGGCCTTGGTCTTGATAGATGTTTGCGGGACACATCCAGCTAGTGGGTCGGCGCGGACCGGTCCAATAGAACACACCCTCAAATTCAATACAGCAAGATCGGCCTAGATCATGCAAGGTCGCCCCAGCCTGGGATAATTTTCATAAACAAGTTATTGCATAAACGTGGGACCTGTTTCAATAGTTGAAAATTCTCTCAATGTTGGTCTCAGTGGCACCCCAGTGGCAATATCTGTTTCAATGATCTGCTGGGGTGGACAAAAATTACCAATCTGTTCACCCTCTTGATTGCCTTGCTTCCTCGTGGTGCAGACCGGATGTGCTTGCACACAAGCATAACAAAAGAGACCGGGGTGGGGAGTTAGCTCAGTGGTAAAGAACACTGGACTTGTAATATCAAGGTTGTCAGACTTTGTTGATTCGGGTCCCACTGCAGCCACTTTTCTCCTTCACCCCCAGCAGTGGTAGATTTACTGCTATATCAAAGGCCAATCCTTTTCATACCATGTCTATGTGGTGTGGGAAGTAAAAGAACTCTCACCTCAGTAAATGTGTAGGGGTGAGGTTTCCACCTAAATTCATTTCATAGATTTGACCACCACCCTTGTGGTGTAAAAGAACCTTGAGAAAGTCTGGTGAGAACCTACAATGGTTAACTGGACGTTAAATCAAACCAACCAACCAAATCTGTTTAAATAGTAGGTGAACGGAACAGCGAGCGGCACTTTGAAAATGAGCGACACCAACAGTGGTAGTACCTGTTTCAATAGCTAGTGAGGTCTCGTTGTTACTGCCACTGTTTCTGTCACTGTTCAAGACAGGGTCCACCCTCTCATACTGATCATAACAACAATTTTAAATCACATTTTATCTGATATTATAACATATTTAAGTTAAGAAAAACATGCTCCGAACAGTTTTATATACATGTTTTCACTATATATCGAATTTCATAATTTTCTAGTAATCAACTACTTTGTGAGAACTATTATACTATTCAAACCAAGAGCAGCATTTACTGCAACACTCAGCCCATTCACACACATCCTACTGCAGCTCTCGACCCTAAGGTCTCATTTGCTTTTCTTACAAACGAGAGCTATAGTGTTGGGCATCAGAACTCAGTCAAAAATGCATGTAGAGACGTCAAATAAAAACTGAAATGTGGGGAAAAACACAAGGAATAATTTGGAATTATTGAATCTTTCATTGAATATTGATTTCTTAAATATTCTGTTCACTATGCTGGCATAGCGAACGGAAGGGGTCTCTGATCTTTGCTGTTGGTGCCACTGTTACTGCCACTGTTGAGACCTTCCTCTCGCTTTTCCTACCACTAATATTGAAACAGGTCCCAGTTGTTTGTCAAACCCAAAGTAAGTCTAATTGAACAAATTGGACGTTAAACTAAAACAAACAAACCTGTTGGGCTGAGGTGGTCACTCATGGTCTATAAGACCCATTTGGAGGGTGACGTGGCCAGTCACCCTCCCACCTCCCGATACACAGTCAAAGTCAAGGTCGCTGCATAAATTAGCGGAGATGTCGGGAAAAATACACTGGCCACCAGAGCAGATGATTGCTATGACGAAATTCAAACGCCGATAACTTCGAGACGGTGAGACCGATCTTCTTCATATTTAGTACGATTATAGGTTATATGCATACCTTACTCGTCTTAATATGTCATTGCTTAATTCCAAAGGGAAGTGAAGTTGCGCGTTCGGTACAACATGTCCAGAGTGGTCTTAAGCCTGTATTCCACCAACAAGACAAAAACGTTGTACAGCGCCCGCATGGCGGTTGCTGGGGTTGCTGGTAGCTCTGCTCTATTTTAATCATCTTTCGGGTTGGTGGAAGCACACACCAGCCGTTTCAGCAGGCATCTGCTTTCCTGCCAGACGTTTCAACAGATGTTTTGACGTCTGTTGGAGGATATCGGGGGTCGTTGGAGTGTCGCTTCACGGTTGCTGAGTGTCTGGCAGGAGAGCCAGTTGGAATGCGCTTCCACCAACCAGATATTTTCAGGTGATATCCCAACCGATACTCCAATAAACCTCCAAGAGACAGAATTTGCCCATCTGGCAAAAAACACCGGCGATACCCGAAGCCGCGAACGGATATCGAAAACTCCGACACTTTCGGCAGAATTCTAGCACCATAGCGTGCTATACACATTCCTAACATCAATCCTTGTCTTTATTTACCTTCATGGTTTGGTTTCCCACAGTATTTTGTGGTTATTTGACGATCTCTCAACATTCCCGTACAAATCCCGACACAGCGACACACTGCTTCGCTCGATACGCGTTTGCGTGAGTTCGGAGCGTTGTAGTGTATCTCCGCACGCCGCGCCGCCTATCGGAGAACTCCATTACTATGTAAAACGCAGCCAACGTCCACCAGTCGGTGCCACGGCAGGGGCGTCGGCTAGGATCTGCTGGAACTTTGAACCAACCAGACGCTTGTATGGCGACCACATGAGCGTCTGTTGGGGGTTTCGGTGGAGCAGCGACGCATTTTGAGGCCATTTTTCCAGACGTTTCAACCGACGTCGGCTGAAAGGTCCGCTGGAACGTCTGTTGATGTTGAAAAAGTGGTTGTTTGGTGGAATACAGGCTTTAGACATACGACACTTATGGCTAGACTTTCCGGTCCATTGGCCACCGAGTGTCGTGACTATAGCACACCTTTTACCTCTCTATGTGACGTTTTGCCGTCAGTGTTCGATAGACAGGACACTGTAGTGAACAGGTGATATGTCGTGAGTGTAAGAGTCGCAGGGCGTCCAGACGTGTTATTCAGTCACGACAATCGTGGGGTCACGTGATTGAAAATGTCGCCCAAATTGTCGTTAGGTATGGACATGTCGTACAGAATGCGCAACTTCACTTCCCCTAAGAATCAAGCAATGAAATTTTAACACGAGTAAGGTATACATATAATCGATAATCGTCTCAAATATGGAGAAAATCGGGCGCACCGTTCCGAAGATATCGGCATTTGAATTTTGTCATAGCAAATCTGCTCTGGTGGCCAGTGTAACCCTACCATTACGAGGGAGTGAAAAAGAAGAGCGAACAACGCTAGCGCACAGAGGGAGTGAAAAATTCAAACGCCAATATTTCTCCCACCTGGCCAAAGCTGGGCCATGTTTTTCAGTCATGACATTATCTTAGTCTTGTAAGCTGAGATATCTCAGCGATTGTAAGACAATTTGCAAGACAAAAAATGGCCAGTGTGCTATAGACAGTATCGTAGTGTGCCACGTGAGATCGCCGCTAAAAGTGTCTCAAGGATAGAATTGTCTTAGGTCTATCAAACCTCACTGTGCGTATATAGAGGATTTCTGCACTTTCAGCACGAGTAAGGGATACATATAACCTATAATCGTACCAAATATGGAGAAGATTGGTTCATCCAATCTGGCAATTTGGGCGTTTTAATTTTGTCATAGCAAACGTCTAGTAGCTAGTTCCTATTCCTGAATCCTACAGGAAGAGTAGACATAAACCAGGAACAAGTGGAGTCAATGTCAACGTTGCTGCATAATTTAGCGTTAAAGTACACTTGCCACCAGAGCAGCATCTGCTATGATGAAATTCAACCGCCGATATCGGTGGATCAGTGCAGCCGATCATCTTCATATTTGGTACAATTATTGGATATATGTATCCTTTACTCGTGTTAAAATTTTATTGCTTAATTCCTACGGGAAGTGGATTTCTGTTTTCGGTACAACATGTCCATATAGATGTCTAAGACATTTTGTAAGACATTTTGAACCACATGACCCTAAGATTTTTTTTTTTTTATTGTGGAGAATATTTTATTTTCAACTTGTACAGGCTATATACACACAAGTATTTTAGCAGCCATAAAGAAACAGATACATTTCTAAATGATATAGGGTTGTCATGCACTGGTAAATAATCTACCCTGTTTCTACAGATTTTCGAAATACATGTGTCACATCTCACCCATGGAATATTATTTCTTCTCCCCATTTTTTTTCAATTTTTTTATTTTCATACAGGACAAAACATAACAAGACAATATGACAGACACATCAAAACAGTATTTGCAGTTAGTTCTGCCTACCCCCCAAAGGTCCACACTCCCCCCTATTGGATTGTCTCCCACAGTTGAGCTAAATACTTAAATTTATGCATGCGACCTTCCTTCATATATACATATTTCTCTATCTCTAATTTCCTCTTCAGTTCCACCATGAAAGCCATAATATCCAAGTCATTTGCATAAAATAATTTCTGCCGATGCACAAAGGATTTAGCTTGTAAAATTACATAATTGACCATCCTGGTTGAGGAGGCAACACCATATCTTCCAAATATACCCTAAGATTGTCGTGACTATAGCACACCTCAGACCACCCTAAGTGTCTTAGACCTAAGATCTTAGGCATATCCTCTAAGATATCACGTCTACAGGACACTGACTCCTCAAAGATGTCTTCCATAAAACTTGTTGTGACTGAAAAACAGGGCCCTGATTTATTAGGATATGCTGGGTGGAACGCATGGCTAGCTGGCAATTTGGTGCGAGTACAGCTCTGGCATTGACTCCTTTACTGCCTCTACTGAGGTGGATGCGGTCAACATGAATGGGTGACATGTACAGGCTGCAAACCTACGAGTGGAGATCGAAAGTTTGGTGGCACACTGCATTGCTCGATCCACAAGGTTTGCACAGCCTGAGCTGTGCAGTGTTTATAGGCACATTCACGGCATCCCCTACTGAACAAATGGGAAACTAGCAAAACATGACAATGCTGCCAATGTCCACCAAAAGTGGTCTGAGTTTGCTCACCGCTGCTGAGCCTGGCAGGCATGGGGTCTTGGTGAATGGGTGACGTGTGGCCATCAGCCGGCTTAAATAGGTGAGTTGGTGGAAGAGTTTGATGAAAAAATGACAATTTTTACCGGCCGGAGATCAGGTGCTGGGTAGGAGCTCAAGTGAGAGGCTGGCCTATTATCAAAAATTGCCTAGATGGTGGAACACACACTTAATGCGTTCTATAGCATTTGCTCTGGACTCTGTAATATGGCCAACATCCACCTGATAGTGTGTCCATAGGCTCTAGCAACTAAGTCACTAGTATCTATTTAAAATATATTGGCTTGCGGGCTTTGACATCAGGCCGGACAGGCCCAGTCTCCTCCACAGACCACTTGGGAGCATGCAGAGCAGCCTGACATTGCACACTGGAAGACTTCACACCCCCTCCCCCCCCCCCCACCCACCCACCATTGTACTGCTGAGACCCACTGCAACAAGACTTTGTCTCCTCTTGTGACCGTGTGGGTGACCATCATGCCCTTCTTCCTCTGCTTGTACTCCCTGTAGGTATCAGTGTTTCTATTGTTGTGGTATGTATCCTACTACAACGGCAGAAATTATAGTATTTTATGGCACGCTTACGGGTTTATGTGGGGCTCCTCATCTAGATTGCTCACATTTCTATCTGCCTGTCTGCTAAGTGCCTTTTTCCTTTACTTTTCATTTTCATTTTCTTGTATAATTTTCATTCACTGTTCTTTTTTCTATAAAGCTGTAATACTGCTAACACGACAGTGTTGTAGCTTAGACCAATATATAGGGCTGAACCTTCGTGTTGGCATTCATCTCATATCTATTTATCAAAGAACTTCTTATACGACACGTTAATGCTTACAAATTCTTCTAATTTGACTTTAAATAAACGAGACTGACTTTCATTTTTAGATACGGGAATTGGTGAATAGTACTGACACAGTCTTAGAGGACTTGATGGAGATCCTTTTGTCTGGAGTGAACGAAACAGTATTTCCTTTTTACATCAACACCAGTCGTCTATATATATCACTTCTAAAGACCTCCCCAGACAATTTCAACATCAGTGAACTATCTCCAGTACAGCAAGATACTTCATCCCACGGTAGAGCTGTAATCATAGATGCAGTAAAATTCAAGTCCCAATTTCAGGACGCTGTAACAGCTGCAGGATTAGCAAGTGCTGATCTTGTTGATATCAAGGTTTGAATAAGCTTGCCATACCTTATAACTTTTAGAACCTTGTTATTTCTACTTTTCATCATTTTCTACATATTTGTAGTGTATATTATCTGAAATATTTCTGATTCTGCTATCTCAAAAACATGTATCTTAACTAGTTAAATACAACACAAATTAAGTTAGAAATAAAAAAAATTTAAAACGCAATCGAAGGGCTTTTTAATGTTCAGCTTTAACACCTTTTTATTCCCTCTCTAAGAATATTCCTTCCTTCATTGAATAAAAATTAGAAACCGTATGCAGACAGAACATAATTTATAAGCATTTGAAACTTTTTATATAAGAATTTAGGATGGACTGTGATACTCTAAGGTAAAACTTTCCTTGCGGGAGGTCAGATTCAATGTAAACATCTTTGTTTAAATCCAGATTTTGGGCAGTTCAGTAAATCCATACTTATGGGACGAGTCTGGCATATATCTCTCAACCAAAGTACTTAGTATACAGGTTGAGTCCTCCGCAGGAGAAGAGATTGCCATCAACAATCTGACCACAGCTGTGACAGTCATTCTACCAGCTATCTACGAGAGTGAGTAACCTTCAGATCCCATAAATGGTGTATCCTACAATTCAAAGTGGCGCAACCTGAGTTTTTAATATTCAATACCAATACCTAGATATATATATGACAAAATCTTTTGAATAGTTTGTTCATATAGTGTACATTTCAGGCAGTCCATCCTTTTAACTCTTTGATTCGTGAAACAAAAGTTTTAAAGTGGTGTCTATGTGATGTTTATTGTCAGTGCTCAGCACAGGAAGTAGCATGGCATGAGACTGTGAGAATGATACAGACAGTAAGTTGTGTCTCAAGTATGCAAACGTTACATCTCCCTTCTTTTTTTTTTTTTTAGAAAGAACATAAATATGAGTATACTACTATTAGGACCCTAAAGTCTTTTGATTTAGCACTCATGAGATCAATATCTTGAACTTTTATCAGATCAATGTCTTTGGGACTTAAGCGAATAGTACTATAGAGTCTCTTTGGCAAGTTAGCATCTGTGCAAGTTAATATGCGACTAATACTCTGGAGGTATATCTGAGTCTTTGGCATCTTGGCAAGTAATACTGACAATGTCTCTGTAAGAAAAGTATAGTTAAGTTTACAAACAACTTGAATGATCAAAACATAACACTATCATTTTGAGAGTAATCAATGTCACAGATCAAGCCTTTTGACAGGCTTAGACTCCCTGCCACTCCAGATTTTTATCAGGGCAGGTGGGACTGCTGTCATCGGATCAGCTGATGACCTTAGTGCCTTCGGCTTTGGTGCAGGCACCAGTGCCAGAGCCTGCTCCAACTGAGGTGGAGGGTCTGTGGCAATGGGTACAGAAGCAGGCTGTGGTGTAGGTGGTGGCACCGTCTCAGCAGGTGCTGGCTTTGGTATATTCGGCTGAGCAACTGGCTTCTCAGGTGGTAGTGATGGTGCATGAGTGCGTTCAAGAGCTACCGAGCTAGCTCTCAGCTTGAGGTGGCTCCGATTTCGTCGATACTTTCGGCCTCTGCACTCAACAACATATGACTGTGGTGTGTCATGGTGTGACACCACAGTTCCGGGGAACCACTGCTTCGTCCTGGCAGTGGGGTCATACGTATGGGATCACCTGGGGGCCGTTTCACTAGTGGGGTGGTAAAAGCGAGAGCTAGGACCACAACAGTGCCAGCAACAGCGATACCAACAGTGTCAAGCCCAAATTCGCGTTTCGTCAGTGGTCTCGCTGTTGAGGTGGCACCAACTCTCACTGTTATCATATTTTACGGCATAGTGCACTTAGTGAGCATAGGGTCTCGCTATGCTGTCAAACCTCACTGTGTGTATATAGAGGATTCCCCTGCTTCCCATAAGGAATTAAGCAATGAAATTTTTAAACGAGTAAGGGGTACATATAACCTATAATCATACCAAATATGAAGAAGAACGGCTGTACTGTCCCAAAGTTATTGGCGTTTAAATTTTTCACTCCCTCCGTGTGTTTGCATTGGTCGCTGTTCTTTTTCACTCCCTCCGTAGTGCGGCGGGGTTTCAGCTGTTCTTTTTGTCTCCCCCCGGAGGCCGGCAGGAAGTGCTCGACACTGGCCACCAGAGCATGACAAAATTCAAACGCCGATATCTTCGTAACGGTGCTGCTGATTCTCTTCATATTTGGTAGGATCATAGGTTATACATACCTTACTTGTGTTAAAGTTTCATCGCTTAATTCCTACGGGAAGTGTGTGAAAACCTTCTATATATGTAACCAACGAGATGGTCGACCATCTCGCTTACAGTGGCGCCTCAGTGGCAGTAACAGCGAGAGCCACTTGACTGATGAAACGGGTTCTGCCACTGTTGGTGCTGCTCGTGTCCCAAGTGTCATTCACGCTTGACTGCACCTTCTAATGAAACGCAAACTGCCGCTTTGCTGCCACTGTTGCCAATGGCGAGAATTATAGCACCTAGTGAAACAGCTCCCATACATGTCCTTGGGAGTCTTTTTGTTGTGATGGATGCGCTGCTTGTCCTTCTCTGCATCTAGGAGTTGACTGACCTTGTCCAGGTCATAGGGTTTTGGCATAAGCAGACTTTTGGCGGCTGGCAGCTTGTTGCGTGGGCGGCGCGACATAGTGAGCTGTGCTGGCGACAAGCTACAGCAGTCCAATGGGGTTGACTTGTAGTCCAGCAAGGCTAGATGCTTATCACTTGCTTTCTCCCATAGATGTTTCACTGTCTGAACAGCCCACTCAGCGGCACCGTTGGGCTGTGGGTAGTGCGGTGATGATGTGACATAGTCAATGCGCCACTCCTCGCAGAACTGAGCAAACTCGTAAGATGAGAACTGAGGGCCTTTGTCAGTTCGCAGGCGGCGTGGAATGCCATGTCTGGCGAATTGGGTCTTGAGCAGGTCGACTGTCGTGGCACCCGACATATCTGGCAGTGTATCCGTTTCAATGAACTTGGAGAAATAGTCTTGGAGAAACATTGATAAGTAGGAAGTTTCCCTTTAGGCTATTTTGTGGAAGACTTCTGACCTCCTACATTCCAAAAAATAGACCAAATGAGAGCTAAAAATGAATATATGAAATGTAAGCAGGAAGTGTTCATAGAAACACTGACCAGGTAGTGTTTGTGCTCAAACTCAAAGAGGTCCACTCCAACCTCTAGCCATGGGCCTTCGGGAGTCTTTGTTGGACGGAGGGACTCTTTCTCGCTCTTGTTTGAGAAACTGTTGTAGATATCACAGTTTCCAATGGCGTTTTTGATCTGTGTCTTCATCATTGGCCAGTAGAGCATCTCTCTAGCCCACTGCTTGCACTTCGCAACTCCAAGGTGGGACTCGTGGATTTGCTGCAGCATCAAACCTTGAATGCTGGGTGGGACCACAATCCGCATGCCTTTATAGATGACTCCATGGCAGACAGACAGTTCATCTCGCACATTCAAATATTGCTGGATTGCATGTGGAACTTGGTCGCGGGTGTGGGGCCATCCTTTCAGGATTATACGTAGCTCCGCGACGGTACGCTTCTGGAACTCTTTGTACCTTGCTGGAGCTACGGCGATATAATCAATCATGTTGATTTTTAGCATTTCAAAGTCCTCTTCCTGGTTAGGGAGGTCGGCTCTACTCATCATCTCCCACTGGAATCTCCTTCCCCGGTACATACACCAGCTTGAAGTCATATGGCTGCAGCCTCAGGAGCATACTCTGCAGTCGAATTGGGGGCTGATAGCAGAGGTTTGTAGCATATGGCTTGCAGCGGCTTGTGGTCTGACTCAACGATGAACTCTCTGCCAAACAGGTAGTGATGGAACTTCTTCGCAGAGTGCACCACAGTCAACAGCTCCTTCTTGATCTGTGCGTATCAGGTCTCAGTCAGGGTCAAGGCTCTGGAGGTATATGCGATGGGTTGCTCATCCTGTAGCAGGACCGCTGCTAGTGCATAAGCACTGGCGTTGCACTGCACGTGCAGCTTCTTCGAGGGGTTGTAGTATCCAAGGACAGGTGCTTCTGTCACCATCCGTCGGAGGTGATCAAAACTGTCCTGCTGTTGTTTGCCCCAGAAGAAATCCACATCCTTCTTTGTGACTTGTCGAAGTGGCTTGTCTGCAGCACTCAAAACAGGTAAGAACTTGCTTAGGTATTGTATGAAACCCAGGAATCGACATACTTCTTCCTTTGATTTCGGGGTCTGCATTTCTTGGACTGCTTTTACTTTCTCAGGATCTAGGCCCTGTTTTTCAGTCACGACAATCGTTATTACCGATACCCTAAGATCGTACAGCGAATGTACGACACTTTGGAAGACAAAAGATGGCGGGTGTTCTATAGTCACGATTGTAGTGCGCCACGGGAGATTGCCGCAAAAAATGTTGGCCGTACGACAAGTATAGAATTGTCTTAGGTTCTATCAAGGAACCAGAGAACTGTTTTGGTTATATTGGCGAATCTAATGGGCCGATCTTCTTCATATTTGGTACGATTATAGGTTATAGGTATCCCTTACTCGTGTTAAAGTTTCATCGCTTAATTCCTACGGGAAGTGAATTCGCGCATTCGGTACGACATGTCAATAGTTGTCTTGTACAGAGGCGCACACTGCCCCAAGAACCAGCTGTGTTTGTCAAGTGACAGCTGCAGAGGGTCAAGGTCGCCGCATAAATTAGCGGAGGCATGCTCGTACACTGGCCACCAGAGCAGAAGATTGCTATGACGAAATTCAAATGCCTATAACTTCGAAACGGTGTCGCCAATTTTCATAATATCTATTACGATTATAGATTATATATATACCTTACTCGTGTTAAAATTCCATCGCTTAATTCTTACGGAAAGTGAAGTTGCCCATTCCGTACGACATGTCCATAGATGTCTTAGGTCTATGACAGTTTGGGTAACAAATTTACCCACGTGACCTTCCATGTGTCGTGACTATAGCACACCTTACACTGCCCTACGTGTCGTAGAGCGGCGATTATTGTCCGACCCTCTAAAATGTCGCGACTATAGCACACTCGCAGCAAAAACATGTCGTTCATAACGATTGTCGTGACTGAAAAACAGGGCCCTGGTTTGAGGCCCTTGTCAGTGACTAAGTGCCCAACATACTTGACTGTGGATCTCCAGATCTGACAGTTGTCGAATTTGAGCCGAAGGTTATATGATGTGGCCCATTTGACAACCTTCCTCATCATGCCGTTGTGTTCATCCAGGGGCCTGTTTTTCAGTTGAGACGATCTCAAGCTGAGATCCGCTGAGATCCATGAGCAATCCTGAGACTCAGGTTGTGATCGTTTTAGCTGAGATCATTTCTGCCAGGTACAAGATACTGCACTCAGAAATTATTGATTTGAGATACTTATACTTATTCAAATAAGACCATATTTACAGCGAATAATTGTTCATGTCCATCTAATTGGATCCTAAGATTTCATAATTTTCTATTGAATATTTCAAGAGTCAGACATGTTTTTCTTTGTGAATGGGTAGTGTTGTTATTTATAAATATGGAGTGACCTTGACCGTACCCTGCTCAAATAACACCGAGCATTACAGTAGGTATACACAAGCTGTATGAGTGGGGCAGTGCCTGCATTTTTCAGATTTCCAGACAAATGTTTATCCAAATAATAACCACAAGAAAACTATGAAATTTGGGATATAGGTATGTCAGATTATTAGAACCCTTCGCTCTAAATATTTTCTAATTTGAATAAGTTTAAGCACCTAAAAAAATAAGTTATGACAAGTATCAACTGGTCTCAGGTTGAGACCATTTGAGAGATCATTTCACTTGAGATCCCTTTAGATCATCACAACTGAAAAACACTGAAATCACCCAAAACGGTCACATCTCAGTCTCAGGCTGAGATCCCCAGAGATCGTCTCAACTGAAAAACAGTTTGCCTTTGAAACGGTCTCAACTTGAGATCGTCTCGACTGAAAAACAGGGCCCAGGGTTTTGGCTGCCACCAGGATGTCGTCCATGATGGCTCTGCATCCAGGAATGCCTTCTAGCATCAAGTACATGATTCTCTGGTAGATTTCGGTGCTGACTGGACACCGAATGGTAGGCGGAGCCAGCGGTAGCGGCCAACTGGGGTATTGAAAGTTGTCAGTAGACTTGACTCATAGTCCAAATTTATCTGGAGAAATCCAGACTTGGCATCGACTACTGAGAAGTACTTGGTGTTGGGCATAGACACTACTACTTCTTCCACAGTGGGGATCGGGTAGTGCTCCCTGCGTATCGCACGATTCAGGTCTTTTGGGTCTATGCAGACTCTTACTTTCTCCCTCTTTACTACCACTGCCATGGAGCTAACCCAATCGGTGGGCTCAGTTACTTTCACTATGTTCTCCTTGGCCTCCATCTCGTTCAGCTTCTCAACAATTTTGGGGATGAGGGCGACAGGTTGTTGTCCTGGACCGTGGACTACGGGCGGAACTGTCGGATCAATTCGCAGTGAGTAGGTGCCTGGCAGAGTACCGGTCAATTTCTTCAGCTGTGGGTATCGGTCATATGAAAGTTGGTTGTGATGTCAGCGTGAACGGACTTGTCCACTCGCAGCTCCGGTGATTTCCACATATTTTGACTAACACAAGGGAGAGAATACCTGACTGATAGAGGACAAAGTGAACGTATGGTAGGAGTACAATGATGAAAGATCAAGGTAAAAAGCAATTTAAGTTTCTTTTTCTGTGATCACTTGCCGAACATTGTTACTCCCCTGATATCGCTCATACCTACAGCAATATGGAAAGCCAATTAGCTGAACAAGCAGTAAAGGATCTACAAACACGTGCTAAGCCAAAAACATGGGCTGGTTCATCTTCTGAGGATAGTGATATCACACTATCACGAATCTCCCTTACGTTGGATTATCTAGTAAAATCTGCAAAAAAAAACAGAAGAAAAACTGACAACCTTAGACGATATAAAACAGTCGATAGAATATAACCACAGTGAAGTGGATGACCTAAAAGCAGAGAACCAACAACTCAAATATGATTTAAAAACAGTGAATGAGAGACTAGATAAACTAGTACTCAACTTGAAAATAGCCAATACAAAAATCACTAACATCCACGAGAAAACACTAACCAATGATCACAACACCCACAAACACAATCTAGTGATTGAAGGTGTAGATGTGACAGAGAAGGAAAACCCAATCGCCATAGCCTATGACATACTCAGGTATATTAATAGCACTCTAACACCCAATGACCGGGACACAGCATACCGAGTAGGGCCACCGGGCCATAGTAACAGACCACTAGCGGCCACGTTCGTAAAGACATCAATGCGGGATCAACTTCTTAGAACAAAAAGCTCAGAAAATATCCAGACCTGACTAAAGTCTTTATTTCTGAAGACACCAACCCAGAAATAAAAGCCCAAAAGGCTGACCTACGAGCAGTCGCCAGGTTGGCGGACAAGGTAGGAGAGGAAGTTAAGGCTAGATGACGGGGCATTGTCTACCAGGGAAAGTATTACCCGCACCAGTCGCTCCACAAACTACCCTCACACATCAGCTTGGAGTACACTAAGACAAGAACAACCCCCACATTTGTGGCCTACCATAGCCATCATGCGCCTCTAAGCAATATGTTCCCCACGAAAATCGTCCGAGACAGCCTGGAATTTTCCTCTGTAGAACAGGCATAGCAGGCATATTGCTATCGCAAGGCTGGATTTGCAAACACACCCAGTCTAGCACCCCAAGTCCTCAGTACTACGGACCCTTACCAATGCAAACATATCACCAAACCGATCGAGACAAAGGAATGGCAGGCAGTAGCAGAGGAAGAGCTACGCCGACTGAACCATTTAAAATTAACCCAGAAACCACAACTCATGCAAAAGCTACTACAAACTGGCACACACAAGATATATGAAGCAACCCTTGACAATCGATGGGGTACAGGGTGCGGTTTAAGTTCTAATGAACTCCCCTTGGGCACCTTTGCTGGAAGCAATATGGCAGGAGCCATTCTTATGGAACTAAGAGCAGAATACGACATCGATAACGAATTCCGAGCAGAGAAAAGGCAAGAAAACGACTGGAAAACCACAGAAAGTCGGAAAAAAAGAGGACAACAAAGACAACCCAGATAACAACTAAGTAAAACTCTACACTATAAAGGCATAGACCCACTCCCTACAGAGAAGCAAGATCTACCAAAGAACAAGATAAGACACTCAAAGTTTTAAAACACTCATAGTATTAAAGTTTAGATATCAAAGGCAAGATTGTGATTACGACTTGCCCTATCTTTACACTACTTTACTTTACTATCACTACACAATGAAAGCATTAATCCTAAGTGACTCACATGGTTTTGGCCTAAAAAAACATATGTTGGCCGACATGACAAATAACTTTGTGGTAAATGCATACTCAGGATTAGGATACACTGAAATCACTGATAATGCTCTAGGCTATCTAGGCCCGACATTGTAATCATGTACGCGGGAATATGTGATCTTACGTATAAAAACTCGCTAACAAAAGATGTTTTTCTCGGTAATAATGATGTGCAAGACTTGGTTGCTGGTGTGATGTGGAAAATCTCATACAACAAGATATGGAGGGAATCTGCAAAAAGAACACTTTTTCTCGCTGTTATAGGGCTCGACATAAAGAAATTCAACAAAAAACGTAAGCGAACCCTTGTAACTGCATACCAGCCAATTACCAGTAATGACAAGAGTGAACATCAGCAAGAACAACAACAAACAGAACAAGCACACCCCGACCAAAAAAAACTCAACGATGCGATCATCCGGCTAAACACTGACCTGACAAAATTTAATTATGATAATTCGTTACCAATACTTTGGATGGCTACACCCTTTCACAGAGGTATGGGTAGGTGCAGGACAAGTCATAGATATGATCATTTATATGATAGATGCCATTTGGCGCCGGACGACTCACAAAAACTGCTCAAGACGGTCGATACCTGCCTATACTCCAAACGATGCGAGATACTCGACCTGTAAACACTACAACTATGGCAAAGTCTTGTAATTGTTATACTTAAAAAACACTATGATAATACTTAATACTATTCTATTTTACCATAATGTACACTGGAGCTGCATTGTGAAACAACACGACTGTATTCTGAAGTAATGACTATCTCTGTATGCTTAGTACTCATTACATTCATATTCACCCTCAAATCATATTCACCTATACTAGTTGTAGATCATTTGGACCTGAAAAATAACAGCATAATAGTTAATTCTAAAAAAGAACAATGGTGACGTTGAGAGAAGTAAAACAGGAAAAAGGTTTAAAGTTTATGAGCGTGAACGTTTGGAGCATAATTCCCAACTTGGGGAATCTCACAAACTTACTAATGAATTTTGATGTGGTTTCTATATCGGAAACATGGTTAGATCCGCAACAACCGAATGCTACTGTTTCAATAAGAGGTTACCAACTGGTACGACTAGACAGAAGACCATATGTTAACAAAAAAGGCGGGGGTCTGATCATGTATATAAAAGATGGTATATCATATTAAAAAATAGAGAAATATTGTATTATTACTCCATTATACGAACTGTGTACAGTCGAAATCTATGTTGGAAAAACAAAATATATTGTGGTTAATGCATATAAAACGCCAACTACTACACCAACCCAAATGTATGAAAAATAGCATTCCTGGCATTCATGGGTGATATCAATGTTGATACCATTGACAAGAAAAATAAATAACCATTTACGGAATGATTTTGCAAACTGAATGCTATGGTACAGTTAATTGATTCACCAACAAGATACACGGAAACTACATGCACATTGATAGATCATATTTATACAAATGTCAAGAACATTTCAAAACATGGTGTTCTAAACTATATAATCAAAGACCATCTACCCATCTATCTTATTATAAAGGCCAAGCCTAACAAAATAATAAAGGAAAAGATAAGAGCTAGGACATATAAGAATTTTAATAGACAACAATTTATTGACGCTCTATTGGACTCAGACTGGACAAATTTTACACAAGAACTCCATCCTGATATTCTCTGGTCAATAATGTTAAAGAATATTACAACTTTGTTGAATGCCTCGTCACCTATAACGACCTTCTACGCTCGTAAATACAAACCTGATTGGTTAAGCAATGATATACTTAATTCTATAAAAAAATCAGGACTACTACTTTAAAAAAGCACACCGTACCCAAAATATAGACGATTGGCGAATTGCCAAGTATCACCAGAATCGGACACAGACAATGATCTGTTTAAGTAAACAGAACCTAATAGACAAAATCATATCGAATAATAATGGTGATACCAAAGCATTTTGGAGAGGAATACGAAAGATCCTACCAAAGGAGGTGGCACCACCCATAGGAGAAATAATAAACGAAGATACTAATCAAATAATCGAAAAGGATAAAAGAGCAGATCACATTAACCATTATTTTGCTACTATAGGAAACAGGTTAGCCAATAGACTTCCAAATGTTAATATACCTCTCCCGCCTTTTGCCAATAGACCAAAGGAAATAGAAACAGACTTACTTGAAGACAACATCACTATCGATGAGATAGTTAACGCTATAAAAGACACTAATTTTAATAAATCATCATCCATACCAAATATTAATTCATATATTTTAAAAATAGCATTCCTGGCTACCCTTGATAAAGTACAGATAATCTTTAACTCTTCAATAAGGCACCATATTTTCCCCACAGAATGGAAAGAACAAGGCTAACACCAATTCCTAAAAAAAGGTAACTTGAAGCTTGAAGGTAATTTTCATCCTATTAGCTTGCTGCCACTCCCCAGTAAAATACTTGAAAAAATAATAAATAAGCGACTAAAGGGTTTTCTAGAGGGAAAAGTTTGTTATCCCCAGCCCAACATGGTTTTAGAGCTAAACATTCAACAATCTCAGCGATTCATAGTTATTTAACACAAATTTATAAGGATATTAATGAAAATAAAGAACCTATTACAGCCTTTTTAGATTTAAAAAAAGCTTTCAATACCGTCTCCCATCCATTATTAATCCATAAACTCTACCAATTAGGTCTCCAATAATAGTTGCTTATGGTTCAAAGATTACTTATCTAACAGAAGACAACAAACAACAGTAGACAATATAACATCTGAACAAGAAAATATAACTTGCGGAATCCCACAGGGATCAGTACTGGGCCCGACTCTCTTCCTCACATATATTAATAGTTTAACTGCCTATTTACAAAATTATCCATGTAATATAACTTTATATGCTGATGACACCACTATAACAACATCAAACATCAATGATTTGCGGGAACATATGATAAAACTGAAAAACACACCATTAGAAATAGTGAAAAATTATACTATTTAGGTCTTACGATAGACTTCAAACTAAAATTTAATGAACATCGACGTAGTATAATTAGTAAAGTCTCAGACAAAATTTATCTACTTAATAAGATTAGAAACTTAATCAGTACACAAACAGCACTGAAAATATACACAAGTAAAATATTACCATACTTCGATTATTGTGATTTCATCTATGATCCACAAACCACCCAAGGGGCTTATGAACTCCAGTTGCTTCAAAATCGAGCATTGAGATCTATTTACAAAATCAAACTAGGACCGAACCAATTACTTTCAACCATAGAACTACATAATAAAGCTTCAATGAAATATCTGACTGAAAGGCGTAAGTTATATTTATTACATTATTCACACTCAATAACACAGAAACCTGAATTGATTGATAAAAGAGATATTCTGACTAGGAGACATGAATGTCTCAGATTACTACAACCGCCATCAAAGAGCCTTCTCTTTGAGAAATCGTTTTATTTGCGAGGCATAAAACTTTGGAATATTCTAAAACCAGAATATGCACAAGTGACGGATATAAAAGCATTCAAAATTAATACCAAATTTAATTTCCCCAATTGTATATACCAAATAAACTATGAGTAGAATAGATTACTCCGTTCATATAGAAAGATAAGGCCAGTAAACAAATAAATAAATAACAATTGGTCAATAAAACCCTTCCTGATTGTGATTACGACAGGAGTCTTTAGCTATTTAACTAATAATCTCTAACCATAACTCAGATTGTGACTACGACTGAGTTGCGTTGATAAAATATACACATACCAATGTATTGCCCTAAGAACCCAGATTGTGATTACGACTGTGTTACACGTGGGCAAATCCCCATTGACAGCACTGCTATGGTACAATTTCCTGATTATAATCGCTCACATGAAATGAATTAGAGAACTGTGCTTACAAAACAAAGAATGCAATATGAAGGCCGTATACACCCTACATGAAAATTGTATAACACAATTGTATGTAAAACACTTGTATTACCCTTGAAACCCAGATTGTGACTACGACTGTGTAACATAGGTAATTATCATTTCTCAAAAAACCAACTCAACAAAAAGAGTTGAGTAAGGAATTTACCAAATTCAATATACCACTTTGATTACAAAAGTTGTAGTACTCCCCGTTGAATAATGAATACTTTATGTACCATATCTACTAAGTTATGTAGCTCTAAGTAGAGAGTGTACATAGTGATACCCCAGATACTCCAAAAGTTAGTATATATTTTTAAACAATCTCGATGTTACCAACTGAATGTTACTTTTGTTTCCATGGATTTATTACTAAAATAAGTAAGCTATATCATCAACCATTTCATCTCATTATTCCACCCACTGTTCATCATGGGATTCCTGACATTTGATGTGTTAGCTTACCAAAGCAGTATTGGAACTACTATGTACCAGAAAGTCCCGATTTAGAGGGCATGAATGGAAGAACGGCAGATCTGCCGAATTCAGTGTTTGTATAATACAATTCCCTAATAAAATTGTTTAAAAAAAAATATATATATTCACAGAGGGAGCCCCATAAAGGAAGTGGTATGCGCATGCGTGGAGAATATCGTTGACACAGGGCCCGCACATGGTCTGCGTAACATAAAACCGCCCGCGCACGGGAGTGCATGCTTATGATGGGATTCTACTGCCATCGGGCGGGCGCGTTGGAATCGTTATTTATTCCTGGGGATGTCAATGCAGACTCTGGGATAGCGTTTTGTAGCGTGGCGGAAAAAATAATACAATTGAATTATAGTTAACCCACGGAACCTTGAGCTCACGAGGCGTCTGGGCCCTACCCACCACTATACCATCACTATGCCATACCCGACCCAGTTTGTGGGATAATATATTGTTCTTGAGCGATGACTAAACCTCAGTGTACACCACCTGCGACAAGCTTCTAAGCCCAGGCACCCCGTGACCTCAAGGTTTTGTGGGTTGATTATAATCAAACTTCATTTCAATTGTTTAATTCTCAATTAACAATGAATCCTATTATATGGGTTGCCATATCTTAATTATTCCCGATTGGCTCAATAATCGATATTGATCAAATATCTATGCAATCGCTACCTAGTGAAGGATTATCAAATCTGAAATGCTGTACTCCGAAATGCTGTCACAGCAATGAATAACACCTTGTATTCCAACTTTATTTCTTTGTCTCGGGTTGTGCCTTCCTTTACAACAAACTAGTTGAATTTAATGACTGCAATGAAATGTATATTCCTGAACTCTCTTTATGTGTTGGGGATGTTTGTTGTCATAACGACTTCCCCGCTTAACTTGTCTCTTCATGTTAATAGCTGTCAAGTAAATTGGTATTTCTCTTCCAGATGTTAGCAACATTGTACCAAGCGTCGGACAATTAGACTTACACTTACCTTACAGACTACCGGTAATTGATGAGAATATTCTGGCCTTCAATTTTACCGTACCACCTGAAACGTCATTCCATGCTTTGTTGACCCCTTCCATTATCAATGTCTCATTCTCACTTATGCTGAAATTTGACGAACGTCCAAGATTAGGGAACTACTGGCGGCAAAATGACAGATTGGTGAAAGTGGACATTGAAAATCATGCTGTGATAGATATGGTCACTGAGGGTTCAACGACACACCCAATGTTGAATTATACCATCGGAATAAGTGACTCCAACAGCAGCGTCAACATACTAGGCCAGAATAACAATGCCACCCATTCGCACACAGCCTTTCTGGCAGTGATACCATACCATATGCTTTCTGGCAAGCTGTGTCCCACGGAACATGAAAAAATAGACATGAGTTTAAAGACTTTGATAGGCAATTGTAGGATATGGAATCAGACAGTGGAGAAATGGATGCCAGATTTGATTATGGTTAGTATGAAGCTGTACTCTTATGTATATTGTCCCAAGCTCCACAGATTTTAGCTCTCTATGACTTTTCTTATTGATGATATTGATGATGTTTACCTTTACATTTTTCTAAACAGATGATAGGCTTCACAATCAATATCCTCATCAACACACGAATTTTGCTTATTGATGCTAACCAATATCTACAATATCATATGAAGATATGATACTGTAGAAATACAAAGATATAATTCATAGTTGTCGGTTTGCCTTTGGTAAAAAGAAAAATACTTTTCTGCCATAGTTCTACTCTTCTAAAGATTAAAAGGAGTATGATTGGAGGGAAGGGTATGGACAATAAGCTAGTCAAACCTGCCCGTTAGATTAAAATTCCCTGTGTTGTGTCCATATTGAGAAGCCACGTTTCTCCCTTTAATAACTTCTCAAGAATGGCTTTATGCTCTTTATCGTTAAGACATAGTTTCCCGCCAAGGTTAATTGGTCTTTTTCACCAGCTCTAAGCCATATAGAGTAAGAAATTTCACCGTAGAGATGACATTACTGTTACTGGTAGGTAGAGGGCTGCTTTGAGAATTGGATTTGAATCACATATAAGAAGAGGGTCATTATTCAGCATAAAATTTACACCTGGGGCCTGTTTTTTAGTCGTGACCATTTCCTATAGTGACCATTTAGTGACCGTTTGGAGACCATTGGGTTCCAGAGATGCGACGTCATAACATGTGCGACCACTTTCAGGGGTAAAGTGTCATGGTGACGGTTTTGGGTTCCAGATTTGTGACCATTTAGCACAAATGGTGGCATATTTTATTTTATACACTTCCACTTTATCAAATGAAACAATATTTACTGCGATGAATTATCTATATCTGTTTTATCTAATTCCCAAATTTCACAATTTTCTGTTGAGTAATAAGAGAAAACGTGGTCACTGAGCCAGAAGGGATGGCCGTTCAAGATCTTTTAATGCCATAAATACGTCCCAACGCCGCAGGCAGAGGGACATATTTATGGCATAAAAAGGCCGAGAATGGCATCCCTACGGGCTCAGTCACTACGTTTTCTTATTATTACATACCTAAATATTTTAAAAAGGCCATTTTAAATACTCATTAAATGTACCAATTGACCCAACGGTCACAGTGCGCCCGAATATTAACTACGGGCGCAGTGCGCCCGAGCATTAATTATACTGCACCCCTAGCAGCGGGTAGTATTTCATAGATGTTCGGCCATAGGTATGTAATAATATACATGTGAGACATGCTTTTGTTTTTGAATGGGCCTTGGACCAACAGTGATCATAACAGCTGAATAGTGACCGGGTCTGAGGAACACTTTTTGGTCATGATCACTGGTTTGGTCGCCCAACTGGTCACTCTTTTGTGATTACTACAAATAAAGACATCGCTGTCTGAAAAACAAGCCCCTGGTTTGGTCACCCAACTGGTCACTCTTTTGTGATCACTACAAATAAAGATGTCGCTGTCTGAAAAACAGGCCCCTGGATTGCTTTATTAATTCTCCAACATTCAATATACTTTCAGTGGCGTCCAGAAAACAATGACGGAAAGACCGCCTTCGCAAAATGTGACATTTCCAACCTGCCTGGGATATTTGCTGCAAGCATCTGGAAAGAGCCGAACTATGTAGATGATAATATCTGCGCAACAATTATTTCATACTATTACTTGGTGGGTGTATTAAAGTTCTCAATTCGCTGGTTATTTCTTGGTTTCCAGGTTTTGATCATGTTAGAGGTACATGGTGGATTTAATCAGGATTAGGATATTTCCTGGGTTTTTTCCTTCTAGACCTCATTGGCATTTCTGATTACGCAAATAAAATCGCCTAAAATAGATGTAGGCTCGTGAAGTGAGCGTCTTTAACCTCTCAGAGTATGAGCAACATTGATAGCAGGAATATTTTGAATAAATCACTAAGCTGTAACCCTATATATCTAAATAACTGTGATTCAAAAATAGTAATACATTTTAGAAAGGGCTCCTGATATCTCAGCACTAATGGTTATTACATTTTAACTTGATTTGCACTGAGATATGACAGCTAAATATTGTTACTCAGGCGAACCCAGGTATCTTCTCGGAGATTCAATTTAGTCTGAGTTGTAGATTGGATATGTAAGATGAATCTGGGGATCAAGACTCAATGTACGTAGTGAGCTATATCATGTTTTATATATGTTGCTTGGGTGCCCGCGAGCAGCAGGGCTACTTACCGTTAATGCCTTGCTTTTCTTTGTACATGTGTATCTACACCATTTCTTATAACCTCAACGTTATTATTCCCTCAGTTGAACGTAACCGAACCATTTACAGCCCAAAACCTAACGGAAATGATATCAGTAGCGATAGAAAGGATTCTCGATGGCGATATCCAAGGTAAAGAACCTTAATTTGTACAATTGATAGGAACCTTTAAAAACACCCCAATGTAATATATCCTAGATATAACAATTATCTCTGGTTTCTATTACCAATAGACAGTGTATATACTGGACAAATCGTATGAGATTCAATGAGGAGGTTGAGTTCAGTATTTTGTTTGGTGGGAATGGATGTCTCAACCTATAAAAAGATATAAGTAGTGTAATATATGAAAGTGGACGACTGAGGTTTACCTAGCACTCTAATAATCTATTAAGTAAAGTCACCCCGTCTTCCATTTGTAGTCTAGACAATATTTGTGGTGCTGGGTGACTGGGTTTTAACTTTACATTATTCTGAACAGGAATTCAGTGATAATCACATCCAGCAATTTTTAGTGACAGAAATGGATTAAGCAACATCAAAAACCTCTGAAGTGACCCCAATTTATAAAAATGGATTCACCATTTCCTGAATAAGGCCGAGAATGGCATCCCTACGGGCTCAGTCACTACGTTTTCTTATTATTACATACCTAAATATTAAAAAAAGGCCATTTTAAATACTCATTAAATGTACCAATTGACCCAACGGTCACAGTGCACCCGAATATTAACTACCGTAAACCATCGTAGAGAAGCAACAGGAAGTCTGTAAGAGTCATTTCCTGTCACTTTGAAAGTATCATAAATTTCTTCTTTTTTTAAGATTCCAGCAAATATCAGAATTTACTACAATTGCTATCAGTAGACTTACTTCCTCGGACATATATAGTGCATTTCAAACACATTGTGTTAGTTTATACAATATACAAAACATTTTGCCAAACAAACTCAATTTTCCTTGCCCCACCAGGACCGTGGAGACACCTTGGACACAAAAGTTTTTATTCTAAAGTAATCACTTCTCTACCCTACCAGCATGGAGGCGACTGAAATGTAGCGGAATCTACCCCTAATCTATCAACAACAAAAAACCACCCACTGCCAATACAACGATTGATAAGAGAGGGTACCATCAGAATCTTCCCATAGACTGGGGCCTGGGGGCTGTTTCACTAGGAGCTATAAGTCTCGCTGTTGGCAACAGTGGCAGCAAAGCGGCAGTTTGCGTTTCATTAGAAGGTGCAGTCAAGCGTGAACGGCGCATGGGACATGAGCGGCACCAACAGTGGCAGAACCCGTTTCATCAGTCAAGTGGCTCTCGCTGTTAGTGCCACTGTGGAGCTGCTGTAAGTGAGAGGGTCGACCCTCTCGTTGGTTACGTATATAGAATATGCTCTCTCGTTGGTTACGTATATAGAATATGCTCACCCACTTCCCGTAAGAATTAAGCAACGATTTTTACACGAGTAAGGTATACATATAACCTATAATCGTACTAAATATGGAGAGAATCGGCCACACCGTTTCGAAGATATCAGCGTTTGAATTTTGTCATAGCAAATACTGCTCTGGCGGCCAGTGTCTCCGGCGGGAGACAGAAAGAACAGCCGAAACCCCGCCGCACTACGGAGGGAGTGAAAAATTAAAACGCAAACGCACGGAGGGAGTGAAAAATTAAAACGCAAACGCACGGAGGGAGTGAAAAATTAAAACGCCGATATCTTCGGAACGGCATGGCCTATGGGAAGGGGTGAAATTCCACGTCATACCAGCCCGTTGACAAATAAATTCGAATGTCAAACGCGTGTGCATAGCGAGAGCTGTGCCAACAGTGAGAGCTAGTCCCACCTCAACAGTGAGAGCACTAATGAAACGCGAATTTGGGCTTGCCACTGTTGGTGCCACTGTTGGTGCCACTTTTCAGTCCTACCTCTCGCTTTGACCCCCCTACTAGTGAAACGGCCCCCTGTTTTACAGTCATGACAATCGTTTATAATGACATGTTTCAGCTGTCAGTGTCCTATAGATGTGATATCTTAGAGGATCGGCCAACGATTATGGCTCAACGACACGTTAGATGCCTCTAGGTGTACTTTAGTCAAGACAATCGTAGGAATAGAATATGAAACTGTCTTCCAAGGTGTCAGAACCAACTACATATCTTGACATGTTGTACAGGTATAATGGGTAGTTGCAGGTTGTCTTGAAAAAATTTGTCTTTGAATATTTTTATACTCACTTTTATCATGACTAAAATGTACCTGTTCTTTACGTCGCCATTTTTCTCTATCACATTGAATAATGAAAAAAATAGTTGACCCCTTCTTATTTGGCATGGATTGTAACCCTTATGGTGTATGTTATGGGGAAAAAATATTAAAAAAATCATAAGAAAAGAACTATTGACTCCATAAATGCTCATATCATAGAAAGTCTGTATGGCTAAAATCTGCTCATCTTTACGTAGCCGCCTTTAGCAATGTCGGAAACTAAGAAAAAAATTATGAATATTAAAAAAAAAACCTTTAGAAAATTTGAAAATATGTTCAGCTTCACTGTGAATATTTTTCTACAAGTTATGTACATTTTTTCTAGTAAAAGTGATGTGAAAACTGTGGCGACGTAAAGATGAGATTTAGTGTATCTTTACATCGCCAGTTTGTGTATGTCTCTGGCAACAAGGAAATGATTTAAAATTTAATAGTTTTACCCTCAAACTCAACCTCAATCTATATCTCACCCTCACAGATACTTACACCCTCACCACTTGAATTGAATATGAGATATTAGCCGTAAAGATAATCACTCATCTTTACATCGTCCATTTATATATGTCTCTTTGAACAAAGCTTTTGATTTAAATTTGAATGTTTCAGCCTCAAACTCACCTTCAACCTATGTCTCACCCTCAGTGATACCCCTACCCTGGTCATACTAATCAAAGATGAGATATTAGCCTTTAAAAAACGGCGACGTAAAGATGAGTACTCATCTTTACGTCGTCCATTTATATTTGTCTTTGGGAACAAAGATTTAAATTGAAATTTGTTTTTTTCAGTCTGAAACCCAATTTCAACCTGTGTCTCACCCTCACTGATAGTTACAACCTCATCACATGAATTGAAAATGAGATATTGGCTTTTAAAGTGGCGACGTAAAGATGAGTACTCATCTTTACATCGCCAGTTTATATATGTCCATGGGAACAAATGTTTAAATGTAGATTTAATTGTTTCAGCCTCAAAATCGGCCTCAACCTATTTCTCACCCTCACTGATAGTCCCATTCTCTTCACATGAATTGAAAATGGGATATTTGCCTTTAAAAATGGCGATGTAAAGATGAGTACTCATCTTTACGTTGTCCATTTATATTTGTCTCAGGGAACAAAGATTTTAATTCAAATTTGTTTTTTTTAGTCTCAAACTCACCCTCAACCTATGTCTCAACCTCACTAAATAGTACCAACTGAGTCACATGATTTGAATATGAGAAAAAAAATCACAAATAGGGTAGAGCTGAGACCATTCATGAGGTATTTGTAGTCAGGTAGCACTAGTGGTGACTGCAATAACCAGAAATGAATGTCTCATCTGGTTGAGGTTCCCCCTGGTGTATTTTACAGAATATACCGATTTATATACCAGTGTAAGTCACCTATATCAGCCTTCAAAAACGGCGACGTAAAGATGAAAAATTTGTCTTTACGTCGCCCTTTTATTTTTCATCTCTGACTTTTTTCAAATTATGTGATCAGGGTAGAATTATCAGTGAGGATGAGACATAGGGTGAGGGGGAGGTTGGGCCTTAAACTATGAATTCTCAACTTATTTCTTTGCTGCCAGAGACATATATAGGTCGGCGATGTAAAGATGAATAGGGCGACATAAAGATGAGTACTCATCTTTACCTCGCCATTTTAAAGCCTAATATCTCATGTTTAGATAATGCGACCAGGGTGAGACTATCAGTGAGGGTGAGACACAGGTTGAGGACGAGTTTGAAGCTGAGAAATTCAAATTTAAATTCAAATTTTGTTCCTAGAGACTTATTTAAATGGGCGATGTAAAGATTGCTTTTTGCATCTTTACATCGTCCATTTTGTAATGCAAATTCAAGAAATATCCTATCCAATTGATATCATTCAAAGATATGATATAGAAAGGGATGATATCCAACTAGGCCATGTATCAGTTTTTTTATAAGATATCTTTATTTTCCTTAATATAATAGTTGACAGAAACCCTTATAAAAGATATGCTAAATTAGCTGCTTAGCCATTATATACATTCTTCACTTTCTCAGCTATAGATTAAAGAAATTGAACAATTTTTTTTGCCTCATACCCGAAAGTGACTATATTTGAAATATAAGTTATCTGAGGCAAAATATTTCGCGTACGCGTTCGCAGCCCTGGTCCCGGGTGTGGGTGTGGGGCGTCTAGCGTTAACTAAAAAAACTTAATCGCAACATTTGTAAAAAGAAAAACTGCAAATACTGCGAAACACTCAACACCGATGGTAAGGTGAAATGCAAAAGCACGGACAAAAACCACAACACCAAAACCGGAGCGACCTGCAACAGCTCGAACCTGATATATTGCATCACCTGCAAAAAATGCGAGATGCAATACATAGGACAAACCAAGAGAAAGATCAAAGAGAGAATGAGGGAGCACTTCAGATCCGTCGAAACAAAGAGCAGGATAAGTGACGTCCCCAAACACTTCAACAAAAACGATCACCACGGGGTATCTGATATGGAGTTCACCATACTGGACTACATACACAGACATCCCGATAGCAAATCTGCCAAAGAAATCCGGCTCAAGATCGAATACAATTGGATCCACCGGATGAAAACACAGGCCCCACAAGGCCTGAACACTATGGACAGTAGATACGGTTGATAGGGGAACCATTACGCCACGTCAAAAAATTTTTTGTTAACGCTAGACGCCCCACACCCACACCCGGGACCAGGGCTGCGAACGCGTATGCGAAATATTTTGCCTCAGATTTAATCACACACACCCCCATCAACGCCAAAGCGACCACATGTGGCGGTCTTCAAAACGAACTCCATTTAAATCACTCAAAAAAATCAAGAATCACTTTTACATCCCCAACATGGAAGTAAAACTCACCTTAAAACATCCACAAATCAGTGGACATTACATATAAAAAGATCAGCCAATGATAGCCTGACGATATTGTACGCAATTGAAACTGTTGATATGGTCCAGACAGTCCCATACTTCTGGACAGACACTGTACACACACTCCTAACTCCCTGATCCTCCACCAGATGGCTCAGTCCAGCAAGACACTTACTTCACCCAGTCCACCACAGAGGGCGCCACCACACAACAACAAACCAGCTCCCTCAGTCAGTGTCAACAAACACTGATGAACCAGCACAAATGATTGGCCTCACATGCTTCCCGCCTCTCTTTGTCTTAATCTGCACCAATCGGGTGCTAATTAGATCACCATGTGACTGGAAAGGACCAGTGTGTGCCATGCTTTGAAAGTGACCGGAATTAATTAGCTCAAAACGCCGCGAAACGGCCGAGTGAACGCCGCCACATATCAACAGTCGCTCAAGCAGATCGAATGTCTTGTCAACCTATTCATACCCTGTATCTACAAGCCTAGCTGTCAGCCAGCCCGACCGCACCACTGACAAACATGGCAAACGCTTCACAACGCGTGATCACCCCTCCTACGGCCGCTCGGAACCTTTTCCGAGTAGAACCTATGGATGGAGAGGACGCAAATCCGCCCGAGACGACGCACACAACGCCGACGTCGAGTGGGAACTTTCGGATTGCATCAACCACAAACAAACGTAAACGCACTTCGGAGGACATCGGCACGCCGAAAGAAAGCTCGCCGAGTGACCCGATCTCCGACTTTGGCGCGTTCGGCCGGCTCGGTAACGCACCAAAACAACTCACGGAGGACGAGGTAAGCCACGTTATTGCGCATTACGACTCACCATATTCGTGTCATTCGATGTATGATGATATACTGTTGTCTCCGTGCTCCAACTTCACCGTTGCGATGTCTCGTAATGACGTGCCGGGTATTGAAAGCCCGCCGCACGTCACTCAGACACCGCGGCCTGCCGTCCCCGCGAGGGAAGGCCGGCAACACAGCACTGACAGCCGTGCTCGGACACGGAGACGGCCCGTCGACGCCGCGGTTCGCGTCCCGATACCCGGGACGCGCACCACGGCCGACGGAGCCATCAAAGCCTGTAGAAAGACAGTTATCACTGATTTCTTCAAGCCGATCCTGGCCAACAAACCGGATCATTCTAAGGAGTCTAGTGGAAGTGAAAACACCCAAGACAGACTTAGATCCCCCAGCAAAGCGCATGGGGGTACTGGTAGTGACAGTCACAATCGCACTGACACTACCAACTGTCACAACAGAACCAAGAGATCTGTAGACAACCAGTTGCTGACACCTGGGGCAAATCACCCAGATAGTCACAACAATGCCAATATTGTGGAAAACAACTTCCACAATTTAAAGACACAAAACTGTGACTTTGAACAAAGTGACACCAGTACCGTCACCGACCATGAATTGGAGGTCCCCACTGGCTATGGGGATATAACCATTCTGCAAACCCTACAGTCCCTCGACACATGTGATGTCGCAGAGACCCGCAGGGAAGTTGTCCAAAACCCACCCGAGCACGATGAGGCTAGAGGTGAGGTGGACAAACCGATAACCAATCTTGAGTATAATGATAATATCATAGATAGTATCTCCAACTCAGAAATATCTCATAAAACACAGTCCCTTAACAATAACAGCGAACCTGATCACAGGCACAAACGCTATTATCGAGGTATTTTGTATTATGACTATGCCACCATTGATCAAGTCTCCACGACAGACTTTCATAACGAGGAAACTGAAAATGCTTCTTTTTCTTCCCACCAGGTGATTGATGAGCTGCTTCCCGAGGTCGCCCGACTTGCATGGAGAGACATGAGGGACGCAAACTCTCGGTATCACAAGAGTGAGGCCAGGGCCGGCTTCTACGAGGCCTGCATCAAGTTCGACCACATCGAGCCTTGGACAGCCGGTCTGGCCCCCACTCCCATCTACGCTGACTCCAAACTGATGGAGCGCATCACTACCGAACGCAGGGAGTCAGCCCGGCGCATCGCGGAAATGACAGCCAGCCACCTGCGAACCCAACAAAGAGTTGAAAGGGCCAGGAGAGCGCAACTCTCGGACATGATATACAGCATGATCAGGTCCCAGGGCACCGAGCGAGAGGAGAGTAAGCGCATGATAAACCAAACGCGGGCTCACTCCGATATCACAGCTAAACGTGATCACAAAAAAGAAACGGACATCCTCAAAGACCGTCTAATGAAGCATGCCAACAGGGCCCCAACTGAGGCCCAACTGAACGATCCTTTTAAGGCCAGGGGCACCTTCACGGGCAACAAGCCGACGGCCACCGTAGTCAACCCAGTCGACGCACAAACCCAGCAGGGTTTTCCAAAAGCCCCTGTGACCCAAGCCAACCCCAAGACAGCCAACCGGGGAAAGAACAGGGGCCGCGGGGGCCGAGGCAGAAGAGGCCCCAAAAGGGGCGGACCGCAGGGCAACCGCGATCCACGCCCACAGCAGCCACAGCAGAGTACAAGCCTGTAAATATCGGTAAATCTGTTGAATCTCCATGTTTGTCAGTTGACATTAAAGATTCCGTTTGTTACCCGTTGTCAAGTTCTTTATTTCTTACAGATGGACATGTAAATGAATCTAATGTAGAAATATTGAGTACCAAGCCTTCAGCAAATAATATAACCGAGAACAACCAAATAGAATCCCTTATGGATAAAACTACCACAGTAATCAACCTGTCCAGTAGAAATTTATCCAAAAGTGATCTATCTCTCTTGAACAAAGGTCTTAACTTTTGCCCGACCGAATCACGAATAGAGGAAGGGGACGTTAAATCAGACCTAGATAGCTTCCACCGTAACCTTAGAATAAAACAATTCTTCGAGAAACCAAAGCCCGACACGGTGTCAGGCGTCCCATCAGGGACAACTCCGGACCCCCTGGCATTCCCGGGGGCCCCGTTTCAAAAAATGGACCTCATTAAGAAATTGGGCGATAAATCCAACTGGACTGCTCCACAAGGGTCGAGCAGCCTTGAGGGATTCATCGCTGTCAACGAGGTCTCCCTGTCGAGTAGAAACGTGAATAAAGGCCCCTCTTTTTTCAACCTCGACAGGGAAGAACGTAAATCCCTGAAAAACCTAGCTCGAGACCAAGAAATCACCATCAAACCAGCCGACAAAGGAGGGGGGGTGGTGATTTTGAATACCATCGACTACATTTCGGAAGCCCACCGACAGCTAAACGATACCACCACCTACCGTAGGGTAACCAGAGACCTAACCCTAGAACACAACAAAGAGGTGGATGGGTATATAGACAAATTGGTGGAGAATAGAGAGATAACCGAGAGAATGGGGAGGTCGATCAAAACAACCACCCCACGAACCCCACAGGTATATTTCCTACCAAAAATACACAAAGGGAAAGTACCACCTCCGGGCAGACCAGTGGTTTCAGCCAATGGCTGCCCGACGGAGAAAATCTCGGCCTTCGTGGAGGATTTCCTGAAGGAAGAAGTCCCGAAGATCAAATCCTATATAAAGGACACGAACCACTTTCTGGCAAAGATCCAGAAAATTGGACCATTAAACCCAGGCGATATATTGGGCACAATGGACGTTAGTGCCCTGTACACTAACATACCCAACGACGAAGGCATCTCTATCATACGCAGTAAGCTTGAGAAAACAAGGAAAGTGAACGACCTACCCAAATCGGAAAGTATAGTCACACTCCTAGAAATGGTACTCAGAAAGAACAATATACAATTCAACGGGGAAAACTACCTCCAAATAGGGGGCACAGCGATGGGAACAAAACTCGCCCCTTCGTATGCCAACCTATTTATGGAGAATCTTGAAGAAAGAATGCTTAACGATTACCCACTCAAACCCAAGGTTTGGTGGAGGTACATCGATGACATTTTCTTCATTTGGAATCACGGAGACGAAGAGCTGGAAAAATGGCATACGTGGTTAAACAACTACCACGAGACTATAAAACTCACGATGGAAACCTCACGCACTGAAGTGGCGTTTCTCGACACCAAAATCGTGAAATCCAACGAGGGGAAGCTAAAGAGCGACCTCTACGTAAAGCCGACTGACCGCAACACATACCTTAGGTATGACTCGGCACACCCGCCATCACAGAAACGAAGCATCCCTTACTCACAACTCCTGAGGGTAAGACGCATCTGTACAGACCAGGCGGACTATGAAAAACACGCTCAACAAAAACTCAGAGAATTCCAAGAGAGAGGGTACCCAAACCGTATCCTAAAGGAATGCAAGGAGAAAACGGACAATCTGAGAAGGGAACATCTCCTCAGTAAGACGAAAACCGACCCAAAAAAAGACGGACAGGATAAAACATTCCTGATCTGCACATACCACACCAATGGCAACATCCTTCCCAAGATCGTGGACTCCAATTGGAACCTTCTAGGGAAATCGAAAACGACAAAGAACATCTACGAAAGTAGACTGATCAAAGGCTATCGGAGACCCAAGAACCTAAAGAATTACCTGGTGAGGGCACGTACAAACTACAAGACGGAAAACGGGAAACCCCGAAAAAAACTTGATCGCAACATTTGTAAAAAGAAAAACTGCAAATACTGCGAAACACTCAACACCGATGGTAAGGTGAAATGCAAAAGCACGGACAAAAACCACAACACCAAAACCGGAGCGACCTGCAACAGCTCGAACCTGATATATTGCATCACCTGCAAAAAATGCGAGATGCAATACATAGGACAAACCAAGAGAAAGATCAAAGAGAGAATGAGGGAGCACTTCAGATCCGTCGAAACAAAGAGCAGGATAAGTGACGTCCCCAAACACTTCAACAAAAACGATCACCACGGGGTATCTGATATGGAGTTCACCATACTGGACTACATACACAGACATCCCGATAGCAAATCTGCCAAAGAAATCCGGCTCAAGATCGAATACAATTGGATCCACCGGATGAAAACACAGGCCCCACAAGGCCTGAACACTATGGACAGTAGATACGGTTGATAGGGGAACCATTACGCCACGTCAAAAAATTTTTTGTTAACGCTAGACGCCCCACACCCACACCCGGGACCAGGGCTGCGAACGCGTACGCGAAATATTTTGCCTCAGATTTAATCACACACACCCCCATCAACGCCAAAGCGACCACATGTGGCGGTCTTCAAAACGAACTCCATTTAAATCACTCAAAAAAATCAAGAATCACTTTTACATCCCCAACATGGAAGTAAAACTCACCTTAAAACATCCACAAATCAGTGGACGTTACATATAAAAAGATCAGCCAATGATAGCCTGACGATATTGTACGCAATTGAAACTGTTGATATGGTCCAGACAGTCCCATACTTCTGGACAGACACTGTACACACACTCCTAACTCCCTGATCCTCCACCAGATGGCTCAGTCCAGCAAGACACTTACTTCACCCAGTCCACCACAGAGGGCGCCACCACACAACAACAAACCAGCTCCCTCAGTCAGTGTCAACAAACACTGATGAACCAGCACAAATGATTGGCCTCACATGCTTCCCGCCTCTCTTTGTCTTAATCTGCACCAATCGGGTGCTAATTAGATCACCATGTGACTGGAAAGGACCAGTGTGTGCCATGCTTTGAAAGTGACCGGAATTAATTAGCTCAAAACGCCGCGAAACGGCCGAGTGAACGCCACCACATATCAACAGTCGCTCAAGCAGATCGAATGTCTTGTCAACCTGAAATATAAGTTATGCTGAGGATAATATAAATTGATATCAATATCATTTCGCCTATTCTAAATGATATGGCGACGTAGAGATAAAATTAAGGGGTCAAAGCTCAGAAAGAAAAGGAATAAGAAATAGATGTACTGTATAAAAGGATTGAAGGCAAAGCATATGAAGACCTTTACATATATATACGAACTGATATCATCTCTTACAAGAAGATTGTGGCAATCGCTTCGCCTCGCGCAGTAATATGCGATCTTGCCGGCATGCGATAAACAACAACACAACTAACTCTTGTTTGGTTTCTCCATATTCTCCCTGCCCATTCAATCCATCTGATGTGAATCCTAGTGGGCACATTGACATACCAAGTGAACTAGAGCGGTTCCTTGTTGAGGTTCTTACAGGAGATCCTAAGTCTAAAATCCAAACACACAGAATCAGTACTTTGGTCCAGTCATTTAGCCAGGATCTCATATATACTGTAACATGGGGACAGTACAAACCACCTAAACATCTGCTTCTCCCAAATGCAGTTAAAACTCTCACTGGGAATGTTGAGCTTATCCAGACTCTGAACAAGCTTGGACATGGTGGGTGGGAGATAATATTCAGGACATGAGCATTGTGGTCAAACTGTCTCTGGCAAAAGTGAATGGCATGGTTTGTGATTTGAACCAACAGATACTTGAAAATATCCTACAAAGTCCACTTCTAGCTGAGCTTACGATCTTGTGGAGAGACTTCCTAGAGCATCTTCGCCACATCAATGGAGAACTCTCTGCTTTCTGGATGTCATACATAGACATGGTAGAGGATGTCATACTTGGTTTATTGTGAGCTTCCTGTGAAGGAAATTAGAACTTGCACCTCCATGCCATACAAAGTATGATCCCATGGTGCTTTGCATATGATAGGTTGAACTATGCCAGATACCTGTGCCCATACTTTGCTCAGATGACAAATCATCCAGAGACAAATCCACAAGTGTATGAGGCCTTCAAAATAGGCCAATTCTCAGTGCAGATGTCCAACAACAACCCTTTTGGGTGTATTCCTGTAGACCAGACAACTGAGGTAACAGTGAACAAAGATGCACAGACTCCTGGAGGCACAGCTCGGGTCAGTCTGGAAGCTGGAGCTGTCAAACGATACTACATAACAGCTGAGTACAGAAGTGCATTCATGGGACAGCTAAGAGACATGGTTCAAGGTAACAAATCAAAAAGGTGGCATACAGAACTCCAGCCCCTGAGAATCCAAAGAGATGAGGTGGCTGTGTCTGCAGTCCTTGGTCTCACCAAAGACTGGGTCAACCCATTTGTAGCAAAGGCAAAGGCAGCACCCAGAGACATTGCCTCAGACCTGTTGAAAGCTTATGAGATTGGTAACAGAGCTTATGCAACATGCTATAGAGAGATCCACCTCTGAAGAAATTTCCTGATCCGATGAGAACTAACAGATTGTGATACAGTGGCGGAGGTTCCTGAATGCAGTTGATAATAAGACTGATAATAAGACCAGTCTTATTACATTCTTAGTTAGTGAATGGAAGAAACAAAAATATACAGAAAGGTTACAGGGAAAGGTTCTATATGCAACTGTGGGGGACAAATGTTACAGGATCATATGTCAGGGTGCAGAGGAGGTGCCTGCTCTACAGTGCCAACAGATGTCTTCATAATGTCCTTGGCATTTCATGACAAGCTTGGAGTTCCTTTGTTTCAGAAATGTGGAACTAGAACTCAGACAAGGCTTGTTGATATCATAAAGGTTGCCGCCACTGTTGGGCAATAGATATCTATAAGGCTCTCATTTGGATGCATGCATATATAGTATGTGACACTGTCAGTGCATTTGCAGGCAAAGGGAAGGTCAATTCTCTGAAACTTTTAACCACAAACGAGGAAATCATGCACAAAGAGCCAACTACCAGGCTGCAATATGGAGACACTGTCTTGAACAGGATGCAAAGGTACCAAATCCTGTTGGCCAAGGATGGAAAATGGAGAAAGAAGGAGGAGTTGAACATTTAGTTGTGCACCTGAGGCAGTCCTTGATTTGTTCGCTTGTAACTGTAAGAGAAAGTGTTCACTACCAAAATGTGTGTGCTTATCAAATGGAATGAAGTGTACTGATATGTGCAGACTGCCTGACTGTAAGAACCAGGCCTCCATTGCTGACTCAGATCATGGGGAAAGTGCAGATGAAGCTTCTGAAGAGCTTGAGTACTATTATTATCATTAGGCTAGTAGTGAATTGGTACACCACTGAAAGTCAGTGTATATGGACAAGGAAACTATAATCAAACTGTCTTTAGCATAAGGAAATATGTTTATTAGCTATATTTGTTCCTCGTTAATGTGGAATGGCATACGTCTGCTTATATTCTATTATTCTTTGTCCTACAACATGAAATTAACAGATTGATGACTATCTTGACTTTGGTTTAGGTTGTATGATATATTAATTTCATTCCTGTTGTTGTCAGGCATGTAAATTCTCAAAAGTATACATTATTTTGGAATCAGATTAAGGAAAACATTATTTCTTTCCATAAACATGCTAACATTAAGCATTATTTTCATTTCTGTGAAGTACTTTGCAATAGCAACAGGGAAAATATCATTTGGTTGACCAAACCACAGAAACATGTCAAAATTATGGATTTTTTCATTCATGGGTGGGGTTACAGTTTCTAGTCGCATTCGTTTGATATTCAATGTATAAACACGATATTTACATATTTGAATTCCTTAATAAATTTGCTAAAAGATCATGTAAATTATGTGTGTTTTAAATCATTTATTGCCTCCACACAGGAAAAGATAGTGAAATACTTTTCTGAAAGTGGTATGATTTACAATACTGGAAAAAAACCACTAATGTCTTAGCGCTACCAATAATAAACTTTCCAACCTATGCATTTTTAGCGTTTTGTTTTAAAAAGAATATGATCTTATCTAAAAGTGAGAGAAATTTCAATATCATTGTCTGTGTAATAGATTGGATGATATTAAGTTGAAATAGGATGTCATATACTATACTGGCTATTTTGCACAAAAGCTTACCAATGGGTAGGCATACAAACAGAGTGATAAAACACAAAAAGCTACCACCAATGGAATGCTATCATAGATTTCCTGACTCCAGGGATATCTAGCTTATCAAAAATCACTATGAGTATTATTCCCCCAAGATGGTACCGACCAACCCTTCTGGCTCATGGACTATCACCCACGGGCGCCTTTCCCAGCAGCTTCGGTGGGGATGGGGATGCAGAGTCACTAGCTTTAGAAGAGAATAAGGATTTGTAAAATGACCTTTGTTCATTTAGGATGTCCTTCGGGTCAGAAATGATATCATCCTCACCAGTAAACAGTTGTGTGATCAGGTGGTCATTGTACTGTCTTTTTTTGGATATTAAGGAAGTACTTAGTAGGTTTCTCAGCGAGATGTACCCAATTTGCTTTGGATCTAAACATAGAGTACAAATGCCTCTTCCTGTCTTCAAGGGCGATCTCTTTCTTTACACCATTAAGCTCATCTAATTCATCTTCTTCACCTTCATCAAACCTGAAGAATGACAGGGGTCTAGCTAAGAAGCCCCTCTAGGGGGGTACTGGGGCAAAGCCAAGGACTCACTTAGAATTTATTGATTATACAAGCTGTATCCAGGGGCCTGTTTTTTAGTTGTGACTCTTTCCTATAGTGACCGTTTGGAGACCTTTGGGTTCCAGAGATGCGACATCATAACATGTGCGACCACTTTCAGGGGTAAAGTGTCGTGGTGACGGTTTTGGGTTCCATTTAGCCCAAATGGTGGCAAATCTTTTTATACACTTCCACTTTATCAAATGAAACAATATTTACTGCGATGAATTATCTATATCTGTTTTATCTAATTCCCAAATTTTACAATTTTCTGTTGAGTAATATACAATTGAGACATGCTTTTGTTTTTGAATGGGCCTTGGACCAACAGTGATCATAACAGCTGAATAGTGACCGGGTCTGAGGAACACTTTTTGGTCATGATCACTGGTTTGGTCGCCCAACTGGTCACTTTTTTGTGATTACTACAAATAAAGACGTCGCTGTCTGAAAAACAGGCCCCAGGACTCTGTTTCAGGGGGAATGTTGCCAGGGATCCAGCAGCAAAGCTTCTCCTGGGGGTCCAGGGGGCAAAGCCCCTGGAAGAACTTTTATAGATTATACAAGCTGCATCCAGGTTTTTCTTTTAGCTATAGCAGTTACACATCTTGTATTATTGACAGGGGTCTGGCAGTAAAGCCCCATCTGGGTGTCCAGGCGGCAAAGCCCTCAAAATACTACTGCTGCAGGCTTCTACCAGATGCACCCCTGAAACGCCGGCCCAACTTGTCCATAGGCCTGACTCAATCTGTGAATTATTTTGGTTTTCTCCGAGTTCTACTCGCAAATCAACATCTCCTTGGCACTGTAGACTCAAAGCACACAGATACATTGTTTTAAAACTGTTTTATTTAATATGGAAAATTTCTAACCCTTTTGTGCTTAAATCGACTGAAAAAGTGAATTGGAAAAAAATCCGAGTTTATTTTTTTTTTTTTTTCCATCAAATTTTTATTCAGGGAAAAATACAGAATCCACCGGGTTCGGCGATTGCCGTTCTTCCACCCGGGCCCTCCTCGTCTGTCAATCATTATAGTCAGACAAGTATCATCAAATAATTTTAGTCTAATATTACCACTTCATAATGGGTTTAATGAAACGTAATGGGATGAAGTATTTACGGTTTGTAGAATCTGGGTGAATACCTCGTTGTTCCCCCTTCCTAAAAAATTATACACGTAGTAAATACTCTAGGGGTATTTGTTGTACAATATAAATAAAGCCGGGTCATTCAATTCCGTTATACTTTCAGTGGGTAATGTAATAGATAATGTTCACACAGGGCAGTTGCAATCACAATCTGTCATATCCGGTTATTTAATACTTTTCAGTAGTGAGTAATACTTTTCCGTTTTGACTAAATCTCAATGATTAGTTGTTATAGTCTCCGGATGGTTATTATCACATTCTATCCGTTATGGTATTTGTTTATCACATTAACATCGTCAGTTAAACATCCTTATATGCCATAGAAAATTAATAAATACATAGGAATCTTTACATGTAGTATAGTCGCAACTGGTTTGGTTTTCACAAGCTTCTTTTAATATTGTATGTTAGCTTTTTATCAGCGGTTTTTATTGGTAAGTATAATCAATTTAGGCCAATATAATCATCATAGACTGTTGCAGTCACAATCAGGCCCGTTTTTAACCGTAGTTAATTTCATCTAGACAGTGTGGGTAGTCTAAATTTATTGCTTTTTTAAATTTGCTTAATAGTGGTATATTTGTATACTTAGAACGTAGTTTATTCCAGAGTTTTATAGCGCGCATATAACATGAAAATGGAAATCCTGGATAGTTTGCCTTCGGTTCAATCAACCGCACACCATCATATCTTCTGGTTGGTAAATTCCTATTGTCAATCATTTGAGGTAGTTTTGTTATTTGGTACGCATAGTAAATGCATTTTACGTCTGTCATTTAAGTAGTTTAGTCTAGCTTTTTTGTGCAGTTCATTCGTATTCAGTCTCGGATTGGGGCCGAGTTTAACCTTATAGATGATTCTGAGGATTTTATTTTGCCATAATTGAATTTCATTTTTCCCCTCTTGAGATTTGGGTTCATGAATGAAATCACAGTAATCTAAATAGGGCATAATATATGCCTTATATATACGTAGTGCCACTTCTTCATTGATAAGTCCGCAAATTTTTCTTAGCAGATAAATCTTATCCTGAACTCTCTTCCTTACATTATTCCTATGGATATCAAAAGTCAACCTCGAATCGATATTTAAGCCTAGGTAATTATAATTTTTTACTATTTCTAATCGATGTTCATTTAAGCTGAGGTCAGGTTTTACTTGCTGCATATAACCTGCGCCTTGTTTCTCATAACATAATATTTGGGTCTTTTTTTCATTTAATGTTAGAATATTATCCTCGCACCATTTTTGTGTAAGCGGTAGGACAACCTTCATATCCTCTACATTCATCGTTGTTATTGTTGTGTCATCAGCATACAGCGATAAGACTACACGGGGTATTTTCTAAATAAGTAGCAAGACTGTTAATATATATGAGAAATAAGGTGGGACCTAAGACTGAGCCTTGAGGTATGCCGTACGTAGGTGTATCTGGTGTAGAAAGTTTATCGTCCAATAAGGTACGTTGTATTCTGTTTGTGAGATATTCTTGAAACCATAAGCAAGTATTATTTGATAAACCTAGTTCATTTAATTTTTTTATTAACAATTCGTGGGAGACCGTATCGAACGCCTTCTTGAAGTCCAAGAAGACAGTCAAAGGGTTTTCATTAATATTTAGTTTATTGTAAATTTCGGTTAAATATTGGCTTATTGCTGTATGAGTGGATCTACCTGTAAGAAATCCATGTTGTGCATCAGTAACAAAGTCGTTATTTTCTAGGTAAAGTTTAAGTCTCTTATTGATCACTTTTTCCATCAACTTTGCTGGTAAGGGCAATAAACTTATGGGTCTCGGGTTATGTACTCTTTTAATATTCCCTTTTTTTGGAATCGGAATGACTGTGGATGTTTTCCAGTGGTCTGGGATAATCAGGTGTCGGATTATAGAATTCAGTAATTTTTTTTTTTATCTAGAGCTGATAAAAATGCTATTTTCAATACAGAAGATCTTATGTTAGTAATACATGAGGATTTGTTAAAATCTAGGGATTTAATTGCTGGCACGATCTCTTCGATCGAAATATTTTCATTGAGGAGATCAGTTTCGTTTGGTTTAGGCAAGAAGGGTGGTTTGTCGATTACAATTTTTGGCATCTTATTCGCAAGTACTTCACCAATATGGGCAAAGTAATTATTTATGTAGTCGGCCCGCTCTTCGTTTTTCACAGATTAATTTGTTTCATTATGAATAATGTCAGTAACTTTTGGATTATTTTCTTTTGGGATGATATTCCTTATTCCCCTCCAAAATTTCTTAGTATCGCTGTTGTGATCAATTAACACTTTATCGACTGCTGTTTGCTTTCTTTTATGATTGACTATGTACGATTTCTGTGGAATTTAGCAATTCTCCAGTCATCTTGTGAGTTCGTTCTGTATGCTTTTTTGTAAAAATAAGTCTCTAGTATTGATCGCTTCCATAACATCTTGGGTTAACCAGACAGGTTTGTTTTCGGTAATATAAAATGATTATAAAGGAGCCATTATTTTCAGTATTTTTTCAATATTTTGCAGAATTTTGTTCCAAAGCCAATTAGGATTTTTTTCAACTGTAAAATGCGTCCAATCAGAATTGATGTACATTTCTTTAAACAGTTGATAGTCAAATCTTTTATACGATCGTGCTGTAATTAGTCTCTTTTGCACCTTATTACGTTGACATTTGATGACCATATATACCTGTAAATGATCCTTTACCACATAGTCTAATACTCCTGCCTGTTTTATATATTTACAATTAGTATAAATGTGATCAATAATTGTACTGGAGTTAGGAGTAATTCGGGTAGGCGATTTAACAAGCTGTACTAAGTCATGTAGGTTGCAAAAACGGTCAATATGATTCCTCTTTAACGATTTATCCAGTCCATCGACATTTATGTCACCCATTATAATAATGTTTTTGCAATCAGACGAGTTAGTTATAATGTCTGTGAGTTGATCACACAGGTAACTAGGATTGATTGGAGGTGGTTTGTACGCATTAATCAATAAATATGTAGATTTTGCTCGTGTGATCTTAGCAGTGATTATTTCATAGTTAGGCGTAATGAATGAATAGTTTTCTAGATATTCATAGTCCATTGATTCCCGTATATACAAAATTAGGCCTCCACCCTTTTTGTTTATATTCGGTTTTCGATCAAGCCGTATAATTTGGTATCCTTCTATTTTTATAAGGGAGTCGGGAAGTTGAGGTTCCATCCAACTTTCAGAAATCAATACAATATCAAAAAATGATACCAAAACTCGAACATTGTCAATATTAGGGAACAAACTCTATACATTTATACTAGTCAGTTTAAATCCTTTTAATAAACTCATCTCTTGGAGTGTTATCATTTATGACAAACCCAATATAACAGCGTAGTTATAACATCGTCCTTATTTTTTCCAGAGCAATTTAGTGTATGACAACAGTATGCAATGGATGAGGGTGAACGAATTAAATTGATTACTAGTAATACTAACAATAGTTGCCTAACGTGGCGTAGCATAAAGGAGTTTTTTTGTTATAAGAGAACTCCCTCCTTATATCAACAAGAAGATATTAAGCGTATTTTCAGTGGTTGAGTATATCCCAAATATGGGTGGACAGACAGCGGTCGATAGTTGCAATTAACGTTTGTGCGGATTCAGCAGACATATGACAACCGTCGTACAAGTTACCATAGCGATGAGAGACTCGACCTTTTCCCATGCTTTTATGGTATGGGGACGCTATCCACGGGGTTGGTAGGCTATTGTAGTGATTGAGTTTTGATAGTTCATTGTTTAACAGTATTATTGTCTCATTCATTATAACTTGTTGCGGGTGTAGAGCTGTTGTCGTCGTCGAGCAGGTCGGGTTAGCTGGTACAAGTGACACTCCTAGTTTTGTCTTCTCATTATATCATTTTAGATCAGCACCTATCACTGGTAAGAATATCGTTTTTTTTGGCGGTGTTTTTCCATATTTCGTTGTAGGCGTTCGTGGCATGCCAAGGGAGAGCAGTCGTTGCTTCGTTCGCATTCTCGTTCCTGACGAATATGTCCTTGGTTAGGGAATTCTTATAAGTAATGTTACAGATGCCGGCAAACATAAGAACCAGGTCGGGATTGAGATTCACAGGAAGTTGAATGGCATGGGGGGTTAACTCTTCATATCATTGACCAGGGAATGCATAAAGGTCATAATCCAGTGTTAAGTCTGAGTACATGTAGGGTTTGATGTTATAACCCCTCGAGTCGGCAACGATAAGTACCTTCATAGTTTTTACTGAGTCACCTTCCAAGGAAATAAAGGACCAAGAAAATAGCAAGTCGCAATCACAATCTTGCCGTTTGATAAGTTTCCTTTTAGATATTGTGATTCTAGTAAAGACTATTATAACAATAGTTATATCAAGTTGCAATCACAAGCTTGATAACGTATAGTACGGTGGCACTATCGTATGGTAAAGTAATTTGACTTGTTTACGTGTCGGTCCCGCCTGCTGCGCCTTCCTCCTCCTGGTCTGCTCTTTCCTCTACTGTTACTGCATCGGGTTTCTTTCCTGTTTCTTCTTTTGTTTCTGTGTCCTCTTGGACTTCCTCTACCTCGTAATTAGAGTCTCTTCTGATTTCGGTCCTCACCTCTGTTAGTATGGCTCCTGCTGTGTTCTGCCCACGGAAAGTGCAAATCATTTGCATGTAGACTGCAGCCTGTCCCCCAGAAGGGGTCGAGTGTTGCCTCATACAGTTTCCTATTGCCAGTTTGAAGTAGTTTCGTCTGCAGCTCGGGGTGCTGTTCAAACTTCACACGATTTAGGCGTGTCAGGTACTCAACCGCAACTGCCTGCCACTCAGCCGTGTCCAATGGTTTGGTTATCCGCTTTAGGACATAGGGATCGGTGGTGCCCAACACCTGTTGGGCAATATCGGGGGCGTTAGCGAACTCGGCCTTGTGGAAACAAAAAGCTTGTTCTACTGAAGTGAATTCATATCCATTTATTTCGATCTTAGCCGGGTACATGTTCGAGTAGGGCGAGTGCTGGCTATGGTAAGCCACGAACGTTGGTGTCGTCTTTGTCTTACAGTTCTCAATACTGATTTCAGTGGGAAGACGATGAAGAGATCCATGCGGATAATACTTGCCCTGATGAACGATCCCCCTACCTCGGGTCTTTACTTCTATTCCTAGCTTTTCTGCCAGCTTAGATACAGCTCTCACGTCGGCTTTTTGGGCACGTATTTCTGAGTTTGTATCTTCTGTTATAAAAACTTTCGTACGGTCTGGGTGTTTACGCAGTTTGCTTTTTCCCTTCAGCAATCTATCTCGTGTTGAGATCTTTCCGAACACGACCACCAGGGGTTGATTAGTGCGGCCTGGAGTGCCCACTCTGTAGGCGGTATCTAGATCTTCAGGTGTTAGGAGTGCATCCACCCGTGTCAGAATGTCGTACGCAATGGCGAAAGGTTGCTCGTCCTTTGTTACATCCACACCTTCAATCAACAAGTTCTTTTTGCGGTTATTGTGATCGTTAATGAGAGTTTTATCATGAACTGCGGTTAGCTGAGTATGTGTCGTTTGCAGTCCTATCTCCAATTTATCAAGGCGGGATTGTACCGAACGCAATTCAGATCTGAGGTATCGGTTTCCAGAACGGAGTTCGGTTACATCTGTTTGGTTAAGTAAAAAAACAGTCTTACCTTTCCAATTCCCAGGAACGCGTATAACAAAACTGTTCACCAACCAGTCACTGATACAAAACACAATTTTGAAGGTCGTATTCGTCTTCTATCACATCAATTCACCGTAGTTTCTCGGAGCTCCCTTTCAAAACGTCCGACGCTCACGCGGTCATCTCAATAAAAAAAAGGCATCATGCGGCGGTTCACACGGGAATGACTGGAGGCATCATGTGGCGGTAGCCATGGAAATGCCTCCAGGCATCATGCGGCGGTTCACACGGGAATGCCTGGAGGCATCATGTGGCGGTAGCCATGGGAATGGCTCCAGGCATCATGCGGTGGTTCACCCGGGAATGCCTGGAGGCATCATGTGGCAGTGAAAGGGTTAAAGGAGGGGAGTTACAAATCTTAGGTCATCTGTGAATATTGGCAGAGGTCTAGCAGCAAAGCCTCTCCTTGGGGTTCAGGGGATGAAGCCCCCAGAAAACATTGAATATACATTGTATTGTCTGTATCCAGGATTTTGTTTAAGGGATGGGGATTTCACATTTTAGGCTATCCGGGAATATTGCTAGGGGTATAGCAGCAAAGCCCCTCCTGGGGATCCAGGGGGCAAACCCCCTGAAAGAACTTGGATAATCTGTATCAAGGCATTTGTTTCAGGGATGGGGGTTACACATCTTAGGCTACCTGGGAATATTGCTAGGGTTCTAGCAGCAAAGCCCCTCCATGGAAACATTTGGATTTCATAGATTATACAAGGGACTTGGACATTAAAGATCATACAAGCCATATCCAGGAGTGGGGTTCCACCCCTTATGTTATCTGAAAATATTACCTGTGGTCCAGCAGTAAAGCCCTCAGATCATTTGGATTTCACAAGAGCCATACCCTGGATTATGTTTTGGGAAAGGAGATCTACACACCTGAGACTACCTGGGGAGATTGTCAGGGGTCCAGTTACAAAACCCATCTGGGGGTCCAGGGGGCAAAACCCCAAAAGCACATGGATTTAATACATTATACAAGCTGTTCCCAGGATTTGTTTCATGGAAGGGGGTTACATACCTGAGATTATTTGTGAAGATTAGAAGGGGTCGAGGTCCAGGAGGCAAAGCATATCAAAGAGCTTGGCATTAGAGTCTATAAATTGACATAGTCGTTTATTTTAAAGCCCTGTGCCCCCCCCCCTCCCCTGGGTACGCCCCTGTATTGAGAGTACTTACTCCTAATAGACCACATACATGAGAAGTATTGAGTATGCAGGCAGTGTAATTTGGAATAACCTACCCCCTCTATTGAGAATGATTGAAACGTTGAAAGAATTCAAATCCCTCATCAAAGCATCTAATATAAAAAAATACCTGCATTTATTCATCTTGAATTTGCCCACATCGTCAACCGGTATATGGTAAAAACTGTTACACTAATGCTTGCGTAAATTATGTATCCATAAAGTATGCACACAGCAAGGGGGTTGGGGGGGGGGGGGGTTAGACCAAATGCGTACAGAGGGGGGGGGGGGGGTTGAAGGCTGGAATTTCCATATGCATGCATATGCAAATTCAATGAAAATGTCTTGTAAAAGTGTAGGTGTGTTTGTAGGTATGTCTGTAGGTGTGTGTGTTTATATACCAGCAGTGTTGGGTAGGTGAGTAGCCAGCAAGATGGGTAGGTTGATTTGGGGGGCAGGTTGCTAAGTAGGTTGGTTGATATATTGGCATATTGAACTGGCATATTGTCTGTAGTTGGGTAGAAACTAGCAGCAGGATGGTAGGTAGGTAGGTAGGTAGGTAGTTTCGGGGGATAGGGAGGTTGGTAAATTGAGAAAGTTGAGAAAATTGTGTACAGACCAAAAACCATAATGTCCCTGGAGAAAACCATTACCCAGGCCAAAAACTATGATACCCATGAAGAAAACCATTACCCAGGCCATAATTTATGATGCCCATGGAGAAATTCATCACCAAGACCAAAAACCATGATGACCATTGAGAAAACCATCACCAAAGTATATGTCATCATATTACTGTCCATCTATCCTAGGTCCCAAACCCTAACCATGTCCCTATCCCTAACCCTAACCCTAGATTTATCCCTATCCCTAGCCTCAAACCTATCCCTCCACAATGCTAGCCCTGAACCATACTGCCCCTGAATCATATTGCCCCTCGCCATACTGCCTCTCAACATATTGGCTCTCATCTTACTGTCCCTCAAAGAAACTGTCCCTTAACCATACTGCTCCTCCACTATACTGCCCCTGAATCAAATTGCATCAAACTATATTGCCCCTCACTATACTGTCCCTTACTGTACTGTCCCTGATCCATACCGCCCTTCAAACATACCGATGTTCAACCATGCTGCTCCTTACCATACCGTCCCTTAACCATACTGCCCCATCACCAAAAATGCTCCTGAATCATACTGGCCCTCCGCCATACTGCCCCTAAATGATACTACTCCTCATTATACAGCCCCTAAATGATACGTAGAAACGCAGTATGATTGATGAGCAGTACAGTATAGGAGCAGTCATTTAGGGGCAGTATGGTAGAGGGGCAGTATTGTGGAGAGGCAGTATGGTGGAGGGGCAATTTGGTGGAGGGGCAGTCTGGTGGAGGGACAGTATTGTAGAGGGACAGTCTGGTGGTGGGACAGTATTGTAGAGGGACAGTCTGGTGGTGGGACAGTATGGTGTAGGGGCAGCATAGTGGAGGGACAATATTGTAGAGAGGCAGTATGGTGGAGGGGTAGTATGGTAGAGGGACAGTGTGGTGGAGGGGCAGTATGGTAGACGGGCAGTATTGTAGAGGGGCAGTATGGTGGAGGGAAAGTGTGGTAAAGGGGTAGTGTGGTAAAGCAGTATTGCAATAAGGCAGTATGTTAGCTACTCAAGATTGATAGGGGTAATTGGCCCCAACAAATTCCATTCCCAAAATACAGTATCTCGTAAGATTTTGTGATTTCAGGTATTCATAGGGGCATTTTAATGAGACAGATGTACCCATTCCATGAGAATCAAATCTGCCATTTTTCAAGAAACCTACAGTCTTTGGGAAAAGGCAAAATGTCCATCCTGCTGCTAGATTTGTGTTCTGGGGGAATCTTATCAAAGACTGAGGAAAAGTCTTGTCTCAGTACAATATGCCTACGTGTGAATTTTGCTTCAGGTGTTGGAAAGGGGGGGGGGGGGGGGGGTCCAGAAAATGTACATACACAATTGGGGGGGGGGGGGGGGGGTCCATGAGAAGCGTACGGGGATGGGGTCAATTTCCCAGGAAAATCTGCATACGTACTTTATAGATGGCCCCATATTGTAATACTCGAGTCAACAATGTTACATAGAGATGTAACAGTGGATGAACATATGCAGATACCTGTACTGATAAATGTTAGATTTAAGCGAACGAAACCAGAGGGAGTTACATACTGTAAAAGCTACAAAGTGTAACGAAGGTCGCTGAGAACCAGCCATATAAGGTTGACGACCAAATCGTATTTTATTGGATATGTCAAAAATCCAATAGGATGGGAAATGTATCAAAACTAATGGACCAATAAAAGAATGTTTTAAAAAAAGTATGGGTCTTACTACTCTATCCCACCAACAAGGGTCGAGTACTGCAGTAGATTGTAAACATGGCAGTCGAGCAGAGCAGTGTCAGCAGTTGTCACTGTGTTTGGTGAAACAATTCTTTTGAATGAAATAATCATTTGAAAATTAAGAAATTAGGATAAATGTATGACATTCATATAATATTCTCCACTGTAAATATCTTTATATTTTGATAATATGATATCATACATGTATGACATGTCAGACCCTGTTACTGTTTTGGAGACCGTTTGGAATTTAAATGGTTACAACTCTAGAATGCGAAACAATGATCAGACCTTTTAGTCCTCAAAATGGTCACTATTATTATGACCATTTGTCTCTGGAACGCGATGCCCTTGAAATGGTCAATAACTGCTTATTACATATTGTCATGACTGAAAAACACCTCCCTGTGATATGACTTCCAAGTAGATAAGGAAATGGACATCATAGGTATAAGACGAATAACATTCACCTTTCTCATTCTAGTTGCAGTTATGGATCTCCTCATTTTAGTGCAGGTTCTGAATTATGATAAAACCCGCGAGGTTCACTTATATCCCAATGAGGACCACAATAAAGTATGTTTCTAATTTTATTCACCTTTTATGTCATTTTATTACGTTATCCTCTTGATAAAACACGTTCCAACTTGAGAATATCTCAAATGTTGTGCTACATGTTCATGGCCTTATGACCTTACTAGTATTTCCAGTCATGAAATATTCAATCCAATACTAATAAAAGTTATAGGTTCTCTGATTTCATAGGCACTGAGCAGCAGTATGAAATTTATTTCACATTTCTTAGTTTAGACATACTATCCTGGAGGGTGCCCGGATGCTGCAGAAATACATGAACAATATGAGATCACTCGAACTAAACATAGCTGTTCTGGAAGAGTTTGTTATTCCTGCCTCATCTTTAGATAGTCATAACCAGGTAGGTAGTATTTGTAGACCTTTTTAAAATTTGTCTTTTATTCAGTGACGTAAAGCTCGCATACAACATAGGTGATTTTCAACAACATGCATCAAGTACACATTGTATTGATTTAACAAATTAAATGCTATTAAACGACAAAACAACATGAAAGCATAATAGATCTCAGAGATAGGGTTTCTACAGATACATAGTACATCCTATAAGATAGACAGTACCTCCAGAGGTTATTAAACTCCCCAATATCGCCCCGGGTAAGTACAGAATCTGCTTTCGACTGACTGGCCGCACCTCGGCTGCCTGTCTTCTGATGAACAATAATTTTCTGATTTCTAACTGGAGAAACGGAATATAATTTGAAATGTATTTGTAATAATAACTGAAATTTCCATTTCTGGCATCAGATTTCCAATTTGAAGATTCATAAAAACTGTTTAAACTGCTATAATTGTTGGTTATGGGTCAAGGGTCCATCACCATACAACGACGGCAAGCAGTGAACACCGGATCCTGTAAAGAGACTGAATTATGAGATACCTCAATAGGGTCTATACTCCAACTACAAACACCAGTTACCGCTACGGCCGCTCAGATCCGCCAATATTCGCGTTTGAATTTTGAAACATCAGGCTATACAAGCGGAGAGAATCGTAGACGTAGGGCCTTTATGGGAAGTACAAAGCTGTTGGCAGAGGGAGGTGGGACGGAGGCCTGCCAACATGACAGGCAACTAGATACAGTTTAAGAGCATTAGAGGCCTGGGACTCGTTTCACTAGTTCCGAGACTTGATTGCCCAAAGTTAGACATAACTAAGGGCAGCAACAGTGGCTTGCCTTGTCGGTGCCACTGTTCGCGACCTGCTGTTCATTTGCAATGTCACAGAGTCCCAAGACACTTCATGTGTCGCCGGGGTGTCCATAGTCTGCCACAACCACCAAAAGCTATGTGAATTTGACAACAGTACACTGCACCGCTGTAGTTCCAGATCCATCGAGTGCTGCAGTGTGATACAGATGAGGGTGCTGCCAAGTTTAGCCTCTATTCCACCAAACAACCACTTTTTCAATGTCAGCAGACGTTCCAGCCGACCTTTCAGCCGACGTCGGTTGAAACGTCTGGAAAAATGGCCTCAAAATGCGTCACTGCTCCACCGAAACCCCCAACAGACGTTCATTTGAACGCCATACGAGCGTCTGGTGGGTTCAAAGTTCCAGCAGATCCTAGCCGACGCCCCTGCCGTGGCGCCGACTGGTGGACGTTGGCCGCATTTTACGCAGTAATTGAGTTCTCCAATAGGCGGCGTGGTGTGTGGGGATACACTACGACGCTCTGAACCCGCGAAAGCGCTTATCGAGCGAAGCAGTGTGTCGCTGTGTCGGGATTTGTATGGGAACGGTCAGAAAAGGTGAAATAACCGCGGAATTTGACGTTAAATCGAACAATGAAGGTAAATAAAGATAAGGATTGATGTTATGAATGTGTATGGCACGCTATGGTGCTAGAATTCTGCCGAAAGTGTCGGAATTTTCGATGTCCGTTCGCGACTTCGGGCAGTGCTCACGGGCGGGTGTCGTAGTCTTCGAATGTACCGGCCAGAGGCCCAATTCCAGCTGATAAAAACATATTCAATCAGTTTTCGGCAGATGGGCAAATTCTGTCTCTTGGAGGTTTATTGGAGTATCGGTTGGGATATCGCCTGAAAATATCTGGTTGGTGGAAGCGCATTTCAACTGGCTCTCCTGCCAGACGCTCAGCAACCATGAAGGGACACTCCAACGACCACCAATATCCTCCAACAGACGTCTTGAAACGTCTGGCAGGAGAGCCGACGCCTGCTGAAACGTCTGGTGTGTGCTTCCACCAACCCAACAGATGATTTAAAATTGAGCAGATATGCCAGCAACCCCAGCAACCGCCATACGGGCGCTGTACAACGTTTTTGTCTTGTTGGTGGAACACGCCCTTAAGAGAGCCAAACAATGGTTAGCTCTATGTTTCTATATCAGCGGATGAAAGCAGCCGATTTTGTTCATATTTGGGGTGATTATTGTGTACATGTCTCCCTAACTTGTGTTGAAGTTTCATGGCTTAATTCCCACGGAAAGGGAGTGTAATTCCGCGTCCGGTATGGCCTGGCAACCTATTCATACATTTCTGCCAGCTTTTTGGCCACGCCTCCGCTAATTTATGCGGCAACTTTGACATTGACTTCCCTTGTTCCCGGTTCCTCTGTTTGCCTTGTCTATTTCTGTACCGTAGTATGTCTGGGCTAACACTCTCAGACTGTATCAGTTCTATGTTTCAAAATGCAAACGCGAATATTGGTGGATTGGAATGGCCGATCTTGTTCATAATTGGGGTGATTATTGTGTACATGTCTCCCTAACTGGTGTAAAGTTTCATGGCTTAGTTCCTAGGAGAAGTGAGTGAAATCCTGCATGGCGGTATGGCCCATTGACGTATTTGACTGAGAGTGTGACCACATTGCGAGAGGGTAGACCCTCTTGCGCCCAGTGACAGTGGCAGTTCATTGGCTTCTGAAACGCTGTTGACACATGTCTTGTCTTTGGTCTTGCAAACTGTGTTGTCATGGGACTATTGAAACGCTACCTGCCCTTGTTGTGTCGCAGACACCAAGAAGGGTTGTCACAGGACTAGTGAAACAGGTCCCTGGTCCTAGCAACAACAGGACGTACTACAGTCTAGTGATAAACACAGAAACTCATGTTATTTTTCATGAGAGAAAGCATGAGTTTTAGTTGTCGCAACAGACTGGGGACTGCATAGTGAGACTTGTACTGTCTATGTCCGCTGTGACATTGCCAACAAATGGCATGTCACGAACAGTGACACAAAATTGGACTGAAATAGTGTTTTGGCACTTAAAGTGGCAGGAGAACTCAGCAAATGGATGAACTAAACACTGTGTCTGACAGAGCAGGTGCCATGGACCAGGGTGTAGGCCCAGGCCAATTAATTGTGACATGCGTTTTGAAAGGTGACAAACTTTTGCTGCAGCTGTTCATATCTGTCACAGCCTATTCTCCCTGAACTACTGAAACATCCCTGTACCAATGCTTAATGGTCTCCTCTATGGTCTCTGACCCCCACCATGGTTTTATCTACCTGAAACTAGTTTCCCATCCTGTCGTTTACACCTTCAGAAGACCCAGTCCTCTATCGATTAGATGTAGCTCATGGCATTTTAATGCAAAGCGGCTGCTCATTGCAATGACTGCTGATGAACGTCATAACTTCTGGCTCTTACTGTACAGGTGAGCCACTAGTTCCCGGAAGTGCACCCTCTAGAGTCCCGCTCCGGACTGAACTGAATACCTACCGTTCAACCAGCCAGCCATTAAATCTTACCTGTAAAGCTTCTAGAAACTTCCAATGCCCAGTCAGCTTCAATATTTTGCATATTTCTGTACATATGTATCTTTCTGTCCTCATATGAAAAGATGAACTCCACAAACATGCTTATGGTCCTGGCACAGACCCTGAAAGAATTCGTTATAACAGACGGCGTATACATAGATATGTCAACAAGTGTGGAAGATGTTGCAGTGTGAGTACAAACTTCAGCCTTTTGAGCATATCTAATAAACTATTGAGTTTGCCTGCTTATTCCAGTTCTTATTTATTAACGAAGTACAAAGATAAAAGGTAAAAAAAAAACACGTGGATGAAATAATACCTGTCATGTACATGTGTATGAGTCAACAATACAAAATTCTACTTATATGCACCAGAACTGGATTGATCAGTAAATAAAGGATGGATAGTTTGTGCGAATGTATCTTTATAGAGAAAATGAGATACCAAGAAAGATCTTCTTACACCTCTAGAAATACTACTTTATGTGAGTGTTTTTTATTCACAATTGCTTGGAACCTAGATCAATTCTGTCTGGAGCCATGAGGATGATGAGTCAAATATCAAAAGAAATTTCAGCTGTAGGATCCAGTTCTAATATTCAAGACATTACAGACTCAGATGAGCAGTTGGAAAAGGTAGGACTTATTAGTGCTGTCATAAGTAAGATTTCAAATGACCAGATTGGCTTCCATGATAAATGTCTCAAAATTTTCTCTTTTTTTCAAAGATATGATTCCTAAGAAATCAGTATATCCATAGCCTTGAATACACAAGACATCTCGATTTTCCTTAATTTCAGTGGTTATATTTGAGATATCATTCAAATATTCATACAAATCCCCATTTTCTGATAATTCATTAGCATATGCATGCATATGAATGCTGGCTTTTGAGACATAATTCCAATTTGGAAGGAATATAGCTACGAGAATGAAAATTGAATTTCATATCTATAATTAGAATAATATACGAAAATGATAGCCTGGAAAGAGAGGATTACAAATATATTTGAATTTTTAAAATCGGTCAAGAAGTTCAAGAATTTTGGAGGAAAGTCTAGTCAAATTAAGATTGAATTTGAGGAAGTCAAGTACGGTATATAGAAAACAGTAGAAGGCATGGCACCACATAATGATTGGCACAGATTAACAGACTTATTACAATAACTCTCTAGATATTGATGATAGGGACATGATATATAGCATACCTGGGTATATTCACATGCTGAATCCAATGGATATATTTATTTTCATGTATATTGATGATTTTATAGCTAATTTGCATATTAATAGGGAAATCTGTAATAATGATGCATAGATTCTGCAAAAAATCACTCAAATAATATTCCTCGCTAATCTAGATCATGTCATACAAGGCAAAACATATCTTTGACTTGTAAATAGTAATTTGGACAGCTAATTTGCATAATTTATCTTGAAACTGAAGTCTTCAAATGGATCAGAGAATTGATAAATTCAGTTTCCCAGTGTTATTATTTCAAGATGCTGACCTCTTACATCTATCAAACTATGGCATATCATATATCAAATTAATCCTCTATGTATGTTCATAGGCACAAAATTATTTGATTCATTCAATTTTGTGTGAAGAGGTTTTTAAAAATTAAAATTTGTGCTTGGTCAAGTTGTTCTGGTCATAGAAATTTTGTGCTTGCACTAAAGTGAAGCCCACTATTTCCACTGATTGGCTGAAATAGTGTTTTTGCACTTAAAGTGGCAGAAGAACTCAGCAAATGGATGAACTAAACACTGTGTCTGACAGAGCAGGTGCCATGGACCAGGGTGTAGGCCCAGGCCAATTCCTTTGAAAACAAGTGATAATTGTAAAGAGACTATTGCCCTATTACTCCTATATGTATATTCACAGGAAAGCCCTGAATCCCAGCTTTCAGAAGGTGTATTTATATAGTAGATGTGATGAACAGGCGCTTCTTGACAAATATTTAAAGAACAATGTTTGAGAGATTTGTTGTTTATCGCACTGAGTGATGGCCGCGCGCGCGTTGCTAAGGAATGTTCAAAAGAGGTAGAAAAATTACATGATTTATAGTGAATAAGTTCAGGTATATTTCTTTGTCATCAGGTGGAAGGTTAGCTCATTTTCATGCATCTTTTTATATCTAAACGCCAGATACAAAATAAAACCAATTTATTCCATAGTGTAGTAGCTACTTCTCATTGATTCACTGATGCATATGCCTTTCAATTTGCCTTTCAAATTCATATTCAAGACCGGCCATATAACGAGGGACTTCTTCACACTGCTTAACGATGTCTCAGACGTTATTCTGTATCGGCGATCTCCGAGCGATCCGGCGTTATACATTAATGACTCCGAGACATCAGTTATGCTGAGGAAGATTGACGTGACAAACACCGTCATCACGGAAATATCCAGTGTAGAAAATATTGAAACAAAGACCTTTCAGTTCTCTAATGTGAGCTTTCAGGAGGATCTAATGAATGCGTTAATATCGACAGGGTCAATGGATACTACAGTGGATGTGCAGGTGAAAGCATTAATCTCTCTATATATATATACACAGCACGAACCTTTGAGTTTATGTATGTCTAATTTCGGCGTAAATAAGAAACCGCGAGCGTTGGTATACAAAGCATATTGATCGTCATATCTATGCTTACTTCTGTACACGTATAGTGTAAACTTTATCTACGACAAGCATATGTGACGATTTTCCAAGATCACCCAACGAATGTATCACAGTTTGGATGATAAAAGCTGGCTGGTCTCCTATGTGTCTATGTATAGCAAAACCGACATATATAGGTATCATGTTAGTAAGCTTTCTACGCCGGACGCCCAATAAAACCATTACGCCCATATAGATATATACGTCAAACATGTCATCTACTTTAATATGTGTTTTTTTTTCAATTAGTCATCATTGTGTAAATATTAATGAATCCACATGTTCATCCTGTGATACTTATTCATGCATTGGTAATGTTTAGTGAAATGAATCTGAAGTTTTCATCACACTGATCACATATCTATCTGAAAATTGATTTTTTAATCTGCAGCCAGAGCATGGTTTCTTTGAAATCCACGTCAATAATGTTCTCTCAAAATATATACAAGCTTTTGCAGATCTCATGGTGAGCATTCTCAAAACAATGTTTATTATTTGCTTGTCTTTTAATACTTCATTCTAGAATTATTTTTTTTTCAATTTTAGGCTTACAAAACATCAGTGAACACTCTCTCATGGAATGATTATGCTGACGAGATTTCAACTGAGATGCATGGCCTTGATCTGAAACTGCCGTCCGGTGAAGTTATCAATCTAGCAAACCTTACCAACCCTGTTGTGGTAACCTTCCCAGCTAATCGTGAGTGCATCATTTACACCTCGGATCCGTTTCACTATTTGAAAATCCGTTCGCTGTTTGGTCTCAGAGACACCATAGCGGCAGTTTCCATCCCAATATTTTATGGACGCAGCAGCCAGCGGAACTTGGGTGGCACCAACAGTGGCAGTGACTTATTCATAACTATATTTCCGTTCACTGTTACTGCTACTGTAGTGTCACTATTCACGAGAGGGCCCAACCTCTCGTTCTGATCTTAACAATAATTGTAAACAATATTTTATCAGATATTACACGGACTTATATCTATGGGTAGGAAACGCGGGCCATTCCCGTGTTTGTTCAACGATCTCTTCGTCTCGGCTATGCTTGAGTGCGTTTCGCGGGTAGAGCGCTAATTTCTATATGATACGCAAGGAAAACTTTGGCGATAGTTCCATTTTAAGCCACCAGGGGTAAAAGTGGCGCTGCTGATGGTTGTTTTTGGTTTTTTTCTTTTATAAATTGAGCAAGCTCTTTCTTTATTTCACTTGTAATACATAAATTCTTTCTTTCCTGAGTGTATAATCATGACTTACTTTCCTGTTGGGTGTTTATTTGCAATCCTTTTTTCTATAGTTGGGGCCGGCGGACAAATTTCTCTGATTTTCAGGCAGTCAGTCTTGGGAATTTTTTTTTTCAATTCATTACCATGCCCCTAGGCCTTAATAAAGTATTTGCCAGTCGATTCCAGATATATACCTAAATGGGACAGTTGGAATAAGGGTCCTAAGTGCGATAGATTTGTTTAAAGTTACGGCACATTTTGTCTTAGAATAGTTGGGGTCTGCAGACATATTTCCCTGATTTCCAGGCAGTCAGTCTTGGGGAAAAATTATTTTCAATTCATTCCCAAAACGCTCAGGAGTAAGGTCGCACGCCTCGTTTTCGTGTGACCTACTTGGACGGCCATTACAAGATGGCGCTAGTGTGAAGAAGGTCTATTGTTATCCTGTGCCTACCAGCCGCGACAGTGGCGATCATGGGGGCGAAATGTTGAACTAACGCGAAATGACGGTAGCGCCATCTAGCGGCCGTTATTGGAACCCTAACAATGCCGAGGCACAGATAGATACGCCAGAGGCAGGTTGTTTCTAATCCAGGTGTACCAAGTCCGTGGATATTATAACATATGTAAGTCAAGAAAAACATGCTGCGAAGAATCATATATGAATGTTTTAACCATAAATAGATTTTCAAAATTACCCAGTGGTCAAGTCCTTTGTGAGAACCATTATGCTATTTGAACAGCAATAGCAGTCACTGCACTACTCGATCGGTCTCCTACTGCATCGCTTGACCCTTGGCCATCACTTCCATGTCTTATAAACGAGAGCTGCAATCTTGGGTACCGTAACGAGGGAAGACACAAGGAATACTTTGGAATTTTAAAATTATTCATTGAATATTGATTTCTCAAATTTTCCGTTCGCTATGCTTGCATAGCAAATGGTAAGGGGGGTGGGCAATAGGGTGGAAGATATTGCAGTGAGACTTAGAAACGTCCGTTTTTTTTTCCGCTGTTAGTATCATTTTGAAGATTCGTTGGCTATGGTGCCTAAACTATTGAAACGGGTCCCTGCTCTTTATGTTTACTAAGACACTCCTGATGCAATACACATCATGCATGGATCACATTTCGATCATTTATCTGTTGTATATGATGCATTCATATCTGTAAAACGTTACAAATGTTATGACAGGTAATAGATACTGTTGAAATAAGGCGGGTTATCTCTTCCAGAAACAAGTACGACGCCAACCATAGGAAAGCTACCTCTCGCACCAAACGTTGGAGAATTAACAGATTATGATATTCTAGTCTTCAAATACGATGTGAGATCTCAGTATGCATATAAAGCCATGATGGTTCCCGAGGTTTTGAACATTCAGCTGAAGATCATTGTAAAATTCGATGAGAGACCAACCATAACACATTTTGTTGATGATGGTACGTGGTCTGTGGATTTCCAATCTCAGGACAATTTTCTTGGTTCCGAAGAAAAGCTTTCAGCCCAAGGCCTTGACTATATCAGTCTAGAGAATACAAATGGTGCCACCTCGCTCGTTCTGTTTGGTTTTAATGCATTCCCTCAGAATAGGACAGTGTACATTGGTATTTTGCCGTCATACAAGCTCGATAAAGACGAAAAGACCAAGCCGGACCACGTGGACGTAGATAGTATCACAGTGACCGCGGAAACCTTCACAGGATCTTGTTTCTACTGGAACGAAATTACCCAAACATGGCTCCATGAAGGCTGCTGGGTGAGGTCATGTTTAAAATTCAGAAAACAATTTTACATTGCATTACGTATGAGTTGATACTGGTAGACCTAATATGTCAGATATAATGGTAAAGTTGACTTGTAAATATTACTCTAGTGGATTGAATGAATTTTATCTATCGTCAACTTGTATTACATAACATCCTGAGCCTGGGAGACGTTTTTCAGTAGCGACCATCGCTGACCAAGGTTGATAAAAATCGGATGGGAGATCCATGATGGGAAATGTTTTTCAGACGTGGTCGCAGAGCGCCAGAGGTCGCTCAATGAGATAATTGGAGATCATTATAGAATAATCTTGGGTTTTATACAGATTTACCTCCCAAGTACCAGGGACCGTTGCTCTAGACGCTATAATCGTTAATAGCGACCGTTTTGTAATTATCATACATTTGGTGATTATTTTCGAACCATTGGGGCCAGTGGTCGCTGTATTTATCTTGAAAACTATATCAATCGCTATTAACGATTATATATACACATACATAAATATTGAATTGATAAGTGTTTACGCCTTTGTTTTCAGATGCTGCCAATAAGTAGTCTCACCACAATAACGTGCTCCTGTAACCACCTGACAAAGTTTTCTGCAGGATTCTTTGTTAAACCTAATAAGGTGGATCTGCTTGCTGACATCAAGCTTATCACTACTTTCTTTGAAAATCCTGTGATTGTGTGTCTGGTCGCTTTTGTCTGGGGTATGTACGCTCTGTTGACTGTGTGGGGACGTCGGCAGGACCGCTCCGATCAAGAAAAGGTATGCAGTACATGGACATGTTTTCATTATCACATCTTGTAATGCATTGTTATTTATCTAAGTAAAGATTCCTGGAGATACCTTTCCATGACGGCATTTATACACAATATTACCTGGTTTCAGAGACAAGCGTTCGTGTGTTCTGAGGAGTTGATGCGTAGTAATATCCGAGCGCATGCGAGGATATTGCGTAGTCAACTGGAATATCGATATCAGTTCGTTTTAGTTATGCAATATTTCCCCATACGCACTATTCTCCCGTATGCGCCACCCGGAGCATACAACATGTCTGTAAATATGTGTCCATAAACACTCCTTATGTGTTGTCTATGGCCACTTTCTTTTGGGTGGATAATAAAATGTAAGATCCCAGTTTTCCGATTATTTCCATCTTTCTACCCAGAGATACAGAAGTCAAAATTCGAGATGTATGCAAATACAAAATGGGAACACCATTAAATTGAATTAGCACAAGCAGTATCACCCAGAAACGTTGCAAATGCACAACTCATATACTACTCACAGAGTCCATACGTGAGGTGTGCAGCAAGCCAGGGCCGCACCCCCGCTTCAAACAATCATTTCATATACTACTATCATATTTACAGCGAATCAAAACTCTGTTGCAAATCGCAATGTATATACACTACTTACAGATGTCTTCTTGGAGGTAATTTATAGTAGGGAACGATTATTTGTGGTGATTTTATCTATGCAAAGGCCAAGAAAGTATTGATCGCTATTGATGTTAATCATTGCCACAGGTTACGATAATTCAACTATACAACTCTAACCCCTCCAAACGGCCACCATCAGCGATAATTTTGATTATAAAACACCTCCCTTACGACTAGTCTGACATTGCCATCAATAACGCACGGATTGGTGACCATTTCAGGAATGATTATTTGGGATGATTATGTCAATGCAGTGCCAAAAAACCTCCAGACTGTTGTTCCGACTCATACCTTACTCGAGTCAATATTTTCATTCATCTCCTTTCATCTTATTTCATCCCATTAAGCCACAACTCTTCTAGCCTCTCTGGTACAACAAAAAATACCTACAATGTCAGCGATTGGTATGCTACTACTCTGCTGTATTTCTCTACAAGACATTATGTATTCCCATATAAGAGGAACCAGGCGGCAGAACGGCGAAAGCCCAGCCTGGAAGTGTCTGTATAAGAGTTTATTTACCCTAATACAATTTATCAAAAGAATAATGATAACATTAATTGTAACCCCCACCTAGGATGATTCAACCATGCAACACTTACCCCTCAAAACGGTCGCTGTTGACGATCATCGCGACTAAAACACATCTGCCTAGACAATTAGATAGACCATCGGCTATACGCCATCGCTTTTAAGTGTGTTTGCAAGGATGCAATACCTCGGTGGCACGAAACCGCCAAGAAGCCACTGAAATGTGGCGTCAGACTACCGAAAAGTGCTTGCTTTTAGATTGTCTCTTCTAAACGTTATTTATGGCATGGTATTTTCCCGAATGTACATATTTTCCTAAATCCAATGGTCATTCCTGAGACCAGTGTAAATCATAGGAGAGTATTTTGTAAGGTCGGCATTGGGAGGAGGGTGAGGCTTCAAAATAAAAACTTGAAGGATAATGCGGAGTTCTGGCAATCTCTGTCTCCCAGCTGAGGCGAGGGACCCGTCTTTTAGACTGGATAATCGTAAATAGCGACCGTTTTGTAATTATCATACATTTGGCGATAAGTATCAAACCATTGGGGCCAATGGTCGTTGTACTTATCTTGAAAACCGTCTTGAAACTTTAATGATCGCTATTAACGATTATCCCGTCTAGAAAACGGGTCCCTGAAATCGACTTTCTATATATTCATATGAATATTAAAGAAGAAACAAACAAGTTTTGGTCAAGGTTGTCGTTCTCCACGAGTTTGATGCGGTGTGATATGAACGAGGCGACAGCCAAGTGAATATCATGTAGCATTCAAACGAGTTGGAGAACGACTTTTTTGACCAAAACGAGTTGCTTTCTGTATATATCTCACCCCTGTACATACTAAAAGAATGGACAACACACAGGATATAGACCATGGAGAACAGACTGTAATTCTTGTAGGGGCATGGAGAACGAGTTCCCAGTGTTAAGCCTATGGACATTTATACCAGGGGTGAGATAAATCTGTGACTTGCATCCCTGAGGATAGTTAATAAAGCTAGGATCCGTCCGCTTCAACAGGTTGGTGTCGTCATCCTGGAGGACAACCATCCACATTCCACCTACGGCTACCTGGTGGTGGTTCAGACTGGATGGAGAGCAGAGGGCGGCACTACGTCTAACGTTGCGCTGTACCTGACGGGTACACGTGGTCGGAGTGGAACTCACCTGCTACGAGACCCCGCATGCAGTCAGCGGCTAGAAGCGGGTAGCGAAGTGTGGTTCCTGCTCACTACCAGACTCTCGCTTGGAGATCTCAAGAAGCTCGATATCTGGCATGACTGTACAGGGGCTTTCCCAAACTGGTAGGTGATCATTGCAATTTTATGTAGATTCAGTTGCGTTGTGTTTTCATGTGCAGTTCCTAAAGAGCTGAGCGTATGACTGTTGGTTCTTGAGACAAGTTCCACCAGACCTTGCCGAGATTGCCAAGAGCGACCCCTCTTTGCTGGGATACCGATGTAATCATTGACTTCGGCGATGACGGGATGTGTGGGTGTCGATTACAAAGGCTACGTCGCACCTTTTTTTCCTTTGGTTTTTGGTAAGTAGAGTTTACTTACTTCTGTTGATCACTATTGATATTAACCCTGCCATGGCAACAAATTTTTCAAACCTAAAATCTAAAAAAAAATCGAGATTCCCAGTGGACGGCAGCTCTCCGAGGTAAAGTTCCTACTAGGACGACATTGTTATCTGACATGTTAGAAGTTGGAACGACTAGAATTGGTTACTATCGAGGTTAGGAAATCCTCATCTGATAAGTACATGTGCTCCTACAGAATTACCTTTCCTGGAGAAAGTAGGGGATATTCTTGATGTTGTTTGCCTGGAGCAATCTCTTGTTCCCGACGTGGGAGTACGTCCGGGCATCCGTTGGACTTATAAGGATCAATCAGTTAGCTTTGAAAGTATCATTGTAAAGTTACCTGTCTTTAGGAAAGACTAGTCTTTGTGAAAGTATGTCTGCCCCTTTTACTATTTGAGGCCATACAGCCGGAACCTGAAGCTAATAAAATGGCTTTTGCCTGTTACCTACCTAACGGCAGCCGTATAGGTGCCGCCGTGGAATGTCGCATGCCTGCAAACGTGTCATTTTTGTCATGATAATATGAAATTTAATGTTTTCTGTGTCTCTTTGCAGGTTCCTCAGTCAAATCATTGTGAAAGATCTTCAGGTTGGAGCAACCTGGTACTTCATTTGCAATGAATGGTTGTCACCTCTCCAAGGTCATAAGAGCATTCAACGAACCCTTTCTGCAACAAGTTCAAAATGCAAACATGATATATCGTATATCTTCAACGCCAAGACCGGACAGGTGACAAATTTTAAAGTGAATTCTAACTAAAATGAAAAATAAATTATTTGAAGGTGTGGAAATTAAGCACAATATCCATTTCATAGGTACTATTATAGGAGGATGCTAAGCTTCAACTTTCTTTAAAATCTAGTCCAATTATAACAGCATATGTGTTTAAACAAGTTTGTTTGGAAAAAAAACAACTAAAATATCTAAGAGCAATCACTTCACAAGGAGTCGTAGTATGACAATTCTTATTACTTTCATGGTAACTATACTAGTAAGTATGCAATGTGAATTACTGTGAATAAGAAATGAAAAACTTATCGTAGAAATGGTTTAAATTTAGTAACATTACTTAGTGTTAAGTAAATAATGAAAAAAACTCGAAACAGTGATATAACCCTCCTATGCTGGAAGGTGAACTCAAACCGCTGTGGCTGATTCTTTTAAGGTTAAATAAAATATCTAGAAAAGAAATCTGAAATGTGCTTTACCCACAACTAGATTTGAATATGCCACTAAATTAAGTATGTTACCTTGTGCTATGTAATGGATACAGGATCTACAAGACAAGCATTTGTGGGTGAGTATATTCAAGCGGCCGCCTCAGACGTCCTTCACGCGGCCTCAGCGCCTCGCCTGTGCCCTGTGCTTCATCATGACAGCCATGCTGACCAACATGATGTTCTACGGCGTGGGCGACGACCCTCAGCACGAAGCGGGGCTTGGTGAATTCAGGTTCTCCTACACTCAGCTGCTGGTGGGGTTTGAAAGCGCCCTGATAACCATTCCCATCAGCGTGCTGCTGGTGACTCTATTCAGGGCTGTGCTACCAAGGCCTGAACGTCCTGCTAAGGCTGATCCGTCATCCGAGCTGCCCAGCAAGGAGAGCAAAGCCAGCGTGTCTCATGACAGCTCTGCAATGAGAACTCCACTCTCTCCATCGTCATCATCAAGTGAACTGACAGTTGACCCTTCCCAAATCTACATGTGAGTGTGAATTAACTCCACTATCAATTCCCTTTTGATTTGTGTTTTGTGTGTCATTTAGAATGGACCAGAGCAGAACTTAGCATTGAACAGTTGAAGTAGTATTTAGTACGTGCCTCAAGGATCCTTTTTAGGTTAACCATCCTTCCCTAATAATGTAGGGGTCTGCCGGTTCTCAGTCTTTCTCGGAACACTTCCCGAGAACTATGGTAGACGTGTTAACAGCGCAAGCGACTGCTGGTATGTGACTAGACTCGATAAGAGGAAAGCTAATCTTGGAGGGAATTTTAGAACACTTCCCGAGAACTAGATTGATCTGTTATGGTGGAGTGAATCTATGCTACCCTATGTGGGTATTACATAGGTTGGTTCGGATATCTTTCGGTAAGTGAAGAGGATTTAGAATCAACTAGCACTATACCTACTGGACACAAAACCAGACTCTGAGATCTTAGGTATATTGATCTTTATCTATACCTTTCCATACACAGTACCTCGGTACAAGGATGCTAAGTAAAGCTGGGTGAGTGAGTCCACAAACCGAAACAAGTTCCCTTGCTCAACCACCGTAAGGGTTTGGAGAAACCCAACCAACCATGAGGCTCCAAGGGGTTTGCTCGACATAGAGGAACACACAGAGTAACCTGTCGACCTGCTGCGGACTCGGCCTTATTTACAGACCAAGTTATGTAATCTGGGCGAACCCGTAGCACTGAACATACCACTGCTCGACTAACCTGACCCCTACAATAGTATTAGCTTTAATCAGTGTCTAATTAATGATGCCATCGAAAATGACTAGTATTAGATTAAGAAGAGTTTTGATAATGCGTTTCATGCAGTCGGACAAGTATAATAATCAGCATACTAGATAATGTTAACATCATTTATGGCTTACTGCTATTACAGATTACCAACTGGGACTTAACTGATTTAAGGCTACCAAGCTCTGTGACGAGTTTCTTCTTTTTTGGGAAGCTACGACTGGGATCTCTGTCTTATTCTCTGTCTCGCTTGGCTGCTCAATCAGTGGATCTATGATCATGCGTACCTTTCTAATGTGGCTGAAATTTCTCAGATCCATGCTGCACGACCCAGATCATAGAAACTTTTCTATCTTCGACCTGGAATGGTTTTTGCTGGAATTTGGGAACCTCTAACCCCAAGATGCAATGTTCCTCATAAGTATGCTATCACCAACCTCTAAATCTAAATGACAGATATTTGTCTTGCTCTCTGCATGAGCCATCACCTTGGCCTTTGCCTTCCTATCTTTCTCTCTCATGGCTGCATCGCTTCAAGCCTACCCTATCTGGGGTAGCCACGTTTAACGGCACACCATTTAGAAAGGGACTTTCCCTCTACGTTGGCACACTTCACCACTTTCCCAAGGTTTCTTGTGAAGCGTTGGACGGTCCCGTTTGCCTCTGGCCAGTACAGCGTAACTTTATAGAGGGTAAAACTGAGTGTTTCATCCACTTGGCGAACTCTTGGCCACTAAACGGGGCTCTATTATATGTGTTTAGTACATCCAGATTTCCGCGTCTGGCAAATATTTTGTCACGGGCCAGAATAACCGATTGGGCCACAACACACTACACAACCTCAACCTCGGGAAATCTTGAATACTTATCTAGCACTACCAATAATCTCCTGAGGAGGGTGGATATTCAATAGCTATTTATTTGAAGAACATATCTAACTTATATGAAACATACTAATGGTAGCTGATGATCTGCAAAAGTAGTTCCAAACATTGAAAAATAAATTTCTTACCAAAATGTCTTTTCACTAGGAATATGACTAGCTAAAACGGTCAATGATGCACAACAATAATGACTTGTGTTCACCAACTGAATCCAGTTTCTAGAAATTTAACCCCATAAGCATGCCTGGTAATGTTCACGGTGGGATTAAAGTTGGCTTTATCCTCACCTCGTTCAGCAGAAGGTGAATATTAATATTCGTTGGTATTTTCTATAGGACTCCTTATCCATCCGGGGTTCTAGACCCGATTACTTCCATCTACCACGACGTAACAGTCATTGAAGATGACCATCTCCACGAAGACGTTGTGGATAAATCATTTTGGTGAGTATCTATATAACTGCACTATGTCCATATATATTTATTTACTTACTCTAGCCTTAAGATAGTTGTCTATCCCGTTTATGGTGAACAGCATCAGTAACCTTCACGAGTTGTAGGGTTATTCAAATTTGTTCACAATACACTTTTAATGGTACCAGCGAGGTCGAAAGCTAGGATGATTAACTGGATGGAATCTAACCCCAAAACTTTCAACAAAAGACTTGCTAAGTAGCTTATGATTTTTCTTTTTTTAATAAAAACTTGCTCCTATTTTCACTATCTCTGCAGATATATTGGAAAGTGAGGAAAGTTGGCCATACCCATGGGGTATTTGCGCCCCATTCCGTATGGAAAAACCTTTTTTTTCTATGGTCAGCTTATGATTATTTGTTGAATGGCAAATACCATGACAGTCATGTCGAAATTGTCTACTGAACTGAAAGCACAATACAACCAATAATGTCAAATTTCTAGATAGTTATAATTGCAAGTAAAATTGATTTTGAGACTCAGATGATCTATAACCTTCTCACTAGTTTCATTAATTGCTTTTGTCGATATTATATTCTTTTATACTTTCCGTTGACACAGGACGCCGTACTCATCAGAGGTATATCATCATCCAATACAGGAGGATAGTAATGATGAAAAGCTTAAAGATTCAATTCCATCAGAAGAAGACTATAGAAGTGGACTTGAACTTAGGCCGGAATTGTTTCCCCCTGGATTTGGTCAAATTCAGCAATATCCTGCTGCCAGTTCATCCTCTGGCTACCTGTAAGTGCTTGGTCGCTTAACCATATTCTGTTGTAGAATTCACAAATTAAAGCGGGTCAATGCTTAGGGGTTGATACTCACTTAGACTTTGAAATGAAAGTTCTACATGTACCATGGAAAATTAGGTCATAAAAGCTCAAATATTAAGTAAATTCTGGTTATTACTATTCAAGTGAGGACAAAGTTGAACAGAGATTTCACCTCAAATCTTTGAAGTACAAACTCACAGCTACTTGACCAGGGAGAGCCTCACTTGAGCCCCATAGTGGTGTCATCACAGTAATTATATGTTATTCATTGTCATCTCTATTTTCTTTTGTCTTATAACCAACAACACACAAGATTATAGAATACATTCCTATTTGCTAGCTTTCACAAAAAAAAATTCAAATGTTTTCCACAATGCATTTTGCAGAACGCCTTTACCATCAGGTGTCATAGCAGAGGTGCCAAGGACTACAAGTCAAGAGATGTACGCAGCATCCTTTGATTCAATCCCGGAGGAACCTCAGGAGGAAGAACTGAAGAAGCTGCATGAAGTTCCACAGACATCTTCCAGTGGAGCCAAGTCAAAGATGGGTGTTCATGGTGTTAATTCCAGCACTGAAGATCAGTAAGTTTTATAACTTGTTGTTTTAATCTATTGTATTCTAAAAAAGATCTAGATCTGATAGTGTCATTTTGGGTATATCAGATACGATAGAGTGGATGTTTCTGCAAGGAGAGAAAATAATGTGTGCAAGGTTTCTTCTTTACTTTTCCAAATACTAATTTCTCCTCACCTTCCTTCTGATGAAAAGGATTCTTGATTACCCCTCAGAGCATCTAAGAGAAGAAATATGTTTCTGGGATTAGAGACTTATTCTTACTGAAATATTCCAGACATGTTCCTGTCACCTTTAGATATCCATAAATCCACTGCAGTAGGTTGTAAACAAAACAGTCCAGCAGAGCAGTGTCAACAGTTGTCACTAGCTTTGGTGAAACAATTCTAATGAATAAAATAACCACTACAAAATTATGTAATTTGGGATAAAGGTATGACATCCATATTGAATCCTCCACTGCAAATACCCTGTCGTTGCTTTGGAGACCATTTGGACTAAATGGTCACCAAATGGTCACCACTATTGTTATGACCAACAAGTCTCTGCAACCCAATGCCCTCTAACCGTCACTAACTGGTCACTATCAACGATTGTCACGACTGAAAAACACCTCCCTGGTCATCCAGTAGAGGGCTGTAAACTCTGTAATATGGCAGACCATCTAGTTCCACCAGTGTTAAGTTGTTCTACCTGCTGTAAGTTATATCAAACATTAAAGCCCCAAGGACTGATAAAATTTTCTAGAACCCAAATTGTGATAATGTCATATGGTATCCTACTCTACATTGATATTGCTAAGACAGCAAGAGCCTTCTCAAATCTAAACCTTAAAGGACGCCACCGTGTGGCATGGGTGTGCACTTGGGGACGGGTACCATGGTCAGTGTATACCTCCAAGGGACGGGGACATTGTCAGCTGAACTCATAATTCGAGGGTTTATCATGTGGTTTGATATGTCATCCTTAATACATTTTATCTGTTTTGCCTAAAGATATAAGATATGTTGTACCTACATTTTTCAGCAAAATTCAAGTTAATTGATGAATTATTTCCTTGTTAGAAACGATTTTCTTATATATATATAGGGCAAATGATGCCTCAAGGCATCATCCCTCCTGGCCTGGGTGATGCCTTGAGGCACCATCCGTCCTTATAGTGTTAAGTATATTGCATCTGTATCAGACTGTGAGTTTCCTTTGACAGAGGCAGATCAATGGATCAATCAGAAGACAATTATAGAAGCAGACAACTTGAACTTTCACCGGAATTGTTTCCTCCTGGATTTGGTCAAAGTGGTCAGAGTCAACAATATCCAGCTGCCAGTTCATCCTCTGGCTACTTGTAGGTTTAGTTTGGTTTGGTTGATCTAACGTCCAAAAATCAATTTTAGATTCTCCTCTGGAAGAAGGTATAGAAGTGCTAAATGGTCATGTAGGAGAATGTTGAAATATCAAGTAAAAGTTTGCTCTTGACCAATAGAATAAGTAAACTATTCAACAGATATTACATTCTATATAAGAATTGTGACAGGGGTGTCGCGTTGCTGGATACTAAAATTTGTTTGCTGATGGGTCTATCCTTGAGGTAGACAGCTACTGGCCATGGAAGGCTCCACTTGTACCCCATGGTAGTCTTTGTGCAGATTTCAATATTATCAAGACGTGGCACTAACACTTATGTCAAGCTGATGCTACCTTGATAGTGACAGCTACCTGTCAATTTTGAACCATGTTGCTTAGTGTCTCCAGGAAGTCAATTGTTCTTTTTGACAATAAGCAAAACCAACCAATAGGAATGGATACTAATTTCTTTTAAATTATGCCGTTTTCACATCAGTTACTGCCATCACTGTATTATCTTCATAACCAACAAAGTACATACAAAATCATCAATTTTTTTTCCAACACTCTTATCTCAGAGAGAGAGAGCGAACGAAAGAATTTGTACAAAATCATCATAGTACTTTCTTATTTGCTGGCTTTCAAAACCATTGATCATATGTTTTTTACAATGTGAACATTTCGCAGGACACCTTTACCATCTGGTATCATATCTGAAGTGCCTAAGACTACAAGCCAAGAGGTTCATGTTGCATCCTTTGAATCAATCCCAGAAGATGTTGAGGAAGAAGAACTGGACAAACTACATGGAGTTTCACAGAAATCTGATTATGGAACCAAGTCACAGTCAGGCAGTCATGGCGTTGGGACCAGCACTGAATATCAGTAAGTTTTGAAACTCACAATCCACTAAAGCATTTAACAATATTGCACTTAAAATGGCTCCACAGAGTGATACTGCCCTGTTGTGCATTTCAGATAAAATGTGGTATTATTAAAGTGGCAGTTTCTGAAATAACTTGGCAACCTATCTACTTTATTATTTTCGTTACTTAAGTTTTTTCATATGTCATTGTACACCATCCTCATTTAACTCTTGTTGACTGGCTGCTTGTCTTATACCCTCAGAACATTTGCAAACAGAGGCCCACATACACTGTTCACGAGACCTATGCCATCTGTTATCATATCGCCAGCAGTACCAGAGTCAAACGGTCAGGCGATGCATGGTGCGTCCTTTCAATCAATTCCAGAGGACAATCAGGCCGATGATCTGAACAGCCTGCACGATGTTCCAGTGGAATATACAGACATTGCTAAATCTGAGTGGGATAATCAAGGAGTGACATCCAACACTGAACCTCTGTAAGTTCTGACATTTGAAATATTCTGAAAAGTTAACTACGATGCATTTTAGCAAGAAAAGAGAAGTTATGATTTTATCAATATGCTGATGATTTGGTGGTGTTTAGTAGTAGTGAGAACTCTCTCATTGCCCAGACAAACCTACAGAATGCGGTTGATGTTGTATCAGACTGGTGTACGGAGAACGGAATGACCATTGATAAGGATAAGACCAAAACCTCTTGGCATACTTCTGGAAAGAGTCTGTGCGATCTCCCTGAGCTACGTGTTCACTGTGACAACAACGAGTTGGCTATGGTGAAATGTTGTCGATATCTAGGGGTAACTCTTGATAATGGCTTAACACTTAAAAAATCATGTTAGGGAGGTCAAGAAATCTGTGAGTCAGAAATTATTCAAATGGGAAAGTTGAGATCACAAATATCTAAGGAAGTAGCTCTGATGGTGTATGAATAAGTATTCAAGCCCCGTGCATTTGTAATTGATTGTTCAGCTAAAGGGAAAGTTGAGTCGCTTCAGAGACTACAGGATAGGGCCCTAAGAATTGTGCAGTACCGGAAAATTAGACGACAAAGAATAAATGAATTACATGATACTGGACAAAACTCTTAGTAAAACCCGTAGCTCCAGTAAAGTTAAAATTAAGTCATGTCGTATAAAATGTAATCACTATTTCTAATCACACATGTACAGGGCACGGCGCTTTGGAACAAGCTTGATTCTAAGGTTCAATTAGTGGATAACACAAGGAAATTCAGACAAGAGGTCAAAAAGCTGTACTCACTCTATGAAATAGGGAGTAGAGATGCCTAGACATATTTATTATTACTCATCATTATTATCATGTTCTTTTCCTGCCCTTACAGTGAGGTTGGCTCATTAACCGGTACTATCGATGTTTGTTTTTGTAAAAAGAAAAAAAACTCCTTTTTTCTTGGAAATTGTTTCTTCCTATCTAGATGTATCAAGGTAATCCTGAAACACGTTGTTATAACTACAGTGGAAGTACTTTCTCCGGAAAGAACTGTTTTTGATGAATTAAAATTTAAAAAAAGAGAAAAATTGACTGTGCATATATATACACATAGTCTGTTTATATTACCTTGACAGAAGCAGACGGCATTTAGAACCAGAAGAAAAGGACATCAGTAAACAGCCTTCTATGTCACCTGAAATGTTTTCAACTAGACTGGATCATAGTGATCGAGCTCAGCAAGAAATCGCATCAGGTCATTCCTCTGGGTTTCTGTAAGTTTCCAGGACTTTTGACAATATAATTTTTAAGTTTATACAGTGAACAAAGTCAATGCTGATTATTTGGGGAGGAAAGTGATTGATAGGGAGCCAAAGTGAACCCGCTGAAACCACAGATACCCGTTTACAAAATACCATTTCCGGATATAGGCACTCAGTACTTTGACTATGTAGGTTCGAGATTATATTTGTCATTGTCTAATCTTTTAGATCCATATTTTGATCTACTTAACAACTGTCGTCGTAGCTTCGAGACAGAGTTATTGTAGTAAACTACACTACAAAAGTAACAAACAAGACCAAAAACAAAAGTCTAGCTTCAAAGCCCCATAGGTTTAGTATTAAGCCTCGTTCTTACTGGCCACCGGAAATGTTGTTTTGTAAGTTTACGGGTATCTGTGGTTTCAGCGGGTTCACTTTGGCTCCCTATACCCGTACCACAACATTTTTAGGATTTTCTGGTTTTTTTCCTTGTCACAGATATCAGAATTTCTTTCTATAGAGAAACATACTTGTATATTATATCTCAAATGTGTGGTCTTTTCATTGTTGTTTGAGCTCGGTAATTAGACAGCCCTTTTGAAAATAATGGTTGTAGAGGGAGGGAGGACCCTTGGGCTGACCTTTATCACTATGCATTGACAGGAATAGAGATTTTGAAAATAATACTTTTGCAGAACACCCTTCCCATCAGACATCACTACCAACGAGGAAAATGCCGAAGAAGAAGTAAATGATGTCTCCAACTCATTTCCCCATTCATCTCAGGTGGAAAACCATCAAATAGAACAGCAGACAAACATATCAGGGCAGGACACTGAAGAAGGCACATTGACTGATCAATTTTTGTAAGTTGAGCAACTCTGAAAATTGTCTAATTATCTCAGCGTTGTGCATTCTGAAGTACTGTCTTTTCCAATAATTACAGCTCTTTCAAAGAATGACATTGATTTCACGTTTGTTATTCAAGAATAAAAGCAAATATAAATGAAGAAAACCTTATTCACACAGCTCACCAGTTGAATCAGAAGATGCATCTAATACCAACAGGAGCAACAGTAATGTCAACAACTCAAACCTTAGCAGCAGCCTCAATTCAAAAAGCTCCCAGTCTTCTAGTCTGAGTAGTTTACGTCGCAGATTCGTCGAGACAAGGTCGGACATCATGTTTAAGAGCGTAGAGGATATTCTTGATGATGAATTTGAGTCAGGCACTGCAACTGAAGATAATGCCAGCATGAACGTTATCAGTAGTCCAACTTTCATCACCCCTGACCTTAGTCTGTCCATCTCTGAGGTAAAGTATCATTTAGTCCTTTAGGTAAATTAAGGAGTTCTTTTAGCACAATATCTTAGATGATCTTAGTTGGTCAGACCACATCTTGTGAGTGATGTGCCAGTTCGGTCCAGTGGAAAATGCGCCCTCTCCCCGCACTGGCCTAGGATCCCTTTCAATAGTTTAGGCACCATAGCGAAGGGAGAAAACAGCGAGCGGAAAAAACAGCAGAAGTTTTTAAATCTTGTGATATCTTCATCGCTGTTGGCTACCAGGTTTCGTTCGCTATACTAGCATAGCGAACGGAATATTTAATAAATCAGTATCTAGATAGTGATGGATAATTCCAAGATATTCTTTGTGACTTTCCCCATATTTTTTATTTTGACGTGCATTTTCGATATTTTTTGTGCATTTTGACTGAGCTTTTAAAGGAGCCTGACACTGTAACTGTCGTTTGGTAGAGCTGGAAGAGATAGTCTAAGAACGGGCAATGCAGTAGTTGTGCTGAAACAGTCTGAGTAGTACAGTGGCTGTAGTTATTAGTTTGAATAATATGATTTTTATCAAGAGGAATTGACCACTAGAAAATTATGAAAATTGAGCTACAGGTAAAACATTCACATAAAATTCTTCGCAGCATGTTTTTCTTTACTTGAATATGTTATAATATCTGATAAGATATGTTTTTAAAATTCTTGTTATCATCAGTACGGGAGATTGGACCCTTTCATGAACAGTGGCAGTAACTGAAGATGGAAATTACGCTCTGAAACCGTTACTGCCACTGTTGGTGCATGCTCATCTTCCGTTTGCTATGGGCCTGAAACTAGTGAAACGGGTCCCAGGTTCAGTGCAACAGCGAGCGGCACTAAGAAAACGGGTGGCGCTAACAGTGGAAGTGAACGTTTCAGAACGAAATTTCCATTGCTGTGAGTGCCACTGTGGTGCCACCGTTCATGAGACAGCCTCCCCCCTTGCATAAGGGTGTCGGTCGTTTCCGTGGCGGTGAATTCGATGCATTGTCATTTGTAGGATATTAAATATCCCAGATATTCCAGAGTTGCATGACTCAAACCGCAATGAAATGGCCTTTTTGTGAAGCTTTGAATAAAAGAAGACTAGTTGAGAAATAAAGAAACTATACTCATTTTACTATAGATCAATGACAATGTGTACACCCAGTGAGTGAGCAACAGCAGAAACGTTGACCTGCCTCCCGGCCTCCACAATCACCTAGAGATTGGAAGATATGCAGCTCTAAAAAACGGAAGCTACAGTTTCAGGCATAGAAACTCAGCCAGAAATTCATCTAGAGACTTCAAATAAAGACTAAGATATTGAGAAAGACTGGGAAATAATTTGTGTATGGAAGTGTCTCTGCCTCGTATTCTTAACAAGGGAAATAATTTGTGGATTATTAATTGATTTATTGAACATTCCGTTCGCTTTGTTGGCAAAAAGAACAGAAGTGGCTGACCAACAGTAATGAAGATATTGAAATGAGACTTAGAAACGTCTGCTTTTTTTTCTATTGTTACTAGCTCCATTCGCTATGTTGCTGAAACTAGTGAAACGGGTCCCTGGTCTGCTGGGAGAAAATGTTCATTGAATGAGACATAGGATATTGTGGCATCATGCCCCGTCCCAATGTATTTTTATCAATATAAAATTATCTTTTTTAGATTTTTAAGTTCTTCTATATTCAATGCCCATCAATATACATGTAGTATGCAACAAATGGTAATCGAGCTATTCTAACTAAGGGAGAATCTTCTTGATAAAATGATTGGAACACCAGGGTTAGACAGCGACGTAACCACTTAGTGGTCATGGAACAAAATTAATAACTGACTCGGAGACCATTTTGATGATTGTCATTGCAATGCCTTCCATGGACTCGATCATTGTTGGGTTGTGATGATCACTGTTGATTTGATTTGATGGAGATTCTTATGAGAAAATGCACTGTGATGATCACCACTGTGTAACGCAAAACAGTGACCAAGCGCTCACTACACCTGAGACCAATCGCCCCGTTATGATCATTTATCTATGGAATGCGATGACCTCAAAAAGATCGCTATGTGGTCACTATTAGCGATCATCACGACTATAAAACACCTCCCAGCTATTCAATTTCAAACCATTTTTTCAAAACTTCCTTTTTCTAGAATTTTCCTCCTGAGCAAGAAGTTGAAGAAAAACAGGGACGCTGTTCTAAATCTTGCAGGTAACCCAATTTTGAATTTATTCTTGAATTAAAGTGTCTAGTGCTTTGATATTCTTAGATTTATATGCATTGTTCACATACCCCTCTGTCACATGAAGCATACATAATGTTAAGATCGGGACACGATTATGCATACAGGGCTCTGTTTTTCAGTCATGACATGATCTTAGCACGGTAAGCTAAGATGTGTCAGCAATTGTAAGATACTTTGCAAGACAAAAGATGGCTGGTGTGCTATAGACAGTATCGTAGTGCGCCATCTGAGATCGCCGCAAAAAGTATAGAATTGTCTTAGGTTCTATCAAACATCTCTGTGCGTTTATAGAGAATTTCCTATACGAATTAAGGAATGAAATTTTAACACGAGTAAGGTATACATATAACCTATAATCGTACCAAATATGAAGAAGATCGGCGACTCGAATCCGAAGATATCAGCATTTGAGTTTCGTCATAGCAATCGTCTGCTCTGGTGGCCAGTGTACTTTCCCCCACGCCTCCACTAATTTATGCGGTGACCTCGACAGTCTCTGCGCACCGTGAGATGGAAGGGTACATCGGAAGTGAATTTCCGAATTCCGTACGACATGTCCATAATTGTCTTGGGTCTAAGACACTTTCCAAGACATTTTCAACCACGTGACCCTAAGATTGTCGTGACTATAGCACACCTCAGACCACCCTAAGTGTCTTAGACCTAAGATCTTAGGCATATCCTCTAAGATATCACGTCTATAGGACACTGATGCCTCAAAGATGTCTTCCATAAAACTTGTCGTGACTGAAAAACAGGGCCCAGATTCCTGAGGGAATGCCATCTCTGAGGGGTTCTCCCAGAGGATGAGAACCGGTAAAATGTGATGCAGTAGCAGACACACGTATGTACATGGAATTGCAGTAAAATGTCAGCTATTCATTCTCAAAGACGGCCTGACAACCCTACTGACCACCATAACTCTATCGTCCTCCAGAGGTTACTCGACTCCCAATTATCGGCCAGGGTAAACACAAGTTCCGCTCGCGAGAGACTGGGCACACCACGATAATATGAACCACAGTTTTCCCATTTATATTTGAGTAACCTGAACATAATTTCGGCTTTACATGTAGAATTAGATTAAATTTCCATTTCTGACATCGGATTTCCCATTTGAAGACTTATAAAAACCGTTAAAAAGCAATGATTGTGGGTTACGGGACAAGGGTCTATCACCACACAACGTCGGTAACCAGCGCATACCGGGACCTGTAAACAGACTGAATTCTGGGATACCTCAATAGGGTCTATGAAGTAAATGTGAAGTGGCTATTCCACCAAATAGGCACTGTGCAGGCTGGTTTTTACCGACATTGCACATCAAGGCCGGCCACCCCAAATTCTCTAAATTCTCCAAGCTGTTCCACCAAATCCTCTATTTCTGGCCCACCAACGAACACAAGGTGCACACACACTGTCTGGAGGGCATCCAGCGAGCTGCTGCTGACCTGCTCCAGCAGGGCGATGTACATTCTTTCTTTTCTTTCATGAGAGTGGAGTTATTCGCTCCCTCGTGCACTCTCCCGGTTTTCCGGGTCGCTCAAGCAAGTTTTATTATTGCTTGCGAGCTGTGCTAGTTGGGTTTGGTGGGTTCGGTGGGTTTTGGTTGTTGTGTTTTGGGTTTTTAGGTCTTCCTCTATTGTGTTGGTTATTGTGGCTATTTGTTTTAGGGTTTGGATATCGTTAGAGAAGATCTGGTTTATGTAGGTTTTAGTTTTGTCGGTGGGGTGTAATATTTTGCATTGGTTTAGTATGTGTTGGGTTGTCTCCTTGGTGAGGCCACACCGCCTGCATTCGTGTGTTTTGAACATAGATTTGAAGTTTTCTTTGGTTTGGTACATTCTGTTGCGGAGTTTGAATATTTGGCTTGCTTGGTTCCTGGTTAGTTTGTTCAGGTAGCTTGGTCTCTGTGGGGTTTCCCAGTTTGTTCTGTTCATTAGGTATTTGGTTTTTGTTTGGGTTTCTTTGTTTGTGTTAATGCTGTCTATCCACTTTAGGTGGGTTTTTTGGTTGATGAGTTTGGCCCATTCTTTTTTCGTGGCACTGGTGACGGTTTGGGGATCGATATCTAGTTCTTTGATTAGTTTTTCTGTTTTGGCTTTCCAGTTGCTATTATTTGGTATTTCTGTTATTGTTTTGTGGTTTTGGGTTTTCCAGTAGTGGTTTAGGCGTTTGGTTGTTACGAGTGTTGTTGGGTCTTTTATTTTGGTTTCCATGTACAGGTTTAGTCTTGGGGTGGATGTTGGAGTGTTGAGGCTTCTCCTTATGATACTAACGAGTATTTTGTTGATTTGTTTGGTCTGATGTTTGTTGAGTTCCCAGGTTTCCGATCCATAGGTTATTATTGGTAGTATACATGTTTCGATGAGTTTCCATATTGTTTCCATTTCTATGCCTCTGAAGTTTTGGTCTTTGGCTATGTATATTATGGTTTGAAAGGCCGCTTCTGATTTCTTCTTTACTTCGTTTATGTGGTCGTCGATGGTTCCTTTGTCATTTAGGGTTTCTCCTAAGTATTTGTATTGGTTGGTGTAGTCTAGGTTTGTGTCACCTATTGTTGTTGGGTATTTGGGGCCCTGGCCTATTAGGATAGTTTTTGATTTTTCGTCTCCGAATTTTATCCGGTACATGTTTGCTATTTCGTTTGTGATATTTAGCATATGTTGGTGTTGTGTAAGGTTGTTGGTTATTATGGCTACATCGTCTACCCATAGTAGGCATTTGGGTTCTTTTTGCTTGTGTTTGAATTCTGGGTGGAGGTCTTCGATTGTTTGGTTTATTTCGTCCATTAGTGTGGAGTATTGGGTGACTGCAAGTACTCCACCCTGTCTTATGCTGTCTTTTATTTGGATTTTTCTTGTCTTTCCGTGTTTAGTGTTAATTGTTGCTGTCAGGCCTTGGTTAAGTTTGTCTATTATGGTCCATGTGCTGCCTAGAACTCCTCTTTTTTCCAGTGTGTACATTATCGCTTCGTTCCATGCTTTATCATAGGCTTTTGTGACGTCGAGGAATGTTATGTATGTTGGGTTCTTTTGGGTTTTGTTTGCATGTATGATATCCTTGATTGTTATTATGTGATCTACGGTTGATGCCCCACGTCTTCCTCCCAGCTGAGCTTGGGTGATTTTTATGTTTTCCTTTATCCTGTTGTTAATGAGTCTCTCGTATATTTTTCCGATATTGCTGGAGACCGTTATGCCTCTTTCATTTTTACATTGGCCTTTAATCCCTTTGCCTTTATAGAGTCTGGTGATTATCCCTGTCTGCCATTGGTTAGGGATGACCTGTTTTGTATTGATTTGGTTTAATTGTCTAAGTAGAGTAGTCTGGTTTGCGTTGTCCATTTCCTTTACGAGTTCATTTGGGATTTTGTCTGGTCCACTTGATTTGCCGCGTTTTAGCGTTTGTATGGTTTTAATGAGTTCTTTGTGTGTGAAGGGTTCCATGTGTTCTGTGTTTTTTACTGTGTTTTCCCTGGATTTTGTGTTTGCATTTTCAATTGTTCTAGTCCAAGATTCATAGTCTTGTGTTCCTTCTCTAGCTTTGTATAGGGTCTCAAAGTATTCGGCTATGTGTTCTTTGGCTTTGTCGGGGTTTGGGATCGTTTTGCCATTGTCATCAATTGTGTCGTAGTTGTTGGGTTCGTGTCCTATTATTCTTTTTCTCGTTTTCCAGAAAAGGTTGGAGTTTGATCCTCCTTGGTCTATTAGGGTTTTTAGTTTTTGTTTTATGTTTTCTTTTTCTCGCTTCTCGTATTGGGTTCTTATGGTGTGGGTTATCTCTTTGAGATTGGCTCTGGTTGTATTTATGGTTTCTGGGTTTTTTGTTTTGCATGCTTTATTGTATTCCTTTTTGGCCTGTCTTTTCGCCTTTTTTAGTTTCTTTATTTTCTTTGGGTCTGGTGGTTTCTCCGTATGTATGCTACTGCCATCTGGTGGATGTTGGCTGCACTAACGCGCAAGCCGAGTTCCCTGGTCATCCAATAGGGGGCACACCGAGCAGGCCTCCATAAACTATGCTGCTCAGGCTGTGCAAAACCTGGTAATCGAGCAAGGCAATGAGTTGACATGTCTGGATTTGTACAGGAACGGTGATAGTTTGTCAATTCTGCGATGAATTCTGTGTTAAACTGAATAATGAAAGTAAATAAACATAAGATTTGATGTTATGAATATGTATGGTATGCTCTGGTACTAGGATTCTGCCCAGGGTACATATACTGTCAGAATTTGTGGTTTCTGCTCGTGTTTCAGCGCATCACAGGTATGATCATCTTCATGTTGGCTGTGTGTGTCGCTGTATATTGCGGGCGAGTGGTCAAAGCAGATCCCAGGAAAGCTCATGGCACTGGCCGGCCTGCTCTAGAAATCATCTGAAACAGGGCCCTGTTTTTCAGTCACGACCTTTGTGTGGCCAGGAAGGCCCAAGACCAACCAGCGATCTCACGACAGTTTCCACGACAAAAGATGGCCGGTGTGCTATAGACGGTGTCGTAGTGCGGCACGGACGATCGCCGCTAAAAGTGTCTCAAGTATAGAACTGTCTTAGGTTCTATAAAACCTCACTGTGTGTATATGGATGATTTCCTGTGCTTCCCATACGAATTAAGCAATGAAAGGAGTAGGGGATACATAGGACCTATAATCGTTTCAAATATGAAGAAGAACGGCCGCACCGTTCTGAAGTTATCAGCGTTTGAATTTGAAACATCGGGCTATCGATCGGATATCGTACACGCACTCTCCTAGCAGATCTTTCGCGGTATAGCACGCCGAATCTCTGCAGGGAGAGTGAAGTAAGCGCAGTCGATGTCAAGGTCTACACTGGCCACCAGAGCAGTATATGCTATGACAATATTCCAACGCCGATAACTTCAGAACGGTGCGGCTGATTTTCATAATATTTGGTACAATTATAGGTTATATGTATACCTTACTTGTGTTAAAATTTCATCGCTTAATTCCTACGGGAAGTGAAGTTGCGCATTCTGTACAACATGTCCATAGATGTTCTATAGGCCTATTCCACCAAAAAGGCCCTCAGCAGGCGGGTTTTTGCGCTCCAGCCGGCATTGGGAGACAAATTTACCCACGTGACCTTACATGTCTCATGACTATAGCACACCTCAGACCACCCTAAGTCTCTTAGAGCAGTGATAGTTACCCGACCCCCTAAACTATCGCGACTATAGTACACTGACAGCAAAAACATGTCGCCCGTAACAATGGTCGTCACTAAAAAACAAGGCCCAGTATTCCGCAGTGATGCTCTGCAGGAGGCATTTTACAAGTTTGCACTCATAACGCCCAACCAGCCTGCTTCAATGTGCTTGGTGGAACAGCTTGAAAATGGGCTCTTGGCCCTGGCTGGCGGTTGGCAACCTTGGGCTGGCAGTCGGCAGGGCCGGCCATGAAGAAGTTATTTGATGTTATAAGCTACTCCACCAAGCAGATCATTGCCGCCAGCGTGAGATTTGGGCCGGCAACTGTCGCCATTGACCAACAGGCAACCACAAGGCGCCAGTTGGGGGTATTGGTGTTTATCAGTTGTGACGATCGCTAGGGATCACGAGTGAAATGATCTCACAAACGGTCACAACCTGAGACCAGTTGATACTTATCATAACTCATTTTTTCAGATGCTAAAAGATACTCAATTCAGTTGTTATTATTATTACCACCTATCAAGCACCTGTCAAAGTCATCACACATTGTCGTAGTGATAGAAATGTTCACACACAAACACAATTAGTAGTAACTTCATTTACTTTAGACTTCATCAAATAATATCATATATACTCTGATTATATATCTATATGGGGTCTACCTAATTCTAGTAATGGCATGACCCAAACTGCGTCGTTTCACGCATACTAGAGTATAGGGTCAGACGAGTCTGACAACCTAATTCCAAAATTTCATAATTTTCCGCCAAGTATTTCGCATGTAAGAAAAAATTTTCAGTAAAGTCATAGAACCATAGACAACTCTAATTCTACCTGTCACCCTATGGGCGATGATAGGCGATCCACGGGAAGATCAGTATAAAACTGGCGGGCAGACCCATATTATTGATTTGAGACACTTATATTTTACCCATTCCCAAGATTTTATACTTTTCCGTTCAGTATTCTATGAGTGACACATGTTTTATTTTTTGAAAGGGTGTTCTGTAGATGGACTATTCTATGCTGAAGCTGGTATACGGCAGGAAGGTGCAATCACCTGTGGCACACCGCGACCACGTCTGAAAAACACTTTCCGCCGTTGATCTCCCAAACGGTCTCAGAATCGCTGTCCAATCTTAGCAGATCTCAGCTGATGATCATCACAATTGAAAAACAACCCCCAGAATCCACACTTCTCGTTTTCCTTTATGTAATCATTACAATATACATAAAGTCTTCATGAAGGACTATAGTAGTAGAGATTGGTTGGGTGAAATAAGTAGTTTAGCATGACAAATTTTAGACTTGTGGACCCGTATTAACTACCAATTTATTCTTCCAATTGCGTAACCAGAAGTATACATCTTATTATAATGCAGTAACTTTTGTCTTGCAGTTTATCATGGCAGTTCGTCTACGTGGCCTGGGCCTTGGCTCTCTGCTCCAGTGGTTTCTGCTCGTATGTGGTTATCCTTTACGGACTACGTTTCGGCTACTTGAAGAGTGTCGAATGGCTGATCTCCTTCTTCACCACCTTCTTTCAAAACACACTGCTTTTCCAGCCCCTAAAGGTGATGGGAGTTGCTTTTCTTGTGGCTCTTGTCTATGGCAGGCCGGTGGACCCCATACCAAGCGTCGTTAACATGGAGAAAACAAAAAAATTGGGTATGTTCAATATTGTAAAAATAATTTATTATTAATTTGTTATTTTCCTCCTTTCAGTGTACTTTTGCTTCCTAACTCATTGCAGTTAGATCGGTATGGGAGTTGAAAAATTCAGCCAATGATGTAATTGACCCAACAGGGGAAATTTGCTTGAGAGAATATCTATTACTCGATAAGTCAGACAAAGGTTCTATGTCTATGTGACCGGATAAGAAGTCAGGTAAGAGAGAATACATTTTTCAAGATATATTATATATCTGAGGCGAGACTGGTGTAAAAGTTCCTGCTTGCTTCAAATCTGCCACCTAATGAGAGCGAGGCTCTGACGTGGGCCAGGGTCAGAGGTCAACCGGGTAAAGGTGGACTTCCACCAACCAGACAAAAACATTGTACAACGCCCATACAACGGTTGCTGGAACATCTTGTGGATTTTGTTTTTGTCTGATTGGTGGAGCATCGCGCGATGCCCATCTACTAGACGTCTGCTCTTGGTTGCTGGGTTAGTTGAGCATCTGTTGGTGGTTGGTGGTGTGTCACCCCATGGTTGCTGGTGGTTTGTTGAGGGTTGCTGGAGCATCGGCTGTGGTTTCTGCTGAAAATAGCTTCCACCAACCAGATTTCTCAGGCGATATCCCAGCCGATACTCCAACAACCCTCCAAGGGATGGAATTATAGCGTCAGCTGAATAACTGACTCATTAGCGTTTTGTCTGCTGGAATTGGGCGTCTGGCCTATGCATTTCAAGAGTATGCGCAGCCTGAGCTGCGTAGCATATTGAGATGTGTTCGACCTGCCCTCTATCAAATGAACAGGGAACTTGGCTATCATATTAGTGCGGCCAACATCTACCAGATAGCAGCAGCATACCCACTATGTGTTCATTGCCTCGCCAGCACCAGCCTACCACTGGGTTTGGTGGAACAGCCAGCTGCTCACCAGCCAAACAGTGTATGTGCGCCTTGTGGTCGTCGGCATAGCTAGAGTTATGGGTGGTTTGTGGAACTGCACAGAGATTTTGCAGAGTTAGTGGCGGTCTGGCTGCTAGCCCCAGCGAGCAACGTCAGCTGAAGGCCAAAAACCTGCCTGCAGAGCGCCTGTTTGGTGGAGCACCCGCTTTAGATATTAGTTCCCGCTACACAAATATTCCCAATGATGAGGGCCTATGAGCTGCTGCGACATCCTTATCATGATCCGGGCCTGCTCACAAAATATTAGCCCAACAACTTACCAATGCCACAGTGATCACTGCTCAAATTGGCTCTGGAAATATGCAATTTCAATTTCAATGGCACCAACTACATCCAGGTAGGAGGTACAGCCATGGGGACGCACATGGCCCCCATGTTTGTGACGATCTTAATGGCTTACTTTGAAGAGAAGTTTGCATACAAATACCCTATTCAGCCTTTGCTGTGGGTTAGATTCATAGAAGATATCTTTCTTCAAAATGGTGTCCGCAAAACCATTAAATTCACATCAGAGATATCTAACTCCACCCTCTGATGCAACCAACTATTTGTATTATGAATTGGCACACCCTCCTCATTGTAAGAAGGCATATCCTACGGGCAGTTTCTACATCTACGATGTATCTGTAGCAGGGAACAACACTTTTAGCAGTATGCACTATGGAAAACAGCCTTCTTTATCCACTGAGGCTATCGAAGAAAACTTGTCTTAAATGCTCTGTGGGGGCCAGCCAAATAGATCATACCAACGATATAAACCCTAAGAAAGGAGGTTGAACCCCAAATACATGGGTTACCACATACCATTCAATCTTCAACGACATATCCAAAATAGTGTGGACTAATTGAGATGTCCTCAATCATTCGGCAAAAACTCTTTGCTGGTATTGGCTCTGCATAGACCCCCAAATCTCCGTTTGGCCTTAGTCAGAGCCAAACTAGACTCGGGCAATATGCCTAAACACACTGTGCAAGGTGGACTGCAGATACTGAAGAAACCTCAACAGAAGTTCAAACTTATTCTATTATCTCTCATGTAAGCTTTTGTTTTGTTTTGTGTGGGTAGTTTAACGTCCAATATGTTCTATTAGACTTACTTTGGGTTTGACCAAATCAATGAGACGAATTTAGGTAGAAATCTCACCACTACACATTTACAAGGTGAGAGTTATTTTACTTCCCACACCACATAGGCATGGTATGAGAAGGATTGGCCTTTGATATAGTAGTCAATCTACCACTGCTGGGGTGAAGAAGAAAAGTGGCTGCAGTGAGACTCGAACCCACAAAGTCTGACAACCTTGGGATTACGAGTCCAGTGTTCTTGACCACTGAGCTAATTCCCCACCCCGATTGCCTTAGTTATATTAGCATGCAAGCACATCCGGCCTGCCCCACATGGAGGCAAGGCAACCAAGAGGATGAACAGATTGATCATTGCTGTCCACTCCAGGAGGCCTCTTGTGTAAACAATATGGCAAACAGTATATAGGCCAGAAAAATCAACGTCTTATGGATCGCTTCCAAGACAACTACAACAAATTCCCTAAATCCTGCTTAGAAACCACCATAGGGGCTCACTGCAACACCAAAGGCCATATGGGCCTCAACGATTTAATTATAACCATTGTGGATTTCATCCATATGGCTCCAGAATCCCGAGGAGCTAAGCTACTCTAGAACAAAATTGAGAAAAATAGGATCTTTAGGTTGAGGACCCAATTCCCAGATGGTCTCAATTTGATAGACACTTTCATCTATCAATAGCACATGGGTCTCAAGTGCCCCCCCCCCCCCCTCCCCCCATTTGCCTCTTCTTAAAGACTTTTCACTTACTAGTGACACCCACATAAAGCTTCTTTATTTTTTCTTTCATGATGTCTGACAAGCTATTTTGCAGCGAAAACTTGTACATACCCCATAAATAAGTACCCCATTGTGATTATGGGCATATATATTACCCGTGCACAGTAAACATCAACATGTTGACAGTTGCTGCAATATCCTGGTTACTGGGATACATCGGAGTTGTAATTATAGTTGGTGTCACAACCATGAGCATGTCATAGTTACATCGACTGTTCAGAATTTTCACGCTCTCACTTCAAAGTAGCATTTCACTGGGGGGCATGAATTTAACATCTTAACATGAATTTAAGTTCAGAGCAATTTGCACTTAAAACCAGTCAGGGAAAAGATCAACACATTGGTAGGAATGCCTTTTTTGTCTCTGTCTTTTTTTTCATAAGACAGATATATTACTGATCGTTTCGAAAAGGATATATCGCAAATATCCTAATTCAAAAGAACAATTTCTCACTGGTTTATATAAGGCAATACACACCTATTTCTTTGTTGCAGAATTGGGCGAAGAATATGTATGGAAGTATGCAAAGACCAAACCTAAAATCAGCCCGTCAGACCTGCGACTGTATTTCCCACCCAGTCACAAGGCAGTGGAGGAGGCCAAGCTGAAGTTGAAGAGACAGGAGCACTTTAAACGGCTTATTATCGACCTCTTCATCTATCTATTTTTCCTTGGGACGTTGATCTCTATAGTCTTCGGGAATCTGGCACCACAGGCCTATCTGAGCAATAAATCTACTCGGGATATGTTTGTCACGGCACAATACAACGGTGATGTCGAACTCTCCCAGGTAAGTATGTGGCTGTCCTCCCACCCCCCCCCCCCCCCCCCACCTCCAATCTCCCACGGTATCATCTTTTTCATACAACCCTTGTCATCCTTGGTCATAGACGGCCCCCATGATATTACTTAATATACTCAGTACAGAGATACAAGTTAAATCCCGTAAAAGAAGAAAGATAATGACCGACCATGTTCTTTTCTAATCTTCCTGTCTGGTTAATATCTATAAATATCTAGTTTCTCCTCAGATTTTGTCCCTGGAAGTCGATATTAACACTTTTAAGAAAGATCCCCTTTTTTTCCCTTTCAATTGAGGTACATGTATATTCTTTTTGTATCGCGTAACCTATGTTGTTCGTGAGCGCACTCTAAGGCCTCTCTGTTTTTACCAATGTTGTATTTCATTAAATACATTTCACTGATAGCAAGAAATGTATTCGATTAATGTTCACGCTACAGATCTATCCTGACAAGAATGAATACAGCAGCAATATAAATTGCTTTACCGTTGTCGTCCCTTCACTACTGGTACCAGACCGCGTCCATGAAACCATCCACAATTTCTAATATATAGAATTTGTTTGATACATTACATTGAAATGAAATGGTTAAAATGCGAAGTAACCCGATTGTCCTCTATTTATTTCAATGGAAGTTGGGTCTAACAGGTAATCTCGAGTATAACGTGTATTTTTCAGGTCTCTCAAGTGGCTGACATGTGGTCCTACCTGACCAACACGTTCGTCCCTTCTCTGCACTCCAGTGAGGCGGGGGGTTTATACACAGCTGACATGGTGAGCGTTGGGGTTGGAGTACCACGCCTTAGACAACTGAGGTCAAGCAAAGGTAAGAATAAACTGTCAACGATCAAAGTATATATGGTGAAAGTAACGTGAATAAAATGTTGTGACCTACTGAAATTAGTACAATGTACAAAATACTAAATCTAGCATACTCTGATAAAACTGGGTTCGTATATAAAATGGGTACTTTATGTTCTATCATACATTTATAAATGAACTATATACATATATCCATATTCATATAAATTATCAACCAATATACACTTTAAGTAGTAGTTTAAGGGATCATATCTGTAGTTAGTATGTAGTCACACCAGCGGACAAATTATTCCATTATAACTCTATTTCCAGGAATTAAATGCACAAGATCACCTCTTATCTATGACCTCTATATGAAGCCCTGTTACGATGCTTATTCAAATAACAAGGAAGATATCGGAGCTTATGGGGTTGGTTGGACTGAAGTAAATACATCAAACTCTGTGGACAGCATGTGGAAATACCAGTCATCAGTAGAGCTGAAGACGTCCGTAATCATGGGCCGACATGCCACATACTCCGGCGGGGGCTTTGTGGCTGAGTTAACGGGGAACGTGAGTGAAATCCAGGCAACTCTCAATGAACTTCGCACGAACGGGTGGATAGACGCCCACACTAAAGCAGTTTTAGTGGAGCTCACACTCTACAACCCTGAGGTGAATTTATTCAACATAGTCACGATCATATTTGAATATATTCCGACTGGTAACATCTGGCCTACGTATCACATACTGACTCCACAGTTCTACTATCCGAACACAGCTATAGAAATCAGCAGTGTGGTTTCAGAGGTGTTATACATCATCTTGGTCGTTATCTTCAGTGTGAGAGAATTCAAACGTTTTCTACGCGAAAGGAAGGATTTCGTCTATTTCAAGGATGTCTGGAGCTACGTAGAGATGGCAATTATTCTCCTCTCTATTTCATGTATTGGTGTTTTCATTGAACGTTCCATAGTTCTCAAAGAAGTCATGGCAGAGTATCGTGCGAGTGAAGGTAAAAAATACATCAGCTTCTATATGGCAGGGATATGGGATTATATCCTCACATACCTAGCAGCATCTCTACTGGTGATGGCCATCATCAAGTTCACCCGGGTTCTCCAGTTCAGCCGCCGTGTGCTTCTCTTATCCTCCGTTCTTCGCAAAGCCCTTCCAACCGTGGCGGCTTTCTTCATCTTCCTGTTCACTGCTATGACGTCTTATGTGATCCTTGTTATATCCTTATTGGGGTCTGACTGTGAGGATTTTTCGAGCGTCAGCAGCACGATCATGGTGCTCTTCTCCCTCGCGCTAGGAGAAATGGAATTTGACCCTGCTCAGTCATGCACATCGACCCGCAGTGGGTATATTCTTGCACCGATTTACTTCATGTTCATTGGGTCTTTGCTAACGGCCATCTGGATCCCGCTTCTGCAGGCGATTCTAGATTATATCACAAGCATGTCACGCAGGCATTTGAACAAGTCACTCCAAGATGAGATAGATATGTTGAATTATATCCAGGAACGGCTCTTCCTGTTCTTCTCATTTCGTAGTGTTCGGAGTGACTAACAAAAGATAAGGACTGAAGCTCATGTCGCTATGAGGTATTAATTCCTCATTGATATTGAAGAAGTAATGGATAATGTATACGGCCCTTAAACTACATTTATGAATCTGATCGTTGGCCAAAATATATTTTTATAAACGTAGAGGATATCATTCACTTTAAATGAAAACGTCTAAAATTGAATAGAAACTAACTCAGTAATCATGGAAGAACACTGTATGCATATTACAGAATCATAGTATGTTTGCAATTACATGTATGTAGATTTTTGTTGTTGAAGCAAGTTGAATTGTTATATACTAGTTCGGTCTGACTGTGAGGATTTCTCTAGCATCAAAGGCACAATTATGGCACTATTCTCCCTCCGGTAGGAGAAATGGAATATGACCCTAAGGATGTCTGCAATCATGTAGATTTTCGTTGTTTTAGCGAGTTGAATAAAATTGTCCTTTTGCAACTCTTGCATTCATTTCTTGTTAGATTCTATACATTTTTTGAAAACTCGAATTCATTTGTTCAACAAGTGCTGACTATCAGGTTTGGAATTGGCTAAACCTGTGAATCTGCACTGAATCGCAGCAACCGCTAGATGGGTGGCAGTTTATGTCTGCAACCCCTTTTATAGTTAAAAAACAACACAGGTCGACTATCTGGAATTATTATTGATAGTATCACCATAGCTGAGTGAGATTATTCTGTATACCTAATTTATGTATGAATATTTTCATACGGTCTATATTAAGGCCGCAAAATTAGTTTGAATGAACAAACTACAACCATAAGAAACAGCATTTAACTGAAGTAAATATCGTGTATTTCGGTTGTTATAGGAATGCCCTAGCCACGGACTTACAAAACCTGAATTAATTATAGTGATCATACCCTAGCAAGAAACCACAAAAACATTAATGTTATCTTATTCAACTTGTATTCATAATTTTGTTGAAAAGTGGCTATTTCATACTTAATGCAGGTATTCATGAGACCAATTTATCTTCGTTTTATTAACAATAACCCGTCTCTACCTCCAACATCAACTTACATTGGATAAATTATTCTGTGACATTGTTTTACTTCAGTCTCCGAATCTTAGAGAAGTATGTCGGACCAAAGTTGTTGAGGAGGTTTGGCATGACAAGCTGGCCGAATCGGCAGCGCTCATAGAAAGTGAAAGTGTCACTGGTTCTCTCAGCCAGGGGCGCAGTGTCCACCACAGCCAGGTCTATGTTGGTGTTTCTCCAGATGTCCTCCAGGGCGGCGTGCACGGTCCCGTCGTTCTGCTGCATGGCCAATGTACATGTGGAGTAGACCAACGTGCCTCCAGGCTTCAGTCTCTGCAGCGCTGACCTACAATTAACCAATAATTATCGGCTGATTGATATGGTGTTAGTGTGCTCCAGTCTTTGTAGTGCTTACATGAAATTAACTATTAATTAATCAGACCAATTAATATGGTGCTAGTAGTGAAACCAGGGTTTTTTTTTTATAAAACACAGAAATATCGTCCTCACTAATTAAAAGCCTCAATCGCACATGTGTATGTCAACCCCATATTTTTCGGGATTTTCAGGGTTTTCCCTGACAATCTCCTCATAGATAATGCATTGATAAAAGTCCCTGAAACCCTTGCACTTTAACCATGCAAACCACATTCAAGGTATAGCTAACACCAAGAACCAGCTTCATAGTACATTCTTCCATGCACATATTTGGTCAGGGTTCGTACAGAGCCTGGAAAAGCCTAGAATTATGCTTTTGAGTTTTCCAGGCCTGGAAAAGCCTGGAATTCTCACGAAGAGTCTATGCAGCGCACACTAACCATGTCTACATATATTATTATATACCGGTGCACGAATGTCTCACTTTTACGGACTAGCAGAAAAAATTCCGTTTGACCGCACTGTGCCGTAACATGTACATATAACTACCCACCGTACCTCGTGACTTGTTTACAATCACAGAAAAAAATAAACAAAATAGCAGACGTTTCCCCTATTCGGAAGTATCTTTGCACAATAAGATCGCCCAGCACTACACACGTACCCAAAATTGACGTGAAATAAAGAAACCAATAGTAAGCATCGTAAATACATAAACAATATGGACATTATCACCCTAGAATATATGAAAAATACTCCCCCGCACGTACACTTGAACTTGGAGAAAAAGTTACCGCTCACTCTCCCAGCAGATACTTTGTGGGGCTTGCGCTTACTTTTATCTCTGCTACAACCCCAGATATCACTCTCCAGAACGACGTTCTGACGTCATCAGATAGGCGCCACTAAGTGGATCACCCGTGAACTATTGATTAACAATTTTTTTTTTTTTTTCTGAACTATTGATGAAGGTGAATGTTGAGGAATTCATGTGTGCCTTACTTATTTCTGAGGTTGAAATAGGTTGAGAATGTATGTTCAAAAATGGCATTTTAATCGAATTTCGGTATATAATGATAAAGAGACATAGTGAGTGTACCTGAATTCCATCTGTTTCTCGATATTTCGGTCAGAAATAATCCCCTTATTCTTTGAATTCGGGGATTATTTCCGACCAAAATATCTCTGAACAGATTCCATTCAGGTACACTAACCATGTCTCTCTATAATATTGATTGATGAGAGTAAATCATATGATGCCAGAGACACAGTGTAAGTTTATACAGTGTAAGTTTATACACAAAGGCTCAGACTGCCGTATGCCCTCGCGGATGCTTAAATGTACTGTTTCTAAACTTTATTGTAATATATCAGGGTTAGACTTACGACAAAAGCTCTTTCTGTAGATGTTGTATTTCAAGGCGTTCTTTCATTCTAATTTTACGGAATATGTTATTTTCTTCTTCGTGAAGAACGTGACGATCAGCATAACAGGGCACATCCACCAAAATCTGTAATCAGAAATATTATATATCAGTAGAGTTATATTTAATGCTTTTAAAAGTAGTTCCCTGGAAATGATACAAGGAACTAATGCCTTAATTGATATAAACCTAATTCTAAAAGCAATGCAGTGGATAACTTGGCATCGCTGTACCCCTGATATCTAGTTATACATAGTACAACGCTGTGTCCGCTATCACTCCCCACAGACGTTGTACTATAGGACATAGGCAAACTTTGAGATTCTTTGCGAAACAAACTGGTTCGCACAATCACGTTTGTAAAGGAAATGTCATGCAGTAAAAAACAGTTGAATACAACAACTTACATCACAATCTTCAGTCTCACATCATATGAGCATCAGATGTTTCCTTTTTCTTTATTAAATTTCCCTTTGAACTCCTGAATGGGACAGGTCCTCAATCATCTGTCCGCCATTTTGATAACTTTATTTTTAATTGAGCTGGTTACCAGCAATCATAAAAGTCTCAAACTTTGCCTATGCCATCAAGTCTGACTCTAGTGAGGAACAAACAGAGTCGCACTACATCCGACTACTGATATCCAGCGGACCAACTGAGAAAAAGAGTGTCTTGCTTGCTTCATAGTGTCAGAAAGCATCTGAGACGGTCGCATCGCAAAGATATGACAGGGAATTAATGTGAAAATGACACTTCAATCAAAGCATACTTCCGAAATAATTAATTCTTACTGTGAGAAACATAAAAGGGAAATAAATGTAAAACAGGAAATGGTCAATATTTGTGAGTAGTCTGAAAAACTCACCATTGTGAGAGACGCTCTTTACCCAATAAAAAAAATATATATATATATATTGCACACCATAGACTGTATTTAAATATAGTCCGTGGCTCACACTAAGCCAAACGTATAAGGAAATATATATTCTTCAACCCCCACATTGATAAGAGATTCTATCCCCGACACAAGTTGATGTACATATTATCCTTTAAAAATATTCTTTAGAAATACTTTTAAAAATAATCCCTTCTATACTAAGCGAATAACTATACACCTACTTTGTCAAACTTCATGTTGATGGAGCGGCAGAACTGGACTCCGTTGCCGTGGAGAGTGGAGACGACCCGGTCGTTGTGTAAGGATTTGGGAGTGTACCAGCGGAGCACCTCCTTGAGTCGCTGTAGCCTTGAGTAGGAGTGGTCAACACAGACTATCTGACCTGTCAGGGTCAAGACAGTTATTTTTTAAAAAAGATTTAAACCTATCCCAGCAATGGCACCATTGCTATGATAGGTTATGTTCGTACGCCTCGTCACCTAATAGATTAATGCGATTATCAGGGTATTGAAGACGTGGCTTGAAACACCTCTGAATAAAGCCGATGCTACCTTGTTAAAAAAAATTAAATTCTAATTTCCCTGATTTTACTTTGTCGAGTAAATCTCACTTTCAATGTGTTTATTTTCTTCTTATTTGTGCTCCACTCCCTTGGGGATTCGTTGGCTTTTATTATTTTCCTGATCAGTGGCGTCCGGATATCAATTCGTTTTAAGTACTCACTATTATATGACGAATGTGAGAAATTTTAGCACTTCTGTCCTATTATACAGCTACATGAAGAGGCTAAAGGGAACCCTAAATGGGCCCTGCATTGATAGTCACAGGATCTCCTTAATATTCTACTGCAGCCCTAGTTTATGATAGAATTAGAGAAAAATACAAAGGCAATTCAAACCTGGTAGGTGTGTCTGGAGCATGGTTAAAGTTTTACCACCGGGGGCCGAACAGAGGTCGAGGACGGTATCTCCAGGTGCCAAGCCAAGGGCAATAACTGGTAGAACTGACGCCGCATCCATCAGGTAGTATGCTGCAAGTAGGAAGAGGGCATGAGATCCTACAGATGTGTACACATACTCAATTATTTCAAAGTCATCAAATATTTATCCTACAATTCCTGCAGGTGCCACCTGGTGATCTTTAAATGATGGAAATTATCAGTCATAACTGATTCCTTCTGATTCATTTGAATTCTAAATGAGTAAATTTAATGTTTTGTTCAGTTTCTCCAATTTTGATAGGTATAATAGGCCAATTCACATTTGCTCGATTTACATAAACAAATACACTGGAAAATATGGTTTCTTCAATTCTCTCGAAAACAAAAATGCAAATATGTAGTATTATACCTCTTCTATATTCTGTGAAAGTTTAAGAAAATTGACATGGGTTTTACTATGGGAAAATTAATTTCTTAGAATTTCTATATATTCTATTGCAAAATGATCATGACATTGATCTCTGAATCAAAAACCAGCACGGTGACCCCCAATTTTAATTTAGAACAATACAAGTAAAAAAAACCAATACAAGTAAAAAAAAACAATACAAGTAAAAAAAACAATTTTAATTTAGATATGTGTATTAGACCACTTAGAGATCATCATATTCAAATTTCAGGAAAATGACATGGGTATTAATTTTCAAGCCAAATTGTCCGATATGCCTTTAAGAGATTCAAAGAAATATCTGGTTTTACCTATGATTCTTAGGAATACTTGATATATATAATATATATATGCCGGTGTTGATGTTTATATACGCCGAAACATATACTAATCACTAATTTCTTTCAATATCCAATAGTTTGCTTTGTTTTTACGTACCTAATTTGTTCATTTCGTCTTTCGGAGGAGCCGGGAACGAATCCACTTCTCCCTTACCATAGGCATACACTTTGAGGGTGCTGGGGAAATTGACTTCAGTGTCTTTAATTATACGAACATGTGTCTCTGTGGGTTCCTCATACCGACTCTGCTCGCTTTCCGTCTCCAGTAATTGGTCCGTCTCTGAGAGCACTCGTTTTACGGGCATAAACTGGTGAATGTCACTGGGGTCATATAGAGGTACCTCCTCTTCCGAGTTACCAATCCCATAGCGACTGGTGAAACTGGCTTCGTTTTCGTCACGTGGTCTACTGTTGCTAGCAGCTTCCTGGTTTTTGATAAGCTGAGACGCCGTTGGCATAACAGCAGTGGGGCTGTTTTCAACGGGGTTCCATTTCCTGGCTTTTCTAAAAATGTCGTCTGCTCCGGCACTTGTCAGGTCGGCTATGGCGGACTCAGAATTGGAGAAGGTATTCACTAGGGCACAGTACTTCTGCAGGGTCAGTAAGGCTACTCTCATAGGAGTCCATTGATTGCCATACACAGGTGGGTAATACGTATCGAAATGTCCTAACGCCAAGTCAGGAGGTGATTTACTTTTCTTATTGGAAGCCTGTTTGAAACAAAATATATCATATAATACATCCTGAATTCAGAAACATGCAATGCATACATCATTAATTACAGTTAAAAAATTACACAGTGGCTTAAGAATTGAAGCTGCAGGAAAACTGGTCTATGGAAATCCTTCACGTATTTCTGAATGCTCATTGATCAAAAACACAGTGTTTTAATTGAAATAGTTCGAAGTTTGATAGTAAAATTAGTTGTTTGTTTTGGTAGTTTAACGTGCAATTTGTTCAATTAGACATACTTTGGTGCCATTTACTAATATTTGCATATCCTATTGGAACAACAAGTTATTCTGTCTGGTTGATCTAGGCATCTTACTCCTCCTGATCATATCATATCGAAAATATTATATTCCCTAAGAAGTCAAGAATTACTCTCTTGCCAGTGTTATGGAAAACACTGCGCACTGCTGTTACATCCATATCTAGATTAGAACTATACTACAGGTTTAATTTGTATATATATGCGTCGAGGCTATAGATTAGATTACACGATTCTTAGACTTTATCTTCAGGCCTAGTTTTCTCTCAATGCTGAGCACAGGGAAATGTGGCTACCTGTTCTTGTGAACACATGTATAATAAAACAAATTAATAGTCAATAAACCTGCTTTTGTGCACAAAACACTCGATATCCATTGATCTTCACGAAGTTGCTATATTGCCATGTCAACCATTATCACAAATATGTAAAATGAAATATGAAATGCAATCAATATCGCTTTTTGTTATTACAAACTGCACCCGCAACATATATTCTTACGAGAAGGTGGCGCGGAGACAACACTACAGATTGATAATTGTTTGTTTATAGTGTGCATGTTTGGCATATAGACTGGAGTCAAAATAATTACACACAAGGCAACAGCCTCCATAGCTCTCCGTAGGTTTAAGGTAGACACCTGTGGGTGTGTCTGTGTGGTAATAACAGCGAGTGTTCCACCACCCAGGCACGAGACACAGCTAGGGTCCTTATGGCGGTTACTGGCACACCTAATCAGCCACCCGGGCCACACTGACCGATGGAAGAATGCAGAAAGTGTCCACAGCGGCACCAGGCCCTGGGCCGTCAGTGCCGGGTCATTACAGAGTGCAGAATCTGGCTGCTGTCATCAAACAACCGACTAGCCATGGCCCAGACCCGGCAAAAACTAATAAATCAGTTCGTGCTGGCTGGGAAGTGCGACGCCAGGTCAGTTAGAATATGTAGCCTAAGTGGGACACTGGGGAAACACCCTGACTGGTGGAAGAGCGACCATATGCCATGCCCCTTAACAATCCTGCAGCAACGCTCCCACACCTTCTGCCAGGAGCGGATTTAAGCTGGCAACCAAGTCTCCATGTCCTGGTGCCTGCCAGGCAAGAGTCTGGGGCATGCCAAGTGTTCCACCAAGCAGGTCGTCACCTCCTCCAGGCTAGATCTGCTGGCAAATACTGTGTGGTTGGTGTACAATGTTTTCACCTAGTTGGTGGAACATGCACTTAAAGCATGTGTTCCACCAACTAGACACTCTTTCGATGCATGGCCAACCTCTCAGCTGAGGCATCTGGTCTCTCTGTTGCCGAGCTGTTCCACTGCAACCCCAAATTCCAGCTGACCGGTTGGTGTATGGTTGGTGTACAGTGGTCTAATGAGCAGGCTGATCTCAGCAGCAGATCTGCAGCTGGCGCCCCACATGACGCTCCAGAAGCAGCAGCGGTGAGCGGACAGTGGCGCCGATTGGTGGACTTTGGGTGCATCAACATGGTAATGGAGTACCCCGCTCAGTCCATAGGCAGTGAATCATGCAGTTCCAAAGACATCCACCATTTGGGAATTTATGCAATGTGATGACAGCTTGTCAAATATCCCCTGAATAATACATTTAACAGAATATTGAAGGTAAATAAAGATAAGGCTTGATGTTATGAATGTGTATGGCCACGGACTTGGAAGACCGTGGTATGGCACACTCTGGTGCTAAAATTCTGCTGAAACTGTCAAAATTTTCAGTCTCCCCTGACTTAATAGCTGATTGCAGGTGAAGCCGATCCATATTGACGGTGTGTGTCATGGTATATGTGGGCAAACGATCAATGTGGGTGCCGGGAAAAGCTCACGGACACATCCCAGGTATCGCCTGGGGTTCTCTGGCCACTTCCATTGCAATGTATACAGCGAACTTTCAACACTGGTGCCATGCTCTCATCAAACCCATTGGCAAGCCATGCAGTTCCAGCCAGCAAAAACTAATAAATCAGTTTCTGTCAGTTGGAAAAATTCCACCAGGCCGACGAGAATATGTAGACAGGGTGGGATGCATGGATCAAAATCTAGATGGTGGAACAGCATGGAACGGCCATTACAGCCGACTGGAGACCCGGAGCCCCAGCAAATGCTCGGCAAGGTATCTGGACGCCCCGCTTACAATAAACATCAATAGATAGCTTAAGCTGTGCGAAAAACAGTTCGTGAGTTTATATTTTGATTTACGATAGGCAACATATGATTATTTTTCATTGTTTGTTATGCGGTTCGCCGCAAGTGCGAGAATGTCAACTCTGAAAAACCAAGCGGGGCGTCCAATTTACGAAGCGGGGCGTCCAGAGCATGTCAGCTACCAAGTGGGGGGTCCAGTATTCCTCGGCAACCGTGAGGCGATACTCCAATTCTCGGGAGCGGAACGTTTAGTTTGTTTCACGGCCGCTAGGGGCAAAGGGTATTGCCAGTTTTGATCACCCTAGCTTTCTGTTATTATCGCTCGATCGACAAAACGTAAATCGATGTTTGAACTCACTGTACATGATTAATATACACAATTAAAGGTATTTTGATGTGTTTCTAACAAGATATATCAATAAACATTGTGGGATACAAGTTTGAATGTTTGAATCTGCACATTTTTGTACTTTTGAGCAAGTTTTTATTTTGACATTTGTAGCAGCCTGGCATCGGCAATTTCGGCAGTCTGCTGGGGAAAACACCAAATAAAACAATCTTTGCAAAACGAATTGATAAAAAAAAAAACACCAAACATCTTCTCCTATTCTCCACCTCTATACCATTTTTTGTTTGGTGTTCCTAAGTTGGATATTTACTGAGATATTACCAGAGATTTACAGTGGATTTAACATTGGTTGTTATGGAGTGAAAAGTTGTTTAACCCTTCGTGAGTGTGGGAGTGCACTGCACCGCTTTCGGGAAAATAAACTGCAGAGTGAGACAATCGAGCAACGCAGTGTATCTTAGTGACGTAGGTTCCGCTCCCGAGAATAAACCCCATGCAATAGATGTCACTTTCACCCGGCAACCAAGAGCCGACGCCTGCAGGAACTGATGTCAAGCTGTTCCACTAAGCAGTTCCTCAGCAGTCTGCTGCCAAAGGCTTTGTGGTTGGTGTGCAACTTTTTCGCCTAGTTGGTGGAACACACGCTTTAGTGGGAAATTAGCCTAGCCCTAGGCCAGGCTAGGGACAGTTAGTCATGACACGATCCAAATGGCTACGTTGGGGTATCAGACGATTCGCACTGGCAGCCCATTCGCACCCGATGATTCGCACTGTAAACAAACCGATTCGCACTGGAAATCCAAACAATAACAAACCACGATGTGTCGCACTAACGAAAAATGGCAAATTATCATGTTCCCTTTCGTGAAACAATATAAACTGTCTGACTGTTTCCAACATGTATTTAGTTAATTCCCAGTCCTGGGTATATGACAATTGACATGTATACCAACGAACAGCAATTTGCACTTTTCAACGGGGGCGGGACAACTGACCAAGAATATCGTTTAGTTTGATTACGTTTTTCTATCTGAAAAATCCAATTTTGTGATCAAAAGTTATCGAAGTTTGAATGATACATGGGCAGCCAGGGCGGCCGTGTATACATCGGACACATCTTAGGTCATAACTCTGTGAATATTTGGCGTATAAACCCCAGATAACGACTAATAGATATAATTCGTATGGTTCCATGAATATCCTTGACATCGGCCGTTTTCGCACACTGCGCCGCTCTGATTTATTGTGCCGCGCAACCATCGGTTACTCTAGCAGTGCAGTGTGCTGTTTTCGCGCTCGCGGCGAACAGCGTAAGGGATATCGGCAAATTCTGGCATGTACCCTTTCGAAAATCAATATATTCACTTCTGCATTGTGTGCTACACGCCTTTAGCTATCTAATGCTTTTTATCTGGAGTCTCTATGTTAAGTATTTACCAAATTATGAGGTTAGAAGAACACAGTGTCAAACCAAAGTTTGTTTGTTTACATTTTGCGCAAAGCATCGCTTCCATTCTAATGGCAAATGTGCAAGAACTGACAATAATTTAGGTAATTCCAAGTAACTGTGAGTACAATACTCTGCTGGTGTAGGTCTGGCAAAGTATTGTACTATTTTATCATGATCCAGGGGCTGTAAGACTTGGTTCGTTTTTTTAGTGCGAATCGGCTGGTGCGAATCATCCGAGGAGCAGTGCGAATCGGTTTTCAGTGCGAATCGTCGTACATTCCTACGTTGCACGTATCCCTATACAAAGATAATTATCATCCTTATTATCATACAAAAATTATTATCATTCTTTGTCTTATCCAACTTAATCGTTATTGAACACCGTTAAAGAACTCTATCGTCCGTTGAGTGGGCTACCATCCCAAGGACAATTCTGAGTCAATGGCACTAGATAAACTCAGAGCATGTCTTGGTGGTCGATAATAAATGAAAATGTTGTATTTATAATGATTAAGTATCGATAACTTACCCATTTCTTCTTGACCCGAAAACGCTTTTGTGTCATAAAGAGTGGAGTTCTAGGTGGGGCTATTATCGTTCTGAACATTGTTTTAAACTTAAATTTATTGGACAGAGTCGACGAGCCACTCTACTTCAATACACTGGTCCCTGACTTCGCCCTACACTAAATCGGGAACAAGTTCCAGTAGGACTGGTCCCTGGAATAATGTATTGAATAAAGGCAGCGGATTGAAATACCAGCAGTGTGGCTTAAGGGTCACACTGCATCGCTTGACCAAACTGACCTAGAGAGGCGCAGTGTACTTCAGTGTAAACTGTACGAGCGCGCCTTTCAACTTCTTGAACAGACAAAATGTTTAGTGAGAATAGATTCAAGCTGTCATTCTAGCCTTTGATAGCCACACAAACACGTGAGGTAAGAACATATTTCAAAGCTTTCGGAAAGTGTATCTCTTTTGCATCATGTAAGTTGTAAGTAGCACTGTGTGAGCGATAATATGTGTTTTTTGAGAGGTCCGACCGTCTGTCAAGCTTATGTTATTAGCAGGTGGACTGTTGGTCTTTAGGTTATACTGTAGTACACTGCTTGTAGAGTTACTAGGCGACCTGACCACATGTTTGCTTTTTATAGCCCACTAAGTACAGATAGGAATATGATTTCTGTTTTGGAAAGGTTTTATTATTTATGGTGGTACAATGCCTTACAGTTTTAATATTCAGTATTTTGGCATGGATTTGAAAAAAAGTTGAATTCAGTTGGTTTGTTGTTGTGGGTTTTTTTTTTTTTGGGGGGGGGGGACATTTGTCGTGACAGGTCCATTTTTAAGAATTATTATATACCTGTGCCAGTATGTTACATAAATACCAACCTCTGCTAGGGTATTGGTATTAAATATATACCGGCACAGTATGGTGATATAAAATGATGTACCACCCTACTTTGAATACAAATTCTGATTGGCTGAAAAAAATTGCACTAACCTACTTATGAAGTGCTGGCAGTGACTTGCAGAACACCACTAATTTATTGCTTGCAAAGGATCACAGGAGTTGAAGGGGAAAAAAGAGTAAAAAATGCACTTTCTGTACTTGACTTTCACTAAGATGTCAACAGAAATACCAGCACACTTTGAACCCAGCTCGGACGTTGTCTTATTTCCTTATGCAATTAATAAAAAATACATATATTTGAAGGTATATAATAAAACTAGCGACTTCATCGAGTCCGAGTCCCAAAAATAGTTTAAAAGTGAGCTGCCGTAGTGGGGTTCGAACCCCCAAACACTCGCCTTCCTAGGTGGACACTCTGCTGACTGGTCCACATAGACAGATACTTTAAGAAAGCCAAAGATTTAGTGTGGTAGTGGTGGGTGAGTAATCAGCGGAGGTTTGAAAGGGCTAAAAATTAGAAAAATGATATTCCCAACTGCTGATAGCGGGGTTCGAACCCCCACCACCCGCATTCCCAGCCTGACACTGTGCAGGCTGCTCCACAGCGCCAGATGCTATGAACAAATACTTAGGCTGGTGGTGGGTGGGGGAACCAGCAGAGTTTTGAAAGGGCTACCAGCAAAACTTGAGATCTCATTGGTTTCTCACGCGAAAAGTAGATAAGAAAACTACAATACTAAACTTTGATTTCGGCATGGCTCTAAATGAATCATAAGAGAAGAAGTTTGTCTGAGTATAGTCCTGCAAAAAAGAAGAACAGGTTCAAGTTTTTAAATACACTCCCGTGGTGTTTCAGTCTCCAACCCTATGTCTGGTTCACTCTTGTCTCTATGTCAGTATGTGCGGGAAGATCTCCAAGCGGATAATACCGAAAATTACACGTTTTATATGTAGTAGGTAATAAAAATGTATTACCTTACTGGTACATACTCACATACCTTATTTCTTTTGATAAAAATATCTTTATCGAAAGAAACGTGGTATTCGAGTATGTACCTGTAAGGTATATACATTTTAACCTACTCCTCTATGGACATATTTGTACCTCTTAAACTGGTTGAATCATAATATGCCTTATTTGAAAGAGAATAAAAGACAGGTGCTAGGAAGTGGAATTTTCTAAGTAGATTCTACATTTACAGAGATATTCAAGTATTTGTTAAAAGTGGGGGGGGGGGGGGGAGGGGGAATTAGGAGAAAAATGGGCATGCTCAAACAGATGTTTCCTTAATATTGATTAACATTCAACATTAGTGTAACATCTCCATAAGTGGCACTTGCTTACACCCTAGGAAGTGTCACTATTTAGGTGAAATATATATTTGATGTGCCATTCATGTATTTTGTGTTATTATGTGTGCATTGATCCATGAACTGCTTAGTTCACAGAGGGGTAGGGCTTTAAATATCCAATCAATGCAGGCCCGTCCCTATTCATGGATGACCTCCCTTCCTCAACGGTGTCAATCCTCTCCTCCTCCCTCTCTTTCCCCTCCCCCTGCCCTCCCTCCCCCACCCTCCCTTGTGTTTTAAAAGATTCTAAAGAATAACAGTTTCATACCAAACATTCCCTGATAAAGTAGTTTCAATGAATGCGGCTGGTAAAACTACAAACACAAACCACCGACACGAACACTCTAGAAAGGATCGGGGTGGGAGGTTCTATTATATAGCTCCTCCCTTTCAGTCCTGTTAGCTCGTTTCTGATTGGTTTGGCCGTCGGCATTTTTGTCAACCGGCCAGCTATTGGTCGTGGTCTCCCGCCGTTCTGGGTCATGACCCGGTTCCGTGTGCTGAGGCCCGTCAGGGACGTCGGAAGCGGGCTTTTCTACTGCGCATTTGTATTTTTCGTTCAGGGGTGTGTGAGGGGTTTCTCGGAGTCGGAACATTGTTGTCTATGGGGAAGTTTTCTTGGTTGTGCGCCACTGGGAAGAGTGAGAGTCATTCTGAATTGAATGTAATTTGATATTGAGTATTAAAGATGCTGTGATTATTGTGAAATGGAATTATGGTTAAGCATTTAGACCTTTTGATTGATAAAGTATTTTCTCTCACGGTTGGGCAAAGGATTTGGTTCCTTGTGCCATTGGTTTGTGGGCATTGTTTTCCGCATTTTCACTTTTGTTTATCCTGGTCCAGTGTCGGTTTCTCCTGCGTTCTGTTTGACCCCTTATTCGTTTGTTTTTGCGCCTTTCCTCTATTGTCTTACGGCTGATTTTCGTTTTGCGTGTGATTTTCAGAAACGGCATTCCTCAGTGGTTTCGGCCCTTTTATGGGCCTCATCAGGTGTGGTGTGGTTATGTGCAATTATCCTAGGTGTAAGTGGTCTTTACTCTCCGGCCCGTGTTTCGGAGAGACAGAGCTGAAATCCCCATTCCTGTTTGATCCTCTCTAGTGTTGTCCCGTCAGTTCCCCTTGTGTCCTCTAGGTATAGATTTTTGGTGTAATTTTTTCGTTTTGCTGGATTAGATGTGTTCTACTCCCGCCGTTGGAGAAAAAAAAAAAAAAAAAATTCCAACGGCGGGAGTAGAACACATCTAATCCAGCAAAACGAAAAAATTACACCAAAAATTCCCTGATAAAGTAGGTTATTCATCAAAGTTGTGCCTAAACTGAACCATTGATAGTAAAGGAGTATAATTACATTTTTCTTATGACAAATAAAAGACAAACATTCATTGAAATTAAGATATCAAAATATTTTCAGTCAACAATTTTCAGCATGTGTCAAGCTACTTGTAGTGAGTTTTAAATGCGTCCACCTGCTCATTTGGCCTTTTAAAGGCCAATGATTCTATTTCAAAGTGCACACTTAGCACTTGTTATGGACGATTTATAGACGCCTTGAGCCCAGTACGATTTGGGACTTTTTGAGGATACCTTGAGCCTACCCCGTTTGGGTGGCCTTGAGCCTCTTGGTGGCTCGGGCATTGCATATTGCACAATTTAAAGGTGTCTCGCAAAAGAAGCAAGCATAAGAAGAATCTGAAATTAGCTGAATATGCAAATCAAAATCTCATCCTTAAATACCTTTTAATTCTATAACGTTTCGGAAAATCCGGAAAATCTGATTATGCGTTGTTTATTTTCATCTGATACATGGGCGGCCGCACTGCGGTGCCGTGCTTGTCGCTACATCTGGGATATCTCCGGAAATATCTCAGTGAATAGTTAGTATAGCAACACCAAATAATGACTGATAGATATATAGCTGAAACGGTAGGTAAGTTTGTATTTTGATTTTCCGAAGGTAACTTATGTTCACTGTCCATTTTTACGGAGTTTGCCGCAAACGCAACATTTGGTCAACTGTCCTAGGTAGCAGCACAACACTCAGTAGGTGTGTCAGTTGTCCAACATAGGAATGGGCCAGTTGAGATTTAGGCCAGCTGTCTAACATTCTTTTGGACAAAGCTTCTATCCAGCCTTCAACTCAGGCCTAGCAGAAAAGAACTTGTAATAGAAAATCTATTACCCTACCCCTAATAAAAAAACGCCATTGGCTTAACACGGGATTTGTTTATGTTACAGGAGTGACATAAAGTGTTGTTTATGTTAATACTTTCTAATATTCAAAAATCGTGGAAACGGGGAAGGATAAAATCGTTTAAGTTTGATTATATTCATGTCACTCATTGTGTTGGCTCTGTAATTTCACTCGTCTTTGATTCATGAGATTACGGAGCCAACAAAATGCAGCACTTAGATAAACTCAAACTCGTGACACCCTATTCGCAATATTGATAAATTGTAGATTGTTGTGATTAAAAGTATTTCTTTTCACCCCAAACAGCACCATGTCACTCCGAGACAAGGCCAGGACTTTCACATCATTGATAATCTTTCTAGAAGCATTAGAAGGAAGGGTGGTGATGATTGAACTACGAAATGAAACTGCTCTTATGGGAAAGTTGGACTATGTTGATGCCGAAATGAACTGCCGCCTGTCCAAAGTTAAATTTAGAAGCAACAAAGGAAAGGAAGTCGAATTTGACAATTTCTTCGTCAAGGGGCCAAATATTCGCTTTGTGCACATACCTGATGATGTGAATGTGATCTCTGCGATACAAAGTGAGGTTGACAAGAGAGCCCAGGCCCGTATCAATAGTTTGCAGTCGTCCAAGCTTAAGTATGATCCAGTGACCCAGCGACAGAGGCGAAAAGCAGTATTGGACAAACATGTCAACCTAACAAGGGAGAAATTACTTGGCAGTCTCCCGAAGCCGAGCCTTGGTGCTAAATAAAATGGCACTGTATAACAATTACAATTGCTATGGAAAAGTATTGTGTAATGATATTCACGACCCTGTAATTATCTACGATCTTATATTTGTATCATTTTCGACCATTCAAATAGCCTATGATGAGCAAATGCTACTGAAGACATTCTTCTATCATGTATGAACCTAGGTTGTGCAAATTTGTAAATAGGCATATGGTTTAATAGAAATAAGAACAAGACTTGTATCTTGTCTTACACAATTTTTGTTCTTTTAAGTGCAACCATAAAAATAAAATAAGATTACTTGCTACAGTGTTTATTTACTGATCTCATAATTTTAACAGATGTGGTAAGAGAAAGAAATCTCTCGTTTGAGTTCAGTATCACAGGGTTGATAGACCGTATCAAAATAATCATTCGAAATAAGTTCCAGTCGAATATATATCATGTGTGACCTAATGAGTCAATTTGCTTTGAAGTGTATACGTATTTCTGATGTTCACAGACGAATAAATATATCTGTATTTATCTATCCCTCATTGCCAAATATTTGGCAAATTAAAATAAAGTTTTATTTTGGGAGAACCAATAGATATCTTGATACATGAAATTGGCGATCACATACGGGGTGGAAGAACAGTAGAAAATCTGAAAAAGTACACATCTTAGAATGATGAGATAAAATTTTCCAAAATATACCATGGAATTTATGTTCCTTCAGATATCGGCCTTATAAACGCAACCATGATAGGAATTTTCGGCCTTAAAGTGCATTGAAAACAGGATCACTTATGTCCTAGTTACAGCAAGTAGTCCCCTATCACAGACAGCATCAACACGTTGTCTTTTTGTGAGTCTACATATATGTTAATTGAGACCTAAACTATCCGAAACTTGTTCATCTACTATTCTAATCGTCAATTTCTACTCGTTTTGCTGTTGGTTGCAAAGCCCTGCTAATTCAAGAGCAAAAACATCTTTAGTTGAGAAATCGAAAATTCTATCCTTCGCTTTGAGTCCCTTTTGATTCGGTATGCAGAACGTGCACATGACACCGATTTGAGATATTTAGCATTGGTAAACATTGGCATGGCATTATAAACTACTTCCGGAAGCTAGAAGTAGCCCCGGATTTGGAAGTTTTCACACCGTTTTCACATATCTATGGTCTCGACATTTTATGTTTATTTCTGTCCCAATCCTCATATAGTCATATACACAGAATTATTTAGTCATGGCGATTTCTTTACATATGACATATATTAATAATACCATTAAGACCCACGTTACTTAGAGCATTCTTTGGTGTAATGCAGGCACATAATCCCTTGAAAGAGGTTCAGAAAGATTCGTCATAGGTCATCAGCGATGGAGGAAACGAGGTTTAAGATTCACCACTTACGAGCATATTTTTCTGATTTAACCACATCCAGGGTTAGGATGTTAGTACATACTGGATTGACACAATATAGGAGGTTCTATCAACAATGGAATTTTCAAATTTACGTAAATCTATATGCATTTTCTATTAGAATTATGGAATTCTCTAAGATGACAGTGTATTTAAGACAATATTCTGTAACATATTTGTGCATGAAGTGTGATGGATACGGACAATGATATACATACAGGTTTTGTGGCCAAATTCCACAAATCATTCCATGCATTTGTTAAATGCAAACCCAAGTGTACAGGTTCTGTAGGAAATTGTATGAATATATGTTGTTCCGAGAATACATGAATAATGTTGGCTTGGGTGAACACATTTCATTCCATGTTATCACATTTGTGGAAAATATAGTCACATGGCATACCCTGCGATCCTTTCATTTCACTGTCAGAAAACGAAAAAGACATTTTATTCATCCCTGGTCATAAAAAATATAGAGACACAGGTCAATTCTGTATCCACTTTCCTTGAAAGCATGGATTTCAAAATATGGTGGATGCTGAAACAGGTGAATAAAACTTGTCCCGTTTCTGAAAAGAATGAGTAAACATAGAAAACAGATTCTACTCTACAAGAACGTTGATATAAAAATGAGAAACTACTCCGTCTCTTGTAGTTTGTAGTTCTTTCCTCCCCGACCGGCGGGTACTACTACATGTGACATTAGCGTTCAATATTTCATTCATGATATGCATTGATTCCAAACTAAAGGGTGTATTTCACCGGTCTGACCGTCTATTTGAAGCCGTCGGGCGTCTGGCATACATGTTTATAGTGTTCAATCCCACATGCCCATTCCATGGCCGATGTCGCACGGCAGGTACTGGGCAAATGTTGAGATGTTGCATGCTCTATCGCACCTATTTCTATATATATCCGCCTGACAACCGTGGAGCAGCTGTGTGGTTCCGTACAGTTTGCACGGTGTAACAAGCCCTCAGTCATTTCAAGTGATAGTTAAGGTAATACATTTATGATAAAATATGGATTTCAACTGATTTATGGTTATTTTACCCCAACCAATTCATGAGAGAAATGGATATGACTGTAGCGGATGCAGGATAAGATGGATGTAGCTTTACAATCTTTTATATTTAGAGATGGGCAACCTCCTTTTTCACTAAAAGGAATAAATACAGTTTATAAATATCTTCAATAATCCATACTATTGGAATACATTAGTAATTTCTACAGCATCTACACACACTGATGTATATGTGCATCAGCAGGAAGAGTATTGCATCACAGTTGGACTGATGATCAAGAAGACATTCAGCAACTTCATAACAATATCAAATTTATGTGGACCGATTGCATAATATCATGCCGCTATTCTTTTAACCGTTTCGTTCCATCTCTGCAAAACGACTTATAAAAACGGCTGTGAAATATTTACAATGATTCCGCATGAAAATGACACTTGTATATGGTCAATTATTCTAGTCACTGCTGTTCGTACCACTTAAACAATAACACGTTTTTACATTTAGTTCATACAGTTGTGTCATGAAATTTATATTTGACGGCAATGCTAATGCCCTAACTTACTGAAACTATCCCAATTTGATATCTAAAACGATCGTTATTCATCTTAATCAGTTCCTCCACAAGTATCCTGAGATTGGCAAGGTTGGAAAAACTGCATGAATGCTTTACATCACATCACGGAAGAGAGAAATTGGAGACTCCTCTCAGCTCAAATCTTTCGACCCTAAGATATAATGTGTCATGTGTCTGACTGGTACTGTCTGTAAGTTTCAAATGATCGTGACATTTTAAAATAATACACGAGTTGATGGACATATCAATGAACAATGTCTTTCCTTTGGTGATAGTGGATGGATACGGAAGAGCATCATCCTCTCTTTTTTCATTCAGAGATCAGAAATTCTCTTTGTTATAAAAGAATTTGGTGCCGACTTCAAGATTGGAGTGCTTATTGGACATCTTTTGTAGAGTTTCCGACAGGGCCACTGGACCACACAGGAATACGCCTATGCTGGTTCTGAAAGGTAAACGTCTGTCATTTATCTTTTTCTCATATTAGCATCATAGTCTAACACCATTACATTATGTAGAATAATAACACTGCTTTAAAAATTAAGAGTTCGAGGAAACGGAGGTCAGTAACCATAAGAACGATGTGTACACTAACACAACAGGAATGCCGGAGGTCTTATGAGTATAAGACTAGATTTACAAGCTTGTGTCTGGTTAAATTTGCACTTATTCAGAAAAAGAATTCCGCACGGAGCATAATTTACATTTTGCAGAACCCAAAGTGTTACGCATTTTCTAATTTGTGTTTTTTTTTAAAATTAATGTCTAACGTGATTCGAGATGGGTTATCTAAAAGAAGACTATTCCATAGATTCAGGCCTATATCTTACCCTGCATGTTCTTTGCCGATGTCACTAAAGATGGTATCCCAGTTCGGTCGTCCAAACTGCGTCTTCTGCTTGAGACCAGTGATGACGTCATATGTATCTTCGTCATGAGTTACAATATTGAAGGCCTTAAAATCAAATGTTAAACTTCTTACACTGCGTTCAAATCAAGGCGTTCTAAATAGGATATAACGTCAATAATTTTGTTTGCTTAATTTATCTTCTTCCATAAATAGTATTTACCTAATAGCTCAACACTGTCACGTTCAGGGCGAGTTAAGCCTGAGACATGAGGACAAAAATCGCATTACTGATTCTAAAAAGAAATGCTAGGTCTCAACAAGTAGATATTTTGAATTCAGATCTCTTCCCAAGTTATGACTATTATATCTCAGAGACAACAAAATTCAAACACTGATAGAATAACGAGTGACGTCAGCGCAGACGATATTTGTACCTGGTTGGCGTCCCAGCCCCTGGTGAGAAAGATGTTGTAGCTAAGGAATTCTGGGAGTCCAGCGTCGGTCATCTGCTGCTCCATGTGTTTTAACAAGTCGGCGAACCACTCAAAGGCGTTGGTGTCCGGGCAGATCCAGTAGAAATACACTTTTCGCAGCTTCATCTCGTGTTTCTTGTCTGTGTATCGGTACCTGAAATGTTCATAAATATCTACGATGATTTGGTGTGTACATGTACAAATCAACAAATTTGGGGTTGAGTTTGGTTTGTACAAATTAGTACAGCAGCAGACATTTTGTCTGCTCATGTAGGACCGACTGCATGCAGAGCATAGTATTCTGCCATCAGTGTTGAGCTTTGGGCAGTACCGACGACTTTTGGGCAGTAGGTGGTATTTTGGTTGGCGATCGGTTTTGGGGTGGCTGCTGGTTTAGCCCAAACCGGGATGTCCTTTAGATCTTTGGGTACTATAAAGGCGTTTAGGATGTCATTTCAGTGGATCAAGCAAATGGAGCCAGATTTACCTAAAATGTTCCAATTTATTGTGTCAATTAAGAAAAAAAAAAAAAAACCTTGAAAAAACATCCTTTAAAATAGAAGGAGACTTACCAAATATCCTTCAAAACGGAGGCGAAGGGTGTCACACCGATACCCGCGGCTACAAACACGTCCGTCTGGTACCGGAATATGTCCTGTACATAATGAAATTGTGATGGAGAATTACTCTTTACCGATGTTGGTATGATCAAATATTCTTTATAGATGATATTGGTATAGTAAATTCACTGGACATATAATGATGGCATAGTTAAATTCCCTATAAAATGTCGGTATAGTAAAATCCTCTCTGCAGATAATGTTCGTATGGTACCATACTCTTAACAGATTATGTTCATATCATAAAATACCCTTTCAAGAGAATGTTGCAATAGTAAAGTTCTCTACAGATAATGTCGATACAGTATATACTCTTTGGGGATAATTTTGATAAAGTGAGTTACTCTCTCTACAGAATATATGGTTTCAGCGAGTTGCTCTTAAAAAAAGTATTATAAGGGTCAGTCTACGAAAAAAGATATTAGGTGATTATTTTGTATATTGAAAATATTGATGTATTGTACGGGGCCATCCATAAAGTACGTAAGCACTGAGGGAGGGGATAAACAATTTTGCGTAGGCTCCCTCATTGTTCTATTGCGTACAAGATCGGAAGGGGTGGGTGTAAAATATTCCAGAAATTCTGCGAATGTACTTTATGGATGGCCCCTATTTCTTTTCAAATACACCACGTGGCTGCAGAGCAGCAGGAGCAATTACTAATACCAACTAGCAAATCAATTTCTACTATAAAGATTACATTATGGGAAACATTTAACTCTACATATGCAATAATTACACCTCCGCAGCTGTACTGAATATTGCATATGCACCCCATCTCCTGGACACCTGGTGTATTGTTGCTTACCTCGGCGGCCGTACCAAACGGCCCGTCCACAGCAATTCTCGGCATCTTCCACGACTCCTGGAAGTCGCCCTCGTCAGCGTGCAGGGCTTTGTAGAGAGCGCCTGTCCAGTCACCAGCGATGCGGATGTGAACACTGAAGAAATCATCTTGAGCCGCCTGAGGTAAACCACAGAGATTACCATAAGACATAACCCACAAAAAAAGATAGATATTACCATATGATTACCCCAAAACAAAATTGTGTGGTGGTCCTTCTAGAGGGGCACCGCTGGTCTGCTGGCAATGCCTCTGGAGGCCCCGGAGGGTTCAGAGGGGCTCCGGAGTGTTGTCTCGGTAGCACTAAGCAAACCCACCAGATGGCACCCTGGTCCCGGTAGTGATGTCAGAGGGTGTCTGGGAGACTTGCCATATATATAAGTCTCCTGTCACCCTCCGGACGGCAGTCCGTCTCAAGACTAGGCCTGAACCACCTCCGGAAGGCTCCCTGAGAACCTGCTGATCAACACCCTCCGGCTGCTGTTACGGCCAGGAATGCAATTAAGAAAGGAGCCAGAGTAACTGTAGTTGTTCAGTGGTATAATCTTTCATTGTTGTGCTCTGAGGCACCTTGATTGACACATCGCTACTGTGACATCGTATACCAGCTTCTGTTGAGATGGCCGTGAATAAAGCTTGCAGTTGTACTTGTGTGTCCTAGTCATTCTGTACTACAATAGATTATTGTACCATATGATACTGCAACGATGCTATATGAGGTTCTTAATTTCGAACATATTTCATATTGATCTTTGTTGGAACTAATCTAATGCTATTCAAGAAGATTTTTTCCCATCGTCACAAACAACAATGTCATTGTCATTATACATGGCTACGAAGGATTTTTTCTCCCACTTTTGATCAAATACCTATAACTCCTCATTTGGAAGTCACTTCATTAAAATTAAGATAATTGTGCTATAGTTTCTGAATACCTAGTTAATGGTTGGTAAGTTATAAGAAATGGTATATATAATCAAGACAATGTAGTATACTTACACTAGTTAATGTGAAAGGGTGCCATTCAAAGTGTGAAATGCTGGGACACTTTAAGAAGATGTATTGCCCTGCCTCCATTCGGAAGTTTTTCTTCTGCATCTGTAGCTCGACCACTCTGGATGGATGGCGCACAACCTGTGAATTATCAATTCTGTAATTCTATCTATATCTAAATTGATGCACTTTTCTACAGAAATAACTAAACCACTGATTATTGTACAAAAATTTGTATCGGTATTTCAATTTACTATCAGATTGGAATATGGTTTATTTTTAAATACAGATTAAGGGGATTTAATAGTAAGACACATTGAAAACTGGTGTGATGAGATGTTCATTTATTACCTTTGTCACGACCACCTGCTGGAAACTTCTGATAAAACGGATCACTCTTTCCATGAAATAGAGAAACATGGGTCCAATCACCCACATCCACGTCTGCAACGACACGTACAATAAGTTAAAATGTAATCACTGATATAAGTTCAATAAATAGATTTACTTATGAAAGTAGAAAACCCCACAAAGCCCACGGTGAGAGAAGAGACAGGAAATATCACCTAATAAAACCCAGATGGGCCATCATAATTTCATTTTGCCAATATAGACCCAGGAAGTTGGGAATCTTTTGGAGTCAAAATATAGCGAATTATATATTTTCAGTCCTTGATCTCTTAAAAAAAGATGTACTTGTAGGATGTCTAGCTCATCTTTTTATACCCAGCAAGGTGTGCGTGCTGAGGTTCCAACAGGAAAGCCAGACTCAAGAAGTCATACAAACTTTTAATTCTTAAACACTTTTAAAATCTCTTAAAATCATTGATTATATTGATTTCTTATTATTTGACAATCTCACTTTGCGTCAAGTTATAATAATGCCGATGTTGATTACAGGGATTTCTTCTATGGTAGGAGTTACCATATGAAACTTAACAAATTGTAGCGCATTCATTGCAGGACATCAGGACACCAGTGAAAAATATAGGTTTTTTTTCCATAGGTTATATAGGTTCCTTTAAAAAGGATAAAAGCTCAAGAATCGAAATTTAAGTTTTTTTAGGTTTTAAAGGTTTCACTGGGAGGCCTGAGCATGAGCCTGAGCATGAGCACCCCGCCGGCGCCGGTCCTCCCCTGGCTCAGTGTAAACTGTCACTGGGTGCCTCGCATTCTGTGTGGAAGATAATAAATCACATGTCAAAGTTTAAAATTATGTTGAAATGAGTAGCTTCGGTTACCTTAGCTGTGCCAGCTTGGAAAATAGGATTCGGACATGGTTGTCCGGGCTGGCCCCAAGTTTTATATTCCTTTTCACATACCGCTGGGTCATGTTCTGCCAGATTGGATTGAGTGCGTACCAAACCTCTGCAGCAATAAGGAAGAAAGTGTATTATTAAGTCTGTATTTTTCTATTTCAGTATCACAAATTGTTGCAAATTCTTCTTACATTCATTGACTACAAAACGATTACCAACTAGTTGCAGAAAATTAGTCTTCTTCAAAAATTATAGGAGCAACTGATGAAGAGCGTGCATACTACTGACAAAATCTTGTGCTTGTCTTGAATATCATACATGTAACGCTTATCAAATGACCGTGTGAGAATCACAGAAGGTAATCACTTTACATAAAACATGTAGAATACCATAACGTAGTGATTTCAAGATAAATCTTGCTGTTTAACATTTTATGAATGATTAAATCAACTTACCCTACACCATGAAGGCAGAGGCCGATAAAGAAGAATACAAAGAGATGGTGCGTGAACCAGAAAACTTCAAAGTAAGATCTCCTGATGACCTCAGTGGCTGATGAGTAGATAAGGATGAGGCACACAGTGATGACAACACCCGTCAACCCAGCCCACGTCTTGAGGATCTCAGCCATCGGGTTCTACAATATCAAAAACAGCAAGTCTTGAAAATTGTTACCATTGGGAGTTACAATAACAACAACACCTATTTTGGAGGATTTCAGTCATAGCTCGGACTTGCTTATAGGTCCGTGGTCATGGGGTGCTCTAAATTTTCCACACTTTTTTGGCGGACAATGCTCCAAGAGTAAGTGAGGCAACGGACAAAAGAATAAACGCAAATTATTATTCTAACCTTTCTATTCAAACACGACTACATGTAACTGAGCCCTAACAAGGTGAAAACTTTTATCCTCCACAAATCGAGGAGAAAATGATAACGAGGGCTTTTGGAATCCAAATAAAAAAAATATAAAAAAAATGAAAAAAAACTATTAGTTAAGCTTTAATAGCCTGATGAGACCAGATGGATGAAACGATCGAGCATGCGGAGAATTTTATTAACAGTCTCTACATACACACACTACAGAACATAGTTTGCTGCAAAGGCGAGCCACCAAACTACGTTAGTTCACATACTCTCCCCCCCCCCCCCCCCGGGGAATTTCTTTTTTGGACACGCAGCGCTTTTTGGAAGCCATACTACCAGCCCGGTGGAGCATGCCCTTAAGGTCGATTGAACACTCCCTTTACACTGAGTAACACTAAAAGATTTTCTTCTTTACCAGTTGGGTAATGAATAAAGTAATTTTGTTATCTGTTCCGGTATATATACTGTATACTCACTGTATTTGGGGTCCTTATAGGGTTGATCCATGTCCCCGTGCCATTAGCCGCTGTGGGCAGGTAGGTCAGTATTTTGAGAAGCTCCCGCTTCTCTAAGTCAGGACTGTTATGTGCCAACATGAAGTACTCCATGTTATAACAGTGGGAATAGTAGTGGATTACTGGATAGTAAAGCGAAGAACACAATGAGCAAAGGCAGCAAGCCACAACGTTGAAAAAATATATTTTTGGTGGTACATATATTTAAAATTGACAATACCACCGTTTGGTTCTGTTTAATAAAAGCAACATTGGCGTAAATGACCAAAGATCAACCATTATTTTAGTCTAAAAAGACCGCTGGACCATCTATGCCAACAATAATTTCATACATTACTTGACATATGCAAATCACTGATATCATATATTTGAGATATTGCACTTATCGTCGTCATTGTTGTTTCAATATAAGCTTGGGTTTTTAGTTGAATATTCAGATCTTGTATTCGATGTAAGTCAACATCTGATCAAGGGATGATCAAATTTATAGAGCGAGGGTAATAAGCAACTAGTGTAAATCTGGAGCCATGGAACCTACATAGTCCAATGCTATCAACTGTACCAAGCTAACGTGTTATTAAGTTGAGCCATACTGATTTCCTGTTCCATGAATATTGTTCAAAATGATGGTGTTAACAATTGATATCCAGGTAACAGAATATTTCACTGAATGTTAACATATCAAATGGTCATTTTACACATAATAAACAATAAGGTAGCTAAGCTTGCTGCTCAGTACATTTAGTTATGTATACTATTCATTGACTATGCAATACTGATTAGACAAGCAGATATATTCTTACTTGTATGGAAGACAATGCCATATGCACAGAGTTTGTGGAATTCTATGTTTTTATCCAGCTGTCTCCGAAGATTCCTTCTGCAACACTGCAAAGTTTAACGGGGAAAAAGCATAAACACGAGCCTTAATTGTTAAAGTTAACACTCTACAATCGAATACAGACCTCCAACAATATACACCATGAAATCGAATTTAATCTTTCCTTACCAGCAATGACTTTGAGCTTTGAACCCAATTTCAAGTCCACTTACTATCTATTTGCATCGATTACTCCTTAAATGTTTAACCATGGGCGTTTTGTCTAGTATGATTAAACAATGTTGATTGAAACAACCATATGTACTTATATAGAACGTCCTGACCATGCTGTACACGCTACAAAACGAGATGATAATGCACGGAACGAGGCGTTTACGCCGAGTTCCGTACAAACCGTAAATTATCATCTCGTTTTGTCGCTTGTACAAGCATGGTAGGTCGTTCTTTATTTACTATGTACCCAAAATTAAGAGAAAATCATTTATTTCAACTGGCTTAACTGCTATAATTAAAAAAAAAACGATTACAGAAGTGTTCCGTATTTTCCCGTATGGAACACTGTTCCGTACAGTATTTTTACGTTATATGGCGAAACGGTGCGTATTTATAGTGTATACGGCATGGGTATATTGTAAATTGACTTACCTTGCACGAGCCTCTGAGTAAAGACAGGCAGTTTCTGCAGACTGGTAGAAGGATCAACAAGCAGTTCAGGTTCAGGGCCGCAGCACTTGCCCGGGCAAAGGGCAGCGCCAGCTAGTGGAAGAAAATCGAATTCATGTTTGTGGTGAACTAACCAGTTCATGGGCCTACCACGTTTATATTAACTAATTAGTACCGGATAAATGATTTACAATATAGCTGGCCCCAGCATTATGACAACATTCGTTAAAAAAATGTCTGTCCTGAAGGTGCTCATACGCAGAAACAAAAAAAGAATTTCTGAGAGGATGACGTCCCCCGAACTAAACTCGCGGAGAGTTGACGGGAGAAAGCCCAGCACAAAGGGAAAATTCATACCGAACTCATACGCAGAAACGTTGACTGCTCAGGAATGAAAGTACTATTTCGAATGCATACTAAAATTATAACATAACCAACAGACAATATGTGAATGTTAAGTCGCATGTGTTTTTCTCTAGAATGGATATCTGTTTGATATCAGTGATTGACAGTTGAACACGACTACCACCTACTAATAGTTCTGAATCGTTGACATGGTTTATTGTTAAGAACTTTGATGTGGTGTCATAATTCTATTAAAATAGTAATAGAGAAAACTTACCCCAAGTATTGTAATTACATAGTGGTACTCTGGGCTGTAGTAATATTTGACGAAGTATCCAGCAAAAATACCGATGTTTGCTGCCACCCACAAAAACTGAAACCGAACAGGCACATTGGTGTTATTAGTTAACAGGATTTTCACTATCAAAGAATGCACATGGTACCGAAACAACCAGGTAATGTATATCATTTTGATTGGGAGTATGCCATGGTATATTTACAATGATCTATGTGATAATTCATCAGCAGCAATTTTATATGTTGATTTGGAAAAGATGTATAATTGAGCGAATCGACTGGAGGAGAGAACCACTAGTACATCCTGACGGGGATACAGGTGGCTCCCCCCCCCCCCCCTCCCCCCCCCCCACTACCCCCCCCCCCCGCCACCACACACACCCACGCCTTCCCAGTCAGGGAAAGAATTCTACCATGCAAGTTTATAAATAGCTCTACTGTGCATGGCTGTTTGTGCGGATGGTGTAAAAACTGACAGTTTTAATATGTCAGTTGAGGTCTAAGCTGGATGAGAGTAAATGTAGGCCTAGACTTAAATCTCCAAGACTTTTTCTATAGGAAATATTCACAAACCAATGAACACCAGTATTTGTTTTCAAATTTAGTCGTCGTTTATCAAGGATATTTCAAACTTAAGTACAAGTTTGATTTGTTGACACAACGTTTCGGCACGCTATTGGGCCTTCAACTTTCATCAGGTGTACTTATGACTTTGTTTGCTAAAGGATTTGTTAGAACTGAAATCTTGTGTCGTGCTCTGCTTTATTGATACTCGGTATGTGATTTCACTCGCCTCTGTGTATTTATACCAGAGACAAGAATTCAGGAAGTTCTCGGGATTACTTTTCCCATAATTTTAGAAAAGGATAAATATGCATTGAATCGTGCTTGTTGAACAATGAGTGAACTTTTCCCAGGTTTTCGTTCATGTTCGTATATATATGCAGTGAAGATTGGCCAGCCCTATAAGTAGATCAGTTCATGTTTCTGTTTATGAAGTCAGTCCAAAGGCTGTATAGAGAGTAGATCGATCAATACATGCCATGTCTTCTTTGTCTCAATGAATCACAAAATTATGATTTGGTATAGAACAGCAATGGAAAAATAAATGCGAGATTCTGATAAACGGAAGCGGCAAAAGGAAAAGACTGTAACCCAATAGAAAGTTTAGTCATCGTAGTCCTCTTGAAAACATTTGTTTCGTTAACAGAATTCATTGACTATCCTGTTTAATTTTTTTTGTATTTATGTCATAAGCGATTATACCGTCGAACACAATTGATCAATACACAGACGTTTGTTTGTGGCTTAATATCCCAGGGGACCCTGAGGGTATATAGGGACTATCAATGATTTAGCTTTCCACTTTCGTAGACTTATTTCAGTCAATTATTTTCAATGTTTTCAAATATTTTATATACAATCAAAGAGATTTGTCTCTTTCAAAAACATGATGATATCTTTCTTTGGAATATTTTCAAACAACATGAAAATGTTGTTACTGTTTTTCAAGTACTTTCTTCTATTCTCTTGTACCCTTTTACAGTTCAGTAGGATATGCTGAACAGTGATGGGTACATTGCATGCTTGGCATAATGGGGATTTTCCCCTTTCAGGAGATATTCATGTGTAAGTCTGGAGTGACCTATTTTCAGATGGGTCAACTTCACCTGTTCACTAAGACTTAATCCCCCACATTTCTCTTCCCATTCACAATTGAGTGAATGGTATGCATTTTGTTTCTTATTTGCTTGTTCCAGTCAGATTGCCATTTGTTCATTATCAACTCTCCTATTGGAGCTGTCATATCCGTGTGGGGAATTTTCGCTGTACCCGGATGCAACTTCAGAGCTGTCTTTGCTGCTCTGTCAGCCTCTTCATTTCCGTCAAATCATATGTGGCTTGGTAGCCAGTATAGTACTATATCCTTCTTTATTTTCTTCAAATTGGTAATCATCTCTCGAACTTATCTTAACAAAGGGTTTGTCAGAGAGTGTTGGAGGATACCTTGAAGACATGATGATAATTTACCATTTGTGTGGAACTCGGTATAAATGCCTCGGTCCATACAAACTCTAAATTACCATCTTGGTCTGTGAATTGCACAGCATGGTCAGGACGTTCTATATAAGTACTCTCTGTGGTCCTTCTCTATCATTTCCAGTTCAGTTTTGAACTGGAAAGTGCTAGTTTCACCTTTTTTAGTTGCTACTTAGATCAAGTCTGTGATTGATAGAAAAAAGAAGTCCCAGACTACTGACATAGAAAGGCGGCATACCCCAGCCCTGAAACTTTTGATTGCCTTATTATTAACGACTTTCAGACATTGCCTTCCATCTAATCAATGATTATAATGATTTGTAATTAAAGCTGATGCCTTTCAGTAAAAAAGATAAATTATCCTTGATGAAGTTTGATGTAGGCAATAATTCAATGTCATATGAAGATATGTATGAACTGAATTCTCTGTGACCCTGACCTAATACAATTATAGGTCTGTCAACACGCTACATCCCCGTTTATTCGCGTTGGACAAATCATGTGATAAGAGATTGACAAGCCACTCCTGACCCTCCCTGGTGACTATAAACCTCCATCGGTATCCAGGTGGCTAACAGGCAAATGAATACATTGGGATCAGGAAGCGAAACTCTCAGTGCTAATACATTCCTAACTATGTTTGCACAAGCATTAAGTCACCAATTTTTGTATGGAACCTCACGAGAAACAGATGCGCTACAATGTATGCTAACCTAATAAAAAAGTCAAAACACCGGATATCTCCACTATATTTACAGGATGTTATAACAGACCTATCACAATACTTAGGTCAGTCAATATTGTGCTTATATGTGGGTGAGTATTTATTTTCCGGGACGTAGGGCATGTGGGGGACCCAGGGACATCTTTAGTATCACCTGGATATGACTGATAAGAATGGCAACATGGATTTACTCGGGCATGTAAGCTAGATAATGTAGCTAATATAGTGACAGTCCTGTTATCATGCAGGTGGTTTAATAAAATCATCTGAGACCTGGCTAGAATTGACATAATGATGACCACTTGCATCCAGACTGTCACACCTGTAATTACGTATACAGCTTAAGGGACAACTCCAAAATTACCGTACCAAAAGCATTATTATCAGTACCAAGTACCACAAACCAAATAGCACTCAAACTTGTGTTGATATTCTTTGTGCGAGTCATTTTATACAAGTAGTTGATTTTCTTAATTATTTTCGGCAAATGAGGTCTGCTTACTCAGTGACGGGGAGGATGATAACTATTATGGTGACGATTTTCCTCTTGAATATGGATAGAAAAGGCTATCAATGTGATAGACAAGAGATATTCTGATTCTGATTCTGTTTATGGTCAAAGTGTCCCCTTTCAAGGCAGATTCGGGGGTAGGGGTGGGGGAGGTGGTGTTTCGCTGTTAAATCCCGTGCTGAAGGTGCCCTCTAAAGCTTTTCATTAGGGAACGTATATTTGCATTACAGATATCTTTTAAATGGCTAAATCCGATTAGACCACTAGCTTAGCACAGCGATATATTTATCAAAAAATGTTGTTATATAGAATCAGTTCGACCAATTTCTATTTTTTACGTTCTAAGCCCTTTTACTTTAAACAGGTGGAAAATCCTGCATCACGTTAAAGGTATTAATTCCTAATGGAAAAATGTAATTCTCAGTCAGTCATGGACTACAAGTAGTTTCTTCCCTACTATAACAATTCTATTGCTAGTAAATGAGAAGAAAATAATACACCCACTAACTCAGCGGAGGGCTGGATAAGTCATAAAATAATTATGAGACATAACCTTACAAACATAGCTATATATAGACAGAAGCCCTTCCATTGATGCTTAGTATAGGATTATTTCACTAAAACTTGTAAATAGATACATTCCAGCATATATCTATGGATTTAATCTATTCGATATATGGGTACCTTCAATAAACTAGAAACATGTGGAACGCACCCTAGAAATTACATAAACAGACTATAAAACCTCACCTCCAGTTCTTATATTTGTAAACATCATAGTAACCGGATGTGTGCTTTTTGTTTTTGTTCATTTCGGCAATAGTAGAGATCGTCAATGGTTTTGACCTTGTTGACCGGGATGAATGAACTGGTTCAATGCTTTCAAATATGAAACAGGTCCTTGTGATACACCAACATATTCTTCCATATGTACCATATTTTGGTATTGCCGGGCGAGTTTCATAAGAAATATGGTCTTCTCTGTTTTTTCTGCACTATGTTCCGATATCGTTACTAAACCACATTTGAAGGTATATAGGAATAGAGAAACCAAGTTTCCAGAGAGAGAAAGTCAAAGTTACGAGGTAAGGTTTGAAAAAATAACTCCCCCCCCCTACCTTCCCCCATGGCGTCATTAATGGATGGCCCCTAGGGTGGAGAGGTGGTGGTCATAGTTTTAGAAAAATGTGCGAAAAAATAAATACACTTTGGGATGGCTTCTGCTCATTGAAACTCGCCAATAAACAAACACTAAATCTAACATCATTCCTGACAAGTTAAAATTCTGTAAATAATTCCAAAATATATAGATCTACTGCTTAATAAGTCGAATCCTAATAGAGAAATTCAGATGCGATTCAATGTGTGAGGTATGAAAACCAAAGGCCTCATATATCAAGTCCCTGAGATAATTAATAGTAAGCTGTCATAAAGCCTATAAGACAGCGACACACCGATTGTTCCCGATCATACTGCCCACCCTCGTCATAGTAGGTCCTCTTTGATCTCGCTCGGGTCGCTGTACAAGGCCCTAAAGTTGAGAGGTGTGATCGCCAAGTGTCGTTGAGGGTACATTGACATTATTGTTCCCGATTATAATCGGATCGTTAAGAATCTGTGGTCGATGTTGCCGTCTTATGGGCTTAATTATGTCGACAAAATTCGAAATATGCAATAATATAATATAAGATGTATTATTGGTATGCAGGTAATTGTGAAATGTAAATGGATGGGATCCGAAATCACTGGCATCATGTCACCCTATTTGGTCATCCAAGTCCGTGGTACTGTAGTTCACATATCCCTCATTCACAAAATTAACAGTTTCTCATAGAACCCGAATAAAGAGACCCGATTATGTTGTTACCACCAGTCCCGAGTATGAGATCGCATGTTTCCTGGTTTAATTGAGCCTATCTAATTAGAGGTCAGCAGGGCATGCACAGGCGAGTTCTATTTTTGTCACACATCGGGTGTATATTTCATAGTGCCTTGCTATGGCCCATGCTGCTTTATCCTACCCCTAATATAAAATCCTGTAGGCTTAACATCGAGTTTCTGTAGGCCACGCTGACTGGCATACGGAGTTTTATATGCCACTAGTGGCATACAGAATTACTATCATGTAATATTCCAAAATCGAGGAGACAGGGTAGGATAAAATCAAAACCTGGTTCGTTTTAATCATATCCACCGCATGCCACTCATGGCTCCTGACTTCACTCGGCTTCGCCTCATGAAGTCACTTTGCCAAACTCCAGTTGTGGCATACGGTGGCCAAGATTAAAACTTATCCAGTTTTACGATAATCTCTCACCCCTGGTACAAGTTTAGCCATAGGAATAACATTGGAAAAAAGATAGTCAACCATCATCCCCGTAAAGTGACCATAGTATGCCACGGCCGTGGCGTAGCGAATTTAAGATGACATCTTATCCTACCCCTAATATAAAATCCCATAGGCTTAACATTGAGTTTCTGTATGCCACACTGACTGGCATACAGAGTTTTATATGCCACTAATGGCATACAGAATTGCTATCGCATAATATTCCAAAATCGAGGAGACAGGGTAGGATAAAATCAAAACCTGATTTGTTTTAATCTTGGCCAACGCATGCCACTCCTGGAGCTTCGCCTCAAGAAGTCACTATGCCAAACTCCAGTAGTGGCATATGGTGGCCAAGATTAAAACTCATCAGTTCTACGACAACATGGATTTGCTAAGTATATTCTTATTATTATAAAATTCTGATGATATTTGAATTACTGCGTGAAGTGTTAACCGAGCGTAGTGAGAAGCAGACCTGACCAGAGTGTGATACATACTAACATTACTGACTCCAGTTTAATATGCCTCCTATACAGGAAAAAGTCCACTCGTTTTGATGGGCCATGATCATCACTCGACTTCGCCTCGATTATGATTGCGGCCCATCCAAACTCGTGGAGTATTGTCTATTTATACGATTCTAGATGCAGTTATACCTAAATCCCTCATCATGATTTGATACTTAATAATGTTAGACACGCCACGTACATTGTGCTCAATTGATAGTAATGACGATTATAATCAAATGCATGCAAGCTAAATGAATCATGCTACCCATAGCCAAGGCATATGTGGGGCTATCGAAAACTGTTCAAATCAAAATCACGCATCCCCAAACCCCCCAACCCCTGCATTACGTAGGCCGAACTTGACTCATTCAGTCACGACTGAACATTTATTTGTAAGTACTGTAAACTAATAAGACCTAGCTGGGCCTCACTCAGTACTAATACTAATAGTAACTAATACTGAGATAGAGCGGAGCTTGTTATCGTAAATCACCCTGTCATGTATATATAGCTTTCTTGTCTACTGCATAAGCATATAGTAAACACTTACCACTATGATCCATTTAGGAACTTCGTTGATGAGCTTGGCCATGGTATCAATGGGCAAGTGTGGTATCTTCACCCGACCAAAGGGGTACCGGGTACTAGCTGAAGTGGAGGCGTCACTACACTTGGTCACAAGTAGACTTCCCACTGTTGGACTGATGATTTGTGTATTATCCAGGTTCTAACGTATGATCCGTGAATGTGGAGACACACTTCTACATGATGATAAACTGCACGCACAGACCTCTCTTCCTTGCTTGTTGCCCGAACATCTGAATAATTCTGACTGTGACGGACCGTGTTGTGGAGTAGTGTGTGATATCCCGGCTTCGCCAACTTGACCTAGTTTCGGCTGAGGGAACGAAGGAACTAGGTCAGCGACACGCCCCGCTTCACAATCTCATAGCGTTGACCCCGATCCATGCCTCTGCTTGGAGAGCGACGTGTAGATAACTTTGATTTGTAAAATTTAACCATTTTCCTGAATATTGAATAAGATAATCTCTTTTTATTGTAGTTCTAACACATACCGTATCTAACTTAAAAATGGGGGTCATCTATAGTGGTGCTAGTTTCTCATTTAGAGATCAATGTTATGATAGTTGTATTTAAAAGCGAGAACAAAAACTTTGCGTAGGCCTTTACTTTTCAACTTCAAGGTAAATTGCACGATATGGCTTTAGTTTAAAGGCATATCCTACAGTTCAGGGCCTTCTGGTGATTTTTAAATAAAGTGAAATATCAGTCACAACTGGTTTCTTTGGAATCATTCTAATTCTAAATGAGTAAATTTAACTTTTGTACAGTTTATCCACTGACATGGAAGAGTAGGTCCGCGGTTTATCCAATCGCAAAAGGTAAAATTTAGGCCAATTTGGATAATAAGAAATATTACTACTTGGTCGCCTGATGGTTTTTACAACCTAACATTGTTTATTTTCCAGTTATATGATTGTGATAAATGTTGACCTATATGATATGGATATAGCGGAGCGAGTATACCGTCTTTGAATAATGAAAGTTTTCAGTGGTAAACTAGCAAAATTAACGAAAGTTGAGAATATGCTATACAGCAAACATGTTTTGGAACTGGGCTGGAAAGACTCAAGTAAAACCCATATTGTTTTACATTGGTGCCAAACTTGCATTCCAATTTTAAGGACTAGTCTCAATGACAATTTACAAGAATGTCTGTAATATAATTTGATGCACCGTTAAGTATTTGTATCAGTTGCAACAATGATACAAATTCAAGTGAATACTTGAGCTTGCTTATCGTAATTGTTGTTTTCTATTCATTGTATTTTTATCCAGATAAGGCGTTAAGTCAGTAAATATCTCTATAGATTTTCTCCAACACAAACATGGCATATAGAAATATGATATATAAATATATAGGTTAATGTCAGTCCATAATTACTATTGTTATTAAAACAAGGGGTGATAGGAATTCTTGTAACCTCCTGTTATCATTTTTTTGATTTTCTGAGAATACCAAAGAACCAGGTTCTAGTTCTCTGGAGAATACTAATGGCATTTCACTCAACTCAGTGGGAGGTGTGGGACATGTCACTCAGCATCGCTCAACTGGTGTCAGAGGTGTGAAAGCTGAGGCGACTTGCGCGGTACGGCGCGACACCTAGTGTCAAAATCGGATACTCACCTACACAGCACCGCTTCAGTTTATCGCAACGCAAAACGAGTTTGCCGTAGTTTGCTCGAGCGATGCAATGCACTTCTTACACCATGTTAGTTTGCATTTCTGCCACCAAGAGATGCTGGCGGCAGACGAGGCGAAAAAAACGTAGAACGAACACGGTTGCGCACCGTGTTTCCTATCCTTAGATTCAAGTCCGTGCTTTCACCAAAAAAAGAATTTCAAAGTCAAATTAATTTGTATAGCTTCTTTTTTTTCTGTTTGTAGTTGTACTGATCGTGTCGTTTGCTCTAGTAACACCAACAGCTTTCATGCTCGAATCTATATTACAAGTTCAGAATTTTGAATTAATGCACCATGGACTGGCTACTGCACACGCATTGGGTCGACTACTGGATACTTAATGATGTGGATAAAATGTGGTCTTTTCTGCTTGATGTTTTGAATGACTAGATTTCTACTGTCCAAAAAAGACCTGGACTGCCTCTGACAAAGGCACTCTATGGATGACCCCCCTCATTAGGTCACTTATGACAGGGACAGAGCCATGAGTCTATTCAATAAAACCAGAGCAAATAAGCATCTTGGTTCAGCTAAAGCATTAACCCTTTAAGGACGCATGATGCCTGGAGGCATCACCGCACTAAAGACGCATGATGCCTTGACTCGAGGCATCATTGTCCCAATAATAAAGAAAATGCTTTAACAAAGAAATAATAGAACAATATTCATGAAATTTTCAGAATATGTAGATATAACATTATATTTAGTATTTCTATTAAAAAGAAATAAAATATTTATGATTATGTATCATACTGCATGATTAGAAACTTGGACATTAGTTTTAACTATTATATGTGGCCGTCCTCTAGCCAGAAAAACTGCCACCAGCACTCGTCCTTATTGGAGTAGCTAGGCCCCAGGCAGACGTCCTTAAAGGGTTAAAGAAAGAAATATGAAAGGAAATAAGGCGCTCAAAGTCTGATATGTTTCGTTAGACTTTGAATGATAATGTAGGGAACTCCAAAAAGCTTTGGCATGAAATTAAAAAAGTAACTAATCCCTATGTTCCAAATAAATCACCCAAACTGATTGAACCACATTCCAGAAAGTCTATTCCCCCGCAGGAGTCTGAGCAATATCTATTTTGCAAATGTTGGTAGTTCTCTAGCTGCAGAACAAATGCAAGGTCTGCAAACCATAACTGGTAAGAATATGGCTAAGGTTGCACAGACTCATAATTGACAGAAGAGAGTTGTACACTTTGTTCACTGAAATTGTTGCTAGCAAATCATCATGATTAGATGATATTAGATTGTCGGTCCTTAAAGATTTTATGAAACACTCACTTGACCAATTTATTTTTCTGTACTAAGCATGTCTAGATTGTGGTAAGTTTCCCGAAAAATGGAAACTTGTAATGTAATACCGCTCCCTAAAACTGGAACCCCCACAGACCCAAATAATTGGAGGCCAATAAGTTAGTTACCTGTTCCAGGTAAGATAGCAGAAAAACTATTTCACTCTTACCTATTGAATCATATGGATGCTAATGCGGTGCTCTGCACGCAACAATATGGTTTTCGGAAAAATAGAGGTACTATTGTTGCAATTTACACATTTCTTTATGATTTGTATACTGCAAGAGACAATGGGCAAATAACCTTGCTTATTCATTGATTTGCGAAATGCATTTGATAGTGTAGATTTCAGCTGGCTGATGAACAAAATTGAAAGTCTAGAGCTCCATAAGAATCATAAAGACTAGCTATCTTCTTATTTAAAGGAACGGAGGCAGAGGGTTAAATTTGCAGAAAATATTTCAGATTGGGAGGATATCGATTATGTGTTCCACAGGATTCGGTCTTAGTCCTTTATTATTCATCTACTTTATAAATGACCTGAGCGCTGTGTTGAATGAATCACATTTAATTTTATATGCAGATGACCTTGTTATCTACCACAATAACTCAAACCCTGCTGTTATTGCCCAATTGTTGCAAAATGAGCTTGATAAATTCATGAAATGGTGCAAAGGGAATGTTCACACTGTTAATACCAAAAAGACTAAAGTATGCTGGTACTTGCCATCAAGGCTAATGTATATTTACATGCAAATTGAATCAAACTAACAACTGTGAACTCATACACCTATCTAGGGATTGAGATTGATTCTCATTTTAATTTTGACAAACGGTCACAGAAAGTGCTCAAACAGGTTAATTGCAAATTATTTCAGTTTCAGAAAATAAGGTATCTACTAACCAAACAGGTAGCAATCATGTTCTATAAGCAGGCAATATTGCCCATTTTCAATTACTTTGGTATTTTTCTAGATGGGGAATCCAAACAAAATCTAACTAAGATGCAAAGGCTATATAACAAAGCACTCAGAATATGCCTGAATGATAGTATGGGGGACTTTATCAACTGATCAGCTTCACATTGAAACTAAAATCAAAACCCTCCATCAAAGAAGGGTGGAGTTGATACTAACTTATATGCGTAGGGAATACATCAGAAAATTTGGGGAAATAGGAGCTGATGAACAAATGGAATTGTAAAAGATGGAGGCAACGACAATCCTGGGGCAGTTACCCTTCATTCTCAATCAAAATTGCAATCTATAGAGGCCAAAAGTTATGGAATTTGCTGCCCAAGGAAATCCAAAGACTTTCTAGTAAATCCAGCTTCAAAAAATGGGATTGTAAGTATGCCTGACCTGAATTAGTATTAGTTATAAATATATATCTAAATAACTACTCATTGCTCATTACTCATCATAATCATTACCACACCATTTTTTCTATTAGCCTTATTTTTAAAGGGATGTACAATTTCTTTAGTGGAATTTCAGATTTTCTAGCTGTACCAAGTTTATGTCAATCATCCTAAACTGTGTCATAGTATTACCACTTCTCACTTGTAACCTATGAATTAACTCCCTCTCATAACTGGATACTTTATTTCAACTCAACTGAATTTTTGAATTTATGGAAGTTTCAAGTTTGTTGTCTTTATCTGTCAACACCGATTGTCAGTGTTTTATGTAATCTTGTGTGACTGGACACCCACCTTTGATCTGTTGTATATTAGCCCAGATTTGCAAATCCTATAATGGAAGACCACCTACTAAGGTGAATTATATGTGAATAAATATTTTAAAAAAAGGAGATTGCTGTATGCAAATCATCACACAAAGGACTACTGTAGTACATAATGTATTTTTTTATTTCCTATTTACAGAGCTCTTGTTTTGTGGTACCGTTTGATGTAACACAATAGAAAAGATTATCTACATCTCTAATCTTCATCGTCCGGTGGGATTCCTAATTCTTCATCAGTCCATGCAGAAGGGTCTGGGTATGGATGTTCTCCCTGAAAAACATTACGAGAAATGTTAAACAAATAATGACGCTAGCCTTTAAAAAAGGCACAACAAAAAGAAAGACGAAAAGAAAAGAAAGAAACATCGGGAGGTAGCTGACATTCCGTCCAAACACCCATGGTTTCCATCATATCTTGACCATCTAAAATGCCCACCCCTGCCAATCCCAGCATTGTACTTCGAATTTGCTGTTGTTCCCATATAAGTGTTTTCGCTTTGTCTTGATAAAACAACATTGTACTTCGTGCTGACACCATCTCGGCTGCTGCTCTGATTAAACAGGGGCTGTACATATAATGACGTCATGATATATATTTTTTAGATTTTGTATCGGGGGAATTTTGTAAAGTTTATGGTCACATATAGATAGTAACGCGAATTGTATAGCAATTTTCGTTCATTGATTTCCTTCTTAACAGTAATATTTCTGGGGATGTATTTTATAAGCAAGTTTTAACTTTCAACCTCGATGATAGCCATAGTTTCAATGTACATAGTATACTTCGAGGAGTGAAATCTCCTATGTGTTTTGAAGATCTAATCTTCAGAAGAATTACATTTTCCAAGTACACAGAACATCTGGGGGAAATAATCCCAAGTTGATACACGGACAGACCAAAATAAAACACAAGAAAAAGAACAACAATTATTATGTTGACTAGACCTTACATATGACAGTAATAAAGGGGAGAGGAAAAGAAAGTTCTCATGGTATCCCAAGTTTTTCTATGATCGCTATCAAAGTTCTATTTTACTGGGAGTTTAAAGCTAATGCCTTGAGTTTATGCTATTACATCTTGTATATCTTACTACAGTATAACTGCAACTTACTGTTTCAATAATATTTTGTCATGCTTTATCATACAACCCTTATCATACTTGGGTCATGGAGACTGGATCGCCTTGCCGTATGACGTCATTTATGGACGGCTCTAAAGACCAGGCGCGCAACTACTTGCATCAACACATAATTCTCCATACAGAGTAAGGTGTTTGCTATAGATCAAACCTATACCTAGTGTCACGTTCTTTAAAACTCGTAATTCACACGTAAGCGATTTAAATTTATAGAAAGTATATTTATACTTACCACTACATGCCCAAGGTCATACCAGCAATGCCACAGGACCCAGTACCATGCAAGGCCCATAATCAGTTCGGCTTTCAATAAGGTGGTCTTGTTTGTACATACTGGCTGTTCACGGTAAATCCATCTGGAAAATAACAATTTATTTACTCAGTATTAAATGAGCTAAGACCCCAACCCAGTCGCTTTAGTTATGCTTGCGTGCAAGCATATTCGGTCTGCACCACGAGGAGGTGAGGCGACCAAGAGAGTGAACAGATTGGTAATTGCTGTCCACCCCAGCAGACCACACTATTAAAAATAGAGATAAATCCCAGTGAAATTACAGGGCTATCGTCAGGTACATTGAATTCAATTAAGTTTTTCTGTGTGAGTGACTTCGACCATGTCTGACAATCGGACAAAACTGCTTGTTGTTGTTGTACAAACCTGAAATGAAATTTGACGTAAAATACACGGTAAATCGGCGATATCTTCACCTCCAATGGTGAAGAGCTCCATATTTATTTGACTTCGCCAAGTCAATTAGGGAATTGACTTGAGCTTGGTTTATGAACTCAAATCAAGTCAATTTCGGAAACTGACTTGGCGAAGACAATTGTAATTGATGTGGCTTCTAATTGACTTGACTTGTGAACCGAGCCCAGATCTAAACTAGATTGGGCCTAAAAGCTCTGACTGGGGTGCACACAGTCAAGGGCAAGACAATTGAATTCGAGCCAAACTAGTGACAGTCTATAAGGTTGAATCTTTCTGAATTTGCAGGAGGCACTTTCCTGGAATAGAAAGGAATAAGATTGATATGGTTTTCTAACTTCTTGCTTATCCTAATTTACAAAATAGCTAATGCTTTTGGCTCCCACATAATGACCTATCACACTCTCCCAGCAGAGATTTTGCGGTCTACTTCCTGTGGCCGCTTATATCTCTGCCCCAACCTGCCTATTTGGGCTCGAATCTGGCCCATATGCCGGTTTTTGAAATATCCTAAATTCTGGGGGCTTTTGGGGGTATTTTGTGTTCTACTTATAAATAGATATGAACATATTTTCATGGTAATAATATACACTCATTTCTATCATTTGTTATATCAAACAAGACATAGTCATAGGGATTATATTCTTCAGTGGAAGGCACCTCATGTGTTGCAGGGTTTTGTTTGTCAACATGTCACATGTACTCGCTTGAATAGACAGTCACATCAACTGTGGATTCAGATTATAAAGTGGTTGAAAGTTGAAAAAAGAAACAACTGGATTGTCTCTGGAGCTCATTTAACAATTCCTATATTTCCCAACTCATAATATATGAGTTGTTTGAGTTTCATAACTTTTGACAGATGCCTTGTTTTGAAGCTGAAATGGTGGCAGGTTCCCCCTGTCCTTAGTGGATACCCTGAGAACCAGTGTATGATATCACTGGGTTGGGGCAGAGATTATGCCAGCGCTGGCGCCGCGAAAGATCTGGGGAGAGAGTGGACCTTTCAGGGCTGGAACCAATTTAAGATGGCAGATGTAGGAAGTCAAGGCATTGTGGCTCGAAATACTGGATGCTATGCTTGGTAACCACCATGCTACGCTTCGTAAATTGGATGATATGATTCATTTTCGGGAGGCGATGTTCTTGCAGTCACTGCGAATGGCATAACAAACAAAACTCTTGATGGAGTACTGACATATATTTTGTTAAAACAGCGTACTGTCTGTCGGTCACCCACTGAAACCGAAGCGTGCTGGCTTCAAAGTGTAGCATCCAGATAACATGAGTAGCCTTGTTGACAAGTCATTTTTGAAATCAAGGTGGTTTAGCTGTATATAAAGATTAAGACAGGTAATGCAGAGATAAACATTCCAGCTGGGATCATTTTATCATCAACTGAATAAATTGCTACTTATAGATACCCATATAAATTGTCACATTTTAAGGCTTTTTCAGGTACACAAATAACAAACTGTGGTGGCATGATCACTGTTTTCAATATGGCAAATAAGTCAGTAATTTCATGATTATATCTTTTACAGAAAGCCCCAAAAGTAACACAAAGCGATAAACCAGTCGATTATTGGTGTCAAAACATTCATGAGGTATCTTTTAAGGTAACGGTGCATGAACACAGACAGACATAGACAGGAATATCTATAAACAGGGAAACGTGATTTCTTCGTGCTTGAAAAGGATATGAGTGCTCTCTGACTGGCTGTAACTTTTATTACTATTTAGGCAGCTAGAGTGCCTTGGACTTGACTAGATAGGTCTAGTAATAGTAGTATTACTAATGATTATTACTAGATATATTAATATCATGATGGTAGTACTATCAGAGGGATGCCAGTTGGGGTCAGAAAAAAACATTGAAATACTTTTCACGGCAATGATAAGTTTAGACATTACATATGTACACCCAAAGCACCTGTTATACGCAGTTCTACCTTCTAAAGTGTGTGCAGCCCCTATTTTTGCTAACTATAAATAAGATAGAAATTCATAGTGAATTCAAAGATAAACACTATAGGAGCTTCTGCTGATATGGATTACAAAATATTTAGGATGATGACCTACATTTCTAAGCTGAAACTTTACCAATTCACCATCTTTAGTGAATTGTTATGTCTCTGCAGTTCCCCTGTCTGCTAATCCAAGATGGCGGCCTCAACAACAAGCAGCACATGGCTTGGTAGCAGCAGTAAATTATTCAAATTCAAAAAGAGTCTCCTTTTCAGCTATTTATATTGTGAAACAGTGAATCATGTATTAATTAGAATATGTACACATATTTTACCCACAAAGTGAGGGTTAAAACTTGTCACTGAATTTTGACCAATCACAGCCATTGTCTGCTTCCAATACATGGTTGTCCCTTGAACTGCTGCTCATGGGGGACTTGGAGAACCTTGAAAACAGCAGCGGTGTGATGCGAAAAACAGTTACCCTGCGAAGAATGGTAATTATTGCACACTAGTATCTTGTGCGCATGCGCGAACATGCACAGTGTTGAAGTCCACGACTGGAGAGTGAACAATTTGCCAAAATTAAGCATATCACGACATATAACTTTCATGTCTAAATACTATTGTTTTCATGTATTTACATTAAAATCGCATCAAAATTGTAGTACGTCCAATAGTCCGTGATATCTGAACGGAAGAATGTGTCCAGACGCATGCGCGTATAGAGTGGCGATAATTACCATTTTTCACAGGGTAACTGCTTTTTGCATCACAGCGGCACTAGGCTGAGGGTCTCTGGGGGAGGTTCAGTGAATAGGGGAATCAAGGGACCAGGGGAGAGATTTAAATTTTTACATGGATGAGGTTCAGTGTTGGAGACCAGGGGTTTGGCTGATTTGAGTAATTTTGAAGTTGTCATGTCAATATTATTCAAGAAAAAGACCTTCTATTCTCTGAAAACGAGAACATAAATTTCAATGTAAAAATTGAAAACTGGCATCCCTGCTATAGTGCTAGTATCAGATATAATAATATTCTCCTCGCACTGACACACAGACTATGTTATGCTATAGACTTTAGTCTCTAGAGACCTTGCAATGAAAACTGCAAACACTCATCTAGATTCTCTAACTACTAACTAACTAAGCTAAGCCTAGGGCTAGGCCTAACAGTTGTGAGTATACCTTATGCGAATGTCAGACAACTGACCAAAATCTCAACTGACACACTCCTATGTCGGACAACTGACACACTCACTGAGACATCTGACACAATGTCGCAGTCGCGGCAAACCTCGTAACGTAAAACGGGAAATATACATATTAACTTTTGAAAATCAAAATATAAACTTAATGAGAGTTTGGCACATGTATCCAGCTATCTATAAGTCCTTATCTGGTGTTTCTATGCTACATATTCACAGAGTTATGACCTGAGATGTACTCGATGTATACACGGCCGAACCGGCCGCCCGTGTGTCACTCAAACTTTGAAAACTTTTGATCAAAAAATTGAATTTTTCAGGCAGAAATACCTAATAAAATTAAAAGATACTTGAAGGCGAACTTTCTATATACATGTATGACATGCATATATTCACAAAATGTCAAAGTCTTATCATGCTTGTTTCCTTTATGGGGCACCTTTAGATTTTGCTATAGCAAACGTCCGACACAAGGGCGAGACGGTAGCAGGTAGAAACGGTCCGGAGTAATATCGGCCCGACATTCGCGTTGGAATGTGGAACGGCAAATAAACATACTGACACACTGTTTTCGTGTTTGTCACTTGTCTTGTGTCAGTTGAGATTTAGGTCAGTTGTCCCCCCCCCCCCCCCCCCTTATGCCATGGGAGTTGACTTGCATTTTTACAAGTTACAGTCGGGTATTCCCAGAGAGGAAGATTTAGACTTTCTTTAGATATAGACCATACCACTGCAGTGAGGTGTGAAAGCGGCTGCAAGCTAGGCTAGGCTAGGGTTAGCCAGTATAGTGGTACTTTGACTTCTCACTTGGGTGGTACTTTGACTGAGGGTGGTACTTTGACTGGTCCCCACTATAAATATGATTATGAATCCACTTTAATATAGTCTAGTCCGAGAAACTCTGCCACTCAGTCAGAGCCTCTCGAATCTAGATCTCGATTCCACTGTATGATGTATCAGTGAGTGTGTGTATTGACACTCACTGACACTAGTCACTAGTGGTTAACACAGATCTAGAATCTAGTGACAACACTCGTCAACTGCACGCAACCTACAAGTAAAACATAACAATTAACATACGTTACGTCACCGCCATTTCTTCTGGGTACCACTTGCCGAGCTGTTGATCTAGCTACCACGGGCATTAACGCCCTGGAAGCTCTGGCTACTCTACCGATGATAGAGGACATTATGTTATGTCCTCTGTTGGTCTCACCACAGAGCAAACCCAATATGGCGCCGCCGAAGGTCAAGGTCAGTAAGCGTCAAATGTTACTTTCGCATGAATTCAGGCCTTCGCCAGAAATGATTCTAAATATATGTGTCAGAGACAGAATCTATTACATTGATGTTTATATACGAACTGGTCTGGAGCTTCAACGCATGGAAGTGTGAAAGCAGTTTGACCTATTTTCTCGCGCTAAACGCTAGCTCTGCGTGTACTTCTTGGCAACGGGGTGCCGATGTAAACAGCAAGGTGGGGGTGCCTGCATTCCGCTTAAGTTTCCTACTTCCACAAGCTTTCGAAGTCTTACAGGTAAGGATTCCCTTGAATGAAAACATGTTCTTCTGATTGATGGATTAATATAGTGTCATTAGTATGTTGTAACCTAGAGAATGTTGATGTTATTACATGGGGTCCTTATAATCGCCTACGGCATGTCGCATGTGTGACTGTGATGATGCTAGTATTGCGACAGTCACAGTGTCATGGGCAGGTGCGAGAATCCGTGGACATGATTCTACTTCTAGACCTAGATCTCGCCTCTATCCCCATCACAGTACCACTAAAACCTTTGTACAAGCATGCACCTTGTACATATGCGTTATATTCAGTTTGCATCATTAAAGGTGATAATTGAATAGGTTACCACAAGCTCTAATACATCGCTAATCATAGTAATTGTTTACTGCACATTTGACAGTGTTGTTTATCATTAATATCAATGTCAACGGTATCACAATTGAGTTTTATCTGTGAACAACGAAATCCATTATTACCACATACTTCACCAACTGTGATTTTCTTCAAGGAGTTATTAGTGGCAGTTAGGCGTGTCAATTAACCAACGGCACCGCTGTCTGTATCATTGTACGGTACCGGTATGTGATTTAAATATTTATAAACTAGACGACTATAAACTTAAATCGCGATCGAAATAGAACAACCAATAACACACAAAGGAAACCAGAACGAACCACAATAAGAACAGAAACAACCAAGAAAAAAACATTTAAAACCAAGACCAAAAAAGTAGCCTACACAAAAAATAACCCGAAAACCAAACCCACAAAAAAATACAAAAACAATTTAGTAACGTAGCTCACAGACTACATGTATGTGTAGGCTTGAGCGATCTGGCAACCCGGGGAAGTGCATAAAAGAGATAGAGAGAGGGAAAACACGACTTCACTAACATCCCTTCTATCGCAGACATGTGATTTGAGTACTTTACCATGGTAATTGGTGATAATTTATTGGACTAAAGTATAGACCCATAAGCCCCTTGTACCATGTCAAAGTATTTCTAAATTTCAAACAATGATTTCTCTATCTATCGGATTTTGTATTTCAAGTATCAATGAATGCTTAACATGCTCAAATCTTTGATTATGTACAGTCATTGAATGAATAAACCAGGATGAAATGCATTCCCCTAGCAGGTTCAGGAATCCAGAGCGGAAGGGGTAAGGCTAGTGGGAGGCTGGTAGTGAGAATTAAGTGGGTAGGAGACAGGGACTGAGGCCAGTCTATAAGGATGCCTTTATGATGTCTGGAGGTATGATGTCGCGATAACCACGGGGATGCATAGAGGCATCATGCTGCAGCTAAATGGTTAAAAACACATTTACTTACAATGGAATCTAGCTCTATAGAAAGGATCGTGAAACGATCAATTGTTTGAGGTGTCCTATATGATGCATTGGGGAAAACACCCATGCCAAAACCCATGCTAAGACAAATATACTAAATTCATTGTTTAGGCATACGTAATGTAATCCATTTCATACTCTTCACCTTTAGGATTAATTTGCAACTATGTCGGAGGAAACGTCAGTCGAAGTTGTCGAAGAAGTCAGAATAGGAGAAGATGAAGGAGAAAGGAGAACTGAAATATGCAATGAGTTCTATCTAAAACCTTCAACATCTACCTCAATTTCCACACAATACCCATCCTGCTACTCCTGTCACAGTTACGCCTCTTGCGCGCCCGTAGTACCAGTCGCCATGCCAACACGCACAGTGATACCCGAGGACATACCTCACTTACCCAACTTCTTTGGACGCATTCGGGAACGCAACCTGACGTTCTGCTTGGACACCTCAGGCAGCATGTACCGCAGCCTGGGAGCCGTTAAAGAGCAGCTCTGCGAGTACCTCCAAGTACTGGCCAATCACCCGTTAACCACCAGTTTCAATCTGGTGGAGTTCAGCACGGATGTTACGCAGTGGTCCGACAAGATGGTGACGTGCACCCCGCAGACGGTGGCCGTGGCGACGGAGTGGATCAAGGGGTTGGAGGTGAAGACCGGCACGAACACGATGGACGCCCTCATGACGGCGCTCTGCGACGAACGCTGTGACGCCATCGTGCTGGTGACGGACGGCATGCCGGACCAGAATCCAGAAGACATCTTGGACCAGGTGGCCCTGGTCAGCGGCGACCGCCCCATCCACTGTTACTACATCCGTAACGGCGTGGATGACGATGACGGCGCTGTGGAGTTTTTGCGGGATATGGCCATGGAGAGCTATGGCTCCTTCCACATCGTCACCGTCACACAGCATGGTGCTATTGAACGCATCACTCCGATCTACCGTGCCGAGGCCAGCGCCGAGCGCATCATCCGAACCACCGAGGGCACCATCTTCCCGTCCAACCACAGGCAGTGCTCCATCGGTACCAGCTTGAACGACCCTGTAGATTACATGGTGGAGAAAGTCGGGCCGGACTACATCGTCGAGACCAAGGCGAGCGACGTTGTTCTACCCGCCTACACGACGACTACCCGCGTGCCGGATAGCCGTTACTACTACTCCTACTACTACCCGTACCTGGGCTGGTCGCGCTACCGCCCCAACAAGCAGTGGCCCAAGACGGCGGACCGGATCATGGATATGGCGACGACGACCGAGCTGCCGGCCCACGTGTCGCCGGGACCCGGGGCTCTCCTCATCGGGTCTAAGGTGCTGGCCAGGCGGCACGCCGACGGCTACTTCTACAAGGGATCAGTCAAGAGTGAGGTGAGGATAACACCCATTTTTCCTTTATCACTACACATCAAAAATACTGATATTGATAATGATCTTTTCATAGTTTCTCTCTGTTTATATAATTATGTATCTATATGACCTATACGTGTGTATACCGGATTTGAATTGGTAGTCTATAGTACTGATCTTTCCACTATTAAAGATAAGTTAGTTTATTTGATGTATTTTGAAATCCACTGTTAACCACAAGAATTGTCCCTTTTTTCCCTCTTGAATTATATTTTATACATGGATGTGTACATGTAACTGGTTTGTAAATATCAATCACTGACACGTTTACACATGTCATATGAAACATATCTGATCAGAACCGTATGTATGCAAATCACTGAGGTGTGGCAAATTGGAAACACTTGCACTTTCAATCATGAATGACATACCTGGTTTATATTCATTTCTTCGTATGATAGAACCCTGGGGATAAGGTTTGTTACACGTTCATGTATTTTGATTCTCGTGTGCTTCGTTTGCTTTCGTAATTTTGGTGGTAACAGGATTACAAAGCGCCCTGGTTAAAGGCACACGCATGTATGTTATTCACTTTCATCTAATCCCGCTTTTGATGTTTTAATTACGGCGCGTATGTTCTCTCATTATATAAATTATTATAATCAGTCCACAATCGGCTATATTTCTATTCCTTTTCACACTGACCCAGTCTGCTTTTGGAAAGGATTGCTAAAGAATTTGTGCACATGGGATATGTCAAATCATTGTGTACGTTTTTTTTATCGATTCACGGGTTAATGTTCTAAATAATGCATCAATTAACAAGAGAGTTTTTATATCTATGAATAGATAATAAGTCAAAATATTCCCTCCAAACCGTTTAGACTAGTCTTCTAAGTAAATGACAAGGAATCAGTTAGTGGCGGTTTAAAATATCCAACATGTTTCGGTGCTAATGCACCTTCATCAGGGATTGGTTTTGTATCTATATCTATATCTATGAATAATATACATGCATTTCACAAAAACAGATGTAGGTGATTGGAAATTAAATCAGATTGTTTAAATCTACAACCCGCCAACCTGGTTGTAAAAGGTGACATAACTAGGTTTGCATGTGTTGTTACAATGTTCCAACAACACACTGTATAAAAGACCAGTACACGTGAGGGGCGTGAAGGTGGCCATAACAGACTAGGTCTGCCCGGGTAAATTGTTTAAATCAGAAAATACTTGGTAGTCAAACGCTTTGTGATAGGAGATGGAAAACGTGCAACCAATTCTAAAAATATGTATTATTTTGATAGGCGTTATACAGTGTCAGACATTTAACCGTGTATGGCCGCTATATATGTTATGGCCGCTATTACGCCAGCCCTGTGATATGAAAGAAACATTATATTTGAGGTCCAACAAATTAAAAGATTGTTAAACTGGTAGCAATAAATAGGCCAGTGTAGAATGCATAAAGCGCGGGTTCCACCAGTTGGCATGAAAAGTGCGCAAAACGGCGGCCGGTACGCGAACTCACAATATATAAACCGGTGCGGTGGAACACGTCGGCCCTATACACTCACCAGTGGCGGCCATACGGTGATGAACCAGCTATGAATTATCAAAGCCTATCAAATTTGATTTCGCTGATTACTAGCCGCCGGCCGCCGAAACCGACTGCGCCGGTAGCTAAATTCGTGTTCGTATGTGTGTGGAGGGAGATGATGCCGGCACGAGCACCAAAGTATTGTGTATATATACTTTTGGCAAATGAATGATAACAAAAAATAGATACACTGAAAATAGTAACTATTAAGTAAACGTTAGGTTGTAGTTCTCCATTAGCAGAAACGAGAAATTGTTGTGTTTTACCCCTATGTAATGGCCATTTCGTACGTGAGCCTATGTTATATATAGCCGTGCAAACTTTGTCTACAACAATTATATGATTACATGTCAATGCATAAAACTAGACTGAAAAAAATGAAATAAATCCCAAGTATCTTTAATATTTCATCAAAAGCATGCGGTAATCTTTAAACTGAAGTACTTATTTTCAAAAGACAGAACCTCCCATCTTTTTGTGTAGATACTAAATGGTTGATCAGCCTCACAACAACATCTAAACATCATTTGTTAACTCAGATTTTCGACAAGAAGTTCCTGGTCGAGTTCGGTCCATGCAAACATGGAAAATACAAAGAGACGTCTTACCAGGAGACGTACCTGTACGACATCCTGTCACTGGACGATGCTCTGCGACACTCAGTCATGGTGGGAGACAAGGTGCTGGCGCCATGGGAACCGAAAGGCGAGCGGTACGCTCCAGGGACGGTCATTGAGGGCCAGGAGAAGAGACACTCTGATATCGGTAAGTCTGATACGAGACACAGTTCACATTTTTCTGGTTCTATTTTTTCTCACATACCTTTAGATACCCTAAAGTCGGGCCTGATGAGGTCAACTTGATCGAAACCTAGACTCATTCAATCACGGTGAGAAAGCCTCAGGGTATCCCAAATATATATTTAGGATGTAGTGCTGTCCTGGGAGAGCGAACTACACACACAATGCAGATATCAGCTTTTTAGCTTATCCCATCGATGACAACACTCATGGGAGCTTGGGAGGCTTAGGCAATAACGGCGGCCGGGTGTAGAATCGCAGGTGGTGTTCGTGCAGCTGTTTTTATTTATTTATTCTACATGCGTTCTTCAATAATTATTTTTCTTTTTGGTACAGCCGAGAATCTATCCCATGTCTATCCCTTGATTCTATTCTCCAAATTGAAAGAAGTCTTGGTTATTTCATGTATTTCCAAGTTAATGTTTTACACTACATGTATTTTAGACTCATATCGCGCCACTGTAAACAAGAAGTTTTACTTGATAAGCAGATATATTGTAATTATAGAAAAATTGATTAGGAGAAATTTCTGTCGTAAGTGTTACATTTTAAGTTCAGCAATAACAATCGATCTAAAAGTCTATTTGAATTGAACCCAGAGGGATTTTGATATGTCAAATAAAGTTGGCGACAGTGAGAATATGCTAAATTGTTTATGCTGATACAAACATTCTGTCACTTTCAGGCGCCGGAGAAGAGAGCAGTCTGGTGGTCTCACTGGACCACGATGGGCGGTCAGTGAAGCTCCAGAAAGGCCTCGCTCTCTGGATCCCTGCACCCTTCCACGAGCGGATAACCTTTGAGCTGAAGCTGCCTGCTAAAGTGCGCACAGAGATCGCCACCACGGAGGACTACCCACTGCACAGCGTACCCGGCTACCCACGCTCCGGCCTGGTGCCCTTCCCCGAAGACTACGATCGCTTCCAACAAGTTGTCGTGGAGCGGGATCATAGCGGGCAGCTGGAGAAGGGCCTCTACCGCGCGCCCTACTTCGTGCCTCTATACCCTGTCCACTATAAAGCCACACGCTCAGCGGTGCGTAGCGAGGATGTAGATGAGATTATCCCTGGCACAGGCCTCACGAAGGACCAACTCAATGAGAAGGTCGTCCAGCAGCTTCTCGAACACAAGATGATGCTTGAGGAGATCAAGCGTGACCAGGCCACTCTTCGCAGTTCACTGGCAGGCGATAAGCTTCTATCGAAGCGCGACAACATCGAAGAAACCAGCATCAGCAGGAAGAGTGTGACCTTCGAAGACACCAAGATGGAGTCTGAAACCAAGGACAGTGGGCATGGATCAGTGGCAGATATACTCAGTGACCTTGATCTCTCTGACCTTGAACTTGATGACTTGCCCAGGGACGTAGCGTGCGGGGGAGATACGCCAATGCTGACTCGGCGCACCCGGAGAACACGGAAGTCAGGGAAGCTGCCAACATGGAAGTACTGGAAGTCTGAATCATCGCCTTCAATGATGGAGTCCAACAACTATGGGAAATATCGGGTTGGTCCATTCAGAGAATGTATGATGGCAGCACCACTAGAAGCCAAGCAGACCAAATATGGCCCATACGGGGGTAAGTTTATTTTCAATAAAATCTAATCTCAGCAGTTTTCTTTTTCATATCTCATAATTTTTAATGAGGAGTGCAGTTCTAACTTGTAGTGCATTTGATCAACCTTAATATGCGTGGACGTTCTTTTGTTATGAGATTGATCGTGTCAATAGACTTTGATAGTTTTTTTTACCTTGGAAAAACCTTTAATAGAGAAACCAAATCATTGCACTAAATCAAAATCTGCGGGTGCTTGTCATGGATTTTTGTCCACCTCGTAGCACTGAGAGTTTCATATTATTTATGTTGAATATAATTTAGTAGTTTGTTTGGCGTGTAGATTAGAGTAGGTAGACTCTGGCTATTTTCGAACCCCCTGTGGTGACGAGTGCCACATACCACACAATCAGGCGGGATTAAAACCTAAGTCGTCACTGTAGCATTTTCCACACACACAGAGTAGCCCACCTTGGCGCTGTGTCACCTGAGATCCTTTCTGTCGGCGGCAGTGTGTGGTGGCGGCAGTGTTGTATACACCTGGCAGCGGGCCCGTTCTGATCGATTAGCATTCACATGGCAGATCGGTGCTGGTTCTAGCTCGCTGCCTGCCGACGCGGGATCCTGCTTAGACCGGTCTTCCGTGGGTCCGCCTCCTAAAGAGCACCGTCTTACTAGCGTTCACCTTGTTAAAGAGGGATTTAGGAGGGTGTGGAGGTCGAGGAGGTTGAATCAGTAATGACCTGTCAAAGGGGCTGTTGCTGGGATACAACGTAAACGGTTTTACTACACATAGATCTTTGTGTTTGTATATATATATATATGTTTTGATCTATACAAACATGCATATTTCACGAAGAAGAATAATGGCAGTTGTTACATAGTAGGGGTGTTCGTTGTACGGTTATTTTCAGTTTCCCCTATCTTTGTATACTAGTTTATCATTTCATTAGAGAATAAGAATTGAGATAGGCAGAGACGGAAAAATTTCAACAAAAATGTCTTCAGACATCATATGAAATTGGTCGGTATGCCTAGAGTATGGATTGACATTGGAATTGTGTAGAGTTAATTGTGTGTATGTATGGGGAGTGTCTGTGTGCTTTTAATCACCAATGACGACGAATTATTCTGACAGAAATATCGTTTGAAATACAGAAAAACACGCGCTTAAACTCCAGTTTTTTGAATAAATGTATTTTTATGCATTCCACGAACAATCGACATCGATCTAACTTGACCATGCCGCCCTGTGACCACCATTTCTGCAGCTACATATTGTACAATCCGTTCCCTGATCAAATACTAAAACTGGTCATTTCTATGTGAAATAATTGGTGATAAAAATGAATTAATTACTATGCAATACCGAAATATTGACGTATTTACCCGCATAATGCCACCCTCTTTACTGCACCAATATAGAAAAGATAGTTATATGACATGCAGGAAGTACCATAAACATTTCTATTACTATACCGTTATTGATCACTGCCGAATCAAATGTCATATAATTCTGAAGTTATTTAACGCAAATGTACAAACCAGATGCCCATACAGCGTTTGTCAATGTATATTTCTGCAAATTGTTAAGTAAAAAGCACACCATAAATCTCAGTAAAAGGGGTCACTGATGAAGATATATAAAAATGAAATGGTGATCTTAAAAAAAGCAAAACAATGATGTAATGGACCTTCTGTGTAAGCTTTGATTGGGATTTTTTCTTTTTATAAAAACAAACAACTCCAATAAAAGGGAAGCTATATCGTCTATCCAGTATAAGACTGAAAACGGAATAGAGGTAAACTATGTTCCAGTGGGAATAAGTCAAAGTTACTCGGTAAGGCTTGGAAAAATTACTGCCCAAGGCTTTGCCGCGGGCAGTAATTTTTCCAAGCCTTACCGAGTAACTTTGACTTATTTCCACTGGTACGTGGTTTCCCTATTCCTATATACCTTCAATTGTCGGCTAATATCAATAAAAACCGAATGTCTTTGAACGTCAACCTGGGCAGTAAACGTCAACCTGGGCAATAAACAAAAGTTATTCCACCCCCAGCAACGTTAAGTAATCATAGGTTGTTAGGTATATAGGAAAAGGTATGTCTGTCAGGGATTGCATTCTGGAATTATATAGTTTTGGGGAGACTGTTTTGCTTTCCTATGAAATAAGAACGAACCTGCTGCGATGGTTTTTGTTTTGTTAACCTTATTTTACGAATCCATGCATGGTGATTTCCCTTGTACTTGCCGAGTGGTACCCGCTCTCTGCTATTCACCACGTCCCAGTGTGTGCCGTTCACAGACACTGATCATGTTTGCCATTCACTCCCACTCCTCTCACTAGAGGGCAGCACTGAGCCAGACACAAAGACGGTGCGCTTTAGTGTCGACCTCTCCCGGCAGGGGGCGTATCGGCCCGTGCCGTCCATCACGGAGTTAACGCCGTCCGTGCTGCAGCGAATGGAGAAGGACAAAAAGGGTTGTCATGTGGTGGTTGATGGTTTGTAACAAACTTAACAATCATGTGTTTAATTAATAGTCCAATCTGCATGCGCTTTAGTGATGTATTCAGAGTATTTCCCTCTTACCTAAAGTTGGTGGAGGAATGCTTTTTGATTTACTTTGATTAGTTATCCCTCATTTTGTATGCATCACGTCCCATGCATGTATTCATCGCCCACATTGCACGTTAACCTGTGTCGTATACCCTGTAGTTGTAATACGTAGTGTCCACTGGATGGGGTTGCTGTATTGGATGATACTGGTTAAGTAGCGTGCCAAGATAAAATATGTGTAGCTATAATAAGAGCATGGACAGTGTATCTCTAGAGTTGTATGTCCATGATAAGAGTGAACTAATGTGTAATCATTAAAATCCTTTAAACTGAATCGGACTACGAGAGAAATGTTGTATATTGGCATTAAGTACCTACTCATGTGCGTCCTTATAAATCCTAAGAACATGACTTATTTAGATATTTCCTTGTGCAACTTTAAGGGAATACTGCACATATTGATATTAATCTATTTTATGTCTCATGATGTAATGCATTCACAAACTGAAGTGTCACACAAGGAAATACAAACAGTATGTTATAACATGTGACATATTGGTGTATGGTAACAAAAAGTGTAGACGGATAGAGGCTCCTGCACGTAATATGATTATGAAGCCATGTGGTACAATGCACGTCATTGTTTTTTTTGGAATTGTTATATATGTTATGCATCCCTGCATATGGTTATTCATTTATGTCTGGATAACTGTCAAACAATATAAAACCTTAAGCTTGTAGTAGACATTACACACACACATATATATATATATATATATATATATATATATATATATATATATATATATATATATATATATATATATATATATATATATATGTGTGTGTATACATATGTACACCTGTTTTCGTTTGCATATAAATATACTTGGAATACCAAAATAAATCTTGAGATTTTTCTCCAACTCCCCAGCTGAATGGACGAGTCCCATGTCGCGCTTCGTGAACGCGTCCGCGGTCGGACTGAATGATCAGGTGACAGTGCGCGACTCGATGGGGTACCTGCCGCACGCGCCGCACCCGCCGCCGGCCAAGGTCGAGACCCAGGGCCCCGGTGTGGACATCAGCTTGACGATCGGCGCCCAGAACGCAGGCCGCACGGAGAAGGCCGCTGCCCGGCGCAATGCCCGGTAAGTCCCGGTGATAGAATAGAGTCCCTTGAAGATAAACAATTGTGTTGTCATACTTCATTTTTCACACAAGGCACAGGTCTTCTTTCTCCAGCTGATATTTTCAAATTCAAGGTCACTCGTATGTATATGAAAGTAGACACGGTGATTATTTCAGGGAATCTCTGGTTTTTATGATTTACCCTGAGATGGAATAACCTTCTCTTTTTATCCGGAAGTAGGAGGATTACCGAACGACATACTTTCTATAACAAATGGAAGGGGATTTGGTTTAACACGAGCCAACAAGTGATTTTTTTAATATGAGGCTCTGGGGTAGAGACCTGGTCCTATATTAAAAACCTCGATCATTCTCTGATATTATAACATATAATGTTTTGAATCTAAAATATTAGAGAATTATCAATATTTCCAATGTGGAAACTGGAATGCACCAGGAGAAAATGAAGCTTACCAAATCTGTGGTGAATTTTGCTAAATGAGAAAATAAAGAAAACAACTTTTAAAAAAACGCACGTTTATAATACATAGCTGTGTGTTTTTCACCCTACACAACAGCCGTCAGCGGATCATAGAGCGGGAGCGTACCTTAGAGACCCGCCGCCTGGACAAGGAGGTGGGCGCGCAGGAGATGCTGGAGCAGAACCGTCAGCGCGTGCTGCAGCAGATCCGCCATGACTGGCAGCGTGTAAAGGACGACCAGGACCGGCTACAAGCCACGCGAGACGCCAAGCGCGCCATCAGCGCCGAACTGCGCACGCGCGTCGAGGAGCAGCGCACCGGGGAACAGCTCAAACAGGAAGGACGCATCAACGCGCGGAGAGCACGCAATGAGCGACTGGAGTCGGCGAAACTCGAATACCAGCAAGCCGTGGCCACCAGGGAGCTCCTCAGACAAGTGAGCATTCTACTCTATTTACTTGCAGCCTCACTCTTTTACATACATATATGTACCTGCAACTTGTCTCCCATGTATATATCTAGAGTCTTTAGCTATTATATACCTGTAGCTTGTCTGCCTTTTATAGAAGTGGCAGCTTTCCACTTTTCCAAGAAAATCCATGGTTTCATTTTCAGTATATAAATAAGGTTCTTTTTCCCTGTTTAAACAAAGATTACATTGATTGTGCCTCATTATACGCAGTGGTATAAACCTCCCCACACCGTAGTCGACTTAGACATGCTTTCCCGTCTCTTTGAAGCAACAAATTCCATCTGAAAAATATTTCAAATAACAAAATAACTACAGAAAATGAACTCTTCAAATGAGATTGCAAAGCCGCAGAGTTCCACAATGAAATTTGTTTTTCATTTCATTTATGTGAATTATACGCAATCATCAATAAGGACACATAGAGAGATACGCTGATGTGTCACCCATCCTAACATTACAGAATATCTATAGACTGTTCTATTTGTAAATCTTAATCTAATGTTAACCCTGTTCTTAATCCTGTGCAGGATACAAAGGAGCAGAACCAGATGCGGCACTGGGCCAAGGTAAACACGGATCGACTGGAACGGGAGCAGCAGCAGGCGGCACAGACGGCGGCCAAGCAGGCCTCCCAACTCCAGCGTATCCAGCACTTCAGGAACCTGGAGGCGCAAGGCCAGGCCAATAAGATGCGGCAGAACCAGGTCCTGGAGCAGCGTAACGCCATGATGCGGTCATCCATATTCACCTGATAAACGAATTTGTGTCTACCCTCGCACGCTCTACTCATTTAAAGTGGAGATGTAAACAATTTGTTGAACCTTACAGAGCATTGGGTTGTTTTTTTCTTCAAATAAAGTTAAAGTTGAGTGAAAACTGGCTACAGATTTCTTTTATAGTAACCTTTATTTTTAGGTACATGTTAGAAAATAGATTTGGTGATATATTTTATTTGTTGTATAACGCTAGTATTAGTTCGCATAATATCATTAGGAACACGTTTAAGGACCACGGTATATTCAATATTAAAACCCTCTCTCCCAGTTTATATACTATCGTAATGATATATATTCCTAGTCAGTGTTATATCATGTATACAAATTTCCTTTTTATCTTCTAGAGACGCTCTAATAGTCTTAGTATAAAGGTGAATAAAAAGGCAGTTAGTCTTACGTATTATGTTTTAACGTTATTATTATGTCGATGTTGACTTATTACCGACACCAGTGTGATATGCAAGTGTTGCCTCATACTTGCCACTTATCATGTATCATCATCCTTGTTAATGTATTGTAACACTGTAAAACTTTGCATATCTCATTGTGATATCATCCTTTCAATCAGGAAAAGCTGCGATTGTAACCACACAGTGCCTCCAACCATGCACTCTCTGTGATGTGTCAGTTTCTTGCCTCATGTCTTTTAATGATTACCCTCAAACTCACGACACACATTATTTTTGTACTAGAGCAGACAGTTATATATCTGAAATCCATCTGTGATTAATCAACTTTCCGCTAGTTACATGGATCAAAATATTGTAGGCATTTCTAAACCTTGGCTGTATAACTTCACTTTAATAGCTAACGGTGTGTCAAATTTTACAGAGGTTGAATTAAGAACTGTATGACTTACACTGCTATTGCTGATCTGTGTTATCCACGATGGCAGCAGATTCTGTGTGATATTTGTACCATGTCACCGTCATATTTATTGACAAATTGATTGGTTGGGATCTAGGGGTACATTTCCATACCATGTATGACTCTCACCGCAGTAACAAGTGGATTCCTGAGTCATCTTTCATCACATTTGTTCATTTAAGCTCAGTTGTTGTCATCCTGATCTGGTTATAGTAGAATGTACTAACCATGCGCATTGTGTGTCTCTATATAGATAGATATACCATATCTGTGATAACTTGAAACATAGTGTATACTTCTTAAATTGTAATAAACAAACATATCTACTTTTATCGTCATACTTTTTTTTATCTTAATATATTCATATAATAGCCAGGAAATAGAGGGAAAAGACAAAGTGGAGTCATGACTCGAACTCTATGTTATGTTGATCTAAAATATATTATGGGGTAATTATTAACCCAGCTAAACTATGAATAGAGATATAGCATTGAAGACACGACCCCAATGCCCATCCCAAATGGTGTGAAAATAATCACCTTATACTAGTTTGGGACCAATGAATTTATTTCAAGCATGATATCAGACAATGGAACAATTAGTCTAATCAAAATAGTGGAAAACGGTAGCAGAATTTCTAATAACAAGTTCATGTATGTGTTTTGCTCAGGTCTTGATACTGCTGATCAACGATTAAGTCCAGTGGAGGGCATTTCGCTAGTTAAGCCAAGGCTAGCGAGAAACTACTGCCTGTTTCTTTGATCCAATGAAGGGTTTTGACTCTTCTTGCTATTCTTAAACATTCTTTCTGATTTTCCCATGTGGCTTTTTCATGGGTGGATGATACCTAAGCGGTCCCAGGCTGATGGTGTAGTTTCAGTGAAAAAAATACCTGAGAAGTTTGGCAAGCCCCAGGCCCCGTACTTTGGTTGCCACTATTCATATTTTACGTGGATGATGTGTGAAGTGATATAGACAACTGTAGATATATTCAGCATTCTCCTTCTATACGAGACTACCAGAAGAATACAGAGGCTCTTTTGAAACTGCAGTCTGTGATGAATTGGATAGCATTATGATGTTTCTAAAATCATAGACATAAAACTCTATACACTGTCCATGCTAAAACTAAGCCCTAGTCGTCTTAGTTTTATTGGACATATGCAGGCCTCCCAGTGAAACCTTTAAAACTAATAAAAACCTATATATTGATTCTTTAGCCTTTATCTTTTTAAAGGGAACCTATATAACCTATGAAAGCCTATATTTTAACTGCCATGCAGATTGATGTGTACAGGAAATTTTTAGAAGTTAACTTGACACAAAGTCAGATTATCATATGACAAGAAATCCACATTATCGGTTTATTTAAGAGATCATAAAAGTGTTTAAGAACCAATAGTTGGTGCAACCTCTTGCCAGGCTGGTTTACCTGTTGGAAACTCAACATGGGTATACATACTTGCTGGGTTTAACCTGATGAGCCAGACATCCTGCAATTTAGTACTAGGTACATTTTTTAGAAATCACAAACTGAAAATAAGGGATTCACTATATTTTGACTCTTATCATGCTGAATATGTTAGCAACAAATTTGTATGTGGCATTTATTGGGTCTTAGCCATAAATGAATTTTTTTTTTCAAACGACAAAAGGTAGAGGGGATCTCGAGTTGAAGGAAGAAATTATAACCTCACAGATCTATAACTTTAATAGATTGAGAAGAGCTAATACATGTAATAGTGCTGAAGAAATATTAGTCAGTAGGTAAACAAGCTCCAAACATAGGTACCTTGCCAAAAAATACCATATGGCACTTGCTGATTTTGGGCGATTAGAACCTGCTGACCTATGCAATATTGCAATACCATCTTTATTGGGTTTCTAAGATCTACGAATTGATTTGTAATTTGTTTCCAACCTCATATGGTCAGTTGCCATGGAGATATGGTACCAGGGCACTCATAAATTCCAGAAATAGTTTATCAGACCTGAATCAGACACAATTAAGGTCACCTCTGCCATCCAATTCAAGATAGCAGTACATGTTAATCATCATCGTTTTGAGTTTTACCTTTGACCTGACTGGAGTCCTCGCTGAAATCTTGTAGGGCCTCTAGTCCAATGCTGTCTAAACCTAAACGGTATATGTCTTGTTCTTTGAAAAGTTGTCGTCACTAGGTTTTGCTCTAAACCTCATGTTCAATTGAGGATGATATTGGTGACAAAGTGGTATATTTCTAAATAACACTAAATAGTTGAACCAGTAGTAAACAATACATGTGGTAAAATGAAGGAGCTGAGAATAGAACCCTGTGGGACTCTAGAGATCAGAACTATTTTTACCAGCGATTATTGTTAAAATGTTAATGTGCTTGATTCTTAATAGTTTACAATTTCATGAAAACTTATTTAACATATTGATTTGAATAACATATGGTATCAAATGCCTTCTTTAGATCAATGAAACTTCTGTTAGTGATATATTTAAGATTCATTAAAATTCGGTTACGTGTGTAGTCTGCCATCAAAACAATAGTGAGATAGGTGATCCAAGTGAAATGTGGAAGTATTTGTTGGAAGTGATACTGAGTGGCCTGGACAGACAATGTCCGTTGAAGAAATACACTGTTAAGAAAGTTAAAGAAAATTGGATCAACAATGAGATATTGGAAAAGATAAAAGACAAAGACAGGTTATTAAAAAAAGCAAAAAAGAATAACACAATAGCTAACTGGGAGAAAGCTAGGAAAGCCAGAAATGAGGTAAATAAACTATTAAAAAAGGCAAAAGGGGACTTCATTAAAGAGTCACTAGAAGAGCATAAAAAAGATGGGAAAAAATTCTGGTCTATCATTTCAAAGTATACAAAAAATAACTCAAATAACAAAGAAACTCTCAGACTAAAAGACAGTAATGGAGACTGGATAGAAGAGCAACAAGTATCAAAATACATAAATACTTTTTTTTACTACTATTGGGGCAGATCTAGCCAAAGTCCACAACGATGAATGGTACTATGAAGGGGTTATAAATAACAACAAGTTAAACAATATCCAAACAGATACGGAAGAAGTTATGAAGTTATTAAAGGATGTTAACTGTGCCAAATCTTCGGCTATAAATGGTATCACGACCAAATATCTAAAGGATGCATTGATGATTTTGGTTTCCCAGTTCACTTGGATCATAAACAAATCGTTATCCACAGGGATTTTCCCTCAGGCATGGAAGGTGGCTACAGTAATCCCTCTAAAAAAAGGAGGTGACCCTACTGATGTATCGAATTTAAGACCAGTCTCTTTGTTACCCATGCCGGGGAAAATTGCTGAGAAAATAGTACATAGACAAACCATGAATTTCCTAAATAACAATAATATTTTATCGCCTGCCCAAAATGGATTTCGGAAAAATTGCTCAACAATAGATACAATAACAAAATTCACGAATGACATACAAGTAGCATCAAATGGAAAGAAAATTACAGTAGGGGTATTTATTGATTTTAAAAAAGCTTTCGATACAATAGATCACAAAATTCTGGCATTAAAATTGAAAAAAATGGGAATCGAAGGTAAAATGCTAAAATGGTTTGTCAGTTATTTGTCTGCTAGGTCCCAGGCTACAATGGCCAATGATATTAAGTCAACACCTAATCTCATAACTTATGGAGTACCCCAGGGGTCCATTTTGGGACCGATGTTATTTATTTTGTATGTTAATGATTTAATCAAAACTTTGCTGGGGGGTAACGACCGGGGTGTGAGGCCTGGCTGCCTATTGTATGCGGACGATACAGTGTTATACCGAACAGGAGAAAATGCACATCAGATAATGGAAGAGCTGCAAGGGGACCTAGACAACCTAGAAGGATGGTGTAGAAGAAATAAAATAACAGTAAACACAAAAAAAACTAAAACAGTTATCTTTGCTTCGACCATGAAGGTAAAAAAATTGCGACAGGAAAATTTACACTTGAGGTTAAATGGTGACCCCTTGCAGAACGTGCACTCTTATAATTACTTAGGGGTAACACTGGATTCTCAACTTAACTACAAAGCGCATGTGAATAACCTAGTCAGGCAGGCCTCACACAAGCTGTTCCTCTTATCAAAGATACGTCCATACTTATCAAAAAATGCCTGTGTTATCATATATAAAACTATGATTTTGCCTATAATGGATTATGGTGACATCCTGTACGACACCTGTAGTAACCTTGATTTGAAAAAATTACAAATTATCCAGAACAATGTACTAAGGATCATCACTAAGAACCACCGTAGAACACAGGTAGAGTTATTACACAATCTTACTCAATTTCCTTACCTTGAGAGCAGGAGAAAGTATCATATATTACTATCAATGTTTAAACTCTCAAAAAATCCATTGTTAGTGCAAAAAACGGGAGTAAACACACGAGCACAAAATGCACCCGTGATAAGGACTGAAAAACCAAACTGTGAACAATACAAAAGGAGCTTTAATTATCATGGTGCGGTTATCTGGAATAATCTACCGGCGACAATAAGAAACATTGATAATTTTATAGAGTTCAAAAGAATACAGAAGGACTACCTCATATCATGCATACCATAATTCAAGTACTTAATTTTAAGGAAACTGCAGGCTTGATGCAACATGCCATGCACATGAACAGCTCCTATTTATAGCACCAATGACAATTATTTATGGGAAACTATAGTAATACTCTGCATATACTTCTCTGTGAAATTTTGTTGTATATATGTTGTGTGTATGCACCACAAAAGAGGAAACTGTAACTTACTTGGCACTGGTGGTACGTTGAGACCAGTCCTTTGGACTGAGTATCTACCAGTCTAAATAAAAGTCTTAAAAAAAAAAAAAGATTAATGATACGTGGCATAAACACTTCTAACTACAGCCGATGCTACCTTGAAAGTGACAACTACATGTCAGAACCAAACCGTTGCTATGCAATCTCCCAGGGGACATTGTTAAAAGAACAATGCAGCATAACAACCACCCATCACGACAGTGACATCACACTGCCGCGGCTATTCTCCCAGCATATTTCGGCTGGAGAACAGAGTCAACCAAGCAGATTCTTGGTTATGTACACTGTTTATTTAAACAATGTGGGGGTGGGGCTCCAAGGTTTCATCCGAATCGGACTCTTCAGGCATCTTATAGTAAGGCTGATCAAGGCATATGACATTGTCACATTTAGAGGGAACTACACTTTGTGTAGACCCTGTACATTTTATTAAATTAATAAAATGTGCATGGAAAAGGGAGAAAGCAATGACCACAAGAGCAAAAAGTTCCAGTGTGTCAAAGCAGAAGGTCCTGCGCTCCCAAGGAGAGGTAAACTCCAGGGCCCTAATATAATGTCGCTAAACCGGTAACATAAAATTCTTTAGACGAGGCAATGGGTTTAGGACGGAAAGAGAGTAGTGGACCAACAAATCAGTAGATGGGTGCATCTATCAGATTCAAACCATACGGGATTTGGGTTCTCAGTCGGAACATCCAATTCCGTTCGATATGGTTGCGTAGATATTGACCGGCCTCAGAGTCTGGGGCACGGTGTATGAAGTCGAGTACACTGATCTGTACATCTTCTAGGCCTTTATGGCCTTCTGTGTTGAAGTGATACCCCATGTCGGTATCCATGTGTGCATATTTTATGCGATAGAAATGTTGTTGGAAGCGGTCCATTAGCCTCCTTTTGGTCTGTCCTACGTATTGGGCAGAGCATCTAGTGCATGTTATACAATAGATGAGATTGGAACTTTGGCAACAGATGTTAAATTTCGCTGTGTAGGTTCGATTCGTGGAGGAGGAAGTAATTATTCCACTCTTGTCCAGAACTCTGCAGTACCGACAAAAAAAAAAAAAAAAAATCAAAACAATAGTAATGTTTTATACATTCTCCTGGACAAGGTATCAGTATTGTCTTTTTGTCCCACTATTCAGTCCAAATATGGCCTTTCAAGTTTGCTATGGCTTTGATTGTCAGACTATCCTAACCAATATCAATACAGAAACAAGGACATTCGGATAATATTCTTTTATTTTCTATATGTATTTCATGTCTTCTTTGGATATTCACAGTTTACATGATAGTTGGTTTCTTTCATCCTATCATAATGACAAACACAAAAGATACCATGTTGATGATTATCATTTTGCAGTCGAGCTTTGATAAATGTTGACCTGGCTAGTTCCACTAGCTTTTCATGGGTGGCGCCACGAGATCATGTGTCTGGGAAACGTCGGTATTAAGCCGGCTGAGCCGACACTTTAAGGATTTTATTTTCATAAAAAAGCATTACACTGCAAACATCAGTACCCGGTACTTTACTTTTTTGGCAAGAAACAAGGACCAACGATCAGTTATTCAATATATATGCAAGAGGCTGATCATACACAGCACTTTATTTAAAGCAGTTTTTAAATGTTCAGTTTGCAAGAGATTAAGTTACCGTTGATGAAATCAGAGAAAGGGGCGGTGGACTACAAGAGGGATTTGTCTGCTGGCGACACCAGGTGTATGTACATGGAACACGACGAAGAGGAAGGCAGCCTGGGGCTGTTACGCAAATAGTGAGTTGATAGAGCATTGTTGAACAGGATTAAAGTGGCACTCTACAGTGGACATTTCAAGGTAATCGTAAATTCCCGATCTTATCAAAGTCATGGTATTTTAACAATTTCTCTGATTAAAAAAAAAAATATATATCAAAGTGTCGTTATTGTGCAACCATCTTTGCAGCACGGACTTGGTATACACACAAGTCAAGTCCGTGTTTTCAGTGACTGAGTTATACGTGGACTGGACATGTAACCACTGAAACAGCCTGGACAGGCGACATAACCAAACTGCATCTTTTTAAGGTGGTTGCTCATTTGTGTCTTACTTTTCTGTCAGCAGTGCGTACAAAAATAGGAGGGTTTTCTGGCAAGACTGATCTAGTCTTCAGCCTGCCTCTTTGTCATGTCAAGAAATAGGTTGAGCAATAGGTGAACATGGTCATATTTTGTGGTGAAACTAGACTCAATAACCAAGCTCGACCCTTGGAAAAGGATGTAAGGAGCTAGTAGTGTATGGATGTATGAAAATAAAGGGTGCAGCCAGAGGCTACTAACAATCACACCTACTATTTACACGACGTTATATACACAACCGGAAGTGGTGACGGACGCGCCGCCTGATGTTCACGCTAGGGGCGCCACCTGCGGCTAGTCGACCCAACAGCCACGCGTCTGTCGCTACTGCTGGTTTTCTTTTTGGTTCTAGTTCCATTTCACACAGACCCGAGATCTTGTGGCACGGTTTTAAGTGTAGATCTTGTTTCAAGATAAATGCTTTAACATCTTAGGCCACATTCACATGGTACATTAGTGTATCTCTGTTCTAGACCTGGTAGGAAGACCACACGTTGCTTGCACTGTAAAGGTGACACGATTTTTTAATAAAGAGAAAATATAACTTTTTTATACAGACAGGAATGACTGCTTCATCAAACAATACTCCATTCTACGACATCAAGTAGACTCATTTTTGCCAGGTTGATTTTCTAATAAATGTCTATGAAACACAAGGTCTGTCTATCTAAAAGTTTGTTGTTATGCCTATTGAACACCATTCTCATGCTGGTAGCAACTCGGGTTAAATGAATCTTGGCTGTCCAGCACCACAATTGTACATCAGCTTGAAGTAGGCCTTCCACGCCTAACTCAACAATTCACACGTTATTTCACGTGCGAGAAGTTCGACGTAGGCTCAGTGTGGAAGCATTCAATTCATTGGCACTTGAAGATAGACACTACTTGTCTCTGCTTATAAAGGTTTGTATAAAAGTTTCCAGTACAAGGTCTTGGTGTAAAATCAATCAAAATACAATAGTGGACCCATGAAAGCAGTACCCTGCCGTTGTGTTCTCGACCACGTGATGTCATGTTCTAGAATATCTCTTACCTAAAGCACCCCGGTATGATACACAGATATAAAGTGAACTCACTCGTAGCAGCAAAACAATGCACACGATTTGACGGATATGCTTACATCTCGACAGATTTGCGGACCAAGTGAAGTACAGAACCATGCGAGCTCTATAAGTGACATTTATTCACCACGCTTTGTAGCAAAACACACTGGGGTGATTCTCGTGAGAGGTGGGTTTGTCCCTGACTATTGATAGATCTCTGTAAGGTGTCTTGTGCTTGTTGTCTGTGGTGCTACTGAACACACCAGAGGTTGAAGTGTTTGTTGTGTATGTTCTACATATGGAAATCATATGTATGTGTATATACACCTATACATTGAAAGGTAACGGTGTTGTCGCAATGTACGATACGTGCATTTGCTGCCACTTAAAATATTGTTTCGTTTCTGTCATGTACAACAATACAAAAACGAATACTGCCATGAACTGATGGACAAAACAGGACAGTGTCTACTGTGCTATAAACTGGTGCATTCCGACAAAATAGTTTTTCTATGTGAGACGGTAGAGGAAAAGCAACAATCATAGAGGGTTGAGTTTAAGTATCTGCCAATATAACAATTTTCAGTCTACAGATTGTGTGCCTGAAGCATACACTTCGAAACCAAACTCATAAGACATGGTGGAGAAGTAAAAATATTCGGGCAAATATATGGATGGACTATACACCAAATATGCACAGCGTAATTAAAAGCGGAATCATAAATTAGAGAATTTATTTTCTTCATCCTTTTATGGAACATCGGGGTGCACTTAATGGTGAAACCTAATAAAATACTACTCTGAAACAATACATAGAGACAACACATATACAAAATAGAGTTGGGTGTTCTACCTGTACAAGTGAGGAAAATTAAAACTATTCCGTGCTAGCAGGAAATGAGAAGGTATGAACAACGATTATTTAAATTATTTCAAGAGTTTGTACTAACAAAGGACAAGAGACCACTATGGTTCTACCTTTCAGAGCCCTAGTGTCTGACTTAAAAAAGATACAAATTGTCTTATGAAAATGCCTTGAAAACAGAAACTTAACCTGGAGGTACAGTGAACTAATAATTTAGTGGTGCCTAGATATTTCACTATTGATGGTTTAGGTTTTGTACCAGTCCATGATATAGCCACAGGTGAAAACTGATTTTAAGATGCACATCATGTATGCAAAAGACGTTTTACGGCTGGTGATTCCTGGCCTTCCTGTCATATTCTAACACGGTGCCAAGTGAGTTAAATCTAAATTCGCTGAAAAAATTGTGAATATGTTACCGTTTTCGTACAGTTCCGAGAATTAAATCACACAGCGAGCAATAATGGCGAGTTTGTGAGTTGCTCCATTAGACAGCGGGAAAGGCCTCACGCAGTAACTACCCTGATATTTCTCTTTGATATGGTAAATGCAGCAGTTTCAGCTCTAACATTTCTAGCCATGTAAGACCATTACAATTAACAAACATTTTTTGTGTGAAAATTTTACAAATGTTGTGGATGTGTTACAGTAAAAACACTACCACGGAATACTGTACTGCCAGACGTGTCTATGTACCTAAAAGACTGCTGCCATTGTTATAAGATAGAATTGTGTTTGACATTGTATTTACCAGTACTATGTTTGGCCTACAGATAGCATAGTTTAGAGAATAATTTTACTTTTCACTGAAAGTCATGGACGTGGATTACACACAAGACCCGTCATCTGAACCGTGCTCAATGCTTCACTCAATTCCTGAATAAAGATGTTGGTAAAAAAACTATAAAAAAAAAGTAACCCTGACGATTGGGCAGGTAGGTTATACTGTACTTGAAGCCCCTTTCTTTTGTTAGTCACAATTGTCTATTGCCTCTTATTGCTATAGCACGCTGCCGTCCTCGTATATTTCCATGCCCGTTAAGAGTTTTTGTTTTGTTTTCGACCTGTTACTGTGGCCACCGCCGTTGGGCGGTTACCATGGCGACCTAATGCGCATCACGTGACTACCACTAGCCAATCGTGTCTCTCTTCTCTTCAAGTGCAGCAGATGACGACGACGACGACAACGGAGGGAGTGACGTCACAATGTCGCTGGCGACGCTGGCGACGACTACCGGCGACTGAGGAAGAAGGCTGTGATGATGGAGACGGCAGCAACACTCAGAATGAGGCCGATGGTTTCCCACCCGATCGTCTCCGGGATGTAGTTCAGCACCGCTCTCTGTTAGAATGACAAACACATACGTTTAACCTACATAATACTAGGTAATCTTTTCAAGTAAGTCAAATTCATAATCAACTCTTTATACATGCTGGGATGACAGTTGGAATCAGAAAAAAATAGTGGAGATATCTTTCAAGTGGAATTTGCTACCTCAGAGGGGCCGAGAAAAGTGGAAAACACGTCGGTGTCAGCCACTGTGTGCGGGACGGGGGAGGGTCAAACCACTGTTATATTGGCAAGAATGAGGCTCAATTAATATTACCTCAATGGATGGGGCTTCTGAAAGGAAGCTGCCACCTATGTGTATGGAAATTTGAGCTGTCAGATCAATATCACCCCTTACTTTGATAACTGCTTGTAGGTTCCACGAACTCATATACTTCACAATAATCAACATGTATTATATATAAATCATATAAGTACTTCATCTTTTATATATTATTCTCCCTCATTTTATTGTTTTTAACATACAGACCTGTGTTAGACTCACCGTCAGAAAATGAAGTATAAACACTTCTTACACTCCATAAACATTAGATGGCTTTAATGATCAGAAAGAACATTACTATAATTACCAATGAATCGAGTCAGCTCTTGTGTTTATAAAAGCACACCGGATGACGGGAGACTCATAAACGTTTTATCAATTGCCTTTTGCATGCTATCACTTTTGATGAATGCCGAAGATACTTCGTAAATAAATAAAGTGGACTAATATCAAGTTTGAGAAACAGCGACGGACATGTATATGCATGGATGAAACCAGATTCCTTAAGAATGTTGTAATATTCTCAGAAACAGACTTAATTAAGATTCAAGATAGAAATATCTAAATAAGCTCTGAGCAAAGACAAAAAGTCAGAGGGATCGATGAATCACAGCCGCCATGGTGGACGAGGTCAGGAGGAAAATGTAACACCGGATGGGTCAATCCCTACTCATGAATAAAACAGTCTTCCTGATTGGTCCATGCCCAGAGATGACAATTTATGTGATGTTGTGTCAACTAGCCAGGCGGGGTTTTAATTCATCGTATGAGACCCCGCTAAGTGGCAATACGGTCGTGGACCCCGGGACGTGTGTCAGACAGCCACCGCGCCGCTCATATTTACGACCGATTGCAGTTGCGAAATGTCGTCTGCTTGACCTTCGAGTCAAGTCAATTTCTGCTATCATCACGATCAAATCTGACCACGTGATCATCCGACGCCCCGCCCGCAGGGCCCCCGGGTTTTCCTTGCGGTCGGACCCGTGGCGTCGGAGCGCCTCCTGGTGAGCGTATAAAGAACGCTGGGATGACAGGAATGGCGGACGGGAAGGGCGGCCACATTGTGATAAGTTAATTAGCATGGGTCATAAAGCTATCTCTGTTGACAGATAATGGGGCAGGTAGCGCTAGGCACAGGTGGATTTATTCCGACCGCTGGCCCGTTTGTGGTCAGTCGTTGACGGGCACAATATGCACAGTGCCTGCTGGCCCGGTGGAGAGAGGGAGCCACTGGTCAGCCTCTATGGGCCATTTCGTGCGTTATGAGACGACTCCTCTTGGCAATGAGGGATTTTCATCAAAGTCTTATTTCCTTCAGAAAGACCAAATGACCAGGACTCAATTAATTAAGGCAGAATGAGCATGTGATTCGGTACTGCCCTACATCTACTTTTGTTTGACTGGTTTGAATAAAACAAGAAAGATACGCACGCTTTCAACTGAAGTTGGCTTGCCAGAGAAGAACATGAACCAGGGTTGCTAGTCACCTTTCAGGTCACCTAGCGGGGCCTTTTCTAATGGTTGACAGAAAAAGAGACCCACCAGCCATCACGGCCAGCTTCAAAGTCGACCCACGGAGACACACATGCGTAGTCACGTGACCATCAGATACGTGACTAAACGCCATTTTGTCATCAGGTGACACCCAGATGGCGGGGCACAAAGGGAAAATTCCGGTACATGTGTGGGGAACATCGCTTCTTCTATTGTGTCTCCAGTCAGGATCACACTATTTGTCGTGATAAGTGAGGAATGAGGGTGGAGTGATCCGTTAATAGTACAGCTCCAAGGACTCGGCTATGTACAATAGATGGTGAATGGTGGAGCTACAACAATGTTGTGACAGAAATATACAATACATTACTGCACGATTATCTTTCATATCCTCCATTACTATTGGACTTGAGGATGACTCCTTATATGCGTATATAAGTTACGGGTGGGATCAACCCAGAGAGCTACAAACAAGACAAGGAGACGAATTCTAAATATGAAAACACTGGCATCCATTACAAGCTGATGCAAGGACGTTACCCTTTTGACCAACGGGGCCAGATGAACGCAAATATTCCCGCATACATTATTCCTAACTTATTGGGGATTTTTTGGATTGAAGGATAGGGGAGGGAATTTCCCCATTAGGGATCAATTGATGTTTGATGGTTACATTTCCAAACAGCAATGATTTTCAGTCTGTTAAGCATCAATTATAAACTCACATATATGTCAATGTCTTCCACATTAGAGGAGATAGATGCACTATCAGCGGTCAAATGATGGCTGATGTTGCCACCACATTCTATACGAGACTCACCCATCCGCCTTGCTCGGCGATCCACTGGGCGATCTTCTCGGTGGCGATGTAGCGGCAGACGAAGCCGACGATCTTGTGGAAGAAGCCGTGAATGCCGCGCTGCAGGGTGGTGACCGCCATGCGGTACCCGAAACAGAGGAGCGTGATCACACGGCCCCAGTTGATGTTCCCCTCACGAAAGAACCTGCGACAGGAAAGACAGTCAGTTAATCTACACATCTATAATATCACCTCCCAATTGGAAGATAAATGGTATTGTGTGTCATAAATTGTCCAGCCTGCAACACACAACTGTGACCATAATAGACTGAAGGTATATATTCGTAGCCCACCATAAAATAAACTTCATATATTGCTATGACTATCACGATATTCCAATTTCACAGTAAGCATTGGAAAATATCTATGTTGAAATCTACATACAGATTTATTCACATTCAAGCTTAAAAAAATGCTAACATCTAATAGGTTGATAAAATAAGTTAACGCTAGAAACATCACTTTTATGCAATAAGTGGAGATTTAAATTCTAAGTATACATACTACTGAATACCTGAAGGCCCCTGGAGTAAAAGGTAAAGTAACGCTGGACATAACTTACCTGCGGACGATACCGGCGAAGGCCTCGTAGGCCGTGTCGGGGGTGATGCCCAGCATGCTGATCATCTGATTGAACTGTGGTTGATATCGTTCGTTGATATCATCGCCAATCATTGCCAGCTGCCTCCCGACCTGCCACGTCGGTCTGCAAAACATAAACCACAAGTATTAAGTATCGGTGTCTTTATTATCCACACTTCTGGTAAAGGTACGGGGGTTTATACCGACCAAGATCCACATCAAGCACCCTCCTTCATCCCTATTTAATGTTAGCATGAAATTTCTGGCATATGGGTAACCACTAATGCTATTTGCAAATTTAGCAGATGGATATCTATACACTACAAATCTGTAAAGTCCTATACTATTGTGGGCACTATTCTTTCATGCAGATCACTCCACCTATCTACCTAACCACGCACTGAGACAAACAGACCCTTTGTGGCGGGGTTCTCTGAACAGTGATGATATGAAGGGTGACGGCTTGAATGGTTTATTTCGCCTAGGGGGATAGTCGTGACGCCGACGAGGTTCAAAGTTAAAAGGTTGTACTGTGTTGTTGCACAAAGATGGCCGAGCAGTTACACAATATGGAGGTTACAGTCACACAGCCAGTGAAGGGCATGTAAGGGCACTATCACAGACGGAAAAGACACGCCCAGTGGAGATGACCATCTCTGTTCGCTTGCCTAGTGACGCGTGACCGCGTTGGTGTATGCCCCCGTCCCCGTAACCTCCCACCTGAGGCTGGGGCGACCCCTGGTGGCTCTTGAAAACAATACCGCCAATTGCATGCAGAGATACAGGCAATAAGTAGAAAGATTTCCAATCACGTGTTGTTACTGAGAATAAAGTGAAACATGATTAAATAGTTTTGTTCATTAACAATGGGATTCAATGCTAGGTAACAATTATGTCCTGTATGTTCATTTTATGAACATTCTGCCTCACTTTTATTTCAGAGACTTAATTCCCTCTTCGCTCATTTCTGCATTACTATATTTGTAAATATTAGAATGTATTATATATTCTGATTGTATCATCACATATATCCTTAAAGGTTGATGCAATTGGTAAAGCCGCACAGACCTCCCGTCCTCTTGGATCTCATCCAGTGTTTCACTCTACCCGCGCGTCCCATGTTAACCTCTCACAGAGACGGCGGCAGCTATTAGCGGAACCCATTAACAAGCCCGACAATAGCCAAGCACTGCATTCAGACCCAGCCTCACCCACCTGCCACACGCCTTTGATGCTCATACCTTCAAAACGCCCGCCGCGACAATGCCGCCCCCTTGCGGCGACTGTCCCCACCTCATCTCCACTTCCCGGATCGCCAGGGATCAGTGGAGCCGAAGTCTGATTGTTTTATTGTGGGTGAGTGAGTCAGACGACAATTGTCACACGAATCACAGGCACCGCTCGAACCAAAGTCGGCCGCTTGTTGGCCACGTGCGCGCGCACACTGAGGGCGGCCCCCAGGGTGAAGGCATGCTTGGCTGGAAGAGATTCCCCACACTTCCGGTGTGCCGTTAAATTGTCTGAATTAGCGGTAAATCACACTGGGTGTCCACCGCTTTTCTACGACTTTAATCCTTGCTTCGCTCGACTGAAGCGTGGACACTTTTGATTGTCTAGTCATGGTAGAATTATCTCTTGAACACTAGCCGTGCACTTGTATGACTTCCCTGGCAAGGAGCCCAATCACCTTAGTAGTGAGACGTTCGCCCGTTTGATGCAATTTTGTTACACTTGTTGCGTTCATTTAACAAAGGTTTCTCGGAATGTGAAAAGACGGATTTGGGAACCCCTGGATCCACGGACAGAACCTTCCTACGTTTTCGTCACCAGATGAGTCAGCAAATCTGTAAACACCGAAATCTTTAACGACAATCCAAATGACCTCAAGCTCATAAAATTCTGTTTAAGTTTCAATGAAAAGATTTTCATTTCCTCTTAAATTCATTAGACTACCGACCCTGCACAATTAAGACACACGTGAGGGCGCCATATGCAATTTGGAAACTTTGAGAAAGTGTCATATTTCACACAGATTATGTCCACTTTTTACGATTTTTTTCTGGAATCTGGGCCCCCGGTCCAAGTCTTTTACGGGCCATCGTTGTGGTTTATTTCTCCTCGGAATAAAGGGAATGCCTGCTGAACGGCCAAGGTGCGTGACGGTGGGATAAGCCTCCCCTTCCAGCACCCTTCCCGAGGACCCGGTACCCAATCAAAACCCTTTGTGGAGAGCCCAGGGCATTTTAACCTTAATTACAAGGGTTGCCCATAATGATGACGTCATTATGGGAATCTCCTAATCAGGAATAGTGTGAGATTACAGAAATAAAGTGAGAAATGGAAGGAAGCAATCCCTTTTAAATATCTCCACTGCAGGGTTATTTTGGAAGCTTATCTGAATTAATGATGGCAATAGGGGAAGGAATCTTCCACATTGATGCCCCCCACCCTCCCGCAAAAAAAGATGAAGGCTAGAATCTGAGTGGTTTCACGAAAATTTGATATCATTTCAATGGACATTAGGATTAAGAAAAACTGCCCGTCTAGTTTTAATGAGAACTGAGTGAAAGATTGAACTGTGGGTAAATATGTCGCCAATTGATTTCTGCTACGCTGAGCCCTTTCTCCTCTCAAACCACAAGCTTTTATAGAGCAGCAAGTAGAAACCCTGGCAGCCTCTCCGTCCATACAGAAAACACTGACACAGCGAGTGGAATCAGCGTCGCGTCACGTGCCAACAGGTGGAGCCGCAGTCGTAGCGTTTGCCAAAATCCCTTTTCCTGTTTTCTGTGGTGAGTCCCGACCATATTCATAGATCGAACAATAACGATGACAATCAATACAAATGTCTGTCGAGCCTTTTATGTTTAGTAGTCCCCACTAATGATAAGGCATCATCAGATCGTATTCAATACTCCCCTTTGATCAGTACGATCTAAGTCATAAAGAAAACCATATACATTGTCTGTACAGTGGGAAAATTACCATTTATATACAAGTTTTACCTCTCCTATATACCATACCTACAAATGAAGTAGTTAGTGTTTTGCTCTGCAGTTGTTTACCTTTGTACACAGTATGTTTGATATAAGCTGGAATCATATTATGTTTGCCAGTGCACATTTGATATAAACATGAAACTGGATTATGGTAATTGACTTACTTATAGTTAACACTGTAAATATGCCGAAGTGAATAAGACTTCTTACTGCTTATTTGTATCATAGTTCTATGTCGTTTTATAATCGAGCTAAAAACACCTAACAAGGTAAAAGCAATTGGCGAAAAATAAATTCATCAAAGAAAATCTGTATGGGGTCTGTCAATTATACTGTCAACCAGCCTGGCTCGTGAGGTACATTGTTCTATATTCATTCTATATCAGAACGATGGAGAGATTAATTACTTAAGCTGAGTATGATCCCTGACCTCTACCTGTAAGCAGTTTACCGCACGAGGCCTTACATACGGTACCAGATTGTGAACATATCTTGCAACGTAACATAAGCAGACCCCCCTGGGAGAATGACTGGGTTTAGTGGCAGGGATGGCTCAGTGTCACTTACCTTCACCTGGCTCCTGCAGGTCTGGAACTCTAAGCGCGTGGGCAAAGTTAAACACGGACGATTAAACCTAAACCAGCCAACCCCATGAGAGATATCATCCTCTCAACCCCCTCCCTCGCCCGAACACACGCCACGCTACCATCAACCACCATATGTCATCCCGCCCGTCAACAAACCCCCGGACCACAGATAAGTGCCGGAGCTGGGTAAGCTTCACTCCGGCAAATACCGCGCTCATTACCCCTTCGTCAAACCAGATCTTAAAACCCTTTCATCGATTGACTGCTTCCACCTTAATCCAGAGTTATTGGGAGAATCATTTCCCACAGACGGCCTTGTGTCTACAGATGAAAGTGAGAAGGAGATGAAAAGCCCCGCCCCTTTTGTGTGCTAAGCCCCGCCCTTGTGTGAGGGACCCCCCGCGAGGCTGCTCAGGTAGGCGGCTAATCCCCGATAATCCCCTTGGGTAAAGCGAGCATGCGCGGGTCCTGATAATGGCCGACATATTTTGACATCTTTGATGGAGCAGTGGCGGCTATCTGATTCATCCTGAAAAACATCACTCAGGGGTGCGGCCAGTCTTCAAACCACGCCCCATTGGCTGTCAATCAAACCATAAACAAGTGTACGCCTGGTGTGGGCTTGTCTACCTTTATTCAGGTCTGTGTCCATTTCTTGGTGAGTAATTGATTAATTATATCCAATCATATCAGCAACAGATATGTCGTTCCACTACAATTTCGGACCCATTAGTTACCATAAAGGTACAGCGGATCAAACATGTGATTTGATAAATACAGTACAATTGATATTTGGGATAAGGAAGGATGATTACTTTGGATGAATGAAGGGGATACGGTGCTAATCTGAAGGGTTAAGACCAGTGGGTCACTGTTTCTGATTGGAATACAGACAACTAGGAAGAGAGAGCAGTCAGATGGCATCAAATCAAGCCTCCATGTCCACATCACTGCGCGGCCACTATACTACGTCCACTACACAGCGTCCACTCGCAGCGTCCACTGTGCAGCGTCCGTCAACTGTACATTGGACATCTGTGCCGAAAAAAAAAACACACCAGCCAGTGACACGGCTTTCATCTCCGGCTGAGTGATCCAACTGGACACCACGTCTGATCCACAACTGTTTGTTTCATTCTGGCCAACTCATCAGGCACCTAGATCAAAGTACCTCATTAGAGTGTTTGGTTGCATTTGAGAGGAAATCAACATTTATCCAATAATTAGATATCATTAACAATGTTTTATATGAGGTTATTTTTCTTAGAACTTCCTTTAGGAATAGCTACTTGTTTCAGAGCATACCCATCTTGAACTATGTTCTGTGAATATTTGGAGGATTGTATTTTTCAAAAGAGAAAGGGTTGTACACTTTCTAGATTTCAGCTTTATCCATTTTCAATGGATATGAAATTCCAGAGTTTATTGTTGAGATTCTATTGGGTAGTTGATCTAGTAAATGAGTATCAATGTTCTCTAAACTACCAGCTTAAAATAAGACCTTGGGAGCCGGTAGGATATATACATGTATGTTGAGATACAAGGGCACAATGATTCTGTCATGCTATTCATACTACTAGTTCATGTAGCCAGTCATGAATTAGACTGGAACTGCTGTCAAGTTTCACACACAATATGCAAGTCTATCCTAATAAAACCTCAGCAATAAACTCTATGGATAAAAGAAGAATGATGGTTGTCAAAAGCTGTGTATAGTATGAGTGTGAGGAGAGAATGCTGAGAACTAAGTGAGGTTGACAGTGATTGGCACCCTTGAACAATCGCCTGCCACCCCAGGTAGATATACCTGGGTAAAAGTAACAAATGCATACGTTCAGATGGAACACCTTAGGAGACCGCCCACCTGCAATTAGCGTCTGGAGCGCCGCCTATCTCCATCTGCTGGAAACACACGCAGGACGCCTGGACAAGGTGTGTTTGTTCTGCCCGGACACCTCTTAGTGGCCAATAATCGCCCTGGCGTACCTCAAATTGACCACCGCTGTCAGCGCCCATTGGCGACGCCCGCCGCAGTTTGCCGGCGTTCTGATGACAAAAAGCCCAGCCCCGTGGCGGGTGTCACTGACGGTATTGTTCCCCGCGGTATTGTTAACACTGTGTCCAATCGTGTTATTTGGACACCATTGGGTTTGCTTTTACAAGTAGGGCTTCCCGAAACACCTTTTTTGTGCTGTTTACCCGAGAGACTCTCCTCCTAATTGTAAAGACAATTGCAAAGCAGAAAAAAGATATGAAATGAACCGCATTTCAAGTTGTTCTCAATTCTTTAAGTTTGTTTTTAAATCTACAAAAAAATTCATTGCATGGAGGATGGGGATATGCACCCAGTGAAAGCAGAAATTATTCATAAAAGTAATCTGATAACTACAAATCAACTTGATATACCAGGAGCAATGACAATGGAACACGCGACTGGAATGGTTCTGAAAGGACATCGCGGTAAACAGAAGTAGAGCCGAATAAACGCATAGAGCTGAAATAAATGCAGGTGTAGCGGAGCGAATCAATGCTCACTCTGTATGCGTGATCCCCGTGCCCATATACCATGTCTGCCCAGGTATCCGTGACTACAGGGGGTCCTCCCAACCCGCCCCGCCACCCCGCCCTACGCAGCTGCCCGCCGCGCATCGCATTGTCCGCCCACTGCGCACCTGGAAGTGGAACTCTTTGATAGCGGAGGCAGAGAAACGCGAGATGCTTGTGGGGAGGTTACCGGCGTGTATGTGTGTGTGTGTCTGACGAGCCCCACTCATGTCCACTTACGCCCTCTGGTGTCCACTCAGCCGGGCAAGGTGTGGACATACAATCTGAGCCCTGACCACGCCCCCAAGCCCCGCTCACCCGCCCACGGTCCACTGACCACCGCAGGGCCTTCTGAGGCGGTCATGTGGCCCGTAATCCTCCATCAGGCTGTCAACAATAGGGCCCCGTGCGATAAGGTTTCAAGGGCACAGTTAAGGTTTCCATGGCTACACCCTCGCATCTGAGATGAAGGGCCTGGAGGTGGGATAGGAGTCGGGGTGGCTAATGAAGACACAGAGACCTCTGATTAGTAGGACTGACGGATCACAGGCGGCGCTGCAGGCAGTAGTAGCGAGACTTCCATTAAACACCCGTTTTACGGCTGTAAGCGGCGAATAAAGAGGGCAGTTCGGGGCCTTCCGTCAATGGGCTTTCAATGCAGGCCTAACTAAGGAGCACCCCTCAGGAAATTCAGCGATTTGATCAAAAGAAATTCAATCACTATTGTAATTTGACAATACCTCAAGTGCCTTATGAAAACGGGAAAAGGGGACTAAGTATTTGAGGGGCTATTTTACTACCATTTTGGCGTGTGATTTAAACCCAGTGAGCTTTTGTTTAGTGATGCTAATTGAGTTGTTCTTTTGGTGACTGGTATGCGCGTAGAGGTATTCCTCCTGCCGGCGCAATAACCTGCTCTAATACCAGGGTGGGCACTAAATACCGGGGTATTAACCTTTCACCTGAATATTTTATCTCCAAGACGTGAGGGCTATGAGTACCACCTGGATCGCCAAGGTCACAGAGTTCGGGGGTTAATATTTAATTCCTGCCCAGGTCCACCAAGAAGACCTTTTTTTGACCAAGTTCTGACTGGGACAGAAATGATGAAAACCTTATTTCATTTTTTGTTAAATGGATGTTTGATATTTAAAAGTACACCTTGTGATATACGCGGAAAAAAGTGTATGTACCTGCATATTATTCGGTCATGTGTTACTACCGTTGCAATTCTTGTTTATCCTTTACATTAGACGTATAACCCTAAGTTTATAACCGTCATGAAACATTTAGTTAATATACAATAGCATTTATACTCAATATATGTTGCAAAATATCTACATTGTGGAAGGGCCATTCGAGAAAGTAATTATAATTATCAATTTAAATTGTGTGATATTCCTCATAAGAATTCCATAATATGCAGTAGCCATGGCCACTTTTACAGATTCATACAAATTCAGAAAATTGGCATTCTTTATTCAAATGGTGGGCCAGTTTTTCGGCTGAAAAATGCGCGTGTCGCGACCTTTTGCTGTGGGTTGATTTCTAACAGCGTTTTTCGGCGCCATGATGAATTGCCCTCGCCCAGGCGACAACCATTACTCAAACCGACAACGCCAATTTCATTTTGGACAAAAAACTATTTCGGCAAACCCCGTTCACCAAAAAGGCTGCATTTTAATTCAGGCAATGAATCGCCCTCCACAAGAAATTCGTTATAATTCCCCCGCAAAACCAAAAAGGCGTAATCAGCCACGGTGACGGGGAAACTCCGGGACGGTTGCCCGGGGGAGGTGCGAGGTTCCGCCGGTGGCGGGGATCCGGGGATGAGACGGTCTACAGACCAGGGGCTCAGCCCTCATGAATGTCTAATGCTCATTTAACAAAAGCACAGGCAGACAAAGACTTGCGGCGGTGATCCAGCCCATAGTTCCCCTTAATGCCACCAGGAGGCTGGGTCTTAAGGCACCTTCTCCTGGAGTAAGCTGGTTATCGGCGCGCTGCATGTGTTAGTAATCTTCCCCTCCACCCTGCTGCGTGCCACACACATACACACAGAGACCAAGGCTGATGAGCTGCTCCTCATAATGAGCTATAATCAGTTTTGTGAGCAACTCCATCGTGTCTGCGATGCTTTCTTCTTTTGTGGGTGATCCGCTCCCTTCTTGAGGCACTAAATATTTTCCTGAGCTCATTTAGCTATTTCATTTATCATTCAGGTGACATTATGTGATGGTTGAATCTATCCTAAAAGATGTTTATAATCAGATATTGATTGGTTATGAGCTATTCATGAACTGCTCGGCCCAGTATGGAGATAATCTCTCTTATCTGCGTCGTATCGTCTATCATCTGTTATCATTGTAGCTCATACTGAGAATATCTCGTGGGTCTAGTGTTCACTCAAGCACTAGGTTTCTGTCACATTTCGTTATACGACTGTGACAGCTGGCCACATGCGTCAGGGACGGGCTGTTAAATTTGCTCAGCGAGTCAGGGACATGTATTTCCGGTCCAGCCTGACCCACGTGACCCAAGGAGAGTCTCGTTATGAGAGATAATTACCCAGAATGCACTCGTCTCCCGAGACAGCCGTACGACAGCACACTACCTTCAGAGAAAAAGACAGCCAATTTCTGATTTGATTATAAATCAGTTAGTTCTGCGAGTGAGAAGTCGTGTATGGAGTGCGTACTGATACGCGAGTACTCTCCCCAGAGTGTGTCTTATTAAGTTCGAGACCATTAAAAAGAGGTTGTAGTCACAAGGTGAAAGTAATCTTGACCTCAATTTTCTTTTTTGGTAAATGACTTTCTCAACACAAAGGTCAGTTGACGTGACAGGTGGGAGGGGGTAGGTGCACATCCTTGGGGTTATTACTGGAAGGGGTTGAGACGGGCTGAAAAGGGCATGTATCTGCCACCCTCCTGTGGCTGGGGTGCATGGTGACGAATGAGACATCCCCTTTCCCCGCATCCCTCCTGTCTACCACCCTCCTTCCTCCCACCCTGTACTCAGGTGACCAGGTGAGCTGCCACCCCCTCTCACCCACACACATCATCCCTCCTCTCTTACGACTGGTAATTTAACCCTAATCCATTCACCTCCACTGGATCAATACAGACCGAGGAGTCTCCCCCTGTCCCCACCCTCCCGCCCGCCTGCCCGCGCCTGCCGCCCAGCCTCCAGTGCGTGCCCGGCGCCGGCTGGCTAATGCCAACGTCAACTCTCCCGAGGCGGGTGTGGGGCATGGGCGCCGACCTGATAATCGAGTCCTAATTGTGAACGTCAAGGGAAGGCCTAATCACGTTCAACTCGTCCTGCTCCCGACTCAGCAATTAGAGCAATTATATCTCCGGCCGCTCGCTCGCTAATGGAAATGGCCGGGCTGTCGTCATGGACGCACGGCAACGCGTTCCCTTCAGGCCTGGCTGACTCGGACGCCACCTCGTGGGGATCATCAAACGCTCGACTTGTAAAAGACGGACGCATTAAGGACCCGTTTCAACGAACCCTTCAGCGTCCTCTCCATCTCCTCGCCCGCCCTCTGGTGTGCAACCAGCGAGTTATTTGCCGCGCTATTATCTCTTGTTTTCCCGCGCGCTCGACCGGAACGATTCGTCGTCTGCCACTCTCACGAGCTGCGTCTCACGCATGCGCAGAGGGTAACTTCCGTTATTGTTGTCCACGATAAGGAGGCGAGGGAGGAGGAGGAGGAGGAGGAGGAGGGGAGGGCGGGAGAAAGAGGGGGGGGGGACGAGCAGACGACAATGAGGATGATTCAAACCGAGGTAATAGTCACCTCAATCAGTGTTAACGTCCTTCACATGCTCAGATGATCCAGAGGCCACGTACCTGGGTTCAGGCTGGAAACAGTGCATTCAGGTAGAAGGGATTGCATGCAGACACTTGTGCCGCGAAGAGTAATTTATTAGTCAGGTCACTTTGTGAAATGAAAGTAATTTCATGAAATTGTTTCAAGGCAGTCAATTTAAAACGATGTATGGTTCGCCAATTGCATTTACATGTCGTTACAGCATGACCTAACTGAGCACAGTGCAAAACATGTAACAGGAAAATAAAAGAAAACATACTTGTAATTCTAATAGAACCAATGTCTTGCTTACTAAAATGGGTTAACATGGGTTAATCATCAGTAATTTTTGAATGTTCATTTATTAAACATCTGTTGGCGACATGCATGATTTACTGGTGCGAAGTCAAGACATATATCTGACTGTCATCACAAATCACATGTAGTATTCTCTAGAAAGTAGTCTTTTGTTGTAAAAACACCAACACACAAGTTACTCGAAAATGTATTAGGCGCATATATTACCTGATTAAAGTTTCATTCCGTGCAAAAAAGCTGCGAGTCGGGGAATATAACATATTTATGATCCAGTCGGAATCCTCTGTTATCAGATTTCACATAAACCCGACCACAAACAGCCACATGCACGTAAAACCTACCCCACCACTCACACACCTTCATGTCCACCCCCTCCCCGACTGCCCTGCATCGGCCTCTGAATCCTAACCCCCTAGTCCACCCCTTCCCCCTCACGCACACACACACCTGATCTCAGACTGCTGACATCAGCTTCCATTACTCATCTTGCGCAGACTAGATGGGCCGTCTCCTAAACAGACAACCTACCTTTAGTTTTAAGCACACTAAATGGATTTCGGTACCATCCTCAGCCCTCAGGCTTATTCCTAAATGTTACCTCCTGCCACGACTGGGAACAATAAAGATCCTACAACGCGTCCACACCAAGCGTGGCGGACAGAGAAGAGGGGGCTATTGTGTGAGGACGGCAAATTACCTGTGTGATTCTTTCCCCTGACAATAGACCTGTGCACAACAACATGCGGCCATAGGTTCACAGGTGAGATTTACATAGGCTCCGGAACCTGGAGGTCATTGTGGAGGTCACCTGCAGGTGCCTGTACACACCACCAACACTTGCCCCCGTCCTGCTTATCTCCAGCTATATCGCGGCTACTTCACCCGAGGTCACAAGCCCGCTTACATCAAAGAGCATAAACCAGGGTATGCCCGTAATCGTGATAGATGTGCCATAATTGGTTATTGATTAAAGCTGGACAGGTCACAAAAGGTGGCTCGTCCCAAAGGGGTGTACCTGCAAAGGGCAGCGGCCCGATCCCCTCAATGGTTAACCGACTAATACTCCACGAGGGCCGGGCAGGGACAATGGACCAGGCTGCGAACTCGGGTTTGAGGGTTTCCACACAGTCCGCATCACCTGCTGCCCGCATAGTCAGAATTATTGATGGTTATTTGTCGTGAGACACCGACCGACGCGTAACCATGACAACAGGTTGTTTGGCGCCGGCTTTTAGGGTTTAGGGAAAGGGTACGTGGTACGGGATGTGGGTCCAAACAAGTCCCCAAGCCAAAAAAAAAACTCACCCTAAACAACCCTAAAGCCAAAGTCATTATGTTATGTGCGTGACTGAAATAATTGTATCAATGATAAATGGCATTAAAGTGACATAAATTTCAATTGGGTTTAGTGTTTGGACCGTGAGATGGAATTGCGGTATTTGGCCACTATCTGAGTTTCTTTATACACATCTAGATTGTGAAATTGGTTTCCTATAGGGGCCATTAATAAAGTATTGTATGTACACAGTGGGGCTACTTTTTAAATGATATTTTGTGTACATTCTTTCTTTAATCTAGTGTGTACAGGATGGAACAGGGATGGACTAAACACTTGTCGCTATATACTTTATCGATATGTGTGGGAATATATATGGGGAATTTAAATATGTTCCATCATCACCCCAACTGCTGGATCTATTCTATCTTTCGTTTCGATTTGTGATTAATGGGTTGGTGGTTTGAAGCTGTCTCCTGATGCAAAGCGAGTCGGTGGGCAGCAGGCAGCAGGGGCAGGCAGTGGGATATCAGTTCGGATAAAAAAAAGTGGAAATGTTTTTCATGTGGAACTTCCTGCCTCAGAGATAGCAAGAAAATGTACACGTGGAAACATGCGTGCTGGACATGGCATACGACTGAAGGGAAGGTCAAACCACTGTTTTATATGTGTGAATGTGGCTAAATCAACCTTTTCTTTTCTTAACAGAAGGGGAAATAATATCATTCACTGAAAAATGAAAACATGGATTTCCTCTGGAGCATCTCTGGGGAAGTAGGCTGGAGGCAGTGGGCAGCCAGGCGGCGGGCAGTGGGTGGCAGTCAAACGGCACCCGGAGCGGTACTGGGTGGGGTCCAGGCCCGCCTGTGCAGCCCGCCCCTTGGTCATCCATCACCGGGGAACCGACGCCCGCAAGGTGGGCGACAAATTAAATCAGGTCCCGTATACTTGGGCCGCTCACTGGGGGGCAATCGTGCACGAGCTGGGGGCGCGTCCGGGACTGCCCCGAACTCCGCCCCGCGCCCCCGGGACGCCTGCCAGACGCCGACCAGACGCCGCTCGGACGCTGGGCGTGTCGTGAGCTGAGGAACCAGACTGAACGAGAGCTCAAGTCGAGTCAAATACCATAGAGCGAACTGTAATAAAATAATGGATTTAAAATCATAGGACAAGTTTCTGTTATCGCGAGGACAAAATTGGTGTGAGAAGTATTGTGGTCATAATACCTTAACTCCAACCTCCACAAATAATTTTAGAAATTATGTTCACATAACAAAGCATAATAAATGGAACCTGAATACCGAAAGAGATCAATAGAGGAAGTGTAGTATCAAGTTAGGATATTTGGATTATCCGCTTGTGGAAAGGAGGGCTGAGAGGGGGCGTCATCCCCCGGAGCGCTCATTGCCCTTTCTAGAACGCGTGCCACGAACATCCCGTCCTAGAGCGTGCATGCACGTGTCAGCGTCTCTGCCCACACTAAGTATACAGCAGCCCGACCCCATTCACCTCCAATCACCCCCGAAAAAACTCTCATTACTTTGCGACAAGTTAACGACACCACAACGACAGCCGTCCCGCGCCCGCCACGCGTCGCTGCAGTCGCATCGTCCGCTGTCCGCAAGTGACATGTCACAACTAATCACTTAAATGTTAAAACACTCGCCTAAAACAAAAGGCATCGCCCCGCATCACAATAACAACAACAAAGATGCCACGCGGATGAGAGGGGTCAGAAACGGGCCCCAGACGGGCATGCCGCTGGGGTATCACTTAAAGGCAGGGGCGTTTTTCCTTTTAATCTCCGTCCCACAAGATCACATTCTTTATGTAATGTTTTTCTCCGGGCGCTGATACCGAAGTTTCTGGATCTGCCCCCTGATGTGTTTGTGTCTGAGTGAGAGGAGAGTTTTGTGTTTTTACCCCACTCCTCTCTCTCAGGGTCTTCTCTATAATGAATCACACCGCGGGAGGAGCTGCCTATCAGATCAAGCTCGCCGGGACTTGGCGTGTTTGTGCGCGATTCATTTTCTGGCTTTTTGGTGGTGATTTATTTCCCCGGCCGCTTGCGTCACAAACAATAGGCCCGCGTCATCCCCGGCACTGGGCGGTACCCCCTGCACCACCATCACCGCCGCCGCCTCCTCCACCACCACGCCGTGCGCCCAGCCAGACAGCCGCGCGCTGTTGCTTTTTTGCCGCCATTACCCGTGTTGAAAAACCGCCCAAAAGAAGAAGAAAAAAACAGGGGCGAAATGCGAGGAGTAAATCCTATTTGCAGGCGAGGGTGGTGGCGGACCCACTTCGCCCCACCTCCACCTGGGCCTCGTCAGTCGCCGCTAATTAGCGCCGCGCGTCTTTGCCGCGTTTTTGCCGCGCGCGATGATGTAACAGTCCGCCCCGGCATCTGCCGCGTCGCAACCAGACGCGCTACTCCGCCTTCAACCCACCGAAATAAAAACGCCCCAAGTCTCTCGAGACTCCAGTGTGGGTGGATCTCAAACCTGCCTCCGTTTGGCGCTCGATCTGGGCCCCATGTCCGACCTGCACCCCCGCCCGTCGCGGGGGCGGACTGCATGACGCGTCGTCAGAGCGCCGCGCGTCCACCATTAACCTCCGCGCGACGCGGCCTGCGACGCACGGCGCGGATTACAATTAGCAAATGGCGTCATGAGGCGCCCGGAGGAGACGCCGAGTCCATGGTTACACAACAGGCGCTGTCGCCCGGGGCGACAGGCGCGGGCAGAGGCGGCGGGCGTGGAACGGCAGGCGGCGAGTCGTGCCCCGAGGGGCGGCGGCAGGTTGAGGGCGGCACCGAGGACAACTCCACGAGTTACTCCCTAAACAAAGACGTCTAATCAACTCTACATCTTTAATCACAACTGATCCCACACAAATACCCCAAAGAGAAGAACATTTACTCTTCACGAAACGAACGCACAATAGAAAGGGAATCATTAAGGAAAATACAAATAAAGAAGCTGGATGACATCTAGGAGGAAAGAAATCAGAGCATGCGACGAATCATCTAAAAACAAATTAAACATAGAAAAATTGGCAAATTTACATCACTTTTACGTGCGTGAAAACCAAGGGAAGATTCATTGTGTGGAAAAAAGTAGGTTCAATAATTGAAGCATGACCCACCCCTACCCCGCCTTCTCAGATAAAAACCCGGAGGTCGGAGGAAAACCAGCCAATGAAATTTTAAACTGTTTCGAATTAAGGTAATTTATGGCCATGCTGTGATAAAACAGTGCCACCTCTCTTGTCGATGCCGGCATCTGGCTGCGTTGTTGTCATCTTTTTTCTCTACATTTTTGTAATCGAACTTTTTGTTTCGTTTTTATCACCTGGCAGGTATAAATGGGCCGGTATGGGAAGTGGCATGTGGGAGGCGCGTGTCCCGGGGAAAACAGAGCTTTTTCTATACTACTCCTACCATGTACTACTACCCCGCGCGGGGCCGGGCTCGGAGACCGCTCCCGGGGCTCGACGCCCTCCGTCCCGGGCACGCGACGCGAGCCGCACGGCGTACCGGACACCCTCTACCATCTTCACCCAGCGCCCAATGTCTACTACCACCCACTACCGAATGCCCACCATTTGCTTAACAGCAATCGTTTGTATTCAGAATAATATCCAACATATAGGGCCCACTTCATGCTTCAAGGTACAATCATCACAACCGCCAGCAGAATGAAACCGAACTTAAAGCGACACTTTTCTTGTCTTGGACTAGAGCCTGTAATTCTTCAAATTTTATTTTATAAGGGTTGTTGAAATATAAATAGCATAACTATGATATGTTGATTCTCGGGTATAAATGTACATTTATATAATAAGCACATGTAATCAGTTAAAACAGGAAGAGACAGAATACAGCGTGATACCACAAAAGGCATTAGAATACGAAGACTGTCATACTTCACTGAGCTTTCCCTCTTTGTATGAAGAGTATTGTTAAAGTTAGTTACTTTGTAGTTATTAAATTACCCTCCGGCACCACACGCGCCATCTCCTACACGTCCCACAGCACTTCCAACCAGTTTCCTCGTTAGTTGATGTACTCATAGTGTAACAGGTAACCCTGCCTGCCACACACCCACACTGCATATGCCTTCAGGTGGTGACTGTATAACACCCTCCTTATTTACCCATCAGATGTTGACATTAATTAGCGTCAGGTCTCATTCAATAACCCATCTCCCTTAACGATGTAATGGTATTTACTTGTCCCGGGCACACATCCCGGCAATGCACGGTTTAATCCACACCCCCGCTCACAGCCCCGGGGCTGGTGGTCACCTTGCACACACACTCCCAAACAATATGGAGGGGAAACGTTTCACGAGGCCATAAAATAAACTTTAAGCGCGCTTGTTGATTTTTACGAGGCCTGGGCCGGCGGGCAGGACGTTTGGCAGCAGGGTAAACTTTTCACCCCTGTTTGGGGAATCAAGCGGTGCCTCGTTAAGTGGTAGTCGGTGCCCTGATGATTAGCACCCAATAACGGGGGTGTTTGGTGGGTATTAACCACACGTTCACCCCACATCTGACCGACACCCTCTCCTTGGATGATTGACCCAGGACCCCTTCACTGACCCGCCCACTGACGTCATATAACACTTGATATCACACTTCATATTTCTTAATATTTCACGAAGCAATTTCCTGGAGTCGGCAATTGATTTGAGCGAAACTCAGCTAGGTATCACCCTGGGTATTACCAATGATTACCATGATTAGTAATCGTTGGTTAAGTCGCTAATGATGGGTTTAACTATTGGTGCGCGGGTAAAAAAAAGGTGACATTTCATTTTGAGGGGAGGCATGGGGAGGGGACCATGTTAATGCTAGTCATGTGAGGGGTAATGACCAGTCCGAGTAAATTACCCCCATTCTTGTGTCACCTCGCGTCACACCAACCACCCCTCCTGCACCACCGGGCCTGCCGCTGACCACTCGTTACCTATTGTTGCCCCATTATCGCTCAACCATTGTTCTCTATTATCGCCCAAGCCATTGTCATGACATCGCGCGCCCGGGTCTCTCGTCCGGCACGAGACTCTCGCCCCAACAGTTCGCCCTCATCCGACACTGACCCCTAGCGGGAGCGTCCATTGTTCGCGCGCGGACCGCGGAGAACAGCGGGGATGACCCTTTCCTTATTATCGCCCGGTGTGAGGAGGCCCGCTCCTGGGCTTAGAGTGCGGAGGTCGCTCGGGCGCCGGCCCGGCTGACCTTCAGCGCTCACAGCGACACCTGGGCGTGCGGGGCTGAACCCCGAATCAGAGAATGTCAAGACCTTTGGTGCGACTCGGGTGTAACTTGTTTGTGACACGAGTATACACGCTGAAACCGGTAGGTCAATGGGCCGATTGCGTCGCTTTACTCCAACAAAGAACCGTCCGTATTACAGTATTTAGGCGCTTAGGCTTTTGACCTCAAACAATATCATTCGACATACAAAAACGGATATTGTATATATTCATAGAAAAGCCTGTACAAGTATAATAAAAATATCCAAGATATTGCAATTGTCGGTACTCAACCTCCCCATAGTCACGTTCTTAACTATTATCAACAAACATCTATATTAAATAATTCTTTCCTATAAGAGAATTATAAAGAAATATGCGACATGAATATTTACAAGTGAGAATAAATACGCTCAGTATGAGTTTGATTAAAAGTTAAGCGAGTAACGAAATATGATACTAGCGTTGTTCCACATGTCATGTCTTTTTTCACTGCAAATCAATTGCACTTCACTATATTACTCAATTGATTATTCTGATTACCAACCGGGCGACCCAAGCAATCTGAAACCATATGCCCATATGTCGAGGCAGGCTGTTGCGTGGAGAACCGAACCCCCGCCCTTCCGTCTGGGAAGTCATAATGATCACTAATGTTAAAAGTAAAGGCGATCTGAGGCGGTCCTGATTAGAGGCCCGTGTTTGTGAGTGTCACTGGGGGGCGCCACATGATGGATCACTGTCCACGAGGTGGCGCTCTTGGTGGGATCGGGGGGCAGGGCGCACGTACGGATCCCCACTTTGTCGGTCGCTACGAACAATGAATTAGGGCCATATTCGAGGGTAAAAAGATACGCCAATCAGCGGGCAATTAACTGCTTTCAGGTTTGTTTTATAGTGGATCTGATTGCAGCCAATTAAGGCTAATCAATGCGGGCCGGAGACGGGCAAACTCTGCCGGGGTCTCATTAAGGGGTTTGTTTAGTCATGTAGCTCCGAGGTCCAACAACAGCCAACCTTCCCGTAACGTCTTAACCCTTTGTATACGTAGCTTGTGGCTACTTAACCATTGACCTTCTCTTGACAGGCTCTTGGAATGTGAAATCCGTGCCATGGGTTTATTATAAACTCTGGTCAGTTTCCAATTTCGCCCAATATACCCTTAGAGAGTGTGTTAGTTAATTAGATTCTATAGTTAAAATCAAGAATCACTGGGAACAATGTGTATACTATCTGGCAGAAACTGACAGTAATTGCGTTGGAGATCGGTTAAACCTCTAAATGGCCGCATATAAAGTGCACAAGGGGCGCTGACACCAGAAGGCAGTTTGGTGTTGGTGTGACGGGTTCAGTGAAGCAGACGGGTCTGTGATTCGGGATAACGGGGGTTAAAAGGAGGCAGCCCGAGCTGGCCCGCACCGGTCAGCCTGTCATCACTGCTAAACGTCTCCGTTCACGTGGTCACTACGCGTGCGTACTCCCCTTGACCCATGCCAGACTCTCCCACACCCCCTTGACCACTCACCTGAGGACTCCTTAACCCCACTGCCACTACGGGGGCGCCACCGTCGCATACACCCACATTACTGCCACATCGTGGCGCGCGTGCCAACCACGGCGCGTGGCTCGGGGTATTGTATGTTACCCCGTTAGCCCGCCATAATGGGTCCCACCCCTAGCGTGCGAGGATCAATGACCAACACTGACCACTGGTCACTATTGCCCTTCCCCACACTGCCTCGGGGTGTGTCCCGCGCCCGGGCCTTTAAAGCCGCCCCGCCGGCGGCAGGGGCACCAGGGCCCCGGGGGCTGTTAATGGACACCACCCATATTTATGTGACACAATGTGATTTTTATGTGACACACCGAGCCCCATTGTGGACTAATCACGTGTCATAATCGCCTATAATCACCAGGGGGCGTGCCATGCACATTGTTACATGCTGTGACCATGTCACATGTGTCCGGCCACTGGTCAGTCCGACATGGCATCGGCGACATGATAATAGTGATGGTGACCGGTGCCCTCAGGGTGTATCCACGGTCATGTCACTCAAACCCTCACCCAATCCCTCCCGCCATATTCACGGCCTGCTGACCACTGCCCAGCACACCCTCCAGAGACCCGCCCAGGTCAGTTCTGGTGCTGCCCTGGTCACCTCTGGCCCGTAGCGGTGAGTTGGGGCAACACGGACTGCCGTATAACATCAAACATGTGCGGGGGAACCAGCCGTGCTGACTGTTATCTCACCCCACCAGTCCGCAGCGCTTGTTGTATACAGATCCATCCGAGTGTTAAATACATGTACTTTGTGTGGAACGGCCCACGGAATGACGCTAAGGGTGACGACATGGCGGTTAGATATTAACACACCGAAAACGAGTATAGTTTCATTTATAACACACTGATAACACATAGTTATAATGTATTGCTATTACTCAGGCATATCTTATCAAGAAAGGTAAACAAGTTAATTTTGAATACTCCATATAGTCAAATGTGTTATTCTGAGTGTGCATGTCAAATATTTTCTTCGGCCCACCTGCCTGTATTTCCATAACAACTAAAACATATATGAACCAGCATTCTTCTTCATAACTGATAAATCGATCGGAAAGATTTAGAAAAATAAAGGAAATGAACTTCACTACAGATTGTAAAATTGGAATTATTTGCATATAGGTGTCTCATGTCTATTGTAAGATGTGACTTCCCGGCACCCGTCCTTGAAGGGTTAACTGGTGGAGGTCTTTGAGGAGTTGTCGGTGGGAGACAAAGTCGGTGATTATAATGATGTACGGCGCCTCGTGTGACTACAGCTGTTGACCGCCATTTCAGACTTCTGACCCGCACTCAATAAAAGGGAATCGCCCGCGGCAAGTCATGCTTTTTACAAATAAACTTTCTCTTCCTCATCACTTCAACAAAAGGGATGCGTGCAGACCAAAACAGTGCGCCTGGAATAAGCGTTTTCTTTGTATCATAACACTGTCTTTGTATTTCAACACTGCCTGGTGCAAAGCATCTTTGTCTTTTCGTTACCTTTTTGATAACTGTATCTTTCAATAAGGTCTCGCTATAATGGTTTTAATCTTTTGACACGTTCACATAAAAAAATCAATTTAGGCGTAAAATTAAGGGGGTGAAAGTGACATGCTATCCTGAGCATGTCACGGGCATCAATGTGCCGGCAGACACCGACTGGGGGCGCCACTGAAGGGCGGCTGGTACCCAGAGTTCACCTATAGAAAGTTATACTACACACGGGTAACATTACCATGCGGGTCACCCGTGGCATGGATCGGGTGCCGCAAGCCGCCACACAAAATACAATTTAACTGCCCAATTCATAAACAATAATGCTTAGATAATACAGCGTAATATTTCCTATTTGTAACTCAAGAAGCGAGGATCAGATACGCTGCTGCAACCAACACATTAGGAGACCCATTAAGTTATCATGTCAAAACCCCATGCTCTGAAATACTTTCACTTGGGCAAAGGGAACAACACCATACCATTTTATGCAGTATATATGCATATGAGAAAAGCATTAGGGGGTCATCCAAGTTTGATTACTTTGCAGTATCGTTTGCAAGACATTTGAGACTACCGTGAAATGATGCCGCATCATTTCAGGTTCCTAGAAGTGAATGACATGCACTCATGATGGCTACCACAGAAGCCGGAGGGGGTCATTTCCCAGAAAAAGGACAGCCCCATGGTCCTAGACTTGTTTGTCCTGGTAGCAGGGCGTTTTGGCGCCATGACGTCAGACGCTGGCGTCTGATATCTGCCGCTGGTGGCTGGCAGGAGGTGTAAAGTCCGCACGTTGCGAACCCGGACGTGCAGAGCATCAGCGCACTGATCAACCCAGCCGAGAACCAGTGTCAGTCAGTGCTAAATATCGTTTGCCACTGAGCATAAATTCCTACCCACATGTACCCACTCAGATTAATACAAAAGTAAGAAATAATCAATTAAAAATAACCAACAGAGCTAAGTTCCTAATTGTTTGCGACAACAGGTAAATGCGTATTCAAACCGTCCATGTTCTCAGATCTTTAGAAATAACAAAACAAGGTGGGGAAGAAAAAAAAGAAATAAATATCACATAACTAGGAATTGTCCTCCATTGTATGTCACTACATGTACATGTACAAAAAATGTATATATTCTAACCGTCCTATATTCTCTGACTTAGATATACATGAAGCTACATTCGCACTTCAAACCATGTTGAAGATCTACTTGACTGACAAATTATCCCACACTTATAGTAGTACTTTACTCTTATTCATCGCCCAACTCGGATTATTTACAGCAAGTCTCTGTTACCACAATGGATCTCATCTATCATTTCCAGGGACTATGCCCGGTAGAGTCTGACAGCATCGTGACATGTGGCATAGGATCAAGACACCACAATGTGAATAAGCGCTGTTTCTATTCAACAATGTGGGGTGTTTTGGATCCTGGTTCAACTCCATTAACGGAACTTAATGGCGATTTATTCAACCAACTGTAATGTAGATGAATAGATCTATTACAGACATTTACAATATCATTACACACCCATAGAGACAAAGGAATAAAACAAAAAATTAAGAAATCCTGATACATTGCCAATTTATAGCCGAGCAGAATTACTTTTCATTAGAAATTTCAAATTCAGATTTTCACATCACATTACCTGAATGGGCAACGTAGTACGCTGGAAAACTTTGCGTTTATGATAATCTTACAGCATCATCTAAATTGATTCACAAACTCCCTATGATTTACAAATACATTCGTGGTAGAAAATAGAATTACATTATTACAGAATGTCACTAGCACCTGTGGAAGGTGGATATATCACGTCACTTTGGGCGAATACCTTTCTATGGAAAGTTCGCTACAGCAATTAAATTTCTAATAATAGGCCCAATGGGCATATGGACACGTTTGATATTCGCCAATTCTCAACTGAAGGGTATTAATGCAGATATTAGAGTAGATTGTGTTTCTTATATGATGGAGCCAGTAAAGGCGATGCAACGCGGGACGCTGGCCTGGCTGTTACCCGTCCTGTCGCGCCCCCTGGTTGAACGCTAGGGAACTAACAGACAGACGCGCCTTTCCGCCAGATCTGTACCCTGGGCACTCCACAACGTTCCGCTTGGGATATTTTCTCGCCTGGTTTTCTGATATGGACCAGCATCGACAAATTTCATCAAAGGCTGGAGTTGAGATGCTATTTTCTATCAAATCTTTGAAGGTTAATCCATTTTAATGTATACAATTTTACAAGGCTAACTATAACAAACGAGGGGGGGGGGGGGGGGATTTAACGGTACTTTAAATTTGTACGCCACGTGGTTCCTTGGTTTAAATCATGATGCACATATGATTAAGGCGTGGTTCACAGTTTTTTTCACTGAGCGTCATGATAACGAAGAATTTACTTGGACCTAATTGACCAGGTACTCTAGAAAACTTTGAGTAGAGTTACCTCTCCTTCCCTGCCCCTCCCCCCTCCTACACCTTACTGAATTGTCGATCTCTAAATCTTAACTGTGCCTGGTTTCGGCACTGAGCTCAGACCCAGTCTCGTATACTTTCATATTCTCAATTTCTGGTTTCAGTCCTGACTTGGTCTCATCGCGCTAGTCTCACATGCCACTTTCAGATACTACTCTCAGTCTCCGTTTCATCCTATAAACCCCAGCCTGAGACTTCAACCCTGGAGAACACCGGGATTGTGGGCTGATCCTCCGGGCGTGACAAGAGCAGCCGTGCTTCCAGGCCGGGTGGCGAGGGGCTGTCGACCTCTGCCAGCCGGGCGTGACCGTCGTGAGCCCGGGTTGGGGGGACAGGGTGCGACCGGGCTCAGACGGGGATCAAGCCGGGAGGTGGACACCGCGCCGCCCGGGAGTGCCCAGGGGTGGGGACGGGATGTAGAGTGGGCTAACAGGGTGGGCACGGGGTATAGACAGGATCACGGCACCCCAGCCCCCGGGTGGATCCCCTCAGTAGTCCCTCGTTTAATTGGCTGGTACAAATGCCATCAAGACCCTAATTCAACCAGATTGGACTGTAACTAAGTTGTAAGTGAAAACTTCTTTCTAGAGGCAGTGGACTATTTGAATACTTTATCTTGACTTTAAAAGCCATGCATTCAAAATTCTCACCCGGATCAAGGGCATTAATGTGGCCGAAATACCCGAGTAGTTTCCAACTTAAACTATGCCCATTAATAGAAAATCAATCAGACAGAATGCAGAATCAGTAATTGTATTGTTATAACCATATGAACAATTATGAAAAGTTAAATATTTTGTTGATACCCCATAACCGCATTATATGAATGCAATTGCCCTCCCAATAGGAGATCTCAGCAGGGATTGCTCTACATTTTAATGACACTAAGATTGCCATAATTTCTTTTCCCCGCAACATTTAAGCTGGTAATAATATGTATACTGTCTTGAGTAGGGAATGTATACAGCTCACACTCAATGAAAACACCCATGTATATTGCTCATATTAGATATATGGTATCTTTATAAAGCGGTGGTCACGGATGACGTGACGTAATAACAACATGACCACGTGCCTATGACATAAGACAGAGTCGCCGAGGGAGGGGTACGACGTCACACACATCCCTCGTTTGACATATATATCACGTGATGTAAACAGTGACCCCAGTAGCAGAGGCATACAGTCGTGGGACTTCATTACAGATACACCTACCTTGATGAGATCTTGGGCACCTGTAGAAGGGGTGCCCTACTCTGGTAGATAGGTCCAAAGCACATCTTGAGCGGACAGTGCACAGTTTGTAATGATAAGTCCTGGTAATGGGCGTATCCACTTAGGAGACAGTGATCTGCCTACACAGTAACATACACACACACGAGAGACACTGCAGTCCGCGAGCCTATCCTTCCTATAACAGCCTGTCCTGTAGGTGAGTGATGAGATTTGACAACTGAGTCCTGAGTCCCTGTCACCGATTCACAGATCCTGGTTTGTGCTGCTGGTCGTCCATGCGCCCCGCCATGCCATGCCCGCGCCACGCTCGTGCTCGTTTGTTTATACACACAATGTGCGAGTGGCAAGTGTAGCGTGACACACGTGCCGCGCACCGCCAATCAGATGCCCGCTCCCTCACACCGTCGGCAACCGCGACCAATCAGAAGCCGCGTTATGGCGGTCGTGGCGTCAGCGTCTGCAGCGACGGGCTCTCCAAGCAGCGACCGAGTGTTGGGAATCCCCGCGCTCTGCTTGGACCACGCTCCGCCCAACGAGCCGCCGCCGCCGCCGCGGGGTAATGCTGCTACCCACCACCGTTTTATTTATTGACGAAGGCGTCGCTCATTTATTTATGAAACAACAAGGCGAGTAAAGGGTCTGCCTGCCAGTAGGAAACAGAAACCATCCCGGACGTCAGACAGACTGCAGGTGACAGTAAAGAACCCTATCCTTGACAGAATCCTGGCGGGAGAGTCAACACTAGCGGCGTCTGTGTGTACATCCCAGCGCATTGTGTTTCCCCTCTACCACACCAGGGGGCGGGGCAGTGCCACCCTCTGAGGGTCTGGGTCCTTCACGCTTTCCTAGAACTCAGGCCTCTCCAAGTAGCACCGACGATTAGTGGTTCTTGGCATCAGCCCAGCTACTACTCACAGTGTTTCATGTCGAGCTTATTTATGGGGCGAGATGAGGTTTTAAACCAATTAACTCTCTATAAGAAAGACTATCATCGCCATTCTACTGTCCCCTACTTATCAACAGCTGTCTCTCTGATTACCAAGAAGGCCAGCCTATGATATCCGGATATATACTACTTATGGGGATTTCCCTACGCGAGTTATGGTGGCGGGCACTTGTCTGGTAATTGTTTATCGGAATCCACTCTTTACAATGGGTGATATACCCAATACTTATACACTCCAATGGATTTCATATCAAATGCCATTGCAATTTGGTGGATTATATACTCTGAAAAGGAATACTTCTATCCAGGTTGAATATTCAATAGAAACTTTTCTGAAATAAATAATAATTGCAAATATACCATGTACTTCAACAGAGATGTTATTTAGATGTAGCACATACAAGGGTATCACCTGCAGATCATAATCACAAATAACATGTGCATTACTTAGATGACTCGTGTAATTATGATTTCTATCAAATTCAGATGAACCAATACTTGCCTGTCACACCTAGAAACACGAGAGATATAGGTTTCGGCAGAATTTTCCTAACTTTTGACCTTTATTAGCAAAAAAAATCTAAAGAATCCATATCATTATTGTATCTCGAATAACCTTTCCCGGATTAAGAAAAAAAGTGTATTTCTTTACAAATCTTGTCGCGTGGCCTTTGACACCAGCGCGAGGCAACAGGCCGTGTTAATTATTCACAAAGCAAGCTCAAACTGCGTAATCTGCTCCCCAAACCCCGACCGGCTTTATCTACATAGAGATTGATTTCATGCCGGAGAATACACAACGATGCTAATTGTAGCGACACCAGTGATCACACCAGGCCCCCGGCGTACTGTGAAGTGTGGGCTTGAGGCGTAATTAAACCAGACACTGCCTTGTCTTTGTCGCTCACTGGTAATTGTCTAATGTTAATTGAACCACTTAATTAGCACAGGAGCTGGGTGGTGGTGGGAAAGGGGAGGGGGTATCTTAGCGGGTGACCAGGTGTCTTAACGTGCTTCCTGGGTGGCACCGTATTCAAACAAAGGAAGTAGCTTCTGTGAATCTCTTCTTTTTCCCTACAGAAACCCGATTTGAATGCTGGTGATAATTCGCGTGCAAAACAATTACCCAAAATGCAGTATATACAATCGATAATATTGATTTTGGTAGATACAACCAATATATAACGCAGCAAAGATAATGTAATTTTTGTAGGTATGTATAAGACAGCGGTTTGAGGTGAAGATGATGGATGGATAAAATACTCAGGTGAACTATAACCGGAACTGGAACCTACGCGAGCCTTAAAAAAGATAGTCTCTCCAGACTAGATCCGGGGAATTTAATGAGATTTGATTTTCATTATTAGGCCATGAAAAAACAAAGACCTTCGGACAAAGGAGATGGAAATGTGTTTTCGACTGGGCAGATAATGAAGCGAATTCTCGAGTTTGACGGCCAGTCCGACCGCAAGATGCGCGCGCATGGAGGGGCGCATCACATCCGGTCACGTGACGACTCCCGAGCCTCGCTTCCACTCGTCATCGCGCCCTCTGGTGTCATGCGGCCGTATTAGGTGATCTGTTCACCACTCGTGGCGTGAGGTAACCCAATATAGGGGTGGGAGGGTCGGCAGGGGCGGAGGGGGCGTGGTGGGCGCCTATGTCGGGGTGGGGACCTGTTGACGCTCAGGTGTCCCTGCGGGGGTCCACGCTCCACACACACCCCGGGGTGGCGGACAGGCGGGGAAGGGGCGCGGTGAGACCGGCGGCCGGTTTGTCAGCCCCACTTCCCGGGGGAGGAGGGTCGGCGGGCGGGCGGAGCAGGGCGGAGGGGTCGGATTGGAGGTGGAGGGCGTCTCTACCGACAGTAACCCGAGCACAGACCCCCGGTACGGCACCCTCCTGCCATCCAGCGGGGTGCGAGCCTCCTTTATCTACCAATGACAGCACAACTCGATCCCCAGCACCCCGCCCACCCCTCCTCCCAACACCACCCACCTCTGCACCACCTCATCCATCAACAACTGACGCAGATCTTTGTCGTGCTTTTCTTAAGCGTTTGGCAACTGGGAAAAGATGGGTGTGGGGTGCCTGCAGTTGGGTCTGTGCGTGTGTGTGTGGCGGGGGGGGGGGGGGGGCTGCATGTGGAGTATGTAGTAGTTCAGACACGATACAGGCAGCACTTATGTAAGTAGTATATGTAGGGCGTGATTGGCGTAGGGATAGCAGAAATGTAAAAGGTATTCGGTCCAGGGTGGTATTGGGTGGCATTCCATGGCTAGAGAGAGATGAAACTGCGGATTACAGGACGTGGTAGGTAGCAGGTGACAAGCAGAGGTTAGCAAATGATGGGAGGTAGACGGTGGGTGTCAGGCGGCAGGCATGTAATGGATGACCGGTGACTGACAGACTGGGCAGAGGTGGGTGGCAGGTAGTTGGTGGGCATAAGGAAGTGGGCGACGGACAGGAGGCAGTGAGATTGCAGGTCGCTGGATGCAGGCAGAGCTCAGCAGGCATCAGGCATCAGGCAGCGGTCGGTCAGATTGCAGGAAGTTGACAGGAGGTGGATGGCAGCAGGCAGAGGGCAGCAGTTAGAAGGACGTGAGCGGTGGGCAGCAGGACGAGAACGAAGGCCAGCCTGCAGTAGAATTGCAACCAAGATGCAGAGGGCAGCAGTCAACGAGCAGATAGAGTATCAGCGGTTGTTAGGTAGCAAACTGAGGGCAGTGTACAGCAGTAAGAAGGACATGGGCGGTGGGCAGCAGAAAGAGAGCACGGGCGGCGGGCAGCAGGCAGTGGGATTGCAGTCAGAAGGCAGCGGGTGGTGGACTGGCTATGACAGACAGTCCTTGCAGACCTGACAGGCCCCCGGCGCGCTCCGCGTCTCCGCGTGCCCCGCGCCTGTCGATAGATGACTGATCACCAATTACGCGCGTCCCGGCGGCGTCCCGCGCGGCCGCATTCCGCAGACGGGACGCCCCGCGCCCGGTCCCGCGTCACGCTGGACGTGCGGCTTTTACCACGCGTCAGCTCTCTGTCAAAAAATATCACCCACGTCAAAAACACAGACAAGATCGAGATGAGCCAACAATGACTGCAGCCGAGCAGGCCTTGATTGTAAACCAATCCTTTATAATCACGCGGACTTAACGCTTTGACGACAGACAGTATGACTGCACCGTGCGAGATCTTGACCTGCACATGCGCACAATGTGCCAGTTTCTTTTTAAGAGCATTTAGTGAACAATTGTCAGTTGTGAAACTCTTAAAACTGAGGAAACAAAATAATAAAACGTCATAAAAGACAAAAAGAAACAAATAAGATGAAATGAACAAACATCCCAAAAAAATACAAAACAAAACAAGACAAAAAACAAACCAATTGCGGATTGCTGTCAATCAGTGGTCGTGTTAATAGTGGAAACAGCCGCTGAGACAACGCCCAAGTGTTCAAACACGACCACACCATTGCTGCCGCTCTGTGACAGTTCACACCACCACTCTGTCTGCCACACTCATAGACACACTACTATGCCACCTGGAAACAGCGCCACTGAGTGGGCAGTATTCAGCGGGGAGGCACAGACGACGCCCTGTCTATACAAACACCTCACACGACTGTGTGGCACCACAGATTGACTCAAGTGTCCCACTTGTGGAACCTGGATGATCTGCTTATTTCTATTTCATTTTTGAGTGTGTTACTCATCCATCAGGGAAATGTAATTCAGATATTTTTATCCGGGTTTTCAAATCGTTATGGCTTTCCTTAAATGTCATTTGAATATCGCGATGCTGACCGTTATTCCGTCTGTCTAAATGATACAAGCATTTCATAAACTACGCGCTACCACTTTGTGAGTATTGACCAAAATCATAGTTATTTGTCACTGACGGAAGGACTTTGTGAGCAGTTTATAAAATTGTAATATTGAGATGAGCAGAGAATAGCATACTTAAAGTTGACTTTTTATTACAGTAGTATAATACATCCTTGCACCATGAGGAATCTTGTAAGTAGTAGAGTAAATTGTCACCCCATGGATGACTTTGTAAGTAGTATAAAATATTCTTGCCCCATAAGGAAACTGGTAAGTAGTAGAGTAAATTGTCACCGTATGGATGACTTTGTAAGTAGTATAAGATATTCCCGCTAGGAATATTATAAGTAGTAGAGTAAATTGGTACCACTTGAGAAAGTTTGTAAGTAGTAGAATAAAGTTGTAAGTAGCAGAGTAAATTGTAACCTCATGGATCACTTTCCAAGTGGTACAGTGAATTCCTGTTTTTGTATTTTTTCGTTCCGCTAGGGTCTACATTAAGATCCTGAGGTAGGAAAAAAGTACAGTGAATTCCAGCATATAAAATAGTATATATGTCACCTAATAGATGACAGATAAGAAGTTGTCGATTTGAAAATGGTAGATCGATATCATCATATCAGTCTTGCTCTCCTTCTCATAATAAATTTTCCTCGGTAAGCAGAAGGTTAATCAATGCATCATGGTACTGAGATAGTAGTGTAATAACCTGACTCTTAGATTAGCCTTAAAAGCCTGGCCACGAGCAACTTTCCAGAAACTTCCACACACACACAGCGACCTGCGTTTAAATATCAAAGATGTAAGAAAAAAAAGGATATATTTTTCAGGTGGATCTTGCTGCCTCAGGGAGACCAAGAAAATGTGTAAAACATGTCGGCGTGGGTCACATATGGGGTCAGGTTTGAACCAGTGACTGTTTTAGTGGCGTGAATGAGGCTCAATAAACATTATCTTTGTTATATATAAATGATTTTATATACTGAAAATTAATAAGTGGATGTCCATGGAAAGATCTCTGAAAGATGACACCCTGGTCTCCCGCTCTCCTACAGGTCGCATTCACTGACCACCGGGGCCACATTCTGGTCAATGATGCGTGACCGCGGCATAACCTTGTTCTGAAGACCGCCGGAAGGGGGCGTCCTGTGTGCAGCAGACCATAACGTGTGACAATAAATGAGGTTTACAATCCGCGTCTTTTCAATGGTAGTCACCAATTGTCAAGCCTACTTCAGCACCAGTGAGAACCTCTGCAGTCCTGTATACTTGCATTATGTCTTTATATCGATCATTAGAGACAGCAGTGTGCTATTTCACTGCCTGATTTAGTAGGTTTCAGAAATGAATAGATGTACAAGTCCACATATTGCAAAGGACACCTTGACAGAGTCTGTGGTATGTATTAGATTCCTTAAGTCTCAAAGAACTGTTTCTAAATACATCGATCAGAATCAATTCTGTTTTTCGTACCTTTATCTAAGTCTAAGGATTTGAAATCTTATACATGTACTAGTCTCGTCATTTCAATTGACGAGGATGGTCAGGGAGATGGCTCCGAAATGGATGCAGCCTATATATACTTAAAGGAGCATCAGAGACACAAAAAATAGAGACAAAGAAAAAGACCCCAATATTGATTTGATCAAATGAACGAAACATTTACTATTCTATAAATAAGAATGGCATCCATCCATCTCCTCATACAACCACACAACATATATTTACTGTAGAGTTTGTTTTTACTAATGAAGCATGCATCTGTTACACCTCCTTAACCACACTCCGACTGTATCAAACACACCTGGACAATTTCCTTTCACCACCTGACCCAATAAGCAAATCTCACTTCTCCTACTACAATCCAATTAGGCATACCATACAAAAACTCACCACACATTTGCTTAGATCTGTTCCTCACACTGTAACCACTAACCGCCTCCCTATCTCGTACCTTACCTTCCCTTAACCTCTAGTCACCATTCCACAACACACACCTGAACAATCTCCCCCTTTTAGCGTCGTGTCATCAAACTACATTACGTCACTGTTACAAAGCAGCCACTCACTTCGTAACCATCTAACACCAGCAAACTTAATCGCACCGTTCACTTTAACTGCCTTCTCAGCCTGACCTCGCAACTCTACAACACTTCAGCTCTTCTTTTCTAACTCTCACAACAATACAACTATGCAGCTCTAACTTCTATGTTCCAGTGCAGCCAGTGTCAACCTCCTCACTTACCACCTGCCCCATATGACGTCACCACTGGGTCCACCTAGCGGTCAGCGTCCGTCCTGCGTTCCCCTGTGTCCACTGGTCACCTGCCCACCTGTTTACCACCCTCCCCCACCCCGTCGGTCCACGGAGGGGTGTCTATGGCATACAGAGGAGGAAGGGGCAGTGTTGGGAACACTTCAAAGGGAACCGAGGATCATGACTCGGTGCCAATTTGGACGCGATCCCAGGAACGTTCAGCCGAGTCTCGCGTCCGCTTGCCAGCGGAGCGGTCAGTTTGACAATGACTGAGGTGTGAGACCACTACTCTACTTCTATCAGTCCCAACCACCTATAACCCGCTATCAAACACCTGGAGCAACCCCCGTCCCCTGGTTTATTGCTGCTCATTAATACATGAGCGCACAAGGTAATAACACTCCACTGATGATCCTATCTGAATCGTTAACTAATTACCCCTCGCCTACCATATGTTCATCAGCATTATCCACTGATGGGTACAGGCCGGTGGCGCATGGCCCGCAGTGAGGCACCTTAATGTGTTTAACCTAATCCCCGCCTCTTTTTTATCTTTTCTTTTCACATAACAAAAACAACCACCATTTTGAAACACAGCACCACCATCACAACAAATTACACAACCTTTTACTGCGGAGCACTGACTGCGGCGAAAGAGTACTCACGGGGCAGGGGACCAGTGTATGATCTCCGCAGGAGCAATTGTTCGCTTGTCACTTACGGCTGAGAGGTTAAGTAAAACGAAACGTAACCAGAGAGGCGTCGGTCCGGTATCAAAAGGTGCGGGATGGAGACAGCGGAGACCCGGATGTCGGAGGCCTACCTGAGGTCTCACCTCTCAACTGAGGGATCAAAGAGTCAGTGGGTGATGGGGCGCGAGGCAGCGGGGTAAACGTAGGACGCCACGCGGGGGACGTAACGTAACACGTATACGGTGAGGAACGGGGCGGGTAGGGTAACGTAAGGTGGGCCAGCAAGCCTCAAGTCCACCTGCCCCAGCACCACACCTGGGCGACACAGCGCACTATAACACTTCAATCTCCGGCTTCCTGGGTGCAGCCATTGTATTTTTTTGTGTGTGTGTTTTTCATATTCACTTGGAGATCCTGTTGCTAAATTGATGAGACATTTTACTACATTAATTACACACAATGAATCCACATTTCATACATGCGAAAATTAGGCTCTGTTTGTATGCCTTAATATTGATTAACATATGAGCAGACGACAATCAGCAACCAGAATAAAATGACGGAGAGTAGTTGATCTCGTGGCTGGGACTGGTTAGTGTAGACGAAGGTGTCAGGTAGAACCGTCCCTTTGTGGTCAGATCAAAGCGGCGGCCACTGCGAGTAAATTAATCACCTTGATTAGGGCGTGATCGGCGATTGACGTGTGGCGCGCACAGCGTTGTGTTCACGACTTTACTGGGACCCCGTCCACCCCGGCGTCACCCAAACCCGTCAACGCTGGACGGTAAGCAGCTGGCACCCCGTCGTGTCGAAGTCAATGGCGCCTTCATGTGACGTGCTTTGTGGAAGATATCGTGTAGTAGTTTTCTTTGGTATTATTTTGAAGGAAGCAGGATCAATGATTAGGTATCGAGTCTCAGTCACATTTAACACTGAACAGGTAATTTGTGGGCGTTTATTGTGGATTGGAGGAAGGGTATGAGAGACGGTTGTTTGTATGTGGGAAAGGAGGGGGTGTTGTTTGTGGGGCGTGTTGACGCCAACAAAGGACAGCGCCCTCCCTCTACTGATAATTAAACTAAACAAGACGAGCGATGCAGGTTCCAGCTACATGTGTCACGTGATCACTTCGTGTTCATTATAAGAGGACGCAAAATGAGCCTGTAGTACTGATATATCTGTAATAAAGATAACGTGATTACTTATGAAAGTTTCAGAATATGTCCAATGATATATATAACACTCATTTCTTTTTCTGTCATTATTTTTTTTACATTTATTTGCCTATCTGATAATCATTTTAATTCTCCTTGCTTTCTTTCTACATATTCTTGCACTTTAGCTGTAAACAGAAAGAATTATCTTTACATTTGGCTTCGTTTTTAGCTAACCCATAAATGTTTCAGTAAATCCAATTTATAAAAAGTAATGGGGTACTTTTCATTATGATCTATATATTTAATTAACCAATACTTAGACCCTACTCCACCTCACTCCAGGGGAGTGTCTCCTATCAATACCTAACCTTTATGAACACGTTCATGTTTATACTCAGTTGAACTAATTATCAAACCTTAGCGACCTATAAATAACACTCTATGAGATAAATCAATGACCAATATAACAAGCCATAAACATCCTCCACAACAATATCCAGGCAGACAAGACATGAACGAGTCGCACTCTATTTCCCTCTGCTTTGATAAATCGACCGTCACTGACTCATCCAATTTGAGCCGGCAAAACATTATGTCCACTAAAAGCCCCCCTTTTCTGAACCCCATAAATTACCAAACCGTGTATCATTCAATATACATCAGTGCCCCCATGTGCCCCGGGTGTTGATACGATTAGCCACTGACCGCTACTGACCACCACTGACCGGACCCTCCCCCCGGGTCAGCCTTGAGCCACTACTCTGTACTGGTCACTCATCAAGCCACGCCCCCTGGCGACTGGAAATGACATTATCAATTTCAGCGTGGATACTCCGTTTGACCTTTGATATTTGGCCACTCTAAGCTGTTGTCTCTTCTCCACTCCATTCGCGTACCATACCAACCCGGCACGACCAAAATACCCCTAAAGCCAACGAATGGGAACTGACACAGGCACCATACCGTTATATTCTAAAGCAGCCAACGTATAAACATTCTATTATATATAAATATACGTATATGAATTCTATCATAATTCCTATTAATACTTGAGGGGGCGGAGGTTAAAAGCGGGTAAGTTGTCATAGCCTGTGGCACCACCATGCGGTCAGTGCCCTGTGACCTGACCTGTGACCTGACCTTTGATCTGGCGGTAGTGACCTGCACAGGTGACCTGCGCTGTGCCCGTATGATGGCGGCGGGGCCGGCGGTCAGTGTTTGGGACACTGGTCACTCAGTGGTCATTACGTGGAGTTAATGCCACCTGTGGACGCCGCGCGGACGCCGGGCGGACGCTGGGCGGACGCTGTGTGGACACGACTTCTGACCTCACGCTGCCGCTGGTTATTGGACGGCACGTGGACAGTAATACGCACACCCACGGGTACCGGCGTAAAAAAGTGGCCATTGGCAGTGGTAGGAATCACAGCCCAAGGGCATAGTTATGCAAATGTCACAACGTCAACCCCTCAACGGTTTACAGCAGGTAAGGAAGCAATTTCTAGGAATGAAAATGACCATTCGCAGCAACAAGGTTCAACATGGTAAGGACATGAACTGACTTTGGCAAAGTCCCTATTTACAGGTATTGGTCATTCAGACCTAATATACCTTTTGGTCAGTAAAAAGAAATCATTGTAAAGCTTTGCGGGATTCAAAAAAGAATTTAAGTCAAAACGTTCTTTTTAAAAGAAGGCCAGTCAGGTATGGGGAAAACATCGACAATTTCAGAACCCTGTTAATTTTAACTTATTTTTGATCTGATGATAATTTGATACACACAAAATATATCGAAAATAATCTGAAACTGTCATCCCTGGTTAAAAGATCCCATAGCCCCAAAATAGTTCAATAGAGATAATGTCAGTATTTTTTCATATAAGGAGATGCCCTGATAACAGCCTACGAAGAACTCTATAGACCACACACCAGTGATTCAAAACTAAAATGGTAAACAATATTTCACTCAAAGAATGAAGTAGTATAACATCTAGACTGTATTCATGTCACATATAAAATCTACACCAATTTCAATAGCACTAACATTGTAAAAACCTAATGAATGACACCATCCTATTTCATACATCTTATACATACATGTATGTTTTTCTTTTTATTTAATGATCACTGACATACTTATTTATTAGCCTGACATTACACTGGCTGATTACCGGGCTGTAAGGCATGTCTCACGTGACTGGTCATGTGACTGGTCTGGGCCAAACCACCACTTACACATCTAATGATGACAAGATGACCACATGTCAGCGTCCACTCCATTTCCCCCCACCCTCCACCCCCTGCCACTTGGACCTCCGCCCCCGTACGTACTGACCACTCAGAGTCGTGCTCCTCAAGCTATCCCACACGCGGACACAGACTGACCACCACTGACCAAGGCCGGGTCCTGAAACTATATTTTGTCTGCTAGGTTTATTTGACGTAAACTTAATGTATATTCTCTTGTCGACTACAAACCTGAAGATGATGTTTTTTGTACAACCAAACGGCCTGACAATTAAAACCTGCTGAACTAAATAGTAGCTGATGTCAAAGGCCACTTTATTGGCCAGGATTTTATTGTATATCAAAACTATAACATGGAAACTGTACTCTTTAAGTCCCAATAAAGAAACGATCTAAAAAAAAACAACTAAAAAAAACAGACTTCACCATTATCACAACTTAGTTTCCTAAAGTAGACTTTCCTCTGGTGATTTATGTCCGTGCTTGAATTATGATAAAGAATGAAAATATAAAAAAATACGATCTGTATGTAATCGCCCCCCCCCCCTCCTCCTTGGGGGCGTGGGAGGGTGATGTGGTCCACATTAACACTGTTCTCTAAATATTCTGGAAATGGAAATGTTTATGCATACAGATCACCTGAGTTCAATGAACACGGAACTTTCTCAGGATTTTTTTCATATCCAAAAGGACCAAATCCACAAATGACAGGAGTAAACTAAAAAAAAGTCCTTTTCGTATTGTTTTGAAGACACAAGTTCTCGTATGTATAAATGCACATTAATGATGAAGGAAAGCAAGAAAGTGCCCTTATTTTATTGTTAGTATTCAACGATCCAAAGTTTACACACTGACAACGAAAATATTATTTACACATTAGTTCTGGGAAACACGCAATTTTTGTGGTAGGGGTTGTATAAGTAAGTGCACGTATATTGGTATATCTCATCAGATCATTTATAACTGATTAAAACTTTAAACTCATTATATCTGTATCAACTATTGAAATGATACTTTAAGAGCCAATAGCATTGACACTTACAAATTGGGTGAGCCTGACTGAAATTGATAATCAATAAGAAGTCATCAAGCCTACACAGTGGTCAAGAGAGGACCCCCCCCCCCCTCCTCCGCCTCTTACCGCCCCCTAGTGGTCATCCGAGTGTCCATCCGGGTCATCACTTGTCTCCTACTGGTCACTGGCGCGTGCGCACCGGCCACCATCGATGACACCGGACACCAGCGAAAAAACACCAAAATGGCGGGTGTGTCTCTATGTTTTTTGCGGGAGGGTTTTGGGTTTCAGTGTGGCGCGCGCTCCGTTGAAGTGTGGGTTACTTTTAGACCGGAGATCAATTACAGCTATTGGTAAAGAACCACGTCAATGTCACTTTTTTAATTGCCGTATAACTTCCCTAATTGGCGTGCAGTTTACAGATCAGTGTTGGCGTACAGGGGTAATTATCAATGATACAGGGGGTAAATGTGACAATGTCAACGATGACTGCCTCTCAATAGATACAAGAATCAACCTTAATACAAAGAGTGTGTATAGGTGACACCTTTGTGAAAAGTTTGACATAAAATGCATTAATCAGAGCGAGATGATAATCCCTTCAGTTATTCCTAATATTTCTAGGATCATCTGTGTCATAATCTACAACTGATATTGCGGTATGTGGCCAATTCCAGTTTTAGATGATATTTTATTATCCACCTAATACAAAGTGTCCATAGAAAACACATAGGAAGTGTGTATGGACATACCCGGCGCATACGGATATGTTGTATGCTCGGGTGGCGCATACGGAAAAAAAGTGCGTACGGAAAAATAATGCATAACATGACACTTGTCCAGAAAAGGTGGATAATAAATACAATATAGACTGGTTTCAGATAAAAGCGGTTGTATGCTCCTCGGAGTTGCCTCTGCGCAATATCCTCGCATACGCTTGGATTTTACTACGCGTGAACTCCTCGGAGCATACGGCCGCTTGTATCTGAAACCAGTCAATATTGTGTATATATACTGATACAATGTAGGCCGATAAAAATGCAGTGCTACAAATAAAACCCATGAATATTTACCGGTGAAAAAAGTATTACATTAATTTCTTTCCACACATCAGCCATTCACACGAAATTTTCTTTCAATATCTCCATCGAAAAACATTTGCTTCACTTTTCAGGATTCAACAAAAGTTATGAAGGTCTTTAGGCCTTTTCATCCAACCCCTTGCAAAACAAAAGAACCTTTTTAATGCATTATTTATGGCTGTGGCAAAAACTTCATGATGATGTTTACATAGGAAAGTGTTGATCAATTTAGGCAAGGTTAGGAGCTAAATAAGTAACTACAACCTTCCCTCTAATCATTAAGTCCTCGCGTACATTCTGCTTCCACTTCGATTGTTTGATACAAATTTCATAGCGTTAATTTGAAGAAAAATACGGTATCAAATACATAAATCTGAATTGGAGCATGTGTGATTAATAGTCATAATTAAATCAGGCATAATCAACGAAAACAATCAATTTTTTTATTGTTGTCATTAAAATATTGATCAGTGAGATTCATCCATAATAATGGCTTTTTTATTTCTCCTCGGAGGGGTGAAATTGCCGGGACCTGGTTGGCCAGCTATGGCAGGGGGAGGGGAGCGAGTGACCTATAGCCCTGAGAGTCAGCGGTGTGACCCTAACTGACCATTGGCGGCAGTGCCAACGTCAACATAAAAATGCCAGCCGCGAAATCAACTGCAATACAATTGGGACTAACAGGATCAGAGCGGTGGTCGAGCACCAGGGGGCCCAGAATGACCCCGTGTGGGAGTTGGCGGGTACCATGGCAGGGCCTGTGATAACAGATGGTTGTGATAGGACCCATATTGGTTCAGTTATTACCTGAGTGCCCTATCCCAGTCTGACCATACCTTCCGACTCTTATATGAGCGAATAAATAGGCCTATATGTACATGCACCTATTATGCATTTTTTTTCTTTTAAACTGATAAATTGAAATAAGGCTAGTCTAAATTTTCAACCAAAAAGTACTCATACGATGAACAACACTTTCACTATTACAATTATTAGGATCACCGTCAATTGAAAATATTCAAATCTATTTTTAAAATAATCCCTCTCCATCTGGCAACGTTCTTTTGATTTGAAGTTAATCACCCTTTCAATGAAACACAGTAATCATATTTCAGTTCTGAAAGCTGTACATTTGTAAATTACCAAGGGCAAATTCCCCAAATTCATTTAAGTCAGTGTATCTGGAACCTACCGATAATAGAATTGTTCCAAATCCTAGTAAACAACACCAGTATATAAAAAAACTGGAGAAAAAAACATATCCAGTAAAAGAGGAGATTTCCGGAAACAGTGCCTCGGTATGAAATATACAGTTGACAAATCAACGTTCAGTTCCATCTCACAATCTGCTTATCGGTGACTTGACCTGGCGAGTGGGTGAGATCACGTGTGACTTCGACAACAAATACCACATGTGCGCAAGATGCTTCCAATTGTCTTCCCCCTGGTCCCGGGCAGACGTCTGTATGCGCACAATGCTGACAGGTCTCGTCAAAGGTCAGGTCAGCCTTCCCTCATTCACACTGGTTCCGGGTCACGATAATACGCCGCTCCATGCGGACATGCCCGGCAGAGGGCAGGGTGAGCGGCGGGCGGGCACAGGGCAGCGAGGTATTGTCAGTCTTCTGACTGGGAGAAGGTCACAGAATGAGATGATCGGACTGATAACCCGTCTGAGGATCAAAGCGCCCCCTTTTCCCGGTACCCCGTCCTCGCCACCTGGCGGCCATGTGGTGTGTGGCATCTCTGTGTGATCATAGACCGTGTCGCAGGTCAGAGCTTTTTTGTGGGTGTTGTACTTCTTATTCTACCAACCATCCAGAGGTACAGCCTCTATCAGTGTCACATACTGAATCTCTGACACAGACAGTATCCCAGGTCAGAGTGATTTCGTGTTGCACTTTTTATCCTGCCAACTGCTTGGAGGTACAGCCTATATATCTGTGTCGTGTCCTGAATCTTGGGCACAGTCGGTGTCCTGGATCAGAGCCTCTTTGTGTTGTACTTCTTAGGGTGGATTTCCATTTACACGTTAGTGGCGATCATGTTCATCCTAAATTCCCCTCTTGTTCTTGTTCTTCGTGGCTGTAAGCTACCCAGCTGAAACATGTGTAGCCATTCCATTGCCATTCCTTCTGTACGATTTGGAGACAACTAGGACACGACAACATGTCCATGTGCCATTTGCAGCATATTCGGTGATAAATTCTTGTAAATGTAAAATTCCACCTTTACTCTACCAGTTACCCAGAGGTATAACCTCTATCTCTATCATGTATTGAATCTATGACACAGACCGGGTCCAAGGTCAGAGCCTCTTCACGTTGTACTTCTTACCTTACCAGAAACCTATCGGTCGAGCCTCTGTGTTATATCCTTATATATATATATATATATATATATATATATATATATATATATATATATATATATATATATATATATATATATATATATATATATATGTATATACACACACACAGACTATGTCCTGAGTTAGAGCCCCTTTACATTGCACTTCTGACCCTTGCAGTCGCCCAAAGTTAGAGCCTCTATCACATACTGAATCTCTGACACAGTCCTTGTGCCAATACAGAGCCCCTTTAGGTTGTACTTCTGACATTGCCGGCCAACCAGAGGTACAGCCTGTGTCCGTGCTACATATTAAATGTCTAATGTAGACTATATCATTGATGCAGACCGTATATCTGTCTCTGACACAGACAGAATCTGTGACTGGATCTCTTACACAGGTTGGCTCGCTGATATGACCAGTCTCTGACTCAAAATGATGCCTCAGATTGAGTTATAAAATACACTGTGTCGATTAAGATGTGCTATAAACACGTCGATTTCCACCTTTTATATATTTAAGAACATATGGAAAATCTGGAATATGATTTGTTTTTCACAATTACATGTAAAAAATCTTATCAGAGTACAGTCAGGAGAACTTCTTTTAAGCCCTGATTTCTGGTGGTTCTCTTTTTAATTCAAACTGAACCCAGACCCCTTTGATACGTGTACAAGACTGCTCCACCCTCTCCCATGAGGGCTGACCGTGAAGACTTTCACACTCCACATGACTTAATCCTGTTTCTCTGATTCCACTTACACACCCCACTCCTCCCCCACTGGGAGTCAGGGACCAGCAGTCTATAACCAACTAAAACCACCCGCCAGTATAAACAACCCAGACTTCCAGATCCTGGTCAGGTCATTCATTGTCAAATTCTCGATGAAAAACAGTTCGCCCCACTGGATTCGAAGACAAATGAAGGGTTATGTTTGGACTCTACATTTTGGAAACATATCCTCCATATGTTTTGGTGATGTATGATGTGTCCATAACGCTTATCAAATCTTAATTCAAGCAAAAATTGACGTTAGTTCTATACAAATGAAATATTGACTGGACATATTGAGCAAACCAATCTGTTGGAGAAAACCAAACATTTGCGGTGGCTAATAACATGATTCATGCACAAGCTTATCAGTATTACCAGTATTTATCAGTAATATTTACTCTTTGCATTATATTTTAGTGCTCTCATTTGTGTTGTTTTTCTTGAGCTTTTTTACGCGAAAATATTTAATCTCGTAATTCCCAGTTTAACAAAAATAATTGTTTCCAAGGAGGCTGGAAAAAGTCGGACGCGGGAGGGGATTAATATCTTATGGGATGCCATCTCGTCCAGATAATCCGAGATCTCCGCGGGTTGGCTTGCTGCCAATGTTTTTACGTCGTTAAAACCGGTAAAACCCAGCCGCTGGCCCTTTTATCGCTCAAAAAGAAAATCCAAAAAAATTGAAGGGGTAGGACGAACCTGGCGCACAGGCCACAACGCGTAGGGCGAGCCAAGAAAGGGAGAGAGAGGGGAGAGAGGGGATTGAAAGAAATACACAAGGGACGCAGGACTAGTGGTGCCCTCTGGTGACAAAGCCCGGGAGCACACTGCAGGTGGTGTCTTTGATCGGCTGACCCCTGTGCGTTACCTCGCACGCCGATACTATGTCACCGCCTCAGGGCTGGCCAGGTAACCCGTCCGGGGTCTAAGTGGTCAGCCATGCCCCTATAACAACACCAGCCCCACCTGGCGAGCGCTGGTATTCGCTGTTATCTGGGGACTGACCGCTGAATGCAGGCTTTGACTCAGATGGGGCTGTGTGTGTATGTGGTGACAGGGTGAGGCAGAAGGTTTCTTTATCTCTACTGGACAATTGACCATTCAGCTTTGCCTGACTGTTCGGTCCAGACGGGGTTTACATTTGTTCGGTGGCCCACAACGTGCGATGAGGGACTGTATTAATTAAACTAGGTTGTTGAGTTAATTATGGGTGCTGATCAGTTCTTGATGCTTGATAAGCGTTTGTATTTGGGCTACAATATACACTTCTGGATATTTGTATATATGCAGAATTACTGAAATCATTTCCTAAGATATAGGAAATAATAATACCAATAATTAAGAATCAATAGTCTATAAGATAATGAAGCAAACGTCCACAAATATTTAACATAAATTCATGGGAGTAGACTGTTTTTTTTATATTTCAAGAGTATATCATATGGTTCAATCACTACAATGTACATGTATGTCTGTCATAGAACGCATTGGAAGTTTTGCGTTCATTTTCCCTTGGAAATCAAAGTTAAAAGAACATCGAGACAGCCAAGGAACCAGCTTTAATCACTTTGTTGGTTTGTTTGGTTTGATTTAACGTCCAGTCTACCATTATATGTTATTCCCAGACTTTCTCCAGGTTCTTTTACTCCACGAGGGGGTGACTTTAATCACTTCACTTAAATTCAATTACCAGGCACAAGAAATCTCAAAGTCTCAAAATCATTAAAACTCCGTTAAAAGGTACGCCATCCAGTCATCCCCTTTAACCATCCACTCATAGCCCCACTCCAGGCGATGAGTAACCTTTTGAACTTCACAGCAAACCTGGGACTTGACTTGGTCTCCTTCTCAAGTACTGACCCTGTCCACCACAGCCAATAAACTCTTCACAGACATAACACCCTGCCAGGAACACTTCACTCCGTAGATTAGATAGATTCCTGTGTCTGGGTAGCAACAATCCTAGCAGCCAGACACATGAGTCCTTGATTGATTCAATGGTCAGCGCTAAGGAGCATTCTAGAGCGTTGATGTGAGCGTCGTCCTGGCTATAACTGTGTGAAGAGTCGAACTGAGAGGTGGTCATAAAATGAGCCTCACGGTTAATCACAGGTCCAGGCCGCTCACCGTACTACCCACCTTGCCTGTGTGTATGTGATAGGGAGGGTACCTGGGTATAAGTGCTCCATTACGAGACTCGACCCACCCCTATAACGGTACAATCTAGCTAATCGTGTCTTAATGGCACAATTCGTGTGAACCCTAGACCTTTCTATCTTACACCAGCATAGATAGAAGCCACCAGGTGGTTGAAGCTACAATGCTTATGTGTGTGTGCATTCAGATCCACACTGATTTACATCTAGAGTGTCTTTCTCTTCATGGATTCCCCGTAGCAAAAGCATATCCTCTTGCACCCGACAAGTTATTTGAGGTTACATCACGTAAGGAGAATCACGGTGTACATGTATTCAGATCTAGATAGATGTATTTGTATTAGAAAAGTACTCCTAGCATGAGTACGGTTTTCGATTTGACATTTTCCTTAGTCGGCATAAAACGATGCACACTTATGTTAATTAGAAGCAATTTACGTGGATTAAACAAAAAACAAACTTGTGTACATAGTTAAATACTCACACAATGCTACTTAATTTTAGATTATAGTGTATTCGTTGGTAGAATAAGAAAGCAAAGAAAGAATTTGATATAACCAGGTCGGTTCTCGCGCGGCTTAATTGAATAGGTTTATCCTTTCTATTTTCCACCAGTGACCTGCGATCGATATGGGAGGCCGTCCCCATTGAGACAGTTTTTGTACCACATATCGTGTTACCCCGTATCACTGTTGTACTTCTGCGCAGCTAAATTTGTTATCCTTTATTCTATGTTTTTTTTTGGGATGGGGGTCCCGTAGGCAATCAGATAATCTATATCGCCATAACAGATCTTCACATTATCTAAACGATGTTCTTACATTACCTTGAAAATGTTTCTATACTATCCCCAAAAGCTACAATATTATCACAATATGGTTTCCACATAATCAAGACAAGGTCATTATACCTTCATGATGATTCCGTCATCGAGCCATGAAAATGTCACCATATTGTCACAATAATGTCCCTGTATTGTCCGAATAACGTTTAGAGCTATTGTAGTCACGGTTCTGAAATGTCAATCATGGCGAATACAGTATAAGCAGCTGCTGACCTCAGGACATTTCACTGCAGATTATTCCTTGGTCAATGACATTGTCATAACTGTTTCTTTAGTAAACCCTGTTCTAAAATCGTAATTTTAGAACCAGGGCAGTATCAGGGTTGAGGGTCAAATGCTCGTAAATTGCCACGCGGATTGCAGGGAAACTATTTCGATTGTCAAACACTGTAACAATAATGTGCACATTATGATAAATCCTGCGCCCGGTACAAAAACATGGACCTGGTAACAATTAGCAGGTCATCTAGTGACGGAAAACACCAGGCGATTATGGCTCTAACACCGGCGCAGAATAGGTTTTTAAACTGTTGCACTTCCCCTGACTGAAAAAGTTAATGGCACGTAAACATAAATGGAGGTTGGGGAAGGCGAGGTAATGGCGATTAGGACGCACGCTGTGTGAGACGCGCGAAAGACGCTGCCGAGTTCAAGTCAAGCGTCCGCGTCAAATTGTCGTCTGGACGCTTAGCAACAGCACCGGCTGCAGTGCACCACGCGGGTAGCATACGAATCAGACCAGAATCAGTAGTACAAACCAGTATGTTATGAATAAGGAATACCAAAGGTTGTATATACATGTGTCTGTACAACACTAAACATACAAATATTGTTGAAGTCAATGCTCAACTATTGCCACTACAAACCCATAATAAGATTATCTGTTCCTCTTGATTAATCCCTCTGTACTTGATCAGTGACACACCAAAAGCTGAAGTCATCATTCTATTGAATGGTAGTTTATTTTCACGTTCCCGGCCAAGTCTTCAGGGTAATCAAGCTAGCTTCGCATCGAAGAGTTGTTTACCTTTACACAGTGTTTTCACTGAATCGCAACAATTTCTGGGAAGAGAAATAATGGTCATACTGTGCACTAAAGTCATAGCCTGTTATAGACAATACCCTGCACTCTATTCTGTCTAGTAGTGCCAGTAATGACGCAGTCAATGACATGCATGCTTTTGTGATCGTTGGTGTCTCTATACTACAGCTGCTTTTATTTCTATTTGCCAATGAAACAATCACCGCGGAGAGTTTGTCCTTCTCGCTAGCTGACACAACACCCGCCCTTAACGTGCTCAGAAGGCGGGCATCTTTACGAGCCGGGTTACCATGGCAGGGACGTAATGGCCATTGAGGGTTCGGGCCCGTGCTCACAGGTGTTAACTTGACCGCCCCCGTCCATACGGCGGACACGAGATTAAGGCCCACTGACCGCTGACTGGGGACTGCGTAATGGTCGTCCAGCGGTAAGGGCCATTTGCCCAGATCATGAGATCCGTCTAAGGGGGAGAATAGGGTACCAGGGGACTGCCGGGATGTGCGACAGGGCAACAGGGCAATGCGTCTGTCATTCTGTGCAGGAGCTGTCACAAGCAGATACACAATGTTAACACACTGTATGCACAACTACAAATGGATAGCGAAAACGTTTATTGACTGCAACTTAAAAAGCGTTTATTAAAAGTTCACATACACAGAAAATAGTGGAATACAATTTGAAGAACCATATCTAATATGTTGTTAACATAAGCCTCTTATAGATCCAATCGCACTTAAAATTGTGTTTTATCCTAGTCCATTGCCATTCTGCGTTAGATATGATTTGATTTACACACATATATATATATATATATATATATATGAATAATACAACTGTGCAGAAGCAAAATGGAAAGTTATGTTTCCTTATTTCTATATGGGCAGTGTATATGAATATATTTTGCAATAAGACTATAATAGCCTAATAATAACATGACCTGCAACTTTTTCAGTAAGCACCATTTACTGATATACATGCATGGACCCCAGATAGTCCAGACAATTTAATATCGTCGACACTAACATCTCTATTACAGACAGTCGTCACTTTTATTCTCAATAGCCAGCACTAAGAAGAGGAAAGTGGCCTTGTGAAAGGCCAAGCTCAAAGGTTGCGCCACCAATCTGTGCGTCAATTGTCGACCAAAGGACGTGTTTACAAAGCGGCATTGTGGTTGGGGCGGAATGTGCGGGGCGGCGGATGGTGTAATGATAGCCTTTAAAAGGTGCGGGCTTCTGGAGTGGTTATTTACCGCCGTACGGAACACTTTAATGTGAAATCAGGCCGAGTCGTCTCATGTCCGCTGACCTGCTCGGGATTACCATTAGGCTCGTCACGTGACCTGCCTACCGGGAGCTCACCGCTAACTGAAAACCAACGTAATGAAACATGTTCCAGCCCTTTTTTCACCCCTACCATCTCTCCTCTCGGATTAGTGATCCGTGCAAAGAAAATACCTGACTCTGTTTTCTCAATTCCTCCATTTTTTCCCCCTGTAACATTGTTAATCGTGTCACTATGACATCGAACGAGTTTTTTTATCGGTAGTTTTTTTATGATTTACACGGCGGAACAACAGAAAAAATGTCAGTATTAGAATGTAGCTATTGCGTGTGGCGCTTGTAGCACAATGGCAAAAACTCGTCTGCTTAGCTGACAATGCGTGCGCACTCTTATCACTGTATCAGGACAAATCCCTGCTACTGCCACACTCCCGTATTCTACTCACATAAAAAAGGAAGAAATGTCCCGTCTCCCATACCCTACCCCCATCTCCCTAATCACTGATAGTTACGATTAGCCTAATCACACCAACAGGGATTAAGCATCCCCGGAGAAAAAAAACCGTCACGCGTCCGTCCAGGCTTTAAGTCGACATGAATATTAATCCTAATCTAGTGAGGGGATTTAAAAAAAGAATCCTGTCCGGTCGGGACCACCCGCAGCCGGGGGCCGACTCCACCGGCGGGCGGGTGCACACTGATAACGCCTAATTAACCCTTTCCCCACCACACCCTAAGCTTTTAAGTCCCTCAAATACCAAATTAAAATTAATTGATAGGTATTGCTGTTTTCCTTCCTTGTTTTCGTCCCTTGTTGAGACAATGTGTTCTTTACATGTAAGTCTTAGTCCTACTGTTTGTTTTTTGAGTACCGACACTTCCATATACTACTCACACTGACAGGCAAGCGTTGTTCAATATACACGTACTTTCTTTTATGTTGAATTATAAGGGGAGATTTTCAGTTAAAAAGCTGCAGGCGTATGCAAAGGTTTTTATTTGATCTGTATTTCTGTACTATGATATCGTTAAGGATAGGTTTAGACACTTTGCGATTAATTGATCGACGTTATTCTTACACAAATTCGAAAATAATTTCATGTAGCAGCGTAGCTGCTTAAACTAGTAAAGTATCCAACCAAAAACAAACCCCCGCAATTTGGACAAATAATCCTTGTTTGATTCATGTAGAATCACTTTTTTTCCTATAAAACATGCGACTTTTGAATGATTAAGGATTTCAGAAACAATGTCAGAATCAGAGAGCCCTGCTGCTTGTTCTATATTCATACACATTCTCCTCCCCGCGTGATGATGTCCTCTCACCCTAAGACCCAGTCCTCTCCTCCCTCTCCCGAATTGACTGTCAGCTCCATTTATCCTATTTATAGCGATGATGTCATTGAGTGAGTGTCTGATGTAATCGGGCTCTCATTAACACTATGACACGGGCCGCGCGCCACCCGCGCCAATAGCTGCTCACCCCGACTCGCCGGCCATTTATCACCCCCTGAGCTGCTCAGAGCTGTTCTCAACTCTCCCAGCAGAGGTTCTATGGCTTAATCTCCTCTGTCCCATATAATTTCCCACCAAATCCATTCTACATATATAATAAGAAATATAGTTGCTCACTACGACCCCTCTGCCTTACTTTTATATCATTTTATATCAAATCCACCCTACATATAGTCATTTGGACACATTGGCGTGGTTTTAATTAGCCTATAGCGTTGACTTTATTACTAGTTGTCAGTTTTCACAGTATCATGTAGGAATAGAGTCACTTGTCTGAATGATTTGATATGAGCATATTGCATGGTGGTAAAACTGATCAGGACTAGTCTGACCATCACTAATGTGAAATTCTGTTGGGGGTCATCTGTTTTCCCTACATGTTGTGGGGTGGCTGAATGACGACAAAGAAAAAATCTGATGTCATCATGCTTCAAGAAACTGGGCACCAGCCCAGTACAAATCTGAGTTGAAGAAATGCTAATCGGTAATACAGTGTGTGCCACAGAGAGAGTTACACACACATGACATTGGAGTGATTTTAGGACCTACCAGACATGAAATAGAGTAGTGTTCCGTCTATAGCAGAGATGGAGAGTGACGCACACATACTCTGCATGGAGAGTGAGCTCCTCACTGAGCCGCTCTCCACCGTCGGCAGTTGCTGAGCAGTCATCACAGACACACTGTGACCCTATCACGAAGCCCATCAAGGAACCGAGGAATGTTATCTATGCCGCCCAGACGGGGCCTGGTGAATGTGTTATAGGTGAATGTGCTCGTTTTGTTAATATGGCATGATATAGAACTTCTCGTCGACACTCTTTGTCTTCTCAGGAAATTTACGGACTACTCCAATGTTCGCAGCTATTGTCTCCGCGTTTTCTTTTTTTCCTCCATCCATGGCAGGATCTGGCCAAGTTGTTGTCTGTGACATTTTTCAAGGGTTGTTTATTGTTATTGTTCGCTGAGTTGATGATCACGGAATGAAAGACAATGCCAGGGAACATGGCGTAAATTATCATTGTTTTCTCTTAGACATCCCTATGGTCAATTTCCTGTGCATGGATCGCATTTTATGGTAAAAAAGATTTTGCGTCTGTTAGGTCGTCTCCGCTTTCCCGGTGGGGTGTGGGGGACAGATCGCATTTTATCTTTGCCTCACGATTCAGGATAGCGAAGTCTTACATCCAGACATTAGATATCAGTATTTATTTTCTTTTCTTAATATTTTCTTTATTTTCCTGTGTAACATCTGACATGAGAGATTACAAATGCGTGTGACAGTGAGAAACAACACGCAAGCTTATGACGACAACTGTCCGTGACAAGGCGTGACCGCCGGGCGTCACACCTCACACGGACCACGTGACTGCGGGGTCGCCGTGCAGCGTCCGCCGTCACTGGCGTCTTTCAGCGTCTCTAATCGAGATCGTTGACGCTGTCAGCGTCCCATCAGCGTCCCGACCCCACCTTTACCCAGACGCCAGAGGGCGCGTCGGCGTTTGTCAGTGCGTCTCGCGAGGTGGCGTCGCAGGTCGCCTGTTGGTTTTAGGCGCTGCGCCCCCGTGCGCCCCCAAGCAGTGAGTGGTCCGGGGCCCGGCGCCCGCTGACCCCTGCGTTCCCTACTCGGCTCCGCGCGTTATTGTTGCGCCTTTTAGCCCTCAGCGGTGCGGGAGCGGTGCCGGTCATTGTGTCCCTTCACCGTTCTCCCGCCCCCTTAATGGGTATCGCTGGCAGCTGGCCCGCCGGACGTCTCAACCCCCCGCTCCCCCACACCTCCCGTGCCCCCCTCTCGCAATACACACACGTGCCATCCCACCCAGAACCCCGGCGTGACGTCGCAACAATTATTTGCTGACCATTGGCGTAACTCGAGCCTTCGTCAGCAGACGACAATAGCAGGGCGCGGGTCCGAACGCCGCCCGCGGTCCTGGAGGAGGCGGGAGAGGACGAGGACGAGGGTCGGCCTGCCCTTCGTCCTCCCCGTCCGCCACATCCTGCCAGACGTCATCTGGAGGCGAGGCGCACGCCGCCTGGTGGCTATTAAGGACGGGAAGTAGGTGGCGCTGCGAGCGCTGAGACGCAGCCTGCATGCAGCGCCGCATGCGGGGACGAGAGGTCGTCCGTCCATCAGTCCGCGCCCCTCCTCCCCCTTCCCCCGCACACGTCTCCATCCAGGGCCGCCGCCAGGTCTGCAGGCGGCGGGCTCTGCGCGGCTTAGCGCGGCGAGGGGCGGCCGACCGCCGCGTCTCGCGCGCCTTATTTACCGCGCGCTGACGAGACGCGGCGTCGCGCCAGCCCCGCGCGTCCCGTCTCCAAGGAGACGTCATGCGGACACGCCCGCGCTCCCTCCTACATGAGTCCCGGGTGGCGGTGTGACCGCGGGTCAGCGCGGCGCCGACACAAATGCTGATTCCCGCCAGCCGCACACCTAACCACACCCGGTTCACACCTAACCAACCCCGATTTGGCGCCAAAACGATACCTGGCGACTGAAGCGCCACCTCTCGGAACGCCGGCGTGAAGCGATTTACGCACTTTCATCAGCGGCGTGAAAAATGGTCGCGACTGGGGTGGGCGGAGAGAAAAAGACAACCTCATAAAATTAAAGATAAACAAGAGGCGACATTAACCCACCAACTCACCCACAAAGGTGTCTGAGTGCGAAAACACGTGGGGCAGGGCATCAGGGGTGAGAGTAACATGATTAGCATGCAGCGAGCATGCGCAAACATGCGTCATTTTGTCAGACGCTGAACCAGCAAATCTCTCACGACCAAATGAGGCGCCTTTCCGCACCCGGGTGCTCGCCCCCGCCTCAGAAGTCGGGCTCGGGTCTTTTTGTGCCGCTTACGATCCCTAAAAATGCTAATTACACATCGACCTTTACTTTCCGGGGTGTTTGGGGTGGTACGGCACCCGCTGGTCTATGAATTTTTCATCAAAATCAAACAAGGTGACACAAAGCGACCAGTGCGGTCTTGTAAGTAGCTAAACAAGGCCGATTTTCTGCTACACAACCCTTGACTTCCTTCCCAGCTGGCCCCACACGCCAAACACTCCCTTCAACCATATGCTACAAACTTGTACTCTTGCCTTCTCACACAAAACCCTCTTTTTTTAACTGTACCCACAGAACCCCCGCTTCAAAAGAACAACCCTGTTTTTGAAGTACTCTTTTTTTTTGCCCCTCCCTCCTCCCGAACTTCCCGTCGCGCACTCAGGGTTGGTCTAAGGCCTTATAGAAGACCTCACACACAAGACCCGTGTATCTAAAGGCACCAGGCTATAGAAACAAACCCAGGGGTGGAGACGCCGAACAATCGGTCTACTTTTCCGTCTCGCCAGAGCGAGGCCAGTCGGGGACGCTGCGCAGTGAGGCTGCGCAGTGAGGCGGGTAATTGACGACCTCCTCACGGCGGGGGTACGTGAGATGCTGGGAGGGAGGGCCACGGCTACCTGGAGCACTCACCAAAGAGGTTATCCTATCCCCCGCCGTGTATAGGCCTGTGCCAAGACGTCTGTGTATATGTACCTGGCCGTCTCACTAGTCCATGCGCCCCCGCAGTGGCTACAATTCAGTGCGGGGCAGGACTTGATTAAATCCTGCACGGCTCACTAGGTGGGGCTCTTCTGAGGCCATGCCGGCAGATGGCGCCACTGGTACTGTTCACGTGACCTTAGAGTATGCGTCGGGGAAAAAAGAGGAAACGCTGGGGAAGGATTCAAGACGCCGCTGTGCTCCCTTTTTGTGTTTGTTTGCAGTGCAAAGTAAGAACCCCTCAGTTGATTTCCTCCTTCCTTTTGTTTTGTTTTTTATTAATCCCACCCCATACCCTGGTGGGCTTTTGTATCCACGTTCTAATGAACACCCACCCCCACTTCCCGTTCTCACTACCCGCCAATTGTTTTATGACGTCATTGAACTCTGTATGACGTGGTGGGGTTGTTGCGTCCATAAAACAAGACGCTGAGTGCACGTCATATCACGAACGCCGACCTCAAACGCCAGCGTTCCTTTTGAGACACTCCTTTGGCTTTCTTCACAAGTCACCTTGAGAGAAAACACACCCACAGTTGGACATCAGTCGGCGGGCTCTCAGTACAGTTATTTCCTTTATCCAAGCCCATCCACATGACTGGACGACTGTACACCACTGGGCCGCCCACTGACCAACCCTCTTCACTGAAGTGTTTAACCCTGGTGTTTCTTTCTTGGAGGCCATGTCAAACGTCAACGAGGTCGGGCAAAGGTCAACGTCAAGTGTGTGTTTGTGTTGCGTTGGGTCATTGGGACGCGTGGAGCGGTCAGATGAACGCGTGGGCAGGGAAAGGAACGTGCGGGTCAGGAAGAGAAACGGGTGGGGCAGTGAGAGGAACGTTTGGTTCTGTTGAGCTAGCGTCCTGTAATGACCTAAGAACTACCTGACCTTCTGTTACGAGAACGGTTGGGGCATTCAGAAGAACGCTCGGATCAGTCAACGCACGCGCCATCCAGAGGGACGCACGGGGCAGTGAGAGGGACGCACGGGGCAGTGAGAGGGACGTATAAGGGGCAGTGAGAGGCATGTAAGGGGAAAACAGAGGGGCAAACAGAGGTGGTGTACGGGGCAGTCAGAGGCATCGCGCGTTAGTCCCTGTCACGGCCAGGGCGTGGTGTGCACAGACGGCCGTTTAACCTCTGACGTCGGCGGTCATTACGCCGCCCACAATTGGCCATTAGACACATTCAGCGCGAGACGTGGGTCGCCCGGCGATAATCATGTCAGACATGGCTTAATGTCCTCTCCGGGTACAACGCACGCTGGTCAGTTCGGCCCCTAATGGTCGTTGTCCACGTCGCGACATGCGCATTACACGACTGGTCAAGTGGCGCCACCCAACACCTCGCCGGGACCCGCGGGGAACGCTGCCGGCCGCGTCCGGTCAGCGTCCGCCGGGCGCCGGTCAGCCTCCGGTTTACAACGCACGTATTTATGGCGCGTGTGAGACGTCGCTATTTGGTAGCAGATGATCGCTAGGGTTGCGAAACTGCCCACTTCCGGTAAGGGTTGCCTCGGGACAGACATTTACCGTAATGTAAATAGATTATCAACTACATATAGTTGCACCTGTACAACTCATATCAGTTTTGTACATGACAAATTTTATCTGCACATGGTACTCACTGGACAAACAATCTTACAAAGTCCCCTGAAAACATTACTTAAACCGTCTTGTCAAATTTCTACAATTCCGAGTTAGCATAGAGTATCCACAGTTCTCTCCACACTTCTCCACAGATATATGTAAATATGCATATTTTCGGTTTGGACTAGACAAACCGACAGAATTGTGCAATGTCCCCTAAAATCCTTACTTCTCCGGCTAAATCTCTAGGTAACCTTCTCTAGTTCCGAGCTCTGATAGTGGCCATGATTCTCTCACATCTTCAAACAACCATAAAGCACACTTCTCTTTACGACACACCTCCCACCAGAGGGCGTCCAGCGCGGAACGCCCCAGAGGGCTCAGAACGAGGCTCGCGCGGAGTGATCCCAATTCTCGGTGGAGTCAAACGGCCGGAGCGCGCGCGGCCAGAGCGATTAATGCGCGCAAAAAGGAGACGGCTGATTGACATTTAAATCGATTTACAGCCGTCAGTAAATGGAGTAAGCAGATCAGTCTGTGAGGCCATCTAGTAAACGGCGTTTGTCAGTGCTTAACCTGGTTATCTCTAATCAACGAGTATATAGTGCGCCCAGGGGGACGGCAGACGACTCACATTATCCGCTTAATCTTAAGCTTTCTCTCGCCTCGCGTCATCGTAAAACCCAATTCACCAGAGCGTGTCTGGAATCCACCAGAGCGTGACGGGTCTTATTGACTAGCCGTTTTTTACGTGATAAACTTCGCCTGATTCAATTTAGCTTTAACAACAAGGTCTCTTTTTTATGTGCAGGTCTTCGGGGTGGGCGGGCGGGTGGAGTGGGATTGCCTCCCAATGCTTGCTTTTCCTGACTCCACCCTCTTTTCTCTCCATTGGGGGCTGAATGGTAGGATCACGTTTTTAATCGTGTCACTGTGACCTTAATAACACCATGTGAAACTCCATGTCAAAATACAACAACACACCCTCATGGTCCCTAAGGGGAGCCAAACCTTGGGTCAATTTCGGGTAATTCTTTAATGACCTCCCATCAGAAACCTAAACGATTCCAACATTCACTGCCCTATTTGCATTCTTACACATTACATGTGCGCAGTATATAAATTTGAATTAGGTGGTATTTTTTTATGGATAAATTGAATAATTTGATGATGAATTTCATGTAATTTAAAGGCATTTAGATTAAAGCAGTAGTTACGTGACGGTGGCATGTTAGAGTTACATCGCCCGACCCTCATCTACCTGTCAGCTTAATTCCCTGCTATCGTAACACTGGCCACGCTCCCTCCATATTCCGCGCCACTTGCTCCGATTTCTATCTAATAAATCCCCATTGTCCGCACCCCCGGTCGCTGCCGTGCCGTTCCGCCCTGCGTGCCGCCTCCCACCGCCCTTACCGTATTGACACAGCCCCCCTCCGGTGAGATCCCACCAGGTGCAGGGTGCTATGGTCGAGTATCTTCACCCCTCCCTCATCCGGCCATGCTTTGTCAACCGCGGGATGAGGAGTTGGGGGTGAAACTGACGGCCGGGCTGGGAGGGGCGTTCCCTTGTATTCTTGTATAATCCCCTGCTGGGTACCATACCCGTCCTTACGTGGCTCAATGCACATGCTTCACCGACCCCTCCTACCTACACCCCCTGCCAGCACCCCTCCTCCTGCTACCCCCATAGGGGATCTAACAACCCCACCCCTCCACGACCCGCTAAGGAGGGTAGGAGGAGGGGGTGGATGTCAGCGACTGAGATCCTATCTGGAGGGGTGCGGGGCGGCGCCAAGTCGTACAGGGCGGGGTGAGGTGCTCCTAGACCCCCACACCCCTCACGGAGGTACTCAGTGGGCCGTGGAGGTGGCTGGCACTCTTGGCAGGCCTTCCGTCAGCGCCGATTGGCTGGGGACGTTTGTCTGTCAACCACACTGACGTAATCTGACGCCCGACGGGAGGGTTTGGCGCGAACGAGGGGGATTTTGTTTAATTTGCGAAGAAACGGGTAATTTAACCAGAATAATTGTCCGGCTAGAACAGAACAAGTGATCGTGACTAAAAGCCGAGGACTTGTCGGCTCAGATATCACTGACACTCATCAACGCCATCTTTGTGTTTCTCAAGAGAAACTACACCGACAAGAAAAACGTAATACTCTAATCAAAATAGCCCGTTCTTGCAATGAAATATGGTAATAAATATAAATAAGCATCTGTTTTTGACATATGAGATGCGCAACCTCAGACCATTAATGGCCATTCATCACCCTTAACTCATTGCTGTGAACTATGTGCCATGAAATGCTGTTGGTGATACAGGTGTGTCAGAGTAACGGCAAGGGCCATATCACAGCGAGATTCAATCTATGAAATAAAGGTGACAGACAAGCAGGACAGACAGCAGCATGGTGGAGTTCTGAACATGATACTTCATGATCCGAAGGCTTAATGCTACTAATCGAGGTATCCTGCCAAACTATAAGCAAAAATCAACGATCCAGGAGATAACTGTTTGTTTGTGTAGTTTTACGTCTCGGTAGGCTAGTTATGTCCTTTTGAGACTTATTGGTTGACCCATCTGGTTATTGTAAGGTATACTAACTCAACTTTGGTCTGCTTGTAGCAGTGCGGCCCTATACCCGTTTTTTAGTGCTACCTCACTGAAGGGCTGTGCCGCAGACCATGGACACAGCACTCTGCCGGTCACATTATACTGACAACAGCAAACCAGTCGCTGCACCATATCAGGAGATAATACCTGTACATCATATCTATAGCAAAGAGATGTGAGCCATTAACAAAACTATAGCTCTCTCTAGGATATAAGGGCGATGGGTATGCCCTGGACAGCGGGTAGGTTCAATGGTAGAGCTCTTACCTGAGGATTACCAAGTCCCAGGATCTTGGCGCCAGTGTAGCCTTATTTTACTGCCTACTTGTACGTCACCCGAATCTTGTATTGCACTCCTGTCATCAAGAGCAGTGAGGCTATAAACAGGACGGTCATGAGGACAACTAGCCACGAGCCGCCACAAGTAAATATGTAACCATAGCAATCTTCTCAACTCTTCTACACTACCGTGATGTGATCCTAGTTGCTGCTGCTATACTGTAATCACAATCGCAAAACACAAACCAGCTGTGACCACATTGAATTTTATAGTCATATATGAGCGGCTTTGTAATATTGAATACATTATAACAAGTTGTTTAATACAACCTTTCTAATCATATAAATCATATAAATTCATTTTAAAAGAGCTGAGGTTTAAAAAATCAACTGAAAAGTGGCAGTCTGTAAACCCTGTAAATGAAGCACCCCGCAATTCAGACTACTATGGCTTGGATCGAAGGATGCCCTATTCTAGTATACATAATGGTATATATATCTAATGGAATATGCAAGACCCTGTACCTATTTCTGTCCAAAAAATGATCACCACAAAACAGGAGGTGGGGTAAGGGCGGTGAACATCAATCATAGAGCTGTGATAACTGTAAAAATGAGTGATTTACCAGTGGTGTATTACATGCCAATAAGGGATTTTTTATGTATTCAGCGAACACCTGAAACAATCCAACCCCTTAACAAGTCATATCAATAACGTTCATCATCCTACAGGTGGCAGAGTGCAAACTAGTGTGATGCACTATCAGCAGTCACTTAGTTAGCGGTTTTGTATATGGCTATACCCACAAAGACCTTCAATTGACTCTCTTCATCTACCCACTCGACTCCACTCCCCCGAGGTGAAACCAAACCCTCCTACCTACCCCCAACACCCCACCCCTTCGCCGTCACCCCCTGCCCCGACCCCCGAGGCTACGCATGCGCGAGCCCCACCCCACCGACTCCTCTTTTTCTTTTCAGTTTTTTTAATCGCTGTGAGCCGGCTCCGTTGGCCGCTAGGCGTCGCCCCGTGCCCACACACGTACACCACCTTGTAACGTTAGAAATCACTTTAGATCAGTTTCATTTCATTACTTTTGTGATTTTTCCTCGGGAGGTCATCTCCGTTTCACGTTCAACCCGAGGTTAAAGACTCAAGGTGATTGGAAACTAAATACTGCTACGACTGTAAGTGGATCGCGCCGGTGTCTTTTTGACTATTACAGCGGGAAGTATGATTGACATGCGTTCCTGTTTTCTCGTGGTCGTAATGAAATTATTGATTAGTTTCCCATGAGGTTTGGATCTTGGTTTTCACCGCATGTTTTGTAATGAGACAAAGTTTGTTCACCGGAGTAAAAAGAGGAGTCTGGTGTCTTCAGATCTCCTCCGATATGCCGTCATATGCAATGAGCCTCTCTTTATTCCCGCGAGGTGGCTGCATGTAGAGGTCATTCCTGAGGTCATGACGTAGCCTACCAATCTGCGGCAAGCCAAGATGCAGCCGGAATAAAAAATGGTCCATATTAATAGGTGGCCGCCAGTGAATGCATCAAAGACGGGATAACATGTCACGGATTATTCAGTTTCTATGAAAGTGTGGCATTAAATTCAACTGCTAAAATTTGTTCATCTGTGTCTTTTTTCAAATGCATACACAGATTATTCATCATTGTGATGTTTATCAATATTTTTGGCTTTGAAAGAGAATTGTCCTCTTAACCGAATTATAATGCTTTATGCAAATGGAAACATTATCACTATACACTATCATAGATTGTACCGATAGAAGAAAAAAATGATATAGGTATTGAAGACATGCGATACAGTTTCTTAAATCTAATGTTTCTTTAATTGTAATTGACTCCCACTACAGATTATGCATAGAACACATTCTTTTTGCTCGTAAAGGCCTGACTAAAAGAACAATTGGATGCTACTTTATTTATATCAATAGCACATGCATAGGAGGAATTTAATACGTCTACTTGTGCCAAACCCAATCTCAATCGTCAAGGCCATCACATAATAACAGCCTCCGCAAATATGATTTGGTATTTGAATCGGCTGATCATGTTCATTGTGTGACTTGTGGAGAGTAGTGGGGATGGGTTTTGCTAGGGGGTGAAACCGATGGAGGTTGCACGTGGAGGAGGGGTTGTGCTGCTGACCCCCTATCCAGGTGCCCACAAGCGTACACCCCCTCCCTCCTCCCCCTCCCTACCAGCGCCCGCTAGGAGACTCCTATAATCTCCCTCCGGGTGCTTGAGTGCGCGTGCGGTATTTGCTGACTAAGGGGTGGCACGAGCTATATCGTCCACCTATTCATCTAGCGGGGGCCCCTCTCCCCCAGGGGAGACGGGGTGAAATCTCATTATGTCACAGCTAAGAAGACACCCCTCCCCACTGTACGCCTCCCGCGCTTCTAATCAACACGCAAAGATAAATGCGGATTATTTGTTTGGCAAACAGTTGAGAACTTTCATTTCTCTCCCGCAGCTCTTTACGGAGGAGGGAGCTCAGCCCACCAATCAGCTATTATTCCCTTTTTCATTTATCTTTTATTATACTGTGGTATCTTTTTCTCACTTATTTATTTATTACATTTTTGGGGTAGGATTGAATTTCTTTTCTGCACAGAGGCTGGTGCTTTTATTCGAGGGTATTTAATCGTAGGTAAGCCTTCACAGCTTTGGTGGTTTGATTTATGGCCACAAGAGAGGGGAAAATGTTTCCAAAAACGGCATATTTAAAAAAACACAGAGAGAGTGGGGTGGAAAACGTTACCTGCCGTTCGGCAATGATTACCCGATAAAACGGAGCTAATGACGGTGCCCGTGATAAGGATCGAGCCGCAATTAGCCCCCGCCTAAATCATGGAGCATCTGTCAAAAATTTCCATTACCCTAATCCCTCATTTCCCTTTTTGCCGAATTTGGTTGGCGGGAGGTGGGTGATCCCTGCACCTCGCTTTTCCGGGGCTGGCCGAGCAGGGAGTGTCAGAGCAGGGGCCTGATCGAATACGGGATGTAAGACCAGGGGGCTGGTTGTGTAGGGGGCTGGTTGTGTAGGGGGCTGGCTGTGTAGGGGGCTGGCTGTGTAGGGGGCTGGCTGTGTAGAGGACTGGCTGTGTGTGTGTGATGGGAGGGGGGTGTATAGGGGGTTGGCTGTGTAGGGGGCTGGCTGTATAGGGGGCTGGCTGTGTGTGTGTGTGTGGGGGGGGGGGGGGGGGGGCTGTGTAAGGGGTGGCTGTGTGTGTGTGGGGGGGGAGGGGGCTGTATAGGGGGCTGGTTGCGTAGGGGGGCTGGCTGTGTAGGGGGCTGACTGTGTAGGGGGATGGCTGTGTGGGGACTGATTGCAGGGGACTGATCGTGGCAGGGTCTGGCTTAGACTAGCTTAAGTCTTTGAATATGGACATTCATGATTAAACAAAATAAAGTATGTTGCAGTGTGACTGGTCCAGAGGAGAAGAGGGATATAGGGACTAGGGCCAGTCTAGGTCTGGCTGCAAGCAGGGAAGGCTGGTTGCTAGACTGGACTAAGTGTCATAGTGCAAGGGGTATGTATCAGTCTAAGGAAGGAAGCTTGGGAACCAGATTGAACTATGGATGGGTACCAGTCTAAGCAGGGGAAACTGGACACCAGGCAGTAAAAGGGGAGGTTTGGTAAGCAACGATACTCGGCTGGACTAGGTAGGCACTTATCTAGGGGGAGTTAGGGCGTTGGCTACCAGTTTGGGCTAGGTATGAACGATTATATTGAGTCTATAACTCATAGAGGGTCCACGAAGGAAACATTAGAGCGGGCAGGGAACAGTTGGGGACTGTATATAAAGCCCGCCAAGTCTGCTCGGCAGGAAAAAAATTGGTAATTTTATCGCACCAGGCAGGGTTTATGCAGGGCAGGTTGATAATGGGGAGCGTACTGGGGACTGGGAAGCACCGATCTGTACTTTCAGCGGGCCTAACCCGCGTGCCTTTCTAAACTCTCATTTGTGGCGTGAACGCCTGAAGTGCTTCCTACCGCCCGGTGAAATATCGCGTCCCTGGCCATTTGAATAGCAAACCCATATTTTAAACGCGGAATTACGTAAAGGAGTTGATCTCTGGATTTCCTCGCTTCCTGTTCGTCCCGTAGAGAGCGCCAATAGCATCGGGCGACAGTACAAGCCCCCGGCCAGCGCCCAAAAAGTGAAATTTATGGCTATTAACAGCAGCGGTTACCTCACAGAGGCAGGGCTGAATGGAACCGGATAAAAAGGCACACTGTAGAATAACGCAATCGTCATAAATCACCAGGACAAACTCATTAACGTCTCCTATAAAAGAGTAAGTCTGAACAATCATCCGCGCCCTAAGTGAATTTTCTTTATAAAACGGGCGACCATTACGTCAGATTGACCCTGGCTTCCCCCGCTAGAGGTCACCCCTTCCCGGCATCCTCAGCGGCGCGTCTCAATTACCGCGAGGGGGCGCTTTTGAAAATTAAAAATTCCTTGTGCACAAGGGCGCGCCATTATGCTGGCGGCGGTGCGCGCAGCCGCCGACCTCGTGGCCCCCGCTTAGAGCAATGATCATGGCGCTCAATCCCGGTCCTAAACGCTCTTCTCCTATCGACCACCAGGGGTTGGGGCGTCATTTAGGTAGCGTTCCGTGCTGACGTCGTTTAAGGCCAGGCATTTCATCGCGACGTCGCTCATTGTATGTGCCACCCCTCTCCCGCCTCCCCTACATACACCCCCACGCGTTCGATCCCCACCCCCACCTCGTCCCCTCGTCGCCCGCTGCTGTCAGTCACGGCGACGCTAGTTTGTCGGCGTCCCATCGGGGGCGCGCACGTCGCAGATCGCGCCGCCATTGTTCCATTGTCTGGCGCGTTCCGTAATGGAGCGCGGCACGCAGAGGGCTGCGCGCGCAGCCGGAAATGAGCAAGGACCATTGGCGGCTGCGCAGTTAGCGTTACACGGAATACTAATCCATTTCATACGGCGGGCGAGCGGGAGGGCGGACGAGTGGGAGGGAGGGGAAGGGGAGGTAGCAGGGCAGTGGTGGGGCAGGTGAAATTGGATTATCATCAAACCTCATCATGCGGGTGCTCTGTCAAGTTTGGGGTTTGGGGCTATGGCTGAGTGTGTGTGGAGGGGTGGGGGTAGGTCTTCCGCTCCTGGAGGTCACCTTAACGCCCTCAGATCCAGTTTAAAGTCGTGGAAACCTTGAATGTGGCTCTAAGACAAAGGGACTTCACTACAATGCAATTGTTAGAATTGCTACTCAAAATGTAGGCATGTATTAGGAAATTTAGGTATTCTAATGGAACAAAACGTAAAAAAGGTACATGTTTATGTAAGAGTCTGAGTACAATAAGATATTTTCAAATATACTAAATTAGTTATAATAATACCGATATTCAATCGGAATAAGGATAGACTCGATACATCTGCAGGTGTTATGTCTTGATAACAGGATATAAAAAAGTCTAAATTTAGAGATCTACAGCCAACGATCGCATTTGTACTTTATACATAAAAAGGATTATATCATTTATCGGACTTGATCATAAGGAAGTGTCATATAATGTCACTGATAACTCACAGAAAAGATTTGTACTGAAAAAAAACCCCCAACGTTTTACTGCCACCAGAAACAAATCATGGTCTTGACTATTCCCGGACTGGTCGACTGTAACTTTCCAACCCTTATCCAGTTCACCCCATGTAACCTCTTAGTGAATTTCATTTCTTTTCATGTATTCCAATGCGCTCTAATAGGCAGGTGAGCGGGGGTAGATGGCCATGGAGACGCCAGTGGGGGCCATTCCACACGTCGCCCGCACCCATTAGACGCACCGTGGAGATGTGTATCGGTGCCTGTTGAATGCGTCACAGTCCGGTGAACTTGACACAGCTGTTTGTGTGTATTCAGGATCCTACGCATTGTAACCTAAGCTTTATATAGGCTGACTCCTTTATCAGCTCTGCGTATTGCGTGTAGGTCTCTACATAAAAAAAATGGTATTAATCTACATATACATTTGTAGCTATTCTGGATAGTCAAGAAGTTTCCTCTTTTCCTTATTATCTTACTACAAACTTTTTTTTTGTAATATGTTAGATATAGTTGTCTAGTTATAATTGTTGTTGGTAAGATCTAAGAAAACTATACATATAAATGACATTAGAGTTTTTGATAGTAATCGTTCTAGATGTAGTCTAGATGTAGATCTCAAAGGACATATACAAGCATTGATATCCATTAAGTGGTAGTATATGATGTAAAAAGGCATGTAACATGATTCGTGTAGTAATCAGACATATTTATATATGTTAGAAAAATTGAAACTTTTACATGGATATCAGTTAACTAAGCGAAAGGTAAACTATGTGTCTTCAAGCAAATGCAGAAAGCGCAGCATATGTAAGAGTTGACATAGTTAAGGTTCAAACAGCATTTCGGACAAAGTTATTGTGAAGGTGTTAAGGTTCACACCTTTTAAATACTAATATCGAAAATATCATTTAAAAGGTGGTTGGGTAGTTTTTGTCAAGGACATGGCAGCCAGTCAACTATCACATTTTACGAACCATGCAGATCAGAACCCAAATAACCCCTGATTTGTACTTTGATCGTCGACGCATGCGCAGAAAAAAACTTCGCCTGTTGCCGGTGTGTGCGTCTGTAGGTGTAACAGGAGGAGGGCGGCCGTTGAACGCTACATTTACGCATTACGTAATCGCCAAATCCCCTATTATCGCCACGTGTGGAAGCGCACCACCGACTCGGTCGACGCTTTTTTCACACACATTCTTGCCAAGAGCGAGGGTCTTTATACCCCAATTTGCTGTAATACACTCTCGGCGTAGTTTTTTTTGCACGCGCGGAGGTGATACTGATAGGGTTTGAGGGGGGATTGTGCTCACTGAAGTGATGGTGGGAGATTGTGTTTGTCGGCCGACAATAGGTGGCGCCGGGTGTTGTCTCCTCCATCCTCCAACCCCCGAGGGACGACAGAAAAAATAATGAAAAAAATACAATGAGGGCCTTCGGGGAGGCCCTCCCCCACTAAAAAGGGACTTTGATCTGGCGGCCTAAACGTCCCAGACCGCTGCTAGTCCTGATGTTCACTTCAGGAGGCTCGAAAAACGGCATGAATAGTCATCGCGTTGAAGAAGGAGTCTCCTCGGGGAGTCGGCGGTACAGGGAGGACAGGCCGGCCGCCCAGCCCCGCCCGCCAAGCCCCGAATTACCGCCCCACCAAGCCGGCTTCCCGACTGCCAATCTACATCCCACCGCCACGATTGGCAGCAGATCTGCTGGGGTTTGCCGCCCCTGGAAAAAAAGTTAATTCTGAGAAGGATGTGAGTGGTGAGCGGGTGGGCGAGTTTAGTGTGTGTGTGTTAGGGGGAAGGGTGGTGTATAGAGGGCTTGGCATCATGGCCACCACTAACAAGACCTGTCGGGTCAGGCCCTGTTTTAACACACCTCCGCGTAAGGCCAGACCCCCCGCTAATTGAATCTGGATAAGAGTTGGGTAGAAAAACACACAAGCCGCAGCTAACAAGACTCCTTATTAAAATTTTCCAGTAATGGGCAGGGGAAAAAGTACACCGGGAAAAGAAGAGGACGCCGACTTGATTTCAAATTGAAAGAGATACTCAGGAAGCGTACGGAATGTTAATCAGACTGAGTGTGCGTTGAATGAAAGGGGCGGGGAGTAAGCACAAAATAAAATACAAACACGAGAATAAAAACACTGAAACACTGCCTAATTCTGAAATACTGACTTTCTTTGTCCTGTTCCACTCGGAATTAGAACTGGGCCTATTTCTGTGGTGAATGCGGCCGTTTTTGATTGATAATGAATCCTACATTTCATTTTCTTCTCGCCCAAGCGATAAGGCTTATAGCATCATTAGTGCATATAATCTGTATATTTGAGTACATGTGAATTAGGAAATAAATGAAAAAAGATCATACCTTTATTATGTCGCGGACTGGGGTTGATACACAGCTAAATGCATGATTGCACGGTTTTCTTCTCTTTCTCACTTCCAAGAAGTGATTTTAATTTTCTATCATATTTCCATTCAACTACTGAAGAAATGCAAGAACATGTACGGAAATTATGAGTTTCCCATTTAGTTTTATCGGGAGCCATTTAAATCCTGAAGTTATAGCCTATATAATCATATAAACTCCGAACAGTGAAACACAAGTAGTAGAGCAAATTGGCTGTTTTACCGAGGCAACAGTAAATAAACGATCCACTAGAGTGTCAGAAGTAGAGGAAATGGGGGTAATTCTCGGGTTCACTTCTTTTGTGGTTTGTGGAGATTGAATCTTTACCTGTGGATGCTACCTGAGATGAAACATCATGTAACACAGTACGATGGCTGGAGGTGGCCATGGGCCTCCATTTAATGTTAACACCCACCACTTAAAAAAAATTCCTTGTTAAGTAAGGTAGGTGAGTGTATGCTGAGATAGAGACGTGCGGCTAACCCGCGAGCACGTGCATGCTCGTGCGGCAAAGTGAGCATATCGTGCGTTTTATTACGAGCTCCTCGTGCATTATTAACCGTGCACAGGAGCTCCGCCAGCCGGCGGATAGAGGAACGGGCGCGGGGTACACTAGCCGTGTCACCTGAGTACAACTCATCAGGGACCATCTGTTGTCTGAGCTATACGCCTCCGGGCAGCCGCCTCTATTTCACTCACAAGCCCGAACAACTTGACTTGCTTTTTAAGTCAAGGATCTCGGGTTTCCAGCGGTCCGGTTCGCTTCTATGTACAGCCTATTTATTAACAACCACACGTTTGTGCGGCTTTGTAAATTACAGCCCGATGGGAGGCGGGTGAGGAAAAGGGTCTGCTTGTTAACAGTTGGATTGAGTGGACATGTTGTCCGCTGACCCGTGGGTCACCGGGGAGGTGTGAAGTGACCATTAACTGACCTGCTGTCCACTGACCACTGTCCAGCACGGGATGAGGGTTTTAATCAGGATCCCTGAACTTCACATCATCAGGTGAGCGTCAGGTGTGAATCCCAGCAGGTAGTCTGACCCTCATCACCCCGGGGCCACTGATCACTGTATAGCATGTACAGCCACGCCACCCTGTGGTCACACGCGGAACTGCACAACAATGGCGGCGGCCGTCTGTTATCGCTATCAGTGTCACTGACTCTCTCCGTGAGGTGGCGCGCGTGACACGGCCGCTGGTTACTCTGCGGCGTACCTCCATGGACGGAGAACCGCACGTGCGTCCAAGTGTACACAACATTAAGCAGCCAGAGTCCTCAAATGGCACCAAAACACGTTCATCGGCGTCCGTCAACCGCGTGACGCTTTCAGTCCCAACAACGCCCAGCAGGCGGCGCCCCGTTTTTCCCGGCGTCTGCAGAACGTCGGTCGCGCGCCGCATTTTACGACAGCCGTCGGCCGTCACGTCGCGACAACCGTGAGTCGTAAATGAAGATGGATGTTTGCAACAGGGAAAAGCACTTTGCCGCTTAGGACCGGAAGCCAACAAAAACCCGGGCGGCGGGAATTCCCGACGAGCCCCCGCCGCCCGCTCGGCTGTAGCCCCGGGGGATGCAGTGATGATCTTTATTATGTCCAGGGGCTGGGCCCCATTCCTAGTCCCAACTCCCCTTTCTACCGCTTTGATGCTTATGACAAAGTTAGGACTCCAGACAATGTACTCACTGGGAACAATGATGTCTAACTCCAGCTGGTGCCAAATTAAAATTGGTTTTCTTGACTTTCTAGTTACTCACAGAGCAAGACCCTGATTACTACAGATCCACCTCTGTGATGGACAAAAAAAAGATCCTTTCATTTTTACACCAAAAAAAGATATACGGCAGACGCACATTGAGTACAAGATGAAAGTCGTCTGCTTTTTGACTGAACTTTTAATTTCAGCGGATCGTGATTAAAAGCTTACTTACAGAGTGCAGGGTCACCCACCCAGACGTCCCACAAAAGAGGCACTTACCTGCAATGAAAGAAAATAAAGACAATCATGAGTACATTAAGAGGTGAGAGCTAATTACGGACAACTTTATCTGCAAGATCAGTGACAGAATCGGTGCCTCCTTAACATTGAGGTTCTACTGCCTGGTTCCGTGCGAACAACTCGTATACATTGGAAGCACTTGACATCTGACTCGTGCTTGTAGCCTGACCACAGGTACACCACTCAGAGGTGGGCAGATAACGCCAGATCTAACTGTTACCTGCCGTGACCTCTGCACATTACACTTCCCAACAGGTGGGTGAAACATGTCCATCGTGCCTCATCTCAAAGTGTTTCTTTGCCAAATGGCTTCAATAATTCACCAAGACCATGATATATGTATATATACAGCGCACCTAGCTCATATCCATTTTTTCTTATGGTATTGTTTTTTTTCTGATAACAAGTTTAATTGAGCTTGGAGCGCACTGTTATGGGCACACGTTAAGGTCCATCTCACGTATAGCGCATTGATTTGACATGCCGCGCGTGATAATGCGAAGAGGATATTAATTGCAGGATGCGTTGTGGATGCAACACGCTGTGTTTACGTCTTTTGACACACGTGCATGTCATGCGCGTGCAGCCAACCCCCTGCACCATTCCCCGCCCGCCGTCTGAATGTCGTCTGCACGCCTTGTCTCCGTGTGGTCGTACTTCTCAAAAGCAGACGACAGCTTTTAAGAAAAGCGACCTGGGCTGATGACAACGAGACACGGACACTGATCACTGGGTCTCCGACTCGCAGTTTGTCACGGAGGTAGAGAAAAACTCACTGAGACCTAGAGAACCAGAGAGTGAGAGTGAGGAAGAAAACCAGAGAGTGATATTGAGAGAGAGAAAGAGAACCAGAGAGTGAGAGAGAGAGAGAGAGATAACTAGAGAGGTAGAGAACCAGATAGTGAAGGGGAGAGGCATAGAGAACGGGAGACAGGCAGCGGGTTGACAGAATAAACGGTGTATATGTAACTCGCGAGATGAGGAGATTTAAATAGGTTGAGAGTATGGAAGTGAGAGAGAGGAGAGGGAGAAAAGGTAAGAAAGTAGAGACAGTGAGAGGAGAGTAACCGGTAGAGGAGAGGGAGAGAGAAACGAGATAGAATCGCTGATGAAAAGAGATGAATAGAGGAGAGAATGAGCGACGAATGAAAACTCAAGTCAGACTTTAGCCGGCTTTAAACTTCAACTTTGTTCTGTGTCATGGAAATGTGTTTCTCATGTATGTATAAGTTCTACTTAGAAATGAGCGCCAGAGGTGAAAACTACTTTACATAACTTTGATGTCTAACCTAGGAATTGCACAAGGATTTTAATAGCTGAAACACACTTTTCCCATTATACTCACTCTGCATTTATTCAAATTTCCAGTCCACAAATGCCAAAAACATAAACATGGAAAATAGACCAAAAACTAAATGCAACAGGCTTGGAGTGAGGAGGCCGGTTATAAAACCCCAACTCTACGTTCCCCGAGCGACCTTAGAGCGGGATGGTGGGGAACTAATGTTCTCACAGCCTTTGCCAACTCACAGCACGCGGCCGGCAGCTCTGAGCAACTCCCTGAGGCCTTGAGCAGCTCCGAGCAGCTCCCGTTTCTTGCACAGGGAGCTGTCAGGGAGAGGGACTGTGTCCCATTAGCACCCGTCATAGACCCACTATCACGTTTCAGCCCGTGCTCGCTCGTGTTTTTTCGCCGCATTTCCTGCACGCTGCATTCTCCAATTTTACAAATGGATACGGTGACAGGGGCGGACGAGACAGGTGCACGAAACCCAGTCTGCATACGATGAATCTATCATCAACTCGCCACGAGATGGTGACACACTGAAAAAGAGACAGGCAGACAAGCATACAGAAAGGCGGGCAGGCAGACAGAAATAGGACAAGACTCAGACAGAAACATATAGAACTTAGATTCACTAATCCGACCACCATGTGTAGTACAGGTAAACCATCTTGAGCTTCACCAAGGGTGTCTCAGAAAGGTGGGTAGTAAGGGGAGCTAAGCCAGAGCTTTATCCAGGTATCTCAGGAAAGATATGCAGAGAAGGTAAGGCTCAGTTATACCCAGAGAGCTAGTAGTGCTCCATGTTAAGCCTGAGTTTGGCCTGAGCATCCTAGAAGTAAGTAGTGTAGGGGAAGTGAGCTTCAGCTTGGATTGAGTATCTCAGAAGAAAGTAGTGCAGGAAGATTATGCTTCGGTTAGGCCTGAGTATCTCTGAAGTAAGTAGTACACGGGAAGTAAGCTTCAGCTTAGCCAGTGTGTCTCAATAAGTGATTCTTTGGTGAGTTTTAATCTTGAAGAAAAAAATCTGCCCAAAGGGTAGGTGGTCATGATCTCAGATCGATCACCTTATTGGGCAGGTTCGGGAAGTTTAGACACAAAAATGACTAGGGAGGTATATGGGACCCAGAAAGATTAGAATACGAATAATGACGGAAAGGACAGTGAAAGGGATATATCATCAACAATAAAGCTCAGAAATGGATCCAAGGCGGTCACAAGAGTTGAAGCGAGGCAGACAGTAAGATAATGGTAGAAATAAAAAGTAAAAAGGGAATATCTCTGCACTTGTATAGCAGCATCAGAGACATATCTCTGAACAGGTTCGTGATGTATCTGCAGTTCTTGGTGACAACACACCACATTAAAACGCAGATGTCACCCTTCTGCACAAGTCGCCTTCACAAAGCCTCTCAATGCATCACAAGACGATGCGCCAGTTGGCAGCTGAGATTAATGAGGGTTATTGATGATGTATTCCTAGGTGAGCTGCGGCTGGCATGTGCTGGGGTGATCCATCTACCCCCAGGTTGACCGCCAGTGGTAACCTTGGCCGTGTCGGCGGCTACGTCCCCCCGGTGAAGCGGCCCCGGCCGCCCGGGCCCCGGTCCTCGGGTCGCCCGCCCCTTTATGCCCGGTGTCCGCGGGTGGCTGTATGACGGCATGACTGATGACTGGAGTGCAGGGACTGCATCATTAGCAGCTAGGCTTTAGAACAAATCCTGCCCGTACCTGACTACGAGAGGGTCATTACCTGGGGTCGGGTTCAGTGTGCTGTACACCTGGACATCTCGTGTGTCCAGGCTTGCGGCAGAGGGGTGTGGAGGTGGGAAGGTGACTATAGGTGGGTCTTGTGGGGAGCCACTCTATATTGAGAAGGGGGTACCCTATAGGATAAAGTCGAGTAGGTACTGTCATTCACGGCCACTCGCCTTCCGCAGTCTTCATTAGCTGGGATAAGAAGGTGGATGAGGGTGACTGATAGAACCTTGGAGCTACCCCCCCCCCCCCCCCCCCCCATTGGCGTGTGTGCAGGGGAGGGGGTTGAGGTGGGTAGGATGTAGGTTAGCTTCCTTCCTGTGGCTCTGCCTGGAAGGTTGCATGGCAGACGACATTTTGTCAGAGAGGAGCGGCCTGGAGAAGACGCGGTCCTTTGATGTGATTATTACCTGACTCGTCTGCCTCCAGTCACACCTGCCATAACGCCGCCTCACCTGACGAGTCCATCCCCCTCCCCCATCCCGTCCCACCTCCCACCCACCGCCATCCTCTTACAAACCACCTTTATCTGGGATTAAACTTCTGATAAGTCTTTGACATGCACGCACGAAAGAAGCTTGGTTATACTTTCAACAGCGAACACCCACCGCCCCACCTCCATCTCTTACTCCTCGCTCTAGCCCCTTCTACACTCTCTTTCTCTTGAGAGGAATCAATGAGCTTTTATGAGTACGGTTTCAAAGTGATAGTGTGTTCTCTTTTTCTCTTTCCCACTGTTCTTTTTTTAATACTTTTTTGCCAATTACGCCTTGAAGTGTAGCCGTGTGCTGGTTACCAGAGAACACAATAAGCGATGCGGTGACACCAGCTAGAACCCAGCAAAAAGACGCTGCTGCCCTCTACCGGTGCTGCCTGGCGTTACAGGTGGGCCTCACTCGATGCGGCGTCTGTCCGGAGTTTTACTCCAGCACCCCTTTTCAGAATCTCCTTGATCTCAGCTTATTTGACAGAGCGCCCCCCCCCCCCCCACGCCCGCACATTGAATCTTACAGCTACGTTGGTCTCGTCTTGATGAATAACCATTCTCACAAGCCTCACTAGAAAGCGTACAGTATCAACGTATTTACTGTGTATTCATTATCCATTGACCAATAGGCTCACATAGGTAAGAGAAGACAAATATAAGATGTATTTTACTATTATGGTGTTGATAGATACACCACAAAAAAATTGCAGCTTGCTCCGTTAATGCTGTTCAAGAGCAGACGACTCTTTTTTTTTTATCCCACACGGAAAGGTTACCACAGCGCACGCGCGTTACGTAACTGGTTCCTGGGCGGCATATAAGAATCACTGGGTTTGAAGTGAGACACCGCCGCCGGGTATTCTCACGATATCCGGGCACCTAGCTTTCACTGGTGATCTATATAGAAATATCAACACTTTTTAAACCCAATACTTTGCACTTCAATCGCAAGTGTCGTTGACCTTGTCTTACAAATCAAGTCTACTGCGTGCACAAAGTTTAGTGTCTAAGCTGCTACCAATCAACAAGCTCACAAATTTTACATTGTCTACGTCACTAAACCGGCGCGAAAAAAGACCGTCATTTTTTATCCGTCTCACAAATGCTGCCAGTGTTCTATTTCAGTGCTAAAAAGAAGCACAGAAAGAGTTCCTGTGGTCCTTTCTCAGGAGATTGTGGAGCTATTTTCATACCCTGTCTGGAAACTGTTTACGTCACGTCGGTCGCTGCATAACCCTGGATTTCAAAGGTCAAAAAATTGTCGTCTGCCAAGTTTCGCTGGTATCTGTGTGATAGGCGCCCTGTGTGTCTCTGGTCAGCCAGTTGTAAAATAAAGATATCTTTGATCTGCGTCGGTGTCTTCTCGTCTTTCTTGGATCCAGGGAAGGATCGGGGTAAAAAGGACAGTGTCGGAGGTTATGTCATACTTTGTAGGGAGTCGGGTAACTCTCACAGACGCTGGGAGAACACGCAACATAATCGACAAGAACCCCCCCCCCCCCCCCCATCTACTTCACCACCATTCCAGATACGCTCACAGTGATGAATGTTACTTGACTTGATTCCGGCAATGATAATTGTGTTAACATCACATCCCCCATGCGCTGTAAATACTGGCGTCTGTATTTTAATTATTTGAAGCTAATCTCAACCACATGCATTTCAATTTCAACACTTAAATAAACCACACGTTACTTTTATACAAACAAGACATGGTGCAGTATGAACTGACTGTGTGCAGGCACTGAGGAGGAAAAACTCAAATAACACGATGCCAATTAATATATGCACTCTATCATATAAGTATATACATTTTTTAATACATATTTATCATCAAGCCCTTCTCCATTTGATTTCTCCATCGGTGATAGTACAAATACTACAAGGGCCTTCATATTGCACATCAGACCTACTACCTATTTACATAGAATGCCTCTATGAGTTGCTCGGCGGTAGTTAAACGAGCACATTCTTGCAGAGGGTAACCTAGGCATAGCGTGCGGGCTACCAGTCCGCCAGGCGGCGACACTCGACGCCGGGCCCTAGCGGCGGGAACGCGCAGGGCCGAGACGCGCGGGGCCCGGAGACGGTAATGGCCGTCACCCGGGGTCAGCCCCCGCCTCCCTCCCTTTTCTATGCCGAGCTGATTCACCAGCAACAGAAAACTTCATCTGATATTCCATTCCGTGATTCGCAACAAAGAATGCCTCTCGCTCGTCATATCTCTTCTGGTATGTCATGGTTATGATCCAACTCTATCCCCTCTGCCCCCGCTGAGCCGATCCAGCTTCATGTCTCCATGCATACAATGTATCTCCCTCTTTCTTTTGCGATCTATGTTATCCCATTTACACCGCCTCATTTCTGTATTGCACATATCTATTATGCAGTTGTCTTTTATTCTTGAAGTGATAGTCTATTAACGAAGAATTCTATCCAGGCTTTATCCATGAATCATATGAAGTTTTTGGTTTTGTAGTCTCATTATTATTATTTTTTGTGTGTGCATATTTCTCAGTTAGAATTGCCTTTTCTCTTACATGCCAAAAAAGATAAGGATATTTCAGATGGTTAATGCTGACCTAGATAAGACTGTCTAGTGACTGGAACGCCTACGTAGGCCCCTGGGAGACATGGGGTTGTGTACGCTATTGTTGTAAAGCTGTGTTGTAATATGAATAGCCGTGGAGCCAGTTATCTCGAACGCTATGACTTATTCAATAACAAAGCCTGGAACTATATCTGTGCCTGGGGAGAAAACGGTGATGTATGCATTACGACTCTTCCCATGGTTTGCGTGGATCTTTTTTTTCCTAAAATAAAATATAGTAAGCGATTGCCTGGATCATTAATCAGGAAGTTAATAAATCAGTTTGCGTCTATATATAGACTCATCCTTGGCATTCACATATTCATATGTGATGGACACGATATTAATAAAACAACTGCATCGCCACATGTTTATGTTTGAGTATGTTTTCCATAAATGAATCACCTGAGACAAAGCTGCCTAAGGAAATTAGCTAAAACATGTTTAAATATTGAACAGTATAATGTAATTTGATGATTAGAAATTTCAAATGACACTGGTAGTTAAAACGGACGAAGCTTTGTGAAATATAGTCGTATCTATTCGAGAACGAGACATTATAAAAGAGCATTAGATAACATTGATGAACACAACGTGGTTTCAATGTTCAGAATGATCTATCTCATCTATCTAATTGGGTGTGTCATCAAATGTGTTTAAAATGCTTAGATGCTACTCTGTCAATTGACTCAAAGATCATATAGCATAGGAGAACAAAAAGGAGGAATTCAATTATAGTTGTGCGATGTTGGAGCATTCAACAAACTCGTGTGTGTAAAAAGGAAAACCCGAAAGGTAATGAGATAACGTGGAAAACATATCGGTGTCAGGCACGGTGAGGGTGTGCAGGGTCTGTGAGGATGTTCAAAACACTAGTTTTACTGTCATGAATAAGGCTTAATTAATAACCTTTGTTTTACACTAGACATATATGAAGGCCTATACATTGAAGAAGAAAGTGTGGAGTTTCATGCAGAAATGAAAAGCTGACATCTCTGTAAAGATATGTCCAATCCAGATAATAATGTATATATTTATTCTCACTATGTGCGGTTCAACCCGAAAAAAGTCACTTGCTAAGTTGTCTCGTTGGCCGCCACGTCAAGCTACCATCAATCCAGGGAATAAACTCGCTGTTTCTGAATCACTACTCTCATTGCCTGTACTCTGTATAGACACACCTCTGGGGTCGTGCTTTGTCTTTCTTTATTTCATGCCTTGGCGTTCTTCTTCCTTAATTGGTCTGTTTTAATACTTAATTAATCAGTTTAGCTATTTATAAAGTTGGTAGACAAAAAACAGGCGATAGGAAAGATAGAGGCATGGATGTAGTAGGCCATTGTCTCTGCCCCTTTAAGATAGGATCAAAACTGAGGATAGAAATGGACCTGTTATCGTTGATATTTGTGGCGAAAGCTTGACAAGCAGTCATCACAGTGAACTTAACTATGTGGCTTAACTTGGCCCCATTAAGAGGCGTTACAGAACACCACACTAAAACAACAACTTGCAGAAATGTCTTTGTCATTCACAATCTATTCGACGAAAGGTCAGTCTTTCCGGAGTTAATCTACTATCAGTTAAACAGTTTATTTTTAAATCAAAACGAAATTCTATGCCTCTAAATAGCAATTAATTTTATTTCCGGCTCGTGTTGGTTTCGGTGTGTGTTTGGAGTTTTTTTCTGATCATTTCCTTTTTGATTTTGACATTTGTGTATTGGCTAAAACATTACTGCAGCTTTGGTGTGTGGGTGTCTGTTGTGGAGCTGTCCAATCTATGGAGTATTTAGTCCCCAGGTCTCAATATCCCAGGACACCCTTTCTTTGTCCACATATCCATTTGTTTTCAACACCTGTTTATGAAGACCATTGTTTGAAATTTCTTGTTTGTCAAGAAATCTCCTTTCGTGGTCCTTTGTCAGAGCATCAGGAGGACAATATCTACACTGGCCATATCCGCTTAGGAACAACTGTTTTCAAATGTAAACACAGATTTAGTTCAAACAAACTAGTGTCATTAGTTAGAGCCACAGAGTCCTATGTTACTGTGCATGCTAGTTGCCGATTTAAGCACCGCAGACCGCATCCGAGTAGATGCGTTGTCATCTTTCAATTGTTTCTACATCCAGTAGTACTGTAACTGCACATGTAATTAAAATCCAAAAATCTTCCGACACAATAAAAACACGGGTGATCCACATTAAATACAACTTACAGTCCAGTTTTTATATTCAAAAATTCTCAAAACGAAACAAAACCCACAAGTAGGTTTATAATTGGTTGTTTTCTGTGATGATTTCTGGACAGCTTTGTGAAAAACGGCAAACTATGCCAACTTGTTGAGGTAGCCGGCCCTCGCCCAGTAAACTCCCAGGACACTGACGTCTAAAGAAGCACACTAAAATAGGCCCCGCTCAAAGCTTTCCACCGTGTGTTACCACCAGGTTTTCCATCCCCACCATGGTGCACTCTCGCCTAGTTCTACAGGAGTTGTTTTTTTTTCTTCTCGCCTTAGTCGCGCAGGTCTATGGGGCTCGCGGCATCAAAATTAAATAATGCTAATTTTCTTGCCCTATCACCCAGCAAAGACTATGGGTTGGTACGCATGTATCAACCATCGTAACATAATGAAACTTCCAAAGAACCATTATTTATTAACAGGTTCGAAATAAGTATATCAATCAAGACATAATCATATGACTTTGTTTGAAAAAATAAAGAATATATGGGACAATATCAACTGGGGCCATAAATGCATGTATCGATAGGAGAAACACAAAAAAAGTGGTTAAGAATGCCCAATACACCTGCTGCTGCCCCTGGGCGGACGGGCGGACGGGCGGACAGCACGGGGAGCTGCTCGGTGAGCTGGTCGGGACCCCGGTGCCTGCTCGCCGTGAGTAAATAGAGTGCCTGGACGGCTGAGTCTCCGTACCTCCGCACTAGAGCTGAGACCTGGCGCGCCGCCATGGAGACGACCGCCGCTATCACCACCAGGGGGCAGTGTCTTTTATTTTCTTTACCGACCGCCACGCCTCCTGGTGGTGGGTTTTTTCCTGGCGTCATCACCGATATAGATCTGCCCCCGTTTCCGGCCATGGCTAAACAATGATCAATCTGTTATAACAGTTATAGAGCCGCGCGTGTGTGCGCATGCGCTAAAGACGCGAATCTGAGGGAAGATTCCTGAATTGCTCGCAGTAATGTCTTTGTTCTTGTGTAAACCATTCCGCTATGATTGATGGTACCAGAACACCAACACTCAACCGTTTAAAAAAAGCAACACCTAAGTCTGTTTCCTTCCAGTCACCTTTTTTCTGTCCGCAATTGTTTGCCGGTAACTGTTGCATGATATATCACGAAGCCAGAGTCTGACTCACCAAAAGACGCGAGGAAACATCGGGTTTTAATGTCAGCAGCATGGCGGTAAAAAAATTACACAGCTGGGATATCTTTCTTTGGCTTACCATTTTTTACAGCCTGAAGCTATGATACGGCACGTGATGAGAAAACCGCTGCTTCCTAATCGGAAACTGCAAATCCATCTGGCCAAAGCCAATATGAGAAGAGATACTTTTTACTCGGAAAATTTCTATTTGTGTTATCAATTAGTAGATGCCCGTTTTTACTCAGTTTTTAAAGGCAGCTGACCATCCAAACCAGCGGCCAGTCCACAGACAACTGACCGCAACAAAAACATGAGGGAAAGGAACGGACTCTGAAAAAGATGCAAGGTGGTGTGGTGATGGTGGTGGGGGAGACTCAACACTAGCGAGACATTTTGTACAATCCCCAAAGCAAACTGTGTGTAAATATAGGTTCCCACTTCTCTTTTTTATCTTAACATTTGACCTGGTCAGCGAACTCTTGACCCACACAGGTGCCTGGGAAGACTCCTGGTGGTTCTTCCAGGCACGGTACGGGGGGCGGCAGGGAGGGGGCGGGGGTCAGAGCCCGGCTGGCCGGTTGCCATGCCCACACGTCCACGCTGACCCCCCGTGACCATTGTGACGGCGTTAAACCCGGTGTTTAGCTGTCATTCACGGCTGGATCTCGGTGTGTTTTCACTTTGGATCTTTGCTATCGGGACTCGCCGGCCCTGGATGCCCTCCCCCCTCCCCCTTCCCATGGCCGCCTCCTCTTCACCTTCCCCACTCTGTGTGCGTGTAGGGGTGGGGGTTAATGACTAGGCAGGTAGCGCTGGGTGGCAGCCTGCTGGTGAGTATAACCTGGGTAAGGCAAACAGATGAGGCACACACAAGTCAGCATGGCGCCCGCCCGCCTGCTTGCCCACGAGGCCGTTTGGATCTCTTGGATCTTTGTATGAGATTGATGAAGACGTCCTACTGTTCGCATTCCAGGTCTATGATGAGGGGCAGGCAAATACCCAATACAAGTACTCACTCAGCCAGCTCCCCTCACACTACCTCTGTGATATAGTGCCTTCACCACAAGCTGGTCCGCGATACACCCTATACCCACCCGACTCCCTTCATGGTACCTATGTGATATAGTGTGTTCACCATAAGCGGGTCTGTACATACTCTCTACGCACCCTCAGTCATCCCACTCGTCTCATAGTACCTCTGTCGTATAGTGCGTCCACCACAAGCTGGTCTGCACCCCCTCACTCGACCCAGTCCCACTATAGTACCTCTATGATATAGTATGTTCACCGCAACCTGCTCCATTCAGATTCAGCGTGTTCATACCAATGGGTCTATACCTTTCAAACTGGCCAACTATACCTCTTCTTTTACGTGCTACTGTAGCAGGTATGACGGGCTGTAGAAATAGGTAACTGAGTATGAGACTCGCACTGTTAAACCTAGTCAAACCCGAGAAAAACTCCCCTGGCTTTATCCTGGCTTGTCTAGAGATTTAGAAGATTTTATCTCACCCCGTATGACATTATTTATTGATAAAATGAATCACCAAATTAGCCATGGAGTATTGGGTACACAAACGTCACAGCCATGGAGTACGAGTTCCTAATATTAAGCCTATGGACAAAAATACTGGGGTGAGATAAGTCATCATATTGACCTATTGACTGTAGGCCTACCTTTATACATTGATTGATGCAATTATCTTATAGCCACGGTAACAGATATACCGTAGAATGGTACGTATGTATGGTACTCTATTGGCACTAAGGTGACCTTTGTATATTCTGACTGTAAAGCATTACTGTAATAAACTGTATACATTTTCAAAACAGCAGAAACATGCAAATACAACAGAGGTTAAGCTGTATCAGTGTATCTAGAACTGACAGAGTAACATGAATACAATGACTTTTGGAACAAAGGTTCTTTTGTATTCTTTTGTGTAAAGTAGATTTATGATAGTAAAATACAGAATTATTTACTTTGTGATTTTGACCATTGTTCTAACGTATACTGCTAGAGTTATATCGAACAGCATATTGGGTCATTCATAATTGATCAAGCAGACCAGTAATATTTTATCATCTGAAATTTGTTCAGCTATAACTTAGTCGTGTCTACAGACCGTGTCATAGGAACATAGAAACACATGGCCATAGCAATTATTGTTGGATGAGCCCAGTTTCAGCTATATTTTAATAATGCTCTACTAATGTGGTATTTAATCTTGTCAATAACTATAATGTCACTAAATCTTGAACAATAATGCGATTTGAAAGATAGGATATGTCCACAAATCTAAATGAACATCTATGACTCATTTTGATACATTAAACTTCGAGGTTTTATTTACAAGTTATACTTGATGTCTATATTTAAAATGTTCACATGTAACTAATGCATCCACATTTAAATTTCGGCACAACAAATTGGCGGTGAATTTAATGGCTTACGGCACATATTACATATACTGCTGAATTCCGTTTGTCTGATCTCAACTATACAGTATATTTCATCGATTAATTTTTTTTTATCAAAACCGCTAACATGTAACCTTCCATTCAGAATAATGCACCATAGAATGCTGTATCTTTCTTTCATGAATGCCAAGTCAGCATCCATCTATTACAGTTGCTCTGACATACGTGAGAACACCTGTTATTTGTATATTCATACTTTGGTTATTGATGGTAGCATGCATAAAACTAAATGTCTTGTTGTGATTAAGGCAGGCTTTAAATACTTATAACATGGCCATCGATAAGATAAGGCAGGAGTTTAAAATCTTTCAGCTTCATTATCGTGTTGGAGTTTAGGTTCACTAACCAATCTAGCTGAATGATTTATAGAAATTGTCCTTCGTTTTCATTTACATTGGTTCCGCACGTGGGAAGCATTTCTGAAGCAATTTGATATTTATTTGTCATTTTGACTGCTTCTGAAGGCGAAATCGCGCTGGAGGTTTTCATCATTGTCATCAGTAGAGTTATCCCAAGGTCTGATGCCACTGGGTTAGTGTGCCTATGCACAATACTGTGAATCATCTAGACCAGGGGAAGAACTGGTATATGCCAAAAACGGCTTTCAATTCAAAAATAAAAAATCAGGGCCAACTGGTGGCTCACAAAGTATAAGGAATTGCCCCCTCCCAATCCGGTTAGACGGGTTCGTAGTTGAAGACTAGGATTAATCACTAGAGTCCGATAGGAGCTGTACGGGATAAACGTTTTATTAGAATTGATGTCTTTTTGGTGGCGCCCAAGTAAGAAATGTTAATCTGGGCGCGCGTCGACGGCGGCCGTGAGTGTAGACGGGCACCCGGTCGTTTTCAATCTGCCCGACTGGTGATTGTGTGCTACTTGGTGCTGGCTTTAACAGCTGGGAATCAATCTTCCAGTCCAGCTCCGCTCCTTTCCTGTGTCTCTCTGTTTTTTATCCGACGCAATCAAATGAATAACACATTCCTGCCGTACGGGAATTAATCCCGAGCCTGGTAGAACAAGTCTATAAATCATGCCTGGTTGGGTGGTGGGGAAAAAAAACGGAATATCCTGGCGATTTTTAACATTTCGATGAAGCGCTAATTTTCATCTAGAATTACGAGCGGTTTCAGTGTGACATGTTAAATGCATCAGTCGCTAATGCTGGGTTCCACACTCCCCACAAATTTCTCCTAGATTCACACGCAACCCCGAAAAACACGCCAAAGCCATTATCTATGTTGGGAATTTTAATTGGGTGAGCTAGGATAATGTAGTAATCGATGCTTTAAAAGTTAAGGCCTGCCGGCGAGTAATTTCTTTTTAGAACATTTTTAAAAAGAGAATTTGGTTGTAAATCATCTCGATCAGTGGGCGCCTTGAGAGTATTGATTAGAAATTAACAGGGCTAATGCCATGTAATGTTATTATTGTGTGCGTGATCTATCATTTTCCTCTTTATGAATAACATGATGAGTTAATCAAAACCTCCTCCGCCAAGCACGTCATCTGTTAGCCAAACCCCGCGAAACAAAACTGCTAGGAAATGACCTGCCAGCACTAAGACCCAGCCACGGGCGCCGGTCAAGAAACTCATAAATCAGTGCGAAAAGAAACAAAAACTAGATTATAAATCAGCGAGCAAGGAGACAAAAAAGGAGGGAGGTGCAGTGATGATGTCAGAGTCGGGGTGGGGAGGTGACCCGCTGACTGACCGCCCTGACCACTGGCTACCCTGGGAGCGGCCATTGTGCCTGTGACGGGTACTGATGGGTGCAGGGTGCGGGTTGACCAGCGTGTGCGGGGTGAGTGACCGCGGGCGACTGACCGGTGTCACTATCTCCAAGGTCCGGCGGAACAAATCGTCCCCGTTAGTAGTCCCCGTTGGGGTCTGAGAAAAAAAGCTGGAAATATGAATCGTCTAGAATTTCCTACACCAGAGAGATTATAAAAACGTGGAAACACAGTGGTGTCTGCCACGTTATAGGGTCTATAGGAAGCTTCAAATCATTGTTTTATTGGTGTGAATGAAGCTCAATTGATACCATCTTTGTTTTTCACAAAGGTAACGAATTCTATATACAAAACGAGAAAAAGTGGATTTCCATGAAAAAATGGATTTCCATTGAAAAGTGAAAAAATACCTTATCTGATAGCGGTAGATATACGCATGCGCGAAAGTACCCTCGACATACCAGAATGGGGTGTCCAACAGACTGAAGTGTCCAGCAGACAAGTATTTATGAACTCAAACTCACTATTACAAGGGATGTCAGTTGGGGACAGATAGAGAAGGAAATATTTTTTGTATTTTGCCTCACAGATACCAAAGACACATGAATCACACCTTGATATTGGCTACAGCATGGCGCTGAGGATCTAAAAGGAGGTTCAAACCACTATTTTATTGCCACGAATCAGACTCCATCAATAATCCCCTTGTTATACACAAGGAAGTAAAATTCATATACATGTACTGAAAATAGAAAAGTGCATTACCAGGGACAAGTGAAAAGCTTAAAATTTAAATTTCAAATCAAGTGAATTAATCTTTAAGTCAATTACAATGGACTTAAACTTCGCTTATAACCCAACCGGATCCATAATATAAAGTACTCCAAGTTATGGCCTCTGATTCTGTCAAAGCGTATCATAGTGGGAAATTAAGAATTGCTTTAAATCCGGAATTTAAAAACAAAGTCTATATATAATTAGGATATACATGTATTGCTTCACATGTCCATGATATGATAAATAATCGACATGATGCATATCCCTCGGAGTAGGACTCGATCATTTCAGTCTGGCGGAAACTCAAATACACTCAAGCAGGTGCATATAGAAGGTGGCCGGGCGGTTCAGTCCTCTGGACCACTGAGAGTGTGACACCGGCCTGCTGACCGGGCCCCTGACCGGACCACTGACCGCCCTGCCGCCGGCTTCTTCCCCCGCTCCCCGACACCCCTCCTGATTAACACGGCCGGGGGTAAAAAAGCTCAGGGTAATCGAGCCCTAATCCCTGTCACGTCACCCTGACCGAGGGTTGCATCACCCCGTGACCCCTGACCTTGACCGGGGCAGCACCCTTCACCCCGCTGTCTCTGCTCATAAGCAGGCTTATTTATCTCACTCTGCGAGACGGCAACTCGCAGTCTGACCCTCCTACCATTACCCTCTGCCACCATGTCGCAGGTGGACGAGTGTGGTCAGAAGTTATCTTGTCAGGGCGCGGAGGATTATCGTTATACGCTTGTCACATGTGACCTGGTGTCAGAGTTAAAGGAGATATGATTTCCTAGAGGACCAGTGGACATCATCTGGCTGACCAGTGAGTTACACAGACCATAAATAGACCGAATGACATCCAGAAGTGCCGGGAAGGTCTAGAAAAAATACTGGACAGTTTCCTCATCCTGATGAACCCAACTCTTTATCTGTAATCAGGTGAAAATATAATATCAAGGATAACATGAAAAAAACCCGGAAAACTTGTATCTCTGGACATGCTAAGTTATATCTTCATACATGTTATTGCGATATAACTTTTATGCATCCATGACTATCCGGAATTATTACATTTATGTGGCTTTAACATTGAGGTAGCATGTTCATTAAGTTGATCATAATGATCATAATTTAAAAGTTTTTCGGCAGAACTTATATTGTCCTTTCATTCAACAAAGTTTGATTGATTTTTACAATATTATATTTTACATAGATGAGAGGTATAAAAGGAAGGCAAACCCCTCTCCCAGCGACATTGCTTATTGAATACGAGTGATTTAGCGACTTGATTAATTGTACGGTAGAAATATCATACATATGTTCGACTTGAAATGTGTAAAAATATAGGCCCTAGCTAATTCTACTTTTAAAGCATAGTGTAAATAAATGACATGGAAATGATTACATGTTTTATCATTATAGGTCCACTACAATCAATCCTGTTGAGATCTGAGTATGACTAATTACAACTGCTGACTTCAAACCAAAGGTCCGGTCGCGGTCACTGCGTGGGTGGACGGAGCCCAGTGGCTGGGCAGCGCAGATAGGGGTGGTCACGTGCCGGTCAGCGCCACTATCGGCCGGGGCGCGAACTACGACCGGGGGTGACACGTCTTTACATCATGACGGATCACCGGGCAGCGGGTTGGGGGGGGGGGGGGGAGGGGGAAGGGTGAGCGGGTAGGATAGGGTCCCGCCTGATCACCGCCCCATTGTCCAGCATTGTCTGGGTCTCCCTGTCTGGGTCAACCCTCTTTGACAAGTGATAATCCTACCCTCTGACCACTACCCCCACCCCCCCCCCCCCAAGACACACACACGTTTACCACCTTGCGTCACGTACCCGATCCACCCCCACCCCACCCGCAAAAAAAGTGAGGAGGAAAAAAAAAGATTTTTTTTTCATTTGTTGCTGCATGAATCACGGTGGGATTCGCAACCCTCTTTTTCTGTCGATCAATATTTTTTTCATGTGTGTGTCGGGGGAAACAAAAAGCGAAAGAGTGGACATAAATAACTGGAGGGAATTCAATGTGAATTTTATCCGAAGGGAGGAACGGGCAAATCGGGGCGGATATTGCGGAGATCTATCACCGGAGTGTGAAATAAAGACGCCAGGCGGCACTGGGATCGGCGTGTCTGGAAAGGAGGAGGGGGATGGGGGTAGGAGGGTGGGTACAGGGCTTACGTGGGGTTAGGTCAGGGGTGAGAAAAAAATGACAAGATAATCAGAGGGAGTTCGCTGACCATTAATCACCCCACTCGTCCATGTATCACTGGAAACCCCGAAGAGGAAGAGAGAAAGGAGAAAGGCGGTGGGAAGGGGGGGGGGGGGGGGAGGTCTACACTGACCACTGACGCCGGCAAGAGGGGATAAGCCTCCATAGTGATCAGTCCCTGAATGGGGGTACGGTGTGTGGGGTGCTAATCCAGGAACAATTTTTCTTCTTTTTTTCTAATTTTGTGTGAGAATCGTGTGAATGGCGGGGGTCACGCATGGCTGCCCGCTGCCGTGTGACCCCCGTGACCCCCCGCGGGCTGGAGACAGGGGGTCAGGCTGACCAGATGCACTGACCACTTACTCAGTCATTACCAGACAACTGACCATATGTTCTGCCCGCCCCCTCCCCCTGCGCGTGTTACCATGCCGACGGCCAAGACGACATAACCCTCACTGGGTCCGCCCCCCCCCCCCCAATCCTGCCGCCACCCTTGACCTCCAGGGGGCGTGGTGGTGCGCCCTGCGAGCAGGTGCGGGGCTGACCCCTGATAAGTCCTATCAACAGATAAGACGTGGTCGGGTGAGCAACGACAATGGTTTACATGTCGTCCGGCCACCTAGGCCCCGCGCCCGGGCGTCTCCCGGGCGTCTCGGCGTCCGGGACGCCCGGGCCCGGGTCACGTCTGTATATACTACTTGGCGGGTCAGTGCGCAAGGTCAAACGGAAGGGAGGGGACGCTGACCGGGGCGGCACCAGCGGACACGCCGACACCGATTACCGGCGTGTTAACAACCCTTTTACGGCGACACCTAGCGGGACGCCCTATCCACACCCCTTTCACAACCACTGACTTACTCTATGTTATCAGTTATTGCTATGATTGCACTCGTTATAACATTTCACTCGAGTTTATCACCTGACTTTTTACACCTGTCCGTCATGCATAATTGTACTAATCGGAGGTTGAGATACATAAGAAACCCTTCACTCTTTCCATATTAGGTTAGATTTCGATGACTCTTGCTGGACATTTATATATACACCGAAAATAAGTTCGCGAAACCGAAGTCCGGTTGACAACCTACTGTGAAACCGTGGAAATGACGATGCTGACACCCTTGAACGTATTAATGCATTACAAGGTAAGTCAAAAATGGTCGACGATGGTATGCACCCCCAACACCCACACACACACTTACACACACACAAATCACCGGCACTTACTCCAGGGATGTCAGCAGCCATTGAAGAAAACCTCAAAAGTCATTTGCGGTGACGGAACACATTTGCAGGAAGATATGCGATTGTTTTTCGAACAGACAATTCCCGTTTAATAAAAAAAAAAAAACACACATTTAAAAACCTTTAGAAATATGAGGTTGACATACACAGGTCCTATTAAGGCATTTAAATACTGAGTAAAATGTTTCTGTGTTTTATTTTTTTTAAAAGAAGAAATCCCTGATTTCAGGGGATCCCCTGAACTCTGACATCTCTGAAGTCTCCCCGCCCCCTCCTATAGTCCTACAGTATACAGTCACATACCACATTGCCTGACGGGCGGAGGACACACGAGGGGCCGGGGAGTGGTGGCAGGCGGACGGGGGCGGCTCTCACGACACCCCGGTGAGCGGTGCTTACGACAAGGGGCTGGACAATGCACAGGTAATCACAGCTGATGGATTAACCACACCAGGCCGGACACAGCCATCAATCACTGGACCCCTGCAGATGGCGACAGGAGCTGCGATTCGCCCTGTGTTAATATTAATACAGTGGCCTCTGGCTGACCCACACTATCGTCATGCCACGGCAACGCCACATAACAAGGGCTAGTTAGCGCGCAGGTATTGAGAGCCCGGACAATGTGGTGTGTAGAGATACCGCCTTGTCACGCAGGTACGACGGTGTCATCTACATATGGTTCAACACAATAGCACATCGGCGGTGGAGCCAGAGGGCAAAATACTGACTGATGTGTGGTAAACTTAAGTTAGGCCACTCAAAAAAAAAACTTGTTTCTCATCACCGCGCGCATCTGAAAAAACGATTAAATAGATGAACCTTGATAGAAATCATGAAAGGTATGTGTATTTAGTATCAAATTAAAGCTCCTGATGTCAGGGATGCATTAAATGTATAGCCAGTAAAAATCTGGAAACCCCGCATAAGCAGACACCCCGCGTAAGCAGCCACTTTGGCCCGGATCGGAGGGTGTCCGCTTATGCAGGGTTTTACTGTATGTCTGCCATCTTTGATAAAGCAAAAAAAAAAAAAAAAAAAAAAAAAAGCGCCCTCGTCATATTTTTCATGGCTTGGTGATGAGAAACAATTTTTTTTTTTTTAGTGGCCTTAGTGTTTGTGTGGAGAATTCACTTCAATGTGACATTCTGATAATGTCAGATTTAAAATTGATCCAATTGGCAATTTCAACTTCAACAATCATAAACTTTGACTATATTGTCAATGAAGAAAGTATTTTTTCTGGCTAAGTGTGTCATCTGGGTGTTTGAGAATCAATTTGTTTTTTGTTGTTGTTTTGTTTTCTCTCCATACCCTCTATTGAAGGTGTAGAATTCTAAATACAACCCAGAATCACTTCCAACAAGAAACTCAGTTTAGTATAATGAACATGTGGATTGTGTCGATATTTTTATTTGACTCGTGCAGTAATGACTACACTTTCGAGTTCTAAGTCTTGGCATGTTTTATTTTCTTACGTCTGATAAGTGACTCTTACTCCAACTTGGCGCCTTACACTACACAGAAGTTGGACAGGCTGGATCCAGCAGTCCATGCTCAATGACATTATTCACGTTCGTGCCCCGCGGATAATCTACGTCCACGCTCCATTAAAACCAACTGGCATGCACTGGGCTCTTCATGTTTCCTTATCGATATAAATGAGAGCCGATTACCGATTGAACATAAGGCAGACCGAGAACCTGACCAGTTGCATAAAAACCACCCGGAGCATTTCCCCGCCGACCCCGCCCTTTCAATTATTGATTTAATTCCGTTTTCCGCCCCGGAGGAGTCCCCCATCCAGCGTTCTACTCGCTGGTTCCCAGTCGGTACCATGGCCGTCGGCGTGCGGCGCCCTGTGATCAGCGCCGTCCGCGAGGTACCAGCGACTCTCATTAAACAATTAGTGTTGATTGGCTGCTGGTTGCCGGCGCCCCTGGCTCAGGTAAAAGTGATGACCTGTCAGTGAGGCTGGCAGGCTGGGTACCGGCCTTCTCATATAGGGCCTATCACCTCATCTACTCCTCCACCAGCATCTGCCGCCACCCCTTTAGGCCACCAAGCTCTCTCTGGGCAGCAATCTATCACTTTTATTACCTGATTACTCGGTCGGCAATGTTTGAATAATTACTAAACAAGACACAGACTATAGGTCATTATACCACACAGAGAACGACGTCTAGGTCTCTCTTCGTGTTCCGTGACGATTGAGGCGCGCCGTGAAATTTTTATCATCAGAGGCTGACCGATAAAAAAACATAACAAAGCTGCATGACAAGAGTCGACAATTCTTCAACCGTTACAGTTTACACGTAGATTGGAATCAGACATACCATCGCCCAAGACCTATAATAAATTAACTTCTGATTAATTGCAAATAGTTTAATTGTTCTTTCATAGGCCACACTCCAACATATTTGCTAGAGGGATCTAAGAATTTCTATGGTCGATCTGTACTCTGTAAGTCTCCGACATCGATAGATGCAAGCAGGAAAGATGGCTCATACTGACGGGGTCAAAAGCCTCATAGAAACTAATTTCCGATTGAAGGGATATAAAATTAAAATTACCATATTCAGCAACAACATATTACAAAACTTTGCATTTTAATTTTTTGTTTAAAACTTTCTGTTTAGATTCACAAAATTTCCTATGGTTCTTCATTACTTTGTATTTATACAAAGTAGTAAAGATGTAGCAAAAATTGCCCAAATTCGATTAAAAGAAATTGTTACATCTATATTAGGCATATTTTAATACATCCGCCGCTATTAATTATGCAACCGATTTTTGTTTAACTCTTCTCCCTCGAGGGGAAAACATTGGAAAATTACAACCAACATACATACTGATTATGCTTTACGATAGCAGCGGTATGTAGTATTGAGAGTTAAATAAGAAAAACAACACAACAAAAGATCACATTCTATAATCTGTATTTTTTTATGCAGTAAATCAGGTTCCACACAGTGGATATTAAAGTTTTTAATGGCGGGAATAAAAGCCGTCAGTAAAATATTGAGTCGCAGCGACGTCTGGCGGCCTCCTGCCAATTTGTACATTAGTTTCCCTGCCGCCTGGTGGCGCCCGGGTGGGCGTGCATGTGTAAATCATCAATTGACGGGTCCCCAACCGCCCCACGGTGTAACCAGCCATGTGGCTTTACCCACACACCGGCACCCCAGCCGTCCTTATACCACTCTGCAGTCTCACCCTCCAGGGGACACCGATCCCCTCCTGTCGGCCCCCTACCACCAGTCCCCAGGTTCCCCGTCACCCGGGGCAGTTTCCATACATGCGCCCTCGGGCGCGGGTCCACGTAACAGGCCGTCAGACTGGCGCCTCTCCTTTGATGGCGACGCGGCCAGTGCCACACCCCCGCGCGCCGTTTTACTACGTCACACCAGTCCCGACCATCCCCACGGGCCGCCCGCGTCCCGCAACAACCCGCCCTCGTCCCCGAACTCCGCGTCCGGCGCCACGCTCCAGCGTCTCTGACGTCACATGTGAGGCGCCGGGGAAAGTCAGCAGATGGCGCGCTGATCGTATCGCGCATGCCGCCCTCTCAATGGATCCAAATAAGGCGGGGTGGCTTTTTGGTGGAAGTCGGAATGAACACAGACGGGTTTTGTGCTGATAAAAGATACGCGGGACCAGATTAAAAGTCACGTCGCCAATTCGTCACATTTCAATAACCACATTTTCCCTGGAGTCAAGAGGGCGGGAGTTACTATTTTTTCATCACGGGCCACGCATTCGTGCCGTATTTAATTCCGAGCCGAGTTTGGTGATTTGATAAATCATAAAACGATTATCGTGCGCGGGTTTATTTACCGAGTAACATTTCTGATTTTTATATCCGGCCTTCCAAACGGGAGAACGTAACCAAAACTTGCGCGGTGTTCCCAGGCCTGTTAATCTGGGCAGAAACCAAAGGCCACGCGTGTGTGGGTAGCACAGCTAAGCGGAGAAAAAAAAACCAATTCAAACAAAATAGAATTGATAACACAAGATCCCGGTTTCTGTCTCTTGCGAGAAGAGCACGAGAAATCTGGTAAAGGTCGTGTGTTAGCGACGCACGACTTTCCCCGGACACGAACGCAAAATGCCATTTTACGTGATTACCAAAAAATTAGACGAAGCAGCCGAACGCCGCACGTTACCACATAACGTCGATCATGTGACCCGACCACGTGACCCCGACCACGTGACCGCACTAACGTCCTCGTACAGGTCGTCTTCCAGTCAAGGCACTGACATTAAATATTCTTTTCAGGAGACCCTCTAATCAATGAGGTGAAGTGTATACAGATTGACGCCCTGTTCACGTGACCGCCTCGTTTTGGCGTCAAGCGCATGCGCCGAGTGTTTGCACGACTGGGGCGCGGCGTCCTCTCAATATTTGGCAATTTAGCTCATCTCAGGCACCAGTGAAACTGTCGACGCGCCACCAACCCATCCATCATCCGTCATTGTTGTGCACCCGGCCGCCCTGGGTCCGCTCAGATGCACTGTCAGGGTCTGCACACCCGTAGCCCGTATGCATGTCTGCCTGTCTGTCTACCCCTGGTCTCGCTGTCCAATTATCTCCCAGCCCATCCCTCTATCTATCTGATCGTTGCTATATCCAATTGTTTCTCTTCATCCCTCTGTACATCTGTGTGCAAGTCTACCTCCCTGTATTTCTGCCTGTTAGTCTGTCGAAATATCTGCCTTACCATCACTTCTATTTTAGTCTTTCAAACTTTGTATGTCCATCCATCTGTATATCTGTCTGTCAGTCTCTGTCTGGCTATTCATCTACATACCTCCCTGTCTATTTATGTCTTTAAACATTCATCTATCTATCTGTCCATCAAGCCACCCATCTACTTGTCTATATATCTACCTCTCCACATGCCGACCCATCCAACCATCTGTCCATGTGCCTGTCCTCTGTCCCTCCTACTGTACATCTGCATTTCTGCCTGTCCATTTTGCCTACCTGTATGCATTTCTATCCACCTACTTGTATTCTCTTCTTTTCCCTAATTTCATGTGTCTAACCAGCGGTCTACCTGTTCTTATATCTGGCCATTCCGCACTTAGCCTCCCAATAGCTCATCCTACACTAACCTGTCCTCACTCTATACACTTCACATATACTCAGCCGAACTTTAAATCCCTGGTCACCAATAACAGAATGCAATCTGGTCCCCGCCCACCTGTACGTCTGACAGTTTATCAATCTGCCCCTCTATCTCCCCATCCACCTCCCCCCTGCAAGGCCCTGCTGTCACCTAATGTAATCATGACTTGTGTCCCCTCCCCCACGCCTACAAACCCGCCTACCGCGCGCCTCACGCTAGGCCTAACGCGCCCGCCGTTCGTAGACTACAGGTGGCGGGAGGGGGAGGGGGGCGTGAGTGCGTGTAATTGTGGCCCGGTGCGAGGTGTGTGATCAGCTCACGGCGCCCCCTGGCCACCGCCGGGCGCTCCAGCTGCGGCCAATACACCCTGTTACAAGGCCGCCTTGTGTTTTCACGTCACTAAGTGGTGGCTAATCATATGTTAGCGCGGCGGACTTGATTACACCGTGTTATCTGCCTGGATGGCGGCATGTACGGCCTCAAAGTGCCATGTGAGGTTGCGTTGGTTCGCTCCAGGCAGGGAGTGTACAGAAAAGTAGCGGTAGAAGTTGCTATACAAGGATACAAACCATGTTTAGAAAATATAGTAATAAAGGAAAAATATGAAAATGACCGTACTGTGTCGTGACTATTCGAAATACAGGGATGTCAGTTGGGGTCAGAAGATATTTTTTTCATGTGAAGTTTGTTGCCTCAGAAGGACTGAAAAAAAACCGTGAAAATTCGCCAGAGCTGTCCACGGCGTGGGGCTGAGGGTCTGTGGGGCGTTTCAAACAACTGTGTTATTGCCATGCTTTAAACGTGGGAAAATAATACAGGTGTTTCCGTTCAGCGCCGCCTAACGGCCCACTGTCTAATAACGCGGCCGCTCGGACAAACACCCCGATTCCAGCGGCAGATATACAGCAATCACAGCTAAAGTGTGAACGGTGGGTGTGATTGCAGGAGTGTTGTTTTTGACAGATTAAATTGTTGGAACAAACAAGGGTATTGTATCAACGAGTCTGGGCTGTCTCAACTTCATAGGTGATAATTATCTTGGTTTGAACATGGAAAAACATAAGCATATAATAGCTAGGCCTGCCAATGTATTATTGTGTATTCAGTTTCGGTGTCCCTGTGTTATCTTAGTTATATCTAAAGTATCATTTAGGTGATATGCATGTATGATACATCAAATTGGAGCTGGAATGCCATAGAATACGATGAAATCATTATTTCTCTAAAAATGATTTACACGGGTCTTATAAACGTATTACGCTCATATACTGAGTGATCCAATGCTAAAGTAAAATACGTTGCCAGGGGTATGTTTGGCCGCAGGAATTGCGTAACCACCCAGATAAGGTGCGACACCGGCCTACGGAAAAAGGCCTATTGTGGGATAAGCATATGTAGATTAGTAAACTAAGCTTTCCCCTGTTCTTTTTAGGTGAACACCTTTCAGTGTGCGGCTGACCTGTAGATATTGCAGAATTTCGACCACTATAACTCTCAATGAATCTCTTTGATTTCCAACGACATCCCTGGTAGTAGTAGTAATACATGGAGTTGGTGCTTTGAGTGTGGCACACGCCATTGAAGCCGGGGCAATTAGCAGAGATGGTGGCCAACTCTTCGTAATCGTACCCAAACCCCCTACCCCACGATTCCCGCTGGAGTGACTCTCCTACATATAGAGCCATCACAACCCTGGAACAAAACCAGAGCCACGCCCTCAACTTACATAAAAGTCCTGGGATGGTGGTGCTCCCATCATCTAAGGAATATGTCTAGGTAAGAGCCTGGTCTAAGGATGTCCATAGACGCCTATTCTGCATTTCTACCTGTGTTCCCACCACAGCCTTCAACCGAAACTCGCACCTGGTTAGAAGAAGTTATCCTCCTTTCTACTTTGAAATCTAAATTTTTATAAATAATCTCTGTTCCCTTACAGATGCCACGATTGCCGCTGCGCACATTAAAGATCACAGGTGTTACATTAGCGACAAGCAGAAGCTCCGGCCAGGGACAAGCAATAGGCGATAAGGGCCACCTGATACCCGGCGCGATAAAGAAGGGGCACTAACGCGACGACGGGAACCAGCAATGACTAAGTGAAAACAATAGTAGTATATGAAAAGTGGCTTTTGTGCAGGCAGCATTAATGTGTGCAACTGGTACCCCTGCCCCAGGCCAGTAGAATATTAAAAACAAAGAATGTCTTGAATTCTGATGTAAAACACTGGAAATGATGATGTCGTTTCTTGCTAAGCATTTTAGCGGTGGCTGATTCATTTGTGTCAGCAGTAGGGGTTACACAGGGGAAGATTACCACGCACCCCTTCACCCCAACAAGCTGTGCTTTCGACTGGTCCCCCTTTGTAATGGTGTCGCACTAATCTTAATATTTAACCAAGCAATCTCTATGCATCAATCAAGTTCTTATTACCCAATTCAGGTCTAATGTGGGGGGTCAAGGTTGAGATAGGCAAAATTGAAGGGGTCGTTATAGGGGAGAGGGGCAAGTGTAGGTCAGGGAGCCTCTCTGCTACCCTCTGCTTACAGTTCTCCTAACGCACTCTCTGTGTCGGTAGTGGAAAGCACGATGTATGTTGTAGTCTGTTAAATATAAGCGAGGAATTATGGAGAATAAAGCAGAATTAACCAAGGTAGGGTTATTATTTGTGAACCTAGGACGCTATCCTGCATTTACCACTGTCTACACTGTGTAATGCATTTTCTCTATTTATCACACATCTCAGTTTTATTCGTCGGCAGACCATGGTTATATGTGGTGATCCGGACAAGTAGATTTAGTATACAGAGACTCAGTAAAACGAAGAGAATAAGGAAACAACATTTCGGCACACTACTCGATATTGTGTGGGATTATTGATACGAAAAATTGGCGTGGATTTGAACACCGTATCAATATCATTAGTCGTATTTACATATTGTTAACGTTAACGATGTTGACCAGTGAATAAGGTAGCATAAGAAAATCACAGAAAATCACTTGATGTCAAAAGAACGGAGAGAAACTAGCTACCAGCATGGTCCGTTAGATACGGTAATCTGTCGACATGGTTAGTGACACTCTAAGGCTGGTATGTTTTGTGCATGTCAATCATTCCATGACCATACAGGTAAAAGAAAAGTCAGCTCGTTTTTACTCGTGGGTAACAAGCCGCCATGACACCTGCTGACACAAGACCCACTGACCCGAGCTTCCTGACTTTTCCGCTAGGGAGACGCAGGTTGACCGCCGCCCGACCACAGGTCACCATCACCACTCCCCTTCCTTTTATCGCCCATTTCCAACAATCCTTTCCTCACGATCGCCTCTGTCCTGTCTCTAGAATGTGTTATCAAATCACTTGTGTCCCTTCTAAACACCTGTCATATCGCACAATTTATAATGGAATCAGTAAACTTCCATGGGGCCTTCCATAAAGTATATACATGAACGCAAATTTCGAAGAAAAAAGATTGTAACCCATGCCCCCTCTCATCCTGTGTCCAATAGATTGAAGGAGGAATTTACGCGAACTTTCCGAAATGTTGGACCCCCACCCATCCATACCCACCTGCCCTCTCTGCGGATATACACATGTAGTTTATTGATGACCCCTTTTCGAATATGTCACATAGACTCCTTAAATATACCTTCTCACATTGCCCCTATCTTCCTCCTCCAAAATCCCATCCTAAGCTATATCTACCTCTCCTTCCCCCCCAAAAAAAAACCATCACCCCTTTCAACCTCCTTCACTGTCTCACATCACCACGATCCCTCAATGACTTTCCCTTATTCAATCCTACTCCCTTCATTCAATTTCCCACCTCTGTTCACATCTTCCACCTCTGTTTTCGAAAGCGGGCAAATCTCCATAAAGCCGGCCGTAGCGACCCCTTGCGGCAGCAGTTGGTACGACGGGGTTGAAAGTCGTCTGGTGCGGACGGACGCTGACCGTGCCAAGTAAGCGGGCCCTGGTCATGATTAAAGGCACGAACCGCCACACACATCAAGGAAACGCACCAGTGTCGGCCACTTTGTTCCTTATTAACAAACCCCGCTTTTCATCTGTTCCTACATTTGTCACACGAAAAGTCAATGGTAAGGATCGTATTATTACAATGCCCTCAATGATTGGAGTTTTTAAAACGAAATATTGCAGTGCTTTAATATAAACCTATTAATCATTTCTGAAATCTATAGGCATCTGTGATTTTCTTTCTCCTTTTTAGATGATTGATTATTGTCTTATTAAATCCCAATCTCAATAAAGTACACCTTAAGCATTGTAAAGCTTAAAGAGCGAATTAGTATAAAGCAAAGTGATTAAGTTCCGTACTCAGATAAAAACGAACACATACGCAATGTTTGGAGGAATGTTGTGTTCGTGTTGAACAGAAAGGATCATTCTGATCGCAATAGCTGGATCATTTATTCAGTAAATCAAAAGAAATGTGGTGGGTTAGCGGAGCGTCCCGTCTGTGTGCCTTGTGTGTGCGGTGGCGGGAGGCCCCGCTCCCTCTCCAGCTGCCACCGCCACCCCCGCCGCCGCTGACGCATGTTATGGGGACTTTATGAAACGTGCGTCGGGGGCGGGCGGCCAGAGGACGAGGGCCTCTAATCGTCGTCTCATGTTTCTCAGAGAACACATGGTCAGACGGGGTACCAGGGCGAGGTGCCAAGTCACACCCCGACACCTGTGCCCGCGGAGACTGACCACCAGGGGTCACACTGACCACTGGTCAAACCAAGGAACTGGCGGGGAGTATGTGTGTGTGTGTGGGGGGGGGGGGGGGGGTTGTGATTACATTGTGATCCCCTCCACACGCAACCTGCCCGGTCAACAGTAGTCCCCATTAGATCTAATTGCCTGCTTATACTGAAAAGTTCATTACTACTTAAGGTCCAAGGACTGAGGTTGGGTAAAAGCAGATGCATAATTGATCCTGGAACATTTCCGTATATCATATGTATATCACGCATAACATAATTTAATCTGTTATAAAAATAATAAAAAAGGAAATAAATTTTATGGGCGAATATGACGAGACAGTGTCAGGACTGGTAGAAAAACACGCCTACAGCTGTAGGATTCACGTATATGGACTACTAAAGAAGATTAATTTGCTTTCTGAATATTAGAAAAATAGATCGGCACGGTTCGGCGGCCTGTCGGTAGACTGGTGCCGGGGTTTGGTGATTTGGTTTGAGTAGAGCCGAGTGAGCTAGCTTGCAGATACTGCAGAACTTTGATCATTATCAATGTAACTCTTAATTTCGGATATCCATGATTTATTAGAATACTTGCATCTCTGATTTTGCCTATGGATATACATATATTTTTTATCATTCAAGTAAAAAAGTAGAATAATTACACAATCGCCATCAGTTGCGTTCTTCCTTGCACATGTATACTAAAAAAAACTTCACTTCAGTCAATATCATATACTATACATTTTATAGGAATGAAGGTGTTATGTATCTTGTGGAACTGGCGCAAGTGGCGAAAACCAGCCATAATGACGGCTGACACCTACGGCCTCTTTATTTGATGCCCCGAATTGTTTATCTGTAATGGCCACATAATATTAAACTTTATGCATCAATAAAGAAATTTGTGAAAAAAAAACTTTTTTCACCTGGCTCATTCCTCAGATTCATGTCTCCTCCACGCTGTTAGTTTACCTCCCTCGATAACTACTTGCGAAAATGTTTGCGAGTGGGTTTTTGGATTTCATCAACACATGACAAAGACAAATGCTACCCATCAGCCCCTGCAACGTTTTAATCCCTTTCATTTGAATATCATTTCTAAATGAGTTTGCTCTTTTTCGTTTATTGGAGAAGGGTCTGTAATCAAAATGGCGGAAAAACAGGAACACTGTTGATTAGTGCGCAGACTCGTCACCTGTCTTCCCGCCATTTCTGACACCATGATGAACGCAGACGACTTTTTTTCCTCCAACGTTGATTACAAACATCTTCCAAATAATTCGACAAAAACATATCTAATTGTTCATTTCCCCTGAAACCAATTACAAATCTAATCCATCACGTGCTGATTTTTCGGTAGAATCGTTCTACCCGGAATAGAAATTCGCTATAAAATTGTTTGAAATTTTGCTGATTTCCTCTGAGACATCTGCATCATGTTACGTCTAGACTCTCCTTTGTTTTCAGCGCGCCGTTTTGGGAAGGGGAGTAAAAAGTAAGTGTGAATTTATGGTTATGAGAAAGGTCCAGGGTTGTCCGTTGGCCACTAATATGAACACTTAATGATTTCCGCGTGAACAGTAGTCTGCAATTATTAGAAACCATTTAGTCACCCTGGGACGGCTATTTATGAAGTGGGGAGACTGGATGGTAATAAGCAGCAAAATGTCAGGCTTACTCTACATCAAAACAACAGTGGTTTTGACATTAAAATACGCGTAAACCTACTATCTTTACCCACTGGTTCTAAAACAGAGATAAAGGCAGTCGTTTCTTTAAAAGACCACGACATGGCTACTGTTGCCTTCCATCGCTAACAGGAACGTACGAATGAAGGTGAGTACGCTCATGCGGAACCAGGCCCAGTGTTGTGTGAATGGGTGATGTTTAATCATGTTATGCCATGGCTGTGCATGCTAGTGCCATGATTGTGCGTGACCCCCCTCCCCCCACGCAAACACACACACAAACCCATGTCACGCTCGACGCGTCCCGGCTTGCCCACTCTCCCGCCAGATGGCCACAGTTGTCATGGTGACCAGTCCAAGACGCCCGGGTCCATGTCACGTGTCCGGTGCGGCCATGCGTGACGGACGACGCTGATTACTCAGGTGAGACTGTCCCTCTTTACCTGCGGACAGCCACGCCAGCCGCAGACCTACCTGTGACAGTTTACGATACATCTTCAGAGAAATCTACATAGCCAAGGGACAGATTATCATCATACACTATAACGTACTGGTCTCGGGGGCGAATGAACGCTGAGGTACAGCAGACGACAATTGTGCGGGGCTTGTGCACCGGGATGCCCCCTGTGGGCAGTTAACTACACGCATGCGTACGGGCCATGTGGTCATGTGACCAGGGTGCTTTGAAGCCGTGACCCCGGCTTGGATAAGGCATGGTAATAGACGGTCATCGTCTGATAAATAATGCACATGTTACAATGTCCACGACGTTCACGCTACACTGGTACCCCGCCTCAGCCCCCGGCCATTACCGTTTATAACGGGCCTGGGGTCAGGTACAGTGACCACAGAACATCTGTAGATATCACCTGAGATTGCCCCCCACCACCAATACCCACCCATCTATCCCCCTCCCCCCCCCCCCCCCGCCCCCACCACCGCACCCCACCTTCCTCCCTCAAACCCACATAAATCTGAATCGGTGACTTCCGTGCATTTCCTAACCACTTCCAACGAGCCAACGTTTCTACGACTCAAGGTCAGTTGTCAGTGTATTTCACCGCCATTCGTCCACCATGTATTGTTAGCGATAGTTACTGGCTTACCGAGGGTGGGTGGATTTTTTTTCAGGTCTGTCACTCACTGCAAGCCAAAGTCTGGAGCAAAAATGGCCGCGGTAATTGAGGCAGTTTTGTTGGTGGCTGCTTGGATGCTGTCTGCTGTCTCTGCGTCATGTTGACAAACAGGAAAACATGTTGTTTGATCCTGGCGCTGGCATGCGCCCTGCTCACATGACGGCCTGGTGTGTCGACGAGGAAGCGGCGGGGAAGGAGGTGGGGCGAGGGGAGGGAGTCCCCTCATCACCAGGAATTAACGACTAGAATAAACAAGACGACAGGAGGCTGCACAAGGCCACGTCGCCGTGTCTCTTACTGCTTTTATGATTTTTAACCTCCTGGCCGAAAATCGTAGTGAAGTGACGTCATCGTGTCGTATCGTAAATCTGACGGGATTCCTAGAATCTGTATATATTTGCTTGTTTTTATTTTTTTTAAACTATGGTAAACTACTGTAAAGGCATCAGCTTGCGCCGGTATGAGTATCCTTACAGTGCTAGGCACAATCATACTACAAACTTCCATTCTTAAATATATAACATTATAATGATAAATTATGTATACGTATCAAAGAAATCATTGTGTTCACATGAACAGTAGCGATAGCACTTGGCAATCTATGCAGTTGAGTCCTGGATATGCATACTTTTGGAAAATATCAAAATGTGAAAATATCATGAGCTCTATCTATTCTCCTAGCGTCATATGTTCCTATGATCTGTCAGACTGCGCAGTTCATGTCATATTTACATGACCCCTTATACTCCTATTCAGTTGTTTTTATTGATCATGACATATCTATATGACTCATTATACATGTACTCCTATTCTGTTGATAATGTCTTTTCTAGGTGACTCATACTCCAATTCTTATCTCGAGGATCTATTGGAGGACCAGAGCGGGCCGCGAACATAGAGGCCAACATATCTTGACCCACAGAGCCAAATCTAGAGGAGATAATCCGATATATACTTTATAAGGTGTTACTTATTGTTGGTAAACTTGATTTTAAAAAGATATATCTTGGGTACCTAAAAGATGCGCGCCCAGTAGGCCTGCTACCGGTGACGTTGGACATCAGTTCACATCATATATGTACATTAATTCTGATACGAGCAGCTACATTCACCTGGCGTGCCTCTATCCCGGCATGTATTGGTGCCCTGTTGAGGCGTGTATGGACCAAACAGTAGCCGCTTATAGAAAACAGGGATGTCAGAAAAAATAGAAATATTATCAATTCTTTATATCAAAGAGGTCTCTAAAATGTGTAAAACACGTCGGTATTGGCCGCGCTGTGGGGCCAGGGGTTTTGGAGAGGGTCAAACCACTATTTTATAGGCGTAAAGGAGGCTTAATCAATATTTGTAACACAAGAAAAAAATTGTTATTTATTGAAAATGAGAACATGAATTTCCATATAAAAATAGCCCGTGTGTCTTGAGGTTTTGTTGGAACACTGTTCTGATAACATTCCGATATGAGAAATTAACATGAGTTTGCCTATAGTTTCTACTTGCTGCAAAGCAACCGTCTAAAGTGTAGCACAAAACAATGTTAAGAATGCCTGGAGGCATTCCCGAACTAGTGTCCCACGAATCAAAAGGATGAAACTGTAATCCTTTTTTTACTTACGTTTACTTACTATGAGCCAGTCGAGTTTGCAAATCAAACAAATATTGAACGGAATTTTCACGTCGACAATCGTAATGGAGGTTTACATCTAAATCATAACATCATAGTAAGGTTCCTCACAAAACAGTACATGATATAAGCAATATGTTACAGAGGGAACTCTGTATTCAGGCTTATATATGTTAGCAGCATCTAAATCAGATTCATGAGCAACACGAAAGATACTGAATAAATGATGGTAGGGTCTGTCCATTAAGTATGGCGCTTTTGATGAGAACTTTTTTCTTGTGGAAATTAGGAAGAAATTCAAAAGTTTCCATTCCCAAATAAAACCACAGACATGACACTTACCATACACACCCTTTGTCGCGGGCACAACCCTGCGATCAACATCATCATGTGACCCCATCTGGTTATTACAAACCAGTACGTAAAAAAATACCCCTCCCAACAAAGCCGCGGCTTGGAAACGCCCGACAATAGTTTATTTAAATGTCCACATGTTCCTGGGCTTTTGTTGTCTGGCGCTGCGGCGTGAGCGGCGGTTTGCGGCGTACGCCAAGAGGCGCGGCGAGAGATAGTTCAATTAAAAACCAATTGTAGGTCCACAATACGCTGTGTCCCTACTCAAAGACCGCCGTGCGCGCCACTGACACAATATCACCGAATGGGCTATTGTTCTTGGCCCGCGCAGGCAATCACACAAATGTATGAAATCTCACTTAATTATTGATGGCGGCGAGGCCGTTGGTGGTCGCCCAGCCGGGCGGTCGGGGCAAGGACCGGGTGGCGGGACCCGAATGAAGTGGGCTCTGGTTTCTCACTTTGTTGGCGACGATATCTAATTAGTCGAACACGGAACCTGCGATCACATATGGCGGGGGTGGGGCTACCGGGGCTGGGGGTGAGGGAGGACACGGGGTGAGGGCGCCTGGGGCTAAAGTGTTTGTTTGGATGTTGGGTGTGGGTGGAGGTGGGGAATGGGGTGTATATGTGAGACTAAAGGAGGAATGTGTTTTGTTTATTCAAGAAAAAAGTTTTTTCTTTTGCAAAATTCTTGTTTCGGGTATGGACTTAAACTGGTGACGACAGGTCCTTGTATTTGAGATTTTCCCCTTGATGGACACGATAGGTAGGTAGGTCTGGTAATTGGTAAATCAGCGAATTGCCCGTGCTGTAGATTAAAATGGGTATGTAAGTGACTCATGCTTTGTTTCTAAATTTATTTCTTTTTCATGTGTAGGGAAACCTGTTGTGATGTGTGCCGCATAATTTGTCCTTTTAATTGAAAAAAAGATTGACATAGGCCCAACCGGCTTCACCAAATCAACCTGCAATCTGGTGCGTTTCTAGCTTACATTACACTTCTAACCACTGGAATATTGATCAAATATTCCGTATTAAAAGTCCCATACATCCAACACATCGCCTTTTATTTGCCATTGCAAAGATATCTTTCTGTGAGCTAAAACCCACATGGAGCCCGACCCTGCAGCGTGGCGTGATGAAGCTTCTCGTCTGAGAAATAGTTATTTTTCATGCTCAAACAAGACGTGTCATCCGTAGCTAGATGACCAATATACGATTTTGATACAACAACGCACAAAAGGGGTCTGCGTTAAAGACAACTTCCCGCCACAATCCTTTTAGATAAACACACACCCCGCCCCTTTTGCCTCGTCGCCCCTCGGGCAATGAGGTCGGGTCGGGGTCGGGTCGGGTTCGGGTCGGACGGTGTGACCGGGTCGAATCATCATCTTCACACGCTCACCTGGTCGCGAACAACTCGACACGGGGTCTCGTTAGTCATGGCCGCTGCGTCCATGTTCTTTACATGCTTTCATTTAGCATGTGATGCACACCTCAACAAGCGCCCGGGCGCATGCGCGGACGCTGGTGGCGCTACCCGGTGAGCGCGTCCGTCAAATGCGCCACCACTTAATACCAGAATTCGCCCGAGATGGCGCGAGACGACGCGAGAACTGGCAGACGTCAAGCCAAGGCAAGACGTTAATGGTTCCCTTCATTTTGTCCAAGACGACTTTCATTTGGAGAGAAATGAGCACCTCGGTGTGTGTGTGCGCGAGTTTAGATTCAGCATGCAAAGCTAAGCACCCCCATCACGTACCACCTAAAAAAATACATAACAGTTATGCAAATCCATCACGAATTATTCATACAATTTGGCGTTTTCTTTCAGGTACCAAAAAGCGCGGGAGATGGAGTTTGGTTAATCTTGGGGTGATCAATTAGTGGGGCTGAGACGAGGGGCTGCCGAGAGGGGGCGCCTCGAGGCACGGCGGGGTTGGGGAGGGGGAGGGGTTAGGGTACCTTTGTGACTACAGGTATACGGACTATGAACACAGGCGGCACCGCCTGAGGGCACACATGGCGCGTTATGACACATAAAAAGTCGTCTGCTCAATGACACTCACCCTTTACCCGCTTCCTAACCCTGGACCCATAGACACATGCCCTGCCTCCATCTACCACTACCTCTACGCATGTTCCTCTGACACACCTATGCTCCCCTTTATCTACACCTACAGTCTTCACTGATATCTAACCTTACAGTTACATACCCTTTACCTTCATCATCTCGAAATATATGATTATCCAATCTATATACTTGGAGATTTGTTATTCGATCAAGCCAAGGCACTAAATGGGCAGAATAAAGTGTACCATAATTATACTCCACATCTATTTGTATTAGATTTCCATCGACGTTGCATCGCCTTCATCCATACAGCATGACTATGTCATGAGATGTCAAATCCCTATGAAACCCCGGGACTAAATCGTGATATGATGACTTTGAGAAAAGATTCTTCTCCATTTAATAAAACATTCCTGTATCAACGGATCTTTGAATTGCACAATTTTGCTATGTCAAGTAGCTGTAGATATTGCTACCTAAAAGATACACAACTAGCTGTGAATTTGTTCTTGCTGATACATAAGTCATACCTTGTTGGAAGTTCTTGTAATATATCGTTGGACCCTTCAACTTAGTTCTTTACTTCACTATCACAGTATCATGATGCAATCAAACATACCGGCATCATTGCCACGTTACTGACAAATCAAGTTGAGGAACAACAAGATATCTTCCCAATAACTGAAAACGCACCATCCAACTGCAGGTTTAGTACCGCTGGGGTGGTCGTTCTAAGCGGCCTTTCAGATTACAGCAAGTATACATACACGTATCGACTTGTTTACTTCCATTAAAATGATCAATAATTCATTTTAAAAACAGCATCTGCATAAATGAAACTCGTCGGTGAGGTGATCATTACGGTGATCATTATGGTGATCATACAGAAATCAACTCCGCGTCCTAAAAAACACCCAAATGGTGAACATATTGATTAATTATTTAGTTTTAACTGTCATGGTTAGATTGGACTAAACTATATTCTTACCTGTCGCTGGAAGATTTCTACAAATTAACTAATTCATAGCTCACCTCGCCTTGATTACCACACCAACTACTTTGACACGTCAGTAACACGTCATGGCGTCACCACACCAAGACCATGTGACTAGCGCTCATTGGTGTATGTTTCTATTATCTCCTGTTGTTAGGCGTGGCGTCCTAATGGTGTATAAAAGGTTCGGCCTGAGTGGAGAGGTGAGATTTCACCCCTAAATTGTACATACAACCCCCTTAACACCCCCCCCTCCCCCCACACACACTCACACCACCCTCAGGCCATTTGTGCCACAGCCAACTTTTTTCTCTCACATTTCTCCCAAAAGTTCATCAACGCCATAGCTCCTAAAACTCCCCCTTCTCTCTCCCCTATCACACCAACTCCAAAAAATACAACAAAGAATACATAGCGTAACCAAGAGATCTTTATCTGTGGAGATTTGGAGTCGCGGCCAAAAAAACACTGTATAGGAGTAATGAGTAGCGGGGTGTGATGTAGGGGTGTAGGTGTGGTCAGATCCCGCGCCTGTTTGCACACAATGCCTACGTTATCTGATGTGACTCGTTGATCCTGTTAGACCCTTGATTGAATCAATTCGGTTTCCGTCGGTGACGCAACGCTGCCTCCTCTGCCGCCGCTAACGCTCCACTAAACCCCACTCAATGCGCCCTGGGTGGCACGCTAAGTGGAACGGATCTGGACAAAGTACATATTTTCTCTGATAACAATGCAATGGAAACAATTTGGCAAGTAGGAGAGAGGGGGGAAAAGCGGCCAATTTGCCTTTAAAATTCCAGATAATCTTTCACAGCAAATGGGACCTGTCGATTTGCTGATTTTTGCCATTTGGGCTGTGAACGTTGGTTTTTTTTATTTTGAGTGCTGATTTCAATTTTGTTTTGGCTGGTCGCTAAAACCATACGGAGGTGATAATCAGTCCAGGTTACTTTTAATGGCGGCAGGGTGTGCAGGCAGAGCTAGGAAGAGTAGGGTGTCAGCAGGGGAAGGGCTGGAAGGCAGGGTTGGCTGTGAGGTAGGGCAGCAAAGAAGGCATATGGTAGTACATGAATATAGGAGGCAGAGTGGGTGGCTGTGTATGACGGAACATATTGGAATAGGTTTGGTAAAAACAATAATACAGGGAAGGAAACCCATGGAGGCTGAGAGGAAAGGCAAAGTGGGCAGAGCAGGGTGCAGTAGGGGGCGGAGGCAAGGCAGGGCAGGGCAAGGTAGGGCAAGGTAGGGCAGGGCTGGGTTGGACGGCGCGAGACAGTAGGGTAGGACAGGACCGGGCAGGGGAATTGCTGGAAAAGTCAAGGGAGAATAGCCTAGGGCAGGGAAGGGCTGGGGCGAAAGAGAAAGGCAGGGCAGGGGCATTGCTGAGAAGGGCATGGCAGGGCCGGGCAGCAGGGCAGGGTAGAGCAGGGTAGAGCAGGGCAGGGCAGGGCAGGGCAGGGCAGGGCAGGGCAGGGCAGGGCAGGGCAGGGCAGGGTAGCGCTGGATATGGCAAGCCCGACGAGATCAGAGGAGGACAGAGCAAGACAGGGTAAGACAAGGCAATATAAGGCAGGGCGGGTAAGGCAGGGTGGGGCAGGGCATGATAGGACGGGCGAGGAAGGGCAGGGCAGGGTAGGGCAGGGCAGGGCAGGGCAGGGCAGGGAAGGGCAGGGCAGGGCAGGGCAGGGCAGGGCAGGGCAGGGCAGCGCAGGGCAATCACGGTAGGCTATGGGATTGCATCCAGGGCAGGCGAAACAAGACACAGACAGCCATTTCCCATTTGACAATTAATTGCCGTGCGATATGACAATCGATAAGAACGTGGGGGTTCGCTGGTCCTTCACCGGTACCGTCGTCATCAGGGCAACCAGCGGACGACAGATGGCCACTTAGCGTACAATAGGTGGCGCCCCTCTAGCGGCGACAGGGGCGCCTCTACCGGCGACACTTGCCGCCACCCACGGCAGTAATTAATTAACTTGACACGTGTTTGGCAAGGTGGGCGCTGCTGATGTCCCGTCGTAAAGAGATGGGGCGATGATCAGAGTCGGGCAGCACCAATATGGCCTCACGATGATGACACAACCTGTCTAATATGCACTCAGTGAACGAGTTTAGAGTGAGCGGCGGGGAAAGCAAGGATGAGCGGGCTTCGTCATAAAATGCCCAGGCCTACACAAACACAGTGGGGGCTGTATGTGAAGAGGAACGACAAGAACTTTGATTTGACGAAAATTAATGCGCCATTCTCATCAAGTCGCGAGAACTACAAATGACAACCGATAAGGAGGACTTGTTGGCCTTGACACTCGTAGTAGTGTTGAGGATTTTATCTCACCCCCGTATTTTTCTCCATAGGCTTAACGTTAGGAGCTCGTACTCCACGGCTGTGAAGGTGGTGTACCCACTACTCAATGGCTAATTTGGTGAGTTATTTCATCATTAAATGATGTTATACAGGTGAGATGAAATCAGAAACTCACTCGATTACTGCTATGTAATACACTCTGCTTAGCTTCGTGAATTACTCCACAGTCAAACTCTGTGGTGTACGGACCAAAGTTATTCTCATCTCGTGAGTTTCCTTCTAAATATTAGCATTGGGAACTCGTTCTACATACCCCTACGAGTAGTGCAGTCCATTCTCCATGGTCTATATCCTATGTATCGTACATTCTGTTCGTGTGTACAAGGGTGAAATGAATATAGAAAGCAACTCGTTTTGGTAAACATCGTTGTTCTCCAACTCATTTGAACACTACGTGATATCACTCCACATCAACCTCGTGGAGAATGATAACTTTGACCAAAACTTGTTGGTTTTTTTTGTATGACAACTGAGAAACCATGAAAAACACATCAGTGTGGCCATGGAATGGGGCTGAGTGTGTGTCGGGAGGTTCAAACCACCGGTTAATTGCCGTGAATTATGTTAAATTACTACTATCTTGTTTTATCAAAAAAGTAATTGTATACACTGGAAACAAAAACAACGGTTCAGCCTCTTCCTTTCATAATCAGAATCAAATATACATGTAAATCACCTTCTATAACCCGTGTCCAATACCAGGCCCACATGCCTTAGTTACTGCTCTGTGGGGGAAAAGGGGGAAAATCCAGTCGGTGTCCAGTCATTGAGTGAGGACTGCAAAGAGAGCCAGTGAACACTGACCAGATGGAGGCTGTCTCTCACAAGTTGACCGCTCCGCTGACCATCAAAGTGGCGGGGGTCGTGTGGCGGGGCCCGCTGAGGATCGCCGCCGCGTGATCGGCGCCAGGTGCGGCCGCAGGCGGGGGTCCCTCCAGGTACCCCCCTCCCCCGACGACCGGAGCTGGCCACGACGCCATCAGAGTCATACCTGGTCCCCTAGCCTCTTTTGCCTTTTCCCAGCAGGCCCCAAACAGCATCAACAATAGGTGTACGCCAGTCATTGCTTTCATCTGATAGTGGCTGCCAAACCCTGCACACCCATCTGCGGGACATGCAGGGGCATCGAGCGGCTTTAAGTTAATCAATACAGCGTACGGAGAGGTAATTAAAGAAGTGGCTTAATTACTGGGAGGGAAAGAAACAAGCTGATTGGTGTTGGCAGCGGGTTCCGGGTCTCTCCGCCAGTGTCGCTGTATGGAGTCACGTGACCGTGAGGTTGTACTAAACATGGCGGACAGAACAGCTGATTATCAGATCGTACGGGATTATAATCCCCCTCCCACCAGTACAGGACTCTAACACGAGGTACATGTACATAACTCAATAATTCCACCCCGTGTTGGTGTTCAATCTTCACGCTAGAGGTCCTCTCCGATTGTTCGCCAGAGGAAGCAGACGACTTTCGTCCCAGCCTCGATGTGGTACTGTGATAAGGCGCGCGCGCAACCCTGGCAGCGTCCCAGGTGCGTCTGGACGCGTTAGCGTGGAGTCACGTGGGCAGAACGACGACACACAATCAAAGATTGACCCCCCAACCTCCTCTTCCCCTGTCATTGGGTCCTCAGAGAGTGCGATTAAACTCTAGCTAATTAATGCTGTACTCTGAGAATCCGAAACAAACCGCATTAGACACAGAGTCACGCGCATAGCATACAATGATCTTCTGCTACAAATAGTCCAACTGCGGTATTCATCTCTTTCTTATTGGATTATATTGGTATTTACTAATTTCACAATGATGATACACGTTTATGCCTACCAGTAAAAATAATCATTTATGTTGAAATTGAAATTTGTTCAAATATAAAGAGGAATGCTTGACATGCACATGCATTTACCTTTAAGAAACAGATTTGATATATATATTTCAAGACCCAACTGTGTAAATATTAAGGAATAGAAGCTTGTCAAATTATTTATAAAAAGACACGGCAAGAAGTCTATACGTTTAGGTAGGCCTACAATGATATAGCCGGTGATACGCATTGTTATACCTTCCAAGTTTAGGGCCTCGAAGTCAGTGTGCATCAATAATGCTCGACAATGTACATGCTGGACCATTTTAACTCTATTGATGTATTTTGTCAAAGCGATATCATATATCAAAGACTTAAAACACACCCCCTTGACACCCGCCCCCTCCATCCTTCTCACCCGTCTGCGTATACTCACAAGTCGACATTCAATCCAGATCGACTTTATCTCCAGTCTCATGAACAGTTCCTACTGCTCGGAGCAGCAAACAGAAAGAAGCTATTTGAAGTACATGTACATAAAAAGCCAGGTTTGACTGTAGTACTCTTCTGACGACGAACCCATCACGGTCACGGAACCATGACCACCGTATCATATCACACGCTTCACTGACTCTATGTACAGCATTCTCTCAAATTAGAGAGAGAGGGCGCCCAATCTGATGTGGGCTCGGCGCCAACGTTATGACTAATAAGCCCTTCATTGTGGTCAACAATGACCGCCGCTTTTTGCTTCCCCAGCCATCTTGTACCGCGTTCCTCTACAGCTGCTGGTGGCGCCCCCTGGGTGCCGCGTCCAATCGAACCAATCAGAAGCCGCGACTCAAAGAGAGAGAGACAAGCTTGGCTGCTCAAAGGCGTCATATAATGGAGACTATTTAGTTAACAAGTTGTTAACTAAAACCAGTTTCCGCATTGTAAGTTGAGTAAACATTGTATATAATAACGCAGACGGCAATGTTGAATATAACTGGGTAGGTTGAAGTCTTATTCACCATCCCCTAGAAATGGTTTGGTAATTCAACACAAGGGAACCTGGGAATCGATCTGCCATTCGTTTAGGCATCTTTTACTACGTTATGGGTTAATGGCTTTAAAAACGCAAAATGCAATAACTTTTTATCTAAATGCGATATCGGGAAAGGGTTTTCAGTTCAATTCAAATCCCCATTTAGATAATTGCGGGTCAAGCAGGCAAATTATCCAATGTGTCCAAATTGAGTATAGGCTTTTGCTGGCAAAAGTAATACCGTCTAGCGTTAAAGTTGAGCTCAGCCTTGTATCGATGAAAGAAAAAGAAAAATGGCAGTAGCTCCAAATAAGTCGTATTTTGTAATGTCTGATTGCCTTTAAACATCAAACATAACAGGGAAAATCCAAACATAACAATAAACATTGAACGATTTCGCCGGTTTTTTAGCTGCCGTCCAGCAGCTTTGCCTGATAACAAATAAGCATTGATAAGCATGTAGCATGGCATGTATAAGTAAAACGTCATCACAATGATGGCTTGTCACGGGCCCATATCTAGACGGCTGTCATTTACGCACGAGCTGCTTACTGAAAGTCCTCACTGGTTACCGGTCATAGTTCGTCATTCTGTATAAATATTCAAGTAGAGTCATCAATCAGCAGTCCAATTCACGGAGCTCGGTACGACCGTGCTGCTGACGTCAGCCGACCAGACTGTTTCAAGTAAATGTATTCAATGTGTCTGGTACTAAATTAGACACAGTCATTAATCAACCGTATCTGCAGAATTTGTTTTCCCTTATCACCATGACTTACCTTACAGGTACTTTATCGTTTTATCGTATATTTGCCACTGATGCACATTCTCATGGATTATATTACAAGTTCTAGTAGAAAACTAACTGCGCATTTTAACAATGCTGATATACATAGTTACACATGCAAAATCATTTAAAAAATAATGGTAAATCATTAATCATCCACAGACATACTTGTCTGCCAATCAACATTAAATGAGAAAGGGTATATTCATTTGTTTTGTTATGATATTTACACTGCTAAATATTAGATTATCATAGATCCATATATATGAATATTGATAACCTTTGACAACGTAATTAATAGCTTCTAGGCATGAAAGATCAGGGAGGAGAAGCAAATTGGGGGAATCTTCTAATAGAACTTCGTTATAGCACACAGACAGGCAGCATTGAACAGAAACGGCTACTTTGTCTCTATACAGGGAGTTGAAACTGGAGGTTCAAAGTCTTTTACATGGAACAACTCACCAAAAGAACCTCACCAATCCCTTTTATGAGGATTTCATTCGTTATACATCAACTAGATACTATTTAAGAGTATTCATATAAAGAAGTACACATATATACAGACTCAATAAAACCTTTTTGAAAGTACGTACATTCCTTATCAGCCTTTAAAATATATCTATTTTTAACATACTACGAAATTCTGCAACGAAAGTTGCATTGGATTTCACTAATCAATACACATTGTAAACATATTGATCATCCTAAACAACACATGCTTACATCAGGGAATGCCTTGAGGCATAAACATTTGCCATCGGGGAATGCCTTAGGGCATTATCCGCTCATGTCTAATTCTCATCCCACTCACAGGAAATCGTTACACTGGTCATGATTTCTACTACCAAACAGTAAAGAGTGTCTAAGTTTCAGCAGACATCCACAACAACATGGTTCATGACCGTTATCAAACAAAACCGCCCTGTAACAACCCACCTCAGCTGAATGGCCCTACACGCGGGCCAGTCCTAAATATCAGAAAATCGATGCCATTCTCGATCACCTACAATTGCTATGACAACCTGAATGGGCAGATCATATTCCCAATTGGGGCCCCGCCCAGGTTCTGTCAATTTACACACGTCCGATGGAGACGAATCCGGCCCGTTCGCCGACAACCAATGGCCCCGGGTCTCCAATTAAGTGTTGATGTCAGCCGCGCTTATAGTTTCGGCCAGGCGTGGTGATTGGGGAGACGGGTGGATGGTCGGCGGTCGATCGACAGCTGGGACCTGATGAGGGTGAGGTCAGCTTTAGAGGAACGCTGACGGGAGCAACTCCGGATCTCATGAGACGCCACCTCCCCCCCCCCCCCCATCCCTCCTCCTCCAGTGAGCTGCTCACTTCAGTAGATCACTGACTTGTAAGATAAACCGTATAGACATAATCCTGTGCATGAGATATAGCCGCATTTCAATAATTCAAAATCCGGTATTTGTTTTATAATCTAGAATTGAATTCCGAATTTCCTTCTCCTTCATTTGCTTCCATTGGGTTGATATTCTTGTTCAGTAACACCATAACATCTTGTGTCGAGCTTTCTTACTGTACAGCGAATACCAAGACAATTTTTAGTTTGCATTTTCTATACCTATTAATGTAATAAGTAGTAATAGTAATAATATTACTACTTCTTGTCAATTTTTTCCTTAAGATCGATGCTGGCGGTGTTGCAAATCGGTGCATGAGCCAATAAAAATGTGTTGTATTAGGTCACCTAGCGGTGTGATTTATATGGGTGTGATTTACAACCGCGATACCTCTAAATTGATAAACAAGGCCTATATTATATCTGGAATATTCCCTAGTGTAAAATAATGGCACCGCTATACAGACTATTAATGAGACGGGTTTTTTTTTACTACGAGATCTTTTATTTCTGGGTTTTTTTTAGAATTGATTACTGTTTTTCTCTACACAATTATCTCGTGTTATTGCCCTCATTGAGGATCAAAAGGTGCTACAAGTACTGGGTGTGGCCTCTTACAGCGATCACTGCAGTCACCACTTCCTGGTATCATTTGTGGGTATTGATTTTGCTTGACCAGTTTTGTATCTAAATGAAGGAGCGCTTTGTGATATTAATTCAGATTCCTTAATATAAGTTACTATTGTATAGACTTTCCTGGTGACGCTTTACTGAATGCTATAAGATGTATTAACCATTGGAATTACTTCATGATATTTAACTGAGCATAGTTTCATATCGTGGCTGTTTTAAAAGGCTTTTAAACTTAAATCATTGGCTTCAAAAAAAGGTTTCTATGACTGGATGAACTTTAGGCAAGGGCCAATTTGTCCCAATAGGAGAACTGCTTGACCAAGGCTGAAAGCATTAGAGAGGGACTACGATACCAGTGTATTAACACGAGAGTAATCGAGATAGAAGCCCGGCACACGAGTGTGCTGCATCCTGTAGACTGACGGTGTTTATAATGCAATGTGCAGCATGCTTGATGTGTTTGAATATGGCAGTTTCTAAATCTTGCTACTCTTTTGTCCTTTACATCTCCCCTAATGAAACAATTCCTTTTAAACTTCCGTTGAGTATACAAAAACAAATCTTGGCACAACAATAGTAACAGCATACACATTTACATTCTTGGTATCTGATCTGTTGATATTTCCTTCTGCTTTTTAAATAGGGTTATCTTTGTTTATTGAGTCCACGCTCCGTTAATGGATTGTTCCTTTTAATGGCCAGTAGTTATACACATGGACCGTAATTACAAGGGAAGAGGGTGTGAATCTGAGTGGCAGGCCAACAACGGGGCCGGTACCCAATGTGTGACTGGCGCGTGGCATGTGCACGCCGGGGGACAGTGACACTCGCCTGGACAAAAGGAGAAGCCAAGATTGAAGGAGGCGTGAGTCTACCACTCAGCACAACCTCATCATGACCGTACTATCACCACTGTCACGGTAAAGGGCTGATTCCACTAACACAATGGATTTGTTGTGATATATCTTGGTATATCTTGTAATATCTTACAGTGTCACGATATGCTATACCTCTATTGTCGCAAAATGTAGTCGCGCGATGTCATGTGTATGTTTTGGTGCTCCAGCACCGCAACACCTCAAGACACATCACGATAAATGGGCACACGATTACTCAAACCTAGCCCGATTTAGCAAGACAACCAAATCATGACCGATCTTGGTATATCCATAGATATAGAGAAAGACTGGATCGCCAACTCGAGAGTACCGTGTTTATGTTCTGACGCGCAAGCGGCTGCCGTTAGACACTCGACACTTCCGTTTTTACAGTTGAATGTAAACACTTCATGGACAGGCTACTCCCCTCCGATGTTCTCAGGACTCTCATTAACCAGATAATCACTTGAAATATATAACACTCAGGAAATAGGTATACCATATGTTAAGAATTCTTCGCTCAAGATACAGTTCAATTTTGAAGTAGGGTTAAGATAAGAATTCAGATCAGAGTTACTCACCCTTGACCTCGCCCATACACTCGACTTTGATAGTCCTGTTTAAACACTTGAATAAAAGATAATGCTCATGGTGTAGACATCCGCTAGACAGCCAGAGGCTCTTGGACTAGTGGCAAACAATCGGTATCAAAACTTGCCGGCTTTTATTTGGTAAATTTTCTGTCAAAATATGTGCATTATTTGGACCACTATGGGTGCAGCCGGGTTGCCGGGAGTCAGGCGTGGAGAGCCCGGCAGGCCCCCCGCCCGTGCTGTGCCATCTAAAATAATAAACTTAAGATTAATTCTACCATATAAGATTGATGCAAAGTGCATTTGCTATATGAGGAAAAGAAATCATGCATTTCATTTACTTTGCAATTCGTATTTATGCCAAGAAAATTGTGCAAAATTTGCTCTGAGACATCCATTGTAAACAAAGGAGCTCCGAAAACCGGAAGTAGTCGATGCCCGGCGGTGGCCGAGTGGGGCCTGACAGAACATGATTGGCTTACAGCTACGGCCCAGCCTCTAAGTTGGCGATCCAGTCCCCTGTATATCTATGGTATATCCTGTGTGTCAATGGAATCAACACCTACCTCAGCACACACCACCTCCACCATAACTATAACTATACCTGTCACACACCCGCATCAAGTACTGTAATTTCTGTACGTCTCTCAGCACACCATTGCCTCAGCACACACTGCTTCCATTATAATATTATCACATAGGACCCAATCATAACCTAGTGTAATAAAACCATACTCTCATCACACAATCACCTCTGTACCTCAGCACACACTGCTTCCATTATAATGTTATTACACAGGACCCCATCATAACCTAGTGTCATAAAACCATATTATCATCACACAACCACCTCAGTACCTCAGCATACACTACTTCCATTATAATGTTATACTACTATCACACAAGACCCCATCATAACCTAGTATAATAAAACCATACTCTCATAACAGCAACACCTCTGTACCTAAGCACACCCTGCTTCCATTATAATGTTATCACACAGGACCCCATCATAACCTAGTGTCATAAAACCATATTATCATCACACCATCACCTCAGTACCTCAGCACACATTGCTTCCATTAATATATTTTATCTCTCCCCTGGTATTTTTGTCTCATAGGCTTAACATTGGGAACTCGTTCTCCATGCCCCTACGAGTATTGGAGTCTGCTCTCCATGGTATATATCATGTGTGTTGTCCATTCTTTTAGTGCGTACAGCGGTGAGATAAATACAGAAAGCAACTTGTTTTGGTCAACGACGACTTCGACCAAAACGTGTCGGCTTCTTCTTTAATACTACTATCTCACAGGACCTCGTCAGAGCCTACTTGGTTCGGGACCCTATGCCCACTTTATGATACTGCCTCACTGAAGGGCTGTGCCGCAGACCACTTCACGGTCAGATTATACTGACAACGGCAAACCGGTATGATATACCTCACACCCAAGCACTTCCTGAAACCCCCAACCAATACATCCCCAGTACACCTCATCAGAATCAGACTAATAACACTGCATCAAGCAAACACTTCATACAAATAGAGTACTCTTGTGAGATGGAATCAGAAGCAAAAGAGGGACAAGTCTATAGTGAGTTGTAACCAAACAAGAAAAAATATAGATGTGTTCTACGAGATCAGGAAGGCAATACTAGGTTGTCTTAGAGTAACAGGAAGAGGTTTAACAAATTATCAAGACATCTAGATGCGCTTGGAATGAGTATACTCTAGTACTGACGAGTGTCGATGTTGCAGCGGCATCTGAGGTCACACAGGTCTATGAAATGAGAATAAGAGTCATGCTTTAGCTGACCCAGAATACTGAGCTTCAGAAAAGATTTCAGTAGACAAATCTCTCACTGATTGAAGCCTTGGGAGTGATATCCTACATCATGGTTATATATTTAAAGCAAAGCTATAAGAGTTGTTCCTGAAATAGGAATGAGCCAATCTGAGAGTTGAGTGACTCTTGATACTTGTCAAAATAGACTGTGGACTAAATCTGGCAGGCCTACCCCTTCACCACAAGACACCACAGATAGGCAGACGTCCCTCCTTCACCAGCCACAAGCGGCATACCGCAGGCCATGAAACGCGCATGCGCGGGCCACGCAGACGGTATCCTCGAGGAAAGAATGCCGACCAAACTCTTTTTTATGTGAAATTATCCCCAAGCCAACCGATCACTATCTCCCATTCATTTAAAGTCACTTAAAATTCTACTTTAACAATTAGGTGCATGGCTGGGTTTAATGTTACATCTTATTAGCGACTGGGTTGGGATACAGTCATCCAGACTTAAAAAAAAAAGATGTAATCCAATGGGCAGAACTTGCTATTGAAAACGGGAATGAAGGGATAACCAATTGTAAAGCAAACACTAGGAGAAAACGACTTGCCATTTTAGGAAATATAGAAGACTGATAATGGTAGATTGTGTTGAGATCAACAACCTAGCTAGGGTAATGCAAATTAATATACACAATGAAATGTCAGTCTGAACTGTAAACCACTGTGAAAGGAACGTTTTTGTTTTATCTTGGTAATACGCTATTCAAGGGGAGGGTCTGTATTGGAAATCGTATCACATAGAAAATCTTGGCTATTAACGTCAGTATAGTGTAGTAATTGTTAGTATTATTAAACATGCAGCCTTATCTGACCGATACATTTTAGGAACACGCGCATCTACCCCACTCTATTGCGTTGTCCCCCTCGCGCGTGACTGGACGCTCGGTTGCGTGGAGACAAAGGCGGCCATATGTCTGCTGCAGGCAGGGAAAGCGCGGGAAACTGACAAATCGAAGCAGACGACTTTTCGCCCCGTCAAGATGCGCGATAAGATGATTGGGGTTTGGGTCCCGTTAATACCAACCCGCGCTGACAGGTGGCGCCAGCTGCGGCGGACGCCCGGCACGCACGGGTTGGCCCTTTACACAGCACGGGGGCACGGGCCGCACGCAGCGTCCACACGACCCGGACCCCGAACCTCATTAGTGGGTAAAAACCCATGTTTAATTACACTCTTAGAACTACTGTTTGATAGTGACTATCCCAGGTAGGTACAATAGTCAGTCTTGGCCTCCCTTCATGGCCCGTCGCCAAGTAGTCCATCTACTGATTCCCATGAATGCCACTTTTTCAGTTTACAGTCACGGTAAAGTGTTTTCATTGATATTTCCATGAGTATTGTTATCCCCAGATAATCAGTTTTATCCTGAGCCTAGGGTACAAAGAATGGTGAACATGTTATCTCCCCAACCCTTTTCTACAATCGCAGTAGGCTCTGACCTAACTTCTTATTCCCTTCCTTGCTTCATCAAAATCATCCGAAACTTATCTTCACTATGAGTTTCTAACTATGCGTATCTAGAAGGCTTTCAAGGTACACGTATAGAGGTACAACATTAACTCTTTACGTTTTACTACATATCTGTTTGTTTTAACCTTCTGCTCATCAAGATAACTTTGACTGTATTTACAAGCTACAAGTTTCATTTTTAAGCATTGATGTTTGCTGGTGTGTTTACATGTTTTCTCATTTTTTGGCGTGTTTCCGAATGTTTCATTCAGTGTGTTTATTTCTTTATCTGTCTGACTGTAGCCTCTTCCAAGATTCTACCGTTCGTTACAATTCTATGTATTCCAATAAGTCCACCTTTTTTTTCTAGCATTTACTACCCAAAAGGAATTACTGCAAAAAAAAGTTGATACGGAATTCACTACAATACGCATTTTTGTATCAGTTTGTGCAATTTATTCTTATCATTTTCTCATCTTTGCATTGTCTCTGTATTTTTGTACTGTTGTTGCTTTTGTTGTTGCTGTTGATATTGTTATTGCTTTTGTTGTTGTTGTTTTGGTAGTTTTACGTCAAATATGTTCTAATAGACCTACTTTGGGTTTGAAGATATCTATGAATCAATGAGATTCATTTAGGTAGGAGGTGGGAGTTCCTCTAGTTCCCACACCACATAGAAATAGTATGAGAACGATTGGCCTTTGATTTAACAGTAAATCTAACACTGCTAGGGATGTTTTTGTACTGTGTGTGCATTGTCTTTGTGCTGCAGTATTGTCTGTATTGAGTATGCACTGTTTTACATCTACAGGGGTCCCTCCATATGCTGACGTGCCCAGCTCCGGCGAGGTGTCTGGGGCGCCCACTAAAGGGGTATTTACACCTGATTATAGACGGTTTAACTAGACGTGGCCTGCTTGCCCTCTAGACGAGCAGATTATACGTATTACCCCGTACGCCCACCCGTCTACGTACCGTTACGGACCCGTGAGCCACGTCTGGGTGTCCCCCGCACCCGCCTTACGACCTCGTGGTTTACCCCTAATAGTGACCTTCACCCCGTCTCACCCACCCCACCCCACACACCGTGTGACCAGGTGCAACAACTCGTCCACCCACAAGCCTTCCCGAGTTCCTTCTCAGTCTCACACCTTAACCAGATAAGATCAAATGTAGATTGATGTTCTTAATAGAAGAAATAGGTTAGCTACAGATTGATACGGAGATACGTGCATGTACTTGTTTTCTTAGACACAGAATGCTAGTAATTTTATACATAAAAGATTTGTACCCACAAAGGGAGCCAAGCCCTTAATAAGCTGAGCCCCCTACCACACCCCCGCAATAGATTTTAAGGGCAATTCTATTCCTAACATTTCAGTAATTCTACTAGAGAAGAAGATTTTTCGATCTCTAAAGTAGAGGGAAAGAAATTAATAGGAAACATTCTATACTCATCATTACTAACCACAACATTTGAAAGTGTTTTTCATTTAGAAAATATGCCATTGTATTGACCCACCATACCACATGGCGGCGTCAATAACTGCACCATGTTTAACAATTCTGTGTGTGTTTGTATATATTTATTTACCACGATCAGAAGCTTGCTGTTAACATTTCAATATGTAACAATCAGAACCTCCGAAGAAGTAAATTGTATCCTAGCTAGCGATGCACAACTGACGTTGCTTATATGCTAATACAACTCAACACATTTCTCTGCAAGATGGCAGCACCTCTTACCACTTCATGGGGGTAAATCAATTGAAAGGGCTCAAATTTATCTACTATCCAATAACATATTACATTCAGAAAAACGACGTTCCCACAAGACCCCACAGAGGGATTTTTTCTACTCAGCCCACTCACACTCACTTACCGATCGTTTCCCCTAACGCTAAATGAAAAAAATATATGAACTGTATTAATAGAGGTCTGACGAACAAACCACACCTCAACCTGGGGTTTTGGTGTCTTAATTTCGTATTAAGACATGTCTTATTGAAATTCCAAATATCAATCATTTGTATAACCTTTACTTTGTTTTCGAATAAAAGCCTACGTTTATCTTTATGAGATGTAAGTCAGAAGAGGCCTACTCACACAGGGTTCTGGTTGCTAGAGAAGTAGTAAAATGTAGATATGGGAAGAGCAGGAGTTGGGGTGTGATGGGATACTCAAGGAGCTGACTGAGCAGGTGGGGCGCCCAGGTGTGTGGCTGAAGTCCCAGGCCATGTTGATCTGACCGCAGCATCTGCCCGCACACACCTCGAATCAATCACCGAGACCCAGTCTTTGTACGGTGCGGTGAGGCGTCAAGCAGAGCATGGCGCTGACAGTTCCCGCACACGTCTGTGCTGTGAGAGTGTTGTAACATCTCCCACCTTTCACATCCTATCCTCCTTCAGTATGGGGAATTGTCAGCTACTAGACGGTGTTAGTGCTGCAGGCTAGGATAATGCACAAAATTAGGTCAGTATTTGGGCAGATGACTTTAAATATGGCAAGTGGAGCACTTGTATAGTATCAGGATAATGTAGTCTGTGGACAGTGCCTAATAGCAGGCAAATACTGAAGTGACCATCTATCGAATAAATATTACAAGGAACCATACTGCAAGGACACTAAAATGCCTGTAGCTTAAGTATTCTGATAGGGCGCTATAACAGACTCTAGGGCAATAAAACAGGCTGTTGCATATGTTGAATGGGCACTACAAACAGTCTTATTTAGCCTAAGTTGACAAGGCACTGTCATAGGCTATAGGCAATATTAGCAGGGGACTTTAACAGCCCTTAGCCGATATTGACAGGGCACTGTTATTTTAGGTGGTGGTTTATATTGATAGGGCACCACAGGAGATTCTAGCCTATATTGCCAGGGCACTATAACACTCCGTAACCTATGTTGACAGGGTACTATTAAAGGTTGTAGTTTATGTTCACAGGGCAGTATAAAAGGGTATACATGTACTCTAAATGCAAAGATATGTAGTATATATGGACTGCTCACTATATTTAAGACACTATAACAGGCTGTTATTTTAGGTGGTGGTTTATATTGATAGGGCACCACAGGAGATTCTAGCCTATATTGCCAGGGCACTATCCTTCAGTATAACGGTGGTGATCATACCCTGTGCCACCTGCATGACCCGACCCTGACAGGTGGGCGGGTGACGGGAGGGACGGGGCCGGTGATGGCGGCGGCCCGGGCCCGGTCAGCCTCTCACCTGGTCTGACCGCAGGTATGTCACCGTCAACCACAGGGCCCCCGTCTGCCTGACTTTCCCACGCCCCAGCTCGAGACGGGAGAACACCTGCCGACACACCGAGTGGGGCTGGTGATGCAGGGAGGGTGGTGCTGGTGAGGGATGGGAGGGAGGGTGCAGGCAGTCTCCAGTCTGGCCCCAAAGTCACCCCAGACGGGACGGTCCCTTTCTCGTACTACTATCCACTAGACTTTCCCACGACCACTCCCTGGTACTCACAAGAAATTGCGAATGTGTCTCCTCCACGTTCTCATGATACGAAGAAACCAATAACAAAGTTAGTAAAGATCTATCTTCTGACCCATACGCATGATAATGTGATTTGTTATGTTTCGTATGGTATAGTTGCTTTTTTTTCGTCTGCTCAGACTTTACTTTAGGAAATTGATAAAAAAAAACAAGACTTTACTATACTTAGGATCTTTGCTAGTTTCCCATAATACATAAAGACAGGGTGGTTTGCCTTGATCACCTGGTCTTCAGTTTTTGTTTATATCGTTTTGAATGTCTAGGATTCTCTTACAAATTCAAGAAGGTCTCTCCTGCAAATGCTGTGGAAGGTACTGTACAGTGACTAATAAAAAAACTTCTCCTTATGCAGCCCAGTACTGTACAGTGATGCTGTATTCTCTAGGAACATACAAAGTAGCATTAGCTGCTCAATGCTTAGGCATATATGTTGTTTTTGTGAGTATGTATATAAATAAACATACACAAATAACCCCCCCCCCCCCGAATTATTTCTTGAACCTATTCTGAAAAATCATTGATCATGCTAAACTATGCGTATTTGTCCCGGGTCTATATACACCTCAGTCCCTAGCTTACTTGCCGCATATATATACATATTTGCCCTGCCAGGGCTGCACGTCTACCCATAGCCTTTAGAGCATTATCATAGTCTATAACCAGGGGCTTTCCAGAGCCCTGACCCAACCACCGGAGGGTGACGGACAGCTGGGGAGAGGTGCTGAGTCAACAGTAGCCTTCATAAAGCAAACAGCAGGCACAAACCAACCACCGTGGCCCATAATACACGTGAGCCACACGTTTATTTCAAATCATACCTGAAGCCATGCTCCTCCCTGGTTAGGCGGGTTTTACCGAATTAAAAAAGATCTCCTGAGCACTGCAAGATTTTTCGGTGATGTCATAGAGATATGACCATCTTTTCTCCTGAAACTTTCTAGATTGATATGATGAAGCTTGATGCACGTCCAGGCACAGCCGATGCCAAAAGAAAACCATAAAACTCTCTAGTTTTGTACTATTGATCAATCATATTATACATGTATCATATAGTACTACAAATTCTGCTACACTGATGTCTGGAACACTGACGGAACTGCCCTATTTCCTGTATGTGATGTGCTTTGAATACACCATATAAAATACATACGTGACGCTTGTTCAGAACAAGTGAAATCCATTCTTATCTATCATGATAGATTAGGCTATGAACATAGTAGTCATTTCATTCACATAAAAAAATCCTTATGCACTTTTTTGGGTATTTGCTTGACGTTGAACGTCTGTGGCTGAGTTATATATGCGTGCTTTCTATTCTCTCTGCCAGACTGCATTAAGCAGCCATCGGTTACAAACATATTGCCGTAAACACCTGCTGGCCATCACGTCAGCTGACGGCGCATACGGCTCGTTCTAATCTCAGGTTATGTTTCGCTAAACACGCACACATAAAAACCTCAACACACCGTTCTGCCCACTCATCTGCGGCTGGCTTTTCACAGTGGATGCGTCGCTGCCACCAGACAATTAGTTTCACCTTAATATTCAACACGTGGCAAGTCTCGTGGGTTTGACAATATTCCACTGTTCTCTCAAACGGATATTAGTCAATTCAAAATTATTCAAAAATAGGTCTGACGATTCATAGATAGTACCCCATATCTATTAGAAGAATATGCAAACAACATACAGTAGAATCTCACCTAACGACCACCTCGTTATTCCGACCACTATATTCAATTACGGACATTTTGGTTCAGCCATAACTTGTCCCCTCTATTTTATTTGATGGCTACTGTCAATGCCTGTGAAGAACATGATAGAATGACACAATATGATTCATTATCATACGTTATTGAAATTTTTATTTTGATGATGTTTTTATGAATATTGTTTTTAAAATTTGGGTTCTAGGTGTATTTGATCCTTAGTCAAAGATCAGTAATTGAGCTGTTAAGGGTGTATCTAGTCTTTTGTAGTGCACTCTCGGTAAAGCGACCACCTCGCCAGTGAGACCATTTTGTACCAGTCGCTATGGTGATCATGATAGCGGGAGCCTAATGCTTATGCATATAAGATGGCGATTCTACTGTTTATATATATATATATATATATACATATATATATATATATACATATATATATATATACATATATATATATATATATATATATATATATATATATACATAAATATATATAAGATAGCGCTTCTACTGTATATTTACATATAAGATGACGAGTCTACTGAATACTTATAAGATGGCGAGTCTACTGAATACATATAAGATGGCGAGTCTATTGCATACATATATAATGGCGTGACTTACCCGAGAGGCTCGTCTGGGAAGGCGGTCAGCTCGGGCATATTGGGCGTGTCGTCTGCTTCCTGATTACTCTGCGCCCTCGTGTACATCTGGTAGACGAAGTTCCTGAACACGCCGTCCGTCTGCTCGGCCACGTGCTCCTCCGTGTCCGGCGATAGCGGGCCCTCAGCCTCGTCCTTCAACTTCAGCCGGGGGGTCCGCGGCGGATCGCCGGGGTCCTCCCCGCCACCGGCGCCGCCGCCCGGGGGATCCGAACCCAAATTGGCCATGTTGACGCGGAGGTGTGAGTAGGGAAAGTGAGGGATTTATGCGAGCGCGGACATGGACTGAGACGATGGTGAGTGATGGCGGTTTGTTGAGTGGAAGGACTTGCTGTGTATTGAAGAATCCACTGCTCGCTGGCTTCACTGGTGCAGGATGTAGTACTGCGTACAGGACGGATGTGCTGGTATTTCCAGCTCAGGAATCTCTCGACTAATTGTAGATTCCAGAAGTGTTGCCTCGTGCAAAGCTTTCAGAAAGGCACGTGAAGAGAGGATGTCTGTTTCTAATTGAGGTCAAGGCACAGATCCGCTATTCCCAGAATGGTACTATGAGTAGCGTCTAAAGTACAATTTCACTATATATAGATATATCGCCTGGGAATTAATGTTCCACTTCAAGAACAACTGTACCACATTCTTACAATATGTCGCCTGCGCTGCGATGATGGCGTCCAACATGAGCTTCCAACGTCCGAAGGTATGGAATTGTTGAGCAGACGACAATTGAACACCGTTGCTGGTTCCCGGTACGTCCCAGCAGTCTTCTCTCTACAGACCGCTGGGTGCCGACCGGCATCAGTTGTGCCGGGGCCACCACGCACCACCTCTCACCACCTCGCACCACCTTGCCGACGCAGCGTCCAACCTGCAACAAACAAAAGACAACGGACTGAGGATGACATCAGCAAGACGCATTGGTGTCCAGAATTCCCGCCAAAATAGTCTTCCCTATCTAAATACACAAAGAATAGATTCATAGGTATTAACCTTAACGCGAAGTATTAGAAACAAATTGAATTTCCATGACTGAAAATATAAGAATTCCTACATGTTTATAGACCGGGTAAATCATCACAATATGACGACATTCTCAATACCCGCAATTCTGAATTAGAGTTGGGTGGGTGTGCTAAATCAGTTGTAAGGCTGCATTGTGTAAAACAAGTGTGCGCTGACCCGAAAGTGTCCACCGTTTGTACGTGAGTGAGTAGCGGGAGGGGCGGGGGTGGGGGTTGTGGTGGGGGTTAGGGGAGAAGGTAAAACATTCAGAAACAGGTGGCACATCATATAGGGAGCCAAAGGGAGCCTTCTGAAACGGCAGATACCCGTGCTCAAAACACGCTTTCCAGATAGTGACACTCAGTACTTTGACTATATAGGTTCAAGATTATATATCTCTCATTCTCAAATCTTTTAAATGCTAATATTTTGATACATTCAACAACTGTCATTGTAGCTTCGAGACAGACTTATTCAGAGATGACTGTAGTAAAGTAAACTTCAATAGAAGTAAATGGGACTAAAAATGAAAATCTTGGGATATGGTATTTTAAGCACCGATATCTGCGGTATTTATTATAAGCAGGGCCACTTTGGCTGCCTATAATGTTATCCCACACTTTAGAACTCTACAACTAGGTCTGATAGTATTAGATATTTAACATGCTTTATATTTTTAATAGAATTACAATTATCGTTATGGATATTTCAACATACAGATTGCATAAAATAATCACAAATGTCTAATATGCATTTGACGAGTAAGACCAGCCATGATCACGCCAAAGACAGTTTCGTAGAGAAATTAAACTGACTGACGCATTAAAGGCAGAGCCAACAAGATGAATTTCAACAAAATCAATACGCATTAAATATCAATGTTTTGAGAGAAATAAGCTTTCTGAAAATCTCAAATGACATTTTGAAAAGAAAAACCCGAGCAAGTTATCCTCGAAGATGTAAGAGGGAATATCTTGCGTTTCCACAGGTCGAATTTGCATATCTTGGTGCTGGCGAGGAATATGGCTTTTAATCTACCGATTTGCGGCGCCCGATGAAACAATGACAATCTATAAATCAAATTAAATTGAAACCGATCTGGGGCTTAGCGTCACCTATGAAACTAAACCCTATTCCATCAGCTCGGCCTTTGGTAGCAACATACAAATCCAGCCATCAATAGAAACCCTGGCCACCCCTTGTCAACCTAACCACGTGACTGGATCCAATTAGTGATCTCTGTCTCTACCCGTGTGTGGGGAGGTTGAGGGGGTGTCGCCAGTGGCTATGACAACTGTTTGTCAGTTTCCCTTAAGAAGGGAGTGCGTCTGGCCAGCCCCGCGGGGCCGCGCGGTGAGAACTCCTCGAGGATTGCCACACTCTCAGAAGCCACCGCTCATGCATGTTAATCACACATTATGGTAGGGGGCAGCACGGGCGTCGTCTTGATGTGAGCTGCTCGTGTCTGGGACGTGAGCTGCTCCTGGTCATCGCCCCATCGCCCACACCCCGCTAAAAACACGCTTTCCTCATTTCCCACCAACTCCTTTGTTTCTACTCCGAGAGCAATAAATCTGACCGTCGTTCTGGGTCTGGCGATTACGATAAAGAAGGTGTCAGCAAAAAGGGGATCTTTATGGAACAAAACCAGTATTACAGAAGGAGAAAAACAGGTATTGTTTCAGGCAAGCTCAGGTAATCTTTACTTGAATGCATGTGAATCCACTAAGAAGTGGCGCTTGTGGTTAATAAGCTTCCTATTCAGGGCATGTTCACACCATCTCTGACTCAAACCGTATGTTTGGTACATGTACTTTTAAAACCTCAAAAGACAAATGGGGGTTTGAGTAGAATGTATTATCGCTAAAATCAAAGTTCCTCAGTCTCATTAAATTCCCGAGACAGAGAATAATTGTGGACACGTCGTTTTTACTTCGCAAAAATGCATTTAGGAAAATTCATGGTCCCCCAGGTTTGCGAAAGTGTTTCTTTCTCGTCCTAAAAACTTTGAAATTTTACAGAAAAGGCCCAACTTTCGAGTGCGATAAAGCTTTTCAATAAAACAAGGGATAATGACAGGGGAATTAGGGGGGAGTCAAAAAGTGGGCCCTATCGTTCTGGTCCGGCTGTTACGTGGTCGCCACACGGGGTGATGGATCATGACAAACGACGCTTCTAGCGCCGCCTGGCGACAGGCAACCCTGGATCTGCCCGCCGATCAGCATCCACAGAACCCCCCACCTCCTCCCTCGAGCCCCTCCTAACACCCTCCGTCGCTCCCCCCGGGACGGCCCGCTAGTCAGACTCCGCCGAGCCCGCGGGAAAATAGTCACCAAGTTTTGTAGGAGTTGAAAAATGTTCCTCGGGTTCCACTCCGAAATGATCTGCGGTGGTGAATTTTAGGGAATAAGTTTTAACCAAGTTTTCAGATAATCCGATGTAGCTTATGGTGTTTTAAACCAAGGCTGATGGTGTTAACACGTATGTAAAATTATTGTTTACATCTCAAGATCTTCATAACCATGCTGCACAATGTATTGGTGGTATTGTAATAAGGTTTTTATATTGTTACTCAGACGGACCAGAGTTAACATGAAGGTCATATCATAAGGTAAGATAATTATTCTTTCTTGATTACAGCCATATCTTGGAACATATTGTTCTGTACCCCCCCCCCCCTATATTTTGGTATTGTTCTCAGCCAGCACCATAGAAGAAACTATAATCTAAATCATTAACGATTCACTTTGGTGCACTATGAACTAATACGGAATAAGGTCAATGTCAAGAATGCTGGTCGTCTTTTTGAAAGGAAATACAGATTACTACAAGGGACCTATTTCTAAAATGGGACGAGGAGTTATTCAGGAAAATGGTGAATTAAGATACTTTCAATTGTATAATTATTTATGAGATTTGTATAATCAGTAGGTGCACAATCTATAATGTATCACGATTCGGAACAGTTTCTTTCTATCAAAAGAGTCTAAATTGAGACTGAGTGAAGATAATCCCTATATTAGATTCTAGTAACTTTACCTACATCTTTGCTACTGACTGTAGAAACACATAGATTTTCATTAATAATTCCGATGAGGTGTCAGAGGTTACGTGGTTTCTATGAGGCATACAGCGGGGGCCGGGGTTGTTAACTTAACATGGTACAGCAACACATCCCAAATCTATAGGAATACTGAATATATATTACGAACATATACAACCAGCCTGGACTTTGAATTAGCTGTCCTGGAGCACTCGTGTAGGCAGAGATCTAAGGGAACTAAATCATGCCTTAAGATAATATATATGCACGGCTTATCTATATACCACACATGTAGGTCCCCAAGGAATGCCACAGCGTGTCAATGGGTATACAGTGCAGGGGGGAAGTATATACAAACTCAGTATGAAGTGCCCTAGTAGAAGTACGCAGGTTGAACTGCTCATGACTGGGGCAAAGTAGAGATGCAATGAGGGAGGTCTAAATTGCACTGCACTCTCCAATCTGTAATGCAGACCGAAGCCTTCTTCTGCAATGACACTGTAGGATATGACGTTTCCCTTGGTACGTATCGTTAATTGCTCTACTATTTGCGTTTTGAGACAATAATATATTCAATTTGTCTTATTTTCACATTTCACTTCCCCATTTTCTTATGGAGAAATATTTCCATCCTTTTGATGAGATATTTTTAATAGAATTGGTGTAAATTTCATGAATATATACTAACGCAATTAATAGGTTAAATGATATCTGAACTATGAGTATATTACCCATCTAACATATCACAGTACACAACTTAACTGTCTAGAAAAAACTGGCGATGAACTGCCATCTAATTGTGTATGGATCAAAATATGCATATCTGAAAGGAAACTACTTTAAGATCAAATGGAACGATCAAAGCATTATACATGTATATATGCACGTTTTGTACACATACAGAAAGACACGAATGTGTATCCAGCTGAAGACATATTTGAGTATAGCGGGTGTACTGGTACTTTTTATACCTTTGACTATACAACGTCTTTGATAACAAGCGCAAATATCACAAGTTATTTTTGTCTGCTTTAGCATTTGTTGTGTACAGTCTGGGTATGAGGTAGCACTAGATGTGATAATAGCTATCAACACTTCGCAGAAAAATGTCCCAGACCCATCCCACTGCAGACTGAGCCACTCCCTCCCCGCTCGGTGGGCCAAGGTTACATCAAGTACAACGACCATCAGACCCGTACCCAAGCAAAACAAAGACAGACTAAAGGTCTCAGAACAGTTTCTTCTCGTGTTTTTTTCTTCTAATATAAGATACGTCTTTCTCAGTCAAATACTGTTGACTACCATTGTATTTCATAATGAGAAGTGGTGGAATGAGAAAAATGGGTATATTAGAGAAGCTATATACAATAACAATAGAAAGCGAAAAGGTAAAGGAAATTGGGAGCCTCAGATAAGATATATCTACAAGCTTCAACGCTGCTACGAATTGATTGTTACATCCCTGTTGTTCGCCATCTACTTCTTGTCAATGCTTTCTAGCCCTGTATATCGAATATTTTTCAGGAAAGGAGTTATTGGAGCATTTTTCTCTCTCTCTACGGTGGCATCACGGAAGAGGTATCCTATTACCACGTCCCTTTCAATGTAGATCATCGTTTTTAACAAAAACATTGAATGTTTCTTTCTACATAAGTCTAGGCACTTTGTCCAACATCTTTATGCAATGCATGCTACACAAACGTGCTTTACGTGTATCTAGTAGTCTAAGTAATCTGGTTTTCTTAAGTTCTGAAAGTTCTGTGGAATGCTCTTATACCCACCTTTCACATAACCCACATATTCAAACAACTTCTATATTGTGTGCAAAGTGATATGGACATATCCAATAGCCTACTCTCACAGGTTCTGAGTACCACAGCGAGGCCTGACTCTGACGGATTGAGCGTGCTCAGTTAGGCTGCGATAAAAAATTATATCAACTTAAAATATAGGAAAGGAAGATCCCTGTTGTAATATTAGTCAGGGTAAAACTTACAATATCAATGAAAGATACCCACTTGCTGTCTCAGTTTAGAAATAACTCATTCAGGCAGCACATCACATACACACACATAAATCACATATTTAGTGATGACCCCAGGCAGTACAACTCCCACGCTGTACTCGCGGTGGTTGAATGTCGAACAGTCCTCCAGGCTACAAGATACATTACCCGCTTAATGGTGTTTTATCTCGAGTACTCACTGTACTCCCAGACCGCAGTTTGCATGTACACAGATTGCTTTCCTCTTTATACATTTTTTTTAACATCTGTTTTTATAGTCTTCGCCAAATCCCTCTATTACTAGTACTATATACTTCCTCGTACCACTCATCAGTGTCCTCAGCTAATTTAAGCGCCAGGCAGAACTGCGTGCGCACCTTCTCATATCACGTGACATGTAGAACATGTCTCGTTGGTTTATACTGTGACGCTCGGTCCAAGGTCAGATAACTTGTACAGGTCAACCTTTTGTCTAAAGGAATCGTCCACCTACCCTGCTTTACATAACATTCGACACATATATCTGTACAAGTCCAGGAAGTAGGTAGATCTATATACTGAGGCAATGTCCTCATACTGGTATCTGGGATATATCTGAGGTATATCTATTTGAAGAACCTTCAATATATGAAACAGTGAAGCGAATTGGTCAACATTTATTTCTAAAAACAAAAAGGTAGTGCCTCTCTATTGCAGTCCTTCTTTCGTAAGATTCATATAAGCAATAAAAGATCAGACCAATAAACTAATTTAATGCGTTATTATCACAGGAATATCTATGCGGTTAATTACAAATTACACCAAAACTCACTAGGTATTTAATACTACGACTTAAATATCATCCAATTGGAATGCATTATGTTTTAACTAAGTATGCTTCATTACAGCCAGGACATAGTGCTGATACTGGGAAGGGTTTCGGACAAATCTTCCACAAAATGCAAGGACTGGAAAGGCCTTTCACCCAATTCTTGTTCAGAATCAGAATCACATGGGCAGAATGTCCTGAGGTGAACCAGTATCTCGGAAAGGCAATTTGCCTGAACGGTTATGTGGAACCATACCCAATTTTTTGTACCAATGTATATCAGTCTGGCCTGGCCCCATTCCGTTCTACATTGTATACTGATGAAGGGGTAATTCCGGCTAATAGTTACCTCAACTCTGACAGTAGAAAAAGAAATCTTGCCATAGGGTAGGTAGGTTTATTGATGGCTCAGTTTCTTGTTTCCCGATTTAGCCTATAAAACATATACACGTGATAGTATTTGTTATCTTTACTGTATTTTAGTATTTAAGACACCAGTCTGTTCCTATTATAAAATATTCTGGATATCCAGCACAGATTCAAGCACCTATTGAATGAAGAACGATTGTGGGCAAAAAGGCCTAACCTGGTCAGATGCACATTCATGTAGTTCAAAATCTAAGGGAATCTTACTCCACTTACACAAAACACTCTTGGATTCCAACAAAGAGATCCATTTGTAAGTCACAGAATGGACCTTTTCAAGAGAAGAGCTTAGTAATCGAGAGAAGAGCTTAGTAATATGTAAATACATACGCACGTACAATTCCTCCATATTTAGAATATAGTATCAAGGTCAGAAAGATCAGACTTTATCACTACTCAAATATATCCTTGAGCATTATCCAATCGGTATAAGCAAGCGTAAAATATTAGAGGCCACAATGCACTTATATATTCATAAATACATAATCATCCATTCCTTTTACAACAGTTTCAAGAACTATAATATCAGATATATAAAACTAAAATATCGCTAGACAAAGACCATTATCTTTATGATGTATTTCAGCTTAACGGACAGCTTATCATATGAGACCAATCTTCATCGTTATCAGCAAATTCCCTTTCACTCGAGGCATTCAGATGATAACCTCAGTATAGCAGAGTCGTATGAGTCTGGCATGAAGCTGACCTACATACCATAGGTTTCTGGTAGTTTAAAATACTAAATATATACACAATGTTTCTGGTCAGTAGAGACACAAACTAGAATATTCGTTACACGTCTGTGACAAAGGGGCCACTCGGTCAACAGCCATGCAGCAGTAAAATGGAGATCTGAATGGCACTATGTTCACGGTCATTTACTGTTTTCCACGCTGATACCGACATAAACCTTCACGCCTGGGACAGCACAGGCCGGCCGGGGATCTGGGACAGGCCGGTTATAACTCACGATGAAAGTAACGTTGATATATCATACGATATAAAGCAGAAAAATTGGTGTCATTCATTTTTGGGAAGCGTTTTTGCTACGCTGAACGCTAAATACGGGAAGTAAAGATTAAAATTTAAAAGAAAGGAGAATATGGCACAGAATATGTACACAATATTACCATGATTTCGATCTGAGTGTCCGTATTACGTAGTGTCAACTACAAGGAGAATACGGCCACACAGATCGAAATCATCGTAATGTTGTATTTATTACTCACCTTTCGAGTAATTATCAGGAAACAAATCTAGTATATTATTAGAAATTCTACCCTAGCGCCGTGCTTTGTTTATATGAATTAGTTCCTATAACGCCCGTCAGGTGGCCGAAAAAGCCGTATTCTCCTAGGAGATTCCGGAGGTCTGTATTCTACTCAGTAGCGATCTTTATCCTACCCCTAATATAAAAGCCCATAGGTTTAACATTGGGTCCGTATGCCACGCTGACTGGCATAGGGAGTTTTATATGCCACTAGTGGCATACAGAGTTATTATCACATAATATTCCAAAATTGAGGAGACGGGGTAGGATAAAATCAAAACCTGATTCGTTTTAATCTTGGCGACCGCATGCCACTCCTGGAGTTTTGGCTCCGGACTTCACTCGGCTTTGCCTCATGAAGTCACTATGCCAAACCCCAGTCGTGGCATACGGTGGCCAAGATTAAAACTCGTCCAGTTTTACGATAGTAAGCTACATAAGCTTAGCATGGAGACTCCATATTAGGTGGGTAATAAATACACAATATAACCATGAGTTCAATCTGTGTGGCCGTACTCTCAGCGTAGTTGACGCGTAGTAAAACCTCGAGCGATAGCGAGGAGTATTGCGTAGCCGGGTTCAGACTCTTCTGAAGCGTAGATTGAACTCATGGCAATATTGTATTCATCGCATGCCTTTCGACTAATCATCATGAAAAAATATTGTACATAATTAGAAATTCGACGTAACCACTGTGCATTATTTACATAAAATAGTTCCCATAATGGCCGTCAGGTGGCCGAAGAAACCGTATTCTCCTAGGAGAATACAGCTTTCCGTATTCTATTCAGTAGCCATATGTAGGCTCCATAGGTGTAGTATGGAGACTCCGTATTAGGTCGGTAATAAATCCAAATATCAAGGCTCATTTACTTACTACATGATAACTCTGTAGATATGAGAAAATACTGCGAGGGTGCAGGGTGAAAAGTATTTATTATCCACCGAATACGGAGTGTCCATACTAAGCCTATGGAGCTTACAGATCGCTACTGAGTAGAATACGGACCTCCGGAATCTCCTAGGAGGATACGGCTTTTTCGGCCACCTGACGGGCATTATGGAAACTAATTTATATAAACAATACACGGCGCTTGCATCAAATTTAAAAGATTTTTTTCCTAATAATTACTCAAAAGGTGAGTAATAAATACAACATTACCATGATTTCGATCTGAGTAGCCGTATTCTCCTTGTAGTTGACACTACGCAATAGCTTAGTACTTCGCGGAGAATACGGCCACTCAGATCGAAATCATGGTAATATTGTGTATATATTTACTAGTAGCCTATAAGTAGCCTATAGTTGTGTTATATCCTGCAATGCGACTGCAAACATACTACGTATTCCACATCATAGATAGACTTGCATAATACACCTATTCATGTACTGTTCTTATATCTAGTAGCTGTCTGAATAAGGACTGAAACAGGTGACTCTGAATGCGGCAACTCTTCAAAAGGTTGTACAATAAAATCTTTCCTGGCATGATTATGTATACCTATGGAATGAAGGCAAATCCTGTGTTTGGAAAATCTGCCATTACATGCTGAATAATCCTCCGAAATATTACTCTGCCTTTGGCCTGTGATATAGTTTCATCAATTAGCAATATCCTTTTATCCTACCCCTAATAAAAAAAACGCCATAGACTTAACATAGGGAAATTTGATGTGGCAGGCCGTGACATAAAGTGTTTTTTATGCCACTAGAGTAATAACAATATTGACCAATCAGAGAGCAGGATGTCAGCTACTATGAAAAAAAGTTTTGTTGGTCATTGACTCAATATTTATCTTTTAGTAATACAAAAGTATACACAAGGTAGGATAAATACGAAAACGAACTCAAGTTAGACTTGTCAATGTCTATGCCACTCTGGTCAGGTCTGTTCCTCACTACACTCGGCTACGCCTCGTGTAGTAATACGCGACCTTCACATCGCGGCATAAACATTGTCAAGTCTAACTCTCGTTCGGTTTCTACTAATTATATCTTTCTGGAAGATACAATTAAACCGGCTTACACCCGTGCGCAATTCCTCCATGGTAAATAATGTATTTTGAAAATATCCTTTAAAAATGTACATGTAGGTGAAAACAACACTTTCATAGGCAGTGATAATAATGTAATTCCAATGACGGCTGATGCACTTGACTAAATCTGGAATAGTATCTTACTCGTGGCATGTACATGGGAAACCTATGCTTAGAACTCAATTATCCAAAATTTACAATAGAATACCGGGTAGTTGTAGGCCTATTTACTACTAAAAAAATTTTAATCATGGAGAGTACACTCCAGAGTATACACTGTCCATGCGATTTTTATTACAAAATAACATTTTGGGTGTAGTCCAGATTCAATTAATACTTTACTCTTTTAAGGCATAAACTGATTGATTGGCATCAATGCCATGGTATATTCAAGTTGTATTAGATTCGACTAGTAATGTAGGGTTAGAAGTATAATACCTAGTTATTTTGTGAACCTTTTTTTTTTTTTTAGGTTTGATTCAGTGAATTTAACAACAACAACAACAATTGTATATGTATTACAAGCGCAACCAACAGTAGTTGTGACATAACAAAGAAGGCTGGCCCCTATTATTAATTCAAGTATATTATCAATGGATAATGGCATTAATGCCGGTATTCCAGTGGCAGCTATATTGAAGATGACAACTGGTAAGTCCTACAGTCAGCATTACGAACGCATCTGACAGTGACAGCTTAAAACTCTGACTCTGGCAGCAAACGCATGCTTTGGGTGATGGGTCCAGTGCCACAGTCAACAGAGTCCTGTCAAAACAGTGACGAACAGTGAAATGTCATTTCCCTGACTTTGAAACCCCACTAACTGCAACAGCAGACGCTCAACTCACTCGGCGATGGTCTCGGTAACATATTTATCTTAATTCACCGCTCGTTTTCCGTTGATAACATTCGGAATGCGAACAGGGGATGCACAGCCGTAGTTGTTATTGTTACTTGTATGATGTCATCATCGGTCTGGCGGGTACGGGAAGTGCTACCCTCGACGGCCAAGCAGCCGAGTCCGCCGTCAACTGACAGCTCCACCGGCCGCCAAAACAAACAGTGCACAAGACAAAGCAGCGACTTACCTGGGCAGTTCTGTCCTAAATACGGTTTCCTCAGTGTAATCAGGCGCCCTCCTATAGCTCCGATGTAATTTTGCAGGGTTGGTTTTGTAATTCTGAAGAGTTTTCTCTTGTTTCAGTTAACCTCCATCCAACATGCGAGGGAATAACGGAAATGACGTTCCTGAGAAATGGTAAAACACAGAATCGTTGTAGCGGGTTTTACGCTAGGTGTCACTGTCGTTCGGCCTTCCTTATGTGCGGCGATGGCATTGAGTGCGGGTCCATTGTCTTTGAGGCCACGCTCTGCAACTTCGGGTTTTGCCTCCATTAACATGCACACGTTGTGTCAGTATCATGATGATTACAGTTCTCAAGGAAACGAAGTGAAGATAGAAAAAAAAAATGAATGGACCCCCATTTCACATGATTTGACCTACTTTGTGACCGGGTAAACAGTTAATCTGAGTTATTAAAGCACAGAACATCATCAGCGACTGTGAATAGCATGTTAACATTTAGGCCTATAGGTATAGCCGATCATGGAAATATGAAGAAGCCTATAGTCCAGTCACGTTATTTGAATCTTTTTGCCAATATTTCTGATTGGTGATAATTATAATAAGGCTGAACATGCATGTGGACCCGATTTTTCAGGATGCATTTCTATAGGGCCTATAGGCTAAATCAAATTCTCACATACATTGACATACATGTAATTCTTTATAGCTTTCTCTGTGGTCTATATAACTATGAAATATGTCCTACATCATTTTATCCTTTAAAATAATTAGCATACTTTTCAACAGAATTATTGATATAGAAATTTCTAAGTTTATGGTATGTAACATGGCAACAAAGGCTATGGACCTTGTAACATTGATTTCCCCTCAACATATTGGACATTAAACAAATTTCTATCAATGAATATTGCTTGTGTCTAGAAATAAAATGTCCCTTCATTCATACATTTCTGGAATTAAGTGCCTGCAATTTTCTTTTCTAAAGATAACAGGGAAAGAGATCCCTTAAGTGGGAATTCAACCAAACAACCGCTTTTTCGGAGCAAAAAGACGTTCCAGCCAACCGTTTGACAGGCTTCATTTAAAATGTCTGGCCAAATGGTCTCTAAATGCGTCGCTGTTCCACCAAAACCCCCAACAGACGCTCATGTGGTCGCCGTACAAGCATCTGGTGGGGGCTTCCACTGAACAGATGTTTCAGGCGATAGCCCAAAGTTCCATCAGATCCTCTCGCGGGCAGGTGCCGTGTCGAGATTTGCACGGGAACGGTCAGAAAACGTTAAATAACTGCGGAATTCTACATTAAATCGAACAATGAAGGTAAATGAAGATAAGGATTGATGTTATGAATGTGTATGGCACACTCTGGTGCTAGAATTCTGCCGAAAATATGGAAAGTGTCGGAATTTTCAATGTCTGTTCGCGGCTTCAGCTATCGCTGGTATCAGCCGCTCACTGTTGGCAGCGTTCCCTTGCTGCGGGTTCCAGCAAAGCTTGTGGGCAGGTGCCGTACTCTTCAAATGCATCGGCCAGATGCCCAATTCCAGCAGACACAAAACGCATAAATCAGTTATTCGGCCAACGCTATAATTCCATCTTGTGTAGGGTTGTTGGAGCATTGGCTGGGACATCGCCTGTAAATACTGGTAGGTGGAAGTGCATTTTGGCAGAAACCACCGCCAATGGTCCAGCAACCCTCCAACAACCGTGAACAACCACAGGGCGATGCGCCAGCCACCTCCAACAGACACTCAACTAACCCAGCAACCAAGAGCAGACGTCTGGCAGATGGGCATCGCACAGCATTGCGCGATGCTCCACCAATCAGACAAAAACAAAATTCCATGAGATGTTCCAGCAGCACCTGAACTCAGCAGAATATCCGAGCTGATCCACCAAAGCCCCTTTTTCCCAGCCAGCTGGCTACACACAAGGGAGACATGGTGCTCGGTTTTCGGCGATGAAATGAAGACACCGCAGGTTTGCTGCTGCTGTCTAGTAGACGTTGGCTGCATAACACACAAGCCAAGTTTCCCATTCATATGATAGGAGGCTCGCCGAGCTGTTCTCCATACACTACGCCGCTCTGGATCCACGAAAGCTGGTATCGAGCGGAGCAATGCACCATCTCATTGGGATTTGTACAGGAATAATGAGAGCTTGTCAAATATCCCCAGAATTCTCCATTAAACTGAACAGTGAAGGTAGATAAAGATATGCCTTGATGTTATGAATGTGTTTCTTTTGTGTTTTTTTTGGTAAGTATTTCTTTATTGCTCAACTTAGTCAATACACATACATGTACTTTTTAGGTTACATTTCTTTGATTGTCCAGTAATCAGTCATCCGTTTACAAAGTGAAAAGTTTTGTGTATATCATTTTAACATTGGAGCAATAAAGAGGCAGTAGGCTTCAATCCTACCTGGATTGGTTTTCTAGCCATTGCCTCGAAGTTGTTTTGTTGTAGCCTTGTACATAACACTTATCCTGCTTATCTTTGCTAGTACTTATCCAAGGGTGATACAAATATCATTTAAAACATTGCTATATGAGAGCTACAGATGAATGAGCATTGTACAGCAGATGATGTGAGATAACAAATAACATTCCCATTCGGTATGCTGGGAACAAAATTCAGGTAGGCACAGTAGGTAGATTATACAGGTATATTTTCAATCATAATTTTTTTGGTAATACTTTTAAACTCCTTATAGGTTTCAGTACTCCTTACTATAGGTGGAAGATTGTTCCAGATATTTGACCCATAATATTGGATTGCTCATTCATAGGCTTGGCAGTTTGGTCTATAAATTTTTAAGAGGGGTGCATCCCCTGCTCTAGTATTTCTTCCTGCTTGCAAGTAAGAAGGATTTCTTGAGCGCTGATACATAAAGTTATGAACATGTGACATTCTTCTGTCAACTAAATAAGGAATTTTTGCATTACGATGGAGAATATCTATTGGTGTTCTAATATTTGATTTCAAACATATGCGTAGGCAGCGATTTTGTAATTTTTTTGAGTTTTTGAATGAGATAAAGATTACTATTTGCAAATAACACATCACCATATCAAAATATGGCAGGATACTTGTTTTATATATATTTATAGTGGCTTTTTGTGTTAGATATGGTCTGAGCTTTGATAATTGGTAAATTCTAAATGAGATAGTTTTATTTAACCATGAGAAGTGAATATGATAATCTAGTTTTGCATCTAATGCTATATCTAGATATTTGTAATCCGAAACATGTGCTAGTCTTTTTCCATCGAGATATACATTGAGTAGTTCCTTATCCTTTCTTTTTTCAGTTGTAAAGTACATTAGTTTTGTTTTTGCTACATTTATATTGAGCTTATTCTGGCTGCACCAGGTGGCTAAGTTATCCAGATTATTTTGAAGTAATTCATAAAGGGCATTTACATCAGAGCCACTTCTAAAAATTACTGTGTCGTCGGCAAAAAGTTTGACAGTTGTTTCCTGTAGGGCATATACCAGATCATTGATGTACAATAAGAACATAATCGGGCCCAGGGTTGAACCCTGTGGTACACCACATTCCACTATCCCAGAACTCGATAAGCAAGAGTTTAACCTTACAGTCTGTTTTCGTTGTGCAAGGAAACTTTCAACCAAGGACAAGTTGTGTGTGCGAATACGATAATCATGAAGTTTTTGTTTCAAAATCACATGGTTTACAGTGTCAAAGGCTTTCTGGAAGTCAACAAAGGCAGCGACCGTGGCCTTTCCAATATTATGGTTGAGGAGTATTTCATCAGTTAATTCAGCAATGCATCCTATTGTTGATTTGCTTTTGAATTCTGCAATGCATCCTATTGTTGATTTGCCTTTCCTAAAGCATTATATATTAACTAATATATTGTTTTGATCTAAGTAGGTTGTAAGTTGGTGATGGACTAGGTTGGTGTACAGCCGACTCTGTTACTAGAATCCTGCCCAAACTGCTGCAACTGTCCGAGCTTTCATTCTGTGCTCATGGGTTAGCACTTGTGGCTGACACACCTGCTCTATGTTGACGGCCTCTATTCCTGTATATATGCGGGCAAGCTGTCAACACGGATCTCTGGAAACCTCACTGTCTCGTTGGCTGGTCGACTGAAAATCAAATGAATCAGTTTTCTCTAGCTGACAAAAATTACAGCCGACACTCTTGAATCCAACAATTATGCAAATTAGGTTGGGCCGACACTCAAGAAATGATGAATTGTCGGCCAGAATGTTTGGTGTATCAGCAAAACAATGGTATTTAGAGCCAACAGGCAGACGCCGACGACCAATAGACCAGCTGATACTTGTCTGCAACAGGGATTTGGGGATACAACGGTGGGCCGGTGGTCCGTGACAACTGTCATAGCTGGCTTACTTGCTGATCCACCAAACAGATAATTGCCGGTGATGCGCATTTTGGGCTGCAGTGGCGTTAGAATAGGGGGGGCAGGGGGGGCGGCCGCCCCCCCACTTTTTTGCCAGCCCAAAAAAAGTCAGCACCTTCAAATTTATCTCAATCAAGTACAAAGACTGTCGTGATTTTTCACCATGGAAAAGTGTCAAAGTCTGACTATTTGGCGTGCAATGCGGGCTAAACTGTGACTTTTCACTGTGGTAAAATATCAAAGTCTGACTCTTTAGTGTTCAATGATGGCTAATCCCTGACTTTTCACCATGGAAAAGTGTCAAAGTCTGACTCTTTAGCGTGCAATTAGGGCTAAACCCTGACTTTTTACCGTAGTAAAATATCAAAGTCAGACTAATCCCTGACTTTTCACCATGGAAAAGTGTCAAAGTCTGACTCTTTAGCATGCAATGATGGCTAAGCCCTTACTTTTCACAGTGGAAAAATGTCAAAGTCTGACTTTTTAGTGTGCAATGATGGCTAAGACATGACTTTTCACCATGGTAAAATATCAAAGTCTGACTTTTTAGCATGCAATGATGGCTAAGCCCTGACTTTTCACTGTGGAAAAGTGTCAGATTCTGACCTTTTACCGTGCAATGATGGCTAAGCCCTGACTTTTCACAGTGGAAAATGATCAAAGTCTGACTCTTTAGCTTGCAATGATGGCTGAGCCCTGACTTTTCACCATAGAAATATGTCAGAGTCTGACCTTTAACTGTGCAATGGTGGCTAAGCCCTGACTTTTCACCGTTGTAAAATATCAAAGTCTGATTCTTTAGCATGCAATTGAGGCTAATTGGAAATTGGCAGTAATTATACGGGAGGAATGTGTGGCGCCATCTAGCGCTTACGCGATCCCGTCGCAGATGCGCACAGTACTCCACAGAGGGCGCCTCCAGCGATCGTCAAGACAGCGTTTGCTTCGGATGCTAATTTAAGACCTCGCTCAAATCACTCGCAAAGATGGGTAAAAACACTCCAAAGCGAAGGACGAAGGATCAAACAAAGGTAGTTGAAGACCAGGAAAACGACGATGTCGTTTTTAGCGACAAGTTCGCGAGCTTTGACAGGAGGTTTAGTGTTTTGGAGACGGCACTCGCGGAGATAGCGGCAAAACTCAATGGCAATGGCGCCTGCTCAGATCCAGGCACCTCAGCAAATACGGCCAATTCGCCTCCTTCGATGCAAGCGCCGACGGCCGAGACACTACAGCCTCGAGTCCTCCAGGGCATCACTAACGGTATGGAAAATGCTTTCATCGAAAAAGTGGTGGCCTCGGCACCCGCACAACAAGGAGGAGTCCCGGCTGCCCTGGCATCCTACGCGGGAACGTCAGCCGCTACGCTGGGCCCCATGGCACCCGACAACACGGCGGCAGCGCTCGCACGGCCGGCATCCCAGGGCACCACATTCCAAGCCGCGCTCTTGGAGCAGAGGCGGGCCACAGCCTTGGTACCACCTATGACCGTTAGGCCGGCTAGGCCCGACGACGAGGTCGAGGACCAAGTACGCAAGATTCTGGAGACCACGGCCTCGAGGGTCACTGAAGCCGGTAAATATAAGTTTTTCCCACATTTATATGTGCATCGAGGCCCGGAGAGAGCGAAGACAGGCCTGAACGAACTCACATTGGCGGAGTATGCATGGGCATTGTTACGAATTATTAATGATGATGATTTCCCCCCCCAATACGTGGCACCGCTGGTGGTACACCTGGAGGAGGTCCTCGAGGACGCCCGGGAGTTCGACTTTGCACAGGTCCGGAGGTGGTCAGAACGCGTATTTGCAATGGTCAGTGAGGGCCGCCTACGCTTAGGCTGGCTCGAGGACACTCGCATTCAGCTCCTCAGGGTCGCGATCTCACAGGTATATGCAGGCCGCATAGCTTATGCAGTCGATAATGCCAAGGGAAAGAAGGCTAGGGACGACACAGCGAGGCCGTGCCAGCCGTTCAACAAACCGGGGGGGTGTGATAAGCCCCCCGGGCACGTGGAAGGAGGCATTCGCATGAACCACATATGCGCTTACTGCTCGGTCTATACGGGGGCATCCAACGGCCATTCGGAGGTAGCATGCAGAGTTAAACAGAGGAATCTAAGCGCGGCAAGTCCCGCAAGCGCTTCACGCATCCCAGATCAAGTCTCCACCCCCCCCCCCCCCAGGTTTTTCGTCGATAGGCGAGGCGACTCATCACCCGTCCCGCCTCACTTCATCCGACAATGTACAAGAGTTATTTGTTTGTTTACCTGCGCCTACGGCCTACACGTTGCCTACGGCCGATGAATGTGTTACGGGGGGTCGTGGCCGTCGCTGTCCCGGCGCGCCCCCCCCCCACTGATTACTACGCTGAAAGTACACTCCATGTCCACGACGGAGGCGCGTTCAGCACCTCAGCAGATGAATCGCTAGAGGGCGCCACAGGCGCGACCCCAGATAGGGCAGGTGGCGCCGCAGGCGACGGTGAGGACACGGCAGGTACCCCCCCCGGTTCCTCGGGTTGCGCCCCTACGGTGTGGGCCTGCCGCCTACGCAACGGTTGTGAAATCCATATGGCCGCGCCCTTCTCCTGGAGTGTGGGGGGGGCACGAGGCAATTGAGAGGGCCTACAGCAAGGTCCGGGTCTCGGGCCTCCCGAACTACCTCGGGGCTCGGATACCCGTTCCCTCGGGCATGCGGATCGATGCATGGAGGGCGGCCCTAGTCGGCTACCACGATAATCAGGTCGTCGAATTTCTCGAGTACGGCTGGCCGTTGGGATTCACGGGTGCTAGCCCCCCCACCTCCACGCAACGCAACCACGCCTCCGCGGAGAATTACCCCCGCCACGTCGCGGCCTACCTGGAGAAGGAGCTCGGGGAGGGGGCTTTGGTAGGCCCGTTCCGGGACCTGCCCTTCACCCCGTGGTCGGCAGTATCTCCCCTCATGACTCGTCCAAAGAGGGGCTCCTCCAGTAGGAGAGTAATAGTCGACATGTCTTTCCCCCCCGGGGGCGGGGTCAACGCGGGCGTGGAAATGGGCCCCCATCTGCCGTACGCCCAGACATGCACCCTCCCTACGGTCGCCGACCTCGCGGAGAGAGTTCGGGCTCTGGGAAAAGGGGCGTGGCTGTGGAAAGCCGACATGGCCAGGGCTTACCGCCAACTACGGGTGGACCCCCGGGACCTCCCCCTCCAGGTCGTCGCGGCCGAGGGGAGGTACTACATTGACCCGTGCTGCCCGTTCGGCGCCCGCCTCTCGGCCTCTGCATGTCAGAGAGTCACACGGGCGGTAACCTTCCTCCTGGGCCGCGGGGGCCACCACGCGTTGTCGTACATCGACGACTTCGCGGGCACCGAGGCCACGCGCCAGGAAGCGACGGACGCCTACACCGCCTTCGGGGGCCTCGCGGTGCGCTTGGGCCTGGTCCTCGCCGCCGATAAGTGTAGCCCGCCGGCCCAACGAATGGAATGGCTAGGGATTGACATAGATACGGTCGCGATGACCCTGCGCATCCCGGAGGATCGGCTGGCCGACGTGGTGAGGGAGTGCAAGGCGTGGATCGCCCGTAAAGCCATCACCCGGGCCCGCCTCCAGTCCATCGTCGGCCGCCTCATATACGTCGCCCGTTGCGTATCACAAGCCCGCAAGTTCGTCGCCCGTGCTCTCGCCTTCCTACCTCGAGTCCCGGGAGTGGGCGTGGCGACCATCCCAGCTGCGGTAAAAGAGGACTTTCGCTGGTTCACACGTTATGCAACGGCCGCCAACGGCGTAGTCTTGGTCGCTCCACACAGAGAACCGTTCAGCATCTTCGTGTCTAGCAGGGACGCGGTCATCGTCGCTGAAACGGCCACCGCAAGCTTGCGCCAGGAGGCGCCCGGCACCGCGGCCGCCCTCGGCCCCGGGTTCCGGTTCCACGCGGTAGCCATTCTCCAGGGCATTGCTACGCTCGGCGCGAGGGCGCCACCCGGGGCGGCCGTCGTCGTCCACACGGACGACATGGCTCCAGTTGAGGCCCTCGCCTCAGGCCGAACTAACGACCTGGTCGTCTCGGCCGTGGCCCGCGAGATCTGGTTGGCCGCCGCTTTGTGGGATGTTGATGTCAGTTTTGTATACGCGGCCGTTGCGGAAGCCATCGCTCCTGGCGGCCGTTCCTCTGTAATTATCAACCCCGTATTTGACATAGATGTTTTTGCTTCAATCCTATCTAGGCACCGGCACCCCCCTGCATGCCCAGATGATGGCATCCCTGGCGTCGGCTGAGGCCCCCTCGACGCGCCAGAACCACCTCATTCAGGCCCAGGCCTACGTGCGTTTCGCCGTCTCATCAGGATTCGACCCTCGCTGGCCGACCGTTGCCTACGGGGCCCTCTACACCCAGGCCCTAGCCAATTCATTTCGGGCCCCGGCAACGGCCGCCAATTATCTATCAGGAGCCCGGACCTGGATACGCCGCCATGGCGGGGACCCGGCACCGCTGTTTGCGGACGAGGTCCTCGCGGTTCAGCGCGGTACCAGACGCCTCTCCACCCACATCCCGGCACCCGCCCCTGCAGTTCGCCTTCCAGAACTCCGGCACGTGCTTCTCTACTTATCCAGGGCCGGGCCCTCGGCCCTCGTCCTCCGGGCGGCGCTACTCATTGCGTACTTCACCTTTCTACGGGCCTCGAACCTCGTATCTCCGTCGTTGACCTCGTGGGGCGGCCCCCACACCCTACACCGAGCGGACATACAGCCCCAGCATGGACTCCTCAGGATCCACGTGAGATCAACCAAGACACGGTCACGTGCGGCCCCCCCTCACGTGGTCGATCTCCCGCGCTTGGCGGATCCGCTGATCTGCCCGGTAGACGCCTATACCAACTACGTCGCGGCCGTTCCGGCCCCTCCACGGGCGCCAGCGTTCATCCTCTCATCATCAACCCCTCTGACCTCTCGGCCGTTGTGCGCCGTCATGCGTGCTGCCCTGGCGGCCGTGGGATTCCCGGCGGCCGAGAGAGTGACACTCCACTCATTGAGGAGGGGGGCAGTCCACGATGCCGTGGCTGCGGGGGTTCCCCAGAGTGTCATCTCCCATCATGGCACCTGGAACAGTGCCACGGGCATTAGGCCTTACTTACCCCCGTCGGGAAGGACGTCGCTCCCTTCCTGACTGTAATAATAAGTTTGGCATTTATGCCTATGCCCTTTGGCATGATTTCTCACGTTTGAGAACATTTTTCTATTTCAGGGTTATTTACTACGGATACTAAATACTCATGACTTTTCTAAGATTACGATGTTCACATCTCATGTAATCTACAGTTGTATGAACTTGTCTCACTGAAATAAATACCCTGTATTCCAATTCCGCCTCCGTTATAATTGAGGCTAATTGGAAATTGGCAGTAATTATACGGGAGGAATGTGTGGCGCCATCTAGCGCTTACGCGATCCCGTCGCAGATGCGCACAGTACTCCACAGAGGGCGCCTCCAGCGATTGTCAAGACAGCGTTTGCTTCGGAACCCGCCCACCCTCACCTTTTTCGTCAAAGACTCACGTTCTAGGGCATTTATGCCTATGCCCTTTGGCATGATTTCTCACGTTTGAGAACATTTTTCTATTTCAGGGTTATTTACTACGGACACTAAATACTCATGACTTTTCTAAGATTACGATGTTCACATCTCATGTAATCTACAGTTGTATGAACTTGTCTCACTGAAATAAATACCCTGTATTCCAATTCCGCCTCCGTTATAATTAGGGCTAAGCCCTGATTTTTTCCCGTGGTAAGATATCAAAGTGTGACTCTTAAGCGTGCAATAATGGCTATGGTTGGTTGGTTGGTTGGTTTGATTTAACATCAAGTTAACCATTGCAGGTTCTCACTAGACTTTCTCGAGGTTCTTTTACACCACAAGGGTGGTGATCAAATCTATGAATTGAATTTTGGTGGAAACCTCACCCCTACACATTTACCTAGGTGAGAGTTCTTTTACTTCCCACACCACATAGACATGGTATGAGAAGGATTGACCCTTGATATAGGAGTATAGGTATCTACCACTGCTGGGGGTGAAGGAGAAAAGTGGCTGCAGTGGTACCTGAATCAACAAAGTCTGACAACCTTGATATTCGAAGTCCAGTGCTCTTTACCACTGAGCTAACTCCCTACTCCGGTCGCTTTTGTTATGCTTGCATGCAAGCATAACCGGTCTGCACCACGAGGAGACAAGGCGACAGCAATTAACAATAATGGCTAAGCCCTGACTTTTCACTGTGGGAAAGTGTCAAAGTCTCACTTGACCTAACTGTAATGACCTGACTTTTCTCAGATTTTTCGATGATTTACGGTAAATCCAATGGGACAGGTCAATCTCAAAGTCAGACCCAATACCAAGAAAAAAGTCTGCAATTTTTCAGTTCGCCCCCCCCCCACTTTCAAAATGTTCTGACGCCCCTGGGCTGGCAACTGTTGCCAAGGAGAACACTTCAACCACAATGCCATCGGTCGACTCTAGCTGAGGCTTGGTGGATCAGCCACTTTAGAATAAAGATTTATAAGATTTCCCCATTTTATTCCTGATTTACCTATGGAAGACATTTTAAAGACTATTTTAGACAATCTACCAGAACTGAAGATTTCTCTTTTTTCAAATTTCGAGCTTGGCTCCTTTTATTTTGGATTTGAAATATACTCCTGGTTTAATATGTGCCTTTCTATGAAAATGTGTTCATCCATTGTCGTTTCACGTGTACATCCTACGTTGATATTCCATATTAATCACCAACAAATGTTCTTACAAACATTTAACTATGATCATAATGTTTTCAGTAAAAAACGAAGATTTTCAGTTACGTTTACGATATTTATATTTTTGTTCTTTTATTAAAGAAAGCATTCTTCCCGCAAGAGATGCAGTTGTAATCTGTTGTGAGTTTACGGGGTTCGTTCTATTCTCATTATATTATATAAATTTACCATGAAATGTTTATACATCTGCCGATACTTGGAACATACAAACCATATCATACCGGTACCTCATCAATCGCTACAAGTCACCACACAGTCAGCTGAGACATATAAATCATATTAGCATGCTGAGGCTTTTCTATGAAGCCGTATAGAGTCTCCAACATTTCAAATATTAAATGCTGATAACCGCAATATAGCTATTTTCTTGCAAGCATTTGGGTATCCATTCGTCGGTCTCTCGCCTTGCCAAAGCCATTCACGGTTAGTTACCGCTCTATCTGCAAATAAAGAATGCTTCAATTTGCAAATTAAACTAAAAATAATCCATTTGATGCTAATTTGCATCTATCAATAATATCTGTAAACGTAAATACAGGTAAGCCAATGTATATGAGTAATATTTGGGTATATCTTTTAGGCTTTACCGCCAAGAAGTTGGCATTCTATAAATGTTCTGACGTTTTTTTGTGTGATATCGAATGTCAGATGGGAGAACTTGAGTAAATTTCAAAGACAAATTATTAATCCAGTAATCAGAAGTCCTATCAACAATCAGTTAAGCATGAGTTCCCTGTTGCCTGAACTGGAAGGGTTTGACGAGCTGATAGTGAATGTGCACTGGGTTAACAATGAAGACTAGGAATCAGAATTAAAGAAGCAACACCTGCGCACGATGTGACTCTTTATTCTTCTCCTGCTGGATCCCCTCATGCCTGACGTTCAGACGTCTCAAGTTACCATGAACTAACTGATTGTATGCGGCGTCTTGTAGGCTCGATTTAAGTTAAGAAACAACGTCCCGCCGAGGTTGAATGCATATATTTTCTTGTTCATCCACAATACAAATTTATTCACTTTTATGAAGATATGACAATAAAGTTTACAACTAACTATTTTAGACCTGCGACGGTTATGAAATCGTGTTAATTATCATCGATAAACCCTTTTTAGAAAGCTCTTTATCATAGTCTGCTACAAGCCTTCACCCAAATCTGCAAAAATGACATGCGAGAAATCAAAAATGACCTGCGAGAAATCAGAAATCATTAAAAAGACCAACTGAGGTCAGTGGAAGGGAAGTTTGGATAGTTGGTGACCTAAATGTTAACTTGAAAAAAAATTAGAAATCAGGAACCACAGACTCTATTGTAAGGAACTTTGGACTCTGTCAGCTAATGGTGAATGTAACCCATCCATGTCCATAAGGCGGAATCATTATAGATCACATCTACACTGATTCATCACACGTGGCTAGGTCTGAGTTAAATCTGATTTTCTGAGTGATCACTCTCCAACCCTTGCCATTAGAAAGCACTCTGCTCGGTTTAAGAATAGCTCACTATTTATAGGGCAAAGTTCTTATAACTATGAAGGAGCTATACTAGAAGTATACGTCTAAAGCCTATAAGACACCGAAATTTGTTCCCGATTCATCCCGATTCTTCCCGAGCATCGGCTCGGTGAGAGTCGGGAATAAAATTTCGGTGTCTTATACCTATAAGACATCGACATCCCCATTATTCCCGACCACAGCTCCTCCTTTTAAAACCTCGTAAATATACCCCAAATGAGATCCAAGAGATCAAAGAGAGCGACCGGGAGCCCGGCTGGGCCCCGTCCGGGTGATAGGTATATATAGGTAATAATGCAAAGTTTAATAACTTCTGTTCTCTTTAAGATATCAGAAAACGGGTTTCAGATCTATAATCGGCTCACCTACAAATTGATACTAGGTACTTCTAAATCGGACTGGGGGATGGATTGCATCTCTATTTAAACGTCCTGCTCGGAATCGACAAAAGTCGGTGAAGTGCGTACACCGAAATCTTAAGGTCGGGCAGAGTCGGTCATATCTGACATGGTAGTAATGCCCGACGCGTCGGGAAAAGTAATAAAATCGGGTCGGTGAAGTGCGTACATCGACCCGATTGACTCAGATTGTCACAGACCCGACGGATCTGTTGGGCAAAGGTAGAATCGGGCACAGCGGTCGGGTCGGTGTCTTATAGGCTTTACAGCAGGGTGCCAATAGTCTGACAATGTGGACATGAACTGTAAAAATTCTTTTAGTATTCTGAATGAATTCCTCGATACTCATTGTCCAGTGACCAAAATATCCTTTGCAGACATAAGACCACTCTAGATAAGTAAGGAGTTACTAAATCTTCTCTAAGACCACACAAATCTGGTTAAATTATATCGGAAGTCACACAGTATAGTCGTTCTGAAGGAGATGAGGCGCTGTTCCAGAGAGATTCACTTTTGCAAAAAAAAAGCCTGAGTGGATCCAGTGGCCCACCTCGTAAATTCTGGAAATTAATTAGCAACAGGAGCAGGAGCATTAGCAGCCATAGAAAAAGAGGCAGTTATGGCTGCAGGAACAGCAGCAGGTAGAAGAGCATATAAGCAGAAACAGGAGTAGGAGCGGATGCAGAGGTAAAAGATGTAGCGGGTTCAAGAGCGGTAGTAGGAGCAGTGGTAGCCACGGGAGCAGAATTGGCCACAGGAGCAACTTGAATATAAAAAAACCTCAGTAAATGCCTTGGTAAATGCAGTCTAGTTAAAGTACATATGTATTAGGTACAGGTATCCTTTAGACTTCTTCTCGAGACCTTTAACCTAAGAATCTGTTTTCCGCATACACCGCAAATTAGCTTATTGATATCCTGATATCTGAAGGTGCAATTGGCCTTTTTCCACTGGCTGGTATCACACGTTATCTGCTTAGCTACGCGATCTCTGAAGCCAAACATACCCTTGGCAACGTATACTTTAGCATTGTATACACTGAGTGTATGAGCACAATACGTTTATTTATCCATGCACATTATTTCCATAGAAATAAAAGCGATCGCATCGTACTCTATGGTATTCCAGCTCCAATTTGATGTGTCATACATGCATATCACCTCAATGATATTTTAGATACACCTTAGATAACACAGGGACAGTAAAACTGCATACTATCGTAAAACCGGATGAGTTTTAATCTTGGCTCCCGTATGCCACGACTGGCGTTTGGCGTAGTGATATCACGAGGCGGAGCCGAGTGGTATCCGGAACCAAACGTCAGGAGTGGCATTCGGGAGCCAAGATTAAAACGAATCAGGTTTTGATTTTATCCTACCCCTCTCTACAATATTTTAATATCAAAATCGTGAATGAAAATCATCAAAATTCCGTATGCCCCTAGTAGCATACAAACGTCCGTATGCCAGTCAGCGTGGCATACGGAATCTCAATGTTAAGCCTATGGGATTTTATATTAGGGGTAGGATAAACACTAATACTATCGTAAAACTGGATGAGTTTTAATCTTGGCTCCCGTATGCCACGACTGGCGTTTGGCGTAGTGATATCACGAGGCGGAGCCGAGTGGTATCCGGAACCAAACGCCAGGAGTGGCATACGGGAGCCAATATTAAAACGAATCAGGTTTTGATTTTATCCTACCCCTCTCTTCAATATTTTAATATCAAAATCATGAATGAAAATCATCAAAATTCTGTATGCCCCTAGTAGCATACAAACGTCCGTATGCCAGTCAGCGTGGCATACGGAATGTCAATGTTAAGCCTATGGGATTTTATATTAGGGGTAGGATAAATTGGCAGGCCTACCTATAATATGCTTATCTTTTTCCAAATTAAAACTAAGATAATTATCAACTATAAAGTTTAGACAGCTCAGACTCGTTGATACAGTACCCTAGTTTGCTCCAAGAATTTTATCTGTAAAAAAAAAACAACACTCCTGTAATCACACCCACGGCGGTGCTGAACGGCAACACCTGTATAAACTCATTACTTACTAGAAGATATTTTCAAACTTACATGCCACCCGTGTGTCAACAATTCATCTGCCTCATGTGCAGCATCCTCCCATTTTGCCTTTGGTATCAATATTTCATGATATATATATATAGCTAATTTTTAATTCATTTTAGTTTTCCAATTAAGTCTGCCATTATGATTTTGCATAGTTTGATCGTGTTTATTCCTGCATGGCTATGGAACAAGTCGGTGAGTATTCAAGGTGCTCAACACAGACTATGTCATCTTCTTTCCATGTCTGTAAAACTTGTACACCTCCTATAAGCAAGGAGCAAATGATTATCCGTCATAGCAGATATTTTCTCCTTCTATCAGGTAACTGACAAATACTTTCAAAGGAGACTCTGTGGAGTTTCATGGGGTAATATTGGTCATTAATGACTTAGCTATGTATCCCTTGTATTTTCTTATATTTAGTCTCTCCAAATACGGTTGCTTGTCTTGGTATCTATCAAATTTGGCCCTGTTTGATCTATTTTTTTAAAACTTTTTAAAAAGTGTTACGTCCGACACCCCTACAGAGAGTTTAATTTCAAGTCTGGTTAAATCTATTACATCAGACTATTACAAATGGTGTGTGGATCATGGGGTAATGATATAAAGTGGTTTTGAGGCCTTACTATTAATATATCTAGACTTATATGATACACAATATAATTTGGTTACCCCCCTGACACCCCTAAAACAGCCTGTCAATGTCTGATAGCTTCATCCGAAATAAATGTCTTATAAAATGTAAAATGTGAGCATTTTCTGTGAACCAATGTATATGTTAACAACAAATGACATTTAAAATTTTCTCAAGCTGATTAGCATTTAGACAAATTAATGGAAAAGAAATGGTGGGAATAAATACAAAACAGTCAAGAATTTGTGGAATGAATTGCCTCCAAATCAACGAACATTTGAGACTATCAAAGACTTTAAAGAAAACCAAAAGGCAATTCTTATGAGTAAGATCCCCTGAAAACCATGTGAACCTCTTGGCAATTTGATTTGCCTCTGGTATTGTCTACTTGTTATATCTGAAAATCTGATGAATCGTAAAATTATTGTAATTATCACTGTCTACCTTCTTTTGTACTGCTCTGTGAGATCCTCATTCAAGTCCAGATACCCCTCCCATTGTACTATCAAGATCGATAACGCAAGACCAAGCACATCTATTGCTATGTATAGGGAAAACTAAGCCTTGCACTGAAGCGTTGGGAGTTGCCACTAACACAACAACCTGATTTCTCCACCATCGAAACATGACCATTTTCTAACAGAATGTTTGTATATGTAAATATGTTATTGAAATTCTCCATCTCCATCGAAACTTTGAAAAGTATACGAAATGTACAATATAACTGACAAGTTCGGCACACATTGAAACCAGTCCTCGGACTGAGTGTAACCTAGTAGAAATAAATGTTTTTAAAAAAAAGAAAAAAAAAGCGTCATAATGTCCTCCCACATGAGTATGTTATTGAAGGGTTAAGGAGTGGCAAGGAGTGAAATTCTGGCAAGGCAAATGGAAGAGGTGATTTTTGCAATGAAGGTAGATACAAGGTCGACAAGGAACGGTTGTGATGGAGTTTATCAAGACTGGGCTCTCTAATACTTTTCAAAGTACATACAAGTATAAACATAGAATTCACCGAAATAGAAAACGTATGCAACGTGTGTATTTCTGTATAAGGGGAGGTGGTAGACCACAATACTTCATTTTACGCGAACTGATCCAATAGAAAAAGAAATCCACCTTTAACTGTACTAGCAAAATAAATATTCAGGTGATTAAGGGTCTTAAGTTGTTGCTACCGGGACTACCCCTCCGATCGTTTGAATTTACCTTTTAAGATTCAAGGCGCGTTTTATGGTGAAAATTTACATAGTCTTCCTAGATAAACAGTTTTAGTGAGTATCCGTTTTGAGTTTTATGAACGTTTATATTGATCGGTCAATATACCGGTGGGCTAGCTCTCAGTCACTCTCAGGCAATTTCAGAAATTGGCCAGGTGACCTTGACCTTTCCGTGTCCGGTGGTCTTGGGTAGATCGGTTTTCGTCCGGATCTAACGGACCGTGTGAACGAGGCTTTATGGGTCTTTATCACCTCCGTCTCCATGTATAAATCACACCGCTCGCGCAACAGAAAATACTCAAATGTGGCGATAATGGTAGCAGCCATTGACGTTCTTCGCGTGAAGCATTTTACAGTTGGTCACTCTGGGTGGCGGAGGTGGCGCCCTCCTGACTCGGTCACTCCGCCTGGTGGCCGCTGCCCTGACTTCAGCGTCTCTAAATGGTGGGGTATCACGTGACCTTCGCTCTGATAAGACCACACGTGGCTGCGACTACACACCGGAAGTGATGGGACATAATGATGGCGTCCGTCCTGCCAGGTCCTACTGACTTGTTTGGAAAAGAGTAGCGCAGTTTGTGTTCTATATACGGAGTTTGTGTCCAACTATTTGGACACATCTATTCCCATTTAAGTCAAATTGATCTCCATATAATCTGGCTCTTTTATCAGTAGACCAAAGTAGCGTCTCCATCTTTATGATGTTAGACTCGCAAGCATAACTAAAGCGAAATAGCTCAGTGGTAAAGAGCACTGGACTTGTAACCCCAAGGTGGTCAGACTTTGTTGATTTGAGTCCCACTGCAGCCACTTTTCTCCTTCAACTCCAGCAATGGTAGATTTACTGCTATACCAAAGGCCAATCCTTCTCATACCATGTCTATGTGGTGTGGGAAGTAAAAGAACTCTAACCTCGGTAAATGTGTATGGGTGAGGTTTCTACCTAAATTCATTACATAGATTCGATCACCACCCTTGTGGTGTAAAAGAACCTTGAGAAAGTCTGGTGAGAACCTGCAATGGTTAACTAGATGTTAAATCAAACCAACAAACCAAGCCAAGGGGATGCATTGAAGTCCAACTTTTGTATTCTAACACATCACAAAATTCTCATTCATGGGTATTTAGTCAAACATCTCTAATAGATAGCCTATTGCACTACGCGCTCATCCAAGATTATGTTACGGTTTTAAAATCATTGTTGTTATTGTTAAAATATGACACAAGCTATAGGGGTGTGAGTAAAACTGATGGATACAGAGCAATATGGCGATTAGCCAGAAGTTGTGTTTAGAGTGGATTGTCTGTATAAGGAAATGAATGGTCACATGACTTGCTGATGTAAGCAGCTGAGGAGTACACCTCTGCTGCCGCTGCAGAGAGCAACACTTGAGAACGAGGTTTAAGAATTAGTAGAGAACTGAGCAAAGCCGCTCCTCGCTGGAGGATGATTTGGGATTAGGCGCCGGAGGCTTCACCCTGCATGGAGTAGAATCGCCTACTATGAACATTCACTATGTGAAGGTATCATCTCTGTGAGTTGCTTACAAACAGACGTGTGAGTAACTGGCTCTCGCTGGAGAGTACACAGAGAGTATTCTAAGGACTTATAAGAACTGAACACAGAATGGACTAACATCAAGAGCTTGAACGCAAAGGAGTGTATTATGAATTATGAGTGAACAATAGGACGAAAGGACTGATCATATGAAATGAACTACTTACCAGAATTTATTGATTGGACAGTAATGGACACAATATCTAGAAAGACTAACTAAACGGGTTTGTATGATTAGGCTTGACATATTATTCAATACTACCAATATTACATATCTATGAGTGGAATATGATTAAGTCAAGAATTACTAGATCTATGTATCGAATGTCAATGAATGCTATGCAGTTACAAGGAATGTAACCCACAGATTGCTCTCAGCTGATTAAAGCTTATAAACTTTATCATATTGTTCATCCTTCATTCTCTCGGGTCACAGGAGTGTGAGGTCAGCATGCCCCTGTGACCATGCTAAGCAAGTGAATCTACCCCATCTTTAACACATTTAAGTAATAATGATCTGCAATTGAGGAACAACATCTAACTACCAAAAGACTAATTAACCCTATCGCGCCCGGTACCCATGGCATGGGTACAGTCATGGGGCCGGGTACTAGTGACAGTGAATGCCACTAGAGGCCGGGTATATAGGCCTATTATGGAGATTTTGATCTTTGCATCACATAACCTAACATGTGATACTTAAATTTCTTATCTATTTCACCTGAAATATCAAATATGATATTATATCTACATTCTGTGAAAGTTTCGTGTTTATTGAGCCATTATTTCCAATTGTATTTAAGAAAACAAATATTTTGTAAATGATGCCTTAAGGCATCACCCGGCCAGCCCTGGATGATGCCTTAAGGCATCACCCAGCCAGCCCTGGTTGATGCCTTAAGGTATCACCCGGCGTGAAAGGGTTAAGGGACATAATTAACACCCCTACAACGGTGCATTATACTGAGTCTATGTGTAGTATGTGTGTGTATGGGCATCGGGACTTGTAAACAACTGAATCCACACCCAATTGTAGAAACAATAATGCCGTTCAGATACATCAATATACAGGGGCAGTATGAAGTCAGACTTTCACATAAGCCTATTCCATTGAATTTACCAGGAATCTGCGAAATGTCTGTGAAAAGTCAGGTCTTAGCCTTCATTGCACACCTAAAAGTCAGATTTTCACATTTTTCCACAGTGAAAAGTCGGGGCTTAGCCTACATTGCATGCTAAAAAGGTAGACTTTGACATAAGTCAGGGCTTAGCCATCATTTCCACTAAAAAGTCAGTCTTTGACATTTTTCCACAGGGAAAAGTCAGGGCTTAGCCATCATTGCATGATCAAAAATCAGACTTGCACATTTTTCCAGAGGGAAAAGTCCAGGCTTAGCCATCACTGCATGCTCAAAAGTCAGACTTTGACAGTTTTCCATGATGAAGTATCAGGGCTTAGCCATCATTGCATGCTAAAAAGTCAGACTTGCACATTTTTCTACAGTGAAAAGTGAGGGATAAGCCATCATTGCACGCTAAAAAATCAGACTTGCACATTTTTCTACAGTGAAAAGTCAGGGCTTAGCCATCATTGCACGCTAAAAAGTCAATCCGTGACATTGTTCCATAATGGAAAGTCAAGGCTTAGCTATTGTTACAGACTAAAAAGTCAGACTTTGACATTTGTTCATAATGAAAAGTCAAGGCTTAGCCATTGTTGCATGCTAAAATGTTAGACTTAGATATTTTTCTATGTAGAATATTGTTTCAACACCTACATCCCTAATCCAGGCACACATGGGATCTTGATACAAATATATCAGAGCTACTTCACGGTACTGTGTGGAAGTTGACTTTGATATATCTTTAAACTATTGAATTCTCATTGCCCGCTTCTTTTAACACGTCCCGAGCACTGTAATATGTATTCCAAATTGAAAATCCCGCCTGTTTATAATGAGCCCCCAACAGAGTGCATGTCGTATCATTTTATGATTTTGCATCATAATCCTCTTTGGTAGAAAATAACGCCTGGCTTAGGATAACTATATCGTCATTGAATCGCCCATACGAAAATCCTGATTACGTCCCAGCTGTTGGCAGTCTGACATGATTAATATCCATTTAACTTTCATTGTAATTAATGTGCGTTCGAATCCCTCTTCAACTGAAATCACCCTCTATTTTTACTACTCCTTTTAAGATGAGGTCAATTAAAGAGAACGAATGGCAAAATTTCGAAAAACAAATCTGAGGATAATCATCGTTTGAAAAAAGTCGATTACATGATTATTTCTTCGGGACGTTTGCCAACTGTTTGGCTTGCATTTACTGGACTGGGGCCTGCTGTGTGCGTTTGTGGGTCTTCTGTTTGTCTCATCATGGGGGTCTATCTGGGCACAGGCTGCCAATGTAACAAGATTCATCGTAAGTGTATTTTTTCTCTTCATTTATAACAAACGCTCCGAAGAGACAGGCAGAAACTAATTACATGGAAGGCACTATGCTGAATTTTCATAGACGCGTTCCTAAGACCCTGCTGGTTGGTTGATGGTGTTTCAGCCATATCTGCAGCCAAGGTCATATCCTTCTGATTTTACCATGGTGTTACATCCTATAACCACTTCCGCTAGGCATAGACCTGCGTGTAAAGGAAATATATGTATTGATAGTGCGCGTAGACAATTTATCCCCTTTGGAATACAAAGACATGCATGGACATCCTCTATGCTAATACATTGTATAAACGAGAGTATATACCTTTATTTCATAGGTTTAAAGCCCCCCAAAAAGCTCAACATTTGTTATCAAATTTCTATTATATAAACTAAACCTAAAAATACAAGTGAAAATATTTTCTACCCTCAAATCTTTGAGGTGGCAGCTGCCCCCTGCCCCCCTCACCCACCAGCCCAAAGGCTAGGGTACTGCAATTGGTACACAAAGCAAGATGATAAAGGATGGAGGTAGGCTTAATGGATAAACGAATCAAGAAGACAAAATACGATACACACACTAGGTAAGCAACAATAAATACATTGCACAAGAAAAGGCACCCCCGTCACATTATTTACAAAAGGTCAATCACATGCTATCGTTTTCTGATTTTCTACTTCGGAATCGCTTCCTTTGAGATTGGAATAGCTATTTGAGTGCCAGAATGAAGAGACGAGTGACATATTTCTCTGCTGTAGACGTTTAGTTGGCAGCTCCATCTTTAATGGATGAAGTTGCGCCTCCATCTTCTCCAGTGTCAAGAGCCCCCCCACCTCCCCCCCACCCCATCCAATTCATCTTACCATCTGAAGATTCATTAACATGTCTTTATGGAGTAGATTTTATAATGATAAGATATGTGCAATATATCTCGATTCAATTCAAAATATCATCAAACATAGGCCAATTTGAGACAACTCAATGAGAAGGAAAAAAACTGACCTTGATATTCCCAGGAGTCTTTTCTTCAATTGATGATGTCATAGGATTTTGAAATCTAGATAAATGTATCAGATTTCAATGTTGATATCTAAGATTTGGCAAATTAGTGACACAAAATGGTGATGATACGCTGCAATTCACTGACTTTGCAAGTTTTCAGTCGGCCAGACGACCAAGTGGCAGAGTTTCGCTGGTCACCGGCAAACCTCGACCCGCGGGCGCCATGTCTTCCGTAGCGACCCCTTGTGGCAAGGATGAAAAGCTGGAAACCCGTAATTACCGAGTGGCACATTCACACCTCACCCGTCGTCTAAAAGCACCTCGAGGCGGCCACGAATCGAGATTGTCTAATTACATTCAGTTGTCACCGTTTAGTGCGCGTGTTTGTTTGTCGTGGTGGGTGTGATTAAGGGACGCATCTTCCTTCCCTTCTCGTCTGCTTGTCTGAGGTTCTTAAAACCACCCCGATTGTTCCTGCACCGACAGGAGGGTGGGTGAACGTTGCCGCCTGGGGCTCAGTGCATTCAGAAATGTGTCCATCTGCATTTTATAAAACAAATTCATTATCTCGGCAGGAAAAGCGACATCTTGATTCTTACAACTCTTGTGTTTATATGATATTTGCAAATTATATTGTTTTGATGAACTTTTTATATGGTGTGTATATGTGGAGGGGGGGGGGGGGGGGGGGTAGAATCCTACCCTATTAATTGCAATGTATTGAAAACAGGTGTATCTGGTATTAAGATGAAATATATCGTAGATCCTAACAACAAACTACATGACAGCTTTAGGCCTTGTTTATAAATACGATAATGATGTAATATATGAGTACTGCTGTGAATTTGGAGGAAAAACCCCGACTAGGTTTTGTATTTCCACAGGCGGTAATGGTCCCCTGGTGTGGAGATAATCGTTGTAAGTGTCAGTATTCAAGACAGATGTGGCGTCCAGGTAAATACAATACACGGCCGTCTTGTGAGTGACAAGTGGTCGCTGGACAATGGCCACTGACTCTGGACACGGTTATGACACTCGACATGCACTATATCCGTTCCACATGACTGCCGTTCACCTACCTCCACTCGTCACGACCAGTAAAATAACCAGGCGTGTAATATCTGATTGACACCCCATTTTCGGTATGCGTATGAATATCTTTATTACTGTCCCAGCTATGGTGTTTATAGAGTAGTATAACAGGGTGTACAGTTTGTGATTAGTTTAATCATGATTGCGTGGGCATAATTAATATGAAGTGAGTAATTATGGTTGGGATTATCATAAATTGGAAATTAAAATGGGGACATCCATAAAGTACCCAGACCCAGAACTGAACATTATAAGCAGTCCGCACTATACAGGGGATATAGCTTATGGATGAGTGCCTGAAAGCAGACATCTACGCAGAGGCATCCTTCAAAACAATGCTGACCTAAAAGCAAAACCTAGCAAATCCCAATAGAAAGACCCTATAGTAGAGTCTAATACAATTTATTCAATAAATGTTCACCTGTATCTTGTACGTTGTTCATCTGTTTATCATTTGTATATACCCATTAAGATTTCATCTTATATGGAAGAAAGTTGAAATATAAGTCTCAATGAGACTATGTGAAGGCACAACAAAATGTAAGACCGCCAGTACTGGCGAATTTTGTTTAATAATTTTTTTTTAAGTACGTACGCTGTGAGGCGGAGTGTGTGTGAAATATTTTGGATATTACTCTATTACGTACATACGACAAGATATAGGGGGTCGTTTTATTCCTTACTCTCGTAGGGGATGATATACGGAAACTGGCTTACTGTGTTCGTACGTCAAAAATACTTTGTGAAATTAGTGATCACATACATCCCGATGCCGTAGGCAGAGGGATGTATGTGATCAATAATTTCACCAAGTATTTTGACGTACGAAGACAGTCAGCCTGTTTTCGTATTATTATATACCTAAAAATGGCGATATTTTATCTAGTCACGTGACCAAATACCCCTTACGTCACAGTGTGACGTACGGGTATAAATACGCCATGGGTAGGAGCGGGCAGTATATGTAGTTCATACAGCCACAGGTATATAATAATAGTCCCGACGAAGGAGAACTCCTTTGACGATATTTTCGCAGGAGCTCGTCAATTGCGTTCAATTGTATAGTGACAAAATTATGAAAGCAGGGGTGGGACATCAAAACATAAGCAATCATATGCTTTTAATATACAAAGCCACAAGGATTGCCCTGAAGGCCGAACCGAGAACTCCGACCATACTCCTGCATCTTAACTCCGACGTGTGACTTCCTAAGCAAGGGCAGATAATCTGTTATGGGAAATTAGGTTACCATGGAAGTAAACAAGAAACATACACAGAACAAGCAAATAGAGACAATAGATTGTTTGACGCAACAGTTTTACATACTCACAAGATCAAAACTAGTAACTTCAGGAGAAGCATCATAGCATGTAATATAAGTGCGCCGAGTTTTGGAACGAAGTACTACCAGACTATATGATCAATCCAAACACATCCCCAATTTAGATTAAAAGAAAAAAATCATAAAAGCTGATAACAGTATAAATAAAGGTAAAATCGAAATCCTAGATCCCGTAAATAATGCAGTATTACCCAGTATATATGTGCCATGAATGGTCAGACTTTTTTAATAATAGCTAACCAATATCTCTCTCTCTCTCTCTCTCTCTCTCTCTCTCTCTCTCTCTCTCTCTCTCTCTCTCTCTCTCTCTCTCTCTCTCTCTCTCCATATCAAGGCCAACATTGTGCAACCAAACCCGAAAATATATTGCTGGTGGAGAAGGATAACAGGCATATAATCATTTCTTTTTCAGGATAAATAAAGTGATTAAAAAATTACCCCAATTGTCCACAGGGAGAGAAATCCTCGTTCATAGTCTCGAGGGCAAAATAGGCCGGAAAGACACTTTGGTCGAGACTTGAGCGAGGGTTTCTAATAGCAGCAAGTGGTGTCACGTAGTGGTATTTTCGAGAACTAGTTTCATCATTTATAACTATAAATGAATCTAACTATATAGTTCAGACATTCTCCAATTAACTTTGCCAATTTGTATTTGAGTCCATAATAAACACATTTAAAATGGTCTTAATTGATAAATAGGCTAATGCTGCACTCGCTAATTTGTTTGTCCTCCGATACTCCAGATACCGCAGGGGCTGTCGCCGGCTAAGAGAGGTGAAGGAGAACATGGACGATGTGGGTCACCCCCACAATACAATATAAAATTTAAATGGACCGAGCCTCGTGTATTGTCGGCTAAAAGTATCCTTTCCCACGAATACTTAGAAGGAAACCCACGAGATGAGAATAACTTGGCCCGTACTCCACCGAGTTTGACTGCGGAGTAATCCACGAAGCGAAACTGAGTGAATTACGTAGCGGTCAAACGAGGTGGAGTGCAGACCAAGTTATTCTCATCGAGTGGGTTTCTGATTTTATCTCACCTCGTATAACATCATTTATTGCTGGAATAACTCGCCAAATTAGCCATTGAGTATTGGGTACAATACTTTCACGGCCGTGGAGTACGAGTTCCTAACGTTAAGCCTATGGAGAAAAATACCGGGGTGAGATAAAGTGAATTATCAAACCAGAACACTCGTACGACCACTTATTGGACCGTATATAATATACTGAATTATACATCACCAGATGGGTTTGGGGTAAAATGTTTAAGAAATTCTTTGTACGTATTTTACGGATGTCCCTATAGATAATGTCTAAGTCTCGGGTGATGGAAAGATGAATTGAATTCACGCTTTCAACAAAATTTGAATGACCTGCATGCTGCAATGTAGGCCTCACCACCTGACAGCACACTTATGGTAGATTTCACCATCGCCCTGGCTGCACATTGCACCACTCTGCTACTTCAGGACATGTGTCTCTTCTTCTAATTGAAAGGAATTATCTAAGGAAGAATTAAACACAGTTTTATTTCATCAGTACAGTCTCCGTTATATGGAGATTTCTCGCCTCATTCGAAGGGGAATTTAAGCACTATTGGCTCCTGCACTCATCCCTACTTTCAATATCCTTCTGCCGCTTGATTCCCGAGTCCCACGCCAGGTGTCATCTCGGTGCACGATAAATCACCGTGGGGCCTGTCGGTCACCCCAGATCTGAATGGAAAACAGCTGCAGGTTACACCATCCACTATGAAATATTGCCCTAATATGACCCAATATCTTAGTTCTATTCTGATACCTAATGCACCACAGCCTTTGATTCAATAGTTGATAGAGATTCGCTTGTACTGTGCATTTTTGCTAAAGCTGCTGAGGCATATACCATGAATAATGTACTTTTTTTCTTTCTTTCTTGCTATCTCGGGTAGGCCTCTTTGAGACACTATGTTTACTTATCAATATGTTCCTCCCGGTAGGAATTTACATCGTATATACTATTTTTTAAACTATGGAGCGAATATTGCCGGATGAATTTATTGTTTTTAAGTCAGATATTTACGGTCCCAAAAATACGCATAAATGTTTGGATTAAAATGTCATACTATAAAATTCTAGCTACTAACTGGATATCAATCTTATATGTGAGAGCGTATAATGGATTTAATACTATGATAGATCTATTCAGAAACACATTACACAAAAAAGCTACCTAGCTAATCAAGGAAGGATTCAATTTCAATACATTATATCATCGGTGATTTGTTTGCCCCAGTCATTCTAGATACAGTGATTTACTCCCGCCAAATGAGTAGATCACGTGGTGTTGCTTACCCATGTATGACAGAGGAATTGGTTAATTGCGTTAATTAGGTTCCCGCCCAGTCAAACAATCGCCTGTATTACCCGTTAATCAGTTCTCTCGGCTACCCAGTGACTACACCAGCCACGTGGCCGGCGCGTGGGGCGTCCTCTCCCGGCCACGCTGATGACTGTATTACCTGGTCAGTCCACGGGGCTTGACCAGTGGTCAGTCGGCCGCCTGGACACGCTAATGCCCACAGCTCACGCTGACAGGTTCGAGTTAATCACTACAGCGAAACAGGGCGCCGACGCATTCAATTAACGTCAGACCTTGGGGGCAGGGTAGGGCAGGGGACTTGAATGTGACCAGCCATACTATATGCGCACGAGTTAATTGGATTTAGGTATTTGTATGTATTGTATTTGTGGAGCCGGGGAGGCCTTGATGTGTCATTGGTGTATCTTATTATAACATATAAATCGTCAATCGGTAAATGGGTCAATCGTCTGGGGCACGTGGACCGTCATCAGTTTGCAAACTAGATATCAAGTAGTAAATAATAGGCCTACGTGTTTGCAGGACTGTAGGCCTACACCCTGCATCTAAGTTACCGGTACCAAATATAGGAAAACAGATCTTCAGACAACTCCAAAGCAAAATTAAGCCCAAACACATGGCGTTCCTTTACAATCTCAAGATTCCTTCAATAACCTGTATCTCAGTAGGCCTACAGTTCTATGCCTTTATCTCATCCCAGATATTTTTTCTCCATAGACTTAACATTGGGAACTCGTATCTAATGCCCATGAGATATTTAGGAAAAATATCCAAAGGGGGTTATGTCACAAATGTTACCCCATTAGGCAATGTAAAGGGTGAGATAAATTCAGAAACCCATTCAAGTTTAGGGGAAGAGCTCAATCCCATCTCGTTTGAATCGCTACATAATTCACGCGGCTTCACCTTGTGAATTACTACGCGATTCAAACTCGATGGGATACAAGCTCTGACCCTAAACTTTCATGGGTTTCCTCTATAGTATCTTAGCTATCTATACCTCTGGGCATATCTGAGAAATTACATTGCAAGGGCTACGACAATTACCCGTGCCACTTTTTCGTTTGAAGTTTGACAGTTGTATGCTAACCTTCGTCTATTGAAGCTGTCATCTTATGATTTCTCATGTACCATGCCTAGATACAAAGTTCTATGAAATTTTATAAGGTCACGTCCCATTCTGGTGCCTTTCTGTCTATGAGACTATAAGAAAGGTCACCTGGTGTAGTATTACTGAACTATTCCACTGGCCTCCAAATCTGCTGCCATCTAGTGAGAAACTTGGGCTTATATGTCACACTGCTCCACTCGACATGGCTCACTTTCTGTGTACACGAGAGTTGCAGTGTATTCGCCACTGTCAGCTGGTCCCGTGTCCTACTCGCTAAGTAAGGTATGTGTGAAAGTTGTTGTTTCGGAGGAAGGGGTACCAGTTCTGTAGTGGCGTGCTCTACGGAAAGAAATCATGTCGGCTGCAGTAGCTGCACAACTCAACCCGCCTCTGTCGGCAGCAGAACGTGCTGCACGATCTGTTTTCGGTACGTCCCATTCCTTTATTATTTCAAGAGATATATGACTCTAATACCGGCCCCACTCGAAGCCTTTGTCAGTAAGTCAGACACGATATCACCCTACGTGCGAGCGGTCTTCCCCGAGCGATAATAGGGGATTTGTATTAGTGTATTGTGTTTTTGCATCCTTTGGCTACCAGGTTGGAATATAAAATATTTGGCACCAACCATGTCAAATTTGAATACGCATTACAGTGCACAGAGCATAACAGATTCAATGGTAAAACTGCAGATCCGTGGTCTCTAGCGTGTAAGCATAGGAAATGTCACTTTGCGGCCACGATATTCATCCACAACCTGAGAATATAGTTCTTCGTTAGGGTTAGGATTTTAAGGCTAACCCTAAACCTAACCCTACTTTAGGGTTAGGACTTATCCTTACCCTAATCCTATTTTATGCTTACCTTTAGGATTAGGGTTAGGTTTAGGGTTAGGTATAGGTTTTGGGTTAGGTTTGGGGTGCGCATTGATACAAGTTGTTTTATGGTCCACTGACATGGCGCCGTTTTCGAAATATTGCAATTACGAGTTTGTCGACCCATCCCAGCGAAAATAACGGTTAGTTTAATGAAAATAAGCTGGTATTTAACTAATTTACATGTCCTGAATACGATTCCGGCCTTTTTATTGCGATGAAATCAACCGTTTTGTTCGAAAACGGCGAAAGATCGTCTCGTATCGGGCCCGGAAAGGCTTGTAAGCTAGTAGAGGCCACGGATCTGCAGTTTTACCGATTCGATTTAACTTTACTTTTATACAAGCTGAAACGACACATAAACCTGTCCAACACTCAATACAGGTGTTGCCGTTCGGCGGCCCTCTGTCTAGATATATATGCGGCCGCTCGGACAAACACAGCGAGTCCAGGCACTTGCACATAGAGATATACAGCATTCACAGCTAAAGTGTGAATGGTGGGTGTGATTACAGGAGTTTTGTTTTTGGACAGATTAAATCGTTTGAGCAAACTAGGGTATTGTATCAGTGAATCTATGTGGTCGAACCTTATACTTTTTATAGATGATAATTATCTTGGTTTTAACTTGGAAAAAGATAAGGCCATAAGCATATTATAGCTAGGCCTGCCAATGTATTAGTGTATAACCAATTTTGGTATCCCTGTGTTATCTAAGATATATCTAAAGTATCATTGAGGTGATATGCATGTATGACACACCAAATTAGAGCTGGAATACCATAGAATACGATGCAATCGCCTTTATTTCTATGGAAATAATGTGCATGGGTATTATAAATGTATTACGCTTAGACACTCAGTGATCCAATGCTAAAGTATACGTTGCCAGGTGACTGTTTGGCTTCAGACATGGCGTAACTAAGCAGATAACGTGCGACACCAGCTAGTGGAAAAAGGCCTATTGATGCTCTGATTAAGCTCTTCCTTCTCAAACGCGATATAATCATATACTAGGTCTATAGAATCTAACCTTTCCGGCTTATTACATCGTCTATGCAGTGTGACTTCCTGGGAATGTGATATTTTGTTCATGATAATGATATCTATACAATCATGGACAGTGTATCTCTGAGTTTTAACATTAGAGTTGATATTATACCGTGGCTGCGTTCTATGGTAATGTTATTGTTTTGAACTAGCGACTTTGTCGATTCATATTTGGCTAACGATTCCTAATTGCCGTCGTGCCCCCTGGCACGTGAACGGGAAACCATCATTATCTCGAGGTAAATATTTCGTTTGACACAGGTGTTTGAGCTGATTATCAGCGATCAGAACTATTTTGATTGACACCAGCGAAATGTTGTGATATCATTGCATTCTTGCAAGGAGAGGAGATCGGAAAACTACAGTTCTAAATTATATTTTCAGTACAGCTAGAATCAAATAATCAGAATAGAAGTACATCTGATTCTGTGTAGATAAACACAGAAAAAATCAGCAGGATTCAGTTAAGTTCTGTACGAGAATCTTACTCTCGGGGCTCTTCAGTCTCCATGCCTAGGTCTGGTTCACTTTGTCTCTATGTGCGGGAGACATTCCAAGCGGATTCTACCAGAATCATAGTTTTTTAAATATAGTAGGTAATTTTTAGATATAGTAGGTAATCAATCCAGGTTTGAACCTACCATACCGGTACTTAAAACGTTCTGAATCTGGCACAAGTTGCATGGCTTTCAAAGTTTCATTACATATCCGCAATGTCAAATACTTAAAAAAATTCTGTATACGCTTATCACTCAGAGAGTCAGACGAAATAGAGTATAATGACATCGTTTAACTTGAATATCATTATTCCCATGCTATTAGAGTTACGTATTTATTTATTTTTACTTTTATAGTTGGAAACATTCCTTATGAGGCGACCGAAGAGCAACTCAAGGATATTTTTGCACAGGTTGGCCCCGTGGTCAGCTTCAGGTGAGTGGCTCTGCTCGGACACATATTGCTCAGTATTGTCACCTTTATATTAAAGTTAGACGTTCAATACCGATCCCTTTCACAATTTTTACTTTTCAACATTTATGACATACCTCTCAAGGGCTGATTCCACCAACACACACAATGTAGCAAGATTAGGCCCGATTTGGTTGTCTTGCTAGATCGGGCTAGGATTGAATCATCGCGTACCTATTTGTCGCGATGTGTCTTGAGGTGTCGCGGTGGTGAGGCAAGTGAGGTACGACACATTAAGACTCAGTAAGACATTACAAGACATATCAAGATATACTACGGTAAATCCAACCTGTTGGTGGAATCGGCCCTTCAGTCTCTCTGACATGAATATGTATATCGTAATGTCAAATCAAAGAGCAGTCTTGAGAATTAAGCTTAAAATGTTGAAATACCATCCAGACCACATTTTGAAAATTGAGACGTTGTAATGATTGAATCAGTTGTGAAGTAATTGAATTAATAGTGTGATATATTCCCTCTCTGTCCAGGCTTGTATATGACAGGGAGACCGGGAAACCTAAAGGCTATGGGTTCTGCGAGTACCAGGATGTGGAGACTGCGCAGAGCGCCATGCGTAACCTCAACAACCACGACTTTAACGGACGGCCGCTCCGTGTCGGGGTCGCTGCCGGGGAGCAGAACAAGGACGAGATGAAGAGTGAGTGAAATGACGTGTTTATTTAATCCCACCAAAATGTAAAGGCGGATTACTAGTTGATGGTATAACTAGGTCATGGAAGAAATCCCTATGTAGGTAGAAGTCAGTAATGAAATATTCTCTCTAGAAGAGGAATACCAATTAATTACTAGTGACAGAGATGACAGATTTTCAGTTCTCCATGGAAATCAATTTTTTATTTTCAGTATATGACATTATTTTTACATGTGCAAAATAAAGATAACATTAATTGAGCCTTATTCGCAAATTTGAACTTGACAACAGCCCCTCAGTCCATACCGTGGCTAAGACCAGTATGTTTTCACATGGAATTTAGTTCCACCTTTTTTATGACCCCAACTGATATCCTTGAGTAAAACTAATTTCCTACATATCTTTCCGATACCTAAACTAAGTAGATCTGTTGACTGTGCTCCCTTCCTCCTTGACAGAGTTTTCTCAATATACCATTCCAAAATAAAACAAGAGAGTCCCTTTGATTTTCTTTATCTTGTCCTCGTACTGTGTGTGTGAATATTTCCCTAGTCATAAAGACGCCAATGTGGAGGATCGTCTTATGTGTGATGAAGATTCAGGTGTCAATGAACATGTCTGATTAATAAAAAACAATTTTTCGGACGTACGGTTACAAAATAGATTGAAAATAAAGAAATTTGATAAACTAAGCGATACGTAAATATACATGATATGTATATATATAGTAAGGACTAAAGTAGGTCTTTTAAAGTAATCTGCCGATCCAGCTAGGATAGGAGAAAGAGTCCTCTTTGACTTTGCTTTCATAAATGAAGGTTTGGTTGCCATGTTTATTTTTGTCGTGTGTATGAGTTGACAAATCACATATTTCCTATTCTGTATTGCAGGTATGCAGCAGGCTGTAGGCGGAGCACCTGTTGAGGTACGAAGGCAACTGACATTTGACAGTGTATCAGTATAGGTAGAGAGTGGGTGTCATTTATTTGATAGCGAAAAAGATGCTACTCGCTTAACATTGAGTGGTGAGACGATGGGTAGTGTCATAATCTTTTTTCATGCAACTACTCATTCAATAAAAAATCGCAGAGATGGGGTGAATACTAAATGACCCTTGGTGAGAATCGACTTGGATTTAGGCAACTTGACCCGTGCTGTTACTGTCTTCACGTGCTGAACTGTGAAAGGGTACAAGAAAATAGAAGAAAGTACTGGAAAAACAGTAACAACGTTAAAATGTTGTTTGAAACTATTCCAAAGAAAGATATCATGTTTTTAAAAGAGACAAAATCTCTTTGATTGTATATAAAATATTTGAAAATATTGAAAATAATTGACTGAAATAAGTCTACGAAAGTGAAAAGCTAAATCATTGATAGTCCCTATCTACCCTCAGGGTCCCCTGAGACGTTAAACCACAAACAAACAAACTGTTTTCATGAGGAGGTAGCTAAACGAGGATCACTATGTGCATAGGCCTTGTTGAATAAATTCAGTTGGACTCACCTAAGGCCATTTCTACTAAGTCTTGATATCGTCCCGAAACCATGCTCAATGAATTTAGTCCGAGAGGCTCTGACTGTGAAGCGGTGCAGACAGTCAGAGAGCAGTCCCATAGAGGCCTAGGTTAACAGGTCGACCAAAAATGTACATCTCAGCTCAGCAGCCGTTTTCCTTATAAATATAGGTTGAATCTTATTGATTTTGTGATACATAGTTTCCTGAGGCAAAATGCAGTAAAATGACAGTAATTTCCTACCTTTGCATTAGTTCTAAGTAATTGAACAGTCAGTGTTTGTGAAATCCATGTCAATGCATTCTGCAGGCGCTAAAAATAACAAAAAAGTGGTTTCAAAAGTGCAGGAAATCCTTCACAGGGGATTGCCATGAACCAGCTTATCAAATATGGCCGACTTGAGTTGGAACTGTTGAAATGTGGTTAAATGAGTTGTACAAAAAGGCTCCCGAAAGTAACACAAGGTAACAAAACATGAGTTTTATCATCAAAAAGGAATTATTATACATTTCTGAAGGTAAGGGAGCCTAAACATGCACTTACATGGACAGTATTACAGAGAACCAAGGACCTGATATTTTGTACTATGGGAATAAGCGGTTGTGCTCTCTGACTGTCCGCTAGGCAGTCAAAGTCTCTCGGACTAGATGAATTATGATTAAAGTGTGAAATAGACGTGCGATCGGAATTATGGTTAAAGGGAGAACATCATACTTTACAGTCTATAAAAGCAGATTATCCCCATGACAGGATTTTCAGGAGAGGATAGTTGATAGATGAGCTTAGAAGAGATCATGAGAAACTTTTTAAATTTTGCACATAAATATGTGACTAATTTTCCCTCTAACATCCAGAGCCCTTACGGAGACGCCCTTGAGCCAGAGAAAGCCCCAGAGGCCATCTCTCGCGCTGTGGCCAGTTTACCACCTGAGCAGATGTTCGAGCTGATGAAACAGATGAAGGTAAGTACTACATAAGTAAGGCATATCTATGAAGGTTACATAGGATAAATCTGTAAGGCTTTCATTAGGTAGTTCTTTCGTGGGAAACTAAAGAGCGAACAAAATAAAGACGGTAGTTTCCGCTTCGTGAAGTTAGTTCTGCCGCCCTACTCATGTGACCCAGTGCAGATTTGTACGACACCATTGACTTCGGTTCTAAACGCCAAATATTGAAACCTGATACTAATACAATAACCAAATTAGTTTTCCATGATAGATAGTTGGAAAATGTGACTTTATGCATTTTGATATAATCCAACTTCTTTTAAAACTTTTATTGTATAGAATGAATAAGTTTCGGTGCTAAGGTAATGACGAGAGGTTTAGCAATAATCTCGCATCATAGTTCATCATAGGACAAGAGTGGTCTTAAATGGTTGTATTCTCCCGCGTAATCCTGACCATAACTTGATTTGCTTAATTTCAGTTGTGTATCCAGAACAATCCAAACGAGGCGAGAAACATGCTGCTTCAGAACCCTCAGTTGGCCTACGCCCTGCTGCAGGCGCAGATCGTCATGAAGATTGTCGACCCCCAAGTGGCCATGGTGAGTGTGTGGCTGCATGTCCGCGCACCTGAGCCGCGGGCAACTCAGGAACTGCGTATATCAACAGCCGGCTTTCACTCAAACGCAAACTCCCCTATCTCAGTTATCCTACGATTTACACTTAACTATGAAAAACCACACACGTTCAGTGTGGCTGCCAAATGTGTTCACCTGTTAGTTATAAACGCAAATATGTATCATTTAATTTCAAGTTTTCCAATCCTCAGTGGTTGTTTGGATATAGTTACCTACCACATATAAAACGTTAGAATTTTGTCGGATCTGCTTGGAGTTGCTCCCGCACATAGAGACATAGTGAACCAGACCTAGGCATGGAGACTGAAGGGCCACGAGAGTGAGATTCTCGTATTGTGACCAAAATAATTCTACTATTCCTTTTTGTAGTGCTAGACTCAGATGTAATTCTTCTCTTATAATATATCTGCACCTATATTGAAAACATAAATTAGAATTGTATTTATCCGATCCCCTTACCCTGAGATCAGTGTCCGAGACCACGACCATGTGCTGGTTCTGCAGGCCAATGATCAGCTCATCTACCGGTGTCATACGAAATAACCCATTTGTCTGTTGGCTGGTACCCCACTGTTGTGCACTCGTAGGAGTCTGGCATTATGTCTAGTGGAAACTGCACTCGAGAGAGGGCGCCACCATCTCTAGTGGAAAAAAAAACCGGTTTGATAACAACATCGCCCTGTCTGCTAACTAATTTCATACCAAGGAGGACAGTTGGGAGTAGGGGTGGCAGCCAACTCCGACTCGACGATGTCGCTAGTTATACAAATAAAACCGTGTGTTTCTGTGTCGTATTAAGGCCTGAACACATAGTAATAGTTAAGTATTAGTGTATTAGAAAATAATGCTGCCTTCAGTGGATTCCATAACATTTGAAAACAGGCTATCTAGCTGGTGTCGGGACTTAAAGAACTGATCTAGGTAAATGGGTAGGGGTGAGGTTTTTAACTGAATGTATCACATAGATTCGATAACCACACTTTTGGTGTAAAAGAAAATTGAGAAAGTCTGGAAAGGACCTATAATGGTTGACCGGACGTTAAATCAAACCAACCAACCAACAAAAATAACTATCATTAAAAAAAAATTAGGTATTTTGCACTTCCACATACATTCTGAAAGAGTAACTCGATATTGTGAGTCAAGGAAACACACATGACTACCTCATGAAATTATCTCCGAAAAGATTTTTTTTTACAAATGATATGATATCCTGCATTCAGTAATGTATACGTTTAGTAATGTACACTGCATTTAGTAATTTTGCATTTGATGATAATACACACATTTCGTGATGATATGAACATTTATGTATCTTGCACATGGTAATATATCTAATATTAAGTAATACATCCAGCAATGTATCATATGGATAGTGATTATTTTCAGCATAAATATCCTTTTTTCTTTCTTACCAGGCAATGCTTCACCGTCAGACAGAGGCCATCCCTCCTTTACTGCCGTCTCAGACCAACAACGGCGCCGGCCCGGAGAAGGTACCGTTTGAATTGTTAAAAAGACCAAACGATATCTATACATTGCAAAGAGCTTACTGAGCGCGGTCCTAAACTATTCCTATATTCTACATCTCTCAATATCAATTGTATTGATAGTTATAAAAAATCTATACGTTCTGAAAATCTCTTAGCAACATCTATACCTGCTGAAAATAGAACTTATTTGTCATAACCATTCCACTCTCTTAGGGTGATTTAATATAGTCTGAAAAATTAAACTCGGACAGATTGGCAATTGTCGAGGTGCAACTTGTATCTTAAAACAGGATAATGTAATTTCATCAACATCTTACCAACTAAAATTTGAAGATAATTTCCTTTGATTATCTACAGGGTCGTGAAGTGAGCGTCCCGCTGCCTAGTTCACCCTCTGTATCCATGGCAACTCCGTCGTCAATGCCCATGTCGATGGCTCCACCCATCTCCTCAATGTCCACGCCCTCGTCCATGCCCCTGCCCGGCTTGGGCGGAACTGATTATGGTACGTGGCTTAGTAAAAAAAATCTCCACGAGGTGTATGTAGTGGACAGGACCATAAAGCAGACAATTTTCCTCAAATGGTAGAATGATGTCAGTTCCCCAGTCCATTGCGATTTTCCATATTTGTTTGTGTACTAGATAAGCGTCATATTAGTCATAGTTTACTAGTCCATGACTGGTTTAAAAACTTAGATTTTCATTATTAACGCCCTATTAAATCTTGATACGCAAAAAAAGTAGATAATGTTTCTATAACACCAGTGTAACTGTTCAACGTACTAGGAAGTTAATATGTTGAATTTACATAGGTTTAACGTGGCGTCCACGTCTTTTTAAAGATATGTAGAAGATAAGTAAAAAGTTGTGACTAGCATAACCACTCTGCATACTGGTGATTGTTTGCAGGTCGAGCAGGTCCCGGGATGCTCCCGCCGGACCCGCGCGGCGCTCCCGGCGGTCTGCTGGGCGACATGCCCGGGCGGGGAGGTCCCGTACCCAGCGGTCCACAGCGATCCTACGACCCCAGAGGTACAGTCACGGCTTCTTCATATTTCACAACAGCTTGTATGCTTAAAAAGTATTATCGCTTGCCATGTAATTTGTCTTTTTCCAACCTCTTTATTGGTCACAATGATGTCACAAAATTCATATGTACATGTTGTATGTCCTTTGTGTCATTCAGTGTGTACTAATAAGGATGAACAATTCTTGGTGAACCCTTTTACATCTAATGTAATACTTTGTCAGTGATTACCTTCAATTTGAAGCTGCTAGTCCATAATTAGAATTTCATGTAGAACTTGATATATTATATACTGAATTCTGATTAAGAAGGGTTGTAATTTGAACACCGAAATATCATCTATTGGTATAGGCAAATCCCGTCTTACACCATTTAAGTTAATGTTGAAAGTTGTGTCCATAAGATTAAGACAAATCATAGTTATCTTACCAATTTGTAAAACATTTTCTTTATACTGAGGTGTGTTTCGTCACATACTTTCCAGATATGCTATTAATGTAGACCTGTTTTCTAGACTTCTTCAAAGTGGTGATACTCGTCTATTAAGTCGCAATCTTTCAGTAGGTGTATTACATCAGTGATACCATACAGTACATATTCAACTTGCAGGGCCGGGTATGTCGGACATGACCCCACATGGCATGCCGCCCAGAGATCATGACATGAGACACGAACACAGCGCACCACGTGACATGCCACGTGACATGGGTGGTCCACGTGACATGGGTGGTCCTCGCGATATTGGCGGACCACGTGACATGGGTGGACCACGTGACATGGGTGGACCACGTGACATGGGCGGACCACGTGACATGGGCGGACCACGTGATATGGGTGGACCACGTGACATGGGCGCCTCCCGCGATATGAGAGGACCACGTGACATGGGCGGTCATCAGGACATGGGCGGTCACAGGGACATGGGCGGACACAGGGACATGGGCGCTCCAATGGGCGGTCCACGCGACATGGGCCGGCCAGGAATGGCTGGGCACAGGCCCGGCATGGGGGGACCGACAGATATGCCTCAGCGGGGCATGCCGCCAAGGGACATGCGCGATCCCCGTGGCATGGGCGACCCCCACAGCATGCCCCCGAGAGGTATGGGTGGGCCCGACCTGCGCACAGACCCGAGGAACATGGGAAGCGACCGGTCAGTAGACCCACGGGCGATGGGCAGTGATATGCGGGGGATGGGCGCCGGAGACCCGCGAGGCATGGACCCGCGGGGACCCTCCCGGGGACCCCCTCCCGCCGACATGGGCCGTGTCCCCTCCAGCGGTCCACCTCGGTCACAGGTAAGTTAAAAGTGTGAATTTTTATTTCATTCATAAAAATTCTAATGACTTTCAACAATCAACATTATATTCATACTCCTTGATGCCTTCGTCATACACGCATGTAAAATGGACCGGTACATATCTCCATATTTCATTAGATTGAATGCAAGTGAATTGGTTTCCGGTATACTCAAAGTTAATGTTTCAGTACGTTAATAATTCCTTTTTTGAGTAAGGTAACGCGGAAGTGACTGTACTGTACCTAACTAAATAGCTTTGATTTGTGATTTTCAGCCCGGGGGTCTTAGCGGTCTTGGTGCATTAGGGGCACTCACTGGTGGACCAGCAGGCGGGGTCCAGGACAAGGAGAAGGTGAGTTTCGTTAGACACGCTGCACTACTTTTAGTCTGGCAGAAGTTATTTATGTGGTGGATGGACAGTGGTAGAACGTTTTGTAGCAGATGGAAGGACCATATAGACAGCATTAGTGTGACCTCATTTTAAGCGGCAATTTTAGTATCTTAATTTTGGTGGCCTCGTGGTATTATCACTATCAAACATATTCTCATAAAAAATAGAATATATTGCACTTCATTTTGTGTTTGACTTACCGTTGTAATATGATGAAAGTAATTCAACTCAAAAAAGCAATAGAAAACGTAATTTTTTCTTAACAAATGCTTCCTCATATAAGGAGAAATTCGGGGCCATTATTAGCTCAAAATAGACTTGTACAGATTTTTTTTTTCTCAACATGCATCTACAGAACGAGTTACCAACTACTTAAAGTACCAGATAATGAGTCCCTATTTTAAGGATCCCAGATCGCCCACAGTTTTGTAATGTGGAATATTCTTCTCTTTTCTTTCACCAGGCGGCGCTTATCATGCAGGTTTTGCAGCTTTCTGATCAGCAGATCGCCATGTTGCCTCCTGACCAGCGACAGAGCATCCTCATTCTCAAAGAGCAAATTTCCCGGAGTACAGCTGGTGGTGGCCCTCCTTAATGTACACCATTTTTTCACAAATAAAAGTAGAACCCCCATGAATGGGTCGAACCCAGCATATTAATCACCTCTCCCAACAGTAGATATGACCTAACCCAAAAAATGGAAACAAACATTTTACTACTTGCACACCTCGTATTTGTCACCTAGACAGTAAATTACGATACGTAATGATGTATGTTCACTCGGGATCTGTATAAGTCTCCTCATCTATTTCATGTACTGATTCGTCTTGAAAATCTAATTATATGTATTGCAAGTATATGTCTTCAGTCTGTGCATGGTAGATAAAAATTAAACTGCTGAAGTTACAGATCATGGGCTATACTAGATGAATCGAATAACGTTTTTCAGATTAAAGAACAGATACATGATATGCTTGCCGTTTGTATCAAACATTAGCGGAGCATCATTTGGTAAATATATATCTGGATCTAATCGTCGTTGTTTGCGTACCCTTAGACATGATTCGATCCCTCTTATTCGGTGTGATTTTAGTACACGCATTCTCTACTGCCACTGCCGTACATCTTTGCAAAAGAGGAGGTTATGCGACTGAGGACTTTATATTGTTAACTTTTGACATTTTCGGGTTGTAGATAGTCTTTATTCGGAATGCTGTACAATTAACAACAATAGAGAAAGAAAAAATTTGTCTATTGTGTTGCGTATCGAAAATATGTAAAATCTGAATATTTTAAAGGAAAATAAAAGTACATAATCTAGTTTTCTGATATTCATTTCTTCAATGTTTAATTGAGTATAGGAAATAACTCATGGATTTAGAAAAGCATTTAAGCTCGGCACAACATTCCTAACAAGATATTACCAAAGTTTGCGAAACACATTTTGTTACTTCAGATTTACCCATCTCACAAAATATATATTCACTGTCTAATCATACAGATAGGTAGATAAACGAATGAGATGAAATACTTAGTAGAAACTGAACGAGAGTAAGTAGTGTTAGTGTTTATTGCACGATGGGCAGATCGCATGTTACTGCGCGAGGTGTTAGCCCAGGGCTGTGAGTAGCCGACCTGGCCGGAGTGTGATAACCACTAACACTACTAACTTTAGTTCAGTTTAGTATCCTACCCCGTCTCAATAATTCATTTGTTATCCTCGTGCATTAACACTTTCCGGCACGCTCGCCCCAATACAGTCGGCCAATGTTGAGCCTATGGCTGTACGTTGAGCCTATGTGTCTATTACGGGTAAGATGAAGTAATTTACAGACGTGATGTACCTTTCTGACGTAACCTGACGAAAATCACCAATATGAATTCTATCCAACCAAGGAAATATTCACCAGTCGTCTTAGAAGCAAAGGATCAAATTATGCCATTATGTGTTGGTTCTGTGACGAGGAAGTTTATGTGGCACTGTTGAATGTATATATGTATACCAGTTTACAGTCTCCCTTATGGTCTGGTGCAAGTGCCGAGACATTTCACCAGGGTGCTGAAAAAGTCATTTGCCTACTTGCAAAAGGATGGGCACTCTGGTACATTGATGATGTCACTTCATCCACTACACAACTAATATTCTTAGGTTTTGTCATTGATACCAATGAGATGAAAGCTCCCCCACTGAGTTTCCAGCTCAGGTGAAAGTGTTATACACTGGTTGGAAAGTAAGAACCAGACAGGTTGCCAGTCTGATAGGGCTCATGGTTGGTTTCTCAAAAGGAATTGTTGAATATGGTGCAGCCCATTTCAATACACTAGAATGAGACAAAATTCAAGAGTACTGTGAGAGGTCCATGAGTACCTCCAAGGATTGTCTGCAGGACATTGACTGGTGGGTAAAAAACATCCAATCGTGATCTAAATGCATTAGAGTGGAATCCCCTTAACTCATGTTAACAACAGACACGCCCAATATAGGCTGGGATGGTGGAGAAACTACTGAAGGAAGTTGGGCTTTAGCTGAACAGGAGTTGCACATTAATGTGAAAGAAACTCTTGCCGTGACCTTTGGGCTGCAGTACTCTGTTAAGTCCCTGAATGATACTGCATTTAGGTGCCTGTCAGATAGCACAATGACAGTGCCCCATCTGAACCATACAGGGGGTTCAAAGAGTAGGATGTAATGAAGTCACTAAAAAAATGTGAGAAATGTGTGAGTGTCAGAATATATGTGTAAAAGGGGCACATATTCTGTCGAAGCAGATAAGGAATCTGATACAGAGCCCATAGCTGAATGTGAGTTACCCATAAATACTTTTCAATGGGTAGAAGGTCAATTAGGCCACTTTCATGTAGATCTGTTTCTGTTGGGGCTTACAAACAAACTACCTAGGTACTCTACTTGGGACCCAGATCTGGAGGCAGAAAGGATAGGGCAGGGGGCATCCTGGTCATGCCATCGTAGGAAGCCCAATGCTGGGACAGTATCCTGAGGAGAATAGCCGGACAGCAGTAGGACTGGAATGGTGCCCCTGGGGAATCCAGTGTCAGAACTAAGGTTCCTTCACCTTGTTGCATGGGCAATCTAGACAGAGCACTGTAACCAGACAAACCTACGGCTTTTGATGTGATGAGGTTTTGAACTTTCTTGCTTAAGAAAGGTTTTAGTTACTCTACTGTAAATACATCAAGGAGTGTGCTTTCATTTTGTAAAGTTTCAGTCTATAGATGCCTATTGTGACCAATTATATTGGTTTCTATGCAAAGAGATTAAGTCATCCAAATTGCCCATATTTATCAGTACCAAAATGACTGCATTAGGACAATCGCCATCTTGTAGTAGCTCCCTCCCTGTCTTGATGTTGACCGTACAGCAGTCATGTAGTGAATGGCATATTTACCCTCATTATCACTCTCTAGTTCCCAGTCTGGCCACAAGGGGGCAGGGCGCTCTGACATGACACTGACACCTGAGCTTTCAGTGACATGAGCTGCCCTCCTTGGCATGTGCGATAGACCAGAACGAGACTGGTCAGCTCTGATTAGCTGTAACTCCCACAGCCAATCCCAGCAAAGAGTTTACAAGCTTACCCTAAACTCAGATGCCACCTGCTGTGTGTATATAAACTGGATGCACATGTCTAAGATTCAGCATTAAAGCTCAGTTAAGTTCTTGACTCATAGAAGTACATAGTACCTCTGTGTTTGAGTTCTTACTCCCTTCTTCTTAAGGTCTACACCTAGCTAGTCTGGGCCTTTAGACTTTACATTGGCGACCATGACGAGACTCTGTTGGACCTGTTTCACTGATGTCTATACATGGACCGTATCTTCTAGATGCCTCTTCCCTGCAGTGCCTGAGCCTGATGGTAGCCCTTGGCAGGTGACTGTGACGGCACAGCCTGCAGCACTCCGGTGGCAACACCATAGTGCCCGGGCCTGATGGTAACCTTTGGCAGGTAACCAAGATGGCGCGGCCTATGGTAGGACACCGCACTCCCGGCAGGTGACGGGCAGCATGCACGGAACCGTGCATCGTCAAGGGAGCTGCGTCTAGGTTACCGGGTAAAACCAGCCCTGACAAGGACACCGTCATTCTGAAAGATGATGGGCAGCGCACGCTGGTCCGCATGCTAGGTAACGGGCAACTCTTAAGAAGCAGGTAACCAACTTCCCCCATAATGGCCGCCAGACAAGCATTCAATGAATAGTTCGCTGAGAAGGTGAAAGCAGGCAAATTTGTTGAAGAACAGTGGAATGATGATGATGACGCTGGCCTTTACTGGAAGGAAACAGTTGTCCAATGAGCAGAGCAGACTGAGATGCAGGCAACCATGGCGACACTCCAGAAGGATCAGACAGAGACCCAGACGTCCCTGGCTGCAATCATTGCCATGTTGGCGAAGGTGAGGGCTGGCCAGGTGGCCACCACCATCACTGCCGAAGTCGTCCACATAGCTCCCCCAACCGCAGCCCCCGTCACTGAGAGACCAGCGCCCCAGGTCCGACAACTCAACCCTGTAGACCTGGAGTATGAGAAGCGTCCGTAGATGGTTCAGACAAGGCCGCCTTCTGCAAATGGCTCCTGGTGGTACAGGAGTTTAGGGACCTGGCTGGGGCCTCTGACTGCGCTCCTCCATTGCGCCATTGAGAAGTCCACCGACCCACTCCAGGAACTGTTTGTGTCGGAAGGCAGAATGCGCACCCCCTGTGGGAGGAGTGCCTGACCCTGTCGCAAGCACTGGGCGAGATGACCGTAGCTTTCTGTGGGAGGTACTGGGCAGCCCATCGCTGCTGCTACAGGCAGCAGGAGATTGAGGGCACCACCTCCCTGGCCCTCCACCGCTTTGCTACCGCCTTCAGGGATACGAAGCTTGTGGAGCACCTGTACCAGTGCAGAGGTCATCTATGCCATCAAGACTGGTGCCGAGAAGAGCGATGCCCGCCAGGTGGCTGAAAAAGCTGTGTTCTCCTAGTCCTGAGAATACGGCTTTGCTTATCATACTCAGTAGCGATCTGTAGGCTGCATAGGCTTAGTATGGAAATTACGTATTAGGTGGGTAATAAAAGGTGATATTTGACCTCAAGTCTACTATGTTACGAGGTAATAAAAGGTGATATTTGACCTCAAGTCTACTATGTTACGAGGTCAGAGGATAGAGGAATGGTCTCACTCTAGGACTGTTGTCTCCCTACCCAAATTTGATTTTCTCTCAGGAGGTAACCTTTGCCCCTCTGGATGTTAAATACTGCTTGTACCCATTGAGTGCTTCATCTCAAGACCTGGTATTATAGACTTTAGGTCAAATATCACCTTCTACCCAGGTATATCTCATTTAGCCTACAAATTACAATAATGGGATTGATGAGTAATCTATTTACACTTTATCTTGGCACATTAAATCTTATATTAATTTGTGAGGCGATTTCCTTAAGTTATTTTATGAATAATTCAAAATTTTGTTGTTTAAGTGCCATGTGTTCTGAAGTTGGGGACCCGTGATATAACAGTCATCTATCGTATCTACTGTAATATATTACTTGCTATATCATATGATTATATAAGCTGCATGCATATTTGAAAATAACAACCAGATGTGGTTGTATTCAGACAACATAACATCTTGATGTAGCCATGACTTGCCATAGATGGAAGACCACTCTTAAGGTGAATTCATACCACAAGAAAAAAGATAAATACAGATTGTTATAGTACCTCCGGGGTGTCATAGTGTCTTAGGCAACATGAGCAGTGGTATGAAAGAAGACTGCCAATTTGCTGTGAGAAGTTTTTCAGGTCCCTTTTCTGTATATGCCTTCAGCTAATGCGGCATACTTTTATATTGGGACCCCGAAGCCCTCCAGTTCTGATGGCCTGGACTAGCTCTCGGGTATTCGAGATGTATATATATATATATATATATATATATATATATATATATATATATATATATATATATATATATATATATATATATTCAGGGATGCCAGTTTTCAGGGGATTTCAGGATATCAGGGATTTTTCCTCACCTCTACATATATCCAAAATTTGCACTGAATTGAGTTGTAGATTTGAAATACGGGGCGAAAAGCACCTCTGGTCCCAGCCGGAAAAAAAACATAAACAAAACTGAATTGAGTTGTAAGTCTAATAGAACATATTGGACATTAAACTACCAAATCAAACAAAAAAACTGAGGTTATAGGCGGCCACTAGCTGTGACCCGGCGGCCGCTAGCGGGGACCCGGCGGTCGCTAGCGGTACCTGACTGGCCGTACCCTGTGAGCCCAAGGGCCTTGCAGAGTCAGGGAGAGCCCCTGAATGCACACTGACTGTGTGGTATGAGACCCTCTTCACACTGGCGCCATCTTGTAATGGCCGCCTATGTAGGCGAATCGAAAACGAGACGAGCCCTCTCCACTCAGTCCTGAATATTGATAAAAATACTAGTGTTTCTCTAACTTGAAAGATGGAAATTGGTCTCACGTCTGAACTAATAGGCCGATTTGTATAAACAATGCGTTGTTAGAAAGCTGAGACTTGGGCTCATCTGTTGGGATACACATGATATACCTGTGTTATGGATAAAATTTCCTCTCATAGAATGAACATTGGAATTGTTGAAATGAAAAACATTAAAACATGTTACTTTCCTGTTTTCACAGTGATTTAATGAAAAATCTATCACGATGACATATAGAAATAACCATCCTATCTTATTAGGTATCTCATGGCGATTAAAATGATACCAATATTACCAGGTTGTGATAGATATTTCCTGAGGTAATGGTCTAATAATGCATCAGTTAATTGTCAGCAAATTTAGGAATTTGTTAGTAAAATTCTAAGTTTTGAAGCTATCACGGAAAATTTTAACCAAGGCATAGGTATATGATATCTATAGCATCAAATAGACCAGAGTCTTAGCTTTCTAACAATGCTTTATTTATAAAGATCGGCCTGTTATACACAAAGCCAGAGCAATTCACATTTTTTTCAAGTTAAAAAGGTTTTTGTTCCAAGGTACATATAGTGCCTAACACAATCTAATACTGTCAGACCCAATGCTCCATTATCTCAGGAAATATCTATCACAGCCTGCTAATATTGGTATCATTTTAATCGTCTTGAAATGCTAAAGAAGGTAGGATTGTTATTTCTATAGGTCATCGCGATAGATTTTTCATTAAACCACTGTGAAAAACAGGAAGGTAAAGTGTTTGTGGATTTTTTTACAAAAATAATCTGGATGTTCAATCTATGACTGGAAATCTTAGACATAACACAGGCCTATGATATTAGACCAACAAATAGGCCCAAGCTTTAGCTTTCTAACAATATTCTGTTTATAAAAATGGGCCTGTTATTCACGACATAACAACGATTTACACTTCTACAGTTACTCTGTGCTTATGGGACTGAAGCCATGCTGCTGATACAGTAGAGGGCTCGCCTCGTTTTCATATGCAAGCATGTTGCTGGTTCTCTGCAAGCAGGGCCTAGTTACATGCAACCAGCCCAACCCGATCGCAGCGCCACGCTTATGTGCAAGTGGTGATATCAGTGACTCCCTGAACCCCCCTGAGACTCTCCAATCGTATTAGAACCTAGAATGTGTAGGGGGAGTGTAAGTTCACAACACACACATCATTGTTCACCCTGGGGTTGAGTCGGGGTGCAGTAATGAGGTCAATGCAACCACAGGCATGCTACCCGACCTACCCAGCGGGTGGTATCATATTTTTCAGAAGATATGTGTGTGTGGGGGGGGGGGGGGGGCGGGGGGGGGGAGTGGGGTCGCAAATGACTTCAGGGAATTTTTCCAAGGGGTGCTGACATCCCTGAATATATATATATATATATATATATATATATATATATATATATATATATATATATATATATATATGTATGTATAGCTCATTTCGTGGAACTATAATCTAATCAATTCAAATGTCATCTAGATTCAAACTATCATCAATCTTGGTATGAAATACATGTATGCACACGCAATGAAATGGTTTAATCTAAATAGAAAATATGTAATTGCAAATGTTCACTAACCTACAATAGTCATGTCCAACACCCGTGCAGGCTGCACTATTGAAACCTTTTTTTTTTCAAAAGGCAAGTATCCCGGTCAGTCCAACATATTATCTAGGTATCAATTATAACAACATATAAGTGTATATCAGAAGAAGAGTCGAAAAAGCTCAGTTCCTGAGTAGGCAATGTGGCAGAGAGCGTGCTTCTCTACCAATTAGACTTAAAGACATATCGGACAATTTGCCTCGAAAATTAAAACCCATGTGAAGTTCCTGAAAATTGAATATGATGATCTCAAAGTAGTAGAACACATGTTTAACATAATTGGTGCTCACCATGCATGCTTGTCTTTTTTTTATTTAGAGATTAATACTATGATATAATTATAATAGAATATTAGAAATTTAAAAAATGTTGTTTTTTATATAGTAAAATCCATGTCATTTTCTCAATCCTATCACAGAATGTAGTATATATGTATCTTACTACGATTTGATCTTTAAAACTATAAGTCACCGACCTTGTTTTTGAAAGTATTGACGAAAACTATATCATTCAGTACATTTCCTCTATAATCAAACAAGTGAAAATTGGTCTATTTTTTAAAGTTTGATCTTTCACTTTATTGAGTCTTTTATTGGATACAGGTTGATCCTTACATTTATTTTGTCTTTCTTTCAATAAAGCGGCTTTGACCTCAGCACTAACAATAATTCCAAGGTTCCGGCAGTCCGGCATACCTTATATAACAGTACTTGTAACGTATATATTTTGTTCAATAGTTCACAGGTTAACACAAAACTTGGGATGTATGTATAGACAAGGATCATTAGACAATTTACATGAATTTGAGTCTAGCTGAATTTTTTTCACAGATTTTGTGCACATTCAAGCATTATGGTCTCTGTTGAGGCCTTGAAAGTTTTAAATAGCCTGTGGTATTCCTGACAATGGGTAACAGCTGGCTCCACTTGGTACCAGCATGGTAAAGAACTGATCGCATATAAGGTTGACAATTTGGTCGACATACATAAAGGACTCTTCTGTTGTTTGTTTTAACAAAGTTATAATTAGGGATAATTTAGATAATTACTTTCTTCTCATAGAAACCAATATTACTTGGCCATGATAGGGATGTATAGACCAGAACATCATATTCAATTCAACATTGAGATAAACATATTCAATGTTATTCCTCGTATATGTGAACGATTTAAGTGAGTGTATACCAAATTGTAACTTGCTTATGTATGCATACGACCTGGAAGTGATAACCAGCCACCGAACTATATGGGGTCGAATCACAAACTCAAGGAGGGTGTCTAAACTTCATAACTGCTATAAATCGAATAGGTTAACTATAAATGTAAACAAAAACTAGGTTAGTGCATCATGGATGTAGGCGAAAAATTCAACCCATATTCAGAGGAACGGTGTACTTACAGAATCAAGAAATTACAAGCGCCGAAGATATGAACTTCCTATGGGCAATGATCGACAGCAATCTTAATTTCGAAAAACATTAGAAGACTCATTAATAAAAAACAGCAGTCCTAATAGATAAATCTTGTATCGTCCCGCTTACCGACCATTGCTTCTTCTTATTGATAAGGGCAATAGAGAAAATAATCAATATTGTCAAACGATGTATTTTCAAGGTATTGCGTACCACTATTGGTAGAGCGGATTATAATAACAACAGACCAATCTGCACAGAGGACCTACTCGATAAATGTAAGATTACCCACCCTAACCTCAGAAAAAATGTGTTGTTAATGGGAATTATTCGTAGTTTGAATCAGCAATTTGACCTTAGAAAAGAAAATGAAGGGAGAAAAAATCTTAAAGTAACTATCTTGAACTTTACACAAGGACAATTTGCATATAACATTCCCTATGAAAGAAAAAATCAGGAAACCCGCTATATATGCAGGAATCAGAATTTGGTACTAGTTACCCGCAAAACCTTAAAAAACTGAATCTAAATTAACCTTTAAGCGAAGAGAAATTAATTATGTTATGAATGATAATGGTTAATGACAAAATGATAAAGCGCAGAGGATGAGGCCCTTGATGTAAATTATATCTTAACTGGTAAGAAACGCCAAGTGAAGACAGGTATACTGGCACTGCAATAATCCCTCATTTATGTATAAAGAATACGCTAGGATATTTGATCGATTATATTGTATATAGCCATGGTACAGGTAATAAGTGTCAAAATAACGGAAAATAATACTAATTGCTTAAAAATTAGCAGGGGATATGAAAATGTACACGAGGATTTCAAAAGATTTACACATTTAGCAATGTCAAAGAAAAGTTAATTGTGTAAAGGAAGAAAGAACATCCTTCACTAGAGAGACGTCATATTTTACCTGCCAGTCATATTTCAATGTACAAAACACTTATGACTTAACCCTGAGACATCTACGTGTACACATATAATATCTGTATATCAAAGTTTTAATTGGCAATTTGCCTTTATTGCGTCCTTACGCTCTAGGCCTCTTCAATGACGCACATCTTTTGAAAATGCATCTATGAACAGGAGATCCTACAATGACATGGTTTCTTGTGGCCCGGGCGAGGATGATTCTAAAGAGACTATCAATACAGGTCGACACACCCTGCTTTCATTGTTGACATTAGTGTTAGTCTAGTTGATTGAAACGTACTGAGGTACTCCATCGTAAGAGGCAACGCCCGAACTTCACATGTGCTCTTTATGAAATCCGTTTGAACTTACCTGTACACCGAGATGTAGTGAATAGTACCAGCAAGTAAACGACGGAAAGCACTGTCTTTCTTATTAAGGAGCTGTCCATGCTATTTCTGACCATCTTACCTTTGATTCCTTTAGGAAGTATATATTTCTTATCTTTGTGCTTGATTTAAAATCATAACATCTGGGGTTTGAGATTCGTGATTGAAGATATTTGTTCAAAATTAGTATGTTTTCCTGGAATCACTTTATTATAAGTGAGTTTCTGTACATAAGAAATTACAGAAGATATATGAGAATGGGAAAATTGTTTTCTTTTAATCATATCAAGTTTTTGCTACAATTTCAGACCTGTAGCTGAAGCTTAAGAAAAAGAATCAGGGATGGCAGTTCTCCACTTTTCATGAAAATCCTTGTTTATATTTTCAATATATAAGATAGTTTTTCATATAGTGAGTCTCACTGTATTTTCAAACTCCCCAGACATCTTTAGCCCTATAAATCCAAGGGGAACAGTAATGGGTCACAATGTATGATATTGTTTAAGTTCTCTAAGCAACTAAACTCTAAAAACTGAGACAATAATCAACTCTGAAATTTGGACAACCTGTCTTTGTTTTGAGAGTGTCCTCACTTGTTCTAACACTCCTATCTGGAAGAAAACAACACCTCTGCACTCATACCCGCCACTCACACCTTATGTGTGAATCCTTAGGCGGGCACTAAGACACCACAATGTTTGGCCGAACGGCCGCGTTGCCATGCAACATGACCACATGGTGGCACTGAACGGAAAAACTGCTATTTATGAACTTTACAGAAATTAAAACAGGGATGTAACCTGACATTCTGTAATGTCTACAAGTTGGCCGCACTTAGCAATACCCTCACCGAACGTCGTCGGCACCAGGTCAGCGGAATTACGCCAATTCGATATGCAGCTGAAAATGAAGAAAAACCTGGCCGACTTTTTTTTTCAGAGAGCGAACGAGTCTCCTTATTTGCTCTTTGTATACAATTATTTTATATCCCTAGACATATTTTACTTGTTAAAATGTAACCATCTAGTTTGTGATCCCATATTTCCTAACCCCTTTTCTATCCCTGTTAAAAAGGCGTGGCGTATGAGAGTTACAGCTTCTTATTCTATCGATTTTATGGACACTTGTTCTATATGCCCAAAATGTGTACGTTCCAAGTAACACCCCAGTTAAAGGAAATACAATGTATCCTATCACCTAAAACTTATAACACTGTATCAACCGTATAGTCTGATATTTCTGGATTACCTACCGACCCCCGTGGCTCTTCCTCCGTAACACACGTATCTGAGCGTTCATATAGGTTTGAACATTAGTATATGAGAACTATACTATTATTTCCAACGTAGACAAAGAGAACGAAACAGATACATCTATCCCAGCTTATTCTCACTAATCATCACTTTTCTTTTCTTATTTTTCTCATTCTTGAAAAATAGAGAACTGCTCTATGTTGTTATTGTCATGTCCATGTAATACTTTGAAAGTGTTTTGAAAGTTGGATTCCAAGGCTGGCTTTAGGCTTCAATATGTGATATGAGGTCCCTTCCCCCCTCAGTTGTTTGGGAGAGGGTGGGACATTTTGTTGGCTACTCCAAGGGGGCAACTCTTTTGTATTCTAAGGGGAAGGGGGGACTTTTTGTATTTCCATGGAGGGGGGGGGGGGGGGGGGTCACTTACTTTCACTGTTTCTGTTTTAGCTGAACAATGTGACCGGCTCCCATATTTTTGTTCAATGACAAGAATCAATGTTTATAATGAAATACACTTATATCATCTGAGATGAAATCAGCTTAGTTGTACTGATGTAGTAATAATTAACATACAAGGTATCTATAGTTGTATTACTCCCGGGAGTTCAGTGTCTATTGTTACACTTCCATTTCTCTACTGTTTTACAAACACTTTTAAAGTGCTATCTAAATGCATCTCAGGTATTTTACTTACTTGCTGGTTACTTGCTGGTGGTCTATTAGTGTTTAGAATCTCAGTGAATAAAATCCCGAAATGGATAAATATGCTGGTTTGGTACCTTTCATATACAAATGTTGCTACGAAATCCTTCACAGTTCTATGAGAAAACTATATTCCTGTGGGCGAATTATTACTTTACCGAACCTGTCCCCAGACATTCAATATGAGGTTGTTAGAGCAGGGCTGAGGTGAAGTAATAATTCAAACACAGGTATACAGTTTTCTTATTAGCAGTTGGACGGTTGGTCTTTAGGTTATGGCTATAGCCTACTGTAGTACAACTGCTTGTAAAGTCACTAAGTGACCTGACCACATTTTTGCCTTTATAGCTAACTAAGTACAGATAGGAATATGATTTCTGTTTTGGATAGAAGGTTTTATGGTGGTTCAATGCCATACAGTTTTGATATTTAATATTTTGCTATGGATTTTAAAATAATAGTGAATTCAGTTTTTTTGGGGGGGGGGGGGACATTTGTTGTCACAGATCCATTTTTAAGAACTCATTTATGCACATATTTCTACCCCTTAAACTGGTTCAATCATAATATGATATGCCTCATTTGAAAGAGAATAAAAAACAGTAGGTGCTAGGAAGTGGAATTTTCAAGGTAGAGTCTATATTTACTGAGATATTCAAGTATTTGTTGAAAAGTGGGGGGGGGGGGGGGGGGATTTTGAGTGAAATGGGCATACTCAAACAGATGTTTACTCAATAATGATTTACAGTGAACATTGGTGTAACATTTACCATCTCCATAAGTGGCACTGACAGTTACTTACCCTCTAGGAAGTGTAATTATTTAGGTTAAACTTGTATTTGGCATGATATTCATGTATTTTTGCCTAATTTCAGAGCATGGGGGGTATCAGCCATCTTTGAATTTTAGTGCAGTCATGTTCCCCCAGAGGACTCCTGTCACTCTCCAAGCATATTGGCACATGCCCTATACCTATATCCTTATAAGAACACTAAGTATCTGCTTGAAGCTCAGCCTCACTTTGAACATGAAGCCTGTAGTATGTCAAACTAACACTAGATGGAGCCATAACTAAGTACAGATAGGTATATGATTTCTTTTTTTCTGGAGAAGTTTTATGGTAATGCAATATCCTAGTTTTACTATTTAGTATTTTGACATTGATTTAACCCTTTAAGGACGGCTGCCTCTGGCTGAACTACACACTTGGGGACGGCTACTAGTGACTATGTACAGTTCTAGGGGATGGGAGTATTGTCCCCTGAACTCTGAATTCGAAGATTTATCACGTGATATAATATGCTATTATTAATATTTTATTCCTATCATTTAGATTTCAAAAATATGATATTACACCTACATTCTGTGAAATATTCAAGTTAATTGTTAAAATATTTCCTTTTGAAAAACAATTATACAAATATCCAACAAATGATGCCTTAAGGCATCATCCGCCCCTGGCCGGTTGATGCCTTAAGGCATCATCCGCCCCTGGCCGGTTGATGCCTTAAGGCATCATCCGCCCCTGGCCGGTTGATGCCTTAAGGCATCATCCGCCCCTGGCCGGTTGATGCCTTAAGGCATCATCCGCCCCCTGTCGGATGATGCCTTAAGGCATCATCCGCCCTTAAAGGCTTAAACAAGACAAACTACTCCCCAAATACCTGACAGACCCAGTAATCAAAGACTTGTAAGATTTGCACAAAACTTGTATAAGTTTCTCCCAGAGAAGGTGTGAAGCGCAGCGCCCCCTATAGGGACCCAACTCATATATGCCATCGTGGCAGGGTTCAAGGCACCACTTTCAAACCTGCAAGCAGAGGGGAAGGAGCTCTTGACAATGGACTGTGTGAGGCTTGTAAGCCATAGCCTATTTGAAATAAGGCTGTATTCAACAATACCAAACAGCCATAAAACGTGGAGCTCTATTGAGCTCTATTGTGGTTTGGAATAATTAGATATCACTCTATCAATATCTGAAAAGATTTTTGATAGAGCTCTAACAGTTTGTATGTAGTAGCTTTTACTAGTTAGCCTATTTTTGTATAGGAATATCCATTCAGCTGTCATGCTAATTTGGCCTTTAAGGGCAACTTTTTTTGGGGTATTCCCATGGAGGGTGGGCAAAATTCCTTACACTTTCTGCCGGGGGTCAACGTTTTTAGCTAACCAATGAGGCAGACTACCATATTTGTGTTCAATGACAATAATTGATATTTGTAATGAAATGATGAGGATCAATGTGGATCCCGGGAAAGACTTGTCGGCTTGTCGGCTGAAAATCAAATGAACCAGTTTTTCATATCCGACAGAAATTACAGTCGATGCTTCAGGCGATGCACCAATTATACAATTTTTTAAAATTTAAATTCTTTTTTTTTTATTCAGGAAACAATTACATTCACCCAGCTGGGCGTTATTACATGCAATTGCATCAAAGATATATATAACAATTTACTCATGAGCAAATTTAAATATCACAAAACAAAACAAATACAGACAGGACAAAACATGACAAACAAGACAGAATGGTGTGGGTATACACGGTCATTTTGTCTATCTAAAGATAGACTAAACTGGACTGAACTGAGGCTGACTGGCCCTTCTTAAAGTATTATTAGATATCCTACCAATGATGGTCATTTCTCAAAAGATATTCTTTTATAATCATCTTAAAGTGAGATTTATCTTGACTGCTTTGAAGATCCTTCGGTAGGTCATTCCAAATTGTAATACCCTGGTACAAAGGCGAGTATCTGAATTTTTGTGATTTCGGGTAATCACGTTTTAGAACAATCTTGTCATTTCCCCTGGTATTTACCACCCCCTTCCCTATGTTCATTGGGTCATTTGACCACCATTTTATATGCATTAATAAATGTATAATTCTTCTATATCGCAGCGGTCTTATTTTGCATTCCCTATACAGATCATCAGTTGTATAATTTCTTATCTGGAAAATACACAACGTTGCACGCATACAGTGATTAAAGGCTATATCTAAAGTATTTTGGTCTCCCTTAGAGCACCCAGTAAATATGAAATCAACGTAATCAAAGATTGGTAATATCGTTTGCTTAAGTATCAGTATTCTAATATCAAGGGGCAGCAGATATCTTAACATCCTCATTTTGTTAAGCTTCAGCCTAGAATCGTTCACTACTTTCTGTACTTGATGTTTGTATGTTAAACTACTATCTAGGATAATTCCTAAATAATTAAACTTGCATACTCAATGCAATAGTGCATTATCTATCTTGTATACCGGCATATCTTTTTCATCTAGCCTTCTGCCTACCCACATATAATTACTTTTTTTAATATTTATTTCTAACTTATGCTTCTTCACCCTGTAGTTTATTCGTTCAAGATCTTCATTAATATTTGCTGCGCTGATTTCTGGATCATTATTGTTGCTGACCAAAACCAGATCATCTGCGTACATTATAGCAAAGCAATTCTTTATTTCACTAAAGATACCATTAATAAAAATTATAAACAACGTCGGTCCGAGGACTGACCCTTGTGGGACACCACATGTAGCTAGTTCTGGGTTTGATATGATGTTATTTAGTTTAACACTTTGTTTTCTTTGATACAAATAAGATTCTATCATAGTTAAAAGATTTTTCCCAATTCCTATGTTCTCCAGTTTTTTAAATAGTATCGGATGACAAACGCTGTCAAACGCTTTTCTCAGGTCGATAACGCACATAAACTACATCCTCCTCTATTCATTCCTTTATATAAAATATCTAATAACTGGAAAATTGCCTGTCGGGTAAGGAAATGATGAGGATCAATGTGGATCCCGGGAAAGACTTGTCGGCTGAAAATCAAATGAATCAGTTTTTCATAGCCGACAGAAATTAGTCGATGCTCCAGGCGATGCACCAATTATGCAAATTAAGCTCACGTTATTCTCATCTGTCAGCTAGACTGTTTGGTGGATCAGCAAAACAATGGTATTTAGAGCCGACAGATGGTCTCCTATGACCAACGGACAAGACAATGTATGTTGGCGACAGGCCTTGATGGACACGACGGTGGGCCGACAGTAGGCGACAACTATCGGGCAGGGTTTATTTGCTGATCCACCAAGGATATAATCTCAGGTGACGATTATTTCTGGACGACAATTATCAACAACTACAGCTGACTACCACATGCCTACCACATGGTCATCTGTCGGCCCTAGCTCAGGTTTGGTGGATCATGCCCTTTAGTCAGCATAACTTGGCAATGCGGGAGCGCGAGTGAACTTGTTGATATTGATTCATTTCGCATAGTTAAGCTATCTAAACTGTATCATCTAAATTGTATCACATTATTACTATATACCCATACAGTATATACTGTAAATATGCACCGTTTCACCATATGACCTAAAAATAACATACGGAACACTGTTCCGTATGGGGAAATACGGAACACTTCCTCATTCACGTTGATTAAAATATTAATTGTTAGGCTAAATTAAATAAATACTTTTCATTCATTTCGAGTACATAGTAAATATAGAACGACCTACCATGCTTGTACATACACAATAATGACTGGTATTGTGTACAAGTGGCCGTAATCTCGGAGAAGTTGACTCATAGTAATATCCGAGCGAATAGCGAGGATATTACGTCGTGAACTACGAGGAGATTACGGTCATTCGTATACAAAACCAGTCGTTATTGTATTTATTACCCACCTACAAGATTAATAACAAATCTATTGCAATTAAAAAGTTTCTGTAGGCCATTTAGTTCCAGACATCCCAGCACTATCAAGCGTGGCAGTAATTCAGTGTAGACTTACACCAATAATAAAGTTAGCGATTAACCTTTACTTTCAGCATGCAAAGTGTGTTAAGACAGTGATTTCTGATGGTAAAATGAGATTATATGATTGATTCTAAATAATTAGCATTAAATGAACAGTCAAGAAACTTATTTCGAAGTAAATGATGATTCAACCTCATTATGGACAGGACTACTTCTCCGGAATCTCCTGCATGAGATACTGACATGCCAGAATCTCCGGGTAGCTAATTCCAGGTGCCTACATTTCCTATGGAAACTCCGTAATCGGTGGGTAATAAAAGCTACAAAACTCGATAACAATTTACGTAAACGTCTCGTTCCGTATAAACCGTAAATTGCCATCTCGTTTTGTAGCTTGAACAGCATGGTCAGGATGTTCTATATAAATACCCCACATTAGATACCTCAATATTTGATCATCGTTAACAGTGTGAGCATTTGTATTCAAACTAATATAATGCTTGCACAGTGAGTACATCATACATGTTGGACTTCCGGATTTTTTCCCTACGGCTTCACAAGTACGTAGACATGTTAGAAACTCCTTTTAACGCGAAAGAATTCTACGTACTGGCGAATACGCTACACCCTTGCCGAGTTTTACGATTACTATATACCTAACAGCGGGTAATAGATACTTCACTTACGCTAATAGGTAAATAATGAATACATATACATGTATTACACATGTATATTACACCTCTATTGCATTCCTGGCCAGATATCATTCTGGAAGAGATACAAGGAGTAAATATCAGTGTACAATATTCTACTTTTTCTGTGAGTAATAGCTACAGCTAAATGACACTTATTTTGATCCGATACCATACCTTTCCCTCAGTAATGAATATGTCTGAATGACAGTAATCCTAACCATATCCTGTTTTTGATATTCTGTTAATAGATGGTTTTGGCCAGTGTTTATATAGAGTTGGGATTTAATGAAAATTAAAGTCTAGCTTAGGAATATGTCGAGAGGCGTGGCCCAAGCGAAATTAAGTCTTATTAATTTGATATCTAGATAGTCTTAGCTATGTTTAAAGTTCTAAATGCAATATCGGGTAGACAAAACATACTATAATCTAATTGAGGCTAAGTAGTTTTTATTGAACAGGTGTTTCTTTACAGTCAAGCTTGGATCAGTACCAGAATAAAAATAATACTTATATTGCAGCGTTTATTTCCAATCGTACTTTGTATCATATATTTGTATCAGTGTTTACAGATGCTTAATCTTATAAGATACTAACATCTAAATCCCCGTGAAGCCATTCTTTCTTTCTACACGAGGAGGGTGGTCTGTGCGGTCTTTCTTTATTAAACTAAGCAAACAATCATTTGTCATATATGACCATCGTCCAATTGCCAAATAGAGAAAGTATTCTTTAAAACTAGTATATTAAGCTGACTCTTAATTTAGATTGACTTATTTGGGTAAATATACATCTGAATAGTGGGTTGGGGGCTGGGATGGTTTGGTCGCAAACTTTCGTCTGATTTGATTAGACTTCTTCAAGCAGTATCGATACAGCCTCTAGCCCCCTCTACATTTTAGTTGGGGCTGCATGGATCCCATTTCTCTACCCCTATGGTTCCGGCAAAATTTGATACAGAATATGTTTGTCATACGATAACAAGACCAGGCCATCATAACACCAATTACTCAATCCATTATAGTATCCACACAATGCAGAGATATCGACTTTGATTCGCATTGCTGATACGAATATGTCCATTCTTTTCGGAATCAAAGTGTTTCTAATCTGTCCCTTTTCAAATTTGATTACTGCTGATCAATAATGGCCTCTATGACGGGATTCCGACAACCCGAAATTGCCACATTTCCAGCCCTATGATGTGTCCTCTATAACATTATTTACTTATTACTTGAAATAAATGTACGTGACTAGTTAAAAGAGGGGAAACATATCAGGTGGGGATAAAAACAGAAATACCATAATGGTAAAGGTCGACTAGATTTAAAGGATATGGAGAGAATCTGAACGGTTAAAAAACATATGGGCCTGTTATCTTGAAGCTGCAGGCATGTTTTGCGAGGGTATTCTCTATAAATGTAACCCCATGAATTGCAGATATAACAGGTAACTACCTAGTCCTAGGTCAGATTGTCGGTGGAGAGGGGGTCAATCTCTGAGGGCTCATCACTACTGGGAAATGCACACTGCGCCGCTCCGGTTTATGGTCCCGCAAAACGAGTTTCCGAAGGTTGCTCTAGCGGTGCAGTGTTCTTTGAAATGATCGGCGCAATTGCAGGCATCTCTATTCAGTAATAGTGACACCATTATTCATCATTTGATCGCTAATTATTATAGGCGTCATGCGAATATCTACGTATACCTATCAATTGGTATTCCTTCTGTGAGAAACCCATGCCATCAATGACCAATGATGCTTTAAGGGGGTATCCCCCCAGACAGTAAAATACCAGAGAACAGGATTAAAAAGAGTTATCAACCGTCACCCCATTAAACATATGTTATCTGAGAGGAAGGTACATTCGAATGTCTTATAGCAAAGGACTAACAGATACCTGTTGGTTTTACCCATTAAATAGAAGGTCGGTGGCACCCAGCCATCAGTTAATCTATTTATGGTCTGCTATTAAAAGAAATTGTGAATAATTCCTGTCACTTTGTCATTATCAAGACCATGCACTCATGTCTATTAGGGATGGTTAGAGGCAATACAAGTTACCTTCTATTAGATGGGCCATACTGCTCGGCATTGCAGGCAACTGTTCCTGAGGCTACTTTGCAGGAAAACGGTGGTTAAACTCTCGCTCGAGAGCCAAGAAGTCGCCATGTTTGCTTCCCCTCTCGTGAGTAATTAGATTAGACCCGTAATCAAATTAAATCTTGACTACATACTGTTTTTTTGACCAACCAAATTACATTGCCTTGGTTTAAGGTTAACGATTATTGAAACACAGCATCTCTCTTCTGTCTTCTTTGGTGTTTGTGGCTTACACTAAATTAATATCACACATGTATATATTGCGGGACGCAGACTTGGGAGGAATGTCGTGCAATGGTAGCGTGTGTCATAGTAGCCATTGTATAAGAGGTTCGACGTTTGATATCAGGTCGTGACGTGTGATGGTCGCTGGGTCTATTTTACTTTACTCTTGAGTGAAGCAGTCCCAAAGATTCCAATTCTCGAAATATGCACAAATGGGCATAAGCAGAAACCTGCATTTGGGAGGAAATCCATTTTTCAAACAGATACATTTTTGTGATACCTACTGAATGTCTTTTGATCATAAGTCTAGAACGTTGTATAACTACATGTACATTTATTTGGAAAGCGTTAATTCTAGATTATAAAGATTACGATTGATAGTTTGTACCTTTCAATAATCATAAATGTTCAATGTTTGATTTTTGAAAGGAAAATTTATATCGAGTTAGTTACAAATATTATAACTGCACTTCTTCATCCGACTAGAGCAAACTCGAACCACACTGAAAACATGAGCTGTTATGAACTCAATGAGCAATTAATCACTTTGGCAGCGATGAAAGGTTTCTACACTTGAGGGATTTGTGTATCGAGCCACGCCCACGTAGACCGGTGCATGCCGGGAGAAACGCCAAGAAGAGTCACATGGCTAGCGGCTGGGCATGCGCGATGCAACTTAGAGCACACGGCTCCTGTAAACATGCGATACATCAGTCACCATCTCAGGTGTCTTGCCTGTGCAAGTAAAGATCACATGAAATAAAAAAATTAATGCCGGGAGTCTTGTGTTACTTATAGCGAGGGCATCACTTCAGAAACTCATAGGATGCACAATGAATGGAGTCATATGCTATACCTACTTCTGGTTGCATGATATACACACAAAGTAATAAGATTTCAACACAAAAGAAATGTTACTCGATTGCTACTTTTCTATATTGCAAACATATAATGTTGTTCCCTGTGTTTCTGAGGACAATTAAAGACCAGTAATTTATTTTCTTTGGTTTATGTAGATAGATGAATACACATGTATAGAATAATTAGCCCCAAATGGGTCTTTGGAAATTTTATAGTCTTTAACAGTTCATAGTAATCGTGAATGGGATCATAAATTACATTGATATTATGTACAATTTACTCGAAAGGGGATGCATTGGAGGGGGGGGGGGGGAGAGCTAGTCGGTCGGTGAACATCATAGAATTATGGGAAAAGACACATATCATATTGATGAAACTATCTTTCATGGATTAGTTTTATCAATTAAAAGACAGTCCAGGGGATTCTGCCTCTTGTCTTAGGGGTCGACTAGGATGACGATGCTGTTTGTTCTAGTCGAGGCAAGGATGACTGTTCCCATTGTTATTGGTTTATTTTGCTAGAATCCCCCACAAATTATTCTCAAATTTATGTCAATTAAGGATTCGTACCCACACCTACCTGGCATTTCAGCGAGCAGGTAAGGTGCCAGAAAAGCTCTTATCCATGTAACTATTCTTAATCTTATCTAAAGAAAATACAACAATGATATATAGACTTTATTTCAGCAGACTTTATTGAGTCTACAACATCAGCAACGATTCAATTACATGAAATACAGTTCCCTGTAAAATAAACTGTCAGTAATTTGCAATGTATCAGTTGTGATAGTCAGGGGCCCTTTGTTGTCATAATCAATACCCCTGGTTGATTCGATATAAAGACATATTATCACAAAGACTCCATTCAGAGGTCTGGTTCACATACAACTTATGGCCCGATACCTCTTGAATACCGCAGCAAGGTTAATTAAAACTCTTTCTGCTATAAATCTGTATATATACATATATATTTCTAACAATGAAATACCTTGGAATGATCAAGAATTTCAACATTCTATTTTGATACATCAATCAGTGCATGGAAACATATCGGCCCATATAAAAGGTAACGTAGAGATATGCCTGTTATCACAGTGAGAATGTGTGTCTGTGTTTAATGTATCATTTCAGCAACTTACAGATGCATGCACACTCTAACACATAAGTCTGATCAAATCATCGATCCGTTGCTCCTCTCAGTGCTCAATAGCCAGGGATTATATATTAGGCGTGCCTAAAATAATCCTGTAGCAATTGAGGATAAAGCGGACTGAGGATTTATTCTACCCACCATTGAATCAGTTACCCACCTCAAATATAATTGGGGATTTCACTAAGAGAATATTTCAATTGTAATAATCCTAAAGACACCTAAACATTTTAGATGACCGTTCTAACGTTCTGACAGTCTAAAATTGTTCCCGGCCTATCTTTTGTTTAACAAATGAACGTGCTCTATAATAGGTGAACCAGTAAATATACCAATGATACTTCAGCAGGGTAGAATAAATCTCCAAGGTAGATCTGTGCACCATCCTTATTCTATACATAATTAACATGACCTAGATGTGTGATATCTAAGCCCACTTCTGAGTGTGTCCTGATTTGAATTGGGCCTGAATTAAAAGGAAGGCATGGGGGTAGATAGGCGTGGGTCGATAAGGCGTAGTGCGTAGGGAGTGTTGGACGGTGTGCTCTTTGTGCAAGCTGTATTTCATTTCTTTAGGTAATCTTTATGAACTCCTGTTGCATCTCACCTGGATATAAGCATGTACAACAGTATCCATGTGACCCAACAATAAACAGAATGTTGGAAACAGGGGCGACGGGGGAAACATGCAAACGTTGAATATTTTAAGAGGGGTCTAAAACAGTATTTATCAGAGTCAGAATACCATTAGCAGATAGAAATAAAGGGATGTTAGAGAGCATGCGATTCACCTGCCAAAGGCAACTACAGGAATATTTACGATTAGGTATCATTCACTCTGTGATCCATACCGTGATTGCTGATTGAAATAATCTATTTCACTTACTGAATGGCGGAGGTGAAAATGTAGAAACAGACAATACTAAAGCACACCCTCTCAATGGCCAATTATAGAGCTAACCCTTAGATGGGATCGGAATAAAAGGCAATTGATACAAGAAATCAAGTGGAATATTTCCGTGATCACTTTGATCTATTTTGTGAGGTCTACGCATGGTGCAAAATTAGACCTTCCCTTTCCCCCTTTTCCCCTGTAGCCATATTTGCCTAATGAGCGTATTGACAAATTTGATCCAACTTACACAAGGACACATCAAACATAACAATACATAAATAGCAGGTATCCTCTTAACCCTTTCAGGGCGGATAATGCCCGAGGCATTCCCCAGCATAGACCGGGCACCTAGAACTACAGCGTTAATAAGGTATTCATCTATTTTTAAAAAGAGAATTTTAAAAACCAACCGCACATGACCCGCATTGGAACACACGTATGCATAGGTAAATCCTAATATATCCTATTATATCCACACTATACAGAACGATACAAATATAAATTCTGCTGCTATCTAAAACATAAGCTCCTACGCCAAAGAACACTTTATTGCAGTCAAAGTAGCCACTTTGTGCAAATTATGAACGTATCTTAAGATTCCTCCAGGGCATCCAAACCAGACAAAAACAAGCCAATTATAGCTTTGACCACATATACGATTATAATAATGGCAATTTATATAATGGTGCACCAGGCATTTTAACCTATTCATCTATGTAGGCCATGTCATATCTGCCTGGTGCTATAACGTCTTTCAACATAGATATAACATTTTTCAATGTTGGTTAGATGTTTAAGAACAATAATGATCCTACTGACTGAATATGAATTCCTATTTTGCCCAACATGTTGAGGACAGGGATCATATCTGTTCATATAAGCTACCTCTGTATACAGATAAACTATAATAAATAACACCATGGTAGTAGATAATATTAAAGAATAGAAATACCGGTATATTGTAAGTTCCCGATACGTATTTGATAACACATTCTATCGTTGTAGTTTTCATAGGTTTTATAGACTACATTAGATATCAATTCTATTCCTGGTTATACAAAATGCGTTATGTAATGGCACTCATCTCCTTACAACAAAACTATAAGCTCCACATATGGTAAGGAATACAGTGTATTACAGAATGGATCAACATACTCAAAATACCGGTATCCTAGATACCTATACAAAGGGATCTCCATTCTGGTAGTTTTAGACCAAAGCTTTTGACAATGGAAACACTTTACAGCAGGCAAACGGGGTTGATGGGTAAATATCTTTTACAAAAAAGATGCGAGGGTGGTCCTACGGCCCTCATCCACTGATCTCCCGACACACTCTGACAATCATTCCAACAGACACCGACACATACCTTTTCAACCTTCCGACACAGCAATGATGCAGTAAGTTAGTGTCACACTCTGACACACTGCGGCACCGAATTTTTCAACTTTTCGAAAAGGCTATGATGCGGGAATTTTTATTCATAGTCATGTCGTAGCCGTGTTGGAATCTATGGCAAGCAGTGGGTGAGGGCCTTTACCAACATGCGGCATGACTACCCCATTGACCATGTGCCAACTGCACGATTCACCACGCATGCGTAGTCTCGTGACCCCTAGAAATACTGTGAAGGCCGCGTGAGAAGTACCTGCCTATCGTGTCTACCCTGTATACCAGCCACTTGTATTATAGCAATATTCTAGAAGTGCTTGGGGTCAGTATCTACTGATCAATACTTATTTCATTGTACATGTATTTGGCTTGCAATAGTGGAATATAAATAGCCTAAGGTTGTCAAAGAAGGCATGATTCTAAAATATGTATGTGTAAATTCATATATGTTTAACAATTCGCTCAGAGTGAGCAATTTGTTAAATGATATAAGCATGGAATGAGGCCCTTGATGTAGCGCCAGAACAGGTACTCACTCACCTCTGTGTGTGAGTACGTGGGTATTGCGTCACAGCCCTACAGGGGGCGCAACTTGTCCATAGAAATTACCTTGAAGACATAAAATGGAAACTGTGTCCATATTCATTGGGTCGACCTCGTTATGTGTGCAGAATACAATGATATGACTTTGATAACAAACAACATGCAACAATGCGACAAATTTTAACCATAGACTCGGTAAATGACCGGATAATTATACTTAGTCAGTTATAAGTGCGACTTGACCACTAGACCAATGTATTTACTGAAATCAAACCAAAAGGAAACCAAAACAGGGTTCTTTGTTCAGAAAAATATTCATCCTCTAGGGAATTATATTTATTTAATGTCATGCAAAGTAAATCATCTATACAATATGTCATGGATGAATTATAGGCGCTTTAAGTAGGTGTTACAACCATAGCGGCAGAAAGGTGTGACATCCATGCGCATTCATATACTACAGTCATTCAAATGCTAACAGAGAATAGAAATATCACGAGTTTTTAAGAATGATATAATTGTAATCATTTCATGCAATCCATAAGAAGGAGAATGACGATGAACTGTCGTTATATGAATGTAAAACCACTCTAACCTACAACATCCTGATGATATTGTCTTGAAAAAAATAGCGAATTGTTTAAAATCATTTTTGGCGTAGTTTTCATTTGGTCGATTTTCATCGATCATTGATAGATTATCGGAGGGAAGTATCTTTGCCATTAGGATATCCGGTCTGGCCTTCCTTACGGCTGACTTTATTTTATGGTAAAACAAGAACTTTCAGGTTTTTAACCACAGTATCTTATCCTATAGACACGACACTAAAATATTGTGTGTGGTTTCTCCAACAGTAAATTTGAATAACTGAATGAGGCTTATTCCATGATAAGTCATTAACGTACCATGATTAATAGAAATCACATATGAAATAACGAACGTATATCTTTTGGGCAGAGTAGCATGGCACGCCCATATCAATTTGACAGCAATACATCTTCCTTCGAAGCAAACAGAAAATATACAATTAAATAATCACAATTCAAGGTGGACTGTAGATACCTACTCAATAGAGGGAAAGTATCGTAATAACTTATGAAGACCATTGGGACACCGTAAGGAATGGGGTTCTGATGTGCAATCTCAACCATCTCTGATTCTAACGAAACTCAATAGCATATTATCAAAGTGTCATAATTAAATAATTGCCATTATTAACAATAAGCGATTGTCAACGGGAAATACACTGATTACACACATATAGATAAATACCGAGGGGCCAACCATAAAGTACGTACGCATAATTTCTGAAAATTTCGACCCCCACCCCCACCCCTCCTGATCTTGTACGCAATAGAACAAAGGAAGAGCATACGTAAAATTTCTGAAATGTTTTACCCCACCCCCACCCCCACCCCCTCAGTGCGCATGTACTTTATGGACGGCCCTCAACTCTGGTTTAAAACAACAATACTCATCTTGAATAATCAGTCCCTAAAGCCCCATTTTCTCATGGATACTAAAAGTGCGTCTTTACTGAATTTCACTTATACAGTTACCAATATGTGCCACATGAAGTCAAATCAAGTATAAAATATCATAATTAGAGGATCAATTTTAAAATTTCATAATTAGAGGAAGTCTATCTTTAACTCTATTTTACTTCTCTGTGTGGTAGTTCCGATGAGATACTTCCGATTAGGAGTATTATGTCAACGTCTATACAAATGCCATTTGCCGGAATGTCAATATGATTACGATGCGATCTAGTTCAACAAACAACAGTCATCATAATACATAGTATCATAGATTGACACATGTCTCCATAACAATCAGCCATACAATTAAAGCTGTTAATAATAACATTTCAAAGACATTTGTGGATACTCAATGAAGGGGAAGTACCGTTAGAATGGACGTGGTTAGTTGAGCCGATTTACCGCTAAACAGATATGGCGGAATGTGAATAACATCGAGCTATATCTTATTCGACCTGTTAACAACCAGCTAACTCTATAGACTGGTTTCAATATGAATAATTCCATATCAAGTACAATCAATCGACTTCATCATATATCCTATTCAAGCAGGCAACAATGGGGGTATCACTGTTCCCCATGCTATATAAGTAACACATTATGATCACCAAAAGGCAATTGAAATCCCTATTGTCTCCTACAGTGAACTATTACTAGGAACACGATTTTTCTACAAATGTTTTGCAGCAGTGTGTAACAAACATACATAAGGTCGTTCACTTCCATACTAGCTTTGATGAAATACCCGAAACAGCCGAATTTAGTATTGATAACCTGATATATATAAATTTCCTCATTACAATATCGAACCGGAGTGAGATTAACAGGCCCTAGGCGGATATACTGTAAAATAGATTGGTCTCTAAGTGTGTCATTCATGTGTACCGTAGAGTGCTAATTCTATTTGATGAAGTGCATTCCAGTTGCCTTCGTTCGAGATATTCTTTTCGTATGCCCAAGTGAAGGGCATCATCGCACACAGAGCACCAATTTGGTAAACACAATAATTGGTCTTGGTATATCCAGGATATGTGCACGTACACATGTGCATGAATACTTGTGCACATACAAGCATAATTACATGTGCACACATACAAATAACATGACACGTACAGACAAAGTATAGATATAGATCTATGTAGATACATGTTCAAGTACATATATATGTATATAAAGATCCATCCGACCCATGCCTTTCTCTGCGTTACAATGATAGTCTCTGTTGAAGTTAGTTGTTAAACAATTATTTTTTAGCAAGAGGGTGTGTGTGTGGGTGGTGTGTGTGTGTGTGTGGGGGGGGGGGGGGGGATCAAGCGCATAATGCACTAAGAGAAAAAGCTGATATCACAATCACACAGAGAGTTAGAGGGTTCACCAAAGTACTTCTCTTCTACCTATAGACCATACACAGTTAGATAAGGCATATTGGCTACATAGATAATAGATACTCTGTCTGTACAATCTCTAGGTACAGCTCAGAATGTAAATGTATTTTCCCTATCTTCGTAATGTTTAGTTCGTAAGGTTGCTTCTCGGAAAGTGTTTTGTCATTAGTAGAGAGCGGTGGTTCCTTCTGACATGATGCACGTTTTATTGCATTCCAGTGAACTACAGAATTGGGAACCATATACACGTCACATTTACGTTTTTACAATCCCCTCTCACAACGTTCATATATATACACCACCGTGTTTCCAGTAACATAAAAGGTTGGTCAGTGAATTTGATACATTTGATTTAAAAACTCAGACAAAAATAGCTCCAAAAGGCGTCACCAATTCAATCGAAATAATAGATGCGTGTGATTTGTGACCACGGGTAATCCAGTAATCATAGGCACCAGAAGCACACGTATATATATGTGAATATATATATGTATACATCGACATAATCAAGGATGTCATATATGTAGTAACCTGTAAGTATCGATTGACAGGAATCATAGCATAGGTTGACATACAGGAGTAGCTTTACTGTTGTGAGGCAGGTTGACCCTATTGCTGGTCAGTCCGCCCATGTGGCCTCTGGAACTCAATGTCACTGTCCGATTCTTCCTCCTGTAGATTGACATGCACGGCGTGACCGTTGGCGCCCTTCCGTAGCAAATCCATCTTGAGGAGATTATACGAATTACCATCCTCGAACTGGCCGCGGCACCTATATATGCACGCCACCACACCGCCGATCAACATCTGCGTGATGAATACCCCACCCAGGTGCCAGGCGAAGATCATGGTGGCTATCATGACCTCCTCATGGTCGTCACCTTTCCAAGGCTGTCCACCGGGGATGGGGTTGTACAGGATGAAAGCTACCTGCCAGAACCAAGTGCCTTGCACCAATATGAAGTACGCGCGAGCTAGCCCTGCGACCACACTGTTGCGGAACTTGAGTTCAGCAAACACAGCCACAATGTTCATAACTATGGTGTATACGAGAAGCGTGTGCAGGACAACGTCAAGGTCATTTCTACCGTGGAGGTGGAACTTAAACAGGGTGGCCTCCACAAGCAGAGCCAGTGCCATGGAGATGTAGTTGATGGACTTGGGTAGCGGCACCTGGCAGTGGAGAAGGAGATCAATCGCCCCTGTCATTCCGAAGAAGAAGAACATTGTGGCATGCTGTCCGTTACCAAGGTGCACGAAATGCCCGTCTACTGTGCCCGTGATGATCTCTCCAAGGAAGCCGACTAGGGTGAAGAAGATTTTTAAGGAGCCCTCAAGCTCCCACGTTTTTAGTCGCCCGCACATACAAAAGAACTTGTGGGTGGCGGTGTTCTGGTAAGGGGTGCCATTTTTCAGCCGGGACAGGTAGTAGCGCCTGAATGAGGAGACTGTCCACCAGATTCCAAAAACAATGAAGAAACTGCCGGGCAGGGCATGTCCCATAAAGGTTCCCATGGCTGTAAGACTTGTTGAAGAGCCTGTGAAGGACCTGCGTCTAGAAGGTCGACAGACACCTTACTGCACCAGCCTGCAACACATTGAAAACAGAGTCATATGAAATAGTAAATATCAGGCACATCCTACAACAACCATTACACATATATCATAGGTGTGTTTAGATCCTGTATTAAAGGCATATCGATAATTTAGCCTGAAAATTAAGACCCATGTCATTTTCCTGAAACTTGAATATGATGATCTATAAGTGTATAACACATATCTAACTTAAAATCGGGGGTTACCATGCTCGTTTTTGATTAAGAGATCAATATAATAAAGCCCATGGCACTTTCCTCAAACTTTCGCAGAACATAGTAAATATATAGTACTACACATTTAAGTTTTAAAATTCATAGGTCACCTTCCTTGTTTTTGAAAGAAGTAAAGAAAACCACATTTTCCAGCACATCTCCTATGTAAATCAAGCAAATTATAATCGGCCTATTTTGCCTCTTTTGATTGGATAACCTTATCAATGAATCCCAAGGAACCAGTTTTTACTGGTGATCGACTATTTAAAAATCACCATGTGGCGCCATCATGAAATGTAGGATATGCCTTTAAGAAGATCTAGCGGATTCGTTCTTCTTCATTTCCACAAATTTACAATATCTCAATGTCCCTTCCTCAACGTCTTTCATATTAGCGCACACTTCTATATATGTTCGGTTATCTCACATTTACATCATCATATATTTCGAACGGTCGTGGATTCAGATACCATAGAGGTAATTAGTCTGGCCGTTTCTATTAATTAATCTATCTCTGCTTCTATATCAGTCTTGTTTGTTGACTAGCTTTCTCTATATAGCTGTAGGCGAATGTCGGAAATATCAACGTTGTTCTTATTTTTTCCGACACAAAACAACACGGAAGAGATTCCATTCGACCACGCTAACTATGTCTCCCTTTATTCCATACAGCAGGAAACTAATTGTGATAACTAAATATGTATCAAGGTGTAAATATGTTCTGTTGAAGTTGTTAGTATCTACGTTATCCTCTTATTGGTCATGATGATAACGAACGCTATACCAGACCCTATATCAAGCACAATTCCGTTTCTTATCTGAATTAATAATATGTCAGATAACTGTTGTCTAAGTAACTATATACCTTCTGATTCATCTAGGCCTTAGGTTTTTGGTGTGCATTTGCGTGACTTTCCAAATTCATCATCTTCCTTATAATCTAATACGGTCAATATGAACGCCTCTGATTTTCTGCATTTATGACAAACCGGGCCCTGGTCCAAATTTGTTCGCTGCATGATGTCTTCCGGCATTCTCAGGGCACCTTTAAAGATTCTATACATATTTAAATACATGCAGATTACCCCTTATAATCCCCTGTTTCAGTATGGCATAGAGAATATTAACAACACCAATAAGCGATTGCACTGAAAAACTATCCTACATCAGGCTGGCAGCATGCACCGGCCACACGGTGATAACTAGAGCAACTGATTTGCCGCCGAGAGTAAGTAAAACGCAGATTAAAGAGGTGCGGAAACAGCCAATTCTGACTCTACTTCGCGGGGCGGTGTTGGCGCCTAGTGGTGATTACATGAAACACTCATGACCTTTTCAGGCCAGACAGTCTTGGTCAGATGACTCTATGACCTTCCGGCGGAAATGCAAATTCGGGATAATGGCCGTTCCCGTGGGAAACCTGGCAGGTTTATTGTAAAACCACGCTCTTTCACCACACCCCCTGTATTCACATCTATAGACGAGGCTGTTACAAAGAATTTATACTCAATTTATACCAAGATATCGTTAAAGCATAAGAATACGAGTAAATGATGAGGTTATTTTGCTTGTGCTGATAACAACAGAACGATATATTCACTCCAAAAGAAGCTTTCGTCCGTGTTGTATTCTAGTCTGTGTCTCATGCGTATTAAGCAGCCACCTTTAGTTTTGGGTCACTAGTAAAAATAATTTTTTCGAGAAGTCAATACGGCCACAAGAATCGATAGTAATATTTTTGACTGGTCTTCGTTCTGCACCTGTGCAAACTTAAATGGTTTGTTTCTCCATGGAGCTCACTCTAAGTTTCTCTGGCTGAGCGATTCCAGACGGTATAGGAGCCTGACTGTGGATTGTTGTTTTTATCCCTATTGACTTTATTGAGTTCAACAAGGGCATAGGGAATGCTGCCTCTCCCGATTACTCGCTCCTGTAATAAGGGAGGATAATCAACTTTTTTCTTTTTATTCAATAAACATAATATCTCGTCATAAGGGCATATATTGCTATACAAAAAAACCCTGTGAACTTGTGATCGTAGTCATGGGTAAACTACACAAGAAACATCACGAATATTACTAACTGTATTATCTAATATGGACAATTGTATGAAGGATGTGTAAACCGGCCAGATTTCGGGAACCTTCTACCTTCCGGATGTAGCCACACAATGATGCGCCAAGGTTCACCACGTAAAGTTCTTTCTACACCCAATATATACTGAATTACAGTGAGAATATGTTTCAAAACACTTTCTTTTTATATCAATTTGATAAAAAATGATTTTACTTTGCATCATTTTTGATCTGAGAATTAGAATATTAAGTCTGCCCTTCGGTATGAGCAAAACCCTTGTCGAAATCCCAGTATATCCTGATGCTTGGGTTACCTTTTCGGTAAAACACCCTAGTATAGTAAGGCACAGGCCGTGGTACCATCTGATTTTCGACCCTCTGCTTTTGTAGCGTTTTTGACACCATCTTCATATACACCAGTGTTTGATTCATCATAAGAATCCAATCTCCAGATCTTTCCTCGATTATGATTCTCTATTTATCAAATTGGGCAAGTTTGAAAAGATCAGCTGAGAGCCAACTGGTGAGACAGAAAGTGTAAAGATGGGTAGGATAATACTCGCTTAGTCTTTTTCACCCGACACACTTAAAACTGGCATTTTACTGTCTTACTGGTAAAGTTAAATGTTATTTCAGGAAGGTTACTCTGGAGTGCATTCAAACCGAAGCACTAAGACATTAGCCTCCCACTAGAGCCTGCCAAAGTGATCTGAGGTGTGAAGCATGGAGCGAGCAGGAGTTATCAAAGGTTCAGAGAATTTGTGAAATGAGGGAGAGGTTTTTTTTAACCATTTACACTGAATTAATTGCCAATTTATCCTACCTCTTCTCTTCTAGGGAAGGGGGGGGGGGGTAATTCCTACAGTATAAGTTCAACTACGTTTGTTACATTATATCAAATTGTATTTCACTCAATATTCTTTGGGGTATCTCAATACATCGCAACTATAGACAACAGGGCTTTCCGTGGATCCGATCAAAAGGACAAATGTCTTGCCTACATCTGTTTGGACACTTGGAGCAAGCAAAAATATCCCCCTGGACTGAACAATACAAGATCAAACTCTTGTGGGCTATTCCTTTCCAGATCTTAAATATCACTAATTTCCCCCAGACAAGTAGACAAAACTGCCTTGATATAAACGTGCTCCTCCAGACTTATTTGCAGTACATGTACATCGCAGTTTTATCCGAATCCTGGAATATTTATCGAAAATTCATACAGAAGACAACATTGCACATAATCACACATAATCAGGATAGGTTTCCATGTACGTAATTTTTTTTTACCGAACTACGGAGTACCCACTCCAGCGGAACGGACAAAAATTACTCGAAATAGATTTCCATGTACATTCCTTATTGCAACCAATTATTTGAGTCCCCACCAGATTGTGAGGCTTGATAAAAAACAAGAAATGTACATACATATACGTTTTCATGTACGTTTCAAATAATCTAAAAACATTTCCATGTGCAAGGGAATCGACAGCAGGTGCAGGGCGCGGGAAGGCTCAAGTCAACAAAATGACAGTCACAAACGTAGCACAGGTAAAACTGAGTCAATTCAGTGCCAGGTAGCAAGATTATCATTCAAACAATGGACCGGTGGTCAGGTGGAAGCGACATCACTAATGAGGAAGGCTAGCTAGTTATTACTGTGGTTATATGAAGGCTGCCGGGGGCAATCTGATTAAGTGGCGTGGTGCGTGTGGGTACATGGGTCACTACCAGTATTAGATAATTCCCGATTACCTAACAAAACTACCTATATCAAGCATCTTCCAATTGTTGGCATCAAAATAACTCGGATTCGCTTCATACAACGATAACACCTGTATATGATTGAATGCAATTTCGGTCATAATTAGGACATTTTCCCTACACGAAATTAGGCTATTTTAAGGATGAAAACATAATAAAAATAGGAGGTCCCTAAATCTTGCTTTCTGAGGAGGCGGTAGATGAATTTTACGTCCTGTCCCAAACTCTTATATGATCGCCAAAAAACTGCCTTCTGAATGGCCGATTTCGACTGGATCAATTATCTTTAACATTTGGGTAAAACCGCCCAGCTTCTTGAAGACGATAAAACATCTAAACACTCTCCCTTCCTCAGACTTGCCCATCGCCGACTCTGCTGCCTCTGCCTGCATGGGGGGCGAGCATCGATTTCCTTCTACAGCATTTGAGTAGGAATGCCTAGAAACGGCAGGCCCAACCTAAATAATTTAAGCATCGCAAATCAAAATAGGTCCAGCTCGGCGCGGCGCATGCCAGACACCAGCAAATAGAACCGGAAGGAGAGCCAATGGCCTGATTGGTCCTGTGCCCGCGGACGAGCCGATGATCCTACAGAGGTAGCAGGGCGGAGAGGCCATTCTGTCTCTGAAGACAATTAGCCTTGGCTGCTGAGTGGTGTCCTATATTGACCTGCTGTCTGGCCGTTCTTGATAAGTTGGCTTCAATCAATTAGTCCCCTATTATCCACACTATCGTGTTATCTAACTTCATATATCAGCTGCCTTGTACAAGTAATTGGAGGTTATGTATTGGGGATGTGGACAGAGAATTGCTTGGCAACAAGGGGTCTTTTTGACTGGAGCATACTATCATAGAGCATACTGAGTACAGACAGGCTCAGTGCCAGGGAGAGACGACCCTAATGTTTGAATCTTGGTCCTACCTGTTTCAACAGACTGTGTATATATTGTATAGTATGGGGCTTCCAACCAGCACGTTTGCTCTCCAGCTAGCCGTATGGGTATTTATACAATATGAATAATGATTAAAAGAATAAATGTGATAAAATCAGTGTTATCACAAATGGCTGGATTGTCTGTGTTACATTACTAAATTACGATATATCTTTTGGTGCCTTTATAAATGTCTAAAGTATTGAAACTTAAGCAGCTGAAAAGGATCCCTATACCAAACCATTGGTGATGAAAATGAACATTTGGCCACTTGAGCAGGCCAGTCCTCTTATTGTATCCAGTACTCCTCTGAAGAGACTCGTACTCTTTATATCATGCCCACGCCCAAATGGTGTCATGGGAAAACGTAATATTTAATGTTTTATCTAATCATCCTTCTACCAATAAACACCACATTTCCACCAGGTTCACTCTAAGAACCTGTACGTAAAACCTCGGGACGTACTTTAACTTAAATAATCTATTGATTTCCCGGAAGGAAGCAATTACGTATTAATAATTCACGTATTCGTGGTTCCCGACCAGTCGTTCGCAAACATATTTCACCTGGGGGCGTTATCATCGCAGTCACCTCCGAGTTGGGGCACCTTGCAGCGACGTTTAACTATTGGTCTTCATTATCTATTCCATTTGGCGTATTCCACCAACAGGTTGGATTTGCCGTGGTATATTATCGTAAAACTGGATGAGGTTTAATCTTGGCCACCGTATTCCACGACTGGAGTTTGGCAAAGTGACTTCATGAGGCGAAGCCGAGTGAAGTCCGGAGCCAAAATTTCAGGATTTCAGATTAAAACGAATGAGGTTTTGATTTTATCCTACCCTATCTCCTCGATTTTGGAATATTACGTGATAACAATGCTGTATGCTACTAGTGGCATATAAAACTCCGTATGCCAGTCAGCGTGGCATATGGAAACCCAATGTTAAGCCTATGGGATTTTATATTAGGGGTAGGATAACTTGTTATGTCTGGTAGTGTCTTACTGTGTCGCAATGTGTCGTACCTCACCTGTCTCAAAACGTAGGCGAGTGGTGTCGGGTGTATATTTTGATGTTCCACCACCGCGACACCTCACAACACATCGCGACAAATAGGCACGCGATGATTCAATCCTAGCCCGATTAGGCAAGACAACCAAATCGGGACTAATCTTGCTATATCGTGTGTGTTGGTGGAATCTGCCCTTAAGACCTGCAGCGTATACTGAGGATTACACCAAGCTGATTACGGAGTGTTCTGCCCTCTGACCTGTGTTGGTGTATTGCATCGGCGCGGAACACTGTTGTCCTCTTGTGTCAAATTATGCCGGAATCCCCATATAGCTAGTGAATGCGTGTTATGAACCAACAGAAAATCGCTATGAGTTACACCTGACCGGATGTGGTGACCCGCCCGCTGAAGTTCAGCGATTGCATGGTATTCTATGGTGTTCCAGCTCCGATATGGTGGGTAACATGGATATTGCCTCAACTATACTTCAGATATGATTAAGAAAACGTAGGAACACCACAAGTGGCTATACAATAACAAATAGGCAGGCTTGGACATCATATACACGTACCTAGCTTTATCTATGGCAAAAACTGAGACTATCATCACCTACCAAGTTTTGACAACCCAGACTCGTTATTTCAGCATCCTGCTTTGTTTCAGTTGTCATATTTTGTGGGAAACAACCTTGCGCTCACAACCACCGTTTACACTCTAAGTGTGAAAGCATGTGATTGTATTGGCGTGACACTTTACTGAGCAATGTTTGACTAAGCGACAGCCTAATTAAACTACCCACCGCTAGGCCGCTCTGAATGGTAAAACAACAATTGGATAGAAGCAGATGCGCCACCTGGTATCGATCAAAACAAAGACAATATTCTGCTTTGATCACAAATGACTTAAATCATTTTATGAGAAAAGCGGTGCCATGCCTCAGTGTAAGACATGGAAAACCATATTTGTATTAAAAAAAAGTGGATGAGTTAAATATTTGATGATGCTCTTTCTGAGGATTCGAACTACATAATACAAACTAATGATCTTGAGGTAATAGATATTCCCATTTATCATCCATCTAAGATGTAGTCTCTATGCTCAACATAAGGAGCCTCCAGGATATGAAAAAAAGTCCCTAGCGTGCAAAATAGTGCGTGAGCATAATGGTGGCGATTTTGCGTCTTCTTTTTTATCCTACCCCTAATAAAAAACGCCATAGGTTTAACATTGACTCAATGTATTTGAAGGAGCGTTGAATAAAGTGTTATTTATGCACCGAGGTGAATAAAAAAACTGACCAATCAGGGACCAGATAACGAAAGTAGATCCGGCAGTGACAACACGCTACTTTCATGGATAATTACACAATTTTCTCTGTATATCGGTGAGATGGGGTAGGATAAATACAAAACCAAACTCGAGTTAGCCTTCTCAATGTTTATGCTACTCTGGTCAGGTCTGCTACTCACTACACTCGGCTAACGCCTCGTGTAGTAATACACAACCTGCCCATCGTGGCATAAACATTGACAAGGCTGACTCTCGTTTGGTTTCTACTAAATATTTGGAATGCTGGATAATAATTAGTAGAAACCGAACGAGAGTTAGACTCGGAGTTCGGTTTCGTATTTATCCTACCCCGTCTATGCTTTTGTATTAGTAAAAGATAAATATTGACTCAACGACCAACAGAACCTTTTTTCATAGTAGCTGACATCCTGCTCTCTGATTGGTCAATATTGTTATTACTCTAGTGGCATAAAAAACACTTTATGTCACGGCCTGCCACATAAAATTTGCCCATGTTAAGTCTATGGCGGTTTTTTATTAGGGGTAGGATAAATACATTACCATGGGCATGGCATGCAACATTACCATGGGATTATGTGATATCTTCGCATTCACTCTGATATTATTATGCGTCAACTACAAGGAGAAAACGACCATGCATACAAATCAAATCATGGGAATATTGTGTATACATGTTATATTACAAACACAGATCTAATATACATAAATCTTCACCGCATAAAAACTCTTATCACCTGTTATGTAAGATACTGAATCACACTGAAAACCAAGGACTGATTCAGAGAACTTACTGCAACAGCAACACGGGGTTTGCCGTCACATGGCAAGCCTGTCAGTGGCGCCTATCAGTACTTAACCTTTGCTTGATAAGGGGGACTGTTATGTAAAACCCACAGCACAGTGCTAATACATGGAGGTGTTTGTCTCCCTGCCTCCCCTTGGTGACGACTATTGTACAGTATATACATACAGCAATATGGTGTCATGTATACACTGGTATGTTTAGAATATTTAATGTTTCGTTTTCACATGCCGGCAGCACAGTATAAATATTTATTATCCACCTAATACCAATTGTTCATAGAAATCACATAGGGAGTTTGTACGGACAAACCCGGCGCATAATATGTTGTATGCTTCAAGGGGCGCATAAGAAAAAGAAATATGCCACTTGTCCAGAAAATGTAGATAATAAATACAGTATAGACTGGTTTCAGATAAAAGGGGTTATAAACATGCTCCTCGGAGTTGGCTCTGTGCAATATCCTGGCATACATTCGGATATTACTGCGCATCAACTCCTCAGAGCATACGACTGCTTGTATCTCAAACCAGTCAATATTGTGTAGCATCCATTCATTATACACATACATGTAATACATCTATTATATATAGGTGTATATATATAGTTATTATCCTCCTAATATAATGTGTCCAAAGAAAATACATAGACAGCATTTTTCGACATACCCGGAGCATACGGATATGGTATATGCCCCGGGTAGCAAAAGCCGGGGCATAAGGAAAAATAGTGCTTATGAAAAAATAGTGCGTACCTAAATGTACTGATATTAGTACCCCACTTGTCAGGAAAAGGTCGATAACAAATTTATACAATATAGACTGGTATATATATGCATCATAATGCACAGAAAATGAGTATTGTAATCTATGGGCACAACTACGATTTACATACACATTAAAACGAGTGTTAACATAGGCTTTTCCCTGTATATATATATATATATATATATTTTATTATTTTTTTTAATTTAAAAAATTAACTTTATTAAGGGACAATTGTGTTTTATAACAATCATCGAAATTCGGCAACAATGCCGTTCTTCCATTCGGGCCCTGCAGTGGGCGTCTTAGACTCGTTTATCAGTCGAACCATGTAGATAGTGACAACATCAGATGTACTAGAATGTCAACTTACATTTGATAGGGTTATTTGTTTTTTTTTAATGAAAATGCGATGATAATGGGGTGATGTTGTGACAGCAAGGCAGAAATACAAGACTAGATCTGACTACATACCCATCTTAGGGTAAACATTATGGCAGTACAATTGATTAGGTACATCAATTCATTGAACAAAGTTGGACATCAAGAGCAAAGCATGAGTGTTATGATAGCAATATACGCACTATAATCATTCTTCCATAAAAGTGATTTAAAGATATACTATTCTCGCTATTCACTAAGATACACTATTCTCTCTATTCACTACACAGATTTTAGAGTACATTGCAGGTATAGTAGTAGGGCATAATATCAGCAATACAATACCAACTTGAAATGAAGTGAGTGCAGTATGTAATCATAGTATAGTATAGTAGCAAAGTTAATTACATGCCATAAACAAAATACAGATCCACGGTCCCAGTTGCAGTCACAATCTGGGTTTGATCACATATTACTGTCTCGGTTGGAGTTATAATCTGAGTTCAATGTTGTAATCCAGAGGATGTCACAGGGAGGCAGAGGTTGATCAGTTAGGTAAGAGTTGAGGGTATAGACACTCAGGATAGTTCAGTTTGGTTATATATATATATTATTATATAACCTCGATTATATAAATATAAATTACAACCAATAATATAATCACAATTATTCACTGCGGTCTAGAGTTTGTTGTTTGGCGTCACACCCACTCTTCTAGGAATATATATACATGTATATTTACATATATATATATATATATATATATATATATATATATATATATATATATATATATATATATATATATATATATAGTTATATATATATCCTTGACGTTGTGCCGTAGTTGTAATGTTTCTATGACGTCAGGTGGGGATCCGTCATACTTAATATGACTCAGACGGCGGAGGCCTCTCGGGGGTGTGGGCACTTGAGGGTGCATATCGGGTCGTCGTTTTGCATTGGGATTTGCATAGACAGACGTGTTCCCCTGTAGATGGCTGATCGGTACCTCGTCTCGCCATGTTTACACAGGTCAACACACCTGTGAGTGACGACGGCACCGTGACACGGTTACATCAGAGCATTGGAATAGTGAAGCATGATGTTTACATAAGACATCATGTCACAACCCCACCCCACTATTCTAAAACTACTCTGCATAGCAGTGACTGCATTTAACAGCAGTTATGCATGCTACTTGCTACATCTTGCCAGAACCTCGCTCCTCTATTTTAAACAAAACTCCACGTACCAGACACTGTAGTTAACGACACCGTTATGCAAGTTACTATGTGAGACCCTAATCCTCTTTTTAAAACAATTACTAGTACAACATTCAGCGTTATTCATGCTCCTATGTGAAACACTACGTCAAAACCCCACCTCCTATCCTAATATATATTATACGTACTAGTCACTATAGTTGACACTTTTATCCATTTTTCTCTGTGGGAACCAATTCCATCCCTCTATTCATTTCAGACAGTATATTTAATAATACAGTTATACAGGTACCTACACGACACTACATCTCAGTTTTAAACAATACTCTGCATGCCAGTCACCATCTCCTGTAATCTACACACCACCCAGTAAAGCTGATGAAGGACATTACGTACATATCTATAAACACAAAATACCAAAATGCCCGTTTCGCTCAATAACAACATAGATATTACAGCTTCAGTGATTCTTTTCTCATAGGATCATCATCACGAATTATATACGATACTGCTGTTTAGATATAATTATTTTCCATACATGGCAATTGGACATATGTTTTTATTCCTTTGGTGATGACGGAGGCCTACATGTTTAGAATATTCTCTGAAAACCCAGTAATTAAAGGGCCAAATGGTGAGGAATTGTACATAAATACCGGGAATCATACATATAGAGATTAGAAGCGTCCACATAAAACCACTCCAATTCAAGATGTGCATAAAACCACAAAGTAATGATTCATGTTAATGGATATTGTAACGCACACTGAACCCCGGAAACCCCATTGACATGTGTGCTGTAACAGAACCCCAGTCGTGGGTCTGGTTAGTAGTAACTGCTCTGTCACACGCCACCATTGATGTGAGGTCTGTGGGCATGCCGTGCTGTGTCCCTAATGCAACCCGCTCCTTACCTGCTCACACAGGCCTGCTTATTAACGAGCACACCGAGACGAGCTTATGCCGCCCGCCCAGCACGCCACCGGACGCCGCCGACGTGCAGCGGGGCGGCTGACCGATGGAACCATGGCGGTGTATGAGTCCCACCACCGCCTCTTATTACCTGTACAACCCGCCTTGTGTGTCCCCAACAGACTCACCTGTGTGTGCCCTATTGACCCAAGAACCTCAAACCCCAAATAACGCTATGCGTGGTCAAAATAAAGCGCTGACTGTATGGAGGACTTGGTGGAATTAGGTAGGAGGTGTTATTAAGGTATCAATCCCCCATACCACCGTAGCACGGAAAGCATGGAGAAAAAAAAACCCTACCTTTGCACGAGGAGCACAGCGGCGGGGCGTGTGGTAGAAGCTAAAGGATCCCGGTGGATGCAAGTGATGCGTGTAAGACCGCACGTGCGCCGGGGCTGCCTTGCGAGCTGAACACTCCCACTACTACTACCACCTCTGCGGCTGGGGACCCGGAGGTGAGACTGGTGGTGACGCTCAGTCCTCTCTGACAGTGCGCGGTGCTAGTGTATCTGGAAGGGGAGGAGGGACACAGCTGCCTCGTCACGGGCTGCCTCGTGCACATACATGCAGCGCGGCCAAAGAGCGCAGATGAATCGGGCGTCTACTCAATCCAGATACGAGCCCAGCCAGGGTCCATCACCATAAAACCTGTGCCCGACGTCGCCCTCCCACTCCAAACACCAGACCGCCGCGCCCCCTACCACCCGGCGCTGGAACCTGTAGGCGCCCCGTACCTTGCCGCCCGCCCCTCTCACCGCCACCACGCCCTCTACCGGCGCGGGGCCCGATCAATAGGACCCCGAATCGCACGACGCTAACGGTAAGAAGTACGTCACCACCAGAGAAGGCAAGAAATAACTAGCGGTAAAGGGGCATGATGTAGCAGAAAGCAGCCTGAGGAGAGGGTATTACGACGCGCGGGACTTTAAGGGGTGATGTGAAGGCTGCCGGGTTTGGGGGGGGGGGGGGGGTGAAGTGGTTTATGTCAACATAGCTGGATGGTTGTTCTTGACTTTGGACCAGGGGTGGACGCAAGCGATTTGTTTGTTTGTGTATTACGACAGGACACACATGGGGCGGTTTGTTAAACATGTAAGATTGGGTACTGACCTGAATACCTGTGATGTGACTCTGAATAGAAAATTCACCTTTTACAGTGTCATTGAACCATCAAAGAATTACTTAGTTCACAAAGTACGATATAAACGGAGTTAATCACGTGGAGTTCTGAAGCTGGGATATTCAGGATATTTCTTAATACTATCATAATGACATATAAAGGATATCTTTGGCCTTACATTTAACGATATTAAAAGACAAAAACAGCTAAGCATATTCTAAATTTGTGAGTGAAAATGAAATAGAGGATGACTGAGACTGTGTCTAAAATACAACAGGGAGTATGAACATAGATGTACAGGTAGATAAGAGAAACGTATTAGGGACAGCTACATATACCTTTTTGACATATAGGCAAAGAAATCGTGTATCCTTCATGGTCAGTATCCAAGCATTACCACCTTTGATACCTGTAGTCTACACTGTGCAACACTAGCTTAGAAATTAGATTTTTTACGTCAAATATATGAAGGTATACGGTACTGGCCTCTGGACTTATGAATCATGATAACGCGTGGTCGGTGAGTGTTACATAACATATCACACACGGTGAATATTACATCACCGCACTGGCCTACTTTTGTCAGCACAGATAAAGGACCTTAGCCAGACACGATCCCACTCGTATTACTTGCCCTCCGGACCGCGTATTTATTCCCGAGTCTAGATATTTTTTTTAGCTTTTGTTATAGAGCGACAAATTAGAGTGGGTGGCAAATACCGTCAATGAGTTGCTTGTCGGGTGGTGGTGAGTGGATGGAAGGTTTACGACATGACAAAGAATGATACAAAAGTGACTATTCTCTTTGACACAATTCAGCGTTGCTGCTTCAGGCCAACGCCAGTACAAAAAGACGCACCAGGAAGTGGACAGGATATTAAACAAAAGAAGACGGGCTATGGTGGATGTGATAAATGTGCTAAATAAGCTGCCTGTGGCAAGCATGCTGTCTGAGAAAAGGGATGGCGCTTAGAATCTCTGAATGTGGGGTGGATGGTATTCATGGTTGGGCTCCATGTAGTTTCATGGTTTATGTATACATGTGTTAGGGATTGGGGATGGCACTGGACATGAGGGAGTGGACTGCAAAGATTTGTGTGAGGAGATATCTGAGATGGGAGGCCTTTTAAGGTGGGATTACCCGGTAGTTAAATGTACCTGAGTTTTCAATACTTTATACGCTGGATAGGAACTGAAGATGAGGCTGGGTTTGTAGTCGGAGAAAAAAAGATGAAGGGATGAAAACCGGACAGGTGCAGTTCATGGACTACAAAACCATTCTTACACCGTTGGGTACTGAGGTTCATTTACCAATTCCTCACCAAATTTGTTTACAAACATAAATAAAGAAATAATGGAGGACTTACAACGTAACCTGGACCGGCTTGTATCTTCTTACCTCCTGTGTGTGTCCATGTTTGATATTTAATCACCCGAGGTACTTACCTACTACTGAAGGGGAATTGAAGTTCCTATGGGCCCGGGGCACTGAAGTGCCCCCGGAATAACGAGGACTATTACTGAACATGTAATTTAGTCATTATCTCCCATGAAAGAAACCCATTCGGTATTCCTCACATAGAGAGACAGGGGAAACAGGAAGCGAGGGGAGGGAAGCGATAGGCATATCCAGATTCAAGGGTATATTGATGAGTGGTTCCTGGTAGATAAGAGAGGGGGCATGGGGGTGGGTGGGGATAAGAGCAATATCCATTCCACTCCCTGAATACTGTGCTCACTTAAGCAACCTGTGGGTTGTTTGGTGGTATTCTCTTTATACTCAATGTGTGTAAATATCATGAGAGGTCTTCCTTATGTACTTGTCCAACACACACACACATACACACAGACACACAGACACACAGACACACAGACACACAGACACACAGACACACACAGACACATACACACATACAAACACACAGACAAACACACACACACACACACACACACACACACACACATATATATATATATATATATATATATATATATATATATATATATATATATATAATTTTCATATACAGGTTTCTTGAATGAATTGTTGTCTTTAAGTTATCAATATCGGCGTTGTCATAATTAATCTAAGTGTATAGATCAAAACCATGTCAGTCGATATAAAGTTGTTCAATGTTACCTTACTGTGCGATAAATGGGCGTGAAGTCTCCCGTTGTGGTGTGCACATATATGTCTACATTTACCAGACTATGTGTGGTAATAGCTGGTCAGTGATAGCTGGATGAAGGGGTCACCTGGCTTTCTACCTGTATATAAATGGGCGGGCTGCTGTCCCCATGGTAACCTACCCAGGGGCACATTGTAATTCTCTGAAGTTGACCACACAGGGAGGGACCCCGGTCAATGGGCTATTGACATGTAGCTTGTCCTGCGATCATGTTTCCCCAAAGCCTACAATATGCCTCTGGCCATTATTATCAATATGGGTGCGCACCTCAGGCTGCCCAGGTTTAAATATTAAACCACAACACCCCTGCAGATCTGCATGATGGGGTTTGCTGCTGTTGTTGAAGGTCCCGCCTGGTGGGGATCTCATGCCCAAAGTGAAGGACATCCTTTGGCATCACGGCACGACACTGAGTATTCACAGCTACCGACACGTTATGCCCTGTCTCCACTTTGCGATCCAAGGTACATATATAGGTAGGCCTAGTCTGAGACTAGGCGTACCTTCAGGATCGCAACGCGGCAAAACGCACAGTGGAGACAGCAAGTTTCCCTCCACTCTGAGACTGGGCGTACCGGTACACCCAGTCTGAGACTGGGCGTACCGCATGTACCCCGGATCGCAAGCGTTTTTAAATATCAAACATGTAGGGTGTAGTGGGGTAGTCCACACACAGAAACGATGTTACCTTGCGATCCGAGGTACATGCGGTACACCAAGTCGGTACCTCCAGTCTCAGACTGGAGGTACCGGATCGCAAGCCCCCCGAGTCGCACAGTGGAGACTGGCCTTTAGCTTATGAACCCAACACCAGGCGGTAATCGATCCGTTTTTCACTCAGGCGGGCTGCAATGAGCCTCCGCTTAATAATTCTCGAACAATGGTTACTCGTCATGAAGTGCCCGTTTTTCTGACATAGCAAACACGGAAGATATATAACAATAGATGGATAAATATCATTCAAACGGAGATTATGCATCAAGTTACTCGGCTCTTGAGTACTCTGGGACATCCACACGAAACTGATCTCCATTATACAGTACACGGATAAGAGCGCAAATCTTGACTGCAACCATGATGTTTAGTACATGGTCCTGATTGAGCTGTCACCGTATAAATTCCCTGGGTGTAGCTAAGGTTCAGAATTCTGATACTTCTCTAAATCGCTCTTCAATTCCTTATGGGAAATTTCTAAAGTAATTGTTAATGGACAGCATTCTTTTCATTAATATTTTCATTGAAATTGCAATGAGTTTTGTCTTTTTCACCACTGAGACACTACCATGCATTATATCACCAGCATCGTCATTCTAACAAATACACTAATATTACATGATAATATGATTTTAAAAGTATCATCAATGAAACAAATGGCGAGAGAGTACTGATCGCAGAATGACAAACTTGTAATATTTTCTTCCCAATTAATGTGAATGTAACAGAACCTTTTAGTGCCTCGTGTCGATACATGTCAGAGTAAAAGTCATGTGATAGAAGCCAAGTTGTCACAGAAGACATGACAGCTGAAGAAGAACGCCCTGTATAGAGTGATTGTAATGTTCGTCTTTATGAAAATAAGGATTGTTATAAATGACCAGTCGAATTACTTGTTACGCTGGTAGCGCGCCAGAATATCTGCCATGCAGAGGCCGCTTATTTGTACCTTTTTACAGTACGCAATAAACAAAAGAAAAGAAGAAAATACAGAGCTTTTTTATGTTTCTTTTCTCCGGAATCTTCTTATTTCTAATCTGCAGGTAGCAACATTGAAAGAGGCTTAGTAGAGAGATATACACTCTGATCTATGGACATGCTATCTGGTGGAAATTCGCCACACTACAGGCTTAGTCTGGCACCAGAGCAAACATTAGGGGTAGATCATTGTTATTCAAATAGGCGGTGGGGGCAAATTCTAATAGACGTCCCTATGTTCGATTTCAGCCTGAATTAGGGACCAGCACAGCTTGCGCCATTGTAAAATGGCGGAAGCTCTCACACATCTATCTCAGGGTAAGGAGATCACAGAATTACAATATAAGATTTTATTTTGGCATTTGTCATGAGCCATGAGAGACAAAGCATATCTGAGTACAGACTTATAAAAAAGAACAGCAGGTTCCTGATTTTCTGTACACGAGAATCACAGTTTCATAGCATTTCAGTCTCCATGGACATGTCTGGTTCTATCGGTCTCTATGTGGCAGAGCAACTTCTAGTAGATCCTTTCACAATCGTGCCTTTCTATAAATGGTAGGTAATAACCTAAGAGAAGAAATCTTAGAATGAATAGAATAACACAAAACATACATAGGTAGCTTTATAATATTTATCTAAGTAATTACTAGAGAATAATATGAGCTAGATATGCACGCAGTCTTCAATATATTATCGTGTTGTTTTTTTTTACTAAATATCTATTCATATATTCATAAATACAAAAACCCGTAGTCAAGAACTTCTGTATAGATCGGGATAGAGGTTGAAAACATTAGAACAAATTATAACGCATAGTAGAGTATAGACGGCACTGTATCCGGTTAAATTCTACCTATTTTATCAATGCGACATACCCAATACCTAAACGGTCAGTAGTATATAGTAAGAGGGATATAAGGATGGCTCAATGCATTCTGTGCAGTGTACAAGGTCCTCACAAATTAGTTGGAAACAAGGCGACGATGGCATCAACTGATAACTCGATCACTACCTCGTACCCCTCAATATTTCGTTAACCATCACTGATAGACCGAGAGCAATGGTCATTCCAGATGCACCATGACAGCTGTACCATTTCTAACAAGAGATAAATAACAAACAAAAAAGGTAAAACGGTGGAACCCAGTATACATCAGACAAATATCTTCCAATGATCAAAGAATAACCAAATCGTAAACACCGTGTCTCAAATATAAACTGATTACGGAATAATGAATATTCAAAGCTGTTAAAAATTATATTCAGTTGGGATTCCTTCCTGGGCGAAACAGGACAAAGCAACGATTTAAGAAAGAGCTACAGGTGAGACGGCAGGTGTTGCACCTCGAGAGAATTCACAGGTACGACTGACGTGTACAGCACGTACCAGCTGAGCAACTCACTCAAAAGAAGGTCGCAATGACTATGATGAGTCGACCAAGCACCATCTTCACAATGTGGTAAAAAATGTCATATCTCCTTCAAACATAGCCTTACGCTCAATCCAGTTTAACTAAATACCACCAACTCTTCATGAAAAATTCTGTTAAATACCACTTAGTTTCATTAGCATTAACATTTATATCTTACTTGTATAGATGCATGTTCAATGATGCATGTTTTTTTTGTTTTTTTTTACATTAACGTTTCCCCTAGGTACATACAGCCATGCAGTCTGCAACAGAGCTAATTAACAGCTTTCTCTTCGGTATATACAGCCATGTAGTATGCAACTCACATAACCAACATATTTTCCCCTATGTGTAACCGGCATATACTACCCAAATAACTTTTCCAATATCTTCTTCACATGCACTAGTCTTTTCTTCATCTATCTATCTTCCATTTTTAATGTAAATGAAGTGTATAAGGTGGACCCCCCACTTTCAATACCCCCATATCAATGCTATGTTATCTCTATCACGTGAACCCCCCATTTTACATACCTCCATATCTAGTCCTTGCGTACTTCTGCACATCACTTATACTTAGTCAAACCGCATTTCACATACAAACTCATTTTTACATTACCCATTTTTAAATTTGCATGCAAAACATTTTCACACAGACTCTATTCTAATCACATTGCGCTATTTCTCTTTGAAACCGAGTACGGCGTATCCAAAGGCTACTACGTACCCTCTTCTTCAACTTGGGCTTCTTCAACTCGCTTCCCTCGTTCCAGAATGTAATAGAAATGCTTAATACAAATAGGTATGGAATATTAATAGGCTTCCTATATAAAAGGACGCTCGAAGAGAATTGAAGTCCCACCTACTCTCTCCCAAAACATGTTAATACTTTCCATGGGGGTTCATATATGTTTGTGCTTATTTGTCTAACACATTATAATGTTGAAAAGTTGAAACGAAAGATTATACACATCGGAATCATTCCATGTTTGCCTGTCTTTGATTATCCATCTTTTTCGTTGAAGTCTACCTGGAAGTACCAGCCTCGATGAATTGTGTACCACGTAAAACACCAAATCAATCCCCAGAATATCTTGTCTAGAGCAGACCCAGACAGTATCCACCCGGCTATCTATGAAAATTCAAACATCATTACATGCAACACCTGAGTTAATTGGTTGGTGGTGTTTTATGCTTTAGCAAGAGCCAGGCTCTTATCCTAGGGAGATAGAATCTATACACAAAAATGACAGACAATCATGAAGCACAGTGGGAAAGTTGAGCATCGAACCCTGTATTCTGATTTGTAGATCAGCGCAATATCGATTGATCTCTCCTTTGCCAACTACCAACAGAAAGAAATTTAACCAGGAAGTACAGTAGAGGATATTCTTAAATTTGCGGTCTGCCTGCTACATTATTTATTCCTCTTTCCAATCTTTGGGAAACCATCTGCTTAGGAATAAACATCAACTCGTTCTTAATACCGTAATTGTGCAGCATATTAAGGGGGGGAATTATTTTATTCATCATTTAGACTGCTGTTTCAGATGGATTATAAATCAAATTATGCATAGGTAATTAGTAAATAGTGTATTTTATCATTACATTATAGGTATCAAGGATATATCCTTTATAATCTGACGTTCATTTTCTGAGCTACGGAAACAGAGGAATACAAAACGGATGTAAATGTAATCCGATATCAAAGACCGACATTGACCATTCAGAATATTAAGAATGATGCCTTTGGCGAGTAATTAGTGATTGAGAGTTCAATAACCTACCCTCTCTAACGTACCCTACAGCAGGACATGAAACCTATACTAGTCCTACATCTCAGTTGTTTACCACACAGCCTTCCCACAATGCACTTTACGACCTCACTGTGACGTCACGAGTCTTTTTTAATTGGAAGAAGGAAGCGGTTGCATGGGCACACTAATAATCTATCCACTGTAAAGGTGAAATTACCCTCATCTAAAGTAGACCCCAGACCTGAAACTCAAGGAGACGTGTGGCCACATTTTCTTCTGACTCCAGATTCGTCATTTCACCTTCATTATCTTAACTATGAAGCATTTTCTGATCAACTTGGAGGGTTGAATCATAGCTCATTTGGATGGGCATAGTAGTGGATGGGAACCGAATCTTCACAATCATCCTCCTAGCCTACATGTGATTGCAGGCTAGGAAATTATTAACTTCTTTATTCTAAATTTTGAGGAGGTAGGTTATATTCATCAAATGTAAATAAAATGCCCATGATTTGATCTTTCAATTTCCTTTATACAAACACTACTACAATATAGAAGGAGAATGAAAGGGGCCATATTCATGCTGGGTTTATCATTCAAAATAAGCGTTCCATAGTGGCTTTTACTTTATCACTAAACGAAGGTCAGCCGGTATTGATGAGACGTGGTGGTATGCCAAGGAAAGCCAGAGATCCACCAAAATCGATGCTCAGAGACGGCCGGCCGTCCGGAATTCTCTAAATTCTCCGTGCTGGTCCACCAAAAATAGTAATCTCCAGCCGGCCGACGTCCACATGCCGTACACACGGCGCGCGGGGATGGGCCAGCCGAGTTCTCCATTGATCCGATAGGTGGCGCGCTCATTTTACGTAATAATCGAGTTCCCAGATAGGCGGCGCCGCGTGCGGCGATACACTTCGACGCTCTGAACCCGCGAAAGTTTTGCGTCGGCTAGGGTCGGCTAGGGTCGGCTAGGGTCGGCTAGGGTCGGCTAGGGTCGGCTAGGGTCGGCTAGGGAGTTTCTAGCCGACTCCACACGGCTGGGTCAGTGGACCAGCAAATAATTTTTTTTTTTTTTTTCATTTCGATGGCCACACGGCTACGGACGACGGTGATATGGGAGAGGCGACTAGGACCGGCCTCAGGCAGGTGCGGCCGGCCCCAGCCGAGTGGACATGATTTGCTAATCCACCAAGGCGATTATTTCAACCGGCTTGAGCCGACCAGAGGCGGGAGCAGCCGACGTCCATATTCCACCCGCACAGACATCAGCCGGCCCTAATTTTGCTTGGTGGATCACTGGCTGAAGTGTGATACTTGTGAAATAACCATATATATGATATCAATAACATGCCATTGATTAATAAAGCAATCAATTAATGTAAACCGACCCGCCAATCTGTTCTCCACTGATTAAAAAGCAGGCCAATTGTTATAGGTTTGGTCTTTTTTTATGTTTATATCTTTCATCAACTTAAGATATTTAAAGAAGGAACCCTTAAGGAAGGATATGCTAAACACAAGTTAGGTTCAGGAAAACTCGCAAGGTTGACCATGATGCAGCAGTCCAAACGTTTTGCACATGCATTCTCATCATAGATGTGTGTCCAATTTTTCAATTCATTCAACATGGGAAAGATATCAACTGCTTCTCAACTATGTGTTTCATGAAAGGTGGGCAACTTTGTCACTTCATGTCAATGGTCACTGTCAATATACAGTTCTTACTGGCAGGTGCTGAAGAAGACACATTCTGTGAGTCAACGGGTGCCTCAGGAAGTTACTTCCGCGATACTAAATGTTGCACCACAGTCAAAATCTCCTGCAGCCGCATTTAAAGGTTTTTTTATTGATATGGAGGACAGAAACCTGGGACAGTCGATACTGATAAATGCATCTATTGCTATATGACAGCCTCTTCTAACCTGCCTTCGAATCATCAGTCATTCTCTTATCACATCCCGGTATTTTTCTCCATAGGCTTAACATTAGGAACTCGTACTCCACGGCCGTGACGTTCGGGTACCCAATACTCAATGGCTAATTGGGTGATTCATTTTATCAATAAATAATGTTATACGCGTCGAGAAACCCACTCGACGAAAGTAACTTGGTCCGCACTCCACCTCATTTGATCCCAGAATAATTCACTTAGCTTCCCTTCGTGAATTATTCTGCAATCATAATCGGTGGAGTACGGACCAAGCTATTTTCATCTCGTGGGTTTCCTTCTAATAACCTCCATACGCCCTCCAGAGGTTACTAAACTCCCTGTTATTGCCCAGGGTAAATTACAAGTTCCGTTCGCGAGTGGCTGGGCATACCACGACCACATGAACCACAGTTTTCCGATTTATATTTGGAGAACTACGGATTTTTATGTAGAAAAAGTTGAAATTTCCATTTCTGACATCGGATTTCCAATTTGAATATTTATAAAAACCGTTAAACTGTAAAAATTGTGGGTTATGGTTGGGGTCTACCACCATACAACGTCGGCATACAGCGAACGCCAGAACTTGTAAACAGACAGAATTATGGGATACCTCAGTAGGGCCTATGCAGTAATAACTCTATAGTGACATATACAAAGAACATCAAAGGGACCCGATTTGTATATATAAACACACTGCGATTAGACCTTTTGACCCATGGCGATGTCTTCGGGAGGTTTTGACTGGTTATTCGTACCTCCCTATCCTATTGGTTGCTGGCAATTGCAGTTTTTCCGTTCAGCGCCGCCTAGCAGTGGGTAGCTTAGTTAGGGCGTCGCTCGGTCAAACACTGGTCACTGGTGTTGTGTGAATGGGATTCAAAGCTTTTACACCTAGAGTGTGGGCGGTGGGTGTGAGCGCAAGACTGTTGTTTCGGGCAAGGTATGATAGCCTGGAAAAACTACAGTATTGTACTAATGATTACGGGTTGTCTTAACTTAACAGTTGATACTTGTTCGGTTTTTCCTTAGATAAAGATAAGCCTGTGTTAACCAGGGCCCTGTCTTTTAGTCACGACAATCGTTATGGGCGACATGTTTCAGCCGTCAGTGTCCTATAGAGCTAAGATCTTAGAAGATCGGCGATATGTCGTGGGGCTACGATGCTTAGGGAGGTAAAAGGTGTCCTATAGTCACGACAGTCGGTGGTTAATGGAGCAGAAACTGTCGCCCAAACTGTCGGAACTCAAGACATCTGTGGACATGTCGTACCGAATGTGGAACTTCACTTCCTGTGGGAATTAAGCGATGAAACTTTAACACGAGTAAGGTATACATTTAACCCATGATCGTACCAAATATGAAGAAAATCGCCCGCATCGTTGCGAAGATATCGGCGTTTAAAGTTGAATGCTCCCAAACTGGAAGGCAGCACGTGGACGGACTAGGGGCGACCTTGACATCGACTGCCCTTACTTCACTCTCCCAGCAGAGATTCGGCGCGCTATACCGCGAAAGATCTGCTAGGAGAGTGCTTTTACGATCTTCGATCGATAGCCCGATGTTTCAAATTCAAACGCCGATAACTTCGGAACCGTCAGGCCGTTCTTCCTCATATTTGGTACGATTATAGGTTATATGTACCCCTTACTCGTATCTAAATTTCAACGCTTAATTCCGTCGGGAAGTGGAAAAATCCTCCATATACGCACAGTGATGTGTTATAGAGCCTAAGACAGTTCTATACTTGTCGTGACGGCCGACACTTTTAGCGGCGATCGTCCGTGGCGCGCTACGACACCGTCTATAGGACGGCGGCCATCTTTTGTTGTTCAAATATGTCGTAGATGTGCTGTGCGATCGTAGGCCTGCGACACACACAAATGTCGTGACTAAAAAACAGGGCCCTGGTGTGCATAGTTTCTGTGTTTTCTTAACCATATCTGAAGCATTACTTAGGCGATATGCATATATAAGACACCAAATTGAAGCTGGAATACCATAGACTATGATGCAGTCACTGTACCATCTCTGAAGATAATTTAAAAGGGTACTATAAACATATTGCGCTCGTACACTCAGTCATCCAATGCTAAAGAATACGTATCCATGCGCTTGTTTGGCTGCAGGCATTGTGTAACCAAGTAGATAAGGTGCGACACCGGCCTGTGGAAAAAGGCATATTGTCGATTGACCAATACCCGCGGGAGATGCCAATGGGAGGTCATTGGTGAAACGGCAGAACTGCTAGATGCAATCAATATACAATTTCAGTCTCTCTTTACACTCACCCACACACACACACACACACCCACACACACACACACACACACCCACACACACACACACACACACACACACACACACACACACACACACCTACACACACACACACACACACACACACACACACACACACACACACACACACACACACACACACACACAAAGACTTGGAGCTTTTAGACTGGAGTTATGAACTCTCAATTCGACTCGACGAAAGGGAGACATTATCCCACTGGAGAGACGACACATTTTAGGATGGGTATAGTGCAGTGCGCAGGTCGATAGGGACAGATCACGTGACCCAGCATGAAGCAGTACTTCATTAACGAATCTTAGGCACATTTCACCAGGCAAACGATCGTTACGAAAATCGTTTCAAAGATTTACCGTCTCAGTCAAATAAACGTAGCTGAGAAAATCGAATCGCTTCATTGCTCTATTGATTTGTAACAGAGCCCCTCCACCATGGGCAGTGTAGATACGTTAAACGATAATTGTAATATCCGTAGAAACCAAGGCGAAATGTCGTTTCTCCAACTCTTTAGAATAGGGTCGCATCTAAAGGCATTTCAGTCTTCCTTGACTATAAATTATACTGGAATTCTAAGAGCTTTTAAGTTTTTTGTTGTTGTTTTTTTTTAATTCTTTATTTATCCTGGAAAACGATCGGTTGTTAGCCGGTTTGATTTCGGTTCCAGCCTTACATCACTCACATGGCTGTTTACCTGGTTATGCCGATGGGGCCAGGAAAAGGCCGACATGCAGTCGGTTAGATGGAACACAACCTTAATACAATGTATAATAATACTAATGAAACCTAGTATAAAAATGTATTTATTCATGTACACTAAATTGGTTATATAATACAGTGGAAAAAATGATTCCCTGGCCTTCAGTTCTGAACTCGCTTCCTCTTGGAGGTGTGGAGCTGTTCGCTGGAGGCGGGAAATTTTTTTTTTGGTTATATAATGCACCCTACTGTATACTCTGAGAGGACGTACACGTTTTTATATTACTATCATATCATATCCACACAAAGTACTACTAATAAAGATGAACATAGTACGATGTAAATCAATGACTATTTCCCAATTTTCTCAGTCCTATGAACCTTTGATTGAAGAAGAATATTTTAACATAGTACCAACGAATTGGCAGAAATAAATTGCGGCCTAAGTTTCACTTTTTAGACATCAAGGTTTGGGGAAGCAAAAACAAGTCTCCCCACGTCTCTGTTCTACTCTTGTCGTGTCAAGGGGTATTCTATTTTCCTAGGAAAAAAATCTCTGATGGTCAAGGGCAAGGTGGAGTCGACCGAAAAAGCCGAAAACTATTGAAAAAATACTAACAAGAAAGCCCCCTGTGGACGTTACTACAAAGATAAGCTTGGTCTCTATGCGTTTTCTGATTGATCCCACGCCCCTCCCCTGACTGGGGCAGTCAAGGGCCGTCTCCCTGGGGGTGGTGGTCAAGAATTCGGCCCAGCGGCAGGGCCAATAGGAAGAATTTCCACGGCACACTCTCACTGCATAGTGTTCATCGTGCCTTCATTTATAAACAAAGCCGATTCAGTGTGTTTGGTCGTTACAGAAGGCTAACCATTTACGTCATGCAACCCCTGAAGCTGTATGTGTTCTCTTTAATTATTCTTTAAAGAGAGGTGTCAATGACCTGTGACAATTGTCAATACTGCACCTAAGGAAGATGTCCGCGAGGTAGAATATGTATTAGTGAAATTATTGCATAGCGCCAGTGCTAACGGTGGTAGAATTATATATGCGAAACATATTGGACAGGACTGGAACCGTTCTGAACAAGTTGAAATGCAGACGTAAAGTTGTATTGTAACCATTTAAGCTCCTGATTATATCAATGAAGGTAAACTGCCCGATGATCAGGAATTATCCAAACTAATTGTCTTGCGCAAGGTTCATTATGCGGTGGTGAAGAATAGAGGGAAACTATGTTCCGGTGGGAATAAGTCAAAGTTACTCGGTAAGGCTTGGAAAAATTACTGCCCAAGGCCTTGGCCGCGGGCAGTAATTTTTCCAAGCCTTACCGAGTAACTTTGACTTATTTCCACTGGTACGTGGTTTCTCTATTCCTATATACCTTCAGTTGGCGGCTAATATCGATAAAAACAGAACGTCTCTGAACGTCAACCTAGGCAGTAAACGTCAACCTGGGCAGTAAACGTCAACCTGGGCAGTAACTTCAACCTGGGCAGTAAACAAAAGTTATTCCACCCCCAGCAGCGTTAAGTAATCGTAGGTTGTTCGCTCATAGGTATATAGGAATATTCTCTACTACATCCAGACAGGAGTAGGGCCTAAAGCCTTGATGATAGCTCCGATTGTGGTACCATTGGTATTGAGACCAACTGTTCTTTTTAACCATCATGACTCCAATTTGGGTGGTCATTTGGGTGTAACGAAAATGTTAGGTATAATGAAACAGAGGTATCATTGCCCTCAGATGAGTTCTGATGTATTTGATTATGTGAAATCCTGTGAAAAATGTGCAGAAACCATGAGAATGACTCGTCCCATCAAGCCACCATTGCTGGTGAGGGATCCAGCGCCAGTGGCGTTGGATACCGTAAATTTAGATGCTCTTGAGGGAGTGCCCGTAACAAAGCAGGGCAATGCACATGTAATAGCCTTTGTTGATTATTATTCATGGTACACGGTATGCTTTTCTCTACCTGATTTGACAGCTGAAACCTTTGTGAAACATATCATCAACAAATTCATTTGTCGTTTTGGGGCACCCGATCGCATCATTATGGACAACAGTAAGGCTTTCTCCAGTAAGCGCTTCTAACAACATGATTATGGAACGAACCTATGAGCTCATCTTGTTTAAGTCGCCTGACATGGATGTTGGAACATTGATTTATAAACAATACTGTGTTAAGAAGCATTTCCGTACTGGAAAACTGTCCCCTTAAGCAAGGTGACCCCTTAAGCAAGGTGACCCCTTAAGCAGGGTGGCCCCTTAAGCTAGGTTAGAATAAGCTCTTAATATCTGGAAGAATTTCCGTTCGATCAAATTGTCCCCTTAAACACCCCTTAAGCGGGGTATCCCTTAAGGGCTAGATCCACCAAGCGAAATTAGGGCCGGCCGATGTCCGCGTGGGTGGAATATGGACGTCGGCTGCTCCCGCCTCTGGTCGGCTCAAGCCGGTTGATATAATCGCCATGGTGGATCAGCAAATAATGTCAAATCGGCTGGGGCCGGCCGCACCTGGCTGAGGCCGGCCCTCGTCGCCTCTACCGCACCCTCGTCCTCCCTAGCCGTGTGGCCCCCGTGTGATAGCCGGCCGGGCATTGCCTCTGGCCGGCCGGCCCAAAGTGAAAATTATTTGCTGGTCCACTGACCCAGCCGTGTGGAGTCGGCTGGAAACTCCCTAGCCGACACTAACCGACCCTAGCCGACGCAAAGCTGATTCATTTGATTTTTTAAAGGCGGCCGGACGGCCGATGTCGATGCATTTGAAGAGTTCGACACCCGCCCACAAGCTTTGCCGGGCTCCGCGGCGAGGGATCGCCGCCAACACGGCGTGGCCGACACGGTGATACCCGAAGCCGCGAACGGACATCGAAACCTCCGACACTTTCGTCAGAATTCTAGCCCCATAGCGTGCCATACACACTCATAACATTAATCCTTATCTTTATTTACCTTCATTGTTCGATTTAACGTGTATTTTCGTGGTTATTTGATGTTTTCTGATCTTTCCCGTACAAATTCCGGCATGCCGACACACTGCTCCGCTCGATACGCGGCTTTCGCGGGTTCAGAGCGTCGAAGTGTATCGCCGCACGCGGCGCCGCCTATCAAGGAACTCGATTACTACGTAAAATACCATGCGCGCCGCCTATCGAATCAATGGAGAACTCGGCTGGCCCATCCGTGTGAGCGCTGTGTGGACGTCAGCCAGCTGGAAATAACTATTTGGTGGATCAGCACGGAGAATTCGAGACGGCCGGACAGCCGGCCTAGGCGATTATAGCAGAAATAGCCATCGTCCAAAGCCGGCTGGACGTCGCCTCTGCAGTTCTTGATGGATCTCACGCTTTAAGTCGGTGTCCCGCAAGCGATTTTTTTATTGAATCAAATAAATTCACTTTGCATGAGCTGATGATCTTGTCATCTATGATATTTGTGTTGAAAATGGAGTCAATAGCGTGAGAGCTAGCCTATATAGCTGGTATAGAATTAGGAAAATGTTGATGAATAAGGAAAAGGAAAGAATACGCGTCCTTGGGTTGATAACCGAATAACCTAAACACTAAGACCTTGAAGATGAGCTTGATGTATAAGCCAGACTAGGATAAGTTTCCCTAATTAATTCAATTACCTAATAATCCATCAAGATAACCATCTTAGATGGGATAAGGTTATGAATGGAATAAAAAAGAAGTTAATCCTTACTTATTCAAAATCTAAAATTAGAAAGATTATATCTGTGGACACTAGCATAACTATCTACTAAGATGGTGCAAAATAGAGCTGCCGAACTGCACCCTTATCATATGCCCACGCATTTCCTGAGCAACTCTCAGTGGATTATCTTCATACCAGATACCGGGTTCAATCGTTAGAAGACTGATGAAAATACTCGAAACTATTAAGTGTGCCTCTCACATTCATATGGCTGTATCCCCTCTATTATATCAAAAGCTAAGAGACAGGCGAAACTTAAGCGGCAAAGGACCTCCTTCATCGAGAGATGTCTGATCTATGACGTTATGCTATTCTGGAATTACATAGGTGAGAGATCATCCCTAAAATGGGATGAATGTGTACGTTTTGATTCCATACCTTTTAGAAAATTAATCCCGGAATGTGGCGTCACAATACAGTGGGTGCCGGTAGCGGACAGCCGCAAAAATCAAGGGGCACTATCCATTAAGCAGACTCCGGTAAACTTGTAGACCTTTCCATAACATGGATTACTTTCGTCCAGAATGAAGGGTGGTCCGCCTACAGGAATTCTACTAATCAAAGTAGTAGGGTGTTAAATGAAATCATGTATGATTTCGTAGATGCGTCAAATTATGGAGTTTTGACATCCCTTTATCACAGGTAGTGTGCGACATGTAGTGTGCCACGTTTTAAACTGATTATCTTCATGTTCACCAGTTAGTTTTGTTTTCCCTTGTGCCCATTTTAACATTTCTTTTGTAACAGGTGTCATCGATTATAGTCTGAGAGAAAAAAACCTCCAAAGGATTTAACCAAAACTGCCATACTGCCTATTCTAAATATTTATCTCACCCCGGTATTTTTCTCCATAGGCTTAACATTAGGAACTCGTACTCCACGGCCGTGAGCTTCGTGTACCCAATACTCAATGGCTAATTTGGTGATTCATTTCTTCAATAAATAATGTTATACGGGGTGAGAAAAAATCAGAAACCCACTCGATGAAAATAACTTGGTCTGCACTCCACCTCGTTTGACCACAGAATAATTCACTCAGCTTCGCTTCGTGAATTACTCTGTGCTCAAACTCGGTGGAGTACGGACCAAGCTATTTCCATCTCGCGGGTTTCCTTCTAAATATTGCATGTAGTATGATTCAATATGTATGTTGGTACTGGATAATAACTCTTTAAACCCTGAACTGTCAATCTTTTTCCTTCAACAATTCTTTGCACACAATACAGTTAATTGGTATATCAGAAATGCACTTAGCTGAAAACAAATGATACAATTAAATAGAAAAAAAAGAACGCTCTAACCACATGGAAACCCTAATATGGACGCGGGTTTATCAGTAGTGCCATTGATTGGAGCGTCCGGGCAAGGTTGACGCTACATAGACGCTGCAGAGACGCTGATGAGTTTGGATGCTAATCAATATGGACCAGACAATGGTCGATCACCACCACGAGGTCACCGCCTGCCTGCCTGTACTGCACTAATTACTGAGAGCTTCGTCAGCCACCGCTCAGCCGCTCATTAACCGAAATGCCCAGGTCAGAAGTTCTATTGAGTGATTACCTCGATTGCAGTGTTCGATGTCTGAGCTCGGCTTAAGTGGAACAAATTACTTCAATTTTCTTTAGACATCTATAGCATGCACCTTTTTGAAGTCAATGTCCTTTAAAAAAAAGTCATCCAAGTTGATTTAAAAAAAAAAAGAGTTATTCTTCTGGGAACAGTTCCATATCCCCAGGATAAACCCCTCAACAGCCGCACCTTATTTACCGTGTACCGCTGTAGTCTATGCTATGAATGAAATTATGAATATAAAACTACCAGTATTTCATAAATCTTCTGAACTTTCTTATATTCTATGGAATTACCAGCAGTACTCAGCCCAATATGTCAGGTAATTTTGATAAATTCGAAAAATTATAAAGGAACCCCAAAACCATCTTTGTCCTGCTATGTCCATTGGAATGCCATGTGGTTTTCTCCAGTCGTTTCCACGGGAATGTCATATGACATTCTACGGTCGTGTCCATGGGAATTCCATATGGCATTCCCTTCTAGGAGAGGGTTAAATACTACAAGAAAGCTGTCCTCCGTGTATAACTATACCAGTGCATCCCTTTGTCTACACTTCTTGTAGCTCCAATCCATTTCCACACCTGTGTCTAAGTTTCATATAGTTTAATTTCGTTTCGATTTCACTTGAGATGTACATGTACATGCCGTACTCTAATATTGATCTATTCCAACTTGAACGATGGTTGCTGAATACAGTATTCAACTATACATGCTTTTATACTACAGTGAATTCCGAGCAATACTGTACATAGCAGACGAATATGCTGATGTTTATGGTGCAATGATAATAGAGACAAGTTTCCTTTTCAAAGGTGGCATGTTATATAGCGGAGACATTGCAGGAAGGTCTTTTTTGATTTCTTGGTAACAGGAACGATTCCCTCTCGGACTCCTCTCCAAACGTGAACAAGTATCCATATAGAATACATAAACCTAGGATAGATAGAAACAATATGTGACTCGGTATATGTTTAAACCCATGTATTTCCTTCTGCATGCCACCTCCAAAGGCCAAACCTTACACCGCTGACTTTAGGCTGGCTACCCGTGGGAAGGAAGAAGATATCCTTCTTGTGAACTGTCAAGCAAAGTAATACTGGGGTGCTGCATAATAGCAAGAAATTCCAGAAGACCAGTTAGCTGTTGTTCCCTATTTGCTGGTACTCAGATGTGTAATTAGTTGTTAATCAGCAAAATACCTGACTAGGAATAGTCACCGCCGCAACCACCGATTAAATGAGGAACAAGTTTAATTTTAAAAGGAAGTGAAGGACATAATAGCGTAAGCAAGAATATTGAGATGTTAAAGAGTAACCTGAATCTACCAAACCATTCGAAAACAAATCCTTTAACTCATGGTTGGTGAGATATTACTGGTTACAGCCAGCCACAGTTCGTAATACACGAAACAGAGCAATTCAATGAGCAAATCACTGTGTGATCGTCTCCATTTACCATTGTCAATACGCAAGCTACAGTGTAACTGTTGATGTATCATTTACCAGATCGAACCACACTTGAAGGTGAGACATTATTGACATCTGCAGTAACAATGCTAAGGTTTCTTGTCGGAAGCTTTGAATACCGATCTTTTGGTCTAGTTGTTAGTGTCTGAACTGCAAACCATGGAAAGGGTGTCGTGGCGTGAATGTCTGAGTATCATAGTGATATAAGATATTGGTATAGAACTTACAGTAAACCTAAAAGTTATATAGGCATCTAAGATCCAAGTGGAGAACATATAGGCTACTTTGAGATTGTATATCCTCCAACTTACTACACTCTACAGCATATGCAAATTATTTTCATAATTCTAAGAAACGGTTTATTGACGAGAAATAACATCTTTTATTTCTAGTTTTGAAAATATTGATATGATTTTCCAAGCGATATACCAGCCGGGGCGGTTCAGAGATGACGTCATAAATTCCTTATAGTTCTGAGATACCCCGGCAGGTGAGGAGGGGGTAAATTGTCAGGATTACTATGTAATTTTTGATCATCTCCAATGTGACACCTTGTACGTACATAACTTAAGTAGTTATGTTGATGTATATCAATTGGTCTTTTTCTACTTTAATTAGGATATCATATTTCAGATATTGTTTGATGCTCTCAGGACATCTGAAAAGGCATACCATTGGTATATTCCGCCTTTCGGGGTCTGGGATATACCATGCAGTTGCTCCACTTGAGCAGGTACTTATTTTTCTGTGAGGGGGATAGATTTTGCTGCTTGTGCAAACTAGTGTATGATATGCATGTGTCTTCTTTACCGTAATCTGTTTGTGATATGCCATACACACATATAGTTTCTTGAATACCTTGTGGTAACAACGTACTGGTATATGTGTGAGTCAACGTGGGTGGTGCCCCCTAGTAGCCTTCCCGGCGCTACCTCAAGATCAGACATCTTATTTCATGTCATTGATCACCTGCATGTGTCTGATATAACTAATTCAATTAGAAGGGCTGACCCTTGTCCAGGCTCGGCTTACACACAGAATGGGGGCTCCTGGGCTAATCATAATCACATTCGTTTCATGGCGCCACTTCCTCTTCCTAAAGTAATGAGGCTAATTAATAGGAATCTGATGCACTGCGGTGTCCTGAGAACATTAAGGTAGTCATCAAGTGTGCGATATGTATGTATCTCTGTAAATGGGAGACCTGTATTTGTCGGTTCTATTACTCTCTGTAACATGTAGTAGTGGCTTGCCTCGATGACATTAACAACTAATCGGTGTTAGTCCCCCAATCTAAGCGAATGTTCAAACTGATGCTATGGTTCGGACAGTATGGTCGATCTGTCATGAGGCTAGGGAAGCAATCAGGGTCTTTTTACTAATCATCCGTAGAAAACAACTTTTGAAACTCGGATATCGGAAAATCCTCTAACATTTTCGCGACCCCGTTTAATTTGATTCATAATACCTGAATCTCTCTCTTCATATTACACTCCACCGAAAATAAGTATTGTGCAGTTCTTTGAATCGGTTCGTAGAATGTACCTGTTGAATGGAGCATCATCACTATAAAGGCGGAGGATTTGAGTTGACAGATGAGAATGACAGGTATGAGAGGCATACCACCTTCGGACAGACAATGGTGTTGAATACAATATTACCATGATTCTGACCTGCATTGCCCTATTATCCGCATACAGTAAAACCCCGCTTCTGGGACATCCCGCTTAAGGGACCATCCCATTTAGGGGTCCACTTTGCTCGGAACGGAAATTTTCCCCTCTATTAAGAGTTTGTTTTAAACTAGCTTAAGGGGCTATGGTGGACACCCCGCTTACGGGGACGGATATTTCGGCACAGAATGCTTCTGAACATCACTTAGTAAGACACCCTATCAAATATAGATATCAAGTATAAATAATAGAATCAACTCTACGGAGGTATTATATATTACATGGCCTAACCATCGGCGGACTGAAAATCCCGCTTAAGGGACCCCGCTTAAGGGGAGAGTTTGACCAATGACTTCAGCCTATAAGACTTCGAAAAACTGATTGTCACGGATCCAGCTCTTCCTAAGAGGGGACCCCCACCTACCACGATAGGCCACGACATGCTTCCCGATCGCTACGATTTGAAATGGCGAAATCGTGACCTATCGGGAGGTCCCCGAATCGTAGACTTCTGTCGTGATCCAATCGGTGAATCATACGCGCTGACCACGATATCTTCCCGATATGCTACGATACCCAACGACAGGCTACGAAATGTCCAACATGTTGGAATTTATCGGGACCTCTACGATTGGCGTTTTCATCGCAGCCTATCGTGAGCTGTTGTGGACGGAATCGCAGAAACCTGTCCCACCTACCACGATTTTGCCAGACCTCACGCTAGAATCGGAATGGTGTCGGAAAGGCCGTCATAAGGCCAATCGGGACCAGAATCGTGGTAGGTGGGGGCAGGCTTTAACGAATTCATCAAGTCGGTTACAATCGATGACATCTTTTTTTCATTGTGCGCACTTCGCCAACCCCATTCTGTTACACACCCGAGCGCCAGCAAGGATTACGAGCATGTATAGGTAATGGCCATTTTTGCCCTATCTCGAGATGCACATTAGTGACTGTGGCCAATCCTAGGCAGGTATTTATATCTGAGACGGCGTATGCCTCTCTGGTATACAGGTAGATTACATTCCAATTAGTAGGGGAGCCGAAGGCAATAATAGATTTGGGAAAGGTTTCCCAACATCTTAATTTGATCAAATATCATTAAACTTTGGATTGTATTATTTACTACGAAGGCTTACCACACGGCTCGCAGCCCACATGGCCCCCGGCAGCACTCTTTGATCCTAGTTGGATCGTTGTATGAGGGCATCATACATCAAAAAGAATGTCACCGATTCATTTAATTGGATCGGTGAGAATTTGTGATAGGTGTCGACATCTAATAGGCTTACAGGCTGTGAGAGTACAACAACATTGTTCAGATGCAAGGGACAATGATATGATTGAACACAATAATCCAAGACCTGTTAGACAGATAAATTAGGTAGGTTCTCAATGCATGTATGGTTCTGCTGTCGGGGCCCGATATACGGAGAGATCTTCTGTGCACGACAAAACGAGATCAGACTGGTCTGTACTTGTCGCTTATTGGCTGGTGCATTTTTGAGAAGCATGATAGTGCACTGGACCTGAGCCAAGCACAAATATTGAAATATATAAGAAAGGTATAAGGAATGTATAAGTAAAACTGTGAGCTCTTGTATAGCAGAAGTTTAGGCATATATCCCATATGAAACGCCCTGAGAGCTGTATCTAGGCCAGTGTGTCAGCACACAAGCACCCAAGGTGAAGGCCAGTAGGATGGAGCATTAGGGCCAGTGGGTCAGCGCCTGTCCCACTTAGCAGGGATGGATCATTTGGGCCAGTAGGTCAGCGCCTGCACACCTACTGCCCCACTTAGCCTGGGTCAGTAGGACAGGTCATTTGGGTTAGTAGGACAGAGAGTTGGGAGTGAGCATTTGGGACAAAGACCTTGACACTTTAATGCATGCAACCTCAATACTAGGTATATAAGCCAGCTACACCCATCATTCTGGGTTCTTAGTCTGGCGTGTCAGGAACCTGCACCTGTGTGAATTACCAATAAAAATAGTATCTCAAAGTACCTCTGAGCAGATCTTATCTGTGAAGGGCTGACGCAGCCAAGAAGAAGTTCTCTAACCACTACATCCCATGGCCTTAAACTACAGTATTCTAGTGATAAGTTACTCCAGTGTTTGTGACATATTCTAGGACTTTACCAACTACAGTTCACATACACTACACAGCTCCCCCCATCTTTACCACACAATAATCCAACCATCATATCACTGTAGACCGGTACTACATGCTGGTCTACAGTTCAGCCCAATACCTAGAAATGGCCCAAATCATGCAATGCTCACTTTGAATACTAAATTCACTTTTAGAAACCTACCAGACTAGACCAGACAATTATTGCGAATGGTCATAGACGAGCGGATAGATCTGGTTGGGTGTGGGCAGAAAATCTCCTTGAATTGCAAGCCTTTAAGGCAGGCACCCTCAAGACAACTGTGGACATTTCAACAAAAGACAAGTCCATACGATCTTGATAAATCTTGAGATACCTGTGGCATAGGTACAAGGCAAAGAATAGACTGATTTATTAACAGAAAACCTGGTACTTTATATAATCTACTGCCGCCATACTACACAGTCATTCGTCTATTGCAGATGATATTTCCAAACAACAGGAAATATTGCCGACCTGCAGCTACACAGCCTAGGTAAGAGGCTGTAAGGTTCTCTGAAAAATTTACTTTGACATAGCTCAATCTGAAAAATTCATTTCTACTATATAAATTTCTATCGCTCATATTATCGGGTCTATTGAGACCGGACGAATCCCGAATGATTATAGATTTTCAAGAAATAAGGCTACTATAAAATCATGTAAATATGTTTTATAAGAATGTCGACCTAATAACTGAGACTATCACAACCTCGCACTATATTAAGTGTCATCTTCAGTTTTCTGGTCTTGTATATAGGCCGTCTTGCCTGGGGTTGTTTCATGTTCTCTGAAGTATGCTATGTTTTACAGACCTTTCGGTAAAATATCTTAAGATTCTGATTTATTTTGAAAGTCTCCACTGTTGAACAACACCATACGTACTTAGAATCTATGGCGTATTTCAGTCAATGTTGTGCCATTAGTTGCTAGTTTTAAAACATGTTGAATTTGTTTAATCATTAAAAACCCGTCTGAAAGAGGCGAACACTGCACAACATGACGAGTTAAAGATTAATGAATAAACGTACAAATAGGCGATAGAGCCCGAAGACGCAGGTATTTCCCGAGTATCAACCAAAAAGGTCCCTAAGGGCCTGGAAGACACACAAAACATGAGGTATACGTCTCTTAAAGACAAATGCTGGTAGTTGGGTAGTTTCTAAATTCTAACTATTTGCAAATAACTCAGGATAATATAAGTTCCATATATCAGCAATTAGAAAATGCTAAAAATGGCATGTCACCATGCTAACTTCTATGGGAGGGCCATCTGAAAATGTAAGTGCTTAGTAAGGTCCCGCGTGAGGTGCTCTGTGAACTGGTTTATAACATGCTTAATAGGGTTCTACGTGAGATGCTCTATGAACTGGTTTATAACATGCTTAATAAGGTGCCACGTGAGGTGCTCTGTGAACTTGTTTTCGACGTGCTTCATGAGGTGCCAAAGACGCATGATGCCTGGAGGCATCACTGCACTAAAGACGCATGATGCCTTGAGTCATCATTGTCCCAATATTAACAAAAATGTTTTAACAAAGAAATAATAGAGCGATTTCATGAAATCTTCAGAAAATGTAGATATAACATCATATTTTATATCTGTTAAAAAGAAATAAAATATTTATGATTATGTATCATATTGCATGATTGCAAACTAGGATATCAGTTTTAACTATTATGTGGCCGTCCTCTAGCCAAACAGACTGCCACCAGCACCGTCCTTATGGGAGTAGCTAGGCCACAGGCAGCCGTCTTTAAAGGGTTAACTATTGGTATCTACGGGAAAATGCAATATTTTGACTTTGTTGCTAAATGACACTGATGTTCTATTGCTATCTTCAAATAATTCTGGATTATGATAGTTGGGAACATATACAAATGAGAAATGCTAAAAGAATACTAAGTCACCATGCTAATTTCTATGGGAAGGCCATCTAAAGAAGGTAAGTGCTTATCTATTGGTGTCGATGGGAAACTGCTATATTTTCATGAAACCAGATGGCAGCACCAATGTCTACACAGGGGGCAGTGCGATACCTACCCGCATTTGTCTTTAAACGACATTGATTACAAACATACCTGGACTCAATTGAACGTAAATGTATACCTTTATGGGCGTTTGGTAGATTAAGACCAGAACAGAAACAAACAGGAAACTCTCTAGGGTTACCTGATGTTTCTATCAATTTGTCATTTTTTTCTTATTTTGTGCATCCCCATATTGCTATGAAGCTGTATATGATTTGCAACCCGCCATCCATGTTTCTCTCCTAAGTTTCTTTCAAGAATTAGGAGGATTTATAGTTATGGCTTAGTTCTGCATACATTTCATATAATGACGCGATCTTGAAGTACATATATACGCTAATCTTAGAAAGTAAAATCAGACATGTATATGGAATACTCCGGACCCCTGTGATACAAGGGATAGAGAACCAAGTACCAGAAATGTATATTATTATATACCGGTGCACGAATGTCTCATGTTTATACCCCAATAGTAATGATTTCATTCGTCCACACTGTGGCATAATATATATAATACTACCCTCTGTATCACGTGACCACTCATTCTTCTAGTTAGTGAGTTGTAGAATGGTATTCTTAATGATTTCTAGGTATATAATAATAAAAAGACATGGTGAGTGTGTCTGAATTCCATCTGTTCCTCGATATTTTGGTCAGAAATACTCACCTCATTCTTCGAATTCGGTGAGTATTTCTGACAAAGATATCTCTGGACAGATTCCATTCAGACACACTAACCATGTCTTTCTATAGTATACCGTTCGGCTATTGTTCACACGTCTTTAAATACTAAGACATATCAACCATTTGTATTTGTAAAAGAAAGGTTATTTAAATCCTGTACACTCAGTATATTTGGATTGAAAAATGAATCCGACAAAATGAGAATCAGAAACACTTTTATCTAAACGTACTTTTTAAAAAGCACATGAATTAATTTGTAAGCCAATTCTGTAGTCTGCCTGTCTTAACACAGTAGAATCTACGGTACATTCGACGAGTACAAATGTATATATACATATATAAAAACACACAACATTGACTAGTTGCAGATACAAGCGGCCGTATGCTTCGAGGAGTTGACGCGTAGTAATATCCGAGCATATGCAAGGATATCGCGTAGAGTCAACTCCGAGGAGCATACGACCGCTTTTATCTGAAACCAGTCTATATTGTATTTATCCTCCACCTATTCTGGACAAGTGGCATGTAAATATCAGTTCGTTTTAGTTATGCACATTTTTTCCGTAAGCACTATTTTCCGTATGCGCCCGCTCCCAGAGCATACAACATATCCGTATGCCGGGTATGTCCATACACACTCCCTATGTTTTCTATGGACACTTTGTATTAGGTAGATTTGGTATATTTCGTCTGTCCTGTGCAGTAACACGCGCACCATATACGGTTAGATGCAATTCACATCCGTTCCTAATGTGGATAAGAGCATTTTTGAATAGCTGACTTCACCATTTGCGAAATAATTAATGGGTTTATTCTAAGAACTGTCTAACAACCACCACATTAAAACCTAATTAGTTAATCAAATTCCATAACGTCATAAGAAATTCCGGCACGACATTTGTACGATATAGTTACCGCTACTAATTTTGATCAAAGGGTATTGCATTGCGGAATGCGTCGAAACTCCAGGAACCACATTCACTGGATTATTATCTACAAGGATATGTTAAAGAGATCACTTTGAAACATGGCCTTCTTTCAGTGGAGACTCCATTCAATCTGGGTCGGAAACATAAAAGCCCCATCACAGTGCTGACTTGCTGTAACTCTGAGGTCAAAGCACCAGACCACAGAGTCAGTAATCCTGGTACCCTGCCAACAGCTAGATGGAAGAGACAAGACCCGACCACCTGCGTCCAAAGGCGCCCACACGGAAGAGGAGGGGGTGGTGGTCATTTAGGGCACTCCAGCCTGATCAGTTATGTCTCTGGTACAACCAATTGCCCTCCACACGCAAGCAGTAAGAAAGGACAAGAGAACACGAAGTGATCACTAACCCACATGGCGGCCTGTGTGCAGAAAGTCTTCGCGGCTTTTCTGGGTGACTGGAGCGGGTTGGAGCTACTCGGGCCTTCAGTTCCGTATGACGAATCGTAGCTTAAGTAGTTACATAAGATATTCGGTTTCTAATTATCCAGATACATGCGCTCATATGAATACATTTTTTGAATATGTATGAATGTTGGTATGTGGATGTAGGAACAGATGTATGTATATAATATGTATGACAATAAATATGGATGTCTGGATGTAAATGGCACCAGTGTATCCAGAGAGAGGGTGCACAGAAATAGAGATTTTAAAAAGAACGTAACAGCATATATGGTTTAAAGTAAGTATATACATGCACATGTATATGTAGGGGTGTATGTCGAATGGTGTATTTATAGGCGAATTGATATGTTACATGTATATAAATGTATGTAAGGAAATGTGTATAAATGCGAACAAATATGTATGTATATGTGTACACATGTATGTATATACGAGATACGTTTCTGTGTATGAGTATGTGACCGCGTATAGCTCTGTACCTGTGTACGTTGTGTCAGTGAAGCATCAGACTCCGAATCTGCCGTCTGTCTGCAGATTGGCTGAGACCAGAGTATCCTTAATACCCAAAACACACCAAGCGCAGACTGCGTGACGTTAATTTGAGGTGAGCCTCCATCTGATCACGTGATGATGTGATCATGGTACAAAAATACACACAATTTCACGGTTCAAAATGTGATGTGCGACCCAGTTACAACGCTGTCGAAAGATAGCTTATCCCGGACTCCGGACCTTTCAACTTACGGCACATGTTCATTGCAATGTGACCATAATTAAAGAGCAAAGTACACCGCTATGAAAGACGACTAGAAGGGTGAACCAAGCGTTTCTGCAACAAATTATATGATAGTTTGAAAGTAAACGATTTCATTTGAAACAGGTAACAGCACCCTGTGTCATAGAAATAATTATCATCTGCATAACACAAATATGACGCGTACGTCTTCTGTAGTATGAAACAACTCTATTTATCTGTACCCTTTTCGCCTTTTTGGCGACATATTTTCTGCTGTTCTATTCTACCACCTGCAGTTTTCTGTACATATGATTTCTACCATATTCCCCATAGCCTTATCTGGCTACATGGGTCTACTTTTAGAGGTCCATAACTGTGCACACCACGCAAGCTTCACGCCATCCAGCCCCGACCCCCATCGCAGACGCACAGGACACATACGCGAAGTCTGCCCACCCCTGCCGCTCACCTTAAGCCCACACGAAAAGCCCCAGCCGTCAAGCTCCTAGCGGAGATCTCATCTGCTCAGTGCATGCAGCTCAAGGCAAAGCCTCTGTACGGAGAGTAACTCGCCCGTGGTAGGTTCCTGGTTTGAGTTGAGCCGGTTTTGTATCTACAGGCAATAACCAGCGTTGCTAGGTCGACCTGTTTACCTGAGTTGTCGATGGATCGATTGTTTCCGTTCAATAGCGCGCCGGTTATGCAATAGACCCGTGGTTTGCAGTGGAGAGGTATATGAACGAGGCAACTGACAGGAGAGGGTTTGTGTCCAGGGTGGCTCAAACCGGAGCTCGAAATCTGACAGGGCCTTCGCTGGGTAAATATACAAGGCAAACTGCAAACCTACCAACTGACACTGACGCAATTTCCCTAGTGTTTGTGCGAGACTAGAACTGATTAGGCTGCACTCTCACTAGCGGCGCCAATACGCGTTACAAAGAGATGGGTGTTCATGTACATTATACATTATAAAATTGACAAGTTGAAGACCACTTTGGTGTATAAAAATGAACATTTTCACTCAAATATTTTAAGAAAATAACTTTTATATATCCAGGGACGTTTCTTAGTCTAAAGTATTTGTTTCTAGTAGAAAGAGTTCCTTGGCATAAATACAGGACGCATATCATCTTTCAGAGTGGAAATTAAATGTGAACCTGATGACCTGTAGACATAGGCGTGAACCTAGTATCAATCCCTACTTTTGATATCATGTTTACAGTAAGTGGTACACGTGACACCAGAACACGCTGTCTTGATTAAGGCGTATTTCCATTGACCGACGAAAAGGGCGTAGATATTTTGAGTTACCCGGGAAGTATGTCAGTGGTGCCACTGACTGTGGTGCCACTGACTGTGTGTATCTAAGCAGAAAAAATCGTGGGTCATTTAACGAGCTGGGTCGTTTCCATTGACCGATTTTGGGTCAGCAGTGCCAAAAGTCTGTCAGTAATTCCTAACTGTAGATCGGTGATGAGAAATTGGCCAATGGAAACGGGCCTTTAGAGATTAAGCTACGCTCAAATTTGTGAACCACTGCCCCTGCGACTAAAATGTATGCGACTGCGACTCGGGGAACCTGAGGTACCTCCAGTCGCTGACTGGAGTAAGGTACCTAGTACACCCAGTCGCAGACTAGCGGAAAATGCACAGTTCACACTGCGCTGGCGACACTAGGCACTCACTGGGCACTCACAGGTACCTCCAGCCGGCGACTAGGAATAGCTAGGTACCTTAAATCACACAGTGTGAGCGGGGCATAAGGATGGCACTGATTTGTACTCTATACAAACAAGACAACGCGAATGGTACAATGTACCAGGAAGAAGCATACTTATTTCAATGGATATAGAAGAAGCTCTCAGAACAAAGAATCCTATCGATAGGAAGACGCGTATACGGGAATAGACTTCAAGAGAAAGAGTCCCACTCTTTCCTTTCAGTCGGTATGATAATATAAGAGATATATACACCACGGAAAACTCACAAGCTTGGACCATCTGGCAACGCTTATGGAGAGAATACCATGCCATTGACTTTCCCACATCACCACGTCTATCATCTCAAATAGACCCAAGATCTGATTTCCTTATGCAAGAAATGAAAAACGCACAGGTCCACGCTGGTCGTGATTACCAGTCTGCACTGCTTGGCAGCCCTAAGTATGGCCACAATCATAGACACTTAACATTCGTGGAGAACCTGTGGGCATAAAGTACAATATTCTACTTACAGCTATTGCTTGATCCACATACTTTACGTTGGTCGTAACTTCTCTCAATGTATCACGAACTGCAACAAAAAGATAAGGAGAAGTTCATATATATATATTGTATTTTTCTCCCCGGATTGAATTAACCACTGTAATGTTCAACTCGTTGTGGGATAACCTTTTTGGGGTTATTTAAAAAAAAAACATACCCACGAAGCAGAACACAATAATCTTGAATCAAATGAATGGTAGTTCCAGAGATCCCCACATGGTAGGGATTCTAAGTTTGGCCTCCATTGGCAGTGGCGCCACCGTCTATGGAGAACAGAACACTGGACAATATACTATTTTTAATTGGTCATTTGACTTTCCCGCCGCTCTTTGTCTAGAATCCCAGCCAATGAAAAAATGGGAAAATGATCACCTGATCAAACCAACCAGTAAGGCCCGGCGTCCACCTACTACGATAGAAATTTAGTCCTACCGATATGGCACCGATACAAAAAGTCAATATCGGAGACATATCGGGAAGGTGCAAAATCCACCTACTACGATATATGGCACCGATATAGTCTACGATGCACCTCCCGATAGAAAATCCAAAATCGCGTCGGAAGTTCACCTAATATCGGGGCAGTTGACCACGTTTCTGCGATTAGACACCAATAAAAACACCATACAATGCGTGGTGGATTGGCATGTCTAGACATAATTATGTCTACGAATTTGCACCTTCCCGATATGTCTCCGATATTTGCCTTTTGTATCGGTGCCATATCGGTAGGTCTAAATTTCTATTGTAGTAGGTGGACGCCAGGCCTTACGGTCAAATAAATCTAAAACACCTAGAAGTTCTAAAAAGATATGTATTAAACAAAAAAAACCTGAAAATTGAAAAGTATAAGAGATCACCAATATATGTGGGAACCAGATTATGGGAAAAATTAGCACTTATGATATAACAAAAAAGATATATTTTGATTCATTTAAAATGCATGTAAAAGATTTTATCTCTTAATAATGTAATATTCCGTGGATTTACCCACAAGTGTCGCTACTTAAGTTTTTTCATATGTTATATTTATTCACCATGAACAGCACAGCACGATTGTTTGTACATATTGTATAGAAGATCATGTTTCATGAGTATACATACTTTTTGGATTGTTCAATAAACATTTTGATCATTTTTCCTAACATAAATGGATGAGAGTTGTAGTTTTCATCTAAATTCCTATTTCTAACCAGCGTTCTTATTGGCACAGTACATATGACTCCATGATTCTTTTCAGAATTGTACAAGAAAGTAATCCCAATAAAATATGAGCCATCTATAAGTTTCATGTTGCTCAAATGATAAAATAAACTCACTACAGAGTTACACAACACTGAACTACCTGCATAAAGACAAGACCACACATGGCATATTGGGAAATGTACCTGATAACGTAGGCAGAATACATGTTAACAGATGGTGCCAGTGGAGATGGATTTCTGATGACAGAACACCTTGTGTGTCTAATCCACTTCTTTGACCAGAAGAGGAGAGACACTTAGTTCACCTCCGTTTGACCTCAAAGATGCCGATCGACCTGCAAAATGATTCCTCATTCTTGTCCATTCAGCCGGGGCTTTGTTAGGTCAGAACAGGCGCTCGAGGTTTTTACCCGATCGATGGATGCCTTTAAACTTCCACGAAACAGAAACCTTTGTCTTTGTTGTGCTCATCTGTACTTCATCAGAACAGAGAGAGGAGGAAAAAGGTAGCGGAAAATGAAAAATTGGGCGGGGGTAGATCCATGACCAACGATGTTTGAACTGAAACGTAGCTAGTCGATGAGGGGGTGGGGGGGGGGGGGGGGGGCATTATATAGAACTTAGTCCTAATCTATAAGGACGGGAGGTTAGAGTCGGAAGATGGAGAGATTAGAAGTCCCAGAGGCGCCTGGTTGGAGGCAGGTGTAATATGTTTGGTCTATTGCCTGATGAAGCAACCTGCCGGGAACCAGTCCCTTGTGAGCAGACCTTCTAGTTCGCTGGTCCCAAGAGTGTTGACCTCTGATCAAACAACGAAGTAGATGGTCGACTAGACGAGGAGGTATGCTCAGACGCGCTAAACATGGCCTTCTAGTAACAAGGCAAAGTACTGTTATTTGCACATCGTGCTAAGCTATTTACATCTCTTCAATAAATAAATATGTGCAAATACCCATTAATAATAACACTCTCAAAAGTAAGATTGTAGATAAAATGTGGTTTCCATTTCAACGTATGTGAACAAACCTAAATGGGGACTGAAAACTATCTTTGACTTGATATACAAAAATTCTCATAACTTAGGCTGTATAAATTATGACAAAATCCAGTTTAATCAAGTCGAGATTTACTTTACAATAATTTTGAAACATTAACTTTTGCTGTATTCACTGTAGAAGTCAAAATGGATTGTTGTTATCAAAATAGAAAAGTAGCAAAAGCCGCTTTTGTGATATCTGCCATATGTCAAAGCACTGTCATGGTAGGCAGAAAATGGATAATGAATGCTAGCTTCAAAAAGATGCAATATTTCTATATTGTAATTTCAGAGAATCGTTTTCTTTTAGTTATTGATTACAAACAACTTAAACTAAATACTTAAACTAATTATATATGCAGCACAAGTCAATCTATAAGAATTTTTAGGGAAACGCTATTTGAATCCAGATTCCTAATATGCCTTCCTGACCTATAATTCATACATCATTACCCCTGAATGAAATGAGAGCGAAGCCGGAGTGGGCTAATAAAATTTATTTGAATTTCATGAGTTCTTATTAATATGAATAAGTAATACAATTATTACAATGAATAATAAATAAGTACAAATATGAATAATTGACATAATAGTTGTTTGTGGTCAATTATGATATACAGTTGATATAATAAGTGATGTTATTGTTACTTATTATATGAATTATTGCAATAACAATAATAGAAGATAGCCAAGAAGCCAGAGTATAAAGGGAGAAGGTGGGAGGGAAGAATGAGAAAAAGGAGATTATGAGTTGGAGAGTGATTTGATGAGAGTCTTATTAACGTCTCTTGAGTTTGCAGACTTGATGTAAGTCCTGTGTGCATTGGATCGCCAACCACCGTATTGCTGTATGTCAAGCTCAGGCACTCCTGCTTGAAATGCCTGAGTGGCTGCTGCCTTGCGTAGGCTGTGGAGGGTGAATGCCCTCCTGGGGTGTCCCACCTCTTGAAGACAATTTTCCCAGTCTTTGGCAAGGGCTTGGGATGTGAGCACGGCCCGTTCCGGCAACATTAGGAACGGGTCCCGAGGAGAAGACGTAGGGACCGCCCGTAGCATTTGTTTGATTGTACTCTCGGGGCAGAACCTCGAGTCTGTCGCCTGGAGGAGAGCCATGAGCTTTTCCTCGCCCACTCGTTGGAGGTTTTGGAGGTCTCCACGTGACAGGTGACTTGCAGGGTTGCATTCGCAGGCTGACAGCAGTGCCACCTCGCTCTGCCTCAGGGCCGCGTAGTAGATGACTAGGAGAGCCGCTCTGATAGTAGTCCCCACGGGTGTATCCTTGAGGCTGGCGAGGACCGTTTGTAGCACATCCATTGGCACCGGAGGTTACACGTTGGGGACGTACTGCTTGTTCCGGTGCATGGCGTCGAGGGCGCGCCTGACCCTGAAGTCCTCTGTAGGGGCCACGTTGCCGCCAATGAGCCGTAAGTGTGCCCTGACGTGTGACAGATGGTTGGCCACAGTCGCTGGAGAGGGGGCGTGGTCAGCGACGTACTCGAGGTAGGCCATCGTGGCCTGGGGGTCCGCTCCCATCCTCGTGCAGAATGCCAGGTATGTCCCCATGGCTAAGCGCTGGTTGGCGACCGTTCCGGGGGCACGCGCCTCTGACTGCCGGACAGATGCCCTCGTCTGGAGACAGCGTAACGCTGGATCTTCAGATAAAATGGAGGACAGGCACACATGAGGCATGTGTGCATGGTATGATGGGATACAATTTATGCCTGTTAATGAAGAATGATGCCTTATCATAATCCCGGAGGGACAAGTCGGACTGGCTGAGGGCGTCAGCCACGGTCTTCTACACCCTGGGGACGTGTGTTAAGTCCACCTGTAGGCGTGCCTGGACCATCCATGCCTGGCAAGCGCATTCTGGCAGGCCGTGGTCTCGTTCCATCCCATAGACCGAGTTCTTTATTATATATGCGTTGACACTCTGCTCCCGGGGAATGTCATATCGGTAATAACATGTTTGTCATTTTTCCTGTGTCATTAGGGGAGACATGTGACACCACGGGGTGGCGATCCGTCTGAGTAGATTGGAATGGGCCCGCTCCTTAGCGATGAACTTATCCACCTGACTAAGGTAGCTGGTGGCACTGGGGTGATTGGGGGTCCCCTTAGTATCCGTGATGGGGCTCAGGTATCCGAGTGGAAATCTGTATCGTATGAAACCCAGGAGCTCCTGCTTCCCGTGCATGGCAGAGAGATAAGAACAGATGAAAAGATCAAACTAAAAATACCCAGAACAAAAACTGAAAAATTCCGGCTATCCCCACTAAATAGAGGGAAAACATACTGGGATAGATTACCAATGGCGATTCAGTTGTTACCACCAGGGGGAAATTTCAAAATGACAGGGAAAGAAATTCTGCCTCAGCTCTTAAACACCGAAGATATAGATTAATGAAATAATCAAAAGATCAACTGGGAATGATCAAAAGATCACCAAGATCCCAAATATGTATGGAATCGTTTTGTTGAGTGGATGTGTTGTATCGTATTGTAATTGTACTGTACTATAATTTTCTGTTCTTCGTGTTGTGCCTCTTGTTGTGCGAATAACGTCGTCGTTAATCATGTAACCTGAATAAAAAAATTAAAAATACTGAAAAGTATAGAAAATCAACATTGCTGAAAGGCATGAGACTGGGAAAAAATACCGATTGAAATACAGCAAAAGGGATATTTTGATAGTTTCAAAGCCAATGTAAAGGAATTGTTTATAGCTCTTCAAGATGTAGTTATTTGAATTATAAAGAAATATCATAGAAAGGGTCCATGTTGTTATTGCCTGTACCTGTCCAGCCTTGTTCCCTGTAAATCTGCATTTGTCCTGGTTTATACCACTCTGGTCAGGTTTATATACCGGGCAAGCTATATATATAGCTTGCCCGGTATATGTACGGAAGATAGTCCATTCTGAGACCAGTACAGTGGCCCTTTCTAGTTTCTACTTTCCCGATGACAAAAAAAAACAGTGAAAGAAATTTAAACGAAATGGTGACGCAATTCTCACCTAACAATATATCATGTGTCTAGACATAAAAATATTTCACGTTTTCAAGTCGCTCCAAATGTGAAATAGAACATGAGAAATATAGCATAACTTCCCTACGCCAGAGCGTAACAGATGAAGAACTAGGATGGTGACCAGGCTATCAAAGTACATAATCTACAAATCTGATGGCCTAACGCACTTAATGACACTGTCTTAACAGCATTTTAATGTCTTCAGTCAATTATTCTTCGTCGTGAAGCAGACAGACCTTAACATCATTTGCCAGTTCGACAGAAGAGGGTCAGATGGATAAAGATAGTTTACCAAGAGGGGCACCGCAACTAACTGTGGGACCTTTGGTCTTATATAGAGTGTTAGAATGTCTTTATCTATTTAACCTCTTGGTATAAGTGGCGATGGAACGCGTGTCTAGTAGTGAATGCCAGGGAGAGCCACTATGATAGTCTTGAATTTGGTAAATTACCTCGGAAAATTGAGACTAATTGGGATCTAATATCATTTCTGCACGCTTTAGCTGGGCATTACAACCATGGTCTCATCCCACGAAAGTGGTGCAATTTCGACATTTTCTATAAATAGACTTGAATGGTTTAAACAAGTACAACTCAACAGCTGCCCAATTCGGTTTAGATGATGGCTTTTTATTAGAACAATGGTACAACGTTTCGGCTGCGTAAGTGGCCTTTATCAAGTCTTTTTCTATAAATCTTTAATTTTCCGAGTAGATTTTGACTACGTTCTAATAGAAAGTGCACAAGTGACCTCATTTGATGGTGTAGATATATGAAATGCTTTCTGAGTTTTTGATATATCTTTTCAAAAACGGATCATTCAGAAAACCTGTCAGTCTACGAAAATTGCTCATAAATATATTTCAACGCAGATGAGACTATATCCTCTGCAAACATATAACAAAACAGCTGTTTAAATGTACTTGTGGAGAAAACAAATTAAACTTTGTCATCTAGAGTACTTACAGATTTAAAACAGCTGCATTATTGGGAATTCTATTGATGTGTAAGAAATATTTAAGATATGCATAGCTCTAGGTGATATCTGCATGGGGAGTATTTATTATATATATATATATTTATGCAATGCTCTTGAACATGGTAGTATCCAATACCCTGAAATCGATAGTTCCCCCTAATGCCACAGCGGAAGATGTATGAAGTGCTATCGCTAGCTTAATGGCTGAGAGCGAAGTCAATATTTCAGGATATGCGAAACATTTTCAGTTCCTGGTCAATTTGTCAAGTTTTACCAGACAGTCTTTAGTCAAGCCTGAACAGCTTGTAAGTCAAAAGGCTGAAGTAGTAGGAATGGCAGCCTTTGCGTGTTGGGGCCATGAGGCCTTTTACCAGTGCCTTGGACATGGAAATCTGAAATCTAAAGGCGAGTGTGATGGGCAGGTACAACAACAGCCAAAAACAAGCGTAGGAAAGAAGTCGGGTGTTTGTAGGTCCTTCAACGATAAGAAAGGTCGCTGGCATTGCTGGTGTAAGCACAAATACATTGAGTGTAGCGGGGCCCATGCGGCGCAGGTGTGCCCGTAAGAAAAGGTCAAGAAGGTGAGATGCTGTGTGTCCGGCAAGTATGGTTGGAAAAGGAGTAAACATGGAAAATGGTGCCATGTGTGAACAATTGGATGAATCGAAATATTGGAGGCGGAGTCCTTGGTAGATGAGGGTGGTAATCCAGTCTATAGCAAGTGTTATGATGATAGTGTATTGTATAGGCCATGCAATGGAACTTGTGAGGGTGTTCATTACCTGGGAGTTAGCAAAATGCATTCTTTATGCTTGTTATGTTTGGTCTAACAGATAAGAATACCCGGAGTTTATTCTCTAAGGAGTCATAGAAGGGTTCAATATAGTAGACGAAGATTTTCAGGGACTTACTTTTGTGAGAATTATGATTCCCCATTGAATGTTGAATACATGAACCAAATGACTTCTTTCCTTCAGAGGGAAATATCTGACCATAAAGTAATTGTTCTGGATCATCTACCGTACCTGCATTAATGTAATGGGGGCAATACGTAAAAAGAATCTAAAACTCAGGCCTATCACTGAGGTGAGTCGATAAATAATCTTATGTCAACCACGTGTAAAGAGTTTTCCTTTCGAGTATTGACCCAGATATCTTAACTAGTGGTTGAGTGTGTAAAAGGCAGGGGTGTAGAAAGAATTTTCTTTTACTTGGATAACTTGATAATTGAACTCAATAAAGAGAGTCTTCGGGTCCTGCATGCAATTTTTAGTGAGTTAGGATTCCGGGTGAGTTCTAGTAATACAGTTCCTCCTGCACGGGTGGTGCTGTATCTCAGAATAGAAATAAATTCTAAAGATATGGTGGTCAAGTTTTCACAGGAGAAGATTGAATTGTTGTTGATAGAGGTAAGTAAACTCCTCGGTGTTACGTGGAGGCATGCTGAGAGATGGCTCCTCTCTTTCACTTTTGCATTAGTCCCAACCACTTTAGGAATAATGACTAATATGAAAGACAATTAAACTATAAATATCTATTGACAAATATTTCCCCCCAGGGCAATTGAGATTACATTAAATTAGTCACAAATGTCAAAGGCCGTAGTTAGGGCAATGGCGTCCTGCAGTCAAGCTTCGACCGGGATATAGACCCTTATGGATGTCACAGAGGCCCAGGTGCCCTCGTGCTGTAGAGCCACATCCTGGGCTGCTTGGAGTGCTGCTTGTTGGGTGCCTCTGCACCTGAGTAAATGGACAGAGACCCTGGAGGCGTGGTGGACCTCGGCCAACTGGAGGGCAGCCCTGAGGAGAGCTGTGGGGCCCTGGGGCATTAGGGGTGTTCCAGAGGCTATGTGGGGCTAGCTGAGCCTAGACATAGGCAGCCTATGTTGAAGCAGGGCAAATCGGGGAGTGTCAGGACCGTGAGTAGTAGAGGTGTCTCTCAGGAAGAGTGAGTCTTGGTGGAGTGCAAGATTACTGTGAGAGGCCTTGGTGGAAACAGACAACTTGCTCCTGCCAAAGGGCGTAATGTCCCAGCTTTACCGAGCCCTTTGCAGGCCCCAGGTTGGATGCCCTGAAGAGGGCGAAGTATGCCACAAGGAACGCCACCCAGGGCGCGAGGCCCAGAAGGTCAGCCTGTCTAGGTACAAGCACACAAGAAGCTAGCAGAGCGGCACATGCAGTTATGTGGGTCCCCAAGTTGTCTGTGCCTTGCCCAATGGCAGGGCAAGCGGCTAGTCAACGGTAGCCGCGGATCATCCAGCGAGGTGTCACATGTCAGGGTGCCGGAGGCAAAGTTTCTTCTTGAGCCAGGGGTTGGCAGGCAGTTGGTCAGGTGCTGCCTGAACATCACAACCTAATGAGGCAGGACTGCTTTCCATGCAGAAATGAAGGTAGAGGCATGCCTGCTTTTCCTTGTTGGAGGCCGTGGAGCCGGAGATGGCCGGGTAGAGTGGGTAAGCAGCTCAGGCCTTGAGGAGTCCTGGGGAATTAACAGAAAGCGTTCAATAACCCTTCGACATAAGGTTCAGTTAGGGCAGGGACATTTCCTAGGGGCAGGTCCAAGCCTGGGGCACCAGTTGAGAGTGCAGCGACCACCTCATGTGATTTGTAGTTGGTCACACCGATCTCGAGGTCAATGCCGGCGAGCAGTGACAAGGTGCAACTGTAGGCCTCTGTGGCCAAGTCCTTCCCAACACCCTTCTGTAGGTGAGACGCGACGATGGCATTGGTCATCGCAAATCATTGGTGTCGGTTTGTCATGCTGGCTACCTCCATGAGTTTTTCCGACATGATGGTAAAATGGCTGAACACTGTGACAAATGCAGTGAGTTCCATTGTGGCGGTCCATGGTCACATGAGCGTAACCGGAGTTGGGAGCGACCTTCACTAAGGTAAATAGTCTGTTGATGCACCTGCACCAGGGACTGCAGGTCAGACTTGGTTGTGGTCACGCACGACAGCCAGGTATAGAGGGGTCTAGTCCTTGGCCATCTTGTCACACAGAACCACTCTTTACCAGACGGTGGAGCAGGAGAGAGTGAGGCTGAGTGCTCGACATTATGGGCGAGTTTGACGTGCTCATGTGATCGCCGTAGGAGAGTGCCATGTGCAGACTCCAAGGTGTTATGTGGAGGTGTGCTTAGCGACGGCTCCTCTCTCCACCTCCCTCATTAGTCCCAACAACGTTAGGCATCATATTAAGGTAAAAGCCTTTAGAATGTATGAGATGAATCCTCCACTGCCAGCCTCTCAACAAACTATTTCATTAAATATTTCTTTTCTATCTCTGAAATATTCATATACCTCTTTGATTAAGTATGTTTCGGCTCTGTGGTCTCCACGATTATTTGAGATACGAGCATGTAGACCAAAAAGGGTTCCAGATCAAGGCCACTTTAAAGCGGGATAAAACAGTTGTTAGGCGCACCGGACAAGCAGAATAGGCCTATCAAGGCCCATGAGTATTTTTTAAATTTTTTAGTCAATTTGATATGACTGAGGTCTGAGGATGTTTCTTTTTTGTTTGATGTATTACTTAATTCCAGAGGTTACTTGGGAAGAGTACTATCACAGGTCAGGAGAGGACACTTGATGTGAATCTAGCGGATACTGCTGCATAATGTCTTGATGTTAAAAGTCGTTTGATTTGCTTATGACAATGGTAGCCTACCAATCAAGGGATTCGGATTTGATTGCTTATGATTCGGATGGTACTGTAGTCAAAGGTTCATGCAATTGGTATTCTACTCAGTAGCGGTCTGTAGGCTCTATATGTTTGGTATGGAACCTCCGTATCAGGTGAGTAATAGAATGATTATTCAGTGTCTAAGGGAAAGGCAATGATGTCTGGCAACCTGATAAAATAATTACCAACTTGATCTAGATAGTCATACACATTTTGATTCCATGCTTTATCAATTCGATGAATGGGATCACATTTTATGTTGCTGTGTGCCTGACCATTGTCTCACATCAATTTGAGTGTCATTAATGAAATAACGTTCACCGTTATAACATAATTTTGTTTGTTCTACAGGTTGGACCGGATAGAAGGTTGGTGACTACTTTGGTAGGTCATAGCATCCTATTTATGGTATATAGTAGAAATTAGCCTTAAAGACTGTGCGCCATTGAAAAAGCCTCAATTGAGTGTGCTACTCACACATTAAATGCGGCACACTGATCACTCTGTACTCTGTACATTGAATTGGAAACCTTTTGTTTAATGCTTGATGGTTCTTTGAGTCCTAGACCAATAAATGTAAGATGAAGAGTTTAAGCAAATCTAAAGTATACATTTCATTACATATGAGCCTTTAGAAAATGTTCTGTGGAAAATACATCAGGTATCCTGTATAAAAGGCATTCCAGACTTGGGTGGCCTACTACTCACCAATCATTGAGATGATGGAAATCTAGAAAGAGGTTCTCTATAGACATTCTACTGAAAGCTTATTGATGAACCACTATGACCCATTCTAAAACTTCTCATATCTTGCATTGTTGGCCTATAGATATGGACGTTTCTCTATAAATGGCATGACTTTGCATCCAGCTCATTAGATATCACTAAAATTTACTAAAATGTTGGACTCAGTATAAATGAATGAAATCGAATTTGTCGTGTCAAGTTTATCTCGTCCAGAGAATGTATTTTATGTCGTCCTTTTTCTGTTAATTCCTGTTTAGTTCAAGGCAGTAAGATCGACCCTCTTGTAAGGACGAGCACCCCTGCTTGGTCGTGGTGAAATGAACACATCTTGATAAAAAAAAGATTTGAAAAATGTAGACCCATCTATATCGGTTCGGCTAGACTGTATAACCCCGTTCGGCTCAATGTATATGAGCATCCACAATAACCACCACAATTTCAGTCTCTGAACCAACTCAATTCTTCCTGAGACTGTCGGGTGAACTGTGTGTGAACACAGTACACAGTTTAGTCTGTTATACTTCTGTTTCCAGTTGATACGTGATGTCTCTAGCTGCCACTGTTTGTTTCTTGTGACCTACTTCCACACACAAAGTCTGCGATCCAGTTATTATCCCCAGTCTTTCTGGTAGGTTTTCCTTGAGGCGCCTTCATATCCCAATCCTCTTCTGGGTTGGCTCAGAATGGAGTAACTTAAATGTGGCCGCGCTGCTCTGAGCTGCTCTTATCCACTGCATGAATAGATGAAGAGGCATTGACACGTCCTGAGAGCATTCAAGGCCGGACGGCATTAATACTGCAGCTAGAGCGAAACCAAGTGAATTACTTTGGGAATAAGGGCAGATTACTTGGCAAGATGTCTACTTTACCAGGGTCAATGTCTGATCTACAAGTAATCTACTTACATTATATAGTACCACAATGAAGGGGGAGGGGGAGGGTCGGGGAAAAGAATGGATTTGAGAGGTTTATGTCGATATCTTACTTAGCCATCAAAAGCCATCATACATTACAGAGTTTGTACGCTGAAGCTACCTGGCCTAGTGTGGCGAATGTAGCTGCTCTCTAGGCCTCCGTTGATTTAATATGTAGGTCATTTTGTCGGGCGTGGTAATGAAATAATTCAATATACACAGGTGTTTATGTATTTGTATGACAGCCATCACAGCAGGTGTGAGTTGCCTGTATCAGATATGGAATAGGGTGTTGCCACCTCGATAATTAATGCCTACCAATGAAAACAACCTTTTTAAAATCGTTTTTATAAGACGGATGAAACCATTTTGAGTTTTTGTGTTGGCTTGCAGAACTTTGGTAACTTGTAGGCAGAGGTCTCTGTATCATAATTTCTTATTTAATTTGGAGTCCCTGAACACCGCATATGTGGGTTTTTTTGGTATTATTATTCTTTTTTTATTCATAATGGGTGCGAGTCAGTTGGAGAAGTAATTTGATATGCAAACCAAATTACACGCTCATTCCGACGACGAGACGCGACATAAAACAGCTGGTCTTTAGTAGTTTCGCGTTGTTGCTCTGTGTTGCGTCGTTGGCGTGATAATGGAGATGTTTACTCTAGCATGTCTAGCAACCTAATGATACATGGAGACTGGTGACCGTATCTTACAGGCTCAATGATACATCTTAAAAAGTGACCAGTCGTCTTAAACATTAACCACGTTATAAACCTTCCCCAGGGCCTGGTCCACCTCCTGTATTTAAAGCCTTCCTCGCCCCCTCTTTCCATTACAGTTCAATAAATAGAAACCCTTCTGGCAGCTGTCAACGGGATCCAGAGGCTGATTAAGCTGACTTATTATTTGTAATACATATAATTAGTAATAGTTTCGAGAAAGCATGAAAACCGGAAATGAAATATGGATTAATGCCTTTTGTCCCATTTTCATCCATCCTTATCCTTTGTAGCGTAATGTGCGAAGGTTTGGGGCACAGTGCTATTTCCTCGGCGCCTGGAAAAGATCCATGGACGCACTGATCAGTGCCTCAGGGAATGTATGCTATACTCAGTAAAAGATTTGCTAGACGTTCGATCAGTTTGAGCGACTGCTGTTATGTGAGTAGACTTTAGAGTCCGCTGTGCAGGCTCATGAATTATTCATTTTCCGTGAGAGCCTCCCCACTTATTGGTCATTCGAGTCACATGGGTCGATCTTATGTCTCCTATTGGCGTGGTTTCCAGGCAAAGAGAGGCGGGAAACTGTCTAAACCAATGAAAGGTTCTGTCTTATGGGATAGTGCAGGTGGCAGAGTACCAGTCCCAGAAGAACTGGAACTACTGCCACCTGGTGGATTTCACCATAGTAGTTCCTGACTTGGTCCTAGGTGGCCAAAGTCAATCTTTGAATCTTTTTTGGAGTTTTTTTTCTTCAGAATTTCTTTATTGAGTCATTATTTGTGTATAAAATAACTTATAGACATTTTATTTATCTGCCATGGGAGGTGGGTAATACCCATTTCTCACCATACCAGCAGTTTCGATTATCGTTATTCAGGCTATTATTGGCTGATCATTTTTGGGTCCCAGATTAGGTATGGGTCAGAATGGCTTCACCACACCTGTCGTAGGTGTTGGTCTTTGGTAATTAGTCCACTCACATTCTGTGTCATTGTATGGATGCCGGAGAGTGTAAAGTATATATGGTAAAAATCTTTTTCACACACTCTGGTTTGCCCAGTGCTCCGCTTCTCCTTGGGGCTGTGGGAGATGGGTTTTCCAGGCGGAAACAAATTTTTGACTTGGCATTATGGGTCCCGTTATCCGTACTTACTGTCCATTGTGTTTAGACCGAATGGTGCCTGTGTTTTCATCTGGTGGATGCAGGTGTATTCCACTTTCAGTCTCAGGTCTTTGTCTAATTTAATTGATAAATTAGCCTGTTCTTTGTGAATTTGAATCATCTAGGAGACCTTAGGGGGTGTTACCCGCTAGGAGACATTTCTGTATGTGGAGGAAAGTATGAAAGATATTGGTCACTTTTGTTAAACGCTTAAGGGCTATCTGCGGTGCTTCGTCTGCAGGGACTCTCTCCTCCGTGTTGATTGTCGTTATATTTAAACGCTTAGTCTCCTACAGTGATATACATGAATGTACTCTCTTTAGACCGCGTTGTTAAACGTGCTCCAGGCGGGCTCGGCAAGGTCCTCAGATGATACATGACACCTTGAAACAAGACGATACAAGACTTCTGGAGACGAGACAGAACAGAATGACACTGACGCACAGACCCTATAGACAGGTTCAGACTCTATGTATCTATCTCGTTACACCTCTGGTGTCCGTGTATCATTGTCCTAATTGGAATGAGCATTTCTTGTGTAGCGAACCATTCACAAAGTTATTATCTCATCAGGCCTCATTTAGCTACTCTAAAAAAGGTCACAACCACTAGAAATAGACGAACTACCTTATTGAACGTGGGAAAAAGCGCTCATATTCGTCACTTAGAGGTTAGAATGTTCACATAGGCTTTCAGCCTACTGTAAAGAACTAGTTAAGCCTTTACTATCCCTGCACCATGAAATATAAAGGACTGGTTAAATGGTCAGGTATCCAGTACTCAGGTCTGACCATACCCCTGCCCACTACTGACTTAGTTCCTCAAGGTTTTATAGTCTTTTTGGGGACACACTATTCACTATATCAATCCTGCCATTGAATAACAAACACCTAGTTATGATAATGTTATCTGCTACTAGATGTTAATAATGACTGAATGTGATGTTGACATTTTTAAATATGATGGGACAAAACTGAATACACTATATTCAGACACACTGATATCTGATGGGACAAACTCCCTACATGGCACAGAGCCAGCATTCCTGTTTGGCCAGTTATTCACCCTTGTGCTCTTACAGACCAGCAACCCCCCCCCCCCCCACACACACACACACAAACTCACACACACACTCCAACAACTACTCATTGACCTCTACTAATGATCTGAGCACACTGATATCTGATATCTGTTTGACCAGTTATTCACCCTTTGCTATCCATGCACCAAATATAAAGGCCTGGTAAAATAGTCAGGTCCTCAGTATCCCAGTGTGACCATACTCATGCCTGCCTACTGACATGGTTCTTAAAACTAAACCTTTTATTTTAAAGTCTTTTTGGGGACAAAGTATTCCTGACATTGAATGACTAAGATTTAGTTATGGATACTGTTATCTGCTGCCAGAAAAGGAAACTATTAGATGATAATGAATAAATGTGACATTTACATTTTCTCTCACTTATCTTACTGATCACAATCGAAACCTATTCCTCCCACTCCCACCCGCACAACTACTCACTCACTTCTACTGACAATCTGAGCACACTGATATGAAGTTGGCATGAAGATGCACATAATTTTTTTCTAATCAAGATGTGTTTATTGCTAAAGAAACCATCCACATAACATCCACATAGTATGTGGATGGTTTCTGTACATCATACGAACAATCGTGCAAATAAAAAAATAAATGAATAAAACAGTAAATACAGTAAAACCCCGGTTCCGGGACACCCCAGTAGATTGCGTTGCATTGTTATTTAGAAATGACGTCCAATAGTGTTTTTTTCTAGACACGATATTTTAAATAAAAAAAACAATTTACGACAACAATATTCACCTTGGCAAATCTTCCATATGAAAGTCATATACATACACAATATTACCATGATTTCGATCTGAGTGGCCGTATTCTCCGCGTAGTTGACGCGTAGTAATACTCCGAGCGATAGCGAGGTGTATTGCGTAGCGTCAACTACAAGGAGAATACAGCCACACAGATCGAAATCATGGTAATGTTGTATTTATTACTCACTTATTTTTAGATTTAAGCAATAAATATGATCGTTAGAAAACTTTTCAACTTAGTTCAGAAGTTATGTTTGGGACTATTTTCATCTCAATGGGACTACTTTCATCTCAAAAATCCGTATTCTCCTAGGAGAATACGGAGCTCTGTATCCTCCTCAGTAGCGATCTGTAAGCTACATAGGCTTAGTATGGAGACTCCGTATTAGGTGGGTAATAAAATACAGAACACACACAAGGATAATACAGGAAAGAATATGTATTGAGAACTCCTTTTTATTCCTAGCTTATAAGAATACGGGATCTCTTGATAAATATCATGATCTAACGATCACTATGAAGTCTCAGTATGTAACTATCTAGTATATGATCTCTTTTGCTTTCATTTTGAACATAATTTTGACTGATATGTTGTACGTTGGCTTGTAACTCATTTCATAGTGTAATTACACATTAGAGAACGTTCATATTTCTGATTTAGGCCTATATCAATATTCAATGACATTTTATCATTATTACTATTTCACCACCATTTCGGACAATTAAAAGCCAGGTGTTTGTTACCAAGTGAATACATTTGGTATCGTATAATGGTAAAGTCCTTATATGCAGCATATTGTCACATTGTACTGTCGCTTTTTGAATAAAATATGCCACATTCACTTCACTGGCAGCCCTATGAGAACATAGAATACCGGAGCAAACATTTGACAAGACAAGGTTTGAAAGTTGTTTGGTCTTGAGGTTTGATCTCGCCAATCACTATACTCAGGTAATGGAACCTTAGGCTACAACGATGACTCAAAAATGGAAATCCTATTGTCAGGCGACTTACTAGTATGTGCTGTCAGGCAAATTATTTTATTCATATTGTGGGTGAACGTTACGCCATGTTACTGACTTATTCAGAGACATGCTATTCATAATGTGTCTCATGCATACTATGGCTGACTGTCTGTTGAGTAATGAATAGTCCCTACAATCAACGTGATTGATATTTTAATAGCCCTATAATGATCCGTAAAAATTATAAACCGGAGGAATTACCCCCGATTTAACTAGGGTGTTCTGCACAATAGAAGCAGGATTATCTATAAATATGTAGATATGATTTCATGATTCATGAGAGAACAGAGCAAGTATTAGATCCTTACTTGTACAACCAGGGCTAATCATATACACATTTCTCCGCGTTGTCCACTGTCCCTCCTCCGCATTTCCTACACTATTCCCTCCAATAAGAACATTTGGATTTATGTGACAAACTTGGGCTTCAGTATGATATTTTGCAAGTGACCAACACGGATTGAAAATATTAACACTCTATTCAATGGATGATTAATTGAAATGAAAAAAAATCACTTAAGTAAACTTATGTTACCTGGCAAAAATAATGTGAGGGGCACAATGGGTGCCGTCATTAATATTTTCACTTTCCGGTGGATTCCCTGGGGGGTGTTTCTCACCTTCAAGCTGCTCATGCGTAAACTCACGGGATTTAAATTACACAGAGTGGCCCTTTCCCATATATGTGTCTATGGTGTATACGGCTTTGGGCTAAACAAGCAGAATTGAGGCAGAGGGAAATCCTTGATGAAGAAAATAGGCCCCAAGATGTGAATAACATCCTCATACACCTGTATTTGTATGTGGAGGTTTTGGGTGATTACACCACGGACACCTATTTTCTCAACTGAATCTCAGTAATTCAAATCGCAATAGTAAATACTGCTCTATAATAGTTATGATATACTGTTAATAAGAGTTGAATCTCCACAATATGTATGTTAAGGAAATAGAATATCATAGTTAATTAGTTAAAACAGAAAGAGCACTTTCCGAATATAAAATGTACACCCACCTCAACAAATCAGATTTAGGTCGAGTCAATAAGGCAGAAGGAAATGCCTCACGATAGTGTGACCAGTACGTTTGACTCACCTGAAAGAAGCAGATATTTTTAAGTTTTTACCTACTGGTGCTCCAATTGGACAAATTGAGACCTAAAAGTAAAGTGTGCGACATTCATAGAACATTCATTAGCAGTAAAAACATTGTGAAGGAAACAGTGTTCTTTCGAAATCTCATATATGTAAATACATACGCATATGATACGAAACAAGAGTTAGAAGAGACAGAGATACCATGGAATTATACATATTATGACCGTCTATAAATCATTGTCTATTGGATCCTGAGAACAGGATAAGTGATTGGTAATATCTTGTTTGAATCACAAATAACATCTACTCCTATGGCTTTACTTTCAAAGATGGACATATCTGAACTGTGCACTTTTGTACTGGTAGGTTTGGCGATATCCCGTCCGACTATCAACAGTGGACCAACTCTGTATGAATTCATCCATCTCTGGTTTCACTCCTCTGAAGTGAATGTCGTACCTTTTAGTACCTTGCTGTGACCTTTGGGTCTAGCATGTTAATGGATTTTCGATTTGTATATAAGGAACAGTAACATCTCCTATTTATATCTTAAATGATTAGTGATATTTCACATTAAAAGCAGGATGGTCATCATTATTTCATAGGTAGTTTTCTAGTAATTACATAACGTCCTCCAAAATACTGATATTGATGAAGCCCTATGAGATCTAGAATTCATGTATGGGAGCTACATGAATTACTCACAGTTTTGATGAACGTACTCTTTCATAGATATGCAGATCTATGCCTGATGAATAAAATACTAATTTGACATTTTTCTCCTACCTGAGATACCATTTAAACAAGTAGATGCATGAAATATTTATAATTGTTGTAAGTCTTTGTGTGCTTACCAACAGTACCTCGGAAATTATGCATGTTTTAGGGCTGTATATTGATTGGTTCTCACTGCCCGAAAAGGTTACTATGTTTCATTCATTCCTGATTAACCAGGGTTTAACCTCTTTATAGGGCCTTCCATTATGTCTGCATAGAAGTTGAAAATTGAATTCTAGTTCACACATCCTCATGTCACTGTTATTAATGCGCCGAACAGGTCAAAAAAATTCTGAAATATCCATATCATTCTGTTTTTAAATAAAATATTATCCATAAGATCTGTTTCTAAACACTATTTGAGGATGATATGTAACCTAATAATGTTATGACCTATGGCAAGTAAATCAAGTCTCGCTTTTCAAAATGTAATGGTACTCTATTATCGATATATAACCATTAAGCCGTACTAAATTTAGGTGTTTGGTAAACCTACTTTTCATGATCACTTTAGACAACTTTCAAAGTATACCCTTTCCAATTTGAGAACTTTTCTGAATATATGATTACTATGGCAACACATAAACCTCCTATTTTGGAATATTTTACTTACAATAGATGCATCTTCTAGATACCTTTTATATTGGGCATATAACACACATATAAATCAAGATGTGCTTGCCCAATATGCATATATATATATGCCTGAATAATCAAATGGAATTATCATGCCTCCTGAATTCACATTTGGCATTCAACCGTCAAGTCAAGTCACAGGTGGTTTATTATTTAATTCATAAAGTGAACAATATTGATCTATTGTGGCAAACTAAGCGTAGTGAATAATGCGTTCTTTGTACATGAAGTACTAAAGTGGGTCTGCAAACATACAGCACCACTAAACCTCGACTGAAAATAAAATCAAACGTTGGACAAAACTAGTCATTATTTAGAATACTGAAGAAGTGGTTCTCACCTTTTTGAGATGGATAATCCTGGTTTTGCGCTCTAACTGTGTCACACTATAGCCAGCGTATGGAAACATGATCGTACGGTTTTCCTTTCTGATTCGGTTGTTATTTACCATACCATCTGAAGTCACCACCACAGTGCCCCTTTTCCTATTCTTCTTCTTCTTTCCCCCTCCCCTAATTTTTGCACAACAGATAGGCAAGTGTTTTCAGGCAAACCCCCCACCTTCAGTGTGTTAAAGTGTAACACTTACAGTTACTATTTCGAACCAAGATGATAAGACCAGGACTACATGACTGCAGCCATGCCTACGCCTTATTCAAAATATCTTTTGAAGCAGTATAGTCCACCATCCTGAACCACTTTTGGCAAGATTACACTGTATCTTGGGCTTTTCATAAAAAGGGATGTAACATAGATACAATATAGTTCCATTGTGACCATAAGTTTAGTTCACATAAGGTTGAAAATTGAATCGTTGATGTCTTCGCTATGTTCTTCATTCTTAAGTACTAAAACATAATGGTTTTTTTGCATACTAATTCATAGGCGCACTTTGAGAGGTACATATATGTAAAATTGAGCTGGCTCATCAAAAATGATATATGCCATTGAGAAAAGAACTGTATATACTTTTACTATTCATTTGCAGCCTCCTTTCAAATGTCTGAGGGTAATTCACCTGTTATTCCATGAATGTGTGGTATATCCTTGCTAGTATTTTCGGAAATATGTAATGATAGAAATAACAACCCGGGGCAGAAAAAAATCGAACATCATGTGTATGCGATGCATTGCTGACACTAGCAGGTGTAACATAAACTCTTATTGAAAAGAAAACCCAAAGACTGATCACAATGGGCGCAATAGAGCATCGCAAACAAATAGTGAGCAAACATCATATAGTTTGTGCAGACCTCCAAGCCAATTCGACCTAGCTTTGAAAATAGCAATTTTTTTTTAATGTGAGCTTAGCTCTCTTTATTTTCATTATTTTTCCGCAGGGTGTGTTATGCATTTTTTCCCTGCATTTTTCAACATTTCCCATCAACTATTGGTTGTCCACCATCCGCAATGAGTAGGGTTTTCTGCCATTATTTACCAGTACCAATATTTCCCTACCAACGACTCCCGCATGGGTTAGTTGATGTTGGGCTCTAAAAGGCTCATCGATTGCAGCTACAGTTATAGACCTAATTTGTGTTGCAGTATGTAATTAGTCATTATTCCCCTATTTGCTCAAAATAGTTATTCACCATGGCTTATCGAACCGTGAGTGGGTGGTCACTCACCATCCAGTCGTTCAATACGAGCAATATCTTGCCTTAGTGAACACAACTCCCGCGCAGTTGTATCGTTCCTCTAGGGCTGTGTTTGTGCGACTCAATATGCATGAATAATCAATTGTATAAATGTCGTCTGCACCTGGTGAAGAACCTCTGGATTCTGAACAATACCTTTTCACATTCTCTGCCTAATTTACCTATATTTTTAGAATGAATAACTTAATAGGTGACGTGGTATTATTAAGAGTCTAAGAATAGCTGTATGAATGTTGGGGATATAGATGTTACTAATAATATTCTTTGCTGTATTGACATCCAGTAATGTGAAAGAGTTGTTTTTATTGAGAAAAATATAGATCTGATCAACATAGTTTTCTGATAGGATACATGGAAATTCTAACATGCTTTCTTTTGGTTGGTATTGTGGGAATTATACCAAAATCAAAGGAAAGTGGGATTCTATATATTGGATGGATACTAGGAATCGTTATAGCGAAAACGAAGCAAATGAAATGACGTCATTCAGTGACGCTGTTATGGCACTACTGTTACGAAGTACTCGACATGTGCTCTTGAATAGAATACTTAAAAGTGAATAATCGCCTGGGCCAATACGAGAAGAAAATAAAGACAATTCCCATTCACAATTCTGGGCGACTGTTTATTCCGTGTTTATAGTTACCTCCGAAGCAAAATATTTACTCTGTGTTTATAGTTACCTCCGAGGCAAAATCACATGAACACATACATTGTCGCCGTAGACTTTATGCCATGCAAATGACAGACCTGTGGCAATTTATTGTGCAATATCCGATATATATCAACTGGAGAAATATAGTTGAAAATAACGCAATGGGGTTCTATCAATGAACTTCATGAATATTGGTATAGTTGATAAATATGTCACAAGTTTAAATTACATAGGAATTTCACAATGCGAGCAGGAATTCTGACAAGTACACGACTCCCTGAAGTATCTCCTGAGGCGGTCTATAATCTGTCAAAAACTTGTAGCAAAGGACAATTTATGAGGAGGGCGTTGGTGCAAAGGGAACGAAGATTTTGCCAGAAGCCATTGACTGCTTGTCCAACCCACATTAAAATGGCAGTCGGCAGTCGAGTTTCCTGTATCAGATGTTGTATTCAGTCAAGATCAAAACAAGGCATGGCCTACACAAATACTGTAGGATATTTGTTTATGTAACTTATTTGTCCATGTTTGTCCTTTTCGAGTGTTGGCAACACGCTCAAATACTCTGCCTAAAAGTTAGAGGTGTCAGGCAAGGTGAGGTGAGGCTTGGCGGGGAGGCCAGCGTTGGGGTGGACAGGGAGGCGCAGATGATCCCAAAGTAGCGGACGGCCTTCGTAGGGTGGGAGCAGGTGGGCACTAGGAGGTGCAGGAATAAAGGCTCTATGCCCAAGATTCTCCTTTTTGGTAGGTTGAGAGATCAACCATGAGTGCATAGGATTGACACTGCGCCATATGATGTTGGCGATTTAATTTCTCTTAAGGCCTGTTATATGGATGGGATCCGACAAGATTAAACTCTAGTGGTGGCAATTTCGCGGGTCAAGGATAATGCTTTAAATGTGCCTGGGCAGAACATTGGAATAACAACCCGTTTAACAGGCCTGTGTGCCTTCTCTGCAGTTTGTTATTTTTAAGCGAAAATGATTTAAAAATGTGAATAGATCTGGTGAACGTTTCCTTTAGCGGAATTCATACGGTGGGATTCACGTACCTCATAAGGTGTTTGTCTGAGACAAACCCTGCTGAGATTCTGTTCTGGAACACAATCTCATCATCAGAATTGGAGAGTTCCATTGACCTGGGCCATGTTTTCTCCCCTGCAATTGTCGGCAACAATTACCCCAATTCTCATGAGATTTTGGTTTAAAACACGTTTAAAATTCATAGGGGTATTTTGGTAAGACAAATGTACACACTGCTGAGGTGTGTCCTTCCATGTGAATGAAATTCGCCATTTTCCCTTGAGACTGGCAAAAGTACATTGCCGTGAGAATTTTGAACCACAGGACAACTGTCGGAGACTCGGGGAAAGGGGTGACGTATACCCGTCTCAGGTACGTTAGTCTCTGCGTGTGAATCCCGCTCCACGTCATAAAGGATGATATATTGTACTTTGCATACTTTTATTGACAGCGCACTACCCCAAGGTGGCTCAAATCTGTCCACTCGAGTGACAGATCGATGGGAAGGCTTATTTTTGCGAGGTCGTAAGTGTGGCGTTACCGTCGTGCACGACTGGCACAGACACAATTGGTCGCCCTCGAGGTAAGGTGGGTCCGTAGAAGTTTGATGGTGATAAAATGTAATTACGGTACCTGTCAGCGAGTCGAACAAGAATTTTGCTTGGCCGGCTTAACAGTCACGTTATTTCCAGACTTGTAAATAATAATATAAAACATTCTTGAACGGGCAAAGATTAGGTGGATTCGCTTGCGATAACTAGTACGGTCTTCAACCGTACACAGACTGCCAAATCTGCCAGGGAGGTGTTTCACAGTAGTGACGATCGTTGATAGTGACATGTTTCTTTTGCAATGTTGAATTATCATAGCTGCACATTTATTATCCATCGTATACAAAGCCCCCATTGAAAATGTATGGGGACTCAGTAAACCACGACCCACTGTATAAAACCTGTCAGATACCATAACTGTGGTATACGGATTCAAACCTGTGGTATACGGCCTCAAAACCATGGTATACGGGAGAAATAGTCCCTTTTGCTATAGAGCAAAGAAATAGTTCCTGTTATTATACCCTTTTATATGGCAATTAATGGGTTTAATTTATTCGAAAAGATGGATAATAAATACAACAAACGATGGTTTTGTGGACAGGCAGCTCTATAAACCACTCGCGGTTGACCTCGTAATACACTCGCTAGCGCTCGTGTATTACTACGCGTCAACCTCTCGTGGTTTACGGCCGCCTGTCCACAAAACCATCGATTATTGTCTATGTATGTCACAGCTATATCCAAATCCAAATAGGTCTTATACCATCAGTGATCTTTCAATCCAACAGGTCTATGCGTCACAAGCCTCCTTTCCATTGGCGGATTATTTGGCCAATCTGAAGGACTTCATGAACCACCAGCCGATTATCTGACACTACGGACTGTAGATAGGATAATGGAAACGATTCAGTCGCCCAAGGAAACTATCAAAATTGAAAACAAACTGCTGATACCAATTAGTTAAGACCAGACTGTAGTCGATGGTTACCAGCGATCGACTTTTCACCCAACTTGAATAGCCGGTGCTGTTTTCGTAGGGCAGTGGAAACAAGCTATTATTTTGATATTCGTGTTTGTGGACGTGGCGTAACGTCGAGATTTTTTTCCTACCATGGGCTATCTCTATTCCGTTGGAACCGAAAGAAATACGCAATCAAACATCTTATTTTGATAACTTGCAACTTTCTGAGTAGCGGGTATTTATATTTGCGAAGGCCTTCAGTCACTGCTTAACTCAGCAGTTTCTAGAGACTGATTTGGAGGAACTAGCGCCAGGTACAAATAGGTATTATAAATGTGCCTTAAATAGTGTTCAGTAAACATTTACAAAACCAAACTCGGCAACAAAATTGCATTGAAGGTCCTTTTGTATACCAATTCTGTACTCCATTTTCCTTTACAAACAAGTGGTTTAGACATGGAGTCAATGTTTTGCTGTCCCCAGCACAATATATCGCCCAGCTTTGATCAACACTAAGCCTTGGATTTCCTATTAATTCTGTCCTTTATCCCCCCAGTAAATTCTAGTATGGGAAGATTTCGACGCGCATGTCGTAGTTCTCGCAAATGTAGCGGTCTGTCCAACATGAAACAATGACAAGGAGTTGACAACCATATTCGGTGATATTTTGTGCCATGTCCCCAACAAAATTTGGCAAAACCTTTAACTGAAATATACATTAGATAGAATTTGTTTTAGATATAATCTCAAACCACACGAAAAGAGTCATGCACGATGCATGTATATGCACGTGCATACGGTGACTGTGCTCTGTCCAACATACGTGTATGGCTGTGTATAAAGCGCATTAGGCAACCCGAGATTCTGCTATAGAGCCGCTAGAAACACCAAACACAGACGGTGTAGACGGGAATAAATCTACCACTTACCTGACTTCTCAGTGTTTATATGTGCGTAAGTACTTGATATATGCCCAGACGATTCGGCCAATTTCTGCAGCACCATTGAAGCCATATATCAGAACCATGCAATTAGTACAAATAGCTCCCGACAGGGCGCTTTGCAATACTCACCCCAAAAGGCAATAACACCAGTTGACCTCACAACATTGAGCTACTGAACACTGGAAATTTCAACGGCTTCAATTCTTCAAGTCCTTCTCAATCATTCAAAGCATTGGCTGGTTGTCACGTGGCTTACAGCAAATGAGCCATTGCCTTTTTACTTGTTGATCTTTTATAATTCCCTATTCAGTCATCAATAATGAACATACTATTTGTTTATTGAGGGTGGTCTATGGCCTCTGCAGCAATTTAATGTTTCCAGTAAAATACTTTGACATTCTTACCAATCAAGACTTTGACATTGTTATGCTAAAACGTCAATACTTAGCCATTGTTACACGCTAAAAAATCAGATTTTGATGTTGTTACATTCTAAAAGAAGTCCAACTTTGACATGCTAAAAAGACAGACTTTGAAATTCTTACATGGTCAAAAGCAGCCTGTTAAGCCAGCACATCCAACCCTTTTTCTTTTCCGCCCCTTCCCCACCCCATTCTGACACCACTGGCTTCCTTGGATTCGTTTCTGCATCTATCAACCTGTCTTTGGGTAGGTATTTCTTAAGAGAGTAGGTATTTCTTCGGAGATGTTTCATACCTATGTCCAAATGAAATTAAGACTCAAGTTTCTGCCGCAGATGCAGCTAAAAGTATTATTCCTCAGAAGGAGTAAATGGCCATGCTTCAACCTTTACACGTAGCCTCACTATAAGCTCTAGGGCACGTATAGAAATACCTAAAAAGATAGGATGTTTATTTCTATAGGTCATCGCGATAGATTTAAAAAAATATTACTCTAAAAACAGGAATGGAACATGTTTTAGTGTTTTTTTTACCTATACAATTTCGTTGTTCAATCTATGATCGGAAATCTTATCTATAATACAGGTATACCATTTATATACCAAAAGATAGGCTCAAGTCTCAGCTTTCTAACAATGTATTGTTTATAAAAATCAGCCAATTATTGATGACCTAAGAGCGATTCCCAACTTTCAAGTTAGAAAAACTTTCTATTAAGCACCTGTGAAGTCGCTAGCGGACAGTGCACGCCTCGTTTTGGCGTGACCTACTTGCCGCCATTACAAGATGGCGCGAGTGTGAAGGGGGTCTATAGCAGCCAGTGTAAGTGCTACGAGTAGAGTGGGGTAACCTTTTCATTACTATTACCAATGCCGTACTGTTAATACGCACCGCTTTGCCACATAATGTAAAGATACCGTACAAACATTGTTCTGTCCGGCTGAATACAGAACATTGTTCCGTATGCTTCCACTAAAACATCAGCTTTTATGGTAGTCAAAATTAAATTCATTATTTTATTAATTTCGGGTATATTATATATAGAACGACCCACCATGCTTGTACAAGCTACAAACTCGATGAATATTTACGAACCGTAAATTATCATCTCGTTTATAGCTTGTATAGCATGGTTAAGTGGTTCTACATAAATACGTAAACCAAGCAGAATCAACTACAGAAAACCACACCTACACAACTCTCAGTGGCTGATTTGGAAATAAGGCTGCAGGTAAGCTTCCAGTATTCTTTTGATTGTGTTGAAAAGATCAGCATGACCAGGTGGATAAAAAGTGCAACTGCACAGATCCCCTTGGGCTTGTGTAAAAAAAGTTTGTGTATCTTTTTCAGATGCCCACACCTATGAACAGATGCTAGTCAGTGTAACATACTTCCTTTTATTACCCACCGAATACGGAGTCTCCATATTAAGCCTATGAAGCATACTTATATAGAACGTCCTGACCATGCTGTACAATTCACAGAACGAGATGGTAATTTACGGTTTGTACGGACCGAGGCATTAATGCCGAGTTCCGTACAAACAGTAAATTATCATCGAATTCTGTGACTTGTACAAGCATGGTTGGACGTTATATATTGTCTATATACCCGAAATTTTTTTTTAAAATTTCATTTAGCTTAACAGCCAATATGTTAATAAACGTGTATGGCAAGGTGGTCCGTATTTTAGTGTACGGACCAGTGGTCCGTACAGTATTTTTACGTTATATGGCAAACCGTGCATATTTACAGTATATACGGCATGGGTATATAGTAATATTGTGTATTTACTCTAGGGGGCAACCATAAAGTTTATACAGAGAATTTCCGAATTTTTTCGGCCCCCGGCCCACCCTCTCTCTATCTTGTACGCTATAGAACAAAGAAGGGACATACGCAAACTTTCCGAAGATTTTGCATACACAAGTTATGGATAGCCCCTGATATGAGATTAAGTTTCTGTTAAAACTATCACATTAGGAGATCAGCAAGTATGTCGAGGCAAGTCAACCGTTTTATAGTGCCAGAGGGCACAATATATGGGGCATGTCCCATGTTAGACTATAAGAAATTTCTTTCAATCCAAAGAATCCTTTTTATATCCCAGGAGCTACAACGTATGCCAACTTACTTGGTAGCGATAACACCCCCAAACTGTCAGGAAAGGTTTTAGGTGGGATTCACACGGTAGGATTCACTTCCTACACAGATCCTCCAGAGATTTTGAACTGGAACACAGTGACCTCGTCTGAATTGTATCGTTCCATTTCCCCAAGACAAGTACTTACCCCTGCAATTGTCGTCAACAATTAAAGAAAAATGCGGGTAGGTTCGCAGTGCATTCTATGTCTACACTCAGAACTAAATTTTACACTGGTGCTACCATCTGGTTTCAGGAAGATATTGCAGGTTTTCTTTAACATTTCTGATTTGTATATGTTCCCAACTATCAGGATCCAGAATTATTCAGAGATAGCAATGGAACATCAGTGTCATCTAGCCATGAAGTCAGAGTATCGCACTTTCCTATAGTTGAGCACCAATAGCTGAGTACTTCAGATGGCCTTCTCATAGGAGTTAGCATGGTGACATGCCCTTTTTGGCATTTTCTATTTGCTGATGTATAAAACCTATATTACAGTTATTTGCAAAAATCAATGGAATTTAGAAATCACCCAACTACCAGCATATGCCTTTAAGTGGGATTCAAACGGTGGGATTCACGTGCCTCACAGGGTGTTTGTCTTAGATAAATCCTGCTGAGAATCTGTACTGCAACACAATCTCCTGATCTGAATTGTATGGTTCCTTTTTCCTAAAACTAGTACTTTCCCCGGAAATTATCACCTAAAGTGGGATTCACACGTAAATAAACGAGATATAAGAAATAAAAGCCGTATATGTATATATATATATATATGTATATGTATATATATATATGTATATATATATATATAAGCCGTATATGTATATATATATATATATCTATATATATCTATATATATATATATATATCTTGTATCGTTTTCTCAGCAGGGAAAACACTTATATTTTAGTCTCCTAATTTTTATAGGATTATCGATAATATGGGAAGAAGGAAGACTCAGAAGAAAGAAGCCCAGTGGGAGCAGGAAGCCTCTGAAGAAGAATTCGTGGACTTGGAAAAAACAAATGAGGGAAAACGGACGTTTTCCTTCTCCCACACCAGTAAAGTGGGCGAAGTTTCGGAGGGGGATGCGGCCTGCGGTGGCGACGTTAAAGATGCAGTAACAAGTGCAGCAAAAACGATGGAAGGACGGATTGACGGCTTGGAGAAGACTATTACTACGTTAGTGGAGATGATGTCTATGAAAGGAGAGAGGGGGCGTAGCAAGGAGAAGATATCGAGGAAAAAACGTTCTCCAAAAAATGATTCTTCTGAAGATTCAAGTGATTCATCTCGTGAGGATCGTTTAACTTCTAGAGGAAAACGTCGAAACAAACGAGGTAAATACGATCACAAACGTTATTTGCAGAAAAGTGATAAAGTAAACTCATTCGAAAAATTGACTTTGATAAACCTCCGCATGATGAAAGACCTATTGGAAAACGATAAGCCTATCGCAGGATTATTAGAACACATGATTTTGTTAACCGAGAAGGCCGATACAAAAGTGTTCGCGAACGAGGCTCTGATAAACTATGATAAGTCTGTTAAGACTCGTGTGGATAAAGACGGGATTGAAACGTTGAAAGACATTAATCCAGCGGATATCGTCAGGCATCTGAGTTACGATGGCTCACTCAACGCTAGATTTCAAAAACAAAAGTCGGTAAAAAACGTTGTGAATGGTTATTGTTTCAACTACAACAAAGGAGAGGGGTTATGTAAGTACCAAAATTGCAAATATCGCCATTATTGCTCTGTATGTAATGCTGGTTCACATGGTGCTTTCAGTTGCTCAAAAAACGCAAAAAGCGCCCCATGTAAATGAAATAACGCAATCGGTGAAGCTAAAAGTATCCATTTGGGGAATGGAGATCTAAATATAGATGAATGTAGGTCATCTACAGTTGACTCGTTAATTGATACATTGTTTGTACATAACGCTGTAAATAGTTTTGCCGATAGCTCAGTTATAAATAATAATGACGTTGTTTCAGAAAATTTGAATCGTTTAGATCAGAATGTTTTTGTCGGTAACATGGAAAACGTTCTAACTGAAAAAGATTTAAAACTGATATATGATGCGAGTTTGAATCTTGTTGATGAAACGTTGTATATTTGTGATAGTTCCTTGGGAAATATAAATGTGGGACAAAAATGTTTGGAAAACGTATGCGATTGTGTTTATTACATTGGGAATGCTATCGCTCAGTTAAAACCATGTCGTGCAGCTTTTCACGTTTTTAATAACTTACCGTCAAGTTTATCAGTGGAAGATAAAAACTTTATTTGGAGAGGTTTAACAGAAGGTTTCAGAATTGTTAATAACGACTGTAATGCCTATTACGATTGTGAAAATTACAATTCGATTTTAGATGAAAAGTTTAAAAGTAAAATGGATATTATTATATCTGAAGAGTTGTTGTCGGGTAAAATTCAAATCGCTGATGTAAAGCCTGACTGCATCCACTCACTAGGGGCGGTTGAAAAAAGTAATGGAGGCCTAAGGCCTATCACAGATTGCTCTAGGCCTGAAAGCCTTAGTATCAATAACTTTATGTCAGATACCTTTGAGAGTTTTAAGTATAATTGTATCTATGATGCGGTAGATCACTTGGAGAAAGGTTTTTTCATGTCTGTTGTTGATATTAAATCGGCTTACCGAGCGGTAAATGTTAATTATCAACATGTAAAATTTCAAGGAATTCGATGGGAAAAAAAGATCTATGTTGATAACCGTTTATGTTTTGGCTTACGTTGTGCACCCAATATATTTACTCGTATTTCGAATTTTGTTGTAAATATCGCAGAACAGCAGGGGGTTGGTCGTGTAGTGAATTATCTAGACGATTTTTTAATTTTTGGTAAAACGGAAAATGAATGTTTGTCAAAAAGGGATCATTTCATTGGTATCCTGGAAAATCTAGGATTTGAAGTGTCAAAATCTAAAGTTACTTTTCCTAGTCAAATTGTAATCTTTTTGGGAATTACCATAAATTCTTTAGATCTTACACTCTCTTTACCACTAGAGAAGGTAGAGAAATTATCAGGAAAAATAAGTTTGGTGATGGAAAAAGGTAAAGGCTCTAAAAAAGAACTGGAGTCAATTGGTGGATTAGTATCCTTTTGTTCTCAGGTGGTCCGTGGAGGCCGTACTTTCAGCAGACGTATTTTTGATTTAAGCTCGGATTGTCCTAAAAATGGTGAAATTCTCCTAAATAACGAGATTACCGAAGATTTTAACTGGTGGTTAAGATTTTGTGCTATTTTTAATGGTATTTGCTTCATCCAAAAAGATTTAATAGACTGCCCTATGGTCTCGGATTCGTCAAGCAAGGGTTTTGGGGCTTGGTTTGGAAAAGATTACTTATATGGCACTTGGAACGATAATAAAATCTGTAGTATCCCAGAACATCATTTTGAAAAATCACTGGAATTTGATATTTTTGATATGAATATCAACGTTCTAGAATTATGGCCAGTCTTACAAGGTCTTAAAAAATGGGGGAGTCAATGTAAAGATGCTAGTATACATAGTCTAACACCTAACGGATACTTGTATCGTTTTCTCAGCAGGGAAAACACGTATATTTTAGTCTTACCGTTTAACTATGTCTGAATAAACCCGGTTTTTATGTGATTACCTCCAAATACCTCGTTCTTATTTATTTGCTACTGTTGTTTAATTATTATCCAGCTCGTATCAATATTATATATATATATATATATATATATATATATATATATATATATATATATATTAATGTATAATGCACTTACTTATACATATATAATTAGGCCCCCATTTGCTAAGCACGTATCTATGGTATAGCCACTCGGGGGCGTGGCCTATTGTTGCACACGTCATAGTTCCTTTGATGCGACGGTTGGGGATCTCCTCACTCTTCCTTAGTCAATCGTATGAGCAGGACCTAATTTTAATTTGTGCTCACGATTTATGTTTTAACGAATTTCCTGGGAAATTCAATATATCGGATAATGGGACGGAAGGCGAAAAAGCAGAAATCGCCGACTAAGGTTGAGAAAGGATTATCGAATACTACCGAAATGAGTTGTGAGGGGGAGGCCCTCTTCACCCCCAATAAGCTAGGGGATAGGTCGAACTCAGTAGTAAGTAGTGTTGACCAGACAAGAGGGATGCCGGCTTCATCGGGGATGCCATCGAGAGAAAATCGAGAGAATGCAGCAGCCCTGGCTTCTAGAATCGATAACCTGGAGGAAACCTTCATGAGAGCTATCGGAAAAATGGAGAAGATTCTTTACGAGAAGAAATCAAGTGACAGTAGTTCAAGATCGAGGAGGAAATCGAGACATCAAAAATCGCATGATACAGATTCAAGTTCTTCAGATGATACTGATTCTTCGCGATCAAGTTCAAGATCAAGGTCGGCAAGCAGGAAACATAAAAGAAACAAAGGTAAAAATAATATGTTTTCTTCAAAGAAATACCTGAAAAAAGATGAAAAAATCGCCAGTGTGGAGAAATTAAACTTGGTAAATTTAAAGATGTTAAAAGATATTAACGAAAAATATGATGATATAACCGGATTTCTAGATCATTTAATTCTTTTGTCGGAAAAAAGCGAAACTAGAATGTTCACAGCCGAGGCATTGATTAATTACGACGAAAGCGTTAAAGTTGAAGCGAAAATCAAAGGTTTAGAGGTTTTTTCAGTGGTAAACCCGGCAAATATCGTTAGATATCTATCATATGATGGTACGCAGGCGGCTGCTGTAAATCGTAAAATGACCAAAAATAAGTCAAAAGGATCTAGCGAGACAAGCACATGTTTCGCCTTCAACAAAAGCGAGGGATGTAAATTCGCTAATTGCAAGTATAAGCATTCGTGTACAAATTGTCATCTATTTGGTCACGGTAGTTCTGATTGTAAATCGTCATCAAACAAAGAATCTAAATTCGTTAAATGAAACGAATTCCCGAGCGGGAATTCAAACCGGGTAACGGTGGGCGTGGCCGTTACTAGGGACGCTTTTGGTTGCCGGGATTCCCCGCACGCAAATGACGTCATCGGTGGGGATTCCGCTAATCGGGACTACGAAGGTTGGGTTAACGTTGATCTATCGGAAAAACGGGATAATACTCCAAAAATCGTTAAAAATCCTGAAGGTAAGGATGTCACGATTTTTGAAAATTGCATTAACGGTAGTTGCAATTGTGTGTATAAAGTAAATAACTTTGAGATTGATCTTAAACCATGCCGTTCTGCACATTTCTTGGTAGGTGAAAACTCCCTAGATACAGTTGAGGCTAACGAAAAAGAATTCCTATGGTCGGGATTGTGTAACGGGTTCAAAATCATCGATGATAATCTCGAAATCGAATATGAATGTGAAAATTACGATTCTGTAAATAGTGGTGATGGTTTTGATAAATTTAACGAGGTAGTTAAAAATGAAGTAATAGGTGGCCGCCTATCGGAAACTAAGGTTAGGCCAAAATGTGTACATGCCATAGGCGGTATTTTCAAGGAGTCAGGAAAATTCAGACCTATAACAGACTGCTCCAGACCTGATGGTATATCCATTAATAATCACATGAGTGAAACATTCGAGCACTTTTCATACAATTCTGTAGAAAATGTAGTCGAGGTAATGGAAAAATACGATTACATGAGTCTTATAGATATAAAGTCCGCCTATAGATCGGTCCATATCAGAGGACAGGACTCTGAATTTTTAGGTTTTAAATGGGACAACAAATACTATAAAGATAACCGTCTGGCCTTTGGATTGAAATGCGCACCTAACATATTTACGAATATTTCGAATTTCATTGTTAAAATCGCGGAAAAAAAAGGGGCGGGGCATGTTGTCAATTACCTAGACGATTTTCTCGTGTTAGGAAAAACTTTTGAAGAATGTCTAAAAAATAGAGAGATTGTGATAAAAACAATCGAGGATATGGGTTTCACAATCGCCAAAAACAAAGTTACAAATCCAAGTCAGTGTGTGGTATTTTTGGGTATCAAAATCGACTCAGTCCAAATGGAATTAAGCCTACCAAAAGAGAAAATCGATAAATTATCGAATTTAATCGATAATGCACTAGAAAAAGGCTCGGTAACTAAAAAAGACCTCGAAAAACTAGGTGGAAATATGTCTTTTTGTTCTCAAGTCGTTAAAGGTGGGAAAACATTCAGCAGAAGATTGTTCGATAAATGCAGGGATTTACATTATAAAAAATCGCAAAAAATCGATGAATCATTGGAGGCTGACCTGTTATGGTGGAGACATTTTTGTACAGTTTTTAATGGTAAATCTCTTATACAAACTCCTTGTCACAATATCCCAATCGTTACAGACTCCTCTTTTGAGGGTTTTGGGGCCTGGGCAGGCCGGGATTACCTCTTTGGTAACTGGAAGAATGAAATTTCGTTATTGAATGGTTGTGGTCATCAGGAAAAACCACCTGATAACGATTTTTTCGATTTAAACATAAATGTTCTTGAGTTATGGCCTGTTTTGGTAGGTTTGAAACGTTGGGGCGATAATTATCGTAACAAAAAAGTGATTATCTGGACAGATAATATGCAAGTACTATTCATGCTGAATAGTGGTAAAAGTAAAAATCGTACCTGTATGGCATGGTTACGAGAAATTTTCTGGTACTGTTTTCTATTCAATATTGAAATTTGGGCCACACATATCAAAGGTGCTAATAATATATTAGCAGACCAATTGTCCAGGCTAATTTACCCTGGCATTTATGACAAATGCGTTAAAACTCTCTCCGATTACAACATGTGTTGTTCTGGTTTACAGACTTGACCAAGGAATTACAAGAAAAATCGGAAAAATTCTTTTCACAATCAATCTCGGAATCTACTAAAAAAGCAAGGGAAAATCAGTTACGATTATACAGAAGAATTTGTGAAAAATATCATTTGTCACCTTTCCCTTGTACTAGGGATCAAGCTTGTTGGTATATATCATATTTGTCAGAGTATTTATCACCAACGTCTATAAAAAACTATTTATCAGCAGTTTGGTGGTATCAAAAAATCGAGGGTTACAGGGATTACTCATCCGATTTTAAAATTCGCATGGTACTTAAAGGTATTCAGAGGTGTTATCTATCTAAGGATAATTCTAGGTATCCCCTTACACCTACTGATTTGTTAAAAATTCGTTCAACGTTAGATATCTCTCGTCATGACGATTTCAACTTATGGTTAGCTATTATGCTATGTTTTCGTGGTTTATTGAGGAAATCTCATGTTTCAAAATCCCCTCACAATCTAAAACTCGGGGATGTAAAAATTTCTGATAAAATGGTAATTATCCACATTCGTACAAGCAAAACAGATCAATTCGGGATTCAACCATATGATATTTACATTCACCCGATTCCTGGTTCTCTGCTATGTATCAACGAAATGTTCAAATCCATCAATTACAGTAATCCGGATTGTTACTTGATTACTATGTCTAATTATAGACCTATGACTTACAGCTATTTTAATTCCAGACTAAAGAACCTAGCTTTCCAGACTGGTATCACAGGAAAGGTCTCGACACACTCACTGAGACATGGGGGTGCGACTTTCCTGCAAAAAATCGGTATGCCTATTGAGGTAATCCGAGCTAAGGGTAATTGGAAATCGTCAGCGGTTTACAGATACTTACATAATTCTGTTTCAGATAAAGAATCAGAGTTGGTAAACTCTTTTCTAGGTAATTACTCCTAACTACTCGTAATTGTAGTTTGGCGGTATTTTGGTCTGGTTGTATTCTCGCCAAACTATATTCACTCGTATGCTTATCTATTACCTAAATGTATAGACCTAACTTATATTAATGTATAATGCACTTACTTATACATATATAATTAGGCCCCCATTTGCTAAGCACGTATCTATGGTATAGCCACTCGGGGGCGTGGCCTATTGTCGCACACGTCATAGTTCCTTTGATGCGACGGTTGGGGATCTCCTCACTCTTCCTTAGTCAATCGTATGAGCAGGACCTAATTTTAATTTTTAAATTTAGGTTTAAGTTACCCAGTTCTGTATTTATGTAATACTGGGGGTTTCTTCATCCTGTATTCACGTAATAAATGGCCATAGGGTCTGGTTGTATTCTCGCCAAACTATATTCACTCGTATGCTTATCTATTACCTAAATGTATAGACCTAACTTATATATATATTGTTACGATCACGAATCAAATGACAACAACACCGTAAATTAAAGTACCCAAGTGATAATGATTTGTATTCAGATAGAGCATATACATCAAGAAGTTCTATGGGTAACCCCCGGAGCACAATGCAATTCCTAACTGACCTCAAAGATTACCAATACACAGGTAAGACTATGTTACACGTTGGAGCATGTCTTCGCTCAGAGGGCTGGACTGCCAATCTGTCTGAAAGGTTTCTTTAAGTTTCGATTAGATCGTTCGGTATATCGTATTGTCACTACCACTAAGACATGGGCAGAGGTAAACCATAATTTCACGCCAAGCATCAGTAACTCCAACATAGACCACACCTCACCTCAACTGCCCCTTCACCTAGAGGTGATTGTTATTATGACTTTCATGGAAAAGGGCCAAACCTCTGAAATGAAGCCAGTGAATGATAAGGAATGGTCACCTGTAAGGCTGGTTACTCGGCTCGCTTCTCAATCTATCATCAGCCTACCCAGACCTAAAACCGAATTTTTGAAAAGGCACCTTTTTAGCATGGCACTTTATTTTGGAATAGCTTGCCAGAAGATGTCCACTATCTTGAACATAAAGACGCTTAAAGAAAGCGACCAGAAATCTACCTGATCTTATCATATCTGATAGTCACTGTAGCTGATGATGTGTGAATATCGAGATGGAATGGCCAACTATGATATAAACTGTTTACAAAAGTACCAAAGGGCGCTTAACTGAGTATGAATTGAGATATTTCCTCTTATTTGTACGTCGCCTAAACATGGCATAGATGATCGAATATCAACTCACTACAGTCACAATAGAACACATATCCAGATGACATGACACTAACATGTTATTCTGCATTATCGTTTGATCACTGTGCTAATAGTGTCTAGCCGACCTTGCCATTTTACTTTGCTTAATCCCGGCTTATGGCACGTTCTCTTTTGATCCCCCTGAAGATACATACATACACGTGTTCGGACCGTGCAGTGCCATACATGCTGTTCCATACGTATTTTCATATGGCACTCCCGGGACTACTCTAAAGGGGTATGGCAGCCACAATCGAGGGCCATCATCTTTTCCTTCGTTAACGAAATTTTGCAATAGCGAACCACAGAAGAATTAATGTAAGTAATAATAAAATGGCCTGATTATTGATATTTTCGACATGGAAAGTAGAAATATCATCATTCCTGTCACTTTAATTTGAGTGAATATTTCTGTCTATAACGGAAATTGCTTAGAGGAGACGACAATCCCGGTCCTGTATGGATGCATCTGTGTTATACGATAGGGAAGACCTGCTACATGCGACAAGCCTGCGTATGTAAAATGCACAACTGTGCTCAGTATACTAAAAGCTTGGACAGCAGGGAATTTTATTATGAAATGCATAATGACATTCAATGATGACCAGTCAACTTGATTCTGTATTCCCAGGTAATGTGAACAAAATATGTCCCGGTTGATATGTATGTGAAATTACATTATATATCTATCAATTTGTATCATAACCGCCGTTCTCAGTCGAACCTCCGTTGATGTACAAATGGAATCCGATGGGAATTACATGTAAATGTACATAAAAGGGTCATCGTGTGAATTAATCTCTGGCACCTTTGATGTGACTAGTTTGTGCCAATGGAACTGTATTTGTGAAATATTGTGAAGTTGAGGGTTATTGATAGCAGACATACATCAGTGTGAATTATTCCGCATACAATTAAACACTCAGACTTTAGCCTGTATATAATGACTAATACAGAAGCACGGGTATGGACATAAAATTCATTGAGTACGAGTAGAAGTACGATGTAATTATATAGGTCCATATAATAACATACAATTCACATATAAAAGTAAAGGCGAGTAAAGGCGGCGATCTCTGGAATCGCCAATACAAAATAGCAGGTATGTGAGATATCATTTCATAATAATATCTCCCCCGATAATTTGGTGTATCAGAAACAATAAGATTTCAGGGTAAACATAAAACAAAATCGCACAAAAGCGCCCATTTTGTGTTAGCGATTCCGGAAATCGCTGCATTTCACTCTTGGTGTGTCCCGGCTTTGGGTAATGTTATTAAAACAATGTATAGTATAACATGTATGACATATTCAGTCAAAAGTTAACGACATAGAGTATTCGCCAAATGGCGCTTCTTCATACATTTGCCACGTTTAAGTACAGACATGTACAGACAAAGGTACGTAGACAGACAGACAAACAAATGAATACAGAAAGAACATAGTAGTTTACCCGTCGATAACATACTTATTATATAAATGCCATTATCTTATGGTCAGTCTCATGATATCAGTTCTCTAGGTCTACATTTATTACGACTTCTTTGATTCTTGCTTTAAAAGTTGCTCCCCTCGGTGCAGTTTTTTCTGTGTTAGCCGTCAACTCTTACAGCGTCATCATCATTACTCAGATTTGTAACCTTGTTCGTTTAGATCTATTAATCCAAGTACTTAATATGCTTATCATTTTGATCTAAGTGCATTTGCTGTATCTCACGTTTCACCTTTTCTTTGAAGTTGTCCTGCTTTCTTTCGTTCTGAGTGTCTCCACTCAGTTGATTTTTTTCTTTACTTCTAGTTTTCCTATTTTCATTTATTTCTACATTTCCAGTATTTTTGTCCACCACTTAATAAATTGCATTTCATGTGTTGACCTTCTAGTTGATAAATCCCTGATTCTACATGATTCAAGAAGATCATCTACACTCATTTCTCGTGGATTCCTAATACAATTAGTTATTCGTAGGCTTTGATGTACGTAAATTTGCAGTTTATTTTGAGACCTCATGGGTCAGTTCCAATGGACAAAGTCCGCATATTCGATTACTGGAATCAAAAATTGTTTAACTATTTTAAAGCTATTCTCCTCACTTAATAAGTACCTAATTTAAAGAGTTTCTGACGAAAATCATTAGTAATCCGCGTAAAACGAGTCGTAAATTTCAATTTATCATCAATTGTTACCCCTAGGTATTTAATGTCACTCACTACATCTAATACATTATTAATCCTAATCTGGGGCTTCGTATGAGAATCTTTTATAAAGTTATTGGTGAACCACATTATTTTACTCTTTTTATAATTAAGTGTTAATTTGGAGGAAATTACCCAAAGGGAGAATTTACTCAGGTCTTCCTGTATTTTATCAACTATTATATTAAGGTCAGCTCCTGTATTGTATATTACCAAATCATCGGCAAACATTATAAATTTCGGAAACATTTCTAATATGTAGTAACAGTTATGGATATGGAATAGTGGAGTTTGGCAAAGTGATTTCATGAGGCGAAGCCGAGTGAAGTCCGGAGCCAAAACTCCAGGAGTGGAATGCAGTGGCCACAATTAAAACAAATCAGGTTTTGATTTTATCCTACCCTGTCTCCTCGATTTTGGAATATCACGTGATAACAATTCTGTATGCCACTAGTGGCATATAAAACTCTGTATGCCAGTCAGCATGGCATACGGAAACTCAATGTTAAGCCTATGGAATTTTGTATTAGGGGTAGGATAAATGACTATGGATTAGTTTATATAGCATGCGATCAAAATCATAGATCGCAGTGCACCAACGGTAAGCGCAAAGAATACAAACCACGCTGACTAGCTTTGTCCAGAGCTGGTGATCCTGACCATCTAACATGGAAACGCGAGGCTAAAGAGATAGTTCAGAACGATGGGGTAATGACACAGACTTCGCTTACAAGTAGATCGTGATCCATCAGCTGCTCTTTGACTGGAGATGTGAGTAGAACTCTCAGCTGGTGCCTCCGATAACGGATGGAGTACTGATTGAGGATGACATACAAGGGAATGCATCTCAGGCGTATCTTGCTCCCATCATATTAATTCATCAAACACCAAGTAGGGGCTCTAGGCAGGCCTTTCACTCTTACCGAGTAGCATTTCGCGGGAATATGAGACTGAGAACGAATGCAAGGTGCAACTATTCATTGGATATAAAAAAACAGTTTTTGAATCTAGTCTTCTCTTGAAGTCATCCTTGTATTGGTATGTACCGAATAGGTTGGTAAAGCGGGTAGACTACAGTGCAAAATACCTGCTCCATAACACTCTATTTTCGCTCAGCCGGTGCCTGCAGCACCGCACCGGCTGACGATAAATTCTGTTTTCAATACTGATGCAGCTGAAGATACCAATCACTGGTCACATCTGCATGCCCCTATGATGACCTAGATTGCCTGTTGCTTCGTCTAGCCTTTATAAATCCTACTATATGAAGAGCCGGAAGCTGGTTTCAACAGTAGGATGACTTTTCTCTACCATCTGTGAAATGCAAAGTATTCTGTCGGGTATCTATCGAACAGCTCTCCATCTCTTACCGGGTTTACCCGTTTCTATCTGAGTACATCTAACTTATCTAATGGGTTAGATTTGTACACTTTGATAGTACATGTAACTAGGATGTCAGCAAACCACCAGTTGACCGTTAGCTGTCTACTGGCTGAGTGTACTTAAGTGATAGTCTCTGTCTAGAGGTTGTGATTGCAGTCACTTGTTGGATCGCAATCGCAGGTTCGATGTCAGTTGTACAACTCGTCCAAGAATTTACCACGATATAGACTATCCGTCGAAACGAAATTCTCGTACTACCCAGAGTCCCAGTTTCACAGGTGCGACGCGGTGGTCGCAAGTCAATAAAAGGTAATATAAGCCGGGTTAAGGTCCTAAAAGCAGTAGTCCCTGTCGCACCGCACACAATTGCTTCAGTGTGGCCGGCCTTGTGCGCGTGTGCCATGCGACTGATCCGTCACAACGCACGACGAATTCCGTGACATAGATATGATGTATCTCCTATAGTCAATATATGTAAACCTTCTTGTCTTCGAGCAAGGCACCCCCTACCAATGGTACATGGTGGGGACTACTGTCAGCGATGAGCATGTAGAGTATAACAGCCTTCCCTCAGAAAGTGTGATAGCAAGCCAAGCTGTGAAAACGGCAGCCTCTGACTGTAGGTATTTTAAAGCACACTCTCTTCTACTCTATTGTATTGACTGACAAAATCACTTCTTTTTTATTCCAGCTACAGCTTGGGGTTGATGGTCTGTGGGATGTTTGAACCACTATTATACTGCCATAACTGACACTGCACGAGAACCACCATTTTACATATGAATGTGCCCGGCGTATATGAGTATGCCTTTGCGTATACAAGGTCGTCCTATTCCCTATGTGTATACGCCTTATCTATAGGCGTATATAGGCCAGTCTAGTTTGTATCATGTATACGCCCAATTCCGTGAGCGACTATACCATAATCCCGATCTCTACACAAAGGGGACACCACTGCATCATATCCCATTTACCATTAGTGATTAAGTCTGTATTATATCAACCTACACTAAAGGCCTCTCCCTACACGTGTGAATGCGCCGCCCGGTACCCGCCCCCCCCCCCCCCCCTGCTGCCATCCAAAACACCAGGTGGCATGACCAGTTATCAATGGATTTAGTCCAAAATATTTGGGGCTTGGCACTACAGTGGAATTCTAGCCTCGTCTCAATATTATTTATAGATTATAACAACTGATAACAGTGGTTGCCCCAAGTGGTTGACCCTCCCACCGACTACAGTGGCGCTATAGTAACAACTTACTGGCAGATGATAGCAGAACTAGCAGTCACTCTGTGCCTTATACGATGATAACCAAACTGCGACATTTCCATACATTGCATTTTGGTTGCGTCCTTCTATCCATACATCAGATTTAAGATGAAGGTATTGGTCATGGTCTGTGTCAGTGATCTATCATTGATACTTCTTACACTCTTTTTTCTAAATTGTATTTACCAATGTAGCGCGATATGGTTAAAACAAGTAGAAAAAGGGGACATTCCAAGATGTGTATAGAATGGAGAGGGAGTTGGTGGGGGGCAAAGTTTTTTTTAGAAAACTTACTTGCATACTTTAGACCATGGATGAGTGTTTTTTTCCCTCCCTGTTAATTTATGCTCATACTCGTCCTAGATAACGCATCCGTTGGAAGTTTACTGACAAAATAATAAACCAGGGGAAGGGAAACGAGCAAGGTATACAGGGAATGTAGTCCCTGCGGCAGGAGGTGAATTTATTCATTGAACCGCGAATTCTTGTTCTGACATCCAATATGGCGGCGAGAGACGTGGTCGGGAGGTAATGCTCATGGTGAAGGGGGTCGGAGAGGGGCCGACGTGATGTACGCATCCAATTGCATAGGCAATGTGTCAACTGTCACACCTGCATGGATTCAATAGTGAAGTCCTACCTTATCCATTTTTTTCTGTTATTCAACATCAGTCACTAATTTACAAAGCACAGTACACGTCGGGATTATATGAAGTATTATTTAAATATAAGGATGGAGGAGCTATGGCACGCTGGAAGCCCGCACCTCGCTAGTTCCTGCCCCTCAGAGTTCCAAAAGAAAGGGGTACCTGCGCTAATCCGACGCGTAAAATACGGCTTTTAGCGATACTTTTCCCCCGGACCTTCACAGCACTGCGGATCGTATCGCTGTAGGTTAAATACAGCCTTGTCTGATATTTCAAATAACGATCCATGGTGGCACCACCAACCCTAGACTTGCTCAAGTCTTTGATTATGAACGTTTATTAAATGATTAAACACAATCAGAATGAATTTAATTCTAGTATGTATCCTTCTCTGACTGGCCCATGAATCAAAGACTTGTCCACTATGAACAGAATCTCCTGTTTATGGTCCTAAGCCGCTCCCTGTAACCCTATACCTCCTCCTACCCCTACCCCTCCCCTCCTACAGTTCCCTGGCCGCCTGTGTTATCATAGCAATAAATTTTGCCTACTCCTGACAGTAACCCGATTAAGATCAAAGTGAGAGGGTGTCAATCTCCCATCAGATATCTGACCAGCAGCCATGATATCTGGCGCTATAGAGCGCCAGAAATCTAACACCATTACCGATTGTACCAGTCCCTGTATCCCAGCGAGGAGAGTAGACATAGGATGCAGGGACTGGAGCCAGTCTACACCAACCCCTGCCCCTCGTTCTTTTACCTATAGGAAATAGCGATCCAACGGGGCCCAAGAGAGGTGCGGGCTTCTAGCGTGACCGAAGACTGGCCTCACTCATTCTACTATCCCTGAGCGATCTACACGTCTAACACTCTGCACCATTAAATTACCATTAATACTCAGAAAACTATATATATGTCGTTCACGTAAGTTGTAGGATAGGACATCTAGATCCACTAAAACTAGTAAATGATAATAAGGAATTAGAGTCGGTAAATTAATATAAATATTTAGGAGTAACCCTAGATACAACAATGAGCTTGAAATTAAACCTAAATGATCAAAAAAAATGCTAAAAATAGACTCTTCAAACTAGAAAAAATCACAAACTTAATATATATATATATATATATATATATATATATATATATATATATATATATATATTATCAGACCTACACTTGAATATTGGTCATTTATCATAGACAGAGCTAACAAAATTTCTATCAAGGCAAACCACCCAAAATATAGCCCCAAAAACTCTAAAGCAAAAATGATGCCGGTATCAGAATATTGATAGTTTACAAAAAAAGGAAATATTAATAACCTAGATTCACGAAACAATATTCAAATACTGAATGCTATGTTTAGACAATCAAAGATGCAGAGTAAGATCGATATGAGGGAAAGGCGAAAGAGAAGAGAGCAGTATCCCTTTTAACCCATTCAAGCTGGGTGATGCCTTGAGGCATCAACCAGTGCTGGCCGGGTGATGCCTCAAGGCACCATCCGGGGATGGCCGGGTGATGCCTTGAGGCATCATTTACAAAACATAATAATGACTCAATAAACATGAAACTCTCAGAGAATGTAGATATAACATCATTTTTGATACTTCTAGGTGAAATGAAAAATAGTGATAAGCATCACATGTCATGTCACATGATCCAAAAATAAAATTTTCAGAATAGGCCTATATACCCGGCCTCTAGCGGCATTCATTGGCACTAGTACCTGGTGCGATAGGGTTAAAAAGGAGCGGATATATATAGTATCATTATATACTTTTGCAATAACTCAGTGTAAATACATACCGCTGCTGATGGTATAATAATTCGTTCCATATTGCATAATACGCTATGTACCTTTGTACTGAATTACATATTGCGTGCTTTGACTGTCATATTGCGTGCTTTGACCATCATATTGCAAGCTTTGAAATATAACACATTCTGATTGGCCGAGAGGCTGACAACACAGGTCTAGGCAGAAGATTTGAAAATGGTGGACCCCTTCATTTTGCAAGTTCTGAGGGGTCAAACAAATACTCCGGAAGGATTTATTGTGCGCATTTTACCAAATATCGAGGTATTTAATCTAAGGCATGCACACAATACCATTTAAATAGCTTAAATATGCATATCCGATTGGAAACAACACTCACCGCCAAGTCATGCTGACTAGAATAAATAGATCGCATTAGTGTGACGTCATTATCCAGGTTTCCCTATGTTCTGGGAAATCCCAATAATGACGTCAATTACGGCACCACTGTCAGTCGGCAGAACTTGGCAGCAAGTGTTGTTATTGGTCGATATCGCATATTTAAGCTATATGAACGGTATTATACGGAAACTGGCTTACTGTCTTCGGACGTCAAAAATATGCGGTGAAATTATTGATCACATACATCCCGATGCCGTTGGCGGAGGGATGTATGTGATCAATAATTTCACCAAGTATTTTGACGTACGAAGACAGTCAGCCTGTTTTCGTATTATTATATACCTAAAAATGACGATTTTCTATCTAGTCATGTGATCACATACCCCGTACGTCACAGTGTGACGTACGGGTATAAATACGCCATGGGTAGGAGCGGGCAGTATACGTAGCTCATACAGCCACAGGTATATAATAATATAGAGAAACAGGCTTACTGTCTCCGTACGGATAAAATCGGCGGTAAAATCGGCGATCAGATCAACCGATGCCGAAGGCAGAGGTTCATCTGATCGCCGATTTTACCAAGTATTTTATCCGTACGGAGACAGTCAGCCTGTTTCTCTATTATTATATACCTTAAAATATCGAATTTTTAACTTTGCTACTGGGGGAATATTTGGATTTTGCCGCCGTACATGCCCCGTACGCCACATACATACCCTGTACGTCACCTAGGTGTCGTACGGGTATAAATACGACATGGATAGGAGCGGGCAGTATGTGTAGGATATACTACCACAGGTATATAATAATAGGTGAATTGCCAACGTTACCTCAATATTTGGTAAATTTGCACGATAAACCGTTCCGGGGCATTTGCTAGATGCCTCAAAACTCACAAAGTGAGACACTAGAAACTATGTGACAATGCAGCCGGATGTGCCTGTTGCGGATGCGCAAAATATGTAAATGACATTCAGTTTCCTAATTGTAGTCTCTGTGGCCATCGGCAAGCTTCAGCAAACCTAACCTCTGCTAGGAGAGTGCATCTGACTTCCGATTAGTCTTGTAATGTACTTCCTGCGCTGGGTGAGAGCACCAGTGTCAACGGAGTCAATATTCAGTCAGTTTTGGCATTTTATAAACAATTTAAGGTATATAATGATTTTAAAAAACACATAATAATGACACCAATACAATGATACTTATTCTCGACGTAGGCTAGTTCTTCGAACATGTTCTGAAGGATTTCTGGCCTACACCTGGAATAAGTATCATCTTAAAGGCGTCATGACTATTTTTTTGCTTAGTATATTTCAGGTCGTCAGTATAGCGAGGAAATGAGCTGTGGGATAAACTAGAATACGCAGAATAAATAGACAATAATCGATGGTTTTGTGGACAGGCGGCCGTAAACTACGAGAGGTTGACGCGTAGTAATACACGAGCGCTAGCGAGTGTATTACGACGTCAACCTCGAGTGGTTTACAGAGCCGCCTGTCCACATAACCATCGTTTGTTGTATTCATTATCCATCTTTTCGTATGAATTAAACCCATTAATTACCATATAAACGGGTATAACAACAGGGACTATTTCTTTGGTCTACAGCACAAAGGGGCTATTTTCCCCGTATACCATGGTTTTGAGGCCGTATACCACAGGTTTGAATCCGTATACCACAGTAATGTTATCTGACAGGTGTTATACAATGGGTCGTGGTTTACTGAATCCCCATACATTTTCAATGGAGTCTTTGTATACGATGGATAATAAAATAGATTACAATGAATTCAAGAAAGTAGTTAAAATGCCCTACTCTGTTTAAACTGTGTGGAATTTAATACTATGTTTACAACACTATTTACACATCATTTCCATATTATAATCAACTTTGTATCGTGATGTATTTTATTTCTCTCTTTCCCTCTCTCTCTTTATATATGACTATATATGTAAATATAATAATATATATACATGTGTACACCATAGGTGGAAGATCTTGCAACAGTAGGAACCGTTGTGTTGCTAACAAAGGGAATGCAGTCTAAATCTGGCCTCCAGCATAAATTAACAACTTGTATTGATTAACATTATTTCCATAACATAATTTCTTTAGCTAAGATTGTGTTGTTATAGGTAGTGCAACTGCAACATTAAACACCTTCCAACATATCTCCTGAAACCATCAAAGTGTTAAATTATCTATCAAGGTGCAGTGTGTTAAAGGCATTCAGCAGTGAGGCATTGGCAAGGCCGTGATTGGGCATCTCAATGTTTCATGGGTGTAACTGGTGGCCTGGCTGAATGGAGGCTAGTAATATTGACTACCGACCTTGTAACCTAGTCGTTGACTGGATTAATTCACTATAGTCTAGATGTCACGTTGGCTGTGATTCGTGGGTTTAGCATCCTATACAGACTTCCTCCATAATATCTACCGATAGTCAGCGGTAGTAGTCCCTTTTTAGGGGGATCAAATTTATCAGGGTTTTCATCAATTACAGCTGTATGATGTCCGGGCTCGGATATCCTGGTTTACGCAGTACATAACAATGGGCCGCTGAATGGGGCGCAGTACAGTGTTTGCGCGTATAGACATTCAAAATATCCTTAATTAGAGAATTTATTGCCTTTTGTATCATTCTCGAAATATATGGGAACGTCTCCTACACAGGTGAACAAAGCTACCCGGCCTTGCCTGTGATCCCTGTGTAGGCCTCCTGGTGCTTAATCTGTAATGGACTCGTCCCTCCGTCTTGTTATGTATAAAGCTTACATTTCTAGCTATAGAGGGGGTGGTCTCTTCAGCAAAAGAATTAGACTGGTTTCAGTCCCTGTCCCCTCCACCTAACCCATCCCTTCTCGCAGTGACTCCTGGGCATGTTAATCGTTAGGGAAGTCCCCATGTTGTTAAATAGTTTAATATCCGATTATGTCCATAATCAGAGACTTGGGCGAGTCTACAAAAGAATCTGATGCATATGGAGACACTATGAACACCTCGTTTCCATTGGCCGATCACTCGGCACCGATCTGCAGTCGGGCGCCACCGATAGAAAGGACACCAACGTCAGATTGGTGAAAGAAAACGAGATCTGCAGAGAATGCTCACAGACTAATTTGGTATAGATTAGGTAACAAGGCCACCACTGGAGAAATTTCCGACAGAATATCTGTGTGTGCCTGATACGTACAGTAGAAACAGTGAATGTAACGCGTCGGGCATTACTACCATCTTAGATTTGACCGACTCTCACCAACCTTAAGATTTCGATGTACGCACTTTCACCGAATCGGGAACAGTCGGTGGAGGGAAATGAGGGACTTTTTTCTCTCCCATATAAGAGTTATTATCAATCTACACCCCACAAGGTGATAGGTAAAAACTTTTTCCGCAACAGGGAAAACGAGGAAAAATTAACAAACGGAAACGAAGTTTATGTTATCTTAACCCTCCAGTCCTCCACACACCTACCAACACACCCACCCACACACGCACGCACCGCAACCCCACTACACCACTTGTACCAGGAGCCACGTGAGCTTTGAATGGGAGTCAACACGTGGCACTAGCATTGACAACCGTCCTCTATTACACCCCTCCTTTTACCTGCATATAGAACTTCAATACAACGAATGAATATATGACGATGTCCGTAAGCATGCAGTGATTGTGTTTTGTAAACAGAAAATTCAAGAAACGTGTGTTCACTTTTGGCACAACTATGCTCCATGTGTAACATAAGTTCACAAACTGTAATGTTATGAATCGTGTCTCTGAATCCACCCCCCTGTCACACTTTGTCACACATTTCATACCACCCCCAAAAATATTATGTCACACTTTCCGAAACCCCCCCCCCCCCCACCCCATTTCTGTCTCATTTAGCATGACTTAACAGTAATTACATCTTTGACTAAGCTACTGTAATACACTATTAATTTAGTTATTGATACTTCACCGTATACTTTACTGTAGTAATTGTCATTTTAGACCAACCAATCATATGCAGTACTGAACTTTGATCAAGGATAAATCTCATCTACCCTAGTCTATTCTGGTGGTACTCTACATCTTCCTCCTCCAAGTATATGATGAAACACATTTATGAGTTCAACCTGCCCATGAAATGGGCACTGTACAAAAGTTGGCAGGTGGTGCATTTGGGGATTTATCCTAGTGCATAACCATCAACCCCATCAACAGACCATTTCCACCTTATTGCTCAGCATTGACTTCATTGGTTGGGGGAGTATGATTTCCATCTCACAGAGAAACCTGAAGATAATCCCTTCCTAAGTTACAGCTGAGTACATATTTCCAATAGACAAACTGGTGGGGTTCCTATATGTGTGAATAGCGTTATGGTAGAAATCATCATCACAAAGGGAAAGGCCCTCTTTTTCATCAGTTGACCACTCAAGAATTGAGAGTGTGAAACTGCAGTCTGCCACTGATAAAATGTATCCAGATACATTTAACACTAAAAGGATGCATGGTGCCTGGAGTCATCACCACACTAAAGACGCATGATGCCTGGAATCATCACCGCACTAAAGACGCATGATGCCTTGAGGCATCATTGTTCCAATATTAACAAAAATGTTTTAACAATGAAATAATAGAGTAATATTCATGAAATCTTCAGAAAATGTAGATAGAACATCATATTTAGTATTTCTATTAAAAAAATAAAGTATTTGTGATTATGTATCATATTTCATGATTACAACCTTGGATATCAGTTTTAACCATAATGTGGCCGTCCTCTAGCCAGACAGACTGCCACCAGCACACGTCCTTATGGGAATAGCTGGGCCCCAGGCATCCGTCCTTAAATGGTTAATTGGTGAGCTAAAATATCCACAGGTGGTGACATATTACTTAACCCTTTCCTTACCAGCCTCCCAAGGCGTTATCTGTTAAAAATATGTGTCTAGTTTGGGAGTTTGTTATTTCATAATACTGTGTTAGATTCTTTTCAAACTTGAGCTTCTATTCTTATATGATATGTAAATTCTATCTGTAGTCTGTTTTTTGGGGGGTTTGTTTTTTTACATTTTTGGTAACCAATTTAATTCTTTTAGACAACAAATTGAATTTCTTAACAGTTTTTCAAGGAAATGGCAGTCATTTGATAATACTGTCATATTTTTATTAGCGCATCGGTCAAGTATCAGAAGAGCAACGTAATCATTAGCAAGGAGCGGTGCTTAATAAATACAATATAAATTGGTTTCAGATAAAAGCGGCAGTAATCCCCTCGGACTAGACTCTACGTAATCACCTCGCTATCGCTCGGGGATTACTACGCGTCTGGTCCTCAGAGATTACTGCCGCTTGTATCTGAAACCAGTTAATATTGTGTATCTATACTACGTTGGGTCATGTAGAATATTCTTACAACTGAGACCCGTCAAAATTAGAAAAAAAAGTGATCCTACATGGAGAAACATTTAATGGTTAATGTGGGATTATTTCTGATGTGCATGTTCTGAACTTCAGCGTTGGGAAACCTCCAGCTTTTATGGTCTCTGTTTGAATTATTCATATCTTGATCTATCTACTTTGACCTCCAAGTAAACATGCCTGTTAACTTATTTAGAAATACCCAATTCTAAGTAGCGACAAGTTGATCCACAGACTCATGTGCAGCGCGCATACATTGCCACGCCCACCCTACGGTACGGGACCATCACGTAACTGCTGTATGGATGCGGGGACCCTCCGGGAGTAGAACGTCCACCTCCTGTCATAGCGACCTACAGATCACCCTATGGTCTGAGAAACCCCTGTAGGGCCCAGTACCTCCAGTACCTGCACCCCCGTTAGGTATGAGAATCTCAGAAATATGACCCAGTTTGTGACCGCTCAGTCGACTTAGGGTTTTCACACAAATCCCAGCACGCCTGTTGCACGAACGGATTGCCCCCTTAACGTACGGCTTTACTGGCACACAGCCGCGCGGGTAACACCGGAGTCCGACGCCGTACGTCCCGGCAAGCCCCCACCTCTGACATCCGTACTCAAAGGGCAAATACTGGGACGGAACGGAGCGGCGGCGGCGTCGTCGTCGCAGCGCTTATGGCCAGACAGGTACAACCTCCCCAGCTTTGCAGGTGGAGGAACAGATGAGAATGACTTACCTGTGGTCAGCACTGTCCTTGATTTGTCGTCCTATCTGACGCCAACAGCTGCCATTCCAGCGAACATCGCCCGCTACACATCATGATAAACACGGCTGGTCTCCAGGCGAGTCCATTATTTGTAGATGTGGAGGCGTGGCCGCACAGGAGCAGCTGGGGGGTGACTGGCGAGCGATCGATTCCAGTGAATTGAAGAGTTCTTTCCGCTGCTGCAGTGAGATCCATAGTATACTAGGTTGAAGTCTGTTTATTTCCACCTTCCGGGCACTCGAAATTTGAGAAATTGTATCCAGGGGAGCATTTGGTATCTCCCATTGGCAGCGGGTAACATCACCCATCCATCCCTTCTCCCCTTATTCGTAGAATGGACTGGTCTTGGATCATGTGCCGTCGTGACAGGAAATTCGGTTTGATGCCGTTGTGTCCAGGATTGGCTCTACAGTGCCGTTACTTCGTGGGGTGATGCACGTAGAAACCCAACTGACACCATCACATATTCATTAAGGGTCGCGCCCTTGATGTGTTCATGTCAAAAATTAGTATAATGAAAAATAGTTATCTAGATATCAGGTGCAAAAGATCACCTCCTTAAAGGTTATGGCGGTGTTAAGGGCAGGTTACAAACGACAATAGCTACAGAATGATTTATTATTCTAAAACATGCAGCAGACATAATATGTGGCGTAGTCAATTATCTTGTTAGGCCTGGCGTCCTACTACTACGATAGAAATTTAGACCTCCCGATATGGCACCGATACAAAAACCAAATATCGGAGACATATCGGGAAGGTGCAAAATCGTAGACATATGTCTGGACATGCCAATCCACCATGCATTGGATGGGGTTCTTATCGGTGTCTAATCGTAGAAACGTGGTCAACTGCCCCGATATTAGGTGATCTACCGACGCGATTTCGATTTTTCATCGGAAGACCATATCGGAGCCATATCGTAGTAGGTGTACGCCGGGCCTTACTGGCTAATAGCTCAAAGTAATCAAAATGGAGTAATTAACTCAGCGACCATGGCCATGAGCGCTAATGAGTAGTCATTGAAGTCCTACCATGGCCTATTAATTATTAAACTAGAGTGGTCATTTAAGTCCCACAAAGTCACAAATTAAGGTCTGTTAGTAGAGCTTTTTATATAAACAGTGTAATTTAAGGGCTCATTATTTAACACGCTATTATTACGGAGGATTATGTAGGCAAATCCCACACTTAGGGATGTATTGTAAACTCCCGCTGAAAGTCAGCGTTCGCCTTATCTGCCGATGTCCTGATGACGGGCCGATGACGGGCCGATGACGGGCCGATGACCAGAGTGAACAAGCTCGTTTTACCTTTCACTGCTTTCTAGACTGGCTTCAGTCCCTGTCTCCTATACCTACCCTGCACCTAACCTACCCCTCCTCGCTGTGAGACCTTTGAATCCTGGGCCTGTCCAGCGTTAGGAGGAGTCCAAATATTGCAATGTAGTTTATTTCTTAATTGGTCGAAGATCACGAAATAGCAGCAAATGGCCAAAAAGTCAAATCTGAGAGGATCTGAGAGAATTCCTTTTGCAAATATCATCTGTATATATTAAAGGACTCATGTGCAAATTCGGGAACACTAACTACCATAATCAGCTTTAGCACAGGGCTAATATGAAACAAAAAAAGGTCACGTTACGACCCCCCCCCCCCCCCCCCCCCCACACACACACACACCTTAGATTGGGTAATATTGGTTGCTATGGAAACGCATTGTTGTCCCTTATTTTGTTCTACAGTTTGAAAATATGTACAAATAGAAACATAACTAAAAAATGTTTTTCTATCATTTTTTGTTTACCCCAAGTGTCATCTCTGGCCTTATATCTACTAGGGGTTGTAACGTGACGGGGTCGTAACATGATGCAAAAACACGTAGAGGCTGATAACCTTTTTCAGTAGAGAGAAAAACTTATTTCTTTTGCTATGCCATAGGTACATATTTCCCGGACACAGAAATACTATTTTTACCTTTTTCCTGACCCCAAATGACCCACTGTGGGTCGTAACGTGTAAGGTTCTGGATTGTGCCCTATAATGCCCTAGATGTGTCAAAACTATTTCAACTATTCCCCAAAAAGGATTTTTTAGAAATATTCAAAATATAGTCCAATTGCTGCCATTTCGTGATTTTTGACCAATTATGTCCATAATCAAAGACTTGAGCAAGTCTAACTGCTTTCCTCTGCCTTAGTCACCATGGGAGAGCCCCCATAGGATTGCGTAGTGTTGCGTGTCCTTGTGAGTGAGTTGTGACAACGTAGTGAAACCAGTTTTGCACAGACCTACAGGTATCCGTTCAGAGGTTCTTGATATACCACTGTCTAAATCTATCTACAGCAGAAGGTGAGCAGACTGGACAGATTGTCCATTTAATAAATAGACAATAATGGATGATTCTGTGACTAGGTGACCACAAACCACAATCGCTGGAGGTAGCGATAGCCTACATGAGCGATGGTGAGTTTATTATGTTCATAGAAACTATCGGTTTCTTTCGTTTCGTGTTTGGGATTCCTTGTTTTTTTTTATCGTATTTCATTACAGTATCATTTTAAGACTCGTTTGTCGTACTTGATACTTTAAATCTAATAGATTAAAGCCATGTTATCGTGTTATTTTCCCGAAACCAATGGTTTGAAGCCTATCATCAATGAATCTAAATCCATACTCTATGGGTATGGGTTCTACCAGCTAAAGAAGCCATTTGAAGTGGTTTACTGCAGTACAATATATCTTCATCGGGGATTTCGTAATTGTAGAATAATAAAGGTCCACTTAGAATTCCCATTTAACCCTTTACTGGCGGGGCTCTGTGGCAGAACCATATTGGTTGGGACGGGTACCAGGGACCAGTATATTGCTTGGGGGGGGGGGGGGGGCTATTCTCGTCAGAACCCAGAATAGATTGTTTGATCACGTGATTTAGCACTGAATCCTTACTATTTTCATTTCTTTTACCTGAAAATATTTAATATCATATTCAAAGTGTATGTGTATTCTTTGGATGTTTATTGATCCATTATTTCTTGATAAAATAATAAAACATTGTAACTGATGCCTCAAGGCATCATCTACCCTATGCTGGGGAATGCCTTAAGGCATCATTCGCCATACACTAGGGAATGCACAAATGTATATGTTTTCACATTTCTCGCATTACACCGGGGTGAGATATACGAGATTTCTTTAACGTAATTGACACAGACGTTAACATAGATCCTTACTATCTGCACAGAAGAGAGTCTTTTTTTGTTAAAAATATTGGCAAGAGTTTGATAACTACTAGAGCCAACAAGAGACCAAGACGGGAATAAGCACATTATCCTTTATAATTTTTTTTATATTGTCAGTGCCTCTCGAGACGTCGAGTTTTTCAGGCACTCCATAAACGAAAGCATTCTTACATTGGTCCATTCATTGCACAATTTGAGATTTCTTCTCCATCCCTGGAGGTTAAGATACATGTATAAAAAGAAACAGTAATTGTGATATGAAATAGAATGAGATGTGGACCTACTATGTTCAGCAATCAGTCTAGTGCTACATTACATTTCACATTTTCTGTATACTCTTTTTTAAAGACTCCTTATCCTGTATCTGTTGTATGTCACTCGGTAAGGCGTTCCAGAGTCTGGCTCCCCTATGGCAAGCGCTGTTATACACAGTGGCAATTCTTGTATGTGATATGTCAAATATTATTTTCATTTGGGTTCTGGTACGCCTTTGCGACTTGACAATCCAGTTATCGGTCTCCTTATTTTTAAACATTATGCATAATAACTGTTTATCCCTTCTGGTGGATAACTTCTCTAGGTTACAGAGATGATTCATTTCAATAAGCGATTTATAGCCCGCTCGAGTTCCTAGCAAAATTCTGAGACCTCTATTATGCAGTTTTTCTAGGCTGTACAAATCTCTTTTCCTGAAGCTGTCAAAAACTAGGAGCAAATAGAATATTCATCATAGATGACTGAGCGTGCGGTCAAAATGAATAACAATTAAAAGGTTTTAGTTAGATTTAGCCTATGGATAGTTTTCTGTAACCCACAAGTTTGCACCCAGTCAACTTGCCAATTCTGCAACTGCCTATCTAGGATCCAAATACATCAAGTACCAATGGGTCTTGAGGTATTTTGGTTTTGAGTGATTGGTCATGGTCAGCTGGGCACGCCTCTCAGACCCTGAGACACTGGATCCCTGCTCTGTTCTCAATATCACAGTGTATATCAAACAGATAGTGAAGGGATAGTTTGTATGCAGTGCCCTGAAAGTCTATATGGACCCCTATAACCTCTAGATGATGTATTTAGCGCGTGCAAGCACGCTCTAATAAACACTACTTCATGATATGGTAGCAACACAAAATAGTTGACACCACTGTATCCAAATACAGGTACTACCGTGAATTGTCGGCTGTTTTGGGTGTCCAGCGGACCAGGTGTCCACTGTATTAGAATCTAAATATATGAAATACCCGATGTATTATTACACATAGTTACCTTACAAGCTGCAAAACCCATAGCAGTCACGGGCACATCGGCATTTTGACCATGATGCTCCAGCTTCCAGCCCCCGTGAATGTATTTTGGAGAGGGACGGGTCAGTATTTTCCTACTATTAGGTTGTCCTCTCGGGATATTTATACAGAAGACCAATTATTAGAGCGTGCTCGTACGCACTATATACAGTGCCTATAACAGGTTAGAGTGGACACATACACCTCCAGCGTGCTGAGAAAAATCTATCCCTTCACTATCTTTGTGATATTCGCTGTGCTATTGGGAAAGGAGCAGTGTGCCAGTGTCTGAGGGTCTTAGAGGCATGCCCAGCTGATCATGACCAATCATTCAAGACCGAAATACGTCACTGACCCACTGTAGCTTGATATGTTTTGATCCCAGACTCAGGCAGATAGACAAATGGCAAGTTGGTTACAGAAAACGATCCATAGACTGAATTAGTCCGAGAGGCTCTGACCGAACAGAGGTGCAGACAGTCAGAGAGCAGTCCCATAGAGCTCAAGGCTAACTGGTCGACCAGATTGGTAAAGCTTAGCTCAGCAGCCGTTTTCCTTATAAATATAGGTTGAGTCTTTCCGATTTTGTAGTATGCAGTTGCCTGAGACAAAATGCAGTAAAATGATGGTAATTTCATACCTTTGCATTAGTTCTATGTAATAGAACAGCCAGTGTTTGTAAAATCCATGTCTCTGCCTAACAGGCGGGAAAAATGGCGGATTCAAATGTGCATCTATTATCCCGAACATTGGGATGCCAGGAACTAATTTATCCAATATGGCCAACATGAGGTAGAAGAAGTGACATGTGATAAAATGAGTTGTACAAAAAGGCCCCAAAAAGCGACACAAGAAAAAAAGGCATTTTTATGATCAAAAAGGATTTATTATACATCTCTGAAGGCAACGGCCATGAACATGCACTGACATTGAGAGGATTACTCAGAACTAAGGAAGTGATTTTCCGTCTATGGGAATAAGCGGTTGTGCTCTCTGACTGTCCGCCCGGCAGTCAAAGTCTCTCGGACTAAGACTGAATATAAACCACACCTTTAGTTGTTATTCATTTAAAATTGCACGCTCCTTCATCAATAATGAATATATACCCCTTGCTCCTAGTATACCCTATGCTGTGATACACAACACATACTTCAGGCCTATATCCCACAATGTTATACAAGATGTAATTACTTGGCAAACAAGGCACGTGAGGCTTGGGTCTAGTGTGATATTAATATTGTGGAAGGTGGTATATAATGACTGTTACAGTTGTGTTTAGGATTGTTATGACGTTGCCAAACGTTTAGAACTAAGTATACACGATATATTTGAACATGCCTGACTACTCAACAACGCTAATGATGCCGCAGCCCTTCTTTGCGCAATGAGGCAAGGTTTTATATACAAATATATGATTAAACACTCATGGACATTATTACATAACCGTAGTTAGGCCTAAGTCTGTATTCAAAATGTTATTTTCAAAAATCATTGTGAACGAATACATATACACAAATGTACAGAAACAACACCATAAGAATAAATCAAATGTGAACAAAACGATTTCAGAGAAAAATTAAGATTAACTTTGCAGAATTGATAAATGTTTGGCCCGTATGTGATATATATATGATAATGGTGTGTCGCTGGATATATCACCACTAAATTTTCTATTTAAGTCACAGTCCTAAGCTGTTATATGTATTCATATTACTATAGAAATTAAGTATTGATATTTTCCTAATGTAATTATGATTATGCAGCTGTAAGGTAATATATATATATTGTGCTAATTGGTAGGAGAAAACATATAACCTCAGCATATCCAATGTATAATTCTCGATTTCATGTTGATTGACGTCTGTGGTGGTGGTAATGGAATCATCATAAAAGGCCCTAGGCCCGATTATTTCCCAAATCTTTATGGCAATATTAGCTTATTCCAAAAAGGCTGAACTGGCTGGTCTGCTTGTGAGGGCTGATCTTTTTTTATTCCTAGTGCCAATATTAGCTAGTTGAATTTAATATCTAGAAAGTGATCTGATATTCTAAAAATGACTTGCCGACATTTGGCTCCCTGTGACACAACTTCAGCATGATATCAGGCGGGATCACATGTCTCAATGCACTGTAGGATGAGTTTCTGGAAAAGAATTTACAACCCATCCATCGGCCTATGGGTTTGCACCATGCTCAATTTTTTTTACATTGTTTCCCTCAATAGAAAGTCCAAGGATGTTACATAAGTTACAGATTAAGTAAAATATAACAACAAACGAGATTAATGTAAATATAGTGTTTAAAATAAAGTGTTTGTAGTTCGAACTTCATTGTCGCTCATATTGATAAATTAGCTGATGGTCGACTGTGACTAAGGTCATCCAATCATATTACATGCATATATGTATTGCGTATGAACCAATAACCTTCCAAACCTGTTTGTTCTATCTTATTAATCAAACATATGCTAATTTTGTTTTGAGCTATGAGTATGCAAATAAGGTATGCCTTTTATTCATAAGTAAATATTTCTCTATTATCTGGAGGTTCAAAACGATTTATATTGAACTACGTATACTATATGCAACCCGAGACCTAGTTATTCAATTAATTGTGAACAGAAATGAGTGCCTGTATGATTTGTGTAATTATGGGTCTTATTTTCACTGTTTATAATTAGTCAAACTTCTGACTGTGTGTAACGTGACATGTGTATAACGTGCCTTACGCTAGTATGTTACTAACAGCGTATCATATTAAGTATGTGAACAATGAACTACATGTAATAACTACTAGGTAATGAATGTAGTTATGCGTTGATTTGAAATGTAGTTCAACTGTGTCCGTACGCAAACCAGTTCATTTGACTGATCGGCCTCAGTATAAATAAAGATTACAAAAAATAGACAATTGAAGTAGAAGTTAATTCTTGACTGCTACATCCGATGACTTCGGATCCTGAGTAGATACAAGATGCTTTGAATATAGCAGTCCAGCCAGTCCACTAGACGGTAAAATAGAGAGAGGCTGGGCAGGGATTTCCACTCTCATCGTATACGACAATGCAGACATCTATATTTGGCCTTTGTTACAAATACTCTAACTATTCAAAAGCAGGCAGACAATCCCCACAGGCTTGTGATTAGCCAGATAGTTAGTGTATATGTTGGTATATTTTTGTACCGTAGAATACACTGGTTTTGTGTACGAGTGGCCGTAATCTCCGAGTAGTTGACGCACAGTAATATCCGAGCCAATAGCGAGGATATTACGTCGTCAACTAAGAAATTTTAGTGACTCTTCCACCGCGAAAGTCCACTTGTACCATTTTGACCGAAACGATACACTCCAAAATGAATTTTGTAGATTTACTCGTGTAAGATCGGTGGTTCAGGGGAATCAGCGGCGGAACAGCTTGATGGAAGCGTGAACGCACGCCTGATCTATACGAAATATCGGGAACGATTGTATTGAACAAGTAGAAACACAGATCGCACAGATCGCACAGATAATAGGGGATTTGTGCGAATTTCACAAGATAAAGTGAAAAAGGTTGTTTGTCAACTCACAAAAAACATCAGAATATATTCCTCAGTGCCTGTTGAGTGTAATCCTGTGGTAGTTTGATGAAATTCCATGTAATTTGTTCAGATTGGACTTGTTTTTGGTTCCCCTGCTTTGACCTGTTAGTGCTGAGGAGCCATGTTGACAGTCTGATCTCTCTAGTGTGAGAGTTAATTTTGATATATTTAGATCTATGTTTAGATCTATGTTTTGTCTATGTTTGGTGATTGTAACAAAAAGTGAAATCATATCCCATCATGTTAGGGGATCCAAATCAAAGCTGTGGAAAGCTGTGAGAAATCAAAGTTCTCCTCTTTTGTAACTACCAAAGCCTTTGAGGTGCTACAGAGGTATGTATTATAAAAATGATGTATCCCAGAATTTATGTAATAAAAATATTTTGGATAATTATGTGTTTATGGCCCATATTAGATGACTTTGGTTTGAACATGTGACTACTTGAAATCTGCTTGCTCTATGATGTGAGCCTAAAAGTATATTGAGTCAAGACATGAGTGAATATTATCCTATATGGAGTAGATTATGAGCCCAAATGAGGCTATTCTATATTATTTAAGGCCTAAAGACATGTTCAAGTATGTAAAAGGGTGTACAAACAAGTAAAGTCTGTGTCTGAATGTTATTTCACCCTACTGAGTAAAGAAGTCTGTGTAGTTTTACCACATTCTACCATATGAGTATTATTAGTGACAAATCCAAGAGTAGAGTATATTCAAAGCAGACTTGTTGTATTACGATGAGAGTTTCAACAAGATAGTGTAGTTAACTGGTTATTGTCAAGGTACCACCTGTTTTTGTATTTTTCCAGTTCTCTACGATGGTTTATACAATGGTTTTCGGTTGTTGACACATGAACAAGAATTCACTTCGATGGTTTACGACGAAGATTTCACGAACATGTCACACAAGAAATAAATCATCCGTTATATTATGAGAGCTTCCGTTTAATCATTGGCCGAGGTACAACGATAAGGCACAATTTTCTCCGAAATTGTTCGAAACTTCCAGAACCCATCCGATAAATCATATCTGCGATGTAACCCGCCCTTGAAGTATCTCACTGAAATATATGCAGTTTATTGTTAGTATGAATTAAGGAAAAGTACAGTATCACCTCTAAATGGTCTACACAATGGTGGCTGACTAGGAGGATAGAAGAGTAAACTATGTTTTGGACATGACTAGATCTATTTCAATCTTTGAACCCAGACAGCGCGCATTGGAGAATGGTAACAAATATACCACAGGAAAAGTCGGTCATAACAAGAAATATCCGTTTAAATATGGATAATCGCAAATGATTAAAGAGAGCACCAAACTATAAAATAACTCTGACAACTGCACTCCGCACACAGTATGATAGAAGTTTATATCATTTGTTGATGCAAACTACGATATTTACAAAATCATTAGTTAATCATTGAACGAATGTATTTTATTCAGGCACTAAAAGCTCTGTTCCAAGTAAAACTAAGAACATATTGATTTGAGACACTTAAACCTAATCAAAAATCGCGCAGGGCATCCAGGCATATGTATCGTTTATCTAATTCCAAAATTTCATAACTTTCCGACCAGTATATTTGGGATGCACAAGATGTCATTTCAACATGTTGAAATGTCATAGAGACCCTATGATACGGGTTTTTTATTGGAACCAAATTGTAGACCCCCTTTTTATTCGAGGCCTATTCGCAGAGACGTGGTCACTTGCGCCTATGATAAGTCAGCTTCTGAGACGATTTAGATTTTTTATCCGGAGGTGTATCTTAGGGCATATCGGTGTCTATCAGGAGCTCCGTGGACCCCGGCCCTAAGTCTCTGACAATTTATTCCATCAGCAGTGGGTACATCTGTCTCACCAAAATGTCTGATCAAAATACCCCTATGAAATTTAAGTGGGATTCACGCGAAGGGACAAATGTACTTGAGACTGGTGCACTTCACACCTATTCGCTAGTCGCCCACTATTTCCCGCTGGGTGCAAAGTTTCACAGATTGGAGTGTTCTTCAGACTCAAGGAACCAAGACGGATTCAATTCACTTTCTATGTACATAGTCTCACCCCTACACCCCTACACAGGATACACAGTCGCACGTGATTTTTTTCTGAGCGAATGACCTCTCCCTAATTAAACTCGCAGAGATTTGAAGGGAGAAAACCCAACTAGTACGATAAAATTCGCCTTTAAGGAACTCTAAAATAACTCTATAATTCAGATGAGGAGTACCAAATCCAGTACGGAATCTCAACAGGATTTGACTCAGACAAACGTGCTGTGAGGGACGGTATATTATTATATACCTTTGCAAGAAGTCACTCACCATACTGTCTGCTGCTGGGGGGTTCATTCGTAACGTTCATATTGCGCGATATGCAGTGTAGCAGTGTACCTACAGACAGATTGCATGCTTTGAACCATAGTACGGCGTGCTTTGACCATAGTATGGCGTGCTTTGAACAAATAACACATTCTGATTGGCCAAGAGGCCGACAACACAAATCTGGGCGGAAGGATTGCAAATGGCGGATCCGTTCACTTCGCATGTTCTGAGGCGTCTTACAGAAACCACAGAAAGTTTTATCGTGTATAATGACCAAATATTGAGGCAAATAATGTGTAGCATGCACGCAATACCGTGTAAGTAGCTTAAATGTGCGTATTCGATCGATATCAACACAGACACTCGCTGAGCGGGCGTCAACAAAGGAAACTTCATTATCGGGGTCTCCCTACGCTCTGGGACATCCCGACAATGACGTCATCCGTGGCCGGACTGTCAAGTCGGCAAGGCGAGTGATGTTATCGTTGAATATCGCATATTTACGCCAACGGTATCAAGTTAAAGCTACAGGTTAGTTGCCTCAATATTTGGTCAATACACATGATAACTCGTTACGTTGCATGTGTAAGACACATCGCAACACGCGAATTGAGACACTACGAACCAAGGGGCCATGGTAACTGGAAAACGTTAAGTTCACTCTCCGAAGCCCATATTCTGTTCCGTTTATTCAAATAAAAGAACAGTAGTGATAGGATTGGTGATGTAAAAAGTGAATCCGGGTAACTTCACATTCTCCTAGCGTAGTTCGGGTGCGTTTACACTATCTATTCGAAACAAAGATCTGTTTGGAGAGCAATGTATCTCACGCAGGCACCATTAACTTCCGGATGAGTCTGGTGATGTACTTGCTGCACTGAGAGAGAGTGACAGTGTCAACAGAGTCAATTTCGGAGGATTATAACCAATCTAAGGTATATAATAATAGAATAACATGTTGATGACGCCAATATGGTGATACTTATTCTCGGAGTCGATGTTAAATCGTTCTGAGCGAGGTCGAAGAACGATTTATCATCGACACCTCGAATAAGTATCGTCGTATTGGCGTCATAACCATGTTTTTTAATAGTGAGAGACAGTATGGTTTGATGCAATTTGATTCAGCAGCGGTGTTGTGAAGGAGCAATTTTCGTTGATGGACAGTTTCATTGAGGGACAGTAATGTGAGAGGCAGTATGGTGAGGGGCTATATGATTCAGGGGCAGTATGGTGGAAAGGCAGTATGGTTTAGAGCTAGCATGATGGATGGTAAGGGTTATGGATAGGGATGAGGTTTAGGTAATGGATAGGGATAAGTTTGGTGTTAGGCCTGGCATCCACCTACTACGATGGGCTGGACTGTAGACCAACATGCAGCACTGGTCTACAGTGATATGAGGAGAAAGTAGGAGAGAAGTATGTGGTATGTTACAAATACTGATGTATGTAGATGGGGAGTAGAAGTAGTGTGTATGTAGGACTGTAGTTGGTATAGTCCTAGAATATTTTTGCGTAACTTTTTCGTTCCGTTGGATCACCTGACGGCAATCTGTGGTTCGGAAAAATTTGTTTAGAGTTGTTCTGGTCGAAAAACTCCATAGGAAATGCATGGATATACACGTAGTGACCCCCAAGTGAAGCCGACACGAACAGGCGATGTGCGAACATCGAACACAGCCGGCCGTACAAACGGCAACACGGGTCACATGACAATCACGTGACGCGCCAACCAATCAGAACGTCGCAACCGGTATGTTAATGAGGGCGCGGCGTCGTCCGCGGCCCGTTTCCCGCTTCTCTCTATTCCGTGGTCGCTACGTGGTGGGAAAGGAGCTCGACTTCCAGCAAAGCCCCGTGATCAAACATAGTCCTAGAATATGTCACAAACACTGAAGTAACTTATCACTGAGATACTGTAGTTTAAGTCCATGGAGGATGTAATGGTTAGAGAACTTCTTCTTGGCTGCGTCAGCCCTTCACAAATAAAATCTGCTCACAGAGGTGTTTGAAATGCTTCTTTATTGTAATCCACAAGGTAGTAACAGGTTCCTCACATGCCTGACTAAGAACCCAGAATGATGGGTGCAGCTGGCTTATATAGCTGGTATTGAGGTTGCATGCATTACAGTGTCAAGGTTGTTTTCCCAAATGCTGGCTCTCAACACTAACCCAAATGACCTGTCCTACTGACCCAGGCTAAGTGGGACAGTAGGTAGGCAGGTGCTGACCTACTGGCCCAAATGATCCATCCCTGCTAAGTGGGACAGTGGGTGTGCTGGCGCTGACCCACTGGCCCTAATGCTCCATCCTACTGGCCTTCACCTTGGGTCCTGTGTGCTGACACACTGGCCTAGATACAGCTGTGTTGCTGTCTGTACCAGGACGTTTCATATGGGATATGCCTGTACTTCTGCTATACAAGAGATCACAGTCTTACTTATACATTTCATATACATTTCATTATTTGTGCTTGGCTCTTGTCCAGTGCAACGATATAGCTCCGATATGGTCTAAGATGCACCTCCCAATAAAAAAAATCGTGTCAGAAGGTCACTTAATATCGGGGCAGTTGCCCACATTTCTGCAATTAGGGACAGATAAAAACCCCATACAATAGGTGGTGGATTGGCATGTCTAGACTTATGTCTACAATTTTGCACCTTCCCGATATGTCTCCGATATTGACTTTTTGTATCGGAGCCATATCGGTAGGTCTATATTTCTATCATAGTAGGTGGATGCTGGGCCTTTGGTTCAGGGATAGGGACGGGGTTAGGGTGTTTGGGATCTAGAATGGATGGGCAGTATAGTTCATAGGTAGTATGATGTTATATCCCTTGGTGATGGTTTTCTCCATGGGCATCATGATTTTTGGCCTTAGTGACAGTTTTCTACATGGCATCATGATATTTGGCCTCGCTCATGGTTTTCTCCATAGGCATCATGGCATTTTTGCCTTGGTGATGGTTTTTAGAGCGTGCTTGCACGCGCTAAATACATCATCTAGAGTTTAGAGGGGTCCATATAGACTTTCAGGGTACTGCATACAAATCATCCCTTCACTATCTGTGTGCTATTCACTGTGATATTGAGAACAGAGCAGGGAGCCAGAGTCACAGTCTCGTACAGACTCATATAGGTCAAACATAAGAGATTTTGTACGAGCGATAGGCCCAGCTGTGGACGACATACCTTCTTAAACCACATTGGACGACAATCGCCCAGAACCTCGTCCCTCGCCTTGTATCTCGTATCGTCCAGGTACAGCCCCGCTCGTCCGATGTTAAACAGACCCCAGAGTCACAGTCTCTTAGAGACGTGCCCAGCTGACCATGACCAATCAACCAATACCAAAATACCTCAAGACCCACTTGTGTTTGATTTGTTTGGATCCTAGATAGGCAGTTGCAGAAATTACAAGTTGACCAGGTGCAATTGGATTACATAAAACTATCCATACAATAAATCTAACTTATACCTTTTAATTGTTATTCATTTATAATAGCACGCTCATTCATCTAGGATGAAAATACTATTTGCTCCTAGTCTCTAGGGGCATCATGGTATTTGGCCCTCGGGACGTTCTTCTCCATGGATATCTTGGTCTTTGGCCTGTGCACCGTCCAACCTTCTCACCAACCAAAAACACTTCTTGGGAGAGTTCAAAGAATATTGCCATTGGTCTAAGACGGGGATATCTGGGGTGAAGCCCTTGGGAGCAGTTGGTATTTTTTTGGGGTAATATACAACCTTTATTCAGGATTTTGTTTTTGGAGCTCCTGAAACTGGCTGGGAGGATTGAAATGGGTCTTGCAAAGTGCCTACCTGAGGGTCAAAGCCCCCAAAGGGTTGTTTTTTAGGGATCAGATTAGATTTTTAAATTACATAATTGACGTATCTGTCGAGTGCGAAATCTGCTCCTTGGGGTCCAGGGGGTGATGCCTGTAGAAACACTTGGATTTTATAGATTATACTTAAGGGGCCATCCGCAAATTACGCACGCAATGAGAGGGACTTGGGGGGGGGGGGGGCACACATTTCAGAAATTTTGTGTTTGCTCCTTCTATGTTCTATTGTCTACAAGATTGGGAGGGGGTGGGGGTGGGGTCATAAATTTCATAAATTCTGTGTATTTACCTTATGAATAACCCCTATGCTAAGATTTTCTTTTGAGCAGTGGCGGTTACATACCGGTGAAGTCCTACCTGGCAAGATCCAAGAGGCAAATAGCTCCTTAGGGGTCTAGGGGGCAAAACCCTAAGAAACATTTCGATTTCACAGATCTATTCGCAGGATTTTGTTTCCGGGAGGGTTACACAGCTGAGGCTGGAGAGAATGGTAGTTGTCCAGCAGCAAACCCCTCCCGGTGAAATTATTGAAAGCATTTGAATTTTAGATATGACACTTGCGACTTTGTTGCATCTTTGTAGGTGCTCCCCGCCCCACTTCCAACTTACATGTATATTATTCCGTTTGATTCACTTGAACACGTCATCTCGTAGAAGTTGGTCATAGCTTTAAAGTGGTATAAAAAAACTGAACGGAACGAAGAAATACACTAATAGCTTTAAAGTGGGATTCACACGATGGGACAAATGGACCTGAGACTGATGTTCTTCACACTTTTGCACCAGTCAGCTACTATTTCCAGCTGAGTACAAAGTTTCACAGATTAGGGTGTTCTACACTCTCAGGGTAACATGGCGGATTCAATTCACATGAGAAGACTCAACAGGTAGATAGTCTCACCTCTACACCCCTACACAGGGTACACAGGGTACATAGTCGCCGACTCAGGGTACTTCCCCGTGTTTTTTTTGGGACCACTGAGACTCACAAATGGGGGGGGGGGGGGGGCGTGTGAAATATATTTGTCTCACCAAAATGCCCCTCTAGATTTTAAACCTGTTAGGGGTGATTGTCGCCGACAATTGCAAGGGAAAAAAGTTGTCTCAGCAAAATGGAACCCTGTCATTCACATGAGGATATTGTGTTCGAGAATCGAATCTCAACAGGATTTGTCTCAGACAGACGGCCTGTGAGGTATGTGAATCCCACCGCGTGAATCCCACTTTACAGGGTGTTGCACTGAGACAGTAGAGACATCAAATCACATTGTCCATTGTCCATTGAATTTGTATAGATACAAATACAGTGGAGCTGCACTACACAAGGTCAGACAGCAATTTTCAGAAATTGGTATCACCTTTAGTAGCCTTATCATTTTCATGCACAACCTAACCACAAACTTTATAAAGTCATTGCAATTCTTAATTAATTTTTGCTCGGAAAATAGTCCTGGGGATGTCACACGAGGAGACTATGTAGCAGTAAATTGTCGCAGACATGTACTCTCCTGGGGGTACATGAGCCTCTTCATATTATTGATACAAGAATTGATTGTAAATATCTAAAGTGTAACGATAATCCACAGTCCATGGTTAGGTGCACTTATACCTTTAATATTGGAGTGTGACCTGCCGATTTCACAGAAGTGACACAAGAATATAGAAATACTTTTTAAACGCTGTTCCTGTTCCGAGAATGGTTTTCTTGTACTGAAAATGATCGACAGTTTGACAACGACCGACAGAATCAAAACACATTGATTTCCTTGGTGAAGCTCAAGGTTTCAGCATAGGCAATTCACAGATGGAGAGACATGGTATACACACACTCCTCACTGACTGTTTGACACCGATGTACAGTCGGTGACACCATCGATCGACATTTTAGAGGAAATCAATTAATCGGTGCCATTTAAAAGTGCACTGACACGTCTTTTGCAACCTTAATTATTAAATTTTGAGGATCACTGCATAGATAGGTTCTGTGAGTCTTTGATTATACTAATATAATCCTGTTAGAATGGTGTCCTGTATGTGCGGTAGATGTCAGCACAGTCAGTAGAGGGTAAGACCTCAGAGTACATATACTTTGTGGTTGGACTTCAAGAGGACTACAAGCATAATAATGTGTACTTCGAGAGAGAAGTCTAGTCACATACCAGCAGTCGCTGAAGCGATCACGTCTACATTTATTATAATGTGTACTTCGTATTGGGCGCCGAGTGACTGAGGGAGGCAGCCAAGTGCACTCTTCCGGCCCAAACGCAGGACAGCTTTATGGTAGTCCCTGGGCCAATCTTGAAAAGGGGCTTATTCAAGGAGTTGGCTGCGCCCCCCTGGAAACATTTGTTTTATTGTTATATATTTTAGTCCAATACCGAAGTTCAATCTAACGAGGCATTGTGATACTTAAAAGAACACAGAACCAAGTAATGATTTTCAGCACTCAAAATTTGAGGCGTTTAGGCATTTTGACGGTAGGTCTCTTCAACACCTGTTATCACTGTAATCAGACCACTTGCCAGAGCGACAACAAGTGGAAATATTAACTAGAAGTATGGATCTACAATATAAAACAATAAAACTAATGTTTCCAGAGGGGCAGCGGAAATGACAATTTCGGGTCTTGGCCCAGGGACTATATTCAAGAGAGTCATCCAAGAGAGTAGTGCTCTTTTTCATCTTACATTCCAAATGTCTTAGTCGATTCATGATGAGAAAGTGAGTTGCTCAAATAATCAAGTAAAACGATGAGGAATATTTATTAACAATGTGCAACAGAACTGTACACGTGTGCAAAAGCAGTACATTTGTATACAAACAGAGAAAGTGAAAAGACAGAAAGACATTTGTGCTCATAATAAGAAAATGATCTAAAACCGTTTAAAATTGTGTCAATGATGTACATTGTACTCAACAAGAATATAAACTAATTTCTGATGTGACACGTCTTTTTGGAGCCGAATGGCCAGTATTTGTGAAGATCGTCTCTAAAAGGGTGAGAGAAAAAAATGGACATATATCATCATAGTTATAAGAGAAGGATATGTTGTTACAAAACTGGCAGGAAGGCATGACACTTGCATCGTGTTTGTCCTGTAATGGTACTCTGGTCTAAGATAGTGGTGGTAGTAGTAGTAGTAGTAATAGTAGTAGTAATAGTGGCAGTAGTAGTAGTACTAGTATCTATTATCATCTGTCATTTTCAAAACAGCTATATTATGGAAGTTGTTGGTACTATCGATGATGTCTGTATTTAAGCATAACGGTGACTAAAGAAAAATATAATATCGATTATCATAGGAATTTATGTAATATGGTGCTACAAAATAGTTACAGATACGTATATGTGGTTCGTTGGGAAACGTAGTCTATGACATGGTATATGCATCATATAAGCTAATGAAATCGTTGATTAGTGAAACTAAAGAACCTGAGAAATTGTAAAAGACTTCCACACAGCGGACACATCCTTTTACCTAAATACACACCTGCGTGTTTTCACCGACCATACACAGAGAAAATAATTTACATCATTACAATCAACAATACTTTAATCGACTAGAAATAATAGTTTGTCTTTTACAGCTGCACATCCCTAACTGATAATTTCTAATCTTAGTCTCCTATCGAAAATCATCTCTTCTACGCCTTTTTATTCAGCAATTGCATCGGGATTTATTTTCATCAAGATTTGAAAACGCAATTTGTGCTTTCATTATGGTAGCTACTTTGCTGTCCGCACGTACTACCATGAGTTTGGATTACATATTAAGCCATCGACTATGGATGATTGAGGTGAGATCAACATATAAAAAGTTATAGATTTTATGTTGATTACGTCACCACATATAACATCATGTACTGTATATATGTACCATAAATAGGTCGAAGTTACTTGCGTTGATTCCTACAAACATCTAACTTCATGTGCATAGCATACGGAAACAAAAGAGCAGATACCTTGCCCTGCCAGTATGCAACAACAGATCTCCTTCCTACTGAATACCCTTTGAGACCAGTCATAAACACTGACTGTCCAGCCTCTCCTGGAATCGCCAATATTCCTCAGCACCATGCACCATCTCTATAATATAAACTTCAAGAATAGAGGGAAACTATGTTCCGGTAGGAATAAGTCAAAGTTACGAGGTAAGGCTTGGAAAAATTACTGCCCAAGGCGTAGCCGCGGGCAGTAATTTTCCTAAGCCTTACCGAGTAACTTTGACTTATTTCGACCGGTACGTGGTTTCCCTATTCCTATATACCTTCAATTGTCGGCTAATATCGATAAAAACCGAATGTCTCTGAATGTCAACCTGGGCAATAAACGTCAACCTGGGCAGTAAACGTCAACCTGGGCAGTAACTTCAACCTGGGCAGTAAACAAAAGTTATTCCACCCCCAGCAGCGTTAAGTAATCATAGGTTGTTCGTTCATAGGTGTATAGGAATACTCAGTAGTGCACCGTCTCCTATAAACTTCATTAATCCGTTGCAAAATATTTGATCCCATGAACTGGACTATACCATGTTGCCCCACAGTCCTTGTAAGCCTATTTTAGAATACTCAATAGACCAGGCATTCTAGTAGAAACTGCTCAGGACAATGCTGGCATTCTAGTATCCTTATAAGGCATCCATGTAAATGTAGATCCATCTAAATCATGTAGAGTCGTACAGACAGAGATGTACAGACGGCTGTCATTTGGGTTAGCTTTCAAACCATTGTCCCACAATGCACTGCTGCCGATGATCACATTCCTCACTGCCCAGCATCATGGAACTAAACGAGGTTTCAATCCGAAAGCACATGTCCAACCTCCAGGCAGATTCTATATATTCCCATAAATAAAGGATTGCTATATATAGAACACCCTTCATGGACATTTCACGGCCAACGAATGAGCGGGCACCAGTCGGTAGGTAGACAAGCGTATATCCCAGTCACAATCAAGTAAGTTAGACAGTGACCAGTCTTACGCAAGTACATATTCCTGCCAATGAGGTCGATATGCAGACTGAGTTCTCTCCTAAACATAAACTGTCAGCTATCGGCAGATATCAAGATAACGTATCGCTCTTGCTCCGAGCCATCTTCTTCCGCAGCACTCTCTTCATATTGTTGAGAGCACCTCGCTTCTCCGGGCAAGACACGCTGCGCACGAGCTCTTTCTTCACTTGGTGGAGAACTTCATCCATAACCACAGCCACTCCTTCCGGCGCCTCAGCGATGGAGATCTCGAAACTGGGGCAGCCGAACTTGGACGCCATGTCGTTAGCCTCCTTCTCGCTCACACTTCGCACATGCTCCAGATCGCGCTTGTTGCCCACCATGACGAGCGGAAGTGTGCACTCTGGTTTGAGGATGCTCCGCGCGAGGGCGTGATAGTGGGTCAGCTTCTGGAAGCTGCCACGGTCTGTGATGGAGTACATGAGGATGTAACCGTCAGCCCACTTTATGTGGTTCTCCAAGATGGCTCGACTGCTCTGTAACAAAAAAGGTATATGTATATACATTACGGGAAATGACATAAGTACCGATCAGAGTTCTACTTAAGGGTCGATGCTCTTCATAGATAACCAAGACGTACACATAGATGTTATGAGGCTATAAACAATATTTAGTGTCTGCTAAGAGGGTGCTGCAGCTCTGTGTATGATGTACGAATACATCCTGTTGTAACATGTCAGCCTGGTCTTCAGTGCTATTTGGTGGCACATATACATCTTCTGACAAATCTGACAATACTACCATGGATAACCTACAATTGCAGTACATATGTAATTGGATTCAGCATAGACATTGATGTGATGATTTTTTTCGTCCATCCGAATTTGTAATTTTGAAAAACAAGTGAAAGAGGTAGACGCAAGTGCCTCGTAAGCTACCATAATAACAGCATAGACATTAATACCCATAAGAGTTCTTTAAGGGTGTGCCATGTGCTGACCTTGTATTAATGCCAAGGTAATATTCTCAAGGTAAATCATAAACGTTTTGATATTTTTCATGAAATTTTACCATGGATGATATTGTATTACAGTAGTTGGGTCGTGTATATACATTGATATATGTGAGAACTTTCTAAAGTGGTGCCACCTTAGAATTAGGCAAAAGTATTGATATCTGACCTTGGATATAGTGACCGTGACCTTGCCCCAAGGTCACATATATTTGCATGATCAAAGCCCCTGGTGGGGTTTATAGACCTATTTGATATGAAGCCCCGACACCATAATGGCTCAGAATAGGGAGCACATATTCCTGAAATATGGAGATATCTTCAATTTTAGTTACCTTGACCTTAGCTAGAATAGTGATGCTGAATGGTCTGCAAAGCAAGAGTACCCAAACTAAAAATTAGCAAGTCCCTAGTAACAAAATCAAGTCCGATAACCATTGTGGTAAGCTGACTGGAAAAATCCCAAATTCTGAGATCTGCTCCTCTTCTACTTTGTCATTTACCTTTTATGTGTGAAATATTTTAGTTGGAATACAAGGATTTTGTTTAGACTGGACTAGTGTTCAATCGTGTAGGTTAATATGTATTAGTCAGCATCATTTGCAATATTGTTGGCATGTTAAGAATTCTATAAAGTTCATAAATATGTAGGGTTTCACCCCATGTTAGTAGGGTATCAGAACTGTTGCTGGATAGCCAGGAACACCAGTTACTGGATAACAGATAGAACAACAGGGGACGCATCCCCAACAAACTTGATTAATTGATGTCAGTAGACGCGGGCACGTGGAGAGTTAGCCAATAAAACACACCCCAACCCCTGACTCGGGTGAGCTAACGTGCCCTGAGGTGATTGGCCGGTGGTAGAGAACAATGAATCGAAAATGAAATAAAAGGTGAGGTTTCTCAGGGTTTGAGAGATCCTGGAGCCCAGAGCAGAGAGTGAGCAACGAGAGTGCAGGCCAACACAGACATCTGACCAGGAGTAGTAGACCGATGGACAGGGGTGGAGTTTGAGCGAACTTTGAGAGACACTGCAGCAATAATTTGGCAGGTCTCAATTTTGCATAGACTGTACCGTCCACACTGCACAACTGTTGTCTTGGCACTTTACTCCATGCTTGACTGACCCGCATCATCCTGTGAGTAACAACCTCATTTTCATTTGTGCAACCATCTGCTCACACAAAGCCATTTCGTTGTTTGTTCAACAGTTGTGATTTTGGGTTCATTAGATTGCAATCAAACTCTTTCCATCGTGTCATCGCACTATCGCGCATGTTTTCCTTGTTTCATTGTTTGAAATGTGTAAATTCTTGTTCTAGTTGAATCTCATTGTGTGCACAATTTCATGACCATATCCTTGGTTTAGCATTACAGCACTCAAGTCCTAGGGGATATGACCATGTTTGAATCCCAAGAATAAAACCTTTCATGAAACATTGCTCCCAAACTTTGCTCAAAGTTGTGATTTGATGTTGAAGTTAAGGGGTTTAGTCTAGCCCTCTCATAGATGTTTTAACATATGTAACCTTGTTCCATAAGGTGCTGTTATAATGATGGAGGGGACTTGACAGAAGGGTATCGTTTAAATCATATTTTATAAAGGAATACACTTACATCATTGGCAGTATCTAGAATTTCGATGGGAAGCTCTTCCCCGCGCTCAAAGTGTACTCGATGTGTGTAGATCATTTCTGGAATCAGACAGGTTTGTAGATACATGGAACGTAGCTAAAATAATGAAAGATACTACAAGATTATGACAGTAAATCTCAGAAGTGAGATTTAATTTGAAAAGGCTGCGCTCTATTTGATAATATATCCGATGGAAAAGTACCACCCTAAAATATGTGTCTGCATAGAAATTATGACTATTTTTGTGTGATTGCAATACTCATACCTATAGACAGGATCAAATCACACTTGCATTTATCTGATTGTGATGCATAGAAATTAGAGTAATTTCTTCCAACTCTCCTTTGTAAGCGTTTCTTCGTATTCTTTCATCACAGTTTATGTAAAGGCTACCCAAGTTTTATTTACCTTTGTTTGGGTCATATTCCCCGATGAACCTCTTTGTAATATAACGCACAGCAAAGGCTGGAGTAAAAACAGAACATTATGAATGAAAGCTGTGATATACATGTTATAACCGAAACGGGCATTTCCAGAGACAGTTAAACAAAAGGAAAGTAGAATAAATAGTCTAGACCGCTTATTTCATGTCAAAATATAGTACGTAGTATTGAGGGCAGTGGCGTCAGAACAGGGTGGGGGGCAGGGGGGATGGGGGTGACCGCCCCAACCTTTTCGCCAGCCCAAACAGGTCAGCAGCTTCAAATTTTTCTCAATCAAGTGTTAAAACTGACAGACTTTTTAACTTGCAATGATGGCTAAGCTCTGACTTTTCACCGTGGAAAAATGTCAAAGTCAGACTTTTCAGCTTGCAATGATAGCCAAGCCCTGACTTTTCACTGAGGAAAAATGTCAAAGTCTGACTTTTTAGCGTGTAATAATGGCTAAGCTCTGACTTTCCTGACGGATATGGTACCTGACAGTCTCCTACCGATTAGACAGAACCTCTAAAAAAGGAGAGGGGATAGCCTGCTACTTCACTCCAAAACTAGCTTCGCATGCGGCTGTCATGGACAACTTAACAATTGCAACGGAGGATCTACCAATAAAGCACTAGACTACATACAGAAATTAAACTGACATCACAAAAATTGGCTATTAGGGGATTTTGATATAGATTTTCATTTTCCAGATAAACTACATGCTAATAGACTAGATGAGAATTTAAATTGCAAACGGTTAATAAACCAATATACCAGGCCAAGGGATAGAGGAGGGACCTGTATAGATGCTATTTTTACAAACAATAATCAAGTTTGCAAAAGTGCCACACTAGACCTGTTTTCTAGTTTATATATAACCCTTGCTGGTGTTTGCTGTAGTAAGTAAAATTAAAGTTTGTCTCGATCAGGCGATCGGAAGTCCAATCAATATGAGTATAGGCCAAACAAGAGTACTCTAGATGCGGTGGCTGGATTAGTGAATGATTTGTATGTGGCGAGTGACCACAGTTTATATACTGCTGTAGTATACGTTGATTTCCATAAGGCATTCGACAGTATACACCATGGGACCCTGTTATATGAGCTGTCATAGTTAGGACTTGACCATGGCAACCTATCCTGGTTCGTGGACTAAAAGACTGCAAGCAAAGATGTAGATTTGGGGAGTCATACTCGGACTGGGCTGATGTATCATATGGGGTGCCCAAGGGGTCTGCACTGGGGCCCCTATTGTTTATCTTTTATATAAATGAGTTATTAACAATTTTTGAGAAACACGGCGTAGACTGTAAAATGTATGCGGATGATCTGGTGGTCTACAAATCGGGAAATAATCCACAATTAGTGGCTGAAGTATTACAGAAGGGTCTGGATGATATCTGGCATTGGACTAAGATATATTATATGACGATAAGCTGTTACTCTCATGTCCAGATCCTACTAGTAAGAGTAACTACATTAATCGTATAAGCTCAGTCTATTGCCACCCTCTCTTGTCTTTATACGATATCAACTGTTATGGGTTCCCATAAGTTCGTCGATCTTTGTAAATCTGATATGATGTGTTAATTGAGCTCAATAATTATTTGTATGTACACTGAATTGTTTGATCGTATGCATCTCTGCGTGGCTGTCCCACATGACCTCTATGTATCTGTCTCACAGGACATCTGTGTGTCTGTCTCACATGACCTCTATGTGTCTGTCTCACATGGGGAGGCAATTGGGTATGGCTGTGAGCTCTAGATGTCTGCCAGTGTAGTAGTACATGCACGTTTTAAATGTATGGCCTTGAGTCCGAGGCGTGGAAATTAATGGAGGGACAGAGGGTATGCGTCTGAGAGCGGAGGGAGGGTCGGCCTTTAAAACGAACCATGGACGCGAGAGAATAGGTTTGATCAGTAAACGACAAAACTGTCTATCTACTGCCTACTCTGCAAAAAGCTGACTACCCATCTTGTACTACTAATTCCCTATATACCTGACCACCTGGCCCATTAGCTGCTCATACACCTGACAGCTAGCCCCCTCAACGGCCCACCTACCCGACTGTCTACCCACTGGGCTACTGCCCATCCTAATGCCATCTCTATTAATTGCTTCCAACCTGATTGCCCACCCTACCAAATTGCCTGCCCTCTAAACTGCCTGCCAGCTTTACAAATTGCCTGTCAAACTTAATGCCAGCCGTAACAACGAGCCATACACCTGTGCGTTTGTTAATCAGCACCCCTGTCTGTTGATTGAAATTCACATATCTGTACACTATCCTGTATCGTCTTTAAATAATATCAAAGCCTTTAAACAATAACAAATATGCTAACTGCGGCGTAAAACGCCAACTTCATCTCAGTGCCAAAACCACCTTGCCAGTTCCTGGTACCACTTCCACCCGTCCAACACGTTAAATTTCCAACACTCTGCAGTAGAGCGCATACCTCAAGGTGGAACCAATCTGTGTGAGCTGCTCGTCTTATGGTTGTGTGTGGGTGTTGGCTGCGAGGTGGAAACCCAGTCTACCCAACTGGTACACACTACCACCGCCGGAGGGAGCCACCTGGCTCTCCAGGGGTTGAGGGTGGCTGTGGGCCAGCTACTTGAGTCTATACCAGAGGGTGAAAGAAAAGGGAAGAGAAAAGACAAGAAAGGGGGACTGGTCCGCACTGTCTGGGTGGTTAACGCTGTTTTCTGTGGTGATTTGCGGCGATTGAATTACCGAATGTTTTGGAAAGGTTAGTGAGGCAAGCGGGGGTTCCAACTACTGAAATAACCAGGCCCCAACCGGGGCTGTTGAGCAGGTTCCTTGTTGTTGAATGTCACTTTGAGAGATGTTTAGGTTTGTAGCTCCTCACAGACACACAGCTGCCAAGTTATTCGTATGTTTCTAAGCGTGTTTTTTCGTCAGCTTTTGATCCTGAGTAGTTCTGACAGACAGACACGAACAGAGATTGTGCAAATTGGACGGTGTACAAGTAGACCTATTTGATATCAAAGCTGCATATTTTGATAAATTTTTCGGTAGTTCTCGGTGTGCCTTTTAAAGTTGCTTGGCTCTATGTTGTACAAGGGAAAATGTAGAATGTTGAAAGGCGAAGTGAATGTCAATTCTTCCCAAGCCAGAGCACGTCGTGAAAAATAACAAAGCTGAAGGTGAACGTGTCCATATACTAGTAAACTTGAGGGTCTCAACATGATGTCCCTATTCTCTTTTGAGCTACTACTGAGCTATAAATTACAAAGTCATGATGAAACAAAAGTTAATTTCAGGGCCTCCAGTAGCAATTCAGCATTCATTTGTAAATGAAAACACATAGATATAGTCTGCTGTCAACAGATGCTGAAAATTGACGCGTCTTCAAAAGGTTAACTGCAGTATTAGCTTTGGGAGTGAAAAGCAATAAGCGTTCTATACAACAAATACAGGAGTAGTCATCCAATTGATTAACGACGAATTGTACTGAACTTTTAGGAATACCTGTATATCTTTTTTTCCAAGTGGTATTCATTAGAGTTTAACTTGACAGGGTAAATGGATGGATAATATGTGTGAGCCAGGAAAACCTCACAATACGATGTGTCATTGATATTTTAGAATCCTCACACCCCTGTATGTTTCTAAAAATCAAATAGGCACCAATAGGATACTTTGACCGCCTGCTACACACAGCCTTCTCTGTCCATTGATACACTCGGCACCGAACTCAGTCTTTTTCTGTGCAAGTTGTGTGGGCGTATGCTAGAGTGCTATTAACTGTTTTATTCTATCTTACTTTCAGGCTTTTCCTTACACTAATGAAGATCTAAAATACCGAACAAATCAGCATTAAAGTTTCTATTCGACTAATAGAATTTGAAGCAAATCCCCTCACTCCATTGATTTCATTGTATTGCCGTCGCAAATATGTAGATATGAAATACAGGAACATTCTGTTACCTATTTAGGTTTTCAGTAAAGTGGTGATATAACCCGGGGTTTTATTGTTAAACAATAACCCAATGAAGATAATTCACAAGGTACATTTTTTTTAACCGTAAATATTGGAATCGTAATGTTTAGCACCGGACACAACGAATGTTCATATTCTGTACGTCTCCCCTTACACCCCTTGCTGCTAACTAGACGGATCCCTACCACACCAGAATTAAGTGTGGTAGCAGCTCCCTGTATTGCAAGAGCAGCTCACCTTGTAGGAGCAGCTCAGGGGAGGCGTTAATGGCTGGGGCAGTAACTGAATGCACGCGGCCTCGCGCCGAGCTGCTCCCATCTGTCAACCTGCTCACTTACCTGTTTTACCTGATCCGGCGGCGCCCAGGATGACCACCTTGGCGCGGGTTAGTCGTACCCTCTGTGACATGGCTGACACCCTGTCTGTCGTCCCCGATCTGCTGTCAGCAGTTATCCACACCAAAGAAACTCCTCCGTAGTAGCACGTTCAAATAATCTCCCTTGCGCAAGAAATTCACAATCACTGTAGAATATGGGACGGGTCCCCTGATAAGCATCCTCGTTGGTTTACATAGCACGCAATATCAGATCATAGAGATTCTAGAGGAAATATCCAAGTAGGGGTCTGTATAATGTTTCCCGGTTGGTGAGCTGCTCCGCCTACGTCATTCACAAGCTTTCGGGAGCATGTGAGCACGAGCAGGAGTCAGACAGTTGAGCCTGACACTTGGCCGCAGCACGAGCAAGATGCCGGTCCACAAGCGATGCAGCATAAATACTTCGTCACTAGGATTAAAAATGTCTACAACGGTGGGCGCTGCCCGGGGAATCGGGCCAGGCCCTGGCGGTGTGGAGGGGGACGGCTTGCTGTTTGTGTGTTCCTGAAGTCTGCTGCTTCTCCAGTGTTTGGACGACCCAGCCGCCACCGGAGTCTCCGTGCCCGTGGGCGGAGCTCCAGGCCGGGGTGGGAGGGTGTGTAGGTGTATATGTGCAGGGAGTAAGTGCACTGAGGTTTGTTTCCCGGGTTCAGCACTGGTTATTAACCCGTGGAGTTCTCTCTACCAGACGACGTGTGGTTCCCAGCAGACGCGAACACGCACTGACCAGCTTCTATACACCGATCCCCACAGGTTAAGTCATAAATTAAACACTAGGGGGCTTCTATATCAATCTGTTACTCGAGGGAACAGCTTCCATCTCTCCCATAGAAATTCATGCTATGAAAGATATGGTTTTTTTTGTGTGAATATGATTGATTACGAGACGCTCGCCATGAAATGATCCTCGACATTGCTACAGAATGAAGCTGAGCAAATTTAATTAGGAATTGAGTTTTGAATATGCACTATTCTTGAGATCACCTTCGATCTTGTATGGAATATGATGTAAATTACACATCGTACATCAAAGAGAACAGTTTATTCAATAAACTTCATGAAGACTGTCCCATGATGTCTATAGACATGTGTTACCGTTCAGAATTCCTAGCGGTGCATTGTTTAGTTAGGGCCGTCGGTCGATCGAATACTGCTGAGTCTAGCCTCACCATTATATGTGCTAAAATGCTATCACTCCGAGAATATGAACGGTGGGTTTGTTCACAAAGCTGTTATGTTTTGCACATTTCTGCTGGAACAAAGTAGAGTTGTAATTTCGAAGGCTGTTCATTGTCTCGGTTTTACAAGGATAAAGATACGTATGCTGGTCAGCCATTCCAACGTGTAATTGTGCAGCCATATACGGTATTACGATGTTATCTAAACAATATCTGAACTGAGGCAATAAGCATGTTCAACCCACCATGCAGATCAGAAATGGAATAGTTTAGAATAAGATCCACTTACCCCGGTATACTGTATTTTCGCTGGAGTCAATCCTAAAGAGTTTTATAAACGTATTAGGCTCATATTTGCAGTGCTGTAATGCTAACAAATACGTATTTTTATAGGTGTTTGGCAGAATACGTTATGTAACCCAGGAGATTAGGTGCACTACCACGCTATGAAATGAGATATGCATGTGTATATTCCCTGAGACTATAATATCACAAGACCAAGAACAGAAATGTATATTTAAAAAAAGGAGCCCTCGATACAAAGGAAGTATCTTCTGGAATAGGATACCAGTAGATTCATAGAGTGTGACCTTGAAAGAAGGTGTACTAAAGGGAAAGATTAGAAATTTCTTTATATGACGGTGTGATGAATCATAATAGTTATAACAAAAGTGCCCATGTATTCTCCTGTAATCTTTTCATTTGTTCTTGTGTGTATTATATGTTATATGGTATACAGCTTGTCATAATTAAGATTACACTATAAATAAGAACAAAAAAAGCTAGACTATAACAAATGCTATAACGTTAGTGAAAAAGATTGTATGACCATCGAAGACAAATATAGAGCAAATTGCAAACGATTAACAAACAAAGTCGGTAACTTGAAGGGTTGTGTGACCTGGGATCAAATAAATGATTCGGCATCTGTGCACTGGGATCGTGAGATCTATCTGTCAGAAGTATTTCGTGAAGTTAGAATTGCAAGGTCGTTCGACTGGAGAGATAGAAAATATCCGGAAAGGATGATACTCGTTAGTCAATAAAAATATCTTTAAAAAACTAAAACACCGACTAGCATTAAATACTCTCTGGCTAAATCAGTACCAGTTCACAGCTGCTTATTTAAGATACTCCCCGAGCAACTCCTGAATTGCTCAAAGGCTGTCCCCTGTTCAACCTTGTCCCCTGTATGAGTCCCGTGCGTAGAAGTTGGTATTCATTCATCATAATTTTCCCTCCCTGCTCGCCCAGTAACTCAGCGCCCATCTCCTCTACGACTCTATGTGACCCCTGCCCGGGTCACGACTCGCGGGAAACTTCCACAGGTCGCTTACGTCCTTGACAAATGTAAATAAGTACTGCTCTCTACAGGGGCAAGACAGTCCACACGGTACTACATGTATATTGTAAATACATGTATGTGCATTTGACCTCGCTATAGACAAGGTGTAAGCTCTATGAAGCGCACTATAACCCCTTATATTTTACAATTTTCAAAAGTTTGTAAACAGTATTATATTGATCGCTGTCATAATTTGTAGTAAGATATAATGTTCATAATCCTTTTCAAAGAATTTCATAGCCCTTTTAAAAGAATATGTATTATTATTATATATCTCTAGATTGTTACTGCGGAGCATGATTTATCCTAATAACCTTGGGGTGTCAGGGTATTGACAATGAATAAACAACGCTTAGACGCGGTTAGATGTTAGATAACGTCGATTGGGTGCTGAGGGAGTGGGTTAATTTACAGTGTAAGGCCCGGCGGGCCTTAGAGGATTTCAACAAGAGATCTGTCATTTTCAAACCAGAGGGCAATGTCGTCAACATGCTGGTGTGCTGCAAAATGTTGGGGCCTGTGAAATGTGGGTGCTTCCGGTAGAAATAAGGAAACTGTAGTGCATTCAAGGTCGCCAGTACTCTCCTATAGCATAGATCCTTCGCTCTACTTCCATTAGCTGCTTATATCTCTATCCTAACTAGCCTTTTTGGGACAAAATCTGTCCCATCCGCCACTTTTTCTGGCACCAATAGGCCTTACTTACGACTAACTTCCCAATTGGAATTGAAATTTCATCGGGATTTTTAGACAAAATTGTAGCAGTGTATCGAAAGACGTGGCGTATCTGTTCTACGAGTCCGTCTCCTACCACATGCTGGTAATTTTTTAGACAGACCCATTGGAACGAAAAAATTACCAAAATAAAATCGTAGCACAATTCTGCGATTGACTCATCGATATGCCATGATTGGCTTCCGACATACTACGATTAAGAACACCAATCGTACGCCTCCCGATAAGATCCAACCTGTAGGACCTTTTCGTAGCATATCGGTGTATATGTCGGGAGCCTATTTGACGGGAAAATGTCTCATTTGTATGAAGTATTAGGCAGACAATTGTGAAATTTCGGGATTGGGTAGACCGCATGGAGATACATAATCATTGAAAATATGATATTATATGAGTAAGTCTAATATAATCATTGTAAATATGATATTATTTGAGTAAGCCTAATGGTCTGAAAATGATAGTTTCATATCAGAATTATGATCCTGCTATAATTATGTTTTTCAATTTGATTTTTATAGACTTTGAAAAATAATATATGTTGTTTATACTCGTAAAAAGATACCACAAACTTGCTATTTCTAATCGTATTGTATCGGGAGGTCTATCGCGGCGCATCGGCATTGGTGGGTGCGGGGCTTAAAGGCCCATTTCCATTGGCTAACGAAAATGGTGTAGAATTTGTGTGTTCTCCTAATAGCCTATTTCCATTGGCCATCACCGCTATACAGTCAGGGACCATCGACGGACATTCAGCACTGCTATCGCAAAATGTGAATAGGCTATTAGGAGAACACAAAATAATCTACACTCTTTCTTCTGCCAATGGAAACGTTCCTGTAGACTGACTAACCAGCTCTATATTTCCACCGGAAGGATTCAACATTTTCGCAGGTACCAGAACTATGCATGACACGGAAGGCAGGGGTTGCTAGGACCAAAGAGTGACACAATAGCTACTTCAATGTACTAATGACCCATAGAAAGTTGTGCATCATTCAATAATTTCTGATCTAATCAAGATATCGGAAAGCGGTTTTCGAATTTCTTCTCATCTTTGTGTTCCCTTCAATTTGCTAATTTAAGTGTGCAGATTGTGGGTGTATATCAATATTTCCGGAAGCTAAAAGGAAAAACTGCCTTGGCAATTTTCTCACCTCCATTTCCCGTATCATAAAGGACTACGATAGTAACTTAGATAGATGGCGGATAACTATCGAATACATTCATACATTAATTGGCTACATAGACAATAATCGATGGTTTTACGGACAGGTGGCCGTAAAAAACGAGGGGTTGACGCGTAGTAATACAGGAGCGCTAGCGAGTGTATTGCGAGGTCAACCGCGAGTGGTTTGCAGAGCTGCCTTTCCACAAAATCATCGTTTGCTGCATTTATTATCCATCTTTTCGAATAGATTAAACACAGTAATTGCTATCTTAAAGGGTATAACAATAGGGACTATTTCTTTGCTCTATAGCAAAAGGGACTATTTTTCCCGTATACCATGATTTTGAGGCCTTTTACCACAGGTTAGAATCCGTATACCACAGTTATGATATCTGACAGGTTTTATATAATGGGTCGTGGTTTACTGAGTCCCCATATATTTTCAATGGGGGCTTTGTATACGATGGATGATAAATAATAGGTATATATGCTGCAATACAACGCCTTGTATTTCTACATTTTGTCACAGTCCCTATATAGATACCATGCTAATATATCGTTTTGGGTATGTGTATGTCCAAAAAATACTACGTATGATCCGATGATACATGAACATTAACCACTCGCAGAAGTTAGCACAAATTATTCTACGTAATATCTGTGAATTCCCGGCACATCCAGGGTCTACTGCAGTGCGTGGGCGTCGGGTATTACTATGTATCGTAAACATGCCACAGCCTCTGTTTAGCGTCGGCATAGTTCATCTCCACGCTACATCAGCAACTCCTACTCCAGCTACTGGGGAAACCACTGCACACAGTTATGTTTCTGCCATGAAGCTGTATTCACAATACACGCGAAGGTCGCGGGCAGTGCGAGCGGTCCCAATCTACTCGCCATTATTTGGATAAAGTCACTTTTGAATATCCCTATACATGTATATCTTAACGCTACAGCACCTTTCTTATTCAGTGTAAAAGAACTAGTTAATAAGCCGGATAAACATGATCCATTACCAGAGATGTTAATTGGCATAACCTACACCTCCATGTGCCTTTCACTACGAAACGGATAGGAACATGTACATGTATGGTTCTCACTATACTCTACAGAATACGCGCTCTACATTTTCTAATCTAATGAATGGATAGAAATAGTTTTAAAACTTTTATTTTTGTCGTGGCTCTTTCATATTTCCATATCCATTACTTGTATTCGTATTCTATTGACTTAAGTTCGGATTATATTCATGCATACGGATCCTTGGATACCATGAACGTTAAACGCACTTTGTCCTGTACAGCGAGGGTCATGGAATACTGGCTCCGGGGAACGCGCAAGTGAAATCAGTTGTACGCGATGATAAGCGACGACTTGGCTGGATCTTTGCAGGCTGAGGGCGGCTGAGGGCGGGCGGCGGGCGGGGTGGGGCCGGGAGCGGCTCATGCCCCGCGTGGTCCCGTGCTAACGACGAGAGGGGCGTTAACTCGGAACGGACCATCACGCTTACTGGAAACTCTGCTCACCAATCACTCAGTCGGCATGACGGACGTTGGGTGGGTTCCCATTTGGCGCACGTCGAGTCGTTATGATGAGGTTGAAATGAAAGGGGAAGGGCAGTCAGTTCGGACTGTACCTTGAAGGTCATTATACGATTGCAAACCCCTAGATATTTCCGAAAACCTGTATTAGTACTTTTTGGTATCTGAGATTCCATGATTCAATATCGAATACATCAATGATTTCGGACAATACCAGTAACGTGTACATTCATATCCTAAGTCTAAAAGTTCAATATAGTTGAAACAACTTTTCGTGTTCCTTTACATTAAAAAAGCCCTCTCATTGTTCTCCACTCGTATTTAGATGCTAATGCATGACAGGTTCTCAATCAATAAAGAAAAAAGGAAAATATATTTCGTGCCATTTAACTCGGTTTTTGGTCTGGGGATATGAATAATCTAATTACTAAGATAAATTGACATCTGGATAATTTCGATATCTGTATATTTATTTTCAGGAACAGGCAACCACACTCGACGAGGACATATATTGTACATGCAGGCCTTCCAGAACTAAATGAATTGTGTATACACTCCTCTTAGACATATAGCTATTGTACATGCAGCCCATCCAGAACTAAATGAATTGTGTATACAGTCCACTCAGATATATAGCTATTGTACACGCAGCCCATCCAGACCTTTATTATCCACGTAATACGGAGTCTCCATACTAATCATATAGAGGCTATACAGATCGCTACTGAGTAGAACAAGGAAATAAGTCCCTAACGGAAAAATAAGTCCCTGGCCTGCAAAGTATTGCGTGATAAGATCGTCAGCTCTTTTTCTTTCCTTTAATAACTTAAATTTGGAATAATGAATGATAAATATAACATTACATACCATGTATCTATGTGGTCGTAATCTCCTCCTGTAGGTCGTGCAAACTCTATATTTCTGTTTGTATTCTGTCCTTGTATTTTGCATACGTCGATCTATGTGAGTGACAGACAGAAAACAAACACCCGTGCATGTGACATTGTGCTGAAATCAGCCATTATTTTATTCAGAAAATGTACAAGTATACAGTTTATCCAGACCACTTTCTACATGCAGTGCATCTTACACCTTCATACACGATCTGGCCATCCCTTCCTGTTTTAATTAATTGCCACGCCCACTCCCATTACCATTACTGCCTATGATAGCATCAAGGTTCGGCAGTTGTGTAATCATTATGTATACAGAGGCACTGAAGCTGGGAAATCCAAGTTCACACCCTACAAGAACGTCCACATTGTTTCTTGCTTCAAGTACGACAGAAATACGCCTTGCAGTGGTAGATTATACTAAATTCGAGTTTGGAAAGAACACACGCAAATAGGCCTACATAAACCAATTGAAGGACCCATATCTAGTTGGGGACTGCCGTAGGAAAACAATCTGATATCTACATTTAATGTATCCTCATATCACCGTGCTCATATCTAGCAATATATTTCTATGGTTGCTTAAAGAATTTCTAACATCTCATCCGTGTTTTAGAAACTCATTTATCAACAGTTTAAAAAAAATATCATGAATGAGCAGTTAAATGCACAACAAAAATACAGGAGGTAAAATATGGGCCTATTTTAAAACTATAAGTATATATATATATATATATATATATATATATATATATATATATATATATATATATATATATATATATATATATATATATATATACATGAAGGTAAATAAACAAAAGAGCTACGGGGTCAAACCTATACATGTAGATGAATACCAAGTACGCGTGCGTAGATTGCGGGGTGGATGAGGCTGGGGGTTGGTATGTGGAGAGATTACCGACCCTTATCTCTTCCCAGACGCTACGGGACCGATGCCAAGACGTCGGGTTTAAATCGCGGTGATTTGTGGGTACGTCACGAGCGGCGACGGCGGCACGTGCGCTGATTGGAGCGCCACCCGCCGGCCACACCACCAGACGCCATTATGGATGGAGCATGCGCAGAAAATGAGTGATGGCGGACACAAGATGTAAAGAGTCTGCGCGTAGCTGAGGGATGCGAAGGTGGTAAATCTTTCACCATACTTCCCGGATTGATGCGAGCGAGTTTTCCTCCAGTTAGATCGCTTGGCTTGCTTTTAATAAGAATTGTTATCGAGACCTTGTATAGACATCAATCAACATTGTCATAAAACTGGTTTGTGTTACTCCTATTCCTCCTGGGGCTTTACATTCATTCGCTGTCTATCTCTGTCTCTGTGTCGCTCTCTGTGTCTGTCTCTGTGTCTGTCTGTCTGTCTGTCTGTCTGTCTGTCTGTCTGCCTGTCTGTCTGTCTGTCTCTCCCTCCCTCTCTCTCTCTTTCTCTCTCTCTCTCTCAATTTTTTAACCATAGATCTTTATCTGCATCCATGTCGTTGCATTGTTTTTCCAATAGAGGTCTATAGGTTTTATGGAACATATATTTATGTATATTCTTCAGTAGATATTGTATGACTATTCATCCGTAAATATTATCCGTTTGACTCCATTGTCCTTGACATATTCTGCATACCGAATCTCCGTATTACAATAGACGGACGAAAACCAAACTTCTGGAGGGAGATTGACCTTGGCCTTGGGCGCTGGTATCCTACAACGGGGCGCCCTCTTTCGGGCATAGTCCAAGGCGGCAAAATGGCATCATTCTGGCTGCCATCCAGTTCTGGGTCTTCTCCTTGCCTGCTTCCAACAACTCCGTGTCTGCTCGTTTCCGCCCGAACAAACAGCGTGAGAGAGGTCGCCGAGTGCATGCTTTGCTGTGTATGTGAACGCTTGCCGCAAGGACGTAATTGTCTTTAACCTCGTGAGAAAAACATAACTTTGCTGGATTACAGCAAATCTTGGCTTTCGGGATGATTATGAGTTCTCCAGAAAATACGTTGGTTTTAGAAAAGGTGGCACATGGCTAAAACCTGAGACGCAAACAGAGCATACCACATTATAAAAATGAGGACGGTCGAGGAGTTCGATGAATTAGCATGCATGCCCTTGTCATTAAATATTAAAGTAAAGTCTAAAACATTTTGGTCATATCTTTCACTTATATTGATCCAAATGTCACAGAGAAGAACACAGAAAACAAGGCCATAGAGAAGCTACCAACAGGACGTCTAAAGGTGCTGTCACGTCGCCGGAAAGTACTGACTTCTTTTATGATCTTGCTGTTTGATAAACATCTGTTTCAAAAATGATGCAATATACAGCACGTGATCCACCAAAACAGACCCAACAGACGGTCCGCAGATGGTCTACAGACAGGTTTTTAACATCTAGTCGACAATCTTGATGATTTGTCGGCCAGAATGTTTGGTGGATCAGCAAAACAAGGATAATTAAAGCCGGCCAACAGACCAGCCAACACTCGTCTGCGACAGGGTTTTAGAGACACAACGGTGGGCCGGCGGGCGGTGACAACTGCCGTGGCTGGTTTATTTGGTGATCCACCAAGCAGATTATCGTCGCCGACATGCAATTTTGGCCAGCAACTGTCTCCGACGACCATAGGTGACCACAATGCCATCGGTCGGCTCTAGCTGAGGCTTGGTGGATCACATGCTTTGGAGAGACAAAGTTTAAAACCTCTTAAAGTTTCAAAGATGAGTGATGTTGTTTGGATCAACTGGTATGGTTCTGGGTAATGTCATTCAGAAATCTGCGGCTGTTTATTGGGTATAAAATTTGGCAGACATACACTTGATACAGGTTGCATCTGAAAAACTCAACTGTATTTTGAAATGATGCAATAAAACTAAATGAATAAAAACAAAATTTTGCCTCTACAAATCCTTGCAACTTTCAAATGAACAATCAGGATCCCTCATTTGGTGCAGAAACTATAGTTATTTGTGACAATCTAGCTGTTTGTTTCAATACATGTACTTGTTTATTATATTCACGAATAACAATAAATAGACCGCCTCATTAACATTGGCGAGACCACCGGAAGGGCATAGCTCGGGTCTCCATGGGTTAACGAGTGGCTGTGAGCAGATTGCGAAGGTGAGCATCATTGTATACAAATAGCATTGCCCGCCAGTCACATGGATAACTCTACATAACACCGTTATCCGTACAAAAACAATATGGTGTTCTATGGCGAGGTAATGGAAATTGTGAACAGGAGAACAAATCTGTTAGGTATTAGAATGTGGACATGTCACGAATTGCGAATGGCCGCTTTTCGACTCATAGGTTTAATCTTATACTACTACGTCAACTTTGTTAATTCAGGGTAATGATTCGCTGTTGTTCTCCTTTTCTTAGAAGTTTGATGCGATTTGCTGATTACTGGATCCAGCAGAATACACGGGGGTTGATGTTAGCCATTAAATGTCGTCCCAAGTTTTATCTCGAGATCAGAAAGGTAGTACTGGTAAGAAATACATAAGACCAACAAGTAGCTTCACAACAATAATGAGCAGCAGCATCTGCCCACAAAAAGAAAGCAGATGTCCAATTAACATGGTTACGATACTTCAAATATCATTTAAACTCTGCCCTGCTCAGACTCATTCATTATTTATGATGAATTATGTATCTTCTCCAGGGATGACGGTTGGGGCCAGGGTTGAATTGGAAATATATCTAATCTGGAATTTACTGTATCGAGAGGCCGCAAGGACATGGAATTGTTGTCGTTGTTGAAAGAAGTGTTTATTGACGAGAAAGACGCAATATGGTACGATTGATTTTCAGCATTGACGTCATATTACCAAAACACGAGAAGATAAGTGCAAACATTACAGCACGACAAAAGTGTCGGGTTATTGGCATACAGAATAGTAGATTACACAGCAGAATACAAGACAGCCGACCACATCCCAATTAAGGGGAAAATGCTTCCTATCCTTTCTTTCAAGTATAAATGAGTACATATGCCTCCATCCACCCAAAAGACCCAGCTCTATAACACAAAACCCCTTATAGTTAATTTAAACTTATCTCAGTATTGGTCATAGAATGGGGCCGAGGATGCTCGGCCCCACTGGTGCGATGCGATTGTCGCAAGTCAATAAAAAGTCATAAGCGGCCGGCGAGGGTCATAAAAACGGCGCCGCCCATCGCATCGTACACAATCGCTCCTGTGGGGCCGGACTTCCGCGCGTATGCGATCGTGTGCGATGCGACGGATCCGTCGCATCGCACATCTTGAAATGTTCATGATATGCGATGGATCAGTCGCATATGTATGGAGTACATCCTATATTCTTAGGATAATGTAGAAGATACCCACAAACTCCCAAAACAATGCAGTAGGAGAATGAGGGACCCTATATATAATGTTGACAATGTATGATGGTCATACAACGAGTTTATCACAGGCTATTAACTACATATATATATATATATATATATATATATATATATATATATATATATATATATATATATATATATATATATATCACATGTATAATATGTATCATTTCATAAATCCGCGTTTCTAACCTACCTTTAAATATTAGGATTTTAGCACACATACATATATATTACTAATGTATGTAGGTGTATACTTATGTTTATATGTAGTTTTGTAGACACGCTGGTGCCCCAGGCGTTGCGACGATTCAATCGCACCAGTCGGACATACCCTGTACTTTTCCTGCAATTGAGTGCAACAGATCTGTCGCAGTTGAGGTAATAAAATTGGTCAACGGGGCATTTATGGTCCCATAAAACGTGTGCGATGATCCCATCGCATCAGTGGGGCCGGGCCTTTAGTAGAGGCTCAAACCATTGTGTTATTGGCGTGGTTGAGGCTGAATTAATACTATCTTGTTTTCCGCAAGAAAAATAATTTCATAGGCTGGAAATGAAAAGAAGGTTTTCCATGGGAAAGTAGAAAGCTATCATCTCTGCTCCAATGCCCATTCACCTTAAACAAACCCAGTGCGCCCGTGTTCCCCACAGGCCTATCGTTGGAGCTGGCAGTAGAGGACGCCGTTGTGTGTAATATGTTATGAGCGGCGAGGAGCTGGGCAGGCACACAGCTCGTATAAACACGCCTATATGTACATCCGTCAGACGAGCTTTATTTACATACAGACAAGACAACACACACTTACGTGCTTACCAGTATCCTCTCTCATGGGCACAGGCTAGACTTGTAACCCTGAGGTAGGCATAATTCCTACAATCACAGAAACCGCTCATACGTGTAAATATATTTTTTATTCAAAATATCTTAATACCTTAATATCAGTATAGATTAAGTATCCGGATTGGAAAATGATGACGGGTCATTAATAAAACCGGTATGTACGAATGACAGGTCCGATAAGAAATTATATATCAATATCAAGAAATTTTGACCACGCTAAAGAGAAATGTGATGACATAGTACAGCTCATTTTTTCTATGGTTGTATTTGGGATTTGAGCTGCATGTATCTAAGTTATGCTCAGGTTCTCTAGGTCAAATTTTCATAATGAATGAATCTGTTGCACTGGTTTGATGTTTTGGTAATTTGATTTGGAGTGGAGCTCCTACCTATATGATTATGATTTCGCTAATTGCAGAAAGACCAGTTTTGTGTACTTTCAATTTCACGCCTTTCAATAATAATTTCAATTGTTGGTACCACACAACCATTAGTGGAAAATGAATTGAGTCTTGTAATGTAGATGAATGTCTTTACTTTTGTTAATGGAGTTAGCTTTCCTACCAGCTACCGATATTCAACAATATATCGCCATATCTATCGTATTGCTAATGTTATTTACAAATTTTCAAACCATAAGGATACCTAAAATACATCTTGGATAACTTCTGCAACAATGTAATACATGTTAGCACAACTACTCAAATGTACCTCTTTTGTTTTCTATAATTCAACCGCGTGTCTATAGATTTCTATGAAACTATGTTTATATATTCGAACAGAACCATATCAAAGACCACAGACAATCTTCACGAATATTCCCCAACTCTTTCTGAGAACTTCCTATTAATTTATCCCATAGAAAGACCGACAAAAGGTATTTGCAAAATATATTTATTTTTGACAAATGACAATATGGTTAACATCTTGATAATCAGAGTAATAATTGACTAATGCTTCACCGTCTCATAAATTGATCCAATAAAGGTGTAGGCACGTGACAGAAAAAAAACAACTGATTTCATAGAAATATTTTTACAATAAGAATATCTATAGAAAATATCTATATCCCTCTATGTACATGGTAGATAATGAAGTGTTTGAACATTAATATCAGAAGGAATAAATTTAGTTCATATTGAATCTGTCTGTCAATTCAAAGAAAACTCCAATATGCTTATCAATGGTTCAAATTGAAAAATGAAATTTCAATAAACAGCTGGGTCTGTTACATTAAATCCTCTGACTTAATACCTGGCTCTGCCACAGGCATCCACCCTTAAAGGGTTAATAATGATATCAATGACATACACTCTCATTGCGAAGGATGCAATATAAGTCCTGTACTACATATGGACGGCCCAGCCTTGACAAATGTGCTCGTCCGTTGGACATGTGTCTGTCCAGACGGGCTGGGACTTGGCGGCCTCTAGGTAACTCCAGATGGCGCGCAGGTCGGCAGGGATGGCGAAGTTCTTGAGTGAAGGTCCAGCAGCACGGATCTGAGCATTTCAAGGTGGGAAGGCAAGTATTAGAAGGATACAAGTACATGTGATATATGTTTCTCACCAGCATCACACAATGTATACTATGGAATCAGGTTTTGATTTTATCCTACACCGTCTCCTTGATTTTTGAATATTACGTGATAAAACTTCTGTATGCCACTAGTAGCATATAAAACTTCGTATGCCAGTCAGCGTGAAATAGGGAAAATCAATGTTAAGCCTATGGAATTTTATAATAGGTGTAGGATAAACACAGGTATTTGAAGAAAGAATATACATGTAGATGAGCATGGATGGAAGATAGGTTGGGGAAGGAAAGAGGAAAGAACATGTGATGGCGAGAAGGAGGAGGCTCCTATACATGATGAATGGCAAACAATACTTGTATCATGAAGCACTTGGGATTATTAGCGCTGCAAAATATTCGCAACTATATGAGTCAGACGCATATTCAGCACTACCATATCTTTTATATTCATATTTACAGCTGCGTACTATCCATACAAAAGGAATGGACATCATATATATGTGACTTTGTACGTAATTGAATAAAATGTAGATACCAGTTCTTGGCCATAGTGCAGAAAGGTTATATAAGGGTCATTCCACCAGAAAATGTACTTTTGGTAAAAAAGGGGTAAAAAAATTAAATTTGCCCAAACCAAATTTTCTTTTACTTGTGTGCAAAATATACACTTTCAAGTTATAGGAAAACATGATTCAACTGGGATATTAGTGGGGGGTCAGTTTTTGTAAGGCTGCAAAAATTGTAAATATTATTGCCGTCACGTCCGACATATAAAAAAACACTCATACAAAAGTTGATGATAGAGAAATATATTTTATTTTTTGTAAGACATCAAGTTTGTACCCAGTATGTCAAGCATAGTCTGATACTATAGACAAGTGGAAATAGTGAACTACTTTTACAATCTTTTTCTGTGCTGCCTCAAAGATGCACATACAGAAGGTGTTCTCCAAAGGATTACAGAATGAATTTTGTTTTTTCTGTCACTATCTAAATACAAAAGTTTCACGTTTTCAAATCACAGAATTACTTTTATAGGTTATATACATGATCTATGTCAAATTAGAAGATGTTCCATGCATTATTTCTTGAGCTAATAGCTTCTGGGAAAAAGGTTTAAAAATCTCTCGGATGTGATATTTTTAATAATGGACGTGATGGAACAGTAAATTCCACTTTCTTGATGAGAAATCGGAAATATGTCCCAAATTATTAAAAGTTCATGTTTCCTTTTGAAAATACATACATTATCTTCAATTGAACCACATATAAGAGTATCTTAAATGCCAATGACCTGTTATTTTTCTTGAAAAACTACAAAGAATGTCCAACTCTTTCTTTCTGATCGCACTCAGAATAAAGTAAAGTACATTTTTCTCTTACATTTTGTGCTAAAAACTATCTAGAAACCTTTTTTCTTTGCTTTTAAATGCAAAAAAATGCTAACTTTAACCTTAATATTCATTGAAATACCACATTTTGTGTAGACATTATAAATCTCTTGGACGTGATATTCTTGATAATGGACGTGACAGACCAGTAACTTCCACTTCCACAAACATGAAATATGGACCAAAATCTGAAAAACTTTTGTTTGTTTTTGCTAATATATACATGATTTTCAATTCAACGACCTATAAGAGTACCTTAAATGCCAATGACCTGGTTTTTTTTCTGGAAAAACTGCAAAGAATATGAAACTCTTACTTCTGATGCCCCTCACAATACAGAAGAGTACATTTTTCACTTACATTTTGTGCTAAAAAAATGTCTGCAAATCTTTTCTCTATGCTTTTAAATGCCAAACACGCTAACTTTAACCTTAATATTCATCCAAATGCCACATTTTGTGTGTACATCATAAATCTCTTGGACGTGATATTTTTAATAACGGACGTGACAGACCAGTAACTTCCACTTTCTTGATCACAAACATGAAATATGTACAAATTGCTGAGAAAATCTTCTTTGGTTTTACAAATATATACATCAGCTTCAATTCAACCATATATAAGAGTACCTTAAATGCCAATCACCTGGTTTTTGGGGAAAAACTGCAAAGAATATCAAACTCTTGCTTCTGATACCACTCAGAATACACAAGAGTACATTTTTCATTTACATTTTGTGCTAAGAACCATCTGCAAACCTTTTCTCTATCTTTTTAATTTTATCTTTTTCTCATCTCCTTGTTCCTCCAGTCCTTAGATGAGTCCTTTGGAGGTTTCCTCTCATCCGGAGGTAACGGTTTACACCCCATGCTTTCAAGGTATGGCTCATATGTAGGGGGCCATCCATAAAGTATGTATGTACTGAGGGGGGGGGGGGGGTAGTGGGGATAGGGTGGTTATAAATTTGTGCATAGGCTACTTCTGTGTTTTATTGTGAAAAAAAATAAGGTATGGGGGAGTTGGTAGGGTCGAAAATTTGAGATATTGTGTGTACATACTTTATGGATAGCCCTAAAACTGAAAAAAGAGAAAACAAACAAATTAGCAAACTACCTATTAAATAACATTCAAAAGGTACATTTGTTTTCAAAAATTGTGTTCTTTGTATGACTATTGTTCAGACTTATATTTAGAATGCCCACAAACTTAATATGATGGCTGTAAGAACAAAAATATTACCAAAATCAGATTTTTGCCAAAAATGTCAAAAAAAGATTTCCTCAAAATGATTTATTTTTTTCATCACACCATAGAATATAACCATCTTCAGTATTCCAGGTGATTTTATCCAAGGTTTGTCCAAGTCTTATAGTTCAGATATGGTTTTGAAAAATCATGCATCACATCCGACATGAAAATAAATCACTATTGGTAGTAGCTCAATCTCATAATCATTTCAATTTTCGATTAGATATGGAGTACAATAGGCAAACATTAAAAAAAATCAAAACAGATGATCCTAACCCTCATTTTCATACTTGTTATGAGATGAAACCAAACTGGGCGTCACGTCCGACATATATATATCGGACGTGACGGCGGCTACAAAAATGCATGAAAAAAATATATTTACATGTGGACTTTCTTCACTTTTTCTCCCTAGACTTATGAAATGACACTTGGTGCACATAATGAACAACTTTCGTTACTGTATTCTTGTAATTTAATCTCATTCAAACATAGTTCCTAGTCAATTCGATGAAAAAACTTCACCCATATCACGTCCGTGATGGCTATTACCACATGATAGGTGTACAACCTGAGTCCAGATACTACACAGTCTTTTAAACATACATTTTGTCATTGGGAATAGATTGTAATATATATATATTCTGCACCTCTTTGCACATTTTCTCATAGATCAATCGAAAGAAGAATTTCCATGTCGGACGTGATATGGCTAAACAAATTTTTTTGAAAAATTCACTAAGACATTGAAAATACCCCCAACCTTTCCAGTAGTGGCCATGTTGGGAACTCATCAATCTACTCTTTTATTCAAACCACAAACTTTCGGTAAATACTTGTGAACTTTTCAAGAAAATGGATTCTACAGAATCACAAACTCCAAGTTATCACTATTAACACAGAAAATCATGTCCAGGATGGAAAAATAATGCTAGCATCGAAGAAATCTGCACTACTCACATGAGCTGGATGTCTCCTCAAGCCGCTGAACCGCTGGAGTGGAGGCGAATGCACAGTTAAAAGGGATAACATCCGGTTCTTGTGATCAGCTTTCCCGCCTTCGATTGATCTCTCGGACGTGATAAATATCACGGACGTGATTCCTTCAAAATTACTTTCCCTGTTCTCGCATAGTGAAGGCACTTTGGAAGCATTTTATTACTCTTACACTACAGACCCTATGGCCACATTATTCAGTAAGTTTTGTACCAAGTTACCACCAATATGGAGAAGTGGAGAGTGCTAAATGCAACTCATCACATCCGTGATATCAATTGTGTAAAATCAATTTTTTTTTCGTAATTCGGCTGGGAAAAAAACCCTGTTGCAGTTGGCCTAAAATCATATACATTTGTGAAAAATTGATGTATGTCCAGAGTTTTAAGTGCATGTTTGGGAAATATACCATTAAAATATATTGTCATCAGGCTATGCCAAATATAACCTATAGCATTTGCTGAAAAAGCACACTTTTCATTGAAATACACTTAAAAAATTTGGGGAGCCTTAGAAATAAGGGAAAATACTACTAAACAACAGCCAATTTACATAACTTCAGGAAATAAATCAATTAGGGAATATATATTAATAGTTTCCACAAAAGAAATAGTGCTAAACTTTAGAAATATCAAAAAGACATGCACTTTTTTGCTAATTTCTCACTTTGAAAGTCCACAGATTAAAAAAAAATGCAGATAGACCAATGAAAGTAATGATTTTCTGAAAGGGCAGGGTGTTTTCTTTGCACAGAAAAAAAAATAAATTAAAAAAATTCAGTTATAATGAAATTATAGCCCATTAACCCCAAAAAAGTATGATTTTCACCAAAAGTACATTTTCTGGTGGAATGACCCATAACTTCAAGTTATCTACATTCCAATCCACCGTTGTGCTCCCTAGATTTATGATCAAAACGACATTTAAAGCTTCCGAAAATCTGTAACATGGGCAGCGATGAACTGACTCGAAACATTAAATTTTTAATGGATTAGCAAGATCTTATGATAGTTGTATTTGAGTGCAGGTAGGAGCGGTTGGATTGGTTTTGGAAGTTTGGAGGAGAATTTTGGGGTTCGGAGGACATGAATGGCTAGAGGGTCTCGCAGGCTCCTGCCAACATTTCGTTCGGTAAGTAACTTCATCCAGGAATGTCGAGCTCTAGTATCAAGACATGGACACACCTACGATAGCCCCCTCAATCTCCCCCTGATGACCATAGTGGATCACGCCAGAGTAAAGAACTTAGTAATTCTTGTGTCAATAAACCATTTGTCATTATCATTCTGTCCTCGTTTCTCACCACAATGTGGAATTCTCATACACACCTGGTTAAGCCTTGGTAGAATTGTGCAGTCTGGTTCTGTTAACTGGTCCTTCATCAAGAACCTTTTACCACATTTCTGCAATGGAAAACATTATCATTTCAATAAATTAAAAAGAAGATACACAGCTAGACACCATGCATTGACTTCATAATCAAGGGGCGTGAATAGCTAATATTACTAATTTGCTCATGTTTGCTCATGTAGGTTTGTTAAGATTCCCTGTGAAACTTAAATGTTATGTATGTATATCTATAGCCGGGTTTTATATACATTTTATTTGTCTATATTGACATAAAAAAGTGATAACAATATAACCATAGCAACAGAATAAACTAACCTCGAGAAAGTCGTTCAGTTTTTTCAGTTCACTTAAAGAGTTCTCCCTGAGCTGCGTCTCTTGTTCAGGGTCTTTGTTTTTCATGAACTTGGCAAACGCCGAGAAGACGCCAGAACCGGCTGATACACATTCCCCCTGGTGGCCACATGCCAAATCACAACTGTCCTCCTTGCTTGCCACGTCGTCCACATACTGGACAATAACTGCTGAGTCACTGACTACTTTATTGTCGGCATCATGGTCTATCAACACAGGGACTTTTCCCTCTGAAAGCAGTTGGTAAATATATATTTAGTCTCAGGATGTATACATTCTAAGCCACTATGCTATGTATGTAAATAGTAATAATGATAATGATAATAATAATAATGACAATAATGATAATGGTGATAATAATAAAAATGCCTTTTCGGAAGTCAATTCACGGACGTCAATGTAGTGCTTGCACACAAGATTTAAAATACAGCAATCCCAGCTTAATTAATCCAAGTAGGGGTACATTTCTGGGCTTGAAGACTTTTGGTGATAAACACGCAGACTAAGGCAAAGTTTTAACAATGGTTAAGAAAAATAAACCTCTTACCGGGATTCAGTTTAAGAAACTCTTCTGTTTTATTTTGAAGATCGATCTCTTTAGTGACAAACTGGTCTCGAGGTATACGCAGACACATGAACATGAAGGCACGCTGTGAAAAAGGACACGTCCCATTCTGCTTGATGAAGAGTGTGAATCGTGGCGCCATCTGGTTGTTTGTTTTTATATTTCTTAATATTGCATATGAAATATAAAAAAACACAATCAATAAATCAAACCTTAAATGCCATCCTGGGTAGTCTATCACAAAATTCTAAGCAAAGAACGTAACAGAGCATCTCCAATCAAAGAAGCCTCGTCTGAAATCTCACTGGTCTTATCTGAAGTTGGCAGGGACCCGTGTTTTAGATGGGAGAATCGTTAATAGCGATGATTAAAGATTCGAGACGATTCCTAGATAAATACGAATATTCACTCTACTTTCGCCTCGTTCATTACTGTGCACTCCAAACTCGATGGCAAACGAGGACACAGACCAAACACTCATCAGGTTCTTTCGTAACCCCAGTATTTTGTGGATGATCCATAGTAATTGATAATGTTGTACAGGGTGAGATAAAATTAGAAACCCACTCGATGAAATTGACTTGGTCTGCTCTTCACCTCGTTTGACTGCTGAGTAATTCACAAAGCAATTACTACTGTCTACTGTCAAACTCGTGGAGTATGGACCAAGTTATTTTCATCTCGTGAGTTTCCTTCTAAAAAACTACTATTACAAACAAACATTATAATCTATACACCATGCATTAAAGATTCTAACCACCCTGGTGAAACACATTGAATTGTGGTTCTATCTTAATTCTATGTATAAAGGAAAACCCTTTGCCATCAAGTGAGTATTCCAACAAGCTGGTGCTAGCCCCTGCCAATGGCATTGTGGTGGCATTGTGGTCGTCGGCCACAAATGCCGGCCCGAATTGCACATTGGCGGTGCTGGTCTGCTCTGTGGAAGAGCTCACAATGGCGAATAATGTCTTCACAGCTGGCACTGCCGACCGCTGCCGTGTCTCCAAAACCCTGTTGCCTGCCCCGCATCGGCTGACCTGTTCATGGTCATTGAATACATATTTAGCAGCGGTCGGCCGCCAACAATGTAAGTTTTCCCAGGATCCGCATTGACCGCTCACCCACATACCAGTGGCGTCAGAATAGGGGGGGGGGGGGCAGGGGGGGGGGGCCGCCCCCCCCCCCACTTTTTTACCAGCCCCAAAAAGTCAGCACATTCAAATTTAACTCAATCAAGTGTAAAAACTGTCTTGATTTTTCAACATGTCGAAAAATGTCTAAATCTAACTTTTTAGCATGACTTTTCACTGTGGAAAACTGCCAAAGTCTGACCTTTTACCGTGCAACGACTGCTAAGCTCTGACTTTTCAGTATGGAAAAGTCTCAATGTCTGACCTTTTACCGTGCAATGACGGCGAAGCTCTGACTTTTCACCGTGGAAAAGTGTCAAAGTCTGACTTTTTAGCATGTAATGATAGCTAAGCCCTGACTTTTCACCATGGAAAAGTGTCAATGTCTGACCTTTTACCGTGCAATGATGGCTAAGCCCTGACCTTTCACTGTGGAAAGGTGTCAATGTCTGACCTTTTACCGTGCAATGACGGCTAAGCTCTGACTTTTCACCGTGGAAAAGTGTCAATGTCTGACTTTTTAGAATGCAATGATAGCTAAGCCCTGACTTTTCACCATGGAAAAGTGTCAATGTCTGACCTTTTACCGTGCAATGACGCTTAAGCCCTGACTTTTCACCATGGAAAACTGTCAAAGTCTGACTTTTTAGCATGCAATGACGCTTAAGCCCTGACTTTTCACCATGGAAAACTGTCAAAGTCTGACTTTTTAGCATGCAATGATAGCTAAGCCCTGACTTTTCAACATGGAAAAGTGTCAATGTCTGACTTTTTACCGTGCAAGACTGTGAGACTGTTGAAAGATTGTTGTAAGGCTGATACAAGACTGTTGTACGGCTGTTGTAGGACTGTTGTAAGGTTTATTTGAGAATTGTTTCATATCAATTTTACAACAGTCTAACAAGTCTTGCAACAGGCTTACAATAATCTTGTATCGGCCTTACAACAGTCTTACAACGGTTTTGCAACAATCTTACAACAGTCTTACAACAGTCTTGTATCAGCCTTACATCAGTCTTGCAACAGTCTAACAACAGTCTTGCAACAGTCTAACAACAGTCTTGCAACGGTTATACAACAGTCTTGCAATAGTCTTGTATCAGCCTTACAACAGTCTTACAACAGTCTTGCAACAATCTTGCAACAGTCTTGTAACAGCCTCATAAGTCTTACAAGTCTTGTATTAATCTTACAACAGTCTTCAATCAGCCTTACAACAGTCTTGTATCAGCCTTGTCTTGCAAGTCTTTTATCAGTCTTACAAAAGTCTTGTATCAGTCTCACAACGGTCTTCCAACAGTCTTGAATCAGCCTTACAACAGTCTTCTATCAGCCTTACAGCAGTCTCCCAACAGTCATGCAACAGTCTTAAAACAGTCTTGCAACAGTCTTACAACAGGCTTGCAACATTCTTACAAGTCTTGTTTCAGTCTTACAACAGTCTTGTATCAGTCTCACAACAGTCCTACAACAGTCTAGTATCAGCCTTAGAAGTCTTGTTTCCTTACAACAGTCTTGTATCAGTCTTACAACAGTCTTATATTAGTCCTATAACAGTCTTACATACAACAGTCTTGTAAATAAATGAAAATTATGTATGTATATTGAGAGAGAGAGAGGTGATTTGACGTCAGTGGCCATGGACAGAGGCCAGCATAGCGAGACCCTGTGCTCACAAAGTGCACTATGCCGTTAAATATGAGCGGCAGTAGGCAACAGCGAGAGTTGGTCCTACCTCAACTGCGGGACCACTGATGAAACGCGATTTTGGCCTTGACATTTTGGCGGTACCGCTGTTGCTGCCACTGTTGCGGTCCTACCTCTCGCTTTCACCCCACTACTAGTGAAACAGCTCCCTGGTCATCCAAATCCGTGATCATAGACATCTACCCTATACTGAGTAGAGGTCTGTGTCTATACGGTGCAAACTCCTGTCACACGCACAGGGACACCGCAAACTTGTATATATTTGTCATCCGGATGTGGCCTTGTACATAGACTTAATTACAAATCTGAGGTGACACTAGTCATGGCACAAATCAAACTGCAACGTACAGGGTCGGACCAGTCTATGCCTATGGCGACACTGAATGATAGTGATATTGACACTCTACTCCACTAGTCTCTAGACTAGCGAGACGCTTGGTCTTCTTATTTTAGATGTACTCTTTTCATATTGAATGCATACAAAAGTGAATATCTCAAGAGGCATTACACGTACCAGGATACAAATGACCGTGTGACAAGGTGATACGGTAAAATGAATGTAGATCTATCCTTACCGGCGTTTTAGTACTTGCAATATTTACTTTTGATGGAGAAAGCGAACGTTGCATCGGGTAGTATTGCCCATTAGATGGCGTATTTGTTATGTTGGCTGGTAGCCACCTAGCGGTTTATCAGGGAGGCAGCGTACTTTAGCTTGTATAGCCAGCTAGTTCCTCTGCTTCTCCGAGTTACAGGGTATTGACATGGGGCCGTAAGCCTATACGGAGTTAATATCAAGTGGTTTACAGCACTGCCTGTCCACAAAAATCATCATTTGTTGTATTCATTATCCAACTTTGCCAATACATGAAAACCAGGAATTGTCTTACTTTTAAAAGTTTTTTTTATTAATCAGATATTCTATATAAATGTAGGCTACACGTGATCGTTCCAGCGGAGAACAACAACTGAATATCCTTCATAGCTCCAAGCATACCATCCATCAGCAAACACTCAAAACAGGGTTCATACATAGACAACCCAATGAAATTCCAGACTTTTTCCAGGCTGTATTTATTTCCAGTCACATAACAATGTGAATCGATACCATCTTGCTCGTGAACGAAAACAGTTATTGTTTGTTTTCTGAAGGATTCATATCATATCTGTTTGTTTAATCCTTTCCGTTCCGATGGAACGTGTGTTCCGCAGTTGGGAAAAAATTTACGTGGTCACTGTCAGCAAGCTGAAGTAGTCTACTGCTAGTAGGTAATCCTTTCCTCGCCAGTGGAACAGATCAGTTCCCACAATCTCCCAAGGATAACTGGTGTCTATGTGGATCAGTTGTTCCTTAGCTTGCTGAGGTTTGTTTCTCAGACATACTTTATACTTTATCAGCATGCCAGAGAAACAAACCTCAGCAAGCTAAGGAACAACTGATCCACATAGACACCAGTTATCCTTGGGAGATTGTGGGAACTGATCTGTTCCACTATCGAGGAAAGGATTACCTACTAGCAGTAGACTACTTCAGCTCTTTTACTGTTATCCGAAGGCTACGAAGCACGACATCAACAGCAGTCATTAAGAAGCTTCGAAACATCTTCTCGGAATATGGCATACCAAAAATCATCATGAGTGACAATGCCAGGCAATTTGATTCAAATGACTTCAGAAAATTTGAATCAGATTACAGCTTCCAGCACACCACAAGCAGCCCCAGGTATCCACAAAGCAACGGGAAAGCCGAGAGATTCGTAGGCACAGTCAAGAAGACCCTTGAGAAAGCTCTTAAAGGAAAGGATGACCCAGCGCTAGCCCTGCTATGCCTACGAACCACACCAATAGAAGAAGGCGTTCCATCTCCGGCAGAAATCTTCTTTGGCAGGAAGATTCTATCGAACTTACCTCAAAAGATGGAAATCCATGAGAAAAAGACACCAAGCTGGCTGCAACGCAAACTTCCATCGAGATCACTCCCAGCTCTAAAAGAGGGACAAAGTGTGAGGACATATGACCACAACTCACAGAAATGGCAACCGGCAATTGTCAACTCCAAGAGTGGACAACCAAGGTCATATATTCTTGATACCCCATCAGGTGCCCAGTACCGTAGAAATCGCAGACACATCAGGACCACTGGAGAGACCTTCGATTTTGGTGTTGAGATCCCTACTCAACCAGCCATGCAGGACGAACCTGCCAGTGTAACTGTAAGCGCGACTGAAACACCAACACGTAACCTACCTCAAATAGAGCCAAACCAATATGTTACCAGAAGTGGTAGATCAATTAAACCAAAAGAAAGACTGGACTTATGAACTTTCAAAATTCTTCATAAGAAGGGAGATGTCATGATATGATATATATCACTAGTCTATATGTACACTATACTTACCTTACATGACAGCACTGCCTACTCAGTGCTACCACATAGTGTTAGATATGTGAACTAACATATACATATGGTGCTGCCGCCTAGTGTCAAATATGGAGCAACTCCATATCCCATAAGGCTTAGAAATAAACATCCTGCTCAGCTTAGCTCCACCATGTAGTTCAGATATACTTTATATTTCTCTACAATATCCAGTCATATCCTAAGTACCCTTTACCCATCAAAACATAAAAAGTTATCAGTCGCAATACGGTGGGGTAAGGACGTGAAACTTTGGTACGCCTCGTTATTTCAAACATTCATATCATATCTGGTCACTGTTTTCAAAACCATGTCTTATTCATCACCAAATGAATCTAAAATTGTTTTCATCTTCCTTACTACCTGTGGAATTTCAGTGGTTTGGGATAGATATCTTCAAAATTCTTTCATTTTTTTGCCATTTTTTTAATATGAAGATATGTACACGTAATCAAAACCATGCTCTATTACCAGCAATTTGCTATACATGGTCAAATAAACGATTTTCGGAACTATTTAATCCAAGTCACTGAAATCTTATAGGCAGTCAGATACTGTAGTTAAGGAAAGCTAATGATAACCCGAATTTCATAGACTAAAACAATTGTTTTTATGCAAAACTGAATTTTCCAGCCTCTTCCAGGATATCTCAGGCTCTCTGTGAGAATTCCAGGATTTTCAAAAGACATACATGTGCACGATACAAACGCTTAACAAAGTCCATTTCTATGTGAATTCTAACTACCGGTACCGGTAAATTTCAATGAAATGACTCTTAAAATATGTCTGGTCTTATATCCGAAACTAATTCAGAGGAGGCTACACCACACCCCACTTCCATATTGTGTCAATGACCAGTTAACAACCAACCGCGCCTCATATAATATTCTTTTCAGGAGTTACCAAATTGAAAACGGTTTGCTACCAATATCAGTAGGGTTTTATTTAGTCTCCATGCACAAAGTGACCGTAAATCTGTTCAGTAGTGAGTTTCCCCACAGTTTTTGGTTTCCTGACTTTTATCCATGCATAATTAAAAGCTTAGGACGGTAATCAATGGTTTAATATGGGATCAAACAGCTGAGAAACAACGGCTCCTGGTTTACTGTGAACACATGGATACATTTTCATAGATAATAATCGATAGCTTCATGGACAGTTGGTCATAAACCACAAGCGGTTCACACATAGCAGTACACGAAAATTGGTCAGTTTAGTTTTTGAGGGTGGAAATACAGAAGTTTTCGTGGGCCTTGCCCCCCAGACCCGGGGCACTGTCCTTTGCGCAGTTGGGGGCCTAGGCCAGCCGCCGATATTTTGTTGCTGCAATTTCCCTGTATCATGCCTGATCATAAAATGAGTCAATTTCTATATGATACGTTATCAGCTTGTGGAATTCTCTTACTTCGTGTAAATCAGGTGCTAGTAACATATAATTAATACAGAGTACGGTAAATTACTGGTGTCAACTAGTTACGGTACATGTGCCTTGACATGGAATACATTAGTATGTAGGCCCTGCGTGTTCTCCCAGATGTAATAATCATTTATGTATCTATTATTGCAAATTATGAATAAAATCTTTGAAAATTATTTAGCTTTAGTAGCAACGTATGCCTTTCCTATACAGATCTGTTGGGGAAAAGAATCTTAATGTAGACACACAATCCCACTTTTTCATGCGGTAGCTGCCACTGAAAGCACATATGCCACGTCCTAGGTAATCGTTAACATAGGAATTCCAGTACACTGTAGTTTATATCACTCTTGGGAATTTATGAATGCCATCAGTTCGGTCTCCACTTGAGCTGCAGTACACATCCTGGCGAATCCTGTCATGTTTCTGAGCCCAGTACCATGATATTCCTGTGTATTTGCTGCACATGCCTCCTCCACGACTGTTAGGAGAAAGCCTTTATCGGCGGCATCCCTCACTGCTCATTCCACACACTGGTTGGTTAACACACCGACAATGACGATTTGTGTGATACCTGAAGCAAAACAGCTCATTTAGATAAACATAGCATGGTGAACAATTACATCATCATTATAAATAAAATTTGAGCTTTGCTCTTTTTACTGATTTCCCTGACTTACTTATATACTTCTAATGAAGTGGTAATACCCTAGTTTATCGTTCTATTTCTACATAGAATTATCTCTTGAAAATGAATATACATTTACAACAGGTATATAGATGTAGGCATCTACTTTAAATTAGGTAAGCCTCACTAATTTTGGGGTGGTCCATGTTCATTCACATATACTAACAATGCGCTTCATCCACCCTTCATTCTTTAACTGCATGAAATATTAGATGTACATGACTATCCGACTATCTATATCAATCGGTGACCTGCATCTTGTGCATCTGGGTTACCATGGACAGTGAATCTCTACAGTTTTATGTCCATGGGGTTACGAATTCAAAATTAACATTCATATGCCTACTACATCACTTATATTTGAATGGTACTTTAATGTGATATACATCTTTATCCTACCCCTAATATAAAATCCCATAGGCTTATCATTGGGTTTCCGTATGCCACGCTGACTGGCATACTGAGTTTTATATGCCACTAGTGGCATACAGCATTGTTATCACGTAATATTCCAAAATCGAGGAGATAGGGTAGGAAAAAATCAAAACCTGATTCGTTTTAATCTTGGCCACCACATTCCACATCTGGAGTTTTGGCTCCGGACTTCACTCGGCTTCGCCTCATGAAGTCACTTTGCCAAACTCCAGTCGTGGAATACGGTGGCCAAGATTAAAACTCATCCAGTTTTACGATAGTAATTAGATTACATATACTTATGAATAGTCCAGTCAAAATAAGGTTTGACCGACCACAAAAAGCAACAGATTTCATCCCAGTGGCATTCACCTATGAGTACCTTACATATTGCCACATTGAAAATCGAAAATAATCCAAACATTGGAAGAAGGTCAAATTAGCATAAATCCAATATGGCCACCCCCATTATATGAATTTTCATAATTCTGGTTTGAATTGAGGTAGAAACATGATCTAAAATGCTAGATATACAGTAAAACCCTGCTTCCGGGACACCCCGCTTGAGGGGGCACCACGCTTGAAGGGACAATTTGCTTGGAACGGAAATATCCCCCTATATAAAGACTTTATTTCGTCCCTTTCCTGCGCTTAAATAAGTATACCTTATGATATAACCATCGACAGTCTGAAAACCCCGCTTAAGGGGGCACCCCTCTTAAGGGGGCACCCCTCTTAAGGGGGACACTTGGCCCGGAACGGAGGGTAACCCCTTCAGCAAGGTTTTACTGTATGTTTCCTGAGGTGGGGAATTCATATCAATCACGAAATAAAATCTTTTAGGTTAATGAGTCTAAGTCTGATATGGCTGCCTGAAATCTATTAAATATGCTAATGTGGGATTAAATAAAGATATAAACATGATTTAAAGTGCCGGACATATGTTTTCTGAGGTGGGGAATTCATATCAATCACTAAAGAAGACTTATTATGGCTCCCTGAATAGGCCTTTTCCCACTGGCCGGTGTCGCACCTTATCTGCTTGGTTACGCTATAGCTGAAGCCAAACATTCCCCTGACAAGGTATTCTTTAGCATTAGATGACTGAGTGTATGAGAGTAGTTTGTTTATAATTTGATGGGTTAAGCATGTATATTGCCTGAATAATACTTTCGATATGGTTAAGGAAACAAACAATGCACACCAGTGATAGACCTACAATGGTAGAAGCCTGACCAACATAGGTTTATCTTTGCCTTTCGAAAAATCGAGACAGCTATCAACTATTTTGTTAAGACAACTAACAGTCGTTGATACAATATTGTACTTTGTCCAAACCATCCTATCTTGCCCAAAACAACATAGATCTACCGCCCACACTCGAGGTGCAAAAGCTTGGAATCCCATTCACATAAGGCCAGAGTTACCAGTGTTTGACCGAGCGATGCCCTAACCAAGGTACGCACCGCTAGGTCGTGCTGAACGGAAAAACTACAATTTGATGAAATACTATACTTTGGTTTAGAATAAAGATACAAACATGATTTGACACATATATTTTCTTAGCTAAGTGACACATATAACACCAGGGAAATCCTATCTTTCTACAACCAGGTAGAACAATGAAAAATCCAATATGGCTGCTTTGCAATTAAGAAATTATCATAGCAATACCACAAATTCAATACCAATATTGGCCAAGGAGCATCATACATGTGTCTCTCCACCTTGTACACATTAGATTATTTAAAGACGTCCGGGACGTAGGGTATACCGGATTCAAAGGAAAAAAATTACATCAACATACACAATTAGCAGTTTCTTCTAGCTAGAATATTAATACCAATATTCATCTTGTAAGATATATAATATTTCCTATTACAAAACTAACTTACCTTAACTAGCTGTTGCTATGTCACCCCCTCCACATACGTCGGAATTTACTCTGTCTTAATAACTACCTCTTTCTCCTCCTTAAGGGGGATGTGAGGGTGGTTTCTTTTCTTTTTCTTGAGACGTTTCTTCTTATGCAGCCAGTCTAACCTAACTAATAATTTCTTTGTGTCTATTTTTCTCTCCCCAGCCCGTTTCTTGTGCAAGTGATCTGCTTTGCGTTTTTTGTGCGGTGCTTCACCAAGTGCTTCCCCCTTTCTCTTCGTTCGCTGTTTGACCCTGTGTGCTCTACCTTTGGTTGAATCTGCTACCCTTTCAGCGACTCTAGTTACTGTCTTGGTTTTGGCCTCCCTCATTCTTTTCTGGTATCTGGCATGAGCTGTTTGCATGTGGAATACAAGTGTTTTGTCTACAGGGGAATACCACACATTCTCACGATGGAAGATCTCTAGTGATGTCTTCTCTTTTGACTTCATGTCGTACTTCAAGGATTGCAGAGCAGAGAATGCCTTTACCTCCAGACGATTTGTACATTTATTAATTATGAGATCCCTTGGGCTGATGGAATGTTCCACACGAGACTCTGTGAAGATGGAGAGACATGCCTTCACCAGCTTACTCAGCAAAGGATACTTGCCAGACCGGAACACATTGGTCCACCAGTGATCAATTCTTGCAGGCTTCTCACCATCAAAGGATGGGTCAAACGTAAGCTTGTTGACTTCATTGAACAGAGTATTTTTCTCATGTTCCCCCACGATGGTTGGGAGGAAGGTCTGAAGTTCTAGGAGAGTCTCCTTGGTAAGTTGAGTACCATGTACATTAGGGTCCAAAGCAGATAACACTCTAAGGAGCTCCTTGTCCAATGGCAACGCATCAACCATACATCTAGCTGTCTCCAGATAGGCCTTCCTCATGTTTGCCCTGAACTCTATCTGGGTCTCTTCGCTTGAGCTTTGAAGAAGCTTTTCAGTTTTAGATCCAATATGAATTTTTCCTGAAGGAAGGCATTTTCCCTCAAAGTCGATGACCTTAAACTCATGTCCGGGGAGACTTTTCAGTGTATCTGCAGGCATGAAGTAACCAAAGAACTCTTTCACAAGAAGGACCAAGTTGTCGTGAAGCTTGTGAACCTGGGGAACTTTGACATCTTGGGATTTTACAAATGCACTGAAGAGTGGAAGGATATCTAGGTACATTCTAACATGGAGCATAGTGTTGTTTCTTTGGTAGAACAGGAGCTTTACAATTTTGCGCTTTCTTTTCTCCCCAGCTTCAGTCATACTATCCTTTTGTGATCTATATTTTTCTTGGATGGCCATTATAACCTCTTTGTCCTTGGTGGAAACATTGGCCAAAGCCTTCTCCAGAATGCTCTTGTATTCTACATGGGCCTCCACCGGTAGCCATGCCCAATACAAGATGGTCAGGGCGTTTAGCATCTTGTAGTTTACTTCAGTGATATAGTAGTCAGACAACCATTTATGAGGGATCCTCTCTGATGGTACATCGAATTCCTCCCCTGTGAAGCTGCATACGTTTCGAAGTTCTTGTCTCATGTCTATGCTGAATTTAAAGTCAACATAAATGTCATCATCTAGGTCTTCTACAACAGAGTTGAAGTGTTTACAGAAGGACTTTACACAACCCTGCGCATGATGACACAGGTCACCATCCATTTCCAACAAGTGTGGTGCTGACCTTCTAAGGAGGGTCTCAATTGCCCCTTCTTGACCATTCATATAATTAGCACTGTCAGTCAATAATGAGACTAAATTTGTGAGTGGTATCCCATCTTTCTTCAGTTGGTCTAAGATTAGACTATGGAGGGAGTTTGATGTTACCGTAACCATACTATAGCAAGCGTAATGCTTCACTACCAACTTTTCATCTGCGTCTGCGTAGTATTGAACAAGAACTGTGAATACTTTCTCTTTGTTTGTAGAGCAGTACTCATCAACATTGATGGAAAAGGGTGAACGTCTTAGGTCGTGCACTAACCGTTTGTGCAATGTTGTATGAATCCCGTCTTTGAGTTTATATGAAGCACAACTTCTCTTGAGACTGAGAGTATGCAAAGCAAGTTTGTCTTCTGCCATCTCCTTGGTATATTCAATGAGATCCGGGAGAACACTCAGTGGGATAGAATGCTCTGCTGCGAAGGCAATAGTTCTGGCTTCAGCGTGTGATTTCCTATCCAGCAAATTTACGGGCTTTTGGCCACGAGAGGCGGTGGTCTCAGCACATCCTGTATTAGTAGCTAAAGATTGATTGGTACTGCGGATTTCGCCTATAGGATTTACTCCATTTCCATAACTCTGCATTATCTGGAAGGAATTATGGAGTGCCTGTGAAGTCTTTAAGACATTTCTGCGTGCTTTATGTTTCTTAGTATTCGCATGGGTCTTGAGTGATTTCTTCCCACTTGTGGCATACTTCAGTTCAAGGTGACACCATTTACACCTAGCTATTCCAGCTTCATTTACCTTTACCATATATTCTGATAGACGGTCCCCATTGTCATCAACATCATCAAGCCAGGCCCACCTGAACCTATTTCTTTCAGACAAATCCACATGTAAAACTCCACCATAGGGTATCTCAGGTATCTCCATAATTGCTAATTCCAATTAGCATATATTCACCAGTATTCAAAATGAGCGTACTTACTCCATGTACTGAGAGTCAACTGAGTGAGAACTTGGAAGTGGGTCAACTGAATGCGCTCTCGAGATCCTGCCCTCCGGTCACACTCACCAGTATAACGCAGGCACAGCTGCTGACACCACTGCCACACCGACCCTGCCACCAGTCACTGCCAGGGCCAAACACACACGCCGGCCGCTCTCAAGCTGCCAGTGACTGCGCTAAGCCTGGCGATCGTTTTGGATGTCGAGGCCGGATTTCCGGTTAAAACCCGGACCTCTGCAATGCGGAATTGTTCCTTACAAGTTGCAGAACACACAGGGTGGGGTTTGAAGAGGCTATTCCTGTGAAACCTGCGAGACACCAGCACTTGGTAGTTTTAGATCGTCTGGAGTATTTGCCTTAGCTCTCTAGACGAGGAAACAATGTCAGTGTCGACAAGCGAGTAAACCGCATGTGATGGGAACCTCCCTGGGCGCTGTTGAATACGCCGGCAAACACTCGGAGCGGTGTGGGTCAGGGTGTGGGTGTTCAGTGTACGCCAACGAACAACCCCAGTACCGGTGTCACACGAAAGTGTGCTGTAGTAACTACGGGTGTCATCGCACCGAATTCCGTCTAAGTTCACGTTGTGTAGTATCCAACATCATGATATCTTCATGCGTGTGATTGGGTGGCTATGTTTTCGCGATTTAAATATTTATCATTCAATTATACTATATGCTGGCAGGTCACAGATACAAACCTCTGCTATGGTATTGGTATTATTACCATATTACACATAGTATGCTGATGTGGAAATAAGTAGGCCTACATACACTCTTGATACATCATTGCTAGCGAGAACGATTAGTACCACAGAACAGCATGAAATATCACCGTATAAAATGCACAGAAAATAGCACTAAAATATTATGACATGTAGGACTATTAAGAAGATCAGAAGACTCTGGGTAGTGGCTTAACGTATTTATGTATTTATATATCTATTTAAATTTGGAGGTATATAATGAAAGTAAAACATATTTACCTTGTTAGAATATCCTGTCGCACCTTTTTTCTTTTATTAGATATGTAAAACTCGATGCACTGCGATGTTGGCGACACGCATCGCCATCATTGCCGACATCGTTACGTGTCGGGAGTTCTATCGTATCACGTCGGCTTGCATCGTGCTAGGTGGGAGGCATGTCTAAAAACAGTTTTACATAAAACCAACATCCGTTTCAGTAGATGTGTTGCAAAGTCTAAGAAGAGGTTGTAGAGATTCCCCCCGTGCTGCACACACGGAACTATTTGTGGTATTGCTAGTGATGAAGACTAGTAACTTTAAGTATGTCCATGAAGACAACAAGTTTCTGGACCACATCACCATAGTGTTTTTTAAACCAAGGTCACCTGAGTCCGTTGTGTCTTAGTGGACTGACCAGCTGATTGGTGCAGTTGTAAACTACAATGAATTTGTTGGCATTTCGCTGTGCGCACCAGTACCACTTTTTAGCGGGGTCCAATTTCGCGAAACACCTGGACAGGCAGAGCCAGATCTTCTCGTCTCCGCTAGGGGGAAATTGCTGCCTGGCGGGCTTCCTCGAAACCACGAACCCAGCTTCCCAGAGCTTTTCGTGAGCAGAACCCCCTTTCCCGAATGGAAATAAAATTAATTACTTCTCATACCTTCTAATACCATAGTGAGTAGTAACATATTGAAAGCGGCCGTATGCTCCGATTAGCTGACGCGGAGTAATATCCGAGCGTATGCGAGGATACTGCGCAGAGTCAACTCCGAGAAGCATAATTACAACTGCTTTTATATATGAAACCAGTCTATTTTGTATTTATTATCCACCTTTTCTGGAGAAGTGGCATGTCGATATCAGTTCGTTTTAGTTATTTATCCTACCCCTAATGTGAAATCCCATAGGCTTAACATTGAGTTTCCGTATGCCTCGCTGATTGGCATACAGAGTTTATATGACACTAGTGTCATACAGAATTATTATCACATAATATTCCAAAATCGACGAAACAGGGTAGGATAAAATCAAAACCTGATTCATTTTAATCTTGGCTACCACATGTCTCTCCTGGAGTTTGGGCTCTGGACTTCACTCGGCTTAGCCTTATGAAGTCACTATGCCAAACTCCAGTCGTGGCATACAGTGGCGAATGTTGTGTAGCGCCTCTAAAACGTTATCCAGCACCAGGGCGCCCCCTACAGTGTATCTGGGGAACTATTGTAATAAACAGTCAATGCTGGCGAACTTGAAATGTAGACTGCTTCTGAGTTATCCACTGATCTAATCCCCACATTATACACAAGATTTGTGACATGGTGGCAGCTAGTGGGATCTTCTTGAGTGGTTATACATTCCTGGAACAAGTTGGTAATGTATAAACCTACATTGTCATTGAAATCAGAGGAGATAACTCTGAAAGCAAAGTGGTCAAGTGAGGAAGCACATTGTTGTTGGGAACAGATATGAGTAGATGAACTGGAGTGGACAAAGACTGTCTAATGTTTTGAAATCACCTATCCAACTGTAGTGCTATACACTAGTAGAATCCTAGTACTGAGTGAAATCTCTGTGTGTGTGGCATTTTGAGTGAAGTTGTGGTGTTGACATCTGAGTTTAAGACTGTACTGTCACTGTCAACATGCCCAAATTTAACCCCCCTGAGCCTATGACTTTTGATGCCCCTGCTAAATGGCCGGAGTGGAGGGAAGGGTTTGCAAGGTTTAGAATTGCCACAAAACTTCACAAGGATGATGGTGAAATTCAGGTTGCGTCACTCATTTACGCGATGGGTAGACAGGCAGAAAATATCTATAAGTCCTTTACGTTCAATCCTCCACCAGCCGCGACCTAAGCTCAGCCTAATCCGCTCGACCCAAAAGATGATTACGATGTAGTGCTCGATAAATTCAACGCATATTTCGTCCCTAAGAGAAATACTATTCATGAGAGGACACGGTTTTACCAGCGGACTCAACAAGCAGGAGAATCCGTTGAGTGTTTTGTGCGTAACCTTCACGAGTTAGCAGAAAATTGTCGTTTCGGGGATCGTGAGACCGAAAACATCAGAGACCGTCTAATCAGCGGAATGTCCGACAAGGAGGTGTCATTGAAACTACAGCTGGAACAAGACGAGTTGACGCTCGATAAGGCAGTAGAGATGGCGCGACACTCCGAATTGGTTAAAAAGCAGAACGAGACAAAGGTGGACTTTGTACGTAAACCAAAGCCGAAAAAACCTGCTGGTGGAAGCAGACCACCAAAGAAGGAAAGTGGCGGCCCACCAAAGAAGGTCAGCTCAAAGTGCGGAAAGTGCGGTTACGTGCATAGGACCCAGAAGTGTCCAGCTCAGGGAAAGAAGTGTGTGCTCTGCAAGGGTTGGAACCATTTCACTTCTGTTTGTAAAAATAAACCAACCGTTGAAGACCTTGAAGTGACTATCAACCAAAATGACGATGACGATGGAGGAGCCAGTGGGTACTTCCTTGGAGCCGTTAACTGCCCCGACAACGACCCAGCTTCGTTTACAGAGCTTGACATCAATGGAAATTTTGTCAAATGGAAACTAGACTCTGGAGCCGACGTCAGCATTATGTCAGAGGGGACATTCAAGAGGATGAGAAATAAGCCACAACTCAAGTCTGTCAACATTGAGTTGTCAAGTCTGGGTGGTGCAGTCAAGCCTTTGGGACAGTTTGTCACCAGAACAAACTTTAAAGGTACAAAGTATTTCTTTAGAGTGATCGTAGTTCCAAAGTTGATTGACTGCAGCATCGCCTGCCGTATGGGTCTGATCAAGAAGATAGATCAAGTGGAGGTCTTCCAGGGTTTGGGATGCCTCAAGACAGAGCCTGTCAAGATTGTGCTCCACAATGATGCCCAGCCATATGCTCTGACTGTTGCACGACGTGTACCCATTCCCCTGCTCCCAAAGGTTAAAGAGGAACTCGAGAGGCTAGAGGCCAACGATGTAATTCATAAGATTACAAAACCTACGGCATGGTGTGCTCCAATGGTACCTGTGGTGAAGAAGTCAGGTAAAGTGAGGCTTTGTGTAGATCTGAAGAAACTAAACGTAAGTGTTAAACGTGAAAGGTATGTGTTACCGACCTTAGAAGATGCAACATCCAAGCTGAATGGTGCGTCAGTATTCTCCTCTCTGGACGCGACCAGTGGATTCTACCAGATCCCGCTTGAGGAGCAGAGCTGTGAGCTGACAACCTTTATAACGCCCTTCGGGAGATACTGTTTCAGACGACTCCCGTTCGGGATAACATCCGCACCTGAAATCTTCATGAGAAAGATGGTTGAGGTCTTAGATGGACTGGAGGGTACATTCGTGTACATGGATGACATTCTCGTCTATGGTAAAGACCGAGAGGAACACGATCGGAGGCTAGACAACGTCATGAAACGTCTTCAGGAATCTGACCTAAAACTGAACAAGGAGAAGTGTGTGATCGGCAAGTCAGAACTCAAGTTCTTAGGACATAAGTTCACCAAAAGTGGTATTGAACCAGACAGCGACAAGGTATCGGCGATAATCGAGATGCCCGAACCAACGTCCGTGCCGCTTTTGCGCCAGATCATGGGGATGGTACATTACCTCGGAGCCTACCTCCCAAATCTCCATGACATTACTAAGCCTTTGAACGACCTGCTTCGAAGTGACACTGTGTGGTCATGGGGACAACCTCAGCAGGAGGCCTTTGATAGGATGAAAAAGCTGGTATCATCAGCCCAAGCTCTTGCCTACTACGATGTTTGCAAGCTGACCGTAGTGAGCGCTGATGCGAGTAGCTATGGTCTAGGTGGTGTGCTGCTTCAGGACCACGATGGTCAGCTGAAGCCCATCGCATACTGTTCAAGGACCCTATCGTCAGCTGAACAACGATATGCCCAGATTGAGAAGGAATGTCTCGCTAGTGTTTGGGCCTGTGAGAAGTTTGATCGTTTCCTTTGTGGACTGGAGAACTTTAAGGTCTTAACAGACCACAAGCCCTTGGTGACTCTGATCAACGAGAAGGACTTAGACAGAGCACCTTTGAGATGTCAACGTTTGTTGATGCGCATGCTCCGCTTTAATGCGAAGGCTGAGTATGCACCTGGAAAGACGATGGTGATATCTGATGCGCTTTCACGAAGCCCTAAGTGGGATAATGCAACTGTGATGGACACAGAGGTTGCAATACACGTGGCCATGGTAGAGGAGAGTCTTCCCATGTCCGACCACCGGATGGCAGAGCTTCGGAAGTCAACACACGATGATGATGTCCTCCGAGCCGCAAGTGTGTATGCACTGGCTGGATGGCCGAAGTACGAACAGGACGTCCCAGACCAGCTGAAACAGCTCTTCAATGTGAGAGGGAGCCTATCAGTTAGTAATGGTCTTCTGACTTATGGCAACAGGATCATCGTCCCGGAAAAGATGAGACACGATATTCTCGACAAGATACACCAAGGCCATCAGGGTATCACAAAATTCCTTGAACGAGCAAAGGAGTCTGTGTGGTGGCCTGGTATCGCCAAGGATGTGAAAGGTATCGTGACCACTTGTGACCATTGTCAAACCTATAGACGGACCCAGAACAAGGAACCACTCATGACGACTACGCTCCCTGATCTACCCTGGCAGAAAATAGGAGTTGACCTGTGTCAGTTCGAGCGTCAAGAGTATCTTGTTATGGTTGACTATCATTCACGTTGGATTGAGATACTTCATCTATCAACAACTACATCTTCAGCAGTGATAGCCAAGATGAAGGATGTGTTTGCCAGACTGGGATTCCCACAGGAAGTAGTCTCAGACAACAGGCCCCAGTTTGCATCTGAACAGTTTAAACAGTTCGCGAATAAGTGTGATTTCAACCACGTCACTTCTAGTCCCCCCCTGCCAAGTTCTAATGGAGAGGCAGAACGTGCCGTGAAAACAGCCAAAAGTATCCTGAGACAAGACGATCCATGGCTGGCACTGATGATTTACAGGGACACTGTCATCGCCGCTACAGGGTGTAGCCCATCCCAGCTCCTCATGGGCCGACATATTCGTACGAATCTGCCAACTCTTGGTGCCAGACTTAGGCCATCATGGCCTAACCCAGACGTCATTAGAGACACTGATAAAGCAACAAAAGCAGGATATGAGCACCACTACAACAACCGTCATGGTGTCAAATCCCTGCCTAATCTACAACCAGGAGATGTGGTTAGGCTGAAGACTGACCAGGAAAAGACTTGGACGACTAAAGGTGTGATAACTACCTCAGCCGAGACTCCAAGGTCATATAATGTGCAGACAGAGTCAGGCATTTTCCGCAGAAATCGTCGACATCTGCCGCTAACTGAGACTGCAGACTCCCAGCCAAGTTCTGCAGTGCAGAGTCCTACAACTCTGACTCGACCTGACCACTATCAGCCTTCTGTGGTCGCCGCACCTAATCCGGCTACATCAGCTGGTCCACCTACTCCGGCTCTCACAGAAACACCTGTGCTTCGCCGGTCTCTGAGGATGATCAGGAGGCCAGAGAGACTGATTGAAGCTTAGTCGACATGGGCTAAGAATAATGCCCGGGACAAGGCGCGAAAGGGAGAAGTCTACTCCTTATTCGCAGGATATGTTTTGTTGATGTTGTGTTGCTACTATAAATATTCTCTTACAGCTGATTAACATTGAGACTCATATTGACATTCTAAAGACATTTCAAAGTAGTAGTAAAAGTAAGAGATAAAAACTCCCTATCTGAAGTAAGACTTATTTGAGAGAAACATAAAGACTCTTGTTTAAGAAAGTTTTGAAAAAAAGGGAGATGTTGTGTAGCGCCTCTAAAACGTTATCCAGCACCAGGGCGCCCCCTACAGTGTATCTGGGGTACTATTGTAATAAACAGTCAATGCTGGCGAACTTGAAATGTAGACTGCTTCTGAGTTATCCACTGATCTAATCCCCACATTATACACAAGATTTGTGACAGCGAAGATTAAAACTCATCCAGTTTTGCGATAGCACTATTTTTCCGTTCCCACTATTTTTCTGTATGCGCCCTCCAGAGCACACAACATATCCGTATGCGCCGGGTACGATAAAGGTGTAGTCCCTTACTTTCCTTTTTGGAAATCGTTATTTTTTAATATCATCACCAGAATCATCATTATTTTTATATTTCACAAGCTTCTAGTAACATTACAACAATTAATTAGTTTGTAATCAAGTTCTGATTGCCATTTCCGATCAATCGCCACGGTGAAGCCCTGCTCATCTACCGCTCGCGTCACGTCGTACTATTAATTTAGGTAGAAAGCTCACCCCTACACATTTACCGATGTGAGATTTTTTATTTCCCACAAGACAGATATGGTATGAGAAAAAGTAGCCTTCAATAAAGCAGTAAATCTACCACTGCTAGGGATGAATGAGAAGAGTGGAACTCAAATCCACAAAGTCTGACAACCTTGGGATTACAAGTCCAGTGCTCTTTACCACTGAGCTACCGCCCAACCCTGGTCACTTCAGTCATGCTTCTATACAAGGCTATGACCAGTGAGTTTCTAATTTAAATCTGCAATGGCTCTGACACTTGAAATTAGGTAAATATATTAATGTTTTAAGGTATGTTGTAATGAGAAAACTGTGGTCATAATCTTCTGATACCTCACCTGTATTCCCTGATGTTTAAAACCTGGTCTAAAGACCTCATTTTAAGCATCTGGGGAATACAGGTTCACAGATATTGGGAGATTACTCCACAGGAATAGAGTCATAATCTGCTTATGCTATAACTGGAGCTCCTCAAGGCCACAAAGGTCTTGTACCGGTATGGTAGCAGTGGAAAAATTACTTGGTGAAGGCAAGCTTGGCGAACTGTCAGTAGCAATACTGTCTATATAGATATTACTAAGAACACCATAAGTTACCTATAATGGGCAAAGAAAAGGATAACATCAAAACCATCATAGCATATGTATCACAAGAACTCAATGGTCACAATAAAGTCAGTGTACAATCCAAGCCTGAGGCTGATAACAAGCCAGGGGAGATTGTTATTCAAGAAATATCTTCAGAAGGTGAATATTCCTCGTCAGAGGTTCATGGTTCATAGCAAGAATAACACATGAAAGGATAAGATTTGGGCAGTGTTCCGAAGGAGCAAATTTCAGTTATTACACAAACCTGGTACCAGAATATATCAGACGTGTAACCGCTATCATATGACAATAGATTGAATAAATGTAACTGGGGTTGTTTCAAGGTAAAGAAGGAAAGCCTTACAGAAAAAGGCCACATTTTCTTAGCCTCCCCTTTGCTTTTACCCTATTCCTATGAGGGGTTGCCATTCCAAGGGGGTGTGGGCAACTTTTTTTTTCAATATTCCACTGGGCAACTCTTCCTTTTAAAGTGTTTCCATAGGTGGAGGGGTAACTTCTTTTTGACCGATAGGTGTTCCAAACACTGTGCCACCCCTGGGCCTAATTAATGAACGCTCCCTTACCCAACAAAAATCTTAAACGATTTCTATTGCTTTACCTGGAGTGCCTGAAAAACTCGACATTTTCGAGAGGCACTGACAATAAACAAAAAAACAAAACAAACCTAAGTTAGTGGTCTTCCCACCTACTATGACGGGCTATGATGTGCTACATTTAACCTCTCAGTATCAGCGACAAACGCCGCCATTATAGCCAGTCCAGAGGTTAACTGTAGCGCTTCGTAGCCCATCATTGCATATTAGGAGGGTTGTCTTTTTTCACCTGCGGGGTCTGCGACAAAAAAACAGGAGCTATCCACTTGAGGCAGCATTTATAAAATTTGTTATAATTCCAGAAATAATGCATTGTCAGGCCACTAAAAAAAAACTTGTTTCTCATCACCACGCGCATCAGCAAAAACGTTTTTAGAATTACTTTTTTTAGAATAAGATGAACCTTGATAGAAATCATGAAAGGTATGAGTATTTGGTATCAAATTGAAGGTTTTGATGTCAGGGATGCATTCAATGTGGTTATAATATGGTTGGGAAAAGTGATACATCATGTGTAACAAATTATGTGTATCTAGGTAGAGTGTAAGTGGACACCTTCCATTCTGGGCCAAAGTGTCTGCTTACGTGGGGTGTCTGCTTACATGCAGTTTTCAGTCTGTTGATGGGTAGGCTATATAGAGGGAACCTCTGAAAGTTTAAGGCTAGAGCTTGTATCCCATCAAGTGTCCACCGGGCTCCCGAGACTCACCAATACACATAAATATTGACCTCCTGATACAAAATCCATATCGTAGCGAAATCGTAGTGCATATCGGGGCAGTTGGTCAGATTTCTATTATAATGCTACTGACATGCGATGATAAAAAACCCTTATCGTGTATTGATTGTCATAGTGCGTCAGTGCATCAGTGACGCTTTCAACGGGAAATCATATGAAATAATTGACGGAAAATTAGGAAATTTTAAAAATACCTGAAATATATAATTATATTGCCGCTCTGCAAATATGGCAAAATTTGAGAATAGATAAAGGTCTCAATTTGATCATCTTATACTTTAATTTGGAACTTAATTAAATATTTTTATTGAAATATCATATAATATTGTTTTGTATCCACAGATAAAATATCAATCATAAATATGCATTATTTCTGGAATTATAAAGGAAAAATGGTTGATTACACTGGTTGCATCATGAGCTATATTGGGGAGTATCGGGACCATGGTACCTTTTTCATGCACCCTCCCAACAGGTTACAATGCACACTGATACACTATGATATTCCTCCCGATAGGCTACAACTTGGTCATTTTGTATCGGTGTGTATCGGCATTGGTGGGTGCCCAGTCTTATATAGGTGATACTATGGCATAGATACTATAGAGGAAACCTATGAAAGTTTGGGTTCAGAGCTTGTATCCCATCAAGTTTGAATCGCATATAGACAAAATCCCCCATTGATTATTTTTTCTAAATATTCAACAGCTATTGGATAGAATTTTCTAATATTAAGTCTATGGGGAAAAAATATCAGGGGGTGAGATGTACTGTTATAACCACACAGACACCTGACAGATGCCTACCCGACACCTACAATAGCCGGTAGTAGTTTACAGGCCAGTAAACTAGTGTCTAGACAATCCAGCAAAAAAAAAAAAAAGCGCCCTCGTCACATTTTTCATGGCTGGGTGATGAGAAACAAGTTTTTTTTTTAGTGGCCTTATAATAGATTTTTTAATAGTATATACATTGTTTTTGAGACAATAAAAACTCAGTTCCAAGCTAAACCATAAAATGATTCGAGACCCTTAGCCTTCATCAAATGACACCAAATTCGCAGTGCAGTATCCTTGTTATATGAACCACAGGATCAGTAAATTTCATAACTTTCGGTCAAGTATTTCACATATAAGAGAGATTTACCCGGCTGTGTTTGTCGCTGACAAAACCCAGCTAATTGACGCCGTGCTCTGCAACAGCTCCACGATTTTGTTAGTTTGTCTGCGACAAGGCCAAAGGGTTAATCATAGTAGGTGGGAGGGCCCCCAAATTGGTCACTGACAGGGGAAAAGTGTCTTTTTGCCGACCCTTATAATCAGTCGTCGTTTCAACTCATCAATATCTAGTGTAATGACCAATTTTTGGAATTGTGATCCATTTCTTCTACGAAAAAGTCAGTCCGGTTTAATCTGTTATTGGTCAATGGTATGCGCTGGATGCTTAGTCTTCATTGTCCGATATTTTGTTCATGGATCATAAATTGGGTTGCGGTTGCAAACAAATTTATCGGTAACATAGTTGGCAAATGGAAACCTCCGAGTTGAATATCATAATCCCCGGTCAGGGTCAAACTGGCACAGAAATCCACAAAAAAGTGTAATACAGAGGCAGTAGATAAACAAAGACAACCAAAAACTGTCTTATAATTCTTAGAAATCCCCTCCCCCTAAAAAAAACCAGGGAATTATTACTAATGGGTCGCATATTTGTAGATGACCCTAAAAATATAAAACAAATAGGATAAAACTTTACTAAACCAACAAAACCAAAAACATGACACACTGAAACACGAAGAGCAAAGAACTAGGAACATAACTCATAAATCCTACACCGCACAGTTCGCAAACTAAAAGAGCGACCTAGAAAACCAGTAATGCGTAAGTGTGATTTGATGACGAACGAGGAAGACTAATCCAGTATGTCGTTAATGAGTTACCTAACGAGCAATGACAACAACCCATGATGCTCACAGTTCAGGACCACACAAATTAATACCAGGCAAATACGTTTATTCTCAAGTTGTATTCATCATGTATTTATTCTTATATACAGCATGGTATCAGTCTCGCTTATCTAACAGGCTACACAACAGCAAATAAAAGAAGCCTACGTCTTCATATTCTCATACTGTAGGGTACTATCACACATTTATTATTGTCGTAACGAATAATATCGAGGTATACTCAAACATATCATCAGCCTATTTTGTTCTCCAATCCAGTTTGCTAATCATACGGATGTAGATCTTCTTATAGTGTTTTTCCTTTAACGATGAAATGTTGAAATATATGTGGAATCAACCGAAGTCCTCATTTAACACACATTCACACGACCCGACTTATAGAATGCTCCTATATATGCCGTACTGTTAATAGTCTATCCCATTTTCGTGCGTTCCTTTTGAAGTCTTGAGGTGTACGCCCGAGACACCAGGTTCCATGAATCCATGTATCGGTCCATGCACATCGCTATACATTTCTGGAAAGGGGAGAAACATATCGATTAATTTCCCATATATTCTGTGATGACAAATATATTTTATTTAATTTGGAGCTTAACCAATAAGAGTTTTCGTCTGAAACATAATTGATAGCTGAGAATACATACTTCTGATACACGATATATTATGAAGTATCGGGGTCGGCGTATAGCAACAGATTTAAGTAGCCCAAAGCACTACATTTCCGATTAACAGAGTCAAGTTGGTTTGAAACGACTATCGGTAGGAATAACAAACAGTTATGTACCGGTACCTTAATGTTTAATTACAAAAGTAAACAGTATTGGTCAAAAACCACAAGCAAGGCTACTAGGCACGCCAGAAGAAAGGGTTTAAAAAATGTCCATACAAAAAGTACGACTTTCTTCAACTGCCCTTATTTACGTGTAGCTCGACTTTGTAATCCTTTATCTACTAATTGTCAGCAATATGATAATATGAATTCATTTAGGGACTGCCTGGATGCGGAATTACAGTATTAAGAAACAAAATATGCTAAATCTATAATCTTAGAACTACTGTGTAATTAATAGTTTCTCATTTCTTTCTATCACTATCAGCCGTCTTGGTATTTACTCTCACGATGTACGTCTAAATGGACACTTAATATTACATTGTATACTTTTGGTCAATTAAAGAAAAAGAAATCATATTTACAAATGATGAGGACTAATATCAGTTATAAATAAAAAAACAGGCATGAAGGGAATCGTGTCTTAGGTCCTGTTGAATAGGAATAGGACTTGTTTTGTAGAAAAATCACCATTACACATACCGTTTCAGAGCTATCTAGCGACGTTCCTGGTTTTGTTATACATTTCTTGAAGCATTTGTCTGACATTTTCTGAAAACGGGAAAATATAATGCTTTAAGTAATATCGGATTAGACTATATTATGCCTTAACATATATACATATTTACATTTTTTTTAAAAATGTATACTAGTTGTAAGACGCTTTTCTCTCGTTTGTGCTATCCTGCGAATGTAAAATGTATACTAAGAAACTACATATATGTATGAACACCTTTGTACTTCATGTTACCTTTTATATCTTTTATAATATATAACCTACCGAAATTGTCTATATGGCCCTAGAGCCTACTGAAAATAAGATACTAATATATCATAGTAGTTTACTCCATAATAAATGCCAACTTTAAAAAAACAAAAAAAATTACTTCCTGTATTTGCTAATCTATACCGTCTAGTTAAAGGACCAGTCACAAAGATTGCTGGAATTGAGAAGCAGCCAAGCTCCACTGGAAAGCTGAAAACTACCTCTATATACAGAGTAAAGTAAGATACAGCTGTTTTGAAGGTATGCAGTGACAAATGGGTATATATTCACCGATTCAAATTTTTGTTCATAGGTGTCAGAGTGTGCTCAGTTAAACATGACGAATTGGTGGTGCCCTGTATGGTGAGGAACCTGGGGCCCGTTTAATAATCTAGATTTGCACATGAGGACCCTCTTCTGTGACTCGTAAAAGGATTATCGCTAAAAAATAATTAAGTTGGTTGGTTAAGACAGTATCAGCCCCCATAAGGTCGTCCATAAATGTTGATCAAAGTTGACCCACACCGTCCCTGGGTCTCTAGAGCACACACAAAAGGTTCTACATGTATTATTAAACAAGTCCCTGGTACTGTTGGGGGGGGGGGGGGGGGGGCTAACAGGACTGATTCCATTTGTCCAGTAGTGTCCAGATACCATTTGAGCCATGGATGCCTGTAGATGCCTTTAACAGGCGGGGAAGAAAATATACCCAGGGTCGGTGTCGCGGTGACGGGAGATTGTGACCGGGTGATTGTGGCGCGGGTGGTGGTGACATGTATTCCTTGAGGACGGCTTGAGTCCAACCCTTTTGGACGCCTCTACTAGTAGTGACTAGTGTATAGGGTCGGACTCCTCTGACTAACTACGGGAATGCCAGGGAATTGGACGCCTTGAGCCTTTTACCGTTTGAACCTCCTGTCAGCGCGAAAACGTGGACGCCTTGAGCCTTTTTTTAATTCATTTTTTTTATATACTTTTATTTGTCCTGGAGGGTATACTAGGGTAGCACCCTGTTTTCAGTAGGCTCCAGTGGCCAATCATGGTTTAGGTTTCGTTGATATTATATTTGCCAATCGTATTTACAGGTAAGTTCGATATACATTCTTCCATTTATCATTCACAGTAGCATGGGGTAATCATCCTTAAGGCTATACAGCAAAACTTCACATGGTATATACAGCAAGACAAACAATTTCAGATGATACAGTTGTGTCAGATTTGTTGGGGTAGGTATCATAGGGGGCACAATAATGCTCCACTAGAATTACTCAGTAAGTAGTTTGACTTTAATGATATTGAGATGATTTGGCTGCGAGGGTCTGCTTGGTTGTTTCTCTGAAAGATTCATAGTCACCTATTAACCTAGTGTCCAATCTTAGGGTATTCCATATGCTAGTTGTTTTATAGGATATGCTCCTTCTATATGCTTCCAGCCTGAAGGCTCTAGTTTTTAGTAGTGGTCCCATCCCTTGTCTGGTGGGTCTCTCAGTTTGGTCCAAGTAATTTTGCTTCTTTTAAAGGCTAGGTTTGTTAGGTGTGCCTCTCTGCGTTCGGCTAATAGGTTCACTTTCGCCTTTTGATGGATCAGCATAGTGCTGGTTCTGGGATGCATATGCAGGCATATTTTTAGGGCCCTATGTTGTACCTTTTTATAATTTGTCGGTTAGATTCTGATTACAATTATGGGTAAAAACATCTCCGTATTCAAAGAAAGGCAAGACTTTTGTCTTAAAGATTAATAGGGCTTGCTGTGTAATGAGATATTTTCTTATTTGGGATAAGTGATGCTCTTTTCATTTGATTTTTGATGTGTTGATTGTAGGTTAGTTTGGAGTCCAGATTTATACCCAGGTAATTAAAGTTTGTGACTTCTTCGAGGTTTTGATTATTTAATACAGTGGTTTTGTTATTCAGGTCTCTTAGCTGTTGTCTGGTACCAAAGGTCATCGTTTTTGTTTTATCTGCGTTTATACTATAGTAAGTTTGTTATTTATGCACCAGTTATTGAGGTTTGTCATATCTGTTTGGAGTAAGAGTTGTGCAGTGGCATAGTCGTTATGGCCTTGAGCCTACCTCATTTTAGTTCCGATTAGCGGGTTAGGGTTAGAAAAGGGTTGGGTAAGGGTTAGTGTCGGAATGGTCGTCGGAATGCCATGACGAGAACTTGTGTGTCTGTCAGCATTCGTATTTGCAAATACGTGAAGCTATCTAGTTACGGGGTATTATCTGGCATACAATTAATAATCATCGTTAAGGTTAATCAGATTGACCGGCGAAGAGTCAAGGGGAAGGTACCGGCTAAAATCTCTGTTGAGTTTTGGTCAACAGTCAACGCGGTAGATCAGTTTCATCAGCCGAAAAAGGGTAAAGTACTTACTTGAAGCAGCTCTTGTGCGTTAGCAACGGCAATCTGGGCCTTTACCTGGTCCATAAGCTGGTCACGGTTTCCACCAGCATTAAGACCGCCGACTCCACCAGGTGGGGATGAAAAATCCATTTTTAAAATTATTGACAAGTACCTCTCCTGAGTTTACGTTTAGAGGGCAACTCACGTGTGTCCCCAGCAAGCAAATTCCGCAGTGAATCACGTTAGCTGGTCACTGGCTGTACCATACTCACACTGCACCGCTAGAGTAACCTACGTTTTGCGGCAGAGTAAACCAAAGCGGCGCAGTGTATAATGGAAGGGATGAACTATTCACAAACAAACGATTGGTATGATATGTGATACCTCATCAGTATTCAAAAATTCAATCTGTATACAAGTTAACATTGATCGTTATGTACACCTTTGTTTACACAGAAATTTTACCAGGGAGTCGACTCTGTGATGTCATCTACTGTCAAACCAGCGAAAATAAAACTAAGGGTTCTAAATATAACTGCTATATTGAAATTTACCTCTTCATTTGCGATTTGCGTAAAATATCATTGATTAAACCTGATTCGCATATGTGGTGTTTTCGGAATGAATTCAGATCGATAATTCGAATTACAGAATTGTTTATGAAGAAGGATATGATCAAACAGCACATGCTGCTTTTGGCATTTATTGCAGTTAGCTACGCGCAGCTACATGCCCCAAACCACAACTTTCTATCCAGAGATAGACGTGAGTCAAATCCACTCATAACACAAAACCATATCTTGTGATATTTACGAAAGGACACGTCTTCCATCGATGAGGACACAGGAATTTAATGTAACACAAACAGAGGTAGTTTTAGGTGAGTATTATACTTAAATTTCATTGATTTAAAAGGCAGAACACAAAGCCGATTCAATGTAACGAGGACTGTCGGATTAAGGGAGTGGCATAGATCTAGATTTATAGACTAGAAATTGGGGAATGAAAGAGGCATTCTGTGTCTGCCGGAGACTGACTCCTTGTTTGTTTTGGTTGAAAGTACCTGTAAGTAGGCATATTACCTAGACACACCTTCATACCTTCATGCTTGCTCAGAGCTTGAACACGCGTGCCAAATTCTTCAATCAATGGAGTAGGACATATACATTTTGGGGACCAAATTGTGCTTCATTGAAACAGTGGTTTGGATCTTCCCATATACCCTTAGTCCTCCCATTGCCAATATTGATGTGATTTCCATGTTCTCTTGGTCACTCTGAGGCTTCTGAGACTAGATATTGGAGATTGATTTTAAAGAGGACCTGCATTATGATTATGTGTCAGCCGGAGACTGACTTCTTGTTTCAGTTGAGTTGAGAGTACGTAGAAGCAGGCATATTCACTGTGGAGACCCAATTGTGCCTCATTCAAACATTCAAAAACGTCAGTCTCTTTGAATGTAAATCTCAATGTGTGGTTGGGGCATTGGGTAAAGGCTGTGCTCCACTGCAGCGGATTCAGTGACACTTGAGGGGGTGATCATTTGGTCGGGAATTGGACGCCTTGAGCCTTTTACCGGTTGAACCCGCTGTCAGCGCGAAAACGTGGACGCCTGAGCCCACCCTGTGGTGGTGAATACAAGAGAACTGAGCCTGCAAGAGAACTGAGCCAGAGGTGTGATTGCGAACTGAGCCTTCAGGAGAACTGAGCCTCCAAGAGAACTGAGCCTGGCTCAGTCAGTGCTGGGTTAGTTCAAACCATGTTTTTAGCACCAGTGGAACCGTTTTTCCCAAAGTACTTAACATAAAATTGCATTTAGATGTATTATTGTGGATGAGACCAAGATATGATACAATATCCTGTAAAAGAAAAACGGGTAACGACGACGGGTAGCGAGGGCCGAGCGAAACATTTGCGCAACATTACTTCGCACCTCTGGGCTCAGTTGGTAGCGCTAAATCTCAACTCCAGGCTCAGTTCTCCTGAAGGCTCAGTTCGCACCTCTGGCTCAGTTCTCTTGTGGGCTCAGTTCTCCAGGTACCGTGGTGGACGCCTTGAGCCTACCCCACTTTAGTTCCGATTGGCAGGTTAGGTTTAGAATAGCAATAGGGTTGTATACATATGACTATAAACCAGTATAAGTGCACTTTTCAAATCTTTTTACACCTAGAGATTCTAGGCCACCAAAAAGGGGTAGACTCAAGGGGTCCACAGGGTAGGCTCAAGGCGTCCACAACGTCCCCCATATGTCGTAACAATCGGCGCCCAATCGTGGGAATGTCCGCTATCACGTTAATGGAACCCAATGGAGCAAGTTCTCTGATTCATTGCCGATTGTGGAGAGACTGACAAAAACAATTCTTGCTGGAGTGGAGCGCTAATGTTACAGCACCACTGATTAGGATAAGAACGAGTCAGGTTAATAACGGGTGGAGAACAGATGGAGAACAAGAATCGGCACAATTCACCTCTTGCACATAAGCGTGGCGCTGCTATCGGGTTTTGCTGGTTCTTTATACTTGATAAACTACCAGCCGGGCACAAGCGAAATTTCCGCACTCTAGAACGAGGCGAGCGCTGTAGGAGTGAAGCCAACCCTGCAGCAAGTGCCTAATACCACTATGATAATGAAAATATAAATCGTTCTTCTGTCATGAATAAACGGCCGAATTTTACAATTAAAACATTTTCAGAAAGCTTGGACTTAGGCCTATCTGTTGATGCATTTATGATATACCTGTGTTATGGCTATGATTTCCTATCGAGCTTGAACTTCGGAATTGTTTAGGTACAAAAAAACACAAACATGTTACCTTCCTGCTTTCACAGTGATTTAATGAAAAATCTATCGCGATGACCTATAAAAATAAACATCCTACCTTCTTAGGCATTTCAAGACGATTAAAATGATACCAATATTACCAGGTTGTGATAGATATTTCCCGAGGTAATAGACTAATAATGCATAAGTTAATTGTCAGGAAATTTGGGAATTTATCACAATATTTGATAATGTTTCAAGTCTGATACAATAATTACAGTAGAAGAATTAAAAGATAAGATATACAGGGGAATAAATATTGCACTTGTAAAATATAGCAACCTTTGACAACTTTGTATCAAAGCCAGTATCTAAAATGCAATAATATCAGAAAATCAAATTTTTTCTAGTGCTCTGTTTAACTCCTTGTCATCTATGATAATGCTCCATTATCTCAGGAAATATTTATCGCAGCCTGGCAATATAGGCATCATATTAATTGTCATGAAATACCTAATAAGATATTTTAGTTATTTCTGTAGGTCATCGCGATAGATTTTTCAATAAATCTCTGTGAAAACAGGAAGGTTACATGATTTGTTTTTTTTACCTAAAACAAGTCCAATGTTCAATCTATGACAGGAAATGTTAACCATAACGCAGGTATATCATATATATACCAGAAGATAGGCCTAAATCTCAGCTTTTGAGCAATGTATTGTTTATACAAATCGGTTAGTTAAGACGTGAGAGCGATTTCCATCTTTCAAGTTAGAGAAACACAAGTATTTTTATCAATATTCAGGACTGAGTGGAGAGGGCTCGCCTCGTTTTCGATTGACTTACATAGGCGGCCATTACAAGATGGCGCCAGTGTGAAGAGGGTCAATGGAGCGCCACCTAAATAGAATGAAATATATAATACAAACTCGAATCAATTCAGCACACCTGGCATATTCATTATATACTCGGATATAATCTAGTTGAATGTACTTTTCAGTACTTCAGCATGTAAATCCTCAGTTGAAATCAAATATGTGAGCGTAACATTTTAGAAAATAAAGATGCCTGTAACCATGGTTTTGTCTTCTAAATATAAGATAAAGTCGCCCCCTTTTTGCATTTTGTTGGTTGTGTTTTGCCATATGTGGCAAATATCCCCTGTGAGTCTAAGAGGTAATGGCACATTTGAAAAATAGGGTACGACCTGTTTGTTAACGTAATTCAATGGAGTCCTAATTCACCTCTTGCACATAAGTTTGGCGCTGCTGTAGCAGAGAGAACGTGTTGCGCTGGTTGCATGTGGCTAGCCACCGCTTGCCAGAAACCAGCCACACACTGGCATTCGAAAATGAGGCGAGCCCTCACCGATATCGGCAGCATGGCTTCAGTCCCATAAGCACAGAGTAACTGTACAAGTGTAAATGGTTGTTATGTCGTGAATAACAGGCCGATTTTTATAAATAAAATATTTGGGCTTATTTGTTGGTATGATATCATATACCTGTGTTATGGCTAAGATTTCCAGTAATAGAGTGAGCATCCGGATTATGTAGGTAAAAAAAACATGTTACCTTCCGGTTCTCACTGTGATTTAATGAAAAATCTATCACGATGACCTATAGAAATAAACATCCTATCTTTTTAGGTATTTCCAGACAATTAAAATGATACTAATATTACCAGGTTGTGATAGATATTTCCTGAGATAATGGACTATTAAGACGGATGACAAAAAGAGCACTAAAACATGATTTTCTGATATTTGATAGTGTTTTAAGTCTGAAATAGTAAACCTGTTACAGAACAAACATTTTAAAAAAGAAATATACAGGGAAATAAATATTGCTCTTGCAAAATATTGCAATCTTTGACAACTTTGTATCAAAGCCAGTATCAGAAATGCAATGGTATCAGAAAATCTAATTTTTAGTGCTCTCATTGACTCCTTGAAATATCCATCACAACCTGCTAATATAGGTATCATTTTAATCATATTGAGATGCCTAAAAGGTTAGGATGTTTCTTTCTATATGTCATCACGATAGATTTTTCATAAAATCGCTGTGAAAACAGGAAAGTAACATGTTTTATTGTTTTTCATTTAAACAATTCCGATTTTCATTCTATGACAGGAAATTTTATCCAATAACACAGGTATATCATGTATATCCCAACAGATAGGCCTTAGTCTCAGCTTTCTAACAATGTATTGTTTATACAAATCGGCCGATTAGTGTAGATGTAAGAGCAATTTCCATCTTTCAAGTCAGAGAAACACTAGTATATAGTATTTTTATCATTGATCAGGACTGAGTGGAGAGGGCTCGTCTCGTTTTCGATTGATGCACATAGGCGGCCATTACAAGATGGCGCCAGTGTGAAGAGGGTCTATATCAACTTTAGATGTCTAGAGAATATTCGTTCATGCAGCTAGATCGGGAAGCGGAACATAGGTTGCTTAACCCATTTACGGCGGAGATGCCATATGGCATCAGCCGTGCTGGGGCAAGTGATGCCAAAGGTTTTCAGGGAATGAAATAGGAAATTTTGGGTTAATAATCATAATTTTTTCACAGAATATAGATATAACTCAGAGGGGAAGATTCCAGGCGAAATCGATAATGGAATTAGGGGTGGCATGTCCTACAATGTGATAAGTTTTCGAATTATTGTTATTATCCTGGTATCTCCCACTCCATGGTGGTATATAATGCCACCACAACCCACCATTAACCATGTGGTTCGACACAGGTCCTGCCATTAAGGGGTTAAACGAATTGTCTACTATAACTTTAAGTTAACGTCTCCATACTCCTCGCCTCTTCGATTGATAAAACGTTTGGCATTTGAATATTGAAACACAAATGTCTTGATTTTCAAATGTAGAAGCAACTGGTTGCTCCTTTCTAAAATCCTTGCCCATGCTCATATGTTTAGCAAGTATATCACACCCGTTGCATTGGGGACTGTACTTAAGATAATCAACATAAACCAATTTGTTATACAAGGGTTGGCCCACATGACAACCATTCGCATAATTTCATGTATAATGTCAAAGTCGAGAAAGAAGGTTACTGTATTTTGTTTATGTAGTTCCTGTAGCCCTCGAGATCTTCATGTAAAGCCCTAGAAAGGGATAATAGTACTTTTGATAGACCGGACGGTGCATCTATGGTGTTGAGTTAGTCATCGTGTGATAATTGTACCTATTCTAATGTTGCATCATCAACCAAGGTTTAGTGATGAACAGCGAAGGTAATTACCACTCATAAGATAAACCTATACTTAATTGAATAAATGTTAATAGGAGACTTTGAGGAATGTTAATCCTTATTATGCCATTCATGATCATGATAAAGACCTTAGGTATGTGTTTCAAAGAACCTATAGATATAAGTCAGACCTGTATCACTGGAAATGTCATAGGTATCTTAGATCAAAATATATGCCGATGATACGGAAGATTGTTATAATATTTAACCAAGAGATAAATCGTCACTGCAAATACATCATGATTGATAATTATTGTACATGTACAATAAATCCATACCGATACTGGCCATATGTGTCAGTCAACATAGCTCTAACAAAAATACTTTGTTAGTTAGAGGTGTTATTTACAAATAAAAATCCAGGATTCTTTACTGAATATGTAAAAGTTAGGTGGTATCTTCTGGCACCTTTCATTCGAGAACCCGATAATACTTCGATCGTTTCGAGAATGCCATCCTAATCAAGATATTGCCATGCAGGGAATAGACAATACTTTTATGCAGTTAAAGTAAGTCATCTGTAGTAACAAAGATCAATAGTTTGAATCTTCAGGAACAAGGAAGCGATGGATCATGGTATAAAATATTCGATATTATCCAGAGAAAACCTATTGTGTTGTCCTATCCGAATTGTGTATTCGTAAGCGTACTTTGCTGCTCAGTAGACATGTAACATAACATATGATTTATGGAGCTGGTCCTAGAAGATAACCCGCTCGATATCTCACCAAACTTAGACTTACTTATGAGATTTACAGGAGAGTACAGGGCGAGAAACAGATCCTGTTTTATGGGTGGGGATTCTAACAACATGCTATTGTAACCTTTCAGGAGGTACTAGAGTATCTGTATATGGACCTGTAACTAGTTTTAGCGGCTATTATAACAGTAGCCTATGTTTTTTTGGTAAGATATGGAACGATGGAAAGGGTAGCAACTTTTGATGCAGTCTGTATGATAATGAATAATACAGGTGTATATTTTGCGCCATCGGTAGGTCAGCGGACACGCTTCCTGTGTACCAGTTAGTGTATTGGTGCCAGCTTTCGGTACTAACTGTAGACACGAGGTTAATGATGTAGCGATGGGTCAATTTTATCGATGCAAAACCGCATGTTGTATTATAAAAAACGAAGAACAGTAGACACCCACCACACTATCATGAAAGCCGTAATTGAAAATCCATGTAGTTAATATGGATATTTATAAATACACCAAATATACCCACAGTTGGGTCAGTGTATACTATGAGCAAGTATACAATTTATGTTCGGGAAAGGTGGAGAAATATGCAGGTCTAAAAGCGAAGCAGAATGATTATAGAATGGCTACATTACATGTGATCCTCCGCAGCATTCATGACAGTGGGTAGAGCTAACTTCATGTACTTATATCTCTTGTAGTTTCTATGCGGTGCGGTTATGACCCAGTGATAGAATATATGAGCTCTTAGCATAGAACAGTACGGTGCCATTGTATATAATGGAGTAGTTTAAGTATATTGATATTGATGATTATGCAGAGGGAACCAGTTACTACCATATTCATTGTACATGACATTGAATTACATATGCATACATAAAGAATATATAAAAAAAAGTAATGAACAAAGATTATTATGAGAACTACGAAGAGTTTGATAGAATTAGGGCCTCCTTAATAAATCAACTTATATTTATGTTCATGGTTTGTATTTCACACATAATATTTGCCTGGAAGAATAGTCTGAACTCAGTGAGTGCCAATAAAATAAAGAAAAGAATGTGATACTTCATGCGGGTAATCTACATGTCTATCTTTGCGGGGTTAGTTTCTCATATTTCCATTCTATTTCATTGTCACTTCACCTCATATATTGCAATATATGTGCAAGACAACGAAACTTGAGTTGTCACTATTTGAATTAAATTAGGAGACCTCTTTCAGACTTAAAAACCCCCTCTCAACCTTATCTCCTACGTCAAACCAAAAGACAGTACCTCCCAGTGACACAGACAGACATCTAACAACAGTTCCTATTTGTCTGCCACTAAATCAAGCCTGATGAGCACTTTGTGAAACCGCTATGGTAGTCTCAAACAAAGGGATCCCCCCCCCCCCTTATACATCACACTAATACAGGGAAACACCTCCCGAAATTGTGATGCCACACTGTCAACAACTGGCGTTACTATATGCCTCGTTCCGTTGTCAACTTCGCCTTGGTAGTGAGTGGTCTGACCATGAATAATGTGAGCAGGCGACTGCTCCGTCACTTAGATGCAGTAGCTCAAACAGTGTAAACCCCTAGCCATGTATTCAGATCTTTCTCTTCCGTACCCTTACGAAGGTATAAACTGTGGGTAAAATTAGTTTTTGGCCATTGAGACTGTTATCCAAAACAGCTAACCAGGGAGCTGTTTCAAAAGTCGGGAGGGTGCTAAACGAGAGTACTCATCGCCAATGCGAGAGGCCAACAATGGAACTTGAGGCGTCGCTGTCGAGGTGGAGGTGCCGCTCTCTATGGGATATTGGTAGTAGTTTTGCTGCTGCTTTGATTTGAGGTGCCGCTCGCTGTTGCCGGCCTCTCGCTTTCAGAATGTGACGTGCCGCTGGCGAGACCTCACTCGACTTTTGAAACAGCTCCCAGGTGCCTGTAGTACCAATCCCAAATAGCGATGTGCTAGATTTTATCCAGACAAATTCACAGTCTGTTTGAAAACAGAATATATAAAGAAGGATTAAATCTCTGTCAAGCTTAAAATAGTCAGAGATCTGTACATCCTCTGAACCAAGAGTTAGCATTGTAGTCCCACTACGGTCACCTTTCGTCTTGAACCCCAGTAGTGGTAGACCTACTACTGTATTAAAGGCCGGTGTTTCTCATACCATGTATAGGGAGTGTGGGAAGAGAAAGAACTCTCACCGTGATAGATTTCTACCTGAATTGATATCATAGCTTTGATCACAACGCCTGTGTGGAGCTAGCTCAGTGGTTAAAACACTGGACTAGTAATCCCAGGGCTGTGGGTTTGAGCCCCACTGCAGTCACCTTTCGCCCTCATCCCCAGCAGTAGTAGACTTCTAAACTAAAGGCCAGTCCTTCTCATACCATGTATACCGGTATGTGGTGTGGGAAGTAAAAGAACTTGTGTGTTGGGGGAGATTTCTACCTAAATTCATCTAATAGATTCGGTCATCACCCCTCTGGTGGAAAACCAGTGAGAAGAGCTGCACCTTGAAATGTATCACATATATCATATATACCCTCAGGGTCCAGTATGACGTTAAACATATTGCGTGTAGTGTAAAACCAGTTAGAAAAAGCTGAACTTTGACGAAGTCTGAAAAAGACATGTAATTGTCGACTGGATTGAAAATCAAACAAACAAACTTGATCTTTTCATTTCTACATACAAGGGAATACATTTTCCCCTCTACTGTATTTCTAGCATCTTAATGGGGTTAGTCCTTTCAGCCTCGCTTCTTAAATCTATGGATTAGATATGTTTGTAACATAAACAAGCGTATCATAATATTGAAATATTTCCAAGAAATAACATTTACAAATGAAATAGTATCAATACAAGCTGACATATTATAGAGGTAACAGTCAGAATGCTTTATAAACCAACCATCTACTTCTCTATTCGGCGGAACGTACTCATACTATGTCATCACGCTACTCACGTCTCGCTCAATAACGTCATGTTTGTACTAAACAACACAGGCCACTAGCAATATACACATATGTCAATGTGCCCATCCTGTTATGAGCAAGAGAGAGGTATTCTAGTAAGACTAAATCAGGTAAGTAGTTTCCGAAAATTATATGCATATAAGCGATAATCTTCAGCTTATATGCCAGATCGATATATTGGGGTTCATTATATTTGAGACCTGTATTATTATTTCGGTTTGACCTGTAGGTCAAGACCGAAATATATTAGGGGAGACGGAGAACGGTTTTTGCGGCTTACATTATAATACATTACAGTAATATATTCTGAATAATTAGGCGACAGTAGTGTATTTTTATATATTGTGTAGGCACCCGTTGCGGTTCAATGAATACCTACGAGCGGATGTGTCTCGATCTGGTCAGTTGTGCTATGCACCCGGCGACAGTAGTGTATTTTTATATATTGCAACAGGCTTCCCCCTCCCTCCCTCCCTCCCTCCCTCCCTCCCTCCCTCCCTCCCTCCCTCCCTCCCTCCCTCCCTCCCTCCCTACCAGACGCGTTGGATGGAATCAGGGGCCTGTTTAATAATCTGGGATCGTACATGTAGACCCATTTCTGTATGCCATAGACAGCCAGAGGCGATGTGGGTCTAAAAATCTATTTCTTTTTTATTTCTTAAAACATGTATACATTACTTGTTGAAACCGAAATCATGGCAATGCCATGCCAACTTATAATCCTTGTTGTAGTAAGTTGCGCTTTGTATTCACCAATACTTTTGTGCCTGAGGTCAAAGAATACGCATATGTCGATACTTTAGTACAGCTGTACAAGAATAGATGAGAGGATGTTAAAGGCCTTCTTTCCAAATATGAATATTGTTCGGTGTGATATTTAGTACCTGCGTATGATTTTTCATATTCATAAATTCGTCAACATTAATCATTCATCACTCCACTGTCGTCAAATTTTGGTGGTCTGATAAGGATGGTTTGTTTGGTGTTATCTGCCACTCATTAGCTAAAACCTTATGTCGATATCCTTTTGATATTAGTAGTATTTTTAAAACAAGTGCCAATATTGATTCGAATAAAAGGAGGAATCGGAAATGCGTTCGTTGTAATAGACGTATTGAAGACACATATAATCCAGAATGATTTAAGAGTTAAATCATTTTCGCCGTTCTAAGTATCAGGTTGCAACATGTGATCAATATATTTCATGTACACAGTCTGTACTTGTTACTCTAGATACTGTGCCAATTCTTCGAAGGTAAAAACCAAAATTGAATAATTTCCTTCACAGAAAAAGTGTAACAGAGTAGTCAAGTTATTAGGCCTCACATGTAAATATCATAATAGGATACACTGCGCTAGAAATTAGATATAAGTTGAACATATAAGTTATTATACAAAGATGAAGTGCCAACTCTCCTGCAGCGACTGTGCGACCTTATTTCGCATTTGTAAACGTTTGTCTGAGATCAGTGCTCACGTAATTACCCTATTATCACAAACCATGAACAGGAATAGATAGGTCATGGGCTTACTTCGGTTGGGTCGGATAACTTCGAATACAGTGTGTATAAAAGAATTCGTGGAAGACATTGGGGAAGACAGGAGATTGGATATCTATGAGAATACTCAAATTGTGGTTAGGCCTGCTTGACCTATATGGTAATCTTTTTACGTGTCTTATTGGTGTATGCAGTAAGGGAATTTCGTATACATCTCTTCTTTAGTCTATTGCGCACAATATGGAGAAGGGGTGTGGTCAAATTTAGCCTCCATACATCATGGAGCGATTTATTTCACGGTGGCTCATGATGCCCACTCAAATCTGACACAACAATATGGAGGTATCTTCGTGATATATTTACAAACCTTCTGGATACTACTTCCATTGTTGATACAAATATCCTTTTTCTTAGAAGCTCAGCGTAATTCCTGTCTCGTATCTCACACTTTCCTCCTACACCCTACGGTGTGCACTTAAGTTTCTGTAAGGTTGAGTTTCACTTATCTCCTACAGCCCGTCTAAGTTTCCATGACATCCCACTTAGTGGGAACCAGTCTGTTCCTGTTGAGAGCAGCTTAGTCAGTAGTGAGTGTTACTTTCCATTGAGACTTGGCCCCTTCAATCTGACATTTTATTCTATGTAAAAGGCCCAAAGAATGATTGTTTCCCATGGTACAGTCCTCGCCAGGACGACGCTGCGAGCTGATATTATTGCATGTACAGCAACTAGAATAGGTTCTAATAGAAATATCAAATCATTTTCATCTTTGTTTATTTAAACGATATAATATAATTATTTCCATTAAGAAATAGAAAGTTTCATTAATTTCACCATTTTTCAAATGTTGCAATTCTGTTTGAAACACCTCATTGCCTTTCTGTTTGAATCCCTTACTTTGAGACACCCCAGTCATCTTTGCTCCAATGTGTGGTAAGTGCACCCAGTCATCTCTCCGTCCAAGCACTTAGATTACCGTATACACCTCAGTGCTCCGACCGATAGGGATAAACATTTATCCTACCCCTAATATAAAATCCCATAGGCTTAACATTGGGTTTCCATATGCCACGCTGACTGGCATACAGAGTTTTATATGCCACTAGTGGCATACAGCATTGTTATCACGTAATATTCCAAAATCGAGGAGATAGGGTAGGATAAAATCAAAGCCTGATTCGTTTTAATCTTGGCCACCGCATTCCACTCTTGAAGTTTTGGCCCCGGACTTCACTCGGCTTCGCCTCATGAAGTCACTTTGCCAAACTTCAGTCGTGGAATACGGTGGCCAAGATTAAACCTCATCCAGTTTTACGATAGGACGCGTTTTGTATATTTTGACATTTGCGACTCTTGCAGATGAAGCGCAGCCCATGAGTCACGATGAACGTGCTCAACATCGAGGAGTGCGAGCTGCTCGGTGACTCCAAGTACCGCGCCTACATCTCACAGGTCGAGAAGGCGCTAAAAAATTTTGAGAACACCAGCGAATGGGCCGATCTCATCTCAGCCCTCGGCAAGCTCAACAAGGTAAACAGTGCTGGCAGTTTGTAACTCATATCGATCTAATTATTAAAAGATGTGTAATTATTCTAATTAATTCTACATGCAACATACAGTACGTTTACATAAAATGTAATTGGTGATGTTGCTTGAGGAGGGGTATCTGCACATTTAACACTGATAAGAATGGATAATGCTATGTCGTGTAAAAATTATTCAGGTAACTTTTTAATGAGAACTTAGTCCCCTGAAACACTCACGTACTTCGTAGGCTAGTTTAAATAACTATGTCAATACTTGGTATTTCTGGTAATTAATTATTCAGAAATGTATATCATCAGAATTGTCAAACTTGTCGTTTTAAAACCATTATTTATTTTTATTTATTGTCACGTTTTGATACATGTAAATAGAGCAAGTATTTACATTTGCTATTAATTCTAGCAACATTTAAAACCCCGTTGTAAATACGCTCGATACTTTGATACTTGTAAATAGAACAAATATTTACATTTGCTATTAATTCTAGCAACATTTAAAACCCCGTTGTAAATACGCTCGATACTTTGATACTTGTAAATAGAACAAATATTTACATTTGAACATTATTAATTCTAGCAACATTCGAAACCCCGTTGTAAATACGCTCGTCTCTCTCTCTAGGTGCTAGCCAGCCATGTGAAGTATGCAGTCATCCCTAAGCGGGTCACAATCGGCAAACGACTGGCACAATGCCTGCACCCGGCCTTACCGTCCGGCGTGCACCTCAAGGCGCTGGAGACGTACGACATCATCTTCAAGTGTGTGGGCACGCAGCGCCTGGCGGCCGACCTCTTCACCTACAGCTCGGGGCTCTTCCCGCTGCTCGCCTACGCCGCCATGAACGTGAAGCCCGTGCTGCTCGGTATCTACGAGAAGCACTTCGTCTCGCTGGGCCGCTACATCCGCCCGGGGCTGACCGGCCTCCTGCTGGGTCTCCTCCCGGGCCTCGAGGAGGGCTCAGAGCACTTTGACAGGTGAGAAGGCCTAGTTAGGAAATAGGATTGTTTAAATAAAATCCTATAAATATTTCATTTCTTGAAAATAAATTCGGATTTATGAAACGTGACTATAACACACCCTAGTAAGCCCCCCCCCCCCCCCCCAACAAAAAAAAAGAAGAAGAAGAAGGAAATTGAAAATAAATTCGGTACTGACATTTAGGGGCGGGGGGAAACAAAGTTTTCTGAAAAAGATATACAGTTACCGCTATCGGTGATGTATAAATAGATGAACCTCGTAGCTCGTAGCATACTGATTGAAATATGCTTATAAACAGAATGTTGTCATAATATGTGATGTCATACGCAAGTGATGATAGGTTTTCATGTATGGGGGTAAACAACGACAAGAGCTTCGTCTTAGTGAAACATCTAGGTCCTCTCGCTCTTTGTATCTCAACCAAATTTGAAACAGAATCTGGTGACTGTATATTGTAAATACCATATTTGGTACTTAATGCAATACAACGATTGCTTTTCTTTTTTTTATTCCGTACCTAGAAAATGTATAATTCCTACTCTATTTCTCTCTATCGCTAATATATATTAACTGCTGTACTTTGGTATATATACGATCTCCTTCCTTTGATGAATACTTTCGCATATAAGAACAAGCTGGTCCATGGATACCGTTCAAAACAGAAAAATGCTACATGGTTGTCTCTCTCAGCCAACCAGTCGATGTCATCCCAGCCCTGATTAAGTCCACACCAATATTACAGGGATGGCGATATTCTTTTTCCAATGAAATCATTTTTTCATTTTCAGTTAAAAAAAATTTTGTTTTCTCGTAGTTCAAACTTCCCCACAGACCCCCAGTCCCATTCCTATTACCAATACCTATGTGCTTTCCATGTTTTATCGCTCTCTCTCTCTGAGGCAGTAAATTCCACATGAAAAAAATTTCCTGTTTTTTTCATTACCCAAACTGACATCCTTAATATTATGACTATCATATGTACACAAAGTTGTCAACATAAAAATGTATTCTTAAAATATCAGTGGATGGTTGTGCACTGTAGAACTAACCGGCTGCTGGAGGATTTCGCGGACGCGGCCGAGCCGACCTTCTTCTACGGCTGTCTGTGGGACTGCGTGCTCGCCGTGCCCGGAGTGCGACTCGCCGCCATCAACTTCGTCGTGCTCCACTTCAACAGGAAACAAACGATGGAGGACCAGCTTCACTTCATGGGCACCAATATCGATGTTCTCGTAAGTAGCTTTGTCACAAAGTTGTGGGTGTGTATTGTGGGTGATTTCGGCTAGTTTAAAAACATTCGCTACTCTTTGAACATAGTGAATATATAATCTGTACAGTAAAAATATGCAGACCGAATGCTAGAATAGATTTAAATACTTATATTGTATCATAAAAATTATGAAAGCTGTTCTAAAACTTTTCAAAGTATTATGCCAGACTTTTCGGGGGTCTATACACGAGAAAATGTCTGAAAACAGTTTCTGCCACAAAGATAACACATAGCCTCGTCCGAACTATATGGTCACTTATCTAAGTTTTAAATTGACTTTTCTCCTTGCCTGTGTGTAGGTGGAGTCGTTGTGTAGCTCCATACAGGATACAAGCGTACTTGTTCAGCGCTCAGCGTTGGACCTACTGCTCATTGGTTTCCCCATGCACAACAGTCAACTCACCCGGCCTGACATGGCCAAGCTAGCACCTGCTGCAATCAAGGCTGTGCTTCGACGTGACATGTCCCTGAACAGGTACCCTATTCAAGATTGTCTTTTATCTAACCCCAGATATTTTTTCTCCATAGACTTAACATTGAGAACTCGTATCTAACGCCCATTAGATATTTATGAAAAATATCCAATGGGGGATAGTGTCACAAATGTTTGCCCATTAGTCAATATTAAAGGTGAGATAAATTCAGAAACCCATTCAAGTTTAGGGTCAGAGCTCGATCCCATCTCATTTGAATCACATAGTAATTCACTCGGCTTCACCTTGTGAATTACTATGTGATTCAAACTCGATGGGATACGGGCTCAGACCCTAAACTTTCATGGGTTTCCTCTATAATATACCTTCCTGATGTGATATAAACCTCAACAAGAAATCTTTGGAGCTTGGTAACATGTATGATATTGACGTAGCATGCACTTCAACATATGCCCAATTAGTATTATTGTATTTGGTAATGTCTATCGGCATTGTTTGTTGGAATTTTTTATCTAGTTGTCTGAACCTGTATCGTTCTGGTCATTGGTAATGCTAAGGGCTCTGATTACGGTGTCATATTATTATGATGATAATCAGTAAATTGTCTAGCTGTATGAACTAGTTAAGATATCAGTTGAATTGAATTGAACCCCCCCCCCCCCCCCTCAACTTATGTCACCCCATGTGCATTAGTGTTCGATACTCGATCGATCAGATCGGGTTGATGTCCTCGTTTCATCTCAAATCCTGATGAGAGCTGGACAGACATGGGTCAACTCTGGTCTACGGACTCCTGGGAAGCCACTATAGTCGCCCCCCCTCCCCTGATCCATTCTTTTGATTTGGAAGCTGCGAATAAAAGAACCAAAAGGATATTGTGACTGCTAGAAATAGAAAAATAAGGACCCATCAGAGCAGATTTTTCTGTCTTTAGGAAAAGATTTGATTTCTTACTTTTAGCAAGATTTTATTATCTATTGTACAGATGATAGATATAATAAACTCCTAAATTTGGATGGTAGACAAAAAAGGACTGATAAACGGCTTTAGGTCCCATGGGGACTGTGTATTTATCTCGCTGGCCGATGTCTAGGAACTTACGTTACTTCTTCATGGCATCCAATACAGTAGTGAAAAGAACATGAACATCAAGGCTATTTATACAAGACAGTGAAGTCTTCGGTGAAATTTTCAACGAATATAAAGTTCATTGAGCATCATTTGTGCAAAGTCTTCGTTGAAAGAACAGATAATCACTTTAGAGTAGTTTAACTACAAATTGATATTTTTTTTATGTAAATAAAATAAATATATTATAGAGAATAAGATATCTTTTGGGATATTTCAAGGCACTGAAAAGCGGACATTTTCTGCTGACCCCCCCCCCCCGCATTCCACCAACTTCGGTTGATTTGACAAAGAAGTTTTAGGGTTTTATACCGATGCCATCCGTGTTTCCTACAGGCGTCTCTACGCGTGGCTGATGGGCACTGACGCGAGCGGCAACCCGGTGCAGGTGCCGCCGTCCCTAATCCCGCCCACCAGCCGTAACCGCAGCGACTCGGCGAGCACGACCAGCGAGCTGGAGCTGGGCTACTTCAACATGTTCTCCAAGGAGCTACTCGTGGGCGGCATCCAGGCGTGCATCCAAGAGGCGTCCAAAGCCGAGCCAACGACCGAGGGCAAGCCCGCCAACCTGCGCCCCTTCCGTATCCTCATCAGCCTGCTCGACAAGCCTGAGATCGGCTCGGCCATCCTGGAGGACGTGCTCATCGACATCTTCAAGCACATGTTCCTGGAGTGTGAGGGAGTGAGCAGTAGCGAGTCGGCCGAGAAGATGCCCGATCTGCTCGAGTCTGCTCTCCTCCCTCTCCGGGGCAGGAGGGTGAGCTGCTGGGTTTTTTTTTCTCTATATTTATTTCTTTTTAAATGTAAGTCAGTGTGCTAAGATTCCCACTCACAAAGCGGCATTATTTTGTGCTCCGGAATACTCCCCTGTCATCCTAGGGCACTGCATTTTACCCTAGGCTCGTCTGAACATCAATTCCCCTTCAGCACTAGGCAAGTACCTATATTCAGTGGTCAGCTGCATTCAAACTATGTTCCATGTTCCACATTACAAGATCTTTTTTCATAATGTTTAAAAGAAACTAAAACAGGAATAACCTAAATTTTCATTTTTCAGAAAAGGGATTTTGTGAAAAAGAAGGAAGAGAAAGGGATAAACAGTGAGATTATAAAGACGGCCAACCTGTTGTTCGGTGCCTTTGAGCCTTACTTCATGTGGGACTACCTGGCGCGCACGTTTGAGGCGGTGTCGGAGCTGGCCTCGAAGAACGACTCGGGCGTGTCTCTGTCAGAGCAGGTCCGGGACAGCGTCGCCTCGCGGGTCACCCTCGTTGAGCTGTGTAAGCTCATCGAGTTCCTTCTCGAGAAAGTAGCGCTCGTAAGTTCACTATTTCTACTCATTCAAGTATTATGATATAGCATATTACTCAAGAACGTCCTTGATGATAAAAAAAATCCTCGGTCCATGATATCCGAATATGTTTAAACGTCCCGAAATATGCGGTTCTTTCTCATAGTATTTCAATTTTGATTTTACGAGGCACAAGCTCACAAGCTGCAAATAATTATTCAAAAATTATATGAGAAATCTGTAGGTTTCCCTATACATTTTATAGGGAATTGTGTGTGTAAAAAATTGTTTGTCTTTTGTTTTATCCTCGCTCCCCGTTGGTATAGCAGATGATACCGAAAGGAACATTTTTTCCACTGAATTAGTTTAAGTAAGACACTGAAATTCCTAATATGAATGCAATCTTTGAATCTAGAGCTCACTTGAAAAAGCACAGATATCATTTTTCTGTTGCAATATAACCAAAGTTATAACGAATGAATCGTGTAGCGAAATGTAAGAGACTAAATAAGTGACCTTGTTTCATTAATACATGGACAATTTTGATTCAAGATAGATACCTTGGATCTGAATGCTTCGGTCGGAAGTATTTATGATGTAAACACATCGATTCGAGATCTGAATACATCAATTCAAAGTATTCCAGAGGTAGCTTTTGATTATAGTTACTTTACATTGTTGTAATCAAAGCGTTTACATTCTTGTTTACATGTTTTTGTTCTTTAAATGTTTTTTGTAAGTAGGAATTTATTCCCTTGTCCTAAAAGAGTCTAATGATCTCCACAGTAGCCTACCTAATGGGATGTGAAACAACAATTGCTTGGTCCAAATGACTTTTTTGTCCTGTCGTACTGTATCCAAGTATAGAGATTGACATTAAAATATTACGATACTGTGCAGATTGTTGGGTAATTGACCTTAAAGGCAAAGGAACCCTGTAAACCATAGATGTCTGTGTAAAGATTGTTGTTACGTTCAGAATATAGCCTTCAGTTTGTATAAAAAATGCAGAGATGACAGTTTTCCGGATATTTCCGATTTTTCATCTTGACAGGGATGCCAGTTTTCCATGTATCCATGGAAAATCAAGTTTTCCATTTCAGGATAAAAAAATGTTTTCTTTTTGTAAAATTAAGCTAACAACTACGAACAAGTCAGTCAGATCCCAGCTGAACCTCCCCACAGACCCATGCAAATATAAAAAGCTTGCCCTATACACCCTCTCTCCCCACTGACTGAACAGTGGACCTCCCCACAGTCCCTCAGCCTCACCCCGCTGCCCAGAGGGGCACGTTTTCCAGGTTTCCCCATGCCACATGGAGCAGCAGACATGGATGTGCCATGGAAGCGGTCCATGGCTCTGATTGGTCAAAATTCCCCAGCTGGCCGGTTTCTGCCTGTGTACCCAGGCAACCAGCGTACCGCGCATGCGGGTCATTTCCCAATGGGGGGAACCAATGCTGAAAACGTAAGTGGACCATCGCGGCATAAAAGGTTTTTTTTAAAGGGGGATTCTATGATGAAAGGGTGGTGGTGGACCGTTTTCAGGAAAATTCTCTATTCTAAAATAAAATTTTTTAATTATCATATTATTTCTATCTTCATTGGGTTTATGTTCTTTATCATGCCAACATCCCAATTGATTCAGATGATAGGAATTCCTTTTTACCATGGTTAACAGATTTTTCATGTTTTTTTTGGACCCCAACTGGCATCCCTGTCTTGATAATAGCCTATTAAATTATTATCATGAACAATTGTTTTCTATTAGATATCTATTTGAATTATGTATATAAAAAGTGGAGATAGGCAGGGCTGCGAAAATTCGAGGTATTTTTCCAAACCCTAATAGCATCTCCAGAGCAGCGTCCTACTTTACCAAGGAAATACACTTTTTAATTTTCATTGGTTTTCCTTGTGTAAAACTTAGATACTATCAATTGAGCCACATTAACACCAATAAAACAGTAGTTTAAACCTCTCCAGATACCCTCAACCCCACATCATAATGGACACTGATGCGTTCTCCATGTTTTCTCGATCTCTCTGAGACAGCAAATTCCATGTGAAAAATATATCAACTTCTCATCTGACCCCAACTGACATCCCTTCATCTCTGAATATTGCAATATATACATGTTCACATGTGAATCTTACCCTAACTTGAGTATGAGTGTGAGTGTGTAATGATGTGGTTTCCTGCCCGCCCACAGGAGACGTACCCGGAGACACAGACGGAGCACCTCCCGGAGCTGCTCCGTCTGGTGATCCTCTCCCTCAGCACGCAGTGTTCGCACCTCACTGACGAGGAGCTCACGCACGGCCTCCGCCTCTGCTCCAAACTGCTCACCCGGGTTCTGCCGTCCATGACGCCGGTCAGCGGGTCGCGGGCCGACGGCGACAGTCGCTACAGCTCGCCCACCAGATCCCTGTCCAAGATCGCCACGCTGGAGCGCTACCGGAGCCTTAATCCATTTGATTCTGAGGATGAGGGGGACGAGACGATGACACAGATTAGCGGTAGTGAGGATTATCTCAGCGCTGATAGCGATACGGGACAGGAGCGGGATAATAGTACGCTCAGCGTGATGGATCCAGCCAAGCAGGAAACGACGTCCTTCACCGACTTCGTCCAGTATGATGAACATAGACCGGACACATTCCCCAAGTTCCGCGCCACGCCGCAGAGCTCGCCCTGCAACCAGCGCAAGGTGACGGTGCCGGACGCCACCACGTCGGAGTCGGCGGATTCCCCGAGCCTGGAGAGCACAGAGACGTTACTGCAGGCGTGTGTGCACTGCTTCCAGCAGCTCTTCTGTACGCTGGTGAAGACGCGCATTCTTAACGATCAGGAGGTGGCCACCATGTTGGCGTCACAGTTACACAAGTCGCAGCCGACATTTGGCACATCCGACCTGCCGCGGGTTCACGTGCCGCCTCCATCTCCACAGCACCGGCGACAGTACGCCCGCGTGAGTCACTGAGTTACCTCTCACTTGAAGCCTTTCACTCAAACCTGCAATAAGAAATATCTATATCATAAAAACTACATTGTATTCACTGTCATGGCATAACTCTCTTGATCTGTATATTGCATAAACAAATTGCAGCAGGGCTGCACATTTTCTGACAAATGACGGTTTTCCGACATGTCATATACACTGGCAACACTAGAATATATATCGATTCATAGCCATTCTGTTCCAAAATAACGTTATACATGATTCTTTTTAATGAATGCTTTAAATTTCCCATTTTTCCTTAGTCCAGATTTTCCCCCCAATTACAATGTATACTAATTATTGCATCTGGAGCGTGTATAGTCTACTCTCTGTACCGAACTATACATAACTGTTAGATCTAATTGTATTCAAGATTATTATTGCTTCCGGATATTTATTACCTACCAATTTCATGAAATTCTTGTTTATTAAACTGAGATCAATCTTCCCATTCTCAAATAAAATAACCGTGAGCTGACGTGTTTGACCTTCAGCTGAACCTGGTTGAGGGCGACACGGGTGAATACGGAAGCGGCCATGACATACGCGGAGAGGACGTGCGGGTGTTGCCGCTGGAGAACATGTCGCCCGAGGTGTACGAGGCCTTCAGCTGTGCCTGTCAGCTGCTCGTTGACTTCTCCTGCTTCCCCATGTACTGCACCAACTACCAGAAAGTGCTGCAGGCCTCCTTCAAGAAAGGTGAGATGCATATGTGTGATATAAATTTGAATTTATTTCATGTTCTTATAGGAACATTTCATATCCACTGACAACACTAGAATATATATCGATACACGTCGTCCTAGGGTTTCTCAAAATACGAAGAGCGATAGGTTTTAATTTAATTGAGATATTTATTTTAGCCTCACGATCTCCATTCTTGCGAATTTAAGGAAATCTGTACCACATATAGCGAATTTGCTATGGCTTGCTACACTAACCAGAGCGAACCTTAAGTATTCTCGCAACTAGTGTACAGATTCGTTTGAGCAAAAATTAGTTTTTAATTCTAGTCTGTTCTTATGGTGATTTTCAGAGAAAGTTGTGACCTTCCCAGACTGGCTGCAGCTGCTCTTGACGTGCGCGTGTTTCGTCAGTAACTTCTCCATCCAGCAGGCGGCCATCTCCACCATGCTGGACCTGATCAGCCTGACGCAGTCGCTCGTCAAGCAGGACGAGACGACGCCCAAACCGAGCGACGACTCGGAGGCGGAGGACACGTCGTCCTCGTCCCGCCAGTCCGTCAGCGAGGGCACCGTGTCCGTCGTCATGCTTCCCTCCCTCTCCCCGCACCACTTGCGCTACCTCAACTCACAGACCAACTTCTACAGGGTAAGTCAGCTTATTCAGACAAAGTGAAGAATGGGTCAGATAGCTCGGGTTTTCAGGTCAAAAAGAATCTAAATTGCTATTTATTGGAATATGGCTCACAGAGGGTGATATAAATGGCAGTATACATCTCAGTGATGAGAGCTTTCCGTTTTTCCATGGAAATAGACTTTTTTTTCATTTTCAGTACATAAAGTTCTTTTCCCTTGATACCTACCACATTTAAAACGTTAGAATTCCGTCGGATCTACGTGGAGTTACTCTCCCACATAACCAGACCTATGCTTGAAGAGTGAAGTCCCACGAGAAGGAGAAAAACCTGAACCTACTCTTCTTTTTTTGTATTTCGAACTTAGCTGTCCTCCTTATCTCGTGATTGATGTGTAGCTATTCGAAAAACAGAATTTAATGCTGTAGTTCTCTCGTCTCAACCACAACCTTATGCTGGTATCCTCAATGCCTAACGTTTGTGGATGCCACTAAGAAGCTCATACACCTATGTCATATGAAATGATAGCCCGACATTTGGTTGACCAGCACTCGGGACCCAGTAGAGTTGCTCTGTCGCGTCAAATAATAGCCCGTTGAGAACTACACAGCTCTTCCACCACTCTAGCAGCGAAGTTACAAATTTAAGAGGCGAAAATTTTCAAAAATAAAATCTTTTTTTTTTTCTTTTTCCTTTTTTTTTTTTTTTCAATATTCAAGGTAGCATCGGTTGTGTGTGGAAGTGTTCCTGCCTCGTATTTATAACAAAAAACAAAAAATCTATGTGTATTTCTTGTGAGGCAGATTGTATCGACACACTTATGGAACTACCTGAGCGAGGCGACCGCCGCCTACCACCAGCGCAGTGTGGATCTGCTGCACCAGCTGCACCAGCTGGCCCCGACCCCGTGGGTGTGTGAGGACGTGATCGGCAACGCCCTGCTCTCAGACACCAAGGTAAGACCCTAGGCCTTCAGGATCTTCTCTCCCCATCCTAGAACACAAGTTCAGTCAATAATCTCCTCACCTTGGGTAGTTTGGGTACACTCTTTGTTGAATGTGTTTAGGTAAATGAGACAGTAGTTCTTTGTATTCAGACCTACCTTCTATCCACCAGCGAATTAATTATTTTTTATTCCACTGTACATTGTATTTCTGAAGTCCTGACATTTGAGTACTGTTTATTTGAATCTATTTTGCTAGCATTACAAGTCATTTGTTGCTATTTTTAGATATACCTCCTTAGGTGAGGCAGATTTTGTTGTTTTTTTCGGAGTAGTAGTTTGCAGCAGTTTTTGTGCAGTATGGAATAAGTTGTGATTTATTTGCCCGTTACTTATGTCCATTCAGGCAGGTGCAGCCCTGGATGTAAGCCTCGCCTTTTTGCAGTCATTCTTACTCGGTTCAGGTCTTTTGAAAAATTATTGTCACTTGCTTTGAGATCGTCCATCAACTACGTACGCTTGTGTCTGATCAGAACCTCCACCCCAGCCTTCGGACAAAGTCCACACCCCTGCTTCCCTCCCTTCATATATACATTCTTCTTTAACGATCCCTCTTCCATCACAAGTACATTTTCATTATCTCTAAAATTCAGTGAAAAAATACAAGTAGCATCATAAAGTAACAACAGACCTGTCATCTAAGTTAGCAAACTGGTCAAGTAATATCATAGTAATTAGACAGTATCAGTATTTAGCATATAAAAAAACCCAGTGAGGAATGAAAAAAGATATAAAACTTCAACAATGATCAGTTGTAAGGGCGAAAAAAAATATGATAAAGGACTAAGTAGAAAGATTAAAGAAAGGAAAAGATGAGTAGAATATGGATATTTTATAGATATTGACTACACTCATTCGTTAGATAGTACGTAATTCATGGACGGCCTCAATACGGTCATTCACTATGTTTTTGTTGGGGATGACTCACGAGAATTACCAGTCGCCGTCCAAAAAAGGTTAATGTCTTGCCCATTAGTCACCCAAGACCGATAGTAGTTTCACATAACCTAACATCACTGAGAATACTAGATTCCTAGCATTACGGAAACCATGTTATATAATGATAATAATAACTTAGAATTCTGGTTTGACAAAATTCATCGTGCTCATCTGAAGGATTGGGCTTTAAAGTAGCAGTTAAAATGACAAGAAATATTGGTGGACGGTTGCCCAGCAGATTTTGAGATGACACAGGAGAACACTAGCCTAAATGAATAGCTGCTAAGTCGAAAACACAATACCAGTCCACCACTGATAAAAAATACTTCCTCCTTTTTTCCTGACCCCAACTGACATCGCTATGGTTTGTTTACATGGAGGGAGGCTGACACTGTTATGACACAGGTGTCCCGTCTCAATACACCTCATGGTGACACCCACACTGGTGATAGAGTGCAACTGTAAGGTATTTACAATGTAGTGCATTCTGTGTTGGGCCCAAAGGTCTAAGGAATATCCAGCTTTCTCATATCCATTTTTTTCTAATTTGAATACTAACTCTCTGCCTATCTATAGTCACAGAGGGGCCTTCTATAAACGTTTACCATCATATTCATACATGTTCAGATATTTTTCATAAATGTTCATACTCATTACTTAAGAGCATGAATGTAATTGTACGCTATCAATGCAGCTGAATAAATTTCCCGCTAGCTATAATGTAAATTAAGACCGCCCTTAAAAACTGAATTTACATCCACCTGACTGCTCATTTATCTGTCCATCTACCTGACTGCCTTTCCATCTGCCTACTCATCTGACTGCCAAGATACCGTTTGTTATATTGTGTCCAGGATCAATTTGTCTGGAATAGATAGACCAAGTTATGATATGCACGTTTTACATAGACAGCTGACAGAAAACACAAATTTGATCAAAATTCCATGATAGGGTGGCACCGGAAGAAAACACATCATGATTACATCTTTCTACGTTAACAAGTGACCACGGACGGGTAACCTTGCATAGCACCATGTTGAAAAGCACTAACTGACTTTAAACTACCATCCTAACAGTAGATCTAAATCTGTATCTAAATATCAAGGTTCTCCTAAGTCAATATCCGGATAGCCTCTCGTAGAACAATCTATGTAGGTTGGGATTCACTACAAATATGCACTTTTACTGGTGTTAGTATGAGTGTCATGCGTACTGGTGAGTCCTCACTTCTTTATGGGTCATTGAAGCACAGTCTTTCATTAGCTAAATTGCATGCTGGTTAATCTCTCAACTACAATTATTCCTCTCCATAGATTTAAGTATTGTGAAATATACGATGAAGTGAACTGGTAAAAAATTATAAAGAAAAGTTGGCATTATTCAGGATTCCCACGGTCATGGAAAATCCTAGAAAGTCGTTGACAAATTAGCAGTCATAGATAAATGATAAAAAACGACAATTTTAAGTCATGGGAAACTGTCAACTGTCATGGAAGGTCATAGAATCCTACAAGTGCTGAACTCCTTTGGTGATGGCAGCCTATCATTCGAATTTTGATTGTGGCCTGATAGTGTTATCGATTTCGTTATTTAAAATTTTCCAAAACAAAATGGATCAAAAGGACACCATTTGAGAATTGTAGTCACTTTTTTTTTTCTTTTTTTTTTGTAGTCACGGAAAGGGGTAAATTATGTCATGGAGAGTCATGAAAATGTCTTGGATCTTTGTCATCAGTTTTGTATGGGGACCCTAGATATTGTATACTAGATTGAAATCCATTCCCCTCAATATTGTATGATAATTCATGATAAATGTATCTTGTACTTTATTCAGGGCATCCGTTTGTCAGCTCACAAGAAGTTCGCCGTGCTGTGGCATTTACTGCGGGAACGACGTTTAAGTTCCAGTCCCGGCCTGCCTCTCAGAACGTTTGACAGGTACACATTAAAAAAAAAAAAAAATTATCATCGAAGTCAGTCAAAAAGAGCTCAGTTATTACATGGAGACACGAAAAATACTACTTAATTGAGGATACTGATTTTATTGTAAAAATAAACATCTTCTATTTACATAATGCATTTTATAATGTGGATTGCTGGATAATCTATTTCTTTTAAACTGATGTTAACCTCTTTACCATCACAGAGGAATGAGGATTAGATAAGATTTTGTTCATCACTGCTAGGGAAACTTTTTCTTTTTGCCGCGTCATCCAATTCGGATAAGAAGTTTATATGATTGTCTTTGCAGGTCCATGTTTCTGATGCTGGACAGTCTTCAGAGTGATGTTAACCCATGCCGTGCACTCACACAGACGTGGCTCACACATGCCATACAACGTGGGGACATTGCACGCATCCTAGAACCAGTGCTGCTTATGCTTCTCCATCCAGACACAGCCAGGTCCGTCGAAAATATAGACTGTTAGATTACAGTGTAACATTCATTGTTCCTTTTAGGCAGCCTATATCTTAATTTTCTATTGTAGATAAAATCTTGGGACATCCCCTTGTTTATGTAGCTTAATTTTGATACAAAGTAATTGATCAATGAGAAATATTAGTTTCCAAGACGAATACCTTTGTTATTCTTATTGATTATTTATGATTTTCAGTTGAGATAAATCTAAAACAAAACTAGTGTCTAACCACTGTAGTGAAGACTACCTTTTTAATGTGTTATTATTTCGGTTTGACCTGTAGGTCAAGACCGAAATATATTAGGGGAGACGGGGAACGGTTTTTGCGGCTTATATTATAATACATTACAGTAATATATTCAGGAATCTTGAATAATTAGACCCTCGATACCCTCGATATTGCGCAGGAACCCGTTACGGCTCAATGAATACCTACTTAGCGGGTGGGGCCCGCTCTGGTCAGATGTGGTCCGCACCCGGCGACAGTAGTGTATTTTTATACATTGCTATTTTTGTTCAAACCGAAAGTATGGCAATGCCATATCGACTATTAATCCTTGTTGTTCTACTCTTCCTGACCAATCTTCTGAATGGATATTTCAGGATCTCCATACAACATGTGAATATCCATGAACCCAGGAAAGTCCGCATCTCAGAAAGTTCAAATGATGCTGAGAGAGCGGAGACAACCAAGATTTATGCAATCAGTAGTGAAGGAGGAAACATCATCTACCATGTTAGTAACCAGGGCCGGCCATTTTCCACAAGAACCACAGAAGAACTACGGACATATGCCCTAACAACAATAGCTGAAGGGGCCTCAGGTACACGACTAACCAGGCCGAAGGGTGATATGGACTTGCCTTTCGAGCGTGTTAATGCGAATGATCTCAACCTTCGTGTTAACCCATTTGGCTCTGAAAGTTCTTTGGACAAGGTGATCTTTGAAGGTTATGAACCTCCTCCTCAGTTAGCAAATATGCACAATGTACGGAGACTCACGGCAGAAACTTGTAAAAAGGAGGGTATTTTCTTTGATGATGAACAACCGGAGGAAGATGAGGCTGAGGTGGCTCAGGAAGCAGCTGATGCTTTGGATGAAAAGAAACCAAAGAAAATGGCAGAAAAGTTAAATGACGATAAAGCAGCAGATAAAGAAGCTCCCCAAACAAGACCAGAGAGTATTCCTCCTTCACCTGCGGAAGACAGTCATATGGCAGAAGAAGCTGAAGAAGCAACAGAAGCAACGGCTGCAACAGAAGCAGATCAGGCTGATAATTCAAGTGAGAAAACTATAGAAGCAGAGGAAAGCAAGGAAACTGCTTCTCCAGATAATGCTGAATGTAGTTCTGAATCCCAGTCACTAGAAGGAGGAGAACAGTCAGCAGAAACTAATGATGAAAGATCCAAAGAAGAGGACGAGCAGCCAGCAGAAAATGTTGAAGAAATAGTTAGATCAATCCTAGAGGACATCATCGGCAATGTAATTCGTCATGAAGAAGAACGTGTTGTCCTGCAGGGAACTCTGGACAGCAATGTCGAGGAGCCATTCCAGTTCAGGACAGACCACTATGGTGGGGAACCCGATGGAGTAGCTGGTAAGAATGGCCATACCAGTGAAAGCCATGGTGCCCGATCTCGAGCAAATCGGGAAAACCAGACACTAGATGCTCATAGGATAGAGGAGGCCGGTGCCTATTCGGAGGCGGACACAGAAGCTGATGGCAAGGCTGTGGGAGAGGAGATACCTGGCATCCACCCACTGCACACACACATCTTGTTGTACACACAAAAGTTTGACGCCCAGCAGACTTTGTATGCATTGACTTCCCTGAAAGCCATTCTCACCACAACCCCACGTCTTGTCACCTGTGCAATGGCCACCACCAGTATTTCTAATGTTCTCCTTCCACACATGACACGCCTACAGCATTTGCTGGCACGCCATAGACGCTCAGTGTTTGGCAAGAACTTTTTCAGTGAGGTTCCAAGTGACGCACTTTCAGGATACCGTAGCAGTATGTATGTGGAGATCATTATCTCTGTGTCACTGTATTACATACGCAGCTACTACCCAAACCTGATGATGAGCAAACTTACTGAACATGAACTCAATGGTAACAAAGAGGTCCAGATCCTGAGTTGTGAAATATTGACTCTGCTTCTTTCAGAGCTTGTCAATGTAGCCAAGGACAGTGGTAAAGGTTTCTCAACCTATATAGGTGACCTATTAAGTCGTTGTAAAGTCCAGAAGGCCTTGCTGCATTGTTTGCTGGCCAGCGTGTATAACGCCAGGGTGAAATCAGCCAACCGCAACAGCCAGAATCTCACTGAGGCCATCATCAGTTTCAACGAAGAGAACATGGATGCGAACACGAACGAAACATTCCAGATCAAACTGCTGAAGTTAGTGCTAGTGCTGATTCTGCTCGAAGATGAGATCCGCAAAGTGAAGAGTGACCAAGACGGAGGTCAGGGCCTACCCACCGAGTGGGAGAAGGGGAGGCAGTCGATCCAACCCACATTGACCAGTGTGCGCTACGTCCAGTCTCGACCCATTGTGTACCAGACAATGCTGCTGTCTGCCGTGCTCACTGCCCTCAAACAGCAGCACCTGAGCCACATGCACAGGCACTGGATCGCCATGGTTACCAGCGCCCTACCTTATCTAGGTCGAGCCCTGAGCTACACTGTGGTCACTACGGTCAACCAGCTGTGTCACAACCTGGAGATACTAGCCCACTGCTATGAGCAAGGGAACAAGGAAGCAAGGTAGATGTTATTGCTTTGTTATAGATCCTTATTGCTTTGTTATAGATCCTAATCAGGAAAACTTATTCATCATCTGAAATGCACCATATCTAATGCGGACAAGTAGGGGCGGTGTAAAACTTATTCAACTGGGTAGCCTTCATTGAATCGATAATAATAGCATACATAAACTGAATTTCTTATGATGGATGGTTCATCATAATGTGTGTAATGGTTTTTTACACTTAATTCAGGCGTTTTCTTTGCCCATGATATGTCGATATTTTCCCGTCCGCTTCTGATTTCCGAGTGCTGTAAAAAAATGCTCATCCCCTCATATTACCACACATCCTCCTCGCCTCCATTGCAAACCCTTGATGAAAAGCTTCTCGTACTGCAGTGTAAACGGCACAATGGTGGACAAGGTGCCTCCGGACCATCTAATCACGTTATTAGAGGGACTGACGACCATCTGCCACTTCTGTGTGCTGGACGCGGCCCAACAGGACATCACCATCGGTCAGCATGTTCCTACCTCCTCCAACAACATCGTCAACGACACAGCCACGGCGGGCCAGATCCTCACCAACCTCATCCACGTCTTCAATCCGTACAGCCACAACCGGGTGAGCAGCTCATAGTGTAGCGTGAGGAGCAGCTCCGTGTGCTCACAGATCTGCTCCTGTCCTACTCATAAACTCCCCCTCATTCATGTATCTGGCGGTGTGTTGGTCCATATATATATCTGTGGTCTATTGTTAGTGTTGCTCCACACACCGCAACACTTACACTCCCTGTATTCAGTTATTATTTTACACAAAATCATACACGTCTGTTCATTTGCATCGAGACTATAAGTATTTTATTTAGAAGTAAGACGCATATATACTAGGTCTACTATTTGTAGCTTTTATTTCTATAGAGTCTATTGATACACCTATTTCCTAAATGTTTGTCGAAAATTTGGTTGGATTGTTTAATTATAATAGTAATATTTATTCGTAGATGTTCGCTTTATATGAGTCGGGGTTCTACAAACTGCAGTTGTCTTTGCTCCCATACACCAATACTATTAATTGATGACTTACAATTATAGAATTATATCTATCGCTAAGAAATCGTCAATTCAAAGCTTGGTTGACATAATAAAAATGGAAGGCTTTTTAACATAATAAACCTGGCATTAAATCATTAGTCCTTTTTATCACCATCTAACATATTTCGGGAGCAAAGACATCGGTTATAAATAGAACAGTATGAATAAGAAAACAAGAGAGTTTGGCTAACCCTGGCTACTACCTGCACTTGCCTTTCCACTTTTGCATTTACTGAGATCACTTGAAAATTCTGAATACAGTCCTGCCTTTGCGAATGGAATCTTGCCCTGGCAAACTGCTCCTAAATCAATTTCATATATCTTTGTGCTTTGGAGTCAGTCTCAGAAGGGCCAGGGCAGAAAGTACGCAAAGGCAAGTTGGAACTTAGATACCAACCGAGGAAGATTACTGAAATTAAGAGACATTAAGAGAGCGAAGTGGATATATATATATATACCTGAAGGACAGATAACTATGTGGGTGCTCCCCTCAAAGCACGTAATTTCCAGTCGCGGGAAACAAGTTAATCTTGTTCAAATTATAACTATAATGACTGATGCATTAGCGAGGCGTAATCTAGGCTCCGCGACAGTGCATGTCTACAATTCTCGGCCGTGTTTTGCGCCTGCTCTATCCCGTACAGCTCACTTTGCTGTGCATGTTTAATCATAAAGTGCACGGCGAGGTAAACCTACATATTGTAGGTGTTCATCTTATTAGATCTCAAAGTATAAAGTGTGAGGCAAAATATAGAAGCCATGGTAAAGCCCATCCTTTCATGTGAAAACCTTGAGATATTTTTTCTCTTTGAAAACTCGTATGCTAAATTTGAGAAACTTAATTTTAGACTTTAAACGTTCGGTTCATTTTCCGTCTCTTTCAAATTTATATTTTATTGTTCAGTTTTTGTGATTGTTCTTGGCTCCCTACAGATCATCGATGCCTTCAGGGTTTGTATTGATTCGAAAAGTATATTTTTCAAAAAATTGTTTTTTTTATATACTTTAGTGTTGGTGTTTTGAACGGCCTTGGCTAAATGTTGAAGACTCTCGTGGAATGAGCTCCTCTATACATTCTGACCTCTCTACCTCGAGTTTAGTCCACCTCAGTTATAAACACAAGAAGATCAGGAGTGTGCTTTTCATAGGTTTGGCATCATGAGCGTTGTCCCGTCTGTTTTTATGTCTGCCAGGTACATAAATGCAACCCATACAGCAATTAAATAAAATTCCTAAGTTTAGGATTTTATCGAAAGATTAAATAACATATATCTTCAAGAAGAATACATCTGCATTCAAAGGTACATGAGGCATCTATTGACCTGTAGCTTAAACCTATAACCCCATTTTGCAGTGGATGACTTGAAGGTCCCAGCCTATTTCTATCATTACAGTTGGAGTGAGTTCGCCCACTCCCTCATAGCTAATAGAAATACCATATGATCTACAAGGTCGTTTCTGTAATTATCACATCCGTGCAGTTGATGGCTAAATTCAAATCTTATAACTTTGCTTTTGAGGACGTCAATAGAAGATTATTCTTGTGCCTGATTTGCGATCTATCATGTTTCAATATTTTAAGGGGCTTTTAGTTTCACTGCTTTATCTCAATCTTTTACTAATCAATAATTGTATTAGTGTCACTCATTTCACCCATCAGTAATATAACGAGCTATTCAGTAAGTGAAAGTTAAAATCAAGCGACTCCAAAAACCGTGTTGCATTATTGGATTCTCCGTTTATCCGGATAATATTCCTTTGTATGCCATAGGACAGTTCATGCAAGCATCTAGTAATAATAGGAAGCCTTCCACACTGTGATTCTAAAATGAACTTTTGAGCAATATTGAGACTATCCTAGTAAACTCCTGGCAGATACATTGCGTCAGTATAAGCATTGCTCTCCAAGCATTGGCGACCTGAAACATGATAAGGTTAGATAACAGCTATTGAGATCAGACGGCTGTAAATTGATCATCTAATCACCTTCACAAGCCCGTTATCCCATTACGGGTGTAAGGTTAGCACTAGATTTGATATAATTGGTCGATTTTTAACAGTTTATGTGCGTGGCAAGACATCTCTCAACAAACCCCATGCCTATTCTTAACAAACCTAGTTTAAGTGTAGGTCATTGAAATAACGACTTGGTTCGGGAAAGCTTATGTTGTTATTTTTAATGGTGATCCCTAGTTTTGAGTAGAGGTGGAGTTGAGGGTGTTTTATTTTATTTTCTAAGGTATTCCCTGAGAGACAGTGTCATGTACCTTTTAAATGACCTTCATAGTAAAGTGATGATGTTAAAGCCGCGGTTACCGTGGATAGTGTGTTGTTCGTCGGAATCTCTTCGTGGACCTTTCATCTGTCACACTCACGACGTCTGTAATCTTTATAGATGTGAATATAGATGTCGAGCTAAGATTAAGACTTGCCATGATTGGATAGAATAGAAATAAATGAAGGGAGATATGTAGAATTATGAAGTAATGCTGATTAGATGGCCATCCAGGTACTTGAGAGGAGGAGTGAGGCAGAATATTGTTCCTTCATGTATATTCTTTTATATTATTATTTTCTAATTGGACGGAAATGCTAAAATCGAACTAAAATGACATTTTGGGAGGCAATGGAGAATATACGTAAAAGGAAACATGTTTTGATAACTTGATGGTGTTAGAGCTGTTATTAAATAATATGTATCTAAACTGGCTCCACCTATAGTTTCTATTTGTTCCTGTGTGGACATCTTTCTGTGTGTACTCTTACCGAACAATGCATGACGCAGAGTGATTTCTACTAACACGTGACTAAAGAAGATCTTTGTTTCTAGGACTCTGTTAAGCAGGTATGTGAAACCACAAGAAACTAACATGTGTGTTTCAATAACAAGATGATCACTCAGTTCCATCAAGCAGCTGCACAGCAGGCCCCAGTTCTCCAACCCAGAGTATATTTAGCTCTGCAATTTGTTTAAATGTTTAGCAGGCTAAGGAAATTATGAGATACACAGAAGATAGAAGTTAATACGCAAAATGATCGGAAACCAATACTGATGAACAGTAGACAAAAGTTACCCTTTCTTTTGGGCAAGACGTTTTTGTTTTTACGTTTTATTTTTTTCTAAATTACAACTTGGTAGAGGTGTATGAATAATGGTCTCTTTTCGATATACAATGTCAAATCCTCAATTAGGTGCTTTTCTTTATACTATACCTCTCTAAAGTCAGAAATGCCGACCTATTTTAATTTGATCACAGGGATACAATAATGTCCACAGAGCTTTCCGCAAATAAGCTTGTGATAATGTCTCATCATTTAAGGATCTGCCTCTATAAAAATTTGAGTGTATTCACTTTAGAGAACCCACTCCACTCTGATTGCACGCTTAAGAGTGGGGGTTACTTTTTTCCAAGAGGAATTGTAATATGAAGATTGTTTATTTGTTTTACAGGCGTGTTTTTTTTTATTCTTTGCACACCGCTTCAACTGCAACACGAGCATGACAGTTATAGCCATCACATGCCAACGAATGGCTTCAGTCGTGCCCCCAGTTTTGGCAGCTATGGCTGTAGTATTCTCTAGTTACACTTTGACACCATGAAGTTAGTATATCGGAAGACAATTACGACATAAAATCAGATATTCCTCAACTATATGTTAACAAAGCTTTTAACCAGAAAATATAAACTGTTCATCCAAGACAAAAAAAAAGATAAATATGCTGCATGATAATTGTTGGTAGATTGAATCACGCATGCTTATATCTTTTTTTTTAAGAAGAGGTGACACATGAATAAAGGTTAAACACATTTTGAACATCTACACCTATACGATATGATACTGGCTCACTTCTGACTTTACACTATCCATTAACATATTTCCTTGTGTGCTCCTATACAAATACTAATACCCCACCTCTATTACTTATCCTTTCCAGATGGAATAGATTTATATACAAGAGGATTTTTTCCATAATCTTAAATTGAAAATTGATAACGAACTATGAAAGGTACAGTTATAGTAAAGAAAATAACAATTAACAAAGGTTTACGTCAATAATAAATCAAAATGAATGATGTTCACTGATATTTTTTGTTTATATAAGTGATATTAATGCTCATAATTCAGCACTTTATAGAAGAACGGGTTGAACAGACACGTTTCAGCGCAGTAAACTGTGGCGGCATCTGACATTACAGACTTCCCTCTGCACGCTGACAGGGGTGGAGCTTAGTTCTGGGTAGAGGTGTGTGGGGTGTGACACTAACCGTGTGAGGCCTCTTCTACAGGAGCCGAGCCCGGCTAAGGAGGTGACCAACATGGTGCCCCCGCTGATGGAAGCGAGGCGAAACCTGCTGAGCATCTTCCCGCGGATCCTGGCCAGTCTCACGTCTCTGTGGAAAGCCATTAACGTGTCAGAGGCTAAGTACGGTCGTGACCACAAGGAGCAGCACTGGTGGACACTCGGCAGTCCCAAGGTATGTACATTGCGCCATTTCCATCGGCTGTCTTACTCGACCACTGTTCTCACTAGAAAAGTCCATGTCGGGATGGCACTGTTATCTGAGAATTTATCATATAGAACGATTGGAGCATGATGCTATACAAACAGGCCAATGATCATTGTCTTCAGGAATGTCAGAGTTCAGGGAAATTCCTGAAATCAGGGATTTTTATAAAGCACAGAAGTATTGTTCTCAGTATTTAAAAGTCTTGATAGAACCCGTGCATGTCAACCCCATTTTATGTTTAGAACCCCCATAACCGACTGTTAATGTATGCATTATTACTTCCCTTTATCTTTGTTAAGTTCTATATTGCTTTCGATAATCGCCTATCACTCTTCCAGGCAATACATTTTTCATCGTGAAATATAACATTCGTCATAATATCTGGCACCATGATATTCAGGGTTTCCCCTGACAAGCTGGGAATAGATAAAGCATGGGTGAGAATCCCTTGAGTCCCTGAAACCATTTGGACCGGCTTCATATTACGCTTTCTGTCGCCACAAATGACTTCAATATTTTCGCCAAAGTCTGCTGACATACCTGTATCTCATTCTTACATACTATCTTAGGATGTACTCTTGGTTTTTTTTTAAGTACCGGGTATTTGTTTCTTTTTATTAATTATTTTCACACATGACGATTCTTTCTAAGATTACCTGGAGGCATCTTTTGCCTCCTCCATTGGAATGTTTGAAGGCAATTTTCGTCCCCATTGTGGGAGTACCTCCAGACATTGTAAATGATTTTTTTTTTTTTTTCAAGGTAGCATCTTCCTGGAGGCAGACCTTTCAGCCTCGTATAGTAAACAGGCATTATAAATGATACAGCGGCCCCATTTTTTCTATATTATTCTCGTTACAGATTCTAATGGTTTATATGTGTAAATGTCCATGGTAAGTAAACGTCCGTGTTTACATGTCTTTGTAGACTGTACGTCAGTACGTCATTGAGTTCGTCAGCCCCATCTCACGTCATCATGGCGTCAACATGCTGGGAGCTGTGGCTGTTGTGTGGAATGACCGGAGACACAGACGGGCCGGCAGCCCCATCAAAAAAGTGAGATTCCTCTTCAATATCTAAATATTTCATATGGGAATCCTTAGTGAAACCTTTATTCCTCAGGTGTTCTCCCAACCCATTGGCTGAGTCTACATCTTCATTGGTTTTCTTGAACTCTCACTTTTGGTGTCCATACCTTTTTATTTCTGATTTGCTTATTAGACAATTCTCAAAATAACATTTCGATATTTTCCCAACGACTAAAAATCTATCATCCTATATGATTTGATACTGGAGATACTTTGAACAAAGTATGTATGGTGAAAGTTGATACAAGTTTGGAACAGTAATGAGTATTATATTTATTGGTTGAAACTATTTCAATACGCTTGCTTTGCGAACCCCAAGCTAGCTTCACCAAGATAATAAAATCGTGCTTACATATTGGTTTTAACATCTTATTTGGTTCACGCAAATGTCATAGTCTATAGTTGAGATCATCAGAATTAACCTTAATAATTGTGGTCACCAGTAAGGTAGATCATCAAACAGCCCAAAGGGGTCCTGATAGTGTGGCCGCGCTGAAGTATGACCGTTTTCACAGTCCGAAGATAAATTGTTTTTATAATTATATAGAACGTCCTGACCATGCTGTACAAGTCACAGAACGAGATGCTAATTTACGGTATGTACGGACCGAGGTGTTTACGCCGAGTTCCGTACAAACGGTAAATTAGCATCGAGTTCTGTGACTTGTACAAGTATGGTTGGACGTTATATATTTACTAAATACCCGAAATTAAAAAAAAATCAATTTAAATTTTCTTAACAACAAAAATTGTAATAAATGTGTATGGGTAGGTGGTCCATATTTTGGTGTACGAACCACTGGTCCGTACAGTATTTTTACGTCATATACCGAAACGGTGCGTATTTACGCTATATACGGCATGGGTATATAGTGAACGGTAATACATCATCAATCACTAGAACAGAGATGTCAGTTTTCCATTTTCCATAACAACCACCACAATGTCCGTTATGATATAAATATGAAATTAAAAAAAAAAAAAAACAGCTATACAGTGTTACCTGTGTTCTTTGCCGCTAGGTGATCCCTCCAGCGTGCCCGGACCAGCTTCTGCTGGTGGAGCTGGTGGGCGCCATCAAAGTGCTGCCTACAGACACCCTGATGCAGACCGTGCGTCAGGTGATCAGGCAGCCTCCAGCCACCAACCTCGACAAACAGCGGGTGAGTACCACCTCATTGTTACCTGTTTACATGTTACCTCCACCTCATGATTGACCAATATCCGATGTACGTGAGGGAGATACCGGCTGGGAGAGCACTCGCAATTTGTTTCCTTTATAAACTTTACTTCCACTATCAGTTTGTGGGTGTGGAGGATACGGACTAGCTACTAAACCTTGGGTATAAGTTAATTTAGGTTACAGGTATCAGGCATTTATCATGATAGTCAGTTTATTACATAATGATGCGTTAATTGGCATATCTTCCTGAGAATACGAACGGTACCTCTACCGTTCGTACGTCTCTGAGGTGACCATCAGCTGAACCACTTCCCTTCCTATATGCGTGAAGTATTAGCCACATGACCATTATCTGTAAAGATAGAGACCCAATTCAATTATATTTTCACGACTTGAAAAAAATCTTTGGCATAGTAATTCCATTTGTTCCTCTTGTTCTTGACTGTTTTGTTAAATAGCGCCCACTAGATTGAAACACTGTAAACAGTTGATAAAAACTTTGTATAAAAAGCACTTTGTTTACGGCTAAACATAGCGCATTCAATATAAAAGCTCTTCATTTAATCATGATCTCGGCAATGAATGCGATCCGCCTGTGCGTTCGTATGATGGTCGACCTATGCAGATGGTTATACAATGTGTCTGGTATGCAACAGGCCGAACATACTAAAGGTGCAGTTGTAGGACCGCTTGAGACATCTCACACAAATAAACCAGAAATCTTGATCATATACCCAAACACAAAGCTTAGTATCATGTTATCAGTTTTATGTAGGCCTGTGTAATATATGTGACATTACGGTCCGGTCACGGCTGTTCGACAATAATTACAATTCTGGTACTGGGGGGAAATGGTCACTCCATGGTTTCAAGTGCTAAATAAGAAGTCACATTAGGAATAACCTGGGTTATTAGTCACGAAACAACATCAAATATTCTACTTAAATAGCTATTGCTGACCGTACTAGATAACACCTAAAACATTATACCCAATACTATTGCATTGTCACGGCTTTTGTGATCAAATATGTTCAGCACTTGTGTCTAGTTTGTCCGTTAGTGATGAACTGGTGAGAGGGAATTATTGCTAACACCATGTTCAGCCACTAAATGGATAAATCTTTCGATACCAGGCAATAGCGTATATGGTTAGCATTGAATGCATCCGTACATAGATGTATCCACATAGCACACATGTAACAGTGTCACCAAATAGAACCGTGTGTCACCACTGAAAGTTTCTCTTGTAGACTGTATCATTGTCATGGTCTAGCACTCATATAACAGCAGCTCATTATGAATGTCATGCTGTCTCACTCCAAATTTCATCTCGGCTATCTTCGGTATTTTATCTTTAGAATATAATATCTTGCCTGAATGGCTTTCCATGTGGAATATAGCCTTATTGCTAAAACGGATACCGTTCAAGTACTTTTTCCCCATCTTTCTGGACTGATGGTTGTGGATGCTATTATTATGGGTTTCTCCAGGATTTAGCAGAAGAGAGTGACGAGATAGATATGCTGGAATCTGTTAATGATGGTTGTGGGTCTCAGACTTCAGTAAGTATGCGCCACCTTCACTCACCCTCTGACACGTCGGCCACATTTGTATAAGAGTAATTTGTACACTAAATCAGTCTCCGTCTGAGAATATATATTTCGGCTTCATATGCTCACATGGGCCATTATTTTCCTATTAGAAATTCGTGATAACAAAGACCTATTCTTTCAAAATTGTTAAATCTAAAAATAAATTTGAGGAAAGGGGAGAGAAAAAAACAACGAGAAAACAATCCTCTTCTGGTGGATGTAATCTAGGCCAATATCAATTCATTTGTAGCTGTTGTTATGGACAGCATTTTGATTAGACATACATTTAACACGGTATATATAGCTGATAGTTTAACTCAAATGAGGGAGTTAGGTCGAGGGTGGAGTGGAGGGCGTGCCTCGAGTCGTACGCTTGTGTCATCAACTAAACAACAGGAGCAATGTGAGCTTAGCATGAGCAGCAATGATTGCCTTTGTGTCAGCTTAGATCAGGAGTCCGCATCCCCTACAAATAAACTAAACACCATCGAGATTTCAGGAAACTCCGTTACAGTTTATGACTGCCAGGTTTCTCCTTCCCAACTAATCATTCGCCCGACATGCATGGAACGTTCCCCACTAATTCAAACGAAGGTTTCATGGGGATATACGAAACTGTTTTCGTTCTATAGAGTCAACTGTCCCTTGTCCAGCTTAGGCCAATATATTCCATGAGGTCCGTTTCTATTCGTCTTCCTTGTGAAATGAACAATGGCAGCTATTATGTCTCCCATCTTATGGATGTAGTTGAAGAATAGGCTTTTATCGTCTATAGTTCACCTGCAATAACACTGTCTATAATTACTCAATCGGAATTTAATCTCAAGTTATCACTAGAAGTAAGAAAATGCACCAGTGCACTTCAAATGTTTGCGTAAGAGATATGATGTAAACAATTTAATCTTAGAGACCACCGGGCTTGATGATATAAGTGATCATGTAACTTAAATACTACATACTGTGATATTTATCTTGATTTTCCACCAGTGTCATGGTCAGTCTGATAGTGGACGCGGGTTCTCTACCAGTGTCACAGTCTGTAAAAGTGGACCCGGGTTCTCCACCACTGTTACGGTCTGTGTGCGAGCAGACCCGGGTTCTCCACCATTGTCACTATCTAAGTTGCAGTAGAAATAAGCACTAGATCTTATTCTCCAAACTGGAGGTAAAATAGAGTGATAACCTGATCGCTTTAGATAGGTCGTTTGGATATTAATCTCAGGGTCCAGGTTTCAGCCACCCCATCATGAATGGTTTATGCTTGTCACCCTATGATAGAGTTTATCTCACCATTGTAGAATCATGGATGTTACTACAGCACAATTTATTAATGCCAGTACAGTATCCTAGGAGGCATGACTGAGACCCAACAGTCACGCTGATATTCACCCTAACTGAGCTGGTATCAGCATTATTGAGCTCTTTTATCTCAGACGCATTATATAGGAAAGTTGCATTAAAAACTCGTTTCTCTGTGTATATGATAAATACTAGGCATCTATGATACGATGATAGTATGGTCATGCTAAACTTTTTCACTTGTGTTTTCAATTTTAATCTTAATGCATTCATTGTATCAATATGGTTTTGAGTACACAAATCTAACTTGAGTTTCCTTGTTGAACGGCCCGTTAGAAGCCGGTACAAGAAGTGAGTATGTCCAGGCTAGACACCCATACCGTCACCTACATCCACATTGAGCTGCTCTTACGCCGAGGTCCCGTTCAGCATGAGCAGATCTCTCACGTTCACCGAGTCAACCAGCCTCACGCGTTCTCCTACCTCCCCTCATGTAGTAACAACTTGTGTCCAGCTCTGGCACTACTTTTCTGTATCACACACTTTCGGCTATCGATTTACATATTGTAGTCGGATCATTTTTCATTCACGATTTGCGAATATTTCCCGAGTTGCAGCCTGTCGAAGACAATGATAATCCCTAAGTAATGATATCTAAGGAAATTTTGAAGGAAAACATGAAGGAAATCAAAGAACTTGAGAGTAAGCTCGGTTAAATAATAATTAGGTTAAAAAGAAAAAAGGGAAGAAAATGAGAAAAACTCGAATCAATCGTAAGATCTGGACAGCACATACTTCTATATACCCCTCCCACATTTGTATTGATAAGCTCATTTAAGTGTTTATGCGTGTGTATTTCATCAGTGATATAGAATGTGCATGCAATATTTTAGTTCTAGAAGTGTAGATACCCCCATGCTTAAGTATACCACGAGAAAAGGCCCAACCAAGCATGTATTTGTATATCCTTGTTTCTGTACAACTTGCGTTCTTAAGCTTTCATTATACAATATAAATCACTGATATTTAAGTTGGAGTGTCACCTTACCTAAAAGTGTTAAGTATCACTATTACTAATGTTTTTGCTCCATTCTTTCTTTCATATCAGTCGTTGGCTTAAGACCTCTATACCCCAATCCCTAATGCTTGACTTGTATGCCCTAATTTAAAACCAATTCTCAAATCAAACTAGAATCAAATATAAGTGTCTTTCCTTCAGTAATTATCCCTCTTTTTTTCTAGTAAATGTATTAGGTTTTTCGATCTTTTGATATGAAAGTATATCTTATTCATCAATTGATGTCAAATTTTAGTAACGTTTCTGCTCACATGGTTCTTCCAACATCTCTCCTTTTGATAAGTTAAATCCGAAATAATCTGACCATATGGTTGATGCATGTGTCATGCCCTGTTAGAAAGACTGGTAAATGTCTTTGGTTTTCCACCCGTAGAACGGTAACTGACTCTGTTTCAACTCTACGACACTTTTAGATGAGATGTTTATCTGTCCCACTTCGTTAATCCCGAATATCACCAAAAAGTCTCGTTCTGTTCATGAGTTTCTGTTCAAATCTAAAACTGATACCTCATATCACTGTCTCACGCCACTCCCCGTTTACCAGTACAAAGTGCAGAATTGACGGTGCAGAATTGGTTGTTTTCAGAAACGCACACCCCTGGAGGTGTCCATGCTGCAGTTTTTCTTTGCCTATATGCAGCGGACACCTGGGGTCCAGCTCATAGACTCCTGGCCCTCCTTCCTCTCCCTACTTCGTGAGGGACTCCAACTCAACCTGACTCCTCCGGGCCAGTTCCTGCTGCTCGCGTGAGTACTCCTTTTAAATATGCATTAATCCTGGAACACAATGAGATTCAGAGTGAGCGATTGTTTTTCAGATCGGGAAATCGACGTGATATGCTACGCTTAAATAGCCCGTACAGTCCTTCGGTTGTGGCATTCAGCGCTTTCAGTTTAAATAGCAAATACAGTATAACCCCACCAAACGGACACCTCGCGGGACTGTGAAATTGTTGAACAGTATATGACGGCCTTAACACTGACCACTAGTAGAGTATCACTGAACATGTGCAAATATTTATTAATTTATTCATTAATTTATTTTGTGGTGACCTTTTCTGTTTCCAAGATGTAATTGCCTATTATTTTTTATTACACATGTGTTTGATAAGGCTTTCATAAAATAATCATTGTTTTTTAAAAATGTATACTATAGGAACGCATGTAATAGGCAATTTAGTACTTTATAACCAGTAGAAACCTGAAAACCCTGTGTAAGCGGTTAGCCCACGTAAGCGGACACTTTGGCCCTGAACGGAGGGTTGTTGCTTACACGGGTTAATACTATACATGTATGATAGACCCATGAGTATGTTTAGTAGCCTGGTTGTCTAGCTCTCTATGGAGTCTAAATCATCGCGCAGGCACTTTCTACTATGGTTAAGACTACAGAAACCTTTTATTAAAACCAAACGTTGATGCATTGTTCATGGAAAAACATTTAAACACAAGTTCATAGGTTAGACAATCAGGGACATAAAGAGTTCTCTCAACAAATCTTTGAGATTAACTCATAGACTTGGTCTTGGGTCTCGTGCCAAAGTTTCCCGGTAACTACAAACATGTGTACCAGCAGTACACATGGTTTTAGTGTTTACGGTTATAATGAGTGAATTCAACATGCAGGTGACTCATATATTACAAGCCACGTCAGCGAGACCACGTCCCAGTCACAAGATTATGGACTCCACACGCTTTACATATTATACTGTATCTAAACAACTTAGCACCTAGTTTACTTTACAGATTGTCATAAAATTTGAAAATAACTATGTAGTGATTGAGAGGAGACTTTGTGGCTACGATTGGCATTGAAAAATATCAAATGTATCAGTCGAAGTGACTGGAATGAGGCTAATAAATGTTAGGAAATAAATTATTATGATAGATCATAGGGGCTTAAGGGGAGATAGAGAGTAGACTACATATCGAATATACATATATCGGTCTAAGTTAAGTACTAACTATTAACAATATATGTACCTACATGTGATACATGTATATATATGTAAATATTTCATTTGAGGATACTTCCTGTGTAACATATCTCATGAGTTTGCTTTGAGTATAACAATGAAGGGATGCGTCAGAACATTTTGAAAGTGGGGGGGGGGGGGGGCCGAAGTAAAAATTGCTGACTTTTTTCTTGGTATAGAGTCAGACTTTGAGATTGACCTTTCCCATTGGATTTACCATAAATCTTCAAAAAGTCTGAGAAAAGTTAGGTTGTTACCTTCATTACACGCGAAAAAGTCAGACTTCGACATTTTTCCTCAATGAAAATTCATGGCTTAGCCATCATTGCATGGTAAAGTGTCAGACTTTGACACTTTCCCATGGTGAAAAGTCAGGGATTAGCCATCATTGCACGCTAAAGAGTAAGACTTTGATATTTTACCACAGTTAAAAGTCAGGGTTTAGCCATCATTGCACGCTAAAAGGTCAGACTTTGAGACTTTTCCATGGTGAAAAGTCATGTTTTAGCCATTATTGCATGCAAAAATATAGACTTTGACATTTCTCCTCAGTGAAAAGTCAGGGCATAGCCATCATTCCACAGTAAAAGGTCAGACTTTGATAATTTCCCACTGTGAAAAGTCAGCGTTTAGCCCGCTAAAGAGTCAGACTTTGATATTTTACCACGGTGAAAAGTCAGGGATTAGCCATCATTGCACGTTAAAAAGTCAGACTTTGACATTTATCTGTGTTGGAACACCAAGGCCTAGCCATTGATACATGCTAAACAGTCAGACTTTGACACTTTTCCACAGTGAAAAGTCAAGGCTTAGCCATAGTTGCATGCTAAAAAGTTTGATTTAGACATTTTTCTATGTTGAAAAATCAAGACAGTTTTTACACTTGATTGAGTTGAAGGTGCTGACTTTTTTGGGGCTGGCAAAAAAGTGGGGGGGGGCTGCCCCCCCCCCCCCCGCCCCCGCCCTCCTATTCTGACGCCATTGTGCTATAGGTATAATGTTTAATTGGTAACACCCATTGATGGAGTAAATATTTATCTAGAATCATATTTCGGCGGACAGGAACGTAATTTCCTTTACTTTAGTTCACACTCCAAACATATCTTACCACCTGACCCATTTCCCTCTGAACCTAGCATACTAAATAGTCTTGTTGGTGCCCTGATCGTCCATATGCTACTATTGGTAATAACCTATATGGATGTTTGTAAATGGAGCTTTGGTCTATAATCATTGTCTCCATTGACCAGCGTTTGCACTGTGCCAACACATTATCACTCACCCAGCATAGGCTTAGACGCACATGGTGTATACTGGTTACCGGTATGTACTTCTTTTATCGTTAGGCCACTCAAAAAAAAAATTGTTTCTCATCACCAAGCCATGAAAAATATGACGAGGGCGTTTTTTTTTTGTTTTTTTTTGCTGGGTCAGAGATGGCTTTTGAAGTGTAATAATATGGACTTCAGACACTTATTTAGGTCATATCTTGCAGTCTTGCTGTAAGTTCCTAATATCTCACTCATTTTACTGTGTGTAATGGGAGATTATGTCACAGATGTTAGCCCAATAGTCAATGTGACGGGTGAGATAAATTCCTACGTATTTTTTCTGCACATCTTTTCAATTATTTTGAAAAAATTGAGAAAGTCTATGAATTTTGTTGCATTCCACCTCCCCTGCATGGGAGTGCCTTAAGGCATTCATCGTCCCTGCCTGGGAGTGCCTCAAGGCATTGCTCGGACTGATGGGGTTAAGGGGACAGTCTCTATTCCGAGCAAACTGTCCTCTTAAGCGGGATGGTTCCTCCCATGGTTAGGCTACTTCATACAGGCCATATTCTGGCATAGAGACACTGTTATAACCACACAGACACCCACAGACACCTACCTGACTGTCGGAGGCCTCCCAACATGCTTACGACAATTCCAACATGGTGGAATTGTTGGAGTGTGTCGGGAGGCTTCCGACATGTTGGAGTGTGTTGGAGCATGTCAGAAGGCTATCGTAGCATGCTGCACTAGTGGAGGCAGGCTTCCGACAAGGGCTAAAGGCGGGCGTCCACCAACCACAAGGCTATGACAATGGCATTCCAACAAGGTCCACGACAGGCCTACGATTGGTGGACTTGTCGTAGCCTTGTCGTGGTTGGTGGACCCCAGTTCCCGACAAGAGTCTACGACAAGGCCATGACAGGCTGTGACTGGGAAGCTTGTCGGGGGCCTTCCGACAAGGCTACAACAAAATCATGTTCGGTTTTCCTACAACTGGACCTTTGTCGTGGAGTGTCATGGCGTGTCAGGAGCGTGTGGGGTGTCCCAGGAGCAGGGTTTTGCTCTAAAGGGGGGCGTCCACCAACCACGACAAGGCTACAACAAGTGCCGACATGAAAGTTCCAATCGCAGCCTTGTTGCAGCCTTGTCGTGAGAAGAGCAGTGTCGGGACAGTGGTGTCGGGGCGTGTTGTAGACATTGCTGGTTGCCATTAAAAAGGCGCCCATGGTTCCGACACTCTACGACAGTGATAACGAGGAATCCACAACACTCCACGACAAAGGTCTAGTCATAGCAAAAATCGAACATGTTCGATATTGTCGTAGCCTTGTCGGAAGGCCCCCGACAAGCTTCATGTCGCAGCCTGTCATGGCCTTGTTGTAGCCTCTTGTCGGGAACTGGGCTCCAACAACACAGCCGTGTCATGGCGTGTCGGGAGCTTGTGGGCTGTCCCAGGAGTGGGGTTTTACTCTAAAGGGGGGCGTCCACCATCACTTTTGCTAACCATATAACCACATTAATCGCATTCCTTACATCAGGAGCTTTAATTTGATACCAAATACTCATATTTTTCATGATTTCTATCAATGTTTCATCTTATCTATGAAAAAAAAAATGAAAAAAAATCTTCTAAAAACGTTTTTGCTGACGCGCGCGGTGAGGAAAAACAAGTTGTTTTTTTTAAGTGGCCTTATCAAATGGATGAACCAGTGGTCCATATAAATATACTCGTCATCGATCACGTTTCGGTCACGCTTCATGATCGTGTGACAACAGGCCACGTATATCAACAGAGACATGTATCTGTAACCACCATGGTGGCCACAAATGTATATTCTATATGGTTGAGCGAATATTTCTGGAACTGTTAGTAGTAGTACCAGCGGTGAGAGTGACTCCTGCGCTATCAAAACAGAGAAACCACTCCCCTCCCGCAAGCGGCGCCCACCGTGCACCCAGCCCGGTGAAACCCGACTCACCGCTCCACACACACACACCTGTTTACGTGGGTCTCGGTGCCTGTGTGATCATTTACCACGTCCCTAGCAGCACCACCGCGCGATGACTGCAATGCGTGGCGATCGCCGCGCACCGTGTCCCAAACCAGGGTACGTGGTAAAAATCGATCAGGTGCACGGTGGATTGTGAAAGCAGGCGCCTTGTGGTAGTGACAGCAGACAGGGAGTCAGTACGGGTCTCTTCTGCGCGGAGTTTGTGTTTGGTATGAATACTGGCCATTAGAAACACTCCACTTTGAGACGGGAGGTAAGGTAGCGGGTGGCTGAAGCCGACAGCCGTGTGGTGGGCGTGGGACGACGCGCACATTTATTTATGATGGCGTCACTTTTCCCAGAGGACTCGAGCTCCCTGTCAGAGGATTTGCTGTCATGTCTGATCTGCACGGAACCGTATGAGAACCCGAAAGTGTTACCGTGTCACCACACATTTTGTACGGGGTGCCTGGACCGCTACTTTACCACCGTACAGCATGAGGGCACACAAGAGCCAGGCACGGTGCCCTGCCCCGTGTGTCGGCGGGTTGTGTCCGTCCCTGACGCGGGCATACAGGGCCTGAACCAAGACGGCAACATCCCGTCCCACCGCCCGCCCGCCGAACCCATGCACGACTTGGTACAGAAGATCGAGAAAACTCCCATGAAGAAGGTACACTGCGACGTCTGTAAGTACCGTAAGGTGGAGATCATGGCTAAGGATCACTGTGCTAGTTGTGGTATTAATTATTGTGAGCACTGCAGCAGGGACCATAGCAAGCACTGCTTGTTCAGGAATCACTCAGTAGTGCCGGTGAACCAGATGGAGAAGTCTTCTCTGAGGTGTGAGACTCATGATGCAGAGACGGTCAAGTATTATTGTTTCACGTGCATGGTGCCTTTGTGTACGGTGTGTGCTGTGACGGAACACCAGAAGCACGAGACGGCCGAACTGCACGACGCGCTTGGCAACAAGAAGGACAATGTGATGACAGGGATCGGCAGTATGAGCGAGAAGGTGGCCACCCTGGAGGAATACCTCTGTGAGCTGGAGGACCTCCAGAACCTCAAAGAGGCCTCCATGAAGAAGACCAAGCTGGAGATCGACCGGCATGTGAATAATCTCATCGGACAGCTTCACATGCGTAAACACAGCATCATGGAGGAGATGGACAAATTACATAACGTTGCTATGAAACAGATCGCTATAGAGAAGGAGAGCGCGGCTTTCCAGTTGGCCAATATGAAGAGCTTGTGGAAATTCGGTGCTAAACTGTGCGAGCCTTCGCAGTCACTACAGTTGCTCGCCATGCACACGGATATAATGATAATGATCGAAGCGACGCGCGACAAACCCGACCCCAAGGTCCCCGGTGAGTGTGCCCTGATGAACATGTTCATGCCGCGTCCGGATTTATCCATCGGGAGCTTTCAGAAGTGTGACTTGACCCCAGATGTGTTGGCTAAGGCTCCGGGGTTGACAAACGGGCACCAGAATGGAGACAACACACCCACTGCATCACCAAGAATCCCCAAATCCTCCTCGTTATCATCATTAGCACGGCCCATGTCTGCACCACCCACCTTCTTCAAGGACCCCTACAAGGAGCAACCGTCATTGAAGTGGTTAGTAAGTCCCAAGCTCTGTTGGAAGGTGGATAAAGTAGGCAGTAAGACCGGGGAGATCTGCGAGTCGTACGACGTGGCGATACTGCCCGACGGCTGCACGGTGGTCGCCGAGTGGATGAACCAGCGACTGCAGATCTTTGACGGCAAGGGCCAGTCGGTGAGCATCATCGGCGCCGGGAGCATACAGCCGTGGGGGCTGACCGTCACCCGCGAGGGCAACCTGGCCGTGTCGGACGACAAGGAGCGGTCAGTGAAGGTGATGGACCCGACGGGCCGCATCCTCACGTCGTGGAAGAAGAACATGTTCGGCTGGCCGCGGGGGCTGTGTGAGAACACACTGGGGCAGTACATCGTGACGGACACGGAACACGGCAAGCACACCGTCAGCATCCACCTCCCCGACGGCCGCTGCGTGCGAAAGTTCGGCTCCCAAGGCAGCGGCAACAACCAGTTCCACTGGCCGCGCTACGTTACCGTCGACCACGACGACCGCATCATCGTCTCCGACGGCAGCAACCACTGCGTGAAGGTCTTCGACCCCAGTGGTCAGTTCATGTTCAAATTCGGCGGCATCGGCACCACGAATGGCCAGATGAAGCACCCACGGGGTATATGTGTGGACCCGCAAAACAATATCATTCTCGCTGACCAGGACAATAATCGGGTGACCTTGTTCAGCCCTGACGGGAAGTTCCTGCGCCATCTTCTGGCCATTTCCAAGCCATGGGGAGTGTATGTAAGCGACTCTGGCCTTCTGGCTGTTACACAGAAACCAGCACTGAAAATCTACCGGATTTTTGACCCAGTGAAGTGCTGAGTGGATGAAGACGGGGGTGATGTTGCTGTTAATATGCACACTCGTTTCAGTTGACTACACAGTGAAAATGGATTATTTATTGGATTAAGCTACCATTCCGTTAGGATCTAAGTATAATGACTCAGAAGGATACATTTGTTTTTGCTTTTGAGAAATGGGTGTACGTGAATTTGATAGGGGTTCAATATCACAATGTGAATGAGATATGCGAAGTTTCCATAAATCTCTGATCAAATGGGAAACACCGACAATTTATTGGAACTGTGATCACGACGTATTAAATCTTGTTATTTATTTTCTTTTGTCAGATCACAACCATAATCGATTCATTCAATTATTTCACAGGAGTTAATCCTAAACAGTGGCTTACTGTAAAGTTTGAGTGTGGCGGATTTAGTGCAGCTTTATGTAGAAATACAAAATGATTAAGACATGCACTGAATAGAACTTGGCTGTGGTAAATTTTGTCTGGAATGCAGTGAGTGCTATCCTAGGGATTGTCGAAGTACATAAAGCTGTTGTGCTGCCAAAGAAAACTGGGTGGCTAGCCTGTGTAATTGTACCACTGTCATACACATACGTCGCCTTGGGAACCAGTATGAATAGTCTGCAGGGCGGAGTGGGTCGTAGTGAATGATATATAGCGTGTAGACTATGCATACCATGCTGTTTGTATTCATGGCTCCTTCTTGCATAGCATATAGGCAGACCGACTGTGACCCACATATTTAACCAAGATCATGGTGGTATATAAATTTGCTGCTATCAGAACTACGTTCACTCAGTGGTCAGTGATAGCACACTTATGGAAAGAGTTCAGCTTTAATTCAGATAATAATATTTTGATGGTAAATTGTACCTATAAATTCAATGAGACTTGAACATTCTGACATTTGTTCATACTCTAAATGCACTTTTTGCTCTTACCGTAAATGCCTTTCAAGGGAGAACTGCGTTATATTTAATGTTCCACATGTTACCCGCAGTCTTGCCTAGCTGTAAACGCGACTCCACTTCGCCAAATGTAAAACCTAAACACACTGTCGTCTGTGCTTTCTGTAGAAGGTATATTCTCTACGCCAGTATGAAATGCGGTATTTTACATTGAAGCTACGGTAATATGGACAGTGCCATCTTGTACTAGTGTTAAATACTCCGTTGTGTTGCATACAAGAGGTGGATGAAACGTTTGGAAACAAGACAAAGGCGAATGAATCATGTCTTAGATTACCGGGATTAGTTAAGGGATTACTGGAGATTAGTACAATGCTCATACACGAATTCCTCACCCAATAATCCTCGGACCGATATTTGCAGACAGAGAATGGGGTTAATAACAATACTGACATAGACTCTTAGTTTACCCCTGTAACACAGTGCTGGTGAGGCTATTGTCAGTGATGGTTACCACTTTATTATAAGTAGACTACGCGTTGTGCTTTCACTTTATTGCTCCCTGGAGCGATCTGGTGACATTATTATATTACAATTCAGAATGTGATGATCATGTGATGAGCCCTAGGATTTTGCTCAGTGAAGATAAGATGTTGATTAATATAATTCAAGTTTGGTTCCCATTAAAATAAAACTTTTGACATAATACTCACATGAATTTCATTGTTGTTACAGTAATCAAAATAGCCGCTCAAATAGCATATTTTTTTATGTTATATTTAAGTAAAATTTCTTCCATTCGCAGTCTAAAATGTGTTGATTTATACTATGGAATTAGGATCACATGATATTGATATATGTTTAGTTCTTATGATACCATTGATCTAAATTTCAACACAATACCTCAGGTATCATATACAGATTTATCCTGCGACTACATACGGTTGACCCTATACAATTTATTCAGTTGCAGCATGTCATTATACTATCAGTCACCTTTGGCCCCCTTCCCCGTCCACCTGTTGGATATCAGTCAGTCGTTCACCTCATGATTGATTTCTTTACCCCAAGTCCACCACATTTATGAGCGATATACAAAAAAAGGGTCAGCTAGTAAATCATTGAATGGGAACGGGTTTCTTTAGCTATTTCTAAAAGAGACATACACGGAGGGGTATTTCACCGAGATGTATATTTAGAGGCTACAGTCTATTCTCAGACCTTTCGTAGTCCCCGCCCCTTTCAACCAAATGACCTACTTCAGGTGCTCTCCCAGCAGAGACCGTCATGGCTTTCTGAATGGTGTTCGCTTCAGCAAACTAAAAAACTGCTTGGAGAATCTACGACACGTGTCACATTTCTAGCACTGCCCGTTCTGCACTGACCTCATGGGAAATGTGACTGTCAACCGGAGACCTACAGTTATACCTAGTTAAGAAGAGTAACAATCGACTGCGCCCAGATTGTATATATAAACGGAACCAGACTTGATGTCAAAATATGCTGGTGACTAACAAATCTAGTATTGAACTCTATCAGATTGACCCACATATAATATATAAAGCGCAGTTAAAGGGACAGTCAACTTGTGGTAAAACGGCCACAATGGCCTGCACTGCTACCTTGTGGAAAAAGTTGTAACTACAGTCACATGACCTATTGCATATGTATCTGGGTCAGGGCAGGGGGGAGTGGGGACTTGCCCAGCTTGCCCAACGGCCGTTTCTGGGTCACATTAGCGCGGAAATAGGTCAAGATTGGCGATATTTGACGAAAAGTAAAATACAGCTTATTGGTTAATCATAGGTCAAAATAAATGTCAGAATCGTGTTCTCCAGTATTGAATCAGTGTACCTTGTCATATAAGTTATTTCATCAGTGGAATTTTACAGCCAAGTCGGAGGGTTAAACTTGAGCTGTCAAAACAACAACAGAGAGCAGATGCCAATGTTTACAAAATGATTATACTTATTGAGGGAGAAGGATCGTTCCCAGAATGTAATTGACTGATCCAGATTGAAAAGCAGGACATTTTGAGTGGGAAAATGTGAACATGTACAAAGGTCTTCATCAAAACAACAACAACAACAACAACAACAACAACAACAACAACAACAACAACAACAAGCCCTCACTCACCATTCCTCATTCAATGATCCTCACTCACCAGTCCTCACTCAACAGTACAAATCAACAGTCCTCACTTACCAGTCCTCACTCAGCAGTACTCACTCACCAGTTCTCACCCACCAGCCCTCACTCAACAGTCCTCAATCACCAGCCCTCACTCACCAGTCCTCACTCACCAGTCCTCACACACCAGTCCTCACTCACCAGTCCTCACTCACCAGTACCCACCAGTTCTCCCTCACCAGTCCTCACACATCATTCCTCACTCACCAGTACCCACCAGTTCTCGCTCACCAGTCCTCACTCACCAGCCTTCGCTCACCAGTCCTCACTCAACAGTCCTCACTCACCAGTACCCACCAGTCCTTTCTCACCAGTCCTAACTCACCAGTCCTCACTCACCAGCCTTCGCTCACCAGTCCTCACTCAACAGTCCTCACTCACCATTCCTCACTCAACAGTAGGCCTACTCACTTACCAGTACCGGTACCGTAGTCACTCACAAGTATTAACTCACCAGTCCTCACTCACCAGTCCTCATTCACCAGTCCTCACTCAACAGTACTCACTCACCAGTCCTACCTCACCAGTCCTCACTCACCAGTATTAACTCACCAGTCCTCACTCATCAGTATTCACTCAATAGTACTCACTCGCCAGTCCTCACTCAAAACTCATCACTCGCCAGATCCCCACTCAACATGCATGACAGGAGAGTGACTTACGTTCGGCGAGATTAGCAGAGAAACAGTCACTACTTGAGTGCTCCTTTAACTCAACAGTACACACTCACCAGTCCTCACTCACTAGTACTCACTCACCAGTCCTCACTCACCAGTCCTCACTCAACGGTCCTCACTCACCAGTCCTCACTCATCAGTACCCACCAGTTCTCCCTCACCAGTCCTAACTCACCAGCCTTCGCTCACCAGTCCTCACTCATCAGTATTCACTCAACAGTACTCACTCGCCAGTCCTCACTCACCACTCCTCACTCAACGGTCCTCACTCACCAGTCCTCACTCACCAGTCCTCACACACCAGTCCTCACTCACCAGTCCTCACTCACCAGTACCCACCAGTTCTCCCTCACCAGTCCTCACTCACCAGTCCTCACTCACCAGTCCTCACTCACCAGTCCTCACTCACCAGTCCTCACTCACCAGTACCCACCAGTTCTCCCTCACCAGTCCTAACTCACCAGCCTTCGCTCACCAGTCCTCACTCACCAGTCCTCACTCACCAGTCCTCATTCACCAGTCCTCACTCAACAGTACTCACTCACCAGTCCTCCCTCACCAGTCCTCACTCAAAAGTACTCACTCGCCAGTCCTAATTCGACAGTCCTCACTCACCAGTCCTTTCTCACCAGTCCTCACTCACCAGTCCTCCCTCACTAGCCTTCACTCACCAGTCCACACTCACCAGTCCTCACTCACCAGTCCTCACTCACCAGTACCCACCAGTCCTCACTCACCAGTCCTCACTCGCCAGTACTCACTCACCAGTACTCACTCACCAGTACTTACTCACCAGCCCTGTAAGGCTGTTGTGAGACTGTTGAAAGACTTGTAAGACTAATACAAGACTGTTGTCCTACACCTACACCCCTCTCTGTCCTTTTTCTCACCCCCGGTACAATTTTAACTATAGGAATAACACTAAAAAAAAAACCTCAACATCATCCCGATATAGTGACAATACTACGCCACAGCCGTGGCGTAGTGAATGACGTCAAATGGATTTGCTAAGTCTATTCTAATTATTGTGAAAGTTTGATGATATTTAATTTAATAAAAAGGGGTGAGATAAATCTAGAACTGCACTCGAATCATAAAATACACAAAACTCCACTCGTTTGAATGGGCCGTAATCGTCACTCGGCTTTGCATCGAAGACAATTGCGGCCCATCCAAACTTGTGGAGTATTGTCTATTTATATGATTCTCGATGCAGTTCTATATACCCCAGACCCGACTGTCCTATACCCACATCCCATTCTGCCCTACATCCACACCCCATAGCTTTAGTTGTGTGATACTCCCACCCCTTTTAAATCAAATTAAATAGCTTGTATAATTTTCAACAACTGGGTTTTGCAACAGTATGGTTGAGGGGCAGTATAGTTGAGGGGCAGTATGGTTAAGGGGAGGTATGGTTGAGAGGTAGTATGATTAGGGGGCAGTTGGTTGAAGGTCAGTGTGTTTGATGGCCAGTATGGTTTAAGGACAGTATGGTTGAGGGGCTGTACAGGTGAGGGGCACTATGGTTGAGGAGCAGTATGGTTTGGGGTAGTATGGTGAAGAGGCTGTGCGATGGCAGGGCATTATGATCTAGTCAGTATGATTAGGGGGCAATATGATTTGGAGGCAGTATGGTAAGGGGGCAGTGTATAGTGAAGGGCAGTAGGGTGAGGGAAAGTATGGTTTAGGCCCAGTATGGTGAGGGCAGTAAGGTTGACTGGCAGTACGGGTGTGGGGCAGTATGGTTGAGAGGTAGTATGATTAGGGGGCAGTTGGTTGAAGGTCAGTGTGTTTGATGGCCAGTATGGTTTAAGGACAATATGGTTGAGGGGCTGTACAGGTGAGGGGCACTATGGTTGAGGAGCAGTATGGTTAGGGGTAGTATGGTGAAGAGGCTGTGCGGTGGCAGGGCAATATGATCTAGGCAGTATGATTAGGGGGCAATATGATTTGGAGGCAGTATGGTTAGGGGGCAGTGTATAGTGAAGGGCAGTAAGGTGAGGGAAAGTATGGTTTAGGCCCAGTATGGTGAGGGCAGTAAGGTTGACTGGCAGTACGGGTGTGGGGCAGTATGGTTGAGAGGTAGTATGATTAGGGGGCAGTTGGTTGAAGGTCAGTGTGTTTGATGGCCAGTATGGTTTAAGGACAATATGGTTGAGGGGCTGTACAGGTGAGGGGCACTATGGTTGAGGAGCAGTATGGTTAGGGGTAGTATGGTGAAGAGGCTGTGCGGTGGCAGGGCAATATGATCTAGGCAGTATGATTAGGGGGCAATATGATTTGGAGGCAGTATGGTTAGGGGGCAGTGTATAGTGAAGGGCAGTAAGGTGAGGGAAAGTATGGTTTAGGCCCAGTATGGTGAGGGCAGTAAGGTTGACTGGCAGTACGGGTGTGGGGCAGTATGGTTGAGAGGTAGTATGATTAGGGGGCAGTTGGTTGAAGGTCAGTGTGTTTGATGGCCAGTATGGTTTAAGGACAATATGGTTGAGGGGCAGTACAGGTGAGGGGCACTATGGTTGAGGAGCAGTATGGTTAGGGGTAGTATGGTGAAGAGGCTGTGCGGTGGCAGGGCAATATGATCTAGGCAGTATGATTAGGGGGCAATATGATTTAGAGTATGGTTAGGGGGCAGTGTATAGTGAAGGGCAGTAAGGTGAGGGAAAGTATGGTTTAGGCCCAGTATGGTGAGGGCAGTAAGGTTGACTGGCAGTACGGGTGTGGGGCAGTATGGTTCAGGGGCAGTATGGGTGAGAGGCAATATGATTGAGGGGCAGTACAGTTGAAAGGAAGTATGGTTAAGGGGCAGTATGGGCGAGGGACAGTATGGGTGAGGGGCTATGGTATATGGTGGAGGGACAATATGATTATGGGGCAGTATGGTTAAATGTTGATATTCTATCTGTTCCTTGTTTTTATATGGTAGTTAACCATATCATACTGCACCGCACAACACCACCTCTTATTACACCATCTCATACTACAGGTGCCACTTCACATTACATGATGTTATACTATACCACACTACACCATTTCATATTACAACACATTACACTATCTCATACTTAACCACCTCATACTATACCACACTACACCAGCTCTCATTACACCACACACCATCATCTCATTACACCACCTCACACTATACATTACACCACCTTATAATACACCACACCATCTTATACTATGCCGCACTGCAATACCTCATTTTACAGCACACTACACCATCTCACACTATACCACACTACACCACACTACACCATCTCATAATAGACCACACATGCACTACACTGTCTCATATCATACTGTACTACACATAATGCACCCCCCCCCCCCAATCCCATTACACCACCTCATACTAAATATTACAACATCTCACATTACACCATGCTACACCAGGTCACACTACACCATATAACACTAATCATGTCACACTACATTGCACTAGTCCCTCTACCATCCTATAATACACTACACAACACCACTTCATATTACACCACACTACACCATGTCACACTATACCATACTACATCATCTGATAATACACCACACTACACCATCTCATACTATATCACCACCTCACATTACACCATGTGACACTACACCACACTGCACCCTGTCACTCTAAACCACACTACCCCTGTCAATATATATTACACTAAAACATGTCATGCTACACCACACTATACCATGTCATTCTATACCACACTGCACCACCTCACATTATACCATGCACCATATGATATTACACCACCTCACATTACTGAACTGTCAAATGAAATACAGGTAGTTTACATAATTTCCAGGCAATGACATTCATAATACAAACAATACTTTTACACAATAAAACATTAGGAATATGATAGCACTTTACTTCTTATCTTAATTCACTTCAAAAGCTGTGGAAAACGTATTTGTTGCCAGCTACTTTCATTCAAAACCAGGAGTTTGCAGTGTCTGTTGTTTTGGTTTGAAACCCCTCACTGTGCTCACTCTGCTCCCGGGAGTGTGTGGTGAGTCACTGATAGTATCTAGGTCACCCCACTCTCCAACCTGATTTCCTTACTCACCCTACCAACTAAAAGTAGGCTAAAGCTCCTAAGCCAGGAGAGTGATTTAAGCTCGGCGAGATTAGCAGAGAAACGGTCGCTACTTGACTGTCCCTTTAATTAAAACCACAATCACAGGTTGTTTGACCAAATTGGAAGTTAAAAAATTAACCTAAATGGAAACGGGACCACTGTACATAATCTTCACTAAGACTTTAATGACTGTAATTTCAGTGCGAGAATTGGAATGGGTTTCCATAGAGTGGAGTCCACAAGCCACACAACCATTTTGCCAAATTAACACACACGTGTATACATGTACATCTATACACATTGACGTTCTACTCTACATATTACTCTAATTGAGTCATTATGGGAGCATATTTAAGCAATTAGAAAAATGCCGGAGGCCACAGATCACAGTAACGCTGTGGCTGCACTAAAACCGTTGACAAACCGTTACAAACGGAATCTACCCAAGCTATTAAACCTAATTATTTTGTTTTGTTTATTCAACCAGCGCTACCATATATGGCAGATCATACACGATATGATTCTTAAAATAATGATAATAATGATGTGCCACGTAGCCCTTTATTCTCTTGAAGGTCAACTTCCTTAAATTGCAGCATATAATAAAATAAACTTACTGTCCTATATACATATACATGTATGTTCTTAGATACACACAATTTGATAGATGGTTAGAACACAAGCTATGTAATCTGTGCAGATCAATAACAGTCTTATTATCCATCATATTACAAAATTGTCAATTGACAACGTAATATTCTGTGATAGAAGTGATTCTCCATTGAAATATCCGAGAACCATAGCCCACGGGGGGGAATTTTTAAAATGAATAATTTTTCGTGATAATCTTCCTGTTTACATCAGGTCTCGACGCATTATTACCAAACCAGACTAGAGAGACTAAAATACAGTCTAGTCGGTGATATTCACACAAAGACTGAATCCTACACGGGCTGTTTGTTTAATCATCAGCGTTGTAGACTTACGCGGCGCACAGTTGACTCGGTGAGAGGTGGCCGGGGGAGGACGGGGCAGAGTGCACTAGACAACAGCTGGTTAGAGACCTGCCGGGTCAGAGAACGCACTAGCAACACCGAGACTGGACATTGGACATGTACATACCTCAATATAACAGGGATTTATCAGATTATTGGAACCAGATTGTCCTTGGATAAGAATGTGGTGACCAGGGCCTGGTCCATTGACATTCATATAACATAGATACATGTGTAAAATGTAGTGGACAGAGTCAAAGGAGACTTAGAATACGAGCACCACAAATTTTGTTTTTGTTCGAAAGCCTGAGTTTGTCATGGTCGGTTTGAGTCTTGAATCTGATATTCAGGTTAAGCCGTTTATTCTAGGAAGTAGCATGCCGAAAGGCACTATAAAACTCTATATTTCAATTTCTGAGAATTCATGCGAACTATCTTGTGATCGACGTTTCTATTATTTTACCAGCTCGTATCATCTTTCAGATCAGAGTGTTGATCTTGGAAACGTCTAGATTCAGCAGTGTCCCACCACCGGTCTGACACTGACCTAATTGTTATAGATATAGGACACTGATACATTATTGAACGATCCCCACAAAATAATTCAAGAGATTTAACCAAAGGAGACTGAGGAACTGGTCTACAACTATACAGATCTATTTTCAGAACATCAAAATCAACGCAAAGTGCAATAAGTCTTCATCTGAAGCAGATATTTAAAAATGTATTTTCTTTATTATTTTTCTGACATAGATAAAAGCAATGATTATTGATTTAATCTTAGAACACTAACGCCGACTAGCGTTGCACACTCCACCTTGGTAGCTATACCCCACACACAGGTGCTGGACGCGTGGCTGACCCTTACGGCTCAACTCACCGAGTAGACGAGGGGACATTGTCAGTATGCACGGTCAGAGATGCATGGTGGGTCGTGTGGACGCGTCTGAGAGGACAGGGATCAATACCTGTCAGTGTGGTGGAGATCTATAAGCCAGCTATTGTTAGCCCACACATACAGGCACTGACACCGCCCTCACACATGGCATAGATCTGTTCACCGCTCTATGTCGTCCACCTACCCATAGCTCCGGCAGCTTTTACTCTGTATAATTAATACCTGATTAGATCTAGATCTGCGCTCTAGAATTGGCACCTGCGGAAAAAATCCTTCCTATTCCGTAGGTTTTAAACTGAGCGATTGTCCAGGCAGACCATAGATATTCTAGAATCAAATAAATACGTGGCTATTCCAATTCCCCAGAGTCCAATAACATTTGATATATTTTTACATTGTATTTTTTAAAGGAAATAATTCTAGTAATATCATATACAGTATTAAGAATATATGAGTTTATCATAAAAAGTGTTTGACGCACCAGCAAGAGGAAATTATGACATCCGAATCAATGCTACCAAACCATCTGCTGGGATCGATCTGGACACACCCTTTCAGTGAGAGCATGGTTCAGAATGCAGCTAGATATCTCCACTGTTCAGTAGTGGTCACCAGTATTCATAACATAGGATCAGGACGTATACCTTATATCATGATCGCTATTGTTATGTAACGAGGTCGTTGTATAATTGTGTGGTCTACCACACATTATATGACAATGTACTATGCGGTTTCTAATGATATATTGACGTCTTGTATTATCCATATGAATGTAATGACAGCTTTCAAAATAACAGAAGAATATTTCCCCTTACAACAACTTTTGTGAATCATCGAGGTCAATTTTTGGTTTGAACCATGAACGACTATTTGATATCAAATGATATACGGAAACAGGGTTACTGAATCTGTGCGTGATAAGTATGCGGTAAAATCGACGATTTGATCTGTAGGCCTACAGATACAGTGTGCCTGTTTTAGTATTATCATATACCTACAAGTTGTAATTTAACACCATAGCTTTTTGACGATTTGTTGGGTCTCACCGCCGTACATACCCCATACGCCACGCACGTGTTGTACCTCCATAAAAGCTACATAGGTAGGACCGGGCGGTATACGTAGAACATACGACCACAGGTATATAATGATATTCATATGTATTATTGCGTCTAAATGTACAATTATAACATTAGATATGAGATAACCCGACCAATGTTATATCTATATGTATATATACTAAAGCATATCATCCATTAAAATCATTCGGCCTCTATAAAAAGATATTACCTTTAATATTGATTAGAGTACTTATAACAAAGGAATCTCTTCTCTGCCTGCGCACGTTTTATAGCTCCAGCAAACATGTTTACCAAATCTTGCCACACCCAATGGATACAATACTATCGTAAAACTGGATGAGTTTTAATCTTGGCCACCGTATGCCATGACTGGAGTTAGGCATAGTGATTTCAAGAGGCAAAGCCGAGTGAAGTCCGGAGCCAAAACTCCAGTGGGTGTTGCAAGACTTGGCAAACATGTATGCTGGAGCTTTATCCTACCCCGTCTCCTCGATTTTGGAATATTACGTGATAAAGATTCTATATGCCACTAGTGGCATATAAAACTCCGTATGCCAGGCAGCGTGGCATACGGAAACTCAATGTTAAGCCTATGGGATCTTATACTAGGGGTAGGATAAATATGCCTGAGTACTAGATCTCTCACTGATGTTAGACAGATAACGGTCAACGACTGTAAATTATCTTTTATGAATTACTGGAAAAAATGCATGATAAAAAGAGTCAGATAATTTCTTCTTCTATTTTTTTCTCTGAAGTAGAACCTATGGCGTTCCGTAACACCGTGAACCACTCCCACTTCAAGGTAGCATCATGCTGGAAACGGACGTTTCAGCCTTGTGTAGTAAATATTAAATTCAGATAAAACTGTGTATTACTTGTGCATGTCGTGACAACAGCTTTAGCTGCAGCCGACATAAAAAAGTAATGATTAGAAATACTACTAAAAAATACATGTCGTTTTTATACATGGAGTTGATACATACACACAATAGATATCTCTAAATCCATAACTCGGAAGGTGGTGTATATGATATAGACCCAGTCGTGCATCCCTCAGCCCTATGTTGTACTTTGTAAATATGGGTATGGCTAGTTTGTTGACTGGCTGCCAAGTCTGTTGTCAGCAGTGATGCAGACGCGCATAAAACCAGATGTCGGATGATTTCAGGCCGATGTCCAAGTCATGTTCAGTTTTCTTGAACAAAAGTGAATGAAACATAAACTACCCGTCACCACATGTTTGATTTGAGGTTTATTTTACCCAAAAGTCACAAAATGTCAATAATAAAAAATAAAATGTTACCGGAAGGTTCTTCTATTCTCACTCTTTCTCTGGGCCATAAACACGTATGATTATGACATACACAGGTTGTTGTTTTCCTCATATCTATATTAACAAAAAAAGGCTGGGTGTGGACACGGACCAATCAGAGCATGTACAAGAGTTTGGTAAATCTAGCCGTACGATAAAAAAAAAGTTATTCGTGTAAGGAACATGTGCCGTAGATGCGATGTGGAAAGGCATATTACACATCCAAACAAAGGTCAAATGCCTTGCTGATAGAATTATGGTATTCTTGGCTTAGGGGTGTTGACTCAAAGGAATATACCATTCCCCTATACTTGATGACTTTCACCAAGTCCATCAGTCCATCATATTGGAACAAAATGTCTCAATATGTTTATCTCTAGGTTCTTCCCACCATCACCCCTAATGGCATGCGCCACGTTCCGCTTTCTCACCTTGCTAAATCAACCTGCTCACACTACATCCAAACCCACCGCTTTAAATATATGGGTACTGATAATTGAAGTATGGTGCATGAATGTCCACCCTCCCCCCCCCCCCCCCCCCCCCACACACACACACACAAACACGCACACACCTCTTTGGAAAAGTATATATGAATATAGCGAGGGGGTTCCACGCTATTTTTTTTTTTCTTTTTCTTTTTTATTAGGATCTGGTTCTCTACTCCGTGGATCCGTAAGTCAGTTCAGGCTGTATCGTTATGCGGGTGTCTATATTCGTACACCAGATGAGGGTAAATAATTGGTCCGTTCAACTAGAAACAATAACATAGTGATGCAGCCTTTTCTGATAAACATCTTTGTCCAATAGGATCATTTGCCCTGTTAATTTATGTTTTCAGGCTCTAATGTTTGTAACGACGTAGTAAAACATTTGACCTTATGTTAACCTTTAGGTTCCAGAAAACACTGGAGACTTTGATTTGACTTGTCTTTCAGATAGTCTTCTTTATAAATTGTTAAAAATCTAGTTTCCCCATTATTTTCAATCTAATTTGGGCGTGCAAAATAACTTCATACCTATCTGGGTTATCTGAGTAATAATATTAATATATTGATTGAAATTAAAATTCCTCGCAGGAATCCGACAGAAACTGATTTATTAGATTTAAATTTGTATGAATTCAGTCGATGGTTTTGTTTTGATTGCAAATAATTACAAAGGCTAGGTGTAGTCATCTAGCTCTTGTAAATATTTGCAATCTATTGAACACTTCATATATATATGAAAAAATGAGCAAGGGCCTTCTTCTGCGCTAGAATTGATTTAAAACGGCAGTGACATTAGAGATTGTGGTTCGGTCGCACATGCATGCCGCGGCTACTTCCGACGTCGGATGGTCGCCGCCGAATTCCTATAACGCTGCTCCACTGGGCTAGAATATATACCTGGATCAGCGATCGATGTCGGGCGAGGTCGTTTGATACACACCGGTCGTTTTTTCGACCCCTCACTGCATAATGGGACACCTACTTTAGACTACCTCAGGTGAAAGAATAACACATGTCATACATCGTAGTAACTGGAAATAGACTGACAGCAGTACCGTACTGGGTGAATGGAACAAAGGCTGGTTTGTATTTCCTGGCGGACAAAAGCAGACGGCAGCAGGCCTGGTACCTAGTGTATTTTGAGACGTTGAACACTTCACAAATCTCACCGCCCTTTGTCTCGCCCTTCCGGGAGCCTCCCACCTTCACCCCGCGCTCAGGCCTGCGATTGTGGCGCCTAGTATTTGGTGGGCAGTGTCATCTGTATTTAGTTACATATACTGGTTGAATAAACAAAAGAAACAACAATAACAAACAAGCAAAACCTAAACCAAAACGAATGGAGATGGAGCAAAGATGATATTAAAAGCATAAAAAAACTCGCTTGCTGTGGCTCTCGCATGTGGAGGAATTTGTATCAAATTAATCTCAAACGACTCGCTAGTTGTTTTATTGTTGTCATGTAGCCTGAGAATGGAGCGTCTCACCATACACCACATCACAATTTCTGTTCACTAAAATAAGGCTATTACGGTTGATACTGCTCAGGATATATGCTCTTCTACACTTCGATGACGCTGGGCGCCCCGCGCCCGCGCCCTCGGAAGCGTGTTCGGAGCGACTCGGAAGGCGCTCGGCGCGCTATTGATCCGGCCATACTTCACCGCACGCGGACTGAACGAACACGGACCGGAGATGAGACACGCAACCGCTTATTAGCACGGCTCACGTGTGTGTGTGTGTGTGTGTGGGGGGGGGGGGGGGGGGGTGCAAGCAGGCTAGGGGTTTGTTGTTAGACACGCGAGATATTGAGGGTCACCTAGCAGGGGGTGCTGTACAGTGTGGAACACGTATGGAGGAACACGTTGGCAGGGGGTCGTGAACATATTCACATGACACACGGGGAGGGATATACGATGGATGATTTTAAAAGGGATTACACCAAAGGGAGTGTTGTTTGTCATGTGGATATTTAAGGGTGCATTTTGTGTTGGTTTGGGACACTTACAAACTCTATTAAGGAAATGGATGTTTTCCCCTGTTCCATCAAAACCACTTTTTATTTTCGGAATAGTGAATATTAGGTAAAGGCTATCCTAGAAAAATCGAAAAAAGAGGAGAACCACTTCTTATTTTCTGTATATTTCTCACTCACGCAAATGAAAAAAAGCGAACCTACCCATGTACGCTCAGGCCTATGCTGTGATCGATACTGATGTGTTTTCCATGTTGTATTTGTCAGTATCTGCCGAGTCTGAGACAGAAAATTCCAGATGAAAAAAATGTCTACTCTCTTTCTGATCCCAACTAACAGATCTGATAATAGATACACGGCAGGGGACAGGTAAAGGAGGCGGAGGGGTGTTGTGTTGTCACGTGAGTGGTGAGGGAGGTGTGTGCAAACCATCCCACGAGCACGTAGACTGGAAAGGAGGATATGACCATAGCCAGACCGAACTCACTAATGTACTCGTTAAAACATAGTGCACCGCACAGGGAAATTAAAGTTTTAATTGTAAACAAAAAACCAACCGCAAAATTGTGAAAAAAAATGACCAGTTGCTTTTAAATGACGTATTAGGCTATCCATTTATACTATAGGGTGGTGACATTTACTTGCATGTGTTTCGTTAATATTAAATGGTTCTATAAACTAGTGCAGGGTATTGTCTGAAACATTTGTAATATGATTTATATATATACGTATATATAGAATCCGTTAAGACCTATTTGGTGTCAAGGTACTGTATGATCAATCATGATTACAAAATGAATACTTGTAAAGTAAACATTCCATATTTGTTACCCTCGTATAATAAGTAAAAAGGCCTGATGATAAATGGTCCACTACCAAAACCACCTGCCTGATAAAATTTGAATAGATCTAACGGTCATTAATGAAATAGTTATATCACATTGATTACCAAACGGACAGGAAAGAGTTTTTATCAACTCTGCAACTAACTGTCTGATATATATTTTTTTCAAAATGAAAGCCTCCTGCATGATAAATCAACTTTACATTCAACATCCTTAGAACAGTATACCTACAGATAAACACATTTGTAAAAGTTATTCATAGTTTTATTTTCCAGTACTCAACTCTCGCCAAAACAGAGGCTATATTTACATTGGCCCTACAGTACATCACGATTGATGCATTAACACCTGTATCCATGCTCTAGATGCCTCCATGCTAAACACTTGTGGAAAGAAATGTCTTATTAATGGACGCTATCTTTTATTTCAGAATTCTGAATGAATTCGTACAGAAAATACCACAGTTTGAAGAGAGGAAAGATCAAAAAGACCTCCAAGTAAGTACAACAATATTTTGGCTGAGTCAGTCATACGTAAGCTAACAGCATTGAGTAATGTAGTTTCATATTTAACTGAAATAGGTGATTTTGTTGCACCGAGCAGTATTGTCCAGGGAGGGGGTCTGTATAAACCATGATGGAAAATATAATCATGTGATCTACATATCTTGAATAGCACAGGAACGAGTTGCCCCCCCCCCCCCTACAAATCCATGATTCTGTTATTTTTACTTGATTTTGTTGTTTTTATCTATGGTCGATATAAATATTGGAGGATTGGCTGTAAGCAATACAAAATCAATAACTGGATAAAAATATCTGGCATACATTGTATTCAATCAATTACTGAGTGTTGCTGCCTGTACAGGACTTTACTCAGACATTGTCTGTATTAATTACTGATTGATGTCGCATGTACAGGACATTACTCAGAAGCTGCTGGAGGCGTGCAGTGAGATCGCCAGCGCTTCCCTGGAGCAAACCACATGGCTGCGGCGTAACCTGGCCGTCAAGCCAGGCCCCCAGGTGGACGTGGTCGACCCCGATGACCTGCTGCCCGAACTGGACGGTAAGAATGACACATAGCCCTGTATCTTATTTGTATAATCAAGAGTTTTTTTGTCTTGAATTCTTCTGTATTGGGAATAACAGCCTGCGTATAAAGTACAGAATATCAAAGATCCTATGAAAGCACAGTATGGTAAGTCTGTGTGTATACCACCTCGTCTTTTTAAATTAGGAACAAATGGTATGTTCAGAATTGATAAAAGAGCGTGGAATTATAATTTTAAAAAATTGAAAGTTTTGGGTTATACTCGGTCTATGGGTCATTTTCTGTTAATTATTTGCACCCAGTCAACACGCCATATCTACAACTGCCTTTCTAGGATCAAAATATATCAAGCACCAGAGGGTCAATGGGGTATTTCGGTCTCTAGTGATCGGTCATGGCACGCCTCTAGGACACTGAAACACTGGCCCTCTGCACCTTTCCCAATTTCACAGAGTTAGCATACAGATAGTAAATGGACAGTTTTTGCAGCATGCTGAAAGTCTATATAACCTCTTCCCAACCCAGGCAGCGTATATGTTAACACGTATATTATAGCTGGAAACAATAACAAGGGAATTCGTACATATTCATTGTATTCATACATTCCTAATAACCTTGTAAATATATTTCCCAGAGGACAAAGCTTGTTACTGCAAGGAACATTGTTCTCATGTTCGCGCAAATTGACCATAGTAACTGCCAAAGTTGAGTTTAATCTGTGTTTGTGTATCACGAGGCTTAGCTTGTCGAGAGTTCTTTTCCCACCGCCTGATCTACGAGGCCCGGTGGGGGGTTAGTATATTTATATACACGTGTGTATTAAGAGGCATGTGTGTCTAGTATATGCATATATATACATGTGTGTATTAAGATGTGTCTGTCTGTCTACCAGGCCCGGCGGGGGAGGGCCAGCGGGCGGCGGGTGCGGAGGTCAGTGACCGGCAGTACAGCGTGCAGGCGCTCGTTATGCTCGCCGATCTCGTCGCCCCGATGCTCGACGTCGTCTACAGCAGCGAAGAGAAGGACAAAGTCGTGCCTTTCCTCAACAGCATCATGCTGCGTGTCTTCCCCTACTTACGCAACCACAGGTGCGGTTTATTCTGATCGCCGGCTTGATAAAATTAGGATACATTTTATATTGGCATCTATAAAAAATAGTCAGATTCTGAAAATTGAGACATGACTGTCTTGGATGATATGCAGTGATACCAGTTAAAGGTATTGCTGCCATATTGTAAATTCAAATTACAAATCTTGGATTTTATTACCTGTGTTTGGATTCAGCTATTATCCTTCGTATCCCTCTATTTACACATAACTTACAATTCGTGAATAAATGCCACTTCCAATTGAGAAATTGGAACTTTCATTTTCTTCCTCTTGCCTCTTGCAGTAAAACAGGAAGCTTTAGAAATAGTAACCTTGTACAGTTAACATAAATCCAATATGAACTTTCCTGATCTCTAACCACCTATACTTCCCCATGTCTGTAATAAGTATTTAACACAGCCAGAATGATATCCATACCTTGCAGCCCCCACAACCTGCCGAGCTTCAGAGCGTGTTCACAGATCCTGGCCAACCTGAGCAGCTACCAATACACGCGGAAGACATGGCGCAAGGAGGGCTTCGAGATGCTGCTGGACCCAGCCTTCTTCCAGATGGACACCGCCTCCATCTCGTGCTGGCACACCATCATCGACAACCTGATGACGCACGACAAGATCACCTTCAAGGACCTGCTCGGTGAGTGGCTCCAGCCAGGCCGCGGCTATTCGATACTAACTCATCAAGGTGTTGTTTATCGAAAGGATTCACTCGTGGAGGGATAGTTATCTTCTATTAGAATAGATATTTTAATTGATTCAGAATGCATGTACTTTGGAGAATCGCATATTGTTTCAAATTTAATCTGAGGTTGGTTTGAATAAAAGGAAAAATGATATGTTGTTATTATGCCACAGTACATTTTTGATATCACATCACCTGAAATATCAAAACGGTACTTTGAAATACAAGTACCGGTTTATTGTCAAATGATATATGAAGCATATTGGGTCATACAGTAGTGTAAACATACTTTTCGATGTAAGAAATTTCCAAATCGATGTCTGTATGTAATGCAGACATAACAATCAACACCAATGACTTCTAGTATTTTACTTTATATCTTCTTTGAGTCTATGTGTGGACTGAGGCAATTTACTCAGGCATTCATTTTTTTCTCTTCTGGAAAATCTCCCATACCTGCTTTGGGATGATAAGACAAAAGACTTGTGAGAAAGAAGTTCTTTCCTAATGATTTTACTATGCATGCAAAAAAATGCTTCTTTGCAAAACCTAAATTTTAAAAAGAGACAGGTCCATTTAAAAGGGAAACAATTGCCATCTCATATTAAATGTTGCATCTGAGGAGGACGTGGCATGTGTGGCTTTTCTGGCGCTGCTAGAATGAAATATTACTGGTGTGTCAATAAACGTCGTCGCTGTGCCAACAAGGTCGCATTTGTATGTGAAATTTGACAGAAAACTTGGTTCTCTCCTTGCCTCGTGTAGCCCGCGTCACGGTGGCGCCCAGCAGTATGAACCTGTTCAGCAGTCGTGAACAGGAGTTTGAGAACCGTGCGCAACTTCTCAAACGGTTCACGTACACCATCTACTGCAGCGAGCTCGACCAGTACCAGAAACACATGCCGGACATACAGGGTGAGTCAGCGACCCTTTGAAAGCAAATGTTAGGTCAATTTTTCTCTCAGCATACATTTAGGACCCCTAAATCTAAGAATACTTACCGTAATACCAGAGATAATCATTTTCCTCTTTTCCAAGGAAATCCTTGTTTCCATTTTCAGTTCATAGAAAAAAACGTTCTTGTATAAAAGAAAGTGAAAATAAATTGGCCCTCATTCACACCAATAAACAGTGATACAAACCTCCCCACACACCGACACAATTCCATGGCCAATAATTATCTGTTTCCCATGTATTCTCAGTCTCTCTGAGGCATTATGTTTCACATAAAAAATATTTCCTAATTTTTTCATGAATCCAACTGACATTCATGGTTATATTTGTGCCTATTCTAATATCATATTTTAAATAGAGTATTATATTATCTTTCTATGTCTACGATTTTGAGGGTTCGACTAGATTAGTAATACTGAAAAAAAATCCAGGCACGAAAATTGTACATTGGGATACAATTTGACTTATAAGCCACTAAGGATATATGACACTGTGTAAGGAAGTCTTCTTAGCATATGAAAAGAATTCCCGTTGGGATCAGCAGTCACCCACAACCCACACTAAAGGGTTACTCTAAATAAAGAGCAGATAATATGACCTAATCCCTTTAAAATCCCAATCCTGGGATTGGGAGCCGCCAAATCCCACCAAAGCCAGACCCCCACAGTTGAGACGGTGAAGAAAATTAGAAAACTTCTTTGCATTATAACTGAGGGAATATTCTTAAGATGCTTCACAAAGGTCGATAGCTCTGGTTGGTGGCAGCGTACATTTACCGTTCTTTAGAGTAAGAATAGAATAATTCCAGGAGTGATCCATAAATGTGTTTGTAACTAATACTTAAACCGTCGTAGGATATTCTAAACCTTGATACACCCTGGCAGTTGCTATGGAATTAACACCATTGACCAACCAACTCTGGCGAAAATAGATATTGATTTTAAGGTGGATGTAAACGACTAACTCGATGTTAACTCAAATAAAAAAGATGACTCCAGGGGCGTCAGTGACCCAAAATTTATTCCCGGAGAGGGAATGTTCATTTTATGAACAGTTCTGTGAGTTATATTTTCTACTCTTCCTGTGTGGATTAGAGATATGCCATCTTTGTTTTTGTAACTCTTGATTTGACCTACGCCAGGATGTATGAACTCAGGCACAATACCGATATTTAGGGACACTGATATAGCAGAGACAGGTGGGTTTGTGCAAATGATCAGTCAGGTGGCTTTGAGCCACCAGATTTAGATTAAGTCTATCTCATTGTGCCACCTTGCTTTCCTGTCACAGATTAGATCTGGAGGTGATATGACCTGAATATAAAACACCATGAATCAAGGCTGACTCAGTTTACATTTTATCGTATGGCTTGATTTTACTTATACCACATGACTTTTCCATTTGCTTTAAAAAAAAATTCTATTTTAGGTATTTATTGGTCATAATTCAACACATGGTTGGTTTTATATTATGGCCGAAATGTAAAACCAACCAACTTTACTTTTCCTTTTTTCTTAATTTGGTTTTTTCCACATGACATCGTCGTATGATTTTGGTGTTACCGTATGGCTTTACCATATGATTTCCTTTTGCCACATCACTTTACCATGTCATTTGATTTTACCACATGACTTCCCCCGATGGTTTGGCTTTACCATCTGGTGTGGTTTTGGCTAATAACCTATCATAGGGTTTGGTTCTGCCACTTGACTTTACCATATCGTTTGGCTTTGTGACATGACTTTGCCTATGATTTGGCCTTACCACATGACTTTACCTATGATTTGGCTTTGCCACATGACTTAACCTATGATTAAGCTTTACCACATGACTTTACCTTTGATTTGGCTTTACCACATGACTTTACCTATGATTTGGCGTTACCATATGATTTGGTTTTACCACACGACTTTACCTATGATTTGGTTTTACCACATGACTTTACCTGTGATTTGGCTTTACCTCATGGTTTGGTTTTGAATCATGATATAGCATATGGTTTGTTGGTACAGAGCGGCTGGCTGACAGTCTGCGGGCGCCGTCCGTGCCCTCCGTCCAGGCCCAGGTCTTCAATTGTTTCCGTGTCCTCATCCTGAGAATGTCACCACAACACCTGACGTCACTGTGGCCCACCATCATTACAGAACTGGTAGAGTCAACTATGAACACCTTACGTTAACCTGTCTTGGCTTTGATTAGGAATAAAGAACCTTGTCGTGATTCGTTATCGTTTATAGGGTTACTGTAAAGGGTACATTGACATTAGGGTAACATTAACATGTATGCATACAATGTAGGAAGCTGTTCTAGGGAGCATCATGCACAATAATAATCCCGAATCTCGGCTCCATTTTCTGTATTAGTTTAAGCTGGAAAACTAAAATTAAACAGCGTTAAAAGTGTTGAAAATCGTTCAGTACCTGCAGCAAAAGTTGCGCTACTATTATTTATAAACGTGAACCGTTCCCTGTAGCATTTAACCGTCTGTGTCTGAATTGATACAACTTCTACCACAGGCACTTTAAGCCTAGAAATGGCAAAATTACGGGAATCTAATATGTTATGGTGACTGCTAGTAATTTGTTACTAGTGCATTATTAAATTAGATCGAAATCATATGTAGCCTTTCTGTTTTATCCGAGTTTTATAGGATTACATCATTAATATGTTTACTTATTAAAAATAATCATTTTCAAAGATCCCTGGAGGCATACTGCTGTTGTAATAAGTTCTCAGGTGTTTATGATTAATGATTAATTATATTATATCTGTATTTATTCGCAGGTGCACGTCTTACTACAGATAGAGCAGGAGATGATTCCGGACGTGGAGGAGAGCAGGTAAGACTGGTTTATACTTCACCATCCACGCCCACTGCCAGTGTCAGCAATAACGACAGTTAATTTGTATCTCAATCACAAGTTGCTTAATACTTAGGTTATCCTTGCATTGAGCTCTCTCCTTGTATTCACGTTAACCAAATACAGATTATAGCATATATATGTACATACGCCAAGAAAATGTTATTTTCCTGATCCCCATATCCCACCACGTGTGTGTGTGTACTAGTTGTAATATATTACGGATGGTAAGTGATAATTTGTCAATTAGTTGTTGACAGACCATGGACTAGGCTACAACAGAGTATCACCTTTAGGGCCGGTTCTCGCTCATGTTTTCTTAGTGTAACCAGTTCATGATACTCGTCATGGGCGAAATGAAAGTATGAAATGGTATTGGTGGTTTTTTTTGTATTGCTTTTTAAACCAACTTTTTTAGACCTGTATCTATGTGATCAACATGTGCCATATCATTATGAAGCAATCCTTTTTTTGCGAGAAACCGTGAATAGAAATGGAATTAATAATATTGAATTTCTGAGCTCAGAACATATGCAGGATAGGTGAATTTCAAGATTTACATATTCTTTTGTGTTGTAATATACCCTGCTGTTACCCTGCTTATTACCGCAAATGCTAGGACCATACAAGTCGAAGCAGAATAGGCGTTAAAATAATCTGAACTAAATATGTATTGTTAAAAACTAAAAGGGGTCACAGTCAGTAGATATATATATAGTACTGTCATGGTGAGATCAACCTCTCCCGATGAATGAATGAGAATATTGATATCTTTAATGTATATTATCAAACATTATGAATCTAGCTATTATTATTTTTACAAATAACCTCGTGAAAATGTAACTCTTAAATCAATATAAAAAAAGAACAGCCTTTTACTTGATGTTGGTAAGCATTATTGCCTATTCCATGGACTTCACTGACTTAAACCAAATAATATCTATACTTGTTGATCTTTGCCCTTACCATTTTGACTTGTAATACGTTTTCTTGGCGTGTGAACCACGTTGACTGCATACATAATGGACAATTTAGATAGAGGAGGCGTTATAGAAGTTGGTTCATTCAACGCTCAGTTCCTCTCACGTGTTCTGTAAGATTCAGTTGCTCTATAATACAACCCGAAATGCATGTTTTGTTCTCACCGATAATTAATCAATTAAGTCAATTTCAATTCTCAACCTTCTTCACCGACTGAGTTGTCCTTCGGGCTCCATGGAAACGATTCCTTTCGAACTGGGGATCTGTCGCCCCAGCATTCTGGATTTTTCTAGCCAAACTTAGAGGATTGTCTTTTCTGTTATCGTTTTTAAGTGCAAGACAGAAGAATAAAAACAGGTATTTGTTTTCTATTTGTTCCGTGCCATCTATTTGTTTTCAACTGGCACTGGACATAGTGGTCAACGTGCGAAAAGATTCACACATTTTACGAAGTTTAATGAAGAGAAAACCGAACCTTGCAGAATTGATGCCACTCTATTATTGGGACACTAGATTCTACTCGAAGTAACAAAACAGTAATCACATCAAGATATTTGTTTGACCAAAACTCATGGGGGTTCATTTGTATTATTTTCAAATCAGAAATATACATTTTTATAGGCCGCAGTAGAATCTTGATATTAATTGGTTTTGGGATGCAAACATTCTCAACCCTAATAACATATCTAGGTGTGTTAGTGTAAAGTTAAAGATGTGTACAGAAAGAGAGTTTGATACATAATGGTCTAATAGAGTGATCTGAGAGTGGCATAATGGTGTGTCTCTGCATTGGCTCGTGCAGCGTGTGAAGCTCGTCCCGCGTTGACTCCGCCCTTTCTCAAGGCCCTAGTCACTCCTCTATAACAGAACGGTGTGTGCTGAAGATGCTAGACGTTAAGTGTAGACGTTCGGGTAACCAGTCTAACGTAGCAGGTGAGATCGTAGTAGAACCCTAACCCTTTAAGTCATAACCATGTGGGTACTCTCCAGGCCATTTACCGTTATGGTATTGACATTTAAGAGGAAAAACGTTGACGTTGACGAAAAAAAACCTCTTGTCTCATTCGGCGAAAAGTTTCTCCCGCTCTTATTTAACTTAACTGAGGCGGCAATATTCTGCTTGACATATACTTAAAAGAGTTGATAAACTAGTGTTCATTTGAAGCTTATGGAGCAAAGTAACGATTTGGTGAGTGAAAGCAGTAATGTTATGAAAATGTTAAGTTTGAAACCGTTAGAGACTCGTAAACCAGGGCCTAAGGTTCTGCAGTTGTGAGGTTTCAAATTGTTACCATTGGTGTAGTAACGAAAAGTAGCATAAGTCATTACATGATACTCTCCCAAAGATCTTAAAGAGTTTTCTGTATGTGAGAAATGGCAAAAACACCCAGACAAAGCCGAAGCCATTTTTTTTTGTAGTAAAATTTTAAAAAATAAAGAGATATCTGAGCAACAATAATTTAGATGTTGGAGTATTTCACTCTAAAGATAATGAATAACCCCCAAAGAATTTTGAAAATATTTCTAAAAAGCTATGTGGATGTGGCCATATGACTTTGTGGGTTACCCTGAAAAGGCAAATTTGAAAGCATTTTCGTTCATCACAAATCTTGTGGCCACCGATACCTTATTCATTAAAAGATAGGACTCGAAGACGAAACAAATATGCACTCGCCAAGGTTTCCTGCATCTTAATTAAGAAGGAGCTGGGGAGACTTATTTATTAGTTACAGCCTCTCTTTCGATTTTTTCCATTTTCGACAAATTCCTGAAAAATATACGTAAAGCTTAGGTTGTAAGATTAAGTTAAGTAGATGCTGAAAATGCAAGACTGGTGGGGTCGATCCTTATATAAAAAAGATATTATAACAATAGTTGTGATGTTTCTAAATTGATAAGATTAGAATAGTAAATATGTAGCATTTATGCAGTAAAACAAATGTAGATCTTACACAGGATTGAAATTTGTAGTAGAGATAAGATTGGTATTTATATTTTAAGGAGGTGTTTGTGATGAGAAAAAAAAACCGTGTCAATATAGAATGTACAATAAGTTTCACATAAGAATGTTTCTCCCTATAATTCCAAACTATCATATAACCTGCCATATTATCTATTTTTGGATTTACTCAGTTTTGTCCCTTCCACTTGACGAAGAAAGTTCTCAATTCGACAGCTTTATAAGGGTTAATTCCACTATGGTTCTGTCAGCAAAGGAGGGGTTAACATATATTTAAGACTTTAGAAATCGCTTTGAATTATGTTCAATTTTCATGGGCTTTTCCAAATGTGCTCATAATTGAATGCTTCGTTGTTCTATCCAAGAACGAAGATAATTGGCTTAAAAGGATGCCTTTGCTTCATTAGACATGCCATAAATGTTTTTCAGACTATGTGTTACTTCAAAAGATATTTCAGTCTTAAAAATCTTTATCGTTCTATTGCCATTTTATTGATACAACTTTTTATCGTTATAATGCCATTTAATATAATCTATTATCGCTATGATGTCATTTTATAGATAAAAACATATCCACAATGATCACTGCTCTGGTGGCTTGGCCGGCAGTGTTTGGAAAAGAAAATGCAATAGGAGAGAAAATTAGATCACGTATTAAGTTTAATGCATTTCATAAACAGTGAATATATTTATGAGATTTGGAATTGAAATTTCAGCAAAGGGGTATAAAGAATCATCAAAGAATTAGATAAAATATAAATTTATCAGTGTGGGTTTTATTAAGGGGCTCAGTGATAAAGTCTAGTATTACGTACTTAGATGTATAAAGGAACGTGTTGCCCGACAACATTAACACCATAATACATTTACTAACATTCTGTGCATTGTGTCTCAAATAACACTCGGCCTTGAGAAAGGATTTATGTCATATTTTGTCATATTTTTATGCCGTGTTTTGTAGCCTTGTTTGATATGTAGCTTTATGTTCACAATTCACATTTTCTCACCCAAGCTTTCTGAGGACTATTTTGCTTGCATGCGTGCGCTTATTTGACTTTGGTTTATCACTAACTTGTTTTGTGTTGTTTTTCGCCAGATAGCTGTTGTCTTTAGTTTGTATATGGAGAAGAAGTGCCCAGCTAAGATAATCACTGATTAGTCTCAATTCATTGATTAGGCTTTACAGGTTGCGTTTCAGCCGGGACCACCCAAAGCGAAGGAAATCTTAAGCAAAAAATACATGCGCCTAGCACAATTCTATCACGTTTCATCATTTCCAGTCTTACCGAATTCTTCCGTTATTTCATAAACCAAAGCCCTCAAAAACACGTTGAAAAATCAAAAATTACGGAATTCCGCTTCCTTATTTTTTTTAAGCTTTTAATGTGCCACGCATCTCATGCATGTGTCGCTATTTACTTTTTGGACTAATTTGAACAGAAATTCTAACAAATTATTCGGTACATCATACTTCATTCCGCAAAATAAGAAAAGAGACGATGGAACATAGACAAATTAATATTAATCAAGTTTTTTTGTGTCAAAATTCGCATTACTAAGCCCGACTTAATGAAAACCAAGAGCTTAATACCTAACAGAAACAAAATACAATTGATGAATACCCACAAACTCCAAAAAAAAGTTCCAGAAAGAAGTTAACCTAGGCATAAGAAATAATTTTCAAAATCACCGCTAAAAGTGCCTAAGTTCCCGTTATCTAGTAAAACCACGATGAGTGCAGGTATTCAATGAAGGTTCTTGTCTGTAGGACACAGCTGGCCCGTATGGCCAACCTGGACACGTCCTGGGCGCTCGGCAACGGTCTCTGCGCCGCCAACAACAACCCCAGCTGGTTAAAACTCTACCACGCCGCCTGCAAGCTGCTCGACCTCGCTCTCGTCCTGCCCACTGACGTCCTGCCGCAGTTCCAGTTGTAAGTTCTTTAAACTTGTGTAATGATAAATAACCTACCAACGGTTCTGAAACAGGGATGCCAGTCTTCAATGTTTCCATTGAAATTCATTTTTTCATTTTAATTTTTTTTTTTTTTTTTTTTTTTTTTTTTTTTCATTTTCAGAGTAAGTAATATTTTCCTTGTGTGATATTGACATACCAACTTCAAAATTACCCAATTCGGCGACAGCCCATGATCCCCCATTAAACCTTCCCACTGACCCATGTAAAACGTGAACTTTCCCTTGATCACTTGATTCTCCACTGCAATGCATATGTAATATTTAGATCCTGTATTGCAATAGAAAATATTTCAATGAATTTTTTGGACCCCAATTGACATCCTTGAGCCCTATTTCTGAAATTCAAGTAGTAGTACTATAATTAATATTTTTGTAGTACTAGCGATCTTATTAGCAGGTGGACGGTTGGTCTTTAGGTTATGGCTATAGCCTACTGTAGTACAACTGCTTGTAAAGTCACTAAGTGACCTGACCACATTTTTGCTTTTTATAGCTCACTAAGTAGAGATAGGAATATGTTTTCTGTTTTGGACAGAAGGTTTTATGACCATACAATATATTACAGTTTTAGTATTTAGTATTTTGACATGGACTTTTAGAAATAAGAGATTTAAGTTTGGGGGGGACCTTTTGAGTCACAGATCCATTTTTAAGAACTCCTTTATGGACATATTTCTACCTGTAAAATTAGTTCAATCATAATATAATATGCCTCACTAGAAATAAGAATAAAAAACAGTACATGCTAGGAAGTGGAATTTTCCAGGTAGATTCTATATTTACTGAGATATTCAGGTATTTGTTGAAAGTAGGGGGGGGGGGGGTGGGGGGGTTTATGGTGAAATGTGCATACCCAAACACATGTTTACTCAATATTGATTTACATTCAGCATTAGTGTAACATTTACCATCTCCATATGTGGCACTGACAGTTGCTTACACCCTTGAAAGTGTCATTATTAAGGTGAAATGTATATTTGTTGTGCTATTCATGTATTTTTGCCAAATCTCATAATGGGGGGGGGGGCAGTAGGTGTACGAGAAGATATTTCATTTATCATATTTACACACAAACAGAGGTCAAAATGGTTCATAACTTTGTTTTAGGAATCAGTCAAGACCCAGTCAAATGATATTGTTTTGTAAAATCATTTGTAATGTCATTTACCACCAGATATTGGCTTAACCTACTGTAAAACTAGTTCAATCATAATATAATATGCCTCACTAGAAATAAGAATAAAAAACAGTACATGCTAGGAAGTGGAATTTTCCAGGTTGATTCTATATTTACTGAGATATTCAGGTATTTGTTGAAAGTAGGGGGGGGGGGGGGTTTATGGTGAAATGTGCATACCCAAACACATGTTTACTCAATATTGATTTACATTCAGCATTAGTGTAACATTTACCATCTCCATATGTGGCACTGACAGTTGCTTACACCCTTGAAAGTGTCATTATTAAGGTGAAATGTATATTTGTTGTGCTATTCATGTATTTTTGCCAAATCTCATAATGGGAGGGGGGGGGGGGGAGGCAGTAGGTGTACGAGAAGATATTTCATTCATCATATTTACACACAAACAGAGGTCAAAATGGTTCATAACTTTGTTTTAGGAATCAGTCAAGACCCAGTCAAATGATATTGTTTTGTAAAATCATTTGTAATGTCATTTACCACCAGATATTGGCTTAACCTACTTTATTGGTGTATATAGGAACAAAGTTTTTGTTGGACCACATGGGCAGGCAGCATGCAGACAGGTCTTGGTGCACTCATCCATGAGGCAAAATCGTTTTGTATGTAGGCATTGTAGGGGATTGGCAATTGAATCCCCTACAGGTAAAGCTAAAGATATTTATTACCCACCTGATACAGAGTCTCCATACTAAGCCTATGGAGATTACAGATCGCTACTGAGTAGGATACGGACCTGCGTACCCTCCTAGGAGGATACAGATTTTTGAGATGAAAGTAGTCCCATTGAGATGAAAATAGTCCCAAACATAACTTCTTAACTATGTTGAAAAGTTTTCTAACGATCATATTTATTGCTTAAATCTAAAAATAAGTGAGTAATAAATACAACATTACCATGATTTCGATCTCTGTGGCCGTATTCTCCTTGTAGTTGATGCTACGCAATACTCCTCGCTATCGCTCGGAGTATTACTACGCGTCAACTACGCGGAGAATACGGCCACTCAGATCGAAATCATGGTAATATTGTGAATGTATGCACTGATCCATGAACTAAGTGTTGACAGAGGAATATGCCTTTGAATAGCCAATCAATGCAGGTCCTTCCCTATTCACGGATTCCCTCCCTCTCCCTCCCCCTCCCTCCCTCCCTCCCTCCCTCCCTCCCTCCCTCCCTCCCTCCCTCCCTCCCTCCCCTCCCTCCCTCCCTCCCTCCCTCCCTCCCTCCCTCCCTCCCTCCCTCCCTCCCTCCAGGGGGGCTTCCTTGTTATCATAGTTATTAATTACTGGCAGACCTTTGCACTGTATTTAGTTTTAAAGGCGTCCACCTGCTTATTTGGTCTTTAAAGGCCAATATTTCTATTTGATAATGCACATTTAGCTCTTGTTCAATTAAGTATCTTGTGTATGCAGATACTTTTTTCTGTTCTGGTTCTGCGTATTTATTTATGTAAATAAAATAAAAGGATTCTACTTTTCCCGAATGAGTTATGATAGAGACTAGTTGAGACCACACATAAGTATCATCATTTACCATCGCCACTCTCGGAATATGGGAAAAAGTTATACATATTGGCGAAACTGAAACATTTGTTTTCTCTTTCTTATTTTTCAAATATTTGGGGACATGGCATATTCTCAAACACGAGCATTTGAATTCTAAGAGAAGTATAACTGAGTGTGCTTCAGTTTTCTTGATACCATTGCTTATTTATTAATATGGACATTAACTATCAAGTCCCTGACGAAAGCAGACCGCAGAAACTAGTACGGCAGTACATGATCGGCGAATTAAAACACCAAATGCAACACATGTAATACCAATAAAAATTGGGAACACAAGACAACACTTGGGTATTCTTTGGTTAGTGGCTTCAACAACAATTTCTTGCTTATTTAATTTCATTTGCTTTTAGAGTGAGTGAGTTGTGGTTAGTTGGTCACTGTATGTAACATGCTAACTTGAATGTCTACAGGTATCGGTGGGCGTTTGTTGGGGACCCCGGCGTTGATGACTCAGACCCAAAGAAGCAGTGGATGTTCCAAGAGCAACCAGGCTTTGTGCCACACATTGTGCGCATCAGCAGGCTTATGTCACTACGGGTAAGTTTCTCTTCTCTGGAATATAACACAACCTGAGCGAATGTATGTAACTCACATCTGCCAGCTCATGTCACATAAGTGTCTTGTATGTATGATATCGCATGATTATAATGAATAAATAACTTAAATCATGAGGTAAGTGTCTTGTATGTGTAATATGAATTAATTATGAAAGATATAAGTAACCTACATCAGTCACCTCATTTCACTTTAGACAAGTGCCTTGTTTGTAGAATATGGCATGAACATGAATATAAATAATCTGCATCAACTGCTCCATGTCACTAGGTAAGTATTTTGTCTGTATACTAACGACTTTGTCGCTGCCCAGTAACTACTTTAGATTTCATACATTGCCTAGTGGATGACTGGGAAACCTCATGAGACATGGACCTCGCTGGCAATCTTGAATTATGAGGAGCAGGTCTCAAGTTAAGCAGATCAGAAATTTAAACTGCTAAACTGTGTTCTCAGCATGGCTAGAAATACATCATGAGAGAAAAATTACATCTGAGTATAGACATACACAAAATAGAATAAGAGGTGAGGGAGTATTTGTCTTCACGACAATCCCACTCTCGTGGAATTTCAATCTCCATGCAAGATATGGTTAAATCTGTCTCTATGCAGGGGAGAAACCCCAGACAGATCCTGCCAGACGGGGTAGGTACAAATATGATAATTGAATAAAACCTTCGTCTACCACTTCATATCACTACCGGCTATTGCCCATATGATTATGATTTGACAAATGTGCATACCACTAAAACCTGTCACTTTTCCCTGCACCACCACGACGTACAGTTCGGCCCGCCGCCGGTGATTCAGCGCATTCCCAGCCGCCCCCTACTCACCTCCCGCCACTTGCGCGCCGTTCAGGACCTCCACGGCTTCTTCCACGCCATTATCGCCCACCCGGAGAGCAACAGTGGCAGCTTCGCCGGCTCCACGCAGGCGCCCAGCGAGAACCGGCTCAGTGTGGCTGAGCAGAGCAGTATGCCCAAGTCCAAGTCGGCGCCCGAGTTCCGCAGCCTGAACCTGGACACAGATCTGAGGGCGGCGCCCGGCAGTACCGCCACCGGGCTGGGGCTGGCCCGCACTGCCCGGCAGTTCATTGAGTACATGGTCGAGACAGACTTCCTCGAAGCAATGCCCAAGCCCTCGTCTTGAGTGAATGAAGGACAGTCAGTAGGTACTGTAGAGTGGAGGATTTATAATCTAGAACAAGTGAGGTAGAGGGAGAGTGGTGTATCTAGGCAGACTGTATGAGGAGTACATTTTCATCAGGAGTAGGAATTCCAAAGAAATTTTTGGCTGTGTTCAACATTGTCTAATTTGATGATTTAGCGTTTATTCTACGTTATCTATGCCGACATCGTTTATCTTTAAGAATTTAAAATGAACGAGTGTCCCTCCATACCCATCTGACTCGACCGTTGCTTGGGTACCATTGAGAAGATATATTATTTCCCGGTTACGATATTTTAACCCTCAATGTATGTATTCACAGGGTTAACCAAAAGCAGAGTAACATAAAGGGTAGGAAGGTGCCCCTATTTGTAAGTACGTCTGATGCCTTATCAATAGTTTTTGTTGCAAAAGCAATAATTCCTGCAGAGCGAGGGAAATATCAACTCAAATGCAACTGAATTCTTAGTACCACGTAGGGAAATGGTATATCAGACGAAATCAACCCATTTGAGTCTGATAAAACTCATTTCTCATGATATGTTTGTGTACAGCACTGATAAATGTTTCATATTCTTGACGATTGTGTGATACCAAACAATTAAACAGAGCGTGGCAGTTTTACAGTGAGGTCCACGGTGCTGTCTTTGGGTGTAACGGAAGGAACCATCATTTGTTATACATAACGTATTTTGTTTGTATAGATATAGTCTCTATGAGTTTAAAACTGAAAAGACTTAAATCTTAGATGAGTATCACGATTTCTCGAGTTTTCTCTATGTGCCAGTCGTTGTAGCTGCAGCAAGGTACGAAATACAGTCGACATTGTACAAAGATATACATGTATTGTTTCATACTAAGACCTACTGTTGAAGCGTCCCCGTGGTTATCCACAGTCAACACGCATTCATTTCATGATAACCTTGGACTTTGTATATTGGTATGGCATATAGGGGATCACCCTCCTGAAGTTTTGTCCTTCTACACATGGACATAGCAGCTATGTTATTGTTATTCATAAAGAATCCAAGGCGATACAAAAAGTGAAGTCCTCATTGGTTGGCTTAAAATGAAGATATTGTAGTACAGAACGACTAGGACACGCACAGGTACAGTTCAATAGTTTATTCACAGGCACTCTCAACGGAGGCTGGTAGACAAGCTTGACAGGTACGTACCTCCGGCACGTTAAGCGTAATATGTAACCAACGTAATCACCCACTTAGGGGGGAACTCTCAGGTACTCCGACCAGGTAAGTAACCGTGGAGGGTGCCAGACAGGAGGTTCGCAGGGAGCCTTCCGGAGGTGGTTCGGGCCCAGTCTCACGACGGACTCCCGTCCGGAGGGCATCCGGAGACTTATATAATAAGTCGGCCGGATGTCCCCCGACGTCACTTCCGGGACCAGGGCGACCCCTGGTGGGCCCGCGGGGTGTCACCGAGGCAACACTCCGGAACCCCTCCGAACCCTCCGGAACTCCGGAGGCGCCTCCGGACCGGAGGCGCCCCTCCGGAAGGCTCACCACACTCTCCCCCCCCGACTGACACCCATCCGCTCTGAAACCAGAAAAATTGACTCGAAACCTACCCCTTTGGTAAACAACCCCCCCCCAAACATCAACGTCCACGTGATTAACCTGTATACTAATAACAACACTCGCTGGCCTCAGGCCCAAAAGTTCAACGTAACACAACGGTGTCCCAGCGGTCCCTGGGTCCGGAGAGACCCTATCCTCCGCTCGTCGCGCTGGGTCGGCTATTCTCTCGCTGTTAGGGGGGTTCCCTGGCGACGTCGTCCTCCCCGCGCCGTCACGAGCTTGACTCTCCCGGTCCTCTGGTACCGCCTGGTACTGCAACGGCAGCTCCTGACTCCGGTCCCCGTCTGTCCACCGGCCTCTGCGACTAACCCGGCGGCCTGGCCCACCGCCCTCCGGGAGTTCCGCCTCTGGTCCGGCCCAGTCCCCCGTCACTGCCCTCCCGTCGCCTAGGAGAAACCAACACCCTCCGATTACTCGAGTGACACAACAGATCAACCAACACATAATTGCGAGAGGCAAATCGACTGCGTTCATGGCTAACTGTCAACTATCAGGGAAAATGTGTGTACTCACCGGAGGAGGCATCTTCCGGTAGATCGTCGCCGTCGTAGTGACCATCCTGTAGAGGCCGTCGCCCACGATTTCTACTCTGGAATCGCGGTGGCCTCCGACTGCGGTGTAGCCCGCGCCCAACTCGGGGGCCTGGAGGTACGTGGACCAGCGGCCCAGGCGGTCAGGATTGGGGCCCGGGGCCCACGGCACCCACACCGGTCCTTCCGGGTACCCATCACAGCGGTGGGTGGCTGGCTGGGTTGGCCCCCTCGCGGCCTCCGGGCCAGGCGGGGGGGGCGGCTGTGTCGGCTCCGGACCAGGCGGGGGGTGGCGGCTGCGTCGGCCCCCTCGCGGCCTCCGGGCCAGGCGGCGGCGGTGGTGGCGGCGGCGTTGAAGGGGGAGTGGCGGCTGACTTCTTCCCCTTGCTCTTGCCCTTACCCTTCCGTAGGGGAGCTGTCTCCGCAGGCGGCTCCGGTCGGCTGCCCGGCTGGGTCGCCTGACCCGTGCGGCTGGCTGCCGGCGGCGAGCTGGCCCGACTCGGGGGCCGGTCCACGTTGGCTTGTCGGAGGCCCGCCCGCTGGAAGGCCTGGGGGCCCTCCGGGGACGCCTGGAGGAACAGCTCCCCATCCTCCCGGAGTGTGCCCAACAGGGGCACCGGGGTTCCTGGCGGCATCACCACAGATTTATCAAAGTTCAAGGCCGTAACAACAGCAAGCTCGGGGAGGAGGGGGCCCACTTCCTCCGGCCCGTCACCTCCTGCCCAGGAGGGGCCCTGGAGGGGGTCCTCCTCCGTCCCCGGTAGGTCTTTGGCCTGGACGATCCGGGTGGGGCTGGCCGGGTGGCGCTCAGTCCTGGCTTTCTTCATCTTGGGTCGGGGGAGGTCTGACCTGGCGCGGCTGGACTCTCCGGAGCGTGCGGCGACCCGGGGGGAACGCCGGACACTCGTCCCTGCCTGGGGCTCCTCGGTGCACAGCGCCTCTAGGTTCCTCGCGGCTTCCACCAGTTCCTCGTCCTCACCCAGCACCACTCCGGGGGTCCCTAGAGATGACTCCACCGATGAAGGGGGGTCCTTGCTCCTCGCCGGGGGGTCCTTGCTCTTCACCCTACCACCGGCCTCCAGGGTAACCATCCGTGGCGAGGGGATGTCCGCCGGGTGGGTATGCCACCGGTGCTCTGGGTGCTTCCCCCTCAGATGGATCTGCAGGTCGTGCTTTCTATCTTTCGCATACACTTGGCGACATCCCTCCGCAGGACACGACCACCCTGGAGTAGTGCGGGCGGAGTGGCAACGCTGGTGCCTCCGCATGTTATCACGTCGCGAAAATGTCATCTCACATTGAGCACAGGTGTAACTTTTACTATCCTTCCCCATCTCGCAGTCGGAGGGTGACGATGGCGTACCAAATAGCTGCCTGGATAGCTCGTCTCTGTTACGCGTGCCTGGAGAGACTGGCTTCCTCCGGGGTGACGTGCGCAATGCAGCGCGATGACGAGGGTAACCTCGCTCTCGCTCAGTGGCTTCCCTACGGGCTGCCCCGAAGCGAGGGCGAGAGCCCCCCCACCGGTCCCCCCCTCTCCAGCGCCTCTCGTTACGCCTCCGATTGCGAATCTTTTTAGCAGCATCCGACCGCCCACTTACCCTGGTGGTCTCCAGCATCTCCCTCCTGGCTGACTTGGCCCTTTCGAGGGCGTGGCCCTCATCCCCTCCACTCTCTCGTATCACCCTAGCTATCTCACTCCGCATCGTGGATGGACTGCCAGCAGAATGTAAACATTCGCTGGTGCCCACCCCTCTCCGGTCCGTGACGCGCCCAATCGTCGGGAACCAGCTGCAGCGCTGCTGTTCCCGCCTCCTCCCTCCTCGAACATGACCACCCTTCCCTGAGTGCCTACGGCCGAACCTCTCCGTGTGACGGTGGTTAACCTCTCCGATAGGCCTCCGCACTTCGTCTCGTTGATCCCCAGGGGGTAACACCGTGGTTCGCAAGCCACAAGGCTCTCCCTGGTGCAGACGACCACCTTGATTCGAACGAAAGTGGCGGCTGTTCTGCTCTACGGAGGCCCCCCCGCCTGACCAAATCAGCGCGCGTCGTGCCGGGAACAGGCTCCGGACCGGCTGTTCCCCCTTACTCCCCCTGGCCTGTGACGGATGCGTCGCGTGGAGAGCAGAAGCTCTGTTAAGTCGCTTGTGCCCTCTCCAGCCTCCGATACGCGTTAATGGCACTCCCCTCAGCCCTCCGCCGGTCTTCAGTAATGGCCGCCGGCAAGTAGCGGCCCCCCTACGACCAATAACGGCTGCCTGGGCCCCAGAGCCGAGCAGAGCACGGCTGTTCCCGCCACCGGAGGCCCCCCCCAGTAGCATCGCACGGCACCGTGTTGTCCGCCTCCGCAGGCCTTGCTCTCCCGTTAAGGGGCGCGGACAGTCCTGGGGGCCGACCGAGCGGCGCCCCCTCCCCAGATCGACCCCGGGAGGGGGCCGGCAGTCACTTCCCCCCTCCGTGGCCGGTGGAACACCGGCCTCCCCGACGGCCGGCCCCACGTAAGGGCGGGGGGGAAGCCCCCCTGGCCCCCCTCCCAGGGCCAGCCGTCGTACGCGATCCCCTACGGGGGGAGCAGATTCAGGGGCGACGGTGTCCGGAGGCCGACGTGGGCCAGGCTTCAGCAGATCCCCATGCACAATCCTCGTTTTTCGCCCCTGTCGAATCTGATATACTACCCCTCCGATGCGCGTGATCACTGTCCAGGGGCCCGTCCAGAACTGCTGAATCTTCGGGCACCGCCCTGGTTTACGGAGGGGGTGAAAGAAATATACTTCACTCCCCTCGGCAAACTGAGAACCCGCTACCCGGGCGTCGTAGCTACGAGCCTGCCTCCGCACGCATCCGAGTGAATGGGCTCGCGCGTATTCGTGACTCCGTGCCAGCCGCCGCTGTAGCCTGGCCACATATTCATCCTCCGAGAGAGGGTCAGACTCCGGGTATAAGACTGCGAGGGGGCCGGCCACCTCCCTACCCAGCATCAGGGCATTCGGAGTCTGGTCCGTGGACCGCTGGACCGAACTCCGATAAGCTGCCATCACCAGAGGTAGATGGAGGTCCCAGTCCCCCTGTGATTCGTCCACCACCGTGGTCAGGAGGGCCTTGATGGTCCGATTCATCCGTTCCACCAGCCCATCACTCCGGGGGTTAAACGGGCAGGTCCGGGTCTTGGTGATACCCAGTATGCGGAGGGTCTCCTGAAACACCTTACTCTCAAAATTCCGCCCCTGATCGGAGTGAATCACCAACGGGTAGCCATACCGACAAATAAACTCCGATACTAGCACCCGGGCGATAACTACCGCCTCCTGAGTGGGGACCGCGAACGCCTCCGACCACCGCGTAAAATAATCCGCGATCACCACTATATACCGGTTGCCCCGTTCCGTGACCGGCAGGGGGCCCATCACGTCCAGGGCCACCCTCTCCAATGGGGCTCCGGCCCCAACGTGTCCCATCGGGGCTCGGCGCTTCCGTGGAGGGTCCTTACTCCGGAGACACGCGGGGCACGAGGCACACCAGTCTATCACGTCAGCCCTATAACCAGGCCAATAATATGCAGCCTGACAGCGTCGTAGTGTCCGCGCGGTCCCGAAGTGCCCCGACAGGTGGGACCCGTGAAGCTCATGGAGGACCATCCGCCGGTCCCCAACAGGCACCGCTACCTGGAACTGGGTATCGCCCCCTGGTTCCACCCAGGGCCGGCCCAAAACTCCCTCGCACAGTTGAAGGCGATCGAACTGGGACTTCCAGGCCCGGACCTCGCGGGAGTCCGCCTCCACCAAGGGGGGGGGGCGACCGGCCCTTATCCCCTCAATCAATTGCTGCAAGACGGGGTCTTCTTGCTGAGCCGGGCCCCAGCCCCGCCCTCGTGGCTGCTCCGGCCGAGGGCGGCCCTGGGGGCCGCCAGCCACTACCGCCCGTCGCCTGGTGGTAATGCGTCGACAGAAACCCCCTGCCTCCCAACCGCACTGGCCACAGGGTCGCCTAGACAACCCGTCCGCATTTCCGTGTTGCTTGCCCGGCCGGTGCTCGATCTTAAAATCGTACGTGTCCAAAACCTGTACCCATCGGGCTACTTGCCCCTCCGGTTCCCTTAAACTGGGTGACCCACTTTAAGGCGGCATGGTCTGTCCTGATACGGATAGGCCGGCCCACTAAGTAGTGACGGAATCTTTTAAGGCCAAAGATAACGGCGAGGAACTCCCTCCGGGTGACACAATAGTTCCGCTCGGCCCGGTTTAGGGTACGGCTAGCATACGCTAATACCCGTTCGCGCCCCTCCGAGTGCTGGGACAGTACCGCGCCCAACCCGACATCGCTAGCGTCCGTGTCCAAGATCAGGTCCCCGTCCTCCTGAGGATAGGCCAGCACTGGGGCGTCGATGAGGGCCGCCCGGAGAGCTCGAAACGCCTCTCGGCACTCGGATGAGAACTTAAACGGGCCCTTCGCCTTCTCAGATAGTGCAGTTAGGGGCTTGGCCACTGTCGCGAAGTTGGGTACGAACGACCTGTAATAACCGGCCAACCCGAGGAAACTGCGAACTTCGTGCACATCCCCTGGCTCGGGCCAGTCCCGCACAGCGGCTACTTTCTGTGGGTCGGTGGCAATACCGGCCCCCGACACGACATGGCCCAAGAATTCCACCTGTCTACGCAACAGGTGACACTTCTTAGCCTTCAATTTTAGTCCGGCGTCCTCCAGGCGCCGAAGGACCTCGTCCAGGCGGCCAAGGTGTTCCTCCCTTGTCGGTGCGAACACGATCACGTCGTCCAAATACACCAGGCATGTTTGCCACTGCAGGCCCCTCAGAGCCAGTTCCATCAATCTCTCGAAGGTCCCTGGTGCGTTACACAATCCGAAAGGCATCACGCGGAACTGATACAGCCCATGATGTGTTGTGAACGCGGTCTTGGCTCGATCATCGGCCGCTACCTCCACCTGCCAATATCCAGAGGCCAGGTCCAGGGTGCTGAACCATTGGGCCCCCGCCATTGAATCCAGGGAGTCATCGATTCGGGGAAGGGGGTATGCATCTTTGACCGTGCATGCGTTCACCCGACGATAGTCCACACAGAACCTAGCGGTACCGTCTTTCTTCCGTACCAGCACGACCGGGGAGGCCCAGGGGCTCTCGGCCGGCTCAATCACGCCTTGTCGTAGCATGTCCTGGACCTGCTGGGTCACTACGTCCCTTCGATGGGGAGCTAACCGCCGAGGCGGCTGCTTGACCGGCCTGGCTTCCCCCGTGGGGATAGAGTGCTGCACTAAGTCCGTTCGTCCCATGTCCTGTCCGTCTCGCTGGAACGCATTCACATGGCGTTGTAAGACCGTGGTCAGTGGGGCCTGATCTTCTAGGGCCACTCCGGTCAACAGCTCCGCCAGTACCTCGGGTGGTAGCGTGGTGAGTCGGCGGCACTGTTGACCCGCCTCTGGTGGGCCCCTTTCGGGGGCCAAGGCCTCCACATGCCCCAACGTGGTTCCTTGATATACCGACAGCGTGTCAGCCCCGGGGTTCAAGACCCTGATGGGTACCTGTCCATCCTCAGGAAAGAATACCGCCCTCCCTACTCGAAAAGGGTTGTTACTGGTAGCCTGGGGCTCCAGTAGAGCGGCCTCTCCGTCTCTCCAGGCCCCTATCACCTCTCCATCTACTATCACTTCTCCTTGCCCCCGGATCTGAGTAGTGTGGCGGCAGACTACCCTACATCGCTCTCGCGACTCTGGCCACTCCAGATGCCCCTGGCGCAGGTCCACGGAGACCCCGTGGGACCGAAGGAATCCAGCTCCTAGAATGGCATCCGAGTCTACATCCGCTAACGCCATTTCAATCGTCACCTCCCTTTCCCCTAGTCGGAGCGGAACTTGCAACTTCCCTTCCAGCGCTAATGGCCTTCCGTCCGCGCAGTAGATGGGCTGCGTGGACGCAGTCACCTCCCCCGGTTGCTGGTGCTTCCTCCACCAGTTCTGAGATAGGATATTAATTCCAGCCCCAGTGTCCACCAGCAGCTGTATGGTCTGTCCCCATATTGTCCCGGTTACCACGAGCCCTGACCCTTGCGCCTCCTGCTGCCCGCGTATCAATCCTGACTTCGGCCTCTGATCCGTCTGCGGAGCGACCCCTGCCCGACCGGCAGCCGGGGTCGCTTCTAGTTTTCCGCCGGTTCCGGGGTCCTGGGACTCCTCTCTCTCCGGCCTCGTTGAGGACAATCCCGTTTGAAATGCCCTACCTGGTGACATAGAAAACACCTTCGTTCTGAGGGCTGCTGTATCTGTGGTTGTTGTACCGCAGATGTTAGTTCCGCCAGTTTACGGTTAACAGTTTCCAATTCTTCCGCCATGCTCCGTCCGGCCGCCCGAATCCGTGCCGGGTTTTCCCTCTCTACTGACAGGTAGGCTTCGGCTTCTACCGCCGTGGTGACTGCCTCCTCCAGTGTCCGGGGCTTACTTTGGTAAACCCAGTGTTTTAATTGCGTGTCCCCGATGGCATCGAGGAACCTGTCCCGCCCCATGGAGTCTAGGGTCTGGCCATCCGCCTCCGGGTAGGCGAGCCGTATCATCCTCCAGACCTCCTCTGCCAGACTTTGTAGGCTCTCCCCGGCCTGTCTGCTTCGTACACGCAGGGCCGCCTTGTAACTTTCCGTCTGGTTACGAGGGGCGAACCTTTGTTGGAGTGCGCTCCGGAGTCGAAGGTAGCCGGCCTCGGTATCTGGCCGGACTCCCGCCAACAATCGTCGGGCCACTCCGGTCAGGGAGAGTCCCAGAAACATTCCGGCCTCCGGGGCAGGCCACCCGTTGACCTTGGCGCACAGGTCAAAGTGAGCCAGGTATTCATCCAAGTCGGACGCCCCGTCAAATTTAGCTGGCATTACCACGGGCTTAGTGGCCTTCTTGGCCGCTGTGCCGTCGCCTCCCCCGCTCACTGGGTCGCGCCCTTCCTTCGACGCTAGACCTTCCGTTACGGTGGGCGCCCAAAAGGTTGTGGGTAGCGGTTTTACTTCCGGCGGGGGCGAGGCGACATAGGGGTTCCTGCGCCGAACGGGGGCCTCCGGTCCGGCCTCTCCCGATTCCCCCTCTAGTTCGGCTTTTACCCCGTCGCCTACCAGTACTCCGCCCGTGGTTTTCTCTAAGTCCCGTCTCCTCCAGGAGATATCACGATCCACGCATTCCCTCACCCGGCCCCCAGGGCTGGTGAACCTAGATCCCGGGGCCCACGCCGCCCGGGTAGCCTCGGGCACGCCGGGGGCAGCTTCCGCCACCCGAGCCTCCGGCGCCAGCATCCATGGCCACGAGGCTATCCCGGCGCGCGGTCCCCAGGCCAGCCCCGGGAACAGGCCCGGAGGAGGCTGCCAAGCCGTTCCCCCTTTTCCTTCCCCCGCAGGCGGGGTCGTCCCTAGGGAAGAAAGACGCCCCTCCGGCCTCTCCGGACTCTCCGGACCCTCCGGTCCTTCGGAGGTCTCCGATCGATGACTTTGAGGCGTGCCCGGCGTCTCCTGCAGGGTAGGCCCCTCACCTGTCCCAGCTCCTCCCTCGCTTAGGAGGGAGGCGGCTCCGGAGTCATTCTGTGTTGGGTTCATCTCCTTACTGATTAAAGAATCCCACCGCTGCCACCAATGTAGTACAGAACGACTAGGACACGCACAGGTACAGTTCAATAGTTTATTCACAGGCACTCTCAACGGAGGCTGGTAGACAAGCTTGACAGGTACGTACCTCCGGCACGTTAAGCGTAATATGTAACCAACGTAATCACCCACTTAGGGGGGAACTCTCAGGTACTCCGACCAGGTAAGTAACCGTGGAGGGTGCCAGACAGGAGGTTCGCAGGGAGCCTTCCGGAGGTGGTTCGGGCCCAGTCTCACGACGGACTCCCGTCCGGAGGGCATCCGGAGACTTATATAATAAGTCGGCCGGATGTCCCCCGACGTCACTTCCGGGACCAGGGCGACCCCTGGTGGGCCCGCGGGGTGTCACCGAGGCAACACTCCGGAACCCCTCCGAACCCTCCGGAACTCCGGAGGCGCCTCCGGACCGGAGGCGCCCCTCCGGAAGGCTCACCACACTATATATCTGGGCTAGCGAGGGCGTCGTACTTTTTGGCTCCCACCAGTTATCCAAGATTTAGAAATATCTCTGTTGTAGGTCTAATTATTGCCACTAGTGACACGTACATTTCGGCTGGTTAAAAGAAGATCTGGTTAAACGGAATCAAAGCCATAAATTACAAGAAAACCTGGGGCCGAAATGAGAATCAAAACATTCCATTTTATTTTAGTATCAAATATTGATTTCTTCGTTAAGTATTTTCGCCTTGGCCACTTTGATTAAAAAATATATGTTCATTATGTATGGGATGTCGTTAAATTTGTCTCTGGAAATATGTCGGATCACTAGGAGGGTGATCTCTTAATAGCTTGCTCTTGATAGATACGTTTACAACTTGCTTATTTAAAGATGTCTAAACTCGAGTGCTATTTTCATACATGGCTTCCGGATGTCTGTGATGGCAAAACTTAATTCGCTGCATTTCAGAGTTCTATCTTGTTGTACATTTTTATGTGATTGTGCTTCTCAAGGACTTAACTGCGACACTGGATTCTGTTGTACTGGAGGAGTTGTCTGTTTACCAGATACAGAATAGTTAGTATTTGTGACAACGTCCAATCTAGAAGCCCATGTCATACTTAAAGTCAATGGCGTTTATCAACGTGACACTTAGGAAGAGATAGTTTTTGATACCTTTGTTCTTTTTAAAATCATGTTTGTTCTCAACAGACTTAAGTATATCCCTGGGACGTTAAACCACAAACAAACTCAAAACACAAAAACTTAAGTATATGTAAGAATAAATAACTATGACATCTCATGCAAAATGTAGTCTTATGATAAAGGTAACTGGGTATAATGATAATAGCATATTTAATTCTATATTTCTTTGTTTCCCCTTATGCACAAGACCAAGACTGTATAATCAATTGGTCTTTGTTGAGGATATTCGTAACATTCATCCCAATCAAAATTAAGGTTTTGAAAATGGCCAAACTAGTTCTTTACTCGCTGGTTGTAAAGTTCAAAGTGTTCCATTTAGTCAGGGGTTTGGTTATATGTAGACTTTTAAAACTAGGGAAATAAAACCTTTATCATTTAAAACGAGAGTTATCATTTAACCTCCTAAGTATTTACAAATAGTAATTCTGTGTAGTCAATCTATAGATGATTAAAACAAAAACTGACATGAATGTCAATGTGCTTATCAAGAACTTTTTTGAATTAATATATTCTGTTATTCTGGAAAAGTTGTCTGTTTACCAGGTGCAGGAATAGTTAGCTTAATTGTTGATGAAGATATGGCTGTTCAAATATAGGCTAAATATATAAGTATATATCATAGATGGGTATTATATGTGTGTTAGTTTGAAACCTGTAGATCTTCCTAAGTTTCACTTTTCTAGCTTATTGCAAACTTAGACAAGTTTTCAGTCTGCGGCATGTTGAGTTTGATGTATGCTGTGGCCATCCGAACACGAAAAGTTGAAAACTGATCAGTGAGAGTTGTCTTACATCCGTCGAAACAAGAAATAGGACTTCCGTGCCTAGACCAATTCTCCAGTTCTGCTTTTTGAAAGCATGATCTGTCCTATATATATATCATTTAGACTTAATCCCAAGATAAGTTGTGTTGTCTTATAATGAAAAAGGTTCTTGAAAACTGAAAATTCATTTTAGTAATGTCACGGTGCGTTCTTTACATGAAACGCCCAGCCTGGCATAATGAGTGATGTGAAAATGTGATAAATAACGGTTATATTCAATGTACATTTAGGGTTGGTGGTTACCCATACCTATCTATTCTACACATTACCCGACTACATTGATAATTTGCCAACTTTGTGTACATAATAGTTACAGTTATTTCTAAGACATATAGGTAGGGATATGTGTCATATTGTGTTGCATGCATTCCCCGAATGTAACATCCATGGAAGTAATATAATATCAAGTATACCGTTTTATTAAAAGCATACCATGGTACATGCAAAGAGTGATAAGTTAGTACATGGTGGCTGTATAATCGTTACATATTGATTTAGCTGGTACGATTTTGTTTGCATGGGGTTTTGTTTGCTTGAATATTATATATAAGGGATGTCATGAAAAATAAACTGACTTAGTGCTGATATTAGCATGTTGCTCACACAGCTCTAATAGCTCTTGATCAACTTCTAAATAATACTTGCTTCGTGCTATGCCACTGTAGTTGGATTGACTCTAAAATCAACACTTGGTCAGTTTTAGATACAGATATATCATAGATATTACACATGAGAGACACGTTTACTTGTAACTGTTGACACGAAGCATTTGTACTATCATTTACATAACGACACATTTTCCAATTACTGTCTGAAGCCAAGTTTATCATCGACAGTACTGAATGGCAGTGGCGGTTTCCTTGCCTTATATTTCCCAGGCGCACAGTATAGAAATCTCCACAGGCCTAATTCCACTTATGGGTGAAGGGAGAGGAAAGTGTGTGCCATAGATGAAGCTATGGTTAATGACTTAGTGTCCAGGAGGAAATGCAACAATATAGAAACATAATTACATTATATACTCCTTAGGTGACCCCATATAGAAAAAAGACATATCTGTGTAATCAAAGTAAGGGAATGGATCTAGAAAGATTAAAGAGGGGGTACTTCAACAATACTTTGTGTTTGATATATACATGTACTGATACAGGTATATACCAGTGACATGGACTTTATATTCAAGACTTACAGGTTGCAGTTCAATGTTTAATCTGTAACGTACTTTCATTGGTGATGTCCACCCACACTATGTCAATAGAAGTAGATCTAACAAAGATTTAAAGTGTGTGATGACCTGGAGAAATGAGTTTTTGCAGATGTACGAATATGGCACATGGAAATAATGTTCCCTTGGAAATATTAACGTAGAATACAAAAAACAGTGTTAGGTGCGAGTAACCTATTGGATTTAATATGTAGCTAATTTTCAGGGCAGGTATAAACGACTTATTGATGACGATTGGGTGAATAACGGTAAAATAACACACTTAGCCTGCATTTTTTCTTCTTAATATCATAGAACCAGAGGGAATAGGAGATAGGTCTAATGAGATAGTGATATATTTCCCCTTTGTTTTGTGAAAATTTAATTCTTTGTGAAGAAATCTTATTTCATGATAATGAGGTATATAATTGATATTCGCTATATTAGCAACATCAGTGCATTTTCACTCTTTGTAAATGAGTTTGAGGTGATGCGTTTCCTATTCTTCATGCAGCAGCTTCCAGATAAATATATCAAGTCAGAAAATGTAAGGATTTTAAGAAAGAAACTGGCAGTAAAATCTGCTCATTTTCTGTTGGATTGAGCTATCTTGATTTTGATAGCAAGTCTTTGTCAGAACTAGGTCTTCCTGAATAATAGGTCATTGAACCAGAAACCAAATAGTCCACTTTGTTATGAAAGTGGAGGGAGAGGATGGTGTCCTGCATGTGCACCCTTGTTCTGTAAGATATACACTGGGGATATATTTCTCTATACAAATGTACACATAATTCTAAGGTGGGAGGAACAAATAAAGTTACCTAAATGAAATGAAGTGGTTTTTTTATTTCTCAACATACTCATTATTCCTTCTTTATTAGCAGGTGGACGGTTGGTCTTTAGGTTATGGCTATAGCCTACTGTAGTACAACTGCTTGTAAAGTCACTAAGTGACCTGACCCCATTTTTGCCTTTTATAGGTAACTAAGTACAGATAGGAATATGATTTCTGTTTTGGACAGAAGGTTTTATGGTGGTTCAATGCCATACAGTTTGATATTTAGTATTTTGGTATGGATTTTAAAATAAAAGTGAATTCAGTTTTGGGGGGGGGGGGACATTTGTAGTCACAGGTCCATTTTTAAGAACTCCTTTATGCACATATTTCTACCCCTTAAACTGGTTCAATCATAATATGATATACCTCATTTGAAAGAGGATAAAAAACAGTAGGAGCTAGGAAGTGGAATTTTCAAGGTAGATTCTATATTTACTGAGATATTCAAGTATTTGTTGAAAGTGGGGGGGGGGGGGGGGATTTTGAGTGAAATGGGCATACTCAAACAGATGTTTACTCAATAATGATTTACAGTGAGCATTGGTGTAACATTTACCATCTCCATAAGTGGCACTGACAGTTACTTACCCTCTAGGAGGTGTCATTTTTTAGGTTAAACTTGTATTTAGCATGATATTCATGTATTTTTGCCTAATTTCAGAGCATGGGGGGGGTATCAGCCATCTTTGAATTTTAGTGCAGTCGTGTTCCCCCAGAGGTCTCTAGTTCCTGTCACTCTCCAAGCATATTGGCACATGCCCTATACCTATATCCTTATAAAAACACTAAGTATCTGGTTGAAGCTCAGCCTCACTTTGTACATGGAGCCTGTAGTATGTCAAACCACTAGATGGAGCCATAACTAAATACAGAAAGGTATATGATTTCTTTTTTTCTGGAGAAGTTTTATGGTAATGCCATATCCTAGTTTTATTATTTAGTTATTTGACATTGATTTAAAAAAGACAAACTACTTTATGAACTTCCCCAAACACCTGACAGGCCCAGTAATCAAAGATATGTAAGATATGCACAAAACTTGTATAAGTTTCTCCTATGGTAACCCAATACCTCTCTTTCCCCCTCCCCTATACCTCCAATTCCTTCTAACTCCTGGGGGGCTTCCTTGATCTCATAGTAATTAATTATTGGTAGACCTAGTATTTAGTTCTAAATGCGTCCACCTGCTAATTTGGCCTTTAAAGGCCAATATTACTATTTTAAAATGCACTCTTAGCCCTTGTTTACCTAAATATTGATGTTATCAGGTCTCTTGTTGATATTCTAATATATTGATATAATATGGAAACAGGTAATGTGGGCATACGTTTATAATATGCTATAGTTTTGTTGATCAAATAGCCCGATGCCAAGTACAACATATTTCTCTCTAACCAGGGCCCTGTTTTTTAGTCACAATATCGCAAGTCTACGATCGCCTGAGATCGAATCAAGATTTTACGTGTGTTTTCAAGACACAAGATGGCGGGTGTGCTATAGACAGGGACGTAAGTTGAATCAAGGGATCTTGGCGAAATTATTCTGAACTTAAGACAAGGATAGAACTGTCTTAGGTTCTATAATACGTCACTGTGGATTTCCTATGCTTCCCATGCGATTTAAGCTATGAAACTTTAACAAAAGTAAGGGCTACATATAACCTATAATCGTTTCAAATATGAAGAATTACGGCCGCACCGTTCTGAAGTTATCGGCGATTGAATTTGAAACATTGGGCTATCGATCGGATATCGTACACGCACTTTCCAAGCAGAGCTTTCGCGGTATAGCTCGCCAAATCTCTGCATGGAGAGTGAAGTAAGCGCAGTCGATGTCAAGGTCGCCGCATAAATTAGATCAAGTGATGGTAGGGTTACACTGGCCACCAGAGCACTATTTGCTATGATGAAATTCAAACGTCGATAACTTCATAACAGTCCGGCCGATTTTCTTCATATTTGGTACAATTATAGGTTATATGTATACCTTACTCGTGTTATTTCATTGCTTAATTCCTACGGGAAGTTAAGTTCCGCATTTGTTACGACATGTCCAGAGTGGTCTTAGACATACGACACTTATGGCCACTATTTCCGCTCCATTGGCCACCGAGTGTCGTGACTATAGCACACCTTTAACCTCCCTACGTGTCGTATCTTCACAAACTGTCGCAACCACTCTACCATCGTATCTCCATAGCACACTGACAGCAAATGCGTGTCGGAAGATACAAATGTCGTGACTAAAAAACAGGGCCCTGGTTCACATCTATATGTAGATGCTTTTTCTTATCATCAACCCAAGGGGCTGGACACATAAAAGTAACAAACCTTTTTTTCCAGACCCAAATGTTTAGCTTGATAAGAGGGAGAGCTGGGATGTAGTTTGCAAAACTGGATACAAATTCTACTACCATACATACAGCAGGGTTCCCACGAAGACTAGAAAATCTGGAAAATGAAAATGGTCATAGACAAGTCATGGAACATGTAAATTCGTAAAAGTCATGGAATTTGTTCATCAGTCATGGGATTTTCTTTATGACAGAAATCATTCAAACATATGATATGCCATGTTCAGAGGGAACCTCATGAGATAGAAATAACTTGGTCTGCACTCCACCTCGTTTGTCTGCTACGTAATTCACTCAGCTTCGTTTCATGAATGACTGCACGGTCAAACTGTTTTTCAGTCGAGACGATCTCAAGTTGAGACCGTTTGAAAGGCAAACTGTTTTTCAGTTGAAACGATCTTTGGGGATCTCAGCCTGAGGCTGGGGTGATTTCAGTGTTTTTCAGTTGTTATGATCTCAAGGGATCTCAAGTGAAATTATCTCAAAAAACAGTCTCAACCTGAGAATAATTGATACTTGTCATAACTCATTTTTTCAGGTGCTAAAACTTCTTCAAATTAGAAAATATTTAGAGTATATAGGTACTAATGATCTGGCATAACTATATCCAAAATTGAGGCACTGCACTTCTCAGCTAGCTTGGGCATAACCTGCTGTAACGTTCGATCTTGTTTGAGCAGGGTAGGGTCATGGTCACTTGATTAAACCCACAGCGATTAATCACTAGCAATTAATCACCAACAGGGTAACAAAAAATGACAAATAAACATGTGTCTTATCTTTTTTTTTTATTCAGAAAAATGAACGACATAACATATTCACCAGTACCCTGGCGATCCTCCATGCGATTGTCACAAGTATAATACTGTAGTAAATACTGCCGGATGGTTACCGGAGGGTCCCGGAGGATACCTCCGGAGGGACCCGGAGGACACGGAGGTACCCGGAGGTACCCGGAGTACCGGAGGCACCCGGAGGGTTTGCTCTATAATGCCCCAAGAGCCCACCAGGTGGTGTCCTGGTCCAGGAAATGACATCAGAGGGTCCCTGGAGCCCTCCTATATAAACCTCCGGGGGTGCCTCCGGGAGTCAGTCTGGCTTTAGCCATGGCTCGGACCACCTCCGGCGACTACGAGGGCAACCGCCCGCCACTACTAGTGGCCCCGGAGTGAGAGCAGAAAGGTTACCGTAGTGACCTACCTTGAGCCCCGTGTGGCTCGCCGGGTTCGTGGAGGTCGGAGACAGACCCCCGGCGTCGAGACTAGTCTGGGATACATTATTAGTAGAAGTTACCTACCTCATATGCCGCTTGAGGCTTACTTGTCAATAAAGATCCTCCGTTATGCAGTAAACTGGTGTCCTCGTTGTGTATTACATTGGTGGCAGCGGTGGGATATCCCATCTCGTTGCACAACGAGGTCCGGAGGTACATCCGGGAGGCCACCCGGAGGAGGGCCACCCGGAGGAGGGCCACCCGGAGGAGGGCCACCCGGAGGAGGGCCACCCGGAGGAGGGCCACCCGGAGGAGGGCCACCCGGAGGAGGGCCACCCGGAGGAGGGCCACCCGGAGGAGGGCCACCCGGAGGAGGGCCACCCGGAGGAGGGCCACCCGGAGGAGGGCCACCCGGAGGAGGGCCACCCGGAGGAGGGCCACCCGGAGGAGGGCCACCCGGAGGAGGGCCACCCGGAGGAGGGCCACCCGGAGGAGGGCCACCCGGAGGAGGGCCACCCGGAGGAGGGCCACCCGGAGGAGGGCCACCCGGAGGAGGGCCACCCGGAGGAGGGCCACCCGGAGGAGGGCCACCCGGAGGAGGGCCACCCGGAGGAGGGCCACCCGGAGGAGGGCCACCCGGAGGAGGGCCACCCCGAGGAGGGCCACCCCGAGGAGGGCCACCCCGAGGACCGCCACCCCGTGGACCGCCACCCCGTGGACCGCCACCCCGTGGACCGCCACCCCGTGGACCGCCACCCCGTGGACCGCCACCCCGTGGACCGCCACCCCGAGGAGGGTCATCCTGGGGGATGCTGTCAGGAGGGGTGCCATGAAGAAAATGTCATCAGGAGGAGTGCCTTCAGGAGGGGTGCCGTCAGGAGAGGTGACATCCGGAGGGATGCTGTCAGGAGGGATGCTGTCGGGAGAGATGCTGTCAGGAGGGGTGCCATAAAGAAAAGTGTCATCAGGAGGAGTGCCTTCAGGAGGGGTGCTGTCAGGAGAGGTGCCATCCAGAGGGATGCTGTCAGGAGGGATGCTGTCAGGAGGGATGCTGTCAGGAGGGGTGCCATCAGGAGAGGTGCCATCCTGAGGGTTGCTCTCAGGAGAGGCGCCGTCCCGAGGGATGCCGTCAGGAGGGATGGTGTCAGGAGGGATGCTGTCAGGAGGGATGCCGTCAGGAGGGATGCTGTCAGGAGGGGTGCCATAAAGAAAAGTGTCATCAGGAGGAGTGCCTTCAGGAGAGGTGTCATCAGGAGAGGTGCCATCCGGAGGGATGCTATCAGGAGAGGTGCCGTCAGGAGAGGTGCCATCTGGAGAAATGCCATCGGGAGAGGTGCCATCCAGAGGAATGCTTTCAGGAGGGATGCCGTCGGGAGAGATGCCATCAGGAAGGGTGCCATCAGGAGAGGTACCATCAGGAGGGATGCCGTCAGGAGGGATGCTGTCAGCAGGGGTGCCATCAGGAGAGGTGCTGTCAGGAGGGATGCTGTCAGGATGGGTGCCATCCGGAGGGATGCCATCAGGAGGGATGCCGTCAGGAGGGATGCCATCAGGAGGGATGCTGTCAGGAGGGATGCCGTCAGGAGGGATGCCATCAGGAGTAATTCCATATGGGGAAATTCCGTCAGGAGGATTGCCAGGGCAACCTGGGGTTTCCTGTCAGACCGGGGTAATGTACATGTCTAAGGGTGTGGACTACAGGGTGTGCACAGGGTCACAGGTGGGATAACCTGGGGAATGTACACAGGTAGTCTGGAGGTACAAGACAGACTGTTAGAGGTTACAGGAGGTCTGGGCGCATGGTATAGGCCAAGGAGTGTACAAGGGATGCTGGCAGACCGGAGAGGTACACAGGGGCCACCAGGGCGCATTGCAGGTTGTAGGGGCACAGGATAAGCCTGGTGGGCATTACTGGCAGAAAGGAGAGCGGCAGTCATGGGAGCAGCATACCCAGGGGCAGCAGCCATGGGAGCTGCAGTCACGGGAGCAGCCATCAGGAGACCGGCGGTCACAGGAGCAGCCGTCATGGGAGCAGCAGTCATGGAAGCAGCATACCCAGGGGCAGCAGCCATGGGAGCTGCAGTCACGGGAGCAGCCGTCATGAGAAGCAGTCATGAGAATAGCAGTCAGAGGAGATACCAAGTGTTATCGGACAGATGCTGTGATTTGTCACTAAATAAAAACAGTTGTAATTGAAATGTTTTTCAGTAATTACAAGTAGTATTGACTTTATCAGAGTAATCTCTCTATTTTTTCAGACAGTTGGTTGTTAATTAGGTGGGGAGAGTGTAGTAAATACTGCCGGATGGTTACCGGAGGGTCCCGGAGGATACCTCCGGAGGGACCCGGAGGACACGGAGGTACCCAGAGGTACCCAGAGGTACTGGAGGCACCCGGAGGGTTTGCTCTATAATGCCCCAAGAGCCCACCAGGTGGTGTCCTGGTCCCGGAAATGACATCAGAGGGTCCCTGGAGCCCTCCTATATAAACCTCCGGGGGTGCCTCCGGGAGTCAGTCTGGCCTTAGCCACGGCTCGGACCACCTCCGGCGACTACGAGGGCAACCGCCCGCCACTACCAGTGGCCCCGGAGTGAGAGCAGAAAGGTTACTGTAGTGACCTACCTTGAGCCCCGTGTGGCTCGCCGGGTTCGTGGAGGTCGGAGACAGACCCCCGGCGTCGAGACTAGTCTGGGATACATTATTAGTAGAAGTTACCTACCTCATATGCCGCTTGAGGCTTACTTGTTTGTGGTCAATAAAGATCCTCCGTTATGCAGTAAACTGGTGTCCTTGCTGTGTACTACAATACAATATAACACGATACATAATGTACAACATTATCCACGAAGACAGGACTGTACAAGACACCACAATCAGTTATACATATCTCATTTCACTTTTACATACCGTTCTCCATAAATAACTTAGCCTGTGAACACCGTATTTTCTAGTCTGACGACCTAGATATTAACCTTATTCTATTTCTCTGTCTTTTGCGTTTCACTATTTAAACGATTCCAAATTTATCCCCCATATATATAGGTGAATGTCTATATTTCACCTATATTACACGGCAGGTATTACCTGCCCGAACGACCCTGCCACGACAGGCACCTTTTTTTTCTCGGAAATAGCAATGTTTATGTGATGTGTCATGTGATCTAAGTAATTTACCTTGGTGACTGATCATATCTTGTTATACCAAATCAAAGGTCAATATGGCTCTTAGACATTGTCATAATTTCTTTTAAATCAACAATTATCTTTTTATCTATTGAATTTTGTATATAAGTATCAATGATGCCTCTAAGATGCCTGGAGGCATCTTCCTGCCGTAGCCAGGGAATCTTCCTACCGTAGCCAGGGGAATGCCTGGAGGCATCTTCCTGCTGTTAAAGGGTTAATATATCCCTGTATGTTTCAGATATGCAAGTGATAGATACCTTTTGAACAAAGTATAGCATTCCCGTCAGAATTTAAACATCTTTTTTCCGACACTTTATTTTTTTAAAAGGACATTTGTACTCAGCTAGACCTTTTGGAATCATTTTAAAATTCAAAGTGCAAAATCACAAAAAAACAGACACAGTCAAATTCTTTTATAATGTTATTATTGAACGAAGTAGTACAATCGGTGTTGTGTATGATGTATCAAAGTTAGAGTCACGACGTTTCACTTGTGTTGAACTAGCTTCATCAGGTCAGATCATTTTAAAATGTCTGACTCTAATAAGGTCATTAATACTAAGAAATAGACGAGAAGTGTACTGGATTCTTTCTCTCCTTTGCTAAGTAAAATTGATTAATTGATACTGGAGAAAATGTGTATAAATCTGTGGAGGAATTCCAGATAACTAGTTAATGCATTTTATTATCTTAGTAAAAGTAAATAACACTAAGGTAAGTTAAGCTACTTTTCTAATTTGATGAATAATCATGGCTTAAGGAATATGTGAAAATTCACATCAGTTATTAGAAATGACAGTTATGACGGCCATAATTTTAGCACCAGAGTGTGCTATACACATTCATAACATCAATGCTTACCTTTATTTACCTTCATTCTTCAGTAGATATTTGATAGTTTGGCAAAACAAGCAAGGGTGAAATGACTAGAAATGCACTTGCAAAAACGAGCATATTGCAAAGTCCAATCTTCCTCATTCTTGGGTAGGTTTTAGTTCATATATTCACCTTATTCGCATTTGAGTTTCACAACTGAACAACATGGAGATATCGCGAGAGATGTAGAGACAACGCCAATTTCTCTGATTACAGCATTCTTTGGATCATGCTGCCCAATGGTTTGTAGACAGACTCTACCTCACCCGCCTTTGCTGCTCAGTGTGTGGAGGCGGGTGTCCCCTATTGAATGAACGGGGAACTTGGCTAGCATGTTAGTGTATTGAGCACCCACCAGACGCTGTCATGGAAACATTGTCCCATGGGTGCCAGTCAACCGCCCAGCTCAGTGGAAGTGGTTGCTGGGTGCCTGCCGGGCACTGTGTTGGCCCTGTGTGGTGCCTATGTGAGAAAATAATGATACTTTCTAGGATATAAAAAAACTGTCAGTGCCACCTATGGAAATGGTAAATGTTACACCAATGCTCCCTTTTAATAAATATTGAGTAAACCTCTGTTTAAATATGCCCATTTCCCCAAAGCCCCCCTCCCCCCACTTTTAATATCTCTGTAAATATAGAATCTACCTAGAAAATTCCACTTCCTGGTATTTTTTTTAATTCTTTTTCAAATGAGACATATCATATTATGAATCAACCAGTTTAAGGGGTAGAAATATGTCCATAAAGGAGTTCTTAAAAATGGACAATAGTCCCCTCCCAACTGAAGTCACTATTTAAATAAAAACTCATGCCAAAATACTATAACCGTAATACATTGTGCCATCATATTCTTATTTATACTTGGTAAGCCATAGAAGGAAAAAATGTGGTCAGGTCGGCTAGTGACTCTAAAAGCAGGTGTACTACAGTAGGCTATAGCCATAACCTAAAGTTGGAATTCCACCACAACCGCTTTTTCGTGGCAAAAAGACGTTCGAGCTGACCTTTCGACAGACGTCGGTTGAAACGTCTGACCAAATAGCCTCAAAATGCGTCGCTGCTCCACTGAAACCCCTAGCATTACGCCCAACAGACGCACAATTCCAGCAGATGAAAACTAATGAATCAGTTTTTTTGCCAGATGGACAAATTTTGTCTCTTGAAGGGTTGTTGGAGGATCGGCTGGGATATCGTCTGAAAAATCGGTTTGATGGAAGCTATTCTCAGCAGAAACCACAGCCGATGGTCCAGCAACCCTTGGGCGACATGCCAGCAACCCCCAACAGACAGTCAACTAACCCAGCAACCAAGAGCAGATGTCTGGCAGATGGGCATTGCGTGGCATCGCGCGATACTCCACCAAACAGACAAAAACATAATTCCACGAGATGCCCCAGCAACCGTTGTATGGGCTTCACACAACGTTTTTGTCTGGTTGGTGGAATTCCCACTGAAAGAACATCCGTTCAGCTGATGGCTTTGGGACACTACTCCTATTATCCTGGTCCCAATCACCCAATTCCTGTTTTCAACCTGGAAGTGGCCTCTGGCAGTGGGTGCCACCAAGTCCCGGTGGCCTCTGGTCGTGCCCTGGAGACGGGTCAACCTTGGAATCCTGCTGCTCTGGGGATGACATTCTGGGTGTGCCAACTTAACAGCAAGGCCACCACCCCCTGGAACCTACTCGACCCCACTGAGAGCAGAAAGACATGAGACTTTCACTTAGAAACCCTTTATCCATAGGCTGTGCTAAATAAAACACCTTTACGCGTGTGCTCCAGATTTTCCTTGTTCAGTCGTCTGTTAAATTGGTGACAGTGGTGATGATTGTTTTCGAACCATGGAGGGAGATAAGTGTTTTTGGGTTTTTTTCACAATCGAACGGTTCAGATGACGTAGCCGATAACAGACATCGAGCTCATTCAAGCGGTAGCTGCCAATGAATTGACACCTAGCCTCGTATGAAATACATGGAGGGAGATAAGGTGCTGTTAGGAGCCTGGGTCAGGGAGTTTTTGGTGGATTTCGGGGATATGGGTCTGTTGGTTCGGCAGCCCGGCCTGGAAAGGGAGGCAGGCCCGGCTACTGACCCCCGTCCGGTGGAATATCCAAAGGCGGGCTCTCCCCCTATCAGCCGTGGCGGGCTGACACCGTAGCCCCCCCCCCCCCCCCCCCCATATTCACCACAATATAACAATACAATGAAATGAAACATAATCATGAAACATAATTATCTTTTGGAATGGTTTTATTGGTGTGGCTTCAGAGTAAATTTCATTATAGATAATTGTATAAAACAGTTACATGGAAGGTATACTTCATGGCAATATCTCACTCTGACTGAATATTATAGCTAATGTCATTATCTACCACTATAAATATCTAATGAAGTACTGTCGGATTGTAAACCGTGGTAGGCTAGAAATGCCAGTGAGGTTTTATAATAATGTGAATTATGAACAATGATTAATGTAATCAATCCTCAATGCTTAAGAACAATGACATACGTGATGCAATAAGTTAGAAAAATCATCACAAATATAAAGGTATTTATCTAATTGACATAAAATACTTAGATTAATCAGTGTAGGTATCATTCTCAATAAAGATGTCTTATACAGTTGTTATGTATACATATACCCCTACCATTACGTGAACAGTGACTAAAAGGCAGTGGCTTCGGACTTGGTAGGCAATATTTCGACATTTTCTTGGATGAGTACCACTTCCATGTTATAGATTATTACACTAATAGCTACATCGACCACTAGAGTGTTTTGCCAATAGTTTTATGACTATAGATAATAGTGAATTCTGTGGGGGGAAACCGGATGATGTCCGAACCCGGTTAATGCTTACTCGTTGGCATATTAAGAGGATAAAGCCAAAAATGAAGTGACATATGCTCCCCGAGATTTTTATAAGGAGCAAAACTGTTACCCTACTAGATCTGGAAAGACAACAAAGAATCCACCATGTACTAACTGACTAGCTTTTTGATGGTCAATATTTGATTGACTGTCACAGAAAATGAAATACTATAAGAGTAAATTTACATATGGGACCAGAGGAAATTGAGCAGGGAAAATTATGACAAGCGTTCCGACAGACACAAGACACCGAATTTTTTAACCTTCCGACACAGCGACGATGCGTTAATTTAGTTTCGCACTGTGACTCTACGACACAAAATCATTCAACCTTCCGAAAAGGCTACATGATACAGGAATTTTTATTCATAACCATGTCGTATGAATGTCGGGGTGGCCAGTGGCAGTGGGTGCCCATCTTAAGAGAGCCCTAACGAAACCAGGTACCTTTCAATTCCTACATCATTTAACACTTGATTGAAAACATTACCCAAGGCAATATAGACACTAAAAGGTAGTGCCCTCGGCGAGGGAGAATATAGATGGAGCATAAACTGTACTCGAAACGTCGTATACTGAACGATTCTGGGAGTAAGATGTACTAAACATCAAAAATATCATTTCAATGAAAATGCATACAATTCAAATGAGACATGTACAACATGAATAAATATAAATTCGCTAAGGCTCGTTTTGTTAAATAAAAGCATGTAGAAATATGCAAATATCTTTGGCAAGAGTATATGCTATACATATATTGGTAAAATAGTGGTTGGGGAACAAAGTACATGTATATCACTGGACAGCACTAAATATGAACCGCAGCCACACATCACTTTCCTGAGTTGCACTTATTTGTTTCCAAACACTTCCAATAGAAACCAGGAAGCATAAGTTTTCAATAGCGACTAGTATATTTGTGTAATCCAAAATTCTATGCCTGGAAGACAGAGAACGTATGAATGAAATATAAATGCATAAACATGGAGTTAAGCAGGTATTTTACCGTTGGATAGATGGCTGTAAACATTAAATATAAATTCTCTTTTTGATAGCGTAAACAATTCTGAGCGAAAACATAAACCTTAAACATATATATTCACCATTTGCTTGGTACATTTTCGTAAATACACACTAGAGTTCACACATGACATGAAAAGTTATATAATCATATTTCACTAATACTGTTACGGAATGTGAGGTAGGATGTGGTTTTTGACCTCAATATATCATAATGATATCTGTTATATATATATAACAGATAACACGAGAAGCTTGACAGCGGGTGACGTATCCTGCGCGTCATCACTCCGATGTCATATTTTCACTATTAAGTCATACATCATCATGCTAATTCACTGACGGTGTGTTGACTGGGGTTACTTCGCTTGTCCGTTCCCGCAAAATGTCTTCCATTATTGTTAGGCTCTATGGAATAGAAATAATGTTTCAACATGAAATTTGCGATGTATATTAGAGGATAGTCATTGTTCTAGGTGTGGAATATTTCTGGTGTAGGAATAGCCTTAAATAATCTGACGAGAAACGGAAACAGAAAACTATAGTGAAGCTGTACGCTGTGGGGAAAATAACTCATTAAGATGCACCCTGATAAAGGACTGAAATAGTCCGAAACTTGTCGGTAAATAATGTCTCATAATTAAGTGTATTTTTACATAGTATTGCAAAAGTTTTCGATTTACCTGATTATTTTGGGGGGAGGGGGGGGGGGGGGGGGGCTAGGCAGGAAATCCATCGATTTTCGAGTTGTTAACTGCTACAGAGGCCCGTATGTTATTAAATGACCCCATCTCATTAAGGTGTAACCTATTTCATCACAACTGATAAAATAATGATCTATTGAGAGGTTTACTGGTATAGAAAACACGTGCTGTGAAGGAAGTCAACATGTTCAGGATACATTTTAACAATACCTGATTTTCATGGTAAAATTTGCAGTTAGTTATCTTTTAGGGAAATATATAAAACTAACAATATACAGCTTTAAGATTCACATACAGAACTTTCCATACTGCATGTTGTTTTTTATATAAGGCTTTAGGGACATAGTAAATCACTTGAAAAAACTGAAGTTTGTATACATTTTAATGTGAGAGCTGAAGATGTGATTATTTCAATTCATTTGGTTGGTAGTAAGTGATTCATCGACTGAGTTGTTGATATATTTACTTTTATAAAATGGATAGATCTACATGTTTTCACAGGTTTGAATGAATCCAAAGCCTAAGGTATGGGCAATTAGACCCCTATTGAGATACATTTTCAGTTAGCTTATAATGTTCGCTGTCCATGAATACCAAATATAACTTTGTGCGGTAAATACAACAAATACTACGAGCTTCTGTAGAATGTAGGAAGGTAGAGAAATAGCCAATTGTACGTTTTTCAGTGGTGTGACCCACAGATGACATCGGAGATGAGCTGTGACATGTTATCTGTCAAAGTGTGTAGATAGCACAAAAATATCTCCACGTTTTACTCACCCTATTTACACCTTGTATGAGGAAACCCCGGGCGAACATTTCTAGTACACGCCCAAATGAACCAAATCCGCGAATGTCGATGGATCCTGTCTGCTCAAAGCTCGTCCTGTAGTAAGTGACAGAACGAAGTAATCAGTAGTGACTAATGTTCTGGAAACACACTTCTATGAAAGACATACTATGGGTTTCATGATAAATACAGATTCCGGAGGAGACTATCTCAAAGAATGAACAAGCCTCTGAATGATTTTATGGTTTTCAAGCCGTTTCTTATGTACGTGCTGTATATCAACATTGTATTTGTCCCATTGGGTATCTAGAGCACTACCCTGCAAACGGCCTTCCATTATAATAATTTTGGAACAGCAGCTAAAACTGACCAGCCATATCTTTGGGTATTGATTTCAAAATTCTTAGATTTTAGAAAAACAGAAAGGTTTATTAACTTTTCTTTCTAGGTTTCTTTTCGATCTAAGAACACGTGTCGTCACCGGTCACAATTGTAGCAGACTTCACTAACGTTTGGAGACTTACTCACACATACACACAAAACGTGACTGACGGAATCCGGCCAGGTAGCGGCAGAATCGGTCGAACAACTAAAAACTTAAATCGGGTATACACGGCTGGTAACTCAGTAGTACACAGAGTTGAACAAACAACTATCGCAGTCCATGGATGGAAATACAACAATCAATAACCTTTTGGACGGGCGATCGTAAACCACGAGAGGTTGGCGTGTAGTATTCCACAAGCGATAGCGAGTGTCCCACCAACTAGGCCTTTTACAGGTGGGCAGGCTGGTTGGTCCTGCCAGAATCGGGCGACCGGCCAGCTGGAAATGTGCAAATTCTCCGAGCTTTTCCACTAATCCACCTTGGTTTGATTGATTTAACATCCAATAATCATAATTAACTGTTATCATACTGCTGTGGTTATCACTATTTTCTATGTGGGCCCTAACTGAAGTGTAGGGTCTTTTGTCAGGAAGGACCAGGCTGTGTACTGGTTTGTATACCTTTTTAAAAAATCTCGGACTTCTTAAGGAATCAAAGAATTTCTTTCTTGCCACTGTTGTGGAACACACTGTGAATTGATGCTGCATTTTCCAGGAATTTTCCTGCTCTTTCTTGCTACCTGACAATGTAGCATGAGATGTTTTACACTCAAATGAGTGTTGCATAGTTTGCACACAGGTGATACTTCACTTCTCATGAGGTGGCTATGTGTCTACCTGGTGTGTCCAGTCCACAGACGGGGCAGTTTCACCTGTTCCAATTTTGTCAGGTTCCTTGTCTGATAGATGGAACTCTGCCAGCTTTTTTTGCAAAAACCCATTTGTCGGTTGTTAAATTCCTTTCCGGGCGTTTCCCGGGAATTTTTTTTTTTTATATATATCAACAAACTCAGAAAGTATACACATACTGATTGGTCAAACCAACCGCTCCCGCCACCGCAGGTCGGTAGGGACCAATGAGTACAAGGGTCAGGGTTCATATACACGGGTAAACCAACCAGAACCATGGTTCAATATCACGGTGCCTTCGCCACGCCGCCACGGCGGGATCCGAAAAACACCGGACAGATCACTCACTCAGTAGTCGCTGCCGACGCCACGTCAAACCAACCTTGAAAACCCCATTTGTCATTGATTGCAGATCAGTAAATGGAACTATATCAGATCCATATTGTCTGCTCAGTGCCTTCTTAGTGGCATGATCTGCAGCTTCATTACCCCCAATTCCAATATGGCTTGGGCGCCAGTAAATAACAAGCTATTTGCCATGGTCTCTCTTGATGTCTCTTATGATTGAGTTCGTTGAGTTATGGTGTGTGGATAGCAAAGCCGACGTGGTTTCTATCTTATGAACCATCTATGTAGGGGTGTCAACCTTTTTGTATTTTGCCAGGTCAAAGAGAACTACTGGAATTTCTCGTTCCCATGGAAGGGTTTTCAATGGTTCTTCTACTCATACTCGGTGCATTGGAATACCTGCCTCCCTGAACAGAGCTTTTGCTTGCTTAGAGAAAGGTTTAATGGCATTTGGCTTTTCCCTGTAGATCATGTTTTAGTTCTTAACGATTGTATCACGAGTTTGACTCTTTGGATCTGCCCTCACCCGTATGTTAAATTGCAGAGACAGTTTCTCTCAACACAGTCGGAGTGGAGCGATTCCTGCTTCTACATGGAGGGTAGATAAACACCTGTTTTTGTATTGGTTTTAACCAGTGCAGGTAGGGCCTTGCTGCAGAGTCATATACTACCGAAACATAGTCCAGTCCGGATTCTATGTATATCTTGTACAGTGTTAGTAGTGTTTCTGAATCTGCACCCCATTTGGGATTACTGAGGACCTTCATGGGGTTCATAGTACTTTCTTCTCCAGACTATGCTTGTATCTTGTTCATTCCACAAACTAGGCCATTTCTGCCATGTTGAGATTTGTATGTATCTTAAATTTTCTGCTGAATATGGTGGTTAACAAAATAATGAATGTAAATAAAGATAAGCTATACTACACTCTGGTGATGAAATTCTGTCCCTACTACCAAACGTTCAGCCTTCGCTCACGGTTTGCAGTTATCACCCAGGATCCCTGACTGCATTCGTTGAGGTGGAGGCTGGGAGCCGTCATAGCTCATGGTGGCATGCCAGGTGAGTCGGTAAAAAGCTATTGAATCAGCTTTTGGATGGCGGTCCTTTGCAGGCGCCTCTTTATGATTTTGGGGGACAGATGCTCATATATTTACACTTTCTGCATTCTTCCAACTGGAAACAGCCCCAGGTGCCCCCCATATGGGCCGGGCTTGGGCTAGCACTGGGTTGGTGGAACACTTGCTTTAAGGGCCGAATCCACCCTTTCAGCTGAACTTTCACCAGACATTGGTTGAAACGTCTGGCCATATGGCTTCAAAATGCGTCGCTGCTCCACCAATACCCCCAGCAGACGCTCATGTGGTTGCCGTACAAGCGTCTGGCGTGTGCTTCCACCGACCAGATGTTTCAGACGATGGCCCGAAGTGCCAGCAGATCCCTTAACCCTATCGCGCCGGGTACCCGCGGCAGGGCTACAGTCATGGAGCTGGGTACTAGTGCCAGTGAATGCCGCTAGAGGCCGGGTACATAGGCCTATTGGTAAAATTTTGTTTTGGGATCACGTGACATGACACGTGATACTTATCATTATTTTTCATTTCACTTAGAAAAATAAAATATGATGTTATATCTACATTCTCCGAAAGTTTCATGTTTATTAAGCCATTATTTTCAATTTTATTTAAAAAAAAAGCATATTTTGCAAATGATGTATCAAGGCATCACCCGGCCAGCACCGGTTGATGCCTTGAGGCATCACCTGGCCAGCCCTGGCCTCAAGGCATCACCCGGCTTGAATGGGTTAACCGACGCCCCAGCCGACGCACCATAGAGAGTAGTGAGGTGCGGACAGTGTCGGCGTCTGGTGGACGCTGAGCCGATAGGCAGCGTGGCGTGCGGCGCTACACTATGCCCCTCTGAACCTGCGAAACACAAGTATTGAGCGGAGCAGTGTGCCGCTATGTTGGATTTTGTACAGGAACGTCGAGAGATCGTCAATTATACGCAGTAAATACTGCGGTAAACTTAACAATGAACGTAAATAAAGATAAGGATTGATGTTATGAATCTGTATGGCACGCTATGGTGCTAGAAATACCGAAAGTGTCAGAATTTTCAATATCCGTTCATGGCTTCGGGTATTGCCGGTGTTGGCCGCACCGTGTCTGCAATGTTCCCTCGCTGCGGGTCCCGGCAGAGCCCATGGGCGGGTGTCGTAGTCTTTGAATGCATTTGCCAGACGCCCAATTCCAGCAGACAAAAAACTAATAAATCAGTTATTCTGCCGACGCTTTAATTCCAACTTGTGGAGGGTTGTTGGAGCATTGGCTGGGACATCGCCTGTAAATTCTGGTGGGTGGAAGCACATTTCAGCACATTTCAGCAGATGCCACAGCCAATGCCCCAGCAACCCTCCTACAACCGTGAGCAACCCTGGGGCGATGCACCAGCCACCCCCAACAGACGCTCAACTAACCCAGCAACCAAGAGGAGACGTCTGGCAGATAGGCATCATGCGGCATCGTGCGATGCTCCACCAAACAGACAAATCAAAATTTCACGAGATTTTACAGCAACCCTTGTACAAGCGTTATACAACATTTTTGTCTGTTTGGTGGAAGACCCCCCTTCACATTGTCAACTTTGAGTGGTTACAGAGCGGACCATCCAAAGCCATCGATTGTTGTATTTCTTATCTATGGTCACTAATAATAATTTCTATTCCTAGAAACATGAAAATTGGGCTGTGAAAGTCGTAAACCATGGGTGTGGTTTACAGCCACTATAAAAAAAATGGGTAGTGATTTTTCTGTGGCCCCAAACATTTTCAATTGGGACTCCATTACCCATGGGTAAGAAAAAGCGGGCGAGTAAGGAATGTCGCACTCTTGTGGTCGTAAGACTGTAAGCAAAGTCAAACCTATAACGAACCATTTGTTGTTATCTCGGTGTGGTCTGAAGGTGGATTCTTCCGTAGCGCATGCATACTCCGTCCAAGTGAGACTTCTACTGAGAATGTGCATGACTCGCCCCCTGGTGTCATGGGTGCATTCTTCTTCAAGGTAGATGCTGTCTACATCCAACACCTTTAACTGAAGATAGAAAGTACAATGCACAATTACGTTTTATGTTTTCTCATTTCCCCTATAAGCAGCCGTAAGTAATTTTCATAGATTTACATCAACAGACACGGTGAGAAGTGGTCATATTGATCACAATGAAGAATCTATCGAGGCTTTTTATCGATCACTTAATTATCTTAAAATTGTTCAGTGTCGGAGAATTTTTACCAACACGATATAATCTAAATATTAATATGCCAACGGAAAAATCCCGTCAAACAGAGCGAAAGTATCTGTAGATTTTCTACTTTAGAGATAAACTAATCAAGGCGAAATATGAGATGTAATAGATCTCTGAGTCATTAGCAGAATCCCTTTGTAAAAAAACACTCTTGCCTCAGCAATTCAATATTGATAATTGCACTTTTGTAAATACTTGAGCACTTTGCCAGAGTGGTGGTATTTTACAGAGAACGGGTAGGAGACGAAATTGCGCACAATTCTGAAAAGTCAGCAGCGGGTTTTGGGGGGGGGGGGGGGGGGGGCTCCAGTGAGCCCAGGTAAATACCCTAGAAGCTCCTGCATTTTGATCTATTCTACGTTAAATCCTGGCCCCAGCTTTGTGCACAAATTGTCAGATTTGCACATAAATCCCTATCGATTTTCTGGTTTTCAATTTGAATCCTGAAATCCGTGTTTAGAATGTTTTTTTTTACGAGAACCTTGAACTGAACCCACAAAATGGCAGCTTGACAGTTGACGGATTAAGATTTCACTATACATAGTTTTCTAATTAGGGATGAAGAAAAATCTATAAAATCTAAAGTGTAGAAGATGTTTAGCACTAAAGACGGCTCAATTTCACTTATCGATGGATATGTTCGTCGAGGGAAGTTCACATGTTAGAAACGAAAGAATCTGATATGGAATAAAAGAGCTTGCTCAATTGAAAAGAAAAAAAATCCCATGTCTGTGAAACATTGAAGTTTTGTCACTACCTTTCTTAAGAATTTTGGTAAAATGTTTTTGCAGGTGGCCAGTCTTCGCCTGTACTCGATTCCAGTCTGGACATCTGTCAGGGCGAGAAATATAGTTAAATCTGACATTATATATTAAGTACAAAAGAAAAAAAATACAACAATAAATAAACATTTATGGATGTGTACATACTGTTAGATTAAAACAGTTGGAGACTTAAACTGGTAAGGTAAATCTATTGTATTGTAAATTTATAGTGTAAATCAGTTTTGTCAAATTGCAAGTGAGAAAGCAAGAATTTAATACTCAGTCCTAAAACAGAGTTAGAAGACAATGTAATTGCGGATTATAATGAAATCAAAGTAAAACTTTAAAATATAACCTTTACATTACCATATGTTCTGTGAAGCGTGTCGACACGGATGACATGACGCTCCTTCTTGTTTGGATACTGCAGAACAAATATGTCAGATCTATGTACACAACAATATTCTGTTATAATCAAATCTAATCAAAATTAAATTGTAATCTGAGTAACTACTTGATACCCACGTTAGTATCGAATTAGCAGCAGAGACAGAGGTGGACCATGTATGACTGCTGATCACAAAGTCTCCACGGGGTTTAGTCACATGTGGTCCACCATGCTCCCACAACAGTACCATACAGTACGGAAGGACCAGTATGAAGAAATGCTAAAGGATATGATAATTATGGTTGGGAAAAGCTGGTACTTGGTGAAGGTAAGCTTGGCAAACTGTTCCTAGCTGGACTGGCTATATACTTGAACACCAAATACCTCTAACCCATCAAAAGAAGATAAGATCAAAACCATCATAACACATGTATCACAAGAACTCCTCAACAGTCACACTGAAAGCAGTGTACAATCTGAGTCTGAAGATGATGCAGTTCTAGAAATATGTTCAGAAGATGGAAATTCCTTAAGCGGGTACTCCACCAGATCGGCGGAATTTCACGTTTTGGCCACCAAAAGCCATTCAATCCGGCCACCAAACAGCACCGGTTATACCAAAATTATCGAGACTGAGGCAGTGGAAGAGGTCAGAGTGATAAACGGACCCAAAACAGGCCAAGGAACCGGCAAAACCAAATATTTTAGGTTTTTCCAGTTCCCCGCCAGTTCCCCAACTGGCTCCATGCCTGTTAAGCGTTGGGTACCAGCTGGTTACTCACAGGTGGTGGCAGGTCCGGTGTTTTGCTCACAATAAGCATGTTTGGCAACCTTGTTCCATTTTTGGCCTGGTGGAGCACCTGCTTCATCAAATGAAAAAGCGTCTGTTCATACCACCAATAACACATCAAATGACAAGATTTGGGCAGTGTTCCATGAGAGCAAAATTCAGTTTTTACTACATATTGGTAAATGTGACCACTACCATATACCTTGGATGCCGTAAAACAGGGTTACCTTGGCCCACTTTTTTTATATTTTCAAATATAAAGCATGGTATGAATGTAGGGAAATCTTTGCTTTTATACGGGAGAGCTCTCCTTGATTTCTTTCCGATGTAGTTGCAGTTTTTCTTTCTATTCAGATTAGATGGGATTAGATACAATCACCTCCAAAGGATGCTCTTCCTTGGACCGATCCGACACAACATAAAACAAGGTGCCAGACAACACAATAGCACAATGTGTAGCTTAAGATACATGTCATTCATGCCTTGCATCTATTTGAAACACTATCATCAGTTGTCTATTTGAAACACTATCATCAGTAGGTAATTTGACTCTACACATGTTCTTATTCTTATTTCTGTAATGAAAAGTCTATTGGAATCAGTGAATAATAGTTTCTGACGCAATGAGTATGAGTATCCTTTTGCAGATTACAATTCAAGAAAGTTGCAGTGACAGAACAAGATCAAAACAATAACAGACAGTCAAAAACATCAGAAAAAGCACAGTACAGACTACACCCCTAGGTTTATTATTGTACTATTCCTTAACTTCAAATATTCATACATTCCCCTTTATGGCCCAGTCACATTAGGCTTACGGAAGAGAAACAGATGTGTCGAGCACGCAAAACCTTCGATCCGTTGGCGAAAGTTGAACGGATAGACTACCCTGGGGCAACGCACTGGAATAGTAACGGTTTAGTTCTGGAAAACTTACGGAAGAGTTGCGGATAATTACGTTTGTGTAACGGATGCCCTTGATAGTCCTACGGATGAGTAACAGATGACAACGGATGTCTACGGAAGTGTTGCGGATGTGTAACATATAATTGCGGAAGAGTTTTAAAGGATATTTGAGGAAGAGTAACGGAAAGCTCATGGAAAAGTAACGGATGGCGGGGGTATATATAGACAATAATCGATGGTTTTGTGGACAGGCGGCTGTAAACCACGAGAGGTTGACGCGTAGTAATACGCGTAGTGGTTTACAGAGCTGCCTGTCCACAAAATCATCGTTTGTTGTATTTATTATCCATCTTTTCCATTGAATTAAACCCAGTAATTGCCATGTTAACGGGTATAACATTAGGAACTATTTCTTTGCTTTATATCAAAAGGGACTATTTTCCTCGTATACCATGGTTTTGAGGCCATATACCACAGGTTTGAATCCGTATACCACAGTTATGGTATCTGACAGGTTTTATACAATGGGTCGTGGTTTACTGAGTCCCCATGCATTTTCAATGGGGACTTTGTATACGATGAATAATAAAAAAAGAGGAGCTCCTACCCATCTACCTGCCTACCCATCTATTCCCCATCTACCTGCCTACCCATCTATCTGCCTACCCATCAACCTGCCTACCCGTCGACCTGCCTACCCATCAACCTGCCTACCCATCAACCTGCCTAATTATCAACCTGCCTACCAATCAGAAACTGCAACTGGTCTCAGGGGAGTTTCATCTTGGTAGTTGAGTCAATTTTGGCCTGTTTCAGAAATTTATACTATTTTAGTATATATTTCTTTTGGTTTAAATTTTTGGTCACCGTAGGCCTACATGGGCATCTGTCGTATCTGATACCGTTTATAGCCTCAGCGGAGGCGATTCTATTAGCACAGACAGAAACGTGAGACGCCCGCCATTAGATCGTAAACCGGAAGTTCTTTATTCTACCTTCAATCCTGGAGAGTTCCACAGCGGATCTCACATCACTTTTCTATTTTTCAAAGTTCTTAAGTTTTCATTGTAATCGCACATCATCATAAGACCATCATGTTTCTTATATTCTATGACATTAGAAACCAGTCGCGTTTCTTATAAAACTATCACGTCTCATACATGTTATGACTTTACAAGCTTGTCATGTTTCTTATATGTTATGACATTACAAACCCGTCATGTTTCTTAAAAACTATCATGTTCCTTACACATTATAGCATAACAAGGATGTCATGTTTCTTGTTCACATGTTATGACATTACAAAACCGTCAAGTTTCTTAAAACTATCATGTTCCTTACACATTATAACATTACAAGGATGTCATGTTTCTTGTTCACATGTTATGACATAACAAAACCGTCATACTTTTTTGGTACAACCCTTGTGCGAGTTGGTCTAGTTTCCACTGGGGTTGATTCTGCCTCAACATCAGGCCCATCGCCTACTGCGTCATTACTCATAACCTCACTAGGTATGTATTTCTTTACTTGAGAACTGTTTCTCTTATACCTCGTCCCTTCTGGGCTTTCTACTGTAACTTGGCTACCTGCCTTTGATACAACTGCATATGGCTCGGGAATAAATGGTGTTTGCATTTTGTTTTCTACCCTATCCCTCTTAAGTAGGACGCTGTCCCCCAAGTCGATGTCTGACATAATCGCGTTACGTTGTCTGTCTGCTTGCATTTTAGACAAGCCTTTCTTTTCAGCGTCGCGATCACGAGTCTCTAAATCAACGACGTCCTGTCTCAGTTCTGGTACCTTGGTTCGGATCTTCCGACCAAACAGTAGTTCAGCTGGGCTTTTCCCAGTTGTTGCATGTGGAATCGCACGATACACACTAACATATCTAAGGATTTCTCATTTCCAATCCTTCCCAGTGGCATGGGCGATACGCATTCGCTTCTCAAGTGATTGGTTCTGTCTTTCAACTTCCCCATTTGCTTGTGGCCATCTTGGTGTTATTTTGTGATGTCTGATGCCACATTCTTTCATGTAGTCTGCGAAGACTTCTGACACAAACTGCGGTCCGTTGTCAGATGACAACGTTTCTGGCAGACCATGAGTCCCGAATATATATTCCAGTGCCTTCTTGGTGTCCTTGGCAGTGGTCGACCTCATGATTTTGTATTCATAGAATCTGCTGTAGTAATCTACTACTACCAGTATAGATTCTCCGCTTGGGAGGGGTCCCAAGAAATCTATTGCCAGGTCCTGCCATGGACCAGCTGGCAATGTCGTCGTCCTGATTGGTTCAGGCTGGTCTGGTCTACTGGTGATCTGACACCCGTGACATGATCGGCAGTACTTTTCTGCATTTTTTTCCATATTTGGCCACCAGACCTTTGTCCATAGGTTTTGCTTAGCCCCTACAATCCCAAGGTGTCCTTCGTGCGCTAAGGCTAATACCCTTGGTCTGAGCTTCTTAGGTATGACTAGGCTGGTACCGCGCAGTACCACATACCCGATTGCACAAAGCTCTGAACTCACTGCCGTATACATCTTGTTTGGGCAGTCGTCCCATCTACAGGACTTGACGTGTCTCCTCACATCGGTCAGTTCTCCATCCTCGGCAGACTCTCTCTCTACTTCCCGAGTAGTCATGGCCTTCGGTGTAGCGTTCACTGCTACAAACCGCACATAGCTCTCCGTCTCATTATTTCTGTCTGTCGGTTGCGGAGTCTTGTCTATCAACAGTCTTGACAGTGGGTCTGCTATGTTCGTCTTACCTGGTATGTATACAACTTTATATAAACTTGTAGGCCTGCATTCGAAGCACCCAACGCTTCATGGCTTCGACCTCAGTGAGTAAATCACCTCAAGGGGCTTGTGATCTGTATGAAGTCAAACTCCAAACCATAGACATATGGATGAAATGTCTCGCACGCACACACCAGAGCTAACGCTTCCTTCTCGGTCTGAGAGTATCTCCTCTCGACATCGGTTAGCGCTCTGCTGGCATACCTGATCACCCTTTTTTCGTTCCCTTGAAACTGCACCAGCACGGCACCTAACCCTACTGGGCTCGCATCTGCAACCACAATAGTCTTAGTGTCTACATCAAAATATCCGAGGGTCTCGGAGCTTGCAAGCAGCTTTTTGAGTTTCTGAAATGACTCGACCTGTTCAGGACCAAAAACAAAAGGTTCACTCTTTCTGGTCAGCTTCCGAAGTGGCTCTGCAGTTGAGGCAAGGTCCAGTATGTACCTAGCACTGAAATTAACCAAGCCGAGAAAACTCCTCACCTCAGTTACCGTTTAAGGCTCACTTGCCTCCAGAATGGCCTTCACCTTTTCCTTTGCAGGATGCATGCCTGTCTGGGTCAGTCGGTGTCCCATGAAAGTCATTTCCGTCACAAACAATTCAGTCTTGTCTGGGTTTGCGGTCAGTCCGTGCTCCCTTAGTCTACTGAATACCTTTGTCAGCGTCTCGTAGTGAGTAGCTACGTCAACAGTATGCACAACTGAGTCATCTGAAATATTGACTACCCCTGGAATTCCCTGCAGGACATTCCTTACTATGCGTTGGTATATTTCACTCGCTGCATTAATGCCAAAGGGCATTCGCTTGTACCTGTACAAACCAGTATGAGTCACAAATGTTATCAGGTCCCTAGCCTCCTCGTCTAGTTCTATCTGGTGGTACCCCCACTTCAGATCTACCTTAGAGAATACTCTACTCTCTGTCATGTCTTGTAGGGCTTCGTCTATTGTAGGGATGGGCTGTCGTTCCCTAAGAACAGCTTCGTTTACACGCCTCATATCTACACATAGTCTTATGTCACCATCAGTCTTTGGGGCTATTACAACAGGACTTACCCACCTAGTTGCCTTTTCTACGGGCTCAATGATGTCTTGGTCAATGAGACTCTGAATTTTCTCCTCAACCTTTTTCCGCAAACCGAACGGCGTACGTCTCAAAGGCTGAGCTACGGGTTTCACAGTAGGGTCTATCTTTAAGCTGACTGGTTCCCCTTTCCACCTACCAAGGCCACTCAGAACATCTTTATTCTCAAGTCTAACCCTTTTCCTGAGGTCTTGCATACTCCCCAGACTACTGTCAACTTTATTCACCCCTACTCCAATTTTCAGAACGCCCAACTTCTCAGAAGACTCCCTCCCCAGAAGTGGTGCCCCGTCGCTCTCAACGACTACAAACTCTGTCGCAATCTTGCGGTCCCCCACACATGCTTCAGCAATAAAACAACCTGCAACCTCTAGTGGCTCACTTGATGTGTAAGTGAACAGCTTCTTTTTTGTTGGCTTACACTTACATACAATTTTCTGTTTCTTACACTGTTCCCACATTTTCAGGTCAATGATATATCAGTCACTTCCAGAATCAATTACAAAATCAACAGATACACCACCGATATCAACAGCAATCATTTCACCTTTTGGCTTTGCCACCTTCACACAGAAATTGTAATTGTTGTCAGGTTCTTCCTCCACCACCTGGTGGATCTTACCCCTTTTTGAACCACTTTTAAAATGGGGCTTACCTTTATCACCTTCTCTACCACTGGACTTTGGACATTTAGCCTCAAAATGACCCTTGGCCTTACACTTCCTACACTGCTTGTGCTTGGTCGGACACTTATCATCCCCAGCGTAATGACCCTTATAACCACAGTTCCAACAATTACCTTTTTCTTTTTGCATATCCTTAGCAAACCCCTTACGTTGTTTCTGAAAACTAATTTTGTTGACACTTTGACCCTTTGTTGCACACATTTCGGTAGACTGTGACTTCACTGCCTCATGGTTAGCTGCTATACTCAGTGTCTGTTGCAGCTTCAGGCCTGCACCTTTCTCAAGAAACTTCTTTTTTAGTTTGTCATCGCGACACTTCTCAACAACCTGGTCACAGATATAATCATCCTTAAGATCACCAAACTCACACCCTACAGCTAATTTTCTTAGGCGTAAACAAAACTGAGCCACAGACTCACTGTCCTCTCTTTGTGCCTTCCGGAACATATGTCTCTCGTAGGTCTTGTTGGTGGGCACAACAAAATTTGCCTTCAGGGCAGCGACAGCTTCCGTCCAGCCCTTTGCATCCCCGGTGTTGGGCAGCGAGGCAAAGATCTCTCTCACCTCAGCCCCAGCAGTATACAATAACAGGGCTCTCCTCTGTGCTTTGTTGTCATCCCTCTCAGCGTCAACAAATAACCCCTTGCTGTCCGCATACGCATTGAACTCTTCCATGTAGGCCTGCCATCTCAGCGACACAGTAGAAGCATCACCAGAAACATCAAACGGCTTCATGCCCCTTATATCCATGAACTCTGCCATGATTCAGATCTGTAGTCCACCACACAATAAATCACACACAGTAGGAACACCTCAAACTGATACTCTATCTCACATAAACTAGATCTCAACGTATTTCACACCTAGGCCCATAAATCAGAGTCACTGAAAATAAAACACACACAGGTATTTGCAACGTACACAGTAGTAAATCACAATTCACAGTACCACAATACCATAGGCCAAGGCACAGTTGAGTCAATAGTTCAATAATATAGCATAGATTCAGTCCCAAAGACAAAGTTCAATATGTGTGGTATATTCTACAGTCTCTATCTGAATCAGTCAGTTCACAGTTCACATGACAGTTCACTTCAGTACTCACGGTTCTTGTTTTCAACAATCATAAACACAGCATTGATGACTTGGCTTTACTTCCCCTCAGGATGTAAACATCATGGCACAGTCACAGAACAGTCACTCAGTTTCAAATTCACCAGTCTGTGTAGTGCAGACATCTTACTCAGAAACAACAGAGCAGCTGGTTCCTCCTGTATTCAAGTTGTACACAGTTTTCCACATCTTGTTGGGGTCAATACAGTGTGTCTTTCTGCATTATGAACCCCTATACATGTACTCACAGTACACAGGAACGCACCGCCATCGTTCCGCGTCTCATCGGGGGCCGTCTCAAAACCGTCCACCGCATCCTCATGGTGGGCGCCGTTTTGTCCCGCATCACGCTCACAACAGTTCCACCTCTTCTATGTGAAGGGGTAGATGTGGTCAAACCACATAGTTCTCCACCTTCCCCAACATTTCAGAAGTAAATCCTCGTCGCCATTGTCGTATCTGATACTGTTTATAGCCTCAGCGGAGGCGATTCTATTAGCACAGACAGAAACGTGAGACGCCCGCCATTAGATCGTAAACCGGAAGTTCTTTATTCTACCTTCAATCCTGGAGGGTTCCACAGCGGATCTCACAGCATCGATCACAATCTGGGAGAATTGACCAATTGTGTTTCTTATACTTCATATATTTCACCATCAGTCCTTTGGATCTGACCAGACGTAATCTAAATGAAATCCTTGCAGTCCAACTATAATATTTCACAAACTGCAAATTTTACCATGGAAAGTCAAGTATGGTTGAGATAAATCCTGAAAATATTGGTTTTCTGCTACAAAAATCAACTCCTGTCTTTGCTTCCCAGTATGGTGCATAACATTTTATACTTTTTTTAAACCAAACGTTCCTGAATTCTCTCACAATTTTTCTTAAATCAAGCCTAGTCCATGGTGCTAAATCAATCTTTTTACACACATGAGAGATTTTATATTTCCTATGGTGTTAGATGATATACCGCGGTACCTGGCTATACTAAGAGCATTTTTTACGGTACTGGTATAGAAATTCATATTCACGTATATTTTAGAAAACTCTAAAGAATAACACAATTTATATTGAACATTCTCTGAGAAAGTAAGCTATTTCTAAAACCTGTGCCAAAACAGAACCATTGATAGGAAATGAGTACCGGTATACTTACATTTTTGTTATAGGTAAATATATGTTTTTTATTAAGAAATAGGACTTTTCCATGAAATGACCCCTATTTTCCCTGACTTTGCATATGCCTGCATATGGAAAATCAAGCTTCCCCCTCCCCCGTACACTTTGTATGCATTTGGTGTTGCAGCAAACATACTTTATGAAAGTAAACAACTTGCTATTCGTCTGCCCCCCACCCCTACCCCCACCCCCCAGCCAACATTTTCATTTGGCTACAGTCCTGGAAAATATTACTAAAAGGTTGTTGTTTTTTATTTCTTAGTAGCATTTTTCAAGACATTTTAATTTAAATGCCGTATAACTGAATTATTTATTTTCACATAATCATGGGGAGAATACCCTGAATAAAACTGACAGAATGAAATGCAATCATATGAAACTTCAATTGTCCATAACTCAGCTAATATTCACCTTAGAGTTATTTATTGCAGCTCTTAGTTGTATTTTCAAAGCCCTTTCTTTTGAGGTATAACTTTAATTGCCGGTACTCATAAATGATAAAAAAAATCTAATTTTCGTCCATCATCGCTACTAAATTAGTAAATATAGAAGGAAATAGCCACATTATTTTAGCCTCCCCTGTGCTTTTATCCCATTCATAAAAGGGGTGGGGGAGGAGGGGGGTCATTTTTTGCTGTTCCAAGGAGATTCATTATTTATAGCTTAGGGGTACTGGGCATAGTTTTTGTGGCATGATTACTAGATCTAGATCTAGAGTCTAGATCTAGATCTATGTCACCCATGAGAATACCTTCATCACAGCATCGACAGAATCATAAACAGTCCATTTTATGTTAAAGTAGGCCGCATCACGACTAGATCGGTAGTGTAGGTAGAAAACAACCTTACCTTTGTCAAATGAGTTTGATAGACAATCTCGACTGGGTATTTATAGATGTGAGATGCCGCAACAGTGACCACCATAATTATCAATCGTCTGGGGACGGTAGATGTGCGGGCTTCAGGTGTGGGCGGTCTTGCCTCTGAAACTTTCGGTGCGAGTTGCAACCCTGCAGGGTCTGTCCATAAGTTGAAATTCCCCAATCAAACGGAAATTATCATGACTGGCAAGTTGCCTGCTTAACAGTCGGGCCCAATCTGTTCTCTGGAGAACCTTGATATGCTTTTACGCAAAGCACACTCACTCAGACACTGACAGTGACACCGTTTGGACATTGTATTGTTTACAAACATGTGATTGTGAGCTCCGACAAGGCTGAAGAAACTCTGCTTTCTTGCACCGATTGAAAACCACTTTGATCATGGAAACGTGCTGGGGTGTTCAAACATGAGTGATACTCCTATTTTCATTCAAAGATACCCGATTTCATTTAGCTAGTTTCTGTGCAAATAGCTCAAAATCTCAGGTGCCTTGCCTGCTTGCCACACTCATCTGACTTACGCTAGGTTTACTAAGCATCCCAATAGATGGTGCGATGTCAGTCGTGTTTTGTGCTGCCACCTTTTGAGTAACGAGTTAAACTATCAACTGTGATGTCATATTGAAGGCCCGGAACCATGTTTTATAAAGTGGTTACTTTGTAGTATAATGCTATGTGATTGCACATGCGCATGCCGGGCAAGTCACTAGGTGGCTCTACTGGGAAACGGTAACCAGTGTTAGCTTGCCGCCCACTGTGAAGGGACACTATCCACTTCAGCTCGCTGTAGCATACTACTACTTTGTTGTAAAGCAACAAAGACAGCGTCTAGGGAATCAAGTAATTGAACTTGATCGCCGCTAGGGCAGGACCCAAGCCAAACGGCTGGCTAACAATCACCAAGGCGCTCCGAGGAGCCGTGTCAGTGCCAGTGGAACTTAGCAACGGGGCTTCCCGCCAGATCTGCGAAGGAGTGAAGACCTACCCTGTAAGTGCTCCAACATTTTCGGTAATTCATTTCCAGATTGTGCAAGACTTTAGATACAAATTGTCGATATATTACCTAGATCTATATGCTCGTGATTTATGATGCCTTTATTAAAAATTGCAGTATGATGGCGACGGAAATTCAACAATCCCCTATTGGTAGCGGACAGAGCACCCGTCTCCCACCGATTCCCATGAATGATACCACCGCCACATGGGAGAGGCTGGAAGCGCTTCGCCTCCACAAACTTGGACTTTCGAACAAATATTCACGGCATTTTAACGTGTTGCGACAAAGTACGCTCTACGACAACGCCAAGAACTGTTTGCCCATGAAGGACGATCCAGTGGCTCTTGGAGGTCTGTCCCGGGAGTACACAATGAATGTGGTGACCGGTGCCTACGGAAACAAGGCAACGAAGCCTGGTGGCCTCTCCCGATCGAAAACAGCATCCGACATGAGGAAGAGTAACTCGCTGGCACCATTCGCTACAGTAGGTAAGCCTACATGTGGCTACTTCTTCTCACGGGAGACGGATAACCGTAAAGTCAAATTCGGTATCCCTCCCAGCGATCTTGTCAAGTGGAGGCATTTTGGAAACAACCAGCACTAAACTTGTTCTCAAATAGACTCTATCAGCTATCTATATATATTGTTGCATTACTAATGCTTCTTGTGGATCGAGGGATTTTTCGTACTTTCGAAGCACAAACATAGATGGACATTTGACACAATCAGCCATGATATGGATTATGATTTCCATTGCATCATCATCTCAGGAAATCAAATTTCAAACTAGAAGAGTTAGGTACATGAAGGTTTACGGTACTGGAGTAATTTGGTCCAACATATCTGAGTAGAGTTAGTGAATTTGTAACGTAAGCCTTACAAAGTTACAATAAGATATTATTCAAAGACTATCAGGAGTTGAATTGTGTTGCATTTTTATAGTGCTGGACTGGCAATCTTTAACTTCCAAATAATTTATACAAATAGCCTTTGTGTCCAGATCGACTTTTTAATCGCGAGAATGTAATATCATTGGTTGTTCTTATCATATGCATTTTTCCATTTCCTTTTGTAATAATTTGTTTGTGAATTCAAAGCAAGCGAAAGGTTATCTTACGAATGATCAAATGGTCAGATTATTGAAATCTAGTACATGTATGGGAATTTTACTAAGGAATCTTGCATGGTATAACATCTAAGCAGTCTAATTATCAATACAGTAACCTTTATTCATGTATCCGATTTATAGCAAAATTTAACTTCAGTGTACAGTATCTGTCTACTAGAACACATTCGAGTTCAAACTCTGTCTTATGTATTATGTATCGTCTGCAGCTGCACACTAGACCTCAGAAGTAGAATATTGATCACACTTTATATTGGCAGTGTGCCAAATGAGGTACGCAGATATGTAAAACACAATGGTGAATTTCAACTTGGAACTTGGCATTTTCAACAAATCATTGTATTTTCATAGCACATTGCTTTAAATTTGGTGTGAATTTCTGGTATTGATCATAAATTGTATATTTGTACTTCATGGCTATTCACGTATCTTGTGCACAACCGATGCACATGCAAATAACTTATATGGTCTGTGATAAATTGTTCCAGTATTAAGCATCATATTGTATTGTGTCATTTTGCAGTATATAAACAATGTATGTGCACATGTTCACGGTTTTGTTTGATTATTTACAAACTGGCAGGTATCTGACACATGCTAGGTAGCATGCTTTCTAACAATTGACCCAAGTGTTATTAACATGTCGGCCTGGTTTCTATATTTAACCAAGTTGTGAGAAACAAATATCAGTAGTCCGTTCTGTAATGACAAATTCTCGAAGGTATTATTTAATTGTGATTTTCCAACGATGATGATTCCGTACAAAATCTCTTTAAATGTAAAGATGAATTAATCAGTCTACAGTAATTTAGAATAGAAATATTAAATATGTACATATATATATCCTGTACATATATATATGTCACTATCAAATGACCATCAGTGCAGGCACGGGTATTTGTTTTGGCACAGACTTGCTCCGGCCGCGTCAAAGCTGGCCTATTTTATACAATATTAATGAAGGTGCAAAGACTTATATGTACTATACTGCAGGCTCTAAAGCTCATACACTCCGAGAAGTCCCCATTACAGGGGAGAGCACTACCATTTCGAGCAGCTTGTGTAGATTTAGACCGCACTATGTGCTAAAGCAAGGGAGAGAACATAAACCAGCTTAAACCTCGGCCGTGACTACGCCAAACTTAAACATGACATTTATATTAGTTTCACGGGGCCTGGCCACACATGTTGGACATATTCCGTGCAAATAGTTCCAGTGTGACATATTGGCTGACCTGGCCTATACTCACTAAACGTGATTTATTCTGCGTTCTAAGTCTTCCACTCTGCTACTAGGTGAACGGGCGATCTCTGACCAAGCCTCTTAGTCCACCTAATCCTGGCTTGACCGGCCAGCGGTTTATAGACAATGTGCCATGACTGATTATACTTGGCAGAAAGACAGAACGAAGGGCGGCTGATGAAGCCAATGTACTCTTGGTATACTTAGGGTAATCGATAGGGCTGCACGTTAGTGCCAGCAACAAGTCATGTCGTTGTTCATTTAATGTGCATGGCTGGGTGAACTCTGCCCTCAATTAATAAACATTTCAGTTTAAAAGATTAAAACTGCCAAAGAGCTGCCCATAGATACAAGCGATACACTAAAGGCTACATACAATGATACATGTACACACAGATTGATACATGGATACTATATAGGAAACTTATGGACGTTTACAGTCAGAGCTCGAATCTCATCGAGTTTGAATTGCGCAGTAATTCACCTAGCTAAGCCGCTGAATTACGTTTCAATTCAAATGAGATGGGATTATTAATAGTATGATATAAGAATATATCCACTACACACATATATATATATATATATATATATATATATATATATATATATATATATATATATATATATATATATATATATATATATATATATATATATATACGCATTAAAATAGTACACACAGTCCTTACACACTAAGTATGTTTCAGAACTAGTGTATCACTCATTTGAAACGAAGATCAGATATAATTTTGATGAGGTCACTACGAACAGACATCAGTGACATCAATTGACTACCACACGGACTGAACTCGTGCTGGGATCAACTCTCCCTATGTTGCTGCGATATCAAGATATGCGGGAGGTACTTATGATAACAAGAAAAAACAGTCACGATTATATAGGATTTTATGGTGACGAATGTTTGATATAGGCTAGACATAAGAGCATGGCAGTGACATTTTAGTTATACCATGCGGAATAAAGGGATACAGACATGAATACAATGGAATAGTTCCTTTATTTAAACAAAATGATAAGGAAAGATGATAGACATATCATTGACTAATATGTTCAGTGATACTAAAGGAATATGCGGCAAATAGCAATAGGATATAACACTAGTATGGGTCATATTACCGATAGTAATTGAATAGATTAACAATCTTATTTTGTTAACTGCTGTAATTATTGATGGACCTCCAGGTGTGCCGCGTCAATTGCTCCAGGGTACTTCCCCTTTAATCCACTTCTGTCCCCTTCTCGCACATAGCGGCAATACCTCTAGGCCCCCAACCAGAGCCGACTGCCGGTGAGCTTAGCTGCAGGCGATTTGTATATTGGTATTCATATATATTATACCTAGGTATGACCACCACACGCCCCTCCCTCCCTGCCCCCAAATCCCTCTTGGCAAACACAGTATGACACGCAGTATAACAACATATGAACTCTGTTGGCCAGCAATGCTTCACTAAACCACTCCAGCACTACATACCTAGGTCTTATTATCAGCCATGCCATGCCGGCAGTATGTACTGCTTTTAATTTACTCTCCACGACCACAAGTGATCGTTACTCAAATATGTATTATTCAATAGGAAAATGCTGAGAACTGTGTATTTGTAATCTACACTGAAGTGTCATTACAAAGGTTGGCTGGAAAGTTGGCTGTGTTTGTTGAAGTAAACTCGTGGGTTGCCGTCGGAAGGGACCTGCCCGGACGGAAATCCGGGATTAGGATCGACCAGCGACATCTAGCGTCGAGGACACCTGGCGGTCAGCGTGTAAAATATACACGGCCTTCACCTCAAAGCGCTGATCAGTACGGTCCAGAGGTTAGAGTATGGCCAGGGGATGGATTAAAGATATAGGTCTCCGCCATGACTAGCTCTTAAGCCTCACTATAGCACTAAATGCAACGATGCCCAAATCCGCATTTGTTTGCACATGTATGATATCCCGGGTCAGCACCACTAACCTCCACCAGTGAAGTTAAACCTAAGAACATAATGTAACAGTAAATTATAGATAGGCCGACAACCAACACTGACTCACACAGACTAGAGTACCGGGTAGTGAAAAATAGCGGCAACAACAACTTTTATTGTCCTTCTTCCCTATCAGTATCATATATTGAGAGAGAGTAAGAAATGCCTACATTTTGATTTTAAATAAGTAGAAAAGTAGGTTGAATACTAGATTTAGGTACAACCCAATTACTGTTTGAGCCTATTCTAGCATCCAAGTTTTTAACCCTTTTAGTCACTATAATGCTTCCATTCATTCCCCTGGCGGACCCTGAAGATGCCTCCAGATGTTTATAAAAGTAACTAATTTTTGGTAATATGATTCTTTTCTTTTTTTTCCCCAGGATGTATAAAAAATCGTTCTATTAATTGTTACAACTTGATACAACTGCTACTGTGCAAGATTGATTGAGTTAATGGCGGCTAAGGCCATCTTGTTGTCTTTTTAAAAAATATATATGTTTTTTCTCTAAATTGTATAATTGAATATGATTTACCTGCACCAATACATAGAGGTCTACCACCATACCTCTTGTAATAAAAAGGAAAGAAAATAAAGAATGTGATGTATATCGAACTACGATACAGCTAGATGGTTATATCACATGCAGTTGTTCATAGAAATTGTCTGAGTTCTTATAACAGCTCGGATCTATTTACAACACACTGAATTAATTATGTAGATGAAATAATGAAGACTGATGAAAGTGATCGTATACATAAGGTCGATCGAGTATTTTGAGACACTATGGGCTGGATGCTGCTTTACTTGTGTGCAAACTCCACCAAGTTTCGACGGATGTGAAATTAGTAGCCTACCGTACTCCGCCCGCGACGCCACCGTGCTTGGGGATCGATATTCAATACTGCTGGATGCATTTTAAATTTCTATGTTAAACCAAGGTAAGTTTAATGGAACATATTTGAGGTTAAACTACCCAAACATGCAAACTATCCCTCTGAATGAGGGACCAACTGGACTGCAAATAGCATACAAGAAGCTGTCACATACACATCGATTTCCGAGGTAGCACCTCAAGCATTACGATTCGGGTTTTCTTGTGATTGAGTGCAATGAATCTGGATCCATCGCGATTGGGGTAATATAAAACTAGGATGGGTCGATGGGGTCCCTAAGACATGTGCGACGATTCCTTTCCATCAGTGGGGCCGGGCCTGAAATGAGGCTTTATTTCTCACAAGGAAACATCATGTAGTGTACGTACGCAGTGAGGCGGGGTGAGGGTTAAAGAAATGTCTGAAATGTTTGCAAGTATCACATCTTTAATCTATTGCGTACAAAAGGGAGAGGGACTTGAGGGAGGAGGGGGTCTCAATTTCTTTCAGAACTTTTGCGATCGAACTTTAGGGATGGCCCCTAAGATTTGATGGGGACACATAGTAAATTCCATTACCTCCGTAGCAAGTTGAATTAAAGCACAGGATTAATAACCATTACAATGACAATATGCAGTCTTGGGTTCACATCACATTAAGACCTAGCTAGACTTTTTATTTTAACTGAAATACAAAGAAATATAGAACTTTTTAATGGATAATTTCAAATTTGAACTATGTGGGATTGACACATGTAAACTACTAGGAATAGCCAAATGTATACTATGATGGAAAATGGCATATATAGCACATTCTGCAGAAAATGTAAGGGAAATACAGAGAGCTAAGCTCAAATTAAAAAGCATAGGCTATTGATTATTGACGCAACCTACTTGTTTCTTAATGCTGAAGATGCTTGAGGAAAAAAATAATCGATATCATTCCACACCCTAGAACACTTCTGTAACGAACAGTACAATCGAATAAAATTGATGTGATAGTTCAAGTGTAAGATTTAGAAGAACTTTTCTAATGGTGAACTGTCCAATTGCCATATATCTTGATTTATCATAAACCAGTGCACATTGTTCTTATACTTACTGACATCTGTGCACTGTTATATGGACCAGCTCTGCCGATCCGAATGGCGATTAAAAGTAGATACTTATAAATTTAGAATATTTCAATGTATATAATGAAAGAAAAAAAGACCATTTGTTTAATCTGTGAAGTGATACTCACACTCTAAAATATGCCCTTCCCGCCAAATGACGTCGGGGAAGATGTTTGCCGGATCGTGAGTTCGTAACAATTCACATATTAAACGCCCAGTCAGTTTTCCCACTGTATCCTTTTCTAAAACGAACCTTTATTTTGAGAAACACTTCATTTACAACATTAATTCATTGTCCTTTTCCTGGCTTGAAATGACATGAGAATAGCATGGCTAATAATTTATTGTTTTGTGCACGCTGTCTCTGATTGTAGAATGGATTATGTATTTCTAATGTATGCAGCATTTGTTTTAGGGACAGATGGGAGATGTTCAAGGCATACTTACAAACCAGAGAGGACTGATAATGCCCAAAAAAAATGGAAGGAGATTTAAAATACATGAGTATAGCAACGTTGTAAGTGTTCAATAATTTGGATTCCATTTACACCAATAGGTATACAGTTAGTGGTGGGTACACGAGTGCTAGCGTACACGAGTGCTAGCCTACCCAGGATTTTGTTGGGGGGGGGGGGGGGGGGGGAGGCACACCTCTGAAGATTAACAGGGGTCCAGCTACGAAGCCCCTCCTGTGGGGGTATCAGGGCAAAGCCCCAGAAACACTTAGATTTTACAGATTATAATCTGTATCCAGGATTCTGTTTCAGGGGGATGTGTCCACGGATCTAGCTCCTCCTGGAGGGTCCAGGGAGCAAAGCCCCCAGAAGAACCTGAATTTCATGAATTATACAACCTGTACCCAGGATTTCTTTGGGGACAGGGGTTACACATCTGAGTCTAACTGGGATTATTATCAGGGGTCTGGCTGCAAAACCCCCTCTGAGTGTCCAGGGGACAAAGCCCCTGAAAACATTTGGATTTTATAGATTATAAAGCCATCCCCAGGATTTTCTTGGAAGGGGGGTACACATCTTGAGTTATCTGTGAATATTGCCAGGATCTAGCAGAAAAGCCCCTTCTGAGGGTCCAGGAAAGCGCTTGAAAGAACTTGGATTAAATGCAATCTGTATCCAGGGTTTTGTTTCAGTGATGGGGGTTACACCTCTTAAGGTATCTTGATATATTGCTAGGGTTCTAAAGCAAATCCCCTTCTGGGGGTCCAGGGGGTAAAGCCCCTAGAAGACCTTGTATCATAACACTTCTACAAGCTGTCCCCAGGATTTTGTTTAAAGGAAGGGGTTACATATGTTAAGCTATCTGGGAATATTATCTGAGGTCTAGCAGCATGGCCCCACATAGTGGTCTAGGGGTCAAAGCCCCCAGGATCACATGGCAGTATTGCCAGAAGTTTAGGAACCCCATAATGGGGTCCAGGGGCAAATCCCTCTAACATTCGGATTTCATAGATTACACAAGCTATCCCCAGGTTTTTGTCTCAGGGAGGGGGAGATACACCAAGTACCAGGGGTCCATGAGTAAAGCCCTCATGGGGGTCAAGGGGGCAAGGCCCCCTGGGAATACTTCGATTTTACACTTATAAAAGCTATATCCAGGGTTGTGTCTTGGGGAGATTTATATACGTGAGACTACCTGGGGAGATTGTCAGCGGGGGCAAATTCCATGTAGTAGTCCAGGGGGCAAACCCTGGAACCACTTGGATTTTACACATTATACAAATTGTTCCCATGATTTTGGTCCAGGGAGGGGGTCACCTACCTGAGACTACCTAGGAATATCAGAAGGGGTCCAGTGGCAAAGTCCCTCCTGGGGGTCCTTGAGACAAAGTCCTCAGAAGCAAAGCAGCTGCTGGGGATCCAGGAGGCAAAGCCTCCAGATTCACTTGGGTTTTAGATTTTATACACGCTGTATCCAGGATTTTGATTGAGGGAGGGGGGAGCATTACAAACCTGAGACTACCTGGAATGTTGCTAGAGGGCTAATAGCAAAGCCTCTCTTGGAGGTCCAGGGAACAAAACCTCAGGAAGCACTAGGGGCAAATTGCCTTTTTTGGGATCTAGGGGCTAAAGCCCCTGAAGTGCTTGGCTATTATGCATTATTTAGTATTTTTAGGTTACATAATTGACATAGGGGTCGAGTGACAAAACCTCTTTGTGGAGTCAGTCAAGGGGGTTAAGCCAGGGGAGGCATTTTGATTTTATAGATGGTAGAGGCTGTTCCTATTATGTTGGTTTGGGCCTGGGAAGAAGCTAAGACCCTCCTGGGGGTCCAGGAGGCAAAGCCCATGGGATCATTAGGATTTCATACATTATACAAGCTGTTCTCAGAGTTTTGTGTGAATTTTCTCTGTCTGGGATGGGTTTCCTCCCTTCAACTCTCTGCGAGAATGATTGGGGTGGGGTCATTCCCTGTTTGAAAAAATATTGTAGTACAGAATACAATCACACCGGAGTACAGTTACAAAGGTTTATTCAAGTAAGCAGGTTAAGCCTCAAGCGGCACAAGGTAAGTACTACGAGAGCAAGCACGATCCGGAGGCTACGCCTGTATCTAAGGTCAGTGAGTTTCACAGTCCGTTCTCCAGGTCTCCCGGCCGACGTCCCGTCCGTCTCCCGTCTCGTCTAGCAGGTACGTGGTGGTTTCGTCTAACACTCCGGTCCGCCAGAGGTCTCAGCTGATCCGTCCAAGTATCCCGGAGGTGTACCGCGTCGAGTCCCAGTCCAGACTGACTCCCGGAGGGTCAGTCACCACTTTTATAGGAGGCTCGCCCCAGTCCGTCCTGACGTCACTACCGGTCGGGGCGACCCCTAGCGGCCCCGGGAGGAGGCTCCGCGCTCTTCCTCCGGCGCCTCCGGCACTTCCTCCGGCACCTCCTGCTAGCCGGAGGCAAGAGTCCCTCCTCCGGGAGTATCAAAACCTATCAATACTACAATATGTTCTCAGAGTTTTGTTTCAGGGAGGGGAAACTACATATCTGAGACTAACTGGGAAGATCAGTAGGTGCCCAGTGGCAAAGCCCTGCCTACCTCTAGAGGTCCAGGGGGCAAAGCCTGCAGAAGCACTTGGCTTTTATACATTATACCTGCTGTCTTTAGGATTTTGTCTCAAGGAACGGGATGGTTACTGATTTAAGACTACTTGGGGAGATTGCAATGAGTCAGGGGCAAAGTGCCTCGTTAGGGATCCAGGGGGAGGGGTGGATCCCCTGGGTGCACTAGTATGTTAAAAATTATACACGCTATATCCAGAATTTTAATTCCAAGGAGGCGGGGTCACACAACTGAGGCTATCTTGGAACATTACAAGGGATCCAACAGCAAAGCCCATCCTCGGGGTCAAGGGGTCCAAGCCCCCAGAAGCCCTTGCATTTTACTGTATCTAGGATTTTGTTTTCAGGAATGGGGTTTAAACACCCTGGCTACATGGGATGATTGCCAGGGTTCGGTGGTATAGTCTATCTGGGGTTCAGGGGGCAAAGCCTGCAGAAGCACTTGTAGTCAGGGGGCCAGCCCCTGAAAAAGTGGCTTTTTCGTTCCATGGAAGTATAGCATAACAATGGAATATAAATCTTTGTGTCAAATATCCAAGAGATCGGTGAAATATTCTTAAAGATATGACAAAATATGTTTCAATATCAGTGGCCTATATATGAACAGATACCGTGACCTTTGACCTCACTGTGGTTTATTGGCGCATGATGGGAAGACTTCCATTAGAACATTGCTAGGGTATGGTGCTGGGTATCCAAATATATTATTCAAGTTGAAATACAGCTATATTAGACCAAGTATAAACTTTTGTAAATCCTTATAGGAAACATTGTGAAAATTTGGAAGGAAACATTCTATTTGATGACCTTGACCTTGATGAAAAATCAAAACGGTGATACAGGCTAATAGCTCTATGGCGTCTCAATAGTTTTGCCAAATATCTAAGAAATCCAGAAAATAATTTTTGAGAAATGAAAAAAACATGTCTCGATTTCAGTGGCCTATGCTGGTCTTTTGTAGGAACATATATGTTGACCTTTGACCTCACTGGTGCATAATGGGAATTCTATCTTTAGGGCTTTACTAGGGTATGGTGTCAGGTATCTAGATATATCATTCAAGTTTAAATACAGGCATATTAGAACAAGTTATAGAAACTATTGTAAGTCCTTATGGGAAATTCTGGGTGGAAACATTCCATTTGGTGACTTTGACCTTGATCAAAATCAAAATGATGACAAAAGCTGATGACTCTATGGTGTCTCAATATATTCATCAAATATCTAAGAAATCAACTTAATACTCTTGGAGAAATGACAAAATATGTCTCAATTTCAAAACCTTCTGAAATTAGATGACATTTGACTTCTAATAAAAGGTCAAATGGACACATTTACAGAAAAATGGCCACCATATCTGGAACGGCCGAAGTCTTAGCTTTCATTTGATACAATGAAATTGTTGCTATACTTCCATTGATCGAAACTCCTTAAATAACAGGATACAGGGAGCTGGCCCCCTGACTATTGGCTTTTATGTTATACAAAATGCTTCTTGGATTTTGTTTCAGGGACTAGGATGGTTATCGATCTAAGGTTATTTTTGAAGGTTGCAAGGGTTCTAAAAGTTCCTCTTTGGGAGTCCAGGGGTGGGGGGGGGGCTCTCTCTTTTTCGGGAACATAGCTGCTTTTTTAATTGCCGTATATATAGTAACACGGGCATGTAGAGGGATTTTTCTTTTTAGAGGGGAAGGTGGGGCACACCAGGGACTACTTTAAATGCATCCCTCAAGTGTGTACCTCCAAGCCCACCCCTAGATAGATTTCAATATCTTATGTATGTTTAAATAACCGCTTTCTTATATATTGCTGCAACTCTTTAACTATAATAGATATAAACAAACTTCAAAAAAAGAGTGTGTAGAGAATTTTTCAGTCAGAACAGACCATCCTTAGGGGCCCCATTCCCCCTGTGCCCCCCCCCCCCTGGGTACGCCCCTGAAAAGGAGTTGCGAAAACGGTCACATCAGGGCCTTTCTAGCACTACCACTTCGTACTAACTATGCAGTGTCGTACTAATACCCACCAATGTTAGATCTCGCAGACATGTATAATATACACACTAGTATTATATACCGATTTCACAGGGAGACAAATATCATAAGCACATAAACATTTCAAATTGTAATATTTCCTCTTCAGAAAATGAAACGCCATAGATTATATTATCTTGGTCAGTGCATTAGAATATATAAACAATAAGATTGAAAAGCCACTGATTTTCACTGTCTTTTTTGCAATAAAAATGATAGATACAAACCTTATTTTTCACCCCAAAATTGATCTCAACAAAACTGCCTCATGGCAATCAATAAGTTCCAAATGGAGATTTAAAAAAATTCCTTACAGAATTATTTGTGCACTTTTATCTTCTCTTCGCTAAAATCTTTAACGTTGCCATTTTTCTCTCTTCCATTTAACAATGGTTTTAGAGTTATGCATTGTAAACCTTATGGTGCATTTGATAGGAAAACATTAGTTAAAAAAGGATAAGAAAAGGACTACGGACTCCATAAATACCAGTAACAGGGAAAGTCGTTGTGGCTTAAACGTCTTTATCTTTACGTCGCCGTCTTGAGCAATGTCAGAAACAAAGACAAATTGAATAAGGTACAATAGCCACTTAGATATGATACATTAGCCTTTAAAATGGCGACGTTAAGATACATGCTCATCTAGGTCTATAGATCTATGGAAATAAAGATTCAAATTGAAATTTGATTGTTTCAGACTCAAACTCACCTTCAAGTTATTTCTCACCCTCACTGATAGTTACACCTTCATCACATGAATTAAACATTTATAGGGCCAACGGCACGAAATCGTGCAGTTGGATTTTTAGAAAAAAAGTTTCCAAGACGATTTTTTTTCCTGATAGCGATGGGTCTATAAAGTGTACATACCTGAATTCCCCTTTCTAATATGTTGTCTCAGCAGAATTTTCTGAAGAAAAGATTCTCAGAGCACATATATTCACCATCATGTTCTATCCTATTGAAGGAAAGTATTCTGTCAAACACAAGCCCAAGGAATTTTACCTCCTCTTCAACCCTTTCCTTACCGATGCTGCCTTAAGGCAGCACCACAGGAATACCGATGCTGCCTCAAGGCAGCACCGTGAGAATACCAATGCTGCCTTGAGGCATCACAATGGGAATACCAATCTGCCTTGAGGCAGCTAATTTATATAATTAAATATTTCATAAGTCTTAGCTTTAGGGCAACTATAAGACAGAGTGCGGTTAGCGCCACCTATCAGGTGTATCGCATTTTCATGATTTCTCCATAATATATTAATTCTAAACACAAAACAACTCCACAGATGTGTTATCCATGTCTTTTTAACATTATTAATATAAAAAAAACATAATGTCATCGCGATGAAAAAAAAGATACACATCTTTGAAGGTACAGTGGTATATACAGGCTTTTGTCAATGGAGCAAAAAAAAAAGAATCAAATTCTTCCTGCAATTGGAAATATCAATATAATTATCAAATATTGATCGAATTCATAAATAATGATATGGAAGTAAAGCCTGAAGTCTCCTCTTTTTTTCGGTACCATTAAAATTATCTAATTATTTCCCTAAGTTATCTAATTTTGCTAATTTGTGAGGCACCCCTCTCCACTTTGCGCTGGTTTGTAACCCCTGCAGATAGGCCCGGTATTTAGACGTCTGTTCAGCGTGCGACGTGCGGTAGTGGTGGGAACGTTCGCCGCTGGGGGCGCGGTCGTTAACCCACTACGCACTACGCTAGGCGCAGTAAGGAAAGGGTTAATTGTAAGGTGCTTTCTCTGAAGGGTTAGTGCAGGTAATTCCTTGCACCCTCTCCTTCTGCAGAAGTGCACACATGTGGTTTTGGATTCTGAAAACTTGAATCCATTTTCTAGATTCCAGGTTTCCAGGATGTTCAGTGTTTGTTGTAGTTTCCTCTCCACAGTGGCCATCAGGCTGGACAAAGTCATCTACATAAAGACAGCATTCAACACCACTCTGGAGGGTTTTACTAATCTGGTTGATTTTTATACCAAACAGCGTCACTGAGAGGACGCAGCCTTGGGGCACACCCATCTCCTGGTCAACTCCCTTTGACTGTGTGGCACTCAAACGTACATTGAAGGTTTTGTTGGCAAGAAATCCCTACACAAAGAATGGTAATCTGCCACGAAACCCCATTTTGTGTATGTCTTGGAGGATGCCATAACATGTAACTAGAGCCAATATACTTTCAGAAGAAACATACCACAAATAATAGTGTGGACTTTGGTACAAGCAGTGCTACATTAGGAAAGGTTAGGATTTCGTGATAGTGAATATATGTAAACCTAAATTTTGCTATTAATCACATATATTGATAAATATATCAAAGTCTTGGCTGTTTTACTTGTTTTGCATTTGTTTAAAGATATTATGAATAACTTACTATTTCATGTTCTAGGTACAGTTCTACTAACTATCACACAAGGTAGCATCGCTGGGAGAGAAGGACGTCGCCTCGTCCTACATTGAACTTACTATTTCATGTTGTTTCCTATATAAGCAGAGAAGTAATAAATCTATTCATATTTACAAATAATATTGCTAACCATCTGGTGCACCCCTTTCAAAACTTCTCACACACTATATGTCGTAATCTGTAAAGGTTCTCTCACGGCTACGTGTGAGGAAGAATTCTTACCCATACTGACTCCCGGTCTGTGATAAATGCACAATGCCAGCTCGCGGGGACACCGTGCACTAACCCACATGCAGGTTCACCCGGTGTACCATGGGGACGGCCACCGCCCCTGCTGCCACCGCCGCCGCCGCCACTTACCTAGTACCGTACTGATGGGGAATTGATGTTCCTACGAGCCTAGTGCTATGATGTAGCCCTAGGATATCAGGGACCCGCCTTCCTTCCCCCTATCTTCCACCTATAATGGAATTAAAAAGTTTTTTTCCATTTTCTACAGTCTATAAAAATGAGTTATTTTCTGTTGCTTTCCCATTAAATCTATGATAGTTCATCTTCAAATTTAACTTAAACTTTAACTTAACTTTAAAATTTAACTCTCAAAGATGAACTATGTGAGAAGTCAGTAATATGAGCAAGAATACCGGTTAAATAAAATAAATTTAATGGGAAAGCAACAGAAAATAACTCATTTTTATAGTCTGAGAAGACTATGAAGTTTTTGTTTTGTGACATTTTCATCCAAGTCAAGCCTAGGCATCTAATATAGCATTGGCCTTAGCAGTGAAAATGCTGCTTTTGTCATGGAGGGCTTTCTTCAGGTCACCATATGGTGTGTGGACTCCAAATCTGACACGGTTACCCTCTTTCGAGCTATTGGTATACAGTAGCACAGTGTCTTTGAAATGTCTGGTATTCCTTGAGGTAGACAGTTTCAGGGGTGTCACCTTCCTTGCTCGGTCAAAGAGGATCGATGCTATTGTGGAATTTGGGTTGACTTTGTACATTTGATGATTTTCTTTGAAAATCAACTTGAAGGCTGGGTTTTTCGGGCTTGTCCTTACTCTCATAGAATATTGTAGAGACAGACCCTCCCTTCAAAGATGAATTGGAGGAATCCCTGGTTTTACATACAGGCTTGGGGCAGGTGTTGTTCTAAATGCTATACTGGTATGTTGATGTTGCGTTGGCGGCGAATACTGAGGAAGTAACCGAACGCCGACTCTCCCACTAGGGTGTAAAAGGCTGCTGGTTATGAAACTTAGATCCCCATTGGTCAGTTTTGTTTACTGGATGTCTCTATGCGGTTCATTGGTCCGGATCGATCGCACCAACGTTGACGGGGCCGATAACTTGAAGATCATCTCTGTCTGAGCAGTTTGTGGTGGAGTGGACCCTGTGTGGTTTTGTGCTGCTACCTAGAGGGAGTGTGGGCAAACTGGTCCTGTCTACCTACACTGCTTAACCTTACTCTCTATGGATACAATGATGGGGGTTGTTTCAGAATTGCTGTACCAGTTTTCTAGAGAACCATTTGGTGTTTTTTGCACATGGAGAGTCTTTTGGATTCTCCATCCCAGTAGTTCCAATACTGAAAATCTCTTCAGGCCTATGCCAAGGCGTAGATACTATATATATGTATAAAAAAAATTGAATCACCGAACCGTGACGCCTCCAAGACGGAGAACCGCGGAACAGTAGGAAGAAACAAATTTGAACCCCTGTTGTTCTAAATGCTCCTAGGCACAGTAGTAGGTCTTGGTTCTGGACAGGTTTTAACCTGTCCAGGTACGATTCTGCTCCCGACTCGCACACAACTAATCCATAATCCAGTCGTAAGTGGATGTACATCTTGAACAGGGTTAGCAGTGTTTCAAAGTTTGTTCCCCAGTTGGGATGACTGAGAACCTTCCTCAGGTTAATGGCTTTCTGACACTTTCTCCCAAGAAATTTGACATGTTGGTTGGTTTGATTTAATGTCCAGTTAGCCACTACAGGTCATTCTCAAGGTTTTTTACACCACAAGGGCGGTGATCGAATCTATGTAATGATTTTAGATAGAAATTTCAACCCTACACATTTACCGAGGTGAGGAAAATGAAGCTGCAGATCAAGCAGCCAAAAAATGCATGAAGCAAAACAGGTGGGTGGGATTTTACAGGCGAGAGGGACAGGCATAATACTAGGGGGCGAGCCTATTATCATCCAAACCCAGACTCGCTTTTTTGATGACGTGATATAATACTTCAAACTTAATTTCTTCATTCTTTTTAACTATTGATATTGAATGTATTATTTTAAGTATATTCTCTGCAAGTTTCATGTTTATTGATCCATTATTTATTGATAAAACAGTAATATCACAAATATTGTAAATAATGCCTCAAGGCATCATTCGCCCTATGCTGGGGAATGCCTCAAGGCATCATTCGCCCTACACTGGGGAATGCCTCAGGGCATCACTCGCCCTGAAAGGGTTAAAACCTGCTAAATTGGGCAAAAAAGGCTTATTTAAGGCTGATGTTGTATAACCGTATCTCATCAATGTAAAAGTGACAGTTTTTGGTGCATCTTTTGATAGTCTTTCATTCCAATATGGGTTTTGTATAGCTCAGAGGAATTTTTCCTTAAGAAAATCAGCAGAAACTAGTGTTTTTCATGATTTTCACATTTTTTTCAAAATCTAGAAGGCACAATGTTGGGCCAATTGTTCCTATTAACTTGTTTAGAGGATATGTCATAAGAAGTGTAGACAATATAGTTTTGAAAATTAAATAAAGTTTGAAAAAATATCAAAATGGTCAAAATTATCCAGGAGCATGCCTGAAATAGTTAGGATTTTGCCATGTAAGGAAGAAGATTTTTGATATTAGTGAATAATATTTCCCAAATAAGAAGAGTATAACAGGACCCTTCAAACCTAAAATTTGCAAAGACTTCAGGCTATCAAAAGCTAAGAAATAAACAAGTGTTTTAACTATGTCACCGTACGTGGGTCAGTCACCGTACATGGGCATTGTGTTCTGAATATTATTAATCAACTCTAATTTACTCTCATTTTCTTAGTATCTCATTTTCTGAAAATTAAAAACCGATTCTGCTAATAAATTACAAGCCATATTTACCCTTAGACCTCACGGTGACTTATTGGTTTTAAGGTTAAATCTATTCAGCTAAAAATTAATTTCCAATAAAGATTAGTGTTCCCAAATTTCTAAAATATAAGGTATCGTCTTCCATGATATATTCCCACATTTTTGTCAAGATATAACTAGTTTGAAATTTTGGTCACCGTACATGGTCATCGATCACGATCTGGGAGAATTGACCATCTATGAAAATAGGCCAATGTTCATCAGATATGCATGTACATGGTGGTGTATATACAAAATAAATGGGGGTTTTCCCACAGTGTTAGTAAAGTAAACCAAAATAAGTCTATTTGATCAAATTGGATGTTAAACTTCTCAAACAAACAAACTTTCGTTGTTTCAGGAACAGGCTCATTCCATTACATTTGAATTAAGCATGCCATGGAGAAAATCCAAGATATAGTGGCCATTCCAAACCAAGGGTAGATCCTAGCCATAACTGCTGAAGAACCACTCTACACCCTAGCAAAATAGATCCAGTGGAAGTGGCCTGACTATGAAGAGGACAGATTTATCATCATTTTTTGTGGAATTCACATTGAAATGACTGCATTGAGGTCAGCAGGAGTGCTACTAAAAGGCAGTAGCTGGACTAGTGCCATTACTGAAGCTGGGGTAGCTTCATCTAGTTAACCCTTTCCATACCAGTGCCTGGGACCGAGCTACTCCATTAAGGATCAGTGCTGGTGGCAGTTGGTCCCCCTAGACGACCAACCGACGAATGGTTAAAACTCATAATTCAAGTTTGTAATTACGCAATACAAAATATAACCATAAATATTTTGTTTCTTTTGAATAGAAATACTAAAGATGATGTCATATCTATATTTTGTGAAGATTTCATGACTATTGCTCTATCATGCACAAGTCTTTTTATGGTGCTGCCATTTGGCAGCAACAGTTCTCCCTAGGTGCTGCCATTTGGTAGCATCAGTATTTCTATGGTGCTGCCAAATGGCAGCAGCGGTCGTGAAAGGGTAAAGCAGTCTTTTCTCACAGCAGCAAGTGTGATAATGACAAGACTGACTCATCAGATAACAGGATACAGCCTGTACAAACTGTTGAAAGATGCATATAAAGCTTACAGCAATGAGGAATCTAGCAGATCTACTTTGACCTTTGAGGACTGATAGTCCACAGTTCCAGATATTGGTGTCGGAGACAGCAATAGGAATTATGCTCGTTGGCTGTCTATTTACTTCAGGGATATGCTGTTCCTTGAGCAACATCTCAATGTGGCAACAGAGTTCTAAAAGGGTAACTTTATTGTCTGCAAATCCAGACGACAGTTCTCGGAAATGACACTTGACCAAGCCCATGAATAAAATAATGTAATGTCTTTAAAGCTGATGGGGGAGCAATGGGGATGCAGGGGCATTATGGAGGTGGATGGTGGCTGGAACTGAAGAGAGCCTTCTAATTGCAGGATAAAAAGGTAATTCTAGATGTGGAAGATATATCTGTTAATCACAGTCATATGAAGTATATCATGTGAGTGCCAATGACGTTCCACAGGAGGGCTTCTGTCCATGATGTTTTGAGGTTTTTTTGGGTGTTAGTTATTTGAAAAGAACAGCTTTTACCTGCAAATAATGCCCTGTTTCCATTTTGAAGATTTATTTCTATTCTGAATATCAAAGAATGTTTTTTTGTTGAAATATCAGCCTTATTTTGTTTGGATCAAATTATAGCAATCACAATTCTCAAAATATTATTTTGCTGATGGAATACTGAGAAAGAAAATGACAAAACATATCTAAGAGGGTGCGTCCACCAACCACGACAGGGCTGCGACAACGGCTTTCCGACAAGGTCGACGACAGCTCTACGATTGGAAGGCGTGTCGTAGCCTTGTCGTGGATGCGACACAAAGCTTGTCGGGAGGTTGTCGGAGGCCCTCCGACAAGGCCACGACAATATCAAACATGTTCGATTTTTGCTACGACTGGACCTTTGTCGTGGAGTGTTGTGGTTATCCCCGACACCGCTGTCCCGACAATGCTCTTCTCACGACAAGGCTGCGATTGGAACTTTCATGTTGGCACTTGTCGTAGCCTTGTCGTGGTTGGTGGACGCACCCTCTCATCTTAGTCATATGCTCTTAAATGAATTCAGCATATCTGAAAACATACAAATTGACACCAAGATCACTAAGAACAAACTAACTGGTTGCTTTTCTGTGAAGATTTTCATTATCAGCAAGTCCATTAGGACAGCCATCTTGAAAAACGGTCGCCATCTTGAATTTCCAAGTGGCTCTTCGGATTAAATTACTTAGTATGCCGAGGAGAAACATTGTCCAAAATTTTGTGCTTCCATCAGCATTTGCACAGCATTTGCACGATTTTCACGATCTGCGCCATTACATCCACAATGTGATTTTGATGATGTGATAGACCATATGCTACCACTTAAATTGTAATTCTCAATTTATCTATCAATATACATTCTAAAACTTTACTGAAAATAGTTTGATCATATTGTACTAAAACAGAAGATGGCTGCAAATATTTCTAGTTTATTGCAGAGGAAAGTTCTTGTGAAATATTTTCAACAATAATTATTAGGCAATTTTAAGTGGTACAGAAATTTAAACTGTTTAGATTGGTTTACACAAACAACATGAAATAAAACCACATGAGAAGCACGAACCACATAACAAGTGTGAATATGTATAAATATATGTGCCTAGATACTTCTATATCATATCAATATCTTTCAAAATCTTTTTTGACTCTTCTCTTCTCTGCCTTACTATATTTAAGGCTTCTTCCTGTTTTCTTAACTTAGCTTTTAATTGTTCGATTCTACTCAGAGGCTTTTCTGGTACAGTGTTTCCAGGATTCTTTGTTTCCACATCTTCCCGGGAATTGCTAGGTTGGAGAGGTTTATCATTTTCAGGACACCCAGTTCCCAACCCAACATCTGCGGGAAGAGAAGAATTTGAGGTCTCCCTTTCCAAAGGAGGTATTTCTTGCAATGCAGGCTTATCAATGATATGAGATATCTCATTGTTAACAACATTACATGCGGACGGATCAGGTGGTTTACCTTCGCAGTTATCTTTAGAAGATATCAAAGGAAGAATTTCATTAAGACTTCGGACGAGAGAAGGGTCTTGGGACTCCACATCACCCGAGAGTTCTGGAAGTCTAGTCAAGTCTGAAGGTACATATATCATTTGAAGTTTACCTTCAGAGTTCTTTGAGTCAGGGTTTGGTTCAACGTGCACAGGAAGGATATGCACAGAAGGTTCATCTTCTTTAAATAAACACACTTGTTTAGCACCATCGCTTTTCTCAATTTTGATCACAGTTTCCTTCCTAGATGCCTTCTTCTTGCACCTGCTTTTCATAAACTTCTTTGCAGTTTTCACTGCTTCTGTATCAACAATGCAGACCTTTACAGTATCATGGCTATTTACACTATTTTGCATATCACTACAAGGAGAGTTCCTTATACTTGATGGTGCCTCACCTTTGGATTCAGCTAAAGTCATGCTCTTGGAGCCCGTTTCACCGCCCTCTGAGGGACAAACATCTTTACAGACAGTCCACCCCAATTGGTTTTCTAACTTTCGCATTTTGAAAATTAAGCTTTTTCTCTTTACATCACAATCGCCATCATCAGCATCAGCGATGTTATTTTTGACTTGATATTCACGTGAACAGTGCCTTTCTTTACCACCCTGCCAGCCACTGTGCTGCATTTCCAGATTTGCCCGCAAATCTGTTTTCTCCTGTTTGATTCTCTCCGATATCGCATCTTTACCTCGAGTGCTTTCTGGATGCTTCATTGCCCTCTCAATGTGTTGCACCTGATTCATAGGCTGGGATACTTGGTTATCTGTAACAATACCAATAGAATGTTTGGAACATGTGTGGTGTTTCTTTTTAAAGCTTCTTTTCTTTGCTCCTTTTAGCATTCTCAGTGTCTTTCTATTAAGTGTGCCTTTTTTTCTCCCTCGCTTTTTGGCCTCTTTGTATACACAAGCATTAATATTGGCCCGAGGAATTATCTTTGTTTCTGAGTGATCACCCGCACTACACCTTTCTGGTATGACTTGATCTGGACAGCATTCCCTTTTAGTGAGGGAAACCACAGTATCCTTCTTCAAATCCATAGGTTTGTTCAATGCGGACTTTTCGTCTACCGCATTCCTTCTCCACAATATATTCTGTAACGCAGGATCTGATAAAATACTAAGAGGTGTAACTGGTGTCACTGTTAAGATCGTTTGGCCAGATATGGAAACAGCGGCACTGTCCTCATTTGACTCATAATAGAATGGTGAGCCCGGAGAGGTATCTGTTGAAGCATCAGAATCATACCAATAATCCACTAGGCCCCTGCCTTTTCTGGTATATGTGTGGTCCATAGCCACCACAGCAGCCATTTGATTTATTTTTAGTTTGCTCCATTTCAAACCACATGTACAGCTATCTCTTTCGACATAGTCGTGCGGCTTCTTGTCGATATCGTCAAGAGAGAGTTTGGGGGTCAGAACTGAACACCGGCGTATGGGCATCCTTGAAAGATTTCTCCATTGTAAGTTTTTTGGAACCTGTGTGCAATGTTTACGAGCAACACGGTTTCTCTGCTTTCCACTAAATGCTACTTTCCCTCTGCCTGACTTTCCGTCTTTACTAGATACACTTGGTAGAGTTATAAAGGGAATTAATTCCTCGAACACATCATCTAACGGCTCCTCCCTTCCTATTCTTCGCTGTACTGATTCCTTAAGGTTTAATTCACAGTCTCTATTATGTTCTTCTTTCACTGGTTGCCTTTTCATTGAATCATCATCTTCTGTCAATAGTTTTCTTATTATATCATAAGATGTAGGTGCTCTTGTTATTACATTTAAATCTGTCGGCTTATTGGGATTTTCGGTGAAAGTATCATATCCAGGAGACGTCTTGCCTATCCCAATGTTAAACTCGTCTTCAAATCGCTTGGAATCAAAGGTACTGCATTGAGGAGCAATTGCAGTTTGAAAATTAGAATCTTCCTCAGCTAAACTATATACACAGTCAATTTTGAGTCCAAGTTCAAGATTGGCTTCACCTTCCATATTCTCTGTATTTGGATCGGAAATTTCATTTACCTCATTTATCTCACAATATGTTTCACATGCTTGATTATAGTAGTCATTCGCATTGGACATAGTCTCCTCAATCTTTATTGGTTGAATTACATGAACTTTTACGGAGTCATCTGATGATAATGAATCAATGCAAGCCTCAGTTCCAATCGTCATAGAGGGAAAGCGTTCTTCTTCATTTAAAGATATGTTCTCACTTTCCATGTTCACTTCACTTCTGTTGTTTTCAATTGTTTCACTGGTCCCTAAATAATGTTTTGTCATAATGCGAGGATTCTCACAATCTGAAGAGTAAACTTCATCTACAGATTGAGACACTGAGTCACCAGCCTCACCATGGGTATCTGATGTTTGCAAACTTTCCACAAACATATTCTGTTGGTTTACGTTCTTCTCCGAAAGTCTTGTGGTAACGCAAGGAAGTCCATTATTGTATCTCAAGGAGTTCACCTGATCGACTGATAGCGACAATGAGAGGTTTGGGGCAGCTAAGTTTGCTGGGTTCAACACAACTGGAGGCACAAAACCAGATTCCCTCGACTGAGCTACATTGGGACCAATTAAGGCATTGAGAACCTGACTTCCCTCTGTTAGCCACGGAATATAAGTATTATTTGTACAGGTAGTGAACTGATTGTGCGTGTCATAAGGGGCAACCACTGATTGAACATTTCTAGCACTGACTATATCGCCATCAGTAGTCGTTGTTGGATCAAAGGTATCACATTGCATTCTAGTACCAGCGCCTGCACTGGTATTTGAAAAACTAGCAGAATCTATTGGTTGAATTACTTGAACTTGCGTAAAGTCAATTGAGAAGGGGTTTGAAGCAGTGAATGTCTGTGTGTTTGATGGATTCTGGCAAGGTGATGTTACTAAAGTTCCATAATTGTCCACTTTACCAGAAGATGCTTGGGATTCCAGCTGGGTAATACATTGTGATGATTGGTTTTGCGTAATGGTTTTATGTCTGAAGGATTTTGCATGCTCAGGAGTTGATGCCACAGCAACAGCATTTGACGACTTGAGTATTGACCTGGAGGGTTTCGGTGGCAGAGCTGGCATCATGGAATGCTGTGTGGGGTTCTCAATGACCTTTGGAGCGGAAATCCGCTCATCAGGACGAGGTATAATGGGTACTGTTTCACTGGAGAGGTGTCTAATGGTGTCTTGATCTTGTTCTGCTTTTTGAAGATCCAAGGAACCTGTATGATTTCTGTCGGTAGGAGTTTGTTGTGATATATAACTGGTTGCAACTGGTACCATGAGCGCTTTTGTGACACCATTCACAGTTGCTAAAACAACTGAATATCTAGGGTCTGATGTAGATGTAGATAGGTTCGAAGTTTGATTGAAACTGAGTGTAGTAGCTTTCGATACATCTATTGTGGGAGACGAACCATTGGATGCCCTGCAAAATAGAGTGAAAAAAATTGGTCTAGGAAGTAATTGTAAGCAAACTTATCTAATAATACAAAGCGTTGGACCTTTGTAATTCTAATAAAAGACTTATGTAGTTTGCCATAAAAATAGAGAAACTTTATTAGTTTTGACAAGACAATACCGCATTAGTTAATAACATACATGTGACTATATATATATACTATCTCATGTGTACACAGGGATAGTGGGTGGGGAATTAGAGAACCGTATGCATGTGTGCACCTGAGAGTGGATGAGGCAGTAAGTTGCGCACTTATCATATAGTGTGAGGTTGCCTCGCATACATATGCAGGTCTTGCCTCTGAATTAACATAAATTAACAAATCTAATCACAATGCGTCTTGTATTAATGGGCCTTAATGAGCGCAACGTTGGGGCTTCTTCATAAAAACAAAATGACTGCATCCTATAAGTAGCAGCACAGCCATATTATGTCATAAAGCGAATGATATGTGTTTGCAAGGTGCCAGCTCCGAGCGTACATGCGCAATGTCATTCACGGCCACTGTCCTTATATATTTCTCGTAGTGCTTGGGAGTACTCGTACAACCAGCAGTGGAGAGTGTCAGTGAGACGTTGTATTGGATGGTAGGTGATGTTTTTGAACGAATAATCATTCACAATTACATTGAAAATGAATAGTTCTGGTACTCATACTATGACTTTGTAGGCATATAGAACAGATAAAAAGACTAATTTCATTGATGCCGGGTGGTTTTCTAAGAACATGTACGGTGCAAGCCTGAAGAATTATATTATAATTTGGTTATTTCATGATTATGGATTGGATCACATATGCTAATTCTCAGAAAAGTAAATCTACCTTCCTCATCGCATACTCCGTTGGTATTTTAAGAGCTATTAGAGGAATACACTCCTTGTCCTCATTCCCTCTCCCATATTTTTTAGCGTCATCCATGCATTGTGTTTCGTAAACATGACAGATGTCAGGATTGTTGTTCAATCTATGACAGATGGCATCTGGATGTTATCAGCGCCGAATAAATCACTGCTGACAAGTTGCCGTATTTGCTGATGAACAATTAATGTGAACATTATGAAGTTACACTATGAAGTCGATAAAGACATTTCTCAAAAAAAGAGAAGAAAATCGCTTTCCTTTTCACAGGATTACCAATTTTGTTACCCTTAAACGAACCAACCCTCATTGTCTTATTGTTGTAGGAGATTGTAACAACTATATCTGTACTCTTTTATCTCTAATACTCCTCTATATCCAGGACGTTTGTGAGTGTATTATCTTAAACTGAAAACACATTTCCTTTGTGAGAATTTGGCATGCAAGATTCTCACCTATTTGGGGAAAAATTAGCAATCGTTGATACAATCATTCCCTTAACAACCCCTTTCCTATCCCCTCCTTTCTCAAATTTTCGTATAGTGTCAGCACCTTTATCTGCTGAAGTTTTCAAAATGGAATCTCGACCCCCGATTTACATACCACAATTTCTAGTGGTATCATTGAGGATTATAATTTTGGGGAAGAAAAATGACCCTCATAGAAGATTATTTGTCTGTTTGTTTGTTTGTGTAATTTTACGTCTCGGTAGGCTAGTTACGTCCTTTGGAGACTGAACTGACATTGACTCAAATTCCGGAAACCTAGTTTTTATTTCAAGTTTCCCCAGAATATGTCAGATAAAGATACCTATGAAGCATGATACTTACTGTTGAATGAGGATATTATCTGGAACCTTGCGCGGCACTTGGTCTGGCTGTATGTTGTATATAGGTGACCCTCCAGGTTGCTCATATCGTACTGGTTTGGGCAGAAACGGAGAGGCGGAAGGGATGTCAGAAATGTAAGGTTGAATAACTATTGGCACTCGGTTTTGAACTGCACCCTCTGACATCATATTGTCCAATAGTTTACCTTAAAAGGAAAGCAAAAAAGATAACAGAAACGATTTCACAAACTTTTATAATTCAAATTGAAGTGAGAAAGTGAACACAGCTGTGCACTATAGCGATTCCACTAATGCTAATTTACACCATCACCCTGACAGAATTTTCCTTGTGGCCGTACTCCGTCGGGTCTGCCGTAGTCCGCCTTAGGTGGTAGGGATTGTGAATCGTAGGTCGACTTGGCTGTTGGGGTGTTGCCGGGAAAAAAATTCAATGCCTGGACTGTCGGAGTGATGGTGTAAACCTAGCATAAGGTTTATGTAAAATATATAAAATCAGCAACAAAGAAATGAAAGCTGTTCAAGTCATAATGATCAAAACTATCAATCTAAAATAACATTATAGTATATTTCGGAATAAAACACTAATGCTATGACATAATGAATATGATTGTGTTATCAAATGTTGATAAAAATGCACAGGTTCAGGGGAGAATGAAGAGTTGTTACTGTTATTATATACCTATGGCTGTATCAACTACTTATACTGCCCGCTCCTACCCATGGCGTATTCATATCCGAACAGCACACTGTGCCGTACGGGGTATGTGACCACGTGACTTGGTAACATTTCGCCATTTTTAGGGATATAATAATACGAAAACAGTCTTAATACGAAAACTTGGTAAAATTATTGATCCCATACATCCCTCTGCCTACGGCATCGGGATGTATGGGACCAATAATTTCACCGCATATTTTTGATGTACGAAGAGAGTAAGCCAGTTTCTGTATAATATATGATAATTTAGCAGTTATCATGTTGAATTTATACAAGGACAGTGTCTGGACAGTGGCCTAAAGTACTTTTGATCAGAGAAGATTGTGAACTTTTCTTGCTTTGATACCTTCATCCAAGTTATGGGATGCAGTACTGCATTAGCCTCTCCTATGAAGTGTTAGCTTTGGTGTTTCTTGCAAGATCGAATAAGACATGGGGTTGTTGTTTGTTTTGAATAGTTTTACGTCTCGGTAGGCTAGTTACGTACTTTTGAGACTGAGTCATTGGACATGTGGTGATTCTCAACTCAAAGGCTATTAGTAATCAAAGGACTGAATATTACAAATATAGTGTTACAGACAATTTACGTTATCATATATACTTTGAAGCATGAGGAATGTTAACATCTACATTCAAACCCATACAAAAATGTACTACTACAACTATCTACTTACTTACATATTTATCTATCTATATATGTATTCTTTATATTCATGTTTATATGTAATTTGTTTTGTTAAATATCTAACATGATGCAGCCTTGTTTATATTCTCTTAACAATGATAATGTACGGAAAATGTAATGTCTGCATTGTAAGTTATAAGGACTGAATTGTAATATATTATATTGTACTGTATATATGAAGAACATGTTGGAAAAGATCATGATTGTAAAATTAAAACTGTTGGCACATTGAAACCAGCCGTATACAGGCTGAGTGCTTCACAGTATGAATAAAAGTCTAAAAAAGAAATTCAGCATCCCATGAAGGGGTGTCAGGTTGTTCCTCTACCAGTATTCTGGGCATATGGCTTTTCTCTGTAGATGGAGCTGGAGTAAGGGGTATGCTGGATTTCTCGGATTTGATCTTAACTTTGTTGCATATTGAAGCACTAATTAAGCGGGGTGTCCCGTTAAGCGGGGTGTCCCGGAACCGGGGTTTTACTGTATATTAATATAAAAATAACAGAATACTCTTACAAGGGGTATAATATGGATGTGTTGTCTGACTGGGTACAGAATTGTGATTGGGAATACCTTTCCAGTTTATCAGACCCTGATCAAATGTGGGAGTATATGTTTGAGGTACTCAGACTACTTAAGACTTTTATTGTCCTGTAAGAGAGTGGCAAATGAAAGATTTCTGTCAGCCTAGATCAATGATGAAATTCAAAGTCTAATACATGACAGGGAATTGTGCATAAGAGATTATCCACGCACTGGGAATATGGGATTCCTGCATGAGGCTAAACAATTACAAATGGCTATCACAAAAAGTAATAGAGCAGAAAAGACCAGTTTCGTTTGATTCTTGAAACAAACCAGTAGGATCCTAGTGCTTCTGGCGAGAGTTACGTAGGTATACTGATCCTAAAGTGGAATCCGTTGCACCGACTATGAAACATCATAAGAGTGGTGATGTAATACCGCCTAGTGAATCACCTGAGTACCTCAACAATTATTTTGCGCATATTGGTGAGGAATTAGCTGCTGAACATTTACAGGTGCCTCCTTCTATGTTCATGGATGACATCCATGAGATGCCTAGTAAGTGGTGCATATCTGATATTGTTATTGATGAAGAGAAAGTCCATGGTCTGGTAAGTGAACTTGAGATACACAAGTCTTCTGGCTTGTAAGATGTGAGATGTGGTGTACTAAAAGACTACTTGCTTATGGTAATCCCTCAAATGACTTACTTGTACAACTATTGCTTTCAGAGTGGAGTTTTTCCATCAGCGTGGAAATGCGCTTTTATAACACCGATTCAGAAGGGAGGTAGCCAATTAGACCCTCTAATTGGTGACCAATCTCGTTGCTACCCTTTTGGGGTAAAATCGCTGAGTGTATATAATGTGAACACCTCTCTTGCTGTCTTTATCGATTTTAAAAAGGCGTTCCAGAGTGTGCATCATTCTCGGCTAATGGAAAAATTGAGGAAATTAGGTTTTGCAGAGCTTGATATCAAGATTGCGAGCTCATACCTGAAGGGAAGAAAACAATGTACTCGCTTCGGGAATCAACTCTCGGGCTGGACACATATCAAAATGATGTTGCTATCAGAGTTGAAGAGGTGTTTAATGATATCGGTGATGATGATGAGGATGGTTATGCATGTCAAGCTGCTACTAGATGTAGTAGGATGCTCATATTTGATCTCCCTCTGCCGCGCACTGAGTTCTACAAAAAATCACCCATGTACATGGGAAGACAGTTGTGGAACACATTGCCAGAACAGATTTTGTTTGTTTGTTTGGGTGATTTTACATCCGGTCAACTGTTGCAGGTCCTTTCCAGACTTCCTCATTGTTTACAATCATGGATTCCTCCAATGATTTTCAAGTTTGTTTGTTTGTATACTAACTCAACTTTGGTCTACTTGTAGCAGTGGGACCCTATGCCTGTTTTATAGTGCTGCCTTACTGAAGGGCTGTTCCGCAGACAATTGACACAACACTCTGCTGGTCACATCATACTGACAACGGCAAACCAGTCGCTGCTCCCTCTAATTGGCTACAGGTCAAGCCGGCTGACAGTTTTGGCCAACCTTCCGTACTGGACTGGATTTCCAAGTGGTCCTTGGAGGAGCAAGGGGAGTTCTGATAAAACTTTCCCTTCTGATATACTTTTTAGAGCTTTTTAAAGATCTTGGTTTCCCTGAGGAATGCCAGGATTTTTTTCTTATCAGTGTTTTGAAATACACTGTGCATAGACATTGTACCTTTCAGATAATTGTCCCTAGACTTTTTGTTGCCTGACAAGATAACATGAGATGGTTCATTGAGATTGTTTGTTTGTTTGTTTGTGTAGTTTTACGTCTTGGTAGGCAAGTTATGTCCTTTTGAGACTGACTCACTGGTTGACCTATCTGGTTCTTGAAAGGTATATTAACTCAACTTTGGTCTACTTGTAGCAGTGGGACCATATGCCCGTTTTATAGTGCTGCCTCACTGCAGGGCTGTGCCGCAGACCATTGATACAACACTCTGCCGGTCACATTATACTGACAACGGCAAACCAGTCGCTGCAACATACCAATCGGGTCAGCAAGCTGACCAGTATGAGGCTGCTCCCTGTAATTGGCTACAGGTCAAGCCAGCTGACAGTTTTTGCCAACCTCCCGTACCGGACAGCGAACCATGTGGCATTGCTGGCACATAGGTTGTAATTTGTCTTCCATGAGGTTCCCATGTGTTAGCTTTGAATTGCGTATCCGTAGACGGGTCGATCGTGTCACCTCACTTCTTGTAAGACCTGTGTTGTTTGGCTTCTAACCAATCCCTCGTATGATGGTGTGGAGTTTGTTGTTTTGGGTAGAGCTCCAACGGCTCTGCCATTTCTTTTGTGACCAGGCATAGGCAGAAGGTCGGTGTGTGGAAGAGTTCCTGCACCTGGTCTGAGACCGAGAGCTTTCTTAGCTGCCTGGTCTGCAGCTTCATTGCCTTCTATGCCTATGTGGCTGGGTAGCCAACAGAAGACTACCTCTTTGTCTCTTTCTTTTAGTTCTGCATAGGATTCTCTTATGACTTGTATCACAGGGTTTCTTGGATCATACTGGCATAAAGCCTGCACGCAAGACCTGAAGTCAGAGATTTGTTTGTTTGGGTAGTTTAACGTCCAATTTGTTCAATTAGACTTTGGAGTCAAAGAAGATGATGTACTGTAATGAGCGCTTTGAAATGGATGAAGGTGTCAGGCTCATTACAGTGGAGTCAGAGAAGATGATGTACTGTAATGAGCCTGACAGCTTCATCCATTTCAAAGTGCTAATGAGAGCATGGTGAAGATGCTACTTTGGGCATGTAGTGTGCCTCTACGATTTTCATAAGGGGTGTGTGCAGCAAAGCCTACACGGTTTCCATCTTTGGAGCCATCCATATATACCTCTATCAAATTTTGGTATTGCCTACGGATGGCTCTTTCTCATATGTGTTTGATGGAGTGTCAGCTTTCTTATTCTTACAGAGGTCAAATAGAACAGTAGGAGCTGCTTGCATCCATGGTGGTGACTTGGCAGGTTTCTCTTCCTTTACCTTGTGTGTTGGTATACGTGCTTCTCGAATAAGGGTTCTGACTCGTGCCGAGAAGGGTTTTGTCACATTCTTCTTTCTGTTGTAGACGCTGTGATCATTTCTGAAGACTGTGTCATGTGTTGGATTTCTTTTGTTAGCCTTCACTTTGATGGCGTACTGGAGAGACAGCTTCTCAAGCGGCAGATCAAGCGGAAGAATGCCTGCCTCTACATGAAGGCTTACGGCTGGTGAGGATCGGAATGCACCCAGGCACAGCTGCAGTCCCTGGTTCTGGACAGGTATAAGACAGTCTAGATAGGACTTTGCAGCAGATGCGTACACCATTGAGCCATAAGCCAAACGGGATTGGATGTAGGTCTAGTATAGGATGAGCAATATCTCTCTGTCTGCACCCCAATCAATGTGGGATAACATTTTCAAGCGAATCATAGCTTTCTGGCATTTCTTCCTGAGGTATTTCACATGGGGTTTGAAGGAAAGTATTCTGTCAAACACGAGCCCAAGGAATTTTACCTCCTCTTTAATTGTAAGGTGCTTTCTCTGAAGGGTTAGTGCAGGTACTTCCTTGCATCCTCTCCTGCAGAAGTGCACACATGTTGTTTTGGATTCTGAAATCTTGAATCCATTTTATAGATTCCAGGTTTCCAGGCTGTTTAGTGTTTGTTGTAGTTTCCTCTCCACAGTGGCCATCAGGCTGGACAAAGTCATCTACATAAAGACAGCATTCAACACCACTCTGGAGGGTTTTACTAATCTGGTTGATTTTTATACCAAACAGCGTCACTGAGAGGACACAGCCTTGGGGCACTCCCATCTCCTAGTAAACTCCCTTTGACTGTGTGGCACCCAAACGTACATTGAGGTTCTGTTGGCAAGAAATCCCTTCACAAAGAATGGTAATCAGCCACGAAACCCCATTTCGCTTGTTGTCCAGATGTTGTTATAAAGGGCCAACAGCAGCTCGAGTGATTGCTCTGGCAGATGTTTCAACATCTGATAGTGGATGTCATCAGGTCCAGGACAGGAGTCCTTTGATTGGTGGAGGGCATGCTTCAACTCACCAAATGTAAATAGCCTGTTGTAGTTTGTTTGTTGGTTTGATTTAATGCTCAGTTAACCATTGTTAGTTCTCACCAGACTTTCTCAAGGTTCTTTTACACCACAAGGGTGGTGATCGAATCTATGAAATGAATTTAGGTGGAAACCTCACCCCTACACATTTACCGAGGTGAGAGTTTTCTTTACTTCCCACACCACATAGACATGGTATGAGAGGGATTGGCCTTTGATATAGCAGTAAATCTACCACTGCTGGGGGTGTAGGAGAAAAGTGGCTTCCTGGTTTTCAGAATGGAAGTTAACCCTTTCACACCGGGCACCTCTGACAAAGCAATGTCTGTAAGGCCGGGTAGGGTGCTAGTACATACCGCCAGGGGACGGGGTCTTTTCAGGCCAATTATGACAATTTCACTTTTGATCATGTGATAAAACATGTAGTCTTTAATATTATTTTATGAGTATTTCAAAATCGTAAGGCTAATGTTATACCAACATCCTGTAAAAATTTCATCATTATTGATCAATTATTTACAAAGTTATTACACATAATCTATGATTTTGCAGGTCTTAGATAATGATGCCTTAAGGCATCATCCGGCCACGGGCAGCGATGCCTTAGGGCATCACCCGGCGCCAAAGGGTTAAGCTTGTTCCTCTCCTGTCTTAGCTTGTGCTCCAGGAATGTATCTGAGCAGTTGGTACTGGACGAGACTTTGCTTAAGTGGTTTGCAAATGTGCCTGCAATCTCCTCAGCTGTTTCTTTAATTCCATTATTGTCTTTCAAATGGTTGAGAGTGGGAGTGGGTTTCCCATTCAGCCTCCTCACTCTATCATACACCTTCTTTAAGGGAGTGGACCCATCAATAGATCTCACATATCCATGGAAGGACTTTTTTCCTGGTAGGTGAGCTTTGTCTTGGCCCATTGCAGAAAGAAAGCATTCATTTTATGCATATTGTGTTGACTAGTGTCTATCGATTGATTCCTTGGCTTGTTCGCACTTCTCCAGTTTATCTCGACTTACCACCTTAGCACACCATTGTATATTGTATTTATGTTCACCTATTATACCATATGAAAAAAGGGTATGTAAACATTGTAAAAAAATCCACCTCTGGTGGTGCAAGGAAACCAGCTTGTACTCAGCTGAGCGCTGCCAGATAAAATAAAAGTCTAAAAAAAAAAAAAAAAAAAAAAAAATGCCCTCCTCCTATCCCACCTTGATTCTCTGTATTTGTCATTAAACCATGGGCAGGGTCTTCTGGGAGCAATTTTTGATGTCTTAGGGATACACATGATACTCACTTCCCGGAGGGTTTCTGTGAAGTACTGTGCAGGGTCCCATTTCATCTTAGCCAGTTCCCATGGTAGGAAGGATAAGTCACATAGCCTTTGGAATTCGTCCCAGTCAACCTTGTGTGTTTTCCACCGTTGGGGTCTGTCATCATGTGTATTGTTTTTTGTTGTCTGCAGGATGACTGGGAAATGGTCACTGCCACAGGTGTCATTGTGGACTCTTCAGTCAAATTCTGCAAACACATTTGGGTGGCAAATCGTTAGGTCAAGAACAGTGTGTTTGCCTGATCTGCATAGGAAAGTTGGAGATCTGTTGATTTCTTGTCCTAGATCCTCTCAATCATCCATCCTTTCCCATCTGTGTGGTCTGATCCCCACATTGTGCTGTGAGCATTGAAATCACCAAGCAGCATAAATGGGACATGGAGTTGCTCAACAAGTGAAACCAAATCTTGATATGTGACTCTCTGACTTGGTGGTAGGTACAGAGAGCAGAGAATGATTGGACTGTTGATGGTCACTCTGGCTGCAACTGCCTGTATAGGTGTGTTCAGTTCAATCCCTCTGAAATGCCAAAGCCACTCCTCCCAATGGTTGGTCAGGGTCTGGTATGTTGGCGTAGGTTGCATAGCCGTTCAATCTCGGTATTTAATTTTTCTTTATTATTTTCAGTTCCTGGAGGCATAGAGAAACTGGGTTGAAGTCAGTTACCATGTTGGAGAGGTCTGCTCTGTTTGCCCTGATGCCTCGAGAGTTCCATTGAAGTATGTGGCATTTTTCAGCAATTGTTACTATTTTTCAGTCAAAGCAGAAAAGCTGTTGGTTAACAGTAGGCTAGATTTGTCCTTAGTGTATTGCCTAGTACCAACAGGGCTGTCTCTGTTTATTTTTGTCTTATTTTTCTTCTTACCATTTGTCTCATTTCAAACAGCTACTTCATCATTATCTGTGGAGGATACAGGAGCCACCTTCCTTGGGGTGGTTTTTGGGGGTCCCTGTGCCTCAGATCTGTTGTCAGAGGTTGCTGTTTCATGGGGCCTGCTTGTTCCAGAGTCATTCTTCAGTGAAGGCGGACTAGCATGGGTTTGAGGTTGATGGTCCTTTTCTGAAAGGCTTTTGTCAGTGGCTAGGAGTCCTCAATCTAAGTTTTCCAACTCAGTCCTATTCTCACCAGCAACCTTTTCTTCAGCTGTCAGTTGGATCTGGCTTGGGGAGTCAAAGGTTTGAGGTGTTACATTTACGGACCCTTTCCTCTGTCCTTCTGGCACTTCTTTCTTTTATCCAACTTAATCAGGGGGTGGAGCCGAAGCTGGATGGTCGGGAGCTGGCTTCTTTCCCTCTTTTGCATTATTAGTCTTTGTTTTAATTTGGGTGCCTGGGGCTTGACCTTTGCTGCAGTAGGCTTTTGGACAGACTTACCAGGTGCTTGTATGTCTGTCTGGGTATGAATGCTCCTTTTTTGCACTACTGCAGTGGCGTAGGTCTTGGGTAGAACAGGTGCTCTGGAGGCCCTGACTACCTTCCTGGTTTCAGGAAAGGAGATCATCTGGGAAGCCCTGATAGACTGGATCTCCTTCTCCTCAAGGAACACTGGACACTTCTTAGAGAAGGCCAGGTGTGATCCCTGACAGTTTGCCAGGAAGGTTTTTTCTCCCTACAGTCTTTTAGCGAGTGGTCAACTTTGGCACACTTTCCACAGACTGTCCCTCGTTTACACTTTTTTCCCGTGCGGCCAAATCTTTGACATTTGTAACACCTCATGGGAGATGGTACATAGTCTTGGACTTTTATCACCTGATAGCCTCATCATAGTTTCTTTGGGGGTATGGGGCTATTGATGGTTAGCACATACGTGGCTGTCTCTAGGACGTTCCAATTCCTCCTAATTGTTATCTGGTGGATATGGGTTACCCCTTGTCCACTCAGCTCATGTCTGATCTCCTCAGCTGCGGTCCCAAGGGGGTCCCTCCATTGAATGACATCAGGGATCTTTGTCTTGAAACCTTTACATCAGTATCACCGAGGGATGTGAGTTTCATGAGGTTTCGTGCTTGGTCTTTGCGGTCAACCTCAATGAACAGCGTGCCTGCCTTGGTTTTGAAGACCCGTTTCACATTACCAGCCACTCCGGTGATAACTTTCCCGATGGTAAAGGGATCGTTTTTTCCCTTTTGATTCAATAACAAGGAACCTTGGCCAGTTCCTGTCATTGCATTTCCATTGTCCGTTTTAGTTTCCAAGTCTTAGTCCATTTCCTCGGTAGGAGACAGCCCTTCGTTCCAGGATTTAATTAGGATGTAAGTCCCTTCTGGGCGGACCTCGCTTGGAGGGACTTGTTTGCTGTTAACTTTTAAGCCCTTAAGGCAAGAGCCACCACTCTGGGACTCAGTTTGCCCCCCCCCCCCCAAGCTTAAGGTGAGCTGGCGAGGGTGAAGCAGTCAGGAGATGGAGAAGTGCTTCTCCCGGGGATGTAGCACTCTAGTGGGGTTGTCCCCGGAGGTCTACCGGGAGTCTACCGGGGTTCGGGTAAATCTCGCGGGGACACAAGGACTGGCAAGACGTCACGTCACGTCTCGCCTATAAAAGTAGAGTGCTGCCGCCCCGGGACTTCACTTCGGGTGTGCCAGCTGTAGCACGAGTTCACCCTCTCAGGAGACTGTCGAAGCATTTGCCTACCGATTTAGAATGTTTGATGTACTTGTAGGCTTCAATAATAAACCTAGCAGCCTTTTGTGAACTGGAATTCCTGGACTTGTCTTCTTTTACAAGGTTTATTTCTATAGGCCATTGCGATAGATTTTTCATTAAATCACTGTGAAAACAGGATGGTAACATGCTTGTGTTTTCTTTTACCTTAATAATCAGGATGTTCAATATATGACTGGAAATCTTAGCCAAAACACAGGTTTATGATATTATACCAACCAAAAGGCCTAAGTGTTAGCTTTAAAAAAATGTTTTATTCATAAAGATTGGCCTGTTATTCACGACACAACAACAAATTACATTTTCAGTTAACTCTGTGCTGATGGTTCTGAAGCCATGCTGCCAACCCAGGTAAGGTATCATGTCTCACTTTCGAAGGTGAGCGTATTTATGGTTTTCGGCATTCTTCAAGCATGCTTCCAGAAAAGTATCCCTTAACTATCTGCATGATATTCTCTGTGATAGTAAGAACAGAGCAGGGAGCAAGTGTCTCAGGGTCTTAGGGGCAAGCCCAGCTGGCCATGACCAATCACTCAAGAACAAAATACCTCAACACCCACTGGTGCTTGATATGTTTGGATCCAAGATAGGCAGTTGCAGAAATGGCAAGTTTGCTGGGTTCAAGTGGATTACAGAAAACTCTCCATTGACTGAATGTACCCCAAACCTTTTAATTGTTATTCATTTACAATTGCATGCTCATTTATCAATGATGAACATACTATTTGCTCCTAGTTCCCATAAGATTACCATATTTATGGAAGAGCACTATGAGCAAAGAGAACTCTTCATTGAGAACTCTACATTGAGTACTTAACCCTTTGGCGCCGAGTGATGCCTTAAGGCATCGCCGCCCGTGGCCGGATGATGCCTTAAGGCATCGCCGTGTGTGGCCGGATGATGCCTTAAGGCATCATTTTCTAAGATTTACAAAATCATAGTTTATGTGTAATTTTTTTTAAAATAATTGATCAATAATGATGAAATTTTCACAGGATGTTGGTATAACATTAACCTTACGATTTTGAAATACTCATAAAATAATATTAAAGACCACATGTTTTATCACGTGATCAAAAGTGAAATTATCATAATTGGCCTGAAAAGACCCCGTCCCCTGGCGGTATATACTAACACCCTACCCGGCCTTACCGACATTGCTTTGTCAGAGGTGCCCGGCGTGAAAGGGTTAAAGGGGTTCTGCATTCAGAAAATGAGACTTTGTCTTCCTTCTGTAGTGACACACCATAGGTTGATCCACTAATTCCACATACCATGCCAGACTATAAAAATTGCCAGAACGTCTGTATTTGCATGCCAATGATACTGCTACCAGAAATAGTGAATTGTTGGTTGGTTGGTTTGATTCAATGTCCAGTTAACCATTGCAGGCTCTCACCAGACTTTCGCAAGGTTGTTTTACACCACAAGGGTGGTGATCAAATCTATGAAATGAATTTAGGCAGAAACCTCACCCCACATTTACTGGGGTGAGAGTTCTTTTACTTCCCACAACACATAGACATTGTATGAGAAGAATTGGCCTTTGATATAGCAGTAAATCTACCACTGCTGGAGGTGAAGGAGAAAAGTGGCTGCAGTGGGACCCGTATTAACAAAGTCTGACAACCTTGATATTACAAGTCCAGTGCTCTTTACCACTGAGCTAACTACCCACCCTGGTCTGTTTTGTTATGCTTGCGTGCAAGCATATCTGGTCTGCACCATGAGGAGGCGAGGCGACCAAGAAGGCGAACAGATTGTTAATTGATGTCCACCCCAGCAGACCAGAAAACAGTGAGGGTCCTGCAGTGAGGGTACTGCAGTGAAGGTCCTGCAGGATCCTGCAAGGGAGCATGATGACTACCAACCGATGGCACAAATCAAGAAAGCAGTTGGATATTTGAATGTGAACAACCAAGTCTCAATAAGTGACTTCACTGAGAATTAGGTTCTAGCTTTATGACTGCTTATATGGGTACAGGAGAGGTGGGTGCTTCGCACTAGCTGCCAACTACAGCCCTGATTTGGCAGGGGTTGCATCCCTAATTTCGGGTTAGAACATTAGCAGAATCTTACAACTATAGAGACTAGGACCATCAACTCAAATTTTCATCACATCACCATATAGTAGTCCAGCCAAATTCAAAGAGTTGGCATCATGCTTGATGCTATAACACTTCAAGCATTTGGCTGTGCCTGTATGTAGAACCTCATATTAACACTAAGTATAGGGTCAGAGAGTTATATGACATCACAAACCAGCCTTGCTCTGAACTTAAAAGTGTGGAATTCCATAAATGGCAGTAGGAAAGGCGTGCTGGACACTAAAACTTGTTGGCAAAACTCACATGAGGCTATGACCAGTGTGTGCCCAAGTTAGATTTGCAATAGGCCTTTTTCCATAGGTCGCTGTCGCACCTTATCTGCCTAGTTACGCCAAGGCTGAAGCCATGGCATTCACCTGGTACCATATTCTTCAGCATTGGATCAATCAGTGTATGAGCATAATAGGTTCATAATACCCATCTACATTATTTCCAGAGAAATAATAATGATTGCATCGCATTCTATGGTATTTCAGCTCAAATCTCGTGTCATACATGCATATTGCCTCAATAATACTTTAGATATAGTATAGATAATATAGGATCACCGAAATTGAATACACATTAATACATTGGCAGGCCTAGCTATCATATGCTTATCTCACTCCAAGTTAAAACAAAAACAATTAACAAATATAAAGTTTTGATAGACCAGACTCATTGATACAATGCCTTTAATTGTTCTAGCAGTCCAATCTGTCCAAAACCAACGCTACTGCAATCACACCCAACGTTCACACTTTAGGTGTGATTGCTATATATCTCTATATGAACACCGCCAGACTTGCAGTGTTTGTGTGACCGGCCGCCTAACAAGACAGTGGGCCGTTAGGCGGTGCTGAACGGCAACACCTGTATTCCCCCAACAGCTGAAATAAGGTAAAGATCTTAATGTTTATGAGGTATATTATAATGAGAAAACTGTAAACTAATGTTCAAGCTTGACAAACTGTCAGCAGCAGTACTGCCTATCTATACTTGGAACACCATAAGTTACCTACAACTCTTTCAAGAAATATCTTCAGAAGATATTATTCCTCCCTGCATCAGATGAAGAGAGTGTGTTTATACCATGAATAACACATCAAACAACAAGATTTGGGCAGTGTTCCAAAAGAGCAAATTTCAGTTATCATTACACATCGGAAGTGGGTCCACTACCATATTATTTTTTTCATTTTCAAGCAATTTTTATGAAGGGAATATTGTGTGTACAATCACCAAATTTGGCGATACAGCCATTCTTACACTCGGGGCCTAGCACCACACCCCTCATTCTGATGGCAGGTGTTAAGCTGAATGAGCAGTGGGTACCATTTTTATGCAAGTCTTTGGGATAACCCAACCAGGGTTTGAACCTATGACCTCCCATGTTGAGGCAAACACCCCTACCACTTAGTCACCAAGCCTGGCTAAGATTTTGACAAATGACTGACTGGTTTGTTACAAGCTTAAGAAGGAAATCCTTATCGGAAAAAGGCCACATCAATTTAGCCTCTGATGTGCTTTTACCCTATTTCTATGGGGAGGGGGGGGGGGACCTTTTGGGGGGGCATTCCAAGGGGGGAGGCCAATTTTTTGTTGTTATGTCTCATTTTCGAAAATAGTGCGGCCCCCTATTATCGCTCGAGCACCGGTCAAAGGTTAAGAAAATCCTTTTGGACCAATATTTTGGCTATGATTTGATATCATTACTTATATTTACTTATTCTTAATGTATTGTATCCGTTTGATATTCAATTCAAGTTTATTATTCACAAAAAAAACCCACATAAAAACGTGTTGGATGTCCGTTGGCATTTGAACATTGAGCTGCTTATCAAGTCTGTTAGGTATCAGTCATCAACCAGCAAAAAGTCATGATGGTGTGATGCCAAAATTGGTTACCCTGTGAAAATCATGTTTTATCGCCCACTCTATACGCGCATGCGCTCTTCCGTTCAGATTTCACAGACTATTGGGGGTCATATAGCCTTGGAATACTTAGATGAAATAACTATACGAGATAAGTGATTTGAAAAAAGATGATTAGGCCACTTAAAAAAAAAACCTTGTTTCTCATCACCGCGCGCGTCAGCAAAAACTTTTTTAGAAGATTTTTTTTTCTTTTTTTTTTCATAGATGAGATGAAAATTTGATAGAAATCATGAAAAATATGAGTATTTGGTATCAAATTAAAGCTCCTGATGTAAGGAATGCATTCAATGTGGTTATATGGTTGGCAAAAGTGATGCATCAAGTGGTGTCATGTAACCAATTAAGGGGGGCATCCACCAAACATGACAAGGCTACGACAATGGCTTTCCGACAAGGTCCACGACAGCTCTACGATTGGAAGCCTTGTCGTAGCCTTGTCGTGGTTGGTGGACCCCAGTTCCCGACAAGAGGCTACAACAAGGCCACTACAGGCTGCGACATGAAGCTTGTCGGGGGCCTTCCGACAAGGCTATGACAATATCGAACATGTTCGATTTTTGCTACGACTAGACCTTTGTTGTGGAGTGTTGTGGATTCCTGGATATCACTATCGTAGTGTGTCTGAACCATGGGCGCCTTTTTAATGGCAACCAGCAACGTCTACGACACACCAGGACACCACTGTCCTGACCCTGCTCTTCTCACCACAAGGCTGCGACCAGGCTGCGATTGGGACTTTCATGTCGGCATAACTGTAACTGTAATTGTGTTATAATACAGTGTACAGGACCCAAACTGTAGAACTGGGGTTGAGATTGCGATGGGGGAAGTCAGAGGTTTCTAACATTTTCGGGCACTATTGGCTGGCTGTCAGATGATAGCAGATACCACCAGATCGACGTTTTTAGGCTTGCTTTCATCCATGTATCAGCAGCAGATCGTTGCCGATGCTACCAGAACAAGGACGACGTGCAGTCGGTTATATGGAACAGACCCTTCAGGAAGATGAGCTGTTCTGGGTTGTTGTAGGGGTGGCAAAATGTTTAGGTTGTCATATTAGGTACCGGTATATAAGTACCGGATTTATCTATTCTGGGAAGAAAGTTTAAGGAGCGGGCGTTCTTACACAAAATATGTTTATTCACAGTAAAAACCAAAACCCCAGGAATACCTCATGTAGTGGTGTCCGACCTAGGGTCTGACTCGTCTGACTAGCTTTTTTTTTTATGATGTACGGGTAGCTGTCTTCTTCATTAATAGCCGACCAGGTACCGTTTAGCTCAATATAACATTAATGAAATAGAGCATGAAGTCTGAATGTTACTCTTTTTAAGACTGAACATAATATTGAACTTATGATAAGTCTATCATGAGTTTGATTTCGTTACAGTGGCTGAAAATCTATCTTTTTCTTAGCGACGGGCAGCCATCTTCGATTCTCAGATTGCAGATAGTGCACTTTCCATTCCAAGTTTTCGAAATGTGAATGAACCCCTAACGAGCAAATTGAGTGAAAGATGTGTGTGTCATTCAAATGTTCAGGGTATATTTAGTTTAATAACGCTGCTGAGAACCCTAACTTAAAATTACGTAGCGAATGTCAAGCGCAGGATGCGCGTCAGTGTGACCTACTTTTCCATGACACTGTTTACAGGGTTATGACTACTACCTAAAGAAATCGGACACGTATTCTCGCATGTGAACATGGTATGTTGAAAACAATATTCTAAAGTCAAAGCTACTCACACAAAGATACACCATGCGTCTATATTGCATCACTAAGACGCCTCGACTGAAAGATCTCCACTGCCAGCTCCCTGTTTTGATGCCTTGACCCACTACGCACGCGCAGTTTCACGGCCGGTTTGTTTATTTCCTGCCGCCATGCTGCTTATTATGCAGATCTGGCCGGATGTTCCGGTTTAGAAACTCGCCATTTGCTTCAGGCCTGACAATGTTTAGAATGCGTTAATATTTTCATTTTCCAGAGAAGCTTCTGAACACCCTCGTACAAAGAATATCTAGCTATACGGCCCATATAACATATGACACGGTAGGACAGGTGTCCCGAAAACAATGCACTTCCGATAAAATTCTACCACCGGGCTGTATTTAAGTAGCGCTATATAGACCCTATTGAGGTATCCCGTAATTCAGTCTATTGACAAGTTCCGGATTTCGCTGATTACCGACGTAGTGTAGTGATAGACCCCCTACCGGTAGGCCAGAATTAATGCAGTTTGACGGTTTTCAGACATCCTCAAATTGAAATTCTGATGTCAGAAATGGAAATTTCAGCTATTTCTACATGGGAATCTGAAATTATAATTTATATTCAGTTTCTCCAATTATAAATCAGAAAACTGTAGTTCATTTTTTCGTAGTGTACCAAGTCTATCGGGAGCAGAACTTTGCTTTACCCGGGGCGATAATCGGGAGTTTAGTAACCTCTGTAGGCTCTATTAGTATTACCACTGTTAGTATTTAAGTAGTCAGACGAGTCCAGTTGGCTTGTGAACAATAAGACCCCACACCCACCAACGCTGACGCGAGCCGATACAAAATTACCATATCGTAGTGCATCGGTTCGCGTCGGCTCGCGTCGGGGCGCGTCGTAACGTGTTGGGAGGGTGCATGAATAAGGTACTGTGGTCCCGATACACCCCGATATAGCTCACGACGCAACCAGCGTGATTAACAATATTTCCTTTATAATTCCAGAAATAATGCATATTTATGGTTGATATTATACCTGTAAATACAAAACAATAGTATATATAATATTGCCTAATAATATTTGATGAAAAAATCAATTCCCAGTTAAAGTATAAATTGATCGATTTAAGACCCTTATCTACCATCAACTTTCACCATTTTTGCCAAATGGTGATAGCATCATATATTCTAGGTATTCTGAAAATTTCATAATTTTTCATCAATTATTTCATATTATTTCCCGTGTAAAGTGTCATCTATACATACTAATGCGCACCGACGTGGCCCGACGCGCTACAACAATCGATACATGTTCGATTGTCGTAGACCCTCTACGATATGGTTTTTTTATCGGCTCGCGTCGGTTCGCATTGTAGCCCGTCTGGCCGCGTCGGTAGCGTTATCGTAGAAACCTGACCAACTGCTCCGATAAGCTCTACGATATGGATTTTGTATCGGGAGGGCAATATCGGTGCGCGTCGGTTCGCGTCGGGAGTCCGGTGGACACCCCCTCTAACTGTAAACTAGTAGTATTAAAAAGGAAAGTTTCAAACGTATTCCCACATAACGTTAACCGATGCATGTATAATACATCAGCGACTTTTGGAGAGCTTCAACATCCACCCATTAATTTGGGAAATCCAAGCTCCACCCCTGAAAAACCAGTTGATATTAAAAGATAGAGTGAGCAGTCCGATCGTCAGCACCTGAACTCCACATAGTCGGCACCCGATCTCCACTAATTTTTGTATGGTTCTTGATACATTCTCTCACTGGTCGCCCTACCATCGGCGATTGAGAGCCGATTTCTCCGATCTTGACCAGGAAAGAATGGCTTGAGATGACATTAGAAAAATCAGATATGGTCGGAAAATGGAAAAATGGATTTCATTGTACTATTTTAGAACCAGAGTATCCTATATATAAACATTCATAACATCAAGGCTTATCTTTATTTAGATTCCTAGTCTTACCGGCCTCTAGGCTGTTCCGGCCCCCGAGCGTTACCGGCCCCCAGGCGTTACCGGCCCCCAGGCGCGACCGGCCCCCGCATATTTAATCCAATTTACCGAAATTTCATAGGCAGTCAGGTACGGTACTGCAGTTATGGAAAGCTAAGAATGAACAGAATTTCATTGACTAAAAGAATTTTCTATGCAAAACTAGATTTTCCAGGCTCTTCTAAGTTTTTCCAGGCTCTCTGTGAGAATTCCTGAGATTTCCAGGCCTGGAAAATCCAAAAGCATAATTCCAGGCTTTTCCATTTATGAAAACGAATTCAACCAATGAATCAATGCCATGTTGAACTATTACCGTCTGTACAAGGGTTTGCTGTGACTTATTAAACTTTATAAACTTTACTTCAATCTCAGATCTCTTCCATGATTGCTTAATACACTTCTATTTAATGAAATAGATTCATTACCGGTATTCTATATTAGTAAATAATTTATAGTCTATAATTTATAATTTAATTAAGTATCCCATCAGAAGTGCCTCGTGGTTAGTAAGGAAATAAAAGATTCTGATAGCCTGCTAACAGTAACACTCTGCCTAGAGTTTCCCCGAAATGTATTTGGGGGCCGGATGCGCCGAGGCGGGACGTGCCGAAAGGCCGGACACGCCAACACGGCCGGGGGCCGGACGCGCCGAGAGGCCGGAACAACCTGGTATACCTCTATTTACCTTGATTTTTCGAAAACACAAAACTTTTATTTAATTGAAAAAAAAGGTCAATTTTCCAAAAGCTATGCAAATAATCAGCCAAATGGATAAATTCAGGTGATAAAAGAAGAAAGAGATCAAAGTTTTTTTTATTGAAATCGCCGAGATTGACTGAGCCACCTCCTAGCAACACTTCAAAAGTAACGAACGAGACCAAAAACAAAATTCTAGCCTCAAACCCCCATAGGTTTAGCATTAAGCCTCTTTCTTACTGGCCACCAGAAATGGTGTTTTGAAAGCGGGTATTTGCCGTTTTAGCGGGTTCATTTTGGCTCGATCCTCTCAAATTTACTATGGTAGTTTACTACTATTGTCTCTGAATGAATAACTCTGTCTTGAAGCTAGGATGACAATTGTTAAGTTTATCAAAAATATGGATCTCAAAGATTGTAGAATGACCCATATAATCTCGAACCTACATAGTCAAAGTACATAACTCCTATATCTGGAAATGGTATTTTGTAAACAGGTATCTGTGGTTTCAGCGGGTTCACTTTGGCTACTTATAAATACAGCGACCGTTTCGGTCCGGCATTGAGTTCGCTTCCGGGAGAGTTCCGTCTGCGAAGCGGGTGAATTCAATTAAGGGTGCTGTTTGGGACATTGCCGTTTCATCCCCATATTCTATCTTATGTCAATGAAATGTATACACTCAGGCCTAAGGGACCATTAATTATTTACAACAGGGGGGATGAGCTATTGGAGGGGGGGGGGGGGAGAGTTCATAAAAGGGTATCTGCCGGAGGGGGGGGGGGGGATTTATTTAGAGGTATTTGCCGGGGGGGGGGGGGGGGGGAGCGGGACATTTCATTTAGAGGTATTTGCCTGGGGGGGCGTTTCATTTTGCAGTATTTGCCTGAGGGAGGGGGGGCATTTCATTTTGCAGTACTTGCCTGGGAGGGGGGAGGGGCGTTTCCATTTCAACGAATTACATTTTTGCGATTCATCCACATAAGAGGTCCTAGAACTGTTTATTTTGGATAATCTATACAATTTCTAGAGGCCAATATATAAGTGCCTGATCTCTTCTAGCAGAATTAGGAAATTTACATATATATAAGTATGGCAGGAAGATAATAAGTGAGGTACTGTAACACTTGGCAGTGTTATGTCTGTGGAGTGCGGGCTAATCATACTATGACTTCTTGTTATCTGCCATGCAAGAGCTTTTCTGAGATAATTTTCATTGAAACATTTTTCAACGATCATCTTACTAAAGTTAGCAGCAAAATTGTTGGCCTATTGAGGCAGAGACTATCACTGCTTATTCATTGCAGGTCCTTGTTTTGTCATTTATGTCCTGAGTAATCTGTAATGTTACAATAAAGGTATATATATATTTTCAACAAATAAACCTTGATAAAACAACAGTTGCCTGAAGAAAATGACAGTTGCTGTGATAAATGACTCTTTTTTTTTTAATGAAATTCACTCAACAAACTCACAAATCAGCAGAGTAACGTTACCCAAGAGATAATACCTTCAATTGCTTATTCATGACCCTTATTTTGCTTGCAGATATCCCTCATCACCACAAATTCAACAAATAATTTACTATGAGAGTGTATTACGTGACTGTCAAGACATCCTCAGAAAACAGCAAAACCTTCATTCTGCCCATGTAGTAACTGGTATCAGAACCAGTGATTTTCTAACCTTTGCAACACATGCCTTCTTCTATGGCATTTTCTGTGATAATTATGGGTATCTGGCCTCTGCTACACATGTTTATAGTACACAGACCAACATATGAGGAAAGATAGTCCCACCTGAAAATGTGTGGTCACTGTTTGCAGGGATCTTACAAAAACTGGTTCGATCTTCATTAATTCAGTTGGCAGCATTGATTTGCTTGTAAATTGTAACAAAAGCTATGTGAACTTTTACCTAACATCTACATACAAGTTATCTTTTTGGTGCATCCACTGTCTCAATAGTACACCCCATTAAGATAGGTCTCAGAGCAGCAGGTACATAAGCTCCTGTGCCAACATGTCCTGACAGGCTAAGGGTTCACTTCCTGGATGGTCGGGGCGTCAGAATGTTTTGAAAGTGGGGGGGGGGGGGGGGGGGGACTGAAACATTGCTAACTTTTTCCTTGTTATGAAGTCAGACTGCGAAAAGTCAGACTTTGGCACGTTTCCACGGTGAAAAGTTAGTGCTTAGCCATCAATGCATGCTAAAAAGTTAGACTTTGACACTTTTCCATGGTGAAAAGTCAGGGCTTGGCCATTAATGCATGCTAAAAGGTCAGACTTTGACACTTTTCCACAGTGAAAAGTCAGGGCTTAGCCATCATTGCACACTGAAAAGTCAGACTTTGACACTTTTCCACAGTGAAAAGTCAGGGCTTAGCCATTATTGCATGCTAAAAAGTCAGACTGGGGGCTGGCAAAAAAGTGGGGGGGGGGGGGGGGGAGTCCCCCCCCCCCTTGCCCCCCCTATTCTGACACCACTGATGGTGAATATCTAATCCTATAACTATGATACCCAGTTTGCAGTCATTGCTCTTAAACTATAATTAGCAGCCCACATTTCTCAAGGGCTGGAAAGCTGCGTATTAGAGGATTCAATTATAGAAGTTTAAAATTTGCATGCCAGAATTCACCTGGCTTTATTTACTTAACATTACTATATATGTGTACATGTACTTGTGTAAATAAGAAAAATCAATTTAAGGCTATTGCTTAGGGGAGGGGGGATATATATCAGGGGATTTGTCTGGTGGAGGGGGGGGGGGAAGGTTTATTTTGAAGTATTTCCGAGGGGGCGGTTTATTTGGGGTATTTACGAGGAGAGGGGGGTTATTTTGAGGTATTTCCAAGGAGGGGGCATTTCATTTGGAGGTTTTTCCGAGGTGGGGGATTCATTTTGGAGGATTCCCTGAGCAAAACCCACACCCCCCTGTCATAAATAATGAACACTCCCTAATGTTTGCATGATTTTGTCCATGAAAGCAGTGATGATATGAGACTATAAGCGCATTATCAAGAAGACCAATTTTGTGGATGAAGGAGCCTTTTCCGGATCCCTTTCGTCACAAAAGGGATTTCCCTAAAAACCTTTTCTTACAAAAACGTTTTGGCAGTTCCTTGTCCTCCAGTGCAGAAAACTTTTCCGATGTTCCCCAAGGAAGTATACTTGGCCCTCTCCTTTTTAATTGTTTTATCAATGATATTAAAGATATTCAGTTTCTATGTTCCCATTTATTTTATGCAGATGATTTGGTTCTTTGCACTAGCGACTCAACTTTTAAAAACAGCAAGTGCCATTTACAAAATGACATAATCTTGATGGAGGACTGGTGCTTAGAAAATGACATGTTAATTAATGAGAAGAAAACCAAACTTTGTATCTTTGGATCGGCTGTTTAGCTTCGCAATAACTCGCATGACATAAATGATCTTGATGTTTTGATTAACAATAGTAAGATACCTAAATGTGATTCCTTTAAGTATCTAGAGGTAACCTTAGACAATACCCTATCATGGAAAAATATGATAGCCATCACTACTAAAAGAATGAATCAAAGACTGTTTCAACTGCAAAAAATTATGAAAGATATAACTGAGGAAACAAGTATCAAGATTTACAAGACTATGATCTCTCCAATTTTAGACTATAGTGGGTATTTTATAAACGGTGCTAACAAATTATTACTCGATGGATTACAAAAATTGCAAAACAGGGGGTTACGCATATGCACTAGAAAAAAGATTAGGTATATGAGCATTAAAGATCTACATGATCGTTGTAAAGTTGATCTGCTGGAATGTCGAAGATATTACCAGTTACTGATATTTATGAAACGCTATGCTAAGGACAAAACATGTAATACAGACCCGAACACCAGGTCACAGTATAAAAGACAGATAAAGTTAAAAAGACCTCGGACAGCTTTTTATATGAAGAATCCCCTCTATAAAGGGGTGGACTTATGGAACGCTATACCAAAGGAAATTTATAATTGTTCAATGAATCAATACAAAACTTATCCTAAACAAAAATGTAAGGCGCTGCACAACATGTAGATATGTTTTCTTTATTCTTTATATTTGAGTTCATGTTTATATATGTTTATCATGCGATCTCATCTCATTTTTCCCATCAAAACTGTATATATGCATCCTATGATGCTCCTGATTGAATTGTTCAAGGTATATCTTCTGTAATAATGTACCGCAAGTGCCTTATAGCCACTTAGAAAGGAAATTGTCTATTGACCATTTATGTGTAAAATGGTATCAGAAGACACACAAAACCTGCAACTAGCAGAATGTCTTGTATTTCTTCCATGTGAAATATAAAAAAAGTTGCCTATATCTAAACCCTTTCATCGCATAAGGGGTTTTATATATTTGGAAAAACCTTTTTGTGATGAAAGGGTTTTAGGGGAATCCCTTTCATCTAGAAAAGCCCTTTCATACATCAAAGGGCTTTTTGCAAAATGTTTTCGTGACAAAATGGTTTTAGGAAAACCTTTCTTGTTGAAAGAGGTTAGAAAAAATGCTTTCGTGACAAAAGGGGCTCGGAAAAACGCTCTCAGGACAAAAGGGTTTTACGTAAATTCCTTTCGTCATGAAAGGGATTTTGGTTTAGGTAGGAATGTATTTTGCTGACAAAATATAGAATATAGGGACCAAATGGCAATATCCTGAACAGCATACCATATTCGATACCACCCGCGGTCCTAGCCGGCCATCCGTGAACCGGTCCGGCCATACAGCTGGCCAACCCTGACTTAGACCTTTGTTCTAGAGGTATTCCTCGAAATTCCTCTCCTTCACCTTGTTCTCCACTTTACTGTTAGTAGACCATTTCTTCTAATTCTAACCCTACCCTTACCCTGCCCGAACCTAACCCTCACTCTAACCCTGACCCTCTCCCTAGGCCCAAAGGCTTGATTCCATAGAGCCGATTTCACTCCCGATACATTTGGTCAAGAAGTACTCCAGTTGTGGTCCCCAATCCTAGGATTTCCCTGGAAGGTATGAAAACTTCCGTCTCTGAGCAGAAAATTAAGCCGATCCTTGGGGTCCAGGGGGCAAAGCCCCTGAAAGAACTTGCATTTTACCAATTCTGTTTAGGGGAAGGGTTTTTGCACGCCCGGAACTATATGGGAAGATTTCTAGGGGTCCAGTTGCAAAACCCATCCGTGTGGTCCAGCGGGCAGAACCCCTGGAAGCACCTGGATTTTATACATTATACATTTATACATTGTTCTCATGCAGAATTTTGCTTCAGGGAGGGGGAAGCCCATATCTGAGACTACTTGGAGAGATCAGTGGGTGTCCAACTGCAAAGCCCCAACTTCCCCTGGAGGTCCAGGGGTCAAAGCCTGCAGAAGCACTTGGCTTTTATACATGATACAAGCTGTCTTGAGGATTTTGTGTCAAGAAGCAGGATGGTTACTGATCTAAGACTACTTGTGAAGATTGCAATGCGATTGCAAAGCCAGCAGAAGCACTCTGTTTTGTGCATTATACAAGATGTTTTTAATAATTTTGCCTCAAGGGCATGGATGGCTACTTATCTGAGACTATTTCTGATGCTTTCAAGGGGTCCAGGTCAAAAGTGCCTCTTCGGGGGTCCAGGGAGCAATACCCGATGAAGAGCCCTATCCTTTGTTTCCAGAAACATCGCTGCTTTGTTAAATGACAAACATCTGGGACTTGTTTCACTAGTTTCGTGACATGTCTGTGACACCATACAGACATTGGTATTGTCTAATGACAACACAAGTAGCTGCCCTTAGGAAAAGACAGACTCCAAACATAAGAATTAGACAAATCTACACATCATGGACCTGTTTCACTAGTTTCATGACAAAAGTGTTGGACAGATATGAAACGCGGCACCAATAGTGCTAGCAATAATGGACAGAATGAAGTCTAATGTCTAGTTGAAACCGAACACACCATCTAGACGCCATCTAGATATGTCACGAAACTAGTGAAACAGGTCCCAGGTAACAAGAGCATATAGAGGGATCTGTATTAGTAGACAAAGTCCGGGGGGGGGGGGGGGGAGGACACCTGGGACTACCTTACCTGTATCTCTCAAGTATGTACCCCCTACCCTCCACCCTTGATAGGTTTCAATATGTTTTGTTTGATTGATAATTACTGTAACATTCGTTAACTATAGGAGATAGAAACGAAATTTAAAAAAAAGAGTGTTTAAAGAATTATCAGTTGGAACAGACCATTCTTGACCCCCCCCCCCCCCCCCCCAAGGTAGGCCTCTGAGTCCTTCGTCTGGATTTGACATGTTTGATATTTTCTCGGATTAGAATACAATGGGAAACCTTATTGGAAACCTTCTGATTAGAATAGAAGCGTTCCTAGTGGAATTTCCTGTCCGCGGTGCATCATCATATTGTTATCATAGCGTTCCCGATTCATTGCCGTACATATCATAGCACAATTCTGTATACAGTGTATGTACAAGAAATTCTGATTAGGAGCCCCGATTGAAACCAACACTTGTGTTGCTGACGGAACGCCCTTTGTTTCCAATAATTAATGTAAAAACGCTTTGTAATGACGACTATACACTTGTGTTTAAAGTCGGGACTGATACCAGTGCATACCATGCTAACTATTACTATTGAGAGTGACGTAGCCAAAAAAGGTCATTTTGAGATTTACTTCTGATAGCCTTAGATTTTCATATCATTATGCTTGACTCGCAAAACATGGATAGCAAGCATTTGCTCTGGTGGCCAGTGTACCATGGGAGAGAAATAATCTCATAGCAGTATCTATTGTACTTCTAATTTAGAGGTTATACATTTGGAGTGGAATACTGCCATTTATTATCCATCGTATACAAGCCCCCATTGAAAATGTATGGGGATTCGAGGTTGACGTCGTAATACACTCGCTAGCGCTCGTGTATTACTACGCGTCAACCTGTCGTGGTCTACGGCCGCCTGTCCACAAAACCATCGATTATTTTCTATGTGTTGTTCGTGAGCGGAAAAAAATATAGTAATATGTTTACTTTTGTCACATAGTGTAGAGAATATGCTTCATTTTGTGAAAATCTTGAAAAGAAAAATGTGTTGTATCAATTTCCGAAAATCCAGCATTATCACTTTAGTGGTATCTTTAATAATCAACATTTTTGTAGTGCAAGGGGCAGGGTCTGAATCTAATTGGGCAAAATGTTCTCAGTCTTTTTTTTATAAAGAGCTGAGGTGATGAACTGTTTTCGAGGTGAACCCTTTACCTGCCTATGTGAGACACACATTTTATTTCATTCAAGTATTTTTTAAGACGTTGCAATCATTCACCAATTTCCAGGCGATCCTCCACGATGGTGTCAACTTATAACAAACTACAATACATGTATATACAATTACAGGACATACCAGTCTCCACATTTCCTTTATACACCTTACTCCCAGAGATAAAAAAAACTTGATACCAGGTCTTATGACCAAAAATTAGGGCAAACAGTGTACAATCACAAATATATGTCAACAGTATTAGGTCGTTAAATCATTCCTGCATTCTCCCTTGTTTTATATTGTACATACACATCGAAAGTATACATTTCATTTTTAGATCCGAGGGGATTTCAGGAACCTTCGCCGTTTCCTACGCTAGCTCTGTCCAAAATCAGTTAGATCTGAATGAATGATATGTATTTTTTTCTGTATTGCAATATTTTTATGGTACATGCAATTATTTCCAGAATTACAGTAGAAGCTACAGCCACGACACTTTTAGACAATCTGGAGAGACCATTTACACAATGTAGGTCAATATTCATGTAACGCATTTGAGGTTTTCCATTGGATTGTATCGGTCTGTTCAAAAATCACGCACAATATCGGATTCTCACTTTTTATTAGGAGGTACTTTCGTTGGCTTGAATAACCATTCTATTCAAGCAAAATTATGCAGAAAATAGGGGGCGGGAGTGCATGCATTTTGGTAAAGAAGCATGAAGCATGATATATAGTAGAACTTGATGTGTCGATAAGAATTGGAGTAGCGGACCAGCAACACTTTTGCAATATGGCTTTGAAATTCAATAATGCCGCCTACTCTGCTGGATGCAAAACCGTACAACTTAAGTATTTTGAGAAACCCAAGATGGCCACGAATATGGCCACCAAAACATTTTATGTGCCATAACTCAGTAAAAACCTATGAAATATTTCAATGCAACTTGAAACATGTTCTTATGGTCTGCAAATCGATTGATGGCACATACATAGGTATGTGATTATTAAGGTCAGTTGGTCATCATAAAATTAGAGGACCTAAATTGGAAGATCAAGATATAAATTGTATTAAAACAGTCCAAGTGGACTCCGTTGTAGCTGAATACATTATGTCTTAGATGGGACTGAGAACATAAAACCTGGGTTCTTATCAAGAACTGTAAAGCTTTTCCACTGAGACTGGGGCGTGTCCCCCCTCCCCCCTATCTACTTTTAGGAAAGGGGGCCAACTCCTCAGGATAGACATTATGTGTGGTTCTAGTTATAGAGAGCCCATAGGTAGGTGTGATTTAAATAGATACTCTTTCACCAGTTCATCAACAATAAAGACAATATGAATAACATTGGCATGGGCGCCTTCATCAGCACCTAGAACCATACATGTAACATGTGGCTCTGAATTGTCATGGCAATTAGCGACTGATTTCTCTATCACATGGGTAACACTGGAACTCCTCGTTTGCACAAAAGCAGATATGGAGAAGCAAGCAAAACATGCTTTGTACTGTTTAGCCCAACCTTCATGAATAAATCTTCCACAATACATAAATGACACTGAGCCGTCAAGGAATTATGTTTGCAATATTGGACGATATGTTCCCAGATTTTATAATGAACTTTATATCCCTTCCTTGATCATACTGGATGGGGGTGGTGGGTCAAATGTATTTTCTGAAAGTATGGGGCTAGACCATCTGTTATGAGAAATATCATTTCTGTTTAACCCATTGAGAAATCAGAGGAAGGTTCTGCCTTCCCATCACAAGAAGCAAATGAATAATCATTGTTGGCCCCTTCACATGCTCACAGTATTTCTGCCTGAGGGATTATACCAGTGAGTGGGGGAGCAAGATGTAGATGTACCCAGAGATTTAGATGTAGAGGCCAATGAAGACACAAATGAAAGATGGCTTTGATTTGTGGACAATTTTACATTTGCGACAGTTATGTAGATTTTTTTCATTTTAGCCTGTTGCAGTCCTCCCTTGTCACAACCAACTGATTTACAACATATAAAGTAAACAGCTTTAAACTCTGATCCAGGGTCTTCCTTGCAGCAAGTACAGAAAGGATCTCCATTACAGTCCACCTGATCTAGCCAAATACTTCTGGAATCTGGTATATCTGGAACCTGTGGAAGATAGGAGTAGCTTCCCCCAACAGACTACTCTACTCTAGTCCAATTAAAAGTTGTTGTTTTTTTAAGTTGAATAATTCTAAGCTTTCAAGACTGCATTACATGAAGAAGGATTTCTCTCTGCCTGTGCAAAACCAGCTGTGCGAGCGAGGCAGTTTGCCACCATCTTGGATTTGAATGGGAATGAGAATAGCTTATCAATTTTCAGTTGACTACTGCAGTTAACCAAATAATGAAGGTAAATAAAGATAAGTGTCGATGTTCTAATGTGCATAGCACACTCTGGTGCCAGCACTGATGGCAGCGCTGATGTCAGAGCTCCAGATGTTTCAGCACTCGGGGAGAGACAGGGAGCTGACAACAGTCACCCAGAATGCCTTTGAAATATCATGATTGCACCATTAAACCGGTTTTGTAGGCTCAGCTCCGTGTTCCGACTAACAAATGTCTGCTCTGGTAACCAGTATCGCAGACAATAGTGGCAATAAAGTGCCGTAATGAAGTCCTTCACTAAAGCCCCTCTACATATAACAAAACATATCATAAGGTGACGATTTTGAATTCCTCTTGCAATTAACAGGGACAATTTTCAATCATCGTTGTAAAAATCATGGATACCAGAGCCATGTAGAGATTTATTTAGTGAGAAATTACCTTGACCTTGAACCATACCAACAGGAAGTTACAGTAAACTCAATCCGGAAGTATCACTTAACCTATGCTAACAGATGACATGGGAATGGTTGGTTATGTTTGTTTGGGTAGTTTAAAGGCATATCCTACAATTCACAGTGGCGCCACCTCGTGATTTCTGAATAATGTTAATTATTGGTCAAAACTGGTTTCTTGGGATTCATTGTAATTCTAAAAACTAGCACGGTGACCCCCAATTTTCAAGTTAGATATGTGTTCCACAACACTTGGAGATTATCATATTAGATTTCCGGGAAATTGACATGGGTTTTGATGTTTAAGCCAAATAGTCCGATATATGCCTTTAATTTCCAATTTGTTCATTTAGACGCACTTTGGTTTACTTTACTAAAATTTGCATATCCTGTTGGAATAACAAGGTATGCTGGCTGGTTGATCCAGGTATTATACTCATTTTGATGATATGAAAAATATTACATTCCTTGAGGAAGTCAAGAATTTCTCTTTTGCCAGTGTTATGGAAAGCACTGTGCATTGTTGTTACATTCTTTAGGAATTTCTTCCTGCTCATTTATGTGGCCTGACAATGTAGCAAGAGATCTTTTACACTAAGCCAAGTGTTGCATGTCTGGCACACAGGTGCTACTTCACCTCTTAAGAGTTGCCCATGTGTCAGTTTGGTGTGACTGGTCTGCAGACGGGTTAGTTCCACCTGTTTAGTTTGCATCAGGTTGTCTTTCCTAAAGTTTTGGCTATTATCTCACCCCGGTATTTTTCTCCCTAGGCTTAATGTTAGGAACCCGTACTCCACGGCCGTGAAAGTATCATACCTAATACTCAATGGCTAATTTGGTGAGTTATTCCAGCAATAAATGATGTTATATGGGGTGAGATAAAATCAGAAACCCACTTGATGAGAATAATTTGGTCTGTACTCCACCTCGTTTGACCGCTACATAATTCACTCGGCTTCGCTTTGTTTATTACTCCACAGTCAAACTGGGTGAAGTACGGACCAAGTTATTCTCATCTTGTGGGTTTCCTTTTAAGTAGCCACTACAGTTTATTGTAGTTTGTTGTTTCTGGTGCAGTTCCAGAGTTTCTGCCAAGTTTTTTTAATGTGCTCCTTGGTCATTGGTTTCATTGTGGAACTGTGTACACCCCAACTCTTCTGCTTAATCCATTTTTATCTGCTTGATCTGCAGCTTCATTTCCTTCAACTTCGATATGACTCGGTAGCAAACAGATGGCTACCTCTTTGCCATGTTCTCTTTTCAGTTCTGTATATGACTGTTTGATGTCTCTGATGTCAGAATTCTTTGGATCATGCTGTCCAATAGCTTGTAGACAAGATTTAGAGTCTGAAAAGACTATAGAATTCTTGTGTTGGTTGACTTCTCACTGAAATCACTAATTGAGACTTGTTGTTTTCACTCAAATATCCAGCAGCAACTGCTTTCTTGATTTGTGCCCTTGGTCAGTAGTCATCAGGCACCCTTGCAGCACCTTGTAGGACTTTCACTGTTTCTGGTAGGGGTATCGTTGACAAGCAAATGATGATTTTGGGCAATTTGTTGTAGTCTGGCATAAGGTGTGGGATCCTTGGTATAAGTGGATCAACCCAACTGGTCGATACTACTGAAGGAACACAAGTCCCATTTTTTTAAACGCAGAACCCCTCCAAGTACTCAATTTAGGATTCTCCTTGATCATAGTGCTCTGCCATAAATATGGTAATCTTGTTGAGATAAGCAGCAACATTTTGTAGCACTTGATGCTGTAGTAAATGCTCCTAATTCATTGTTGTTAAAGAAAAAACAAATGATCTTGTGAGACTGCATTGATTCTGGGACACACGTACCTGTGTTTATCCACTGTTGTCTCCCTCCATATAGGTCAGTCAGGAGGGCACACACTCGTCACTCAGTAGAGAAGCAGGAGTGTAACAATAGACACTGAACTCCAGGGAGTATACAACTATAGTTACCTTGTATGTTAATTATTACTCTAGCAGTGCAACTAGGTCTATTTCTTGTGATATGATATAAATGCATTTCATAACAAACATTAATTCTTGTCACTGAACACAAATATGGGAGTCTGCCTCATCGTTTAGCTAAAATCATCAACTCCTGTCAGGAATACTGAAAAAAAGTTGGCCCCCCATGGAAATAACAAAAAAAAGGTAGTGGTGGCCCAGTGTTAGTGTCAGTGGGTAGTTGCTGTGGGTGTTGGTATCAGTGAGTGTTGGTGTTGGTATCACTATTTTGGGGGTTAGTGAGTTTTGCTGTTGGTGTTAGTGTCCTCAACAACAACACTAATCAACAGTAACAGCCGCTAACACAAATGCCAATACTCGCTAATACACACACCGACAATCACTTCAACCAGCAATACCAACACCCATCTACTCCAACACTCAAGAACATCCAAAACAACACCCATCAACATCAACAGCAACATCAATCAACACGCACCCACAGTGACTAACATCCACCAACACCCACATCCATCAACACCCATAAACAAACAAACACACCCACCAATCAATACATATTGTAACGATCACGTAGGAAAGACAATAACACAGTGAATTGAAGTGCCCAAGCGTTCAACATGTTATATTGTGACAATAATACAGGTACAATCAATAGCAGACGACAGTCAATAATCCTAAGTGATCTGCATTATGGAAGGGTAGAGAAAGTGCAGAATTCAAGACTGGTGGCCTCGCTCCATGGCTGGTTCACCCAGAATTCTAGATTGGTGCAACGCACGTCCTTTTATACAACTCCCAACGGGGCAGATGTGACGTCATTGTCTCTTGGGAGCCCCACGAGAGCCACGGAAGAGCCCCGGAAAGCTCCGGAGCCACTGCCACCTTTCTGCACACCTCCAGTCGGTACACCCCCGGTCGGCACACCTCCAGTCGGCACACACCCGGTGGGCACACCCCTGGAGAACACAATATCACATAGAGGGCAATCGTCTTAAAACTCAGCATGCACAATTTCATAAATTGGTCTTGAATTCATGTATGGGAAGCTTAGCGAAGGGAGTACAGATTTCGAAATTACTTACAACAAATGTTTTGATTTGGCAACATAGGCACCCTGGGCTATAGAGGAGAGGATAGAAAGGGGTAGCATGAGGTGTATGGTTGCAGGGAGCGGCTGATGGGACGACGTACAGTAGGTTGTGTTCCTATCTAGCAAGTCTTTGATTGAGCGCCTACCCTGAGCCTGTCAGAGGAAGAGCACATATATTGCAATGCATTTCATTCCGGTTTAGTTTAATTAAGCATTGAATACTCATAATCAAAGACTTGAGCGGGTCTTCTTTATCTCCAGCCATGGTAGACTATGAAAGAACTGCATCGAGATGCATAGCCATTGAAAATATGCCACGAATCTTGGTTATGGAGTAGTCTCATGAGGCAAAGCCGAGTGAGAATACATAGTAGGCCTAGGCTAAAAGAATCGAGTTTAGCTCATACTTTATCTCACCCATGTCTCTAACTGGTTGGCTACGTCATATTGTTCATTAAGTAGGCTTATTGTTTTCACACACAAAAAATTAGCCGTGACGGGACGTGAAAGAACTCACACCTTGGTAAATGTTTAGGGGTGAAATTTCTACCTAAATTAGCATAAGTTCATTAAAGAAGGAACTTCATTGAGATATGTAGCCACTGAAAATATGCCACGAGTTTTGGTTGCGGAGTAGGCCAAATAATGATATGATCTCATGAGGCAGAGAGATGGGAGAGAGAGAGAGAGAGAGAGAGAGAGAGAGAGAGAGAAAGAGAGACAGAGAGAGACAGAGAGAGACAGAGACAGAGACAGAGAGACAGAGAGACAAAGAGAGATTATAAATATAGCAAAACAAAATAAATTCCTATTTTCAGTGGCTATGGTTTGAGTGCGGTTCATGATTTAACGATTCGATCACCACCTGTCTGGTGGGGTAAACTGAACCTCAAGAACATCTAGAAAGTATTGAATGGAAAAAAAGGTTTCCTAGTCTTTTCTTCTGCCGATTGGCAAAAAAATCGGGACTTGAATTTTTTAATTTTTTTTTAGAAAGTATCTGTATTGGTTGGCAAGACGTAAATGCAAACAATCAAGCCACCTCCCCCACCCCTCCACCCACACCCAAAAAAACACAACAACCCCTAAACAACCCCACCTGAAAAAGATAACAAGAGCAAAAAAAAAGATTAGGCCTAAATGGGAAGACAATGCACTGACACATTTACCCACTTAAATTGCTTTAGTCTAGCCTAGAGCTACATAATTTTGGGGTAATCCACACGCAATAAAGGCCTACACCAAAGATGAGTATAAACATGACAGTGAATAGACCTAGAATGAGGGAACCGAATGAGTTTTTGGGTGCCTAACACATGAGAAATAGCTTCAGGTTCACTAGATCCAATCTCAACTTCATGAAATAAATAGACAATAATCGATGGTTTTGTGGACAGGCGGCCGTAAACCACGAGCGCTAGCGAGTGTATTACGAGGTCAACCGCGAGTGGTTTACAGAGCTGCCTGTCAATAAAATCATTGTTTGTTGCATATATTATCCATCTTTTCGAATAAATTAAACCCAGTAATTGCCATTTTAAAGGGTACTAGCGACTTCGTCGAGTCCGAGTCCGAAAAATAAAATAAAAATGATATGCCGTACTTCCGACGCGGGGATCGAACCCCCAACGCCCGCATTCCCACGCGGGCGCTCTGATGACTGCGCCACAAATTCAGATGATTGTGTAGGTCCAAATACTTAGCCTGGTAGTGGTCACTGGGTGGTGGTGGGTGGGGGGAGGGGAATCAGCGGAATTTTGAAAAGGGTACCAGCGAAAGTTGAGATCTCTTTGGTTTCTCATGAGAAAAGTAGATTAGAAAACTACAATACTAAACTTTGATTTCGGCATGGCTCGAAATGAATCATAAGAGAAGAAGTGTGTCTGAGTATAGTCCTACAAAAAAGAAGACCAGGTTCGAGTTTTTCACTGTACGAGAATCTCACTCTCGTGGGCCCTCATTCTCCACCCCCAGGTTTGGTTCACTATGTCTCTATGTATGGGAGCAACTTCAAGCGGATTCGACGGAATTCTACCGTTTTAAATATAGTAGGTAATAACAATAGGGACTATTTCTTTGCTCTATAGCCATATACCATGGTTTTGAGGCCGTATACCACAGGTTAGAATCCGTATACCACAGTTATGGTATCTGGCAGGTTTTATACAATGGGTCGTGGTTTACTGAGTCCCCATACATTTTCAATGGGGGCTTTATATACGATGGATAATAAATGGCACCCGTAGGCCTACCTCTTTAACAGGGGTGAATCTAGAATAGCTTGGGGTGGGTGTCATATAGGGCTACTGAAGTGTTTTATAGGCCTATTGTTTAGGTTAATAGTAATGCACCAATCAAATGGAGAACTCTGTTATCATGATGTTATTCTCATATATGCCCTAATGATAGAGATCAAATGGAGAAGGGCTTGTCCTAGTAGTCCTAGCCTTAAAGCTTGTACATGGACCCAAAGAGGTTCATACTCGCATCAGGCTACAAGCAGACCGCACTCTCTGGACGCCATTCTCGCTGGTTCCGTGTTGGACCACGCGCTGCGATACCATTGGCTTGGCCAAGCACAAGAATCCACCGCTTCCTCTCGTCCAACGCGAGAGTCCTCGCGAGAGTCAAAGCGAGGCTCGGCTAAAAATAGGCCACGCCTTCGATTACCGAGATGCGCGGACGCTCACTGCGCAGCCAACATCCGGGTAACAGCGTGCGCATGCGCAGCGTGTGACAATAACAAAGGTTACCGAGACCCACTTGCTGCGAGTCGAGGAAATTGACCGATACAACCGTGTAAATCGAGGTAAGATGCAAGATATTTGTCTATAACGGGAGGTGGATATCTACTGGGCAACTGTGACCGCTTTGACAGGCTCATACTTGTATGAATTTCACAGAGCGAGCCAAGCACTGTCGCACTCCCGTGCGGTGGCGAGTGGGCAGGCGTGAAGCGACGCCACATCCGCCTGATTCAGGTCTCACTATCATGATTCTATTTGCTTCGTCTTGATCGGTACTGCTGATCGCATACGTCCGTGAAATTACGGGCTTATTTATTTTGATATTGTAGTGTCACATGTTACGAAAATAGAGAAGATTACCCGAAGTTGTGATCACTAGCTGTGTCATATACTGGTCTTGTCAGTTACACTTGGTTGTTGGCAGAGGTAACTCCGGTTGAATAAATCCTGGCGGGCAGACTTGCCCCAGCTTGGCTTCCATTGCCACCAGGTGGCAGCTAGGTCTATGGAGTCTGCGGGTAGGCCTACTCTGCATATTTTGTCATAGTTGCTGATTATGATACTGTTTTCCTCGTTTAAGATAATCATTTGAAATATATTTAGGTCTTCATTGACGGAAGACATAAACCACGGGTCTTTTTCGGGGAAAATACAATGGCATATATATACACATATATGTCAATGCATGAAGAATATCACTTTTCCTCGAGATCGCGCCAATATCCTATTTTTGTTGTTGTTGAAATAATGTACTATACGAATAGTGGTACGAACACAAAAGATGTGTCAGTAAATTAGAATATATTTTGCATGATACCTGGGTTCTTTATTACATAAGATATGCCTGTGGTATGCCATATCATCATACTTCAATAGCCGCCTCTTTAATTAAGTAGAGTTGATATACAAGACATAGTATCGCAGTGTGTCTCTGACTTTAAGCCTGTTTATCCAGAAGCATTCACACTTAGTTATTGCAATGACACTCCGAATAGCACCATTTTCTTAGTACCGTACAAAGTATACTCATGTGACATATCCGACACACTGCATGCACCCTGTCTACATGTAAATCTGTTAAGTACGAGGTCACCACTTGTCAAAGCGTGAAGGGAAGGTGTGTTCCGACCGAGAGTCGGGCGGCCATTGGTCCACAGTTGTCACGTGTGACTCACTGCGCCCTAGCTTTCCATATATGGAGGACGCTCGGCATGGTCCTATCACGTGACTTCGCTGTGGATGAGCGGCTGCATAATGAGCCTCGCTGCTGCTTGGCTCGCGGTACTTCCGTGCCGTGCAGCACTCGGGGCTGGGATCGAGGTTGAGTTTGCGCGGCGTCTGCAGCTAGGAACTCCGTCAGCCGCTGTGGTACGGACCCGTGCGTCAACCGCCGCTGAACGCTGGTTACTGCGCATGCGTGTGTCATCGCTGCGACGTCAGCGGGCTCTCTGAAAGGGAGAGCTGGGTCGATCGACAGGATCTGGCCTGGTGGGTCGAGGCACTCCAGAAAGCGACGCAGTGGCTGCGCCATTGAGTGCCATGCTTGGATCGTGTGATACCCCAACAAAATACGTGCTTAGGTGAACGTTAAGAAGGACAAAATACATACATGTCAGTAGTATGTGTTACAAATTAGACACTCTCCTTTTCTAGCAATTACACTCTATTCAGAACCACCTAAATTAGTTAATAGATAAGTCTTTAACACCGTGGAAAAAGACTTAAACTATTGATGGAATATCATTTTTGCAGAATTGTTTTGTAGAGAGGTTTATCTCACCCCTGGTATCCCCCATGGACTTAACCTTGTTATAAAAGCGAGGTACGTCTGAACTTTTGTTAAAGAGGGAAGGGGTTGCGAATGTTACCGGGGAAGTAGGGGGTGGGACTGTGGCGAGTCGCCTTTATAATGGCCTCTTAGTGAAGGCAAGAACAATAATTAGCGGCGATGCAAATCATTAGTACACCAATATAATTTCGAATTACATGTTCTTCACTTGAACAAAATACAAAATATATTTTGGGTGACGACATTTTTCACAGTTCTTTCTTAAAAAAATCTGTACTAGTACTGGCTTTATGTATTAATTTGGATTTGCTTAAAATTGAATTCCAGATATCTAAACCGTTAGAATATTGCCTGAATGAAAATAAGTGTCATTTATAATTGTTTGTAAGATATTTGCACTTCATTCTGAGATGACACCCAATTCAAAAGTGCCCATACATGTACAATAGAACCCTACTTCCACTGCTTCTAGCAAACTGTCCGCTTACGCAATAAAGATTGAAATAGTGCTTTTTGTTTACAAAGCCATGGATATATTTTACGCTGGATTGTCACTACGTTTTGCTGATGGCTATTGGGCGTCTTACAGTATATGACTGAACGCATATATGTCTTTCAACTTGCAGCCCAGTAGGTGTTCAGCATATCAGTACGCCTGTTTCTCCCCATTGAACGTGTGATGAATGCTATCTAGCAGCGTACTTGATTGCCCAAGCCTAATCCCCTCTTGCATCTACCGGGAAAACAACCGTAAGTCAAAAGAGACGGAAATCGAAACAAGAGCACGCAGATAAAATATATGCACTAACACATATGTCAATCTGGTGATTTTCATAAACTTTAACGTTTTACTTATTTAGAAAAAGATACACATTTTCAGTTTGTTTTTTGTTGTGTGCTTGTGCTGGGCACTAGTACAGAGGCAATACCACTATGTTTGCGGTGTGTCCAATTTACAATGGAACATGTAGGCAAAGTCGAGTCCAGTGCTCGACTGACTTGGCTTCATCTTGGAATCATGCTGCTCCTATCTATTGGGGTTAATGTGTGTTGAAGGGATTATTGAATTCATAGGAGGGCACTAGACCATATTGTGATATTTACAGCGTGACATTCATTATGTTTCACAACAGGATGACACTCACCACCAACCGGTACAAGCTGCTATGTGACATCTACTTTGTGATTCCCATTATCATTTCGTGCGACCAGTAACCTGCCCATGCAACCGTCTCCTATCCATTCACATACCCATCAGCCCAGCCTGCCTAACCACTAATGCCCATCCACCCACCCATCCAATAATCTGTCTGCACTGCAACCTGTCCACCCGACAAACACGGCCCACCCTCCAACCTGCCCAACCATCAATCTGCGTGCCTGCCTAACTGCCCGCTCACCCACCCGTTCATTCACCATCCACCCACCCATGAATCTTGCCACCTTCCAACCCGCCCATCCACCAATCTGTCCATCCAATAACATGTCTACTCAGCAACCTGTCCATCCATTAACTTGTCTACCCTTGATATTGTCCCCCAACAACCTGCTGAATGACCTACCTACCAAACCATCTAGCAACCTAATTGCCAATCTTCCAACCTGCCCACCCACCTACCATCCTGCCCATCTACCAAATTTCCCAGGTACCGACCAATCTGTCGACCTACACAACCACAAATATATCTTCCAAGCTGCATATCTGCAGCAGAGCTGCAAACTTGCCTACCCTTCAACCAACCTGAACACCCATCCACCACCCAGCCGACCCGCAGAACAACGCTGCTGAGTGTAAATATTGTTGGATGACCAAAGTGTAATTTACTTTAAACTCCAAGCTAAGTGGTGCTCTACTAGTTTAAAGTTATATGCGAGTGCACCTGGGATAAGTCGTGGCTCTCCACTAGAATTACCCAAAATAACTACCCCCAGCTTGGTTATATTTGCTAGTCGACTAAATAAACTCAGATCTTGTACAGACAACTCCGTGAACTTTCATGTATTATTATGGGTAAGAGTACAGTCCACACGTCTCCCCTCGTTGGGGCGGGGGGGGGGGGGGGGGGTAAATCTTATCTTAAAAAGGATTAACACAGTATTGTACATGTGATTCATTGCAATCATTGTAATTACAGTGGTCTTCTTGGGAGGTGAATAACTCATTACCCAATGATATATAATTTGTACTTTAGTGACTAGAATTACTTCCCTCCAACATATTACATTATCCTTCAGTTTTATGGGTTCATACTCATAAACTAATCCTGCATACAACATTACTAATGATCAATTATGGCTCAAGATGCAAGTAATAATATGGACTCATGGTGTTACAATGCTTTTGGTTCCAACAAACTAAAGTTACTACCTTACAGCTTTGTGTGTCATCCATGAAGTATGTACACAGCAAGGGAGGGGTTAAACACATCCGAAACTTCATGAAGTTTGCAATGTCCTGCATAATAGATATATATAAATGTGTGGGTCTGCTGGGGTGGACAGCAATTATCAATCTGTTCACCCTCTTGGTTGCCTTTCCTCCTAGTGGTGGAGACTGGATATGCTCGCATACAAGCATAACTAAAGGACCAGGGTAGGAGTTGTAATCTCAAGGTTGTCAAACTATTTGAGTCCCACTGCAGCCGCTTTTCTCCTTCAGCAGTGGTAGATCTACTGCTATATCAATGTCCAATCCTTCTCATACCATGTCTATGTGGTGTGGGAAGTAAACAAACTTTCACCTCAGTAAATATGTAGGAGTGAGATTTCTACCTACATTCATCTCATAGATTCAGTCAAACCAAAAGTAAGTCTAATTGAACAAATTGAAACTACCCAAACAAAGAAACAGACTATATATAAATGTCACAATTTATATGCACACATATCTTTTGTATATCAAAACACACCTAGCAATGGTTTCCATGAGTTTTCTATACATCACAGGGGTAATTATGTAGGGTTCCGGTGTCCATGACCAAGTGTGACAATGGCAGGAGGGGGATCATGTGGTGCATGACATCATGTCCAAAACAATAAAGAAAAGAGAGGAGGGAGGATATTGGTATGGGTAAAGCATGGTGTATGTCCACCCTCCAACCTGCCTATTTACCAACCTACCTCTCTGCCAACCTACCTGATCACCAACCACTGACCAGCCTGACCCCCTACCAACCTGCCTAGCTACCAACTACCCACTCACTTACCTGGCAGAATATTCACCAACCTGCCCACCGACCAACCTCTCTACTCAACAACCTGCCCACATACTCAGCTGCCTATATAACAACCTGCCTACCCGGAAAATCTGTCTACCACATGGGGTGACTTGGTATCACACCATGAGAGGGATTGCTGCTCTGGTGTGCAGATTCATACAATACTTTATCCTGGAATCACCTCAGGTGTTACTGTAAATGGGATCTAAATTGGCATTACTTTGACGTTTGATACCCTAGTTTACTAATAATAAGAATATGAGGTCGTTCACATACTAAGAAAGGGCTCTAAAACTAATCCTTGTGATTCCCCAAATTAGGCTGCAGTGTTATCCAAGGTGACCTAGGTTACTACTAGTTTTAATTTTCTCCCATTAAGGTAATTCGTTGCTCAATTCAGGAGATGGGTGGAAGCTTTATGGGACCATGTAATTTCAGCAAAAGTAGTGACTGTGAGACAGAGTCAAAAGCTTTGTTTATATCTGCAAACAAACAGTAGTAGGCTGAGCGTTGTCTTTGCACGTCTTGAGCCAAGCTGTAAACAGTGTCGCTGGTGCCCAGATATCTCTCAATCTGTATTTGTACTTGCTAAGAAAACTTTTCTCATTACGATGGTGAGAAGTGCGCCTATTAAGTTATGTTATGTTGTCTTCTCATTTTGTTTGATCCAAAATGTTCTCACAGATGGCAGCTTTCCACTTTTTCATGGAAATCCACTTTTACTTTTTAGTATATATAATTCCTTTTCCTTGTATGAAAAAAAGATATTGTCAATTTAGTCTTATTCAATATAACAATTGTTTGAAGTTTCCCAAAGATCCTAGCCCCATGTTGTAACCAACACAAATGTGCTTTCCACCTTTTCTCATGTATCTTTGAGGAGAAAATTCCACTTTCAATATATTTCAACTTTTTCCTGACTCCAAACTAACTTATACTCCAGATACTGCGATTTAGCCTTGCTGAATATGAAATGTGACACCAGAGGAATGATTCTCTTTTAGAGATCATTCCTGATACGTCAAGGGTGTCAGAACGTTTGAAAGTGGGGTGGGGAAATAAAAAAAATTCTGACCTTTTTCGATATAAGTTCAGACTTTGACAGTGGCCTGTCACACAGGATTTACCGTTAATACAACGCAATTGGCCATCTCCCAAACATGTTTATAGTGTACAAACCGACAGGCCCATTCCACTTTTGTGACCATCGGCCCTGTGGAGCAGGGTCCCATACATGCGGAATAGTCATTGTTTAGGGTGTGTTCCACAGAGCACACTTAATGGTGTCGCACAGTGGCCCTGGGTGGCATGTTAACATTCGACATTTTTACCATGGTGAAAAGTCAACGCTTAGGCATTGTTACAAGTTAAACAGTCTGACTTTGACACTTTCCAAAGTGAAATGTAAAAGCTTAGCCTTTATTACATGCTAAAATGTTAGGCTTCGACATTTTCCTATGGTGAAAAGCCAAGGTTTAGGCATAGTTACATGCTAAACATAAACAGTCAGACTTTGATATTTTTCCATAGTGAAAAGGTTTAGCCTTTGTTACACTTTGTCTGTAGCTCAGACTACTGCAAAATCAAACTTTGACGTTTTGTATTTCACTGTTTTTATTCTTGTAAAATTTAAAACTGCTGATATTTTTTGGGCCACCAACAAAATTTTGGGGCGGCGAAATTCACTCCCCCCCCAACTATTCTGACACCACTCTACGTTATGCATTACTTATTATGAGCAGTCACTCCCGCGAACTGTGTGATGGCTGGGCATAGATCATATCTTTTATATTAATTACATATAAATGCTTAATTCTCAAACTGTATGAGGGGAGGTATAAGATAAAATCATAAAGAAAGTAAAGAATCAGAATACCTGTTTGGGTCTCGTTAAGTATCAGAAAAAAAACTTCATGAACAGAGAATAATGAACGTTGAGAATAATCATATAGATAAGTGATTGCATAGATCTGAAATATTGTTATTGTAAACTCGTGCTGATCACTTGTTTATTGTATGCTGCATCTGCTCAATTGGTGAAACATTGTCGTAACACTATCAAGTGTAAATGGTCATGAAAATTTCCTTTGGGTTTCAGGTGATCATTCATCTTCACCGAATGGCTGGCTCGAAGACATCGCCCCTGTGCAGTTCATATAACATCCTGACCTAGTCCAACGCACTCGGGGCAACATGTGAGTCTGAGAAATTACAAGTAATCCTCTAAATAAAAGGATTACCACCATCTAAGAATATTTCTAAACTGAGCATTCAGGGAGTGCCAAATCTAGACGATCTGCTACCCAACTACTAAAACAAAACAATGAGGGACAAAAATCCCACCTCTACTTTTCCCAATATATTATACAAGTTATGTAAACAAATATATATATACAGCCACTACACCTAAGCTAACTGAGACCTCCAGGGCAATACTCAACTTCCACACGCACTATTCTTTCCCTGGACAGTCACAATTTCATATCTTACATTTTCCATCGTCATTCCCTGATAACATATGATTGCAGTCTATTATGTATATCTAATGAGAAGAGGAATATGACCTTCAGACTGAAGAAATTATCTCAACGTACCTTCAGAGACATTAATAAGTGGTGGATGACTTATCTTAAAATAGGTACAAGTGGTATAAACAGGTTGTAAACAGGCGAACTTTATCAAATAAAAGACATTGAAAAAAATAGAAAAGAGAAAGCAAATATCAGATATTTCTCTAAGTCATAAATATGTCATCTAAGGTTTTCTAGTGAATCCTATACCTTCGTTTACAAAAAAAACACGTTTTATGTTTAAATTGAGAAAAGTCATAAAGGTTATAAAGGAACATATGACTAATGTGCATCTTATTGAAAATTTTAGCATTTAAATATTGAAGAAGATCTATATGTCTTTTGATTATAATAAATTCACCTGGTCTATGTTTCCTTCAGGATGCTGGATGGAAGGTCACGGAAGGACCCTGGGGCACCTGTCCTGAAAAAGGTCAGTCTTCCTGGTGGAGACGGAAAGCATGCCTTTATACCCATAACCACCACCAGCAGTCAAGGCATGGTTGTTATACCTGGTCAACAACAAGGAAAGGTGACGAATGGCTCCCCAAAACTTGTAATGGTTGGTGGGCCTGCACCAAATATGTCTACTGCACAATTCAAAGGACAGCCAATTCTTGTACCAGCTGGGAACCAACCGATCTTTCTAAGTTCTGACAAACTGCCTGTAACGAGTAACATTCCCAAAACAACAAGAAGTACAGTAATGATGCCAGCAGGGCAGATACAGAAGGTAGTTCATCCTTCAAGCATCATCTCGACACCAAACCAGACCAATCCAGTCATTCTCGTGCAGTCACCACAAGGATCGTCTCAAGGTGGTCGTCCACAGCAGATACTTATACCACCTACAAAAGGCCAAAAAGGTGGTCAGATTATGATGGTTCCTGTAACAGCAACTGGTGCTGGCCAGCCAAACCTACAAGTTCTGCCTTCCAACTATCAATCGAAGACTGCACCTAAACCTCAGATAATAACACAGCAGGGTCTGAGACCAGGAGTCAGTTTGGTACCTGTCAATATGCAGGCCACCCAGAAGGGAACACTTTCAGCACCACGGATAGTGAGAATACCACCACCAGTCGTCTCGGGACAAAAGACTGTGACACCAGGTGCAAATGGTCCATTTGTACTTCACTCAACAAAAGATGGAAACATGAAATTTAAACTGCCTTCAGGAACCACAGCTAATGGCAAGGCTGTATTCATACCTGACTCCGCCCTTGGTTCACTTCCAAAAGGTGTAAAGCTGTTCCCAATACCGGGAATAATGCCACAAGGCCCAAAGAATCAATTACAATTCACCAACTCTAATTTTGGCGCACTCCAAGGTGGCAAGGTAGTATTAGTTCAAAACCCTAAAGTGCATCAAAACCAAAATCAGCCACAAATTAAGCTTGGCACTACCAGCAAGAATATTGTGGTAGTAGGAGGTCCTGGAGGAAAAACTATTCATTCAACAGAAAACTCAAATACAAAGCAGACAATCATTAAGACAATACATCCTGGTGCACCGCAGATCATCTACAGAAATCGTGGTGCATCACATCTGCCATCAATGTTGAATAAACCTATCAAACCCAAACCTGTAATTGAAACTAGTGACACCTTTTTCAAGACACCTATTGAAATAAAACCTCTCGAAGAAGAGAAGGATGATGATCTGGATGACGTTCTGAATGCTTTACAAGGCGGTGGACATGTTGATCTAGTTCCAGTAAATGAGAACACAGAATCCCAACCAGCAGAACCAGCAGATCCAGGCCCATCAACGCCCCAAGTAGAAGATTTTGGGTTAAAGATCGATTCTGTATACAGTCTAACAAATGAGTCCGAAATCGCATCATGGAATGTTAATGCATCAGAGAAACAGTCCACAGAAAAAGCGGGTGACTCAAAAGAAGCTGCAACATCGAAAGAGAATCAAAAGGACACATCTAAGGATAGTGAAACGAATAAGAAGGAAGACTCCAGCAAGGAAACCCCAGCAGAGTTGCCGGCCATTCCAAAGGAGCCGCTCTTGCCTGAAAAGGAACCCTCACAATCAGGGCAACCCACATCAGAACAGTCGAAAACACCAACTATCAAAGAGACTGACAAGGAAATAGTGGATCCTAATAAAGAAGACGTGGGTAACAGAAAAGAGGAGGACCCTAACCTGATGAGAGGGGATTGTCTTCAGGTCAGATTAGCTCAGCAGGCGGCAAGACAGCTGCAGGAACAGATGCGTCAAGAATCGGAAAGACTTAGTTTGGTGCAAGCAGAATGGGATGAGGACAGGCCTAAGGGAGCAGATAACATAGAGGAAAATAGGAGACAGTCATCAGAGAAAGGACAGACAGAAAAGAATTCCGAGGAAGAAGACATGGAAGTAGAAAGCCAGTCAAAAGAGAATCCTGAACCTAGTGGAAATGATTCCAAAAATGACAATACAATTGCTGATGATGTTGAAATGAGGGAACCTGATGCTGATGATAATACCGTCAGAAAAAGGGGAAAAGAGGACAAAACAAATGATGCTTCCTCCTCAAAAGTACCAGAACAGAATTCTAAATCACAAGACAATGTGGAGAAAACAGAAAATACAGATGATGTAGCACAAAAGGCACTTCTTGCAGCGACATTAAATGGATGCGAAGTGGCAGATGAAGATCTTAATGATATGTTTGATGAGCTCATATCAGAATACCTTACTACCCCTGAGCGGCCTAAGCCTTCCGTCCGCGTTAGAGGAATTGATGAATGTAAAACCTTTATGGAGGATTCTCCGCAGAGCCTTGTAACCACAACTCAAGAGTCAAGCCTACAAGCATTGAATACCTCTGTACTGCCACGCACTATTCCTCAACTGGATAATAAGATGAAGCCAAGGCAACTGAAAACAGCAGCAGGTACCATCACGTTAATACCAGTGAAGGTACCAGTACAGGGAAAGCCTGGTGAAACCGCCATTAAATACATTCCTATGAAGCTTCCCTCCGGGGCAGAGGATAAAAGCAAACATTCAATGCCACAGTTTGTAAAAATTGTACCATCTACATCCACTTCCAAGGCTTCCCCTCCGACAGTGAATCTCGCTGGAACCTCGGTTGCTTCTGCTCCGAAGATTGTGAAAATTGTTTCATCAGGTTCAGCAATGAATACAGCAGCTGGGACCTCTACAACAGTAACTACTGCATCTGGTAAATCCTTAATTAGGATGGTAATAGCCCCTTCAAGCTCTGTCCCAACAAAACCCACCATTTCAACTTCAGTAAGTGGACTTTCAAATGCAGATATGGCTAAAGCGATTTTAGGAGCCACAAGAAATGTGTTTGGACAGTTACCAGTACCACCAAAGGGGAATGTTGGCACTTTACCCAAAACTATATTCAGCAGTAAGCCTTCATCCATTGAGAAAGTACCAGTATCGACTGGGGCAGCTGATTCTCTAGCTTTAAGGCAGCCTCAATCAACAGAAATCAAAGACAATGAAACTTTATTACCAGAAACCTCTGGTAATGAAATTCCATTGAAGAAAAAAAAGAAGAAGAAAAAGAAGAAACTGAAATTGCCGAAGACAAAAAAATGTAGTGTTCTTTTACGAAAGCTTAATATGAAAGTCATAAAGAATTCATCAGTCAATCTCAAAAGGGTGAAAAAGGCGTGGATCTTCGAAGCAATACCTCGCCAGCCAAGGAGGGAGGCAAAGAGAAAGGCGGTAGAAATGGAGCAAAGTGCTGAACCACCTGCCGCAAAACGAGCCAAAAATGAAAAGGGGGAAGCTGTTCCAAAAGCCAATGTTACCACTGAAACAGAAAATTCCACATTGCCTTCGATGGTTACTCTCTCAACCTCTTGTTCTGAAACTACTGCACCTGCGGGAGGTCAGATTCAGTCATTGTTAAAATCACCAAGTGCATCTAATGCGCCAGTAGCCAACATTCCCACTACTTCAATAACATCGGGCAACTCTGCATTGTACAGAATCATGTCACAGCTTCCCCAGATAAGGCCAGCTATGTCAGGTGATCCTAGACCAACGCCAGCCCAGATTCTGAAAACGCCTCTGAAGCTACAACAGATTCTTTCTACAGCCAACGTAAACACTTCAGTCGTCTCAGTGCAATCTAAAACAGCAGCAGGAAGCCAAACTAGCCCTATATCAGCAGCAACGTTGGGAAACACATCAATGTCCTCAAGTTTAACACTGAAACTGTCATGTACAACAGCGGCACAATCGTCAATTACCAACCTGTCCTCTCAGTCTGTTTGCACCAATTCTAAAGCAAGTACTATTCTGACGGCAACTTGTTCCGCACCTGTCCTGTCTCCTTCAGTTGCTGGCAAAATCACCATGATGAACCCCCCGAACAAGTCTCTTCTACCAGGTACCAGGGTTATTCAAAAGTCCCCAGAAATGCCAAGAATGCCCACTCTTCTTCCTGCTGGTGTTAGGATGGTCTCGCAAAATCCCAAAATAATTAGGATGGCAATGCCAACTTTGCAACCTGCACCAAGGTCCCTGCTTAGTCCAGGTCAGAATATAAGATCACCTGGTCCCCTGCCTGTGCTAAATAAGTCTCCCGAACCTGCTGCAAGACAAAAACCACCAACAGTAAACGAAGCACCCGAGAACAGAACACCAATTGTGATTCAACCCACAGACTCTACTAATCCGCCAGTTACCATCCAACCAGCAGCAAGTGCCGGTGCTAGCAGCCAGATTGGAGCACCGAATGCTGGTCCGAACAAGAAATATCTTTTGATCAAGACATCTGCTGGACAGTTCCTTGTTCCGGTCCCAGTTTCAAAGGCGGGAGGAGGGAGTGGTGCAGCAGGACCTACCGGCATTAACTCTATACTTTCTAGTATAATTGGTCAACCTAGGCAGCAGCCGGTTAATATGACAGGTGCGATTCGGGTGGCACCACCTGCTGTATCTAGTGTCAACACCTCGGGTATAACAAGTAATGCTACCATTACTACGCAAGCAGGTAACTCAAAGAGTGGCGAATCTCAGAATTCTAAAATTATGTCGCCAATCAGAATCAAGGACGAGCCTAAGGACACTGGGTACAACAAGTATGAGAAACCATCTGCTGATGGGCCCACTGATGTCATTATCAAGGAGGAGGAGAAGGCCTCTGATGATGAAGGTAGTGATAGGGCTCAAGTGGCGGCCACAGTCTGCCACAAGCAGAGAATAGAAGAACTTAAGGCAAGGCTGCGAGAGCACGAAGAGCAGCTGCTTCAACTGAAGAAAAAACGGGAAGATACCAAAAAGATATTAGAATCTCTCGATACTGAACAATCTGAATGAATATGATTTGTTTCTTAGTAGCCAATAATTCAGTCAAGATCTTCAGTGTAAATATTTTATCAATGTTATTGAAGAGGACAATGTGACACAGTAAAGGGTTAATACCTTTTCATTGATGATAATATCCAGATATACTAGCAACACAATGTTTACATGTTAGTTACCATCTTCATTTACAAACACACACACACATATATATATATTAAGGCGAACAGTAGGCATTTCAAATTGTTGTAAATGTGGTGGCTCTTTTTATATTACGAAAATCAAAGCTTTCAATTAGCGAACTCCCATCATGAATTTGATTGGATGCTTTTTCATCTTTCGAGAAGGGCTTTGTGAAACCGAACTCCATACTTCTAAGTCATTCCTGCCTGTGTCCAATGTATTTAATGCAGATATCCCTGTTTGGCTGCCATATTTGTTCCACCCTGTTTCGCTGTTACAATGTTATATCACACGCTGGAAACATGTAGTTAATAAGTGTTCTAGATGAAAACAGTGTGCATACAGGATAAGACAGTGCAATGCTTACCATGGAAGAGAAGAGCCAGATGATTTTAACGGTGCTCGGCGTGGCGATAATAAATATTGAAGTTTTAAATAGTGTAATCTCGTTATTAATTTGATTACATTTTATGATTCTATAGCAGGTCAGAATTCTAAGATGAATGTCGCTCACGAGCCCCAGTGCGGCATTAATTGATCATCTCTGAAAATACCCTTTACTGTCTATAATTATCTCTAAATCTAGTCTTTTTTTCATAGAGGGAAATCTTCCGATAAATTTCAAATATCCAAAATTTCACGTCTTCAAGGGTTCCAGACTCGTTTTTCAGTAGATTTACCTGTGGCAAGGAGACATTCATCCCCCCTCCACCCCCGAAGAAAAGAATCAAGGCATTTTACACAGAAACCATGGTGCAAATTGAGAAATAAACATACAATTTGGCATGAGTATTTCTTGCAGGTAACTTCTTCAGGAAAAATTGCTAGCAATGAAAAAAAGAAATTCAATACGGTGACCATTTTCAAGATGGCCACTAAATGGGTTTCTGTTATATTGTTTTGCTCTGATATCACTGAACAAGTTAAATTTGAATTACTTGTGATTTATTGCCTCAATAATGTTGAATTCGTAGCAGAAATACAAAGTGATTGCACCGTTGGCCGAGTTACCATAATATGAAGCCCATTTGGGTAAAGCCCAAGTTGGGTAGTCATATAAATCGTTCATTTCTATGTTTTTTGATGGATGGACTGTTTTAGCTCCTAGCTAGAGCAGTCATTGAATAGCTAAAGCCCCACCCCTTGCGATAAGAAATTGGTCCCAGAATTACCCATCATGCTTAAAGGCCTGATGCAGAAAGAAACACACAGTTTCAGGGAATATGGCACATTGATTGAGGTGTTCATCATCTTCTTCACAGTAGAAGCATTCCACTTTTGTAATGACCGTGGAATGTTATTTGAATCCTGTGTGATCTGTACACCATCCAGCTCCTTTTATCCTTGGCTCGACTGTCCCACATTGACACTTCCTGTCAATTCAGGTACAACTATCTAATATCTTCGGGTTATTAGATTTGGGCCACTAAACTCCATGTTTGCCTGACATTAAACCCCATGCTGAGTTTCACAGCAGAGTGTGCCCTGGTAGTGAGTGGCAAACACTTTCTTCATAATTTCCCATTACCTTCCAATTCAGAATGTCTCCTTGAGCAACTGCCACTACTCTGCGTCTGAGATGAACTGCTTTCCACACCCCTTATGGTAACCTGAAGAAAGCCCTTCATGGCAAAAGTAGCATTTCACTGCTGAGGCCAATGTAATATTCATGCCTTGACTTGGATGAACAAGGATGCCAGTTTGTAGGATTTTTGCCTACATGTAGGATTTTCATTTTAGTCTCAAAGAGATGAAAATTTCAAGAAATTGTATAGACAGAACAATATAGACTCCAGGTTCCCTAAAATCTAAATCTTAGATAATCTTGTTCTGTAATCTTTCAAAATTCTCAATTCAGCTACAACCAGCACACTTAGTTAGAGGCCCTGTGGATCACAGTGCTCCAACATAGAGTTGTAGTATGGTAGGATTCCTGTATGAAATGCCCCTACAGATAAGGGCAAACTTGAATACTGACATCTGATTGGTTTAAAATATGTCATATGAGAATAGAATTATTGAAGCCTCACCAAGTGTAAAACCAATATCACAGGAATGCCTAATGCACTTGTCAAGATATTCTGCAGAATATAGAACTGGTAGTCTGTGGTAATCTTTCTTAAATGATTTCTTTGAAGAGTACCCCATGTAGTGCAGAGCTACACATATACCCACTCTCATAGCAGATATTCAGATATCCTATACTGGCCGTCCAGGCCCAAGGATCTGCTAGGAGAGTAATGGGGATTCCCCATACACCATGTGTGTTTAAGATGATACATAGACTGGCCTCAGTCCTCATGTAGGAATTTTTCCCGACCCCAACTGGCATCCATGGATGAAGTCTAATTGAACAAATTGGACATTAAACTACCAAAACAATCCTAACTTTTATGAAGGTGTCACAACACAAGGACACTAATCTTCTCAGACTCTAAGTCTTGTCTACAAGCCATTTGGCAGCATGATCCAAAGAATGCTGTCACCAGAGACATCAAACAGTCATACACAGAGCTGAAGAGAGAGCATGGCAAAGAGCTAGCCATGTATTGGTTACCAAGTCATATGGGGATGGGGAGTTAGCCCAGTGGTTAAGGCACTAGATTTGGCTGAGGCTAGTGCAATACTGCATTCCTTGTCATGGATAAAGGTGTCAAAACATGAAAGGTTCATAATCTTTTCTGATTCAAAGTCCTGCCTGCAGGCAATGGGCCAGCACAATCCAGGAAATCCCATCATAAGAGACATTAGACAATCATACACAAACTTGAAAAGAGAACATGGCAAGGAGGTGGTCTTCTGCTGGCTACCCAGCCATATCAGAATTGAGGGCAATGAAGCTGCAGATCATGCAGCCAAGGAAGCACTGGGCAGACAACATGGAACCCATGCAATTCCTCATACATATCTGAAACCAATGACTAAAGAGCATTTACAAAAATGCTGGCAGAACATCTGGAACAATGCCAGAGATAATAAATTGCGGAATATTGTACAGTCCATCAACCATAATTTCAGAAAAGAGAACCTGACAAGATCTGAACAGGTGAAACTGACCCGTCTGCGGACTGGTCACACCAAACTGACACATGGACACCTTCTGAAAGGTGAATTAGCACCCATGTGCCAGATATGCCAAAAACAATTGAGCATTGAACATCTGATGCTCCATTGTCAGGTTACAAAGAAGAACTGGTAAAATTTCCTGAAGAATACAACATCAATTCGCATTGCCTTCCACAGCACTGGTAGAAGAGAGCTCCTTGAATTCCTAAGAGAATCCAAGATATTTGAACAGATATAAGCAACCCATAGCCGGGACATCCAGGTGCACCACCCTATTTATAGAATAGGGAAAAGAAGAAAAGTTCTTAAGCCTTAGTAAAATCTGGGAAGAGAAATTCCAAACTGACTGGACGTAAAATAAACCAAACCAAACCAAGTTGTAGGACTTTGTGCATTTCAGTCCCACTGTGGCCATTTTTCTCCTCCATTTCCAGCTGTAGTAGATTTACTGCATATCAAAGGCCAATCATTCTCATACCATGTCTATGTGGTGTGGGCAATGAAAGACCTCTCACCATAGTAAATGTGTAGTGGTGAGATCTCTACCTAAATTCATTACATAGATTCGATTACCACCCCTGTGGTGTAAAAGAACCTTGAGAAGGTCTTGTGAGAACCTCTTATAGTTAACTGGACGTTAAATCAAACCAACAAACCAAGTCATATTGGAATTGAGGGAAAGAAGCTGCAGATCAAGCAGCCAAAAAGGCATTAAGCAAAACAATTGGAGGCCACACAGTTCCACATACAGACCTAAAACCAATGACCAAGGAGCACATGCAAAACACTTGGCAGAAACTCTGGAACTGCACCAGAGACAAGAAAGACCTTAGCCTGATCCTTTGGAAAGAAAACCTGACAAGAACTGAGCAGGTGAAACTGACCTGTCTACGGACCGGTCACATGAATCTGACACATCAGCACCTCCTGAGAGGTGAAGTAGCACCTGTGTGCCAGACAGACAACACTTGGCTGAGTGTAAAACATCTCATGCTACATTGTCAGGCCACAAAAAAGATCAAGAACAAATTCCTAAAGAATGCAACAGGGATGCGCAGTGTTTTTCATGATACTGGCAAAAGAAACATTCCTCAGGGAAGTCCAACGGGATATGCAGATTTTTGTAAGGTAAATCAAAGTAAGTCTAATTGATCAAATTGGACGTTAAACTACCCAAACAAACAATTTGGCTAATGAGTTTTTATCCGCTCAGAGCAACTGGTTTTGAGATGCTAGAAATCTGCAAAATCGCCCCTGCCCTGGGAAGGCTAGGGTGGACACTTGACTGCCAAAGGCTATGTGGTTCACAAGCCATTAGGGGATCTTGTAGACTGTGACAGCTCATCCTCATTGTCAGACTGGCATAAACAGTCCATTCTAAGAGAAGGACCTTTCAATACAAGTATTGCCTTTACCATAGCTTCTAGATTAGCAATCTAAAAATTGTCTAATCACTAGAGAGATTTTCATTATTTTCACGGAGCACTGGCACCCATTTAAAAAAATGTTTCTTGATTATCTTACAACTTGTACTATGGTGTTTAGTAAACCCAAATAACAGAATCCTGTTTGGCGGCCATCTAGAATAATGGCCACCATCTTAATTTTTTCCTGATGTTAGCAGTATTATTGAGAAGAATTACCTACAAGGACCATTCCCGCGAAATTTCTAGTTTATATTACAATTTCTACTATGTCACTAAGACCTGATAGGTGGTCATCTTGAAATATTACCAACATATTGACTTTTTATAGCTAGCACTTTTTTCTGAAAAAAAGTGACCCATAAGGAACAGTCATGCCAAAAGCTGTGTTTATATCACAATTTGCCTAATCTGCTCCATCAGAGCCAGTGAAATCAGCGCTGATAGTGCTGTCTATGGCGTCAATCAAGTAAACCTAAGTCAGGCCAGTGCGGGCCAAAAATACTGGTGCCAATGAACTTTTTAAAATCATTTCTTATTAAGTAACTGTTTAAAGAGCAGTGTCAATAAAATGTTATGTAAATCGTCTCCAAAATGCACTTTTATAACCTGAAATTATTTCTAAATCAGACACTGACAATAGTGCCATAGAGATTCAAGGCATACAAAGAACTTCCTCCAAAAGAACATAAACAAAAATACTGAGGATGCAAGGAGCAGCTTTTCCTTCGTTTCAAAAGACTGTACTCTGCAGAATTAACAGTTCTTAATTATTATTCCTGAAGCTCAAGTACAAACAGAAAACTGTTAAAACAGAAACAGGCAAACTGAAAAAGGATAAGACTGAGTCATCACCTGAGATCCCGTATGCAGAGTGAGTGCAGAAAGCTGCTGCAAAAACTCATAGAAAATCTGTTGAGAAAGTGTACCGTAAACTACTCTATTGTATGGCACCTTGTGGCAGTCTAATTGAAAAGAATTCGACGTTAATCTACCCAAACAAACAAACATCTTGTGGCACTTGATACATTATTCCTGCACTTCCAGCACACACAGAAAACAGATCAAGCGTATGTTCTCTGATTTAATTTGTGATGCCTGATACAGTTTATACAGTTTATAGCAGACTGCCCAGAGATCGATATGACAAGATGATCTGTTTACTTGCAATACTGATGACATTGTAGTGGCTGTCTGCAGAACAATGTGATGAAGCCTTAAAGGAGTTAAAGAAACTGTTGATGCTTGATTCAAAATTGTCTCTTTGTCAACTGGAGCTGAGCAGAAAAGCAGATTGTCACCCCCCCCCCCTGAAATGAATTGCTTTGTGGTACCTCCCATGGGCCAATATCCAGGTTGATGTTGCTGACTCATACTATGACAGGCTGTGTGATATCACCATTGCTGATGACAGAACTGGACTCTTATATGGTGGTTCTGGGCCTGTATGCAAAACTGAGTAAAGTAAAACAAAGTAAATCTAATTGAACAAATTGGACGTTAAACTACCCAAACAAACAAACAAACAAATGTCATAGGTTGTGGGGCTACCATTACAAAAAGGCACTGTGAGGGAGAAGCATGACAATACATCAATATTGCAAGTGCTAAAGTTGAACAAGATCTTCAACAGAGTGTCATCCCAAGAGTTATTACAGTTGAAAAAATATCTTCTGGAAACACAGCAGAATGTTGTAGCTACTCTGTCATCCATTGCGCAGTCTGCTGGGGTGGATAGCAATTAACAATCTGTTCACCCTCTTGGTCACCTTGCCTCCTCGTGGTGCAGATTGGATATGCTTGCACGCAAGCATAACAAAAGTGACCAGGGTGGGGAGTTAGCTCAGTGGCAAAGAGCACTAGACTTTGTTGATTAGAGTCCCACTGCAGCCACTTTTCTCCTTCACCCCCAGCAGTGATAGATTTACTGCTATATCAAAGGCCAATCCTTCTTATACCATGTCTATGTGGTGTGGGAAGTAAAAGAACTCTCACCTCGGTAAATGTGTAGGGTTAAGATTTCTACCTGAATTTATCACATAGATAAGATCACCACCCTTGTGGTGTAAAAGAACCTTGAGAAAGTCTGGTAAGAACCTATAATGGTTGACTGGACCTTAAGTCAAACCAAACAAACAAACAAACATCCATTGCGCATCAGTCACAGGTGCTGTACGACCTGAAACAGTGGTCTAAGCTAAACAAACGGGTGGGGAGTTAGCTCAGTCATTAGGGCACTGGACTTATAACCTCAGACTTTTGGTCTGCTGGGGTGGACAGAAATTACCAATCTGTTCACCCTCTTGGTCGCCTCGCCTCCTCGTGGTGCAGACTGGATATGCTTGCACGCAAGCATAACTAAAGCGACCAGGGTGGGTGGGGAGTTAGCTCAGTGGTAAAGAGCACGGGACTTTGTTAATTCGGGTCCCACTGCAGCCACTTTTCTCCTTTACCCCCCAGCAGTGGTAGATTTACTGCTATATCAAAGGCCAATCCTTCTCATACCATGTCTATGTGGAGTGGGAAGTAAAAGAACTCTCACCTCGGTAAATGTGTAGGGGTGGGATTTCTATCTACATTCATCTCATAGATTCGATCAAACCCAAAGTAAGTCTAATTGAACAAATTGGACGTTAAACTACCAAAACTAACAAAACTAACTAACCTCAGACTTTGTGGGTTCGAGTCCCATCCCCAGCAGTGGTAGATTTACTGCTATATCAAAGGCCAATCCTTCTCATACCATGTCTATGTGGTGTTAGAAGTAAAAGAACTCTCACCTCGATAAATGTGTAAGGGTGAGATTTCTACCTGAATTCACCACATAGATTCGATCACCACCCTTGTGGTGTAAAAGAACCTTGAGAAAGACTGGGAAGGACTTATAAAGGCTGAGTGGACCTTGAATCAAATCAAACAAACAAAAAAATAAGCTAAACAAAGACACTGAAATCAGGGAGTGGGCAGGCTGGCAAAAGGACAAAGAAGAAATATGTGCTACAAGCTGAGCAGACTGATGCCATTTGGGCAGTATGAGTCCAACCCAAATGGCTTATGCGAAGTGGCAGGTCTTTCTACAAGTCTTGGTTGAGATAACTCTGATGAAAATACTGACACCATATCGGGAGTGGGAACACTTCATTGGCACCATCCATATTTTTATAGCCCAACCTCCAAGTTTAAAACAAAAGCATTAACCTGGTGATCTGCCAACAGGGGTAAGCAACATGCTCAAGTCTGGATGTCTGGATGTCAAAAGATCTCTAGGAGCCCTGTAGATCTGATTCTAGAGCAAACTGTTTACATGCAGATGCAGTCTCTGAATTCACAGGGATAAATGCATTTACAATCTACAAATGCAAGGAAAAGATGGATGGTAACAAAGACTGTGAGAAGTGCTGTCATCTGGTGTAGCCCAATGCAGCATGGCGTCAACAAAAGAGTAAGCCTCACATAGGATCAAATGAGACAACAAAGACCAAGAGAAGATTCTTCTAAGCTTCCAAGACCACCATGAACCCATTTGCTCAAAGGTCAGAAAATGATAAACTCTACTATGTAAGCACTGACAAGGATTTATCAGTAAAGAAAGATCTGTAACAATACATAGATAAAGGTGCAGAGTGGTATTCAGAATGCACACAATGGTCCTTGTCAGAGCAACAGATTTGAAGAGCCAATTCCAAGAAGGAAGGTGGTGATGCTCCCTGGTGTCTCCCCTCTTCATTGCGAACCACATGTGCGCTTTGCCCTGGTGCATTAATTATGCACCACCCTCTCCACCTCCGTTTCCGTTTCTCAGCACCCCTTTTCATTCTCCTTTCAGCGTCCACACCACACACACTCTTCACTTCTTTCACCCACCCACCCACGCCTATTCTACTTCACCTACTTTGGTAGGGCTTTTCTTTTATGTTTTATTCTATTTCATATTCACAAAAATTGACTCATTACTCTATTGGTCAATTATTATTTCATATATTATTAATTATTGATATCTACAACTCATAATTAATCATCCATAAGGTCAATTATCCATAAGGTCAATTAAAATCCTTATTTTCCTTATAAACTTCAATAAAATCTTATTTGTCCAACTGCGACCTCCTCTATATCATCCAGGGCTATGGGGTACTGTCCTAGCAGATGTTGTAAAAGTGCAGCTGAAAGTTAAAGACAAGAAACTGGTACAAATAGAAGACACAAGAGATATGTGTGAAACACTGCTGTACTGTGACTGCCTACCTCAATAATGACGCGTGTATGAACTGATTTGGCATACTTTGATTTTTATTGACATAACCAATCTGTGAAACTGAAAATAAACATAAAAATTGTTTCACACTAGTAGGGTTTACGATGACATTACACATGTTGTAATATGAGATTTAAACCATCAGCCTATGAATCTGATAAACATGACTTAGATACGATGTGAGTATGTTTCAATATCTAACCATAACTGAATTAAGAAATGGCAAGAAGTGTTTGTCAATACTATGTGACCAGATCTTGATACAAGACTATTGTAAGACTGATTAAAGACTGTTGTAAGACTGTTTTAAGACTGTTCTAAGACTTTGCAAAACTGTTGCAAACTGTTGTAAGATTGTTGCCAGACTGTTGTAAGATTGTTGTAAAGCTGATACAAGACTATTGTAGGGCTGATTATAGACTGTTGTAAGACTGATACAAGACTGTTGTAAGCCTGTTGTAAGACTGTTGTAAGGCTTATATGAGAATTGTTTCATATTAGCCTTACAACAGTCTAACAATTCTTGCAACTGACAACTATCTTACAACAGTCTTGTATCAGTCTTGCAACAGCCTTGTATTAGTCTTACAACAGTCTTACAACGGTTTAGCAACCATCTTACAACAGTCTTGCATCAGTCTTGCATCAGTCTTGCAACAGTCTTGTATCAGTCTTCAAACAATTTTGTATCGGCCTTATACAACAGTCTTACAATTCTTGTTTCAGTCTTACAACAGAGATACAACAGAGATACAACAGTCTGGCAACAGTCTTGCAATAGACTTGCAACAGTCTTACAACAGTTTTGCATCAGTCTTACAACAGTCTTGCAACAGTCATGCAACAGTCTTGCAACAGTCTCTCCAGTATGCCATCAAAGTGAAGGCTAACAAAAGAAATCCAACACATGACACAGTCTTCAGAAATGATCACAGTGTCTACAACAGAAAGAAGAATGTGACAAAACCCTTCTCGGCACGAGTCAGAACCCTTATTCGATAAGCATGTGTACCAACACACAAGGTCAAGGAAGAGAAACCTGCCAAGTCACCACCATGGATGCAAGTAGCTCCTACTGTCCTATTTGACCTCTGTAAGAATAAGAAAGCTGATACTCCATCAAACACATATGAGAAAGAGCTAGCAGCCATCCATAGGCAATACCAAAATTCAGTAGAGGTATATACGGATGGCTCCAAAGATGGAAACTGTGTAGGCTTTGCTGCACACACCCCTTATGGGAATCGTACATGCCCAAAGTAGCATCTTCACCGCTGAAGCACACGCTCTCATGAGTGCTTTGGAATGGATGAAGGTGTCAGGCTCATCACAGTACATCATCTTCTCTGACTCCAGGTCTTGCTTGCAGGCTTTATGCCAGCATGATCCAAGAAACCCTGTGATACAAGCCATAAGAGAATCATATGCAGAACTAAAAGAAAGAGACAAAGAGGTAATCTTCTGTTAGCTACCCAGCCACATAGGTATTGAAGGCAATGAAGCTGCAGACCAGGCAGCTAAGAAGGCTCTCGGTCTCCGACCAGGTGCGGGATCTCTTCCACACACCGACCTTCTGCCTATGCCCAGAGAATACACGCAGAAGAAATGGCAGAGCCGTTGGAGCTCTACCCAAAACAACAAACTCCACACCATCATACCAATGATTGATAAGAAGAAGCCAAACAACACAGGTCTTACAAGAAGTGAGGTGACACGACTGACCCGTCTACGGATAGGCCACTCAAAGCTAACACATGGGCACCTCATGTGAGACAAATTACAACCAGCAATGCCACATGGTTCTCTCAGTGAACCATCTCATGTTATCTTGTCGGGCAACAAAAAGGTCTAGGGACAAGTATCTGAAAGGTACAACGTCTATGCACAGTGTATTTCAAAACACTGATAAGAAAGAAATCCTGGCGTTCCTCAGGGAAACCAAGATCTTCGAAAAGCTCTTAAAGTATATCAGAAGGGAAAGTTCTATCAGAACCCCCCTTGCTCCTCCAAGGAGCACTTGGAAACCCAGTACGGTACAGAAGGTTGACCAAAACTGTCAGCCGGCTTGACCTGTAGCCAATCACAGGGAGCAGCCTCATACTCGTCAGCTTACTGACCCGATTGGTATATTGCAGCGACTGGTTTGGCGTTGTCAGTATAATGTGACCGGCGGAGTGTTGTGTCAATGGTCTGCGGCACAGCCCTTCAGTGAGGCAGCACTATAAAACAGGCATAGGGTCCCACTGCTACAAGTAGACCAAAGTTGAGTAAGTATACAAACAATTGGATGAATCCATGATTATAAATAATGAGGAAGTCTGGAAAGGACCTGTAACGGTTGACCGGACGTAAAATCACCCAAACAAACAAACAAACAAACAAAGCAACAGTCTTGCAACAGTCTTATATCAGCCTTACAACAGTCTCACAACAGTCTCACAACAGTCTTACAAGTCTTGTATCAGTCTTACAACAGTCTTGAATCAGCCTGTGGTCACTAAAAGCGTCAAGGGTGAATAACTGGTAAAACAGGTTTGCTGGCTCTGTGCCATGTAGGGAATCTGTCCCATCAGTTTCTGATTGTTAGTAGAAGTCAGTGAGTAGATGTGGAGTGGGAGTGGGCAGGGGGAGGGGGTTGGTCTGTAGTCACTAAAAGCACAAGGGTGAATAACTGGTAAAACAGGTTTGCTGGTTCTGTGCCATGTAGGGAATCTGTCCCATCAGTTTCTGATTGTTAGTAGAAGTCAGTAAGTAGGTGTGGGGGTGGGGATGGGAGTGGGCAGGGGGAGGGGGTTGGTCTGTAGTCACTAAAAGCACAAGGGTGAATAACTGGTAAAACAAGTTTGCTGGCTCTGTGCCATGTAGGGAATCTGTCCCATCAGAAACCTGTATGTCCAGGCCAAATAAGGGCCAAATATTGTAATGTAAGACCAAGTCAAACGTGACTAGGTACAGCACCTGTATTAGCTATGACTTGCCCAAATTATATGACATATATGAGGAGTATTGAATATGTATTTTGTCAAATCTGGAATGGCTTACCGATAATAGTATGACAAACACTGACAATGAAGTCAGAACAAATGTATTGTTATAAGGATATAATCCCAATAAAGACATTTTTTTTAAAACCCAGTAAAACACCCAGTACATAATAATTCACTTAAATTTTGTAAATGCCATAAGTCAAAGACTTAAGCAAGTCTATGGTCAAGTCATGCAAGGCTGGCTCACTGGGTCAAAGGAAGAGAACTGGTTTTATAGCTCTCTGCAAAGTGGGTTTGATTACCACAGGCTCAAGTGTGTCCCATCTGATGTGACACTATGAATACAGTGTCTTTAGGTGTGTCCCATCAGATTTGAACATTTATCTCACCCCAGATATTTTTCTTCCATAGACTTAACATTGGGAACTCGTATCTAATGCCCATTAGATATTTAGGAAAAATATCCAATGGGGGATAATGTCACAAATGTTAGCACATTAGTCAATATTAAGGGTGAGATAAATTCAGAAACCCATTCAAGTTTAGGGTCAGAGCTCGATCCCATCTCATTTGAGTCACATAGTAATTCACGCGGCTCACGCGGCTTCGCGACTGGGATACTTGACCCCTGCTCATTTAACCAGGCCCCTATAGTTGGGACATTGATAGCAAAGTGTTAGATTCTCTGCAGTAAGCTGAAAGCCTGTGTGAGCATTCTAACCTCTAGATGACGTATATATGAGCACGATTTCCCGCACTCAAAAAAGAATTAGAGAACTCAAGCAACATAATAATGTATTTCATAGTAAATCTTTTAGAAATAATTGTTAAATATTGATAATATCCAAGCTCTGCTTTCAAACCGCATGGATGAAGCCTAGATAAAAACAAAGTTACAGTAGAAACCTGGTTAAGCAGACACCCTCCGTTCCATGACAAAGTGACCGCTTAACTGGGATTCAAATAAACATCTGAAATTGGGAACAGGTGTTGATTAACGTGGGGTGTTCGCTTACGCAGGGTGTCCGTTAGTCTGGGTTTTACTGTGTATAATTCTTAACCGCGCCTGTTATAAGATCTGTATAAAGATTTAGTTATTTTTGTAAAGGAAGAATTTCAAATTGGTAAAATTTTATATTAGGATATAGAGTCATAGATAAGAGTGATGGTGAATACATTACTTTTTTATATTGATCAACTTTGCCTTCGATTGCACATGAGTTGTTCTTCCAAGCAAATACAAACAATAGAACAAACCCACAATAAACAAGCAAACATGCATAGAGGCCGATCATCCAATGGTGATAATAACATAGGATGTTTGTTGCCTTGTTCAATGCTATACCAATCTATGTGTTACACTCACTACTGGTCTCCTGGGGTGGACAGCAGTTAACAATCTGTTCACCCTCTTGGTTACCTTGCCTCGTGGTGGTGCAGACTGGATATGCTTGCACAAAAGCATAACAAAAGTGACTGGGGTGGGGAGTTAGCTCAGTGCCATTTTTCTTCTTTATCCTCAGCAGTGGTAGATTCACTGCTATATCAAAGGCCAATCATTCTCCTACAATATCTATGTAGTGTCGGAAGTATGAGAACTCTCACCTCAGTAAATGTGTAGGGGTGAGATTTCTACCTACATTCATCTCATCGATTTGGTCAAACCCAAGGTAAGTCTGATTGAATAAATTGGACGTTAAACTACCCAAACAAACAAACTCACTACGTTTTATCTTTATAGAATAATAGCATTGGTCACGATATTTCATGCTGGATAATCTATTCATGAGCATTTATGCATACCTTATACCCCAACAGTTTTCTGGTGATATGCACAAGTCCAGATTGTTGATAACCCTTCCAACCACACATTCACCACATTTTATACAAAATTCCCAATAGAGAGAAAAAAATGAATGCAGCCAGATTTCCATCTAGGCAGGGATGCCCAGCCAATATGTTCTCTTATCTTCTTTAAAACTTCACCCTTATATATTCTTTTATATCCATTTATTTGCACATCTCTAGGTAAGCTATTACAATGCGAAAATCCCACATACAGTAAAACCCTGCTTCTGGGACACGCCGCTTAAGGGGGCAACTCGCTTGACGGGACAATTTGCTCGGGAACGGAGATTTGTCCCTCTATTAAGAGTTTATTTACCTCGCTTAAGGGACCACCCCGCTTCAGGGGACAGTTATTTCGGTACAAATTGCTTTTTAACCCCGCTTGAGGGGGCAGTTTGGAGGGACACCTTATCAAATCTAACGGAACAGTGTGGGGACAATGTCCACTCCAGATTATCTGGATTGCTTGTTTATGGTATGTGTGTAAGGCGGGTAGACTGGTGCCTAGACAATCAGACACCTGTAGGCGTCAGGTAGACTTCTGTTTGTGAGGTCAAAACCGTCTTTGTGAGCCATGGCATCATCTGTATAAAGGTATCATAATATAGCCTAACCATCGGCAGCCTGGAAACCCCACTTAAGGTGTGCCTTTGATCGGAACGGAGGGTGCCCCTTAAGCGGGGTTTTACTGTATACTAATGATTTCCTATACTTTTCGGTCTTTGGCTCTGGTTTCCCGTCCTAACCTGTCCGTCTCCATCTTTGATTTGTTAATAACGTATAAACTCTTTATAATACCCATCAGCAGGAGTACTCATCTCTCCCTTGGCGATGCCAAGCAGCTCCATATTTCTTATAAACCTTCCCTTGTTATATGGTTCCCTCCCATGACGATTCTAAGCCCACGTAATATACATTTATCCACAGTCTAAATGGAAAGGAAGGAACAGTGATCACTTATAGGCAGCAGACAGGACTTTACTTTCACAGCTGTTTCCGTATCCATGAATATTCAAATTTTGCTAAAAATAGCTAACTTTGCGTTTAATTCTTTTTACAATTGAACCAGTACGGTCTTGGAACTCTAACGCACCGTTAATAAGGCACCTAAGTACATTTCTGTCGAATTTTTTAACAATTCAGTCCCAAAATAAATATTCCCTGTCTGTATCCTGTTCAGCTTCTGCCTTGTAGCATGGTATACAATTCTGCTTTTTTGTATATTCATGGATAAACGGTTTGCAGTGTGCCATACCTTTCTTTATCATTTCCCTCAAATTACTTTCTGCTGTCTTTACATCATTGCCACTTGTCATAACTACCAGATCGTCTGCATACGTAATAAAATCAATATTCTGGATTTATACTGGAATATATATATATATGTGTGGTTATATTTCATATAACTATATAATTGAGGCAGAGGCGAGGTCGCTAGCGTAGTATCTTAGGTTACCAGCAACAAGTTGGTAGAGTGGTAACCAGTCACGTGCCGGTTACGTCACTGTTGCATCACTGTTCTTAACGGTTGCGTTAGTTGCGCCTCAGCCGTTTATCTGTCCACACGGGTTTTTCACTCTGTGAAAAATTTTAATTGTCAGGATGGGGAAAAATAGGAAGTCGGGTACTTCCTCTACCCAGAGGTGTAGCTCCAGGATTACGGGTAATCCTCCTCCCAAATCGGCTTTACAAGCTGTAGAGTCTCCACAAATGTCAGTGGATAATTTGGGGGAGATTATCGACCAGACGGGGGCGGCCACCGGGACCACCATGGACCAGCGGGGACCAGAGAAAAAATTGTCTGAAGGTGGACGTTTAGATCGCATGGAGGAGCTGCTAGATTCAACGGTTGATAAATTGATGAATGTTACAAGCACAGTGAGAGATATAACCGAGGTTATACGGCAGAAGGAAATCAAGGCTGCGGTGGAAAAGTCTACTGGTCGCTCGTCAAGGCCCAAGGCTAAACTATGATGATCTTTCTAGTGATGATACTTCAATTGATACCAGCGACAGCAAGATATCTACTTCGAGAGAGACTCATTGAGAGGAATCAAGAGAAAGAAAAGAGGTTAAAAAATCAGTTTTTGACTCGAAGCACTACCTCAATGATGGAGAGAAAATGAACTCTTTTGAGCGACTCATTCTTGTAATTTCTAAGATATTAGAAAAATTGTTGAATGCTGGGAAGAATGTTTCGGGATTCGTTAAACATATGATCTTGATAGCTGAGAAAGCGGAATCCAAATTATTTACGGCAGAGGCCCTGATTCGTTATGATCGTTTGATCAAAGATAAAGCGAAATTGGAAGGGGAAAATGTTTTCTCAGATGTAAACCCTGTGGAGATAATTCGTTTTCTTTCGTATGAAGGTATGATTGCCGCTTCTGCAAACAGAAAATCAAAAAGTAAAAGTGAATCTAAGACTATTGAGGGCTATTGTTATAGCTATAACAAGTCTGCCGGTGGATGTACTTTTAAGTCCTGCAAGTACAGGCACCAATGTAATCTGTGCTCGAGTAATTCACATGCAGCTTACGCCAAACAAAAACACAGTAATGTGAAATGAAACAAATTAACGTGCGCTAAAAATAGCGTTGATCTAGTTATCGGTGACTGTAGTTCCCATAGTGATAACCTGGATTCGTTTGATGACACAAGTATTAGCGTGCGTGTTGGTTGTGATTATCTTTCACATGCTAATGACGTTGTTTCGTCGGGTAACATTGAGAAAAACGTTTTTATTAGTACCAAACATTGTATTGATGGTATTTGGAAATGTATTCATCTCGTTGGTGAAAATGTTTCACAGTTGAAAGTTTGCCGTATTTTAACGCTTCTTGATAATGATCAGTTGATAGGCGATTTAGGCGTGAGCGAGGTGAAATTCTTGAAAGATGGTTTTTCTAATGGTTTTAAAATAGTTGATGATGACTGTACAAGTACATATGAATGTAAAAATTTTAATTCCATCACTGATGAAAAGTTTTGTCATGAAATGACAAATTTGTTGAACAAGGAGTTAGGCGAGGGAAAAGTATAGATTTCTCAGTTTAAGCCTCAATGCGTCCACTCGTTAGGCGCGGTGTTGAAATCCAATGGGAAGTTTAGGCCCATAATGGACTGTAGTAGGCCGGAAGGCTTGAGTATTAATGAAAATATGTCAAGCACTTATGTCTCTTTTAAATATAATTCTGTTAACGATGTCTGTGATGTGTTAAAAAAGAATGACTATTTATCGGTGGTTGATATCCGTTTGGCTTATCGTACTATAAATGTCCACCCAGATCAAACGAAATTTCAGCGGTTCATGTGGAACGATGGTGGTGGCGACAAATATTATACAGATAATCGCCTTTGCTTTGGCCTTAGGTGCGCGCCTAATATTTTTAATTCTGTATCTAACTTCTTGGTATCGGTAGCAAAATTAAACGGGATCGACATGATTTTGAACTACCTAGATGATTTCATTATTATCTCTGATAGCGAAGAGGGGTGTTTAATGAATTAAAACAAATTTGTTGAGATCCTGGAATATTTGGGCTTCGAGGTAGCAAAAGAAAAAATTACTGAGCCTAGTCAGACCTGGATTTTCTTAGGAATTGAAATAGATACGGTGGGTATGATGGTTTCTCTGCCTATGGAGAAAGTGATTCGTTTAGAAAACGAAATAAACGAGGTATTTGAAAAAGGGTTTGTAACGAAAAAGTCGTTAGAAAAGCTGGGCGGTTTAATCTCATTCTGTTCCAGCGTTGTTCGCGGGGGCCGCACATTCAGTCGCCGTCTTTTTGATATGTTCGCGGATACCCCCCGGGGGAAAAATGTAAAACTCACAGGATCACTAATAGTGGATCTGCACTGGTGGAAGGAGTTAACGAAGGTAAAAGCATAATTTTAAGAAGTTGTTTTGAGGTTCCCGTGGTTACGGATTCCTCGTTCTCTGGTTTTGGAGGTTGGTGCGGGCGCGATTTTCTTTTTGGGACCTGGGATAACCTTCCAGAGTTAGATCTAGGCATTGGTCACAAAATCGCTCCTCCAGATATGAATTTTGTATCTAAGAACATTAATGTATTTGAGCTATGGCCGGTAGTGGCGGGGTTGAAGCGCTGGTGTACACATTTTGTAAATCGCAAAGTACATGTGATAACCGATAATATGCAAGTGTTGGCTATGCTTAATACGGGAAGAAGCAGGAACAAAATATGTATGGGATGGCTAAGGGAATCGTTTTGGTTGAGCTATTTTTATAACTTCGAATTTTTCGCTACCTACATAAAATCTGAAGAAAATGTACTCGCCGATAGCCTGTCCAGGCTAAACAATCACAGTAATGTAGAAAAGTGTATAGGAATTCTAAAAGGTATGAATATGTGTTGTTTCTTACAGACCAGTTGATGATAAAATTGAAATGCAAGCAGCAATTTCTTCAGAATTCGGCGATTTCTTCAAATACGGCTAAGGTTAGGAAGGGCCAAATTAAATGTTACACTGATTTTTGTAATGCAATTTCTATTGAGCCGTTCCCAGCTACACGTGAGAGTTGTTCAACTTTTATCACCCATTTATCGGATAAAATAAAACCTGTGTAGAAAAGGAATCATTTGTCTGCGGTCTCATATCGCCATAAATCTTTGGGTTTCCCATCTTTAGCGGGCGATTTTATTGTAAATCAGACGATGAAAGGGATCAAGAGAATTTTTTTGATTCCTAAGGTTGAAAAATATCCTTTTGCCCCCGAGGATCTTTTGAAATTATACGAACTGTTGGATTTTTCTGTATACAACGATATTGTATTCTGGTCAGCGCTTGTATTGTGTTTTCGTGCTTTGCTCAGAGTTTCACATGTAGTGAAATCGCAGCACTCCTTACAAGTTTCTGATTTCTGTGTGGGTGCAGGGAAGATGACTTTGACTATCAGAGGTTCTAAAACCTCGCAATATGGCAAAGATCCGATAAAAATTTATCTCAGAGCGATTCCGGAATCGCCCCTTTGCCCTTGTAAATTCATTCTACGGATGCTATCCTCTAGGGTACATTATCCTAATCAATTTCTTTTTCTAGAGGAGTGTGATGGTAAGCTGGTTCGTTTGGACTACAACAGGTTTAATGCCAGATTAAAGTTTTTGTCTTTCAAGTTAGGGTTAGACGACTCTTCTGTATCAACTCATTCACTTAGACACTGAGGTACAACTTATCTGTCTAGGGTTGGTATGTCTGTGTTAGACATTCAGAAAAGAGGGAATTGGAAATCAAAAGCTGTCGAACTTTACATTCACGATTCTCAGGCTACTTTGTTACAAAAGGATACTGTGGTTGCTAATGGCCTCCAGGAATTGTCCATATAATTATGTCAATTGTTATTGGCAGGTTATTGGTGTGGTATGTCTGTGATTTTTCTGCCAAACCAATTTCCTGTACTCCCGTTATTTATTGTTATTACTGTTATTCACCCATAGCTGGTAGCCGCCAACTTATGTGTGGTTATATTTCATATAACTATATAATTGAGGCATAGGCGAGGTCGCTAGTGTAGTATCTTAGGTTACCAGCAACAAGTTGGTAGCGTGGTAACCAGTCGCGTGCCGGTTATGTCACTGTTGCATCACTGTTCTTAACGGTTGCCTTAGTTGCGCCTCAGCCGTTTATCTGTCCACACGGGTTTTTCACTCTGTGAAAAATTTTAATTTTAAGTTATTGAATAAAGTGTGGTATGTCTGTGATTTTTCCGCCAAACCAATTTCCTGTACTCCCGTTATTTATTGTTATTACTGTTATTCACCCATAGCCGGTAGCCGCCAACTTATATATATATATATGGTCGATATTCAGAATTTGACAGCACTTCAATTTCAGAGATGTCCAGAGCTATATATTTAATAAAAATGAATATATTTATGAATTGTTATGACCAGTGCAAGTGCCATAGAGAGAGCTTTCCTGCCATACATACTTTTACCTATCTGTTAGCAACATCTAGCCTATTATGGCCCAAAAAGCATGAAAAAAAGCCAATTTTTCAATAAAAATTTCCATTTTTATTATAAGATTGTCTACACTTTATAAATAACCAACTCAGTTTCACCACTGAACTAGTTTTACAATAAGATAACATTGCAAAGTAAATAAAAATGGGAATTTAAATTGTTTTGGCAAGAAATTTCCATAATTTTCATTAATATTTGTGTTGGCTAAAAAGTGAATTCTGCCTCCGTGTACATTACTTAGGGGAGTGAAATAGCATTGAAACACTGGTATATGATATATTTTTTGTAGTTATCAAATATAGAAAAAATGCCTCTGTACCATGCCCAAAATATATTTGATCATAAATATGTGTAGTAGGAGCAGCATGGTCTTAACTGATTTGGCTAAAATGTGCTTTTGCCTCTGTGTACACTTATAATTATCAATATGGTCCTAAGATCTTCTGATGAATTTTGAAAAAGATATAATATGAGTAGCATATGACCACATCTGCCCATGTGTAAAATTGAACCAAAATCCTCCCACACAGTATGGAGTTGTACTGGCAAACAATTCAGATTCTGCCTCCGTGTACACACTTCTGCCTCCGTGTACATAGGTTTATGTCTGTTTTCAAACTGAAAAACTATCTGCTATGGGTCTTAGTGTTAGTAGGTGTTGCTGTGGGTGTTGGTTAAGAGGTGTGGTTGTTGATGTTGATGGGTATTGGTGTTGGTGGCATGGAAATGGTTAAAATGTGCTTATGCCTCCGTGTACACATATATTTAGCAATATTTCCAGAAGATCTGCTAATAAGATTTAAATATGATACAATATGTGTATGTTATGACTACACCTGTCCCTGTGTGAAATTGTTTTAAAATCTGCCCAAGCACTATAGGGTTATACTGGAAAATTATGTACACAGAGGCAGATTCTGCCTCCGTGTACATGGTTCTACCTCTGTGTACATGGGTTTCTACCTTTTTTTAAAAACAAAATGGGTCTGTGGAATTGAAGTGAGACCTGAGACATCATGGAGGAGCACACAGGCATCGTATCTGATCAAAGAATCCATGGAAAATATTTACTTTCTTGGTCAGACATTAAGAGGAAAAAAGATAAAACAACTTTCAAGAAAGATTATTTTTCATTTCAAAATTGCTTTGAAATTACATATAAAATCATACCAAGTATACCTCAAACACATATGCTGATATTTCCTCTCCAAAAGCATTCACAAATTGTCATATATGAAGGGCACAGGGTAAGATAAAAGATTTTGTTTCTGCCTCCGTGTACAGATTCTACCTCCGTGTACACCCTTCTGCCATTTTTAGCTCCCAGCTGAATGGTACTTGATCCTTGAGAATAACCAGGTTGGTAGGGGACATGTTTATATACATGTATATATTTTTTTCAAATTTTTTAAGGCACTTTAAAAAAAACTGCAATATTCATAAAGAAATGTCCAACTCTGGCAAAAAATATCATTCATAGGTTTAGCAAACCAAATTTTCATTATACTAGACAGGAAATCTTTTTCACATTCTTTCTCTAGGTGAACATGTTCTTTATGCATAACCAACAAACAAAAATCATTATTTTGATATTATAAAAGTTGAACAAAGAGTTCTTAATTAATAGTACTATGTACACGGAGGCAGAAATATAAAAGAGACTATCACTTCAGTATGGCATACTGAACCCAAGATATGTCCAAACTATTAGCCATTTTGGGGATGATACCATAAAACTGTCTAGATCACATGGGGAAACTTCTTAAAGGATCTGAAAAATATTATTTTTTTACCCTCAAGGTCTGAAGTGCTGTCAAATTCTGAATATCGACCATATATATATTCTTTATACTTTGTATAACATTTCCTTGTTCTTAAATATGATTCGAACAATTTCATCAGATTCTTCACGATCCCTGCCTGCCCCAACTTGTGTAGGAGTATCCTGTGATCATAAGGGGTCCCTCCCACCTACTACGACGGGCTACGACGGTCTACGACGGTCTACGACGGTCTACGACGGTCTACGATTAAGTACCCAATAGCACCACGTGTCGCCGACGCCGTCGGCGACACACAGTGCTATCGCACTATCGTAGCCCGTCGTAGTAGGTGGGAGGCATTATTGCGGCGACAACCCGCCGTGCTCTGCGATTAACCTTCTAACGGGCTACGACGGGCTATGAAATTCAAACATGTTTGAATTTCGTAGACCCTCTACGATTAACGTTTTTTTGTTGTAGTGCATCGTAGCCCGTCGGCGCGGAGCAACTTTGTTGGCGACAAAACCTGACTAATTGAGGAGTTTGTCGGCGACACCTCCACGATTTTTTCAGTTTGTCGCCGACACGGCCAAGGGTTAATCGTAGACTTAATCGTAGTAGGTGGGAGGGACCCCTAACATACGAGGAAGCGTGGGCGAAATTCAGTGAAGAAATAACCACACAAATATTATCAAGAAACATTTTTTATTATCTCCCTCTGGGATTCGATTGTACATAATGTACAGTTCCATGATTCTGGCACAATGATTATCAATCCAACAGCGGTCTACAGTTATTTGTCATTTGTTTCTTTTCATATTTACCATGTTTTACAGAACCCTGTCGATCTTTGATGTCGTTTAAAAAATCTAATTTATGTACATGTAGTAATAATCATTCGGTTTTCCCCCGTGAAGTATTAAAGGAACATTATTTATCAATGAGATCTCTAGGTATAGGCTTAAGTGGAGGGAAAGGATTTGCTAGAAATGTGAGTACTCTGAAAGGGTATTTATGGATAACAATCATTTACTGAAATATATAATTCTCTGAGCATGGGCCTATACTTTCTTATGATTCTATCCTTTTATTAAGTGTATAAAAGCTGCCGTCTGTGATATGATTTTAAGATAAATTGATTGTATAGAGGGAAAACTACAAATCCATTGACAAAAAGAAATAAACTTGTTCAGATTTGCACCAGCAAAAGCATCTTCTAGTTTACTATGTAAATTCACTTCGTTTCCATCGCAACATGATAAAGATATGAATAAGAACACGTAAAACCACTACAAAGTCATATATACTGTTTTCACCCATGGGTTTGATTCCTATATAATTCTTATGACTAGGGTCTACAGTTCCTGAATTTTATGAGGACCATATCTTTGTCTTCGAAACACCTGTGTATGAGCAGCTCCGGGGATAGGCCCTATGCAACTTGGTTGGCACACTTTGACTAACATGGATTTAGAATACCTGTACCCGACGAAGGCAAAGCCTGTCGAAACGTTCAACATCGATAATATCAAGAGACGTCACGAGTTTGAGTCTGAGTTTATTTATGCCACACATTTTGTTGGCTCCATAATTTCACGATTCGAAGACGAGTGACATTAGGGAGCCAACAAAATGAGTGGCATAAATGAGCTCAAACTAAAACGAGTGGCGTCTAGATTTTATCCTACCCTGTTCCTATATTTTTTCATTATCAGAAAGTAGTGGCATAAATAACACTTTATGTCACACCTGTGACATAAACAAATCCCATGTTAAGCCTATGGCGTTTTTTTATTAGGGGTGGGATAAAGCTCTAAAACACATGGTGGATTTGTGGTTGCTTTTTGTAAATCCACAAATGATTTACAATATTGCACTTTGTACCATGAACATTAACCTGTTTTAGCCTTCAATTTTTCATTTTCTGCATGAAGCGCTTTAATTGTTGTTTGGCATTTAGGATTCTGACATTCGCCAGCAGGCGTCGCGTTGGTAGTGTGTGTTGTCTGCACTGCGAAGGAAGTTCCGGTCTCCTCAGCCTCTGTGTCCGCCCCGCCTCCCACCGCGGTCCGGATATACCAGAATTTGTAAATCTGGTGAAGAGGAAGGAAACTAATAAGGGTTGATGAACATACATAGCACACAATCTGAAAAAAGCCCTCCAAAGTTTGTCCTGTGATTGGTTTTCTGCTAAAGGAGTGTTCAATAATCATGGCGGGGGGAGGGAGGAAACATTTTTTTGGGGTGTTCCAAGGGGTGGGGTGCCAATTTTTTTGTGTGTATTCCAAGGGGCGGCGAATTTTTTTTCACTATTTCTTCCTGGGGGTCGATGTTTTTAGCTAATCAATGAGGCAGACTCCCATATTTGTGTTCCATGACAAGAATTGATATTTGTAACAAAATGCATTCATATCATATCACAAGAAATCAGCTAAGTTGTACTACTATAGTAATGATTAACACACAAGGTAACTATAGTTGTGTCATTCCCTGGAGTTCAGTGTCTATGGTTACAGTCCTGTTTCTCTACTGGGAGATGGGTGTCTGACAGACTGATGTGGAAGGAGACAACAATGGACAAACACTAGCATATTTGTCCCAGAATCAATGCAGTCTCACAAAATCATTACTTTTTCCCTTCAACATTGGTGAATTAGAAGCATTTACTACATCAAGTATTACAAAACACCCCTGTTGCTGCTTATTAGAGTGTGCTTACACAAGCTAAATACATCGTCTAGAGGTTAGAGTGGTCACATTGAAATTTCAGCATGCTTCCAGAAAACTGTCCCTTCAATATCTGCATGCTATTCACTGTGATAGTGAGAACAGAGCAGGGAGCCAGTGTCTCAGGGTCTTAGAGGCATGCCCAGCTGACAATGACCAATCAATCAAGACCAAAATACTTAAACACCTGTGCTTAATATATTTGGATCCAAGATCTTAGGCAGTTGCAGAAATGGTAAGTTTACTGGGTGCAGGTGGATTATAGAAAACTATCCATTGACTACATGTATCCCAAACCTTTTAATTGTTATTCATTTATAATTGCTTGCTCATTCATCAATGATGAACATACTATTTGCTTCTAGTTTCAATAAGATTACCATATTTATGGAAGAGCACTATGAGCAAAGAGGAATCTTCATTGAGAACTCTACATTGAGTACTTGGAGGGGTTTTGCATTAAAAAAAATGGGTTGATCCGCTCATACGAGGGTGGTTGTGGCCCCTAAGATTTGAGGTCAACTCTCGACTGCAGAGCCGTCCCAAGACGCTAGACAATATTATCTAAGGAGGTCAGGGTGAAGGTCGGGGTTTGCTGCGAATGCAGTCATTGGCTACTCGGTCTACTGTATTCCTTATATGGAATTAAGGTAATGGGACAACTCCATGGTGGCAGCCCGGGCATGCCATAGGCCTCAGTGGTAGACTAGAAGCACCTTTTTAGCAACCAGGTTTTCCCCTTAACTCATCCTGTGTGCATGGTATACCACCAAAGGCTCTCAGCTAACCCCGGAAACCCTGAAACCAAACCTATGTTGGGAGAGTGATAAAGGCCACACCTGGAGCTCAGACCTTTATTCTGACCTTCATTCTTCCCGTACTTGCATAGACTTGTTCAAGTCTTTGTAGGCATTTTTTTTAAAAATTTTAAATTCATTTAAATCTTTTTTTAATCTGATTTGGTATAATCGTTTGATAGTTCTAACATTCATCGTGGGACCAACCCAACTACAATTATATCAATGCACTCATAACCCACATGGTGCTAAAAAAACACAGTCTTGATTTGTATAGATGTGAAGACTTAGGCAACTCTTACACTATATTGTGTTCTGAACACAAATGAAATCACAAAATATACCTGGGATACTGCTACCAGAAACAGTGAAGGTCCTACAGGATCCTGCAAGAGAGCAGGATGGCTTGCACAAATCAAGAAAGCAGTTTGAATGTGAACAACCAAGTCCCAATAAGAGACTCTAGTAAGAATTTGGTTCTAGGTAGTCAAGCTTTATGATTGCTTAAATGGGTACAGGAGAGATGGGGGCTTCCAGCATGTTTGCTAGCTGCCAACTACAGCCTTGATTTGGCAGCCCTGGGTTGCATCCCTGATTTCAGATTAGAACATTAGCAGAATCTTACAACTATAGAGACTAGGAGCATCAACTCAAACTGTTGTCATAGCACCATATGGTAGTGCAGCCAAGATTAAAACTCACCCAGTTTTATGATATTACCCCTGGATCCCTCGCCGACTATGTCGCCCGCCACGATCAAAAGTACTTCAATTTCAACGCGCCCCTTTTTGATAAATTGCTATGCGTATTTTCTACCGTTGGCAAACGGTGAAACACTTTGAATCAAAGTATGTTTAATTTTCCTTCCAAAGGCATCTGCTACGTTCGGATGCTATCGTTACCTACTACATATATAACGTTAGAATTCCGTCGGATCTGCTTATTGTATTGTTTAATACTTACCTTCGGTATAAAGATGGTTAATTGAGTTATGGACACGCCAAGAACCAGGAGAATGTTGACTAGTAGGTACTGTAACGCCACCTGTTGGTTCAGGACGAAAGCCAATAGGACGGCCATCAGGCTGAGGATGACGACGTTATAGATGCACATCCCGATGTATTTAGAATCGTTCAGGGCGGGTATATTCACCTATCGTCAACAAAGTGTAAGTTAGATATCCCTTCAATGCCTCTGGTATCTATAGAAGCCCTGTCATTTGTGATAATTTCCACACATAGGGCCTATCCTAACAATTCATGGCTAGAATAAACATATATGTGTTGGCTTTAGAATTTAGTGAAGTACTGTTGGTGTAAATTTCCGGTTAATTCCATTCGATTTGATTTGTTTCAATTCAAGCAATTGAATCTAAAAGTCACTTGCCTTGACAGATTTAATTCTCATATGTACAACATCCCATGTGAAAACCAGTTTTAACATGTTCAAGTCTAGTGCAATATTAACTAGTTGTCTCTAGTTCTATGGCAATAGTGAAAAAATCCTAGTAATCGTTCAGGAACAAGTTTAATTGAATATTTAGTATCATCAGCTTTCTGTAGAGCTAGTAGAGTTACAATTGGCCATAGGGGCTGTCCATAAATGATGTCACACTAAGGTGATGGGCGTAGATTGGAAAGTTTGACACAGCCTAAAAATCGCGGGTGGGGGGGGGGGGGTGGGGGGGGGGGGCTGTCCAGAGTTATGTGACAGAACACACGTCACCTAATTCAGTGGCGTCAGAATAGGGGGGGGGGGCAGGGGGGGCGGCCGCCCCCCCACTTTTTGCCAGCTCAAAAAAAGTCAGCACCTTCAAATTTAACTCAATCAAGTGCAAAGACTGTCGTGATTTTTCACCATGGAAAAGTGTCAAAGTCTGACTCTTTAGCGTACAATGATGGCTAAACCCTGACTTTTCACTGTGGTAAAATATCAAAGTCTAACTATTTAGCGAGCAATTAGGGCTAAACTCTGACTTTTCACCATGGTAAAATATCAAAATCTGACTCTTTAGCGTGCAAAGATGGCTAAGCCCTGACTTTTCACCATGGAAATATGTCAAAGTCTGACCTTTTACTATGCAACGATGGATAAGTCCTGACCTTTCACCATGTAAAAGTGTCAAAGTCTGACTCTTTGGCGTGCAATGAGGGCTAAACCCTGACTTTTCACTGTGGTAAAATATCAAAGTCTGACTCTTTAGTGTTCAATGATGTCTAATCCCTGACTTTTCACCATGGAAAAGTGTCAAAGTCTGACTCTTTAGCGTGCAATTAGGGCTAAACCCTGACTTTTCACCGTGGTAAAATATCAAAGTCAGACTAATCCCTTACTTTTCACAGTGGAAAAATGTCAAAGTCTGACTCTTTAGTGTTCAATGATGGCTAAGCCCTTACTTTTCACAGTGGAAAAATGTCAAAGTCTGACGTTTTAGTGTGCAATGATGGCTTATCCCTGACTTTTCACCAAGGAAAAGTGTCAACGTCTGACTCTTTAGCGTGCAATTAGGGCTAAACCCTGACTTTTCACCGTGGTAAAATATCAAAGTCAGACTAATCCCTGAGTTTTTACAGTGGTAAAATATCAAAGTCTGACTATTTACCGTGTAATGATGGCTAAGCCCTGACTTTTCACTGTGGAAAAGTGTCAAAGTCTGACCTTTTACCGTGCAATGATGGCTAAGCCCTGACTTTTCACAGTGGAAAATGATCAAAGTCTGACTCTTTAGCTTGCAATGATGGCTAAGCCCTGACTTTTCACCATAGAAATATGTCTGACCTTTTACTGTGCAATGGTGGCTAAGCCCTGACTTTTCACCGTTGTTAAATATCAAAGTCTAACTATTTAGCATGCAATTAGGGCTAAACTCTGACTTTTCACCGTGGAAATATGTCAAAGTCTGACCTTTTACTAGGCAACGATGGATAAGTCCTGACCTTTCACCATGGAAAAGTGTCAAAGTCTGACTCTTTAGCTTGCAATGATGGCTAATCCCTGACTTTTCACTGTGGTAAAATATCAAAGTCTGACTCTTTAGCCTGCAATGAGGGCTAAACCCTGACTTTTCACTGTGGTAAAATATCAAAATCTGACTCTTTAGTGTTCAATGATGGCTAATCCCTGACTATTCACCATGGAAAAGTAAAGTGTCAAAGTCTGACTCTTTAGCGTGCAATGATGGCTAATCCCTGACTTTTCACTGTGGTAAAATATCAAAGTCAGACTAATCCCTGACTTTTCACCATGGAAAAGTGTCAAAGTCTGACTCTTTAGCATGCAATGATGGCTAAGCCCTTACTTTTCACAGTGGAAAAATGTCAAAGTCTGACTTTTTAGTTTGCAATGATGGCTAAGACATGACTTTTCACCATGGTAAAATATCAAAGTCTGACTTTTTAGCATGCAATAATGGCTAAGCCCTGACTTTTCACAGTGGAAAATGATCAAAGTCTGACTCTTTAGCTTGCAATGATGGCTAAGCCCTGACTTTTCACCATAGAAATATGTCAGAGTCTGACCTTTTACTGTGCAATGGTGGCTAAGCCCTGACTTTTCACCATGGTAAAATATCAAAGTCTGATTCTTTAGCATGCAATTAGGGCAAATCCCTGATTTTTTCCCGTGGTAAGATATCAAAGTGTGACAATAATGGCAATAATGGCTATGGTTGGTTGGTTGGTTTGTTTGATTTAACGTCCAGTTAACCATTGCAGGTTCTCACCAGACTTTCTCGAGGTTCTTTTACACCACAAGGGTGGTGATCAAATGTATGAATTGAATTTTGGTGGAAACCTCACCCCTACACATTTACCGAGGTGAGAGTTCTTTTACTTCCCACACCACATAGACATGGTATGGGAAGGATTGGCCTTTGATATAGCAGTATAGGTATCTACCACTGCTGGGGTGAAGGAGAAAAGTGGCTGCAGTGGCACCCGAATCAACAAAGTCTGACAACCTTGATATTTGAAGTCCAGTGCTCTTTACCACTGAGCTAACTCCCTACCCCGGTCGCTTTTGTTATGCAAGCATAACCGGTCTGCACCACAAGGAGACGAGGCGACAGCAATTAACAATAATGGCTAAGCCCTGACTTTTCACTGTGGGAAAGTGTCAAAGTCTGACTTGACCTAACTGTAAAGACCTGATTTTTCTCAGATTTTTCGATGATTTACGGTAAATCCGATGGGACAGGTCAATCTCAAAGTCAGACCCAATACCAAGAAAAAAGTCAGCAATTTTTCAGTTCACCCCCCCACTTTCAAAATGTTCTGACGCCCCTGTAATTCCAAGACCTTAGCGGCTAATTTGCTCATGCTGGAAAGGTGTTTGGAAAGGTATGATCATAAGCGATTATGGATGGATATCCTGTTGAGGCTTCATACACAAATCCATTGAAATTGTCAAACAACTAAAGAAAAAGGTAGCCAGATAGGAGCATGTCCAAAGCCAGGAAAGTCAGTGCATGTACCGTAAAACCCCGCTTATGCCTTAAGGGGACACCCTCAGTTCCGGGCCAAGTCTTCCCTTAAAGCGGGTGATCCTTAAAGCGGGTGATCCGCCAAGCCGGAGCTAGCACTGGCCGATGGAATTGTAGGGGAATTGTGGCTGTCGGCGTAATAAGGCACACACGGCTGGCTCGGCCCATCGTTGTGTTTCCAAAACCCAGTCGCCCACAAGCGTCGGCTGGTCTGTTGGACATCACCTGCTGCCCACGGGCTCTAAATGCAATTGGTTTGCTGGTCCACCAAACAGTCTGGCCGGCAGATCATCAATTTTTTTAGCGTCAGCCCAACCTAATTTGCATATCCCTACAGTTGACGCAAAACTGATTCATATGATTTCTAGAGGTGGCAGGCGAACCAATGACGACGCGAGCAACACCGCGAGCAACGCTGGGATCCGCGTTGAAAATTCCCGGCCTATGATGAGTGGACAACAACTATGGGTGACATCTGCGAGTAACTAACCTGCGATCAGAGACTGAAAATTCATACAGTTGTGGTAGATTGGTGTGAATTTTAGCGCCAGACTCGCCTACACACATTGATAACATCAAGGCTAAATCTTTATTTACCTTCATTGTTCGGTAACCACAGTATTTCGCGGATATTTGACCTGCTATGACAGTTCCCATACAAATTCCGACACTGCGACACACCACACCGCTCGATACTCAGCTTTCGCGTATCCAGAGGGGCGTAGTGTAGAGCTGCCAACACCCACCATACGGCAGCAGCAAATCCGCAGTGTCTCCATCGGCTCGCCGGGGCCGGCAGTCTGCGGCACTTAGTGGACTTGCTTGCTAGGTGCTGCCTGAGCGTGATGTGGACGTTGGAGCGATTTGGTGGATCAGCATGGAGAATTCAGAGAATTTGGGGCGGCTGGCTGCCCGACCCCAGCAAGGAGCGTCGGCTGGAGGGTAAAAACTGGTCTAGAGCCACTAGAGACGCAGGGATTAACGCACTATCATCAAACCCTGGCCGCCGCCGCCCGCCCGATCTCTTTGACTGTCAAAAATAACACTCCCGCAATCACATCCACCATTAACACTCTAGGGGTGATTGCTACGTATCTATGGGCAGGAGGCCACACTAGGCCATGTTTGTCCGAGCGATGGCTTAACAGTGCACCGTTAGGCAGCATTGAATAGCAACACCTGTATCTAGAGTGTATTCGATGAGATGTCCCTTCAAACTGTCTCCTTAACCGAGTTTAAGAGGCATTCCTGTACCGGAAAACTGTCCCCTTAAATGAGGTGCCCCCATGAGCGGGGGGGGGGGGGGGGGGGGGGGGGGTCCCCTTCAGCAGGGTTGAAATAAACTCTTAATTGAGGGACAAAATTCCACTCCGAGCAAATTGTTCCCTTAAGCAGGGTGTCCCCTTAACCCATTCACGCCTTGAGGCATCAACCAGGGCTGCCCGGGTGATACCTCAAGGCATCATCCAGGGTGGCCGAGTGATACCTTGAGGCATAATTTCCAAAATATTCGTTTTTGAGAATACAATTGGAAATATTTGCTCAATAAACATAAAACAGTATGTAGATATAATATCATATTTAATATTTCCATGCAAAAGCGGGGCAGAAGCGGGGTTCTACTGTATATACTACAAGTGGTTAAGTGTAACAGCAGAGAGTGCTGTTACACTTTGAAGAGTTCTTATTTCTGATGAATGAGGACAGGTTTCTGCTAGTGATGCAAGAGGCTTATTGCCACCTTTTCATCTTATGATTTTGGCTGATTATGACATCAAGCATCACCCGCTGACTATTTGACACTTTTGGGCAGATCATTATCAGGTAGAATAGGAAATAAAAATTCCAGGTCAATGATTTTCCTCTCCAACATTAACCCTTTAACTGCAGCATGGTGCCTCCAGGCATTCCCCTGTCTATGGCAGCATGATGCCTCCAGTCATCTTAGAAGCATCATTGATGCGTATATACAAAGTTCAATGAATAATAAAATAATTGTTTGAACCTAAAAGAAATTTTGACAAAGTATAAGAGCCATACTGACCTTTGATTTTGTATTACAAAATGTCATCAGTTAGCAAGGTAAATTACTCAAATGGCATGACACATCCTATAACATTGCTGTATTAAAAAAAGAAAAAAAGGTGCATGCCATAGCAGGGCTGTTTATGCAGGCAATGCCTGCCATGTAATGCTGAGCAGGGGTACTGGATGTTGCAGGGAAAGGGTTCAGCAAGTTGGCACCATATGATATTTTAGCTCACTAATTAAATTTGGGTACATTTAATCAGAGGCAGACTGCAGGTTCACATTCTGGAAATGGTTTGTTATGGGGTCGATGATGCCCAAATGTACCACCTGCCAACTTTTGTGCAGTGCCCATTTTGTGGGCAGGTGGAATTCATAAATGTGTTTTATCATATAAATGGAGGAGGCAGATGTGGAGTACCACTGTGTAGAAGATGTTGATTTTGGCTTCCAGAGCTTCACTAGATTTATTGGTTCAAATTCATCCCATCAAATGGGAGTTCCGTGATTTTTACACTGCTTTCCCATTTGAGGAAACAATTTTGACAATAGCCTGAGGAGATACCGGTATTGAAACTACTACATCCCCCAACCAAGGTTCAGGATGGACAGCTCATACCCAAAATATCAACTATGGGACACGCCCACAAAATACAGGCCAACAGAGATCCTATACCGAGTGTAGTGTGACCTTTTCCAGTCATAAGAAACACGCACCAGCTGGCAGCGCACAAACCCACTGGCACCTGCACACACCAGTGAAACACTCCAAAACAAAACAAAACCTCATTCCTGATTGGTCTCAAGATCGTTCCTGCCAAAGACAGGAGATCTCTGACCATTCAAAACAGAGGTTGAGGGTCAAAAACTAATTTAACCCATTGAAATCTGTGTCCCAAACACCTAGTTGCTATATGAGACTCGGTAGGGCCCAGGCTTACAATGATAGATCACATGCTCAGTAGTTGCTGTAGATGCCACGTCTTTTCAAGACAGACTAGATTTATGCTTGATCAAAAGTTTGGCACTACATATGATTGGTTGATCTAAAATGACAATTACTACAGTAAAGTATGGTAAAGTATCAATAGCTTTTGGGTGATCTAGGAAATCAGGAGTTTTGTCTCATGTAATATCTCCCTCTAAAGTAATGGTGTATTACAGTAGCTTTTTCAAAGATGTAATAAATATTATGTTATGCTATCTTATATAAGAAAGAAAATTGCGGGGGGGGGGGGGTTGTTATGGAAAGTGACATACTTCTTTGGGGGTGGTATGAAATGTGTGGCAAAGTGTGACAGGGGGTGGGGGTCCTAAAAATGCCCTAAAAAAGTGTGACATCATCTATGAATGGCCCCCGTACAACTATTAAACTGAACAGAGCAGGGATATACAAACTTTGCGGGTTTGCCACGCAAGAAAAGCACCGAAGACAAGCATCAGTCCTTTGATAGTGTAGTTGACAGCCATAAAATAGAGGCTACGGGACGAAATACACAGGGAAACAGTATCATAGATCACCAGGTCTCCGTTGTCTTCTTCCTGAGGAGTATCATAGAAATCAACATCAAGAACTTCTGTGTGAAAAAAAGAAGTGATTGATCCGTAAATATACGTAGTGAGTAGAACCAAAGAATATGGTCTCTTTGGTGGAACAAAAATGCATTTGAACAGTAAAATGATAATTATTTCGAAGGCTCTATTCAAGAAATCTTCTTGAGTTGATTTATGGATGTGTACCTATCCTACATGTTTTCCTATGCGTTAACACCAATTGACTACTGGATTTGAAACGAAGAATTCAGTTGAATTCGAATACCAGTCTCAAGGTATTGCCTTCTGTACTGTTTACCTGTTTGTAGTTGAAGTATAGCAAGTCACAATGCGTCGTCATCAGTTTACCATGCAATTATTCAATGATTATCAGATGTCCCCTCAGTCTTTGCTTGATTCTTTATTTCTTTGATATAATGGTGTAATTCGTTCAAAGTTCCAAGTTAAGACCTGACCCTCAATGGTGCATGCCATCAGGCAATGATTGACCTTCATATGATACTTCTTTTGTATCAGAATTTAGCGCAGAATCCACCTTTTGCGAGATTTCCTTAAGATGGCATATTGTTTGCATCCTTCATTTGTGCTTGTATTGCTTTTGTGTTTCACTATATGTCATAGCTTGTGTGTGTTCCTTTCTTGGTGTTGTGGGCATAGCTACTTTTTTAACAAGTATTTTTCTTTTGTTGTTTTAATTTGCATTTATCCTGACGGGTACAGGTGGTCCTGGCTCCAACGACCGCATATGTTGTGTTTGTGACTTTGGCAGCCGAATGGAGAACATGAAAAAATTGTAAAAACTGATAACTATGCGATTGAGTTATTTATTATGAACACATATATGATTATTTCACTTCAGCTCTTATAGTAAGGTACGTATATCTGAAATATATCTTAATGCTTGTAAGATTTGAAAAGCTTCCTGTACAAAAATTAATTGTCACATGTGGTCCGTCCTAGCACGGACTTGGACCGCGGTACTAGACTAGGGAAATACGTAGATTCGTACATACGTACATACATACGTACATACATAAGAACGAATTAGTTCCTTGATCAGCAAGCGCCGTCGTATATAACGAAAAATGAATATGAAACTTGATAAATAGCAATGAAGACAATTGCCAAGAGAAATACCAAATAACTATTCCATATGACCTACCCGAGTGGATACAACAGTGTCCACAACCGAGTGAGGGTCAGCGATTACCTGACTGACGAAGAGAATCATGTCCAGGAGAATCAATGCAGTGACTATCCCCACCAGTTGTATGTCGCGCAACACCTGCAAGGTACAATTCCTGTTTAATCATTTACTACGGAGCCAGCCATAAGATTAGATCCTACCCCTGTAATTTTAGACAAGTTTATTTCTAAAGAACAATCTTGAAAGTATGTCCGTATACTGATGCCTCAGGTTCAAGATGTCTTGCCTAGAGGCCTGTTGGACATGGAATTCTCTTGGTTTTTTAATTCTTGAATTGTGTCAATGTGTAAAATGAATGCTTCAAACTGCACTCACAGTCCTCTTGGTCTTGTTGGTAAAGATGACATATACTCTCCAGGTTTTGGCAAAGAGCGCACCAAAGGTCATTGAGAAACCCACCATGACGGTGAATGACCGTACCTGTAACAAAAATGTAATTCAAGTGGGATTTAAACATAGAGACTAACGTACCTGAGACGGAAGTACTTCACACCCTTTGTGTTCACTCTCCCCCCTGATACTCTTACTAGTAAGAGAGACACAACAAGATGGGAGAGCACAAACATGTAAATAATGCATCACATACTCTGTCTACCCCAATGAAAACAAGAGATGAAAGCGGGAAAAGCCGACATCGGCCCCGACAGCGAGATCCCCAGTCACTTGCGGTAGCGAGCGCTATCACTACCCTCGCCTCGTAACACAGTATGTACTTCACACCCTTTCCCTAATCTCACACAATTCTCCTGTGGTAAAAATATCTCATAGAGAGGTGCCATTCTTTTGCTTTTCCCAATCTCAAGGAAAAATAGCGGAATGGATTCATATGGAAGGACACAGGTACATAGTTAAATGTGTAAAACAACGCTGTGTCCGATATCACTCCCTACAGCGTTGCACTTCAGGACATAAGCAGATTTGAGATTCTTTGCGAATCAAGATGGTTCGCACAATCACGTGAGTAAAGGAAGTGACATGAAATAAAAAGAATAGTTGAATTAAACAACTTACTTCGAAATCTTAAGTCTCACATCATATGAACAGCAGATATTTCCTTTTCATTTGTTAAATCAACCTTTCAATTCCTGAATGGGGCAGCTCCTCAATCAACCATCCACCATTTTGAATCCTTGAATTTTGAATTGAGCTGGTTACCAGCGATAATGTCAGTCTCAAAGTTTGCCTATATGACCTCAAGACAGACTCTAGTGAGGAAGGAACAGAGTCGCACTACGTCTGACTAAGAGGTACACAGTTTTATACAAAGTCCCCTAGGTTGAGAGCAAAGTGCGGAGGGCAGCCTAATGCCAACACACCAGGGTCCCGTTGCTCCACTTTTGTGGTATCGCTGGCTATAATCGGATCGCAATTTTATTTTCATGATTACTTTAACGATCTGACTGAAAAAGCGTTGCTCCCGTAATATCGGATCGTATAGCTATATTTCCGCGGTATCACTAATATTTACGATGGGATAGCGATACAATAATTCAGGGGCACATATTGAATGAGACAGGGGAAGATTCATTTGTTTTTTCTTGTTAAATACAGATGGCATCACAGTTCAAACTGATCTGAGACCTGGTGATGTGGATCGCCATTTCCTATAGGTAGAAGAACAAGTGACGGGGTTGGTGGTGCCACCATGGATTGTTATTTGAAATATCAGATAAGCCTGTATTTTACCCACAGCAATACGATCCACCGTGCTGTGAAGGTCCGCGTAAAAAGTATCACCAAAAGCAGTATTTTACGCGGCGATGCGCCTATGCGATTATTTCAGGAGCAACGTATAGGCATTCGGATCGCCATTCTGCGATCCGCAACTCTGTCGTAAACGTGGAGCAACGGGGCCCTGCCTCAAAACTATTAGAAATTAAAACAAACAAACAAAGATATACAAGTCGTTAATGAACGAAATGTAACACCTACCGATTCCATGATAAATACGGTTTAGGCGGTAATTATAGTTCTTTAGACCAGCTTTCATAGAACTACATGTATATCATGTTTGTAACTTCTACTTGAATTCGCACTGATAAATAGATTACTCTTTGACGTTTCCACTTACCTTACATAAAATATAGGTAGAGTCAGTTGCGCGCTCTTGAAACACCACTGTGGAATAACTTATGATGCATCCCACCAGAATTATGTTGTTCAACACGGGAGATGACATCTTAATGAGCCTAACGAGCAGAAAACAAGTGATCATTGCTATACACCTGTTTTGTTTATTCCTTTTAACAATAAAACCTATAACTTTGACGGATTAATCATATCAATTCACTTCAAACTCAGGTCACTAAGAACGAGCTAGACACAATCTGATCGCTGCGTGAAGGTGTGATTGCGTTATATAAATAATCATAAAACCAATCCCAAGAAATCTCGCCAACTGGTGTCATGTTGGTACCGTTGGTCTTGTGATGGTCGCTACTTGTAAGCATATCGGTTTTAAGGGCATAACTCATATCGACATCTTCATATAATTAAAATGAGAAGTATAGCTTTACTTTGAACACTCAGAATATTTTTCAAACACAGTTTTGACCAACTAAAATTGAAATTCTTCTAGCATGACAACTATAAATCTGGAACACATATTGCAGATAGGAATAGGCAATAAATCAACCAATGTTGACTCCATTGACAAACACCAGACTTTAAGTACAATGTCATTTTGCTAACCCCTGACATTATTTCAGTAAGCGAATTAGTGCTCTACGGCTGTACATATACCTTTCGTTGCGGAAAATGACGTTAAAGATGAGTAAAGACAGAGCTGTAGCTGAACCGACCGCCGCTATGGTTACCATGATACCGTACATTGTATCAGGGACAAACAAGTAATTTATCACCTTGCGAGTGGAATCCTTCGGAGGTCTTCCATCTAGAAATTAAAAAGGCAAATTAAGAATACAATAGGTTTTGTACAGTTGTTTACTCCTAAAATTTATTTGTATTGAATATAAATGTATACCATCTAAGATGCCCAATACTGGCCGAACAATAATGTATGCCATTGTATGCCCTCCCCAGTTGGCCCTATAAAAAACATGGGTAATTGTACTTTTTGAAGTTAAATTGTACACTTTTTGAAGTTAATTTGGGGAATATTGAATAAGAAACAATTTGATATCCCGATGTACATTTTAAGACCATTACCAATAAGACTATTATAGCATGAATTCAATAACGGAAATTGAACACCAATTGGATGTGGTGCTATTGGCCGCAACCACATACACAATTGTGTTGAAGACTGCTACTTTCCTATTCCTGAATGCTATTTAACTCACTGTGCATCCCTTTAATATGAAATAGCAATACTAGCTGCAGGTCGATATTGCATGTCATAAGATTTACGAATCGGTTCTAGTATTTTTTTCTGAATTGTATAAAAGTATTACTAATAACCATTCACCCAGTTATGCGTTTGTTTCTCTTTTTGGTAATCTTATTCTATTCTATATGAATCCTTCCATCTGAAAAACCAAAGAACTACTCTAGAGATACAATAAACAAAACTAAGATAACCACAAAACAACATCATATTATAAAGGTCCTCATAATGATCACCTTTCCAAATAATTGGAGTTTCCGGCAGCCATTGTATGCCCTCCTCAGTTGCTGGCTGATAGTAAGCTACCACAGGGAGTGCGTTTTCTGAAAGAGAACATTTATACATGACAAATGCACATAGGTGAGACATACTTTTACCTACGCTATATCAAGAAGGTAATTTTATCATTGGATTTTTGTTCATTTGGCCTATTTGATCTCACGATTTTATGATGATAGAGGCAATGATACAGCTCCTTATTGTATATAAACTGTACGATCAAAATGCAAAACGAAAATGCACCCCCAACTTACTAAAATACCGAAATAGCGACGTAATTCAAATCTATATGTTTATACTAGTGTTGATAAAAGTTCCGTAGCCATTAGAGTTAGTTATCGCAGCCTACGATTGTATGTTGTTTTAGTTACCTTGAAATCTTAGTATCTGCACATTATCCAGGCAGTCGCCATTCTCATCATAGAAAATGCGACCTTTGATGCCTTGAAAATCCACTTTCCACATGTTGGCTAATACCAAGTCTGTTAGCTCTGTATTGTTATAGGTGAATGCCTCGAGGCCATACTCGACTCCTGAAAAACTATGCACAGTTAGGCCCCCTTATAAGCATAACATATATCCTTTTGGATTCGATTTTGCATGTCCATATTACACTACTGTAATGATTATACATGATCTCATCTCATCTCCGGCGTCTGCCAGCACACATAGATGCTCAATTATTGTTGCATCCAAAGATAGTTCACTGGGCGGGGAGTTGGATTAAAGTAGTAAAACCGCTGGACAGATTTGGTCTCTCTGGTTGATTTAGCATCTAATGATGGCAATTGAAAGTTATCAGGGACCGGTTTTTTAAAATTAGATAATCGTTGATAGCGACCGTTTTGAAGCCCTAGTCTAATTATATTTGGCAATAATTATCGAACCCTTGGGGCCAGTGGTTATTGTATTTATCTGGGAAACCGTCTTGAATGTTCAATAGTCGCTGTTAACGATTATCTCGTATAACAACGGGTCCCAGATCTTCTGTGGTTTTAGCAATTCTAAGGGTATTACTTCGAGACATCAGAGGACATATCCTTTCGATAATCTTGTCTTCCTGCGTGAATGAGTGAATTCGAGAAGCTCATTCTTACCAGTGTTGTGAAAAACACCACTCAATATATATATATATATTATTTTTTTTAAAGGAATTTCTCACACAAAGGGCGGCATGCAGTCTCTGATTGAAAGCAGCAAGATATTTCATAACAAGGGCAATTCTCTTTACCGCAGTGTGAATAGGCCAGTGTCCTAGTAAGTGAAAAATTAATTTCTTAATTGGTAACATAAGTTGCATATCATTTTGACATCACCCCATGTTGATAAAATCTAAAATGCTAGGGAGGGTGGGTGGGAAAATTCCTTTACGACATTTTGCTTGAGGAAGAAGCTGTGACAGATTATGGGTAGGCAGGCGGCAGAACGGCCGAGGCCGAGCCTGGATGGATGTAAATAACCAGTACCCTAATAAAAGTTTTCAACAAAAAAAAGAAAAAAAGTTTCTCTCTGATTACGGGTTTCTCTGAGTCCTAATTTACAATTGGCCTCAATTCACTGCTCCCGAGGTGACCATGTATCACAAGATTGTTGTCCCGAGTTCCCCTACAGCTACCTCTCTCCTTCATCCCACGCAGTGGTAGCCTTATCAAAGGCCAGTTCTTCTCATACCACCTCTATGTGGTGAGGAACTAAAATAACTCTCGGCTCGATAATTGCATAGGGGTCGGATTCCCACCAGATTTCATGTTATAGATTCAACCTGGGACGAAAACGTCAGCCCGGGACGAAAACGTCAGCCTCGATACATAACTCATAATTACTGTACCCCTAGCAGTGGTATGTAACGATAGATTGTTCGGAAAAGGGTATATAGGAAATATATGATTAATTATAGGTATATGGTAATTAGGAAACTGATTATAGGACATCTCTAGAATTTCTCCGTGATAGTACCGGAACTATACCAACCAAATTCAGTTTTCCTCTGTTACGGTACAAATTCACCTATACTGCTGTTCAGCAGGACATACCAAGATCTTGATGGGAACACTGTACAACTAAGTTCCAGTTTCTTGTGGGTCATGTGGTGGATTCACAGAACAGAAACATTATACACTACAGGGTACCCACCTTTTCGTTGTAACTCAGAGTCTGTAAAATTAAGCGCTAACGCCACGGCCCACGCAGCGTCGTAGCCCTGAGCGGCCACGTACGACCCATCAAGGTTAGGATAGTCGGTCGTGTTGGCCATCTCCGCCTCCCACATGTCCGGCGTGAGACCCGAGATACCCATCACCTGTATGGTAAACACCATGAACATACTGTTTAAAGGTTTACTTTTAGGAGATACAAGAAGTGTGGCAATCAAGTGTGAAAATTCATGTAAGTCTATACGCCCTCCAGAGGTTACTCGGCTCCCTATTATCGCCCAGGATAAATACAAGTTCCGCTCGCGAGTGCTTGGTTACACTACGATCGCATGAACCACACTTTTCCTATTTATATTTGAGTAACCTGAACAGAATTTCAGGTTTACATGTAGAAATAGCTGAAATTTCCATTTCTGACATCGGATTTTCCATTTGAAGATTTATAAAAACCGTTAAAAAGCAATGATTGTGGGTTACGGGTCAAGGGTCTATTACCATATTCCGTCGGTAACCAGCGCACATCGGGAACTGTAATCAGATTGAATTCTGGGATACCTCAATAGGGTCTATATGACCAGCCAGTTAGGAATAGTTTAGGTTATATGAATTCTCAAAATGGAAATCTAAACATTTAAAAAAAGGGGAGCAGAAGAAAATGATCATACAGAAACTATATGTTCAAAGGAACAGGTATGTCTTTCTGCGCTCTTTAAACGTGTATTATAGTTGTAAGAAATCTGTATGCTACCGATCGATTGGTACACATTCCTGATAAAATATCGGTATTGTGGCGTTCCCACCTGTTGACTAAAACCTCACCAATAACTTTCACGCTGTTCAAAAGTCGGTACATCGTACTCAATGATAAATATGCATTAGGCTTAAAATGGAGACCACCACCGATTAATTTAATGGGCTTTGATTTCATCAATGGGTGGAAATGTCGGTCGGTGGTGTCCAATTAAACAAGGTGGGAAAGGAAAATGGTCGACCATTTTTGTTTCCATCTGACGATTATTGCACTAATTGTGTCGCATAATCGGTAGGTGGTGGGAAATGCCATAATCGGTGGTGATAATCGGCACGAATCGCCACATAAGTGCAAATAAAAGTCACATAATCGGTCGGCGGTGCGAAATGCCAAAATCGGTGGTCATCATCGGTAGGTGGAAACGCCGCACGAGATCTTTATAATAATAAACAAGAAAGAGACAATCAGAAAGCTCACCTGATGTGGGTTTATGTACACAGTACCCAGTCCCATGTAGCCCTCACTCGCCAGCTGTATCTCCTCCGCCGTGCAGTCCGTCGATCCGTCATACACGGCATCCGTCCACCACCCCGACTGGTACCAGCCAGGCAGCACCCACACGTAACGCGAACCATACATACCTGCCTGGTAGGCCTACATGCCCCAAACCAGCGAAACGGATGTTTATTGTCAGAGGATGGGCATACGAAGCAATTAATACAATTTATTTGGATGACAGCGATATTTATTTTGTGAAAAAGATATATGGCAGGGAAAAGGGATTAAACTATCGTAACTTAATATAGCATTCATAAAGTCTTCTAGAATATGATTAAACACATTATGATATCAAACTTTTTCCTCGTTTGGCTGTACGTCTTCACCTCATAATTGCACACAGCTCTGACTTTCTCTGCTAGAAGATGTAAGAAATAATTTTGCTTGAATGGCTGACTTTTGTCATTTTCAACTTGATTCTACACAAAAAAAATCCTGACATCACTGCGCTTATCACTGAATTAGGTGCATCACAGTTCCAATAACGTGTATATAGATAATGATCAATGGAGCCTCGTTGACAACACTCACCGCACACATGAGCCTGTACAGAGCAGCGTAGTGTGCTCCAGCAAATATGATCCTTGCATCGTGATGCTATAACAGATACGAGACAAATAACCGATGACACTTTGTTTGGTAACGACAGAATGATATTTCATAGATTTGATATGATGGAAATGGTTTTTGTTGAAGATGAAAAGAAAACGACCCACTGATATACTGAATTGTGCTCCTGTTTGTCTAAAAGTTTGATAGGAAGTTAGACATCGGAACCCAGTCCCCATCATTTCAACATCGGCAGATCAAACTTTTTATTATCCATAGTATACAAAGACCCAATAAAAATGTATGGGGACTCAGTAAACCACAACCCATTATATAAAACCTGTCAGATATCATAACTGTGGTATACGGATTCGAATGTGGTGGTATACGGCCTCAAAACCATGGTATGCGGGAAAATAGTTTCTTTGTGCTATAGAGCAAATAAATAATCCCTATTGTTATATCCTTTAATATGGCAATATCTGGGTTTAATTCAATCGAAAAGATGGATAATAAATGCAACAAAAAACGGTTATGCTGACAGGCGGCTCTGTAAACCACTCGAGGTTGACGCTAGCTCGAGTATAACTACGCGTCAACTCCTCGTGGTTTACAGCCACTTATCCACAAAACCATCGAATATTGTCTATTCATTTATTTCTCAGAGATTGCAGCTTTCCACCACACCCCTCCACGGGGACTACTTTTCCATTTTTTCATAGAAAATTCCTTTTCCTTGTGTAAAGTAAATGTAATATAGATTTAGTCTAATTGGATAAAGCAGTGGTTTGAACGTCTCTGAAGCAGAAAACTATACATTCCACATTTTTTCGGACACCAACTGATAATTCCTAACTATCACTACTCTTTAAATTGCTAGACCTCGGTAATGCGATGAATAGACCTTACACTATCAAGTTCCTCTAACTGCAATGCTTTCATGGAAACCCTTTCCCTTAAACAACTCTTAAAACAATTAACAAATCACAAACTAGAGTTTGAAAGATACCCAATCCGTTGACTAACTTGATTAAGTGAGCATATGGTATGTACCTTGAGGTTGGCAACTTGGACTGTCGGGTCATCAGTGAAAACCTCGGACGTGATCAATGTAATGTTGTTCTCTTCGAACATCCGTACGAAGTCCTCATTCACCTGTTCAAAAACGTACAAATGACATAAAAGAATGTAACACCGATAACATTGTGCTTTTCCCGCCTCCTTACTATCACTATGCACACTCCATTGTTTGTATTCTCAAAGCAGCAATGGTGGGTTGGGGGTGGGGAGGTAAGGTTGTTTTTTGGGAGGGTAGGAAAGTAACAAAAGTAGACCCCCGCTATTATGACAACCTAACTCAAATGGTCGTATTAGCGAGGTGCTTGCGCTACCAAGAGTACAGTGTGTATCAATAAATACGTTTGAAAATATGCCTACAAATAAAAACATCATTACAAACATTAAACATCCATTGGCATATAATGGAATATAATAATCAATAAAGTTGTGTCATTCTATCAAATACTTCAAACTCATTGTCTGTTACCATCTCCCCTCTAATTGCTTCTACCTTACTCACAAAATACCTGGGCATAGACATAGATCTGGTGGCATTAGTCAGAGTAAATTTGACATTTGGGTGTTCAAATCCATGGTCGTTTGTTAGGTGGTCGCAATAGAGGGTCGTATTACCGAGCATTTTGTAAGCATAAAATAGACAGGAAAGGTTTCGGCCTGACTCGAAATGTCCATAATTGTGGGGTGGTCGTTAGGTGAAGGCTTACCCCCACCAACGCCGATGGTTTACGATAGACCTCCCGATAGGCTACGATTGAAAATAGCGAAATCGTAGTCTATCGCCAGGTCCCCGATTATTCAAATTTGGTGTAAATCGAAGACCGTCAGAACGGCCTTGGAGGACTAAAAACATTTATATAAACTATGCTCACGATTCAATCTGTGTATCAATGTTGATCTCAGACAGAGTTTTAATATTGAAATATTATATAATTTTGGAAATATTGAATGAATCTGAATCATCTTTTATAGGTATTTACAACATATCATGATATTATTTTTCAGACACTATAATAATCAAATTGACAAATATTATAACTGTGGTAGAATCATAATTCCGTGATGAAGATATTATTTTCAGACCCTTAGACTTGATAAAACGATATCATATATATGGTGATTATATATCTATATTCGCCCTACCAAATTCCAGAAGTTCATAATTTTCTGCCGGCCATTTCACCTGTAAGAGATATTTTCCCTTTAAATCACATACAGAATGCTACAATGGGAAATGAAAAATCCAACATGTTGGACTTTCTTGAGAGCTCTATGATTGTTTTTTTAAACCCAGCATATTGGTATACAGTCGCAATTTATCGTAGAGTAAATCGCAGAAACCTGTTCCACTGCCACGATTTTTTCCTGACCTCACGATAGAATGGTGTATGTGTCGGGACATCAATCGTAAGGCCTATCGGTGTTGGTGGGCTTAAAGGCTACCCCAACCAATGCCGATCCTGGTCCCAATAGGCCTTACGATTGAGTTCCCAACACGAAACCGATTCTATCATAAGGTCAGAAAGAATTGTGGCATTGGAACAAATTTCTGCGATACAATACCCCACGATTGCATACCGATAGGCTGTGATTAAAGACGTCAATCCTAGACCTCCCGATAATATCCGACATGTTGGATTTTTCGTAGCCTGACGTAGCCTATTGTAGGTGATATAACGGAAAATATTTCTTGCGGGTGAAATACTCAGTTCCTCTTTATTGAAATGCACTTAAGCTAGTGATATGAATGAGGTGATGCGGCATGTAGCTCTATAAGTAATCAGATTGTGAACATTTTGCGGATTGCAGGAAATTATTCCTGATCAGAAGATGCAATGGCAGCAGCTGCATCTTTTGGGTATTTTTCATTTGGAACACGTTCTTGAAAAATTGATTTTAATCTTTCCAATTCCACTTCCAGTTCCTCTGTTTTCGGAAACCTTCATTGGCTCTTATGCCTCTCAGCAGATTTTGTGTCTAGCTCTGCTAAATTTGGTTTTGATTCATAATGATGCTTATAAGGATTGCTCTGGGTAGAGAATCTTTTCAAAACGGAGAATAAAGAAATACATGAGAGGTACCGAATAATGTAGCCAAAGGGAATGTACTTGATACTGCTCATGTGTATCGTTAAGAACCTTCAACATTGTGTAGAAAAATGATGCATTGTCGATCACAATTTATCAATAAACAAAAGGAAAACCTACCAGAGAGAAGAGCTCAATGGACTCATGGATTGTGGCGACCTTTGTCCAACCGAAGTACTTCATCATCTCTATCTTTGTCGGGTTCAGTGCCAACTCCGAGGCTCCAACCCGAAAAAACATGGGGAAACGTTTCTTGTTTGACAAGGCAGGTGAGGCACTGACATAGGATACCTTAGAGAAAGGAAAATAGGATATTTCGTGAAAAGGAGCAGTTTCAATTATCATAATTATTTACATGATTTAAGCTTATTATAGTTGGGGTGTGTGAAGAATTATTCCACGAGATTTGATAAATTAGGTCACGACAAAGCCATTTATGACTTTGAGTAGCACATCTCGATGCTAAACACATAGAGATCACGAGTGGTACACCACACGCATGATGCAACGCCTTTCGGAAACCGAGGGCTAGATCAAAATCCCCAAAATATCTAGAACCCAGCTGTTTGCAGGGGGTTCGTTACATCAGCCCCAACACAATGTTAGGGGTGCTATAGAATGATATGGAAGACAGATTTGTTCTTTAGTACAGATATAGGCATGTGGTACATGAAAAGGACTGTCGTGATGAGCATCAATAGCTGGCTCCATTTTCTCTGAAATTCGATGCCCTAGTAACTAAAATGTCAATTTCCATAGAGACATAGGTTTTAATAGGTTTGATTAGAATTCATTATGAAAAGACATATATCACCATAAAATGATTGTCTTGGGGTGTAGGGTGGGGAGGATTATGAATGAGGCTAGAGTGAGAGTAATATAGAAATATAGTGATTAATCATTTTCTTGAAATTTTGGAGGCTACTGAAGTGCTGGATCTGATTTTGCAGGTCATCCCATAGAAAGATTCAAAAGTTTCGAAGTGAGGATCTCAAAAATATACTTACGGAGGCAGTACCGAGTCAAGTAATTCTCGAAATCCTGACTATACTGACTGTGTAGTTCGAAACCAAATGAGTACAATGAATTTTACATTTGTGCCAAATTCATGCTTTCATATAAAAATAAAACATATTTATAATTGGATTGATATGATATGCTATATGAAAACAACCCTCCAATAGCATATGGTTACCATGGCAGACAATTTCAAAATATGAATATATGAGTTACATTATCGAGGATATCACGTGATGAAATTTAGACCAATCAGGTAGTAGCTTCGATCATGACTAGCATGAAGAAAACATACAATATGAAGTTAATCGATAAGGGTGGACATGGCTCTCCCTGTCGATCAGAGGTAAACAAATCACCATTTTTGTCATTGTTTGAAGGTACATAATAATACGGAGACAAGTTCCGGCTGAAAAGATACTCCACATTCTCACACTTTTACCCTTTCTTCTGTTTTTATTCATTGTATCAAAATGGCACGGTTACTTGTTTGAAATTCGGTTTTGGGGGTATGACCCCAAGTCTCACCGCCTCCTTCTAATGTCCTGCACAACACATGTAAATATGATTTATATCTCTTTCAGAATGCACTTTACTTAACTGTCACAGGTCTTACCGATTAGGACTGCGTACGAGGTCTGTGCCTGTGGGATTGCCATATTGACCCTGTGTTAACTTACCTGCACGAGGTTCCACAGGTGGGAGGCCTGCGCAGTGGTCTCGGTAACGGGTGAGCATCCGGCACCCAACACCATGAGCTTGACGGGCGGTGCATAGAGCATCTCGTACATACTATTGACCCCCACGCCTGCGTCACACTGCAACGAAACAGCTAGAGGCTAACTGAACACACTTTAGAATTCTTCTTCTTCTTCTTTCTATTTTTTACTATTTACAAAATTACATGATCTGGCTAAAAGATTCAAAATTCTATTCTTCCCAGCAACATATACACTGCAACACTTTAAGAATCATCTGGTTCCATCTGTTACTCAATGGTATGTTCGAGATCGCAGCATTATCCCATGGTGACATAACCTGTATGAGTTATGCGATTATCTTCCAGTATTGCACTTGTCTGCCTGTCTGTCTGTCTGTCTGTTTGTCTGTCTGTTTGTCTGTCTGTCTGTCTGTCTGTCTGTCTGTATGTATGTATGTATGTATGTATGTATGTACATGTATGTATGTATGTATGTATGTATGTATGTATGTATGTATGTATGTACATGTATGTATGTATGTATGTATGTATGTATGTATGTATATATATATATATATATAGTGTCCGGATAATATTACATACCCATGGCTGAACGTCTATGAAATACTATCCGCTGCTAGAGGTGATGCATAAATGATGTTCGGGCGCACTGGGCCCGTAGTAAATGGCTATGAATTGATGACTTGGCAGTCAATAAAATTCGTCTTATCAATCAGGTTCAGAATAATAAGAAGACCTCGCCGGTATTTTCTGTTTATTAATTTATAGGACAAAGGACCCTAACGGCCATCTCCACGGGCTCAGTACTGCGGTTTCTGTTATTATCATATACCTATGCGCGAATGTCTCAGTTATACTGACCAGGAGAACGGATTCCGTTCGTCACGGAGTAACGAAAGAATATCCGTACGGTTCTTCCGTGCCACGTGACTTATCGAGACAATGAAAATCAAGTTTAATATTGCGTTTTAATGATTTTGAGGTAAGCAATGAGGAGACATAGGGAATATGTCCGAATTACATCTGTTCCTCGTTGTTTTGGTCGGAAATATTCTCGATAAAAACTCGTAACAGATTCCATTCAGTCCCACGAACAATGTCTCCATATAATCCTACCTATGATCTTGTAGTTCCTTATTACTACCTACAACATTGCAAAGAGTAGGGGCAGTTCATAAATACCTCATTTGATTATCATAACCAAGCGCAACTGCACAACTATTAGACTAGGAATGAAATGCTCCATCATCAAAATAATGATCAAGGTGTGTATTCTATATTCTTGAGACATAAATCTAGGCATGACAGTCAATGAATGCATGGATCCTGATTCAATACAAGTGACATCTGCAGCAAAGTAAAAAGGTACGGGGAGTACTACGAGCGAAACTGAATGGCAGATGTGACCACCTTCTGTAACAACAGCACCATCAAAGACCTTTATCTGCCTCTATCTAATAATAGATACGTATAGAGCCGTTTTGAAATAGATGTATTGGTGTGCACATAAAATGAGCCATGTTGTACATGCTACAAAACGAGATGGGATTGGACAATTACTTATGGACCGTTCTGTGAATATTGATAATCCCTCGAATTTTGTAGAATGTATAAGCATGATTGGTTGTTTATTTCATTAGGAGCTCATACTCTACGGCCGTGAGGTTCGTGTACCCAATACTCAATGGCTAATTGGGTGATTCACTTCATCAATAATTAATGTTATACGGGGTGAGATAAAATCAGAAACCTTCTAAGTACAACTCATGAACTCAAAATTCAACATATATACAAGTATATCCCAGTATTAGGAATATTTGGCACATTTTCAGCAAGATGAACTATCCAACAATCAGAAAATTATTAAGGAAAAATACCTTCTAGTTCTTATTTTAATGCTGGCTTAAAGTTAGAGTATGGATTAATACTCTAACTTGTGCGGTTCGGTGTATTATCTCACCCCGTTATTTTTCGCCATAGGCTTAACGTAAGGAACTCATACTCCACGGCTATCCAAGACAATTGTTGCACGCCAATTGCAAGGGTGGATATCGTGACCGTCTGATCGGCACTCTATATATGCCTGCCTCATCCGAGATAATCTCGCCCCCTCGCCTCCTCAGGTCATCATGGTGCCCTCAGCAAAGGACCCCAAGTATTGCCCTGTAACCTCTGGGAATCTCATATAGTGGCTGCTCCTGCGACCACACTGGACCCAATGTTTCTAGTCAGCCCGGGGATCCCTCTCACAGCAGATGTCTTCACTGGGTGTTGTGCCTACTCCTCACCCGGCCAGCCCCTCACACCTTCACCCGGGTCCACTCCTTCCGCTCTGCCGGTACCCACTATGCAGTAACTACAAGGGAATACCAGGATGACATCCGCCAATGGTATGGCACCTTACCTAACTAAATAAGTGACTTTCCATTTATCAATGTTCCGGTTGCTGCTTTCATTTGATAAATCTGTAATACACAACTTCATATTACCTAATTTGTATTCAATCTTCAAATACAATGCTTATACTCACAGTACAAAAATACCATGTATACTTGAAATACACAACATTATATTACTTACTATATACCCATGCCGTATTTACTGTAAATACGTACCGTTTTGACATATAACGTAAAAATACTGTACGGACCACTGGTCCGTACACTAAAATACGGACCACCTTGCCAAACACGTTTATTAACACATCGGTTGTTAAAAATGCCTCGTTCTGTACAAATCGTAAATTACCATCTCGTTCTGTGACTTGTACAGCATGGTCAGGACGTTCTATATAATTACTTTGTATTCATCTTCAAATGAAATTCTTATACTGATCGTACAAAACCCCCAAAGCATAATAATAGTTTATATTTCAATCTGGACTCTGCCTAAATAATAACGAAAATTTATGTAAGCACACGGTGCTGCACACGACATATAAGCCAGGTATTTATTAAAAGTAACTGCACGAGTATATACATGTAATAAGATAAATGCTACAAATGACATCCACAAAATAGGTTATATAGTATAAAAGGTCAACCCTCAAGTAACATCTATACTTATCTATTCTTTCATATAAACGTTAAACGTTGAGTTAAATTTAGGGTCTCCCTATAGTATGTGTTCGGATCAACAAATTACATGTTCACAAGTTTCCTTACGTCGACCATTAAGTAGGATCTTGATTTGGTTGACGAGTGATCGCTTGGAGCGACTGCTGGGGGGTGTTTTATTTTCTACTCTCCTGGGGACTCTCCTCGCCCACGAGGGATAGCTCCATTGAGGATAATTTTCAGGAGATCTCCTCAATCTCGTTCGATTTACCCTGTCCTCGGGAGGGAGAGAAATCCTCGGCCGAAGTCTCCTTTGAGAGAGCCCCAGGAGAAAATAAACCTGTAGGAGACTTTTGAGGAGACTTGAAAGAGAGGCTGTGTATATTGCAGGTGGTGGCACATAGTGGTATTTTTGGGAACTAATTTCATCATTTATGAACGTATGTTAATCTAAGTAAATAGCACAGTAATTCTCCATCTGAGACCTCCAGTTTTAATTAAAATCATAATAAATATATTTCCGATAGTTCAAATGAATTAAATAGCTTTTATTTGTTATTTTGAATCACCCACGACACCCCTAGACGTGTCCCCAGCCAGGAGAGCTGCAGGACACTTTTCAGGAGCTCTCCTGGCCCCAGGACTGAAAATAAAACGATATTTCAGGAGACCTCCTAGAATCTGGCCCAAGACTCTCCTTCCCCGGGAGACTTTGAAATATCGAACCCAAACTGTCCTGGGACCTCTCCCCGGGCGCCCCAGGACTCCTCGGGCAGAAAATAAAACACCCCCCAGGTGTGTGAGCTTCCATATGTGACCTTCCATGGCTGAGAATTTGTCTCTTTCCCCACAGGGAAGGGAGGGAGAGCGCAAACGCCACAGTAATACCGGTGAAATCTTGAATACCATTACATAGGAATCTTAATCAATCTAACTGTAAAAAAGATTTAGAATGAGGCTAAAGAACAGATCGAAAGTATCATCCTTTCAGGAAGTTATGGGCGAAAAGTTTGTATAACAAACACTCTCTTGCCATAAGCTGCTCTGTGGTGTGTACAACATCGATGTCTGGCATTATGAACGTTATGCATGAACTTCCTTTCCATGCCTCACCTCTGGCTACTCATGTAATTGAAAGGTTAACACCAGTCCACCCTGACTTATATGTATACAGCACATAGCCTTTCTAGCACCCGACGCGCAACATGTAGGGCATGCACTTTGTGGTTTGGCTATGAATTATCAATGGATAGAATATCATGGAGGTCGGACCCCGACTGGTGGCTCCATATCACGGACCGCACTGGAGCTCTCCATGGCCCCTGGTGGATGGCCGAGGAAGCAATGTTGGCTGTGTGCTGTATATATCCCTTACTGACCATGTAGTAGTGCCCTGATGGTCCCTAGGGCAGTGTGGTGGGCACAGAGTGGTATACAGGTGGGCTTTCCCTCATATTTCTCCTATTTGAGGCAGAGTCAGCCAAACAGCATTTTGCATTATATTTGGTTGTGAAAGGTTAAGCTTAAAGAACAAGCATTTAATTCATCCAAGGTATGTAAGGCACTCAGACTGTGGTCTCTATATGGTGGGCAAGTTCTATGTCAATAAAAGTGTTATTTTTTCCATTAAGCAATACCTAGTATCATATTTCACCAACCTTTTAGACACACCAAGATATACATATTGGTATCGATTCTCGCATTAGCAGCTTCTATAGTATTACATGTCCCTCATTATGCATTCATATTCTTTTTCATTTGTTTTTGTTCAGTGGAGACGTGGATATGCAGATCTGATTCTACCCCTCTAACTGCCCCGATATTAGGTGACCCTCTAACGCAATTTTGATTTTGTATCGGGAGGTCCATCGTAGACCATATCGGAGCTATATCGTAGTTACGTGAACGCCGGGTCTTACATGTCTTTCCACATAGATCCCAAGTTGTCAAGTAATAAACGAGTATGGGTAGGTAGTCCGTATAATAGTGTACGGACCAGTGGTCCGTACAGTATTTTTACGTTATATGGCGAAACAATGCGTATTTACAGTATATACGGCATGGATATATAGTAAATTTCATGATGTCAGAACTGTAATTGGTTTTTGTTTTTAAATAAAGTGGTAAACATCCCATTTGGTCACATGAAAACTGCTTCTAATTTATACCCTTTTTTGTATCATTTTCCTTATTGACGATTCAGTGATTTTTGTAATCATTCAGGTTTGTACAGGTGAACACACTTTTTCATATCCTTGCCTTTATCCTTTCTTTTTAAAAGAACTGGTGGCATTTATGTCACGAGGTCACAATTACCATTGCAATATGGGACCGGCACCGTTGCACATTATCGACCGCATGATGTAAACAATGACACTCTCTGACCCTTATAAAACCCTACATTGTTTGGCCAGTCTTATGATAATCATATATATGGGTAGAATTAATCCCTATCCAACAACATGAAGACCTAGTGATTCCGGGAGTGGAACAGACCCACTGACTGTAACCTTCGCATTACCTACAGGTATCTATTTACCAATGCATAGTGGAGAGAGATTTCAGCTTGCAACACCGTGTCCGTCGGTACAACCACTTAACCTTTACTTGTTTCCAAATGAATAGATAAAAAATGAACATAATAAATCAGAAGGACACGTGTCAACTCACCGCTGTGTCGCCCCACATAAGTTGGAGATTGTAGTTCTCCAGGATGTCCTCCCTGGAGTTGATATGCTCCAGGGCGAGTTGCACAGCAGGGAGCATGGCTTTGCCTCCGTGCCACTGCCCCGACAGTGGAAACAAACCTATGATGGTCAGATTTACTTTGTCCCCCGCAGGTCTAGCTCCGCTTCTCAAACTCGATACTGATGATAGTGTGCTGTCCACTTGGTAAGTATGCGTGGTATTAATTGGTTCCTTCTGAGAGTATGCCGTAATGAAGGCTCTCAGTAGGAGCAGAGCGAAGAACATGGCTGTTGAGATGCTCAGGTAGTTCTGAAGGCACTATGTCATGGCCAGCGTCACCCGAGCTGCTCTGAGCGACACTTTGACACCGCCTCGCAGGAGCTGGTCGTTATATCTGTCTCCTTCCCGTCTTAAGCGCCTGTCCACACCTGTGGCGCCGCCCAACGTTCGTCACCAGAAGTGAATCAGCTGTGAGATTTTCTGACATTTTGTTCAATATTTTCAGACAAATATTCCGAAAACTACCATCTTTATTTATATCTTGGAACATTTACGGGGATGTATGGGGGTCTTGGGTTCTTTGAATCCCAAATAATTCCTCTGACAATCTTGAATTAGGCTTACCTTATATCATCACGTGCATATTCAGATGTACATCAGTTAAATTCGTTGGCAATCAGATGATGCCTAAGGGTACAGCGTTCCCAAGAAGGGATGCTTAAAATGTCAGACTCTAGAAACGTGAGACACGCGGAGTACTGTTGTTCAATACATTGGCATTTCGGCGATATGTTTTGATTGGCGGCATGGTGGGCTGGTTCTCTCATGGTTATATTTACAACAACTGCTTCCCTGGATATTGCACTTCAGGGTCATGACCTTCCACGTGTATTTTTCCTTTAATGTCTATTCTAATACCATGTACTCACATTGCACGGGAACTATACGTCTACGGTAGCTGCTGCTTGTCTGTTTGTCGTTTGGAGAAATGCACCATTTTGACTGGTTTCGGGTACTAGATGGTGGTCCTATTCCCCGATAATTTGGTGCGTAATAATATAAGAGCGTATGCGAGGATATTGTGTAATCTCAATCTAGTTTTCAAACTTGAAAACAACTAATATTCTGAACGTTTTTTTGGTAACATTCGCATTAGTTCATCTGTGATTCAATGACTTGGCAACATTCTCTTTACCATTGCGTAATGGATTGTAGAGCGTATTACGCAGAAAATACGGTGTTTGTATTGTATGCTTTGGTATTCCAGCTCCAAATTGGTGAGTTATACACGTATATCACTTCGGTAATACTTCAGAAATGGTTTAGCTAACACAGGAAAACTGTAAAATGCTCGTTTATAGTACATTAACAGGACTGGCCATCACCGTGGCGTCAGAATAGGGGGGGGGGGGGGGCAGATGGGGTGGCCGCTCTGTGTGGATGTGGAAAAGCATCAAAGTCTGACTCTTTAGCATGCAATGATGGCTAAGCCCTGACTTTTCAACCTGGAAAAGTGTGAAAGTCTGACCTTTTACCATGCAATGATGGCTAAGCCCTGACTTTTCAACCTGGAAAAGTGTGAAAGTCTGACCTTTTACCATGCAATGATGGCTAAGCCCTGACTTTTCAACCTGGAAAAGTGTGAAAGTCTGACCTTTTACCATGCCATGATGGCTAAGCCCTGACTTTTCAACCTGGAAAAGTGTGAAAGTCTGACCTTTTACCATGCAATGATGGCTAAGCCCTGACTTTTCAACCTGGAAAAGTGTGAAAGTCTGACCTTTTACCATGCAATGATGGCTAAGCCCTGACTTTTCAACCTGGAAAAGTGTGAAAGTCTGACCTTTTACCATGCAATGATGGCTAAGCCCTGACTTTTCAACCTGGAAAAGTGTGAAAGTCTGACCTTTTACCATGCAATGATGGCTAAGCCCTGACATTTGCACCTTGGTAAAATATCAAAGTTTGACTTTTTAGCATGCAATGATGCCTAAGCCCTGACTTTTCACAATGGAAAAATGTCAAAGTCTGACTTTTTCGCGTGTAATGAAGGGTACGACCTGACCTTTCTCAGACTTTCCGAAGATTTATGGTAAATCCAGTGGAACAGGGCAATGTCAAAGTCTGACTTCATACCAAGAAAAAAGTCAGCAATTTTTCCGTTCGCCCCCCACTTTCAAAATGTTCTGATGCCCCTGCAGCACATCTTATCGTTATCTATATGAAACTGAGACAGTTAGCAACTAGCCAAGCCATAATCTAAATCATACCCCACATACCCCATGTGAATCCTAAAGCAGCATAACAAGACCAGCCTCTAACCTCGTATCCTATATACTACTTTCTCAAAATAACACTGATGTCAGAGATGATTGATCTGCTATATACTTTCACCCCTAGTCCGTTTAAAATTGGTGTTATTCCTCCTACCAATTACTTCATTAAAATGAAATGCTATTTGTCTCAATTTAAGATTGGTTCAAGTCTATCACAAAATTACTTTCAATCTGAATACCATGTATATATAATTTCATCATTTGCTGAATATTGTAGAAACCGAACTACATTTTTCTGAGTAGAGCTTAATACAATGATATCATTTCAGACACAGTAGGGTATCAGTAATCAATGGCCACAGTGAAACCTCCTCCGTTGGCCTCAGGTAGCCTGCAGCCTTCCTTTAAGTATGTTGACTGAAAATATAAAAGACAAAGTTTGAGCATGGGTCAAGCTAACTGGACAATCAGATTTTATTATGCGTAGTGTTGCAATACACCCACGCACACTTACTATCAATAAAAAGGACGAAGTGGGTTTGCTTGCCATGTGAGTGGGCGGCTGTAACAAAGAGAGTTTGTACCTCACATCAAACCAATTCTAAAAATAAGTAGAATTACGTTGCCAACGTTGCTAAATTGTCTAGTAACATTAGCATACCTACGTTGAAGGTAAACAACATTGGTTGTTTACCAATCCCATTGTCTCTCGCGTAATCAATATTACCTATAAAGGGCATGTCGGACAGTTCACCTTCAAAATCAAAACCCATTTAATTCTTCCTAGAAATTGAATATGATGATCTTAAAATGTGTTAGATCACATTTCTAATTCAGAGAGTGATTATCGAAAATGATAGTTTTCGATCTAGAAATTAACATTAGTATTAATTAATAATAGTATTACCTGATGAAGTGCTAGAAAGTAGCACGAAACTTCATGAACTTGTTGATACCCTGATTAACATGTAATTGTCACCTTGATAATACACATTAGAGATAACTGATTGTATCTGTTTTTGTGAATTTCTCCACTTTATTATAATAGAATACATATATGCACATTCTAAAAGTTGGATTGTATCACATGAACACCCATGTCATATTCACCAGACATTGACAGAGTAAAATAACTAATCAGGCAAATGTAGATAGATCTATTTGCTAGAGTTACCGCTCTGACTTTGATAAACCCTTACCCCTAAAGATGGTGTCTATTTGATTAAAATAAGTACACTACGTCCATTACTAACAGTTCAAAGAATGAGAATAGTGATAATTAGATTCTAGTTTTAATAGTAATGCAAAAAATCAAAATTGAAACAATATAGACTCTACATCAGAAGGTCTACATTGATTCAACGTTACTGTAAGAAGATTGCTCAATTTTGATTAATTTGGAAGAGATAATAATACAGTCACTGTCAAGGGTAAAGTATGTACCTTGCTATGACAAATATGATTAAGCTGGAGAGACAAGCACACTTCATATTGTTAAGGCACGAGGCTGCTCCCACGAACAATGTCAGCAGGGTGGAAAAAATGATCAAAACACACTTCATATTGTGTCTCACTTTTTAATTTTTTTTTATTTTATTAAAGCACATAATTTGTCCCGAGGGACGGTCTTACATTACGGCTTGCACTCAGTAGCCAGGCTTCAAGTGTGTACATAAATGGTTTCTTCAATTACAATAACATGTTGTATGATCACTTTAGGTGTACTCCTGGGCTCTGATGTGTTTGAACGTCTCAATATTTGACGTGGATGAAGTGCTAGAAAGTTTGTCATAAAAGCATCTAACAAATATTTCCTTTGATGCTGGTCCCTTTTTCGTCCCTGTGTGGGTGTGGTTGGGTTTATGGTTGTCCCAATAAGTGAAACAATTATCAAGGTGATCCCACGTCTTAGATTTGTCATTATTGTACCATTTCTTCTGAAAAGAAAACTCAATTCCCATATCTCTGAAGCCTCATGCACTATTCAATCAATATTCCATCAACCATAAATCCTCAGAAATAAGAAGCAACATAGATCTCTGGAATTGTCAATGCTGTATTAATCATAACTTTCCCACATACGCCAATAACAACGACATCGTCAACAGGTAGCAATAACCCAACTCTAATGAGTGAGTACCTTTGATATTGTCAGCAGACATGCAGTTTCTCAACTATGGGAAGCCATTCACCTTCAGATTAAAATATCTGAAATCCAGTCTTATAACTTAGAGTTTCAGACATTAGAACTCATATAATATCCATGGATTTTGGTGAATATTTAGGTCCCACGGTCGAATTTTTGCTATGCCGTACATCGTTTCAGTGTGGGCCTAAGATCCTCATGCCATAGATTAGATTTCACTGATACAACCAGATTCACTAAATTAGTATTAGGCCATACTAACAGAAAGCACGGCCTATGTCATCTTATCATTGTCTGGCTTAGATAATTAAATCAAAGAAACAAGCCCGGTCTCGTCGACCAAAACACCAAAGGCACATCCACTCCCAACCCAAAAGAGAATTTATTTCTTTAATGTGTGGTATAACATGGATTTGTAAAGGGTGGAAAATTTGGTTCAATGAGCTTCATCAACTAAAAGTACGGTGTAATTCTCTAAATTCTCTACAGAATAGCTGACATTCACCCGTATAACCTCTTTCAATGGACAATGGGTGGCAATACGGCTTGCCCTAGATACCATCTTGGACCAAATAAAAACGCGCTCGCTTGACAAAAAGACTTCAGAGGCGAAGCTGTCACAGAGGGAATCAATTTTCCAGATATCATTTTCAAGAATACGTGGCGACTCAGTGTCAGATGCTGGTTCGTGTTTCCGATGTATATACATACATATTATATATATATATATATATATATATATATATATATATATATATATATATATATATATTTATATATATATTATCATGCGCTCCAACTACCGATGCACCAACAACGAATTCCGACGGTTTGAATAGCTGGGCGTGGTAACAGGGACAACGGCCCTATTAGATCATGATCATTATTACCATAACAATATAACTATGATAGGCGTCATAACATCTGTAAAGCAGTGTCATGTGGAAACCCATTAGGAAATTGGATGATCCTTGAAGCCTCGCCAATTATGATAGTATACCTGTAACGTCCCTGCATACATATATATGCGCCCATCTATCTCATTCCGGTGTTTGGACCCATTGATACATGTTAGTAGTGCTGTTTTCCATGGATATAACGTTGGATGGTGTACTTGCATAAATCATTTCCAATACATAGAAAATAGTAATATATGAGTATGCAGGGATAGAGACAGTGAGAGAGACGGAGAGTCAGTAATATGTACGGACAAAGAGGGATAGAGGCAGACAAATTATCTCAGCCTGGAATAAACGTCCTTAGGTCTAACATTATAAATTCCTTCTCAACAGGCTTGCGAGTAAGGTAACTCATTCTCAGCGGGTGATAAACAGATAAATATTTCCAGGCTAAAATCAGAAAGATTTTCGTGCTTGGTCTGAGTACCCATTCGCCATCTTGTTTGGAGTGCTTCGTTCATATTACTGGGCACTCCATACTCGATGGCGAACGAAGGCAAAGACCAAACACTCATAATTTTTTCTTATTATCTTAGCTTAGTATAAACGTCCATAGGCTTAACATTACGAATTCGTTCTCAAAGGCTTGGAAGAAAAGGTAACTCGTTCTCAACGGGTGATAAAGAGATAAATATTTCCAGGCTAAGATAAAACCAGAAACATATTCGTGCTTGGTATGAGTCCCTGTTCACTATCTCGTTTGGAGTGCTTCAGAATATTCACTCGGCTATCGCCTCGTTCATATTACTGCACACTCGAAAACTCGATGGCGAACGAGGACACAGACCAAACACTCATCAATTTCCTTCTTAGTATCAAACATACATACAGACAGGGAGAGAGAGACATACAAAATGTTAGACATAGAAGACAGGCAGGAACAGAAACTGTCAGTTAGACAGAGAAACAGACAGACAAAGAAACTAAGAGTCACACACCCAAGGACGGGGAGAGAGACAGCCACAGCCTTTTAACAGGCAGATACACAGAACGAAAAACAGACACCCTTGTCAGTCAGATGGATAGACAAGGAATGACAACTCCAGATATATAATAGATAAATATTGAAACCTTCCTCCACTGACCAGGTTATTGAATCTGTCATACTCAGACCCACATAGGACTTGATAAAAAAACATTTGATACATTAGGATATTTTCTGTCAAATGTACTGTATACTGTGATGTATTTGTGATGTCTTATTTGTTATATGTATTTCCCTGACGACTATATGGAAGAACGCTAATAAGCGAATATATGATGTCAATTGTATATTTATGTAATTGAATAAAAAAAAATACACTGGTTCTAATACCAGAAATTAGTTAGATAACTAATTAATTAGTTGCCACCTGTTCACACATGTTGATTTCCATATCTTGATAAATATTCCTGTTGGTGATACTTGAGAACAACTATTAAATCCATTCTCTAGGTTAATTGAAACATTCTTGATACTTTCAAATACGAATGGCTTACTGATTGATAATTTCTTGTGATATTCTCTTATTTTTATTTGATGGAATGATTTGGGTGCACCGCGCTCTTCCATTCTAAATGGAAATATCATTTGATCCTAGTTTGTGTATTGGCGCTATGCCTCTACACCAGCTGCTGTAGGGAAACCGGTTTGTGTGTTAGGCCTTCTATTACTTGTTACTGGGCAGGTGGGTGCAGATGTTATTGCAACGACCAGGCAGGCCATCCCACCTCTATGGAGGGATAGAACATCTGCATAACTTGGTCGATATCATATCTACTACACTCTCTCATGACAGAATCTCATCATATACCACACCTGAGATTATTGAGAAAGTGAGAACCTCATAGTCATCACGTGAATAGGGTTTGTTAGATGCATAATGCGTGTGACAACAACCGCCGTTGTCAAAGCACAATAGATTAATACAGAAACCTCTTCTTCAGGAATGCTATGCTTTCCCGAAGAAAGTAATACTATATACGTGACAAAGGTTACATCCAGTCACAATGCTGTAACCTGCTGCTCTTAATGAAACCCAACTACCAAACCATATTGGGAAGTTGTTGAGTTGTACTCACTTCCTTAAAAATCATAATCGCCTCGAAGTTCAGGTGGGAGGTCTCAGTAAATCGAGACTGATCCATAGTTACTTATCCTTGGCGTGAGATTTAGGGGAGGGAGAATTGCGTGAATCAAAATGCAATCAATCAGACTGTGTCTCATGAGCAGATAGATTTGTTTATACAAGCAACAATTAACCCCTCATGCAATACCTCAATTCAGCTGCATGCAGGATATTTGGGTCACCCTTAGGCTTTACACTCAAACCATCCATCACATTGCGTGATTCTTACAACTCTTTATCCTCTAAACATTCATAAATCAACCCCTCACCCCCATTACGTTCAAGACCGTATGTCCAAGGTCACTTCTATGCACATCAATTATTTCATTCTCATAATTTAGGCAACACGAAACGGTATTATCTCTGAAGAAATGTGTTTTGATTATGGAAACTTAGGAAAGCTTGAAATGATTAGACAGGCTGTGCTCACAGATATCATTGGATTACTAGGGTCCTACCTACTCTATAGATTCATTTCTTCCCAAATCGGATATACTGCTTAAAAGTGTTTACGTTCGGAGTTAAGATTTGTTTACAGATTTTAAATCCGTCCTTCCGCAACATTGCATTAATCCAGCACATCAGGTCCAATGAGGAGGCCACTTTACAAATCAAAGTGCCCACTTTCAGAGCTAAATACTAAGCTAAGGAATGGATCTATGGGAATAGCAGCCAATTTGTTGGGGTAGTTTAAGCACCACAGTGCACCAACAGTTCAATGGGAGTGGCACCATGGGGCTACAGAGAACCCTTAAAGCCTCCTCGGGCTGCAGTTTCTGCGTGGGAATGAACATGTAACCTGCTTATCTACATCATTCTAACAGGATCTTGAGCTGTAAATATAGGTTAATCACTATCATCCCCTCGTGCATGTTAATCCCAAACTCGTACACAATACTAGACAATAAATACCTAAACAATGTTTGGGATGAAATCACCCGAAACACCCAAATACCCAAACTTTCTCATTAAAAAACCCCCACCTTTCTCATCGTGTAAATGGATCTGGATTCATGCATAACATCACGTAGATTTAGATGATTTTATGATAACTCATCAAATTCTGTAGTATTATCAAGCAAACTTAACGATGCCCCCCCCCCCCCAAACTTTTTAAGATTCCTGCCCTGGAGACTTTTGCATTCTGGCATGATACTTACACTTACTCCTATTTATTTCAGCTCTTACATTTTCAAGGGATCTACGTAATTCTAGCTTTGATCCCTTGGTCAGTAAAATACATGTATCAACTACAACGACATCAAGGTTTCATTTAGACTAATTACACCAAGGAACACTACTCCCATACATTTATCGCAAGAACATAATTGCTGGCAATTAATTCCTTGAATGTGAATCGTTTGGAACAAACCAGCAAACCATTTTCTGCATGAATAAATCAGCCATGACGTTTACGAACGCACCCACTGCGGTGTATAATCCTGCCGGGCTCGTCAAAGCTGGATTTATTTCCGCCTGGCTAGCCAAGAACGATAACCCGTGACGGAAGTAACCAGAAGAAGCAGCGGTAAGAACAACTGTTGATTTTTAAAAGCGCCACCTCGTGTCCATTTTTCTTTAAACAATTAACGTTATGAACAGTCATCTTTCAGTTAACGCATTGTGTCATCGAATGCAGCCAAAGTCGATCCATGTCTAAAGCCGCATTCAAATCTAAGTTGAACTTATAGAGTTATCAAATTGAAGAGACCCTGCTGAATTCTTTAATACCACAAAAAAACAACAACTGTGCTCTAGTAATATAAAACAACATATAGTTGTTTTTCTTATAGAATACGTATTTCCTTTCGTGCACTAGGTTTACGTTTGTTTTCATCTCTATGTTTCGTGATTGCCCACTTATTCCCGTTCACTAATCTTGCCGTGCCTTAGCCGTTCACGACCCTACAATCACTTAAACGTATCTTACATTGAGGTAGAATCAAAGTGGTCAAGAGTAAGTATGCTGCATTAGAGGAACTGAGAGCCCCATAAGCTGGGTACGTGAAATATTAGCAAAAGAATGCACAGTGGTGGAAACTTTCTGACTCTCTTACTTTCTAACTGAAATGTTTCTTGTCCTATACAGAGTATATGCTTTTTTTCGTATCAGATTTGAATGCAACAATACATAATATCTTTCTTATATATGTACACATATCATTGTTTCAGTGGTTTTGAATATACACAACAGTGCCACATGATTAATGCTTTTTCAGAATTACCTTTATAGCATAAAATTTAAAACAAGCATTACGATGTATGTATATAAATAAACACGTTTATGGTCTTAGTGTATATATGTAGCTATCGTTTTCTTATATATAGTCGCGCTATAATCATACCTAATTACGCATAACCGGTTAGTAAAGACGCTCATAAAGGGATAAACCCTGATTAAGTACCCGATCTTAATCCCGGCGTGTCGTCTGTTTTGGAGCATTGGTTCCTTCCGTTTCAGTCAGTTGAAGTCTCGAAACAGGTCTAAGCGCACGGCCGTACACCGTCGCTCCCATCTATAAGGTCTGATTTGCACACAGACGGTACTTTCATTGTGTTTTATATACTATATAATATATTCTTCCTCAGTCATGCATTGCGTGGATTTCATGAAGATATGGCTAACATATGACAAGGTGAGTATCTATACATTATCAGAAGACTGCTACCCATTCAGATTGTTATGTTATCATATAGTTGCAGCTGTATTTAAGCTATAGCTATTTTAGAGTAACTAGTTTATATATCCTTCTCCCCATCCCAGATAGGTAGGAGATTTATGGTTCGATTAGAACTGTTTTTTGTATTGTACCCGATTATACCATAGTGACCCATTGCCTTGATTAGCATGGTAATACATCAAGACATATCCCCATCCGGAAATTCAAATTTGCCTCAACCACATTCTTTTCTTTTCATATGCGCTTTGGTATGACTGTGAATATGATAAAACAGTATAATTAGAATGATTCATAAAGCGTCTCTTCCTATCCATTGTCTTATAGTAGCTAGAGGCGTATTGTGTGTCAGTGCACCACCACCCCCTCCAACCCCCGAAGTTTGCCAAGGGCAGTCTGTTCCGACTAAAAAAAATTGTAAAAACACTTTTTTATGCATATATAAAATTGTTTCTATGATAGTTAGAATGTTTATTGATTGATGGGTTGAACACAAAATTGCTTCTATTCCAATGGTCTCATCGAGGCTTTATTTGGACACCCCTTGGAAAAAATGCCTATTATAACTTGCACAATCTATAAAATCCAAGATTTTCAAGGACTTTCCCTTGACTCCCCCTACAGGGGATGTGTTGAGCCAGATCCCGGCAAGTCTCATGCCAGGCCTTCACCTTGGGATCGACTGCTCCAAATACTTTGTATATCTCCGCCTGTTATAGCGACCGCCGGCAATAACTATTTTGTTAGTTTTCGCCTGCTGGAGTGTATCGCCTGCTCAACGCCTGGTCATCCTCAATTGGGTCCGATGACATAATTTCCAGGCAGAATTTTAGCACCAGATCACCAGAGACTGGCAGAGCGTGCTATACACATTCATTGCATCATATTTAATCTTTCCTTATCTTGATTAGTTAGTTGTTTTCTTTCTGTTTTCCTTCTTTTGAAATACTTTCATTTATCCTGAAATACATTCGACGGTTTGCCGTTTTGATTATGTATCCAGCGTCGACCATAGTTGATCTCGATATAATATTCTTTTAAGTAACAAAATTGAGAATATTTTTACTAGTCTTTTCCCTCTTAAACATTATGACGCATTTCTAAGTGCCGGTAAAAATTCTTTTTCAAATTATATTATAGTTCATTTCATATTCATCTTTGGTTAAGCGCAATATCAGTGGAAGATTGATGAGCTGTTACCGTCATCGTACCGTATAAATCAAAGATGGCGGACACTGTCTAATTGGAGCCGTATGCAGTGGCAGTTACAGAGGATAAAGAAAAGTCAATGCAAATAAACGTCAAATTTCTTAGAAGATTCTGGCAAAAAAAAAGAAATAAGATCAGTTCGCTTCATCTAGAACAACTGAAGTTCATTCAGACCGTTTTTTTGTGACCACAGCGCACCCCCTACGAATGATCGGGGAACCAGCCTAGCACAGGAATGTAGCCAACTTTCACCACTGGGGGAGGGGGGGGGGGGGGTTGCAGTTCCATTGCCTCGCCACCACCGAGCAGGTGGCATGCTCAGTGGAACAGGTCGCCAGGCCGCTTTACAGGCCCCGTATGGTTACCTGCCGGCCAGAATACAGTTGTTCGGTGGAACAGCTCTGACTGCTCGGTGATTTATGCCAGGCACCTGGCAGATGGAAGGCCTCCTTGACGGCATGTTCAACGCATTGTTGAATGGGCCTCCATGTTCGTGCAGCCTTCTATAGGCCTATATGTATACATGTAATAAATATATATCAGTTTTGAAGGTCACTATAACACAAGCACAGGTTGATACAATACTTTTTACTTAAGATATTTGATGTAATGAATTCATTTGTATTTTCTCACCACCCAGGACCACAGTGGTAGTATAGAGGAGGATGAATTGAAGGAGTTCATTACTGACTATTTAAAGGGACGTGGTCAGGTAAGTACCCCTACTGCTCTATTGCCCTCCATTGGTTATTTACCGAACGCCTTCAGGTATATGGGCCTGAATAACCATCATCAAAGGTATGTGGCGTTTCCACCTGCCGACGAATAGGCCACCGACTGTATGCAACCTGTACAGAAGTCAGTCAGGGCTCCTACTTGGGATATCATCTATGCGTATCATAATCGGTGGTGGTCAGAATAATCCCTATTTTTCAATGAAAATTATGGTAGTCCCCGATCGACTTATGACACTCAGATTCATTCAGTCCCCGATTAATTAAAAAAAACACCATTTTATCGGCGGTTCAAAAGGTCGGTTGAGGGGGATTTATTGCGTAACATTATAAAAGGAAGAGACATCGTTGACCATTTTGTATTTACCTGATGATTGTTTTAACAGAATTGTTACATAATCGGTCGGCGGTGCTAAATGCCATAATGGGCAGGTGGAAAAGCCACATTACTTTGATGGTTAAAACGCAAAAACTATATACTTGGTGGGCCGATTGTAGCCGACTCCGACGAATATGTTTGATCAGAGAAAATTGGTGCGATTCGATGTTGATTTACGCATGTAAAATGTATAACATAGAGACCCAGGGAGGATGTGGGTCAACTGTATCCAACACCCGTGTACGTGGTACAGAAAAGGGTGTTCATGCACGATGCTAGATTATTAAACTGACCCCTGTCTCAGCGTGAGGGTGGAGGCCAACGTCAGGCAAAGTCGTTTGCCGCACGCCGATAGTCTTTTCGACACCTTCACTGTCTCAATGGAGTACCCACTTTATCGGCATCAACAATGACACTTTATCCGAGGTTCTCACCAATCTTTTTTATTGAAGAAGAATCGCCATTGATTCTGGCAGTGGGTGATAATCTGCTATAATAAATATCAATATTTACAGCGCGTAATGCTCTCAGATATATGATACACTATACATTTATCACCTGTCTTTGCATTCTTGTCTCTTTTTAATTCGCTAACGGTTACTATGCTTCTGGAAAACATTGTGGTCACTTCAGAAAATAAAACCATTGATGTGGTGAAAATGGCAGGAAGCTTTTCACCCCCAGAAACATTTTACTAGAAAGAAATAAAAGATAAAGAAATGACAGGATTTACTCAATTCATCTCCAGGACCACACGAACGAGCAACTAGTCAATAGCTTGCTGGACAGTATACTGAGAGCTGTAGACGTGAACTCAGACGGTGACATTAGCCTTGGAGAACTCGCCAGGTGAGGTAAAGGAGAGCTGAACTGAGCTACTGAACATGTTGAAATACCTCCCAATTACCACTCTGTATATCGGCATTTCATTCAAATAATTCATAAAATCAACTTGATGAATATAGGTGGGGGGTCGTGGAATGGCCTGACAAAGAATAACAGACAAAATATTCAGAAGTCCCTTAATTAATAAAATGATAGAATTAGGCATGAACCATAGATACTAAGCGAACTTAAATATCTCAAAGTGATATGTACCCCAGATCATAATATTGCAGTATCGCGAAATGTCAGTATAAGCTTTTTTGATAATGTAGTTTTATATACAATGCTTATGTCCCAATTATACAAAAAGAAACTGTTTTGGTTGTTTCTAATGCTTTTCTTTCTTTTTTTCAGTTTCCTAAGAGTAGAGGAAAACTTCTTGTCAAAGTTCGGTGCCCGGGTAAAAATCTGCTTTAAAAATATATCTCATAGTCACGAACCTTTAGTTGGTACAAATATGAGCTAGCTATGAAAGGTTTCCCTTGGTGGTTTAGGAAAGTCCAATCCTATATCCTAATAGAAATCACAGTTGGATGATGAATAAAGAGCTCACATGATCGATATAAAGTATCTGAGAGTGGGAAACGGAAGTAAAAACATTGATGTTGATAATTTATTTTTTTCAGCTCACGCGAAAAGAGTTTCTAGAGGTGTTTGACCATTATGACAAGGTAAGTCATCTTATCAGAATAATACATGCAACAATTATAGGGGGCTTCACAATAGCATTTCAAATCTTTCTTCATAATTTCTTTCATTAGATTAGTTGTGCACCAGTTCCAAGAGGAACCTTATATTTCTAACCATGATAAAGTATACTTCTCGCAATTGCGATATGTGTATTTGATAAAAATAGTGTTCCCACAATTATTGATTCACTGTTAAGAAAGCATTTTTCAAGAATAAAAGAGATTGAAAACTATGGAAGTCCTACACTGAGAATGCATAATGTACACACGTACATGTATACATGCATATATCATATTTGTACATATAGTATATATGGGACTGTATGTGGGGGCTCATGTGTAGCCTCTCATCTCCTGATTCTCTGTAATCTTGCACACCTGCTACTGAAAACCATCATAAAATGTATCGGTATTCATCTGTATTATTTTCTAGAATAAGGACGGGAAAATAAGTGGACCAGAACTTATGGCCTTGATGAGGGATCTGCTAAGGAAGGAGGGAGAGGTGAGTTTCAACGTTAAATTGTCCAAGTACAACCTTCATGGAGGCATTTTTATTGCCAAGACTAAGACGATATTTTTATAATTCTTGTCACCTAAACCGATTTGGTACATAATTGGACACCAGGTACTAACTTCTGTTTATTCTCACATGAAGTAAACAAATACATGGGAAGTGACGATTGCAAACAACCAGACTTCCTTTTCTCCGTCCCCAAACTGAAGGCACCTTCGTACACGGTTTCCTAATCTCGGTTTACATATATCGGTAACAGTTGCATTAACCTATTCGTTGACTTGACATCCCTTTCCGGTAAGTACTATGTAAATTTTCCTCTACTTAAACTATTAGTTGTCTTCTGATATGCGGAGTTGTGTGTTGGTAGACGATGTGCACTATTACTAACTGTCAGTGAGGTGAAAATATGGTGTTTGCTTTGGCAAATCCCACAGAAAAACGGCATTAGCACCAGTGCACGTTCTGCTAAAATGATTAATCCAGAAATAGTGGTAGTGATGAGCAACTTAAGCCCCCTCCCCCACCACCATGTTTTATATCCAGTACATCAAACAAAGGAGAACAAGCGACGCAAGCTATTAGGTTCAATTGCGGCAACATTTAGATAGTTCTCAAGAGAATTATATTTGTATTCTTAACACTGTTTTTTATTGCTTTGTTATAGAACCCTTCGGCTAAGGAACTGGAGATGTACAAGACCCATATCCTCAAGATTTACGACATAAGTTGTGACGGGGCACTCGGCAAAGATGAACTTGCATTGTTAATACCCATCAAGAAGTAACTCAAAGATCATAGCACTGCTGCATACATCATTAGTTTATTGTTATTGTAACAGTTCATACTGTTTGTTTTCCTCACAACTCGTTAGAAAGCTAATTTCTCAGCTAATCATTGTAGGTTTGGCTCAGATTATAATCTGACGTTATGAATGATAGATGCTCATACACATATTATGTTATATACTTTGAGTATACATATATTTCAGACAGTGGCATGTTACCATGTAACTTCATAAATCAAAAACTAGTACTTCTGTAAAGGGGGTATTGTACATTTTATTCCATTCTAGCGCGTTTATGAAGCCCGAAATGTTTTAAAACAGAAATGTTTAACTATACTATAATTGTCATGTGTGTTTACTTCTATCAACATTAGACCTGACTTTGGTAAAATACCGTGGAAATAATTGGAATATTTTCAGTTGATTTAAATCAAAATTGTTGTCATATTTTGCTTTACTATATCATTGCTGTGGTCCTCATTAATGTGCTACCTGGAAAGATTCATAGTGCTGCCGTAATGAACCAATTTCAAGTAAATGTTTGATCCAAAGAACTGACTCCCGAGTTGTACTTTGAGATGATTAGACAAAAAAAGACGAGAGGCCTGGGAAATACTCTCACAGAACTGCCAATTGCTCTGGAAATTACAAAGAGTATGAAAGCGAGTATTTAAGTAGAACCCCGCCTGTCATAAATTATTAATGCTCTCTTACATGGTTAAGATCTATTTAAAAGATGCAGTCGCGGCCTGAGAACGACTAAAAGCGCTCTGAGAACGGACTAAAAGCATGAATAATTTGGTGTGACAGGTACTGCATAGGTCATAAGCTGGTAACTTATACCCTGACACCAGCGTATGGTAGTGGTCTCAGAGGCTGATCTGAAAAATAACTTGGACATAAGAAAAATTAAGTTCTAAATTATATTTTCAACATGGTTTTGAAAATGATACATACACAAATTATAACTTAATTCACGCCAAATAATAGGCCATTCAGAACTAGGCTGGTCAGTTAATGGGGCACTAATACGTTCACCGAACATGTGCGACGATCGAGTTGCAATAGGCCTTTTTCCATAGGCCGGTGTCGCACCTTATCTGGTTGGTTACGCAATGTCTGCAGCCAAACAAGCTCCTGGCAACGTATTCTTTAGCATTGGAGCACTGGCTGTATGAGTGTTTTACGTTTATAATTCCCATGCACATTATTTCCATAGAAATAAAAGCGATTGCATCAAATTCTATGGTATTCCAGCTCCAATTTGATGTATCATACATGCATATCACCTCAGTGATACTTTAGATATAACTTAGATAACACAGGGACACCGAAACTGCATACACAATAATACATTGGCAGGCCTAGCTATAATACGCTTATCTTTTTCCAAGTTAGAACCAAGATAATTATCAACTATAAAGTTTAGACAGCTTAGACCCATTAATACAATACCATAGTTTGTTCCAACAATTTAATCTGTCAAAAAACAACACTCCTGCAATCACACCCACCGTTCACAATTTAGGTGTGATTGCTGTTTGTCTCTATATACAAGCCGCCTGACTCGGCCGTGTTTGTCCGAGCGGCCGCGTAACTAGAGAGTGGGCCGTTAGGTGGCGTTGAACGGCAACACCTGTATCAGCTGGCGGGGACAGGCAGGTTGGCATGCAACACACCCATGCACACGATCCTCCGCTCACGCAGGGAAGACAGTATCCAGAGACGACGCTGGACTCACACTGGGCGCGACAGAGACACCTGGAGTTTCAGGAAAACATCAAGCTTGTTGAGCAATAATTCCCAGCTCGAGACCCCTAGTGTCCTATTATAGTATAACTACTATAAATGTTGCTGAATACTGGGACGCATATGAGAAGAGGTCAAGGAACCATCCCTCTGATAGCGATCGTATTTACTATCCCTCACATCGTAGTGCCTTTGAACCCTTTCTATCTGGCCCGGTATACCTCAGAATGGGTTACACTATATTGTGGTGCATTTGGGAGAGGAAATGAATATAATCAGATGGAGATTTACATGCAGAATAACCAAAATATAGCAAATCAAGTACTATCTAGCTTGGATTTGTGAATCCCTTTAACTGGACACCTCATTTACCGAAGACCACAGTACGACAGCTCTCTCAGGTTCAGGCAATGACTGGAATGCATTGTTATGTCAGCATTTTGAACTATTGAAACATGTCGCCATAGAAACGAGCAAAGCATATCTTAGATCCATAAACTACTATCGATATATATTTTTTCTCCTTGGTGAAAGAGTCCCTCGAAATATCACTAGCTTCTCCACAATTATCATGGCACATTTCATTCAAGATTAGTGAATGATATGGCGCCACACGGTTTCAAGATCTTATATATGTCACACTTTTTTTAGGGCATTTTAGGACCCCACCCCCACCCCCCTGTCACACTTTGTCACAATAAAAATATAATGTCACACTTTCCAACCCCCCCCCCCCCCCAAATTTCCATTCTTATGTAAGGATAGTGGTGCGTTATTACCTCTTTGACTAGGCTACTATCATATGAGACAAAACTCCTGATTTCCTAGATCACTGCAAAAGCTATAGATACTTCACCATACTTTACTGTAGTAATTGTCATTTTAGACCAACTAATCATATGCAGTGCTGAACATTTGATCAAGCATAAATCTAGTCTACTCTGGTGGTACTCCACACCTTCCTCCTCCAAGTATATGATGAAAAACATTTATGAGTTCAACCTGGCCACGAAATGGGCACTGTGCAAAAGTTGGCAGGTGGTGCATTTGGGGATTTCTCCTTGTGCCTAATCATCGACACCATAACCGACAATTTCCACCTGCTGGCTGCTCAGCATCTACTTCATCTGGATACTTTTTGATAACCTGCTTAAACTTTGTTGTTTCCACTATGGATTGTATTTTATGGGGTAACTGGTTCCATAATAACATACAGGTGATGTCTTGAATTGTTCAGTACAGAGTTTTAGAATTACTTGAATATCATTTTATTTCTTCCGGGTTTGGGCATAATGGATAATATCACTGCATTCTAGCTTTGTTAATACCATGTGCTTTACTAGTTTTATGGCGAAATCCTTAGGGATCAAATTTCTGATATATCTAAGATGCATCTAATAAATCATTGACCTGAGATTGTTATCCCCTATTACACCTGATGATTATCTGCCCAAAAGTGTCAAATAGTCAGTGGATGGTGCTAGATGTCATAATCAACCAAAATCATCAGGTGAAAATGTGGCATTAGATATCTTGCATTCCTGGCAGAAACCTGTCCGCATTGATCAAAAACAGGAAACTATTCCAAGTATAACAGCACTCTCTGCTGTTAAGCTTAACCACTTGTAGCATATACATATACTGACTTTCCTTGATCTGGACATTCTTCTGTTTGACTATTTCAGTGGATTTGTGTATGCAGGCTTAACAGGATATCCATCCATAACCGCTTATTATCATACGTTTTCCAACACTTTTCCAGCATGGGCAAAGTTGCCTCTGAAAGACTTGGAGAGTTGCCTCTAAAGTCTTGGAAAGTTGCCTCTAAAGTCTTGGAATTAGGTGACACGTGTTCTGTCACACAACTCTGGACCCCCCCCCCCCTGTGATTTTTTGGCTGTGTCACACTTTTCATTCTACCCCCTCCCGCTAAGTGTGACATAATTTAAGGATGGCCCCTTATTCTAACAATCACAATATCCATGAACCTTAGAATGAACAGTTTGAGTGATGTTATTCTCAATCTGGTATAAATAGAATACTGGAAGAATGAATAAGGCCCGATGCTCACCAACACTGATACACACCACCCGATACACACCGATACAAAATGATCAAAATGTAGCCTTTCGGGAGGTCATTATCGTAACATATCAGGGTGTATCGATGTGTGTCCTAACTTGCTAGGAGGGTGCAAAAAACGACGATCATGGAGCCCCTTTCACAATCTAGGATCGTACTTGTAGACCCTTTTTGGTATACCATAGAGACCCAGGGATGATGTGGGTCAACTGTATCAAACAATTATGGACGACCTTGTGAACGGCTAGTACTGTCCAATGCGGCTAATCAGCGCAGGGCCTTACGGGACACCTTGTGGTCGCCTATTGGCGTTCGGCAGCAATAGCCGTCCCAAACCTCCCGCCGGCTTGGTGGAACAGCTCACAACACCTCATAGGCCCCTCACGGCCGGCCCCTGCCGGCCGCCGGCCTCCCCCCGTGTCTCCCAAACCCCTTCGCTGGGCAATATTGGCTGACCTGTTGGTGGTCGCCGGCCACTGGCTGGGGCCAAAAGCCCAATTTGAAGTGGTTCCACCACAATGTTGTGAGAACCACAGAGAAGGCAACCTCCCCCGCAAAGCACTGCCGGCGGAAAACTGTTTCAATTGATTTTAAGCCCCCGGCCGGCCGGCCGACGTGCCAAGAGCTACACCGAGAGTGATGCCGAGACCACGCTGAGAGCTGTTCCGGGTCTGCGTTGACCACTCACCTGCATATACTATGATATACACCATCAATATTGAGCTGGCAGGCCCGGGAGGGGTACTCTTACGGACGGAGACCAAAAATTCGCATAGTTGCGGTGATTTGGACAGAATTCTAGCACCAGAGTCAAATATACACATTCATAACATCAAGCGTTATCTTTATTTACCTTTATTGTTCGATTCAACGTGTAATTCTGTGGTTATTTGACATTCTCTGACTGTTCCCGTACAAATCCCGACATGGCGACACACCACTCCGCTCGATACGTGGCTTTCGCTGATTCAGAGCGTCGTAGCGCATCGCTGCTCGTCGCACCACCTATCGGATCAATAGAGAACTCGGCTTGCGTGTTTTAGTACTGCGAATGTCCACCAGACGTTGGCAGCAAGTCCATGGCGAGTGTATCACCACGCCGGGGCCAGCCGGCTCAATGGGGCACCCGCCGGGCGCCTTGTGTACCCCTGTTGGTTGCCTCGGGGTAGCTTTGGTGGAACAGGTTGGAGAATTTAGAGGATTTGGGGTGGCTGGGCAGCCGGCCCCGGCAGCAAACATTGGCTGGAGGGTAAAATCTGCCTGCTGAAAGCTTCTTTGGTGGAATAGCCCCATTAGCGAACAGACCTAAATATCATTAAACGATAACCCTTATACAAGTTACAAAAAAGGTCTTCATGTACAGTCCTAGATTATTAAGCATGCCCATGGTCCCGATAAACCCCACGATGCACATTAAGTAATACAGGACTTGATGTAGTATGTACATGTAATCCTTTATAATTCGGGGAATGATGCATCGTTATATTTGATATTTTACAAGTAGATATGAAACAATATGATATAATATTTCAGACAATACAAACTCAGTTTAAAGTTAAAGTACGAAACGATAGAATTGAGAACTATATCTATTATCAAATTTCACCATATATGCAGGGAAGAATTATCTTTATATGTAGGTATTTTGAAAACACACACCGATACACACAGATAAGCTGCGACAAGTGACACTGTGCAATGTTCTGGTCTCTACATCCGTATCATATTCAATCATATTGGTTTCGATGCAAAGAGATTAGTCATCTAAATTGTCACTATCTATTAGTATCAAAAGGATTGCATTAAGTTGCCAGTTGTAGTAGCTCCTCCTGTCTTGATGTTGACGTTACGGCAGACATGAAGTGAATGGCTTGTTAACCCTCATTAAATATTGCTCGCTCTATTTCCCACTCTGCCCACGTGGGGGCAGGGCACTCTGACATGACACTAGCCTGGAAGCCTGGCCTAGTTAGACTATAGGCCAGGTAACGGGTTCCAGTTTTGTGGTGCCTTATTGGTAATGCCTCCTGGTTCCCTGGTCATCCGCTAGAGGGCTCGGCGGAATTAGGTGTATGACAGGCGGATTTTTCTTTTCTTTTTTGTGTGTGTGTGTGTGCACAAAAGTCGTACAATAGAGGCCTCTGCCAAGGCACGTATTCTGGCCGCTCTGCGATCATAGCGGGTTGTCATACAATTAATCAACATTTCCGGGAATGTACATTATTTCCAAGGGATGAGGTAATAATGAGTATAATACAGTTATATAGCTACTTTACATCAAAAAGACGATTACCGATCAGTGTGTTTCAAATCTGAGCGCCCAGTTCAGAAGATATTTTGGATTTGATGAACTTTTTGTAACTATATAGTGAGCTATTCTGTACTTACTTTGGTAGACCATTCCAGCCATCCATGCCCCTATATATTGGACTCTTTAAAAAAATTCTGTTCTTGGTCTATCTAACTTAATGAGTCTTTTTTCTTGGCCCCTAGTGTTAGGATTATCTGCCGGATTAAGTTTGTCTGCGAATTTGCGCATAAGTAGTAGATTAAGATAACGTTTTCTGAACTCGACTGTTTGTACATTACACTGCTCATGTAATCTCTTTGAAGATGTTTCCCTGACGTTCGGATACCAGCCAAACCACTAAGCTGGTTCCCGGGGTATCCGCTAGTCACAGGCGGGCACCAGCCAAAGTTTAAGGGTTTTTTGTTGTTGTTTTTTTTATTCAGTTTATGTGGATACATACAATCACCTAGTATTACGTGGCGTTCTTCCTTGTACAGTCCAGAACAAATTTTAAGAGATAGAAAAAATAGTACAAGACATTTAGTCAAACTATTCACTGCGGTATTACAGTAGGTTTACTCTGGTTACGTATAGAACATTCCGATTGACAATAGTCCTTTATCATAGTAGCATCGAAGGTCATATGACTCTTTGTTGTAAAGTTTTATACTATATCTTATAAGTGCAGCTTTTCATTTTGACTTATACAAAAGATACGGACAGAGAACAACATATACAATAACTAACACAGTGTACAATTACATTACTTAGTTACATACATACGAGCCGTGTGAGCGTTAAGCCCATACTACATCCTCAATTCTACATATCATTAAGAATACAGTCACATAGTCAATCATTGGGTTGGTTTTTGGTCATATGACACAAACAAACCTTGTTTAATCTTTTATCTGTGAGTAGATATTAGGCCTGAGCAGGTAATTCTTCACTTGTACGTTTAAGGTTGTGCCTGTGAAGGACGTAGGAACCCGTTACCTGTCCCTTTTTTCATTAGAGCAGGGAACCAGTCCAACATGACACCTGAGACACGTAAAAGGGAATGGCCACCACAACAGCGAGAGCAATCAACAACACCTACAGCGGAAACTATAGTCTCGTTTCATAAGTGGCATCGCTGATGAGGTGGTACTTCCCTTCGCTATGCCACCATAGTGAACGGAATATCTAATAAATCAATATTTAATGAAAACTTTGATGATTCTATATCATTTCGTGTGCCTTTCCCCACACTTCAGTCTTTATTTGGAGTTTCTACATGCATTTTCGGCTGAGTTACGGAGCCTGACTCTGTAGCTCTTGTTTGTAAAACGAGCGAGTGATAGCCTAGGGTCGAGCGTTGCAGTAGGTTGTGTGTGAGACCGGACTGCCACTGTTCTGTTAGTAAGGCCAGCTACGAGAGTAATTTCAACTTATGAAACAAGTTCCAGAAATGTTAATGGCCCTCTTGGCATATGTCAGTCAATCATCATTGGCTGTTGCTTGAACAGCCAATCACAGCACAGAGCTTGCAAGCTCACCTTGTAGCAAGATGCCACCTGCTTTCTGTATATAACCTGAACAATCTGTCATTATATTGGTTGTTAAGTTCTTGACTCATAGTAGTGCCTAGTACATCTGTATTTGAGTTCTTTCTCCACATACTACGATATGGTACCGATATGGTCTACGATGGACCTCCCAATACAAAATCAAAATCGCGTCGGAAGGTCACCTAATAACGGGACAGTTGACCACGTTTCTGCGATTAGGCACCGAGAAAACTCTCTTACGATGCATGGTGAAGTGGGATGTCTAGACATGTCTACGATTTAGCACCTTCCCGATATGTCTCGGATATTTTCTTTTTGTATTGGTGCCATATCTAAATTTCTATCGTAGTAGGTGGACGCCTAGCTAGTCTAGGCCTCTAGGCTTTACAACCTGTTTGATTGTCGTAGACACCCTATGATACAGGATTTTTTTTAATCCGGAGCAGTATCAGTGTATGTCAGTGCGTATCGATGTGTATCAGTAGGTCATCAGCAAAACCTAACTAACTGCCCCGATATCAGCTACGATTTCGCTACGATTTTGATTTTTTATCGGGAGGTCAATATCTAGGTGTGTATTGGGAGCCTGGTGGACACCACCCACCCCTTAAAAAATAAAATGGAGAATATAGACAGAGGGTTAGTTCACTTACTGTCTAAAGAGGATTTACAAACGATCAAGTTAGATGGATCAGGAGGGGATTATATGACTTAGAGTACTCTAAAAGGTAGGTGATTTGAAAGATTCCCACTGGAGAACTTCATAGAAACCGCTCAAGCAGTGTAAAATAATCCCTCTTTTAGAAGGTCTGGTTCCAGAGAATCTGCTATAGATTTTGGGACCACACAGGGGGTATATATCTAACGATATAAAAACAGATTTGGAATATAAAGCCTATAACTACAAGACTTATAGTGGCGGCACTTATCCATAAGTGTGGTGTTCAGTCAACGAAGAAAACCTCCACAAAGCATGGACATTGCTTCACGTGACCTGTGACAAGTGCTATACGAAGTTATGTTCAAAGCTGCTGTGAAATAATGATCATAAAACCGCGTCATAAACACATACATGTATATACATACGATTATTTAAGATTATAGGAGAACATAGGATGGCAATATTGCCTGCTAGGTATACCTTTAGAAATTTGATTGGAAAGCTAACCATGCGCTGCTGTATATCTATGCTTGTGATATAGTCGTCATAAAATATGCCCCACGACGATGATTATCTATAGCTATTTCCTGCAATGTTACATTTATGTCTGAGTAATACCAGGCGTAAAATAAAGGTTTTTGTACACCATGACCGTGAAATAGGTATTCTGTACCGGGTAAAAAAAAAAAGGTTCACATAAAGGTAGATACCACCAAAATGCATTGATATCAAAGAGGACGAGGACATAAAACGATGATAAAAGGAACATATATGGCTGTCAATAATGGTATGATGAATTGATGAGAACATAACAACAGACAGAGTCATGACAGACATTATGGTCCATTTCAGAATACGGAATTCTAAGGGAATGAATATTTCATTCACGTGTGCTGAAGGAGATCTGCCACTGGCTCTTCTTTAGTTGCTGTATCTCTGACACACATGATAGATGTAAATAGAGTACATACTGATTTGAATTGAAGAAGTTGTGTTTTAATTGTGTGGTTAGCGAATGGACATTGGGGTGTAACTAATGAAATGAAAATTTCTTGCACATGGTTTATTTGGGAAATGAGATCAAACAATAAGGAGTAATACATGAAACAAAGGTAATGTAGAATTGCACCAGAACACTGTAAAAGCATTATTAAATTAAAGGATTGTGAACTACACTTGGTCGTTGAGTTGTGCCTCGTATCCGCTGCTTCAAACATAATGTGCCGAGTAGCGGCTGATACTACACGGACACAAGCATCTCTACCATCAAACAAATAATTAGATAAACGACAGTGAATATTTAGTCACTTGAAAAATAATAATAAATAATAGGATTACTAGTAAAGACAAAAGTTAACATCTAATGACAGATACAGCTAATCCACCTTGGCACAGCAGCGAGTAGTGCAATCCAAAATAACATGCGATTGCATTTATCAACTAATTTACAGAATTGAATTTAAGACATGTTTAATCCTATTTAATAGATCTGGAATTAGACTCAATTGAATTATCCAGAATTCAATTCAAGGTAGGCAAATATCAAATTTGGAGTTCGACCTATACACAACAATCAAGATAATTCATTATATCCGGAGAGGCTCAGATCCATATCCTTTCATGTCTCTTTTCTATTTCTGCGTTGTTTTTTTTTTGTTTTTTTTAGATCAGTTTATTTATCCTGTACGGTGACAAGGCAACAAAATGCCTGTTTTCTGTCAAGAACAGTAATCAAAGCTTCGAAATGCACATGTATTTTGGGCTGTATAACCATGCTTAATAAGCTAACTCATGCTTTAAAATAGCATCTCATGTATATCAATCGATCATGTTCCAACATATAGTACGAGGAGTTTTGTATGTACATAGTAGTAATAGTTCATTGTAAACGTTACATATCTAGATAGTTAACATGTTCTAGTTTCATACTATACAAGCAATATACATGGATTTACATTATTAAGACAATTTGACACATAAAACGGTGGTCGGGTCGACCCCTACGGTACCAGCATGGACATTTGGTATGAATCAGTTAATTAGATAGTATAGTTTTGACAGCTATTTTTGAGGATTAGTTTTTCTTTATTTTTAAATTGAGGGTAGGTTGGTATAAGTCTGTGTTCCGGTGGTAGACAGTTCCAGTTTTGGGCACATTTATAGAGCATGCTTCGTTTGAATGTGTTTTGTTTTATTGGATGTGAAAAGAGAACAGGGGCTTGAAATAGCCTAGTGTTTCTTCGGGGATTGGCCAAATATTCATCGCTTCTAGAGCGTGAGTATGCAGCTTTCCTGATTGCTGATGTTCTTCTTTCACTAAGGAAGTTAAGCTTTGCTGCTCTATGTAATGTGATGTTGTGCGTTCGATGTTCTGCCCGTGTTGCTATCCGTAAGGCCCTGTTTTGGAGAGTTTGGAGTTTGGTTAGAGATTTTTGGTTAGTGTTTTCGATTAGGATGTTACCATATTCTGCATATGGTAGGATTTTGGTTTTGTAGAGGGTGATAGCTTGTGCCTGGTTCAGGAATTGCCTAATTTTAGCAAAAATATAGATTTTATGGCTTAGTCTGCGGCACATTTCCTTTTTGTGAAGTTCATAGTTGAGCTTACCGTCTAACCTGATGCCCAGGTAATCAAAATTACTAACATAGTTTATTGGCGTGTTGTTAAGTACGAGTTTTGGTAAGTTTTGGGTACCTGCATGCCTGTTGTTGCTCGTGAAGATCATGCTTTTTGTTTTCTTAGTGTTGATGGTTAGTTCGTTTTTATTTGACCATACCGCTAGTTTGTGTAAGTCCTGTTGAATAAGCTGAGCTGCTTCTAGTGTATTTTTAGTTGTAGCGTACAGTACGGTATCGTTGGCGTATAGTTTGTTGTTTGTATAGGTTAGTACATTGTTCAGGTCATTTATATAGAGTAAGAATAGTAGTGGCCCCAAGATTGAACCTTGGGGCACACCACACTTCGTTTCTCTAGTTTCGGATATTTTACCATTCACTCGCGTATATTGGTATCTGTTTGCAAGATAGTTTTCCAGCCAGTAGGTTGTGTGTTGGTTGAGCCCATAGGCTTTGCATTTTTTTAATAGTATAGAGTGGGAAACGGTATCGAAGGCCTTCGATAAGTCAATGAATGTGGCCACAGTTGATAGCTTTTGGTTCATGCCTAAGAGTATGTCATCGGTAAATGCACTCACGGTTGAAATGGTCGAGTGACCTTTCCTGAAGCCCCCCTGGTTTGGATCTAGGATATCATTGGATTCGGCGAATTCAGATATTTGTGTATGTATTAGCTTCTCTAATAGTTTGCCTGGCAACGGCAGTAGGGAAACTGGTCTCAGATTTGTGACTAGGTGTTGATTTCCTGTTTTCTTCAGTGGAATTATCTGGGCAGTCTTCCATTTAGTTGGGAATATGGCTGTCAATATCGAGCAGTTAAACACGTGTGTTAGTTGGTCTGGTATACTGAGGAAGCAGTCTTTAAGTATTCTGCTCGGGATGTTTTTGATGGACGACGATTTATGGATGTTAATTTCTTTGATTAGCTTCAGGACATCTTCCGTGTTTGTTGTTGAATGTCTAGTTCGATATTTTCTACTGGGTTCCCATAAAACTCCCACTCGTGGTTGAAATTACTAGCTAGTTTGGGGCCTATTTCGGCAAAGTAGTTGTTAATGTAGTTCGGAAGGGAGTCCTGTGGTATGGGTTGATTCGTGATTTTGTCATTTAGGTTAATGGTAGAGTTGTTAGTTTTTCTCGGAAGTAGCTCACCTTTTTGTCCCAGAACTTATTTGGTTGGTTATTCATGTTATCCTGTATATAGGCCGATTTTGCTCTGCGAATCTGAGTTTTTGTGTCGTTTCGGGACCTCCTGGCATGGTGCCAGTCATCAGGTGATTTAGTTTTCTTAGCTTTAGCTAGAGCTTTATCCTTGTCTCGTATCATGGAGATTAAATCGTCCGTCATCCACGGTGTACCTTTTTCTTTAAGCGTCATTTGTCTCACGGGACAGTCTAACTCTAGGTGGTCATTTATCACTGCTTCTATAAGGTCCCAAGCTAAGTTGGGATCTTGTGTCTGGTAAAGTTCATCCCAGTTGTGTAGGAGTAGATGGTCTTCGAAATTCTTTGTGGAATAGTTTTTGTAAGACCTACCTTCTGTGTGTATTTTAATGCATTGTTTTTGGACTTCTTTAGGTGTATATATATAAGTTGGTGGTCACTTATATTTTGGTTTCCTACACCTGCGCTCATCACCTTGTCACTATTAGTAAACACCATGTCTATTAGATTATTTATGCGAGTTGGTTCTGCGATATATTGTTTCAAGTTGCATACATGTTCAAAATTTTTTAGGAGTTTAAACTCTGGCGTGTTCTTAGTGTTATAGTTAATATTGAAGTCTCCTAGTATAAGTAGGTCCGCGTTGAACTGGCTATGTATGGCAGTTGTATAGTCAGTAAGTGTCTGAGTGAATAAGTCAGCTGATGATTTTCTAGGCCTGTAAATAGTTCCTATAATGATATCTTTTTGGTTAGTCATATTAATTTTCATCCAGAGACATTCAATGTTTTTTGTACTGCAATTGAAATCTGTTAGGTCTTCAGTGGATATGTTTAGGGTATCCCTATAATACAAGCCGATTCCTCCACCCGATTTGATCTCACCCGTCCTGTCGTCTAACCACGATCTATCTAGCCTTAAACAGTTGTATCCCTGTAAGTTGATCATACTGTCTGGTATTTTCTCGTTTAGCCATGACTCTGAAAACGTTAGTATGTCGAAGTTGTCAAGCTTCATATAGTACTTTAATAGGTCGTGTTTGCTGGTCAGGCTTTGCATGTTTAGGTGGGCTACATAGATTCCCTTACCTAACCCCTTGTCCTGTCTGTTAAGTCCTGCCATTATTTGGATTTTTGTCTAGGTCCCATGCTCTGCCCGAGTTATGTCGTCCATCCCCCCTTTCAGTGTCCAGTCTTATTTTACCTAAATAACAATATTTACAAACATTCGGATAAATAATCAGTACAATACTAAAGAATAGATCCAGTGTATCGGCCCGCCTTGCAGTTACTGCTTGGGTCATACAAATTTATAAATAGGAATAAGTAGACTACAGTATCTGTACACGTGTGTGGTCGGTTCGAAGTTTTAATCACCAATAATAGCATGTAATCATGACTTAAGAATCTGTTGTACTAATTTGTATATGTATATAGATAGTGCGTGTCGTCACGACTAACACTCAATAAAGCATGTCGGATGTAGAGGTTGATTCCTCTCAACTACACATAATCCAGGAGACATAGTTATGCCGTCTAGATCAATAAAGAAAAACATGAACATATGCATATAAGTTATCCATTTGGTGTACTAGTGATTGATACATAACTTGTGGAGTTAACATGTATAAGAGTTTTGGTTTCAGGTCATCATACGTCACAAGTAGTCGTAGGTAGCAAAGGTGAGGGTAAGTGAATCAAATATTAAATATGAGTAGCGTGAGTGCACGACCAAGTGTCTAATCAAGTGTAAACCTGATATTGATGAGTGCCTAACTGGTAATTGAGTGGCGTGTAGTACACGACAATGACAGCCCGTAAATCAAAACTTACAATAGTATATTCAGTTACAGGTAGCGTAAATGGCTGGGTAGATGCAGTTCTTTAGGTATTTGGCGAATTTCACCTCGGTAGCCATTGTATAGTGAAGTCCATCTCTCAGACATCCATCATAGCGATGGCCTAGCCTGCCTTGCCTGTACTTGTGCACGACGCTAGCGAAAGGTGGAGAGCAAACTTGATTATTTTTGTTGCGTTCATTAATATAGTCATTGATCCTGATCATAGAGTAGTCGATAGCTTTTTGTGAGAACTCGTGTTTAAAGTCAGTTTTGTTGTAGTTTGCAACAGATATACCTACGATCTGGCAGATGACAACTTTCCTCGCCACTACTTCCAGCTTTGTCGTACCAATTTCAAGTTCTTCCACTATATGTTTGGTGATTTCGTCTGCTTGTTTGAACTTGGGTTTGACTTTCCAATAAGCAACTTTTTCGATTAGTTCATTGACTCCTGTACTTAAGAAGATGACGTCTAGTGGTTTGTTGTTCGGAAAATAGTTCCTGGAAGCCATTTTCTTGGCACATTGAATCCCCATTTCGACAGTGCGTTGGACGTCGGCACCCGGTAGGAACTTTAGGGCAATATCAACATCAGGGAAACTACGATTGTCTATGGTTTCAGAGAGCGGGCGTAACAAGCCCCTGCCTCTAGAGTCAGTTAATATTAGAACCTGGAATTTGGCCATGTTGAGCGTGATTCGAACCCGTCAGTCAGTTACTTACGTAGTTTATCTCTCACCTCGGCGAGAAGTACTCCCATCGCGTTCTGGCAGTTTTGTTTGGTGTCCAAGCTTGTTCCTTTGATATCCCGTATTAACCAGCCGCAACCCCATCGCTGGTCCCGAGTGGCTTCGGCGAAGCGTTCTTGCTTGTAGCCTAGAAGCTTGTCTTTCAGAGTCTCGTTTTGTTCAAATTTCATCGTTACTAGTTCTAGAAGGTGTTTTCTATCATGCGTCAGCCATTCCTTGCTCTTGTTGACTTGCTTGCCGATAGTTTGAATGGTGTAGGGATTCGTTTCCTTCATAACTTTGTCGAGGTTTTCCGCGTCTCCACTCTCCGAGCACATACGTGCCACATACAGCTGTTCGACGCTCCGAGCGGAGCGGTCATTTGTGGTGTCTTTGATGTCGCATTGGAAAAAGTTGCTAAGTGGGCTGCAGTGCCCTTGAAAGTAGACTGTGTCTTCAGTAACTAGTGTTGATGCAGATTCAGGTGTTACATTATGTGGTAGCCCGGTCTCAAAGGATTCATATTTGTAGGGTTTGTCATTAATCGTGATGTCCGGCCCTCTCACTCGACATTTAATGTTCGGTATGCGGTTCAACGCTACGCTGATTTGTTGTGCCTCCTTTGTTTTTAGTAGATCTTGCGGTGATAGGTCGTTTGACATCGTAACGTCTTTGTAGTTAACGCTTGTAGAGAGTTGTTTTTTTTAGCCCATATAGTTCCGCCTTCTGTTGAAGGGTTGTCACGATATAGAGAATCCCATCACCATTTGTCTGCTTGTTTTTGACCTCTCACGTAATTATGAGATGCTAATTTCCGTTACAGCATGCTTTGGTCGACCATTATGTTGCCAGCAAAGAGGATATCTCCAATAACTCTGCGCATATATTCCTAATGTCTGGAAAATGTAGTTTTATTCATGTAAGTGTCTATTCAACAGCGATACATTCATATTTGAATATGTCACATTCATATTTGAATATGTCCTCTTGCGTTACCTTTAGTGGGGAATAATAATGCAGAAGGTCCTGAATATGTAAAATCTCACGTCCTAAGAATAAATTTTCATCTCGATTGGATTGTGTCTGACAATTCGTTTTCTTAAATGTTTGAAATCTGCCCCTCTCTTACAATTGGAATAAACAATAGCAGGAACACCCGTTATGCCGTCTATCCCAGGTATATTGAATTCAAACTGTGGTTGACGAATCACTGCATGTTGAATCATTTACATATAAGGTATTTTTAAAATGTTTGACCATGGCTGAGGTATTACAAATGTAGATTATGCCGCATAAAAACGGCGTAATACCTTCATTGCATTGAATTTGACATTCCCTGATATTCGAAGGAACACAAAAAGTTGCACAATTTAATTAAACAAATTTGGATGAGTAGCTAGGAATGGTAGTTGTCATAATCCTAGTAGTTCATCATTAAACATAGGAATCATCATTAAACATAGAAAGATACAAACGTATTAGATATTCATTTTGTAGAATTATATGGTCTGATGTGCATTTCTCATATATGACGATTTATATGCGCAAATGTTACAATCATACGCGGGACAAATACCGGTACTTAATGCATTGATGTTGTAAGTCCCATTTGCTGTAGTTCTGTAATGATTTGAAATAACAAAGTTTGGATATCATCTGTTTCACGGGTATGTACATATGATATGAAATAAAACGTTAATAACCTGATAGGAAACATGATAAATAAGCCTAAATTTATATTGCTATTGCCTATGAATAACCGCCTAACATAATGGCGCTCACCCTTTGTATATATGATATGCCTTCGACCATATGGCCTCACACATTGCACCCCATTCGTTCCCTAGCATGCTGGAAAGACCTGGGCTGAAGGAGGTCAGACTGAGGAGAAGCTTGGCGAGTCAGCAGACGACATGACTCATGATTCATTCACAACCAGGCCGTGTTCCCGCGCTTTACTGCTCGCGATGACCCGGCTGAACGGCGCTGTTGTCGACGAGGGTGGGGCTGGGTATTGTCTTCGTGCAACTGCTCTACCAATCATCAACCGCCGATATAATATACCTACCTCCAGCACCCCACCCTCCCCACCCCACCCCTACATTCACACAGTATGATCCATAAAACTGGTCCATAACATGCTTCATAAAGGTTGCTGATTGTCCATGAACTGGAACACATTGATGAAAAAAGACCCAGACAGCCTACTTTTTATATCAGGTTTCCTTTTTAGCCTCATGGATTATTTTGTTAATCATATTTGCATTCGCAAGAGAAGTTCAGTAGAGAACATAATAGGTATTTCGCTACCGCAGTGATTCCGAGTTCAAATTGAAGGAGGCTTGGTTTCAACTCAGAGACTTAAAGGATATTTTCATCATCTCTCACACCCCTACCGCTGCCTACACACAAAATACATTAGAATTGAATCTGAATGTGAAATCAAAACACATACCTGGCCGGTTTTTTTGGTAAAAGTCGATGTACCAGTACAGAAACAAGTGCGTCGTGTGTGCGATTTTATACCATCCCAATCTTTAACCCGATGAAAGTCAGCAAATTTCCCCCCTCCAACGGTACAGAAAACCTTTGCTCTTTTTGGCCACCTTGAGTTTCCCCGAACTACACAAGACCCTTAATATGATAAATATTGAAGCGTCTCATTTCTGACAACCTGGCATATATTTACCAAATTTATCTTAATTTTACAATGTCATCGACCTGAAATATTTCTTCTGTTGAAATATTTACAGGTAGTTAGTGGGATACTATAGGGAAAACCTATGAAAGTTTATAGTTAAAGCTTGTATCCCATCGAGTTTGAATCGCGTAGTAATTCACAAGGCGACGCTGCATGAATTACGTACCAATTCAAACGAGATAGGATCGAGCTCTGACCCTGAACTTGAATAGGTTTGTGAATTTATTTCACCCTTCACATTGATTAATGGGCTAACCTTTGTGACATAATTCCCATTGAGTAGTTTTTCTAAATACTCAATGGGCATTTGATACGAGTCCCCAATGTTAAATATATGGGGAGAAAATACCAGTGATGAGTTAACTTGATGAGGACCTCTTCATACAGAAATAATATCTAGAAAATACTCAATTTTCACAGCCAAAAAAAACCAACTTTCTTTTCGATTTACGCAATTCCCAAAACCTTTATTCCATCGATCATTTCATTTCCTAAAATTGGAAATAAAACATAAATTAGCTTTATGCAATTTAAGACAACTGTTGATGGATAGGTGGAAATCACTATCGTGTTGCATATATACAAATTAATGTAAGATATAAAGAAAAAAATACATTGCCATCTCATCTTTACCACATATGACTACCACACACCATCACACCACCTAACCACACTACACAGGACTACACCACACCACCACACGCCTCCAGACACTGCCGCCAAACGGCTGTTCTCTCCTAGACACCCTCTGCGCATGCCTGGGCGTCGCGCCAACTCCCTGGAGGAGACCATCAGTGCTGCTGCGGGTCTGGCGAGATCCACACCCATTGTACTGCCGACAAGCCGTCTCTGCAGCCACTTGCAGCGCCTAGCCTTGCCTCCAGGGCCAGCTTCCGGACGGACAGGGCCTGTGACAGTGTGTGAGGATCGTACACAGACGTCCACTCCTGACAGAGTACGGTCGTGTCAACGCGGGGCGCCCACTATGATTGTAGCCTCCTCTGAGGAGAGCGGGCGCTTTGCTGCTGTGTTGCTCACGGTCTAGACGCCGCCGCAGTGCACGTAGATAGAGAGGGTACGGAGAGAGGGCAGCAGAGGCAGGCAACGGGCTAGACGGGCTGCCAGACGAACCACCACCGGGGCCGTGTGCCGCCTTGCCCCGCCTACCGCCTCCGTCGCCGCCATGGCTTCCTCCGGCATCCTGCAGTTCTACAAGGCCATCTACGACGGCGATCTGGCGGGTGTGAAGCAGGCCGTGGACGGAGGAACTGACCCCAGTACCATCCGCTTCTTCATACGTGAGTGTGCCTGCTGCAGTGTTATTGTTAATGGGAAAAATCGTGTTCTAATTCGACACCTCTTCACAGAAGCTGTGTCATTGCTAATGGGGCATATCAAAGTCCTACCCGCCACAGCTCCAGTGTGGCATTGTTATTGTAAACAGAGCTTTGCGATAGGAACCCCCGATAGTAGACTCATTAACGTTAATGAACATCTCGCAATAGTTGTGTGAATCTATAAACCATCCTCGAGTAGCTTTTAGAAGCAGATATACTTAAAATCAGCGCCCGAATCGCATTTCAAAAATACATGTGCATATCAATATATTTACCCCCTAATGGTTCGACTAATATTGACCAATGTATCAACATGTGCTAGTAATGCATGCAACCAGGAAGCGCGCTATGCGTGTCGGCATTTAGATGAGTGTCTATGAAGTACATGTACATATATATATATATATATATATATATATATATATATATATATATATATATATATATATATATATATATATATATATATGTACATGTCTGTTAATCCATCCGTTAATCAGACTTAGATAACCCACGTTGGCTGTGCAGTAATATAGCTTTATGTACGATAAACGATCCTATATGAGTCGGTGAATGTGTGTGTTTGTGTGGTGTTTGTGTGAAGTCCAACTTGATCCTCATCCATGTCGATATCTGAGCCCCATTGAGTCCCATCTAGGTCGTCTAGTGCAATGGGTATTATTGTGTGTTGGCACTAGTGTATAGCGGTTCGCCTTATGTAGTATGAGTTTCTGCGGGAGTGGGTGGAGTAGAGAGAATAGACAGGGTGTCAGGATGTGTGCTGGGTGTGGGCTATGAATATATATATATATATATATATATATATATATATATATATATATATATATATATATATATATATATATATACACCTCTCCTCTCCTTAGGGTCCCCGCGAGGAATGTATGTGCATCGCCACTGGTTCGATACATTGATCCGCGTATCCGTTAAGACACAACGGCCCGCCGTTTCGTAGACCTCCGGGGGCCTATTCCTTGCCGTCCCTGGTCTTTCCACACTGACACGCAACCACCCATGTGGGGGCCTGGGAACTCACATGCAGGAAAATCATTCGTCCTGGTATGAATCATAGGCCGGGAGGGGAGACACTACTGCGAAAGGCATGTGTTTAGTGTATATTGGGCACAGACCCACCGAGGTCATAGCCGTATGCAGGCAACAATATTACATATTTTCTCCCAGAGGTCATGCAGGCATGCAGGGTACAATAGTAGAAGTTTTCCATCCTCAGTAACGGTGTTAACATGTTTATAACAGGTGTTTGTGTGCAATTTTGAAGTACCCCAATTAAAGTAAAATCATAGAATATAGGCGATTTATATTGGGAAGAGCTCACTGATATTAATACTTCATATGACTTTTCACTTAAATTCGCTGTTGTTGAATGATAACCTTATTATAACTCTCTAAATTAAAACATTTTATATCACAACCAGTAGGCCTATTTTGGCGTAGACCGTTTTTTGCAGGAAAATACTCGGTATGGTAAAAGCAAAATAAGGCGTATAGTTGCTAGTATGATCAGTGATTGTTGTTGTTTTCGATGTACATCGGCTCATTTACCTGTTTTACATACCTGTTATAAACGCCAGTAGTTCAAAGAGAAACGTGAACATATTCAGTTCGTAGTCATGCTGTTCATATTACAAAACAGAAAATATAGCCTAATCCAGACCTTTGTCTTTATGCCCGCCCAGCATTTCCGATTCAAAGCAAATTTTATAAAGACACTAATCTTCTCTTATTATTTGATAACACATATACCATCTATGTTCTGAAAAAGGTAGTGTATACTAATATTCTATCAGTCAATGACTATTCAAGTAGATATATGCAAGTCGTTCTGTTCGTGTTTTTGTTGGTGGTTGTGTTATTGTGTGTACCACTATAACGTGCAGTGGCCTATGAGCTATGGTAAAATTGTTTGTATTCTATTGGGCGTGCCAAAACCATATTACTTAGGCGTACCTGTCGATATTTATATATAAACACTATATCACATACAAGAACACTTCAAAAAGGTTCTACTTATGATACTTCTAGCTCAGGATATCCACAAGGCTTATTATCCAATTTATATTACGTGCCGACACACACGACTTCGGCACTACAGTAATCACGTATAAGCAGGGTCAGTGGGCCTCTGGTCCAAGTAGATTAACAAATGTGTAAAAGGATTATGGAGGTTGCATGAAATGATTTTATCAATACGTCCAGATACACAATCTGCCTCTCATATCTGGTGATTATGAGGGATTGCCTATGCTCAACATCTGCAATTAAATTTTACTGCAACATCTATGTTATCTCCCTCAGACTGTTTGCTATTCTATCGGGTTGTATGTCGGTGGGTCTGCTGGCTAGCTGGTTATTTACCTCACTTTCTCTGTTACATTATCTCTCTTACTCTCACTCACCATCTAATTTTGATATCACTGTCTCTCAACCTCCATATGTGTATTTACCAACAGGGTTAAGAAACATACGGTGATAATGATAGTTGTTTGGAAACTGATATCATTAGGAACAAATTTTGATTAGATCAATGGTAATTTGTCATTCCATACTGCTGAAGTATTGTAAGGAGAAGGATAAAAAGGATGCAATTGGGAATTTGAGATTTCATGAGAAGGAAACGGATATGATTGTCCATTAATGACATCAAAGAAGCCGCGTCGTGATTTCTCTCAGAAATTAATGCCTCTCGAATGACAAGGCAAAGCCTCATTATTGGAACAAGTCACTACAACAGGGGCATCATCGAAATGTGTTTTCGAAGTAAACATTACATCGGAAAATATGGCCTGAAAATTAAAACCTATGTCATTCTCCTGATGTTTGAATATAATGAGCTCAAAATGTATGAGGGCACCTATACACCTTAAATTCAGGGTTATCATGCTCGTTTTTTTTATTCAGAGATTATATTATGATAGTTTTAAAACAGAATATATAGCAATTTTATAAGTTGTTTTTCACATAGGAAACCCCATGTCATTTTCCTCAAACTTTCAAAGAATATAACACATATACAGTACTACTTACCTAGGGTTTAAAAATCATATTTTTCTGTACGTTTCCTACGTAAATCAAACAAATGTAAATTGGCCTATTGTACATATTAAGATTGGAAAGACTGGACAAAACGTCAAATTTATTCAATTAGAATTAGAATGAATCCCAAAGAAATGATAATTAACATTATTTGAGAATCAACAGATGGCACCACTGTGTATTGTAGGATAAACCTTTAAGATATGCTGAAGTGTATAGAAGAAAATCTGAGAAGCAGTAGTTGGTATAGATTTGCACTACAGAGATTTAACATCAGTATGTAGCGAAAATAGATATATGTTTACATAAATAGATGAAAGCTGGGAATATTGGGAGGAGAGCGTCCAAGGTGAGGAAGCTCTGTATGTGCACACTGGAGCTGTATGGTGTGATGAGTGGTAGGGGTAAAGGAGAAAAAGGAGCATGTTGACTTGGGTATCCTATGTATACCATACCTCAACTCAATATTACAATCTTCTGATTCACCATTATCCCTTTATTTGCAGAGACTGATGAGATGTGCCTCTGCTCCCTAGCCTTTGAGAATCTCGGTCTAGAGTTTGTCGAGGAGTACACTCCGTTCGACGGCAACTTCACAAACAGCGACGAGTGTTCGGGCGACAACGCTAACCGGAAGAAGACGGACGGCTACCCGCCCACGCGCGTCTACCAGCCGCCGCTCCTCGAGTGGCTAGAGGCCGGTCAGTGCGGTCACGTGGCCGCGCGCGCGTCTGACGTCACCGCGCGCGGCCTGTCGGGAGTAGACGACGCCGAGGAGTACGAAAGCGAAGATGACCTCACCAGTGACCTTGACCTGGAGATTTACGGCGTTCGCATCAGCCCGCACCGAGCGGCGGCCGATGACGAGTTGGACTACGAGGAGACGCGGGCCTTGCTCGAGCACTCACGCCGGATAAAGCAGTACGAAGTCCCGACGCCTCCCGACCCGGCACCCGTCACCTCCGCAGCCGCCCAGCCCCCGACCCCAAAACACGAACAGCAGCACACAGTCCGCGACGTTACAGACTCCATGAACAATCTCCTCATCACCGAGTCGCAGGACGGCAGTGACGAAACAACCCCCGACGGCGACACGCCAAGGCTCGACAGTGATAATCTGACGTCAGGTGACGCGCAGACGACAGGGTCTGGCGTGATAGACGCTGGCGTTTCCGCCGCTGGTTCCTCGCGGCACATTGCCGCCAATAACGAAGTCGAGGACGACGAAGACGACGCTGTGTTTGCGAAAGTACTGAACGCACAGGCGCCGGGTGGAGACGGACAGGGCGCGCAGACTGTACACAAGACGTGTAAGTTTCCTTACTTCCGCGAGTTGGAGTCTCTGGGCAGTGAGGATGGCGTGGGATCAGACTTCTTTCTCACGGAGATGAAACAGGCCTCCGTGAACCCCATGCACGTCGCCTCGGCCAAGGCTCACGGTGACGTCCTTACCTACTTGGTGACGTCACTGGCTTGTGACGTCAACGAGGGAACGCTCGGGTCGGAGGATACCCCGCTACATATAGCTGCCAGATGGGGTCACACAGACACTGTGAGGCTACTACTAAGGTTAGGAGCCGACCCTCACAGACTGAATGCAATGGGCTACTCTGCCCTCCATCTTGCTATTGGTAGGTATTAAATCCACTCATTTTACTGACAAGCTGATACGCATCGTAGGGAACTGATTCCAGGTATAAAAATTCTGTTTCGAGGTGAGAGTTGCGGAAATATAATTTGAGGCCGTCAGATCGAGTAACTTATTTCTGAGACCCTCAGTAAGAAATTTGTTACTCGGTTCTGTTTCCCTATTATATACCTAGAAATAATGAAGATATGTCAAATTTTTCACTTGTAAACTAAAGAAGAAACCAACTAGTTTTGGTCATCGTTCTCCACGAGTTTGATGCGACGTGATATGAACGAGGCGACAGCCGAGTGAATATCACATAGCACTCAAAAGAGTTGGAGAATGACTTCTTTGACCAAAACGAATTGCTTTCTGTATTCATCTCACCCCTGTGCACACTAACCGAATAGACAACACACAGGATATAGACCATGAAGAACGGACTGCAATACCTGTAGGGGCATGAAGAACGAGTTATCAATGTTAAGCCTATGGACATTTATTCCAGTTGTGAGATAAATTCCTATTCGATTGTCGCCACACGCGAACGTTATCTATGCTTTACCCTTTATTTAGTCAGACGTGGTGAAACTCTGTTCGTTCCTCTCTAGAATCAGACTTGAGGTCATAGGCAAATTTTGAGAATGACAGAATCTCACATAGTCTTGCTGGTGACCCACGACCAGCTCAAACTGCATAAGCTCAGGAGAGTACTGAAAATGGTGGATGGTTGATTGAGGAGCTGCCCCAGTCAGGAATTCAAAGAAGGATTTTATAAAGAAAAGGGTGACATATGTTGGTCATATGATGTGATACTTAGGATTGCTATGAAATTTCTTGAATTTAATTTTTTTTTTAATTTCATGTGAGTTTTGTTTGCAAGCGATCTCGAAATTTGCCTATGCTATGTCATGAGTATATCTGTGCGGAAGAACAGCGTTGTTCTTCGTATAACTATAGATAACTTTCAGCCTTGATATGAAATCATATGTACTGTGATATACTGCGGTATGATTTTAGACTAAATAATCATAAGTAAATATGATAATACTGGGGCCCGTTTAATAATCTTGGAACGATACCTGGGCATGACAATACGATCCATTAAGCAATGGGGGCCTCGTGGGCGATGCACTGTAAACGTGACCGTAGGTTGACTGCCATATCTCTCGTGGTATCAGAGGTGTCGTTAAAACCTGTAAATACATGCAGCTAACTCTTGTAATCTCTTGTGAGTTAGCAAAAACAAAAAAACAGAAAGCCACATTTGACACAGATCTTTGGTTGTAATAGGGCGTGACTGTTACAAATTGAAAGGTTTGGGGTGTGTGGGTTGTATCAATAGATGCCACATGTTGTTTTGTGGCTCCTCGTGAACCTCTATGGATCTTATCTGAATCCAGCATGATTTCATTTATAAAATAGCTAAAAAAATACTACCCAACCAAACAGATGCTCTGCAGATGGGTTTTTACCCTCCAGCCGATGATCCTCTCCGAGGCCGGCCGGCTGCCCCAAATTCTCAGAATTCTCTGTGCTGATCTACCAATTCCTTTATTTCTGGCTGTGCCAACAACCACAAGACATCCACACCACACTCAGGTAGCTTCTAGCGAGAGAGTCCATCAAGTACCGCAGCCAGCCAACACCGACTAGGCGATGTACACACAGCGGGCTTGCTGCTGTCGTCTAGTGGACGTTGGCCACACTAATGCACAAGCCGAGTTCTCTGCAGGTCCGATAGGTGGTGAGCCAAGTGCATCTCCATACCCTACGCTGCTCCAGCAGTGCAAAACCCAGTAAACAAGCGAAGCAGTGTGCCAAAATATTGGTTTTTGTACTGGAACAATGAGAGCTCAGCAAATATGCCCTGAATTCTGGGTTAAACCAAACAATGAAGGTAAATAAACATAAGGCTTAATGTTATGAATATGTATGGCACGCTCTGGCACTAGGATTCTGCCCAGAGTACATAAAGTGTCAGAATTTTCAGTCTCTGCTCGCGGGTCAGCACATTGCGGGTATCGCCTGCTTCATGTTCACAGTGTGTGTCACGGTATATGCAGGCGAGCAGTCCCGCGACACCACTATGGCACATCATGGGTGCAGTTCCTTCATGTTAACCGTGTCGGCCAGTCAGCTGAAAATCAAATGAATCAGTTTTCAGTCTGCTATGGAAATTACAGCTGCTGCTGCATGGATATACAAATTAGGTTGGGCCGACGCTCAAGAAGTCATGATCTGCCGGCTAGACTGTTTGGTGGATCAGCAAAACAATGGTATTTAGAGCCGGCCGGTGGTTGGCGACATCCAACAGACAAGCTGATGCTTGCAGACAACTGGGGTTTGGAGACACAACGAGGGCTGACGGTGAAGAGGGCCGGCCGTGGCTGCCATATTTGCTGATCCACCAAGCAGATTTTTGCCGCTGATAAGCAATTTGGGCTGGCAACTCTCGACAATGTCCACAATTCCATTGGCCGGTGCTAGCTCCGGCTTGGTGGATCACCCACTTAACACTATGATTTCCTCAGAAATACATATGTAGATATGATTTTCCAGCCTATTTGGGTTGGCCATTTGGATAAATCCTTGTGCGGTTTCCTAATAGCGTTGTGCTAGCTTTGTTTGAACTGGAAACTGTAACATAAACATTGCAAATACTAGTAAATCCTTAAGACAACAGCTGCGTCTGTTCTTAATCTGGCATTGCGCTGGATTGATATTCTCAGACCGTTTATCTATTTGTTTATATTGTGTTAGTAATTAAGTCAATGGTGTGACATATAACGGTTTACATAACATTTGAACTCCGATAGTTATAGCAAATGCACTAGACATATTCCAGAAGATATCTGAAAACTGTGACTGCCATGCTTAACTCGGAATTGTACAATTTACATTACGATATTTATAGCTAAAGATTAACGGATGTAAATAATATCCTTTACTTGGACTTTGTTTGCCGATATTTCTACAAATCATAGTCGGGTAATGGACTGTCGGCAGACATTGTATTGAGTCATAACAGCTGGTTTGCCCTCTGTGTGACACCAAAGCTGCTACAACCTCTGACAGGAATGTAAGCCACTCTGCAATATTTACATGCTCTTAACCGCTAAGGTTACTTCACCCGGCGGAGCCTCCATTGATCAGTATTGCAACGTATTTAAAGGAACAAAACAAGTAACTAACACCCACGCTATCTGTAAACTAAAGGTGGGTAGTTTTACGGGTTCCGCAAACCATCCAAATTTTGTTGGGATTTCGCTTTTGTCAACAAAGAATAAATCTTAAAACGACATGGCATTGGCGGCTACATTCAGGAAACTGTCAGGATCTTTGGTTCCCGTTTCCAAATCTTGCGCTTAAAGAAACTTCTTAACAAAACACAGCCATTGCCTAAGGCAACCCGGGCAGTTCAAACATCGATGACTATAGCATGTGAAGAGGTGCTTTGATATGCAGGGACCTTTTGGTTCAAAACTACGTGCTCGATCTTAATGAAAATTGGGGGCCAGGAAGTACTGTTGAGAACTATTCAGATTAATGTAGTGCTCATTCACAGGAATACATTTAGAGGTGCATGTTTTCCAGGACTGGGCTGATTCTTCGCTCTGTTATTTTCGGATACTTTAATTTCATGGCAATGACTGGTTCCACTTTACTCAGGTAGCATTTGTTGCAAATGTCATCTCGATTCGCATCTATCTTCTAGTAGACGTAAATCTATATGTCTTCGTTTCAATAGATTCCAAGGAGCTGCAATAAACATAGATAGCGGTATTGCTGAAAATGGTTGATGAATATAGTCTGACATACATATATACGTCACATAATATATAGTAGAGGGTACATATCAACACTTAGTCCTCTTCTACGCTTGCAATTCGTCGTTTCTCATCGTGTTTATTTCATAGACTGCGCAAATGCTCTGTATCCATAATGCATGTCCTAGAAGCCAGCAAAGGACCGTTTCCAAGGTGAATAGAATGATATATCACATGCAAGAAGGACGATAAGGGAATTAAGAATTGTATACAGTAGAAGAAAAACCACTCAGCCTACGCTATGGTCCGTGCTATTTACTTTTCATCAGCCTCTTTCGTGTATGAAATACAGATGAAACGCGTGCTTTATATTTTATGAATGATTTTGTGTTAAACTCAGTGAACATCTAGAGCAGGCCCCTGGGCGGTCATGTTGGCAGGTCTGTGGTGTGCTGGCTTGGTCGGAGTAACTACTGGTTGTTGGTATCTGAGGAATCGATCCGGGAGGCTCCTCTGGAAGCCGGCAGCAGCAGTGCTGGCAGCATCACAGGTGTGCCCATCCACCCTGCCACCTGGGGCTGTCCTGCTGCCAACATGGAGGGGTTTGATCTCAGGACAGAGCAGCTTGGAGATTAAATCCTGTGAGGATTCAGAAGATCCCAAAAAAATCTGGGAGGAGATTATTGGACTGGGAATCCATACTATATATATGCCTGTGACTTTGATGTAGAATAGTTTGGGGTAGTTGTGCTAGGGATGATTATAAGTGCAGTGTTCATATTTTCCATTACTCCCTTTGCCTGTATAAGGAACAACATTAACCTCAGACTTCTCTTTCGCAAAGGGGGTTATCCTGTGATTCATTATAGATCACACATGTGTTATGAGACGATATAGAAACAAAGAAAAATCAAAATCGTCATCACCCAACCGATTGCGGGGAAGAGTAGATTAGTATACATAACCTTAACGAATAAAAAATACGCTTGCCCGAACGTATGCATTATATATGAATTTGTTTCTCGCCGTATACATGAATAATCATTATTCAGAGTTCATTCTCTTTATTGGATAGGTTGTACATGTGTATGAAAATAAACATTGGTAGTAAACATGTATATGAATAAAATACATGTAAGAAGAGAATACTTCTATTTCATAAATTTCTTTGATTTCTTCCTTTTAGAGGAAAATATTCTACCGTGCACGTCCATAAATATTCGATTGTTCTGACGTGCGAGTACGATATCACGTCAAAGCGCTGGATATGTTGACACGACTAGTTTAAGTTTGCGGTAGAATATGACATATTGGCGGCTACCTGATGAACAACCACCTGCGTACCATGGCCCGGGGCACACACCCTCCATCCAACTAGGTGGACGTCCTTAGCCGAGCAGCTTCGAGCCGCTTGCGAGCAGTCAAGGACAGGAACATGCCAAAATTAGAATTCTATCTAGAAACAGAAGAGAAGTAGCTCTTACCATGGAAGCATTCTTGTTTTCACGACTGCCCTAATTACAATGTTCATATACATGTATATATACCGGGGGAAAAGAGTAACGGATGTTACAAGAAACTATTTTGTAAAGTTTTAAGAGGATTTAGGGACGTCTAACATTCACCTACAAATATTGGCAACCTTCCATAATACTCATTAATAGGGTCGACACAAAACATATAAGACACATGCACAGAGTATATACAAGGAAAGATTCCCCAAACAACACACTTATTCCAGTTATTATAATCTAGCTAATTTGAGATCAAATACTCTCTAATACCATAGGGATTCAATTAATATTGATCGTCTTTATTGCTTAGATATATTGTGACTGCAACATTTCCTGTCTCATAATATCTGTAAACCAGAAGCTCCTGTGAAATTTGGAGTTGGGGCTTGCAAAGTAAATGTCGTGGTAGCATGTACAATTTTATGGCTAGGCCTGATAAAAACACCCGCAGCTTGGAACACCTGCCTGAACGCACTATTTCTCGACTTTCCACTGTCTATAATCAATGTAGTTAAATTTTGCGTGTGTACTGGATAGTTGTTCTTACTTCTAACCATCGGAACAGGTTAGCTATAGCGTTTGTCACTGATACGAGGTCAAACTACATAGATTTACTTTATTGATTTATGTACGTTCTATATATTTGTAGATACATTAGTTATATATATATATATATATATATATGTATATATATATATATATATATATATATATATATATATATATATATATATATATATATATATATATATATATGATATTTCACATATCAGTTCATCATCATAAGGATATCAGTTTGGGGCTTTTGTTGTCCAGCAAACACAATCATGGTTCTTAATTTTGTGAATGAAATGAGTGTGCGAAAAAGGGTTAGATCTGTTGATATTTTATTGAATATATTTTGCGTGTAGGAATTTAATATGACGTGAAGCTCTATAGCTGCGGGTACAAACTCATATATGGATTCTGGTTCTAGATGGCACCGCGTAGTAGGTAGTTGGAACATGTTTTAGGCCTGACCATAGCTTCCGTGCTAAGATCTCTTTATTGCAATACAAGAACCAGAGAAGAAACAAGATAAAAATTCAGACTTATTAGTAAAATAAGTGTGCAATTACGTGCTTAGAAACAATCTACAACATGTTTCAATGCAGTGAAGGGGACAGAATCAAGGTCAAGACCTTAATGATATATATTATAATAATTAGTACGGCAATTATAGATGGAAGCAATGGCCGCAGGTGCGAGAGGAATCCCACTCAGGTGGCTTTAGGGTAATCAGACTAATTTTAATCAGACAGAGTTTTTATGCGATGGAACTTTAGACTTCTCCAAAGGTCACATTCCTGCGCTATTGCCATCTGGTGAAGGTAATGGAATTATTAATGGGAGTTAATAGCAGTCGGATTTCTGAGTTCCTCGGGATAGGCCCGATTTATATTATAACTATAAAACGTGGTAAATGTTGGCAGCAGGGTTGGTAAAAGTAAACAACACTACGTGCTATAAACTGCCTAACAATGTTAGTCTAGATCAACAAGATAAGGCTAGATGTTTGCCAAAAGAAATGAGAGTTTGTTTGTCCAATAACGCAATCAATACGGATATAGACGCCATTAACTGGATTATGTGATTAAGATTGTGAGGCATAAATGGGATATACAGTTAATTGTAGTTTGGGAAAAATAAGATAGCTATTGCTGTAATAAAGACAATAAATGATATCGATATTTGTTAATATTTACACAGTTGAGAGATTGTAAGGATAAAACACAATACTGCTTTGATTGATTGTTGATGTGAAGACAATATTACATGGAGGTCATCCATAGATTACGTACACACTGAGGAGGGTAAAACAGTTTGAAAATTTTGCCTATGCTCCTTCTTTGTTCTATTGCGTAAGATTGGGAGGGGGCGACCACAATTTCAGATGGTCTACGTACGTACTTTATGGATCGCTCCATAATGGATGTCCTTCGAAAGTACCTGTTGTCAATAATGTCTATAAGGGAGGCAGGTTGGAAGTTGGTTAGGAAGAGCTAAGATGGCGTTGATGCATAATGAAAAGCCCGCCAAAGTAGTACCCTGGTTATGTGTAAAATGGGTGTATGACATTCCATTTGTGTAATGACCCAAATTTTGATAACAAATAGATTAGTATCTAATGTCGACATGTAGGTTGATGTACCTTTATGATGGTAGATACATTATATTTCGTCGTGAGGAATGGAAAAGTCGCATCAGGGTAAACCAGTACATGGGTAATATTAGTGATGTGTTCTATGTCCAATAATTAGTAATACACAGTATATGATACGTTGATAAGAAATTGCGCGTTCCCAGAAAGTGATACCAACGTAACTGATATAATTCTACTCCCTTCGGACAAACATTGTTGTGTTTCTGGATACCCTCTACCTAGCAAAACATTGCCCTACCCAAGGTTGGTATAATCCAGCAGAGAGCGTCATGTAAGCTCTAAACGTTAGCCTTCAAAATGTAGCCTGATAACCATGCAAGCCCCAAAGCAGACGTTGCACTAAAAAGTTGCAACACAATGACAGATATTCCCAATCTCATTGAGAGTATGCTTTAGCTCGGAAATAAATGAGAACTCTCAATGGTTGACAGAGGGGAAATTGAGAAGCATATTATTTAGTGGAGGAACTACCTTTGTTATAATTCACTTTTGAAGGGGATGTACTAGGTGTTGGAATCAATATTAAATGATAATACAGATTAAGTTAAAGCGACTGTCTCCGAGTTGAGTGTATTGTATCTCAGAAACATGGGGTTGTATACTGCCAAAGAGCTCTGTCAAAGCAGCAAAAGTTGTGTTTTCTCAAACTACAATTACAGCATACCTAATCATGTGGCAGGCCTTTGATCAGTGCAGTTCACATTTCTTGTACAGTGGATCTAATGTTAGGAGCGGGATGCCCAGACCAAGCATACTGCAAACCTGGCTCTCCCATTGGCTACTTTGACAGTTGTCGCTATTTTGGTGGCTTAAACGAGAAAGGAACAAATATTTCTTGCAGAAATACCAGTCTGTGTACCCGAAGTGAAATGTGTGCACTCATGATAGCTATGGGCGACATATGCAAGGCCTTATGATCAGAACTAGGAGTAAATGGTATAAATTAGAAATTATAATAGACATAACAATTAAAAGGTTTGGGTGTATATTCAGTCTATCGTCAGTCATTTTCTGTAACCCACTTACACCCAGTCGACTATCCAAATACATCAAGCACCAGTGGGTCATGAGGTATTCCGGTCTCTATTCAATGGTCATGGTCAGTTGGGCATACCTCTAAGACACTGAGGTACGGGTCCTCATCTCCTTTCCCAACGTCACAATGTTAGCATAAAGATGGTGAAGGGGTAGTTTTTTGCAAGAGGCTCAAAGTCTCTGTGGCCACTCTATACCTTTAGGCAGAGTATGTGAGCGTGTGGCACACGCTCAATTAATGAAAGGCTTGCCAATGCTTATGATTCTGATTCACCTTTTTTTACCCCGCTTTGTGTCTGCATAATGTGCTTAGTGCACTGAAGGTTTTCAGTGTACTGAACAGAACATCTGTTAAGTGAGCTGAGTGAGCTCCAGGGGTTGGAGCGGTCAAGGGGTGACTAGTGTCTACCTAGAGTCCTACCTGACTGACCAAAGGGTCATGTGTGTGTAACCTTGTGATACATAAACATGTATGCACTTCACAACAGGATCAATTCTCACTCTAATCATGTGATGTGGGCAAGGTCAGTGCCTTTCCTTTTTGATAGTTTGGAATATTATTATCTGACCTATGGAAAGATGATAAAGGCGTCTTTATTGGGGGTTAAGATTTGTCTTTATCGATTTAAGTCCTGTTCCTATGAGAGAAAACATCTGTCAGTTCACTGCACTTATGCCACTACATACATTCCAGTCATTGTCAGCTAGGAGCCATCCATAAAGTATATTTGAGCGAGGTCGGGGAGTTGGGTAAAAAATTTAGCAAATTCTGGTACACATGTACATCCCTTCTTTGATCTATTGCTTGCTGAAGAAGAAACCAACAAGTTTTGGTCACAGTCATCATTCTCCATAAAGTCTGAGCATGGAGCAATATGAACGAGGGGACAGCCGAGTGAATATTGTGAAGCGTTCAAACGATATGGAGATCAACGACTGTGACCCAAACATGTTGCTTTCTATATTTATTACCTTACTGCTTTCTGTATTTATCTCACCCCTTATCTCATAGCCCATTGAGTATCAATACTAATACTCGAAGGAACATGGAGAACAAGTTCATAATATTTTGCCTATGGGAAAAATTACAAGGGATGAGATAAAACATGGAGAACGGTTTGGAATGGTAAACCATTTAAGACGTTTTCCTTCACACTATTGGTGATATTTCCGTGGCCGTTGAAATCGCGGATACCCATGCTCAAAACACTATTTCCAGATAGCGGCACTCAGTACTTTGACTAAATGTGATTTGAGATTATATGTGTCCATCTCATAGCCCATTGAGTATCAATACTAATACTCGAAGGAACATGGAGAACAAGTTCATAATATTTTGCCTATGGGAAAAATTACAAGGGATGAGATAAAACATGGAGAACGGTTTGGAATGGTAAACCATTTAAGACGTTTTCCTTCACACTATTGGTGATATTTCCGTGGCCGTTGAAATCGCGGATACCCATGCTCAAAACACTATTTCCAGATAGCGGCACTCAGTACTTTGACTAAATGTGATTTGAGATTATATGTGTCATCCTCCAATGTTTTAAATGTAAGTTTTCAATACAATTAACATCTAACTTTGTAACTTACTGAGAAAAGTATTCAGAGACGATTGTAGTAAAAGTACACTTCAGTAATAACAAATGAGACCAGAAACTCTTTTCTTACTAGCCTCTGGAAATGTCTTTTTTAGCACAACTATTTGCGGTTTTAGCTGGCTCTCATTGGTTCCCAATACCTTCATGCTCCCCAAGAACATCTTCACTCAAACCCCTGATTTAACACCGGCATTCTCTTTCACAGAGTCTAACGACCAGGCGTGTATCGGGGCCATGCTGGACAGCCTCACGGACCTGCCGTCCCTGGACGTGCAGACCAAGCAGGTGCTTCTCGTGCACGCGCTCGCCCAGGACGCCGTGCCGCTGGCCTGCTCGCTGCTCGACAAGCTCGCCATCGGCGTCAACGAGCAGCTCTTTGACTGCGGCTCCTCCATCCTCCACAAAGCCGCCGCCGTCGGCTCCCCGGCCTGCCTGAAGCGAGTGCTGGAGCTGGGCGCCGACCCGAACGTCGTCAACCAGGAAGGGGAGGCCCCGTTGCACGTGGCCGCCGCCAACGGTCACGTGACCTGCGTCCAGCAGCTGCTGGCAGGGGGCGCTGTGCCGGCGCCATCCAGTAACTGGATGATCGGGGACAACCAGACGCCCACCATGCTAGCCGCCTACAACAACTACCCGGATGTGGTGGATATCCTGCTGCCCCGCGATGACGTCACGTGCTGCAGTGAGTACGGCGACACGGCGCTGCACTACGCCGCCTACCGGGGGTGTGTGGAGAGCGTGGAGGCGCTGGTGGCGGCAGGAGCGGCGGTTAATAAACGTAACTGTTACGGCGCGACGCCCCTGTGGAATGGGGTGTGTCACATTGATGTGCTGCGGCTACTCATCAAGGCAGGCGCCGACGTCAATGTACAAAGTTCAGGTTCGTATATCTTCTTTACAAACCCGAGAACAGTGTGTGGATGGGGGTCTTGCTTAGCCAATATATACTACTTCCGGTTAGTGACATCGACGGCCACGGAAATGTCACCAATATTGTACAGTAGATTTAACACTGGAAAAATGCTACAAATATAAACACTCTATACACTTCACATCCAATCTCTTAGTGGCGTGGCACAAGGAGCATCACTCACAGGAAACAGTTCAATAGCAGCTTTGGTATAGTGGAATTTAAGCTATTGGGATATAATAAGTATGCGGAGGAGGCTCAGGGATGTTTCCTAAATGCATCTGAGCATTTTCTAACGTAGTACCGCTGGATATCCAGAAATCCTTGGTAGTATAGATTATAATGATTTTCTATAATCAAAATAGAAAATGTCGCAATTTTCTATACCAGAAAATGACTATGCTGAGGAAGTTGTGAAATCTATTTTGGATATAAATCATATATTCATTTACAAAGAAAGAAAAATAACATCCAGCTTCGCATCAAATGATTCCACCATCACGATTTTATTAGGGTGTATTTTTTTACTGATAGGGTCGAGCAGTGTCTTGCAGTAATTTCGAAGATATTGCTGGATCGTACTACATCGTATATGATCTGCTTGCCTCACTACCCGTACGTTTGGAACCCTTATTATCGCTCACATAGGGCTATTCCACCAGAGCGATGGAGCCAGTTACGCTCACACGATGTAACCTGATCTAGCAAGTCAACAAATCGCCCTGGATCAGCGCAGATCATGTGTCCTTGTAGAACAATGCCCTTTAAGACAGTGGCATAGCGATTCTTCCAGACACAGTTTCAGGGGGCAAAAGGCAATAATCGGTGACAGGTGGTATAGATGTACGCACTTCAGCCCTAAAAAACGTAAAGATTTTGATGTATGTATTTTCACCGACTGTACCCGATTCTGAGCAGGTCGTTAATAATTTAAAAACTGTTTCTTGAAATCCCAATTTGATGGAAGTTATAATTTCTTTATGAAGGCTCAGCACCCATCCCTCGGACACGGATCAGCTGAGCACCCTTTCATATTTAATAGTAGTAGAAATGTCAAGGGATTTCATATATAATTGTTTTTATGGAATGAATGATATCACGAAGCAGGGCTGGGTGATATCTGTAGCGGAGGACAACGAACGCCATATTAATAATCATATGAATTAGACTTTATCCTACCCCATCACATGTATTTTTAATACAAGTCACCCGTGGCATATAAATATCGTATGGCATAACTGTAGCATACAGTCACACCATGTTAAGCGTATAGGGGGGATTCATATGAGTGAAAGGATGAATTATACAACGACGCGATTGCTACCGATTCATTCCGACTATTGTCTCAGTGAGAATCGGGAAACAGTATTCATGTCTTTAAACCGATCACACCTCTTCCTGATCAATCCTTTAGGTCAGTGAGATTCAGTAAAATGTTCATCGATGTACGTACTTCATCAACCGCATTTCATTATGCCTACCATATCGGGAAAGTGAGAAATCTTAGACAAATGTCTAGACAACCCACTTCACCACGCATCGTAAGGGTGAAAAAAGGGTGATCATGGTCACGATATGCCCTACAATACTACCAGGGCATAAGTGCATACCTTGAGGTGCTATTTCCATTTTTAGATATATGATATACTATAATTCAGGAAATATTGCATCAATAATATTTACTAGTTCACATAGAACAACAATGTATTTTTTATTTGGCACTAAAAGCTCTGCTCCAAGTCAAACTAAAAAAGCATTAATTTCAGCCACTTAATTTACCTAATCACAAAATTTGCAGGGCATACGATATATGTATCGTTTACCTGATTCCAAAATTTCATAGATTTCTGATCAGTGAGACTGATTTTTCGGATAAAAATACTCGGAGATGCTCCCGATTAGCCACCGCAATTTAACTATGTATATATGTCAGACCATATTAGAGACCATACGATACAGGTTTTGCATCGGAACAAAATCGTAGACCCACATTTTGTATCGCTGCCTAATCGCAGAGACGTGGTCAACTGCCCCGATATTAGGTGACCTTCGTATGCGATTTTGATTTTGTATCGGGAGGACCATTGTAAACCATATCGGAACGTGTCATGAGCTCGGTGGACGCTGGGCCTGAGCTGGAGATCCAGCAATCAAAAAGGTGGGAGGGGCAAAACAGTCTTCCCCTCATCTACTTCCTTACTTTCAAAAGTGGTCGCTTGTAGCCCCTGACCGCCCCCCCCGAATTCTCTGTTATGTAAGACTTAGACTCTACAGCCCTATACTAGTCACCATTTCGTATACTACTTGGACAATATTTGATACATCCCTGTCTGTGCTCCGTAATTGTTGAGAGTAAGGCAATGCTTTGTGATTGTCTTGCCTCTGATTTGTCATGCACCATATTGTGTAACAATTTTAATCACTTTACCCCATTACACAATAGGCTCTCAGTATAGAGCACATGCTAATTACAAATGTCATTAGAGTCAGGACTGCTAGTCGTTAGTGTTAAAGGTTTGAATTAAAAGAAGATGACCGAATGGAGTTAATCAGAGCTTTTAATCAGGTCCTCTCTTTTGTCACAGGTCACAACCTCGACCACATTGATGGCGTCGTCTACGACTCCCCAAGGTCGCCGATAGAGGTCGCTGTCGAGGAGGGCTTCTTTGATAGTGCTGAGATTCTGCTGCGGGCCGGATGTAAAGTGCCCCCTAAAATACAGCGCCTCCTAGGGGAAGCCTACGAACGATTCGAGGTGCACAAAGACGTAGTGCCCGTTCTCAAAGCCCTCATTTCTCAGCCCCCGAGCCTGAAACAGGTATGCCGGGCAAGGATTGTTCACAGTATAGACTACCAGCTTCACAAAATTGAAGGTCTGAATGTGGACGATGACGTCAGGCGTTACCTCCGATACCACGTTCTCTGAGCTCAGCTAATCAGAAATGAGGAATGCCTACATCCGCTGGATTGATTGAGGTGGAGTGTACAATCTCTGTGAGACGGGGCTATTTTAAGGATGAACAGAAGATCTATACACGTACATTCTCTGCAACGATAAAGATATGCAAATTTGGATTACTTGACAATGACTCAACGATGTATGTAGAATAAGTATTTTATAGGGCTTTTATTACAGTTCTGGACGTAAAACTGTGAATTCCAATAAGCGTACGGGCGATTAGTGAAATCATAAATCACTTCCAACAATATTGAAAAAAGAACGACTTAATATTTGAATTCACAAAGAAAAGGTACGCCGTCGTGGTATCGACATTGTGTTTATAAAAACAAGTATCTATATTTCATTGCCACTGTCTGACACTGAGAGGTTATAAGCTTTTTTGATACATGTTACTCAATATCTGTGATTAGGCCTATGGTATATATATGCGTGAGAAATTAGTGCAATCGATGTCATGACGTATGTAAATAATAGTCGTGTTTCATGAGTAATGTGTCCATGCGTTATTACGTTATCTAGTCTATACACAATTCTCTGCTTTACTCCTGTATAGTTCTACATGGCTAGTTGATTTAAATTCACGGAATTCAGTGCTACTTCCCAGAGGCTAGAGGAACCAGTTGTGAAGTGATGTGGCTACTTTATCTATAACATAACTGTATTTATAGTAACTCATGGGCCTGCTGACAGGTAGCTCTAAACGAGGAATATTCCTCTCAAAATCTACGTAGTTTAACCCCAAAGAAACCATCTTTCAAAAAGATACCAGATAACGGACAGATTGGGTGACCAATGACAAGTCACCATTTCCGCAATATATATGAGTAGAACTAGTACTATCTTTGATTTAATTTTGTATTCCTTTAATATATTACTTTAAAGAATAAGTCAAGCGTTTGTTTAAAAAATGTGCGATATAATGCAGATGATGAAATATAAACAAGTTCATCTGTAAATATAACTTTTATCAAATTCTATATGATCTGCAATGTGACGTCGCCCATGGTTACATATACTCTAAACTATTCCGCACTCTATCATTCATATGAGTGTCTTGTAACAGCTACAGCCCTATAGGACTTGTAAAGAAGTATATGCGACAGTAAATACGAAATCTTGTTGCTTGGGTGATGTTGATGTAAATGATGTGATAAGAAAATATAGTGATTGCACTGAAATAACAATCTTTGCAAAGGCGCTGGAGTTGTACTTTAAGGCGTCGTATGAGGTAACCTTTGGGTGTGCATACCTTGTAAACGGTAAATAGAAATAAGCTCATTTGAGATATTTGCTGATGCAGTAACTACAGCGTTAACTTGTGAAGTTCTATGCTGCGATATCCCGATCAGTCCCACGAGGATAGTCTACGTCTCTCATTGTAGTGTGTGTAACCTACGATAAAATATAGACTACGATGTAACATGCGTTGATGGCTTTCATGGGGAATTGTCTGTGATCCTTGTCATGCGATGATTTCATTCGTTTAATAAAATACTCAACACCAACATTCCTTTCCCAAAGTTACTATGATCTACCACGAATCACAGTCCAGTGTTATTCATTCCAGATGCATGACATACAAAAGGTCATGATACTTAGCACCTTATACTTTAAGCTGGAGCTGAATAAAGGTCGCATTCTTTGTAGTATTTTCTCACTGTGATCGTTAGTATTTTGCACGTGTTCTAAACAGGTGTGATGCTACCATGGTAACCTACATGTATGTTTGTCAGCGAAGAATTGTCGCTGAAGGCTTTCAATTTACACGGAGTTGTGTAGTTCCAAGGTAAAAGCATTCTGTGATTTACCCAATGGTAATTTGGTTTATTACCTCAGTGTATGAGATATAAATTCATTCTGCCTGTGTGTAACCCAGCAAGAACAATAAAGATTGTACCGCACTTGAGTTTTATTCTCACTCAATTCGCATCACTTACGACAACTCTAATCTAGACAATTATTTTATGGAGAAGTGCATCCATCATCTCCTTCCTTTATTTTTGTGAAAACCTTGGAAATTCCATTATTTTTATTCAGTTCTGTAAACAATTCGTTTAAAATCATTCCAGGTCCACATGAACAAAACAAAGTTTACAGTTGAAATAATAGAATTATCCAAATTCAAAACAAAAACTATCCCAAATTTCCTAAGGTTCCGATTGGAAAATATGCAAATATCATTCCTAATCCTTGCCAGTTTGCTTCATGAAATGGTCCACATTTATGATTTATAGGTTGGATGGGATTTATCTTGGTAAAAGATGATATTCGATCTAAAGTCTACGATGTTACAGGGCTCTTGGAGGGAGCAACGGAGATGTGGTTTTCGCCAGGTACCAGCAGTTTTTAGCATAGAGGGGCACTAGTGACCTACCCAAACAGAGCAGCGTAAGCAATAACAAAAGGCAGGTAATCAACATACTTGGGGGGACCGTTGATCCCTGTCCTGAAGTCAACCATCAGACCAGTTAGGCTTGCAACTTGTCAAATTTTACAATTTGACTGGCACCTAGGTTATTTGCCTTAGTTTGGAAATTGATCACTTTGGGGGAGACCCTCATCTGTGCAGTGTCAATGACGTAGCCTTAAATTTGTTTGGGTAATTTAACGTCCAATTTGTTCAATTAGACTTACTTTGGGCTTGACCGAATCTATGAGATGAATTTAGGTAGAAATCCCACCACTACACATTTACCGAGGTGAGAGTCCTTTTACTTCCCACACCACATAGACATGGTATGAGAAGGATTGGCCTTTGATATAGCAGTAAATGTACCACTGCTGGGGTGAAGGAGAAAAGTGGCTGCAGTGGGACTCGCCTCAACAAAGTCCAGTGTTCTTTACCACTGAGCTAACTCCCAACCCCGGTCGCTTTTGCTATGGTAGGTTGTATCGTAGGTATGGTCATGCTCTTGTTTTCATGTACTTTGAAACCGAGCTTTACTAGTAAGGCCAACAAAGCCTTGATACTTTCTCTGCACTATATAGCTGTCTCTGCCATGATAAAAGTATTGTCAAAGTACCAGAATACTGAGTGGCCCTGGCTCTATAGGTGGGCAAATACTGCCCTCAGAACCCTTGTAAACTGCCTTGAGGCTTGGGCCATGCCATTAGGCAGACAAGTGTACTGGAACAATTGTCCCTTCCAGTCAAATATGAGGAACTTTCTGTCTGCCTCATGGACAGGCATCGAGTAGAAGGCATCTGAGAGATCAAAGGACCCCATGAATGCTCCTTTGTGAACCATGCATATGACTATTTGTAAACTTTCCATTTTGAAATGTTTATAGGTCACACTGTCATTTAGATCTGAAAGATCTAGTATCATCCTGAATTTCTTATTTGGTTTGGGATGCAGGAACACATTGGAAATAAATTGACCTCTGCTTTTGCTACATTTCTCACCAATCTATTTATGCAGGAGTTCCTTAACTACCAAGTCAAGGTTAGAGCTGGTTTCTAGGGTAGAGAAATAGTGTAGGTGGGTCCGCTTGTACTGGCAACTTGCCAAATTCAATTCGAGGTGCTGTAATTTGTCAAATCAAGGGAGTCACTCACCTGTGATTTTACTGTGACCACCACTTGTAAAAACCTGACTTGCAGGTGTACAGGGACTTATCCTTGTACCCCTTGTCAGACTTCCACTTCTTGGTGAACAACTTCTTTATGCTTTTATAGCCGTAGTTTTTTTAAGAAGCCCCTCCATTCTGAGTTCATAGTGAGTTCAAAGTTCTTTTTCATCATTTCATCGGCCTGCCTGATTTCATCTTGAGCCTTCTTCATGGCCCTGTTCAGGTCTTCTCTTCTGAGCCACTCTGGCGTGGCAGTGTTGTCATCTGACAGGAGGTTCCCCCACCTTGCGTCCTGGTTCTGCTTAAGCAGGTAAAGGTTGGGGTGGGTAGCATCGGTCATCGCCCTTGACAGTACCAATTTAGTGCCCATTAGGCTGACGTAGGCATCCGCAAGAGGAGCCGCCTCGTCCCTGATTTCGGGATCTTTGTTCATTTTCATCCACTGTTATGTTTGTACAAGGCCTGTGACTGGTGTGCTATTGCTGACATTGCCTAGACAACATTTTGTTGTGTTCCATGAGAAACTTATCCATTTGCAGAGATTTTCTGGAGGACACCCTGTTGAAGATTTCATTCAACATATGGACCTGTAGCATTGGTGCTGTATCAGATCTTGGGAAGCGGTCACGCTTTTCCTTGACAGTGTTCAAACCCCCCTATCGGAAACCTCTGGTCCTGTTTTGTCCCTAGCATTGGTAAATGTCACATAGGCCATGATGGTAGGAATCTGCCACATCTACCTGGTCTTCCTCTTAACGGATATGATCATACTATGCCACAGGCGATGGCCACGTGGTTGCACACTGTGTCTCATTGAGATAAGGGGCAATTTTTTCTAGGAATTGGTCCATTTGTGGCATGGTTAGGCCCTTGAGAGTTGGTTCTGGCTGGTGTGAAACCACACCTAAAATTTATCTCGAGGGAGATTTTGGCTTTTCAGCCCTGGTCTTTGGTGGTCCATATTTGCCTTTGATCTTGTCCCCCTGCTCATCCGCCATGTTGGTGAGCTGCTTGACCTGGTTAACACAGGACAAATAAAACTCATGAATGTTGTACAGCATCCATGTGTCGAGATTTAAAAAGGCTACTGTTAGGGACTTTTTGGTTTTGAAATGAGGTCGAAGTGAGTCACTGCTGAGTGGTTTTACCACAAGGAAGCCACTGCTGGTACCCAGTGAGAACCACATCTCTATTGACGAGTAACAAGAAGTAGACTTGTGCATTTGTTCATTGTAATCTGGTTCTAGTTAACCAAAAGAACGGTAGGTACGCAATGTAGTCCAGATATTTCGAGAAAGTCTAAAATATTATCGAGGCACCCAGAATTTCCCAGGTTTATTTGACATTCTCTTGTGCTATTTCTTGAATTTTGTCTATAACTGCGATTGATTGGCCCTGGATATTGAGGGCCGAGCTAGAGAGAAATCGAATTCCTAAAATCTTAAAGAAAATCTTGATTGGTTCTGTTTCCAAAAGAAGCAAACCGCTCACAAAATATATCAGCGCAGTAGAATTACAACTCATTTGATAATAGAAGCATTGTCGGTTTTTGGAACTAGAATTTTACATAAATATAGATTGCCATACATATGAGTATGATAGTCTATAAAAATCTAAATAGACGTATTAAGAGAAAATTACCATACTGGGCAAATATGTCTGAGGTTGCATACTTTTTGGTGAAGAATCACTTGCCAGAAAAGCGCGGTAATCAATCTCAGGGGAGTGATATTTTGTCCTCAAACCAACTAAATCCTGCAAGGGGGAGGGGGCAACCAACCGGGCTAGATGTTTGAGTTTTTATCATGAATAAAGAGTGTTCCCAATGTTTGAGTTTTCTGAATATTTACATAACAAGCAGAGAGGGGATAAACTTAGCTCAGAGACATGGAACGACTGTAAGGAAATTAGATGGTTCTTTGAGGTGACATTCCGATGAACATGAATAAAGAAGGAAAAAGGCACTTTAATTTAAAAGCTTAATGTCATGGCTCTAGTAACTTGCATTTACAATGTTTTAAACTGAGATCTCGACCATGTCTTTAATCTGTAAAACATGATTTCAAGTTTGTTATTCGATCGTCTGGCTAGTTCGTCTGGCGGAGTAATTTTCCGTTAATATGACGAATATGGTATCAGATGAATAATGCAAACAACTAAGAACACTGATTTAGAAAACATAACTTAGTGTTTATTACACTATATACAAAGATAACATGGAGATGACAACTGGAGATGACATGATGAACAGTCAGGCCCTGACCTCCTGTATTCTTGATTACATATATTGTTTTGTCGGCGACATGCTTCCCTTTAGCGCCCTTTATATGGCTAGACACTCACGATGATGTCCACTTGTGCTGCTCAGCGTAATTATTCGAGCAACAGGCAGCATAACGATTATCTGAAAGATAAGTGATACCATTGCATTAAATAACAATCGAGGTGGTTGGGTGTAAATTTAAATTCTACTCTTTTGGAAAGTAAAATAAAATGTAAACAACGAGAAATTTCAATATATTCAAGAATATCTGAATGAATTCATGAATATTTATGAATAAATATACCAGATATATCGACCAACATCTGACTTATGCTGCTTTCGTAATATATTGGCATATATTGAGGTTTGTTGTGGTGTCCGATGAAATCGCTGCTTTTAACACTGGGTACACTCTAAATCAGGAACAACTGAAGTGCTATTTTTCTTAATGAGCTCAGTTATCCTGAACTAGCTGATTTTGAAAACTCAAACGTCAACAGTGAACTAACAGTGTGTGCAAATATGATTGAGGACGAGAACTAGAACTGATCTACCAATTAAAAAAATCACAATTAAAACGAGGAGGACAAATAACATGTGCGCCTACATCTGTGTACATTTATTGAAAAATAATGACGGTGATCATACCATATAGGAGCTGATAAAAAAACAACCTGTTAGTACACATCTATATTTGATATGACAATCCTCTCTGATAGATATATCATACAAATTATTCAAGAATGAAATAATTAGAGACATATATACATATATCTATAATGACGGTCAAACTAAACTAACAATGATGTTATCACTGTCACAATATGAGAGCTCTATGAACTATATCTGTACCACAAAACAATCACAAAAAATTGGTTCTACATAACCCTACCAGGGGTCTCTACCATTTAGTTGGACTATATAACCCATAATTCCTGTATCTACGGTAACCGCAATAAGGTATGTAAGGAGGCTCTTTCAGGCATAACCATCATTCACCAATAAATCCCTGATGAAGGCTAATTAATGCCTAAACTAGGTGGACAGAAAAAGATCAGTGAATTGTAAAACATGTTGTAACACAAATTAAAATTGGGAACACAAGACGCGATTTTGGTTATTCTTTGGTTAGTGGTTCCAACGCCAACAAGTTGAAGAATGAAGTTACATACCAGTGTATATTATCAAATGTTGAAGCCCATTTTACGCATGCATTCTTTGTGAGCTTCAATGAGCGGCCCACAATTCTCCTGTCCTCGTTCAATGATACTGAAAAAATAGTAGAAGAAAGCTTGATACATTTCACACAACGGATTATATAAAGAACATATAACAATATTTGTTAAAAAGATAAACTGAAAAGACATTTACTCTGTTTTACACAACATTCCAGAATCCAATCACTATGTGTGGCCCACTGAAAGATATACCTCTGGCGTTATGTCTCTGTGCCTCTGTATATATATTAAGCGAGTATTCCACCAGAGAGGCATTGAACAAGTGTTTCAGCACTCCTGCCACCGGCCAATTTGCCCAGTGCCAGGCTAAAAGTGTATGAATTGGCAGATGTTATGAATGTGCATTGCACACTCTGGTGCTAAAATTATGTCCACTCTTTCAAAACTTCGCTTAAATGTGTGATCCATCAAAACATACCAAACAGATGCTCCGCAGACAGGTTTTGAGCCGCCAGCCGACGTGGATGTACTATTGTAAGGGTCGGTAGCAAAAGGTCATGTTCAACACTTCATCCCATATCATACCATACGTCCTCTTCCTTCTTCAGCTCTAATTATCATTAATACTCCTATTTTAGGAGTGATTGTATCACTAGGTGTGAGTATGTAGAGGCATTTTGGATTGTAGTGTATACATACCGCTTACTATGTGTATAGAAGCAACTTGACAGTTTGGCTGGTGTACAAAGCTGTAATGTAAAACCATCCCCCTGTGGATGAATTATGAGGAATAAAAAGAAAATCCCCCCCAAGGACAGTTGGCCAGACGCCCCTAAATCTCTAAATTCTTCGCACAGATCCACCAAATCCTCTATTTCTGGCCACACAATGCTTGGGTAGCATCTAGCTAGTGAGTCCAAGTGCCACAGCCAGCGGACACTGGCTAGACGATACACATGCAGCAGGTTTGATGCTGACGTCTGATGGACATTGGCCACACTAACATGATAGCCGAATCCTCGGTCATGTGATATGTGGTGTGCCAAGCACATCTCCACACACTACACTGCTCCGGCTGCGCAAAACCTGGTAATCAAGCGAGACAGTGTGTCACTGTGATGGTATTTGTATGGGAACGGTGATGGCTCTTAAATTTCCTACTGAATTCTGCTTTAAACTGAATAATGAAAGTAAATAAAGATAAGCCTTGACGTTATGAATGTGTATAGCACACTCTGGGGCAAGGATTGCTCCCAGAGTACCCAAACTGTCTGATTTTTCAATCTCTGCTTGTGTGTCAGCCCACCGCGGGTATTGCCCACTCCATGTTGACGGTGTTTGTGTCACAGTATATTGTGGGCGAGCAGTCAACACAGATCCCGAGAAAGTTCACAGCCTCTTTGGTAGGTCAGCTGAAAACCAAATGAATCAATATTCTCTAGCTGACAGAAATTACAGCTGACACACCATGGAATCCAACAATTATGCAAATTAGGTTGGGCCGACGGTCAAGAAATGATCATCTGTCGGGCAGACTGTTTGTTGGATCAGCAAAACAATGGTATTTAGAGCCAACAGGCGGTCACCGACAACCAAAAGACGCTTGTCGGTGACAGGGTAATGAAGACACAATGGTTGGCTGACGGTAGGCGACAACTACCATATAGCTGGTTTATTTTCTGATCTACCAAACAGATAATTGCCGATGATGCACATTTTGGGTGGGCAACTGTCGCTTACGACCACACATCGACCACAATGCCATCGGTCAGCTCTATAGTCCTGAGCATTTAATATGGGTAAAATGACAATATCTAGTTCAATCATATGCAGCATTTGTAAAAGATTATATTTTCGAAAATTAAGTAGATAGAATTCAAAAGAACTTCATAAAGAATACATGACAGAACTTTTCGGGCCCAAGATTTGAAAATTGTGGTGCCACCTGTTATTTTATCAAAAAACTTTGGCCTGAGGTCATATTTCTGCTTGAATCACTGACATTATTTAAATAAATAAGCAAGAAAGACTTGATTTTCCTTCAGTCCTATCTCAATCAATAATCAGCATAGATACTTCAAATAAAGAGTGATTTGGAGATGATCCACCACAGAATAAAACTGGCAGGTTATCAGTTTGCTTAAATGTTATCTAGAGGTAATCATTGGCAGTTTCTAGCTATGCCATATGCCAAAAATTCAATATTATCAGGAAATCACGTGCTTAGGGCTCTTTTGGACTCTTTGTCATCTGTCATAATGCTCCTGTATCTCAGGAAATATCTATCACAGCCTGACAATATAGGTATCATTTTAATTGTCTTGATATAGCTAAGGAGATAGGGTGTTAATTTCTATAGGTCATCGCAAGAGATCTTTCATTAAATCACTGTGAAGACAGGAAGGTAACGTGTTTTAGTGTTTTTTACCCAAGAAATCCCTCGGTTCAATCTACGACAGGAAATATTAGCTACAACACAGGTATATCGCCCTATTATTAATGACACAAGAGTGATTTGCCTTTTTCAAGTGAGAAAAAACTAGTTTTTGTCCAATCTTAAACGCTCAGGACTATAGCTGAGCCATGATGGATCATATCGTAAAACTGGATGAGGTTTAATCTTGTCCACCATATTCCACGACTGGAGTTTGGCAAAGTGACTTCATGAGGCGAAGCCGAGTGAAGTCCGGAGCCAAAACTTCAGGAGTGGAATGCGGTGGCCAAGATTAAAACTAATCAGGTTTTGATTTTATCCTACCCCATCTCCTCGGTGTTGGAACATTATGTGATAACAATGCTGTATGCCACTAGTGGCATATAACACTCTGTATGCCAGTCAGCGTGGCATACAGAAACCCAATGTTAAGCCTATGGGATTTTATATTAGGGGTAGGATAATATCCTTTACAGGTTTGTGGTTCCCATGTATCGCCCGGCGTCCCTGACCACGTCCATTGCGGTGGAGGCAGGGAGTAGGCAACGTGGGTGCCGGGAAAGCTCACAGAGGGGGGGGACCACATCTAAAATTTCTAATGTCGTCACAGCCCTAGATGAAATGATGAACTCGTGATCGGGCCTTAATCCGCAATAATGAAGCACCACTTTTAGTACCGGTATATATATATATGTTCCACAATCTCTAAATTGCGATTTATATTCCATTCCAATATGATAAAGGTGGATGGTACTACATTGGTAGGTGAAGATAAAGCAAATGGAGCCTGTGGGAGACACTATCAAGGTGTAGGTTAACTTATAGCGGGTTTTGCAGTGGAATGGTAGATGGGTTGGTATGTTGAGGGGGGGGGGGGGGGGGGGAAACCGGTATAGCAGCAGGTGTGAAATACTTTTCAAGGGGATGGGGTCAGACCAAATGTTACAATATCGACTGTAGGCTACCTGGTACATTCTCTCTATATATATGGGTCACTGTATGGAAAAACGTACAAGTGCAGCTTAAAAACAGAAAGAAAAAAAATTGTATTTATTGGATAAATCCTATTTCATGTTAAAATACATGTATTTAACTATAAGAAAAATGTAATTATACTCATTTTCCATCAATGGTTCAATTTTGGCACAACTTTGAAAAATACCTTAATTTTTCAGGGAACGTTCGGTGTGAGACTGTGTTATTCTTCAAATTTGTTCAAGACAGAAGTGAATTTAAATTTTGATTCCCAACGAAATGTTCTTAGTATATCACCTAAAACCATGGAAAATATAAAGTCTCTCCTGTGAGTAAAAATATCGATTGGGTACCATGGATTGAATACAATTAGGCTTAATTCAAGCCAAATTTGCAGTTAAGCATTTACGCATTTAGGAACGTTTGATATAAAAAAAAAAGTATCAAATCTGATGCCCCATCCTGGGAACTGAATGCAGGAGTCAATTTTTGTAGCAGGGAGGCCAATTTTTTCAGGATATATTCTAACTATTCTTGACTTCCTATGGTACAATTTGCAGTTAGCTAACTTCTAGAGAAATATATGATAACTTTTTTTATACAGCTATAAAATTCACATAGCGAACATTCCATACTGAAAAGTGTTTTTTAAATAAGGGTCTACAGACTTAGTAAATAACTTGAAACAGCTAAAATACGTACATATCATAATCTGAAATATCTGTATATGTGATTATATTGATTTTTTTTGGTTGGTATTACTATTAAGTAATAGAGGTAAGTTGTTGATATATTTCTTTAAAATCTTTTGATACATTTCTTAAAAAATTGTTAAATTTACATGTTTTTCAGGATTCAATGACCTAAAAGCTGAAGGTGTGGGAAAGAAACCCCTAATAATATACATTTTCTGTTACATTAGAATGTTCTCTGTCCATAAATACTAAATATAACTCTGTCAGATAAATACAAGTACCGGGTACTATGACTGAGCTTCTGTAGAATGTAGGAAGGTAGAAAAATTGCCCAAAGTACATTTTTCTGTACAATGACCAATATATATATACGTAAATGTACATAGAGAATACACTAGTCAGCTTGAACAGACCAATTTGTAGTAGTTTGATGAAAGGTGAGAGGAGATCCACGGTCTACATATTCAGTGGAGAAAGATAGAACTGCTACGTTTCAATCGGCATTTCTGATAATCATATTGATGTAACCAATCACATAATAATGAGGACTGAGTCTGAGTAGTCAGACGCGTCCGACCCTATACTTAATACGTATGGGTTTAGCCTTTAGGTAAAGTTGTCACCCTATCTGGGGGGACAGGGCCGGGTACTCTGGCTTGTAATAGTACCGGTTGTAGTCTGAGACTGAGGTAAACACTGGCTGGATTTTAATTTTGAGTATTTAATTTAAAATAATCAATTCTTACCACTGGTCTCGGGGTTTCTTGGTTTCGGGGCAGGCACAGCATGGTTTCAGCTTAGGCTTTTCCGTCTCCGTTCCAGTTTTCTTCTTTTCGTCTGACATGATGAAGGTTAGTATGACCCTGACAGTTCTTTTTCTTCACAACACCCAAAGCCTTGTCAGTTCAAGGAAGTTTTCACCTATTATCGCCGCCACGCTTACACAAGTGTATACTGCCACACTCTATTATTTTGGCCATCACTCTTCTAGCAGATTCTTTTCTTATCTTGGCCTCATACAAGAGAACTATACCTCTGGTAGGAGATTGGCGGATATCAAGCAGCGCAGTATGATAGTTTCTGCAGTGGCGCCATCTGTAGTTACAAAAGAGGACCCCTCCGGACAGTTGTCGCCAAACTCAATCAAAACAAACACTGGAAACGTAAATTACGCATAATTACCCATTACATATCATTGTCAGAATGGCGGAAGGTGGAGACACATCAAAGGATCCTGTAAGTATGAATATGTTTTAAGAGTAAAAGATGTTCAGCATCTTCAATGTTACGAACATTTTCACGGGCGATAATAGAGATTGTTATGCACTGGGGTACACACTGGGTTTATCAGGGCTGGTTTATGGACGCCTTGGCGATTAGTCCGAGAACTCGGGAATTGGACGCCGTGAGCCTTTAACGTTTGAGCCTCCTGTCAGCGCGAAAACGTGGACGCCTTGAGCCCACCCCATTTAATTCCGATTGGCGGGTTAGGGTTAGGAAAGGGTTGGGCAAGGGTTAGATCTAGGCATAGAGCTGTAACTTGTCTAGTAGTTACTGTAGTAGTACTAGAAATACCTCAAAATAAAATGCCCCCCCCCCCCCCAGTCAAATACCCTGATATACGCCCCCCCCTTCCCCTAGGCAAAAGCCTTAAATAGATTCTTTCTCATATGTACATGTATTTGTACAGATATAATGTAATGTTAAGTAAATAAAGCCAGGTAAATTCTGGCATGCAAATTTTTAACATCTATAATCAAATCCTCTAATATGCAGCTATCCGGCCCTTGAGAAATGTGGACTGTTAATGATGGTTTAAGAGCAATGACTGCAAACTGGCATATCATAGTTATATACACAGTATTACCATGATTTCGATCTGAGTGGCCGTATTCTCTGCGTAGTTGACGAGTATTACGTAGGGTCAACTACAAGGAGAATATGGCCACTCAGATCGAAATCATGGTAATGTAGTATTTATTACTCACCTTTCGAGTAATTATCAGGAAAAAAATCTAGTAAATTATTAGAAATTTAACTCTTGCGCCAAGCTTCGTTTATATGAATTAGTTCCCATAATGCCCTTCAGGTTGCCGAAAAAGCTGTATCCTCCTTGGAGATTCCATAAGCATAGCATGGAGACTCTGTACTCGGTGGGTAATAAAGGATTAGATATCCACCATCTAGGAAGAGAACCCTTAGCCTGTCAGGACATGCTGGCACAGGAGCTTATCTACCTGCTGCTTTGAGACCTATCTTAAGGGGGTGTTCTATTGAGACAGTGGAGGCACCAAAAGGACAACTTGTATGTGCTAAGCTACATTGCACGGTGATCACCTGACATTGACCATTGAAATGAGTGTATAGAAACTAATACAGTGGAGCTGCACCACATAGGGTCATGGAGTAATCTCCCAACAGCGGTATTGCCTATGATAGTCTTAGCATATTCATGCACAACCTACAAACTCCAAAATCATTGCAGTTTTCTTGTGCAGAAAATAGTCCTGGCTTGTTTTTCATATATTTGAACTTTTTAAAAGATTGCAAATACTAGACCATTTTGCATGGCAGATTACAAGACTTCTTAGTATGATGAGCTCCCACTCCACAGACATGGCACTGCTAGGTGTCACAGGACCTCACTTATTATCTTCTCTGCCACAATCACCATGTTTATACATATATGTAAATTTCTTAATTCTGCTAGAAGAGATCAGACACTATTGGCCTCTAAATTGAATAGATTATCTAAAATACACAGTTCTAGAACCTCTTATGTGGGTGAATCACAAAAACGTATATCATTGAAATTGAAACGCCCCACCCAAGCAAATACCGCGAAATGAAACGCCCCCCCCCCCCCCAGGCAAATACTGCGAAATGAAATGCCCTCCCAGGCAAATACCTCTAAATAAATTCCCCCCCCCCCCCCAGGCAAATACCCTCATATAATTTGCCCCCCCCCCTCCAATAGCTCACCCCCCCCCCCCCGGCCGTAAATAATGAACGGTCCCTTAAACACCTAAATGGAGAGAATGAACAGATTAGGGGTGGATACTTTACCTAGTCTAGTACAGCTCTATGGGTTAGGGTTGAGTATATGTGACTATAGATCAGTATAGGTGCACTTTTCAAAGTTTTTACATCTAGAGGCTCAAGGCAACGAAAACGGGGTAGGCTCAAGGCGTCCACAGGGGAGGCTCAAGACATCCACAGAAAGGCTCAAGGTGTCCAAGGCTGAAATCGTCCCGGGCTCAAGGCACCTATGAACCGAGAACTCTAGTAGTGGCATAGGTAAATTATCCACCCCTAATCTGTTTGTTCTTTCCATTTAGGGGTGAACAGCTGTCCATTCTAAACAGGCCCGCCAAACTTATCTTAATTTTGGATAGTTGAGGCAAATTGTGGCATTTTAAGTTGACGAACTAAGAAATATCAGTAAATCCATTGTATACAAGCATTGTTATTGCAATATAAAGGCAAATTTCCAGTGATTTTACTCTCATGTGAGGCCACACAATATTTCAGCTATCGTGTTTGAAATGAAGCTACTTTCGATCTCTTCTGGTAACTCTGGTGAAGAGCGACCTGACCCCTACATTATAAATACAACTAGATGAATTCTATAATTAACTTAGTAGTATGTGTGTTACCTTGGCTTCAAATTTGGTCTTCACTGGGTAAGAAAACAAACAGAAAGCCCTACCCTTTATCTCACCCTGGAGCTCATACTCTATGGCTGGGAAGTTAGTGTACCCAATACTCAATGGCTAATTCGGTGATTCATTTCATCAATAAATGATGTCATGGGGGGTGAGAAAAAATCAGAAACCCACTCAATGAAAATAACTTGGTCCGTACTTCACCGAGTTTGACTGCAGAGTACCGGTACGGTACATGTAATTCACTCAGCTTCGCTTCGTGAATTACTCTGTGGTCAAACGAGGTGGAGTACGGACCAAGCTTTTTTCATCTCGTGGGTTTCCATAACTGGACTTACTCGTTTATTCGTCTAATAGGGAGATGTTCAGACCTTTACTTTTAGATGAAACTGTCTTATCTATAAGTATCTATAGCGGGTCGAGTTCTCGAAAACGAGTCAAGTTCTCCTTTTAACTATGGGTCGAGTTCGTTTCGGGTCGAGTTCTCCAATAACCAGATAATCAGCCCTATCCCCAAATGCTTGACTTAGAGTCTGGTTAGTGTCCTGAGGAATTAGCACTAACACACTATACATGAGCTTTTGCTGTAATCTCTCAATGATTTATTGTGGTATTCTACTTTTTTCACCTTGAAAAGGAAAGATGAACTCGGAAATAGACTGCTCTAAACTAGATCTACACAAATTTTGGTACATGCTCTGTTCAAGTATTTACTATTTCTAATACAAGGCCAACATTAACATGAGGAAAGTGTAGTGCGGCGAGTATTATACGGAAACTGGCTTACTCTTTTTGTACCTCAAAAATACGCGGTGAAATTATTGATTACATACATCCCGATGCCGTTGGCAGAGGGATGTATGTGATCAATAATTTTACCAAGTATTTTGATGTACGAAGACAGTCAGCCAGTTTCTGTATTATTTTATACCTGAAAATGGCGAAATTTTACCTGGTCACGTGATCACATATCCCGTATGTCCCAGTGTTGCGTACGGGTATAAATACGCATTGCATTTTATATTGTCAGTCAGAAATAATATATGTATAATATATTTTACTTTGCCGTAGTTCGATGAAGATGATATCGAGGATGATGCCCCAATCGAGAAGAGGAAGAAAATCTTCACAAAAGAATGTAAGTAATCAGGAGATCTACTTTGAGAAAAGAGTGAGAATTACATATAGTGCAGTGTAATATTCATCAGCATCGGTCAGCGGAGAACCCAGCACCCTGGCAGTGGTGATTCAGCTCATGAAGTGAGGACACCTTGAGACTTGGCCCCTGCTACCTCTACCTATGAAGAGGATATTAGTTAGGCTACTCTACCATTAAATAAATCTGTGTGGACTGGATACAGGTTAATAAAACATTAAATTAACGCTTGTGCACTGAATACGCTTGTCAGGTCTTTTCTGCTTAGCTGTAACCAATACAATATATCTTTAAGCCTTGTTCTGATAGAGCGAAGTATTGAAGATGGTAATTGGTTAACGTGTCTATCAAATCCTATTTTTCCACAGTACGCTGTATGATGTATGGCTTCGGTGACGACCAGAACCCTTACTCCGAGTCCGTAGACGTCTTAGAAGATCTCGTCATAGAATACATCATAGAAATGGTGAGTAATGGTTATATGTCCCACTCTTACTATAAAGGATGCGTACATGCTTAGGAATACGAAACTCCACTTAAGCGGTCACCCTTCGTTCCGGGCCAAAGTGCCGCTTACGCGGGATGTCCGCTTACGCGAGGTTAAAATAAACATCTAATAGAGAGAACCGTTCCGAGCAAATATATCCGTTATCGCGGGGTGCTCGCCTACGCGGGGTGCCCATTAGGCGGGGTTCTACTGTATATATCCTATGTAGAACTGAAAAATTATTGTTGAAAGCGGGGAGGCGTCGCGGCAGAGCTGGAGGCGGTCCTCCGTTGAGGGGACGCTGACGGAGAGGAGGGACCGCTGATGACGTCACAATCTAGTATACATACGAGTGGTACGCATCACTCAGGACCATTCTGGTGCACCAGCTCTCGAGGCGAGGTCGTCACTCTACACACTATATACCTTCGGTACCGTAGATTAGTTAGGATTGCTTGACTGCTGAAGAAATTTATTGTACATATTTATTGCTACAATATAATGATTCTAACGCTTGGGCACTTTAATTCTCTGTATTGTTGTCAATCTGCGTTACCGTTACATTATATTACCGGATCGCTGACATATCCTTACCTCAACAGCACCACCCTATCAATTATAGGAGTTGTAGTTCCTGATTAACTAAACAAAGGGTTATAACCGATGAGTAGTAGCACCACTACATTAGTTGGTAGTATTTCTCTCCATTAAGCCCTTTCATCAATTTTGATAGACTAGGAGGGACCCAGGAAATTTGACTCCGGTTCTAGAAAAGTGCCAAGGTAACATGCCTTGTGATATTAGCCCCTAATTAAGATGCTTGATGACTCTAAACCAAATGAAAACAACAGAGAGCTTGTTATTGACCACAGAGGTTGAAAGAAGCCTTCTAACGTGAGGAGGAATGTATATCGAGATTGTATCTAAGCAATGTCTTCAATGTGAGAGATGTATTGAGATAAATAACACTGCTCTTGAAAAGGAAAAAAAGAGTGCTTGGTGACAAACCTCAGAGTGTGAGTGGGCACCGGATCTAAGATCCGTTTCGATGGTTGGGTTCCATGTTGTCGCATTTTGGACAATAGTATACTGGAGACACATGGTTCAAAATTGAGAGGAAGTTGTTATTTTCAAGATAGCATCTGCTTGTGATAGAGGCGTTTATTACCACGTTGTCTAAACCTTATCCTATTGTAGTACAGAACGACTAGGACACGCACAGGTACAGTTCAATAGTTTATTCACAGGCACTCTCAACGGAGGCTGGTAGACAAGCTTGACAGGTACGTACCTCCGGCACGTTAAGCGTAATATGTAACCAACGTAATCACCCACTTAGGGGGGAACTCTCAGGTACTCCGACCAGGTAAGTAACCGTGGAGGGTGCCAGACAGGAGGTTCGCAGGGAGCCTTCCGGAGGTGGTTCGGGCCCAGTCTCACGACGGACTCCCGTCCGGAGGGCATCCGGAGACTTATATAATAAGTCGGCCGGATGTCCCCCGACGTCACTTCCGGGACCAGGGCGACCCCTGGTGGGCCCGCGGGGTGTCACCGAGGCAACACTCCGGAACCCCTCCGAACCCTCCGGAACTCCGGAGGCGCCTCCGGACCGGAGGCGCCCCTCCGGAAGGCTCACCACACTCTCCCCCCCCGACTGACACCCATCCGCTCTGAAACCAGAAAAATTGACTCGAAAAAGTTGACTCGAAACCTACCCCTTTGGTAAACAACCCCCCCCCAAACATCAACGTCCACGTGATTAACCTGTATACTAATAACAACACTCGCTGGCCTCAGGCCCAAAAGTTCAACGTAACACAACGGTGTCCCAGCGGTCCCTGGGTCCGGAGAGACCCTATCCTCCGCTCGTCGCGCTGGGTCGGCTATTCTCTCGCTGTTAGGGGGGTTCCCTGGCGACGTCGTCCTCCCCGCGCCGTCACGAGCTTGACTCTCCCGGTCCTCTGGTACCGCCTGGTACTGCAACGGCAGCTCCTGACTCCGGTCCCCGTCTGTCCACCGGCCTCTGCGACTAACCCGGCGGCCTGGCCCACCGCCCTCCGGGAGTTCCGCCTCTGGTCCGGCCCAGTCCCCCGTCACTGCCCTCCCGTCGCCTAGGAGAAACCAACACCCTCCGATTACTCGAGTGACACAACAGATCAACCAACACATAATTGCGAGAGGCAAATCGACTGCGTTCATGGCTAACTGTCAACTATCAGGGAAAATGTGTGTACCCACCGGAGGAGGCATCTTCCGGTAGATCGTCGCCGTCGTAGTGACCATCCTGTAGAGGCCGTCGCCCACGATTTCTACTCTGGAATCGCGGTGGCCTCCGACTGCGGTGTAGCCCGCGCCCAACTCGGGGGCCTGGAGGTACGTGGACCAGCGGCCCAGGCGGTCAGGATTGGGGCCCGGGGCCCACGGCACCCACACCGGTCCTTCCGGGTACCCATCACAGCGGTGGGTGGCTGGCTGGGTTGGCCCCCTCGCGGCCTCCGGGCCAGGCGGGGGGGGCGGCTGTGTCGGCTCCGGACCAGGCGGGGGTGGCGGCTGCGTCGGCCCCCTCGCGGCCTCCGGGCCAGGCGGCGGCGGTGGTGGCGGCGGCGTTGAAGGGGGAGTGGCGGCTGACTTCTTCCCCTTGCTCTTGCCCTTACCCTTCCGTAGGGGAGCTGTCTCCGCAGGCGGCTCCGGTCGGCTGCCCGGCTGGGTCGCCTGACCCGTGCGGCTGGCTGCCGGCGGCGAGCTGGCCCGACTCGGGGGCCGGTCCACGTTGGCTTGTCGGAGGCCCGCCCGCTGGAAGGCCTGGGGGCCCTCCGGGGACGCCTGGAGGAACAGCTCCCCATCCTCCCGGAGTGTGCCCAACAGGGGCACCGGGGTTCCTGGCGGCATCACCACAGATTTATCAAAGTTCAAGGCCGTAACAACAGCAAGCTCGGGGAGGAGGGGGCCCACTTCCTCCGGCCCGTCACCTCCTGCCCAGGAGGGGCCCTGGAGGGGGTCCTCCTCCGTCCCCGGTAGGTCTTTGGCCTGGACGATCCGGGTGGGGCTGGCCGGGTGGCGCTCAGTCCTGGCTTTCTTCATCTTGGGTCGGGGGAGGTCTGACCTGGCGCGGCTGGACTCTTCGGAGCGTGCGGCGACCCGGGGGGAACGCCGGACACTCGTCCCTGCCTGGGGCTCCTCGGTGCACAGCGCCTCTAGGTTCCTCGCGGCTTCCACCAGTTCCTCGTCCTCACCCAGCACCACTCCGGGGGTCCCTAGAGATGACTCCACCGATGAAGGGGGGTCCTTGCTCCTCGCCGGGGGGTCCTTGCTCTTCACCCTACCACCGGCCTCCAGGGTAACCATCCGTGGCGAGGGGATGTCCGCCGGGTGGGTATGCCACCGGTGCTCTGGGTGCTTCCCCCTCAGATGGATCTGCAGGTCGTGCTTTCTATCTTTCGCATACACTTGGCGACATCCCTCCGCAGGACACGACCACCCTGGAGTAGTGCGGGCGGAGTGGCAACGCTGGTGCCTCCGCATGTTATCACGTCGCGAAAATGTCATCTCACATTGAGCACAGGTGTAACTTTTACTATCCTTCCCCATCTCGCAGTCGGAGGGTGACGATGGCGTACCAAATAGCTGCCTGGATAGCTCGTCTCTGTTACGCGTGCCTGGAGAGACTGGCTTCCTCCGGGGTGACGTGCGCAATGCAGCGCGATGACGAGGGTAACCTCGCTCTCGCTCAGTGGCTTCCCTACGGGCTGCCCCGAAGCGAGGGCGAGAGCCCCCCCACCGGTCCCCCCCTCTCCAGCGCCTCTCGTTACGCCTCCGATTGCGAATCTTTTTAGCAGCATCCGACCGCCCACTTACCCTGGTGGTCTCCAGCATCTCCCTCCTGGCTGACTTGGCCCTTTCGAGGGCGTGGCCCTCATCCCCTCCACTCTCTCGTATCACCCTAGCTATCTCACTCCGCATCGTGGATGGACTGCCAGCAGAATGTAAACATTCGCTGGTGCCCACCCCTCTCCGGTCCGTGACGCGCCCAATCGTCGGGAACCAGCTGCAGCGCTGCTGTTCCCGCCTCCTCCCTCCTCGAACATGACCACCCTTCCCTGAGTGCCTACGGCCGAACCTCTCCGTGTGACGGTGGTTAACCTCTCCGATAGGCCTCCGCACTTCGTCTCGTTGATCCCCAGGGGGTAACACCGTGGTTCGCAAGCCACAAGGCTCTCCCTGGTGCAGACGACCACCTTGATTCGAACGAAAGTGGCGGCTGTTCTGCTCTACGGAGGCCCCCCCGCCTGACCAAATCAGCGCGCGTCGTGCCGGGAACAGGCTCCGGACCGGCTGTTCCCCCTTACTCCCCCTGGCCTGTGACGGATGCGTCGCGTGGAGAGCAGAAGCTCTGTTAAGTCGCTTGTGCCCTCTCCAGCCTCCGATACGCGTTAATGGCACTCCCCTCAGCCCTCCGCCGGTCTTCAGTAATGGCCGCCGGCAAGTAGCGGCCCCCCTACGACCAATAACGGCTGCCTGGGCCCCAGAGCCGAGCAGAGCACGGCTGTTCCCGCCACCGGAGGCCCCCCCCCAGTAGCATCGCACGGCACCGTGTTGTCCGCCTCCGCAGGCCTTGCTCTCCCGTTAAGGGGCGCGGACAGTCCTGGGGGCCGACCGAGCGGCGCCCCCTCCCCAGATCGACCCCGGGAGGGGGCCGGCAGTCACTTCCCCCCTCCGTGGCCGGTGGAACACCGGCCTCCCCGACGGCCGGCCCCACGTAAGGGCGGGGGGGAAGCCCCCCTGGCCCCCCTCCCAGGGCCAGCCGTCGTACGCGATCCCCTACGGGGGGAGCAGATTCAGGGGCGACGGTGTCCGGAGGCCGACGTGGGCCAGGCTTCAGCAGATCCCCATGCACAATCCTCGTTTTTCGCCCCTGTCGAATCTGATATACTACCCCTCCGATGCGCGTGATCACTGTCCAGGGGCCCGTCCAGAACTGCTGAATCTTCGGGCACCGCCCTGGTTTACGGAGGGGGTGAAAGAAATATACTTCACTCCCCTCGGCAAACTGAGAACCCGCTACCCGGGCGTCGTAGCTACGAGCCTGCCTCCGCACGCATCCGAGTGAATGGGCTCGCGCGTATTCGTGACTCCGTGCCAGCCGCCGCTGTAGCCTGGCCACATATTCATCCTCCGAGAGAGGGTCAGACTCCGGGTATAAGACTGCGAGGGGGCCGGCCACCTCCCTACCCAGCATCAGGGCATTCGGAGTCTGGTCCGTGGACCGCTGGACCGAACTCCGATAAGCTGCCATCACCAGAGGTAGATGGAGGTCCCAGTCCCCCTGTGATTCGTCCACCACCGTGGTCAGGAGGGCCTTGATGGTCCGATTCATCCGTTCCACCAGCCCATCACTCCGGGGGTTAAACGGGCAGGTCCGGGTCTTGGTGATACCCAGTATGCGGAGGGTCTCCTGAAACACCTTACTCTCAAAATTCCGCCCCTGATCGGAGTGAATCACCAACGGGTAGCCATACCGACAAATAAACTCCGATACTAGCACCCGGGCGATAACTACCGCCTCCTGAGTGGGGACCGCGAACGCCTCCGACCACCGCGTAAAATAATCCGCGATCACCACTATATACCGGTTGCCCCGTTCCGTGACCGGCAGGGGGCCCATCACGTCCAGGGCCACCCTCTCCAATGGGGCTCCGGCCCCAACGTGTCCCATCGGGGCTCGGCGCTTCCGTGGAGGGTCCTTACTCCGGAGACACGCGGGGCACGAGGCACACCAGTCTATCACGTCAGCCCTATAACCAGGCCAATAATATGCAGCCTGACAGCGTCGTAGTGTCCGCGCGGTCCCGAAGTGCCCCGACAGGTGGGACCCGTGAAGCTCATGGAGGACCATCCGCCGGTCCCCAACAGGCACCGCTACCTGGAACTGGGTATCGCCCCCTGGTTCCACCCAGGGCCGGCCCAAAACTCCCTCGCACAGTTGAAGGCGATCGAACTGGGACTTCCAGGCCCGGACCTCGCGGGAGTCCGCCTCCACCAAGGGGGGGGGGCGACCGGCCCTTATCCCCTCAATCAATTGCTGCAAGACGGGGTCTTCTTGCTGAGCCGGGCCCCAGCCCCGCCCTCGTGGCTGCTCCGGCCGAGGGCGGCCCTGGGGGCCGCCAGCCACTACCGCCCGTCGCCTGGTGGTAATGCGTCGACAGAAACCCCCTGCCTCCCAACCGCACTGGCCACAGGGTCGCCTAGACAACCCGTCCGCATTTCCGTGTTGCTTGCCCGGCCGGTGCTCGATCTTAAAATCGTACGTGTCCAAAACCTGTACCCATCGGGCTACTTGCCCCTCCGGTTCCTTAAACTGGGTGACCCACTTTAAGGCGGCATGGTCTGTCCTGATACGGATAGGCCGGCCCACTAAGTAGTGACGGAATCTTTTAAGGCCAAAGATAACGGCGAGGAACTCCCTCCGGGTGACACAATAGTTCCGCTCGGCCCGGTTTAGGGTACGGCTAGCATACGCTAATACCCGTTCGCGCCCCTCCGAGTGCTGGGACAGTACCGCGCCCAACCCGACATCGCTAGCGTCCGTGTCCAAGATCAGGTCCCCGTCCTCCTGAGGATAGGCCAGCACTGGGGCGTCGATGAGGGCCGCCCGGAGAGCTCGAAACGCCTCTCGGCACTCGGATGAGAACTTAAACGGGCCCTTCGCCTTCTCAGATAGTGCAGTTAGGGGCTTGGCCACTGTCGCGAAGTTGGGTACGAACGACCTGTAATAACCGGCCAACCCGAGGAAACTGCGAACTTCGTGCACATCCCCTGGCTCGGGCCAGTCCCGCACAGCGGCTACTTTCTGTGGGTCGGTGGCAATACCGGCCCCCGACACGACATGGCCCAAGAATTCCACCTGTCTACGCAACAGGTGACACTTCTTAGCCTTCAATTTTAGTCCGGCGTCCTCCAGGCGCCGAAGGACCTCGTCCAGGCGGCCAAGGTGTTCCTCCCTTGTCGGTGCGAACACGATCACGTCGTCCAAATACACCAGGCATGTTTGCCACTGCAGGCCCCTCAGAGCCAGTTCCATCAATCTCTCGAAGGTCCCTGGTGCGTTACACAATCCGAAAGGCATCACGCGGAACTGATACAGCCCATGATGTGTTGTGAACGCGGTCTTGGCTCGATCATCGGCCGCTACCTCCACCTGCCAATATCCAGAGGCCAGGTCCAGGGTGCTGAACCATTGGGCCCCCGCCATTGAATCCAGGGAGTCATCGATTCGGGGAAGGGGGTATGCATCTTTGACCGTGCATGCGTTCACCCGACGATAGTCCACACAGAACCTAGCGGTACCGTCTTTCTTCCGTACCAGCACGACCGGGGAGGCCCAGGGGCTCTCGGCCGGCTCAATCACGCCTTGTCGTAGCATGTCCTGGACCTGCTGGGTCACTACGTCCCTTCGATGGGGAGCTAACCGCCGAGGCGGCTGCTTGACCGGCCTGGCTTCCCCCGTGGGGATAGAGTGCTGCACTAAGTCCGTTCGTCCCATGTCCTGTCCGTCTCGCTGGAACGCATTCACATGGCGTTGTAAGACCGTGGTCAGTGGGGCCTGATCTTCTAGGGCCACTCCGGTCAACAGCTCCGCCAGTACCTCGGGTGGTAGCGTGGTGAGTCGGCGGCACTGTTGACCCGCCTCTGGTGGGCCCCTTTCGGGGGCCAAGGCCTCCACATGCCCCAACGTGGTTCCTTGATATACCGACAGCGTGTCAGCCCCGGGGTTCAAGACCCTGATGGGTACCTGTCCATCCTCAGGAAAGAATACCGCCCTCCCTACTCGAAAAGGGTTGTTACTGGTAGCCTGGGGCTCCAGTAGAGCGGCCTCTCCGTCTCTCCAGGCCCCTATCACCTCTCCATCTACTATCACTTCTCCTTGCCCCCGGATCTGAGTAGTGTGGCGGCAGACTACCCTACATCGCTCTCGCGACTCTGGCCACTCCAGATGCCCCTGGCGCAGGTCCACGGAGACCCCGTGGGACCGAAGGAATCCAGCTCCTAGAATGGCATCCGAGTCTACATCCGCTAACGCCATTTCAATCGTCACCTCCCTTTCCCCTAGTCGGAGCGGAACTTGCAACTTCCCTTCCAGCGCTAATGGCCTTCCGTCCGCGCAGTAGATGGGCTGCGTGGACGCAGTCACCTCCCCCGGTTGCTGGTGCTTCCTCCACCAGTTCTGAGATAGGATATTAATTCCAGCCCCAGTGTCCACCAGCAGCTGTATGGTCTGTCCCCATATTGTCCCGGTTACCACGAGCCCTGACCCTTGCGCCTCCTGCTGCCCGCGTATCAATCCTGACTTCGGCCTCTGATCCGTCTGCGGAGCGACCCCTGCCCGACCGGCAGCCGGGGTCGCTTCTAGTTTTCCGCCGGTTCCGGGGTCCTGGGACTCCTCTCTCTCCGGCCTCGTTGAGGACAATCCCGTTTGAAATGCCCTACCTGGTGACATAGAAAACACCTTCGTTCTGAGGGCTGCTGTATCTGTGGTTGTTGTACCGCAGATGTTAGTTCCGCCAGTTTACGGTTAACAGTTTCCAATTCTTCCGCCATGCTCCGTCCGGCCGCCCGAATCCGTGCCGGGTTTTCCCTCTCTACTGACAGGTAGGCTTCGGCTTCTACCGCCGTGGTGACTGCCTCCTCCAGTGTCCGGGGCTTACTTTGGTAAACCCAGTGTTTTAATTGCGTGTCCCCGATGGCATCGAGGAACCTGTCCCGCCCCATGGAGTCTAGGGTCTGGCCATCCGCCTCCGGGTAGGCGAGCCGTATCATCCTCCAGACCTCCTCTGCCAGACTTTGTAGGCTCTCCCCGGCCTGTCTGCTTCGTACACGCAGGGCCGCCTTGTAACTTTCCGTCTGGTTACGAGGGGCGAACCTTTGTTGGAGTGCGCTCCGGAGTCGAAGGTAGCCGGCCTCGGTATCTGGCCGGACTCCCGCCAACAATCGTCGGGCCACTCCGGTCAGGGAGAGTCCCAGAAACATTCCGGCCTCCGGGGCAGGCCACCCGTTGACCTTGGCGCACAGGTCAAAGTGAGCCAGGTATTCATCCAAGTCGGACGCCCCGTCAAATTTAGCTGGCATTACCACGGGCTTAGTGGCCTTCTTGGCCGCTGTGCCGTCGCCTCCCCCGCTCACTGGGTCGCGCCCTTCCTTCGACGCTAGACCTTCCGTTACGGTGGGCGCCCAAAAGGTTGTGGGTAGCGGTTTTACTTCCGGCGGGGGCGAGGCGACATAGGGGTTCCTGCGCCGAACGGGGGCCTCCGGTCCGGCCTCTCCCGATTCCCCCTCTAGCTCGGCTTTTACCCCGTCGCCTACCAGTACTCCGCCCGTGGTTTTCTCTAAGTCCCGTCTCCTCCAGGAGATATCACGATCCACGCATTCCCTCACCCGGCCCCCAGGGCTGGTGAACCTAGATCCCGGGGCCCACGCCGCCCGGGTAGCCTCGGGCACGCCGGGGGCAGCTTCCGCCACCCGAGCCTCCGGCGCCAGCATCCATGGCCACGAGGCTATCCCGGCGCGCGGTCCCCAGGCCAGCCCCGGGAACAGGCCCGGAGGAGGCTGCCAAGCCGTTCCCCCTTTTCCTTCCCCCGCAGGCGGGGTCGTCCCTAGGGAAGAAAGACGCCCCTCCGGCCTCTCCGGACTCTCCGGACCCTCCGGTCCTTCGGAGGTCTCCGATCGATGACTTTGAGGCGTGCCCGGCGTCTCCTGCAGGGTAGGCCCCTCACCTGTCCCAGCTCCTCCCTCGCTTAGGAGGGAGGCGGCTCCGGAGTCATTCTGTGTTGGGTTCATCTCCTTACTGATTAAAGAATCCCACCGCTGCCACCAATGTAGTACAGAACGACTAGGACACGCACAGGTACAGTTCAATAGTTTATTCACAGGCACTCTCAACGGAGGCTGGTAGACAAGCTTGACAGGTACGTACCTCCGGCACGTTAAGCGTAATATGTAACCAACGTAATCACCCACTTAGGGGGGAACTCTCAGGTACTCCGACCAGGTAAGTAACCGTGGAGGGTGCCAGACAGGAGGTTCGCAGGGAGCCTTCCGGAGGTGGTTCGGGCCCAGTCTCACGACGGACTCCCGTCCGGAGGGCATCCGGAGACTTATATAATAAGTCGGCCGGATGTCCCCCGACGTCACTTCCGGGACCAGGGCGACCCCTGGTGGGCCCGCGGGGTGTCACCGAGGCAACACTCCGGAACCCCTCCGAACCCTCCGGAACTCCGGAGGCGCCTCCGGACCGGAGGCGCCCCTCCGGAAGGCTCACCACACTATGTTGACATTTGTGAGTCATAATCGAGTTATTCAATGAAGAATTAAGTAGCCTCGGGACTTAAACTTTGTTCCATTGACAAGAGTTAACTTCCTAAATCAGAGTCCATCGTTGGCATAATAGAACTTCACGTTCTATTACCTAGGCAGCCAACCCCCCCCCCCTCCTCCCCCGACATACGAAAGGGCGTCAATGACGTTGTAGTTCTGTTCACAGATACCTGGGTCCGTTTGTATAAAAAACCCAAAAGATAGAATTATCAATGAATGTTGTCATCTTGAAACATTAAAAACATCCTTTGTAAGAGATGAGTATTTGCCAGAAGAAACAAATATTTGAAAAATAGAGGACGTGCAAGATGACACCTGTACTTGGTTAAACGATGTTCTGTTTACATTACAGACCAAGAAATGTATGGAAGTTGGTCGCTCGGGAAGAATCTCAGTTGAGGACATCATCTTCTTGATTAGGAAGGATTCTAAGAAGTATTCACGTGTTAAAGAATTGCTTTTAATGAATGAAGAACTACGAAAAGCAAGGAAAGCATTCGACGAAGTCAAATATGTGTCGCAAAGCAAGTGAAAGTTCAAAAGTTTCTGTGTGAATGGTCGGATTAGTGTGATTAGTGTTTCAAAGTGATGTGTGCACGGTCCTTTTTTCAAACGAGTCGCTGTCAGGAAAATGTATGTTTCTGTGTAAGAAAAGCTTCAGATGGGCCACTAGTATGAACATATTAGAATGAAGAAATGCATAAGTATAAAGAAAACTGAATGATACAATTACAGACACCTGGTGTTAATAAAGACAAGCTACTGATATCTTGCTCCAAAACCTTTATTCCTATACACTAGCAATTCATAGATACAAGTATTTCTACTCTTCATTTCCATCGGTGTTGTATAACACCAGGCAGAACGTAATGCATTTTTGTAAATTATTGAATAAATATAACTTTACATTCTAAAGCACGCGCATTGCCTTTATTTCAAGTGTTACATTTTTGGCTTTTTTTGCTTCTCTTTTTGAATACTTGATCAATAACATTATGATACAGTATATGCATCTAAAGAATTACAAATGTTACCGTATCATATACCTTAAATAACACTATATGTATTACAGGGTTTGGCATCACAATTAATATTTGAATGGTTCACCAAGGAAGGGTAGCATTCTATATCACAGGTTTCATATTTGGACTTATTTTACTGACCACTCTCTAAGGGGAGTTGTACGAGGTCAAACTATACATTATATACAGACAGGCATGACTGCACACAAACTGGAAGGATAATGGTTTCGTTTCTCATGTAGTGGTCTGGGTGAAAGTTGAGAAAAATGCCCAATTAACCCTAAAAATGCATTTAGCTGAGGACGTGGTAGCCTTGGTTCCACAACCTTAGATTAGTAGTAGCTTTGAACGTTTCAAGGAGGTTGGAGTTTCGGTAATTTCATAAATTAATCTACTTTAATTGCTGAGATAGGAGAATAGATAAAGTTATGGTGATTATGTAATGCCTCAATAGTTTGTTTTTTGTTTTATTTGAAAATTTAAAAGAAAACCCCCAAAACCCAGATAATCTGAGAGACTATGTTTACGAGTGGAGATCAAGTCAAGGTCGGGAAATTATTCTATCTAACTGTACGTCCCATGGTTTAAAAATCATATTGACGCATCGTCATAAGTGAATTATGATTCCTAACTCCTTCATGGAATCAGGAGATATACCAGTCCCACTTGCACGTCTCGTCTTGCTCGTCATCAGAGTCGGCACTCTTGCCGCCTGTCTTCACTGCACTTATCCTCTTCCACACACGCCTAGGAAACGGGAAGAATACCACAATTCACAATGAGTTAGAGATGAACTATTCTCATCATAGTTAACACATTATTGAGCACTGAGTGAACAAACGCTCCCACAACATACGGCACTATGACAAGGTTACTTTCCCTGCAAAATTTTAGAAACATAAGCATGAAATAGGACTTACACAAGTAATGACAAATATAGACATAATGTTCGATGGGGTTCCCAGTTGTTCCTACCTTGTGGCATGAGGCATATCTGTATGCCAACTTAGATTTTTTATCACTGCATCTTGTAAGGTAGCAAATGTATCTTTCATATTAAATAGGGGGACAACAGCTAAACAGCTAAACAACAGTGAGCACAGCAAAATATCTCACAGTCATTATTGTGTGTTATTTATATACAAACCAAAATTGTCTTGTTCAAACAATTTCCATGTTAGTCATATATTTTTTAATGTAAATTTGAAAACCCCCAACAAAGCAAGCCTTTGTATTAGGAAATATACATTTCCATCTTGAATGGTGAATAAAAATGCCTGCGTTCTCGTCATCCAGGAAGGGAAAAATAAAAGGAAAAGGCTGCATTCCATTTGTGTTTTAACACAATCAAAATAATTCGTTCAACTGTAACATATAATCAGACACAACGTAAACATAAAACGTTTTCGAATCTAACATTAGCCATAAAAGTAGCTCCCCAAAATACTCTATTTATACCATCTCAGGTACTTACTTTTATTGTAGCGCTTAGTAAAATGTAAAATTGTAATATGTATCAAAGTAAAAGTGTATCAATGACGAGGTGTGTATGTTTTTTGCAACTGACGAAGGTGGGCTATTTCAGAATTGATATCAGGCTTCAAAACCTAAACATAAATTCAAACCAGGTGAATCTAATCATACGCATTTCCTTTTCCTCTTCACTGTTTTATGATCAGCAGTGGGTTTCGAGTTGATGTTACTGGACATATTTTCCAAACGTTGATATAAAAATGTGGTTCCATCTTTATATGTAAGATGAAAGTACACGTTCGCAGGTTATCCATAAAAAACAAAACACTTAAAGTTCCTCCTATCTTCACAGTGATTTTAAAACCGACATGGCCACAATTATATTATAGAGACTTCTAAGAATCCCGTTGGGAATTGTTGCTGTTGGAAACAAGGCGGTGCTCACCTCTGGTCTCGTTCCGTGGTGTCCGCATTCTCTATAGCGTCCTGCAGATCCTTCTCCATTTCGTTGATATTCCCCTCGAAGTAATTCGTATTGGACATGAGTCTCTGTATCTCCACCTAACGGTTAAACATGGACAAGTTATTCCCTTCAAAAAATCAATATGTTTATAGGATGATATGATACACCCACACCACATAACTTCTCATCCAACTACCCACTAAGGGAATAAAAATAAATTTTTGATCTCGATGTAATAGCAAGTAGCCTTAATTTCTTTCTATCTTCATGTAAACCGTTACTGTATCTGAAAAACTCGGCTGATGCTGAGAGATGCTATTACTAAATAACCCCCCCCCCCAAAAAAAAAAAAAAAAAAATACTCATTCTATATGTAACATCTATAATGGGACCCACTAAGTATTTATAAGCATGGAACAACATCTCGAAGGCAATTATATTTTAACTTTAAGCCTAACGGATTTAGTGGCAAGTCCGTGATAGTATTATGAATATATATTAAATTTTATCTAAACTTTTGATTATGGGGATAGCTTGGCTTATAAGAACACCACCTTCTTAATCGGGCACAATTAATATCATCTTAGAAAAATATACTAATAATAAACAATCAATCCCCATAGAAAATGGAAACCTGATATCCCTGAATTATCAAAGCTAAAAATCAGAGCCCTGAGTACGTACCTCTGTCTCCTTGATGCACTGCTCCAGGTGGGTGCAGACCGTGGAGGGCACGTACTCAGTGCGCAGCGTGGTACGTAGAGCCTGCACGGCATCTAGCTTCTCCAATATGTTCGCTCGCAGGTTCTCCACTGTCGTCACGATATCCTGGACCACCGCCCCCTCCGGCTTAGCCGCCGCCACACTTGGTGGTTCTGTGTGGGGAAAGGGTTCATGTTAAAGGATGGTCTATTTAGAGACAGCAAAGTGATGTCAAATGTAATATTGATTTTTTTTTGGTTAAAAATAATTTCGAATGTTTCCGTGTTCCTTGTGGGGTTCACTTGTTTCATTCTGAAAAAATTTTGATATTGATATTTAATTGCGGTAATCTAGAATAATATTGAGGTATTTTACTGGTATTCAAAAGATTTAAAGTGAAATTTGATCAATTTCAGCTGGTGTGTTTTGTGTCTATTTAATCTAACAAAAAACAGCAGCAATAAATCATTCCCATTACATTGAGGGCACCTTCTAGTCACCCTCCTACGTACATAAAAATGTTATTAAACTAGCTAGGGTGACATACACACACAAATTATTGATGTTTATTTTCTACCTGGTTCAGGCTCTATTGGGCGATTCATTTCATCCCTTACAGCTTGACGCAATCTGAAACAAAAGAAAGGCATTTTCTTAAGTTTTTGGGAAATGTTAAAATCCAAGCATCTAGCATTTTAAAGTTACTGATCATGTACTCTGAGAGCAATGAAACTCAAAGTGGGATTTTACGACAAATGAGAACACAATAGGCCGCCGTCGTCGACGGCTGGTTGGCGTGGTAAAGTTTAGAATCTCAGGTTGTGGATGCATACAATCCTCGTTCTAAAAACCCCAGTTTCAGAAAGTGTACTATAATTACTCAAGCCCGGCCACCCAACTATAGAGGGTATATATGATGCTATTCATTATGTAATTAAGAAAAAGTTCTCCTAGGATTTACATATAACCCTTGGGATGTGACCATCGGAACTATATATATACACCGAAAGCTCTGTAAGCCTACACGGTAGGCACGAAGCGGAAATGATAACTAAGCAAAATCTGGAGTTGCCGGAAGATAGGTACAACATTACCGAGGCACTATCTCCAGTATGGATAGAAACTTAAAAAAAAAAATATCCAGAAATCCTGCAAAATCTTATTTCTGCTGATCAGCGCACTAACCGTTCGTTCTCCTCCAGCATCTCGCGGGCCTCCTGCTCCAGGTCGTTGACGCGCTCCTGCTCCAGGCCGAGCAGCTCCGGGTTGGCGGAGGGGTGGGAGGCGAGCTGATTGACCTGGTCGTAGAGGATGCGGTGCTCGCCCGTCGGCTCGTCCAGCAGGCTGGCGATGTAAGCATCGTACTCCCGCTGCGAGATACGACAGGGGATTTAATGTTTGACGGTGTTTTACGCCATAGTAGTTATGGAATAAAGATCTGGAATGATTTGCCGAAATAAATTCCAGAAACTCCAGATAAATCACATTTTAAGATATATATAAAGGAATATTTGTTTAAGAATGGAAATCAATGGTAGGGAAATAATTTGCGGCCAGCCGGCAAGTCTTGTGGAACAACTTATAGTGATAACAATCTATTTATTTGTTAAGGTCCTTTTGTCCTATTTGTCCTGTGTATGTATCTTTTTAATTTACCACTGAATAAGTTATTGTAAATATTGTTTTTGCAACTGCATGTAAGAACGCCCATGAGGGTGAATGTAAGTGCTTTATTGAATTAAAATATCACGGTCATATCCAGGCAAGGGATTTCCCCATCATCTTCCGGAACTATGGACTCATTGACGTCCCCAGGATCCTTATTGAGATCAGGGTAAATCCAAGGAGAAAATAAGTAATAAAAAAAGGTAATTTTAGCTCAGAACAGCTGAAATAGCAAGCTCCCAAACCCCTGGCACTTTTATCGGGCCTTTTTTACGTCTTTCTAATCCCATGGCTGCATATATATTTGCAATTCGGTGATGTGCAGGCCAACACGTTACCAACTGAGATGTCCCGCCACCCTTACAATGGTGGGTGAGAGTGAGATGAATTATGACATGTCCAGCCTATTTGAGGTTTAAACACAAGTAGATCCACCCCCCCCCCCCCCACACACACACACACACTTTGGTACGAGTTGTGTGAACTTCAGACACCATTGGAAGTAATTCTTTTCTTTTTTTTTTGGCTGTGTTCTCCGGGTTGGCGGAGGGATGGGAGACAATTTAATACATATTATTCCTAGTTGGTCCATCAATGATAGAATTATAATTAATTTTAAATAAAATTATTCTTTTGTATATATACCCAGCTTAAGGCTTGCTTTTTGGAAAGTCTTTAACACGTCAATGATTCAACCGATTTCCAATTAGAATCAATATCACAACTTCTTCATCAAATTCTTTCAGTATTATTTTGAAGAAATATCGTACCTTAATTGTTCTCAGAATAAATCCGAACGTTCTAGATTTGTCAACTACATCTTCAAATATGGTGCTGTAAACTTGCAGGCGATGGAAGTTGGGGCCATAGGCATCGTGTTCCAAACCATGAATTTCCTAAAATGGAAACCAATACACATAAGTGTCAGATTTATACTATGGTATGACTACACATGTATGTAACAATATAAATAATTCGATAAAAACTGAAATAAATACGTCTGCGACCTTGAAAGATTTTATCTTATCATAAAGGAGAAGATGGAATGTATATGTAGTTGTTTTGGTCTTATTCAGGTATTTCTTGTGCCGTGCATGACGCTAAAAACTGGGACAAAAAATAATGTTGAATCAGACACAAAAACCATGTATTTGTATATCATAACAGAAAACTGTTGTTTGATTACAAGATCTTTCAATGACGTTTAAGCAGAATCACATTCTTCCTTCACCTTCCTATTACGAGTATGAAAACACTAAAGGAAAGTTTATCCAACCTGTTTGAGTTTGGTCTCCATTTGTTCAACGGCACCCAGTCCCTGCATGACGTTCCGCTCTGATGCGTCCTGCTTCCCAATGACGCCCGCCTCAAACTTCTTCAATCGCAGGAACTGATCCTTTTTGGTCACGGCACCAATGTGTCCAGACAGGAAGTCATGCTGCATGCTGAGACTAACGTCATGTGGCTGTCTCCGTCTTTCCGTCCTGTCAGCCATTCTCCTCAGCATCATCTCCGGAAGGTTCAGTTCCTCAACGAGAACGCCGTCGTCAAGGTAGCTCTGAGCAGACGACTTTCGTCCACTCCCGCTCGTCGATTTTCTGCCATTTTCGTCGAACCTCTCCCCTGATTTACTGCTTCTTGGAGTCGATTCTCTCGACCTATTTTTGGATTTTGTGGGACTGTCTTTTGATTTGCCTGGGGGATGGGGTATGGGGAAATTACCAGTCGTCCCGAAACTAAAGTTCACCAATGTGCCTTTCATTACTTCCCTTCTTGGTGATGTGGTTTCTACAGGTGGAGGCGCCGCTCGAGCTGCCAGCTTGATGCTGGGTTTCTTGGCAGATTTCCATGACTTGTGGTTTGCCTGATAGAATTGTGAATATTTGAAAGAGCAGTTTAGATCTGCATTTCAAAGAGAAAAGGCATGAATGAAGTAAATTCAATATTCTATGAGACGCGAGTTGTGACTGAGATTTCCTAGATTAGAGTTCTTTCATGTGAGTTGTCACTATCTCGATTTTTGTAGATTTTTAGTGCTTACCATTCAGTACAAACAACTTGGAGAAAATAAGGCTTAGTTAAGAATATTGTTACTGACTGATATAGAAGAAGTGTTAAAATGAGGGGTGGAATCATAAATATGATAGATTCGTGCTTTAACTGAATGGAACCTACAACAGTGTTTAATGGCCTATTACTTTTGATAAAAAACCTTTCCGCTACACCCACCCCAAATCAAGGACATTTGAGTACAAAAAGGAGCCAAAGAGAGTAATAATAACTCACAACTTCAGGTGGTTTGTAGAGGTTAACTTCGTTAAGATGCCCTCCACTGAAGTCATGCACATCCCGTCTTGCAGCGACGACCACTCTGTCCAGCACATTGCGGAGCTGCTGCCGGGAAGTGTTGTCGAAGCCTCCACTCACCTCCATCGCTCCTACCGGTCTCCTCGGTCACCACTCTGCCGGTAACAGTCAACAGGCACTCTGTTATTATAGTTGTACGTATATCCAGAACATATAGAATACATAGTGTATGGTCATTTTGCTATAATATAACCATAAGAATACGAGAAATGTAGCTCTGAGTCATCACCAGTCTTTTGGTGCATTAAATTGAATATTTCTTTCAGAACTGACTAAAACCTGAACTGACTAAAACCTGAACTGCACTGTCTACATTAAAGACAATACCGTATTTATCATAAGCTGGTCTTATATCATCACACCTTATCTTATTCTTAGATTACCTAAATTATAGCACGGACTGGCCGTCTAAAGCCTGATTATAGTCACTAAATCATAAATGGAAACCTGACTGCGATTGCAGTAGTGGTTGTTAGGACCCACCTACTTTCTAAGCCCCAATATCTTTGCTAATATTTGGAGGAGAGACCTAATTCAAACACCACATTAATCAGAGCATTATAATCTATACACTACACATCTTGTATGTATTATATGATATATTTCTAAAAAGAAGACATGTGTCTAATGCATCTTAATTAGTCCTATCTTATATTCAAGACAGGATCACTGATGATAGACAGTTTTTCATTTCATGATGTCATCCACAATAACAATTTTGAAATTCAAAAATGATAAAACTCTGTGATGACATGCACAATATCAACAATGATGAAATTCACAGTGATGTTATATATATGCATGCTTTATTAGGTGGGCCCTGATGAGTAGGCCCTATAAACCCAACTTTCATGTGTGGGCCCTAAACTTAAAGTTAAGACCTGCAATCATGATAACTACATCTATATGTATATCTGCTATTGCTAATAAAGTAATATATAATACATAGGAAACCTCTCCTTCCGCTTAAAAATAGTATGACTTTGAATTTATTTATGGCACAGACAACAATTGATGATAACTAGGGGTAGATCTAGAGTCTAGATCATGTAGCCTAGATGTGGACTAGTGACTGGTCAGTGGTTGTCCTTTCTGTGGATTCTGTGGATATAAGTTATAGGTTTGTGACTGGATTAACGTCAATGACGAGCACATGATCCTACATCACTGATGTCGTACGTGATACGATAGACCGACTGGACGATGGCGACTGCTCTCGTAACTTCAATTTACGCTAGGGTTTTCTGAACTTCTATTCACTAGGATTCACCACTGAACACTATCATCGGGAGTCAACCCCGTAAGAACCACTCACCAAGAATTAGTAATCTATTGGCCTATGCCATGTCCACCAACTTCAATAGTTCATTATTCCGCGTTTGACTTGGCACGATGTTTACTAACATCCGGCCGCCATATTGTATAAGCGTTGCTACGACAACACACTGCAGCGCTCGAGCAACATACGGATAACTCAGGTTTTGTGTGGCGATAAACTGAAGCGGTGCAGTGTGCTACGACAACTAGAGTGGACATTGGTCTACAGATGGCAGCACGGTTTGCTTTGTTAGCAATAAGTGCGATAAGCTATCACCAGACGGCGTTCACTTGTGATAGAGAAAAGGACTATCCAGCACAGAAAAACCCCAGTTCCGGGACACCCCGCTCACGGGGCACCATGTTTATGGTGTCTGAGTATACTGGCCTTAGGAAGCGTACAATAATTATGGCCCGGGGGGGGGGGGGGGGGGGGGGGGCACAGTTTTTAGGGGGGGGGGGCAACTTTTTTTGGGGCATTCCCAGGGGGGCCCAACTTTTTTTGTTGGTATTTCCATGGGGGGGGGGGGGGGGGGGGCAAAATTTCCCACTAATTCTGTAGTGGGGTCGACGTTTTCAACTAAACATGGAGGCAAACTCCCATATTTGTGTTCAATGACAAAAATTGATGTTATGAAATGCATTCATATCATATCACAAAAAATCAGCTTAGTTGTACAACTATGGTGACAGTCCTGTTTGCCAATTCGAGATGGGTGTCCACCCTCCCTCAGTCTGACAGACTTATGTGGGGGAAGACAACAATGGACAAACACTAACATTTGTCCCAGAATCAATGCAGTCTCACAAGATCATTAGTTTTTTCTACAACAATGATGAATTAAGAGCATTTACTACAAAATCAAGTACTATAAAATGCCCCTGTTGCTGCTTATTTCAATAAGATTACCATATTTATGGAAGAGCATTGAGTCCTTAAGGGGGTTCTGCATGCAAGAAAATGGGACTTCCTTCTGAGGGTCACACCATAGATTGATCCACTCATTCCAAAGATCCCTCCCGCCATACCAGACTATAACAAATTGCCAGAACATCTGTATTTGCATGTCAATGATACTGCTACAAGAAAAAAATGAAGGTCCTTTGAGATTCTGCAAGGGAGCCTGATGACTATGAATTGATGGCACAAATCGAGAAAGTAGTTGCTGCTGGATATTTGAATGTGAACAACCAAGTCTCAATAAGTGACTTCATTGAGAATTAGGTTCTAGGTACCAGTAGTCAAGCTTTTTGATTGATTACATGGGTACAGGAGAGATGGGGGCTTCCAGCAAGACTGCTAGCGGCCAACTACAGCCTCAATTTGGCAGGGGTTGATTCACTGATTTCGGGTTAGAACATTATCTTAGCAGAATCTTACAATTCAAATCATGTATATGATTCTTATAGAATCTTATAATTCAAATCAGGTATATGATTCAAGTTCATATGTTAAAAGCAGGACACAGAAACTTCTCATATATAGGCTCTCCAATGACTCTCCTGTAAAACTGGCCAAGGAATACCTAAGGGCTGACATTATCTGCTATTGGCTGCCAGTGGTGCAACTGCGGGCACCTCTCCAACAGAGTTGACTCCAGATGGCAATGACTGACATTGAAACTGGCCTCCACATGTTGTGTGTTCCAGTCCTGCTCAAGACTCCCCCATCTTTTTTGCATCAGTGCTGTTCCGTCAACAACAGTTGTTCATTTGCTACTTGTTTCATTTATTTTCTTTTTTGAGCAATTTTTATGAAGTGAATATTGTGCGTACCATCACCAAATTTGGTCCCACTCGGGCACTAGCCCCTTACTCTTCATTCTAATGGCAGGCGTCAAGCCAAATGAGCAGTAGGTACTGTGTAAGTAATTGGTATAACTCGACCGGGGTTTGAAGCCATGACCTACCATGCTTAAGGTGAACACCCCTACCACTTAGCTACTGAGATTGGTCAAAATTTTGACAAATGACTGACTGTAGCTGGGTTTGTTCTAAAGCAAAGAAGGAAAGCCTTATGGAAAAAATGCCACATCAATTAAGCCTCCTCTGTGCTTTAACCCTATTCCGATGTGGGGGTGGGGGGGGGGGGGGAGGATGTTTTTTTTTGGCATTCCAAGGGGGGGGGGCAACTTTTTTTTGGGTATTCCCATGGGGGGGGGGGGGGCAACTTTTTTTTTTGTATTCCCATGGGGGGGGCCAACTTTTTTTTGACCGATCGGTGTTAGAAAAATTGTGCCCCCCCTGGGCGATAATTAATGAACGCTCCCTTATATAGAACTGCATAGAGAATCGTATAAATACACAATACTCCATGAGTTTGGAAGGGCCGCAATCTTCTTCGAGGCGAAGCCGAGTGACGATTACGGCACTTTCAAACGAGTAGAGTATTGTTTATTTTACGATTCGAGTGCGGTTCTGGATTATCTCACCCCTTTCAAGGTTAGGGGAGTTGAAATTTCGTGTCTTGTCTTGTCATCTATCTGAAATCCTGGCCGTTGATTGGTCAATCGCCTATGACGTCATCTCGTATTCACTACGCCACGACCATGGAGTAGTATTGTTTTCTAATTTTATTCCTATAGACCCTATTGAGGTATCCCAGAATTCAGTCTGTTTACAGTTCCCGGTGTGCACTGGTTACCGACGTTATATGGTAATCACCCTTGACCCGTAGCCCACTATCATTGCTTTTTAACAGTTTTTATAAATCTTCAAATGGGAAATCCGATGTCAGAAATGGAAATTTCAGCTATTTCTACATGTAAATCCGAAATTATATTCAGGTTACTCACATATGAATAAGAAAACTGTGGTTCATGCGACCGTAGTATGCCCAGCCACTCGCGAGCGGAACTTGTATTTACCCTGGGCGATAATCGGGAGACGAGTAACCTCTGGAGGGCGTATGGCTACACTTGTACAAGGGGTGAGATAAAGACAGGTATCGCAACAATGCGACACCAAATGATACAAAGACAATAGACAAAGCGTTCTCGGGCGGGCAGCAGCGGCCAGAGTTTGTTGATTCTGTGCTAATCCCTGCATCTCTAGGAGGGTGGTTGTGGCCCCTAAGATTTGAGGTCAATTCTCGACTGTATAGCCCTCCCAAGGCGCTAGAAAATATCATGTAAGGAGGTCAGGGTGAAGGTCGGGGTTTGCTGCGAATGCAGTCATTGGCTACTCGGTCTACTCTATTCCTTATATGGACTTAAGGTAATGGGACAATTCCATGCTGGAAGCGGCCCTGGGCGGCCCATTGTGAGTCGGTTCTGGCACCTTTGATTTTCGCACTTACAAGGTGGGGTGTTTAGGAATTGATTTGTGTGGGGTGGGAGGTGGGGCAGAGGGGGTGGGAGCAAGGTGTGAGAGCATGACTTCACCTGGATGTCAACCTGGGACAGTGAAACTGTTCATTGAACTGTGGGGGATACTGTAAATATTTATCTAATCATTTTGTTTATTTATTTATTCTTCCATTTATTATTGTTTTATTCATTTTGTATTTGTTTTCATTTATTTGCGTAGAATTGGTCATTCAATGGGACCTTTATCTAATAATCAACGTTTCCTTCATCTCTAATGGTAGGCCTATACTTTACTATATAGGCCTACTAAATTTCATAATTTCTTTCTTAGAACTTCGTTGATGAGCTCTATGGAAAACAGGGGAACTAAGTCAATGTATCTCCAGCCAAATGCCATAAGTAAAAAACGGGAAGGGCATGCTTCATACAGAGACTGTCCAGTAGGCCTAATTAACATTGTAGTGGGTCTAGATTGACTCTCACCTCTGTCTCCACTCTGTTCCATCTAATAGGTTGGTAGGCCTTGTTTGAGCCCAAGCCTTGTCCATGAATTCTCACAAACGGACCAAGTAATTTTGTTCTATATGTAGGTTCTGAGATCCGAAATACTAATTATTAAGAAATATTCATAGATCACAAAATTGATGATAAAGTCTACCTTTATGATTGTACTTTGGTGCAACATAGCACAAATGCTGGATGGAGAAATTTCAGAAAACCAAGTGAATGAGTTTTTACCACAGAAATTTGTTCTTCACCAAATTCTCTTATCACTGCTTCCGATTTAAAACTAGCATAATACTGAGCGTCTTATGTGCCTTGAAAATCATCATTGACAAACTGAAAACCATCATAGACAACATTGAATACTCAGCATTAGGATCAATTTCATCTTGGATAAAACAATAATTCCAAAACACACACGGGTTGAAAGGGTTAGTTTTACCATCCAAAAAATGTACACCACAGCCTATACTGCCAATGCATGTCCTAGGGGGAATAACCATCACGTTGACATCACACAACTCATTGTTATCACAAACTGACAAATCGTTTTGTAAAGAACCTGCTATTGGTCAATATTATAAGCCTTGACACCAATACCCACAATGTCTGTAGTCTGAGAGTGTAATACATCATCTCTGTGGATGTAGGTATCTTCAACCACCAATTTACAACAGACTGTACTGTCAGAAGGTAGCCTGCTATTGGCAGTCTTAACTGCTAATATAAGATTTAGCCTATAGGAAAACCTTTACCTATAATTCATGTGCAACAAAAGTGCCAGAGGCAAGATCATTTTCCAATCACTTAGGATAATTTTTTGTAGCCTTCTGACTTTTCGTAGCAGAGTGAGAGCTCTAACATTCAGTGCATTGATGTCATTGAAACGCCAGGACACACATAGTGGCCGGCTTACCTTTTCGAAACAGTTTCTGGGGTTTTGACATTGTTTTTGCAGAAAACTAAGCAAAAGCTAAAATTTTCTCCACATTGAGATATTCAGAGACCAAAGCTAGTGGGGCCTAAGGGAGCGTTCAATAATTATGGCCGGGGAGGGGGGCACATTTTTTTTTTTGTATTTCCATGGGGGGAGCCAATTCTTTTGTCACTAATTCTGTCGCGGGGTCTACGTTTTTAGCTAAACATGGAGGCAAACTCCCATATTTGTGTTCAATGACATGAAATGTTATGAAATGTAATCATATCATATCACACAATCAGCTTAGTTGTACGACTATAGTAATGATTAATGCACAAGGTAACCATAGTTGTCTCACTCCCTGGAGTTCATTGTCTATGGTCACAGTCCTGTTTGCCAATTCGAGATGGGTGTGCAACCTCCCTCAGTCTGACAGACTTATGTGGAGGGAGATAACAATGGACAAACACTAACATTTGTCCCAGAATCAATGCAGTCTCACAAGATCAATAGCTTTTTCTTCAATATCGATGAATTAGGAGCATTTACTACAACATCAAGTGCTACAAAATGCCCCTGTTGCTGCTTATTCCAATAAGATAACCATATTTTTATGGAAGAGCAATATGAGCAAAGAGAACTTTATTGAGAACTCTAGATTGAGTACTTAAAGGGGTTCTGCATGCAAGAAAATGGGACTTTGTCTTCCTTCTGTAGTGCAACACCATAGACTTATCCACTCATTCCAAAGATCCCTCACACAATGCCAGACTATAACAAATTGCCAGAACATCTGTCTTTGCATGTCAATGATACTGCTACAAGAAACAGTGAAGGTTCTTTGAGATTATGCAAGGGACCCTGATGACTACCAACTGATGGCACAAATCAAGAAAGCAATTGCTGCTGGACATTTGAATGTGAACAACCAAGTCTTTATAAGTGACTTCATTGAGAATTAGATTCTAGGTAGTAAAGCTTTATGATTGATTATATGGGTACAGGAGAGATGGGGGCTTCCAGCAAGACTGCTAGCTGCCAACTGGCAGAACTACCTGATCTCATAAATGACTTTTTCGTAGAAATAGGCCCCAATTTGTCTGCAAATATGAATGGAGCTATTGTCACAATGAGTCGGAAAATTTTATCTCAGAAATCAACACTGATGAAGATGGGGTATCTAATCTGTTAAAAAAATTGGATATCTGGAAATCGTCTGGTATTGATGGGATAACCACAAGGTATTTGAAATTGGCATTAGAATCTGTCATTCCTCAACTTACTCATCTCCTCAATTTATCGTTTACCAGTGGCATTATGCCCTTGGCTTGTAAGAAGGCGAGGGTGGTCACAAATCTTTAACCCATTTCTATTCTCTCTGCCATGAGCAGAATCATTGAATGAATAGTTCACACCCGATTGTTAACCTTTGTAGACGACCATGAATTGTTGACCCGTTCACAGGGGGGGAGGGGGGGGTAGAGTGGGGCACTCCACAAGAAGTACAACGGTAAATTCAATGGAAGAAATTCTAAAAGGTATTAATATGGGAAAAATGACTTTGGCCACTTTTATTGATCAGTCTAGAGCATTTGATACAATAAATCACGAAATATTATTAAAAAGGCTAGATAAAATAGGAATTAAAGGGACATTATTGAAATGGATTATAAACGACCTAGAAAATAAATCACAATTTACAGAAGTAAACAATATCAAATCAAACTTAAGAACAACTACTTGTGGAGTTCCCCAATGCTCTATTCTCGGCCCCTTTTTGCTTGTTGATCTATATTGATGATATGGAAAAACTTGTTAATGAACGAAACATTTTCTTATATGCTGATGATAAGGTAGTCACAGTTCAGGGGAACTCTCAAATGGTACTTAGAGATGAAATGAATTCTATTTTAGCAAAGATCAACCTCTGGTGTAAACAGAATAAACTTACAATAAATATTAAGAAATAAAGATATATGTTATTTGGAACAAATCATAGACTTGTAAATCATAATATTGAAGGGGTTACTGTACAGGGGGTTGATCTTGAATGTGTCTATACCTTTAAGCATCTTGTGTTTATCCTTGACCAAACTTTTTCGTTTTTAAACATATTGATTACTGTATACATATGAGCTCACATAAAATTTTCCTATTATCTAAAATAAGGTACCTGCTGGATGAAAAGACTGCTCTGAGTATTGTGAAAGCAACTATTTTGTCGTATATTGATTATGGCGATGTGTTCAAACTTGATAAGTTGCAGTCAATTCATACAAAAGCACTTCGCATTGTTTGTAAAGCAAATCCTTTAATGAGCAATATTGATGTAATAGAAGACTTAAGGTGAACTTCATCAGCGATGTTAGGGATATCCACCTAGAAAATTATATGTACAAGCAAAAGAATAATCAAGTATCATTACTAGATAGTGAGGGAAATACTAGACAATCGGCAACTGTAGTCTTCCAGGTTATAAGATCCAAAGTGGAAAAATTTAAGACCAGTGTTCTTTATCGAGGAGCCATTGTATGGAACCAACTCAGACCAGACGTCAGAAACAGTGACACCTATTTAACTTTCAAAAATAGGCTGAAGAAAGCAAATCTGGTCGAATTAGTGTCTTAAAACCTATTAATGTAATAAGCACCACCAAAGTGCACTTTGGAATCAGGTGTTTTATAGAAGGTAATCATAATTATAAATAGTATGAACTTATTGCAGATAGATCAATTTTGGTTGACCTACCAGTTTCTGATTTGGACAAGCATCAGAATTCTGTACTGGGTGTGTACACCAACAAGATTTATTCATGGATTTTGTAATTGTTTGAAATGTTGTACTGATCAATAGCTTGCTATTGATGATATACCAACTACTGTAATATGAGTACCCATGGCATACTGTGAGGGTCACTCATACCTACCGGCATATTGCTGACAACCCTCTCAATCTAATCAAAAGGAAATAAAAAAAACCCAAAAAAAACTACAGCCTAAATTTGGTAGGACTTGCATCACTGATCTAGGGTTAGAACATTAGCAGAATCTTATAATTATAGAGACTAGGAGCATCAACTCAAACTATCATCATAGCATTGTATGGTAGTGGAGCCAACTTCAACCAGTTGGCCTAGTGCGTGATGCTATCACACTTCAAGCATTTGAATATGCCTGTATGTAAAATCTCATATCAACACTAAGTATAGGGTCGAAGAGTTAAATATGACATCACACACTTACCTCTCTTTGAACCTGGAAGTGGAGAATTCAAAAAGTGGCAGTAGGTGGCAACAGCTGAAATAAGGTAAATATCTTAATGTTTTTGAAGTATATAGTAATGAGAAAACTGTAAACCCGAGTTTATAATGATTACTCCCCAGGAGAAGTTTTGTCATGATCTGCCTACTTTAGCTGGAGCTCCATAAGGAAATGCGACAAAGGTCTCAAATGGTAGCAGCATCATATATAAAAATGCTATTTAAAGGATATGATGACTATGACTGGAAAAAGCTACATGGCGAAGGCAAGCTTGACCAACTGTCGGTAGCAGTCCTGTCTATATATACAGTAGAACCCCGCGTAAGCGGACACCCTCCGTTCCGGGCCAGAGTGTCCACTTACGCGGGGTGTCTGCTTACATGGGGTTAAATAAACATCTAATATAGGGAACCGTTCCGACCAAAGGTGTCCCTTAAGGCGGGGTGACCGCTTACGCGGGGTGTCCGTTAGGCGGGGTTCTACTGTAGTTGGAACACCATAAGTTACCTATAACTCATACAAGAAATGTAATAAGAGGAAGGTTATTCCTTATCAGATGAAGAGAGTGTGTCTATACCATGAATAACATTTCAAACGACAAGATCAGGGCAGTGTTCCGAAAGAGCAGATTTCAGTTATTATTACACATATCAGTACCATCAGAAGTGTGACCACTACCATATACTTTTTACAGAGCCGATTTAAAAATTGTCATTGTCAGTTGCAAGGTAAATTTATAATTCAAATCATGTATATGATTCAAATTCATATGTTAAAAGCAGGAAACAGGAACCTCTCATATATAGGCTCTCCAAGGACTTTCCTGTAAAACTGGCCAAGGAATACAGAAGGGTTGACATTATCTGCTATTGGTTGCCAGTGGTTCAACTGAGAGCACCTCTCCAAGAGAGGTGACTTCAGATGGCAATGATTGACATTGAAACTGGCCTCCACATGGTTGTATTTAAGTCCTGCTACAGACTCCCCCATCTTTTTTTGCATTGGCGCTGTTCTGTCAATAACAGATGTTTATTTCCTACTTTTCTCTTTTAATTTAATTTTTGTTAGCAATTATTATGAAGGGAATATTGTGTGTACAATCACCAACTTCGGTGATATGTACAGCCAGTATTCCACTTGCGCCCTAGCCCCCTACTCCTCATTCTAATGGCAGGTGTCAAGCTCCCTAACAACTCGGCTTTCTCGCAGCATGTCCGGGAGGTGTTTCATAGATAAGGTGTTGCGTAGACCTGTTGGGTTGAAAGAACCACTGATGGTCTAAGACCTATTTGGTCTGCCCAACATGTCCTCGGTCAGGAGATTTTCTCAACATATATTCCACCAAATAGAAAAGGGAAAGATATCGTGGTCGGACTGGCATGTGAGCCAACATGAGCGAGTTCGATTATGCCTCATGGACCGTGCCCCGGTACCCACTGGGTCAAGTAGGCAGGCAGCTGTCGCTCCCCCTAGAGGTGCGACAAACAACATGAACTCAAGGACCGGTCAGCGCGGTCGTGAGGTTGCGTGTAGGGACTTCAACGCTACTAAGGGCTGCAGCTATCGAGGCGACCACGAGGAAGGTGGGATTACATGTGTACATGCTTGCTCCTACTGCTACGGGCGTACGGGGAACTTCTACAACGGGCACAACATGTGCGTTTGCGACAGGTTGGATCATGACAGGAGGCAGGGAGACCAACACGGCCGTACGGCACAAAAAAACGGGCAGTAGGCGTCTCCGGCAATTCGTTGTCAGAGATGCCTGCGCCTACTGGTCTGACGCGGGAAGGAGGCGAAACATCGGGGAGGAGAGCAGCAGCGGCAACCGCTGCATCTCAACGCAGGGATCTACACTACCAGACGGGCAAGCCGGAGGCTACGCACGGAGAGCGAGTACAAGATGGCGGCGCCCTATGGTCAACCGGAACCGGCACCAGCAACACGCAGCCGCAACGGCCTGCGAGGAACAAGCTTCAACCAATCCAAGATGGCGGAACTTCCGGTCTGCTCGATCGGAGCTCGATCTGCATGGATTTCAGGCTCCTACGAAGTATATAGTGCCCGCCAGACGCCGTAATGAAGAGGATCGATGCCAAAGGATATGGCCGTCCAGGGAAAAGTCAGTGGATATATCAGACTGGCGCACGAAGTGCGTCAGCACTCGAAATGAACACTCCGACTCGACCGCGGCTGCAAAGGAAGGGGGCGTGGCCGCCGTTCACCAACAAGTGAGTGCAGGTAACGACCCCGACTTCAAAGCTGTACGACATATATGTGAAAATAATATTGTTGACCACAAAATTGACATGTCCCCTCAGGCATTTAAATATCACAGGGAAATACACTGGCCGAGCATGTCTGTGTCCGCTGCTTCGACTGACTTGGTCGAGCTGGCACGCATCTATGACACTGTCCGAGCGAGTGGACTCCCTAATAACGTCTGTAGTAAGATTGCGCTTCCCACTGCTCTCAATCTTGCCGCTTGGAATAAAATATTATGTATCGACGGGGTGGACCCAGAGCTCTACGACCTCATTGCCTACGGTTTCCCCCTGGGGTATATGGGACCGGTGAGCGACAGTGTGGGAACGCCTAACCACGCTAGCGCGACCGACTACCCACAGGCTATTGACTCATTCATATCGAAGGAGCTCAGCCTTGGAGGCCTGGTCGGCCCCTACGGCTGTCCCCCCTTCTCCCCCTGGTGCCATGTCGCACCACTTATGTCAAGGCCCAAGAGGGACTCGGAGGAGCGCCGTGTCATATCGGACCTCACGTTCCCCTACGACAACTCAGTCAATGCTTACGTTGTTAAAAACTCCCTATTTGGAAATGTGCAGAACCATGGTCTACCTTCAATCGATTCTATAGTGGACGACCTGGTCGGGATGGGCGATGAGGTCCACCTTTTCTCGACCGACGTCAGTCGCGCTTACAAAAACTTTAAGGCAGACCCCCTCGACTGGCCCCTCCAATGCCTCGAGTGGGGCGGAAAATTCTACCTGGAGGCGAGTATGGTGTTCGGGGCCCGATGCTCGAGCTGCCACATGCAGCGGGTCGCGGATGCCATAGTCGCGACACTCCTTGCCAGGGGTCTCAAAGCATGGATGTACCTGGATGACATTATTGTTTTATCTCCCTCCAGAGAGCAGTCGGTCCGGGACGCAGCCGAGGTCACCAGCCTACTGGAGGAACTAGGTCTACCCGAAGCTCCCAAGAAGAGGCAAGGACCGGCCCGGTCCCTCACATGGCTCGGCATCACGATCAACGCAGAGACCAAGACCCTCTCGGTACCTCAGATGAAGCTTGACGAGATACGGGAAACTGTCGCCATCTTCCTAAAACGACGGTCGGTCTCCAGAAAAGAAATGGAATCGTTGGTGGGTAAATTGGTTCACGTGTCTAAATGTATCCGCCCAACCCGCCTCTTTATCTCGAGACTACTGGAGACCCTACGGGGACCAAAAAAGAGGTATATTAACATAAGCAATGACGTGAGGGCCGACCTCAGACGGTTCGACGAGTTCTCAAACGCTTGGAACGGGGTAGCCCTCATCCCCCTCCCCACTCCTAACCGTACCATCGGCGTTGACGCTTGCCTCAGTGGGATAGGAGGCAACGACGAAAAATGGGCATACGCAGGTCAGGTTGCCCCGGTCGAGGATGGAGCGGTTAACATCACCGAGCTGGAGGCAGCCAATGTCGTCATAGCCCTCCAGACATTTATCCGGGAATCTGACAGGGGGGGACATATCCGTATTATGTGTGACAACCTCCCAGCTGTCCATGTACTTCAGAACGGCAGGGGCCACAACAAGGTCCTCCTAGATTGTGCCAGGGCTGCCTGGATGGTACAGGCCCTCTTTCAGTGTGAAATATCCTATGTACACATACCAGGCATTGACAATGTGGTGCCTGACAATCTCAGTCGAGCACATCTCAATAACAAATATTTTAATGACGCATGTAACGATGTACGACGATTCAACCTTACACTTGTCGACCCATGTACGGACTTCCTCAACAACGTACGTCCATTTGTATTATCCAGATCAGGCGTACCTATCACTGCAGCGAAGGGCGGCGGCACGACAGCAGGCCTCGTGCGCCCCTGGGACCATGCGCGCTCACCGGACCTCGGTCGAGACATATATAGCATTCTGCAGGAGCATTCTACGGTCAGGAACCACGTCGCAAGGGTACGGCAGCATCTCAAACAGGTGGGCGTGGCACTGTCGCCAGCCGCGTCCGCACGGCTGACCATGACCCTCGAGGGCATCGACCGCACCACCCCCTACCGTCCTCGTCAACGCCCTCCGATCCCGATGGACACCTTCAGGCACGCGGTGGAGGCCTTACCCCGGGACAGAGACGGCATGACGGTCAAGACGGCCGTACTCCTTATCTTCTACGGCGCACTACGGCGCTCCGAGGTGGCGCCTCCGTCGGTCGCGGCCTTCGACCCCAAGAAACACCTCACCCGTGGAGACGTGAGCTACCACGAGGGTGCACTCCGGCTAAAAATAAAACACGCGAAAAATGCCCAGAAATACGATCAGCACCAGGACCGTCTGATACTGCCCGCCCCTGACGGCAACATGTGCCTGTGCACGGCCGATGCCGGCTACATATGTCGCGAAACAGTGGGCGGCGGCCGTGAGGGCAGCGGGGGCCGACCCCGCCCGCTACCCCCTGCACTCCATAAGGAAAGCAGCCGTCACGGAGGCATTCAGAGCAGGGCACTCCGAACGAGACATCCAAAGGTTCGGGCACTGGACGTCGGACGCCTACAAAGCATATATACAGACGTCCGCCGCGAAAGCCGTAGGAACTTCCCTGGTACGGGCAATCACTAAATAATAAGCCCCAACGGACTCACTTATCAATTTCTTATACTATTCCAATCTTAATAACTATTTAATATTTACTTATTATCCACCACCACACCCCATCATCTCACCCCATTAATGGCATTCTTGGCGTTATATATATTTTACAAATATTACATGTATTAATATCATCATATTTTATACAAATATTTATGTTATTACCTCTTTATCATCAATAATCGTTGTACTTCAACTCAAATACAACTTATATCTACTCTTATCAAATGTATTAACTCAATCAACTGTTATACTTCACCTACTATTTATTACCAACTTCACACATTGCATAAACAATGTATTAATTATGTATTAATTCATTTTATTTATATAATCAATCATTTATCATTTTATAATAATAATAAATTATTTATTCCCAAGTTTGCCTCGTCATCTTCTCTGTCCCTAGCTCAGCAGTGCACCTGGAACACTTGGAAGAATCAACGTTGAAGGCATCTGTGGTTGTCTGCTCCCTGAGTCTCCTGGAGTTGCGCCTCCCTTCATTGTCCCCAGATTACCTCTAGCACAGGCACTGTCCATATCTGCCTGTCCGCCATTTTGTTGCATCCCAATAATCACTTATATCAACTCTGCTACCATTGATGTGAGAGCTGACATTTCCAAGCGCAACCTTAAAATATCAGACTTGCACTGTAGATTCTTGTGCCTTAACCGAGAAAATAAATCTGAGTGCTCTATGGCATCTGTGCGTGCTACCCTATGGCCCGCACCTCCTCTCGCACCTGCACCAGGTGAGCCATGATGGAATCATGGGCTAGCTCTTGCAAGCTTTGGCTTAGCTCCTCAAAACCCAAATAAGGAGGTTCCTGATTACACCATAGAAAACCTTTGGGCTTCTTTCTATCTATCATTGAAGGTCTTCCCACAAACTTCACATGTCACCATTGTGTCCAACTTTGAATCCCGGGCAGACCATGCGACTGCTCTGTTCCAAATTTGGTAAGGCACTTGTATAGTGGTTACCTGAGTGCCCGTGAGGCGAGCGTGAGGTGGTTAACAATGTTGATGGCAGGTGTTGCCTGGGTGCTCTTTATAACTAAATACATCCATGAGTATATATTTTTGACATTTATGGATCTACGATTCCATCTCTTCAGTAGAGCCGAGGGTTATTCTTTACAATTTCCTATAACACCAATGGAAATGTGTATCACCACATTTCAAAATGTTCTAAATATATCTATGTAGTACATGTAACAGCTTGAAAAATATCAAGTCTCTTACTTCAGTATAAATACTCATTTAATACCACAGAGAACATCTTTCCAGATGACACTTGACTGGATGAGCTTCCGCTGGGTGGCATTCTTCTGCGTGTTATTCTCTGGTTGACAATTAATACCCTTAGTCGCACTTCTCGAGGTGGCCCTTGCCTGGGTGGCACTTTTCAGGATAGCAGTGCTTTTGGTGGTATTTCCTGGGTTGCACTTGCTTGGCTGGGACTTTGAGTTGCACTCTCCTGTGTGGCATTCCTTTGGATGGCACTTTCCTCATTTCTAAAGCTTTTACACAATAAGTTGATGAATACGGGACCTTTTCACACTCAATGAATAACAAGGTAGTGCTCTATTGAATAATACCACAGTTTGATCCAACAGCGAAGCTCACATGTGTCCTAAGATCAAAACAGTTAAAAGTGGGGTCTCTTGCTAATGTCTCTAATGAACATCTAATAGCCCTATTAGGTATACATTTGTGTTGGAAAGTTCTAATGATAAAATGGATTTTCGAAAAATGTATTTTTTTAGTCATAAATATATCTAATGTATTTTGACTTCCATTTATTAATATCTTTTTTTATAGTTAAGGACTACCTGATATCACACAATACCTTCAACAAGAACTCTGAACTGATAAACCTTTTGCTTACTTCAAATAGAAACTGTACTTTGAAATTATTCCAGCAATGTTCTTGAAACGAGATCTTTAAAGGCAATGGAAGATTATCAAAAGAGCAAGCATAAGCAAGAAAAACGTAATGTTAACCAAGCATATACACGGGCCTCTTGGACCCGCCCCACCTGCACCAAGTTGAGGACATCTCGACCACACAGAACGTACTCTGTGGCCGACGGAATGCGATGCTGGGCGGGTCTCCGGATGACCTTTTCCATAAAGGTGTTTCCCGCAGGACATGGGCGCGCCCCAATCCGTTCTCTTCACCTATCCGATATCCATCGGGGTCAACAAGTTTGGAAACCTCACCGGGATGATATATAGTTAGACCAACCGTATGTACGCAGTGCATCTGAACAGGATGCAATCTGGTTACGGCGTCTGTGTTATTTGCTGAGAGCGTACTCGAGAAGATCCAGGTTAGTATTGTCAACTTTTAAAATATTTCAAATGATTTCTTCATTGAAATTTTGTGTTATTTCTCAAAACAAACAAAAAAGTCTATGAGACCATCCATTTCAATCAAGTTTTTGTTGAAGAAAAAGGTTCCATATGGTGTGTAAACAGATCGCCGGCCCCGTTGGTCAGGGCAGTGCTGGGGCAGCTAACTTGATGAACGCCAGATTCTCTAGATACGATTGTTCATTTTACAATTGACATTGAAGATATGCCAAGGTTGGTCACCATCCTAGTACGCAGTTTCCGAGATACACACAGCCTGATCCAGATGGGGACGCTGTGGGATATGACACCCCAAGCGGAACATATTTGTTCTCCTGTCTCCTGTAGCTGAAGAGCTTTGCTGAAAGTATAACCCTACGGATATATGTTTATTATGGACAAAAAAATCAAATTATAAAAGACAAATTGAGAATAGCGGAAATATTTACCTAGGTTCATTTACAATTATAAATGGTCAAATTAGTTATTAAAAAGACCACTATAAGGCCCCACTTGCAGTGTTTTCAAACTCTCGTTCAAGTGTCCCCTAGACTGTCTTGGGGGTTTATTTTATCCTGAGACACGATCGGGGTGACTCAAAGGAGATCTATGACCGAGGATTTCACTCCACATGGACGACAGGGATAATTAAACGCGTTTGACGAGATGTCACCGAAACTATCGTCGATCGTGGAGGTCTCTGGACACGTCCCCACTGTCGTCCCCCAAGAGACCTCAACATGAAACGACCCCCTGAACAACCGACGATTATGACAAGGCTTGGTGAGATAAATTAAATAATGAAACACCATAAAACAAAAGTAGTCAGCCACCTGTACATGACAAGTAAGCGCACATTATTAAATACTATAACTATAGTAACTTATATCACCATAGTTAATACATCGATCAGTCTTGACTGTTGACGACGGTCGTTTCCCTCAGACTAAACATTTTCTATTTGAGAGTATAACTGCCAGCAATTCCTCACTGCTTCCTAACTGTGCTGACTTTGTCTTTTATTCGCTTTGATTTTCATACTTGTTTTGAGTTCTCGTTTCTTCAGATGCTATCGTCCGCCTTCTAATAGATACTACCTACGTCATAATGTCATAAGACATAATATCCATAATAAGCCTTAGGGAGGCCTTATGCTTCAAAGTACTACGTCATTTATCTTAAAATGTCTATATATAATGAGGGAGATATTTTGGTAGGTACAATAAATCACAATAAAGTCTAGTCATTACAGATCATAGTCAGGGGTATTCCTAAATCTGACAATTGCAATTACCTTACATGTATAGATAACTTGAGTTAATTCCTTGATTACATTACCTAAATTAATGGTACTGATGTCTCTAGAAGTTGACGTTTAGTACATAAGGAGTTTACCAATAGACTAGCTTGACTCACAAGGGTACCAGGATGGTGGTCGCACTGGGTGTTTGGTCGGCTTTATAAGTAAATAGCTACCCGATAGCCAAGGGATAGAAACGCTTCTAAATCATTTCAAGACTTTCAGATTATGATACTGTTATATGAAAAAACGAAAAAAAGAAGAGCGACCAGTTTTTTTTCCATTTTGCGTGATGAATTGAGAGTTTAAGTGGAGTTATAGCACAGGTTAGGGTATATTTATAAGGAATAAGCAAGACAGGATGTCATAGCAAGTAGTGATAACATATTGCATGCTAGAGAGAAAAATATTCTGATGACAAGTTAGTAATTGGGTACCAAATGCCACCAGCACGAAAGCCTTATGTAAAAGAAACCCCACATGGACTTATCTTTGATAAGATTTTTGCTTATTTTTGATTATGTAAAGGCATAACCATGTACAGCGCAGTTGCAAAGTGGAACAACTACGAATCCAATCAATTCTACACCAATCAATAGCAGGCCTTTTGACACCCAGCCAATAACCTTATTTAATAAAACAGATGTCAGCTTCAGGCTTTGATCTTAACCAAAACAAATATCAAGCAGCTCATTGGCTGTGGTCTACTGACCGATAGAGCTAAACCTGAGGTAAGTGCCTACTTTGTATATAAATATTTAAGGCGTGTGTTCATTGCGATATTTGCAGGCAGTCTATGCGGGTGCAGAAACGACTCGGACTGTGGAACTTGTTCGAAACAGAGTGCAGCTGAATCACCATGGACATCTCTGAGACATTCTTCCTGGACACGGGGGTGAAGTCTGCTATTTCACCTTCCTTCATCACTGCAACAATGGTTGTGTATGGCCTGTTCTCAGTCACAGGCACCTTTGGTAAGTCATGTTAGATAATATTCAAAAGTTGCACTACTGTTCTTCTAATAACAAGATGACTGTACAGACGATTCTGTAGAATTGTAGGTTAAACTTTTCTTTCGGAAGCTGACAGCCAGTCTTCTGGTCTTTATGAACGTTGTGATTTAAAAAGATTCTAAATATGCTAAATAAAGACCAACCATACAACTTGTACTTCTACTCTTGGAATAAAATCTAAATCAAAATGATGATTAAAACACGAATTTACTCTCTTCTGTTTTCAGCCAACCTATTCGTGATCATCACAGTAGCAGTGACGAAGAGACTCCATTCTTTAACAAACTTATTCATAGCACAGTTAGCAGTTGGTGACCTCATCATCCTCTGCTTCTGTATGCCCTTCACTGTGAGCTCTGCCTACTTCTTCAAGGTGGGTAGTGGCCAAAAACATTCTGCTTCCTGTCTTATACTGTCACCAATTTAGTAAATGCAACTACAAATATCAACCAAGTTTTGAGGTTTTTCTCAATTTATGGTAGGTAAGCTGACAAATGAGTATCCTTGATTTCAGAACTGGATCTTTGGCTATGGAATGTGCTGGGTGGTGCAGATTGCTGGTTGTGCTGGTCCAACAATCACAGTGTTAACACTGGCTCTGATGAGTTATGACCGGTAAGTATTTTACTGACAAAACACATGGTACAATCCGATGGCTGACCGCTTGTATTATTGTTTGAATACCCCCGTCTCGCACCTCTAAGGACTATACACGCGAGCTCCACCGCCGTTCGGTGAAAGTCTCTCTTAAAAGCATCCATGTCTTTACTAGACCACAATAGCCATATGGAAATAGGCATATAACCTCCTGTCAAAAAAAATTCACAAAATGTCATGGGAACTAAACGTAGCTTCACCATTATAATTTGTCTGGCCTCATATAGAATTGATAAAAGTTTTCAATTTCAACTGAATGGACCAAAACTACCCTCGTAGTAAAGCGGACAACTATACATTCTCTTGCAGACATAGGGATTGAATCAACAAGGAATTTGTAATTTAGACGCAAAATAGGCAAATGCTGGGCACATTCAGTCGAAAAAACCTACCTCTTCCACCAGAAACAATTGATGATCTACTCTAGTCCGACATCATGCACCATCTGTGCTCTTAACACTTTCAGTCCGACCACCTTGCAGGAGGCCTACATGCCAAGTCCAACAGATATGTAGCAATATACCCCCAGGGGACGATGCCCTTATAACAATAGTACCGGAAATTATTCAACAGGTGCATTTGATATGCCTTGTCTTAGTTCCATATAGAGCACTCATACTGAATAATGATGCCTGTAGTGTTTTTCAATTATTTTGAAAAAATTAAGAAAGCCTATGAATTTTGTCACATATAATACCGCTTTCAGTAATGGCCCCAAAAGATGCCTGGAGGCATTCATCGTCCCTTGCTTGGGAATGCTTCAAGGCATTCATCGTCCCCTGCCTGGGAGTGCCTCAAGGCATTACTCGGACTGATAGGGTTAATACGCATGCCCAGGAAAGAATATATATACACAACAGACAAAATAGCGTGCCTGTAAAAACCTTTTAGGGGTTGATGGTTTGGAAGAATGATTTCCTCTAAAGCGTCAGATCCTAGACCTAGATTGGTGGCAATTCGGTCCACGCAGGACAGACCTGCTAGTAAAGCATTTGTTGCCTGTGCTGAAGCCCAGTGCACCCGTCACGGGTGCACCCGAAAGTTGGGTGTTTGCTGTGGTCGTCCATCATGCTGCCACTTTCTTTTTTGGAAAAGTTGGGTATTCTCCAAATTCAGCTGCTGCAGTTCTCTCTCAGGAGCGGCCATCTCACCCTGTTCTTTAACTCGACATTCAGTTGTTACGCGTCCTCAATACGCTGAGTAAGCAGCTCCCGCTTGGTCAGTTGGCTAGCACCGGTGTCCTCAAGTGACGGTTCGTTCTCACTATCCGAGTCCCTTGTAGCTTTGCTTGTGAAAGGTCGAGAAATATATTTACAACATTTCCCAAAGGGAGCTGCATGTCTCTACCCATTCACTTTGCAATTCTAGAGCACGTAGTGTCCACAGACAATTCCTCGCCACCTGAGACTATTGTAGAATAAGGATGCAGATAAACAAAATACAAAAATCAGTAGAACCCTGCATACCTTTATGACACAGTCATTGATTTGCTTACTAGATACTTCGATAAACACTGTCCGATTAAGATCATGAAGTTTTGATAAGTAAAAGCTCCGTGGCTAACGGATGTAATTTTCTCCCCGATTAATGAGAAGCGTAGCAAAATCCACAATTACAAATTAAATCCCGAGCGAAAAGAACTAGTGATGATTAAAAGCTTCCTGGCAAAACTAGAGCTACTCACTGTAACTTAATTGACTATGAAACTAAATTTTGAGTACCACAGCATGAAACTGCTAGTTATCTAAATGGTTTTTTTTTCGCAGAACTTGGCGAGAAATCATATAACAAATGTAAACCCGAGCTGATTTCAATAACATGAATATATCAGTAATAGACGTATCCGACGTAAACAATCAGATAATGACCACGGATTTGAGCAAAAGTTCTGGTTTCTCTCATATCTCAGCACGGATCATTAAGGATTGCATGCTTGTACTGGAGGATTTGAGCATTTGCTCACTAGAATCGGGAGTTATACCCAATACTTAGAAGGTGGGTAACATCCCTAAAACAGGAAACACCGAAAGTGTTAATAACTGGCATCATATTTCAAACTTGAACATTCCTGATAATGTAGTGGGGAAAAATAGTACAATGCAAAATTTGTGGTTATGTAAATAGGCTAGGACTGATCAGCCTTACACAATATGGCTTTCATTGCTGATGCACTGGACAGGTATACAAAAGACTTATACTAGGCTAAAGGTCATGCATATTCCACTGCTGCGGTATACGTTGATATTCCCGAAGCCTTTAACTGTGTCCACGGGCCCATGAGCTCCTAATCGCAAAGCTACAGTATCTTTTCGGTTTACCTAAGATAATGTGCATGTGAGTGAGTGATTACCTACATGAGAGGAAACAACTACGGTAAATGGTGTAGCCTAACTTCCTGCATGGTGTCAACAAATTTCGGAGGACCTCAAGGGTTCGTGCTTGGTCCTTAATTGTTTATCATCAACGTCATGTTAAAAAAAACCCGCAAAACTGATGTGTGTGTGTGTGTCTCTATATCCATATATATGTGTAAGTGCATTTATTTACTCACAATGACCCATGTTCAATCAGGATTAATTGTCCATGTCTCACCTCCTACTGGTTGCATGCCCCATTCAGAGCTAAACAACACCCCATACAGAGACCCACTTATGTACGCCCTCACAGACAGGCCGCCCTCTCACGGCGTTATATTTTTTGTGTGAAAATTATCATAAGGGGTAATTCTCTTATCTCAGTTTTAAGCAGATCTCAACCCCTCTTTTTTCGCATCCTCTATCCCTACAGCTTTGTCGGCATCACGCGGCCTTTCGAGGCTAAGGACAACTGGCCGCGCTGGAAGGCCGTCACGGTTCTGGGCATTGTCTACGCGTTGGCGTTTGGCCGCAGCCTGCTGCGTCCGCTCTACGCCGAGCCGTACCGTGAGTTCGAGCGCAACGGCACCATGTACACGGTGTGCTCCGAGGTGCCCGGCACCCCCTTCATCTTCTGGTACCACCTCTCCGGCGTTGTCATCTTCTACTTCGCCATCGTGGTCGCCGCTGGCATTCTCTACTTCCAGATCGCACGCAAACTCAACTCGGAAGACTGCAAGGCCATGATGAACAACAACCCGGATGCCATGAAGAAGCGCGCCAAGGTCACCAAGATGGTCTTCACCATCGTGTTCATTATTGGCTTCACGTGGCTGCCCATAAACATCCTCATGCTCATGTATGTGTCGCCCATGTTACCACAGTGGGGCAGCCAGCCGTGGTTTGTGGTGTTTGTGTTCGTATCGCGAGCGTTGGAGTATGGAAACTGCGTGGCTAACCCGTTTCTGTACAGTTTCCTCAGCACTAACTTCATCTCGGCGTCCCGTGACACCTGGAGCAAGTGTTGTCCATGCGTGACTCCAGCCACCAGCAATAAGTACCACACCGATTACAGCCGCTCCACCGCCTCCACAGGAGCCAACTCAGAAGTCTCCAGTGTCTCCAAGTGAGCGGCTTCATCCCGAGAGAACGTTGCCCGTGAATTATATGACATTATGACACCCAATCAAACTAAGGACAATACATGCATTTTGATAACAATTCCAAGTTTATCTAAACACACTCAACATATCACAGTTTCCCTCACATGGACCGTTGCAAAGTATTGCTTCGAATTCATTTATATGAGTAAGCTCACCTGATATAACCCAGATGTTGCTACGGTTTTAAGCCTTGCACATCTATATACGGTGTGACAAAATGGTGTCACGTAACTCATGGACCTCTGATGATAGTGGCGAGAATGGACATGCCTGATAAGAAACATGTAAATAATCGACTTATATTGTAGAACACTGTGGCAACAATAGTTTGAGGCCTTATGGGAAATTATAACAGTCTTGAGAGGAGTATATGTATACCACTCCTATGTTCTAACATACATGAGCTAAACTCTTTGTTATACTTATAGACTAAGTCCCCACATTGTCCATCAGATTTTATTTCGAGTTAAATGAAAATACTTTGACAGTTATTGAATCCTACAATCTCTGATGTCTATATCTGCCCATTTCTGTTTAACAAAGTAGAATTTAGATTGTGCCCTCAAAAACAAAGCTGGATATATTTGAGAGAAACCCTTATTTTCATTGGCCATGGTTGCTTCAAAACACCTCACGAAAAATCTCCAGGGAGTCGCTGCACACATAATGTTGAAGTGGAAAGTAGACTCGTCTGAATGGCCTGGCTGAAGATACTCTACCAATATAAATTTGGTTATCAAGAACATGGCCCATAGAAAGACAACTATTTTCACTATAGAGAAACCGCCATGTTCTATAATGAAGTCAGGTGGAAACGTTGTTTGAAAGGAATGCACTTGCGTATGGATACATTTACAGGTACTTGAGTTTGCAATGATTGTCTCAATCACGTTAATTATACGTGGGGTGGCATGAAGTTTACCTTTCGTACTAACAAGTCTGTATTGGTATCCTGTTTGAATTTCACATGTCAAATAAAGTATTAGATATTGTAAGCATTAAAGCTTGATGACTTTAATACGCTCGAAACACAAAATTCAGTGAAATTACCCCAAGGCATAACCCTGATAAAAAGGTTCTCCTAAAGCCAGTGATCCACCAAGTGAAATTAGGGCCAGCCGATGTCCGTGCAGGTGGAATATGGACGTCGGTTGCTCCCGCCTCTGGTCGGCTCAAGCCGGTTGAATTAATCGCCTTGGTGGATCAGCAAATAATGTCAAATCGGCTGGGGCGGGCCGCATTCGGCTGAGGCCGGTCCTAGTCGCCTCTCCCGTATCACCGTCGTCCGTAGCCGTGTGGCCCCCGTGTGGGAGCCGGCAGGGTGTCGCCTCTGGCCGGCCGGCCCAAAATGAAAATTATTTGTTGGTCTACTGACCCAGCCGTGTGGAGTCGGCTAGAAACTCCCTATCCGACGCTAGCCGACCCTAGCCGACGCAAAACTGATTTATTTGCTTTTTAAAGGCGGCCGGATGGACGATGTCGATGCATTTGAAGAGTATGACACCCGCCCGCGGGCTCTACCGGGAGTTGCGGCGAGGGAACGCCGCCAACATAGCGCGAGCCATACCGGCGATACCCGAAGCCGCGAGCGGACATCGAAAATTCCGACACTATCGTCAGTATTCTAGCACCATTTCGTGCCATACACACTCATAACATTAATCCTTATCTTTATTTACCTTCATTGTTCGATTTAACGTGTATTTCCGCGGTTATTTGACAATCTCTGACCGTTCCCGTACAATTCCCGACACGCCGACACACCGCTCCGCTCGATACGCGGCTTTTGCGGGTTCAGAGCGTCGAAGTGTATCGCCGCACGCGGCGCCGCCTATCGGTGAACTCGATTACTACGTAAAATACCATGCGCGTCGCCTATCAGATCAATGTAGAACTCGGCTGGCCCGTCCCCGCGAGCGCCGTGTGGACGTCGGCCGGCTGGAAATAAGTATTTTGGTGGACCAGCACGGAGAATTTAGAGAACTCAAGACGGCCAGACGGCCGGCCTTGCGGATTATAGCAGAAATGGCCGTCGTCCAAAGCCGGCTGGACGTCGCCTCTGCAGTTCTTGGTGGATCTAAGCCTTTAAAAGGATAATTGCTATATAGAACACCTACTATACTATCCATAGAGGACATGTAGGCCTAAATCAGAGATGGATCACAGTTCTTGATTCTTTCAAACGCAGAACAGTTGGGATATAGGATATTTTAAACGAGGATTTACTCAAGGATGCTACACTTATAGTCTCAGTCGCAACTGCTCACCTTCCATTCGATATCTAGGAGAAACAAGATATGTTGTTTGTCTAGAAGATTGATATTATTTGATTGTGGTTATCCATAGGTCAAAAGGTTACAATACGTGGCCTTCCCGTGGTAGGCCCAGTGTCACGAGGAGGGGTGGGGTAGGTGGAGGGGTAGGTATAACACTGATGTATACCGGTATTGAAGCCAGCCTAGGTTATCAACAAACGTTTATGACACTTAGTGAAGCTAGATTAGATTGTATATCGCCCCCGCTGCTTAACCTGGAGGTTGAAGTATGCTAGGTTACTCTTCAAGCGGATATTCATCCCGAACGTCTGAAAAATAGTATTGGCAGAATCCGCTTGAAGACTAGATGCAGGCGCCACCTACAGGTTGCGAAATCCCTTAGCGTACACAGTGTTGGCAGACATCAGGCGAAAGGATTCACGTTCCAGCAGACGACATTTGGTCAACTTACTGGTCTGAGAGTCCAGCACTACGATGACAGATAAAGTCCTCTTCTCTACCGACTTCAGCAATGGAGTGGATTCGTCATTACAATGGTTGGACGAGCCTAAAAACACAGAGTCCACCCCTAATGGAGGACTATGCATAAACATGGTAAGAAGGGAGGCGTGCCGGGAGATAGCGAAGGAACCAGCGTGGACTAAAGCGAGAAATGGCGCCATCTGTCGGCTTTAATGTGAACTATAGCGTGACCTGACAGTGACCCGTGTAGACAAGCAGAATAGTGCAGAAATAGGGGGTTCACTTCATTTCGGTATACAAGCATGGAACTTGGTACATCGGTTGAGCTTGATGTACTGATAGAAATTAGAGTAGAGGCCACGTTCAATTTTTCAATATAGCCATGAAATTCAATATGGCCGCCAAGGCCATTTAAAATGAATAGGCTAGTAGTTGTATTTTTCCTTGAATGGACAGTGAAATATTCATCACATATGATATCAATTCATAATCAAGCAAACAGAAAATACTGATCTATCACGAAGCTCGAGGCATTTCTAATCTGTCAGCCATTTTGGATTCTAAAATGGCTGCAACCTTTGTAAAATAGCAACTCAGCTATTCACTGTCCTGTCTTTTAGTGGGACACCTTCAGTTTAGGGTTTTTTGGGTAAAAAATCCAATGCAACAATCAGATATTGTGTATAATCAAAATCTGATGAGTTAACTAGATGGAAATAGGTCAAATAGGTGGGCGACAGACTGCATCCTTTGATCTCAACCTGCACACTTGGGGCGACAGACTGCATGCTTTTAAAGGCATATCCTACAATCCACGGTGGCGCCACCTGGTGATTTTTAAATATTCCCATTAATCCATTGAAATTCAATATTTGTGGCATATTCCAAACTTTAAAGAGCAAAATTTAAGTTTTGTCTAGTTGGACCTAATCCAATTGGTAAAATAGGCCCTTTTTCATTTGCCTGATTTATAAAGGAAATGTACTAAAAAATATTGTTTTCTTCTATTCTTTCAGAAACAAGTACGGTGACCTATGATTTTTAAAACCTACATAGGTAGTACTATACATATACCATATCCTGTGAAAGTTTGAAGAAAATGACATGGGTTTTACTATATGAAAAACAACTTTTTAGAATCTCTGCAATTCTTATATAAAATGATCATAATATTGATCAATAAATCAAAATCTAGCACGGCGACCCCCGATTTTTAAGCCAGATATGTGCTCCACAATACGTAGAGAACATTGTATTCAATTTTCAGAAAAATGACATGGGTTTTAATTCTCACGCCAAATTGTCCGATATGCCTTCAAGCACACATATGGGCGGAAAATTTAAAAATGACTTCAACCATTAAGTGCCATAATGTTCCTTTCCCTAAACACGCTAGCATATTGAGAATCAATAAGATATTGATATTATATGAAATAGCCAACGATGTGGCCGTCAATGACACTTGTTGGTGACCCGCCTCTGACTACTTTTCTGGCAAGCCCCTGAATGCGTTGACTAGGGAACCGCCTTTGTATTGTCGAGGTGATCGACAGGCATTTTAAGATAGCTGTTTGTTTAAATTTAAGAGTAATCAAAAGTATTTTGACGGATTGTTACAAGAAATAAAACAATAAAAGTATTGAGAACTCTTGACTATTTATATAAACAAGAGGACCTAATAACGCAGTTTCCGCCATCTGTCACTAATTGGCATATCGACAGTATGCATTCGACCCGAACACTGTAGTATAGACTATTTTTATGGATTCTAATGCATTTCCCATTAGATTTCTGGGGTGGATTACTGCTGGCAGTCTATTTTTTTCATTGTTGCCTATGTCAATCATTGGGCTTATTCTGCACATCTCACTGAACTTGACATTGTATGTTGTTCAAATTCCGCATGTGGAGCTCTCATTGCTTATACCTATGTAAAAGCTGATGATGTCATACATTAATGTAACGGCCCATATAGGCTAAGAATAATCGTGAATATCAGATATACATATTTTTCCATTAAAGGATGGGCAACACGACTTCTGGCGGAAGTAAGTATCGTATTGCACTTTCTGTTAATAATGGGTCGGGTATGATATCGAAAGAAATCGCTGGACTACTTTTTTATGGTAATAGGTATTTTTACAACTGCACACCACTAGGGCATAGGTCATCTAGTATACTGGAATTGAAATTCATCCAGTACCTGAGCAAATATGACATATCATTTGCAAGGCAAGGTGACAGATGGTGTATCGTGCATTTGCACAAATGGCCTTGAAGTCCGTGTCCCTTCAAAGTGTTTAAAACATTATATGGATTACCCTATATAGTTCTATCTCCTGTATTATTGATAGAGAAGTGTCTACTCATCTCTCCAGAACCTTTTACGACCCGAGCTTCATTAAAGACGATGGTCACGTGCTTTACATTACCTCGACTGAGCCATACACTCTCATGGAAACTGCCTTCACTTTGAAACCTGTTAACCAGTTCGATCAGGTATGCATACACTATACCTTAAACCTTCTTGACCTATACCTTCAGTGTATAAATACGATGCGTATAGCAGGATGAAATCTTTTCACTTATCTGGTTCCCTTCGACGTTTCTCTTATGTAAAATAAGCCTATTTCCATTTATTCAGCGCGGGACTATCCGGTTCATCGCCTAAATGTGAGAATGGTCACATAGACTTTCAGGTTGCTGCAAAAAAATAACCTAACCTTCACTATCCATATGCCAACTATAAAGGCCTAGTAAAATGGTCAGGTGTCCGGTATCCAGCCTTACAATATCCTCTTCCCCATGGTCACTACTGACTTGGCTCCTTAAGCTAGAACGTATTGTTAGTATTTTTTCGAGACAAAGGTTTCACTATATCAATCCTGCAATTGATTTATGGGCTATTAGGATTACACAAACAATCTACACCATTTTCGTCGACCAATAGAAACGGGCCTATACAAATAAGCACAAAGATTCACAGACTTTTGACGGACCGATAATTTTGATAAAGAGACAGAAACAGACCCAGTGAGAAGGTGTGGGGTAAGTTGAAGGGTAAGGATATGACTCCAGTCTAACTCAACCCAGTCATTCCATATTGACACACCTCCTCCTACCTCCTACTCCTTATCTTCCTCCACTGACCAGATTATTGAATATATTACATCCAGATACATATATTACTTGATTGAGAGATAGTGTTTGATGCATTATGGTACACTTTCCGTTCATAACAACTGTTGAGAATAACTATCAAATCCATGCTCTAGGATTATTAAAACATTCTTGATGCTTTAAATAACAATGGCTTTGTGATTAAAGATTTCTTATAATAGTCTGTTACTCTTACATGATATGATGAAGTAATTTAGGAGTACCGCGTCATTCCATTATAAATTGAAATAACATTAGGTCTTAGCTTATGAAATGTACTGCGAAATATGGTTTTCCTCAATTCCTTCAGAAATAAGGAGAGTGACATATAATTATTACTACTATGGTATTGCACTAAACATTTACTATAGTCTGTGAAAGTTCAAAGGAACAATATGGGTTTTATTAAGTGAAATCTTCTAGGATTTTAAAATAAACTGCTATGGATTTATCATATCATTTATTCTCTGGATTATGCTTTCAGGGTGGACTTATTGTACGATATGATGCGGAGCACTGGTTAAAGACGGTATTTATAATCTTGTTTTGTTCAAAGACTTGATCTTTGAAATAAGGCCACGGATGAATAGAGGAGGAGTGTCTTCTTATGAGGACTATTACATTTGTATGTTATATGTAGGCCATCACTGTAAAAGAAAAAAAACAACATTACACAGCAGGGGAAACAATGTGCGATTTACTGTGGTCAAACTTTATTTATTTCAACCAATTTCTACCAATTTATCAATTGAGTCAGTAGCTGCTTTCGAGTATCATTTTTATCTGAAGCAAGAGTGATTATTCATTAGATTTCCTACATCTCTAGTATACGTTTCAGCACCATAGAATGAAATACCTTTTCACTTGAACCCATATTTCCCCCTCCATCAAATAGTCCCACATCGCAGCAGAATATGATCGATATTGAATGTCAATGGGCGGTCACATTCGGCTGGGAATATATAATCTTGAAGTGTATGTTGGTAAGTAGTTAGTGTTTGTCAATCTTGGTTCTATATTTTGGTTTCAGGGAATAGAGTTTGTAGATGGTGCCCCTCTGTTGAGCTGCGTGGTGACCAATGGTTACAGTGACTGGTCCACACAAAGTTGGGATTCTTTGCACCTCCACATTCGCCTTTTCCGTCAACACAATGACTTCGTGGTAAGAATCTGATTGGAGACACTCTCAAACAGGGTATCAGGGTATCGAGACAGTTAATAGAGAACTCGCCCCGAAACAAAGTCGTCTCGAAACGAAGTCGCCCCATAATTTAAAGGAGATTTCGCTCCGTTTTGGAGATGACAAACTGTAATATATGTTAGCTTATAAGCAATATCAACATCCTCTCGTATTAACACTTTGCTACATGTCATACAAGTACAATGCACATGATGCCATTGGATTAAACTACATCTTTCATATATTATAGGTCGTGCAACCATATTGGGGACTGAAAACTAGTTATTTTTGACTTAAAATACAAAAAATTTCATAACTTAGGCTATAAAAAAGATACAGATTTACAAAGGATACCATATTAAACCAGAGATTATGGGCTTTATTGTCATATGTATTTTAGATTCATTCAGGTGATTTATCTGTTTTCATTTTTGTCATATTTTCTCTGAAATCATGCTAAAAGTTAGGCAAAATGTTGGACTTCTAGAATATGAGTGAAGATTCCATAGAATTCCATATGGAAGCAAATTCAACGCACAGTTTAATCAAGTAGAGATTTCTTTGAGGATGATTGTGATACCTTAACCTTTATTGTACTCATAGTAGAAGTAAAAATGGACTGTTTTGTTATCAAAATAGAAAAGTACCAAAAAGCCCCTTTTTGTGATATGTGCCATATGTTAAAGCATTGTCGTGGTAGGCAGAAAATGAAGAAGTAAGGCTTGGTTGGAACAGATGCAATATTTTTACATTATAATTTCAGACAAAGTTTTTCCTTTAGTTACTAATTACAAACAAATGCGTACTTAAACTAATTAGATAAGCAGCACAAGTCAATCTATAAGAATTTTTAGGGAAACACTATTTGAATGCGGATTTCACCTTAGTCCCTAATATGCCTTCCTGACCTATAGTATTGTTATTTATACATTGCAAGGAGCTCGTTTCGGAGTGAGTTCTCCAGTAATCATAGAAAGCACCCTATATATATGGGGGTTATTGATCCTATAAGAATAGATCACATACCCACCACCCTTATCTTCCACAAGATATCTAAGTGTTATTCATTTTTTAATATATTTATACCACAGTGCAGTTTTACCAGTGATGTCTTGTGCTACCGTTTAAACTATTTCACAATATCACAGTATTTTCTGTAAATGGTGCCATATAATAACAATATGGATAAATAGCTATATGTATGATATATTGATGATTTCTACATAGGAATTGCACAAAGCCCGACTCTGAATGCAGCCTCTAACTCTCAGCGTGGTACTAGTTTTACAATAAATTATGCTGGGTTTAATGCTCGTGGTGCCTCCCGATATTGCAGACATTTGTATACCTGCACGATTCTTGGAACCACATCCAAAATGCTGCCTTGATAATCATCACACAAAAATGATACTCTCTATTGGAAAATGTACAAAACCTTCACGAACTCCATCCACAGGTTGAAGGGTCAGCCGACGGAAAGAAGTGGAACATTATTCGCATCTGTCACCTTGACGTGCCCAAAGACAGCCCGCTCCTGATGGGACTCTCAGCCTGCGCCCCGACAGCAGCAGGTGGCAATATAGTGTTTGAGAAACTTACCTTAAGGACAAGCAAGCCTCATCCCCATACCGCCATTTGATCCCTTCTTCGGGCTCTTTGTCCCAACCTGGGAAATGATCCTTATATGGAAGATATCACTGAAGTATTTCTACCTACGGGTGATTTAATGTTTTAGGAATAAACTTATTTGGGTATGGCGATTCTGAGTTTGTTTTTAGTAATCAATATATATTACTAATTACTAATGGATATTTAGACATCGAGTTTATATCATTTGATAAGATGGAAAAGAAATCATTAAATAGTCCTGCTTACCAATGAGTAGGATTTTCATAAAACACTGCATGAAACTGCTAATTTATTTTGTCTCGACATAACGGTGTCTTAAAAGCGGTCTTGATAATTAATGTGTACATATTAATAATCCTCCCAGCTATTTATTAGGGAATTTTTATTTTCATCCGCATTTTAAGGATCTCTTTTCTTATTGAATAGAAAAAGGACAATGAATCCTTTTGAATGCAGGTTTCATAGTAACTAATGATAATGTGGCCTACTGGTTTCAAACATGCTAGTTTTTTTGTTGGTGACCATAAATGAATATCACATAAGCATATAAATCTCAGCTGCGTGAGTGCCGTTCACTCTAAAGCCAGTTTTGACTGTTTGCAAAGTTCATCAGTGCCATTCAGTGTCTGCCTCATACAACTCCCTCTTAACGACCAGCTCAAGCAAGTATACTTATCAGTACACGTTTGGTGCTATAGTATAATATTTATGATATGTAATATATACTTTTTGTGATATGTCTAGAGAATGCAATATATCTGAATTATATCATAATCGCAAATATTTTCTGAAATTTATGAAAAGAACCACAGAAGGTGTAAGGTGAAGGACGTGTCTTAATATAAATATCCGTTTAGTTGTTATCAAAACTTTGCAAAGCATTTGCGATCCTTATTTTTATTTACCAGACAACAAAACTAGAAAGTGGCGTCGGTTATGATCTAACAGAGAATTGCAAACATAGAGGAAGATATTCAATAGGTCGCAGACTGGAGATACCTTCCAGCGCCCAGGACCTTTGTCTACATTTACCTGTTACCATTGTGTACATAAAGGTAGGGCAATCTGTTCTGACAAAACCACAATCCATCCATTATACAATGAACGAATTATACATTGATATCCAAAAAATTATCTTTTGTTATTGGCCAACATTTTCTTCAACATCCTCTTCGCTTGATATTTGTCAATGCCGTCCTTTGCGACAACCTTGTAGTCTTCCGGTGGTTTTGGAGCCATCTGTTCTGTACTCGCTCCAGAAACTCCACCCTTTCTCCTGCATCTAGAACTGAAAATATGCAATCATAATTTCATCTATCCGCCTGTGAGTATGACATTCTCAAGGGCAAATGACTACACAACTATCTCAGGATGACACACACTGTCTAATATACTATGACTTAAATCCATAGAAGCGGGAGGGGGGTGGCAAGTTTGTTACGTTATAAGGTGAGTTTAGGCATATCCACTTAGAATAAAGTATACACGTAGTGCATTCTGGGGTGTTTCAAGAAGTTGTAATAAATTAATGACATAATAGAAAGCTTAAGGTTGACATTGCGTTATGGGAAAACTCGACAAGAGCCTCCAGGATAACATTTTCATCGAGTAAGCAATATTGAGTTTATTGATGCCGTAAACGAAGAGCTGGACGTGGGGAGAAATTACTAAACCACGTACATGAAAATGTATCATAAAAAACTAATCTTGTTAGGAAATGATGCCATTCTGGGTTCATGTGCTCAACCATTCACATAAATAGCTACGCAAATAGATGTATTGAATCCCATAACCTCCGGATGATCTACCTAGCTTTATCGTTTTCCTCGTTGTGATTGCGGTGGTTACAATGGAATGTATTGTAAAGAGATACTTACCCTTTCAAGCGCATTGCCGGAAATCCGCCACCTCGCCCGCCACGGTAGCCACCACGCCCCCTGCAGACAGTAAGGTTTGATATCACCGATTGGAGGAATTTATAGGTCATACAGGAGGAGGGGGAGGGGTGCATGTTGACTGGCTGTCGTATCAGAATGTAATACTTATTACTATATATCTATAGGCGAAAGTCCCACTTTTACTGACCAGGAGTACAAATTCCGTTTGTCACTGAGTGACAAAGGAATATCCATACGTCCCTCTATACCACGTAACCACTCATTCTACTATTAAGCGAGTTGTAGAATGGGATTTTTAAAGATTTCTAGGTATATGATAATAAAGAGTGTGAGTCTGAGTGTGAGTCTGTTCCTCAATACTTTGGTCAGAAATACTCACCTCGTTCTTCGAACTTGGTGAGTATTACTGATCAAAATATCTCTGAACAGATTCTATTCAGTCACACTAACTATGTCACTATATATTATAAAGTCAGAAGAATGTGTCGACCATTGATTATTGAAGGATTACTACGACATTACTGACCAATGCTCGTCCAACCCTGGTAAAGGAACTCTGTAGAGACCAATAATCTGTTCGGTACATTGAAGGAGGATATCTAAGAATTATCATCGTGATATACCTACAGCTGTAAGTGTAAGTGACGTAATTACTGCACACTATTTATATGCAGTACGAATAATTTTCTGCATACCTATGGAGTAATGTACATTTCGTTAACGGCATTAACGAACGGGTGATGGTGTATTAAAAAAAACGGCACGTCAATTGAAAAATCAGCATCACCATTAATGTTTAAAGGTGTGAATAGTATAATTAGTTTAGTATTAACATATAAAAGATAATTCCAATAATCAATTCAGCTGTTGATCTTCTATTTTGACATCTCTAAACGCATCAACAAACCATGTTGCTAAGTTACGAGTAAATGCGTCAGTATTCTGACGTCATCTCGCCAATGTTGATCCCCCGCCCATCCAGTCAAGTGGGCCTACTGAAATATCGACAAGCACACCTTTAATTTGGATTTATATATCAGAAAGAACATCAAACTTGATACACTGATCTGTGTGCGCTATTCAGATTGACATTGATATTAACCGCTACGTCGAATGGAGATGAACGGCAAGCCATTCTGACGGGAGCAAGCTGTTGGAGGTTAATTTCCACTAGTCGGCATTAGATGTCGACTCCCCTAACGGATCTGAGGAGAACTAACTTTTGGCTACAATTTGAAATCTGGGGGACGAAACCGATATTACGCTGTGACTGTTGTGTACCCAAATCGGATTATGAATGGCTGCTAGAATAATCTATTAATGTAGAATAAGAATACTTGTGTAAGCATTTCTTCGATTCCTCACCCATTTCCCCGGAGGCACTTGCATATTACTATCCTCAGAATGACAATATAGAAGCTGGCATAGGGTAGGGATAACGCACATACAATCCGGAGCACTGTCGCCCTGTTTAAGGTTAATCCACGGAATACATACAACGTGAATGGGGGTTCGGGGTCACACATTTCCGTACACATGTCTTTTCTCAAATCTATTTTGCATACACATGATTTTAACAGCAGGGGAGGGGTTAGGTGGAGGGAGTCAAATCCCTCTGACACTTGCGCACGCACTTATTAAATGGCCTCTCATTCGGCTTCTGTATATATCTGTTACTTATTTATTCCTGTCACCTACCGTTCACTCCTCTCCCCACGTCCCACTCCACTATCAACCATCGTTGCTTGAAAATCCTTCCTCACATCAGCCAGATTCCTCATTCGGGACCACGCTTTGGCTTTCTCTGACGGCTTTGACAGACGAGTACCATTCGTCTGTAGCTGCTTGGACCTGGAGCCCCTGCCGTTCACAGCGCGCATGACCCGTGAAGGTAAGTCATCCTCATCGGAATCGTCCTCCGAATCCCAGCCTCCCTCAGCTACGACCTCAGCCTGCACTTGATCCTGGACGGTGTGTATCAGCTGGTGAAGGCTTATCTCCTCCTGAACCCCGCCAACGATCACCTGCAAATCAAAAATTAGAAATATTGAATTGTATGACAAATTTAAACAAGATATGAAAAAGAAATCAATCGAGGAATTGCTGACTGGATAACACTCCCTTTCTTCCTCCTATATTGCTTCTTTAACTATGTTGATGATTGTTTCGAGTATTATTTTTGGAATCCAATGTACTAGTCCTGCAGAAATGTGATATTGTTATTTATAATGTGATAGGTGACTCGCGCCAATATTTTTTCTTTGGAAAGGTAAATTATACCGTAATATATGTACGATGTCAATAACGGAAAGTTATTGACGAAATTAGCTGGAGTTAATGGCTTTATATTTAGTTTATGTATATATTTTGCAATGGTAACTACAGCTATGATGGATGATGATGAAACCCAGACAACGATACTGTAAGGGTGATTCATACCGGCCTTAGGGCTGAAAACTCTTACAGTCTAAATAAAAAAAAAAATAAAATAAAAAAAAAAAAAAATAGCTGGAATTTCGAGCACATTGATTCAATGGCCTGAACCTGAAGCTGACGCTGAAGGCCTGAACCCATTGAGCCCATTTGAGGACGAAAGATACAAAATAGGTACCGAATGGGAATGTTATAAACGGCCCCCTAGGGTGCTTCTAGTGGGTAAGTACTCCTGATGTTTGCAAAGGAAAAAGATGTAGGGGTAGTGAATCAAAATGTATAAGCTCTACCATGTCTTCATGAAGAAAACATAATACCATGGACATTGGAAATTTAGAGTAAAGTGTCCATCATAATACAATTAGGGAAAAAGCCTTTGTGTTTTTCATTCAATGTCATCATATTGTCATAACTAATACCGTTTTGACTAGATAATTTGGCTTCCTTGTCGAATAATCCCTATCTAAATTTACAGCCCTATGTTAAACTTTAATGTGGATCCATACTTTTCCGATACCTTTATAATTCTTTTATTCAAAACATTAGAATATTTACACAGTACATTCACTTTGCGACCATCCATAGACCCATCACTTCTATTACTTCTTGTACTTTAGATATTGGATGTTATGTTACTTAAGAAAGGGGACCTGTATATATTACCTTAGATAATAGTTTGGCACTTGCCAAGGGGACATATTGACCCCCTGTCCTGTGTGCTATGGACATGAAGATATCCTTGTAATGGTTTATAGATGGTTCACACCCAACCATGTACATTGTGATACCCTCCTCTGAAATGGTTCGCGTAATTTCCATCGGGTCGTGACCATTTGGACAACCTGTATTCGAAGGGATAAAATTGGTTTGCTTTTTCAACGTAGAAAACAATCAATTAAAGTGTAATCAGGACATTGAAAATCAACCAGACTACTTTGGGTACACTCTGATCACAGGCTTCTATTCATTACCTTAATGATGTAGCCACGTTCTCCTACATTTACAATAATCCATCAATCTAAGGATCATACTAATGACTATACCATAATCATAGGCAACTTCTGCTTTTGTTACAATAAGGGTAACTAATGAAACAATAGAGTACATCCATTTATCGCTAAATATCTAAACAGCGAATGAATCGTCTTGGATGCTATAATTTTCTGCAGTTAACTAATGTACATTAGTGCAGTTCTAAAATCGCTGCCACTTACCATTGGGGAACCCGTCTCCCTGACTGCCAAGTCCATGAGGAGGGGCATCTGTGATGAAGATGCATATTTTGGTCGCCTCCTTTCTCCAATGTAACCTCGACACTTCAAGGAGAGCATCGGCAACAGCCTCAGGTCGATCGCCACCTGCAAAAAGATGTCAGCCATTAAAAAGAGAGAGAAGGTCCAAGTCCTCCGATGCTAATTAGATATCAAACTTTATAATGACGGCAGTGACCAGATCTAACTGTCTCATCCTGCAATTATCATTATCGTTAGCAGTCTGTCCACCTAGCTATAGATTGACACACATGAGAAATCACAATAAAACACAGAGAGAGTTACACATTTTTATAGAGAGAGGACCAATCTCCATGTGCAATGGTGTAATTGTTTAGGTACAAATAGGTCCTTTCATTTCCTTTACCTATACCGTTCGCCTTCTTGAATTAACAGTGAGATAATGATAATTGTTTGTGAATTGAATAATAAGATCAAAAGAAACACGGTATATCCCAGCATAAACATGTGTACTGCTGGTCCTACTAACCCCCTTTGGCGCTACACTGGTCCAGCTGAGCTTTCATTTTGCGTAGAGATGGCGTGAAGTCAAGTACCCTCGTGACAAAAGTTCTGTCCTGCGGAGGATGGTCGCGGTACTCAACCAAAGCTAGACGAAGGTCAGACTTCTCTGTCGACACTATCTCCTCTACGATATGCCGAATTCTCTGCAATATCAATGGCATACTACTCCAAGACACATAGAAATATGCACTGAGGACTGGAGTCAAAGAATGGGCAATATCTAATATGGAAAGCACGTCACAAATATTTGATGGATACATAATCAATAAACATATGAAATAACCAGGGGCGTATTTTCTACGCAATAGAGGGAGCTAGCAGCTTGGCGTTCTGTAGACACCAGAGAAGCTCTTGCAGCCCCAAATTACCATTCTGCTGTCTAGAGCTTTTTAGTACAAAGCAGCCAGTCATCCATGAACATGGCCACCCGCAGTTTTGCCATGCAAGCAACAAAGTATAAAATTACCAAAAATGCTGAATGTGGAAGGATAGTATTCTATAGCTCATTCGGGAATTAAGGAAAAATATCTGAGAATAGGCCACTATTGTCAATACATATTCAGGGATGTCAGTTGGGGTCAGGAAGAAAAAGAGTGGAACAACTTTTCCTGTTGAATTTATTGCCTCAGAGAGATACGGAAAACATTTTGGTGTCACTTTGGGCATGGGGCTGAGTTACTGTCATAGCACTGTTTCTGTGGCATGAATGAGGGATCATCCTCATTTTAAACTTATATACTGAACTGCGTATTCAAAATTTGAAGTGTGGTCCACTCGAGCTCCTATATCAGAATAAGGAGGCGATTATATTAAAGTGCCAATGAAGCAACGCACCGGGTGAGAACAAATGATCGGGACTCCACTGCACTGGAGCAGCACCTTTATTCTGTCGCTAACTCCATTTAGCATGGTATACGGGTTCACCACAAGAGTTTTGCCTGTGGTGGGTCATTAAAGTGTGATCCATTCATACATGTATATACTACATACTTCATATTCTACTCACCCCGACCTTCCCTTTTAATTCACATTTGTCACTCACCCACACATACTATACGTTCTACTTTTATTTCCCATCCACCCACACCAATATGATATATTCCTTTGATCACATTCACTCTGAATGCAATACTGCAATCACGATTATGAAAATTACACTATAACATTTAATGATTACTAGATTAATAATTTTTAAACCCTCAAATTCGCCACCTTTGTCTCTATTTCGCGCTGCGGCATAGCGCAATGATCTCGTATGATTTGTCTTCATTTGGCCATGCTAACAAGTGAATCATATATGAATCCATCTGATCCTTACGGTAGATCACTTCAGTAGGTACCCGAATTATATTTGATTAACAGGACCACATTTAGCACCTGGACTATAAGATGAGGACCGCTATATACTTACCGATTGCGCCATTGCGATGTAAGGTCTCATACTGGAAGTGCAATCCATGGCGAAAGCTAAATCCACCACACTTGAGTCATGCTGGGCGAGAGCCGGTACATCGTCTTTATCTTTAGCATCAGGACCTGCCTCCTCTGTTTCATTTGTATCCACCTCCGGCTCATCATTTGATATCCTTGGTTTCTTTTGAGAACAAAATGTTACGCGTTTAGACTTCCTCTTACCAGACCTTTTCTCATTGACTCCACCCTCCATGGCGGGAGTTCTTGTAGTGATTGCACCATCAGCTGCTTCATGTACTGCTGAGGCCTCCAGCAACACGATCGATATTTTCAGGTTAAAATACCTGTTGACACGACGCTCACACTGATTCCTGTCTGTCTGATTTATCACATGTATACGCTCAAATGTTCAGTCCAGTTGCAATAGTGTTTGTGAACTCAGAGTATTGTATACTGGCAGTAGTGACACGTTTTAGGGGGGGGGGGGGGGTCCCAGTGTTTGTTTACGTTATACGATCGTATTGGGGAATCCCTGGGAACGTCATTCGATGAACTGTTCCCCTGCCTGACCGGCTGCGACGATTTCCGAGTCATAGATGTACAGTAGCAACGCGTGCGGTGCGGTGAATATAAATACAGGAGTAATGAGGCAAATAAAGGAGTAATGGGTCAAACTGTGACTTTATTCAAGAAGGATTGGTCTGGGTGTTTAGTGTTTAGTTCATCCATTTCCTGAGTTGTTCTGCCACGGTAAGTGCCAAAAATGACATATTGGGCTTCACTTTAGCTTCCCTTTAGCTACGCTATGATGACTGGAGGCATTCCCTAACATAGTACGCTATGATGCCTGGAGGCATTCCCGGGCGTAGTACGCTATGATGCCTTGAGGCATCATTTCCGAATTTCAAGTAATTGCCATTTAAAAAAAATAAATAATGCGAATACTCTAGTAATATTTTTCCAACCTGTGATAAATTATATCATAGTTGATATCGTTACTATTATATAACATCCTAATGATCTTTATTTATAAGTAGGTGCAATAAGATGACATCGCTGTGGATATATTGTGAAAAGCACCAGCGTACTACAGGGGTGAAAATGGTACTGCAGCATCGTATTTCAGGGAGTGTATTTGGTGCTATGCAGCGTAATGAAAGGGTTAAGTGCTAGCATGAAATCTCGATGACAAGAACAACTTGATCAGTCACCAATTTGAAAAAAAGAAAAGATCTTCATAGAAAAATGAACGAATCACACAATTTAGTGCATATGCCATTTCAAAGAGCATACATAGAGGATTAATTTGATGTATGATATGCCATAGTTTGATAGATGCAAATTACCAGCATCTTGAAATAACTACACTGAAAAACTGAATTTACCAGTTCTCTGATCCATCTGGAGACTTCAGGTTCAAAATAAATCAACTTTAGCTATATACAGCCCTCCCTCCCCTGTTTTACATTTTTTATGTGTCCCCCCCAAAATATTCCAAAGGATGGCGTTTGGTGGCGGGGGTGGCACTTATCCGCCGAGAGGGCGAGACCAAGGTCTGCCGCGAGGGCAAGAAATGCATGGTATGCCTGGTCAGCTTTCTCCTGGGATTCCTCCACCCCGAAGAAAGGTCCAGGTATACTAGAGCTGTGAAGCCTTTTCCGGCCAGTAGGTAGACCACGGCGACCGTTGTGCGCTGACAGGTGGCCGCCGAGAGCCTGGCCCTGAAGGGGGGGCACAGGTCTATGTATGTACCACGGGCACCGTTGATGCCCAGGAGAGGGTAGGCGAGTGGGTCGGCCCTAAGTTGTCGGTAGGCCCGAGCCAGGTCCGCCTTCCAGACGTATGCACCCCGGCCCTTCACCTGGAGAAGGGTCATTGCGTCCCTAATTCCCGGGAGGGTGTAGGTGAATTTTTCTCCTTGAAAGTTTCCGGGGAGGACCCCCGCGTTGACTCCCTCTGCCTCCGGGTAAGAGAGGTCAACTATGATGCGGCGGGTCCCATCAGATTTTGGCAGAGTCATCATAGGAGATGTTTGGGTCCAGGGGATGAATGGGGCTTCCCTGAACGGCCCCATGAGGGCCCCCAGGGCTTGCTCAGTGTGGATATACCCTTCCACTGCTCCCGGGTGCACTAGGGCTGAGGCGTGGTTGGTGGTTGTAGGGGTCGGGAGGGTTGTCCTTGTATACCCCAACGGCCAGCCAATTTCTAGGTAGTCCACGAGGAGGGCATCGTGGTACCCCTTCAGGGTCCTCCTCCAGGCAGGGATGTTGAGGCCTGATGGCAGGGGAACTCTCGCTCCTAAGTAATTCGGGAGGCCCGATGCTTTTGCCTTGATATATGCATGGAGGTAGAGTTGATACGGCCGCCAGAGACTCTGTCGAGGTGCCGGCCACTTCTCCAGTATAATCCCAGCGTATTGCTCCGGGATGATCCATTGAGGGGGATCGACCGCTGCAACTGGAGAGGCTGTGGCGGCCGTTAGTCCTCTGGCTAGGTCGTTGTCCCTGTCCCCTGTTGGATGGGGGGGGGGGGGGTATTCTGCGTCGTCCACCACCCTGAATAGACCCCACAAATACTGTGCTAGTGTCAGCTCGTTGAGGCTTGTCTTGGCTTTAGCCGGGCCTCGGAATACATGTACATGGGGTCTTTGAGCTGGAGACAATTCCGGAGTTGTTTAGCTTGGTAATTCTGTTTCTTTTTCTGGGGCCTCAGCCGGGGCCGCCATTGCTCGCAGGAGTCCTTCAATAGAATCAAACTTGCCGCCGAATTCTTCGATTTTTCTATCGAGGGCGGATACCCTATCTTCAATTTGTTCGGCTTTTCTGCTCCTAGTAACTGCCGGAGTTTTGGCTGAAGGGCGCGGCATTTCCTGGCCAGTAGATGTTAATGATCCGGTGGATAGAACAGAGAGTATCAAAGAAACGTTTGAAGTCTTTGAAGCCGGCGCCCGAGAAGGGCGACAGATGACGTCATCGCGAGGAGTGACTAAATAATCCATCAGATGTCGTGACAGTCAATTACTCTCCAATTTACAATTAGCGCCCAATGTTTCCAGGGGCTTCGCCACCTGGACCCATCATTGCCCCCTTGACCCCTACAAAGGGCTTTCGACTAGACCCCTGGAAATATTTACAGATAGTCTAAGATGTACAATTTCCTTCCGTAAAACTAAATCCTTAGGACAGTTTGTAAAATCTATAAAATCCGAATGTTTCTGGGGGCTTCACCCCTTGGACACCAAGAGGGCCGGGGCTTTGATGCCAGACCCCTGTCAATATTCCCAGATAGTATAAGATTTGTAACAGCTTTTGGAACAGCTATTTGTAAATATAATCTATAAAGTGCGACCCTGAAAGGGTTCCTTAGTTGGACGCTTGCAAATCTTCAGAGGTGTGCTTCCCCCTCCCCCCCTCCGAAACTAAATCCCGGGCACACCCCTGACGGTTGGTTTACCTTGAAGCCCGTAGTGGCGTCAGGCTAGCTCACTACTGCCACCTAGCTTCTTAAAACACAATCAATATTCACCAACTTTATCCATACACTGGCGGCCAGAGCTACACTACGTTAGCTCTCAGAGTCGCGACACCGGCCTATGGAAAAAGGGTATGTCAATACACCCTCCCTATGTGTGTTTTTATGGACACTTTGTATTAGGTGGATAATACACACCGATACTCTACGATAAGGACCTCCCAATATGCTACGATATTGGCTTTTTTTGCAACGTAGTGTATGGAGAGGTCTATTAGCCTGCATCGGCGTTGGTGGTTCCTTATCTATATGTTTGATATCATTTATGTAAAAAATGTTTATCAATTGCGTCAATCATGAACTGCACCATACTCAAGGTTACATTTTCGCAGTTACCCCAAAAAAGCCTAGTCCACGTACGTTGGTGGGTCTAATGGTGAAGAACAACTCTTGCAAACTAATGTATATCTTGCTTTATTGATATCGACCAAAGTTATACACATACATCATAATAAGACAAGGCGAGGCATGATGATAGAATAGATATTTATATATATATATATATATATTTAAGAAAGTGTATGCATGCTGCTTAGCAATGACGACAGACCCAGGACTCAAAAGTTTATAAGTACACATATTTATCTGTCCACAGTACCACAGATCATATCAATGTGCAGTTAAATCAGCCCACAATAGGATTAATGTGGTCACAATGCATGTTTTCAACTCCGGACAAAAGTAACCACCAACCGATTATAACGATTTGCTGCAACCAGTAGGCAATGGAATATCATTCATACAATAGTTGATATAATCAATACACCATGAAACATGTACCGTAAACATATCATTGGCGAAATTCTGCTATGCTTGATAGGCCCTCTTACGGTCCCACTGTCCCATCATAATCTATATTCAATAGACCTCAAACAAATATGTGCGAATAAATTATCGAACGCAAGGGGATAAAATAGAATATAAAACTAGGTTTGATTTGGCTAAGATTTCCTACTCTACCTTGTCCACTCACAGCAAGCACACCGCCTCATATTTCAAAGCTTCTGGAATCGCCCTTGTTAAATCTCCCTTGGATTTTGAAATAGAGGAGGATAAATTCCTAGGATTAAGCTCCACCTTTTCTCCAACATTTGTCAAAATCTACATTCCTACGTATAGGTTCTCACACCTTGCCCATTATATATAGCAAATAATGGCAAAACATGGTATCATTAGTTTGTTTGTTTCACATCTGGGTAGGCTTGTTGCGTCTTTTTGAGACTGCCGATATTATGAAAGATAACGGTACTTAGAAATTTCCCAATTTACAATGAAATAACAACACTAATGTTGAGGTTAGATCTGATTTAAGGTATGGAATATATTCAAATCACAGTGTCCAATCATGCTTCTACCCTAACAGCACAGGAATAAGGTTTACTACTCCACCTCTGGTTTGTTAACATGTACATTCTAAATGTACTATCCCAAACTCCCCAGAATTTTTATTAATCTCTCAGCCAGTCCGAAATTGATCATTTCAGATTTGATAGTATGGTGCTAAACTACAATCCTTCCTGAGTAATCCATCAAAGAGATATTATCGTCCAATAGTAGTTTAACTATACACTCGACAGGAAGGTACTCATTTTCAAAATTTCATTTTCGAACATCAGAACTTCAAATATTTGATCATAAACAATCACTGCTTCATCCATCCAGCTCATATTCACTATTCTGCTGTTTTGTTTACAAGATACCGACAGGAAGCTGCAATTTGACAAATAAATGCAAATATATTCACCTGGAAGGGTAATTGGGGCATGTTTAATATGCATAATACACACAAATATATGTACTATTTGGATACTCCTGTCTGGTATATATAACGAAACCGATGCAGGGGCCTTATATGCGATAAATATGTGTTACACATCATAAATGATAACTTGAAATTACACAATTAGACCCAGCGTCCACTGAGCCAAAAAAACGTCTATATAAGCCCGTTTCCATTGGCCGATTTCCCGTCACCGATCTACAGTCAGGAACCACCGACGGACTTTTGGCACTGCTGACCCCAAATCGGCCAATGGAAACGACCCAGCTCGTGAAATGACCTATGACTTTTTATGTTATAATAATGCAATGAAGCACCACCAACTGCTGGGTCAAAGCTTGGTCACTGAATGAAATCTACCTCCGACAGACTTTCTGGGTAAGGCCCGGCGTCCACCTACTACGATATGTCTCCGATATTGTCTATGATGCACCTCCCGATAAAATATTGGGGCAGTTGACCACGTTTCTGCGATTAGACACCGATAAAAACCCCATGCAATGCGTGGTTGATTAGCATGTCTAGACATATGTCTACGATTTTGCACCTTCCCGATATGTCTCCGAATTTTGCTTTTTGTATCGGTGCCATATCGGGAGGTCTAAATTTCTATCGTAGTAGGTGGACGCCAGGCCTAACACAAAAAATCTACACCCTTTTCGTCGGTCAATGGAAACAGGCAATATGACAGGCCTTACGATGCACCTCCCGATATAAAAATAACCAAAATCACGTCGGAAGGTCAACTAATATCAAGGCAAATAATCACCTGTCTGCGACGACCCTACAATGCACACGGCCCGTTTATGATTTGTTCCCATAAAAAGGACCTGTCTAGGACATTTAATCATGATTAAATGTCGTAGGCAAAGCAGGAGCATCGTTGAATATTCTGCCATGAAAGTCACTTTCATGTATGAGATACTGATCAGAAAATCATGAAACTTTGGAATTACCTAGGAGACACGTAGGATTACTTGCAAATATGATGATTTTTGCTTCAGTCTAAGTGCCTCAAATAAATCATTTCATAGTTTGACTTCAAGTTGAACTTTTATGTCTGAAAAAATACAATGTTGTTCTATATATGTTGGTAAAACATCTTATTCATAACCATGCAGTATTTCCAGAATTATAGTGCAATATTTATTTTAAAATATAAATGCCGCCTCCAGATCTGCATTGGTGTGTTGTGAGGTGCGTTGGGACCATGATCACCCTTTTTTGTACCTAAAGATAGATGACAATGCAAGTCAATATGCATAGTCTGTCTACGATTTTGAACATTTCTATCCTAGTTGGTGGACGCCGGGCCTTACATTCGCATCTCATTTGTTCAAAGATGTTTCCACAGATCTACTCATGTCGAGTGATTGTACATCTGCGAAGCACTCGCTTGAACAAAGGTGTTGACACCAGCTTTATACAATCTTTCACGTAAAGATATGGATTATGACTGCGTGTAAGCTAAATTCTAGATGCCCATAATGAAGAAAGCTTAAATTGAAACCATTAGCCGGTTATCTGTATACTAGCTCATATTATATTTTATCAGAATGCTATTGTAGATTACTTCATAAACTTGATTCATAAAATTACTTCACACAATTAATTGATTTGTGACAAATCTGATGTATACTAATGTCCGTAAGTGTTCTGGCAAGGCCTAATTTGATATTCTTTAGATATTTGTCTTGCATTCAAAGATAGAAAGACACAAATGAATATAATATATCATAATACCTATATTTTGATGATTGGGTCCCTATCATCCCTGTCTTCTCCTTACCTCAGATTTCACTACATCATAGAATAAATGAGGCAATATCATAGCCCTAAACTAGACGGGTTAACCTCATGCGTTGGTCACATAACTCACTATTATGTCCACTGAGATGATATCAATAGCGTAAACCAGATATCTACAAATGTTATATATTTTATATAAACGAATGGGCTAATGCTTTACGTGCCATATCGTTCTGGTACAAGTATGTTCCACTAAAACCACGAACCATGACAATTTTGGTTAGCTAGGAAAGCAAGTATTGTATAATCAAGGGCGGACTTGCATTATGATGTCATAGTAAGTCACTGTCAATCCTGATAAATACATAATTGAATTTTAGTGTGAGGAATGTACTGAAAATAAAAGGAAATGTACTCAAAGTCAGAGGTAATGCAAAGATAAGTATAGGATAAGCAAAGGAAAATGCAGTGTTGCCATGAGGTCCTGCAGAATTGATATTTGCTAGGTTTAATGAGTCATAGATGATTCCTCTTGAAAATCGGTCAACTAAAAAGCAACACGGTAAGGGTATATTGTAATGAAATAATTATCACAAAGATAAGGTGATAATGAGAAAGAACAAAAAAAAAAGTTTTTATCGTGGAGCACGGTAATATGCAATTAGAGTTCATTTTGAATCTATATGTTTGATAACTTTCATTGGGTCAATCATGAACTGCACCGCAATATTCAACGTTACATTTTTACAGTTACTAAAAAGAAGTTCACGTGAAAACATTTGAGTATATTTGGCCTTCAATCATGCACTACTTACTTATTTTCTCGCTGGTCTATGTCACCGAGGCTTTCATGGGCAAAAGTGTCCTTCTCGAGTCAAATTAAACATTGAGGAACACCATTCACAAGGGTTTTCTCTTAGATGGCAGCATGCCAGGGCTATTCCTTGTTCTACAGTCCCTTCAGCCAATATCTCCTCCGATACTGGGTGGATTCAAAATTCAATAGAATGATAATAATGATAGGTCATTTCATAGGTGGATTTCAATATGCATCGATCAAACAAAGTTTAAAAAATCCAGTGACCGTTCAAAGTAATCCTATAAAGAATCAGTCGTATTTTAAGGATATAGACAACACTTATGGCTGTGATACACGGGCAATTCTGTCGAGTCTCGTTGGGTCGCGTTTCTAATTGTAGAGACACGACAGTGATGTGAAGGATGTGGCAATACAATCTTGGTTTTATAGATGTCTTGAAAGCTGGAGAAACATGAAAACTAGTGACGATTCCATTGTCCAATTATATGACATGATAAGTTGAGTCCCCGTCAGGTAGAGGGAGCTTGTCGCGCCGCTGAGTGTCCATAAGTCGTAGATCTTACTGAGCTATGAAAAATCTGCTTACGGTCAAATATAAAGGCGGGTCACACTGAGGAATACAGGCTGACAACACAACCAGGCGACACAAGCACGATAAGATGAAAGATGCCCTTTGAAGCTTCACTTTTGTTGGTGTGGGATAGATAGACAATAGTCGATGGTTTTGTAGACATGCGGCTGTAAACTATGAGAGGTTGACGCATAGTAATACACGAGCGGTAGTGCGGGTATTACGCCGTTAACCTGAAGTGGTTTACAAAGCCGCCTGTCTACAATACCATCGTTTGACCTATCTATCATCCATTTTCTCCAATGAATTAAACCCAAGAATTGCCATATTAAAGGTTATATCAATATGAGACTATTTTTGCTCTATAGCTCAAAGGGACTATATTCCCATATACAATGGCTTTTAGGTCGTATACCATAGATTAATAAGTGTTTGAAAACCGTAAATTCAATAGAGAGGATTGTCGAAAAGGATTTTAGTAATCAAGGAAATGTTTCATAGAGGTAGATTCAAAATTTGAAAGGGAAGGGATTTTGGTACGGGTTAAACAAGTTATGCATGTATGAATGTAATGGGTTCGTATGGATTGAAATCATCAAGGTCTTGGAGACTGTGGGTGTTGGGTAGGGCACTGCCTCCCACCATCAATGTATTATGTACATTTGCTTATACCGTCTGTCATCTGTAGATACTGCCAAGATAATCTCCCCAACGGCATCGATGTAAATACATGTACACGTTTAAGGACGCCTTCACCCGTTCTACAGATGTTATTTTGTATGATTCCACTCAGTACCTTAGTACTAATAGCCGATGATCCGACAGCCACATGAAACCATTCAACACGGTTTTTTGTAGTACAAAATAATCGAAATAAGGAATTTTCCGGCATTACGTCACACCCTTGACATTCCCCCTTGAATATTGAATTCCATGCTCAGCAGAATCTATGATTTACATTTTCTGTTAGGATTATACATGAATATGATACCTGGATTATTTGAATAGGCAATAGTTCCCAGAATAATCGTAATTAACAACATCGCTCATATTGTTCTATTCGTAAGCCATTTTGGAATACATCTATAGAACCGCAGGCAACGTTTGCACATTCACACTTACTACTTAATGAAGGGCATTATCATATATCAGTGAACAAATAAAGATATAAATACATCCTGGTTAGATGCTATAAATTTGATTAATCTGTCCATCACGACATAGACACAAGCTAGGCCAAAAAGAAGGCAGGTTGCATTATTCATAAATATTCAATGCACATTGATTGTATGCTCAAACTACTGTTTCAACCTCTCGTGGGTTGTTAATGCCGTAGGTGCTGGCGATTCACAGTTTGATTGGTTATATTCAAACTCTCTCCTTGATATATGCATTTGAATGTGACCCGACCCTGATCCTAAACAGTGTCTGAAGCACTCTGGTAGCATTCCAACATGAGCAAATGAATGCTCAGGATGTTTGGAATAGTAGGAAAGTATGTTCCCAAAGATTACATCAAAGTATGTACAGCCTCTTTCAAGTTTGGTTATAGTCTTACCCTAGGCTTCGTCCACTAATTACTACGCGCTATTCCACCGTCTAGTGAGCAGGTACTAATTACAATCATCTTCCCCGCCTTCCTGTATATATTCCAGTATTAACCTACAGGTACGTGCCGCCTTTCATAGGCTCCTTCATCCGTATCACCTGGCAACCTCCTTTCTCGTCTGCGGAACTAATGTCAGTCATTTCCACTTCCTCTTTCAAAATAGGCGCGCTCGCAGGTGCCAGGGAACCGGGAGTACCGAGAGAGTTCCGCAACTTGGCGCAGCCGCCACCATACGTCTGTCCGTTGGCTGTCGTCTGCACCGCGTTGCTATGGTTATTTGGCGGCAAAAGTCGTGTCCGCCATGTTGTGCGGCCCCAGCCGTTCTTCTCCTTCTGTCTGGACGCGTCAGAGTCCGTTGATGACGTCACGGCGTGAGGATCCGTGGCGCTGCGACCCGAGTGGGGTGGGATGCGTCTTGTCGGTGACCGGTCGGCAGAGATGAGTCTACTAGAGTTACTTCCGGCCATCGTGACGTAGGTATTGGAGTATCGGTCGGAGTAACCGCCGTAACGATCTGCCATGCGGCGCTCAGGAGGTAGGCAACAGCGACAGAGGGTGTCCTTGAACGCCCTACGGTACTTACGAGACATGAGGTTGTAGAGAATGGGGTTGACTGTTGAGCTGACGAAATATAGAACACCTACAGAAAAAAAAGAAAAACACGGTATGAACATTATTTATAAACAGGTTCTACAATTGTTATGAGGGTTTATACTGCATGAATTTAAAATCTAGTGTACGACATCAACGTATACATACACATTGAATATTCACTGTCAAATTTCAATTCATTTGCAACCAGTGTGGAATGTACAGAAAAGATCAGCGCTGAGAGAGAGTAAGCTATAGGAGTCAATGCCCCAATAAATCATATATAGCATTTAATGAGTAATATTTACCTGAGATATAGAAGAGAATACTTTGTATTTCAATCAAGAGAGCTGTCCACATTGTGTCAGGGATGAAAGTTGTCATCAGCCTCTGGGCGTGGAACGGTGCCCAGCACAGGAAAAAGGCCACCACGACCGCAACTGAAAAACAAACCATCGAAAACCACGCAATGAATATCGTTTTACAAGACCCCAGAACAACAGCAGCAAACAATAATAATAACACACAAATATAGCAATTACAATCAAATACAGAACGTATACATTCAGGCAACATGCTATTAGGTTCACTTATTACGTTTATTGGTTATTGATATCGCTTGTCTTTGAAGAGATAAGTGGGGAACCTCTAAACGTGGACATAGTCATTCAATTGTGCCCCATATTGTCTACCCTAGCTCGCTTGGTGTGTCCCAAGTTGCTAAGTAGAAATTAATTATGCAAACGGTGATATGGAAGCCCAGTTGTGATTGAATAAATTTATTTATGGACATTCCAGTAAATAATATACATCATATATACAAGAACTCTGCCCTTTTTGATCCAGTACAAAGTAAATGAAGATGTTAGTGATTGATTAATTTGAGAGGAGTGCAAAAGTAATGGCGCGACCATCGCAAGTAAGTCAGCTTGCGTATTGGTGCATGCATTATGGGTTAGGGTCATGGATATTTCATGGAAAATGGTCTTCTAATAACCTTGTGGTGATTTATGTTAGAGAAAGGTGTCGATTCAAATTTATGACCGCTTTTAGGATCCCCGAGAAATTACAAATTTGTTAGGGATAACTCGTTTGGTCAAATCACAGTCTAGAGTACTTAAATGAACAATTAAGGAATAAGTAATGTTCCGTTCAATGGAATTCATCCCTTTGCGGAATAATAGAGAACGTCTTAAGGCTAAAATCATGGAGGGTTGGTGGGTGAGGGTGTCAGTTACCAACTACAACTCTAGTAGTATATATAAAGTGCGGACTACATTGGGGATTTCAACCTGCAATGTATGGATCTCAACTAGATCCGCAAATAAATATACCTACCGTATTATTCTACAATTTGTAAAACATTAGTACATATTGATAAGATAGACTACAAAAGGTATCAAATGATAATGTGTTTTAGTATGTAATAGCGGTTAAAAAGGGAATAGTTAAAAGTTTGTTTGAAATGGATTAGCAACTCATTCTGACACCACAATAACCTTCATAGTACTAGATTATAAGATTATCAGTGGTTCCATGAAGCTGCATACTATTCAATATGATTGCATGCCAGTGCCATGTGATACTCTGTGAAGTTGCGCAATATTACATTCGGTGAATATCATCGCATATGGGTATATCCCGGAAGAAATATTGGAGGTGCTCCTTCGAATCATTGGGCCATGATAATCACTGTAGAAGAGATACAAATACTGAGGACAAACGCAGATACACTTTGGTAACGACTGCAGCAACAATTGAGACACAAACTTACTGGAAATAGATTACATAGAAATAGTAAATTCATACATTAGAAATGCAAATATCTTTGTTACCCGACCGAAGCAACAAGTTAATATTACGACAAGAACATCCAAGTATTATTACCCACCTATTATGGAGTCTCCCTAGGAAAGGCATTGGGCTCCTGGAATTTGCTACCCGGAGATTCTGCATGTCAGAATCTTCGGGAGGAAATTCCGGAAAAGCATTCCCTACAGATTTCGAGGTCAACTAAAATTAAACTCGAAAACAATGTCTTGGAAAGTTATCTTGATGTCGATTAATCAAAATTACATGTATTGATCTCAGTTATTATCATAAACCTACGTCTGAAATTCCTTTGCATGCTTATCACACAGAGTAATGAGGAACTATACAGACTGCGTAAGTGGGCCTTATCGAATGTGTAGTCATCCTTTATGTCCATACGTGGTCTATCCTTATGATCAATCGTGTTGGTGGGTAATAAATATGATAACCACTAGTTTTGTATATAAGTGACCATAATCTCCGAGTAGTTGACAACGTAATATCCTCACTGTCGCTTGGATATTACTATGCGTCAACTACTCGGAGATTACAGCCAATCGAACACAATACCAGTCATTATTGTGTATTTCTCGTAAGATATCTTCACAGCTATTTGGATCGGGCTGAACACTGATAACAATGTTTATGTTCCTGGGAATCTAGACTGAAAGAGATAGACTTTACGAGAAATCAGATGATGCATACCCAATATCTAACATTGGAAAGATATTGAAAGGGTCTGCAACGATAAGAGCATGCACGGCTTCTATAGCAGGACAAGTTTAATTTGCTTCTAGAATAGTGTTATGTAACCAGTAAGTAAACTACCTAGTTGCAAGTATAAGGTAAACATTTATACTATATTTTCATATCAGTAGGCCCTATATATAGCATCATTGTGCAGTTCTCCAGATAGATGTCTCTTATGTGACTGATGGAGAATGAAGAAGCCAATTCACACTCCAAACACAAGCAGTATGAATATCGAAAATCGTGGAATGGTGGTCCCCTCACTAGCCATGTGTATGTGTGTTCGGCCTCACCAAGTGATCATTTTCTACATTTAAATGCTGGGCAAGAAGGTGGTAGTACGACCAGTCGGGTTTTGTGATTCCACTACAATTGTACTCCATGGCTGACTCCACCCAAACAAAATAGCAAAACTGCCGTGTCATGCCTTAAACTCCGGTCTCTGCTCGGAGAGCGCCTGGAGCCTAGCTCTCCAAACATCGATAGGAGGGTGCGCGCGACGGCGGAAGCCACTCAGAAATAACGCTGCTTGGCGGATAAGTTCAAAAGCTGCGATTCCCGGGGGAGGATATGGGGTGGACTTTCACGCCAGGGTGACAACAATAGACCATCCGTGTTGATCCTAAGAGGGCGCACCTCATCTAGCAGACGCGGCACTACACCCCTGGGGATGGAGGGGTACAAGGGCAAAGGTGACAGGCCATACCTCATAAACACTTACAGTAGGCAGGCATTAGATGCCAGGTTCCCACGCACTGGCGAAGTCGGACCTAGATGAGGGTCCAATGTATCAATATAGAACCCAAAATGTCTCCAAAGTATGTTACCCAATTGTTGTCCTAACTGCTTTATACCCAGAGAATGTTTGTAGATCTACTTTTATCATTATCATGGCGTCGACAGATAATTTCGAGTATAACGTTGGTATTTCATCATCTATCATGTATAATATTGAACAAATTGTGATAATATCAATTATTCAGATCGTAGGAGAAAAATAAAAATATGATGTTCATTGGTGGCCATGTTTCTGGAAAAACATTAAATTACTAGACAACCTATGGATTCTGTTTATCCCACATATCCCCAGAGGCTAGTATGGCCCACTGTCAGGACCGTACCCATGTCGTCCATTGAAGATATATGGGGCCACAGTACACCACTACCCAGTTTTTATTAGTGGCCGTAAACTACAGCCATGGTTAACGGGTTCAAAACGGCTTTTATCGAATCACTAGGAATAGAAATTATTATTAATGAACATGGGTAAGAAATACAACGGTCGTTGGTTTTTGAACGGTCAACTCAAGGCGTCTAACATCCGCTATCGCTCGTGTATTACTAAGCGGTAATCTATCGTGGTTTACGTCGGCCCGTCCAAAAGAATCATCGATTATGTTCTATCTCCACCATTGCACCTTTTCCCTATTAATTTGCATATGCAGGCGGTGGAAAAACACCAAGCCCTCAAACATCCAAACCTAAGTACTTTATCGATGGCCCCAGACAATTTTACTTGTAGATATCTGTTTTGCGATGGCAGAAAAGGAAAAACTAAGTGAACACAGGGGAATCATGGATAGTGAGTTGCATGTGTGTTGGGAGGTGGTGTGAGTGTGGAGAGATGGGTGTAATTCAATTGTGATGATATTCACCAGAGGGGGCGTGCCAGCAATGATCTGACCTTACACACACGCGTAATGCCAGCATCTGGAGCACCACCCAACACACCCACTCCTCTAAATGAAGGTATGTATACTGGGCGCAGAGATCATTTCTTTAAGGCATTACCATTCATCATCCGCATATGGCCGATTTAACGACCTGGAAAGACTAAAGCGGTTATATAGTACAGCTGTCAATCGCTGAATGTCTGCAGAACTGATAAACCGTCCTTATATACCTGAGGGGCATCTGGCGGGGCACCAGTTTAGAACTCCCGGAACAGGCGTTGCGCCTTAACGGGCGCCTTGCCCGTCGTTAGGCGAAATCCACGCCGACTCCTGTGCGATAATTGGGGGCCCTCGGGAGCATCGCCAGCGGCCAAAGCCATTTCGTGAGTTCAGATAGCGACCTGTCTGCTGACAGAAAGGACTATGCTCAGCATGGTGTCTTAGTAAGAAATAACTGTACGGAGTCTCGGTTTTTGCCAAAACGTTTTCAATAAATATTTATAAGTCAAAAATTAAGGCAGATTATTTTGCTTCGCTGGTGGGATATATTTTGATATCAGGAAACTCTTACGTACTACATATATATGTACAGTTAAAAGCGATTGGCGACAAATACACTGTCATATGCAGTATTGTTAACTAGGCTATGCTGAGATTTTGTCTTGTCAGATCTATACATACACGTGTGTTCTTTCCAGGTTCAATAAGTAATGATTTGGAAAATATATATTCTTATCCCCACTCCACTCAATGGCGTATTGTATCATAGATACCATTTGTATGAGAAAAGCCATTAGGACTGGCTTCCGGAAGCCCCGAATGATCCAAGCAGGACAGTAGCGTTACCTTGTCGGGGCTTAGTGGCTTCCCTGGAGATCTAGCCTGAGTGCCCCCATGAGGTGGCTTCCCTAAAACATCTTTTGTCCTTCCATCTGAAGTATATATAATGTACGTATATGAGTAACTATCTAATCACCAGGTTTAGGAGTCAACGACCCTGCTCATATGTACACCTTTATTGCACATATATCATCTTTGCAAGAAATTCCGTGTTTAGGAAGGATTTATTTCACAGTATTTTATGAAATGGGCGATAGTCTTTGACCTCCATAGCATTTGGTATACATATTGTCATATATTTGTTTCTCATTCCGTAGTTGATCCGAATTCTTCGAGGCCTGGTGGTCAGCATGTGGGATCATCACTACTGAATCTCACTACTGCGACGCTCAGAGGCAAGAGATCGAACCAGGACGGCCTCTACCGTGTAGAATACGAACTCCCGTCTACTTACACGGTGAATTTTGTGGAGGAAATTTTTTCCAGCCCACCATTCAACTAATGTACATTACCGTCCATCTGCTAAAACCGTTCCTATTGTCAGTCTAGCTCACATCCTGGCCATTTTAGTACTGATACGGTTTGAGATAGACTGCCATACTGAATATCGCGAGATAGAGACAAACGCAAGGTATTCTTGAGGCCTGGGTAAAATCCTGTCAATTAGTACTGTCACATTGCTCAGGAGTACTAGACATACATATAAGGGCAAGCACATCGTGAATATTTGAATTTCTTTTGGAATAGCTTTTCTATTCGATTGTTCATATCTAACTAGTCCTCAGTCTACATGTGTTCTGGCCCACACAGCTAATGTACACATAATTACAACCACTGGTTATCATATGATAACTAAAATACATCAATTGATGGCAAATGGGAAAATGCCTCCCTTCAATTTGTTATCGCTCTAAAGCTAATTTGGACTTATTACGGTCAAATATTGCATGATGGTGAAATAAAAGATATGAAACAAAATTAGTGGGCTTAACTGCGGTTTTCTTGTCGATGAAGAAAGGGGACTTCACTTACAAAGATGGCGATGATAAGGTTGAAGAAAGTTAACTTCGAACGAAAGAGCATAGCAATGATTGGTATGTCACTGAAACAATGATTTCCGATATCTGATTTAATTCACTTTAATAGAAATCTCGAAGAGTTTGTGACAGGTAAAGTCTCCGATTTACAATTAAGATATGATCAGATACCAACCCGAAATATACAACTATCTGAGGACATTTGAACTTCTGAAAATTACAAATGTCTTGTGGGCTTATGTCCCCCATAAAGTAGATACATTTAAGGGCCTACTTTGTCTATTTGTCTTTAAACTGCCGATCACTACACTATCGGATTCCCGGGTAATTCTAGAAGCACAGGACCTTCAGAACCACCTTTTTATCATCAAAGACAAATCACACTGCCCGTGTAGGAAATGTAAATACTAACTCTGAAAGAAAGCACAACATTGTAAATGTCGATGTTAAAGCAGGAAGAGAACCTGAGTGAGAGTTATATTTCAGTGGTTATAGATGAACAGCTAGATGCAAGCTAGGTAACTGAAACACCTCCAACGATATTATCAGTGTGTATAAAGGATGAGGCCAAACAGCTAACAAACATTAACACTAACTGTTAACTCAAAGACATTATCAGTTATCATTCCTAAATACTAGGTAGGCTTATGAGGTTGATACATCACAAATTAGAGAGTAGTTTGTGAGTAGAGACGGGACAAGGCAGTGGAGATGACGAGGTCCTCAATGGCAAGCAACATGCAAAGTGGACACCCAGTTAATATGAGAATCAGAGTGGACCGGCTGAAACAAGAGGTACCCGTTCATAGATAGCCTCGCTGCTAAGGCATCTCAAAACGAGGCTCAGTATTGTAGTCATCAGTGAAACGATCTCTCAACAGGACCATCAGAGTTCATTCGGGGCCATCCATAAAGCATCAATGCACTTTCTCATCCAGAGGAGGGTGTGACATTCAAACACAGATGCGTGCAAAAAGGTATGCAGGGAAGGGGGGGGGGGGTGCTGAAATAGAATAATGGTTACATCAATATTTTTGCACCTATTGTCTTAGAAAATGGATGGGTTTTTTGTGTGACAGCCGCGGAAAAACACAAGGGAAACATCACACAAAGGAAGAGGCCAAGCTACTTGAAAAAGATGGTTCCTTTCTGTCGTGTATGGCTCATTGTGAGGCATTGAAAGGGATTGTTTTATGGTGCAAGTTGAGAACAGTTTTTGTAAAATCTCTCTTGTTTAAGTGTAATCTCTCTTGCTACATCACTAAGTGTGCTGAGGTGTCTTTTTGAAAGACGGTAATTGAAGCAAAGCGGGGTGTTCGCATCCAACAAGTGGTCGGATTCTCCAGAAGCATAAGGAATATTAAAGGGAGACTAAAGGTAGCTAGTATTCTGGTCATTCTCTCTCTATCGTTGCGATGTTCTTCTATGAAGGGAGATGGTAAGGTCAGAGGAGTGAAGCAGAGGTATTGCGATGGATGGCCCCAAGGCTTCGAAAATCTACAACTGCAGCATATCCAAGATCGTACATATCAAGCGTCAGATATGTCAAGATATATATATATATATATATATATGTTCATGGACCTGGAAAGTATGATTAATTGTCTCATATTCCCCAGAACACTGAACCTCGTTTTGATGTCAACACCTCAATTAAAGGGGACCTCATGTTTTAACCGGGCCTCCATGTTCCCCTTTAACGTCAACGAAAACCGGAAGTACGTGCCCAGGTAGGCGTGCACTACTTCTTGTCGCGCACGCCGCTTTGTCTTCTTCTGTTCGTCGCTAGGGCGGTGCTGCCGCATCCTCAGCTTGGTCCTTGCCAACTTCTCCCCTAGAGATTCAAAATATACACAGCCAGGGCGTTAATGCCACTCAAGCCTTAGATATGGTAGGAAGCTTTGTCACCTCTTTTAGTCATATCTACTGAAGCCCGGGAAAATATGCCTCAATCTTATCTAAAAAACAAAAGATAGATTATTTCATATTGTGAAAATTAACAACAAAAGAAGTCGCTTCGGTATATTCAGATTTTCACCACACATTTTAGAGTAGCTTTCATTTGGGACTTAAAATCCTTTTTTCCTGAACTTATATCTTTGGATATTTTGGTCAGATATCTCGTTGAGGAAATATATCTTAGATTAAGTTCTTATTATAATAGTTAGTACACTATTAAATAGATTATATCACAGTAGATTCTGTAATGTTTTGATGTAGTTATTTGATGAATTTAAAAGAGATTTATTAGAAGATATCTTGTGAGAGACCCATGATAAATTCAATCAGTTAGCTTTCCTTAGATTTATTTAAATTATGAATTTATTTGATTATAACATTCTATTACAAATATGACGAGCTAGGTTTTCAAACATAAATGATGACAACAAATCAGGGTAATAAAGGAGATTCCTCATTTAGGGTTGATAAAAGGATATTGCTATTCTAGGATAGTTTAAGCAGGACAATAAATGATACTGAACAACACGACGAACAAAGTTCAACAAAAGGTAGGAGATATGCTAACATAAACAACATAATATTATAAACGAATTTAGTAAAATGATTTTATCATATTCGATTATGTAGAATCAAATATTTAACGCTCAGTACAACACTTCAGATATAACATTATTTACAATCTGATGATTGTATATGGCCAATATAATTAAGCATTGTATCCAGTAAGTCATCAAAGGATAAGAGGACATTAATCAGACAGGAAATTAAACGCGCATTAGGGAGCAGGTTCAAGTAGAATTTATGGTTAGGACCACGAGCCATTATCACAAAGTGGACGTATATTGATAGTTTCATTTATAAGATTACATCCCGCATCTCGCTGCGAAAATGATGACACCCCTTTCGGATGAATCCTTCTAACGTACCTTATTGTGTACCCATATTTTGGGCAAGGTATTTCAAAATAGAAAATGATTTTGAATGACATATAGTAAAAGCGCCAAGGACACATATTTCCTTTCGAAAAGAGCTGTACGGCATAATAATACAAGTATCAACATCTGTAACGTCAAAAAACAAGCTAATTTTGCTACGTCCTTTCTAAAAGAAACGCTACGGACCCTATGCAAGACTGAAATCACTTTGATTGTTCAACAATATATCAGTTGGGTATTCATAGTCAGGAAGAAGCACTCAGACCTCCGACTACCTGCAAGGTTAAACCAGTCTCTGCCATAGGCTTTCCTATGGAACACAGTTTCTGTCTTTGAAATGCATTATCTCAGTTTGTTCCTTCCATTGAATATGGCCACTGTATATGCTTTGTGGAGGGGATTGCCTCACTCAGCGTTAGTATTTTTTTTTTTTTTTATATTTTTTTTTATTGTCACATGAAAAACAAGATGTGTACATGAATGACCTCTGCAAAGCAGATCTTACGGTCATCTTGAGAACATTTGTAACAAGCTTGTATTCGGTTATTAAACCTCATCATTACAGATATACATTATTTACAAGTTGATGAGGATGTAAATGCGAAGTGATGATACGTGGTATCTTAAGGAATACATTTATACAAAGGTGTCGTACAGTTTCAGTTTCATGTGCTTCTTATATGTATACATTGTGCCAGTCTGCACTTCGAGAGGGAGATCATTCCATGTACTCATAGAAATATATATAGGGCTCTTCTTAAAGAAGGAAGTTTTGGGTCTCTTTAAAACTACAAATATTTTGCATTGTTGTCTGGTCCTAGGCTCTCTTATTACAGATATTCCCTTTGCATACTTCCTGATATTTAGCATTCCCAGGTACTTCATCCTTGAATCCAATGTTTGCACTCTACATCTATTATGTAGCCATTCATTCGAAAATTCCCCCTTTAGTGTCCTAGTGCAAATACGTAATCCTCGATTCTGCAGTTTTTGCAATTTATCCCTTAGTTTAGTATTGGCTCCTGATATAAAATACCCGGGATAATCGAACAAGGGTGAGATAAGTGATTTATAAATCTCAATACTAGTTGCTTCGCTTATGTTTTTCCTGATTTTAGACAACTTGAATAAACGATGATTCACCTTTCTGACAGTGTCATTGACACATCTTTCCCAGTTTAAATTTTCATCCAATGGAATACCCAGGTATGTATAGAAGTTACAGTACGGGAGCTTACTATTACCGATATACACTTGAACATTCTGCGCCTTCATATCCAACTTATTAATCTTTGTTTTCGGTCCAAACACGCATACCTTTGTTTTCTTTTCATTAATCAGCATTCCGCTCTCTTGACACCACTTATATAACAACGAGATATCATGTTGCAACCGGTTAATAGCCGAAGGTAGATTCGTATCTGCGGTGAATAATACCAGGTCGTCTGCATAACATAAGTGATTACAGACCATATCAAGTTCCTTCAAGTCATTTACGAAACAATTGAAGAGCAACGGCCCCAAGATACTCCCTTGCGGCACCCCGTTTTTGATATGTAGATAGGTTGACAAGGCATTGCCGACCCTCACTCTTTGTACTCTTTCTCGCAGATAGTCGCCAATCCATTCCTTTATCCAGGCAGGTACCCCCAGGTTGTGCAGTTTATTTATCAAAACAGAGTGATTTACCCGATTAAACGCTTTACTGTAATCCACGAATAAACATACCACAATATTCCCGTTATCCCGCTCCGTGTATAAGTATTGTACAAGTTCTGTTACTGCATCAACCGTGCCCTTTCCCTCCCTAAAACCGAATTGCTTTGGGTTCACCAGATCATTTTCCTCCAGATAGTCATTCAGAGTTTGATGTACGATTTTTTCAGTCAACTTCCCAGGAATTGGTAGTAAGGAGATAGGTCTCCAATCCCCGACAAAGGATGAGCTTCCATTTTTCGGTATCGGGATAACGGTAGCTTTAGCCCAATCTCTGGGGAAACTTCTTTGGGAGAATGACATATTAAACAAGTGTCTAAATTGGTCCACTAAGAAACCTGCGGCATCCTTAAAGACCCTAGAATTTATTTCGTCTAATCCACTAGATTTATTAATGTCTATTTTCTGTATAAGTTTTTTTGTCATATCTAAATCTACTTCAATTGGGTTGCCCTCTTCTATCCTATTAATAACATCATTGTTTATAAACATGTCCATTTCCAGGTCATCTCTGTTTATGCAAGCCGATGAAGAATCACCAACTTTTACAAAAAAGTTATTTATATACGATGGAATTTCGTTACAATCAACGTCTTTACCACTTTCGGTATCTATAAGATTATTCAGCTCTGTACTCGATGCTGGATCATACAGTGCCTTTATAAGCTGCCAAAATTTTCTAGGCGACTCTTTATTGTATTCCAATTGATTAGTCCAATAATTATGTTTTTCTCGTTTGATTTCGGTACTGATCCGATTTTTTAAATTTTTAACTTTGTCCAGTAAGAACTGCGTGCCATACTTTTGATGCAGCTTCACAGCCTTTTTTCTGCTCTTAATTAGTTCCAAGATTTGGTCCGTTATCCAATATTTTTTTTCGTTTTTGAAGTGGAATTTCTTTTTAGGACACCTTTTATCCAAATAACTTATAAGTCTATCTTTTATAAACTTCCATTTATCATTCAAATTGTTTGAGTTATAGTAGGGTAACCAGTCAACTTTACAAAGATAAGCATACAAGTCATCTGCAGAGTATTTTCTATAGTTTCTTCCCTCAAAACATGTTTTCTTCCCCTTTTCCCTTTTTGTTTTTCTCAGAGCAAAGATTGCTAAATGGTCACTTACTAAATTTGTATCCACACCCGAGTCTAGAATATCATTTGAGTCTGACAGTATATGGTCAATACAGGTTGAACTAGCAGGCCGAGTAATGTTAGTTATGTAATTTCTTAGGTTATGTTCCCTCATAAAGTCAAAGAAGACTTTACTATCTCCACAGTTACGAGATCTTATATTAACGTTATCATCTCCCAGCAGCCATTTCTCACAATTCCTATATCTAGGATCTATCAGTATATGTTCCAAAAACTCAAGAAATGTCTTCAGATCTCCTTTCGGGGGTCTATAATAAACAACCAGTAGTAATCGTTTTTGGGCCGGCCTGTCAATTGATAAGACTAAAATATCACATGATTCGGTTGATTTTGACAAAATTGTATCAAATTTACAGTATTTATCTATATCACAAGGAATATAACAACAAACACCTCCACCTACGCCATGTAATCGGTCCACTCTATACACTTGTTTCCCAGATATTTTTACCATTCCATCTGTGTAATTCTTATTTAACCACGTTTCTCCAAAACATAATATATCAACTGTTCCAAACAAGTAAGAGACTTCACTATGATATTTAAATAAACTCCGTATATTCAAATATGAGAACAACAATCCTCCATTTCTTTCAGTCCACTCCTTCTCCATCTTTATAATGAGCAAAATTTAAAATATATACAATCCAACAGCAGATTACGAAGACGAGATGAAGGGTCATGAAGAAGGGGTGAGTAGTGCATCCAACGTTTGCGAGCGTTAAAGTAGCTGGCTCCGGTTGGTACTCCATACTGGATAGAGCAACGATGTTACTAAAGGTTTCCAGATATGGTATGATAGTGGAGGGGGGCTCCACTAGAAACAAACAGGTGACACTATAGGTGATACTTGAAAAGACTATTTTTACAGTATAATCGCAGTATTTTTCTACATTTATGTTAGTGCTATAATGATTTTTATAACTATAAGACGGGTCTTTAAATATAAGTATAAGTATAAGTAAAACACTCGATCCCCTCAGAGCGATTCAGGAGAACCAGTCCGCTTATCAGCCATAACTAGACAGTAGACAGAGTGATAGATAGATTCCCTTAACACATATGCAAATCCCCAATATCTTTTTCAAAAAACAGATCAACTAGATCCTAGTTCGATTCAGCAGAACCAAAACTACTATTGTTACATCACATTATCATATTAACTTATACATGCAACTCCCCAGTTTTCTCCAATAGTTTGTCTGATCACATTATCATATTAAATTGTACATGCATTTCTATTATCAGAGTAATATTATTAAGAACCATTTAAACAATACAGAAGATCAACAGGTAAGACTGTACTTAACTTAACTTTTGGGAACCAATACCCTTCGGATCGATTCGGCAGAACCAGTCCAATTCCTCAATTTGCATTATGACTATTTTTTCTTTTAACAAAATATCAAACAGTTTTAGACATAGCATATCGACTCGATTCAGCAGGACCAATTCGATAGTTGATAATTTTCGAACAATCACGTGAGATGAAAGGAAAATAAGACTTACTATATAATATAACATATGTTATACAGAGTTTGCAGCACTAGTACTTTCCACCAATTTTTACATCTGTGCCATGTTAGTGGTGTCGATTAGCACGCACATTATTAAGTAATGCCCTAATGATTAGGTCAACCATCTTTTTCGCGTACCACCCTTTCGCATGGCATCCGTCAGAGAGCTTATTCAATGAATGAGTGTATCTTTTAGATTTGCACCTATACCTGTGCACCACATGGTGTATTCTGGGGGTGAAATAGTTCTTTATGTCATTCAGATGCCCGAGCTCAGCGTTCAGTTTTAGGATACGGTTGTTCACACTTTCCTGCTGGTAGTTATGGACCGTGTCCCCCCTGTTGTAGGTTTCCAAATCGATGGAGTAAGTGGTTATAAATACAGTTTTCGTACCACAACCAAGTTCAGCGACGTCTCTTCTGATTGTTTGGGCCAAAGGTATAACTCTGTACAGCATATCTTCTTCCGATTCCCCTCTTAGAGACACCAGCTTTGTGTAGTTGTTCTTAACGGTCACATCAGTGATTCCACACGCAACATATACCACGTCTATACCGTCTAGTATGCCCCTTTTTGTTAAGTAGCTATGGATCCGCTGCATTCCTGCACCGCTCAGAGATATTACAGTAAAGTTCTGCAATATCCGGATATCCGTCTTTAGATGCTTTGCCCTCGAGTCACCAATGAGTATCCGTGTCATTGCCAAGTAGTAGATCACTCCTTCTGCATAAGTTGTGCGCGGATTTTCTCCAATAGTTTGCCTGTCTGATTCTGGCCGGTTACCTTGCCCTCGTCATAGGCTTGGTCATTGTATACATGCCCTCCGCCCCAAAACATATCGGGGGTCCCCTCCACCAAAGTGCTCGGGTGGGTAGCTATTAGCCTTTCGGCCAGACATGCATGTTGCTCAAACTTGGCGGCCATTATCGATTCTAAAATGTTTACCTTCATCTGATCCCAAAACGGGGGTTTTAACTGTTTTCCTAGTGATTTTATTTCCCTTGGCTTTTTGAGGGATAGGGTTTTCTCCCCTGCCGTGTGGTTTCCTTCCAAACCTGCTTTAGTGTAGATGTAGGCCTGTTCAACGCTATTGAACACGTTCGATTTCTCGATTTCGTAGACAGTTTTGCCTTCTGAGTCAAGGGTTTTCCAAGATACCCGAACCTTTATGTCGCATGCAAAAAAGTTGCTTAGAAAAGAGTCCTCTCCAGAGAATAGGATTAACCCGCTTTTTCCTTTCCTTGTACCCCCCCGCGAATTAGGTCCTTCTTCGCTAACTGCCGCCTTGACGGGACCAGGGTCAGTAGGTGTGACATCAATTTGATTGGGCCTAACTGCCTCTGCGTTGGCGGGCGCAAGTTCAGGCTGGTCGGATATTTCCATCGCACTCTCTGGGGTTGCTCTTTGGGATTTTTGATGCAGATTTTGAGTTATGTCGTCGATTACTTTCTTTCTATAATCTGGCGACCTGACAGATGGTGGTACTGTTGACTTAACCGGTGCAGTCCCTTCGGGTTTCCAGTCTGGCGGGAAGAAGTCTGACGGGATTTTGTCCATCTCCGATAGATTAAAGATTATACCCCTTATACGAGCTCCTTCTGGTAATATCTCAGCATCCTGACCGATTCTCCGCTGGTACCCCACTATCATACGGAAGACCCCTCTAGTGCGCCTTACAGGCCATGGTTCATCTGGTCTGATTTGAATGTATGCATACTTTGGACATCTAGTGATTTTGTGTGCATGCTTTTGGAACCGCTCTATCGCGGCCAGATTACTAAAGGATACCAAAATAGGATTAGGTCGTCGTGATGGGGTTTGTTTTCTACTTGTCATACGCACAATATCGAGAAGGTCGTCCCTTTTATAGTATTGACCAGTTTCAGTGACTATCTCGTCAAAGATCATATGTGGGTCTTCCCCGTTCGACTCTGGTATACCCAGAAGCACTACGTTGCGATCTTTATTCGAGAAGAAGAACCTAGTATATCTGTCTGTAACCGTAGGGCCGGTTAGTTGATGCGAGAGCACCGCGTCTGCGTAAGGTCTATGGGTTTGCGCGTTTGTGTGTGTAGTCTGTACAGGAACAGCTGACGGTGAACTGCCACTGGTCTGTTTATCACACATTAGAGTCTCGAGTGCGGCCTTATTATTGTTTACCTCACGTAGCAGAGTCTGCTGGACATTATGTAAGCACTTCTGTTCCTTTTTCAATGTGTCAAACTTTTCGTCAACATTGATCAATAGCTCCTTGATCTCTCTAGAAGTTTCAGCCTGTATATCGATTCTTAACTCAGCCATTCTCACTCCTAACAGACCATCCATTCTGTTCGTTATTTCACTAGTTTGTTTGCCCATGCTAGTGGATAGAGACATAACTAATCCCCTTAATTCTGCAAGTTGATCGGTAATTGGACTCTCACTGGTTGGGTTGGTCGGTTTGAACGAGATGTTGTTTACACCCTTTTCCGTGCCTGTTACATTCGCCATATTTACTGTGTTTGCCTCTTCTATTTCACCCGTTTCCTCTCCTGTGATTATAATGCTATCATTCGCCTGATTAGTTTTACATCGCTTTGGATCCAGGTTAGTTGGTGACTTTATCTGCTGTTCTTTTGATGCTGTACGACCACGTTTTTTGTTACCCTTTTTCCTCTGAGCTGGGTCCTTGCTCCGCGGCGGCATGCTACCGAGCAAGGCACTCTCAAGCCCGCGAACTTAGATTTCAATGATATGTCAAGAAATATACGCCTTACCGGTAATATGTCAAGTTAGAACGTATCCTCACACTTTCATAGTCCAGATTATGGTATTACTATAGCGTACTTCTTTTTTCGTCAGCGTCCCCCAATTCCGTATGAATACCTTGAGATTCGAGCAGACAAAAAACACAGCCTAAGTACACTAGTTGGTGTAGGATATAGACCAAGAAGAAATGCACCGTTTGTCATTCAGGAGAGTTTGTTAGGATCACGGAGGTTCGCTATGGCCGCTCTGAGGTACCAGTTCTGCCATCACATGTACCATCAGAGGGAGAATCTAAGTAGTGTTGGAACACAGTGCAGCCATGGGGAACTGAAACCTAACAAAACACTCTTTTAAGGCTGGGTCATGCCTCAAGAAATAAACTGGTTGGAAAAGAGAGTTGCTTCGAGGAAAATACTGGTAAAAAAACGGATTATGCACCGAGGTATCTCATATATCTTTCCCATACCATTGTTTTTTTTCTCAGTTTTTATTTATTCTGGAGGAATCCACTAGGATTTAATAGCAATCCTATCGCTATTGTTGTTATGGGCGGAATAGCTGCCGGATACAGGAAGTTATCCAGGTAAAGACATTTGGACTGCATGCGCAACCGGCATCGCGGCGACGCACCGGCATCACCACGTCACTTCTGATCGCACAAATTTATATTTATGAATAATACACTAATCTAACTCCTCCAACTAACTTATCATTATAATTAATTGACCCGTGTGCCGCCTGTACCACCATAACCTAATCGCATTGCTGTTTATAGTATTAAGCTACATCATGCTATCCAGGAAATTACTGGAATTCGTTACCTGTTCATGTACGACAAACTCCAAATTATGATGAATTCAAAAGTCTTACAAAGAAAATCATGTTAGAGTCGATATACCACTAGTACTTACAGAACAGAAATAATTGTCCCTAATACGGAGCTAAATATCACTCGGTTCCCCAAAATGAAAATGATATGGACAATGCCGTAGTTTCTTTATTGAGATAATTTGTATTTAAAAGGGCACATTATGTATGATATGTACAGGAAAGTACACCTCTGTAAATTAAATTGTGTGTAACAGAATGCCCGACGAAAACCAGCACAGGATAACCCCGCAGCTGAGAGGGCGCTCACTGTTGTCGATTATTGACGTTATTTTGAAATGATGGTGAAATGATGAAAATGTACATGAAGAGATCAATAAAAGACCTGAAAAAAAAAAAAAAATGCTATTCCTGTGGTCGTTAGCTACCTATTGCACCGTCTTTGTACATATAGGGTCATCCAACCAAGCCGGGGCATTGAATAATACCTAAATAAGTTAGTATCCTTGCCTAATATCTATTCCAAAAGAACCCCCTGGCTTGTAGACCGGATGGTCCTGGTATTGTGGTACAAAAGCCTACTTTTCATGGTAAGCCACCAAGGGGAATTGGTACCTTGCCTGTTAGCCATTGATCCCGTTCTCTTTGTCTTTCATCATCAGTATCGGACTCGAATGTAGCTATACTCAAAGCAATATATGACAACGTATATATCCACAATAAGCAAGAAGGTAGAAGTTATTATTCTAAATCACATCCAGTGCAGTATCTTTATGGGAACTGCCAAGATTGTATGTACTAGCAGTAGGCTCTTAACGTTATGGGCGGGCCGTTTTCCGTGGTCCTTTCCCATATAGATACACTATCAACCGCCCATGGAACTATGGACGGCAGCTCAGATGTTAACAAGGAGAAACCCACTGCACATTGTCATAATAAACATTCACGTTAAGACCTCCTATGTGGAGGTGGCATTCTGTATTTCTAATTGTTTGCGGAATAGAATGGAAAAGAAATACAATACATTTTTTCGCAATCAAAAAGAAGTATTAAAATACAAATCTGATAACGGGCTAACCGCTTCTTTCAATTGAAAGGTCAACCTATATATCAATAGATTGCTAGCAATAATTGATGAATAAAGTTACTTTCGATTATAGTGAAAGACTAATATTTCACACAGTATTATGTAACAAGAGCTCTTTGTAGCTGTCACTAACCTATACCTTTGTTCTATTCATGGCGATCTGTATGGTTCAATTCAATAGTCTACACAGCGTGAAAAACCGTGATTTACATACGTATACGTAAGGCGTATATATATATATCTATCATTTTGCGTAAATAAGCAAGTCCTTCTTGCCATTGTGTACACACAATATTGACTGATTTTTAGATAAAAGCGGTCGTATCCTCCTCGAAGTTGACTCAATATCCGCACATGCGCTCGGGTATTACTACGCGTCAACTCGTCTAAGCATACGACCGCTATTGTGGATACACTTAAACGGGCATAAGCTTCACCTGGATAATGTGGATAAGATATCCAGCAACCCAGAACAGTTTTCGTGGGATTTACTAAAAGTGAATAAGATGAGGCATTACTGATCAACGGATTAGTCCCGGGTCTCTCGGCAATATTTACTAAAAGTAACAGTTGAAAAAATAAATTAATCAAGCGCATCGTTGGTCAGCCACAAAGGCGCATTTGGCATCAATGGGATTATGCTATCAGGTCAATTAAACAGGAATTATGTTTTCTCAATCGTATCACTGGATTAATGATTTTAATCGTCCCCGAAAGGTGATTAAAAGTAGTGCGGCTTTTCCTCTGCCTACTAGAGGTTACTGAATTGAGTCAGAGTAATTATCCTCACTTGAAAGTACTGAGTGTGTTTTCTCCGTACAGAGAAGGAAATATTTACCGTTAGTTAAATCACCATTTTTAAGCTCCTTTATGCAAAACCTAAGGTTGTTTGAAAAAGCAATTAAAAAACGATTAAAGCTACTTAAATCTATATTTTCATGCAGTAATGTGCATAGGTGATACAACGCGTAAACTGATAGGGTAGGAAGGTGCCTGGCATCCTCACATTTAGAGATAGAGATATAGATATGGCAAGGATATTGACTAACACGGAACTTAAAAGAAGAAACAAATACTCAAGCACTATACAGCGGCATAGTATGGTCCACAACAAGCAACCCCCTACAGACATCTCTAGAGCAGAATAAGTTCCATAAACACCAAAGCGTTGAGCGCTGATCGTGTCCAACAAGCTCTTACATCAAATCCAGGCATAGGGGCCTTAGGGGCCATCCATAGAGTACATACGCACTGACGAGGGTTGGTAAATATTTTTGGAATTTTGTGTATGCTCCTTCTTTGTTCTATTGCTTACAAGATTGAGAGTGGGGGTGGGGTGGGGTTGGTCAATATTTCCAGAAATTTTGCGTACAGATTTTATGGATTCCCTATAAGGAAGCAATGGCCTGTGTATTCTGATGTATTCTGACAAAACTAAGGTGCTATCATTAAATGCCAACTGTAAGGGGTCACTCTGATAAGTAGTCACCAATCTTAAGCCTGTATCTTCAAATCAATTTGTCTCTTTCAAGCACGTGATATTGGTCTGAAGAATACTAATAGTGGCCCCAGCGACTCAATCGATTAGCACGCCTTACTTTTTGGAAAACGAATTAACTTACTTTAGTAAAGCCTTTATCTCAGACACATTTCCCGAAATGACAAATAAGAGTGTTGGTATATATCGTACTTCTCATATAAGTTGAGATATAATGATTATACAGTAAATATGACATTGTAGATTCGGCTAAATATATTGTGTTTAAAACGGTAAACCACACGCATATAAAGTGTTTAATAAAACACCTAAAAGAAGCGATGGTCATCTTTTATATAAAGAGGTATATCTTTCACTAACGTTAACTTTCATATTAACATGCAAGATGTTTATCAAAATCTCTAAATACTTATAATCAATCATTTAGAGGAATGAAAGTCTAAGCAAACAATAAACAAACCAGAGGCAGAAGGTAAGGGAGGGTACTTTCGTTCACCATTTCCGTGTGTATGCAAGAAAAACTGAAGGTTTCTGCAGAAGTCACACTCAACCATATATATAAGGAAACTGTAGGGGCGGAGACCATATTGGCTTTAAATGACCCATTTGACCTTAGGATTACCTGCGTATAAGAGGTGGTGAGATGTAATCAGGTGAAGCTGTCAGCAGGGCTTGCAAGCTACCATGCCTGATCCCAACTGATGGGCCAGCCTCTACACCAGTTCTCTTGCCCATAACCTTGCTTCAGAAACAGCCCCGCCAAGCCAGTCATAAATATGCAGATTAAAGAGGTATTAGGTGGGGGATGGTTTCTCGAGGCGTCACGGTCACTCTTACGGTAGTGTCAGCTCAGCTGGTGAAGGAATACCGAAGCTCACGGATTATTGGCTCCTGGATTAAGTAAACATATACTGTAACCCATCCTCACCACTATAGCTTTGGATGTCTCCAAGGGTAGAAGTTTCCTGGAAATCCTGTCGTAGTGGATTAGCAGCGGTAATGCTTAATGCAAGTGCTCATAGTGGTACGCGTCATTTACAATTTCGAGGCCTGCAATTTTCAGATTCATACGCACCAAGGCTTTTCGATAAATAGCAAAATATTGCTATGCATCTCTATGGAGTGCGGGCGAATTTACTGAAGTTTTGTTACAATTGGTGGGAACGTATGACACCATACTAGAGTTATAGATGTCTTGTCTGCATATACAAAGTGACCATACAAAGAAGAATACCCATATACTTTGGCGATTGTGTTTTTATATCACATTTTTCTAGAAGGAAAAAAACAAACAAAAAAACAGGGGAACCCATGCATTATTTAACATCGAAAATAGGAATAATGGCTTGAGGATGTATGTTTTCAAATTAAATTGCTATTTAGCTTTATTCACACCAAGAAATAGATCTGAATCCGACTTACTTAGGCCCTATAAATGGATTGAACAAAGGCTGAAATTGTTTTTATATCTATTTCAAGGGATCTACAAAGCCGGGCTGAGCCTTCATAAAATGTAATCAAGATTTGCATATTTGTCTTTTTATTTCACTTTTGACATGCACCACTGCCAAGCTTCATACATATATTCACCGACATTGGTATGCTTCAATAGGAGAATGACACGTCCCTGATAGATATCAGTTTAAAAAAAACTCTGCCATACGATCGTCTATGGACCGATGAATATCAGCGTACATGCATCTCTTACATTGTCGACATTTTCTCATTGTCTCTGTGCGTATCTAATACCTCCGCGAATAGCATTACTCTTATACATCGATTCCTCCCAATGCCTGATCATCGAACACACCGGGAAATGCCATGAGCAGTAAATGCGACATCAGACTAAAGTCGAGGTCCACCCAAGCCTCTCCCGATTGGTCCATGCGGCCGTCACGTGATACACCGAACTGGCCAATCACAACGTGTATTGTCAGAGGCTACGGAGCTTGGGGATGATGTGAAGCGCCCTCTGTGGGTTCACTCGATGGTTCCTGTGCGGCACACCAGGGGGCTCTGTCCGTCTCTGAACTGGATAGGGATGTGTTCTGAGGGCTCTCACTGAAACCCTGGTAATGAGCAATTGGCACGGAGCAGCTCCCTCAGGGCTTTCAGCCGGTGATGTGTGGCCACCCCTGATTGGCCATAAGCATCACACTAGATTTGTGCCTGTTTGGCCAAGGATCCCGGACCTGTAGGGCAGTTTTCCAGATATGGAAAGTGGTGCCTGGGACTATAGTTGCATAAATGAGGCAAAGCTGGCCGGTATGTCTTTGGTTAGAGACATATCATATCTTATCATTTTATATGAACATGGCCATCGGGGAGGAGAAGATTAAAGAAAACCTTAGTAATGCCTGTGAAGGAATTGAAGGAGCTTATCACAATATAGACCATGACCTCATCTGTAAATAATGCACTTGGAGTCATGCTATCGGGCTAATCAAAGAGTTAATATAAATGGTATAAAAAGATCAAATGGTCGTATGAGGCACTACTGGGCAGTTCTTACCTATGACTACCCGTACGTTGTCTCTACCTGTGACACTGTAGTTCCTGCCATAGTTACAGACTGTAGTATAGGTTTATATCGATGTGTCATAGTAACGTTATCTGTAGGACATTTATTAACTTTTGATTGGAGTAAACTATAACATTAGGCTTAATTCGGTTTCCCCCTCTATGCGTCCTCTATGTATGCCTCTTTTAGGGATTTAGATTATCTAACATGGACATGGATATTTGTTCAGTGTTGAATCAACTCCGGTTAACTGAAAGGCCATTAGTCTGTGCCTGCAGAAACCATTAAAGTTGAAATTGGAAATTCCCACGTTTTTGATATACACACCCCAGGCACAGGTGGTTCCTATTACCGAAATATTAGCTGCATACCCAAGGCGTGCCAAGCGAATGTAATAACAGAGATTCTGAGGCAATTTGAAAGAACCAAAGGGCAAGCTGGGGAAAAACCGGACCGACAGACATTTAGAACGATAGAGTATAGAGAGTGAGTTGCGAAACACAAAATAAGTTTAGAGATGTAGAGTGAATTGCCAGGTGCAGAGGAAGTCAAAAAGGGGAGATTGAATCGAGTGACATCCAGGTGCGTCAGGAATTCACGGAGAAGATCGATAGGCACATACAGTCAAGATTCACGCATAGTTCAGCGGCACGGAGCGAAGTAAGAGTTACTAAATGCGTCAGGAAGAATATATTGACATGTATGAAGTGAACGTTCACAAGGGTGATTCTAAAAGGGACACAGTGGCACTCTACAGCAGCAAGTACGTCGATACCCTCCGTGTTTTCGTCTACCTCCAAGTCAAGAGCTGCCGAATAATCTAGGAAGCATGTACAAATCCAAGGGATTGTGAATTAAGAGAGTAGAGAGTAAGTTCAGAGGAAACTGCAGGAGCCATGGAGGCAGGGCGAATCAAGAGACAAATAGCAAGTCAAAAGGTCAGTAGTTAGCGATATAGAATAAGTTAAATCAAGAGATCAAGAGTTAAGGGATTCAGAACGAGTCGAGATGAAGGGTCAGAAGTTAAGGGGTTCATGATGAGTCAAAACAAAGGATCAGAAGTTAAGGGGCTCAGAACAAGTCATGATGAAGGGTTAGAAGTTAAGGGGTTCAGAACAAGCCGAGACAAAGGATCGGAAGTTAAGGGGGTTGGAATGAGTCAAGATGAAGGGTCGGAAATTAAGGGGTTCAGGATGAGTCAAGACAAAGGATCAGAAGTTAGGGATGCAGAATGAGTCAAGATGATGGGTCAGAAGTCAAAGGGTCAGAAGTTAATGGATACAGAAAAAGTCAGGCCACTCCAAATGAGTCGAGCCGTGCAGTGTGTACTGAGCTGTATAATACCCGCAGCGTGGAGCAGTACATGATGGGCTGCTTCGCCCAGGCGTCTCCTTGGGCGCTAGACGGCGCTCCGGCTGTTAGCGGAGTCCGTGTCGGAGGCCGCCATCCGTAACCCTCCTGTCGGCGGTGTATTTGGGCCGCTTAATGACCCGGCCATCGCTCTGTCAGGTCCCCACGCCCAGCCACATACATCCACGTCCACCAAGCAGCCCGTCCGTCTCTCTCACGACTAATGGTTTGTTGACGGAGCATACGCCTGCAGCGCCCCCTGACCCACTCCGCTGTCGCCAAAGCGAGCAACTCGCAGCCAACTCCCCGGAGGACGAGCAATTGGCGCGATGACACTTGAGTGACACTTTCGGGTGGAGCAGTTCGCCAGTGAGGGTCTCTGCAGACCCGACAATGGGTAGTCGTGCGGAGAAGGGGGGTCGAGAGTGTGGTCACTGTGAGGGAGTGCGAGCGAGCGTTTGAAAGCTTTCCGTGAGCTTTGTGATGGGCCTTGCGGTAGGCTCACATTGATGATGGTCCCGCGAAGCTTTTAAGGACTGGCCCGATAGGAACCGGTTCATCAAATGTGAGTGGCACCCGTAAAGTGAGGGTTGTATTCTCAAAGGCTGAAGTGTATCCATAAAGTGAGGGACGTATACAGCCGGAGATGTATCTTAGAATCACGGGCCATATCTTTAAGGTCTGACGTGCGATGTAGCTTTAATGTAGGACAAATATCCTGTTTTCTGATATCTTTTCTAATCAATCAATCGAGGGACATAATCTAGCTCTAGATAGAAACTTATTTTCCTGTGTGAGAAAGTTAAAAAAGGTATCTTAATTACTTTGTTGGCGAACCAGGGAATTTTTGTTCATTTTCTCCTCGTCAGGTTGCTACTGGGAGGTGTAGACGGCAGCATTTGATGAGAGGATAAGAAGTGGCAGACTAATCTAGAGACTACAGTGACTTAGAGGCTAATTAAGCACAAGTGAAAAAATTGGGTTATTCTGATTACCATCCAAGTTCGGGGGAAATCAATTTTCGGCAGAGAGAGGTAGTGTTTGTCTTTTTCACCCGTTTAGGTTGTTTTCTCCAAGCTGGTTATCTATTCTTATTACAGACGGTCCTCTCAAGTTTCCAAATTAAATCTATCCTCATAGTGAAAGCTAACGAAGCAAGCTTTAATTACTCTGGCAGTTGAGGAATCAAACCTTCCTTTTCCCTCTCAACTAAGAATCTTCAAAGAATCTGTTGTAAAATTGACGCGAGCATGTTTGACAATTCCACCAGAAACTTCGCCCACTATAGTATAGGGGGGTCACGAAACTTAGTTGAATAGACTCACAACGATTAGATACATGTATGTCTGTGATTTCTCTCCTAGCACAAAGCGTTATTTTGCATGGTTAACTGACAAATTAAACAATTGACATTCAGGTTCCCATCATTGCTATCACCAAAAGGCTATTATGAATGCATATGTTACAGCGCGGTATTATTGAAACCTTCAGGTAACTGTTAGTGCCACTGAAGACATTAACAGAATTCACTGATTTCGTTTCTCATTTTAGCTGAGGTTAATTCATTTCTAACACATGTACTTTAAAATAGATTCCATTTCAACGTTGGGGTAAGTCAGACAACGTTGCCTGACAGTCGGAATGGCGTATGAATACACCGAGAAAAGGGACTATCTTCAAGAATGTCCCAATAGGATGCTCTACTTCCATTATCCTTCTGTGGTCACCAATACGTAACTTACGGATATTGATCTACACTGATGGATGAATACGCTCCAGTACACAATGCTGGTCGTAGTTCTGCAAATTCACTTCTTAATCCGTTTGCACATCGCTACAGATGTCACCTTTGTCTCCAAAGATCTACTTTACATGCAGTAGAGCTCCTCTTCAGGGTCCTGCGTAAGCTCATGCAGGCGCTGATTCAATTCACTTGACATTCACTACTATGTGCATTATTAACCTAAACACGGTGATTTGATGTCATTCCAATAGAGGTCGGGATTATGCTGACGCTTTGAGTGGCTCGTTAAGGGAAGAACAGTGACCAAGGAATAAGGTGTGCTGGGTCTGTTCGGTAAAGGGTAGCAAAATAGATGACCATTTATTCTGAGCCAATGGAAAGATTAATAAGTACGGCCCGCTCTGAGGCTATTTAGTGCCACAGAAGTCATTTAAAAACTAGGCTCTTAAATACATGTATAACATAATACCGGTTTGATTTGTCATTACCGCAAAAATCACCGGCCAGAAGAGATCAAACGTGACTTGGGTAAATAATAGCCTATACAGTTAATTTTTATGATTATAATCTGAATTGTTATTTTGATAAAATAATAAAATTACATGATGGATGATGAGAGATGGGACGCTAATTAAGTGGTGAACAAATATATGGATAAAATGGTTAACATATGAGTGATGGTATCTAAAATTTAGTGTTGGGTTGCTAAGAAAAACTAATGGTGAATGAGATATGTGTTTCATCTCACCCATAGGAATTACCTCAGAAATACCCTCAGGGTGAAATCTTTTCACTTGACAATGATTTGAAAAGAAGGGAGAGAAAATACAAACGTCACACTTAGTGTTTCAAAATAAACTTCCCACTGACAACGGCGCTATGCTATGGGGTTGGGAGGGAAAGTACGAGCATCAGCGATCGATCACCTGTTTCGGGGCTGATAAATCGACACCAGCACCTCCAGAAGTCATTGTTTTCGGCCTGAGTATGCAATCAAATAATTACCGCAATTTAGTGTAATGAATACTAGTGGAAATTTGCTGCTGTCACAAGTCGGGTATTTCAGGAACCTATTAAGTCATAACATATCAATGGTGAACTTTCTGGGCAAGCAGAAAATTCGTAAACTTATATTTGATGATTGGCATTCATCAACTTCCAGGGACCTGAAGTGGACCGGAAAACATGTATGTAAACATGCTACAAAGGGGTAAATGATTGTTCTAGGTGGTTAAAGAAACGTTTACATGAATGATGTAAACAATGGTGGTTCAATGTGAAAAGACCTACACCCATCGACGCTGATTCTGATTTTTCTTGTGGATATTGTAAAGTGATACATGTGGTATTTACTACCCAGGCAGATACAAACATTGCCCGGCAGTTTCATGAGAAAAGCTGACCAGCCAAAGTTTATGGACACAAATAACGTATCTATATAATATTTCTACAAGTCATAAGACACTTTGATAGCATATAGGATATAAAAAGAAGGGACAAGTCTACAGATGCATTGTGCTGCGTAAGAGATTTATCTTCTGAAGTTGCTGTTGCTATGAACTTAAGCATTAAGCTGTTGATATAAGCTTAAAAATATTGACGTTTTTGTGTTAGCGTTAGGTTGAATAAAGACTCTTTTTAAAAGTACAGTGGTGATAATGAATCCACATAAATGCAAATGCAATTTTCTACCAGCCTCCGAGCAAGACTTTAAACTAGATTGACGAGTAGTGAAGTTATTCATTGATATTAGCGAAGGAAAGAATATTATCGTAAAACCGGATGAGTTTTAATCTGGGCTCCCATATGCGACGACTGGAGTTTGGCGTAGTGATATCATGAGGCGGAGCCGAGTGATATCCGGAGCCAAAACTCTAGGAGTCGCATACGGGAGCCCAGATTAAAACGAATAAGGTTTTGATTTTATCCTACCCCCTGTGAACGATATTTTTATGTGAGGATCATAACAAAAAACATGATAAAAACTTTCTGAAGTCCTGCATATAGCTCTCCTTGCTGCTCTGAAGGCGTTTGGAACTACTTTCAGCTGCTGATCTCTGATTGGTCCATTTTTTGTACGCTCCTAGGAGCGATTTTGTATCCGTATGCGACATACGGGGGCATACGGAAAGTCAATGTTAAGCCTATGGGATTTTATATTAGGGGTAGGATAAAGATTTGTTCCATTCAGTCGTATCTAAATGCCCCATTTCACGGGACTCTTTATGAAGCCAGGAGCAGTGTGAACTCAACAATATGACCATTCCAAAATATTGATGGATGTGCACTGTAAATAATTCCAGTAAAATATACGTGTTACTACCGAAAACGTAGACGGTATACCACCGTTAGCTCATCTGCAGTTTCAAACCGTATATTTGGTATCACAAAACGGTATCATCCAATCCACGGTCAGTTTACAGTATGAAACTGTAAATATAGATATATTAGATACACATAGAAAAGTTCAAATTTCAGCAACAAATCAAAGTAGTGAATAAAATCCAGAAGTTAACTTGATAAAAGAAATATATAAAAAACATTCATTTGTCTTCTGTAAAATCTCTGCCATCTAAACCATATTAGTTCTCAAGTTTTAATGACATTATTATACTTCAGAGGATTAAACACTACATTCATAGGGAATTTCTAGAACATAAGTAGGATTGATAATAGTTGCCAGGAAATAAACGTAAAATTCACGGGAATCTCTTTTAAAGTATGTTTCATCCAAATCTGACCAACTGAAACAAATACTAACTGATACATTTGTAGGAAAGAACACAATACACATCATAGCTGAATGGACAGTTCCTTTAACCAACTCTCGGAGTATCTCTTACACTAAGACTAGATTGACAATGATGATTGACGCGAAGACCAATTGCAGATATTTTCATTAAATATCCTATGAATTAGAGAGTATAATCTAAGTATATGGGAGGTAATTCATTGTAATCCATTGTTTACTGAGGATTAGAAGCCGTAAGAGAGGGTGAGTAGGGGAATCGAATTTTGGAGAAGTCCTTGTTGTAGAGTGGGTGGTGATGTATTTTTTCTGAGTCCTTTGTCCGTGGGCAGTGAATGCCAGATGGTGCGGCCCAGTTGACCGTCTCGGAAATATTCGGGGAGAAGAGTGTAATTGTTTCCCGCAAGCATTAACGCTAACACGTTCCCCATAATTATCTCTCAAAAAGGGCCTTTTCTGAACAATAATATGTGAACCAAATAACTGCAGTGGAGTATCAAATAACGACAGATTTGAAGTCATTCATATCCTATTGATGCCGCAGAAATATTAATGGGAAATTATTTAAGGTAACCTCATCCCCCAACAATTCTCTTAGGCTGATATAAGGAACAGGGGGGGGGGGGGGGTGGGGGGTGGGGCAATACATTGCTGATGACAACTATAGGGATAACATGTGAGAGGTAATGAGAGGTATGTGAGATATGTGAGAGGTAATGAGAGGGAGAACGCGCGCGTGCGAGAGAGAGAGAGAGAGAGAGAGAGAGAGAGAGAGAGAGAGAGAGAGAGAGAGAGAGAGAGAGAGAGAGAGAGGAATTTCCATTTACTCTGTCAAATAAATCAATGAAATGAAAACATTGAATATCAATATCTACCAGATAGAACCCTACTACGCCATACAATAACTGTAAATCAGCATTTAACAACACGAAAGGAAAAAATTGCAATATATTTCCAATGCAATAGTATGAGGAAGTCAACCAATGTACCTTAGAGACGTGGAGGTGAATTCGGAAACAGGTTTTTTGATAACCCCAAAATCAAGAGAACATTTAAATTGAGAATCAGAATTACAGCTTATCCGTGATCACACGACGGTACTGCAGGCCCAAAAGTAGCTAACGCTATTGTGGTATTTCCTCTTTGGTCCTATACCTACATCCTATATTCACATAGAAATCGAATTCTTATAAGCATTAGAGAACATTTGTTTATGCTGCAGCGCAGGATAGTGTTTTTTCCCCTTTTGCGACATGAACATTATCTGTTTAAGACCCGGCATCCATTGAGCTCCAGATTGACCGCAATAGGCCTGATGATGCATCTCAGGACACAAATCTATATTGCTTTGAATGTCAGCTTTAATTCATTGCCTATACAACCAAGAATATATCATAGGGTATATGAGGAGCTCAGTGGACGCCTGGCCTAATTCTTTTTTTATTCGATCAAGGATTGTATGATAGTTCATGATATGATTATTTCTGCCATTGCCTTTCTTGACAGTCGCCTTAGCCATAGATATGATTTGGTGTTACGTGCACTCGCGGAGGGAGGGAGAAAGATAGAGAGATGAGTGCTTATATAACAACACACATATATATATGCATCATATATGGTCCTTTTGCACAGGTAATGTACATTACGAACTCACACTTACGTGATGTTAAATCTACGCAATATTTATAAACGAGCAAACACAGAGAGACACAGGCAGAGGGATTGGAACTGACCTAGCATCTTAAGAACTGCACGCCGGGACTGCTGGGAATGCGGCGCCGACGGAGTGCCGCAGGTCACCGTGTTGCGCCTTGCGATGCTCGAGCGGCGCAGTGTGAGGCCTATACGGATGTACAGCACAGAGATAATGGTCATTGGCACGATGAAAAGCACGAACGTTGACGCCTGGATGATGTACATCATGCGCGGCAGGTACTTCCGCCGGATGTTACACTGCAGGGAGTCTGGGATGGGGACAACGGTACCGGGGTAGCTGACGAAGTAAAATGTGCCCGCGTGGATGGGGTAGGGTAAGGAGCAGAGGCAGGCGAATACCCAGATGCAGACGATGGTCTTGATGGCTCGCGGCAGACTCGACATTGTCTGGGCTTTGATTGGGTGGCAGATGGCCACGTAACGTTCCACTGTGAACGCCGTAATAGTGAGCACAGATGCCGAACACGTCATCTCCGATAGGAAGATCTTGAAGACGCAGAAGGGTTCACCAAACGCCCACGGGTAGGCGATCCAGATGGTGTACAGCTCCGGTGGCAAGGCTGAAACGACAGGAAGAGGGACAGGGGTAAATTACACTGCGCGTGTTGGTTGGTGACATTAGACTTGCAAGAATAAATATGGTATTGAAACGGTGCTTTAAATCAATTAGGTTTTGTTATGGAAAATTATGTTTCATCTCAGGGATATCAGAGGAGTAATCAGAATTAGGTGCCCAAACTGGTAATATGAAGTAGGGGTAGCAACCCCTCCTGTACCCTCTGATTGGATGTGCATTGAAAAGATATGTTTCACTAACTAAGACGTTGGTTTCAGTGGTTTTTTTTCATATTTGTCAATGGCACTTTTTCTGTTATTATCATTGATTATCTGATGTGTAAAACTAAATGAATTTAGTTATTATCATGACTGAAGAGCAAATATAATTTGATTGTGTCCACCTGACCGTGACCGAAGTACTTCACTGTCATACTGATGCTTGATATGATAAGACCCTACATAAGCAGGTGTAGAGCTGATTTGTTGGCTGACACCTAGCAGGTTATAGTATATTCTAACGACTGTATAAAACCCAAACACATTAATCATTCTTTCTTTTTAATCCAACGCTTCTTCATCAAATAATATAATAGTATGCCGTAATACATCACGAAACCAGCAAATCAAGAACCCACAATGGAGCATAGCCAAAAGTGGTCAGTTATTCATCTCATAAATCTCATAAACACTTCTACTGCCCACGATAACATTTATATCGATGAAAAGTTCTTATTCTTTCCTATCTGGGTAGACTTTGCTCGGGTTGGTCACAGGAAATTCACTGGAAGAATTGTTAACCCCAACAGAAGTGAAATAAAAAGCCTTAGACCAAAAAAAAACGAGGAAAAAACATTAAGTGCTCGAAATCAAGCGTACGTCAAGTTACGTGCGTACTGTAATTTTCATATGTATCTAGTTAACGTAAGGAGGAACTCCGTACGGAAGAATTTGCCCCAATAGAATTTCCCTTATGGTCTTTGTATCTGATAAGAGCTATAGCCCATTAAGCTAGCGTTGACTGAAAGGAGTTCTTTCCCGATTGTACCTCTACCCATCCCAAAAAAGCGGAATCTAATTCTAGCAACCAAAATTTCTATTCCTCTCACAGAAACATCCAGAATGGCTAATCGCTAATGGGGATGTTCAATGATGAGATATCTTTATCTATTGTCAGATTTCAAAAGTGATAAAACAGGCTTGAGATTGTCTTTCATATAATGAATAAGAAAAGCCTACATCTGCCAGAAGGCTTTCTGACATAATCTACGACCCATATGCATGGAAAAAGAAAGATAAAAATCAACTCCTTTAAATCCCGTATCGGTTTCCTCGCTGCTGTAATCCCTTTAACGGCCCTATGGAACACCCACATTGGATGAGTGTCTATGAGGGTGAGTGACGTTAAATCCCATCTCTTTGTGGAGACGATTTCAATTGCGCCTCTTGAATGGACAGAGATCGGTGAATGCCTCTCCCCAGAACTGCCGTCAGTGGCGAGCGAGCTGCTCGTCGCCTTGTCAATCATGCTCGAGTGGGCGTGGCAAGGACTATCAGTCACCCTTTTGTAGTGCGGTTAATGCATTTAGACTATGTGGCTGGAGTCAATGATTTCTTTAAGTCAGGCATGAAGATCGCGAATTGTACACCCGAGAAAAACTTACAGTTCAGTTGGTCGAAGACAATCAAAGCACAAAGGGGGTTATTTTAATTAAAATGATAGTTCTTTCTCCATTGGAGTTTGAGCTGGGTTTAATTGTGAAAAGGGAAAGTACAAAATTGAATTGTTCCACTTAATTACTTTATTTTTGCTGAGTGTCAAATTCTCGTATTTCTAATACACTTGACTCTGTAGTTTGGGGATACTTTTCTACTTTATTATATTGGTTACTGGATTCATTTTTGGGAAGATGCAGAGACACAAGTAGCAGTTATCGAAAAGGCAGATCATCTATGTAGAGTTTAGGGTAAATACCTGTGATCTACTTCCATTTTGTCATCTGCTTGAGAGATATATGCGCTGCTCATAGGAAGAAGAGTTGAGTAAGAATGCAAGAATAATTATTTTATGTAGACGAAGTAAAATCCCCTTCATTTCGCTATACGATTGAATATGTACAACGATTTCTATAAAGAGATTGAATGGTTAACGCCTGGAGATCTGCTTTCAACAACGACATGCTGAATAAACCAATTCTTGAAATTTGTCAAAGCTTCCAGCATTATGCAAACTGCTATTGATAAAATGACATATATTTTTCTTGAGCTGCTATGGAATAGCCATCACGTTTATAACCATAAACCCAATTCAAAATACGAATCCATTTATTCATCACAGCGTTCAAACTAAACCCATTTAAAGGCTAACCAGTTCCAAATTACCCTGCATTTCGTCTCGTTTATTTCACTTTTCATGGAATCAAAATTCTGCAAAGGTAAGGATGCTAATCTTAAAAGTCCCTCTTGGGTACTGACGTCAGTACCTACATCTAATTCCCTTCTCTGAAGGCGGGGAATAGACGTCGTGGTGAGAACGTAAAGTGATTGTATTTAACAGTCGGAGAGACCCACATATGACGTCAACACGGTGTAATACATGGCGCCTCTCATCTGAGACTTCACTCTCCCGTTATAGACATGAGCGATAATGAGGTTAGATGCCCATTCTTACTCCACTGAGGAGCCGAAGGAGACCTATAGCCGTGAGTGATGAATGACTGAATGCTTTTTCTGAAGTTCAATATCGGATCTAGCTTTAGGAAATAAAACGGGAACGTTAACGAAGGTTCAGGTAACCCAAAAATAGATCAATTCACCTATCAATCTTTAATTCTGTCCGACTGTGATTACTTTATAAAGTCCTGATAATAACTGTGCCTAAAAGGATACAGCGATAGTGTTGCCACCTTGGAGAAAGATAACTAGTAATTCTTCGTGAAACAATAACGGATTAGTTACCACATCAGTCAATCTCTCATGGAGACGGCTTATGCCTTCATAAGTGTATATTCTAGTACGGTGTAATCAGAAATGCACTGGCAGAGGTGAAGAGTTAAATGTTTTGAATGTATTCTAAGCATCGTATGAACGGTTATATCTCAACTCAGTGGGTTCATAATACTGATCAACTCATTTTTGAATAAGAGAGAAAAAGAGGGAAAGGGAAAGAGAGAAAGAAAGAGAGAGATACGGTCGGAAAGACAGCGAGATAGAGAGACAGAGACAGGTAGAGAGGCAGAAAGTCAACGGGTATTGTACAGTTGATCTTGTTGAGCGTGGGACACGCTTAGATCCGCTGTCTATGTTAGGGAGAGGTTAGAATCTTTCAGCAAGCTGCAAATGCTATCCCTTCACTATGTGTGTGCCAACTCTGTGTCATTGGTAAAGGTGCATAGGACCAGTTTGCACTTTATAACTTCATATAACGTGGGGAAAGCTTTTCACCTCATTAATCAATCCACCGTTTCCTACCTGTTTAGATTTCTAACGGTTTGCTGTGCTTAACCATGGATTACAGCTATCCAATAACCTCGCCTTTCATATTTTCATTAGTATAAAACAATGATGGGGACAGCACCCCGTGTATTTCAAGCGATTACGACAATCAGACTTATCACACCACAAAGGTAGGCAATTATATAGCCTATGACAGATTGGGAGAGGTATTTATCCCAACGTATCAAGAGTGAAGCTTCAGGGTCCATATGTCCTCCACAAATACACAACTACATCGACCCAAACCCATATCCATGCAGCTGCCATCTTCCAAGGCTTTGCTGATACTGTTATATGGACTCAAAAAACATTAGGCATGTACATATCGCCTTCTCCCCCGCCTTTTAATATGCCAAGAATATACTATAGCTCTGTGGAACCTGAAGGATTCTAGGATTCCGCAACCCATTATGTCTGGTACGTCAAGGATCAAGGAGGTAAATTCGGAGTAATCTTTAAGACCGACCAGCTCTCTATCGCCATGAACTCAGGTCAATGATAAAATAAATATGTTACCCCTTCTCCTCCAATACTAGTAATTGTGTGACGATATGGCATGAAATCAATAGGGATTTGCATTTGATCAAGACTTATCCCTCAACATCCAGATTAATCATTAAGTGGACTGAACATTTTGAAACTTAAACCACACTTAATAAATAGAAGATTTGTTTTTGGTTTCCTTCACAAATAAAAAAGGGGGTTACAAAATAAGCATTTGAATCTATAAAGATTGAAATATTACTTTCAGCGGGCACTCCTAGTAAGCACATCGTTGGGTCTGTGTCTCGTGTCTAGTCGTACAATTACAAGTCCAGCTCGATGCTCAGCCGTAATCAAGCTTCAAATGACAAGAGAACTGGGCTATAATAAGAAACACTCGTTACGATAATCAGACTGTTAGATTAGTGACAGTGTTCCAATCAGAACATTTCCCGATGTGTCTGAAATATATTTCAGCATCAAGTAAAATGTTTTTATGCTTGGACAATTCATATTTGAATGTAATAGAATGTAATAGAATGGTAACCCCGAGAATCATACTTATATGTAAAAAATGGTTGACGAACCCTGAATGACTCCGAGATGCATGCCCTTTCTATTCCTGTATAAGACATTTTATATATCTCCAGTATTTTTCAACCTAATCAGATTAAAATATTTCCAAGAGTGGAAGTTTGAAACAATAAACCTTTGCCATATTTCGACTTGGCTTATGTTTGGGCAATGTTTGTCTTACTGACATTTATATGCCCAGATCCACCAGGAGAAAATAACAAATGCTTTTGAAAATCCTGCTTCCTTCCCTCATTTGGGAAATTGCGTCTTTTCCATTCAGATAGCTAGCGTCTCTATACTTTACCCATTTAAAAAGTTGTTTTTCCACCGACTCTAAATGGCGGCTACGGACCAAGACCGCGATTCCAAAATGTATCGGAAGTGTGGTTCCGCTGCGTCGATGATACTATCGTACCGCCTCCTACAGGCGGATGGAACTAGACAGAGGAGGAGGGAAAATCATTTAATGACATTTTGTCTCTTTGGGTATCAAATGTCTGTCCTTGCGGATAAATACACCTTTAGACAGGGAAGATAAAATGCTGCATTGAATTTTAAAAAGGAGTATTAGTTTTCTGTTTTGATTTTGACATGCCATTTAAAAGGAAAACATGGAAGGCGTGGTCCTGGGAACTTTGTAATTACTTTTCTAAGATTATAGAAGAACTGCCACATTGTCTAGAGGTCAAGGTCTCACACTGTGCTATGAAAGAGAATCGGGCCTGGTAAATAGAGTTGCTCTTATTAATAACAAGCTACGAGAGTTTCATCAGCACCTTTCAAACCACAGAAGAGACTTTAATAGAAAACTGGATACGAAATACCGAATCATGCCTGTTTATAGTGGGCATAGAATGCTGTAAACCTTTCACAAGACATGGGCAGATGTTTTGATAAATAATTTCTCTTCATATTCATTGTCCTTGCTTACCCACTTAAAGTCATTCAATACCTCTCCATAGAGACCCATTATTCACCTTATCCTATACGTAGAACCTATTATTTTATTGACAGTCTAACAATGATGTCTTTATTCACTTTCCACAGGGCCATCGACTTGAATTATGTCTTAAAGATGATTGATTGGCATCAGATAAGATTGATAGATGAGAGATCAAGAAGGATAAAGAAGGATAAAGAAAACCAACAAAAATTATATTTTCACAGTGACCTAACGTCTTATTCCATGTACAGTTCTCAGTACAAAAATGGAGTAATTCAATAAAAATAAAGAATAATCCTCACAATATATCATTTTAGAGTTATTAATGAAACAGCCTTAGTTTAGAAAGGGGACTTGAAGAAAAAGAACTCGCTTGTCATCAGGAATTCCGTTTTCAGATGGAACCCTAAGGTGTTCACAGAGGCGAGGATCCCTCTGATAACTGATGAGTTAATGGCGGAAAACTGAGCTATTTCTAAAGACGTTGTAAGAAAAATAACCTTGGTCCCCAGGGGCTGACCACCTATTGTTCAATATCCTATCTGACAGGGGACGATCATGTTTGGCCTCCGGAAGACTGGAAACAAACGAGGATGTGCACAAAGGACTATGACAAAGGAGCTGACTAAACGTTTCTTTTAGTCCAGTGCCTGCATTTTGTTGTGAGGGAAATGAAGACAGCGAACAAAACATAATTAATCATTTTGTTCAGCTGAGCCCGGACATTTTAAAATTAATTGAAGGTTTCTGTTGCATGACGAATACAGCTGCATTTAATCTTCAGTATGGTGGACGACCTGGTGCAACTCCGTCTTTAAAACATTCCTGACACGGGAGAATCAAGGTCAGGCGTCATAAATCTCGAGAGACATTTTTGTTTTATTTAGAGAACTTTTATTCCGTTCACTATTTTTTCACCTTGGGGGTAATAGATTCACCTTCATGAGCCAAATTTGACAAACCGACAGATTGCGAAATAAAATTCAACAACAATTTTATTCGTTGCTAACTCGCAACAGATCTTTCCTTCCATGAATAAAGGGCGGTACAGTATTAGCATGATTTAGGAATAGTGGGATGAGTTGATGAGTGGATTGCCGAATATAGTCACAACAATATCAGTTCAGGAGGTAAATGGTAGCTTCCTATGCATGCGCTTTGCTAATTCAACCAGTAGTTTATGTTTTCAAAAATACAGCATCGAATTAAAGGATTTTAAGAAATGTCTACTTGTATGAATTAAGGCTTTCTTGGTCTTTATCTAAAATATCTCCATCGGTCTATGTATCAGAGACTTTCACCGTAATTTGAATTTGTTTTAGCTTAAAATGAATTAAGCTACTTCGTAATTAATCAGTTATAAAACTGTATAACTTGTTATAAATTTACCATTTACTTGAGTCCACTAGTTCATCAGAATATGATAGAAAATGAATGATTACCAAGTTTTAGATGTATTCCAAAGGTTAAATCATTATACGAAACCAAAATATTTATTAAGAGTAACACAGATCATAATAAAAGATCACCAATAAGTTATGTGGAGAGGATAGAGTATACCGCAGGGAGGTCATAGTCCAGAAAAGGTATAGACACTAAGGTCTAACGCAGCTGCAAAGTCCTAAAATGTCAGGCGTTGAGGAGGGGAACTCCTCCACATCTCCAATTCTCTCCTAGGGGATAGGGGCCTGAATTTGTCTATACAGATTCACAGCCAAAGCTCCAGCATCTGCGTATCAAAGCAAGTGTCTGAAGTGGATCCTCAAAGGGCTACGATGGGAAGTCAGGGTGACAGACTCAACAGCCAAAGGCTTCGATCGAATGCCCCCCCCCCCTCCTCCCCCTGGCACCCCTTCAGACCAGCATCGCCAGCGACCCCTAGGGCATGTTTACTAAACCACTGACCCCACTTGCTTTCGGTGTTGAATTCAGAGAACAGCAAGGGCCTGTGTCTGTAGCTCGTTTGTCTAAGTAAAGACAGGCTACCTAGATATTTCAGCTCGATTTGTCATTCTGTGAGGAAAATATATTCCAATACTTTGATACATTTGGACATTTTATATTTGCCTCTAGAGTTGTTTCATATTCATCTAGTCATATTATCAACAGCCAATGGGGAGCTTCCTCCCTATGGCTATCATGATATGCCCCAAGGTAATGTCTTTACGTTGGTGTAGAATTACCGAAGCCATTGGGAGTCCTATGTTAAGTTTTTCTATACAAAGTGTCCGCAGTCTTGGTTCAAAACTAGTGGAAAAAAGTGACAATTCATAGATACATAGAACCGAGCTGTAGGAATGAGTTGTCTGATTATTTCTCTGAAAAATATCAAATAGTTGGCGGGAGGAAATGATTGCCATTCAGAAAGAAGAAGCGCGGTGTCTTCTCCATCGCGTAGCGGTCTATCCTCAGCATCCTTTTTGCTGTGTGTCGATTGTTTTTGAACACCCCCCAGGATCATTTCTCTCACAGGGAAACCGCCCCCCTTCATCCCCATACTTCAGAACATGTATCCGTAGAAAAGGTTTATCATGTTAAGGGACCACTGGTTCTGAACTATGAATACAGAATCACAGCATTTTCAGCCATCAGCTACATTATAAGTGTAACTAGTTTATGTGATTCTATTTAAGTTCATACATTCTATTGAACAATAGATTAAGGGATAATTGATGATGATGGGAAAAAAGACATTGCTCGAATTTCAGAAATAACGTGACACGTATAAGCCTCTTTTATTGGTTGATCAAGAATAAGCGTCCACCAAGTAATACGTCCGCTATTCTAGTTTGCGCAAGATATTAATTAGTCTTCACAGGTCAAGGCGTTTATGAAACATGAACTCAAAAGTTAGAAGCTAGAAGTTGGCCAAGTATCTCTTCACACTGCACGAAAACCACTATTTTACATATATATTCGCCATCGCGATAATGCACGTATCGGCTGTATCGTGCCTTGTTTACATTTATATACGCCTCTTATCCGCATCTGCGTTTCGGGTGTCTACGAGGTAGTTTCCATCTATAGACGCGCGCGACTTGGCTGTATTTCACGCCTGGCGTATCCAAGATAAAACATGCTCTGTGCGATATATATACGCCAGGCATATATATGATACAAAAAAAAAAAATCCCCCCGCTGCCGGCCGTCCACCGCCCACCGCCTGCCGCCAGCCGCCCTTGTACAGGTGGACTCAGTGGGAAACCCTCCCCCACCCAATGCCGCCCGCCCATGCCTGCCGCTGCCCACCGCCCGTTGTTTTAGGTGTCTGTGTTGCCGCCTGTTACTCGGCTGTGGTGTAGACTAAATTTAAGGTTTATTATGTGTAATTAATCAATTTATATTCAATCAGGTTTTATAAAAGTTTTATAAAATAAATTGGTAATATAAGATTGTATTTTTTATATAATACAGACTTGGATGATTAATGGAAAATGAAATATGCTACCAGTAGTGTCCCCAAGTTGCAAAGATCGGAACTATTGGATGGTGGTGTATATACAACGGAATCAGGCGTATATATGACGTATATAAGATCGCACCATGGATATGTATATACGCCACTAGATAAGGCGTCTTCGAGACGGATAACAGGTCGAACTTGTAGACACAAAATCCTACTGTTAGACGCGTTTCGGATACATATGTAAAGCGGTAGGTTTCGTGCAGTGTCAGTTTTCAATTTCACAGCATTGGGTCACTGTTAATCATTGTTATTAGATACTTCCACGAGCCTACATATTACATTGTCTTATAAATCATTCAGTAAGTGACCTGACTATTTGCAGATAATTAGATACGGCAAATTGAGACGAATGACTTCTCCCTAACTTCCGATATTCTAATGGAGATGACTTATTACCAACCGCCCTAGGGGAAAATGTAAATGGTAAGTTATTTTATGTATTTTATAAACGGAAATTTACATAATATATGAATATGGTAGCTTTATCTACATAGGGAGAGAATGTTTATTTTGGGACTTCTCTATTAAGGAGAGAAGTGAGTATGATTAGGCTGAACGTATAACCATGGGTTATACTCAGCTATACTCGGGTATAGGCAATTCTGTGTACTTTTTCCTATGTGTGCCTTGTGCACTTGCCTATAACATTTTCTCAGGTGAGAAAAAAACTAGACTTACATTAATATCAACACCACACACCTGCAGAAAAGTGTGGTCCTACCCAACTGGCAAAATTACCAAAATTAGGATAACTGCATTGACAAAAAGATCAGCCAATCATAGCCTGAATGAGATTAATGATAATTGAAAGAGCTGGTATAGTAAATTTGGTAAATAAACCAAAAAATTGAGAAGAACTACTGTCATGCCATCTAGGAAGTTCATACACATAAACAGGAATTCATGCACATAACCGTAAATTTACGTAAGTAAATGTAATATCAATTACTGAATTTACGTAATATTACCTAAAATTACCACACGTTTTACAGACGTAAGTAAACCTTAACATTCGTACGTTTTTATACATAGGGAATCTACCTGTGAGCGACGTAGATTTACGTCTTGTGTTTACTGAGATTCGATTCAGGTAATCGGTACTCTTATGCGTCGAGGAGAGAGACTATCGTAAAACTGGATGAGGTTTAATCTTGTCCACCGTATTCCACAACTGGAGTTTGGCAAAGTGACTTCATGAGGCGAAGCCGAGTGAAGTCTGGAGCCAAAACTTCAGGAGTGGAATGCGATGGACAAGATTAAAACGAATCAGGTTTTGATTTTATCCTACCCCATCTCCTCCATTTTGGAATATTACGTGATAACAATGCTGTATGCCACTAGTGGCATATAAAACTCTGTATGCCAGTCAGCGTGGCATACGGAAACCCAATGTTAAGCCTATGGGATTTTATATTAGGGGTAGGATAATATTGTAAAACTGGATGAGGTTTAATCTTGGCCACCGTATTCCACGACTGGAGTTTGGCAAAGTGACTTCATGAGGCGAAGCCAAAACTTCAGGGTCCGGAGCCAAAACTTCAGGGGTGGAATGCGGTGGCCAAGATTAAAACGAATCAGGTTTTGATTTTATCCTACCCTATCTCCTCGATTTTGGAATATTACTTGATAACAATGCTGTATGCCACTAGTGGCATATAAAACTCCGTATCCCAGTCAGCGTGGCATACGGAAACCCAATGTTAAGCCTATGGGATTTTATATTAGGGGTAGGATAATGAAGGCTTCGTAATGGCCAACTGATGATACATTCGTCTCTGGCTGCCTATACTACGTTGGCTCTGACATATAGCCTTCCAGCGCACAACGGTCACCAACCAACCACAAATCAGGGTCTGAGCTACTCATGAGCAATTGGAAATAAGCCTATAAAGCCGAGCCAGACTTCTGTATATCATGTTCTTGTCGACTCCGTACCCGTCACTATATATGACTTTATTATGCAAGTATTGTAGACCCAGACCGTCATCCCTGCTAACTTGATTGCGCAGATTATGTTGTGGTTCAGCTCAGCGGAATGAATATATTTTGAGGCAAATCAAGGTACTATGACGGTAGCTGATGCCTCATGCTTCATACCATTGGTTTATAGAATGTTTGCGAGAGAACAACATTAAAAGAGCATCATATATCTTTTGGACAGATATGCAACTTAGGGATATTTGTAGTGCACCATCATATGTGTAACGTTTGTAATGCGAAATCAATAACAGAGCTTCGTTCATATCAAAAGGAAAAGAAGAAAGATTGAGTAATCTTATCGCCAAAAGCAGTCATTAAGGAAACATATTTTGAATCAGTATGAAGGCAATTTGGCATATCGACACCAAGAAGGATAGCGTTGAAAATAAAGAGAGGAAAGGGAGAGAAGGCAAACAGGAAATGGAAAAAAGAAAATGAGGAATAAAGGAGAGGTTGGAGAGGTTGACCAAGAACCTCAACAACACCTTAATCCTGGAAAAGACAGGTATAGAGAACAAAGAGATCAAAGGAGAAAAAAGAGAACTACACTAAACTATTAATATTCATGTACGGTACCTTATAGAAGTAGATAAAGGCACGGGATAAATTCAGGTAATGGTAACACATGTTCAAGACAAAGACAATACCAAGAAGAAGAAATATAACGTTACTGTAGATTAAGAAAAAAATGCAGCGATTGTTATCAACCTGACCAATGGATTGATGGAAGGCAATGGAGGAAACGTTGTTACTATATCTAATTACAAAGAGTTTGGCTGTAGTTAACGGATGCTCTTCATTTCTTATGATATAGAGAAAAAGAAGCCATTGATCTCATGATGCATCCCTCAGTGTTTCAGTATAGATAGCACTATGTAGAAATACTGAGTCTCTGGTCGTAAGAAACCCCATCACTCCCTGGCTGAGGCTAAAATAAGCGGCGACGATGGATTGGCCCGCTGGTGTTCTCTGCTCGGTTTCCTCAATGGTCTCTAGATTCTGGTAAAGGATATTCACCATCTTCTCAACAGCCATAACTAACGGGAATTGATACCGTGAACCGGTTTTAGAAATGGCCGCACTATTTCGATTCTCTGTGATTCGCTTCATGATATATTGAATAGGACTAGGGATATCCCCACTTACACTGAAAAACAGGAATTACAGGTATCGACATTTCAAGATGTAATGATGGTAAAGCTTTTTTTACCTTGTAGGGAAGTACTAGCTCGTTGAATATTTATATCAAGAGAAACTTGGACGTGAGGACCTCCCAACAAAGAAAATACATTATGATAAAATAAATTGCCATTCGCTTTAAGTTAAGTGGTCAGCAGTTGATGATTGCCCTGACATTATCACAGTTACTCCGAATAATTATCTCGATGGCTTTTATTCTGAAATCATTAACTCGAATGTCTTAGTCCTTAAGTTGAGATAAAACGGATGATAGCAATTCTGAATTCATACATCTTCAATCCCGCCCACCGTGCAATATGAGACAAATGCAACAGCAAATAACTTCCATTATCAGGAACCTCACTTGCAAAGGAGAATGACGAGTGTTTCCTCCTTCAAGTTTATCCAACGTCAAGATTCTTTATCTATGCAAGTTTGGGCCAGAATTCTCATGTATGTTTTATACCTTCGTCAGATATTAAGACTAGTAGATCAATAGGATCCATGAGTTACAGTATATTTGCAATCTCTCCCATGACCAGTAGCAATACTTTCTTCAAAGGGGGAACAAATTATATATTCAAATTGTTTTTGACAGGACAGTACATTTTTGACAAGCACTTCTTTTCTCCTTGTTTTACAATGGTTTCTCCATCCATTGGTAATTTTGAACAGATTATCCCACTGAATAGCCACTATGTATTAAATAAAGCAGCATAAAGGTCCCCATCCGTATCAAAAGTGTTTTCCCTGCTTGAGTACTGCCATAGGCGGTGGAATACGTGACCGGTTCTTGATGATCCTTGCTGTCGAGTCCCGCCCTTTCACCCGGAGTAAAGCCTCTATTGATGCCCCGCCCTCTCTGCCACTTTGACAGTCTTACCCTGAAGCCACGTAGCTCCAATTGGAAGCCATCTACCTTGTCCTGGCCCTTCCTCCCCAGCTCCGACCACCAAGTCTCTGCCAGTATCACGTGCATGGAGGAAGGTTTGGACACCACTAGGCACAATATCGTCTGATGGGAACTGTTTCCCCTCCTTGCCTTAGAGCTGTGTATACAACTGTGCCTCCCGAGGACAGGGCGTCAGTCAATATCCAGGATACTGTAGCAGAGTATGATACCTGTTTAGCATAGCCCCTTTACAACCAGCTCATACGCCTGTTAAAGGCTCTTAGTATAAGGAGTATGTAAATAAGTGTACATTAATTGGTCCGAATTAGGTCAAGTAGTCCATCAATCATGATAGTTAATACTCTGCCATAATCTTGTCATTAGTATATGTTTTGATAAAGGTGCATCCTTCCCTAGTTTTTTGATAAATAGAAGCCCAACTCGTGTTTGATATAAGATGTGTAGATCTTATTTGCACAGCCGATTATACGCTATTGACGCGGACCGTCCTCAGCAAACATCAGATCTGATATGAACAAAAAGGTTGGTCCTCTCTATGAATATACACTAGACTTAATTCTGACGGATATTTGTTTGTTACCTCTAAGATATTATTTTATCTGTAACCTTCTTAAACGTTTAGCAATCTTCCCACTGTTGGACTTGTAAAATATATTCTTCTCCAAAAATATGTTCCCCTCTACTCTGTATTCTCTCCAACTCGATTCCATTTATCAATGACATCGTTCTACTGCTCTTTCATCCTTTCACCCTTTCATTGATTCATATATCCCTCTTTCTGCAATCCCTCTCTTCCTGCGGCACACCTTCCCCTTCATTCTTCCTACCTGCGATTGCTCTTTCCCTCCCTTTATCTCCCTTCTCTTTCTGTATATCATTCTCACATCCTTTCTCACCTAATTACTCACCGCCTGTACACGCAGTGACCTACATGAGTTGCTCTCCAGCCTACACGCGTCTGTCGTTCGCTCCTTGTAAGCTCCTCCAAGCCGCATTGTTTGAGCTGCCCGCTACGACCCAGCATGCACCCGGCTCAGAAGCCATTACTAGGATTGCTGCACTTGCGGACTTCTTCTGGCGCCTGGGGCGACCAACCCTTTCCTCGCCAATCCCCCCCTCCCTCCTCACCTACCCATTCCACTGCTCCTTACTCTATGGGGCAATACACTGACTGGCCAGCCCTTAACAACAGCACTGTCTTCCGAGCAGCGGCGAGCAATTCGGATATGGGGCATGTGAATGGTGTCGCCGGGTAATGCAGCAGCCGCCAGGGGCTTTAGGTGCTGGATCGTACACTGTAGGAGCGCGATATACCCTGAGAAAGCCATGCTAAGGACATGGAGTTCATTCCCCCGGGTCAGTGAAATGTTCCTAATATATAAGAAAAGAAAGAACAAATGCATGAAAGATAAACATATGTTTCATGTAAACAAATGATATCGCGGATTGCTGAATGTGTTCAATTTGTATATAAGACTCGGAAACAGCCATTCAGATTCCTTTAATCTCATCCTTTTGCAAATATTTCCCATGGAAAGATGGAAAGAACGATTTTGCTCTGATAAGCCTGGGTCTGGGGACAGGTATGCCCAGATGGCGAGGATTAAGAAGAATAGTTTGTGAATATGTATTATTTTGTAAATCGTCCTCGTTTCGGTACAGCTGGCTTTGTGTATACTACGTCGTTCACTAAAGCAACCTGATCCATCAGAATCAAGTAGGTCTCTCTCTAGAAATACCCACAGGTGCTGGTTGTCCATTCAGTCTACCCCTTTATCCTACCCCTAATAAAAACGCCATAAGCATAACTTTTGTTATTTATTGCACGAGGGTAATAAAACTGAATATTGACCAATCAGCAACCAGAACGTGATCTCCTACGGAAAGAAAGTTCCGGTTATACTCAAAACGCCCATTCAAATGTTTGATAACATGATACAAAATGAATGATTTATGAAACCGGCCCCACCTCAAGTGTCAATCTTATATTGACAATAAATACACACTGAAGGAAACTTGCATAGCCTGTATGGCCCATCAATATAGAAAACGGGTTTGATATAGTGGTGTATGGAGACAGAGATCCCTGTCTCCAGAGTGTCTGACTATTCCCTTAAAAAGGGACATTGTATACATTTTAAAGAAGCACTGGCTTCAAATCTGAATCTTGGCACATATCTATTTTGGACTTTCTTCTATCTAATTTATTACCAGGTTAGGTCAGTCTCAGCCAAAGTAAAAGATTTCCAGTTCGATATGAACTGTGTAAGCAGAAAAGGATAAATTTCTAGTGAGACTCCAATACCTGATGCTCTCATACGATCAGGAAAGATATCTGTTAGGTATTACAGTAAAATATAGTGTATCTAATGAACTTAAATCGACAAATCTTTTAAAATAATATTACAGTCTTAGTTTCACTTCTTCTACAACTTTAGCAAAGTAATTTCCAAGCGTAAATACTGTACATGCAGATCTCACACCCAGACTCCCTCTTTTATACAAATAGTTCTTCCTTTGAATACTAGACTATATATAGAAGGCAGGTTATTCAATTATGATAGATATTGAGGAGATTGGTTGCCACTCTCCGAGATTCTGGAGATTGGAAATATTTGAGAGCACTGAGTACTGTCTTCCTCAAGAACACCTCTTCAGACTGGATTTAGGAACCTGTCACTGGACACTTGAACCGATCTGAGAGCCCACATATCCAGACGTGTAGACATGTGACCTAGACGAGACTTGACAGCGCCGCCTGGTGGAAAGTGGCAGATCGGACACGCTTCATTACTTACAGAGATGGCCTCTTTATGATGTCCGCAATCACGGTCTCGGAACGCATGCCCAGCATAGTCCTGTGTGAAACCGACATATATGAAGACTCTCACATTTCATGGATGGCCAATGAGAGAGAAGTGGCGTCTGAGGAATCTATTGCGGTTCCTTTAAGTTGTGCCCTGAGGGAACAGACGAGCTGTCCCCGGGCACGCCTCTGTGACAAGGATTGCTGTGTGTTCACAGCAGTGAGCAACTCCTCACAGTGTGGCGAGCAGGTCATTGAGTATGACGCTCAGGCGTCGTTTCCTTCCTTTGGTGCCCATAGCATTGATCCCTGTCCCGGCTCTTATGTATCACTTCTGGACAGCCCCTTACTACTTTTTATCGTTTCCTGGCTGGTTCCTTTCTGTCGAGAATGGCAATGACTGAGCCTGTTGGTCAGGATGTTCACGTTCGGTGTCCTATCAGGACGAGAATAAGGATATCAAGTGTCATTTTAATTTAATCGCTTCATTTAATTTTATAGATTCAGACGGGAGAGTGAAGCGATTTGCCTGGTCTTGGGTTTTCAAAAGTAGAAAGTTCATAAAGGAATTCCTCTTTCGAGATGAGCACTTAGAACGTATTTGAAGTTTTAATTAAGGTCAGTTATTATCCAATTTCGGCGCACATGGTAGTTAAGGGTAAAAGTGAAATTGCTGCAGGATTGATTTTTTTTTAATATGATATTGTTCCATGCATCCTCAAACCCTAATCAACTAAATCTAACCTCAAAGAAGGATTCAAATTTCAGATTGTTAACCTAAATTGACTTTCAATTTATTCTGTCAAAATACGGCGAGACGAGTCAAATCATGTGATTTCAAAGTGTATCAACTGGCAGGGCAATGTTAACTTGCCGATAGCTCGCTTGCTCTACCATCGATAATCCTCAAGTTTTCTCCATACGCAGAGTTCCTACCAGAATTGTTTTATATATCCCAAAATTGTTGGGATTAGTAGAACGCAACTAGGAAACTGGAATTTTAGCCATTCAAATTGAAAGGGGTCCGTATTTTAAAATATGACGGTATCCATGGAGCTATTGAAGGTGAATTAAAGCAACCATAGATGCATCGACCTACGTTCGACACCGTAGACATAAACTTCTTTTCACCTCGTTCATTTTCAGTACGCAAATATTCTGAAGAAGCCACGGATTATATGGAAACTGGCTTACTGTCTTCGTACGTCAAAAATATGCGGTTAAATTATTGGTCCCATACATCCCGATGCCGTAGGCAGAGGGATGTATAGGATCAATAATTTTACCAAGTATTTTGACGTACGAAGACAGTCAGCCTGTTTCGTATTATTATATACCTAAAAATGGCGAAATGTTACCTAGTCACGTGGTCACATACCCCGTACAGCACAGTGTGCTGTACGGATATAAATACGCCATGGGTAGGAGCGGGCAGTATAAGTAGTTGATACAGCCATAGGTATATAATAATAAATAGAATTTCTACGGATAACAGCATGAATACATATTAGAATTAGATTAATTTTCAAATAAATATACATATAAGAATTAGATAGAATTGGTTGCCGTTATTCCCATAACCGAAATTGGGCCATACTATGCTGGTGCCCATTCGGCCCGTGGACAGAGAGCTTTGAACAAGCATGTGCCCAGTAATCAGCCTGCCAGGTCCCGGATAGAGGTGTGTCCGATCACGACCTTGACATTTCTCAAGACGGAGCTGTGTAGGATAGTGAACAGGGACAGGATTTCCTGTGGTGAATATTGAATATTTGAGAAGCTACTGGACGGCCCATAACCACGTGATCTGCGCGACGCATGCGCAAAAAGGGGAGACTGTAAGCATCTTTTATTGGATGTGTCACACGGGCCAGCAACCTCCTGGGAGCAGGGTAGGGACTGGTGTATGGGAGGGGGGGGGGGGGGGACTAGGGTCCGGGTTTCGGTGGGAAGGGGATTGAGGAGGGCTGATGGGATGGGAGGAGGGTGGGGGTGGTAGGGTGCTTGGGGTGTTGTTAGGGTAGAAAGTGGAGGGAGGATAAGGGCAATTGCCTGACGGTTGGTCTTCTTGTGTGCCGGGGATACCAAGGCTATACGTGTGAAAGTATGGGATAAGATGGATTGCGAGAAACATGGTAAAGGCTGGTGCTTAGCGAGTAAGGGTGGGCATCTGGAGAAGGCTTGTTGGGTTTCCACAGAGACTAGCGAAGACCTGATATAATTAGGAGTGAATGGGCTTTGGTTAAGTAGACAATGACGATAGACAGCTGGTGCGATCAGCAGTGGGTCTGGTGTAAAGGACTTGGGATGTGGTAGGTGGGCTGTGAGACGCCTGTTGTGGTCCAGAGAGGGTATGGATACGAATGTATAAATCAGTTGCTGAACCAAATTTATCTCAACCCAGATATTTTTTCTCCATAGACTTAACATTGGGAACTGGTATCTAATGGCTATTAGATATTTATGAAAAATATCCAATGGGTGATCAGGTAACAAATGATAGCCCATTAGTCAATGTTAAGAGTGAGATAAATTCAGAAACCCATTCAAGGTTAGTGTCAGAGCTCGCTCCCATCTTGTTTGAATCACTACGTAATTCACTCGGCTTCGCCTTGTGAATTACTATGTGATTCAAACTCGATGGGATACAAGCTTTGACCCTAAACTTTCATAGGTTTCCTCTTTATTATCTCACCCCAGATATTTTTTCTTCATAGACTTAACATTGGGAACTCGTATCTAATGCCTATTATATATTTATGAAAAATATCCAATGGGGGATAATGTCACAAATGTTAGCCCATTAGTCAATATTAAGGGTGAGATAAATTCAGAAACCCATTCAAGTTTAGGGTCAGAGCTCGATCCCATCTCATTTGAATCACGTAGTAATTCACTCGGCTTCGCCTTGTGAATTACCACGTGATTCAAACTCGATGGGATATGGGCCCAGACCCTAAACTTTCATGGGTTTCCTCTATAGAACGCCATGTGGAACCACAGAGTCTGACGGGGTACCTGGCTGTCGGGAGTGTCAGAGGGACCTTCGGTGCCTGGCAGGGAGAATGACTGTGAGCTGAGGGACAGTGGCAACAACGCTGTAGAATCATATCACGTGGCTGGTGACTGACACCCATGATCCGGCAGGTTGATTCACTGAGTGTCACCGGGAGTGCAGAATGGCCACTAGAGGACATCGCCCTTGCTCCTGTGTCACCTGCTGTGTGTTTATGCGCATGGTTTAGATAGAAGCACTGCTATAAGCTGCACTTAGTCCGCGCCACTTCCGTATATCAAGGTATTTCCCTTGGTGGATATTGTGCCTAGTTTATTCATCAAGGGAAATCCAGACGGAAAGAAGAAGTTAGATATTTATTCTAGCCTTACTTTGCTAGAGGCTTAGTTCTGTTATCAGCAGCAGGAGCTCGGGGAAAATCCTTCTTTTTCTTACTTTTAAAAAAGTACCTCACACAAAAATTCAGGTTGAGCAGCAGTATGACGAGAACATCCATCTCTCTACCTGTCACAATTATTTGCAATCTCCAGCGTTTTTCTTCTTTTTTTCTTCTTGTACCATCAATCCTACTTTTTAGGATTTTCACCGAACATTTTTTCGATTGGCCAACGATGGCAGATTTATTTATTGTTCTTTTTCCTTGGACTTGACAATCATTTAATTTACCACTAAAGCTACATCAGATAAATCTGGAAAGACGCTTTTAGGCACTATGGTCATATATATGACTTTGATATTCAATTCCAACTCTTTGTCTGATACTTCGCCTGTGAAATATATCACCAGGCTTTACAAATTGTCGATTATTTCTTCCGATTAGACACTTCTTCGTTTCAATTTCCATGTCATTTGCTTTCTATAACTGTATGAATGATAACTTATCATCCGATTTCTTGCTATGCTATGTCGTAAGAAATATTCCCATTTGCAAAAAATGCTTTATTAATATAGGTTGATCCAGCACTATTACTCTCCGTAGAAATCTCGTTGATTAAATTAGGAGGCATATTTGTTCTTGAAGCGGGATGTAGCGTTGTTATTACAAAAGCTCCATCTGTCTTATCTGCAAACTCCTACATTGACATTCTGCTATGCTGAGCATGCCTCCAGGAGTGTAGCGTAATAGGGTTTACGGTATCACCTGTGTAGAACAACAGAAGGCTGGTGGGTGTAAAAGGGGACTAAGTAAGTTACAGGTCTTCACATTCCCTAAGAGATCTCACAAAACCCTTCTATCTAACCCTATTTCCACACAGCTCTAGGGCAAGTGTAGTCACACGGTGCCAGTGAGATAGCTGACGTAGGCACAGGGCTGGCAGTGAGGTGCTTGTGAGGCCACCTTGCCCCTCCGCCATAAAAAGACGAATGCTTTTGGGGTTGAGGATTTATTTATGGTGGATTGTACCCAGGTACTCCTACGATCACTGTGTTTTCATATTACAGAAGACAAACTTGGGGAACGTTATCTAGTTTATAGATAATATAACGTTTCCTTATCTGAAGACTGGAGATCTACCAAACGGATTCCACGCTGGATCAATACTCTGCGAATGCTATGTGAACCAAGTCCTATGATCCCCTGGAGTGATGTACTGCCATACAAGTGTACCAAATATATTGTGACATTTGAAAATCATTATTAGCTAGTTTAACTACAACGCATTTTATGCGTGCACTAATATAACCTAAGGCTCGATTCTAACTGTGGTCAGTAGAATCAGTATCATAGCAAAACACCTAACATTGTCAGATTTTCTCTGTTCATGTAGGTTATAAAAGAATTTACATTGACGTTTTCTATCAAAATATTTACAAGATATTTGCGGGTTTCTCATGTACATTTAAATCTTCGTTTATTAGTTCTAAAACATTTTACCTCGGTAATTTCATCATCACACAGGGTGTCTGGTGATTTCACAAGTCCAAATATAGATAAGTTTTCTGTCAAATTATTTGCAAGATATGTGTGGGTCTCCCATTTATATCTTAATCTTTGTTTATAATTTTTAAACCATTTTACCTTGTTATTTTCATCATCACACAGGCATAGCTTGCCAGTTAATTCCACAATTCCCAGATAAAGACAACGTCTCGTGCTTAATCTATTCTGCGGATGTACTGTCTGCAGTGTTAATATATAAGATTATGGATGCAGACAGACCACATGAGTTCAGTGGACGACGAGTTCACTTTATTTCGTATTTCTGATAAAAGTGCAATGAGGAAGAACTAATGTATTTTTAGTTATGCAGAAGCATATATTGTCTCTATTATCATAGAAGCCATCGCAGTTTCGATGAAAAGTGTTTCTCGGCTTTGCTAAATGAGCAGTTTCTGGAAGATTTACCAAGGCGCGAGCTCCGGTTGCCTGAAGACACTGTGCGTGGGTGAAAAGGCACCGTCTAAGTTGCTAGACACTCTCCATAATTGTCTGATCCTCTTCTGGGAACGACAGGAAAATTGAACTAGTTCCAGAACCTGAGAACGCATATGAAAATTAATCAAGTATTTTGATATCAGGCGCAAAGGGTACTCGGGGATTGTTTCCAAAGTTAACCCACGAAGAAACATCTACAAGGCTATAGATGATATTTCATGACATAATATATGTACTAGATATATGGATAGTTACCTCTATATAGTGAAATATGTCAGACAGAGAATTCCAACCTGGACCTGTCAGTCATTTAAATAGTGAAAATTTTCACTTTGGGATTGCTCGTAAATATGCCTTCTACACCGTTGTAGCACACGGGAGCTTTACCCTATTAAGTCCTTGGCTGATTGAGCTTTATTTTTAGGCAGGGTTTAAGACGTGACTGATATTCTTATATAGATTTCTAAATGAAAGCCGTAGAGGATTGATATGTACTGGAGTTTTCTGTATCCTACTAACGGAGTAGTTCTATGAGATATACCAAGAATGATTGTGCGCTGCCAGATAGGGTTCCCAGTAACATCGCAGTCATTCAGTATGACAAATTACGTGGCTCCGCCACTTAATGAATACATATTAGCACCCCTATCGTTTTCACAGTTTTCATATGCAAATAAAGAAAGTCTATTCTATGGGACAGGAGGCGGACCTACCAACAAGTCCGTTTCCGTATACATTTGATCAAGATTTCATTACATGGTAGGCAATTACTATTTTTGTCTCTCGCTAAGTAGAGTTCCAATTTATGTCTGCACAGAGGAACCAACATATCTCAAATGTATGCGAACAGCAGAAGTTTTGATTAATTATTATACCGCTTGAGGTTCACACCGCCTGTGAAAATCCTTTAGACCTGTAAGGTCTCAATCAATTAATGTACATAATAATGTGATTATGTCCAGAGGTGAAGACGAGTGATTTCTTCAGGTGTCCAGAATAGAGACCCTTTGAAAGATTCGTCTGAGGCTATCAATAATGTACCTTTCATCAAGGAATGCTTTGTTTATAACCCATTACATACATGGTCGTCGGATACTAGTGCGCACCTCTTGCAGTATATATTGCACGAACCTTAATACTAGGAGCAAATGGTATTTCCATTTATAATGGAAGATCGCGGTATGTACCAAGATCTCATCAAATAAAGGTTAGAGAATATCATAGGGAATTTTTGATGAGTAAGCCATTTGTATTTGAACGTATCAAGAATGTTTCAATAAACCCAGGGAATGGATTTAAGAGTTGTTCTCAAGTATCATCAACAGGAATATGTAGTATGGTATAGAAATCTACATGCGTGAACAGATGGCAACTGGTTACCTAATCAAAATAGGTGTATCCTAAATCTACTGAACATCATTAAGTTTCTTTTTAAGTATATCATGTAAACGTTTTACTATATCATATCTCATGTATCATATTTCTTTTGAGATGTTTGTCATTTGTTGGCTAACGTTTTTGATTTTGACTTGTGCCTGGTCTAGCATAGCACAGATCCCATTCAACTTGTCACGGATATGACTAAATTTATTACAGCAGGTCAACTGCCCTACTTCTCTGGCTAATGGGTCAGCTATGCCACTCAGTTCGCTCTCTGATAGCCCTTAGCGTTTGATGCACTCATGTTTAATAGGCTTGAGGGTACTTCATTTGGAGTACTGTACTGTATTTGTCCTGTATAGTATTTCTTCGTGACCTCGTTATGGAAGATCGCCAACTTGTATGGGCGAATAACGTTGTCGTAAATCAAGTTTTGAATAAAAAAAAAAAATAAAAAAAATCATGCTCTTGGTAGTCCTCCTACTAACATATTTGTCATCTGTCAGTGTGATCTTAAACCATTCATAGAATCCTGGGGCCTGTTTTTCAGACAGCGACGTCTTTATTTGTAGTAATGAAATATGCCACCATTTGGGCTAATGGTCACCAACTGGTCACAACTCTGGAACCCAAAACAGTGACCACGACAGTTTACCCCACTCTCCCAGCAGAGATCTTGCGCTCTACTTTCTACGGCCGCTTATATCTCTGCCCCAACCTGCCTGTTTGGGCTCAAATCTGGCCCATACGCCAGTTTTTGAAATATCCTAAATTCTTAGCGCTTTGGGCAGTATTTTGTGGTTTACATGTAAATAGATATGCATGTATTTATATGGTAAATGATTTACACTCATTTCTGTTATTTGTTATATTAAATCAGGTAATGTCTTAGGGATTACTTTCTTCATTGGAAGGCACCTCATGTGTTACAGGGTTTTGTTTGTCAACATAACACATATGCTCACTCGAAGGGGCAGTCTGATCAACACTAGATTCACATCATAAAGTGGTTTAGAGATGAAAAAGAAACAGCTGGATTGTCTGTTAACCCAATTTAACAATTCCTATATTTCCAAACTAATGACATGTGAGTTGTTTGACTCGTATAACTTTTGACAGTTGCCTTGTTTTGAATCTGAAATGTTCGCTGGTCTCCCCTGTCCTTTGTGGATACCAGGGAACAGGCTTTGGGTTGGGGCAGAGACTAAGCACAGTGCTAGCGCCACGAAAGATCTGGGGGAGAGTGAGTTTACCCCTCTAAATGGTCGCAAATGTTATGACGACTCCAAAGGTCTCAAAACGGTCAATAACTGGTCACTATAGGAAATGGTCACGACTAAAAAACAGGCCCCTGGTTTTCATCTTGAGTATTATACACCTTGTTGATATGTAACAGTCACCCAGTCATGAAAGTTCTATTAAAAGGAACCAAGTCAGTAGTAGGGCAGGGGGTATGGAAAGGCTTGATACTGGACCCCTGCTCATTTAACCAGGCATTTATAGTGGAACATTGATAGTGAAGGGTTAGATTCTTTGCAGTAAGCTGAAAGCCTGTGTGAGCACTCTAACCTCTAGATGACGTATATGAGCGCGATTTCCCGCGCTCAAAAAGAAGACTAGGTTGTAGTTATAGTTGAACACAGCATGATAAAAGAGCTGGCCATTTACATTGCTCTTGCAGTAGACAGAGTAATAGCTTCTACTAAGTAGGAAAAATGCGGACAGTCAAGCATGGTTCCGTTTGAGGTTGATGGATTGTTCAGACACAGCTTCTGAACGATGAGGTGGAATCGTTCGCAGTTGATGTATGTGTATTTAACATGGTGTGACATCCACCGTCTTCAACCTTTTCAGTCCGTGATTATTCCTATGACGATTTCACAGTACCTGAAAACGATGAACGTGCTGTCACATGTTTTTTGTTACTCGGCAGATACTGCAATAGTCCGTGACTGTCTCTTAAAAGTAATAAACGATATGAGAATTGTAGCATCTGTATTGAGTTGAGGCCGAGGCAAGTAGCATACAGGTTTTTGGTGAGTTTTTGTTTTATTTCACACAAGCAGGGTGTACAATCTGCTATGACGTATGCAATGACATAATCTATTGAGGTGACGCTTGGCCTCTGAGGAAAATGAAACACGAAGTAAAACTTTTTCTTTATGCAGATGTATAGCTTATCCTCAATGGTCCTTTCATAAACATTTCAACAGACCTCAATCCTATTTGCTTCCGAACCGACATACACATTTTTAACCTCAAAATCCACTACTATTTATATACCTTTTATTCTTTGATACTAAAGGGAAAAATAATCAATTCTGGCGAAAGAGCAAAGGTTCCCGTCATTCAGAGAAAAATCTTCGCAGTGAAGGAAAAGCGGGGTATGTGCAATGATGGAAATGTAACAAGAAACCTATTGTTGAGGCTGACATGGAACGACTACTGTATAAGAAAGGAAATCATCTTGCAGAGACACTGATTGAAGTAAATGTCATACCGTTCCATCTGGTGTGTCAGAGCTATGTGCAATCTCCCTAATGACCTGTCCAATACCTTTAAATGTTAAAAGATTCGGCATGTGTGTTCCAGAAGGTCAGAGGACTTGGTACCAGGATGTAGGAGGGCTCAGTCCCAATGACTATTCAGGCCCAGAAGTCGGAGATTCACCATAGAAAACGAATGTTGAATATTTCAGCTAATTGTAAGATTACGTACCTTTACGGATATTCGAAGGTAATCGTTCTTTTCGTGTGCTTACTCACATAGTAATTCGCTTTTCATACCCTTTAAGAACAACAGATCCATAAGCGACGGCAGTGTGCGATGAACGATTCAATGAGGTTTATAAATCAATAGTCGGTCTACAAGTTAAATCCCCAAGCATTCAAGGTTATAGTTATTTACAATTAGTCTCAATTTTCCTTGTACTGTGACATCCCCGTATTCCCCATGTTCATATCTTGATACCCCTTATTTGCTAAACTGGAAATATGTCCCTACGTCAATTAGATACTGTTCTATGCATTCATCCTGTAGAGTTAGGAAATACTGACTACTTGGATGTAGAGAGTGTATTTTACCAATCATTTTAGGAATACAAATCCCCAACTTTATTTCCAAGTTATAATTCCATTGGTTATGATGGTCAAACGACATGGAAAAGAAGTCCAATCTTCTTTTGACCGGTTTTTTGTCATAGTTGTTACCGTTCTAATCCACATCAGCAATACAAGAAAATATTCCTTTCCCATTTCTTCAACAATACCCTTGGTCCTTTACTCCAGGAAGCTGTTTTCCTCGCCTCTCTCTGCTTGTAGGTGATCTGTGTTTATACACACAACGACACCATGGTGACAATAGATCTCAGATCAGCCATGCGACAAGCAGCCACCTACTTCCGGCTTGAGCGGAGTTAGATTATTCCGCTCCAACAGAAGCCGTCCAAGGTTGTGATACGGCGCGCATTAATACATGTCAGTGGAGCGTAGTCAGGCGGGATATCATACCCGCGTTTACGGAGGAAGGATTCCGGTCTCTAGACGAGTGTTGCTGGATGAGATACGTGCACATTGGTTTAAATGGTAATTTGTACTGTTGGTTAGGGATAATGTTCGGAATTTCAGTTTCCACGCTTACTACGATACTGGGCACTCTTGAATTTTTAAAAACTCTTATTTATCCTGGATAACACTCAGTTATCACGGCTGATTTCAAAGTCTTTCCAGATCGTTTTTCTACAGTTTTCGTGTTTTCATTCATTTGGAAGTCAATGTGTGACCAGACATGACATATTTACAACATTTGACAAAAACAATGCAAAAAATAAAGTATATGATTACTCAGTACTTAAAATCCACGGCTAGCGCATCGAATTCTTACCCATTATGTTCTAGGTTGAGACAAACGCGACCATTTTATTAGTACTTGTATACAATACATAACTCTTTCCCGATGCGATTTGCAGGACATGCAATAAAGCCCTTACTTCACCCTGCCTCTATAAATAAGTGCGGGGCAACTGACTCTAGAAGGGGAGTGACAGTGCCTCGGCGCTCCTGGTGACAGGGGGTGGAGGCGAGGTAATTAAGGTAATACCCGGTAGGGGGACGCTTGTGTCTGGAGTGCCCGGATACTGAAGTACCGCCCCCTCTGCGATCACGTGACTCCCGGGTCGAAATTAAGTTAGGTCCCTGCAGGAAAAGATGGGCAACGCAAAGGCATATTATACTTTCACGCTATTGAGCGGGTGAAAATGACACCAGGGCCCATATTTATTGGACTGGAAAGTATCTTATAGCTAGCCCACGCATGTCGTTCAGAATTCCGCTATGAAATGTATCCTCTGACCAAACCAATCGATGAATGGAAATAGAATTTGCCGGAGAAATATTCCTATGTATGTATGTTATGTATGTAACGTACATGCTTATCTGTAACACCAGAAAATGGTCTTATAAAAGTGTACTTAGGTTTTAAATAATCAAATCACCAATAAGAAACAGAATTAATAGGTTTTGAGGTTTTGTTGTAACGGATACCAACGTAAAACCTACATAATCTAAAAGGAATGTAAAGGGCAATGGATATTAAATGTCTTGCTGGATTAAACAGGTTCAGCCTATAATTAGCAGAAATGCTGAGAGGAATATCCAGAGTGGATTCCCAATCGCCGCCTCAAGATACACTGATGCTTTTGTTTTACCGAAATCCTGATGTTTCATGTGCACAATACCGTTTTTGTTGAGTGACGCAAAAGTCTTTGACGCATGATGCCGTAGGCTGGGGGAGTTTTAGCAACACGTAGATCTCTACAACTGACGTCAAGTTGAAACGTTTAGAAGTAGAGACGGCAAGTGCTGTATACACATCAGTAGGGAACTCTCACGAATAAGTGCAACACTTGATCAACTCCGAATGACTCAAAATTCGTAAGATATGCATGAGATCAATTAAACTAACACGGGCTGATTGAAGCGATGCCTCTCAAAGAGAGATGTATATGCCTTGAAATGTTGATCCTCATTTATTTAATTATACATACATCCACACAGCAGATACGCGTAGTTTCAGATTCTGACTTCTGCATGATCACGGGTTACCAAAGTTCACATAGCTCAGTAATGTCTAATGATTTGTTCCAAGTATCCCTTTCCACGATCAGCATAAAAATGAAAGTTGAAGCCCAGCATAAAGCCCGTTTCCATTGGCCGATTATTCTGCACCGATCTGCAGTCGGGAACCACCGATGGTTTTTTTGGGGGGTTCATTGACGCCAGATCGGTGAATGGAAACGAGACCTGCAGAGAATGCCCAACGATTAATTTGGTAAAGATTATGTAAAGAGGCTACCATCGACAGACCTTCTCAAGGGAAATCTGTGTCTAGTTGAAAAATACAGTAAAAACAGTGCATACATTGCACCCTGACCGACGAATTGATACCGACATACAGTCGGTGGCACCACCGACAGACTTTTAGGTGAACCCGGAAAAATCTCCGCCGTTTTTGTCGGCCAATGGAAACGGGCTTATAGTGTGAAAATGTCTTCATCGTAGCGACCAATGTTTATGGGTACATTCCAGGCGGCCCCACATCTTGTTTTGCATAGTCAACGGACACAGGTGTCATATCATATGTCAGGTGACATGAAAAGGGCACAGAATGTGACGAGCAAAGCCATTGAGTCGAGAGGAAATTTCATCCTCTTAAGACTTATGACTCACACTGGGTGGTCAGATTGTAGTTAACGAGAGTGGCGCGTGGCTGCCTGACCAGGGAATACTTCAAAGACCCGAGCTGCTTGGCTTATAACTTAGATCACGTTGTAGCGAGGCGTATGAGCAATAGTGCACACGCCAAGGACAGAACACTGAGAACTATATCATACTGTCTCATTGCCCAGTGTTGGTCACCAACAACATGACATTACACCGACCTATTTATGTGGGGAATTCTAGTATTTCAAACTAAACGTGCTGCACCCTTCACTATCTGCGTGCCAACACTGTGGTATTGGTAGGAGCCACAGGACCAGGGGGCAGTTTCATAATCCAGGATCGTACATGTAGACCCTTTTCTGTACGTCATAGAGACTCAGGGACACTGCGGGTCAATTTCATTCAACACTTATGAACGACCTCATGGACGGCCAATACTGTCTTAGCCAACAGACTTAAATATTATTAGACGATAACCCTTGAACGAGGTACAGAAAAGGGTCTTCATGTACGATCCTAGATTATGAAACTGCCCCCAGTGTCCGAGTGTCTTAGAGGAGAACCCATCTGAATATGACCAATCATCTTATACCGAAATATCTCATAGACACATTAGTGCATTACAGATTTTGACCCCACAGAGGCAGTAGTAGAACTGGCTGATTGACTGAGCATCAAGCGGGTATCAGCAAATCACCCAACCGATGGGATAATACCCAATGCTTTTAATCAGTCACTTTTGGAATTCGAAGCTCATTCATCAAATGTCAACATACTATTTGTTTCTAGTATTCTAGATATATCCAGCAATATATTGTAAAGTTAACAGTATTTCAGTGTCCGCGTGGGAAAGGGCCCTTTCCACTTCAAATGTTCTCTCGTCTCTATCGAGAGAGAAAAAATGGAAGCGGCAATAGTTTAGGATAGAACACTTTTCATCGGGTACGCTTTCATTATGATCCCATAGATACCTAAATACATACTACGGCATGTTCTGTATATTGATTTAGTCTTGAGGCAAGCATGATTAACTTAATCTATGATTCTAGACAAGAAATGTGATTACTATTGATTATACGAGTAGAGGTAAGTGGCAGAAGGACATTGTTTCAGCCTGTGTGGCTCTAATGATCTGTGAGTAATTTAGTGAACCCCTTTTTCATTAGTCATCTACAGAGCACGTCTCTCTAGGCTAATATTTTGTCGGTATAGAATGGCTCTTATCAATACAGCAGTATTTATTTGAATTGAGAGAGGAGTCAATCATCATTGATTATGATATGGGTAAATGCCGATGCCAGCCTCTGGTTGACATATTCCCAACGTTATTAGATAATGATGTATCGCAAATGCAGGATTGACAGATAAGGATAAGAGAATCGTTCCGCTCTAGCTCGGTGAAATAATTGAAGTGTCAACTTGACTTCACATATCTGATTCGAAATCCACCGGAGATCCGACTTGCTTCAGTATTATTCAGCTCCCAATGAAGGACACCCACAAACCAGTAGGGTGCGGCTTCATCCATATATATAGCCAGGCAGACTTCTGGTTTTGTCCAAAACTATCTTCACCTAAACCTTGTCTTCAATTTGCATTAAGAAGGCGGACATATAGTATGCAGATCATCTATAGTTACTGATGGACACCTATCGCTATCATCATTATGACATCCAGGCTAGGCGGCACACCGATCAGCTACGTAATCAGTCTGTTAATGGATTAGTATTCACTCAACGGTATGGATTCTCATAGGGTATGGGATAGACTGGGCCCAGTCCGTACATCCTATGGCTACCCTCCTCGCTGGGATACATGGGCCAGTCAGAGAAGGATACATACTAAAATGAACTTTATTCTGATTGCGATTAATCATTTAATGAATGTTCATAATCAAAGACTTGAGCAAGTCTAGGTATGGGACAGCGGATATGCCCGATATAATCCATCCATACTATAATATACCCTTAGTATATACCCATTAGTGATTAATGTTTATATAATATACATTTGAGATAATTATCACCATGCCTGTGTGATATATCTTAATGGGTACTATTTCTGTCGCTCATAATATAATTGTTTTGAAGTGGACCTTCTGTTTAATTAGAAATAGAGCAGTGGCACCAATAATATCACTTTAGAGGATCAATAAGGTATCAACTCATTCTAATTGTTTTTTCTATTCAAACAACTGCGATGATCTGAATAGCACAACCTACGTGCATGTCATAAATGTGATATCTATACTGGCTCACTATAATGGGAAATTAATGCTGTATATAGGATCATTGGGAAAGACTTAGGAATAACGCGGCTTAAAATATCAGCCAAGATGTAACGTTTTACCATCATGCAATTGTCTTTGGTTTGAGTTCTATTGCTAAAGTTCAAGAATCCTGCCTCGTTAATGGTAGGGTAGGGCCATTGCATTGGTAAGTTAAGTGTGCATTAGTGAACTAAAAATAATGGAGGAAATTTGGGCAATGTGAAGGCAACTGAGATAACAGTAACAGCCTCTTCTAATTGATTGCAAGGGGCCAGCAACAGTTCTTGAGGGTAATATACTGATTTTCTTGGAAAATCCTGGTGATGGATAGAATATGTCCAATACCACACGTATGATTACATGTAGTTATCATGGAGAAGCCTAAAGTTGACTTAGTAGACAAAACTCCTTATAGACGGTTACTGTTAGTAAACCAGACTAAATGTATGCAGATACTAAATCCTTTAAAATTTCTAATCTAAGATTACCTATCTACTGTCATAAATAACCAGGGCATTATATGGGTGAGGTAAATCTTTCAAATAAGAACAGAAAGGCAATAATCAAACCAGCAATACACAAATTATTCTGAAATTCTGTTGTTCAGAACCAAGCTGAGGCACATCTAATGGTATCGTTGGTTATCGGAGACCAGTATTCCATCAATAGTATCTTTACTCCTTGGAGTCTAGTCTGAGGCTTAGTGATCAAGATTCACGAGAATGCTTTCTCTGAATGGCTCCTGTATTCTTGTATGGAAATACTGGTTGAATTTGCGCAGGTAATCCATGATGCCTCCTGACCGGGTAAGCCTAAGACTATTTTCCTGACTGAGTCAATGAAGATTATGATGGCTTTCAATCATGCGCAATAATCGTGTCAATTATTTCACCTTCTCATCCTACTAGCGCACGGCACAATAACCCCAACGTCCTCGGCAATAATCAGTCGAGAAATGAGATCTACTGACACCTCTCGGCAGGATGCGAATGATAGATGAATAGATTCCACGTCAACATCTTGGCAGTTAGAAATTGGAAGTATTATCGATTCATTTGGGAGCGATCACATTATATTACTGTCAAACCACAAAGAGACCCAAGCTCCGTGAAAGGATTTAAAATGACATTAATATCTTATTAACCCAGCGGACAAAAAGGGTAAACAGTTTTTGGACCTTATCTGTGTGAACGTCGCAATATTTATGGGTTTCAATTACGATGGCCTTGGACAGGAAATCGGTTAAGACTCGGCATCTCCCGTTCATTCATATTCAAAGCATCAATCATCACATGTTGTGTATAATTTCGGTAAAGAATTATTATGGCAGAAAATAGTTATACTAATATAAATCAGTAGAGGTTTTCAGAACTTTGACAGCAGCAAAATACTCTTGTTTCATGGCGAACGAGGACACAGGCCACACACTCATCAATTTCTTTCTTATTATCTAATTTTCATGATAAAAATTCTCCACTGAAACTAAAACGACAGGAGTCTAATAACCTCCTGACAAGGGAGCACCGCCATTGAGATAAGATAAAGTCAGGGCGAGAGACAGCTGACCGAGATGGTGCCGTCTCATTTCTGACGCCCAATCAGGAAATATTGAGATTGATATCCGCGAGAGTGGTACTGAGAGGGTGTCTGTGCGGCGTCCCCATGGGCGGCACCACTTGTCTAACGTTGACACAATGCCGAGGAGCTCGTGCACGAGTTCCCGCCAAAAAACACTATCCGGAAGGTTGGCCAGACGACAGATGGTACTGTCCAAGTTTTTGTGAAGAAATACTCAAATACTAAATTCTGAGAGTGAGAGGCTGCGTATACATAATATTGGCAATGTATTGGATACATCTTCGACATGTACGTTCTTCTAGTAATTGTGCCAATAGTCCGATAAAACTACTAGATGGGCAGAATGGATCAGAAAAAGGAATAGAGTAGGTATGTTTTATTAAGTTATTCATCTACAAATGACTATTTTAAATGGAACTTTATTGCTGCTTTATGTGAATAACAGACACACCAATTATTTTCTTGAATGAAAATAATTTGACTACCTGCCCTACAACTGTAACTATATGTACTACTATACTGCTGTAGCAGACCACTGGTCGTTGAGAGTGTACTACCACTCTCCGCGGTATCTCTACCTTCCCAGTTGTGGAGACAAAGTCGCTACCCCATGCTACCGCTTCAGCACGGGTTGGTTCGATCTAATCCAAGGTAGGCTGGGAGATGCGGGATCTACTACCTAGCTTAACCTAGAACACAAAACCAGACACCAGACACTTCAGGTATATTTGCTTTTATTACTACCTGATTGTTACAGTCCCTTGGTGCTGCGGGGCACCAAGTAAAGCCAGGGAAGAGATTCTGGTCTCTTCACTGCTTGAAGGTTTGCAGGGAAACCTAACCAATACCGAGGCTCCAGGCGTTCACTAAACAGGGAGGCACTGCGAGAAGACCTGTCGACCTGCTGCAGACTCAGCCTATATAGTGACTGAGTTACGTAATGCGGACGACCCCGTAGTATTTGCATACACGGGTCCGCCAGCCTTACTGCACAGCATGGATCGGCACTCGGACCACCTAATGTGAAGTGAATCAAACACTGCTTGACTACCCTGGCCTCTACACTGCTATATAATATTAGCCATATAAGGTCAATATTTGCCAAATGAATTACGAACCTGATCTGCATTTTTTGATAAATATGATTATAACTTGATTCCTGGAAAACATTCCTCATACAAGGTTTTTCCCATATATAACAATATTCTATTTATCTTTTTTCTAGATTTGTTAGACACTTTCTACATAAGAGACGAGATGTAAATATACAATTGTCAGTGGGCCTGCCTCCAATGTGACCTTTCCAAGTCCTCCGCTGTAAACATGTCAGACAGGTGTCTTTCAAGGCGCCACCTGCAGTGAATTTCTATCGGGTAATTTCAGTAGACATTTGAAAACGGAAACGACAGCTGTACAGCTCCAGTAATGCTCTTGTCTTGTTTAATTGTCAATAGATACTCACTCTGTATGCTAGGAGATTCTATTCGACCTCCTAACTCGTGCTTTGCCTCGTAAACGAGCTACTAGCTTTACTAAACTTTCAGTTTATCAAAGGACAGTCAATTGACGCATGATCGTATTGCCCCTAGTCCCAACGTAATGTCGCTTTTTGGTATTTGAAATATTATATGACTTCAAAGCAGTGGTATTTACTTAGCCATGCTTTTGTTTGGCTTGTATATGGCACTGAAAAGTGTTTTAATACGTGCCAAAAATGTCATCTGTGCGTAAATAACGCTACTTTCATATCATATCCTGTTTTCTAAGAGTTTAGAACTGGCAAGAGGGATCTTCAAGTAGGCACTTATCCTGGGACACCGGACAGGCGTCTATATATGGAACAAAATCATCATAGATATAGAGACACCATATTGGAACAACAAAAATCTTATTCTTGCTTTTATAGGGAAGACAGCACACGACATTTCTATACAAGATTGGAAGGCGTTGTCATTGACTGTATGACACCTGCTGAGGTTGCTAGGTTACCCATTTCTGCCTCACAAGATGAAAAATGACTGGCTTCCCCATGTCCTCATGGATATTATATGTATAGGCGGCGTCCCAACACCTACGCCTCCTGTCATACGAACGCTCAAAATGATCCCGAGAGCTGTCATAGACACAGCGTTAGCGTTGTGTCGTGTGTCACGTGGGACAGTAGTGGACGCCCTGCAGACGCAGGGGCGGGTTAGGTCACGTGCTCTGAATGACGTCAGTCAGTCGCCCACCGCAACCAGGAAGTAGCGATGAGCGTAATACTGTATGGGATGCTCGTCATTTGTCATATCGTCCATATAGTACGGGTTAGAGGTTCATGGTGCCCAAGTTAATTTTAGTAGTAGTCAGTCAGGACACTAAATCGGCCTTGGAATCATCTCAGCAGGACATAGACATTTAAGACATTTAATCACTTGGCTAGAGAGAAAAGTGGACGGCATTGATACAGAAGGGAATAACATTTAAAATCAGAAGCTGCAACGAGTATGAAAATTTGATTCTTTATGAGTTATAGTTGACAGTAAACTGACTGATAAATCACAGATACAGAAAATCACAAACTCATCGGCATCATACCTATAACAATAGCTCGTAAGACATCAATTACATGGAAAATCAAGAATAACCCTTTTAAAACAGACGATACTGCCGAAATACGATTTTGGTAGACTAAACAAACCAAAAGGCCTTATTCAATGTATGAGAACTGAACTTGTATAAAGAACAAAAGGGATTAATCAATATCAGAGTTATATAATAAATGCAGATTGAGACATCTAAGATATTGGAGAGGATCAGACCTTAGGATAGATATATGATGGTGATCAAATGGCCCCATGCATCAATAGTCCTGAAGGAAGGAATAGGGCCTAACAGGAACAAAGAATTAAAAAAACCCTGAAAAATATAGACAAAGCCCAGGAGTAAAAAATATGGGATTAACTGTCGATAAGCATCCAAACCGATAGCTCATTCTTCAAAATATTTCTAAAACATATCTATTAGAACATTCAGACCTATAGGACTGAAGTTAGAACATCATATAAATGAGCTCAGGAGATACTTGGCAAAACACAAACACCTTTACCTTCTCTACTATCCTACTTGTTACGTCCTGTGATGTCCTATAAACTCTCACTAGTGGCCCTATTGCTACTATCCTATCTTATATGTACTATACTAGATGCAGGATGATCTGTTTGTAACATAATGGTATGTAAAAACGCCTATTATAGGTGAATGTTCGTCCTGATACTGAACAAAAAATAATCACTGTTCTTCAATTCAGTGTAGTACAAAGCTAAACAGTTTTTGCCAAACACGCACAGCAAAAGCCCGCTTAAGATCACAACAAACGTTAACGGACAATTTAGTCGGAACAGAATTTTTTTCTACATATAGTGTTTATTTTAGCCCCGTGTAAGGAATCACCCAGTGAAAGTGGACACCTCGCATAAACGGACAGTTATTTCGGTACGGAATGCTTCTTAAACACGTGTAAGGGGGACTTTGAAGGGAGATATTGTCAGATATGAAGCTACAGAGTCTGGAAAACAGTCTGGATCTATGTCCTTTTTCTGGTGAGTATATGTGTGGCGGGTAGACTTATGTCTACACAACCAGACATTATACACAAAGTATAACTAGACAGACGCCAATAGGTTTGAAAATAGAAGTGCATAGAGGCATTAGGGGGGGGGGGTGCTTACATGATAACAATCGACAGACTGAAAACCCAGTTTTAGGGGACAGTCCACATAAGCGCTCAATTTCATTGGGACGGAGGATACCCCTTTAGTTGAGTTTTACTATGTGCGGTTTCCAGTCAAATGCACCTCGTTGTGCTTTTTATAAGACAATAACGAAAATATACTTGAAATCAGACGACGACAATGTATAAATCTTAGTCTATGGTAATTCCGGGAATTCGTATGAAACATTTAATCTATAATTTGACGGAAAATATATATCAAAAGATGTAGTGGGAATGGTCTTTCAGTAGTGGAGGTGTGCTTTTCAGTCTTGCAAAGCTATTTATAACGTTTTACTGAAAATGACCCTGACATCACTTTACATTTATTTCAACGAGACTCTATCACTCTCCATTTTCTATATTTCCAAGGATTCGGGTTTCTTTGGCTGAGATTGATAAGAAATGATATCGATGTACTGTGAGAAATGAGGCTTTTTGAATAATGCCTCGGCCATTCCTAGGAGTCGTGGCCTGAGTATGACGGCGGAACGTATTTAACATACGAATCGTTTCACAGTTAAAATAAACGGTTTCCTTCGCTGAATCTGACGTTAATCTGTATGTATAGAGAAACGGCGTCGCTTGACTCACAATAAGAAAGAAAGCAGGGTGAAATTTGCATTGTATGACTGGCAGTATTGTCCGGATAGAAAGATAAAGCTTTTTGTACACCGTGTATGTGGAAATGTTTTATTTTCCTGCTTGCAATATAACGGGACATAAGCTAATAGTTTCATCCTTTGAAATCCAGCATAACACAGCTAATACTACATGTTGCAGAGAGGAAACAGGGCATTCATTAAAGTGCATGCAAGGGATCGGTTATGTCTTGTTGTTTCATAGTTCCTATAGATAGGACCAGGATTTGTTCTAATCTCATATGAATGAGTGGTCTACCTTGATATTAAATAGATGAACAGAAACCACTCCTTCAAGCTTTTAATCCGAAAAACTACAAACCTATTGAGAGATACAATAAGCACAACTAAAAAGAGGGAACTGTCCGCATGGCGAGGATGAACATCTGCTGATGCCGAAATATAATAATTTCTTTCTCAGCCTGGATGACTGAAAACTGCACAAATACATATTATTCATCACCACCGACCATGGCGTGACTGAGGCAATGCATTTCCATTCATCTATTACCACCTTAAAGCCTCTCTACAAGGCACTGGTGGATGTAGTAAACAACGGGCTTTTACGGTATACCAGCGTCACCTAAGTACAAATCACCCTATGGAATCACGTTAAAATCGCTCAGGACTGGTGTGGTGGTGGTGGAGTTGGCGGCGGTTCTTAGACGATGTTGATGGAGACGTTGCGTGCTCTGCGGCGCGGGTAATAGGCTGAATCAAGGGTATGATTACAGTGAGCTGCTCACCACCAGGCAGCCCTGTGCCTCGCCACATGTCAGAGCAGCTCCTGAGGCTTGTAGTGTTATTGCCGAAGGTCAGAGTAACTCGTAGATGTTTGCTAAAAGCCGAAAGAGCTGTTCCAGAAATACAAAAAGAGGTGAAACGAATTCGGAGATGCATGTGAGGGGAGAGTAAACTGCGGAGAGCTTTGGTAAATGTCATGGATATAACATCATTGAGATGCTTATAGATTTGAGACCACACACTTTAAGTGTTCGGCAGTGAAAGTGGTTTAGGGGACTAGTGAACAGGGGAATCGCAATTGAAAATGTACCGTCAGATCTTTCATCCGTTATCTCATCTCAATTCATGTTATGTAAGGTGGCGGGTAGTAGTATATATACATATTATCTTATACTATTATACTATATACCTGCTCTATTCAAATTGTACGAGACAAAATTAACTACTACTATATATTGTCACGAACTGACAAAGACTACTGTTATAATCGGATGCTATGAGTGGAAGATCGCCCGAGTGGTGAATTTATGAGCAATGAAATATCTGATGAAAATGTATTATCTGAATACATATTGATAAATATCGTGCCTGCCTTTTTCCAGGTGAAATACGCAAAGGGACTGAATTCAGGCCAATAAAATTGTTGACTCAAACTATTCAATTTGAATGTAGCTTTAGTCGTCTTTTTGTAGACTACACTCATTTCAGAATAACTTGGTCTTGAAACTAGAAACGCCATCATATTAATTGGGAATATGCCGTTAACCATTACATTCTTTTATCAAATGAGACTTTATAAAGAAAATCTCAATCAGGGAGGTGAGTAAGGTTGTACAGTAGAACCCCGCTTAAGAGACACCCCATGTAAAAGGTCACCTCCTGTAAGGGGGTCACCTTTCGTCGGAGCGGTTACTTCTAATAGATGTTTAATTTCACCTCGTGTAAGGGTTCACCTCGCTACAAGGGAACACTTTTCCTCGGAAAGGAGGGTCTCCCCTTACGTGGGGTCCTACTGTATAAAGGGTTAGTTTGGGAGCGTGTTTTGTAAACAGGAATTTCCCTATACGGGGACCCACTCCGTTCCAAACCACGAATGTTGCATCCCTTGGTGTCACCTGTATATGAGGTATTGTAAAGAGGGGAAATGCCACATGTTACAGAGCGATAAAGCAAAGGTTGAAAGCATTTTAAAAGCATTATGAAAAAAACCCAGTAACAAACAGCAAATAATGTTAAAAACTCAAACTTTGAACGTGACAAACGTCTGGGCCCGGGGCCCCGCAAGGGTCAATGCATCCCGCCCATCGTCAATGGGACGTGTAAATGCTCAGAGCGTGTCATAACTCAAGGGATGTGCTTTATCATCTCCCCTCCCTCCACGTAACATTCCTTTAACCGACCGAGCAAAGCTGGGGCCTGTGTTTGATAGTGGACACAGTCACCCGAGAAGATTGGGCGGTGAGCCTGGGACGGTCGCTGAATAATTCAAAGACCCGCCAAAAGAGGATCCGACCCGTAACACACCAGTTCCCACCTGAAACACTGCATTAAAGTCAGTTCGGCTTATCACCTCTACCCTCCTCACACTACTGCTAACCAGAGAATACTTCTCGGGATCAGCCATGCCTTTTTTTAGAGATCTGTAAAACGTTTGCTACATAGAAAGTGGTGAAAGTCCCCTTTGCAAAGCGTTGTTTGGTGTTTGTGGTCGTTTTCTAGGTCGGCCGAGAGTATGGCTCTGAAATATTTATTGTTGTACACCAAGCGTTAGCTGATGAATACTGAAGGTAGTCTTGTAGCAAGATCGGGATTTTTTATGGTTGATATATGTCAGTTTGAAATGCATTAAAAAGATATATAAGATACAACCTTTACAAATTCTATTCAGTGACTAATTCCTTTGTATTTTCCTCCCTTTATGTTTCCCTCTCTTTTTCCATCTCGCTTCGTCTATGCAGATTCGTTGCTTTAGATAGGCATATATTTAATATTTCTAATGATCATGATAGGTATATAAATCGAACTATTTGCACGACGATAGCAGAAAAATTATCTCTTTTGAAGAGGGAGATATTGTCGACCTAACATATCTGAATGTGTGCTTTGCTGTGGCACATCAATAAAAAGAACTATCCCAACAAAAGAGGTTCCATGTCTTCATGAACAAATTAACTTATAATCAGTATAGCGGATCATGTGCGATGGATAAAGATTATCATAGAAAACACACTCAATCAAAAACCTAAATAGGGCATAGTATCCTTTATAGATAAAGGATTGCTCTCCAGCTCAGTGCAACGCTCGTTCTTCAGATTTTTGGTATGTAGGATGACTTTGTATTGTGACCAAAGCTACTAAACCTTGCCAGGATCTTTGCCCAAAGCTGTATGTACTTATCAAATTAAACAAAGCCAAATGGTTAAGGATCATATCCTATCTCTTCGTGTCCCTCTCTACCGCTAATCCCCCTGCTTCTCTCTGTCATTAGTTAAGATAAGCTGCCGAGGCAAGACAGTTACCAGTCAGTCCACGTGGCAGTAACACCACTTTACTGCTGCCTGATGGCAACAATCGCCACATTGCTGATGGACCCTTCCCCTGGGGGGCAGGTTTACGACGCCGATTGTTCGCCCATAACCGTACCGACGCCAGCGCCCTCTACCCGGCAGTTGGCCGCATTAGGCGCCGCGGGGTCGACGCTAATGTACACAAGGTCAGATGTATGGGGGACATTGCTGAGGTGGCTACTTGTGAAGGTGCTCAAAGGCCGACGGGCGGGGTCGGGAGGGAAGGGTGATGGGAATGGGGCAGGAGGTGGGAGAGAGGTGGAGTGCACTTGTAGTTCTCACGTGCAGGAGAAGGAATGTGAGAACCAACAGCTAAACAGCGGCTGTTAAAGCCGTGGTCGAGGGGTTGGCGTTAGGGCGTTGGATGTTGCTGTTTTGAAGGTCGTGGTCTCTAGTCAGGGTAGGATAAATCCGACGATAACTTTTCACCCAAGGGCCCTTTCCCACACAGACATTTCCCCTAGGACCTCTCCCCTGCAGACATTTCCCTCACGGCCTTTCTCATGCAGATTTTCCCCCCAGGGGCCTTTACTAAGCGGGTATTTCCCGTCAACCTCCCCTAGAGGCCTTTCCCCCAAAGATGTGCCTCCTAGGGGCTTTTCCCACAAGTTCTTATGCCAAAAGTCTTTCTCCTGACGTCCTCCACTTGGGGCTTTTCTTACGAAGTCCTGCACACGGGGGCCTTTCTTACGAAGTCGTTTCCCCGAGGAGCCTTTCCGCTAAAGACCTCCTCTAGGGACCTTTTCCCCAGAATCGTTTTCTCATACGGGCCTTTATCCCATAGGTTCTCCCTCAGGAAATTTCCAGTTGTTGCTACCTGAGAACCATTGCCCAAACTCTATTGAGGGGAAATTAGTGTGCGTCATGTGCCATGAAAAGTAGTTATTGTGATTATAAATCAAGACGAAATCGTATATGTAATAGGTTAGCCAGATATGTTTACACACCCCCTTCCCCTCCGAGAATACCCGGAAGAGGGGGGATTCCTCCTTGGCGGTCAAATCAGGACGACCTTCGTGTTTCCAGCAGCACCAGAGTTCGTATAATTATAGGTGGTGACAGTTGCGGTTGCAAAAATAATTAGGATAGTAGTGGTGTCAGCTGAAGTAGGAGTGAACAATAGTGTATGGTACCTAGATTCCTCCATGAGAGTTGAAGAGCCTACACAGCAGTGTACACTGGACGTATTGACTGGCTGACCTGCCGCTCACAACCCCACCACGAGCAGTGCCGTGTCCAGCAAGCCTAAATTCGTCGGTCGGTCCTCTCTCATCCCATGTGCGAACCCCTAATTGAACACACCCAAGGCTTACCCCCGCACCATCGCTCACTGGAGGATTACCTCCTGGGCACCCCCTTCCCCATCATGGTTATTCGGCAGATGGGTCTCACCTAACGCCGCCAAAGAGGCAATATCCCTAGGCGAATGCCTGTTCTCTGGGCAGTCGACCTATGGGCCTGTTGATCAGGAGGCAATTTCACGTTGACAAGCCACCCTGAAGGGCAATAGCACTGTTGACAATTGCCAAGTAAGCATGCTTTTAGTAAACATATCACAGAAAGGCCAATTTTCCCATTGAACCATCATGCTATCGGGGATACCTGAAGGGGACGTCACCCAAGAGGGCAATCACCACAGGTGGCAATTATCCTAGGATGCAATTATACTTTGACAATCTTGTTACGGAGTGATCATCCTAAATCATCACAAAGGCGATCGGGGCTATAATCTCAGCGGACATATATGTACCCTAGTGGACATTTATCCTATGGGCAATAACCCTAACTAAGTGGCAATTGTTTTAGAGAAATCTTCATAAAATCCCTTTGCATTATTTTTCAATAAACATACAGTACTATTCAATGTAAATTGTGATGTTGCTTAGTTGCCGAAAAGGGTATTTATGATATTTATGTAATTCGGCGAGGCAAAATCTCTTCATTGATATCCGAGGCAAGCAGGGACAAACAGTCAATAGATAAACACTAACGGTAGTACGGGTGGCCCCACCACGCAGTCTTTCCTAGTGCACAGACACTGACCTTGGGTGAACTTAAGATCAGTGATCGTGGATATATTTACATGGCCGTTATGGGAGCGGCAAGGTACGGGGTACTTTGATTAGGGCTGTTATTAGAACTGCGACGAATATGCAGCACTGTACCGATGTCCATGTCACCTCGTACGTCTTGTAAATCTTCCGAGAGAAAAAAACTAATGTTTCAGGCGGCCAGATGCCACGAGTAACTGATCAGAGCCCGGGGGATCAGCACCAGCACAGTGCTGGGGATGTGTACATTGATGTTGATACAGGAGCCCCTTCCACCCATGTCTCCCTCCCTTCCCCATCCACCACCTGTCCACCCCCGTAATCACTTTTTTACCACACGAAATGTAATTTGAATTAATTAACCTACAAATTTGGCATTAGAAGGCGGAATCAACAGGGACGGAAATAAAAAGGAGTAAAGTTTGGGTTAATCGTAGGCGTGGCAGCAGCATTCACAACCCTGTCAATATTTATGGAAAGTAACCCTAAAATTTCATAGTACAGTCATTACAGAAAATAATTCTATTCAATGATTTCGGGTGCTCCATTGTTTGAGGGGTGCTGATAAAGTAATGTTGTCGCTTCAGAATACGTATATTTTCTTATAGCATACTGCCTACCCTTTAAACCTGCATTCAATCCCCTTTTCATGTACTACTATCGACAGGCGGACGTAAGAAGCCATTGCACTCATTTCTCATATGTATTGTCATCTAGTTACAGAATTGGGTCACATTACAGTAGCAGAATCTAGATGGTGCACAGTGTATTAGGCCACATATTATCAAATATCTTACAATTACAAATCATTTTACTTATTTTTGTTAATCATACTCTCTTCTGCTATAACGTTTGAGATGCCCACGTCTATAGCATTTCTTTGACAAGGGATAATTTCTCATTGACCAACAGAAACGTGTAACAAACGATCTTCTGATAAAATCTAGACACAACAAATTGCTTTCTGGCAACCGATTCACTGACGAAAGGAAATCTGTTTCCAGCGTAGCGGATACATATCGATCACTAGTGGTGTCATCTGGACGCCTGGAGGCAGGCGTGGGGATTGGATTGGGTGAACCATGGACACGTGCGAGGACGAACCATGATCCATCAGCCAGTTTAAGGTCCCCGGGGAGTGATCTGTTTGCATCAGTCTCCACTGACACCTGCTGTTTCTCTCAGGCCTGGTCACTGGACGTGGACATGTCGTTTAGCAGTGAGAATATGTCTACATGGAAGGGGTGGGGGTGTCTGTAAAGTAACGTCAGGTACGTGGATTCTTACTGCGGATGAACATTACATTTCTAGATTTGGCTGATTTTTAGTCTCTTCATGTGAGCTTGGTTTATAGTTGGGGTAGAACGAAAAGGTTGAAGGCCATCCAGTCCCCTTGCAGATGATTAAGAACTAGGTAATCTGAGGCAGGGTACCAGCCAGCCAGCTCATCCACTTTCAGGCCGATCATATGACTGGAAATATAGAGTGTGAAGAGCGTACTTGATGGGATATACATAATCCTATCCTTGTTGTTGAAAGTTTAGGGCGAATAAGGCAGATCCCATATGAGGCTCAGCAACTCACAGTGTACGTGAATGTATAGTTATTTTAGGTGACACATAAGCATTTCTGTAATATTAGTGAAAGAATGGTTGCTTTATAAATAAGATCTGCCTTGATTATAGATCGTGTCCTTATTTTTTATAAAGGCTGGCGACATAAAGGCTGAGGACCAAGATATTCATGCACAGGAAACTGTTTTAGAGATCTCCCTGTCAACTGATACCATTCAGCACATACATGTGCGAAATTGTTATCAACTATCACTTGTCACCTACGGCTACGGTATTGACACCAATTGGGTCGTAGGCCTATAATGTGAATCACATCTCAATATGAATTACCACCTCATTAAAACTTGAATTACCACGGTAACTTTTAACATTTCTGGTAACATCCAAGGAAAACGGATAATGCATGAATAACCTAAAATGTATGGGATTGTGGACATAGGAAAAAGAAAAAGTAATTAGATTGCCAGTATGAGAAAATACTTTCACCATACAGAAACGTCCTTGAATATAACATTGATCAACTACATAAGGTTGCAGAAAGTGCACACCAAAGGCAGCAATTTTGTGGATTTGGACGTTGCCTATTTTAGATATTCAATCAGGGTAATAGAAACCCTACCTACGAGGTAGTACAACATGTTTGCACATGCACATGTTACCTAACCTAAATCGATACCTTGCTGTTAGCACTTTGTCCATGGAGTGACAAGAGCTGACACTGATGACTCTCAATTCCAGGCGTTTATTCTGTAACCATTGTTAAGTTCTGTCGAGGTCGATTAACCCTTTCTATACATATAGGAACATAACCATCTTCTGATGAGGCTGCGGTGGGAGTCAGCTCGCTGGGGTGGGTGGGGCCAGCTAACCACCCACGCCTTGTGCCTGCCAATATTGAAACCTGATTGGGCGCGAGGGTGGGCAACTGACCCCCACGCCGATATATAAACATTGTCTAGTTTGAATAAAGGCTTAATCGTATTCAAAATCACCTGGACTACACACACTTGTCCGAATTGGTTATTCTTAAGATCTGCACATCATCATGTGTGGTGCCTAGACGCCATGATTAGTGCGATATGGGTATATTCTCCATTGTGAGTAGAATGTTTAGCTCCTTCAAAAGCTAACACGGCCAATAATTAAAAAGACATGGGTTTTGATAGCTTTATAGCATGGACCTCTACAAAGTAGAGAACGCATTGAATACTGTGTCGAGTGGGTGATCAGTCAATGAGGGTACATAGAAAATAACCACCCATACATCCATATAAGAACTTAATGTAGATCATGCGCGAGCTCCTACTTATGTAAGCTGATATGATATCTACACGAAACTAATAAACTAATTTGTTTATCAATACCCATATCTCTTAAGGTGCACATGACTTATAAATAAATAACTGAATACATATGACCTTATTCAAGAATATCTTTGTGATCAGCTCAACAAATAACCAGTGCTTGTTGTAATGACAGTCATACAAACAAGCAGAGAGAGCTCTAGACATCGTACCAAACTAGGCTGAGTCGCATCACAGTGTGATATCAGCTAGCTTCTTTTAGGATACAGTATCTCTCAGTAACGTTGATATGTCACGAACTGAAATTTCTTATTTCATTTTCTCCGGCATTTGATAATTGATTTTGTTATCACAGTGAAGGAGGAGCTGCCAAGAGCAGTTGGAAGGCTAGGAGATGTCTGAGTAATATTGTTAATGACAGGAAGAAGCATGATCCATCCCCACCCCATATCTACACCTACACGGGGCCAGACTGCGGGATGTCATCATAAGAAGCATCACATGACCGTTTTTTTGGCATATACTTCATACAGTAGTGTTATAATTATACCCCTTCCAGACAAGAGTATTTTTCTTGGAGTTTATTTTGTCAGTCCTTCTAACGTCGTCATAAGAATAACGTTTGTCATATGGATACGTGTAAACAGATGCAGAAGACTCTACAGTATGCCGTCACTATGTAGCCTTTGATTTCTTTGTGATTTTAATAGATAAACTACAGCTTTTATACATTATGCCTTTGTGAGCGAGTAGAATCTTGATGTTCTCAGGGAAACACCTCTGAGGCCTGTATACATAATCACTGTCTTCTAACTAAAGATACCTTATCAAGTATCAGATAATTGGTCAACATTTGATTAAATCAGCTATGATGGGTCATTTTATATTGCCCTTCTATATTACATACATTCAATCCTGTAAAAGATTATGTGCTTCTACCAAGAAATTGGAATAAAAATAACTATAATTAAACCTTAAAAAGGCAGTTCCTTCTTCAAGAGATCGCGGTTAATATCTTTTCACCCATCAGTGTAATTTCGATCGATTTCAAAAGTACGAAATTTTGGAGGAATAGATATGACAGAAGAGTCGCCTTTGAAAACGCAGTGTGCAATATGTGTCCGGGTAAATTTTTTTTTATAAACACCCTTGGCCTGAAATACAGGCTTGAACGCATAGACTCACGACCCATGGAGGGGAGAATTTAACTGACATCGTTTACCTTCTGTCTGAGTCTGTATACATGTATCCGAGGTCAGACCCCTGCCGCCCAAACATCACCACTACGCACCCTCATCATACCTCAACCTGTATTTTTATACCTGGCCAGGCAGCCTTCAAATGAGAGGCCACAGCGGGTGGCAAGAGTGATGTGCTGGTGAAATTGATAATAGTAGTTGTGATAGTGTCGGAAGTGATAATGGCTAGAGCAGAGACGCCAGGGAATCTCTGGTAAATGTTACAGAATAGATGAGAGATAAGAGAGGTAGTTTCGAGGTAGCACTCCTTGACACTATAATGTACATTATTATGGCAAGTCTTCCTAATATTATGGAAATTGGTTGTGAGCACGAAAATAAGTTAGCCTATTGCCATGCGATAATGAATACCTTACCAGATAGATCAGATCAGTTTATAGATCAATACAAGACGCTCATATATCGAGTAACTCAACCGTGACCCCGTTATGCTCCACTGATCATAACCTTAATCCATCAGATAATCGGCGCAACCAGCATAACCGTTATGACCCGCGTGACTTCTGACATCTGATATGAGATCACGGGTATCAGCGAAATCCCGCGCAGGCGAACTGCTCATTTGACCTTGTGCTGTTTCTTGAGCTGACTAAACCGCTTTATCGTCTGCGCCTGCGCGCCTGTCACTTCCGATCAGCGCCCCTGCCGTCGAGCGAGCCAGGATGGTCGGGTTATCAGTGAGGGAATCCGTAGATGTGGTCTCCAAAAACACCAGTGAGGGGAACGGCGACAGGAGCCTCCTCTCGGGACTTCTTTAGTGACACGAGACTTGATTCTCAGACACTTCAAAGTAAGCACCAGGGACTAAGCAGGTGTTCGGGGCTCAATTACCCATGCACAAGACTTTATACGTAATTTAAATATTCATTTTTGTTTTATCATGTTATAAATGAATCAAGGAACACACAATGTATCTGTAGAACGATGAAAGGGTGCTTTGATAATGAATCAACCTGCCCTAGATGTAGCTGAAGTAGAATGATTATTGCTTCCTCATTTAAGGAGAATGATTCTTATGATCTGTGGTGATAAAATGTAACATCTTTAACTAGGTCTCTATGGCAACCAGTCAGTTCTGATTACGTATTGTGATCTGGCCAATGGCGTACATCCACAACTTTAGAAAATGGAAATAGAAGCAGCTGCACAGATTATACCCAGTAATAATTTCCAGCTTTGCCATTACTTCAACAACTCTAGACCCAGGCCGGCAGGATTTACTAAGGGACGAGTTACTAGCCAAAATATAGTAAGTGGCTGACTGGCATATAAGTGTCTATATCCCCTTTCACACTTCCCATTCAACACAAGCACAAAGATGGTTTCAGTAATTTTGCTTTCATCGACATGCTTGCAGTACCTTCTTTAGAATTAATGATGAATATCCAGCATAGACTTCTCTTTCTTTCCTCTATACACTACTACCCAATGGGAGTATGTTAACAATAGTGAGGCGCAGACTCTAATACTCTCCTATATATTGTATTAAGAAGGGGCTAAGGGGTTCCCTTGATAGTTTGCAGTTATCACTGACTTGCCATACATTTAACTTTTCGCACCGAAACTTACTGACCAGTAGGATCCAGTCTTTTCCTTCTTGTACAAGTAGCTGGTCACCACGTGTGCTCGCACGTGCGTGCACACGTGCCCTTGGTGAAACATTCCTCAACTGCTACTTGGCATATTTCCTGACCTCCGTCTCACAGGCGAAGCCCCAACAAGACATTCATCTAAGAGAGACATGTTTATCTACAAAGGAAGGCCGCGAACAGGTTTGCTCGTGTGGGGTAGTTCACGGTCGGGACCTATAAATAAACCCTCCTTAATGAGGTGTCATAACACCAGTGAGTGACAATATTCAGCGTTAGCGTGAGTGATTAGAAAACAGAGAAACTCAGCATGCCTGTGATGACTCTTGGTGTGGTGCAATCACGCGGTTTGTATTTTCTCCGGGTATTATGAGCTGCTCAGAAGTGATCAGAGGACGAGCTGACTGAGTGATCGGAGTATAGCGTGCTCGGAGCTGCTCCGTGAGGTGGCATTCGAACGTGAATCTCGATCTGTCTTCAATAAGACAAATCGGTCTGCGAAAACTCCCTGGGCCTGGCTTCTATTGAGAAGACCCCCCATAGGTCTCCTCACCCGAGTCACCTATAGCGCGGATAAACATATGCATAGTTTATCTCTCCTAACTTGCAACAGCTGCCACATTGAACCATGAGAACCTTTGTCTTCATTAGATTGGTGGCGAGATTCTAGATACGTTGCATAATTAAAGTCTCAGGGGAGTTACTCCTTTCTGTTCTTCGTACACCTATTCTCGCAAAGGGGCGTATGTTGGACATATAAATCATTACAGAGATTGAGGATGGATAAATAGAGCTAATGGACTCTTCGATGTGATGATGAATGTTACAGACTCAAGAAAATTAGGATATACATCAATGTGATTTTCATCGGATTCAACTGTTTTACACGGGATGGAATAACGCACCTTTTGTATATTGCATGAAAATGGTAAGACGAAAACCATAATAATTATGAGTGTTAATTTTCATATTGAAGAAGGATATCTCTGCAAATCAATGTTTTCGATCGTTTATATTCTGCATATTTTCTGCATATCAAGTGGTGTAATCGATAAGTGGCAATTATCACGGACAAGATAATTTTCAATCGTAAGATAAAGATTGCCCCAGGCATTGCGGTTAATTGGAAAATTGATGATGATTTGTGGGGTAGATTAGTACTGTCTGACAAGGAACTGAAGCGACACCGCTTACAATCGGATTACATCCGAGTATCTGCTATAGTATTTCTAGCCTACCAGAAACGATCAGCAGAAAACGAAGCCCACCAACCTACTCCTAATATGAACTCTTGACTATCCGTAGAGCATTATTCTATGGCAGTATACCTCAAGGCGTACAATTATTGACTTCAATAAATGTTCAGAAAACTTCTCAAAATCCGCATCCTGGCAAATTATCAACAGCGGATTAGCTGGAATTAGATGCCTAGAAAGATTAATTAGATTTCTAGAAAGGTCGGCCAACCCCATATTGGTATTTCATGAACATTTTTGGGCGACTAAAATGCGTTTCATCCGGCTAATGACATTAAATTTGGTGTCAACGACCCATGGATAATCTGTATCTGGACAAAAGAGGATAAAGTGTTAAGATTTGTCTCCATCGAGTCCGGCAGACACAAGAGTCTCCTTTAACTCCAATCCACATGTCTCATAAATTGGTTCGTGATCTTCTTAGATCTTGTTCATTAGTTTGCTATTGACTGCTAAGATTTTGGGTAGGATGTGATAATGTTATTGTTACCTCACCCACAAAGCACAATGCTGTGACAGAGAGTCTTGTTTTATACAAGTGGTCCCAACAGACTCAGTAGACCTGTGTTTTCAATGTCTCGTGGATCTAGATGAGGATATAGTGCATTGTTGTGTGGAAAATATGAAGTTGACAGAAGGCACAACCCAAGACAAAGAAATAAAGTTGTATAACAGGATGGTATTGTATTGCTTTACTTATTACAACTTTTCGGATGCTATTGATCCTTCATCAGGTACATGATATACTCCAAATTCATTTCTTTGTCTTGTGTTGTGCCTTCTTTCAACTTCACATTTGTTTTTATTTCGCATATTATTGAACCACCTTTGTTTATATGAAATTCGTGGGTCAGAATTGGTTGCCTATACCATATCTTGATTTCAACAACACTAAAAAATGTAGCCTCTCCTTCTAATACTTGAAATTACCTAGTTGAATTACCCTTGCGTCAACTAACTTAGTGTCGCCTAGGATGGCACAAAGGTATATTCGTACTTCTGAATAAAATATCTAAATAAACAATTTTCATGTTCCAGTTTCAGTGACCCTTGTCATTTGAGATCGAATTGGATTATGTTGTTCTTACAATATAAACCATCTGAGTAATCACTTGTAAGTCTTAAGCCCGTAATAATTGATTCAAAAAGATCACTGGAATATTTACTTTCTTCCCACCAGCTTTAACTTTCGTAGCGGCAAAGTATATATTCAATCACTAGATAATCATTATTAAGTTAACTAATATATCTAATGAGGTTGTTTTAACCAAGGCGCCATGGGCTTTAGTTGACATACATGTACTGTCTAATGAAGGAGAAAAGCTATGTTACGGCTCCGGGATGCTGTGATATGTAATTACACTGCGTGGTGTATTTAGAATAAGATTAATGAGTATTGATTGGAACGCCGATCAACCAATTAGAAGCAACTAGCAGGCACCAACAAACGGTCCAATGATCAGATCGCGTGAGCATTTTGCCACGTCAGACTAAATTAGAGCTGTAAAATGTGAATGAAAAAAAAATCCCATAGTTGAACCTTTGAATATTTATTCGCACTAGGGCCGGTTGAAAAGAGAATTGTTTGCCATGGCCTATGCATTTATTTCTTTTTTTTTGTTACCTGGTTATAGGTTTTCCTTTTTCTTAATATTTCCATCTAGTTTCATTTATATTCCTGCCTGTTCTTTTCTACCTGTTTCTAGTCCCAGACTAGTTTGGTCAGTTTTGTCAATCAAATTCGGCAAAATTCACTGTCAGAATGTATAGGATCATATATGATGTAAGTTTGATTCCACTTTTGGCGGTGCTGGTGATGTGGCGAGTAGATTTGCAGTCTAAAATAGCTATCGGGTGGCTTTTGTACAAGGTGTAATTCAAGCTTTGTCTGAAGAGCAACCACTTAACTGTCACCTTCAGCTAGCAGCATTGCTAGACATTTAAACCTTCGTGTGGTATAAGTATATAAGTGCACATGGACACAAAATCATTTATATCATCCACATGATACGGAGTCTCCATGCTAAATTTATAGAGCCTACAGATCTTCACTGAGTAAAATACGGAAAGCTGCATTCTCCTATGAAAAAAAGGGTCTCTAGTATTGCATGGGAAGATCACCGGCTATTTTGTCTGTCATTTGAATGCTGAATAATAAATACAATATTGCCATGATTTTTATCTGCATGGTCATATACTCCTTGTAGTTGACAGTACGCAGTATCTTTGCTTTCGCTCGGATATTACAATGCGTGAACAAGGTGGAGAATTAGACCATGCAAATTAAATCATGGCAATATTGTCAATATATAAATTTTCACCCTGACATAAATGCGACGAGAGAAAATGTTTGTCACTTACAATGCTTCTGGGAAAAGTTCTACGGGCAACAGTTGTAAGGTACTCGCCCCAGTTAGCTAAAGACTGATTGGCTCTTCTTGAACACCACACTAAACGATTACTTTCAACGCATATAAAACTGATGGCTAATTAATAATGGTATTTTTATCACTGCATTTATTGTAAATGAAATATCGACTCGACGAGCTCTGGATATGCTGAAACCCTGGAGAATATCAAACACATTACAACGGGAAAGAAGAGAAATGGACTTCCAACAGAAATATATACATTGATTAGAAATATTAGCGAAATCTTTTCTCCAACCTGATACTTCATGATTTGAGTAGTAATGATATAGGGTCCTTGCCATTTTCAAAATATACTTAAAGACAACTAGTCTGCCTCTGCGAACTTCATATTCATTATTCTACTTTCTACTTCGGGCAATCCAGTCATTCTATACTTTTCTACGTCGGGGAAAAGCAATAAGACCTGACGTTAAAAGTTGAAATAGTAAAGGTTCTAGTGGGGAAAAGATATTTTTGTTTTAAAGATTGTCATTAGACAATTGGAATTGCAATTCCTGTGTCAATCATACTTCAACTTGTATTTTCTGACTTTGCCTCTGTTCGTGCCCTATGACTGAAGCCACTTCTGCTGAGACCCATTACGTTTACTCTGTCAGTGTCCGGGCCATTACGTGGAACTATTTCCCAGTCTCATTAAGGTTTAAAACCCCGCATAATTCAGAAAGGAAGTCCTGGCCATTTCAGCCGCTTCTGTGAAAAATACTGAATACGCTCTATGAGGCTAGCAAAACATAAAATACATTCAATTACAGAAAGTTAGTATTTGACTTGAATACTTCAAGATCGGGGTTTTAAGACAACGACTATGGTGTATGCTAAACACGGGCAGATATTGTTTGACCAAACTAGAACCTCAATATCTCTAGATACATACAAAATCTTTCCTGAATAAGGAATTGAATGTAAGTCTCAGCACTACTGAGCCTCGACTATCTGTGCTTCGGCTATCTAAGGGATCGAATAGAGATCTGTTATACGGGCGGAGAAGGAATTATCGTCTTAATTATAATCATGCTTGGGCATCTCATAGCAAACACCCAATATTATCCAACAGAGAGACTAGTTTTATCTGTGGTGGGGCCTTGGATTTAAATACGGTTGTGTTATCTATATTTTCTATGTATATATTTATAAACAGTACAAAACTACGTTGAAACTATATCTACAGAGTTCAGATTTAAGCACCCCATTAGCAGATAGAATACAATAGCCAAAGTTCACAAATATAACAATTCCTGCAGGTATACATGTACGCGTCTAGTTCAGAATGTGAAGCACATGCAAGCAGAAATCTAATTCTGCTGCTATGAGGCCCGGCCTCCACCTACTACGATAGAAATTTAGACCTTCCAATATGGCTCCGATACAAAAAGTCAAAATCGTAGACACCCTACGACACAGGTTTTTTAACGGGACCAAATCGTATACGCCCTCTTACAATGGAGTCTAATCGCAGAGAAGTGATCAACTGCCCCGATTATAGGTGACCTTCCAACGAGATTTATATATTTTATCGGGAGGTCCATCATAGACCATATCGGAGCCATATCGTAGTAGGTGGACGCCAGGCCTAAAGCCAGGCTCCCACTGTCCCGACACACTACGAAAAGTGCTGCAATTTGTCTTCGATAAGAAATTTTCTAATTGTAGACTTATCGGGATGGTTTTGTCGGAGTGTGTCGTAGTGCGTATGAACGGGTTGAAAAGAAGACCACGGTTCCGACACTGGCCACGATTCAAAAGGTACACCAATGTAAATTTCAGGCAAACAATTACAATATATATTGGTAAAATATATATTATTATATAACCTCGTTTATATAAATATAAATTTAAGCCAATGAGTGTCAATTAATCTATTCGCTCCGGGGCCTCAGGTTCCCCGGTGGTTACGTCATGGTTGTTTTCCAGGTAGCTACCCGGTAATTGATGTGGTAGCTAGGGGCTCCTTGGTTACCTGTGTGACAATGCGCTAGGGCTGCCTTTATCGTCACCACTAATTAGGGATAAATAATCTTGAAGGGAAAGGTGAGAATTATTTTATGTTTGGCTGATGATGTGTTCGTTTTAAAGGCGTCCAAGACTCAACTTGTCATGTAGAATTTCTATGACCACAAAGTATGTTGAAATAATCTTTGACGCTCGGTCTGGAATATACAAAAAAAAGAAGGTTAAAGACGTATTAGTATATAATGGCCGGTGGGGTGAACGGTGCCTTTCCCCCCTCGTTCATATTCAATCGCAGTGTATTGGTAGATTTTTTAGAGATCTTCTATATATTCTTTATGTAGATAGCGTGTATAATACAATAATGCTCACAGAAGATCAGTCCAAAAGAGCATAAAAGAAAACCCCAAATTAGTCCGTTTCTGACAACCAGCATCATGTAAATGTATCTAAAATGTCTGTGGCATCAGACGTATACATGTGGTTTCTTTTCACACTGGTCTAGAAATCAAGTAGACTTATTTGCTTATAGTATATTATCTCATCCCTGGTACATGTTTTGCCATAGGAGTAACATAAATGATATAGGCAATGATCACCAACGTAAAGTTCCAATACTATGCCATGGTCGTGATGTAGTAATTGTAGATGACGCCAAAATCGACTGGCGTATCAGCGGCCAGGATTTGAATAAGACATAAACATGGAGACTTATGAATGCTCATAACTGGATTTGTGTAAGCAATTTCAATTTGTCTGATATTATGGTGCTATTTAATGTCTGTGAATGGGGTGGGATAAATTCAGAACCTTACTCGAATTATATAAATATGAAATATCCCACTCATCCCTTGCCTATGACTCAATGACGACTGTGCATCCAATCTTTTGGAGAGTGTTATATTCATCTGATTCTCAAGTCAGTTTTTTTCTAAACATTTCCAAGTACAGTACACCTACTTCTCGAGTGCGCACTCTAAATTCACGCTCTTCTGTATAATTGGTCTCCACCAAGCAGGTCATATCTCTGTCAGATCATATTTGTAGATATTTTATCAAATAGAACTAGTACGCAAAACATCATAGAGCCATCAGCATTATAACTTTAACAAATAACAATGACCTGTGTGACGTAATGTAAAACAACAACGAAACAGTGCAATGCCCTGCAGGGAGCTCTCTTAAATGGGAAATCTTCAAAATCTTGTATGAATTCATAAAAGGAACGCAGTAGTCATATTACAACGTCGCCGCGATCCTTCTCTATTACCTCCATTTAATATTCTCTGCTTTCTCTGACTTCCTCTTTATTTCTATCCCCATTTCTAACAGGGTTTCTTCCTATCGTACGTACTCCGGTCCTTTCCCTTCCCGCCATATCTTTGTTTTCAGCTCTTAATTTGTCTATCTCTTTCTATCTCTCTCTATTTTCCTATATTACTATGGGTTTTTTTCTCTGTCTCTCTCTTCCTGCATTTTCTAACTGTCCAACCTCTTTTTGTCGCCCAATCTCTCCCCAGGACGCAGTATCTATTGCCTCTCATTGATTCGTTCTATTATATCCCTCCCTGTCCCTGTTTATCTCTATATATCCCTCTGCCTCTCCCATGTGTCTACCTTTCACCCTTTCTGTCACTAGCTCTCTCTTTCTCCTTCCCTCTCTCTCCATCCATTTCTCTCTCTCTCTCCCTCCCTCCCTCCATCGAGATTTATCTTCTTCTCCTATCATATCTAAACTTCTTTCCCCATTAATGTCCCTCTTTGAACGTCTGCCCCTGTCGCTCCTTGTTTCTGTTTCACTCACTCACTCACTCTTATCTATCTACCTCTGTTCCTGTCTTATTCTCTCACTGTCTCTTTACTGATCCCTTTAATTCTTTGCCTCTTTCTCTCTCTCTCTTTCTCCCCTGTCTCTGCCCCCTCTCTCTCCGTCCCTCTCTCTGCCGTGCCTGGGCCTGATATTGACGTGGTTTCCTGACACGGTCCCCGTGGTAATAAGCCACATCAGATGATATTAACGCACCGAGTGTTGACAGCTTCGTGTTGGGCTGAATTAGCTCCCACTTTCCGCCGCTGGCAGTCCGGCACGGGGTGCCAACGGCAAGGCGCCTGAGAACCAGCCTAGTGAACCCCTCTCCAAGCAGAGACTCGATACGAGTGACACCATTGGGAACAAACAAGGCTGTAGGCAGTTCTTCTTGGTGAGTGAGAGGAATGTCGGAGGAGGAGGTCAGTAACTCTGGGGTTGTACTCTCCAAGCAGCCGAAGCCGTTTGGACTGGTGGTGCACATAGAGAAGGATGTGTTTGGAGAATGATAGTGGTGAGTAAGTTGTTGGGGAAGCTGCTCACCTTGAAGATACCTGTCTGCAGGCCCCGCTACTCCGTGCTGGTTTATGTGGCCCCCGGTAGAGGGCACTCGTCGTCAATCAAAGCCTGACTCTACCACAACACACCATCGTCTAGTTTTGGTTATAGAACGAACACATCTCGGTAAACACGCCGTTGCAAAAACAGACGGGAACTAGAAGTTGTTATAAAAGAAAAGGCCACCTGCCCCATGAAGTTCCTCAAGGGAGACACTTCATACAATATAGATATTGCTTTGTACGGCTTTATCCCGATCAACGTGATAAGAAACAGCTTCAAATGTATACATTGTAACCACTATGGGGCCACTATGGTTAGTAAGGGGCCATCCATAAAGTACGTACGCACCGAGGGGGGGGGGAGGAGTGGGGGGTCAGAAATTTTGAAGAATCTGCGTATGCTCCCTCTTTGTTCTATTGCGTACAAGATTGGGAGAGGGGGTGGGGGGGGGGGCAAAATTTCAGAAATTCTGCGTACGTACTTTATGAATGGCCCCTAAGCGGCTTGAAAGTAAATTGGTGTTATAGTTGCAAAACATCCGGGGGTTGTTCTGGCTATGATAACGTAATAATGAACCTTTTTGTATGTCGGAAAATAATTATAGCTAGGTTGCAAAACATCTTTCAGATTTAACATTTTTTGCAACTTCATAAAAAATCTTGAATCCTGAAAGAAATTTCAGGAGACAGTTAGGAAAATGGTCGAGACTTCAAAGAGAGAACGAGAACTGACCCCAAGACTAACAGCAGACTAACAGCATTAGTTACCAGTAGCGTCGCACTAAACGATACAGGTGGGAATAGGTAAAAGATCATTCTCGTCACACCCAGTGACAACCTTGCGTACACAACCCATATCTCTTAGGCCCTCATGGCACCCACACAGACAGACAGTAGTGGGAGCCATGAGGGCCACACAGGCTGTACCTCCTGCACTCTGTTTACTACCTAGCTTATAAACCTATTCCTCTGTGCATCCCTATTCGTGAATCATTTACAAGTGTAGTTTTGACTGCTGACTGACTGAGCTACAGCCTTCTTATGTATGAAAGTGATATATAAAAGTATGAATAATCTCAATATGGTGAATAGCTATAGGTGAATTTACATTCGATATCAATAGAGATAATGTACCTCATGATATTTTTAACAAAAGAAATAGTTTAAACTGCCTTGCTTATCTTATTTCCTTAGAGGTGATTTGAATGTTAACTTGGTATTTATTACGAAACTGGGTGCAAATTTCTTTTGCGGATAAGTAGAAGGGTGAACAGAGGCCTCTTTGCTCGTTCAGTAAGGTCTTTGCCATGGCCAGAGCTTCCAGGGTTCCTCTTACAACCAACACCTGCTCACGTTCCTCAGACGGCTGTGCCGGCTGTATGAGATGCTCACCTGAGCTATACACGAGCAGTCAGGTGCTAAGTGAGCAGTAACTCCCTAGGCTTACAGATCACAGGACCAACTGTGAGCAGTTTGAGGGGCAAACATCGGTTACCAGGCTTTGTATTATCAGTAGGCAGCCATCTGGATTCGCTGAGGGGTAGCAATTCGGGTTGGTCCCTAGGTCAAGTGGCCGATGTTTAGGTTATCGCCGACTCAGGAGCTGAGAGGGAAGCTGGTGGTGTGAAATGCCTCACATAGTGGGAAACCATGAAACAACGATCTGCTCACTGGCTATAAGCTGTGGACCAAGCCCTAAAGCCTTTAAAAACATGATACTAGGCGATCATAACCTCCATTTTATTCCATACCAAACTTTTTAAACTGACACACTTATCACGTTACATATTATCGACATATCGTCTGTAGGGAGGAAATACATCATACAAGACATTCAATAAACATGACAGACATGACAACAACGAATTTTCTTATAGAATCCGAGTCATGATTAGGTCACAGAGAGGATATGGGATCAAAATATTTGTATCTAAGATGGTTTCTAAAATTAGTCGCATGCACACGATTATTGCTCCGCAATATTTTCTTTAATCTACTGTTGAAAAAGAATTACTTGAAATCTATAGCAATAGTGGATCTGCTGAAACTGGGAGTTTCATTCTCGAGGTAGCATCAGCTGGAATAGAGGGAAACTATGTTCCGGTGAGCAAAAGTTCAAAGTTACGAGGTGAGGACCTAAATTACTGCCCAATGCGTTAGCCACGGGCAGTAATTTTTCCAGTCCTCATCGAGTAACTTTGACATTTGCTTACCGGTACTTGGTTTCCCTATTCCTATATACCTTGAAATCTCAATAAAGGTTCTTATTTCTTTACCTATGATATCCCCGAGAAAGATGGCCACCATTATCGAGTAACTGCAACAGCTATGTTTTCGTCCCAGCGCTCTTTATATCACGTGGTCAGCCCCGGACGAAAACATCAGCCTGGGAAGAAAACATCATCTTCACTACATAACTCATAATTACTGCACCCCCAGCAGCGGTATGTAATTATAGAGTGTTCGGAAGTGGGTATATAGGAATCAATTTTGCACCTTGTATCTTCAAAATCTCATAAAAATATGAGCAGATCTCAGTGCATTACCTAAATGTGAACTGCTCAGTGCTCTACCTATAGCCTCATGTGAACTGCTTACTGCTCTAACTATAGTCGGATGTAGACTGCATATTTCTCTGCCTATAGCTTAATGTGAACTGTTCGGGGCTCTATAGCCGCATGTGAACCACGCCCCATTGGAGGATAGCCTCCTCCCTCTGATCGCACTGTGCATGTCGACATGCTGCAAGGTCACTCAGGTCGCGCCCGCTGTCAGTTAAAGGCACATTACCACGAGATCCAGGAGCACCTCACACAATGCAGCATGACAGGGTGTGACCCTCGATGTGGATCAGTAATGTCCAGCCGTTATAAGCTTTCAAAATTTGTAACTCAGGAAGTTAATTCAATTTCAATTTTTTTGTCAATGGCCAATTCTGTTTTTCACCTGAAAGCTATGTGGCTTAGGCTCTGAGCTATCTTCTACTGTTAATTTGCTCGGAGATACGAGAGACTTCCATTTTTCCCAATCCAAACTATGCCTCTTTTTTATGTCCATATTCGTACCTGGATGTTTTGTTTGCTGATTCGCATCATATATACCCCTTTGCCCATTCTTACCTCGAGTCAGATTTTAACCGATTTCTTTCTAACTACATTGGACCTTTATCAAACCTCGGATTCTACTGAATATATCCCGACCGAGCTTGTATTACCTAACGTGCGTTGATGCTTTGGCTATGATGAGACTAGGAGGCCCAGGATCAGCAATGGTCTCTGTGAAGATGTGTGCCTGACAGACTGGGCGTCATCCACATTGTTTTCATAGCGTGCCACGCGAATCCAAGCGCTGGGAAATGAATAAGAGCCTCTCGCCACAATCCGAAACCGCTCGCATGCTTTTCGTGCAGTATTTGTTTTCGAAAATGAAACGTTGTTGATTTGACACGAACCGCTCCATCCCTGGGAGCCTCTTGAAAAATGTGTTACTCATTTCTAAAGGTATCCCCTGCGAATAGAAAGGGAATGTTTTTTTGTTTTTTTTTTATCGACCATACGGTACATCTCCAGCCGAATTTTAGATATGATGGAATAAGAACTTGAACACTAAGAACAATGTACTAGTGAGATATTTACACCTATTATTCGTCTATTCCTAGATGGTCGACTAATCAATTGCTGTAGTATGGATAGACTTCTGGAGACCACCTCAATGTTTTCATAACCTCTCGCACCACATCATTAACAAATCATCAAATGTACATATTGTACTATGTGACTGGTCTTTGTTCAGGACGTGATGTCTCTAATAGTTCATACCGTTGACCAGAGTACCTGCACAGCAGTAGTCAGCACATGTACTCTTTGTACTTATACAATATAAACGAAATCTATGGTTATATCTTAAGGGTAAGATGTGTTACGAGGCTTAGCTTGGAGAGTTCTTTTCCTACCGCGTTGCGACCACGAATAGACCCCCTATATCTTGAAGGTATATCTAATGACCTATGGGGAGCAGTATTATCAAAAACAAGTAATGTATAAAAAGTTCAAACCAAAGGCAATAATATTCTTCACTGACAATTCTAATCTATTCTTGTACACAACCTATACAATCGTAATCAGTATTGACTTTCAGTCAGCATCTTTTGGCTCAGAGAAAAAGGTTCATGCAAACAACTGATATTTTTGTATCCTTTTAATTCTGCGTACATGTGACATTTACAAAGTCACGATATAAGAGGTTTCTCTAGCCTGACTAACCCCCAATACGCTCTCTAAGAATGACCTACAGTCAGGTATTCTTCAGATTGAAGCATGATCTTTATGTGATGCCAAGCAAACAGAACGAGAAACTAACCAGGTATACAATGCCTAAATTATTTTACATAAGTGCTAGCAAATAATTATTTGTGATCGATGAGCTGAGATAAAAGGGCTATTCTCAGGAGAGTGAAGGTTTAAGCTTGAATCAATTACAATATCCTTTTTAGTTATTATCAAGTAAGAACACGGAGGATGGGGGCTAATGAGAACGGGTGGGAACACTGTGGGAGTGAAAGGCGGTGATATAACAAGAGAAATGTCAGACTGAAGAAATAAACAGGGAAAGAAGACGGACAATAGAAAATAGTAAGTTGATGATTATTCAGTTTGTTAGTATATAACACGCAGTGTGTATTAACGAATAAGGGAGGATTTCAGCTTCAGGCATAAATGGAGGGAAGAATTACGGGAAAGATGATTTGAGGAAAATGGAACATCGAAGGAGTAACACTTTCGAAAAATGAATGGAGTTTGAAAGGAGACTGAGGAAGTAAATTTAGGACGAAGAGAATTTGTAATATTTCCAATACCGAGAAGGGTAAAGAAAGACGAGGCCAAGGGCAAGATGGGGGATGAAGGTCTGAGGGAAAGTAGAGCAGAGGCAGGTACATAAGTAGGTACCCATAATGATGGAGAGGTCCAGATGCTTAGGCTACAACCTGGTTCTGCTCCCTCCGATTCGCTGCTCATCATTCTGTCACCAATTCATATTTCGTCTGTATTGAAGCCAGCTGCAATAAAGCTGCACTTTGTAAGCAAATCTACAAATTCTGCTACCCACATAAATTTCCATCTTTGATGTTCTCAGGCCAGCTAGACAGTACCCTATACTATCTTTTATGTCTAATACGTATACATACATCTGTATATAATATATTGCATGGTTTTCCCCACTTGGCTAAAGATGAACATTTCCTAAGGAAATATTATCCTCTGCAAGGCGTCGGTGAGGTGCCTGTCAATATTTTCAGTTTACCCCGTTGATATACTCCAGTTTCACCCAGATAGAAATCGAGTTACTGCCTGGCGTTTTACATTGCTCCAGCCATCCATTCCTAGAATCCTGAGGGCATCGCTGTGTCTTCTATGGACCACCATAATCAAAGCCAGGTTAATGTTTAGTGTACGCTAGAAGATGCTTCCTGTCACTGGTCAAAGGGGGGTGGTTTGAGAGACGCTACACAAGAGTCACTACGATCATTGAAATAGCTGAACTTACTACTACCAGGTAGGTGAGTACACAGAAAAACTACCAAATTGCGTCGGAAGTCCAAAAAGATAAAAGGAATACGAATGGCATGCCAATAATGCATACGAGATACTTCATATCTGAAAGTCCTCCACTATCGCCCACCATGCCTTCTACACCGGTGAATAGACAACCTGCGTTCTCTAGATTAACCCTTGAATCTTATTATGCCCAGTTGATGAGTAAAATCAACGAACCTGAAAATCATTTAATCAGCAGGAAACAAGTCTATCATATACAGTTTCAATTCTGAAGAGATTGGATTGAATTCTAACGATAGAAATGGCAAATGACATGGCTAATATAACAGAACAGGATTCCGTTGAGGGTGGTAGAATAACTGGAGCAAGTGATGCACTGTTGCTGAACGTATTTACTTCTAATTGCCAGGCCTTTGAAAGAGCGGTACACTTTTATGGATCAAAGTCTTGGAATGAATTAATACCAATCGTTAAAAATACTAATACATTAAAGGAGTTTGTAAGTATCACAAAGAAGACCATGTCTGTGCCAGAGAACTATGAAAGTTGTGCACAAGTAATTCTACTTAGAAAGAGAGGCCAGGGGGCCGTTTGATATTCGGGGACAGGGTAAAACAATTAGAGAGTTCTTCTGAGGGCAATGGCCAGGACAGGAGGGTCATCACGTTAAATACGTGTTGTCCATATCTTATGTCCTTCTCCTGACCTCAATCCTTTGGAAGGACAGCTCATGATGCAAGCCTTCTTGTGTTTGGTTCTTCTATGTGTTTGTCCCCGGAGTTCTATCCTTATTATCAAATGGAGAATGCAGTGAAGAGTAAACTATGAGGGATATTATTCAAGTGTGTACATTGATTATTACATTGGTTAGTTAGGCTACCAGCATCAGAAAGGGCACTTATTGAGATCTCCTTTCATAAGGGGAGTTATCAGGATCTAAGTAAAGACAATGACGGATTTATTAAACTGCCTGAAAGGTCATTTCAAGTCTTCGCCCTTTTCACTGTCATTTGAAAGTACAATCCATGTTTATTAAACGGGGAACGTCCTATGAGAGTCCTAGGACCATCATATGACAGTCTTAGGAGAATCATTTCAGATATCAACAGGCCCCAGATTCTTATTACTGTTCTTTGAACATTACGAAAATATGTACGATGTACATTAGAGCCGCGTAACAGGCTCTGGCTCAAATACCAATCCATAAGGATTCGAACCAAATGCCTGTTTACTGCTGATTTATACTCATATGATATTGTTATCACGTGGAAGCGGATAAGGAAAACATATACATTTTGTACGACAAATCTGTATCATGCAAACGATATACTGTATGTAATCAAAGGAAGCAATGAAGGATTCATTACATGCACTAAATTGAGAATTTTCACTTAGATTGCCCGTATCTAGACTTTACATGGAATAGTTTCGTTTTGTTCATTTTTTGTATACGGTTTTCTTGGTTTTAGAGTGTTTTGTTACATTTCATTCATCATGTGACATTATATGAATTCATCCAATACAGGCAATCGTCAAATTTTGAGAAAATAGTTTTCATTCCAATCAACCATTTTTGTTGGTTCGATGTTACAACATCATTTTCATAGTTTCAGGCGAATTGTAATCTTTGCAACTGCCCACTGTATTAATGGATATATTCAGCACATTCCTCGGTAAGAAAGTGTTATTACTATTTCCCTACAACTGCGATCAACGATGTTATGAGTGTGCATATCTGACATAGCGTATCTGAGATGGTATCTATTTCCCATGAAGGGCGTAAGGGCTAGGGTTAGTGAATGCGAGAACCAAAACAGATCATAGGGATCAAAGGGGAGGGGTGTGCCCCCATTACCGCTATGAGCTCTGTACAACTTGGTGCTCAATGTGGCGGACACTGCCGTCTGGTGAGAGGTCCTGGCTCAAACGCTCTGAACTTGTAGAGAGTTCTGGGCTAACTTTGACTAATGAGATGGCTTCTTTCTCAACTCTGCTTATCGGGTCTCTATACCTGTTCATGAATGCACCCCTGACCTAACCCAGGATGACAGTGTTACCAGACAGTGGTCTCTGTCGGCCAACAACATACAAAGGGAATAACATTCTTAAATCGAGTGCAGGTATATGGTTAATGAGAGAGAAAGACGACACATAGGTAGATCATGATAAAGGTAATCAATGAAGAATGATAAACGGGACGAAAGTAAACTAAGTGGTTTAAAGTGGACCGATTGGCGTTAGTAGTTCACAGTAACCAGTAGACACAGCATGAACCCGGTCAATGAGGGCCCTTGTCATCACTGGACTTCACATAACAAGTGAGCGCTAGTGTTGGTGATAGAGATGGTCCTCAGTTAAACTAGCAGAAAGCCTAAAGTTTCTCAGTTATATTTGGCTGCTATAATAAATCCGTGCATGGTATGTGTCGGAGCGCGCCTCTCCACTTGACACTGCCGGTGATGTACCGTGAACATAGATGAGTGAGTACACGTACGCAGGACAATGTCAGACCATATAATTTGATCAGGCATAAAGAACAAAAGAACGCTTTCTAAATGCCTTTAGCAATTAATAAATACATCTCAGGCTAACCAGGAAACCTAAACAACAGACAAGATTGATTTCCTCATTGTATTCCACCAAAGAAGACAAATGGAACTATACTATCCCACCATCTTGTGAATTAGAGCTACATTCTCAAATAATGCCAGCTGACTTGTATCTGACATCCAGCAGATATACGACCGATTATATCTATTAGATGACCTGCTTTTAACAAATGAAATTCTGTCAATTTTCCATCTGATATTTAGTTAGTACCCATCAAACCACTGGAAACGCCTCAGACGGAACAAAATCTGTTGTAGAATTCACATCACTGAATTAGATATAAATGAAAACATTTTGTTGAACAGCACCAGGAGACGTCAAGCGGCTCCCCGTAAGCTGACCACTGCGGGCTCAGTCTAAAACACCGGACTATTTTCCTGTTTACTACATTCCCCGAGGGCAGGCCCTCTTTTTCTTCTGTGGTGAACCTTTCACAACGCCATAATTAGTTTGGGCCACCAGGAAAACCACAGGACGGGGAGATTACGAGGCAGCTTTCATTTCTCTTGTGAAGGAAACACTTGCAAAATAAGCCAATAAATGTACGCGATGGGAGACTGAAGACGTAAGGACCATGACAGGGGCACCATCGACGTCTTAGTCGGACTGCGATCAATGAGCCACTCAACATTCATAATATGACAATCACCGTTAATTCATACTCATCCACACTAATGAGGGGGGAAATTAGCAAATTTGGGTGTGACTAATGGGGCTTTGCATTCATCTTCTCAATTTGATACTTGAAATGGAACTTTCAACTATTATGCTGCAAGGTCACATGTATACATGTCTCCTCTGGTTCATAAATGTCAATGTCTTCAGTTGTTTGTTTATCAAATTATCATATGACTATTCACAAACTCACTACAACTACGGACTGCTGCTACGGGTCTAGTATCGTTATTATACGAGCAAGGTACTCCATAACTTCTTGTACAGCTTAACTTTGAATAGGCCGTGCGGAGTGCTTTCAACGTGAAATAGGGCAATCTGATTGGACGAGAGTTTGACAGGAAATAGGGGGGGGGGGCGGAAAATTAAAAATGGCGGACGGATGGCATCGCTTCGATTACGGCAATATTTAGTGGCCAGTTATCGTGAACCACGGCAATTAGGACATTGAAAGACAGAATTCAAACATTACTCCGAAATACAAAAGTAATCATCATGAAAAGCATTATAACTGATCATATGGACACTTAGAGTCAGAACCTGTACCTTTATTTTCAACTGAATTTCTATACACTGGCGTTTTTCCTTTTTATTGAAATAAAGAAAAACATATAAAGTATTTGCCGTGAGCGGGAATCGTACCACAGACCTTAAAGTTAAAATGCGAAAGCATTAACCACAACACCACCAGCTATGTTGCTTCCTCCTCGGTTGGAAGGATATATATCTATATATGAATATGGGGTCTTTAATGAACGTCAGCGGATCTAACCTTAGCTAGGGGAGTATATTGGAATTGTTCCCGGTTAAAAAATTCTTGTACGAGGCGCATTTGGTCGTTAACTGCCTAGAGTAGTAGTGTTATTAACGGCTACTTACGGTACAACTTAGATATTTACGGACAGCTTAAGGCATATGATAATAGGAGAACAACGTGACTATACCTGTATTCCATGATTACCTCTTTCAGATGGGTGTCTCCGACGTCGGGGTGTATTTTCACCCATCTGAAAGTCAGTAATCATTCCATACAGGTATAATTATAGTTCTCCTATATCATTGCTTCTCGGTTCAACCTAAACACACACTTACTACAATCGATAAACCTTATCGGAACGTAGAAAAATAATGAGAAAACTTTAGTTTCCTGATCTTCAAATGTCAGTGATGGCTAGCAATGGGAATATAGATTTCGTAAGATATCGGCGACATCAACAATCTGTTATCAGCAGTATTCCATTCCAAAACTCTAATAGACCTTAGGTTATAGCATCTTAATCAATTTCCTAAACGATAACGTATGACCCCTTTACTGATCCCGCATTGAGACATGCTCCGGTAGTAGATACTTGGATGCCAGAGGCGCCATCTTAATACACCATCAACAGAGACGGCCCCTACCATCAATCCGCAGACTCCAACGACGCATGCGCGTGACAGGCCAGACTTCCGGCGTCCCCCGGTGGGCCGTTAGGGGGCTCGGCTATGGAAAGCTGGGCAATGATGGCCCGACGGCCCAACGATTGCACATGTTGATATGGCGGCAGTGGGACTTCCGTTGCTCTCCAAGCTGATTTTTTGTAAGCCTATAAAGGGGAGATATGAGAACCTGGAACACGTATGCAAGCATGCCTCATCACTATTACTGAGCAGAATCTTATTTCAAGTCATATATGCATATACACGAGGATATCGTGTTTAGAACCCGAGCAATCAGTCTCGAAGTAGAGTTGGTTTCCAGAGGGACTTGTGTAAGAAATACATATGGACTTGGTGCATGGTTCCTGGCACGCCAGAGTGTATATTTTATGTATTAATGCGATATGTATATTCCTTAACAATCCTGGAAGAACTCCTCTGACGATAAGACATATTCCCGTAGGTTTCATTTGCGTTGATTTCCCGTATACATTTCTGCCTCTCCCTCCTCGTTTCCCTTTCTTTCATTTCCTAGATACATCCCCTCAATTCCTTTCTACCGTCGCTCTGCACCTCCACCCTCTCGTTCAGGCGGAGACCAGACAAATCCATTTACAGTTGAGACATTTGGTTGAAAGTACTCCGGTACTTTTAGATGGCGTCGGCGGTCGCCACCTCGGAGAAGATAGGTAGCAATAGATGTAGAAATGGATCTTATGAGCACGTCCGCCAACACCCTATACTCCCCAAGTCCCTGGACCAATCTCTCTATCCGCAAAGACGCGTCGGCAGGGACCTTAATATGAGAGGCAAGACGAGGGATGTTCAACTGTAAACGTGAGTGATTCGAGAGTTATGCTAACTGTGCATTGGTTACTCATGGGCTTTGCTCAGGGGTAGTCATTGCTCCCCCCGGTGTCCCCCTCTACCGCGCCTCACGGGCGCCCCTCCTGCCCCCTCGCGGCTTTCACTCATACTACGCAGTCACGTGGTACAGCCCGGTCCAGACCCCGGTCTCACTTCTCCTTCACCCGCCCTGCAGTACGCACGTACTACAGTACCTTTTTCGTTCTTGGCCACGTGCTTCGCCTCATACTCCCCGAGTAAAGGCTAGCACCCCCATACACGCGATACGGTATAGTGAACGGAGAAATGGGTCCCACGACGAGGAGTACCCCGATGCCTAGCACATCGAAGCCGACGGAATCCGCGGCCGAGTCGGAGGCCACTCTCCAGGAGACGGCCGAGTCCGCCAACGAGAACATCGAGTCGGTCTCGGACAGCGGGCGCACGGTAAAGACGGCTAGGATATCGAAGCTCGAGTCCAACATGGAGAAAATGGGTAGGACGATGGATAGCATGTTTCAGACGATGCAGGCCATGGCACGCCAACGGTCGCCGACGAGGGCTACACAGCCGACGGTACGAGAGGCACGCTCCACGGCCGAGGATCGGACAAGAGACTGGGCCCAGGACCAGACATCGAGGCTACCCGCACCCAGACAACTCAGGGAACGCTACCTGAGCGAGGACCTGCTCCAGCGAGAGATCGACCGCGAGGGCATTCGTCATGACCGCACGGCCGGTAGGTTCTCATCTGATTTGACCGTACATAAACTGATATCTAAGCCGTATATGTATGTGGAACGTGAGGGCCTGTATACCATGTCACAAAAGCTCGAGGTTAGGGGAAGCCTGGCCCCCATGGAGTACGTGAGCGCGTTCTTACTGATGATGGAGGACGAGCGGGCGATACCCGAGGGCGACCGCCGGGACATGTACAGGCACCTCTCGCAGGTAACGGTCGACGCCCAGACACGGCCATGGCCCGCGGTTAGGAGGTGGTCTAACTACATCTTCGACCAGGTTGAGGCCGGCCGTGTGTACTGGTCGGACCACGTGCGCATTCAAGACGAACGCGTACGCATAGCCATGACGGCCGCCACCAGCGCCCCTAACGGTCAAGACGGAGGAAGGGACGGAGCCCGAGAGCTCCCCTGCCGGGCGTACAACTCGGAGCGAGGTTGTCGCCTGCGGAACGGACATCAGGACGGGCAAATCAAATGGGTTCATGTTTGTTCGTTCTGCGACTCGGTGGGGCGGATGTGCACGCACTCTATACACGCGTGCAACAGGAAACTCGTGTACGGTGCGGGTTATGACAACGCTGCACCAACATCCGCACCCGCCCCACGGAGGACGCCGCACGCCGGACACACGGTCCGCCCCACCGAACTAGGAGTGCAGAAACAACACGCAACGGCTTCAAAAAACGGGCCGGACGCGCCCCGCGAGTGAGCGTGGCGCGAGACGCACCCCTCGGCCTCGGTACGAGTGCACTCGGCGAGGGGTACACGATCAAAGAGTGCAGGAGTGATGACGTCACCCCCCACGTGACAACAACACCGCGTGCCGCGCACGTGGGGGGAAGCACAGAGCGTGCGGCCCCGCCCACCGAGGAATACACTCCCGCCTGTGGTAGTGTTGGCGGGGAGGAGGAGCAATTGGCTCGGCAATTGCCCCGGGAGGACGGCCGCGAATCCACTCCCATCGACTTCGCTGCCGTGAGAAAATTCTGCGAGACCGGGATCCCGGTCCCCGGAGTCCGGACCGACCCCGAGGCGTTCGCCGGACATAGGAGGGATAACTGGCCGCAGTTCGCGGCCCACGGGCCCCCGGACCACGCCCACATCTACGATGTCGTGAGGCGCACGGGCCTACCCAACGCCCTCGGGGCCCGTATCGAGATCCCCACGGACCTCAACATCCCGGTCTGGATACGATACCTCGCCGGGATCCCCGGCAAGGAGGAGTTGACCGATTTCATCAGGTTCGGCTTCCCACTGGGTTACGCCGGGCCGGTCAGCGATACCTGCGGGGTACCCAACCACCCCAGTGCAACGGGGTACCCGGAGCAGGTCGATAAATTCATCAGGAAGGAGAAGGGGTACAGCAACCTCATGGGGCCGTTCGAGGCCCCCCCTTTCCTACCCTGGTGTCACGTGTCGCCTCTAATGACACGTGAGAAGAGAGGCACCACCGATCGCCGAGTGATAACCGATATGACGTACCCCAAGGAGGACAGTGTCAACGGTTATATCGTGAAGAACTCGGTCTACGGCGAGGAACGGGAGCATGGCCTCCCGACCGTGGATGGGTTCGTCGGCCGCCTGGTGGCCTCGGGGCCCGGGAGTTTCATGTCCACCATCGATATCTCCCGGGCGTACAAGAACTTCCGGTGCGACCCCCTCGACTGGCCGTTGCTCTGTTTTGCGTGGGGGGAGGCATTCTACTGTGATACGGCGATGCCCTTTGGTGCCCGTGCCTCCTCCTACCACATGCAGTGTGTAGCAGATGCAATAGTTAAGATCCTCAGCCAGAAGGGGGTCGAGGCCGCCATGTACCTGGACGACCTCATCATCCTCTCGCCCGACGAGGAAAAGGCGGCCTCGGACTTCGCCATAGCCCGAGGGCTCTTTGAGGAACTGGGCCTCCCCGAGGCCCGAGAAAAGGCTCAGCCCCCCAGCCAGGTGGTCACGTGGCTCGGCATCGTGATCAACTCGATGGACATGTCGCTCTCCGTCCCCGAGGACAAGCTACACGAGGTCAGGGAGCACGTGAGGGCGGTCGCCCAGAAACGATCGCTGACCAAACGCCAGCTCCAATCCATACTGGGGCGCGTGTTACATGTAGCCAAGTGTATCCGGCCGGCACGCCCCTTTGTGAGTAAACTGCTCGAGGCCCTCCGGGGGATGGCCGGGTACTACATCAACATAAACTCCGAGATGCGGCAGGACCTCGAGTGGTTCCTGCGCTTTGCCGACGGTTGGAACGGCCACGCCCTCATCCCGCGAGGCCCCCCGACCAAGTGCCTGATCGTGGATGCGTGCCTGTCCGGCGTCGGGGGCACAGACGGTACGTACTCGTACTCCGGCCGGGTCTGTCCCGTGAACGACCCTGTTACCTGCATCGCGGAGCTCGAGGCCCTCAACACGGTATACGCGATGTGCACGTTCTTAACCGACCGTGACCGCGGCACCCGGGTGGAAGTCTACTGCGATAATATGGGCACCGTCCAGGCACTCCGGTCGGGACGCGCCCGGAACCCCGTCCTGGCCGAGTGTGCCCGTCAAGCCTGGATGGTGCAGGCCAGACTACAGGTAGACTTCGTGTACACACACGTCCCGGGTGCCCTCAATACCGTGGCCGACGCGCTCAGCCGGGCACACCTAACCTCGAGGGACTTTGATACGGCCTCTAGGTACATAAAATTCCATTCCCTAGTCGAGGTCATGCCATGTACTCACGTCTCGTTCAACCCTGTGTTACGTCTCACCTGCAGATCCGGCGCTACGATCGCTCCAGACGAGGGCATCTGCTCGGCAATGCGAGGCGCGTGCCCCCGGAACGGTCGCGAACCAGCGCAGCGCCGTCGCGACCTACCTCGCATTCTGCCGCCGGATGGGCGCCGACCCCCAGAAACCTACCGTCAGCTTTACCACGGCGTTCCTCGAATACGTCGCGGACCACGCCCCCTCGCCGGCGACGGTCGCGAACCAGCTATCCCACGTGAGGTCGCACCTGCGTCTGACGGGGGGCGACGTCGCGCCGACGGAGGATTTCAGGGTGAGACGTGCACTCGAGGCCATGAGACGCAACAAAACATACCAACCGAACGTCAAGCCGGCGGTGCCGATGGACGTCCTCAGGGCTGCCCTCGAGGCCCTCGACGAATCACCTCTACACATCATTCTGCGGGCCGCTATCCTGGTGATATTTTACGCGGCCCTGCGACAAAGCGAGGTCGCCCCACCATCTGCGACCAAGTTCGATCCGACGCGACACCTGTCACGCCGAGACGTCGTGGTCACGCCCAGACAGGTCTCGATACGCGTCAAGGCGGCCAAGAACATGCAGATGGTGGGGGAGGAAAAGACAGTCACCCTGCAAGCGTCCTCCGACCCGTCCTCGTGTCCGGTGCGGGCGGTCAGGAAGATGATCGCGGCCGCCCCCACGGCCAACCCCGAGGACCCGTTCTTACTCCTCGCAGACGGCCAGGTAATAACGACCAGAACTCTGAGCAAGGAGTGGAAAGCGCTGCTACTCACTGCTAATCAGCCTGCCGATTACACCCTCCACAGCCTCCGGAAGGCTGCCGCCACTCAGGCATACCAGGCGGGTATGCCAGAGCTATCCATCCAGCGCTATGGCGGCTGGAGGTCTAATTCCCACCGAGATTACATCAAGGACACTGATGCCAAGGCCGTTAACCTTGCTCTCATCCGGTCCCTAAACAAACTTTCATAATTTTCTCCCACCCCCCCTCACCTTTTACTGGCTTCTTGGCATTTTTATTATATTATACAATTACGTATGTATTGTCTATACAACTCTATTGTATATCTTACTTTAATACTTTTATAATTGACATACATCATACCGTCAATTATCATTTATCTACTTTTACTTACCTTCATATTCACATTACATTTTAATATGTCGTCCAGTAAGGTCGCCATAAATATTTTACTGCATTTTACTACATAAAATTAAATAAAATTTTATACTCCCAGCTACTGCTTCTCTACTTTCATCCGGGGTTAGGGTAATGGGTTACTCATGGGCTTTGCTCAGGGGTAGTCATTGCTCCCCCCGGTGTCCCCCTCTACCGCGCCTCACGGGCGCCCCTCCTGCCCCCTCGCGGCTTTCACTCATACTACGCAGTCACGTGGTACAGCCCGGTCCAGACCCCGGTCTCACTTCTCCTTCACCCGCCCTGCAGTACGCACGTACTACAGTACCTTTTTCGTCCCACCCACCCACAACCTCTCTCTCTTCACCTACTCAAGTAGGCCATTTTTATTATATTATACAATTACGTATGTATTGTCTATACAACTCTATTGTATATCTTACTTTAATACTTTTATAATTGACATACATCATACCGTCAATTATCATTTATCTACTTTTACTTACCTTCATATTCACATTACATTTTAATATGTCGTCCAGTAAGGTCGCCATAAATATTTTACTGCATTTTACTACATAAAATTAAATAAAATTTTATACTCCCAGCTACTGCTTCTCTACTTTCATCCGGGGTTAGGGTAATGGGTTACTCATGGGCTTTGCTCAGGGGTAGTCATTGCTCCCCCCGGTGTCCCCCTCTACCGCGCCTCACGGGCGCCCCTCCTGCCCCCTCGCGGCTTTCACTCATACTACGCAGTCACGTGGTACAGCCCGGTCCAGACCCCGGTCTCACTTCTCCTTCACCCGCCCTGCAGTACGCACGTACTACAGTACCTTTTTCGTCCCACCCACCCACAACCTCTCTCTCTTCACCTACTCAAGTAGGCCATTTTTATTATATTATACAATTACGTATGTATTGTCTATACAACTCTATTGTATATCTTACTTTAATACTTTTATAATTGACATACATCATACCGTCAATTATCATTTATCTACTTTTACTTACCTTCATATTCACATTACATTTTAATATGTCGTCCAGTAAGGTCGCCATAAATATTTTACTGCATTTTACTACATAAAATTAAATAAAATTTTATACTCCCAGCTACTGCTTCTCTACTTTCATCCGGGGTTAGGGTAATGGGTTACTCATGGGCTTTGCTCAGGGGTAGTCATTGCTCCCCCCGGTGTCCCCCTCTACCGCGCCTCACGGGCGCCCCTCCTGCCCCCTCGCGGCTTTCACTCATACTACGCAGTCACGTGGTACAGCCCGGTCCAGACCCCGGTCTCACTTCTCCTTCACCCGCCCTGCAGTACGCACGTACTACAGTACCTTTTTCGTCCCACCCACCCACAACCTCTCTCTCTTCACCTACTCAAGTAGGCCATTTTTATTATATTATACAATTACGTATGTATTGTCTATACAACTCTATTGTATATCTTACTTTAATACTTTTATAATTGACATACATCATACCGTCAATTATCATTTATCTACTTTTACTTACCTTCATATTCACATTACATTTTAATATGTCGTCCAGTAAGGTCGCCATAAATATTTTACTGCATTTTACTACATAAAATTAAATAAAATTTTATACTCCCAGCTACTGCTTCTCTACTTTCATCCGGGGTTAGGGTAATGACGTATAATGAACGTCCTCTTACGTGACCACTGTCAGCGACCAGAGTACTCATCTGAAATCTCTCTCAATCTCACTACTTTTCTGTATCTATTTTTAAGGTTCACTCTGTCTCTTCCTGCCCGTTCCCTGTATTTCATCTTCGCTCTTATTTTTCGCATCGCTCTATCATATATCTAGGTTTCTGTCTTTGCCTTCGACCATCACTGTTCCTCTATCCCCTTGTCTGTATGTCTCTTTAGCTCTCTCTCTCTCTCTCTCTGTCTCTCTCTCTGTCTCTCTCTCTCTCTCTCTCTCTCTCTCTCTCTCTCTCTATCTCTCTCCCTCGCTCTCTCTCTCCCTCCCTCTCCCTCTCGCTTTTTTCTCTCTCTCGCTCCCTCTCGCTCCTCCGACGCTTGACTGTCTTCTATCCTATCTTTGTCCCCGTTTGAACCTCACCCCTTCTCTTTCCGTATGTCTGTTTGTCTCACTGTCTACTCGCACACAATTTCTTTCTTATACTCCTCCCTCTGGCCCTCTATGGCCCTGCAACGCGCTGAATGTCTATATGAAGTCTCCCTAACCTATGCAGCGTATATGAGCGTGTGATCCACGCATACAGATATGTTTCATGCACCGGGCTGAAAAAAGGCGGTGCATACGGAAAATAGTGCTTACGAAAAAAAATAGTGCTTATGAAAAAATAGCGAAACTGTCGTAGTAGCAAATTCTCCACCTGGCGTGGGCATTGTTCTAGAAACGTTGCCAAAATTTAATTCATACTGAACTTTCTGGCAGCCAGTGTTTCTCTGCTCTCCACTATCGTGTACGCATAATTTGTAACTAGGACAGAGGGTCTTTCATCAAGAGGGATAGTACCAACAAGTCCCTATTCAAGGTTTCATAATCCACAATGATTGGTTTAGGCATGCATATTGCGATACACAGGCGTTATAGACAGATGTATGAGACAGTAATTTATACAGGAGATTTTCAGAGGAGGCTGATTATCAATAAAGCATCTACGTCATATGAAGGGTGTCACTAGAAAGAGTAAGAGATGCGTTTTATGATAAAGGCCTACCTGGCATTTACACTAGATGATTGTGGGCGGCGATTTTAAATTCAGCATCGCCCGTTGACTATCAGCCATAAAAGGCTAGAGAGTGTAAACGCCATGTGCGTCGCGACTATAGATCGTCTGATTACGTCAGATTATACCATTTTGGCACAAATGGGCAATTATGTAGACCACTAGACTGTAGACGACTAATTCAAGCTGGCTTGAAATAGTGATGTAAACCACTGGCGATTCTTTAAAAACTCATTGGTGTCCTGCATTTCTATAAAATGTCGTCCAGTGTAAACGATTGGGGTTGATGACTATTGTGGCCAATATTGCATAATCGAACACCACCTAACGACTTTTGGCTAGATGATCTACAGTTGTCACGTTTTTAGTCGTCTAGTGTAAACGCTAGGTTAAAAATACATGTACGAAAATATGGTTAGCAAAATAGACATATCTTGTTAGGGCCATTATTTTGGTGGTTTTTTTGGTTAAATGAACTTCATTGATTCTGCCATAAAGCACATCTTCTATGAATAATAAATAGCTGAAATGATATCCTGAATATCTTATTGTAATTGATTCTTCTTGACGTCAATAAAGGCTGCTATTTTATATAAAGAAAGTATACAGCATTGAATCCAGATGAGGTGAAGGTGATATATAGCTTAGTCTAAACAAGTGTACGATTCAAGTAGAACAAACGATGAATTTTTTAGTAAGCTCTAAACTAACTATCAGTCGTTCGCAATTCAGCAGTTGCCATTCGCGCAAATTGTGATCTTAGTCGGGGCTATCTGAGTCTCTGTACCACATCGGTAACTAGGGCATCTTTTGAAGCCACTGCTCTTAAAGCGGTATGGCTTTAACATGATATTTGAGTCACTACGGGTCCCTCATATTTCATAATCTAGATTATCCTCGACCTTGGAACTCTCGTAACCTAATCTTCTAAACTTCAGCTTATCTAAATTGTTTGCAGTATGTAGACGATCCACTCACATTTCCGTAACTCGATGCTTACCAACAATGCGCAGTCCTCTATTTTGCATTCGTTTTAACTTCATTTTGGTGCAGAAAAGGAAGCGTGGTTAGGGGGAGAGGGAATGCGGGTGATAGAGGGAAGAGAGAGTAGGTCACAGGACTGTTAGGACCTTGGTCATACTTTATTCCTCCATAAAGATATATGTGTCACACCCCTTTGTCTAGGGGACATCATAGCTAGTAGTATATGGAAATGAACCATATACGATGGGTGTTTGAGGGTAAAATATAAATTTAGAAACGTAGAGTTATTTATTCTGACAACCTCTACCATACCACTAATCACGTGTATGCATGGATAGCAAGTTTATATTTCCATGCATATATTTCATAATACCTTGGATTTCTTATTGAAAATGTCTGACTTTACTTCATCTATCGATAGCTTTCAAAGTTCAGAAGTCAAAATTGCTGACATGAAAAATAGCTGCTATTCATAGTTTGAATAGGCTACCAAGAGAGATGCCGCCTTGCTGCAATGAATGATAAAAACAATATAGCGTTTTGAGTACAAAAACACTCTGGCTGAGAGACCTAGCAACAATACTGACAATAATGTAATAAAAATGTGTATGCGGGAGGTAAAGCGTAAGATAAAGTTTATGAGTTCCTAGACTGTGTGTAGATACTTAAAATGGTCGACCCCTCGATGAATAATCTATTCTCATGACAGGGAGACATATCCCTATCACTCCATTTAGCCCCACATTTGTACCCTGATAGTTCTTACTTCAGCGTATTCCATAGAGGCAACATTGGCAGCTTCAGCTTTTCATCTGCACAATCTCCTACTCAGCCAACACACTAATAGCATATCGACCCTTATACTCTATGCCAAATGAAGCTGACCTTGATAAAGCGAGGTGTCACTTGGAGGTCGCAAACACGGGTCATCACATAACAATGCAGCAGTGTGAATCTTGATATTTATCTCATCCCGGTATTTTTCTCCATAGGCTTAACGTTAGAAACTCGTACTCCACGGCCCTCAAGGTATTTTACGGAATACTTAATGGTTAATTTGATGAGTTATTTTATCACTGAATGATGTTACATGGGGTGAGATAAAATCAGAAACCCACTCGATGAAAATAACTTGGTTCTCATCTCATGAGTTTCCTTCTAAATATCTGTTAATGAAGACTATTCTTAAGGTGGACGTCTGCCTATTTGATTCAAACATGCATTGCCTTTATTAGCTTCTGGTTGCAGTACCATCCGCGCACCCTAGAGATGTAAGGGTATTGACAATGGAGCACATTGTAAAAGTGAACTCATGTATGTGATTGAACTTCTTTCACTTGCTTGTGCGAGATTTGTCGCATATCTGTCCGTAGAAATGCCATTTTTCTTATTTCTTTCAATACTACTTACTCCTTTGTGGAAAACATCAAATGATGTGTAAACAATGACATTATAGAATGTAATTAGATAATCGTATAAACTTTCAATCAATTGAAACCATGCTGAAACACATTTGAAATACTGTTGTTCAGATTCAAAATTTCTCAACAATGTCATATTTCCGGTCATGGGCCGAGGGGTTAGTTGCGACAGCGTCAACTAAAACCGACACAGACTTTAGCGCTCCGACCTGCTGCGATGTTCCGGCATGAGGTGACCACCGGTCCCACGGACCAGTCTCCATTAGTGGAACGGGTGAGCGCTACCTCGAGCAGCTCTGAGTGCTTCTCAATAGCTCCCCCACTGGCCCTGACCTTTGAAGCAATTAGATATCTCTGAGACGACCTGGTAGCTGTCCATGTAAAATGTAAAAGGTCATCTGTCTAGAGACCGATGAGAAACGATACATAATTACATGTCCAGCAACTGTTCTTACCGAATCCTCCCACTCCTTGCCCACCTATGTGGTCATCTCCTTGGAGTTTTTCTTTGCCCACATCAACCACAGGACATTTTTTATTGCTCTCCTGCATCATTCTGTCGGTATGCATAGGTCAAGCCATCAACGCCGAACACGATATTCTGTCTTCTGCAGAATGCACTATCAGCCAATAATGTCCATATTTAGTGAATGGGCTTCTATTATTAGAATATGCAAATCATGCATGTAAACGTATACCAAGTCTATATCTATAAGGTAATTGACCTCTTTTTTTTCTTTTTTTCTTACAGAATAAGAGTAATGCCATACAAGAGGAAATTGTTATATTTTGTATGGAAGCAGAATGGTGCAAAACCTGAGGGTTTCCTGGGATTATAGAATAAGATCAAGATCTATTTGACAACTACGGTTTAGTTGGTAAAGGCAACAGACTCAGCAGACCGTGATTAGATGAAGTAGGCTAAAAGCCTGTCGCACATGCTAGTTCATTAGCTGAGCGCGAGGTTGTATTGATGTTGTTTGGTAGAGCCAAGCAAAACATGAATAGTTTCTTTGATTAGCAAGCGTTTTTATTGCTTTAAGCTTTTTAATCATAATATTGTCTCCTCTTTTAGTTGTTTTTTTTCGATCTATATGATGGTATATCACACATTCAGGAAAACAACAAGGCCTCAGCATTCACAGATCTGCTTGACGTAAAATCCTAGGTCCTTAGATAATCTTATACTGAACGGTTTACGTTTGATATCCAAGATAACTACTGCTGAAGTAGACAATGCATCAGAAGTAGGATTATATTGATATTTTAAAAGTATTTTGAACAAGAAATGGTATAATTTGCATAGTGAAAGGAATTAGTATCTATATATCAAAGGGGTGATGAACGAAGAGGGTTTGAAAAAGCCTTCCCGTATAGTTTAGGTGTGTCTGATTGTTTGGGATTTTATGTGCGGCTGGAACAAGAAACGTATAAATTGCATAGTGAAAGGAATGAGTATTTATATATCAAAGGAGTGATGAACGAAGAGGGTCTGAAAAAGCCTTCCCGTATAGTTTAGGTGTGTCTGATTGTTTGGGATTTTATGTGCGGCTGGAACAAGAAATAGTATAAATTGCATATATCAAAGGGGTGATGAACGAAGGGGGCCCCATGCTATTTTATCGAGAAGAAATCAAGAAGAATAGGGCATTTTTCCAGTTTCATCTATAAAGGTGAAGAAAATTATGTATGTACGAAGAGAGAAAAGGTTATATGTACCAGGCTAAACATGTATACTTATACATATATATCTATGAAAAAATAAGTTACATTCCACCAATGGACACGTGTTAAGCGACTGGAAATAAATTTTGAAGATGCTGGTTATTGGCAGACCTGTGTTTGGAACATATGGAGGAAACTCAGAGAGGGGAATCAATATGTGAATGGAAGGGAATAACAGATCTGACGCTTGACGTGACCATATGGTGGCGTTGTAGACGAGATAAACCGGGGACTGAGGTGACAGTGGAGGTACAGATTAGAGACTAGATCAAGGCTGTCATTAGCGGCAGGGATAAGGAATGAGAAGACCGTAGAAGAGGGGAGGTTGACTATCATTACCAAACACCATCTCCCCCTCCTTCCGAGGCAAGTGCCACGATCGGCGCCAAGTCGTAGTCATTGGGGGCTCGTGGGTATGTGGGAAAGCTTCAGTCTCACTCATTGATCGTCGTTAAAGTAGCACGTATCGTCTACTTGACGATGATCGGCAACATGATTATGATATTCTCTGTGGTGAGAGACAGGAGGGTGGCTATCACCGTCCCCCTCTGCACACTGTCCCCACCGAGCACACAGCGATTGCGCCAACGCCAACACTCTAACGTCTACATGGGACATTATAGCCAAAGGAAAGGCCTGTTTCGATAACTGTAATAAGCAGATTTATCGACTGAAAAAGATATAGGATTACGATAATTGTTTATTTGATTAGGTAGAATTGAGAACTTTGCGGTGCTGAGGGTCTGACAAATGGGGGCTACACAGTACTTTCATACAAGGGCCACTAGCCGTGGGATAAGGCCTTTTCAGTAAGCATAATGGGCAGCTCTATCGTCTGACGAAAGATATAGAATTATGGTGTTTGCCTGTATGAAAGGAAAGAATTGAAAACCTGGCAGTGACGAGGGTTCAAGAAATAGGGGTAACATAGCAATATCGTACAAAGAACATTAGCCAGGGGAAACGGCCTTTTCAATGAGCATAATATGCAGATTTATTTCTAGTGACCATTACCTAATGGTTATACCGAACAAAGCCGTCTGCTTCCTACCTGCGTCCTGTCTGGGTATTTTTCCTCTGACTAGTCTGCACTCCATTTGCGCTTAACCAGTGTCATATCTCTAGGTCCATTATTGGTGTCTATCCGGTGTTGTCCTGTCTGCACATATCCTATCTGCTTTTGTCGACATCCTGGCGTCTCGTTTGCGTCCCAACAGCGTCCCATCAGCATTATTTCCAAGTCTGTGTGATACCGTTGACCGATCACTTAGGAAATCTGAGTTATATCCCTGATTAATGTTGTGGTCTAATTAAATGCCAACATCTATCGAGATATTGGATCCTCAAAAGTCATGTATCGTGATAGTGAGATGAAATAACCATTTTTTGCTCTGTGAAAAGAAGCTGGTTTATTATTGCAGGTACCACTTCATTAAAACTATATCTCCTTCATGTTATTAAGCCGCTCGTTAAAACTGTTGTCGCCTTTCTGTTTTCCCCTTAGTGCATGGCAACATGATGCTAACGGAAGGCACAAACTATAAAAACGTAACATCAACGAGCAAAAACAAACTGCATAAAAAATGCCAATTATTGTGTGTATTGAGTCAGGAGACAAGGGAACAGTCTCATCGGAGGGTAAAATAAAATGAATTGAAGCGCTCATGAAACCCGACGTGTTGCCTGTCGACCGAAAGTCAGGCAACCCGGCGTCTCTATTGGCAGCGCCATCTGGCTGCAGTAGCCGCCATCAGTGGCATTTTCACCCAGCATGCACACTGTTAACTCACCTGTTTGTTCTGGCCTTTTTTTTCTCTTATTTTCACGGCGCTTTCTTGCTTTGTTTAAATCGTTTTCCAACTGCTGCTAAAAGTGTGTGATGTACTGTGTTGGATATTGTCGATAGTGTGCTGGTTCGTGGTTCAAGATTTCCCTTGTTATCCTTTCTGAGTCGTCGCCTCATGTGAAAATAAATATGTATTAATTGCGATACCTTTCAATATACCTACGAATGGTAGCAATATGTGGAGGTAACAGATTCACATCGTCCACATGTAAATATGTTGGTATCTATTCTAGTATTCCGTCACTGATCACCTCATGCAATTGCGTACTGTCGGAATGATGTCAGAGTATTGGGTTACAAATACATTCAAAATCTATGATCTTACATATTTTTTAATCTTTACTCCTATCCTGCCTGCTGTTCCCCCATGGCGTAATTGCTCAACAACCGACACTCTGTGTCGACAGGGTTCTTCGGACAACAAAATTTATAAATCATCCATCTGCACATCATTGTCAATCTTCTGATTCTTTATTCTTTTATTTGTCCTCTGTGCATTGTCTCTCATCTCCCTCTAATTTGCCAATATACTATTTCATTTGCCATTTCTCCTATCCCCAGTCTCATCGTACCTTTCCTCACATGGTCCATGGCCAGTTACACCCTGCTCTAGACACACTCTCCAAATCTGGAGCTGCGAAGTAGAGAATATTATCTTCATTCTGTCTTTTCGATTTTAAAGTAAATCTACACCTACCCCCTCTGGCAGACGTTCGTATTCGCCCTTTGATAATGTCACGTGCACTGGTATTCCCCTGTCGGCGTAGACTCCAAACAGTCCCTGTTATAAAGAGCCCCAATGCCAAGGCGTAGAGTGGCTCCAGGCCCCTTTTCCCGCCCTTCTCAAACGCCTGAAACGCGAGCAGACGACATCCGGCTAACGTCAACGTCAGTGCTGACGTCATATCAAGAACACATGATGTTGCTCGACACGCGTCTGCCTTCGACATGAAGAGGACTTCCGGCAGGTCCGCAGCAAATGCTGGGAATTCGGCGGAAAGGTGCGAACGTGGCTGAGTGGAGAGAGGTTCTTTGTATCTGAGATCTTACACAATGTGTCTCCATTTGTCGTCTGCGCTCTACCTGACGCTAACACTGACGCGTACTATGAGGCATTCATCGTGCTCCTCTTATTTAATAATCATCTTTGTATGTTCTCCTTTCATTCCTTCAAGGGAAATATGGATTCCTTTGACCCGGAAGTTTATTGTTATGTGATTCAGCCACATATTAGCCGCAACAGCCAAAGAGTAACCTAATAATAGATCTAGTACAAAAAAGGTTAAACCAAGACTGATTTTTATGTATTTTTCGTTTGTCACTTTTTTTAATGCCTGAACCTATATGCAAATTATTCAAAGCACTTTGTCGTATTGCAAGTTTTTTGGTTAAACGAGAATTGTACACAAGGACGGAGGTGTTGAACCGTGTTTAAACCCACTGGAATGACCAATTTGCTAGATAGCACGACCTTCCTATAAAACTCATTTCAATTTCTTCCATCGTCCTTGTTATAGAACACTTGCCGTGATTTCAAAAATCCAAATCTTGGGCTTTTGTGGAGGGTCACTGCTGCAATCCGGCTGACAAGGACTCACGACCTTGGAGAAAACCTAATGCTTCCAGTTAAATATGTGTGCGATATAATAACTGACTCCAAAATGAAGATGTGCTATGCCACCGTGGCTTGTATCGATCGGCCAGGCAGGCAAAGCATGGCTAGATGAAAACCAGACTACGTTAAAACGGGTGCATGGGTCTATGATGGGATGTCTGAAGTCAGCATCTTCCAAAATATAAATCTGAATAGTACATCCAAAAATATAAACTGTGAATCCTTTCATCAAGGAAATTATTCTGTCCAACTGGCAGTACCTCGCCTGTAATAAGCATACCGGTACATACTAACTTTTATTGATTGTCTGCTTGCTTCACTGCCAATTCTAGGTGAATGATTCAGATTTATGTAAGCATGCTCTGAAGCATTCTCAGGGTTGATTTCTATGGAATTCTAGCTTAGCTTTAACTTCAGGTAATCTATGGATACTCCCATAGAGAGCCATCCTCTAGAGGCAAATGCATGGACATCTATCTGTTGCTATACTCTCATGACCACAGGTGCTGCGTAATATATCCGCATTAAATCGTATTTAGATTCTTTAGTTTGATATTTCTTTCTGGGATTTTCCCTGAATTCATTTTCTAGAAAGACATTCATATTATAAAATGTTAGTAGTATCATCTCGCTCATCAAATAGAAATGCAATTTGAGCAACCTTGCAATAGACTCTTTCTGACAATGGCCCTTTTTAAGAGTTTCTCATTAGTGAACTATGCCAGAGAGCATATGGCTTCTCTAGGTCTTTCCCCTCTCCTTATGCTTTGTCTCGCTCCATCTATTTGTCTCTCGCACTCTTTCTCGACATGATTACCTTGTGGGTGCATTTTTCCTTTCATATTCTTTATTTACCCTGCAAAAGTAATCAGCCTTTGGTCAGTAAGATCGATCTCTACAGCTTTACCTGATAAGAGATCATATTTACATCATTGAGATAATACAATGTTCAACTTTCGTATCATCACCTATTACGTCTGACTATCTTGTCAATAACCATAGTCATTGATTTACGACTTATGGAAAAAGTATTGTGATACCTACCCAAGAGGGAGGGGGTATATGAAGTTTGGTGCAGAGGAAGTGGAAGATACTGTCAGACGTTCAAGTTCGGGAGTGCATTGCTATCAATGGAGGCTGTCATGAGCCTAATCAGATTAGCCCTGCGTTGAACCTCACTGTAGAATCCTATCTCCGAAGGGCTTCCCGAAAAAGGGTCACATCTTTGAAATGACCCTTAAAGGTCAATCTTGGCAATAGGCTAGGTTGAATGCCCTGCTGGTAATCTCATTCTGGTCTTGGCGAGTAATAAAAGGGTTTGATTAGGGAAATTAGGTACGGCAGTTCTTTTCTCAGTAATACATTTACCAGGAGGGAAACGGGAAAATAAGTGGGAGGTGGTAGATGTAAGGTCATTTAGCCAAGATTATATCATAGATAGTTTTGCAGGATTGCAGTAAAAGAACAAGTTCCATCCGAAGAAGTTGAACATAACTGGGTCAATTCCCGATATAAATGAGAAATATTGGAGCCGTATCTGTGTTTATCCTCTTCTATTTCACATTTGTTGTGGTTCACACTCTCATACACAACCTCTCTCTCTCTCTCTCTCTCTCTCTCTCTCTCTCTCTCTCTCTCTCTCTCTCTCTCTCTCTCTCTCTCTTCTCTAGATGGATGGAATAGCTCACACAATCATCATTCATTCCCATTACCAGGTGGTGCCACCATCGATCCTGACGTATTAATCGTTGTATCGGGTCACCGATCACTATCGACTTTCTCGCAATTTCACGTCCGACGTATTTGTGTATTTCTGATGGGGCTGATTTCTGAAAACCTATTCCCCCCCCCCCCCCCCGATCTATCACTCACCCCCTCTCTGTACGTGGTGTCAGTACTGCCTATTGCCAATTTCTGCGCGTGTACGGAAGGCATTCAAGTGTGGTGGGACGGTGATAGGAAATGTGTGCTTGGTCAATTGTTGCCCATAGCCTGCGTGTCCTCTATGAGTGCTTTCACAAAACCACCAGACATCCCGGGCTATGCACCTTCCTTTCAAAGGTAAAAATTACCTCAAATTCAACCTGCCACGAGACTCCATATATATTACTACCTGAGGTGCCTGAAGCTCTGGAATATACTGCTTTAGAACGTGAGCCATAGAAATATTCTTCTAGTTATGACTCAAGCAGATCTAGAGCTCCTCGAAATGGGACCCGGGGATGTAGGAAAGAACAATGACATATGCCATAAGGGCCGACAGAACCCAGAGGAGGTATGGGCCTTAGGTAAGACCAAGGCAGGAGTGAGACGTGTAAAGGGAGTCTCCCACTATCACGATTTGCGCCTCCGACACACTACGATAGCCTTACGACAAGGGTTCCGATGAAAAATTTAAATTTTTGTCGGAAGGAACGGTTCTATCGTTGAAGTGGGGTTTCTCTTACGATGAGTACTACGACACACTCCGACACACTCTGACACACTCTGATAGTGCTACGATAGAAATGCCGTGTCACAGGCCTTCCGACAAAATTCGATTTGTCGGAGTGTGTCGGAGTGTGTCGGAAGCATTCTCTATTAGTGTTGACTATGCACCCCCCACCTTGTGTTTTTCCGCCCGCAAAATAGCAATTGTCCCTAGGCAATTAGCAATTATTCCTAGACAAAACATTATACTGGTATAATAATAATTCAATTCCAGCCCCCCCCCCCCCCCCCCCAGCTAGCAAAGTAGCAATTACCTCGGGAGCGTCCCTAGACAATTGCTCAGTCACCGCATTTCAGTCGATTCCGCCTGTGGCTAATATTTATATATATATATATACATTGTATATATATCATATACATTGTATATATTTATATATATACATATATATATATATATTTTACCAATATATATCGTTAATTGTTTGCCTGAAATTTACATTGGTGCACCTCTTGAATCGTGGCTGGTGTCGTAACCGTGGTCTTCTTTTCAACCTGTTCATACATACTGCGACACACTCTGACAAAACTGTCCTGATAGCTCTACGATTTGAAAATTTCTTATCGTAGACAAATCGCAGCACTTTTCGTAGTGTGTCGGGACAGTGGGAGCCCGGCTTAAGGCCCGGCGTCCACCTACTACGATATAGCTCTGATATGGTCTACAATGCACCTACCGATAAAAAATCAAAATCGCGTCGGAATGTCACCTAATATTGGGGCAGTTGACCGCGTTTCTCTGATTAGGCACCGAAAAAAAAACCTTACCACGCATGGTGGATTGGGATGTCTAGACATGTCTATGATTTTGCACCTTCCCGATATGTCTCTGATATTTGCTTTATGTATCGGTGCAATATCGGTAGGTCTAAATTTCCATCGTAGTAGGTAGACCCAAGGCCCTAAGATCTGTCATATAAGGCGGAGTCGGACGCAAAGACCAAATCCGAACATGGATGGTGAACAGAACATGAACAGAATTGGGCCATAATATAGACGGGAAGGGTGAGGTCGGGTGCAGACGAATAACTAGGAGGGAGAGTTACTTAGAGCCCTCCACAAGCCGAGGTTTGTGGCTGGGGCGCACGTACATTGTGTCGGGGGCACTAGGAGAGCGATAAGGAATGCGAGGTGTTTGGGACCCCAGGGATGCCCAGACCGGAAACTATTTTTAGCATCATTCCCTGCGCTTATTTTTTTTCAGCGACCTGCCTCTGGAGATTGGAGGCAAATGCCTGTGAAGGATGATTGGATCAATGAGAGGGTGTGGACCCGGGTCGCGCATGCGCTGATTCCATCCTGTGCGGGGGTCAGCGGGTCACGGCCAGCTGTCAGTGTGTGTACTGTGCGGGGGTTATGGGTGTGAGACAAGGTAGTAATATCATACAGAAGACTGTGAGAGGTGGGATAGTTGCTACCCCATGCCCTATCCCGCAATATATGTGACTATGAACGAATAAAATGCTTGGTCTTTGGAACTATGGATGGAGCGGGTGGTTTATGTCAACATGATTAGGCTGGATGTAGAGGATGGTTCGGGAATGGTAATCTTTATATGGAAGTAATATGTTAGCAGGACATCTCATTTATTGTCCACCTAATACAAAGTGTTCATAGAAATTACACTGCTCCGGGCTGCAAAAGCCGGCTCCTACGGATAAATAGTGCGTATACAAAAATAGTGCGTACCTAAATGAGCTGATATCGGTACACCACTTGTCAGAAAAAGGTGCATGGTAAACACAATATAGACTGGTTTCAGATAAAAGTATTTGTATGCTCTTCGCAATTGACTCTGCGCAATGACCTCACATGCGCTCGGATATTATTATATACCTGTATCCGAATGTCTATGAAATACTGCCCGCTGCTAGGGGTGCAGTAATAATAATGTTCGTGCCCGCTGTGAAAGTGACTTAATAAGTCATTAAAATGGTGTTTTTTCATCAATTTAAGGTATACAATAATAAGCAAACGTCCTGACTGTAGACGAAATGATTCTAGTTCTCGGTCAGTCATCGATTTCATACTGCCTTCCGCCTATGGCGTCAGGCAGTATGATATCGACGACTGACCGAGAACAGGAACCTTTTCGTCCACAGTAAGGACGTTTCCTAATATTACTAAGCCTCCACTGCTCGGAGCATATAGCACCGCTTGTATCTGACACAAGTTGATATCGTGTATTTATTATAGCGTTTAGGGACACTACATAAAGATATACAGAAAGGCGTACGACTGTCCTGTACAGCAGTATGCATGTGTTAGCCGGATAGAAGGGCCAGGGAAATATTAAATCACGTTCTATCAGTCTGATATTACTCCGCCCAGTGTAATAAACAACCTTATCATCATATCCATCATACCTGATATGTCTGTAGGAATCTGTTTAGCCATCTGATAGTATCTACGAATCATGAGATGCAATCGTACATGAACATATAGCATTTGAGACACCAGATCCTGCGGTTTTGAGAGATGGAGCTGTAAAGCCCTAGGAAAGTAGGGAAGAGGAGCATTGAGTGAGGTCACAGAAGGGCATACTCTTTACCTTTGAATGTTGGAGAGTAGTTAAGAATTGCTGGAAATTCTACGGACTGAAGCGTTTTACCTGTGAACATAACTTTCCGGAGCCCAACACATGCCCCCGTACGTTTAAAGCTCAGTATAAACACCCTGCTGAGAACGCCCGGGGTCAAGTGCTTGGATCTGGAAAATAACGTTTCAATTTCAATTACAATTCTTTGTCAAGTCCGTTGTTAAGAATTAATGAGGGGTACATTATAGAAGTGACTGCATGTAAGGATCTAAAAGTTAAGAGATTTATCAGCCTAAGAAATCAAAGAGATCTATTGGGGGGAGGATGGCTTAGTATGCTATGTCTTTTCATTATCTATGGCTTTGTGAAAGGTATAGGTGGTGTTTAGAGAAATACAACACAATATTGTTTATACGTTAGCTGAGAACACGAAGAGAAATGGTCCAGTGATTTATTACAAAACATAATTCTAATATGTCTGGTCTCTAAGAAAACGGCGTTGACGGATATATCTTCAAAAAACACACCAGACTAATAGTTTTTTTTATATTAAGATTTAGCCGACAGTTCCCTATATAACCTTGTCTAGCTCGCACCATAGCTTCCTCCTCACCAACATCAATGTGAAGGGAACGAACAGTTTCTCCAAAAAAGAAACAGTCAATTAGACCGAGCTACAAACGACCCTCCCCAACGCGGTATCTGCCGCCTGCCTGACAGAAGCAGAATGGCACGATTGTGACGCAGATTGCCTCCGAATTACACCAGGAATTCGGTTTCTGCAGCGCATCGCGCGTCCAATCAGCGTCTGCCTCGCGTCTGTCCAGCGTCCGCCTGATGTCCTGTCAACGTTTGTTCAGCGTCTTTCGAGCGTCCGATGAGCGTCCAGTCAACGGCTGTCCAGTGTCTATCCAAAGTCATATCAACGTGGGTTATCTTCAGCCTACGTTCAGCGGCTAGTGCCTCTTCAGCATCTGTCTATTCTCCGACTAACGTTTGTCCAGGGTGTGCCAGCATCTTTCTAGGATCCGTCCACCATCAAGTCAATGTTTGTCTGGCATCTATTCATCATTCTGGTGCACTAGATACTGTTACAATGTCCAGTGTCTGGAAGGGTTTTTTTCAAGCTCCTCTGATAGTCAAATATTGCTCTTGCTGATAACAGGAAAAACACGTAAAGGTCAGATGGTTTTGAATTGTTTTTCAGCGATCAAAATAACAACCGCCCATATCCTACTCGGGCGCCTCAGACTTGGCTAACCGACACCAATAGTAACAGCCTGACAAGCACCTTTACAATCTCTATAATCAGCAGGTAGCTATGGATCCCCTCGATGTGTTACATTCGCTATCAGAGCTGAATATAATTCATACTTGTCACCCCGAGCTCGGCCCCCTTCTATAGACCCCACAGGAATCAGACACTTTCATCGGATCTCTACCAACGCCTACATTTCACCGAGATTCCGCATGGAGAGTGTGGGCCGAGGTCCACTTCAACCCAGTTGATAAGCAGGTGTAGATGAAACATAATTGATTCGGTAGAGTCATATACATGTCAGAATCACTCTTTATTTAGATTTGTCAATGTAAGTTGTCTACGAATGGTGCTTCTCCACGTTTGTGATACCTTTGCGGATCACAGAATAGTGACCCGAGGGCTTAAACGTTGGCTCTCAAATTTAAGGGATCACATCGGAATTGCACAACTGCGTCGCCGCATAAAATATGGCGTTTAGTTGTTATTTTATGCGAACCTTCACACCATGGAGGATCATCCATGGATCGCAGCACTTCAGACTATTTGGGTAAAAATGGTCTGGTCTGATATTCTGAATAACTATATATGGTGGCACTACGCCCGCAGCCCCTTTTTCTGATGCTTTCAACAAATAGCAATCCACACCACAAGATGTCAACCCAGTTTTAACTTTGATGCCATCTGTATTTGATTAAAGAACTAATGAACCTTTCCCTGTCTTATCCAATATGTTCCCCTTAAAGTGCTGCATCGCTATCACATGGTAAAAATGAGTGATACCGTGTGAATATAGTCATGATAATATTACGGGAGCAACACTTTTCTACAGAAAGTGGAGTAGTGACCCCCTGAGGTGGTCGATGATGTGAAATCATTTAACTGTGCTTTCAACAGTGATGTCTTTAAATTTGTAAAACTTGTGGTTTTACTGGCTTCGGCATCGGTTCATCTAATCTCAGATTTTACCACATATTTTGCTCATACGGAGACAGTTAGCCTGTTTCTTTATATTTCTCCTCTGCATGAGGTAAAACGCGTATGTAAAGTGCTTTAGTGCGGGCAATCCTCCACATACCATCTTCCAGACTGAGAGACTCAAGAAAAAGGCGAGTTGATGTCTGTCATGAAACTAGAGCGGAGAGAACCATCAGACATATAAATAATAAAACAGACAAATTGGTCGTGTCTTCCATCATAGCATCATCGTATATTTGGCGAGGTTCTAGAAACATGTATATATCTAGGTTATCTAGGTTATATCTTGGCTACACCTGTTTTACGTTGAAGCTGTGGCTCTTTCTCGTAAAAACCAGGAATAATTTATCATTAGCCTTACAGCAGAATGTTTTTCGATTGAACTATGTACTGAATGATAAAGTCGTGATCCCACCACATATACCTTCCCCCATAGGACTAGGGTCTACTGCTATTTGCATTTATGATGGAAGGGCGAAGAACGTCAAATAAAAGTGAGAGAATATTGTAGCGGCCTACCAGTTCTAGGTTTGTATTTTTTACTACCTGAGATTAGATTGGTCTATCCAGTGGAGTGAGACGAGTGCTACCCTATGAGGTTTCCCGCATAGGTTGGTTCGGTTAACTTTCAGTATGTAAAGGAGATGCGGGATCTACAACTTAACATGCCTATGGACTCAAAACCAGACTCCGAGCACTTCAGGTATATGCTGTTTTTTATTATACCTGTTCACGTTCAAAACAGTTACAGTCACCTGGCACGGAATGTGCTAGGTAGCTTCAGGTGAGTGGATCTGTTCACTCAACTGCTGAAAGGTTTCCTCTGTGAAACCTTACCAGTCTGCCAGGCTCCAAGCAGTTCGCTTGACGTGGAGGAATGCACAAGTAACCTGTCGACCTGCTGTGGACTCAGCCTATATATACAGACTGAGTTACATAATCCGGGCAACCCCGTAGCATTTGCATTATATGGGTTCACCGGTTTTACAGCACAGCAGGAAGTGGCACTCACGTCACCTAGCGTAAAGCAAACCAACCACTGCTCGACTACCCTGACCCCTACAATATCCTAAGATATTACCAATCAGTAAGTCATTTGTATTTGAAGGTATCAAGAATGTTTCAATAAACCTAAAGAATCTATCCCTGTCTGTCTGTATGTCTGACACTTTGTCTGTTAGTCTCTCTCTCCGTGTCTGTATGTATGTTTGATTCTATGTCTGTCTCTATTCCTGTCTGACTGTACATGGACGACTCAGATATAACACTTATATCTTATATCATAGGGACTGGTCTGTCCTATCAAATATGGAATTTCCGATGCTTATACAGTTAGGTCTGTCCCATCAGATCTGACAGTTTGAAACGTACAGGCATTGTGAAGTCAGAGTGGTAGGAGGAGAACAGTGAGCCGGAACAAACAGGCTCTTGAGCCTATAAAGTGTATAGAGTGTGGTTGAGGGACAGGAGGGGTGAGGGCTGTTATCTCATGACTGTACGTTAGAGTGACTTCAGGCCAAGAGTGTTATACTTTAACCGTTATATACCCCACCCCTTATTGCCTGGGCTGTGTCTGCCTCTGACTTTGTCTGTCTTAATCTGTCTAGCTGTATATGTGCATCTCTAAATGTCTGTCTCTTTATCTATATGTATGTAGAACGTGGCTGACAGCTTGGAGCGACTGCTGGTAAGTGACCGGGTTTTGTTTTCTCAACCTGGAATTCAGGTGAGTTGGTTTGCCGACCTAGTTTACGTCTCTCCCATTGGTCTGTTGTGGACATGTGACCATACGTTCGTTTATATTGGACATCGCTTGACCTGGGTGGTGGTCATTGGTGACCATTATCTATATGTGCCTGTCTACCATCATCTCTATCTCTATTTTGCTGAGGTCTTTGATCATAGACATTATTATAAGGAAACGACATATGGGTGAAACGTTTTTCATTTGAGGTCAGGCATCGGACGTAAGGCATAAGGCCGTACGAAATCGACAACTGGCGAAGAACGAGAAACGTTTGCGCATTATTGTATACTTTTAAATAATTTAAAGCACCATTCTAATGACTTACAAAGTCGAAGTTACAGCAGGCACGAACATTACTATTACTGCACCCCTCGTCGCAGTTGGTATTTAGTAGACATTCGGACACAGGTATATAATGATAAGAAATAAACTACTTTACGCCTGACAGGCCTAGGAATGAGGAGGAGTGGGGTAACTGGAGGGGTAGGATGAGGAGACAGGGACTGAATCTCTGTTTTTCTGTCCCTATTTTTATGTCTATCACCCTATCTATCTATTCCTGTAGTAGCTGCCTGTTTGTCTCTCTCTGTTCCTTTTTATACTGTGCGTAAAAGGTATGCTTCTGCAATAGGTATCTATATATGACAGAAGTAACAGCTTTATTCTACCTTTTTATGGTAGATATTCATGATTATGAATAGTTTAGATTTCATGCCTGATCAGAGGGTCATTGGTTTATCATGGTAAATCAAGCTCAATCTCTATATCTTTTGGCACCGTAAATGGATACCGAGGAATTAATGAACTAAAGATTTGAATGACCTTCCGAATAACCTTGTGTGTTGCGGGAATCGGTTAAATAAATATCCATCATATACATGTTGACGTCAGACGCCTGCTGCTGTCTTCCAGAACACGGCAAGGCTGGGGGACACAAAATAATATGTATACGTGATGCCGACATCCATAATGAAGTATAAGCTCAATGATCAAGGCTTCAAGGCTAGATATTACAAGAGAAAGCGAATGGCTGTCTTCAGGCATTGTATTTCAAGTAACAATAATGAGGTAAAATGAAGAGAAGTCTGCTGACTGCTTTTTTGTAAAGCCTGTTGGCGCTGGTCCATTGTTTCAAAATAGTTTACTGTACCAGCCAGGAACCAGTGGGGCTTCGCCACCTAGCGGCGTCACTAATAACTTCCCGCTCGCCCATCAATTCCATCGCGCTGACGTGTTTACCACGAGATTACGAGCTGTCACTATATATGTAAGCTATTTGATTTGAAATCACAGAACAACATCAAATAAAGATCACCGTAGTATATCGTTGAAAGGGTGCGTAAGAGCTGACGCCAGACGGTCTCTAGACAGAGACCAGACCCATAGGTTTATATATAGAGAATCTATATCTCAGCGAAGAGGATATCCTGCAGACATATAGATCTTAAAAGATCCGAGAACAGCTGGAAACAATAGATTCGTCTCACACTACTCTCCTTGTTTCGCTGATGTTAATACAACATGACAAAACAAATATGAGTAGGTCCAACCAACCTGGTTTCGTAATACAAGAAAGTAGTTCCCCGGGACTAAAACACCCGCGCATTCCGTATAGGAAATGACACTTCCACACCAGACATTGTTAGATTGGATATGTGAAATCAATACTTGCCTCTCCATATTTGAGCCGTAGAGTACAAATAGGAGTTCATACAAAGAAAACCATAAATGGAATGACCGGACTATTGACCATCGAGGATGAAGGATATGCTAAACAAATCCGGGATGTGGTTCCAGTCTGATCACAAACCGATACATGTCTCTGGTTATTGCTAATGCAGATTGCTCATTGATGATCGTACACAGTTGTTTCCCATTATACACTGAGGGAGGGAGGCATAGAGGTACCTACATACATGAACTGATACAGGTTCCCAGAGCCTTTTTTACTAGCTCACAGTAAAATTTGTAGATCTTCTGGATTTTGTAGACTGTGCATGGATGTTATCTTGTGTTTTGGTACAGACCCATAAAAGCATAAGATCCATATAATTCCCTCAATCCCTCCCGTATAGAAATTCAATAATATGTTTGTTATGCAGTGCTAAGATGTGTTATCCATTTGACAAACTAAAAGAATCTGTACGTGTCCAGTAAGATCAAGGATATATGATGAGTTTGTGGTATGCTTGTATCGACCAACGTTATCGTAACGAGGTAAGTATGTGTCTAGTCTCGTCTGTAAGGGAAACAATACAATAGAGGCATCTGTTAGTCTGAGCGCCCAGATGAGCCAGATAAAATGTCAAGATTCTGTGGAGATAGGCGGCTCGCTTTAGACGGGACTGAAATGTTGCGCTGTTATCTCCATCCTGCAGTCCCACTCACCAGATTCTAGATGTTTGATCACAAGGCCCTTTGCCGATCAGGTGAATGTGAGACTTGTTCCCTTAGGTACTCAGCAAAGACAATATAGTTTGAAATTAACATATATATCAGCTTAAGTGGGATTCACACGTAGAGCCTAGTTTATCTCACCCCTGGTCCAAGTGGTGCAATTGAATTAACGTTGAAAAAAAAGCTATGCTCACCTACGTAAAGGAAGAACTCTGCGCCATTGCCGTGGCGGAGAAATAGTAGATGACGTAACAAGACTGCACCCAATGAACGTCGAGATAAAAAGAATAGTTCCGGGGCCATTGCTTGACCCACAGTGGCAAAAACATGGAGTGGGACAGGCATTTAAATAGCGTAATGGGAGGTGTACTAAGGCACTTACTTCGGGAAATATGTGTCGAAGTTGTTGAGGAAGAGAGAGATGTCGCCAACTGTGGTGCGGTAGCATTTGACTTCATCTGCGACGAACGTTGCGAACTATTTACTGTCGTGACGCCGTGCCGAATAACGGCAATATCTGGTTCCGCCACAGTCGTGAACGCTCCGTATTTCAAAAAGATGAATTTAGATGTTTTTACGTTGATAATTATAGAACTCAAGTGAATTTCGATAAGATATTATAATTATATCATTACTTAGAATTGACTGTAATGTCCGTGTTGGGGGTGCGATAAAAACGCCTCGTAACGATTACTACGCATCCAAACTCGTGGCGTAGTGGTTAAAAGTACGATTCTAAAGACAGTTCTGCTTAAGTATTTGAGACGGGTGTACTTTACACCTTACCCCTAGCCTCGGACAATTCTCCTTACTCGCCCGTCGCGTTAGCGCCTTGTCAAGTACACAATTACAGGGGGAAAATGTAACCCTACATTTTAGACGAAGAGTTTGAGTTTGAGTACAGAATCTCAGCAGGATTTGTCTCAGACAAACACCCTGTGAGGTACATGAATTCTTTTATGTGATACCCGCTTTACAAGGAGTAGAATCTCATTAGATGTTGAACCCTGTGGGGTATGTGAATCCCGCCGTGTGAATTCCACTTAATTGTTGCCGACAATTATATGGGGGGAAAACTTGTCCCAGGAAAATGGAAGGCTACAATTCAGACGAAGAGATTGTGTTCCATAACAAAATCTCAGCAGGATTTGTCTCAGACAAAAAACCCTGTGGGGTATATAAGTCCCACTGTGTGAATTTCACTTTAGGTTTGGTGTATGAAACAGCTTGTAATTCGTCAAACATGAACATATACAGGTCCTAACTCAGTAACGTTTTAGCGGAGCTTAACATACACTGTTTTAATTTGAAATGTTCTTTTCATTATAGTGACACAATTGAAACAGTGGCTGATGGTCTCGAAATACGCCAGTACTTAAATTTGAACCATATCCACTCAATAGGCGCATGTGTTACATATTAAATAACTGCGTAATATATGTATATATGAACTCTACGTGTAAGCTAGATTTCGATTGTTGATGTGTTTGTTGAAATTTTCGTTTACCAACTTTTTGCCCTTAATATCCCTCTATCCTATTTGTGTGACCGAGGAAACAAATCTAAATCCAGAGTTGTTATGTACAGAGGACGACATTTGATGAATAGGAAATTATGAAACCTCACTTGCTCTAGGTACAAGAAAAATACAATACAATCTATTATGAACTCAATCGATCCGTAAAACAGTAAAGTCAGACGAGCGAAAATGTCAGATAAAATTGATCAACATTATTGTCCCCAATCTTCTGCTGTCTCTAGGCAGACTAGTTGATTTTTATGCGATAGTTTCCAGAGGGTAAGCATGTAGGAAATAAGTATCATTCCGCCCAGGTGCTTAACAATTATACGTCATGGTGCTGCGCTGGAGAATACCGATTCTCGTTAGATGCAGCTCTCAGCCATAATGGATTCGATATTCTCCCTCTCTCCGAACCGCTTCGTCGGTGGTGCCCAATTAACCGAGAAGATATCGGCCAATGATAATGCTTGATTTTATTCCCAAAATTGCTTGGAGACGTGCAAAACAGCTTGGTTAGAGGCTCAGTCGGCGAAAGGAGGGTGGAAATTGGGGAATTTGGGAAATGAGGCGAAGCTGATGAAATCGCTGATCATTGTAGTCATTACACGACTGAGCGTGGAATAGTTACTAAAGCCGATGGCGCGTGGATTCTGGTGTTCACTCATAAAACACAGTACACTTTCTACCAACGTGAGAATTATCTCATGAGCCCTCGGTATACATCAGTTCAAACGGCAAAGAATGTTTTTCCAGGCATTCTATTGGAAATATGTGAGTTTTGTTAGAATTCCATTCCGCAGATTACTATGATATAGAGAACAAAGTCAGGTCTGCATGCAATCAATAGTACTTGATCGATCTTGCATGTTAGGGCATTATCACTTTTGAAACGGCAATGTGTGGTTAACAAGACATTGAGGTAGTCAATTTTTGAAATTCACTGGAAGCATGCAGTCTATCCCGAATCAGTTGTTGTAGCATTTCGCACGATATTCCTCATACCAAGTTACAGATGGGAATAAATCATAGAGCAATACATATAGCGTATTTCTAACTCCAACTTCTCGGGATAATTATGAACCTGAAAAGCAGAGGTGTAGCGGTATCACAAGTGGCTTCAGTAATATCTTGCCTTCTGCCCTACCTCCACCAATTCAAATAGGTGTAAAGATAGCCTCCCCTTCTCCTCGCTATATCTGTAAGCCCCCTGACATGGCCATCTTGTGCTTCCTTAGTACAAATACCTATTATCTGCCCTAGGTATAACGTGGGGGCGTTGCGCGCAAATGGCTTCTTCATTTGACGTGGGTTGCTCGGCTTCACGTCATCCTGCAACGCTTCATCTGCCATGGCCACCGTATAGTAAGACAGATATTATTCAGAACTGAGTAGAGACTGTGTTGTGTTTCCTTTGATGATAATGAAGAACGGATGATAGATAGTGTGTCATCATAACCTCTAGATATGATATGATAGAGCCTCCCAAAGGTATTGTTTATCGAGCGGTCTTGACAGTTGTAAAAGGAAATTAGTGAATCTCCCTATAGGATTCTTACATAATTCAAAAACTACAAAGATTTTATTTCAACCCTTAGGCGCTAGCTAACCAATCTAACTAGAAATTCGCGCTTCACTATACGACTATCCATGCTTAGTTTTGATATCCGAAATGGCCGCTCCAGGTTGTTCCCCATAGATGGGTCCCAAGCATAAACGTCGGTGACACTCCTTGGTTCATAAATGACTTCGTACTCATGTTTTGAAGATGATAGAGGTTAGTCACCAAATTATTTTTAACTTCGGTGAGGGTTATCAACGGTTCTGTGCAATTCTAAATTACTTATCTGATTAAGTCAATAAATCTAGGATATTTACGGTGAAAACATTAGGAAAGGTACTATAAGGCCCGGCGTCCCCCTACGTCGATATGGCTCCGATATGCTCTACGATGGACCTCCCGATACAAAATCAGAATCGCGTCGGAAGGACAACCAATATCGAGGCAGTTGACCACATCTCTTCAATTTGGCACCGATAAAAAATGGGGGTCTACGATTTCGTTCCGATGAAAAATGTGTCTGACCGGTATACTTGCCGGCCGCGTCGTTTATATGTATTCCGATAGTTTCATATGTTTTCTATGTATTCAACTTAAAGATGGGACTCACCTTCTGCTAGAGCGTCTACCTGTATTTACACAGATTAAATATCTGAATTATGGTACTAGTGTTCAATTAAAGTCTCTAGTCTATTTGGACCTGTATAAGTCTGTGGGCGGGCGAATTTATATAATCTATCACTCTGAACCTAATTTTACCCTGATCAACTCTACAAAAACAATCCATCACAATGCCGATACCAGGGGATATGCTCTAAGCATGTTCAGCATACCTATACATTATCAGCTTGGACGACCACCAGTAAAGGACCGCCTGAAGTTAGTCTCCAAGGGTGCTGTGTCATCAAAAGAGACCTGGGAGCTGTTTCAAAACCATAGACTTAACCAACGTTTTGAAACAGCTCCCTGTTTTGTTGATGATTGCCGCTTTATAAGGATCTCGGGTTATTAAATTTCAGATCGTCTACCCTTGGATATTTGAGCTTAATTCTGATCGAGGATATGAACCCCTGGCAAAGATTGGAGTTTTAACAAAGAAGCTACCAAATGTTGTCAGTGGGGTTCTACACCTCTATTATACTCTCGACACATCTATTATACCCTGCGTTCTCCCATGCATAATACACATGTCAAAGCGAAAAGTAGGTGCCGAAAACAAAGTTAAATTAAACTGGGCCATACCAAGGTTACAGCTAGTCATATCAGACTATATAAATCATAGTGTTCGTCCAGGTATTTGATAGGCCATATGTTATCAATCGATTAATTTCAAATTTTTCGGCAAGAAAAATGCATGTCTCGTTAACAATAGTGTAGAGCTTATTACATTCGCTTAGATAGCACAGATTATAGCTTTGTATATAAGAAAAGTCCAATCATCTCCCATTTGATATCACTATATTAGAATACTTTCGTGTATTTTCATTGAACAATTGCTCTCATAAGTTGATGCTATCCTTGGCTATGGTTCGCTATGTTATGATCCACTAACGAAGGCTACAAAGGCTATTTCCGTTCTCAAATAATTCTTGTGGTCTGATTTAGAGCATTGCCTTGAGAAGAAAAACAGAGCATCTATAAACCTTGTGTCTTCAGGACAGGATCCTATTACCACCAAGACACACCTACAGCACCACACCTGTGCCTGGAGTTGAGAAGATTAGGCATTTTAGAGGGCCATTTACCTACAGGGAAAGAGAAGATGTCTGAGAACATGTTAGGTCTACTGGATTAAGTAGCTCAATTCATTCTACCCATCTGGTCGAGTGTCATGTAACCTACAGTATCAACTTTATGCCTTAGAATGTTTAATAAGTGTAACACATTGTTAACTGAGGCGTAAGCTTTTGAGACCTGAGTTAAGCTGGATCGAGCCGGGAATCTTCGAAGGAGAGGGAAATAAATGCATGATGACTACCAGGGTTATGTCTGTTGAAACTTAGAGAAGCATAGGGTATACGTCGCACAGTCTAAGTATTCACTAGGAAGATAATATTTCATGTGAATCCTCGTGGCCTTAGATTGTTTTCAATTGCTTAGGATTAGTATGCCTTCTTAATTTTTCGACGCTTCAATTGGTTGAGTGATATTCTTCTGATTGTATGAGAAACTCATTGCTACTAGAGGAGCTAATTAGGAACCGTTGTACTAATTAAAGGGATGTAAATAAGAATGTTGTTGAACATACCTTAACTCCATGTTCATCAACACACAATACGTGCCTGTAATATGGCATGTATAACTGTCTTATTAAAGTGAGAAGGGATCTGAAGTGTTATCCTAAACGTATTTTGTATATGAGAATGTTTAGCTGTGACAAAGGGAGTATAATTCGGCTAAAAAGGCGAAGCCTTTGCGTCTGTGCATGATATAAAATTGCTGGGGAGAACTGTCTGTGTGATAGAAAGACACATTCGCTGAGTTGACGACTGTCATTGAACGAAAGTGGCATTCCACTTTATCCATCACCCTGGCCTGTGATGTTTATACCTACAGTCCTCTATTTCCTAATGTTGTTCTCTGTATTTCTACTCCGTGTAATAAGATGCTTGCTCTGCAATATTCCTATTTCAAGGAAATGTTGCGGTACGCTATGCAGGAGATGTACAGAGGGTGTATGTCGGAACTAGATTAATTACATCAACTTAAAGGGGCTTCTATGCCATTTAATGAAATACATTGAAATACAAGTAGCACACTCAGGATAAACCAGTTTTTTAGTGACTCTAGAAAAATATCCCGGAGATTGATTTTGGCAATAGCAAGTAGGCTTGCTGTAGTCAACTGTAAGTCAATCAACCCTGTTTTATTATGTATTTGTTGTAAATATGTTGCATGATCTACATGCCCAGATACAAAAAGAAAGAGAAATTAAATGAAATATGAAAACGCTGGAGGCGCGTTAAGACCAGTCCAATTGGACTGAGCAACTCCAGGACAAATAAACGTCTTAAAAAAAAATTTAAAAAATATAAAAATTCACGATTAAATGAAATGTACAAATGCAATAAAATTCTGCCTTCGGAAACATGAATCGTGTGACCTTATAAGAACGCATACTTTGAAGAATTAGCGTCGAGACAGTCCGTGTGTGTCCCATGATGATGTTTACTAAGTCCAGAGACCGGAAAGTAATGAGGAAACCGTTTTCCTAAGTTGAAGTTACTTTGCAGAATAGTATCCGTCGGTGTGAATTCTACTATAAGCAGAGATTCACTTTAGTTACATCAATGTAACCTCTGGACTTCCGTTCGTCTGTAAATTACTTTTATACAGGTCCTATTGTCAGTTGTCAAGCTAATGTGTAAGATAACATTCTACTTTTCAAACGATAACCAGTGCTAATTCAATGTTAGAGAAACTACGATAAAACATTTCCCTTGCTTAATACTGATAAATGTGGTGGTTTCCTCTGTGATCTAGAGGGTCATTATCTAAACTGGCACACTGTTGTTTGATAAATACTGGTCCCTAGCTAAAACTGTTTATAGATTACGACAGACTGTATAACAGATTTGGAACTACTTTGATCGTTTTTATAGGCCGCACAATATGCTGTCTTTTCTGAAAGGACCACAATATGTCATAATAGAAATCCCCATAAATCTACCTAATTATGGTCGAGTAAGAGGCAAGAAACCACTTCTGTCAGTCCTTGTTTCTGATTCAATCTCGCACACTTCATGATGTGGCCTTTTTATCCCGAAGATGACACAGCTAGTTTTGAATGTGTCAAGGTCTTTCCTTCCAGATAGTGAATATTGGCACTGTTCGTTTCCCTAAAGCCATTTATCAAAGGTTGAAGAGCGTTGTGTCCGGTTTTAGTTTAACTTCAAATCAATGTAAATAGATTATTGGAGGATATTTACCAAGCCTCGAAAATAACTCTTGATGAGACTGTGTCATTCTCTGCTTTCAAGATTATGTTGTTGTTGTTATTGTTGGCATGTTCCTAGTATATATAACTGATACACGAGGATGTCGGATAGTTGATGTCAACATTAATTAATCAGAGAATAAAGTAATTGATTTGTAACTATGCATAATGTTAGATGTATCGTCGGTGAACTAGCGGTTGCGGCAAACCTAAGCTCTCTGTACAACCGAAATCACAAAAAGAGACACTCGTCTTTGAGTAAATTTTAGTTTTTCAATGTTAAGTATTAGTTTTTCAATGTTAAGTAACTAAATACATAACAAGACTAAATAATGGGTGTCTCACAAAGAAACAACCTTCATGTGATTTCTTTAGATTGAACTTCTAAGGAGCAGTCCTATACTACTCAAAAGAGGTCCCTTTTAGTCTAATTGGCTTAGTTTAGAGATATGGAGAGAATTTAGTTCCGGTGAGACTGTAAAGGTCAGAGCGGACGTTGAGCAGCTCAGGCCCATGCTCGACAACGTTGACCTCACCCCAGCAGTTCAGATGACCTTTTCACGTCCACCACCTGACGGAGCTCATCAAACCACAATCACCAAGCTCAAATTCCCTGTTCTTTCATTAAATCACTAAAAGATCAATTTACAGGCGGCCAAACCTCAATACATGCGGATTAGCCATTGTGTCTTGCCTCTCCTTGTCTCCAATTAAATAAAGATAATTTCGGTTACAAAAATACTAACCTTCAAATATTCTGATTTCTAGTTCGGTTGTGTAGTTTAGCTGAAATGAAGGAGTCAGTAGCCTCATAGCCACAATGAATAACCAACTATTCATAAATTGCATTCTGTTTATGAAAGTGAACGGATGTATTCTTTAGAATTAATAATCCCTATCGAAGTTTATCGAAATATTCTATTTGTGGAAACCGATTTCTGGTTTACACAATAAAAAAGGTACAAGGATATTTATCAGATAGAAACGTTATTCTTGTGGTTCTCCTGAGACCCCACCTGAAAAGCAGTCGTGCAATGCATTTGTCAAATGTGACCTTATTCTCTTTGCTGACACTATGCATCGGGAGGTAGGATTAGATTTGGTACTTAAAAAAGAATAACGTCTCTACGTAGAGTAAATCCCAGATAGTACATTACGCAAAGGCTACGGGCCTATTTCATTAACCCGAACCAACTCGAAAACACCCCAAGCTTGAGACGTTTTCTTTGAGCTAAACCTTTATCCACTGTCAATACATGTTGTCGATTGTACCCATGGGATCTGCATCGCCATGAATGGTCAATAGTGGTCGTGTAAATACCCCGGGGCTGTTTGGTTTAAAACCTGGCAGTGCAATAAGGTTTTTCACTTAAAGGTGTTGCATCCAGAACCTACGTCGTGCATCTTTCAATTTTGAATACTTCAGGCGTGTTAGTAAGTCAGTTTTGTCCATAGTGTTGACAGGACACGCTGGTCATTTGCATCCACTATGTTCTTAATTTGTCGTGTGCAGTGGAGTAGAGAGATAACGCCGAAAGTATCTCTCTCAGGGGGTCAGGACGCACCGGTATACGTTGCCTAATGGCGTTGCGCTAATGCCTTTTATTCTGACCATCATGGTTCAGTCATTATCACGTGCTAGGTAACAATAGACATCCCACTATTGGCTGTAGAAATATTTTTGGTATGTACAAAAGTGGCTCACACTGCTGCTATAGGTACTGTTCTATTCGATGCAGGAATTGGATCTGGTATTAGATTTGTATGTACGTGTATCAGAATTCTGTTTACTCCAATCCAGCACCGACTCCGTTAATCTAAATTAAGATGGGATTCATTCTATCAAGAGAGAGATAGGCAAGTATTTGTTTGTGTCCGAATCGACTGCTCATTTATATGAGATAACTGTGCAATACAGTCAAGTGACAACCTCTTGACTTAGGCAATATCGCATTGCATGCTTCCCAACAATATGACGTCAATGGCTGTTAAGAGGAAAAAAATACCAGAGAAGAAGCAGTCAACTCCCTATTCATAATTGAGGATAGCCTCGAAGCATATTAGTAAAAATCACCTTCCCTTCCCCAGCAGCATGGACCCGTGCCAAAGGGTATTGGCTTTAATTATATTTTTCATCTTAATGGGTGAGGATTCCTGTCAATTGCAGCATTGGATCTGCTTTCTATACACCAATGAAGTAGGCAGAAATACATATACAGAAATAGATTTGTACCTATTATTATTCTGCCCACGAGTTCCGAGTTGGTTCCATTTTATTGGCTGAATGCTAAATAAGAGCTATGGTGAATGTATATGTACAATTTGATTAAAGTTTCGCCAAATAGTATTTTTAATATCAGGATACCGTTGAGCAATGTCTGGAAATGCAGATCTGAATATCCCCCTAATGAATAGTTAAATAGTACGTAAAGGTATCAAATATTTTAGATATAGACTGTCATTTACGTCACCACGTTGGACGATTATGCCAATTATTGTCTATTTATTTATTGTCATCTGCCATCAGAGTCATCCCATGTTTACTGGACAACTATATGAAGTAGGTCGTGAGGCCAAATACACCGGAGAGTACGCGCAAAATGTGCCCCGTGAGTTGAGCCGTCACGGGAGTTATAAAGTTAACCTGGGGTCAGTTCCCGAAGTCAGATATGAGGAATCCCCAACTGATCGGGAAGAATCCGTATACCGATGTATAAGGGTATAAGACAGCGACATTATTATTTCCGGTTATTATCGTCGATCGGATCGGTAAGAATCATTGGTAGATGTCTCTGCCTCATGACGTTAACACTGCTCAAAATATAAGCTGAAAGCTTCGAGACTGGAACGAGTACACACGGACATTCAACATCGGAAACGCTGTCCAGTCCCAGTAAATCTGACTTATTTTAGGACCCCATGCCTTGACCGCCTTCTTAGACCCTCCCCCAGCCTACTGCTCCTCCCTCCTACCTCCGTGCATGCACCCTCTCCTCACCTCCCTCTCACCTTCCCACTCACACCAAAGACCCCTGCTTCCTCTTCAGGTAAATCAGGTCACATGTCTACACCTGTACTGTTGATCTACTCCCACTATCCTTCATCCTAAACCCGCTTGTAGGTCAGTAGGTTAATGCTGTGGATCTTGTCGTTTTTTATCTATAGAAAAGAAGCTACTTTAAAAAAACCGTGAATGCACAGCTCCTGCCTCTCCCCTATCTCCCCAATTTCTATTTGTCTTTCATCCTGCTTAATGTATTTTTTTTTTACCGTCTCAGAACTATATGAAGACATACATGTAGTTAGTTGGACTGAATCGAATCTGTTCCATGTCGTTCTGTGCCGGATATATTTACTGAGATCGAAAAATGAGGTGGATATTTAGATGTAATTAAGTCACACTCACTATGCCTCCTTATCATTTATATGCCTGAAAATTACGTATCTACCTTGACGTTAATATACTTATTAAGTTACATCATTATATTTTCTAGGTCAATGAACAGTCAGTATAAAGCCGACCAGAACATAAAAACTCCTCCAACAAATTTGTATTTAAGTAGAAGGTTGAGTTAAAATCCGAAATTCTCTCCCAGAATTTGTAATTTATGTAATCGTTGACCTCTGAATAGGTCACCGAAACAGTGAAGGTCATAGGGTCACAAGGTTACTTAAATTAGCGGCAATAGTATCCTTGTCAGTAAATTGAGTTGTGAGACAACCAGTAGCTGGTATCCCCTTGGAATGTTGCAGATCGCTATCGGGAATGCCAGTTATTCGCTCATCTAGAAACAGCCGCTTCCTGAATTCAACTCGGGAATGTCGTTAGCAGGTTCGTTAACAGCTCCTATAATCTATTACTCATTACTGAAGCAAGTGCTGGTACAAATCATCTCTGATTATCTGATGTGTTTCTTAGGCCATTTCTCTTTCTGAAATATGTTTTTGAATTTTCAGCATGTTTCCTCCATGAAGGGTGTCGCTGCATCATGTTTATTCTGTAATAGCTGATAGGCAATGTTCAATGATCTGTTGCAAAGTTTTGTTTCAGATAAAAGACCAATATCGTCCTTTTAGGACATCATTGTTTAATGTCGCTCAGTAAGTTGTACAATGTCATTAGTTTCGTCTATAAATGACTCCAATTTCCATATTGCTACTCATAAACAGCAATAGTATGATGGTTATTGAATAAACGACGATGCTATACATGTCATCGAAAGCCGGGCTCCCACTGCTCTTCCGACACAGAATCACGTTTTCTGTTGGAATGAGCGGGTTTCTCGTAGCAGTGGACCTTGCGTTCTGACACACTCCTCCACGGTTCTGAGAAAATAGTCGTGTGACAGGCTTTCCTACAAAATCGATTATGATTGATTTATCGTTTGGACAAGAGTGTGTCGGAGTGTGTCGTTAGCATTTCCCGCTATGTGTAACCTATTCACCCCCCCCCCCCCCCCAAACACACACACATACCGACACAAGGTCCTGGGTATCTTTCGTAATAACACCATACAATACGCATGTGCAAGTTGCAAGGTAATTATATAAAATTATATATACCGCGCACAGGATATTTCTTCTCACATCTAGGCTTGGCGGCAAATACAGCCATTACGCTTTCGTATACAAGGAAAAACACACTTGTATACGCCACATACGCTGGCGTGAAATGTGGGGGTAATACATGTACATAAAAACAAGTCAATGTACAAAAAAATAACTGGGGTTTTTCGATAAGTGCATGAATTACTACTGTTCTCCTTTTATTCAGAGCCATCATCCCTTTATTTGCTTGTCAGAGATCACTCTATGTATTTGAGTTTCTGTTTTAAATTGGCGAGAGTGGAAATGAATAAATCCCTCTTCTGATTGTTCTATAGGTCGTTTGTCATTCTGTTCTATTTTCGTAGTCAACGAGTGTAATCACTGGTAAATGTTGCTGAAAATAATTGTGACAGTTAAATGTAACGTACTAAAGCAAGATAAACTAGGCTATTACTCAGACGTGTAAGGTTTCAGCCGTGCAAGGCACTTAAACACATTTTTACACTCCATATTGCACCCTTGCACCACGTACACAAAAACTCTAGTATTCACCCGACAGACCAATGCTTTTAGCATCCGGCACCACTCGGGCACAACACTGGTATCCTCTGCCCGATCGCCTCCTGTCTTTCATTGCCTGGCGACGTGTGCTATTTTTGTTGCATCTTGGATGAGGACCTTTCCTTCCTGCTCACAGGTGCCTTCTCAGACTAATACCTTCTGATGCCGACACCGTTTCTGGACAATGTAGTGCGCCCGATAGAATATCCCTGTTTGGAAGACTACATCTTTCGTTCGACACCAAACAGGTCACTGCGCTGTCTCAATTTACTCATCAAAATGTAACCTATTTATGAGACACCCTGGATAGCACTTTTCCATTAGAGCTCTGGACGTTGGATACACTGCCTGGTCTGTTATCATTTTTATTTTACCCAGAAAAAGCTGGAGTATGTTATACAGTTATTGTAATTATCATGCATGTATCATAGGTAGAGAGCATAGAGATGGCAAGCGAAGAGAACTAGATTAAATATATATAGAATGATCTAATATCCACCTCGTTTCATTTGAACCAGCGGCAGGGGGTGGGGAGTGGAGAGGGTGACATACACAGGACGGACAAAGGGCACATACAATGAGTGAAGGCACAGGGTATATATATACATAATATTGTCAACCCAGAGGACCATACGACCGGGTTTATCTGAAACCAGTCTATATTGTATTTGTCATCCACCTTCTCTGAACAAGTGCCATGTCGATGTCAGTTCGTTTTAGTTATACAAAAATATATATGCACTATTTTCCGTACGCACTATTTTTCTGTATGCGCCCCCGGATCAAATAACTTATCTGTATGCGCCGGGTATGTCCATACACACCCCTATGTGTGTATTAGCTGGATAATGAAACACAGAGCACAGAGAGTTTCCGTCACAGACGAATGAGCGCAGGGCAAGTAATCCTCCATAATATCAAGTAACCTCCAAAGCGTTGGAGCGCAGCCAAATCCTCAGTTTCCACTAGGTGAAAGGATCCAGGGTCTGTTGAATAACTTATGAAAGTACAGGGTCAACGGAGACCTCGTACAAAGGTTATCGCTTAATAATATTGAAGCTCATTCATTAAGAATGTTCTACCTGACCAATGGTCGTCTATACGTGTTGAATAAAGTTGACGCTTGGGCGCACTGAACCCTGGTGAATGGCTGGGAATCGAGCAATTAGAAAGTGGCGTTATCCCATCGATTAGAGGCATATATTAATAAGAAAACGTTGACTAAACCTGTAGCGATGCCGTTAGAACTCGGCCTTTTGTCCAATAACTATGGCCCTCCACCTCCGTTGTCAGGTCGTAGTTATATAGGACAGCAGACCTTAAAAGACAATCGCTACGGACTCACTAACTACGTTTTCGCTTATAAATGCTAGGTTTATACCATCACCCTGACAGTCCAGACAGTGAATTCTCCTCGTGGCCGTACTCCGTCGGGTCTGCCGTCGTCCACCTTAGGTCGTCGGGATCGTGAATCGTAGGTCGATTTGGCTGTCGGGGAGTTGTCGGGGAAAGTCAAGGTTTGTTAGCAAATCTAGCAAGACAGTCCAGACGACTCCCGGTAGCCCCTTGTGGCTAATGAGAATCGGGATTGCCGTACTTGGCCGTCCTTTACCGTACTTTGCCTTAAATCAACGGGCCGGGAGACGGGGGCTTCTGGATAGCACTATGCCTATGGGGCCGTAGTCCGCCGGGATATTCATTCAACTTCCAACAGCCATGTGCAGGTAGATAATTATGTTGAATATACATGCATAGATACATGCAAACTACCTGAGAAGGTGAACGACTGTAAACGATTGTAAACATGTAAGTTTGATGAGTGTTTTTTCTTAATTCTTTTTTCCTTTTTTTGATAATTTGGGCCGAGCAGAACAAAGGCAAATAAAAGGTCATAAGAAGGTCATAAGAAGTCCACGTCGACTTTTGGTTTGCGCAAAATTCACTGCCGGGACTGTCGGGGTGATGGTGCAAACCTAGGATGAGTAACCTACAAGGCGTCTGATGGTCGCCTCCCCTCCTGCACCTCTTATTATCATTTCAGTGGGGTTTTATTTCACTTAAAAATGTGAGTAAAAAATATCAGGGGGAGATCCGCGACAAAGCATCGGGTGCAAGAATGATCAAAGGGATGGGAAAGTGTCCGAAGATGACACGGGGTTGGAGGGGGTGGTGGGCAAGCCGTCCGTTCCCCGCCCTCACAATCTCTCCTCCACAAGGGGAGATTTACCTCGGTATAAACTGGCTAATTACATGGCCGATCCGGCGGCAGCATCCCAGCACGTAGTAGGGCCTGACTGCTCACGTAAACTACTCCCACGAGGACCTTTTCACGGCGACCAAAGCCCCGGAAGATCCGCTCTGCACACGGTACATCATGACCTAAGCCCCAGGGGTATCCGTATGGGCCCCGCTGGCTTCCCCTGTCACTGCTACTGGGCCAAGGGAGGTCATGTGCATGGGAAGGAGAGGGAGGGTACTTCCAAGGAAAATGCCTAATCTTGACGCAAATAGCGGATTCAGCGGCTGTATCAAATACTGAGACATCAATATTCGTATTATGGTTTCCCCAGTTCAAATGTATGGCGTATCAATTAACTTCTTGTCTTTTTTTTCATCGAGGACAATTGGATACATATTCTGAAGATTAGTTCTACACTCATCAGATCCAATACAAGGCAATCGAAGCTTTGGCGTTTGCACCAAGTATTCTGGTACTACAAGGCACCTGTCGGCGCAACAGGTTTAGTTATCTATGAACTATGGATCTACAGTTTAAATTTCAAAAGAAATATAAGTATAAATGTTCCCTCAATAACCCTGCAACAATACATTATTATCATAAGTTAATGCGAAGTCTCGGTGACTCATATCTGCGCCAAAAATAAAAACAAGGGGTTTTATGATAATTTGAAATTAAAACCAGGTGTTTTAATATGGACTAAAAGCCAGCACAGGAGGCCTCATAACAACGTCAAATTCAGCCGATAGAGGGTTTATTTAAGGATTTATTGAAATTAAATCGGATTCATTATTGTCAGAGCTTATCTAATGATTGAAGAAATTAGTTTAATTTTATGAAACTATGATTTTTTAAAGTGATTATTGGAGCAAAAGGAAACACTATAGAACACTAGGGAAATAGGTGCTTTGCCTCTAAACCAGTGCAATAATGTAGCCATACTGTGGGTTTCTCATGTAGAAATTGAGTGGTCGGAGTGAACCCCCTTTCTCGACCCTCATCCTATTTATCTAAGCTCGCAGAGGCCTTGTATGCCATCCCGGCTAATGGAACTGGACACCTGTAGCTTTAGTACAGAGCACGTCGTGGCAGGGTGAGCTAGAGCGACGTTTTAATTACCGCAAGGAGGTGTGAATGAGTGCGGGTCAGTAGTGGTAGGGACCATGACATAGTCAAAGTCTAAATCTACGTACAGACCTATCACCAAAAGTAAAGATTGCGTAGTTTTTCTTGTGAATATTGTGGAAACTTCCTTTGAAACTTTTCTTTTACTTTCCAATAGGCTACTTTACCTTCTCCCCGCCGTCGTGATTCGTGTGAATTGACCAGCTGACAAAGTAGCCACTTCTGTCTAGCGTCATATAAGGGAAGTGCCCTTAACATGTAAAGCTATACCTGCCGTTAATTGCCGGCAGTGTCACTTTGTAGCCATGTATCCTAACCTAATCTAACAAAATGTAGTCCGTCATGTGGCTTCTAGTGGAAGGAATTTACACAGTTAAGAACCAACGCAAATATTGGTAACGTAACTCCAGTTCAACTGTAGATACAGCTCTCTTTGCATGGAGAACTAATACAGATAATTAGGGACTTCCCTGTCTAGTATTAGGAACAATTGCTATGTTCATCAGTGATGAATGAGTATGGAATGAATGATAAAAAGATAGAAATAAAGTGGGTTTTATCAAGTTAGTGGGTCATTTGCTGTATCCTACTTGGCAACCAGCAAACTGGCTACTACTCTGCCTTCCTTTGTAGGGTCAAAACATATGAAGCAGCATTGGTTAATTAGGTTTGTAGTGATTGGTCGTGGTCAGCTAGGCTCTCCTGTAAGACACTGGTCCTTTGCACCTGGCCGATGCCACAGAGTTTTCGCGCAGATACTGAAGGAGGACTGGAGGCAGCATGCAGAATAACTCCCTAAACTAAGGAGTGTTTCTGAGCGTGCCCCACAACAAGATAAATGTGTTGAGACCAGGTTTTGAGCCAAAGATTTCAGCCTAAAGCCTAAGTACCACCGGCAATGTGCACGTATAACCAACAACTACAGTTGAGCCGATGTCGGTTAGTTTGGACATACCACAATGATGTAATTTGCAAATTCGAAAGTTCTATAGCCTCAGAATATAGTTTCAGGAAGTTGATATCCTTTGCTGAGCCTTTCCTCTGAGCCGTTTCCCAGGCTGATTATTGGAGCTCGATGCGTGAAGAGCAAAATACTATCACTCAATTTAAGAAGTGCCAATCGAGTCTCTCACAGTCATTTATATTCTGGCAATCGCGGTGGGCGACGACACTAGGCATGGAGAGTCTGGGCACTGACATACCAGAAACGGATATTCGTGGTTCCCACGGGGGCTCAATACTCATCGATTTGTCCACGTGGCCAATTATACGATTAATTAGATTGGTTCTTAGCGAAGTGCGACGGCGGCGTAGATGAAATGACGTGATCAGTTTGTCCTCTGTCTGAGGACGTGAGCTTGTTCAGAGAATGGTAGTGCACGGCTGTGTGGGCGTGAGTCTGTACAAGTGTGTAGGTGTGAAGTTATGTGGGCGTGAACGTGTGTAGGTGTGTGTAGGTCTGCTAGGTGTATAGGTGTTATTATGTGTGTAGGTATAAAGTGTTTGAGAGTGGTGTGGCTTTGTGTGGACGTGAATATGTTAAAGTGTGGATGTATGTACAGACGTTTGTATGGGCGTGAGAGTGGGTAGATGTTGAGTTCTGTTGGTGTTAACGTGTTTAGGTGTGAAAGTAGATGTGAGGTATGTGTTGGGGCAACGGCGTGTGCAAGTGTGAAGTGCGTTCATGGATATTGAGCCTGGGTCTGAATGTTGCCCTCGTTTTATGGGTCAGGTTGGAAAGACGTCGGTAGGGAAACCAGGAGAAGATATCAATGATCCAATAGAATTATGGTAGACTGTCTAGAGCTGCTCGACCTCGGTAACTAGAACCAATGTCTAAAATAGATCCTCGCTATGTAGTGTGCGTTAGAGTACGGGGACTCTTTGTAGAACCTGCGGTGGAAGACAGAAGACCCTCGGTTTCGGACCCTCAGCAGACATTATAGATTGGTGTCTCTCGAAGACGGCCTGGAGACTGAAGATGGCGAGAGATAGGGTGGAGGGGTGGCAGGAAATCGAGAGAACCCTCGGGCTTGTCGACAATGACTTTCTTGTCAGCTGTAGATTGTTTGTATTACAGTTAGTCGATCTTCCAACTGTCCGACTGTGTTTTGATTATTCCTTCTTATCGATGAAACCTAAGGGATGCGAAATTTGATTATGTATGATACATAACCTTCTATGTATCTATGATGAAAATATTATACTGTAGGTATTTTCTTAAATATATCGTACATTGAGATTCTTTTACACACTTGCTAATAATGGTCATTGCACACAGTACTTTCCATCATTTCTATAGGTTTAAATGAAACTCAGATTATGTATTGCAGTATGCTAATCACTACATCAGTGAAGCATGGCCACCTAGTGCCTGTAATTCACGAGTCATTCCGCTGACCCGCCACGCGCTGATAACGCTACAAAAGACCCGTCACCGTGAAAGGGAAGCCATGATGATCCAGAGGAAGCACTGTCACAATGTAACCAGGCAGTGTGCACGGTAATACATCCACTGACGAGGCTTGATTCCACAGTCTCGTCCCTCTGGCGAGGAAGACGGATTGTCACCGGCGGGTCTCGGGTCATTGTGTAATATCCTCTCCGGTAACCAGCCTCAATGAAGCCCCGGATATTACAAGGATAGTGGCGCCATCCGCAGACGACATTTGAGACATAGAAGTCAACATTTGTTTTGCATCACACCATTTTGTGGGTCCCGTCCGATTGCTGGCAGCAGCGATCACGCGATGACTAGAATGGGTCAAAAGAGGTCAGTGACTGTTCACAGCAGATAGTTCAAAATTGACTCCAATGAAGAATTTGGTCGACTACGTTTGGTAGATTTATTTAAAAAATGAACGGAGTATATGCATACCTGCCAACAACCTCTAGGTGGGATGAGAAACTTATTTAGCACATTACAACCAAATGTTATTGATTATCATGACCAGTGGAAAATTGATTATATGAATAGTCCTATTGTGGTTTTGCTGTAAACTTAGGTATCGCCAAGCTCCCATCGCTTTTAGAGGTGATTCAATCAAGAAGGTGAGGTACCTGCCTCGAATACCAGGACAAGTCCTTCGCGAATCTAATCGTGGTATATGATATTTGTGGTTTTAGTCATACATTGTCTATTTGGCAAGAACTGAATCTTAATTCAGAGGATTAGAAGGGATAAATGAGGCACTAGCAATATTCATGATGTATAGCTCATCGCTATTTAGTAATACTATAGTTTACGGTCTTGATTGCCCAGATGTAAAAGTGTACATAGCATAACAGGGCCGATATAAATCAGTCATACAGTCAGGGTCTTGCCTTTTCATTCCCTTTTGCATTTCTCAATAAAGGGGGTTTGTTTTCTTGAATAACCTTTAGTAAATTTATTGCATGTGAATATATCAATGAAGGAGATATGAGTATTGGTGGAAGTATATCAGACTATACAATAAATACAATGGATATTTTGTATTTTTCTCTTCTCATTACTCTGAAAGACCTTGCACTTTGTTGATTACATGAACATATATAGTATGTACATATATAACGATCGCTGCATCATGAGGTTTTAGAGGGTATGGGAACTCACAGTAAGGAGACTGTACAATAAATCAGCCTAGACCAATGATAGGCCTATAGAACATCAGCACATTTGGCTATAGAATAAGCGATACTATAGAATTAATGAGACTCGCTGAGTACATTTAGATAAGCATGCCTCTTCAGTAAATTTTCTGGCGTATCTCTATACTGCACTTCAGCAATCACAAAGCATGTTTATAGCTCACTCTACGTTGGCGTCTACCTTTTGTGTACTTCCTATGGCCATGATGCAAGTATTAAGTCAGCTACCTGTCATCCAGATTGGATGCGAAATCAATTTTACATATATTCACACCTTTTTTCGGGACTATTCTTAATGAAGATATCTATACCCATAAGTCGGATTCTATTATAGGTGTCTTTTGTGTCACACACAGAAGACAGCATCAAGCCATGAAAGTATACACTTCAGAAAAATGGAATCAAATGTATGTAAGTCAATACTATCGTAAAACCGGATGAGTTTTAATCTGGCCCCCCGTATGCGACGACTGGAGTTTGGCGTAGTGATATCCGGAGCCAAAACTCCAGGAGTCGCATACGGGAGCCCAGATTAAAACGAATAAGGTTTTGATTTTATCCTACCCCCTGTGAACGATATTTTTTATGTGAGTATGATAACAAAAACACGATAAAAACTTTCTGAAGTCCTCCATATAGCTCTCCTTGCAGCTCTGAAGGCGCTTGGAACTACTTTCAGCTGCTGATCTCTGATTGGTCCATTTTTTGTACGCTCCTAGGAGCGATTTTTTTATCCGTATGCGACATACGGGCGCATACGGAAAGTCAATGTTAAGCCTATGGGATTTTATATTAGGGGTAGGATAAAATGGGATAATGGGAGTGCTAAAAGACCAAGAAACCCACACCCGGGAAGGAGGGATACAGGACCGACTGCGTGGCAATTTTCTTTTTTACCAATCTATAATCGGATAAAGAATTGAGTCATCGGATAACACTTGTTTTATATGAACACTGGAAACCGGGCCTAAAGCGAGATTCACACGATGGGATTCATGAACCTCACTATGGGGCCCACTATTGGTCGCATTAACGAACTTTAATATGCTAGGGACGAGAGTACCGAGAGCAAAGTCATCGCGAAAAATTTGAACATGATTGGCGCCACCACTTTGCGACTTCGGAGAAGTTTTAGAAACACTCCGGAACAAGTAATTATAGGCAATAACCAAATATCGAGGTATCTAACGTAGTTTATACACTTCTAGTTGTTACAGGGAAGTTGAATCGCATCTCCGTCCTCGTGAATCAGTATCAGGAGATCCAACACGCTGGATGTGATCACTGCGCATCCGCAAAAATATGTTAATGAACTCTCCACTAGCCTAGCTGATGTTTGGCTGCTGTTGAACGCGAATAACTACGATTGGGCTTTATACAGTAAACCCCCGCTATATATACCGTAAAACCCAGTACAGTATATATTTACAGGGCTCTGATCTTATTATCTTCGAATCCCAAAGTAGAAGATCACTTTACCAACCCAGTGGTATCTCTTTAGACTGGCCTCAGTCCCTGTATCCTATCCCCCCCCCCCTTCTGTGTGATGGGCCAGTCAGAGACGGACACATACTAAAATAAATTGTATTCCTATTTTCTTTAATCATTTAATGAATGTTCATAATCAAAGACTTGAGCAAGTCTAGTATCTCTTTACCGTGCTGTACTGTATATATCAGACATAAAATCATATGAGGGCTCCCGTGATTTATAGCACAGGTGGAGAATTGCTACAGAATATCGAAACAGTTCCACATGCCAGGGAAGTATGCAATAAGAAAGGTGTATGATGTACATCATTTGAAGGTGAAAGCTGCGCAATTTCCTAGTATTTCAGCTCATATAGCTGCTCATGTCAGCCTTTCTTATGGGCCCCCCTCGCACATAGTAGGCACTCAATATCTTTGGAATTCTCCTTGCGATAAATCCAATTTGATTAAAGTAGCAAACCGTCTTATACTAAAGTAAATCTTCTGAGTAGAGTCGTCATTGCCAACGATTGTGGAAGTCAACACCGTTCCACTGACAAGTCAGTGTAAAGCGCAAAGTAACTTCTAGTTCTGCTATCATCCATCTGGAAATTGCCAGTTAACATTAGTGTAGTCGGTGGACAACCACTCTTATCCTATATTTCTAGGATGATCAGAAGTTACATTGCTTGATATTTTTGCTTTCTGGCGAGTGGTGTGTGTGTATTATGATACGATTACTTGTTTATCTAGAATGAATTATTTGAAAACTTTTCTTGGTCAGTATTAACTATCCTTCATATCTACCCCTCTTTTAAAATTCAAATGGTAGTGTCTTTATTTTACTTAAATACTGAAAACCTACAAAATTAATTTGGACTATAAATGGTCTAGAATGATCGCATTTCACTATTGCACAAGTGGGAACAGCCTAAAGCTATTCAAACTCCATTAAGTCTTATCTTGCTGAGTCAGCAAATAAATATCGTAAATCACAGATTATCTAACGGTGGCTCTAGAAGGATAAATAAATCTCTGTCCCAAGGTTTCGCCACGATCTCTGCTTCGCCTGTGGAGAACATTAGTTCTAAAAATAAATCACATCGGTCTCGAGTCCAGATGTGCAAAATGTACAATTCGTGTGAGTGGCTGGTTGCTTTAGATCCAACATTACTTCACTCCCTTCTCTCATTCACCAAGGCACCCCCAGGGGTTGGTCACCTCAGTAATAAAAGACTACCTGTTAGTGCCCTCGTCAGCCTTCTACAACATGACCCTAGATTACGATAGGTCAAAGGGTCATAACCTACTCAGGAAGGGCCGCATCATCCAATTGCAGAACTTAAAAATCTATTTTGCCACACTGAATCATGTTACCTTGCACAGTGCGCTCCTGACAAAACAAAGAACTATACCATGGTAAAATGTATTTTCATAGCACTGAAGATACTTACTATATAAGACATCTATATCTCTTACATCACTTACACATTACAAGGCTAGCATCCAATAATCTCTACACACTAATCGAGATCCTGACAGCGAGTCTCTTCAATTAGATATCAGAGGAAACCACCCAATATGTGGGGAATATCTCACCCAATATAACATTATCAATTTTAATTAAATATATCACCCAATTAGTCATTGAGTATTGGGCACACTACCTTCACAGCCGTGGAGTATGAATCCTAACATGTACTTCCGGTCAAACTTGTGATATCTTAAAGTCATGGCGGGTCACCTTATAACGCTATCTAAAGCCGTCAACACATTCTTATAACCTAATGTAAATAATCATACACCTGTGCATGTACATTTGATTCGGGTACATACCGCTGCTCCTTTTGCCTTATTGTACGCAGCACCATATGTTCCATACGGCATAAGTTGATACATCTACAGACTGTGGACCTTAATTTCAACATGATTTCTATGCTAATTAACAGGAACACATTTTCTATTTTGCGTTAATCTCATCTTGTTTAGCGTTCTACCGTGGTAAGGTTGTTACAAATAGATATTCTATATCTGAGACATTTTGTCTGCTGTGTATTTATCAGATAAACCTTTCGTTATATTTTTGTCATATACGTTTTATTTCATATACGTCACCTAGAGGTTAGAATGCTCACACAGGCTTTCAGCTTTCTGCAAAGAAGCCAACCCTTCACTCTCCATGCACCAACTATAAAGGCATGGTAAAATGATCAGGTGCCCAGTATCTCAGTCTGACCATACCTCTACCCCACTACTAACTTGGTTCCTAAAAATAGAAATTTTATTTTATAGTCATTTTGCGGACGAATTATTCACTATATCATTCCTGCCATTAAATAACATACACTTAGTTAAGGACACTGTTACCTTCTACTACCAACAACTATTCACTGACCTTTTCTACTGAAAATCTGACCACACTGATATAGAGTTGGCATGAAGATGCACATAATAGGCAATGGATTTAATAAATAAAGAATCTCAAATATTTAGGTTCCAGAATACAGGAAAAACGATTGAGACTAAGCCATAATGTTTATAAATAGTTGTATTATAGAGGTGGCTGCTATGTGAGAGTCTATTGTACTTAAGAAGTACCGCGCTTATCCATTGTAAATGGAAATATTATTGGCTACTAGTCTGTAGAGTACTTTCGCAATCAAACTGATGCATGCTCATACGAAGATCACATAATAGGCTCTGTATAATCATTGCGAATAACTATGGACCCGAGCCTGACAATTTGTAATTCCTTATGCCCCAGTCATGATGCTAGAACATTTTTTGAAAGAAGTAAACTCTAACAGATTGGGTATTATAATCACCACGTGGGGAGGACGCAACTAATGACTATCGAAGTTACTGACCAGTTAAATTATCTAAAGGCCACAATAAGAGGTATCGTCAAATCATCAGAAACGCACTTCAAACAAATCGTATGTCCTCTTTTATAAGACGGGAATATTCAGGTGACAACCATTGCATAGATACAATGATAATCTGCCATCAGTTTTTCCACAGCCGTCTACCCGATCTTTTTACCTACTATATTCAAAACGTTAGAATTCCGTCGAATCCGCTTGGAGAATATCCCACACATAGGGACAGAGTGAACCCAGTATAGGGTGGGAGATTGAAGCCCCACGGGTGTGAGATTCTCGTGTAGGGAAAAACTTGAACCTGTTCTTCTTTTTTGTCGGACTATACATAGATATACTTTTTCTCTCGTTCTATTTCGAGCCATGCTGAAATCAAAGTTTATTACTGTTGTTTTCTAATCTACTTTTCTCGTGGGAAACAAATGAGATCCCAACTTTCGCTGGTAACCCTGTCAAAACTCCGCTGATTCCCCTCTCCCTACCCACCGACTTCTACAGCAACCATAGAGCTGTACTAGACTGGAGGGCCGACTCCCGACGTTTGCCGTAAGCTGCGCGAGCTATGTTGAGTTTGACTGAAAGCTGCACATCTTACTGTGCCATAACATCCGGTTCTCGCCTGCCAGAACGGACGCACGTACGACCTAGTCAGACGTATCCAACCCTATACCCTATACTTCTAGTATCAATAACACAGAGATCTTAGGTAAATCAAATGTTTTTAGGTATATAGTCGTTGTTAACTTTAATTCCATTTCTGTCTTGTATCTGGTAAAACTGCATTGCATGTGCTCGAAAAGAATAACCACAATACATGAATTTTTCTTATATATACGTAATATATCGGCATTTTTACTGGTGCATACTAGAAATAATAATTCAACCCGATACTTGTCTTATGTGACGGGAACAGGTGTTTCCATTTAGAGGGAACAAAGAAAATGAATGTGGAAAATGACATATCGCACGAAGTGCCATCTATCGGACATAATAAACAACGTCAGTGTGAGACCAGGAGAGTGCCGGCCCAACGCACTGGTGCGCAGCCATCTCCCTATTAGTATGATAAAACGGTCTCCAAAGACAATAGGCAGTCATTAGGCCCAGACACCTATGTCGTGAATACGTCGTGTTCCACTTGCGGCGCTACTGTCAGCCTGCCACCTGCCCTCACCGGAAGTCAGGTAAAACATCGCGATATCAGACGACCTTTCTGCGGGACTGCCTTAGCAATATTTCAGCTCCTTTTTTTTGTTTCTGAGATACTTTATTTGCGCAGGCGTGCAACCACGGCTTTGTGCTTTATTCACATCTGGATGACACATCGATTGTTTGTATTCACACCTGTAGCTAAGCAAACCCCTTGCCACATCTATTTTATTTATTCAACCATTATTTGTCATGGAGGCTACCGTTCAGGTAGCTCATTGATATGCATGAACTCGATTTATATTGGTATCTCTATAAGCATTTTCTATGAAAATATTTTCGGACTGTATTACTTTCGTGTTTGCAGGATCTAAAAATAGATAAGGGAATTACCTCTATAATTTGTTCCCTACAAGAACCAGTTCTTTTTAAATATAGATACCTCATGGAAATTTCCTCTAACCAATCGGAGTTTATTTTCCGTTCTGGGTAGTGGATATATACAATTTTGTGGGAATCACTCGCAGCAGCAGTCATAAACATGTATATATTAAGGCACTACAATTCCTAGTGACCTGTCTTTGCTATCACGATTTTATCCTATTCACACCAATATCCGATCATCATGGAGTAAAAAATAACCATCGGTATATGTACAGTGTTCGTCTATGTAACCTTCTCTTCAGCAAAATGTAATTAATACAACTTTCTTTAATTAGGAAGTGCTCTTTTTCTTCTCTCAATATCTTCTGCGGCCTTTTCTTTAAACGAGACCATCAACCCGAGAGGCTCCCCCCGATTCTTGCCTTTTCTATACCCCTATATCATGATTTTTTGGCTATAGCACGGGCCAGTTTCTACTCATGTCCGTGGTTGGCCAGACCATGTATACATACATGATGACACATCGATTGTTTGTATTCACACCTGTAGCTAAGCAAACCCCTTGCCACATCTATTTTATTTATTCAACCATTATTTGTCATGGAGGCTACCGTTCAGGTAGCTCATTGATATGCATGAACTCGATTTATATTGGTATCTCTATAAGCATTTTCTATGAAAATATTTTCGGACTGTATTACTTTCGTGTTTGCAGGATCTAAAAATAGATAAGGGAATTACCTCTATAATTTGTTCCCTACAAGAACCAGTTCTTTTTAAATATAGATACCTCATGGAAATTTCCTCTAACCAATCGGAGTTTATTTTCCGTTCTGGGTAGTGGATATATACAATTTTGTGGGAATCACTCGCAGCAGCAGTCATAAACATGTATATATTAAGGCACTACAATTCCTAGTGACCTGTCTTTGCTATCACGATTTTATCCTATTCACACCAATATCCGATCATCATGGAGTAAAAAATAACCATCGGTATATGTACAGTGTTCGTCTATGTAACCTTCTCTTCAGCAAAATGTAATTAATACAACTTTCTTTAATTAGGAAGTGCTCTTTTTCTTCTCTCAATATCTTCTGCGGCCTTTTCTTTAAACGAGACCATCAACCCGAGAGGCTCCCCCCGATTCTTGCCTTTTCTATACCCCTATATCATGATTTTTTGGCTATAGCACGGGCCAGTTTCTACTCATGTCCGTGGTTGGCCAGACCATGTATATGATAATACAGATTGCATACATCTCTCCATCTCAATCATCGAGCGTCTGACACAGCGGATTATCCAAGATATGGGATGCCATTTAGGGCAAGAAATACGAGTTCGTTACACAGGCGTCCAGATAGATACAAAAATATATTGCAACAGAGAGAACACTTACCAGAATGTTCCGCCCATGAGATGAGTTTTAGCCGTTTAATGTTTGCATCAAGAACGTAGATGTACTCTCACTACCTAGAAAATATTCCATATCGGCCCGGCTGATAATGTATGATAAAGACGAAAGTGTGGTAAAAAATAGTGGAGTCTTTGAAGTAGAATTTAATTATTTACAGTTTATATCTATAGATGTTGAAATATATAGATATCGAAATCACCTGATATAAGTGTCTCAAATAGGGTTGATATTCAACTGTGATTCAGATTTTCTTAGTAGGTATTCCTTGGGTCTTAAAGGTATAAGCTAACTAAATTTCGTGTCAGGTAGCCATAGCTACGGTTCATACAATTATTGGTAACACAGAGGAGAGGCAGAAGCTCCAAAAGCCCAGACATTGGCGTTCCTTTCTTGTTCCTGTTTTCAGCGTCTTTACAAATCACGTGACCTCGGCTAGGGGACTGTCGTCTGTCGGCGGCGTTCGGCGGCGCTCGGGCGTCCTCGAACATCTCCGAGCGTCTCCAGGTCACCTTGGCAGCTGTGACTGCTCTCTGGCAGCGGACAGGGGAACTAGTGGTCACGTGACCTGCCACGAGCAGTTCAACGACAAGGGACTGGACTGAGGGGGGAGACTAAAGGCGGAAGGGAGCGTTGGGATAAGACAGCAGTCTCATGTTAACAGAGCTTGTTTGTATGCTGTCCGTGGCGTTTGTTAGAGGACAATGCTCAAGCTGTGAACAACCCTCGTCTAATGGTATTACTGGTTATCTGACATATTGATGGTAGGTATGTGTTGCAGAAATATTGTCATGGTCATCTATTCCACCGTATTTTCATTTCAAAAATATCATGTGATATGTTGCAACAGTATCCATTTCGTTCTCTTTTTGTGGCTTTTCGTTCTCTTTTTGTGGCATTGCTTTGAGTTTAGTTATAATGGCGGGTCTATAGAAACAGGCAGGCAGACCAATGGTCAGCTATTCTAAGTGGTTTCCGCTGCATACCCCGACCAATGAAGGTGTTGAGGGGCAAAGATCTACCCAATACCACAAGGTCTGGCAGGTTATAAATACTCTTCTTATCTGCAAGCAGCCAGATCCCATGTGCCCATCTTGCAATAAGTAGCACCTGGTGCACGAAGTTCAGGCGTTTAGACCTGCTATATAAATGTCAAAGAACAGTATACTTTTAGACTCATCGGCTTTTTTACATCTACTTGGGATCTATTCGGATGCATTTGGAATAATTCCTGAGATCTATGACCCTGCCTTATATGACAACATATAGGAAGTAAGTGATACACAACGTCGCTACCTTCTTCCGTTTAAAAGCTAACATGGTTCTAGTGGGATTAACCATATTCAAGTGTGCAGTACAGCTAGACCAGTCATCTATGGGGTTCATGTCTCGGCCATCTGCGATAATTAGCCATGTCGTGAGCTGCCATTTACCAATGGGTGTACCTGCAGCAGCGGGGAGCTACTCAAAGCCTCAGCGGGCGAGCTGCTCCAGGCAGGGTGCAGCTATAATGGCTGCTGGAGTTTCTCTGCCTCGCGGCATACCAGCGCCCAGCATGCCCGCCCCTAGTACACCACCCCTTGCTGCCTGACCCCTTCTGACCACTACAGAGTGTCTACACAACCTGTTCACCACCCCCAGCTGGTCAGATGGGCCCCTGTTCCGACCAGCCCTCCCGCCTAAGTCCCTGCAGCGGCAAGGCCATGTGCAGTAGGGCTGGTGTGGGTTTCTATGATGTACGGTGATTCATCATACATGCGTGCTCTGACACCGCAATTTGGATACGTGTTGTGCTGTGTCGATTGTACGTAGGAGTCGAGCTGTGTTGAAATATGGACATTGTGAACATTTGACCCCATATAATGGTGGGCGTATTAGAACCTGTTATGTACATACTGGTGTACACGGGCAGGTCGTTGGAGGGTGGGTATCTAAAGGTAAACGTTGTGGATGATACCAACAGGGATAATCCCTAGCAGTTTAACTAGGAATAGTGTGAATAGGATACTTTTTATAACGGACATTCTAGTTTGGACTCAACTGACTCAACCAGATGTATCCATCTGTGTTTTACCAGTGCATGTCAAGGAACTGTGATACTTTCCAAATTTCCTCTCTCCTACTGATGCTTTCTATTTTATATCCTATGTTTCCATCGCAACAAGCAAAAGATCTTATATTTTTAACCTGATTAGCCATAGTGCCATAAGAAAGCTTCTTGCTTTGAACTGTACCACCATCTAGTTAATGCTGTCTAAAGGTAAATGTTCATGCGATCTATTTTTTGTTGCAAAAGAACATGCTTTCGCTTTCAGCAAAGACTTCCCAAACTGTTTATATTGTTGGTATTTGCCTCATTTATTCCATATGGAATATAGGCCCATCAAAGAAATTTGAGAAAAGTTCTCCATTGAATTTAGAGAACTTAACCATAATTGGTTCTCCTCATAAATTTCAATTTGGTGAGGATCCTTCCTTCCCCATCTGTGGTCAGCTCTTGTAAAAGTTCAATTAATATCACCCGAGATCTGTAATCGATCCTATTTCAATGTCGGTCTGTCATTCCTAATGTTACCAAACATTTTTATAGCATTTGAAAACAAAAGTGGTACTTAAGGCCGTTGGTGGTTTACCTGCCTTGGAAATTCAATGTAGAGATTCAAAAGGAGGAACATTTCACAGAAGATTTTGAAATTAACACTTCAAAAAAATTATTTGGTGTGCGTTCTTATTAGAAGCAAAAAAATACATGATTTATTCTGGTCATAGATAGATTATTATATTGGAATATTTATAGGAGATCACTACAGATGGTCCAAAATATACAGTTCGTTCAAGAAACGTTCAGAAACACACACAAAAAATGTGTGTGATATTTCTCTTCTCCTGCCAATATGAACCTACGTTTCTATTAGTAGAAAGTCCCACTCGGGACTCTTAGTGTACCAGACTCAATACATGCTGTATCATTGTCAGGCGGTGTCAACTTCTCTCCGGTGGGTAAACTCGTGTTTTATCTTGCACTGCACTATTTCATGGCCAATGCAGTCTGTATTATATACACGAACCTGGCAATATAACACCGAAGCTTTGAAGTAACTGACAGGGTCATATCGCACTAGAGCGGAATCAGCCAGCTATTACTATGGCTCTTTCACATTTTGCTGATAGTACACACGTGTTTCTACTAAGAGGGACAGACACATATAATTATACATGAATTAGTCTGCAATTGTAATATATTCTGCTCAGATATTTACACTCCTTTCTACATGGGGACTAGTGATGTGGCTTTCTAAACACCCTCGGGATTAATCTATCACGGCAGTATGCCTGCACTGAAGGCGTCCCTAAAGACATAGATACAAGCGCACAATGATAGCCGTTCCTGATTATTTTCCTATGTCTATTTATCAAACATCTATACGACTCTCAAAAAGTGTTCTTTGCATTGGCACTCGGAATTCCTGATTAGAGAGGGTTATACGGAACAACATGCCCGGTTCTGCCCGCTCGGTGTCCGGTGTCTATGGGTACGTTTCTGGATGGTGCTTTTAATACAGAGAATGATATTGGCTGAACGATTACGATAACGACTAATCTCAGGCGATGGTGACCAGGATCGTAGCTTCAGTCTGTATTTTGTTATGTGTTCCTCAGAATTCAAGGGTACCCTTTGTTTATCTTTTTCCTATCTTACTGTAAGAAGCTTTGTTATAAAAGATCGAACCCACCGAGCAACGGACCTAAAAAATGTAAAACTTCTGGCCTTTTAGAAAACTTAAATCCACAGTCTGGACCACTTGTCTTGTGTCTGAGTGTATTTTCATTGAATGTTGAAAGGAACCTGGGATCCTGGGAGGTAACATCCACTTACTATTTTCCATATGTTAGGCAAATGCTGGATCTCCGGTTTCCTATGTTTTTTGTGTGACCTGTACACTCTTTTGTAATGTCTCTTGTATTTGATTAATACCCTTTATTGTATTGTTTGTACCCTGTTATTAAAACAAAAAAATACAAAAATAGAGCAAACTCATACAATAAGAGCAAGGAAATCATGTAGTCCATATCAAATAACAGTCAAAGGATTAATAGCCATTACAATGATAATATGCAATCGTAGGTTACAATCATATTGAAAACTCAGAGCTCTAGACTTTCTATTCTACTGGAATACTAAGAAATATATTAATCTTTAATGGATAATCTCGAATTTGAACTACCTTGGATTGAGACATGTAGACTATGAGGGATAGTCACATGTAAACTACGAGGGAAAGTCCATGTATAAGTGAGTATTTTATCTTTAAGATATCCCAGTAATGAAAAGACTGCAAAATCGACCACAACATATGGGACAGCTCAATTTGAATTATAATTGCAAAGCTAGGAAATCAAAGAGTATTAGGTTTCAAATTAAGCTGGATCTGGCATTTACATCTTTCCTAGAGATTATTTCTATCTTTAAAGTAGAGTTTAAAATGCGCATAATGGAGCTCGCTTTTTTCAGAATCTTTTTATGTACCCAGGTTTGTGCTAGCCTGTTTTGTGACACTTAAATGCTACCTGATTGTTTCAGATGTGCGTCTACGTATTCGTACATTTATAGCCTGGGTTAAAAAATTATCTTATCAGGTTCATAATGGTTTCAAGACAAAGTCGATTATTTGTGACATACATGGAAGAACACGGTTTCTTTCGGTGTACCGATTTCTATAACTCAATTCGTAATGTTTCCCTTTCTAAATTCGTTTCGGTTAAAGAATTAACCCTAAATATAGTTTATTGCATTGGAGAATATTTTTTAGGCGTCTGGAAATTATGTCCCTAAAATCTGTAGATGCTTTAATCTAAACGACCTTACCATGTGATCACCTGTCCATTTAGTCTTTGTTGTCTGTCTGTCTGCTTCTTAGGGTTTGTTTTAAAATGATAGAATTGAGAAAACAAACTTATATTAGAAGCTTTTTCAAGTATCAAGGCAGGGTTTTATCTTTTATATTTTAATGGGGTAATGTGGGGTGTGGTCATTATTTGCGTACTCTGACTTATTTCAAGAGTTGTAGGATATGCTTTCAAACCCACCCGAGGATAAGAAGCCAGTGGGACATTGTCCCCTGCTGTAGTGAGGCAGATATATCTGATTAAATTTACCGATGACGGTTATTAGACTTGGCGAGCTCAGGGTCTCTTCCCTGCGGGTCTGTACTAACTCAAATTGGGTTAGAACCGATCGAGTTCTACTGAGCGGGTTGTTGGGCGCTACTATTGGCTTCTGTCGTATATGGTACGGATTGGATGAATTCTGCACTTATCGGGTATGTGGGTTAATTGTAATCCAATTATTGGTGACTGTGAGCTCGATCGATCCATGCTTTATTTACCCTCTACTGTGAAGCGTATCATTGTATAATTCTATCTTTAATGAAAAACCATCAGTGCTGTGCCGTCGACCTTTAAGGGAGAGACACACAAACATTTTTACAGCTCCACAACCAGACTGGAATCTATATGGGTCGAACCTATGGCTTTACCATGGACATGCAACACAACTCATGTATGTTTAATTTACGCGTTGATGCGTCACTTCAGGTGTAGATAAGGTCACCTTAAATTCGGCATCATATATACGCCTACTTCTGTACACCCAGAGTGTAAACCCTCTTCTACGCTTATTTAGCCTACCCTTATTTATGCTACTGTCCGATCTTTTTCCATATGCCATAATCAGTTCATGGACAATTCAATCTTGTATTAGTCATTCTGGTTACGGGGTCGGGACATGAAATGATCTCGAACGGCCATCCGTACAGGCTCAATAACCACGTTTTCTCTTAATACACCAAAATATTCGTTTTGTGTTACTGTCTTGTCAGTTATACTTTACTATTGACAAAACAACCTGGGAGCTGTTTCAAAACGTGGGTTAAGTCTATGGTTTTGAAACAGCTCCCAGAACCGTTAGCCAATGGTCTCCATGTATCGCTTGTTTTCAGGATTTGAGGTAAGATCTGGTGGAGGTCTCGAATATGTCTATACTGGTCGCGTCGCAGTAGTGTGTCTTTTCCCATGATTGTTGCATACCAAGTGCCACTGCGCGCACCAGTCAGCAATCACCATCTGTGAGAGTGTGCTCAAAGCCTACAACGTTAAAATTAGTAACAGGTCCGGGAATCGGATTGTGCGGTTTGTGCAGTTAATGCTGGTTTACAGCTGTGGATGGCCGCCAAAAATACCTAGTAAAGCCTGCAATTGTTGTCTGCCAAGGAGCCAAGAAACACGGAGATGTTAATACATAGCGTAGGACACAATATTGGTTTTGGCAGAGAGAAAGTCTGCTATTTGTGTTTGATTCACCTTTTACCTTGTTTCGGTCATTAAAATGTAGGGACTCCTACAATCAATATTTGATACTTTAAAATTGAAATTGCATATCCTCCGATAAAATCGTTTATCGAATGGGTGAAGGGACGTTCAAGACTACAACAAAAAACAACACTCTGATAACGAGAGCTTGGTATATTTGGCATTATTCACTCCACCCCCTCAGAACACATATAAACTCCCCAGGCAACAGTCTGCCGACAAACCTCCGCTTTTCGCCATCAATAAATCACACTGGCCGTCATCATCTCACACTCATGAATCCCTACATATGAAACATACATTCTGTTACTCCAACTAAAGAAACGAATTCTCGAATTTTTGTTGTGTCAGCAGGAAGTAGATGTATGGAGGCGAACCCTTTGGGACCTTGTAATACATCAAAGATTTAGACCGATTTCCGTTGGCTTTGGGGATTGATGTGTCGCCAGGGTATGATGCATTTCTATATATCAATATCGGTCATGCAATAAGCATAGCCGAATTTATTCTCTGGCTCCGTTAGAGCTGTTATATAACTGTTATTTCTGAAGGTTTTTGACTTGTATAAAGCGTGCTACAGAATGCTCTACACGTAAGGGCTTATAAAAGCACATTGTGTGCACATTCAAATATCTAGATTATACTTGCTTGTAGAGGGTGCGCCATACGGTATTGCTATTTCTAGTGAGTATCTGTATGATTATCTGTATGAGAAAATAAATGAAGAGAGAAGGTTGAGGGTACACCAACGCAGGAATAGAAAGGAGGGGCTAATCAGGGGACTATCCGCTTAGGAAAATTCATTACTGCCGCAGTTTCCGGATTCACAATTCAACCGCCGATAAAAGGGAAGAACGGGTGCTTGGTGCGTGGCAGATATAGAATGAATACTCACCCACTCTTGAGCAGCTCTCGAAATGAAACAGGTGACTATGCAAGTAACAAGAGAGTACTGTAGGTAATGGGATTAGAGACGACAAAGCATGAACAACAGAATACTTTTGCAATACAACTAAATGTATGTATTGTAGTAAGGCTTATCAAATTAGAACGTACAATTAACCCAAAAAGTGCATCTTCTCATATATATACAAACGCCCTTTATTCTATGGGATATATATGCATATATTCATATAAACACACAAACATATATATGTATATATATATATATATATATATATATATATATATTCACACATTGTAACTATGGCATTAAAGTATCCGCGATCAAAGACAACCACATGCATTAAACTAGAATTTAGACAGTCGTCGACGTGCAACACCTCTGTATTGTTGTTGTTTGTGATTGTTACTGTCTAACATTGGACTTTGTGATAATACCCATGTAAACCGGCCAAACGTGTAAGTGGATTAGGACAATTACCATAGACACATCTGTCTCATTAGTCATGCATTATACATGACACAGGACAGAATTAGTGTCCAGATGTTATAGATCTAGAGGTGCCTGGTGTTTTTACACGTTACGCAGGTTAGAACCCTGCCTATGGAAGATAGGGCAATATTTCTTTTCACAATTATTGCAGTCAAGAATAAGCTTTAAATACCCTGTCGACTGTAGACCGTATATGAAAACAAGGGATGGGTGTGCCACTACGATGTGGGCCAATATATCAATGGACTGTCACCGCGGCTAAAGGTTTCCCCATACCGATAGTACCATTGGAGAGTCGGCATTTACCACAGCATTTGCGTGAATCTGAATCGCATTTTATATCTAATGCAAAAGTACATGCGTGTCATAGAATTAGATATTTTTTCATGTGATTCCAACTGGGCCAGATTTCACTAGGACAACGGTTACCACTATATGTGTCCTGCAGAGATCACATGGGGTAGTATTGACGTCATAGCAAGTCCTATGGAAGTTAAATGGTATTTATGGCCAAACTTGAAAGTATTAATTCTAAATGGCGTTATGGCGCATTCCACTTTTTATGTCTATAAATAATACGCCATTTCCTAGGACGCCAAAGGATGACAAACAGGAAAGTTACATTCCCAATATCATTATGTGGCTATTCTCGGTAGACTCGATGGAAATGTTTATTTCTACCGCCTGATTAAATGGTTTTCGGGAGCTATTTGACATTACCCTCTAAGGGATCCTAGTTAGAGAAAATTCAGGTGACAAAGCAGCCTCTGTTTGTTACAAATGTATGTGGGAAAAAAACAAGACAAACGGACAGAATGGCTGTTCATTAGATAAGATGCCTGAAACAAAGCCATTAACACATGTGATCGAATGTCGAACAGCCTATCTACTCTACTGACTGACATTAATGACCACCTTGTCAACGTCAGCCCAAGGTCAGCATATTAGCATCAACCATCACAATAGCCTTTTTTTCCACAGCCTTGTGTCGCGCCCTACCTACTTGCCTCTTCAATGCCTGAAGCCAAACAAACACCTTGCAACATCTTTTTAGCATAAAGTGACTGAGCATATGAGAGTAATGAGTCTAGTATATCTGTTTAGAATATCTCCAGATAAATTTCAGTGGATGCATTTTATTCTATGGCGGGTTAGATATTAATGTCTACTCAATAATACCTCAGATTTGGTTAAGAAAACACAGAAATAATTCAAACCAGTGGTCTATTTTCAATGGCAGAGGCTTGGTCAACATAGCTAGGCGGCGCTGAACGGAAAACTATAATTCCACATTGTTTTTCTTAGGCAGTATCTTATATTTCGAATATGGATAGCAAGGGCCCATTGAATAATAATTCTACGACAAAAGAAATCGTACAAGTCTCGTTGGTGCAAAAACGTAGCATAAAAAGTATATCGTAGGCAGACGATGTTTTGAAGATACGAAAACCTTGAAGGTCGTAGGTGGTGTAGCTTAAGAAATCGTTCATTTTGAAAATGTCTTCCATTTTGTCGTCCATTTGTCGTCCCGAAAGACACCTCTAGAAGTGTCGTAGACGATGTCTAACTCGTTTTACATGCACTAAATCTCATTCAAATTAAAGTATATTTTGGACAGAGGATCACATATGTATGTTATATGTGTGTACCAAATTTCATCCCTTTGTAAGAATAAATCCGTTTGTGAGGAACATTTTATCATTTGAGCTGATCTAGAGGGACTGCACTGCTCGGCCTGCTTTTCTCAGAAATACCACTGCATCGCTCGATGCGTATCAGCGTTTATATAAAAAATATACTGAACAATGATGCTGATGACAACGACTAGTTTAATGCTACCTTAAATGAGAAAGGTCGTCCAGTTTGTCGTTCATCGTTCGATATGTCGTATCGTCCAACCTCACGGACGAAAAATATTATTATTCATCGGCCCCCTGATTAGTACAGCCAATCCATTTTGTAGTTCCATGATCACAAAATCTTTTCAGGTAATAGACTCCTGGCTGGTTGAATAAATTGATACAATATAGTAACAACATCTACTTATAGTTGCCTTTGTTAGTTTATAGGAAAATGCATTGCGATTTTCCTAGAAGTTGGAAGATTTCTCTCTAGCGGCCTGAAGGAAACTTTGCCTCTCCCGCGGCACTTTTCGTGGCGTGACGAATTGACAACCCGAAACGGACTTCACGCCATGAATGTTTGATTAGGTTTCCTCACTCTGGCACCGGAGAGTCAAGAAATAGAATCACGAGCAAATAAAACACCTCGTCCAATTCTCGTTTCATTTCCTCACGGGAACCTAAGTGACGGAGTCCCAGAAGGCAGTCCGTCAGCAGTGGAACTTTAAATCCTGTTTGGTAATTCACCTGTATGGTCTCGGTCAGGATTCAGCTCGAGTTGAGGTCAAATGCACTTATTGTGATGGGTCATCTATAGAAGAAGAGTCGAGCTGAATTGGAACTATTGGAAGTTAAAATCTATTGCGATTTTTAATAAGCCTTCAAAATAAATAAAAGCATAGAATTAACAAGAATACATCAGTGGTTGATATTGTCTAGTATTTTGTTATCATCTAAGTTTTTTGAAAGGATAATATCATAGCATATAGAAAATAATCGACATATCGCACAATTATATAAAGAGTCTTACCGGCAGATACAAACAGGTGTTTTTTAATATCTTTGATTTGATACTAAATTCGCCTTGAAACTGCCTTTAAGTATAGTCCTTTTTATATCTATGCATGCAAGGAACTTTTGAGGAGTTATAGTTCAAGACTTGAATAAATCACCTTTCTGAATTATGAATAATCGAAAGCAGGTTAAATTGAAGGTCCCAGCCTCTGTGGTTAACTTGTTGAGGAGAATTAAATTCTTCCTTTCATCTTCAATATATACGAGGTCTCGCGAGAGGGGCAATAGACGTCAGCACCCCAGCGGTGGCATCTATTGACATTCCAACGACTATTTGATGAATTACAAAACACAGTTTGCTTCAATATAAGAGGAATTCAAAATATTTCGGGGAATCTATTTGACGCAGCTAGCTTTCGTTACGGTTTCTAATTGTAAATTAAATTCACCTTAAATCGTAATCAGATTTGAGCATTCCAACTTTGCATTAAGCAATTTTGATTAGGTCTAAATTTGAGGAAATTTTCTTTGAAAGATTTTACATTCTATGTAGGGAAACGTTGGTGGGGGGGGGGAGACATAGCCAGAGTGAGAGATAGGAACTGAAAAAAGGGATGGACAACAAAATCGAGGGGGGGGGGGGGAGACGTATAAAAAGAGAGAAAACGAAACGTAGATATTTCTAGCGCTATTCTAGTTGCCAAACTTTTATTGCTCTAGGATTCAGAGGGGCGGTATGCAGAAGAAACACATACTTCAGGAGACACATTAAGACTACTATGTGGTAAGTAGAAGTTTCCGTTCATTGTGGACAAACACCGGCAGATTAGCAGTGTAAGAATGGTGGTTTGGTTACGTGGAAGCACTCTCAGAATGACCCACAGTTCATGTTATAGTTTACATAGAACGGAGAGACTGATAACAAAGCTGTAGACATACCTTCCCTCACTACTAACCAGAGATAAACATCTCCAGGGCGTGGAGTCTGCACGTGTTTTTCATCGTTAAACACAAAATAAAAGCGCACTGAATAAATCAGATAAAACTACCATTTCTATTGAGTAGTATCTGGGATTCCAGTACCCACGTCTGCGAGTGTGAACCTTGTATTACCAAGTAACAAAATATATTTGTAGTATTATTTCTCGGTTCTTCAGCACCAAAAGAGATAGGTGACATTTTAAAACCTTTGTTGATGCACCATGCACTTTATAGGATAATGATAGTAACTCCTTTTATCAGCCTTGTTGTTCGGAGAGAAGGCGTTAGAGCGTGTATCGATATTGTATCAATATGCACTCACTGAGTCATTCATTTAAGTAACAATTTGCCACTTTGAGAGTTAAGCAGCGGTTGACCCGACAGTAAATCCTTAATCAAATGTTTATCCAATTAAGTATACCCTTATCCAAATTTGCCTGTCTCGTTTCGATATCCCTGCTTACATGACAATCAGCTCTACGTAATAGAAATTTGATTCAAAGTACTCAAAGGATTTTCCGGATTCACAATATTGTCTGTAATAGAGAGTGTGGAAACATAGGATTAGGATGAGGGTTTGTTTGGCAGGGTACTCAGATCGCACAGGAGTCGGTGGGTGGCGCTGGTAGAGAACCCTTCCTGGTTCTCCCAGTGCTTGTTTATAGTGGGTGTGATCCAATAACATTACAGAACTTGGTTTGTTCAACGTTGGCCACCATGCGGCCTGGCATTGGTGCTGGAAGAAGGGTCCGGCTGTGCCGTTACGTCCTTCGACATTGTAATGTCAACACACTAAATGAAGAGACCCTGGTGCTGGCAGGATGCCTGCCTGAGTTAGGCCTACCCCTATACTGAGCCTATATGGACGGGCAGTGTGCAGTCTGAGAGGGTACAGTCTGTGGATGTAGACTCAGTGTACATCCATTAAGTGCTCAATACGGGGATTATACTTCTATTTGTGTTGGATGTTTAGTGTGAGGGCAGAAGGTCGCGGGAATGATACTGATCTCAGGTTTAAGTATGGCACATTTCAAACAGATTACTTCATTCTCATGCATGTTAATTCCCTTTCGATGTCCGACTGAACCAAAATGCAGAGTTTCTATAACAAGGGTATCGTTCGCGGCTTCTGTCAGAATGTGGATTACTACCACTCGCAATAAATGAGAGATTATGAGATTATCAAGAGAAGATGCTGCCCCCGTTGTGCTCTGAAAGTATGGTATGGCATTCATTGTATATTGCATTTTTTTAAACATATTTCTATGATGGGAGGTAGGATTCTACCGACTCTATCACTGCCATGCTGTATTCATTATACATGCTGTCAATTTCTAATCGCCAATACCTACACCTCTTTAATCTTATAAACTTGGATGTATACTTTATTTGAAAAACTTTTTTTCTCATCGGTTGATTACAGAAGTGCTTTCGCCTCGTTTCTTAAATCTTTATTTGAAAAAAAAACACACAAGTGTAAGAGACATGATAACGATTATGAGGAAAATGTTTCATGTTCCGTATCGCGCTTTACCATAAAGCTCAGATATCATTTAAGGAATATTCTTCAGGTCTGACATCACAGAATCCGTGAAAGCAAGTTACAATGTTATTTGATCTAATAGACTCACATCTGCATTGTAGAAAAACACGGCCGGTGTGACTGCCATTGTTGCTGGTGGGTCTCCAGGGCGACAAACAGACTTTATAATTATCTTTTCAGTGGCATATCAGATAGCTACAAAATATCCTCGGGGATGTTGTGACGAGACATCATTCCCTCAAAGAAGTTCTGCCGAACAGAGGCGTAATAGGCACGAACCGTGAATCTTTTTCATAATATCGGCCCCAACGTTAGAGGACTGCTCCTTAGAGATCACTTTTTACCTACTCACATTCCCCAAGGCCAGATGTAAATGTAACGCCATATTACCCAGTAAATTCGAAATACCATCCTTCAACCCTGCATGGCATATATCATGCGTATAACAATTTATCAGAACCGTTTTTTATGTGGTTCTTCTCTTTTTGGATACATCTATACCGTTCTCAGCGAAACGACTAATACGATTATATTAAAACATGATTAATGGCAAGATATTGATTTCCTTCAGACCCTCTCATTGAGGAAAATAAATATTTATACCTCATTTCCATTTATTTTCTCCAAAATTGATTGTCAACGAAAGCCATTGCTAGGTGTTCCGAGATTGTCGTGAGACTCCCTCTGGCGCCCGTTGATCCTGATTAAATCTGTCTAGAGTTGGTTCGTTTTCGTTTTTACTTTTTGTCATCATTGCTAACGATCTTGGCCAGGGTGTTATGTGAGGTGTACCGATTCGCATTCACATACAATGCGAGTTAGATAAGGCCGACAGAGTTCAACAATTAGCGATCAATCAGTCTTTACTAGATACGAGATGTCCTATACAGATGTCAGTAGCCATTACAACCTCCAGTTTCATGCCGGTTAGGTAGGAGCGGTGCAGTGTTGCTAATCGGGGGCCCGTTTAATAATTTAGGATCGTACATGAAGACACTTTTCCGTACCTCGCACAAGGGTTTTCGTTTGATAATATTTAAGTTTGTTCGCAAATACATTATTAGGCGTCCATTAGGTCATCTGAAAGTGTTGAACGAAATTGACCCACATCGCCTCTGGGCCTCTATGGCGTATAGAAAATGGTCCACATGTACGATCCTAGATTATTAAATAGGCCCCTGCTCCACTTGACCGCGTGGTTGCTCCGGGTGGAGACTTCGTCAAGTCTCTCTTTTCTGAGGATTGTGTGTTGATTGAGTGGTTTTCATTTTCCACCTCAGTTACGTGAATATCCCCAGCTCTGAATGGCTTCTTGGGTTGATTGGCTTCCAGACACTGCGCCAGGCGTCTGGATGCTTCTGTTTATTCAGACTGTGCATGTGTCTCACTACCAAGGTTAAAAACTGAATCTCCTCGAAAATCACGATAAGGCCCGGCGTCCACCTACTACGATAGAAATTTAGACCTACCGATATGGCACCGGTACAAAAAGAGAATATCGGAGACGTAGAAAATCGTAGACATATGTCTAGACATTAAAATCCACCACGCATTGTATTTGGTTTTTATCGGTGTCTAATCGCAGAAATGTGGTCAACTGCCCCGATATTAGGTGACCTTCCGACGCGATTTTGATTTTGCATCGGGAGGTGTATCGTAGGGCATATCGGTGCCATATCGTAGTAGGTGGACGCCGGGCCTTAATGTACCTCAAATAGCCCCTCAGACAAAATGGTGGTCCAATATTTTATTTTGGGTCCTTTGTTGATTTGCTAACACCCTGCTCCTTAAGTAGTGTGAAGAATATATTGATCATCTTGGCGATGACTCATAAAAGAATCCTGAATTAATCAAAATCAGTTGCAGGTAAGGATAAGGTCCATTAGCACAACAAACTATTTCAATAATATTATCATATACCTATGGCTGCGTATACTGCCCGCTCCTACACATGCCGTATTTATACCCGTACATCACACTGTGACGTACAGGGTATGTGATCACGTGACTAGGTAAAATTTAGCCATTTTTAGGTATATTATAATACGAAGACAAGCTGACTGTCTTTGCACGTCAAAATACTTGGTAAACTTATTGAACGCAATCAATAATTTCACCGCGTTTATTTGACGTACGAAGACAGTAAGCCAGTTTCCGTATAATGTCAGACATTATCATTTTAGTCTTCGAAATATACTACAATTTGAATATACTGTGACGAACATATGTTATTTACATTCAAGTTAATTTACATTTTGAAAATATTCTAATCTAATGTTATTGCATTGCCTGACATCAGTCCCTGTTGAGTGCCTAAGCCTGACAACCAGCTACTAGATGCAGTAACCGTACTCGAATTTCCACAAAATCATTTTAAGATAAACCCAGTGAACATCAAATGATACAAAGAAAAAACGTCTGAAATAATTGCCTACATTAGTATGATACCAAAATGGTTGAACTATTTTGCTTCATATGGAGTGAAATAAATGGCACACCAGGGTGGTAACTGCTCATTGCTGAAATACGAGTGGATTGACATGTACAACAACATTGTCCACAGGTGCAAGGTGCATGCCCAGTAGCCGAAAACATCCTAACCAAAAACTACCGGGAGCGTTAGGATTTCTCATGTCCCCTCATTACAGTCACATGCATCACGTCAACCGTATCGATTGATACCATCCATCAGAGAGTGAGAGAGAAACCCATGCAGGTGATTCAGACACGACATCAGTTCGCCAGTGAAGCCTTCATGATAACACTCCACCTGCATTCCCTACAACCATGGATTGTGCGAGCTTTGCTAGGTCTTTTTCTCTTATTATCCTGTTTTGGTTTTATGAATGTATGTTTCATATTTATGTCCAGAACACACACAATGCGCACGAATGTTACAAGAATAGTATGTATCTCAGTTCAGTAGAAACTGATACTCAGTATACATTATCCATAAAATTTATATATATATATATATCCAGTAAAACATATATATAAATATATATATATATATATACATATGATAAACATGGAAATTGTATAGAGGATGAGTACTCCATCATACATCCTATATGCTATATGGCATAGCATCAAGGACTTGCAAAAACTGATGACGTCATAGAAAGCTGACCAGGTTGCGGGTGTTGATGACGCTGACGAGGGAGGGGTGTTAACAACGCTAGTTAACTTTTCCCTGGCACCATCTCATTAGTATCACCGTCAGTCACAATCAATCTCTTGCTTCGTGAACAAAAAATGATAGTCTTTTTTTCTCTCGTCGCTGGTAATTCGTTTGTCATTCGAGTGACATGTGACGTAGTTGGCAGACGTCTTTTGCATGTGGCGTTTGCTAGTTGAGGTCATATGACGTACTGCATGTAGCATTAGAGGGAAACTATGTTCCGGTGAAAGGAAGTCAAAGTTACGAGGTAAGGCTTGGAAAAATTACTGCCCAAGGCCTTGGCCGCGGGCAGTAATTTTTCCAAGCCTTACCGAGTAATTTTGACTTTCTTTCACTGGTACTTGGTTTCCCTATTCCTATATACCTTCAAATGTGGTTTAAAAACGATAATTAGCGTTATTTGCTCACCAACCATCAAACCTGAAGCCAGATCCAACCTTATCGAGTAACTTGACACTTTATGTTTTCTACCCACTGCGCTTTTCATATGAATTTTGTAAGAGACAATCTGATTGGTCTAAATGTCAACCTTGAGTAGTATACGGCAACCTTGGGTAGTATACGGCAACCTTGGGTAGTATTCATAAGTTACTCCACCCCCAGAACGTGGTGTAAGCATAGAGTGTACAGCCATAGGTATATAGGAATAGATGTTACTGAACGTTACATAAATTCCCAAAGGAGGTATAGCAAATCGATTTAACACGGGATGTGAATTAGACCTACATCAAAATATCAAAGATGACCAGATATGAGTAAATTCTGTCTTGTTAAAACCAGTATAAAATGCCGGTTTATGTTTTCAAATCGAGTCGTACTTTTCTGTTTTATTGTCCAAATAAGATAAAATCCCAATTTCATTGAACCAATCCCTGTATATTTTCAGAGTTACTTCCCAGAATCCTCACAATTCGTGTCGTTGTGAGGCTTGACCTATTTGGTTTTTCTATGCTTCTCCCTTAAGGTTTAGTTCTTTTTTAGATCTCGTAACTCCCTTCTCGATCTCAACATTGGCTTGTATCACACTAGCCCGAACGTTAGGATAAAAAAAGAAAGTTCCCATGACGAGCGTTCTTGTGTTGATGACGTCAGCAAGACACGCTACCAACGCCCCTAGCGGGACGCGGAGACACCAAGTGAAAAGAGGGTTGTGGTGGCGGAGGCGGAGGTGGTGAATGGCCGAGTAGGGAGGGTGATTGTTGTGGGGGTTGGGGTGACAAATGCCCCCTCGCCTTGTAGGTAGATCCTGGCTCATTGTCCAGGGTAATAGGGATCCCATGCTTTGCCCACAGGCTAACGTATCGACGGAGTTAATAGGTATCTGCCCCACCATGTAGCCGGCCCTCTGTCGCCGGCTAGCCACCCCAATCCCTGCCACCGTGCCTCCTTGGCCGTCCATCACGGCCACCTCACTATCTACATCTCTCACAGTTACTCTCGCCATGCAGTGACTACATTATAGTCTACGCCTATCCCAGCCCTATATCTACCCCCATTTCCTGTCATTCTCACCTCACAGTACCTACAATATATACTTCACCATCCCTTATAGGGTACAACTGTCCCTACTCTGTATCTATCATCAGGGAAGGTTTATTCTGAAACGATGCCATCCTTACTCTTTACCTACCCCATCAATATCAAAACAAACTTACAATATCTTCTGATGCACCCACATTAATGATCCTTGTAATAGCTCCATGTGCTCTGTCTCACTGAGTCATCACCTTCACTCTATTTTCACAATGTTCTGACAGGTACCTCCGGCACCATGACTCTTGCCACCACCCACACATACCTTTGATCCCCCCCCCCCACCTTTACCCTAATAAACAACCCCAACCCTTCCCCCTGCCAGCCTCTCAACTCCCACTATGACTATCTAGAATATGGACACATCCAGCTCTTTTTCCAGTGTCAACTCGATAAAGAACAGGCATTCTTTTACAAGCCTTTGCCTACGACGTTCCGAATCGTTGCAAACTTCACCTATTAGCGGCCGCTTTGAAGCTTGTGAAGGAAAAATGGTAACGGGGTGGTCTTCGTCCAGCCTCATGCGTTGTAGCGAATCAGAGAATATCTCGAAAACCATTGTAGTTTCTTAAACGCAAATGAAATGGTTCCTATGTATGCTCTTGATGTGGCTATTGCTTATCATTAGTGAATCCGTAATATATTTATAAGTATAACATCCAGTCATCGTTAAGAGCTAGCTGATAACGAATTTCTCTAGTCACTTTATAAAGACCTTTGTTAGCCATGGATGGCTGGATCTGGTAAAAAGAAAAGATAGGCAACAGAAGCTCGGAATAATGGGCTTTTATATACACACCCCTGTTCAAGTCCGTACGCTGGTTGGTGGGTAGCACTGCAACTACAAGGTACATGTGTGTCTTACCACGAAATATGTTCCCAAGAATAGCCGGATTACATGGTTAATCTGCGCGCATCTCGACCTAAGAGAAGGGGCGGTGTAGGGGGATTAGGAGGGAGGATGTACGGATTATCTCGCAGATATCAACCCGTGTTATATCCGTCTAAGGCCTCTTGGGGATGGGGCTTCGCAGGGAGCTACTGATAATGGGAAACTATGGTCGGCGGCCTCTCCATGATATCAGAACACTGTTCACTATCCAGGCACAGCTAAATTAGGTTTGCTTCGTGGTGCCAAGAATAACAGGATTTATTATTACTGGTGATGCAGTAGTGTGTCACTCGTTTAGCACGTGACCAAAAGCTTAAACCCGCTTTGCAATTATTCCCTGCGCTACTTTCACGTTACTGAGGCGATAGGCATTTGCAGATCCCGTAATAGAAAAAAAGCTACGATAGTTTGGTTGTGGCCAGTGTTTCGCCTTGTGACGCGAATAAGCCAAAATCACTAGCAATCAGCCGAAATATATTGGTTGATAGTAGTCGCACAATGGTCCTGACCATCCTCATCGGTAATTTGTTACCCGTCTAATGCAATGTGGCATATCATTCATCTTATGATGCACTGAGAACTCAGAACAGACACAGGTGAATTTTATGTTTCCCTTTCCAGCCATTAGAATTTGTAGGAAAGAATCGATGGGTTTCTCACGATGCCATGTACAAGATTTTAAAAACTACACGTATATAAGGAAGTGTGTCATGGTGCCATGTTGTTTGGGGGTTTACTTTTGAATGAATGTGAATAATGGATCTGACGTCATGGAAGCAGTATTAAAGGAAGCCATTGCTCCTGGTGCTCGTATCATCTGACAGAAACAAATGCCAGGAGTAGTTGACTCCAGTTTAACCTGATCATTTCTCAGAACAGATGTTGACATTTGATAACAGATATTGCAAATAATACTCAACTGTCTCTTTCCAAAGAGATATTGGTGTCGGAGCGTGTCGTATGCCTTGTTGGAGTGTGTTGGAAGCCGTGAACAGCGGCGTATTTGTCGTATTATATACGCACACAACTATCGTTTCGTGATTTGGTTTGATATATAGCACAATCGGAGTATCTTTAGATCTGATACTTAGCAAACCTAATACAAATTCCCTCAAAGAATAATTATCCAGGAAGAATTGCTTGTGAAACGAGAGGATCACATATCTTCAAATGTGTAACCTCAGAAATATCATGATATTTTTCATAAAGGGTCTTGACATGGTATGCATGATGAAACACAATTTTTAAGAACAGTTTGGTATTTCTAACAGACGTCGGTATATAAGATAATGTTACGAATACCCTCAAAGTGCCCAGACATACGCTCGGATCTTACTACGCGTCAACTCCTCGGAGCATACGGTCGCTTTTATCTGAAACCAGTCAATATTGTGTATTTATTATCCATCGTATACGAAGCCCCCCATTGAAAATGTATGGGGGCTCAGTAAACCACTACCCATTGTATAAAACCTGTCAGATACCATAACTGTGGTATACTGATTCAAACCTGTGGTATACGGCCTCAAAACCATGGTATATGGGGAAAATAGTCCCTTTTGCTGTAGAGCAAAGAAATAGTTCCTGTTGTTATACCTGATGATATGGCAATTACTGGGTTTAATTCATTCTAAAATATGGATAATAAATGCAACAAACGATGATTTTGTGAACAGGCGGCTCTGTAAACCACTCGCGGTTGACCTCGTAATATACTCGCTAGCTTTCGTGTATTACTACGCGTCAACCTCTCGTGGTTTACGGCCGCCTGTCCACAAAACCATCGATTATCGTCTATGTAACTCTCTGTAGCAGGTGTCCAGTCCCAGGACAGACTGCCAGTCGTATTTGGCAGCCAGCTCAAAGACATAGATGATACAGTAATTGAATACAAGAAGAATGGCGATGTATCATTGCTTGAGCTATCGAAGAGGTTAAACTTACAAATAAGGAATGATCTGAATGAAGCTAAGGATATCTATATATATACGAGAACAGATGGAAAATTGCAAAGATAAGCCTCACTATTTTTGGCAGAATGTAAACCAGCTAATAAATGGGGCCAAATCCAGAAATAACTGTTCAATAACTGACAAAAAAAAGTGGTGAGATTATAGAGCATGGGAAAACAGCGGATTATGTAAATGAGTTCTTTGCAGGTATAGGCAATGAACTTTTCAATAAGGTGGATCGCAGTTCGTACAATGAAAATGTCAGGGAGTACGAAAGTAGTGGACGTGAATATGATACATGTGTTTACAATCTAGAGCAATCAAATGTTTTGAAATTGATCCGTGAAATCCCAGCTAGTAAATCATCAGGCCTACCAAACATATCTGGGAAAGTTATGAAAGATGCTATGATTATCCTGGCCAAAAAGTTTACTTACCTCTTCGAATGTTCCCTGAATGCTGCTATTGTTCCCGAAATGTGGAAAGAAGGGCTCATAGTTCCAATCCCCAAAAGTGGGGATCTGGGTAAAATTACAAACTGGTGTCCAATAACATTATTGCATTCCCCATCAAAAATCTTAGAACGTATAGTATATAATGAGGTTTACAATGATCTGGAGATCAATGACACCCTATGTAAAAATCAATATGGGTTCAGACGAAATATGGGGACTATGGATGCGGTACATGAACTGATCGCTGACTTATATGAATATCGGGACGACGGTAAGGCAACTGCCTTATGTTACGTGGATCTGCAAAAGGCCTTCGATTCGGTTCCACATAGATAATCAATTGCAAAAATAAAGGCCACATGCACCCTATCAAAAAATCTGGTAACCTGGTTAAATAACTCTTTAGAAAGACGGAAGCAGAAAGTAATAATGAACGGAACAACCTCTGATACCAAAGAAGTAAGGTATGGAGTGCCCCAGGGCTCTGTGTTTGAACTTGCTGAATTGTAGAAGTCTGCAATATGCAGATGACTTAGTGTTATACTCACCTGACCTAAGTGGTGTTGCAGCTAGATTCTCACTACAGCAATTACTGACACTAATTGTTAAGTGGTGTGAAGAGAATGGCATGACTCTGAACGCTGCTAAAACCAAAATGTGCTGGGCGGCATCTTCACGGAGGCTAAGGCATCTGCCAACCCTTGACTTAGAGTGCTCTAAGTGTGGGATTCTCTATTATCCTCGACACAACATGCATCCACAGTTAAAGAGTTCAAAAGAATTGTTAAAACAAAAATGTCCCGGTACGAATGGCTTTAAGCCCCGTAATATCTCCTATTGATGTCATGCAATGTACTATCTCGGTGCGTCTCACTATCATCATCCACATCCTTGTAAATATGTACATATACTTTGATGTATCTTGCGTAAATTTTGTATTACGAAAATCATATACCTATCAATGTTGACTGTATTTTGCTGCAGTGGAAGATCTACCTGTGGTAGAACTGCAAGTTATGATAAATAATTTTTTTTTAAACCAAACATATACGCCATGTATTCCTTGATGTGGTTTCTCGCCAGGGTCCCCGTTCGTAGCAGATGATACAGGACCGTTATGTTTGCTACCCCTTAATGTCAATTCCCTATGCCTCTTGTTCCTAAATATATGAATAATTTTGCGACCGATATGAAAGGTCGGTCACGAACGGACACGATACATCAGATAGGGAATGTATTCCATCTAGCAAGACATAAGCATCTGATGATACATCAGAATAAATGAAAACTTGATTTACCCGAATGGGCAGTTTCAAATGTTTTAGAGATGTTCAGCTAAAGGATTTATGAGGTTTTTTTATTGCTTATTAAATGCATCTTCTTCAGTGCACCATAGATGGTATTTGAGCGTGGAAAGCACGCTCAGACATGCTGCCTAGGTTAATGATATCTATGTAAGGGATAGGTTCTATATAGACCTTCAGCATGCTGCAAAAACTAGTCCTTCACTATCTACGTGCCAACTCTGTGACATTTGTAGGGTGTATTGGACCAGTATCTTAGTGAGGAGTGCCCAGCTGAAAAAGATAAATCACTTCAAATCAGAAAACCTCAGTGATCCACTAGTGCTTCACACATTCGGGCCATCCAGAAGCAGATGTGGGAGTACCTGTATGGCTGTCAAACGGGTAACACAAATAACCTACAAATTGGATAAAACCCAAACCTTTGATAATTGTTAATATTCCTATTATTCCAATCTTATTCATCAATGATGGACACATCATTTGTTCCTCGTTAAGACCAAACGGCACACTTGACTCAGACAAGCCATATCCCCTAGTGACTATTCTGGTCAAGCGATACTATAAATATCTTCCCTTCTCAGTTTGGCCAGTCAGGTACAGTGCAACGATAGATAGGCCCCCATAGAGTACATTCAGCTGACTCTAATCCCCTCCCTGCCACATCGTCATTATACAGCAGCAGTTCTGCCCCTACCTGATTGTTTTTCATACACTGGGTAACGGGTATAGACCATGTGATATTGTTTCCCTTTTTACCACGAGCCTAGCTTATTAAATGAGACCCGCCCTCATTCCCCACAGTCAGCCCTATGGCTAATTGCCAATTTACCCTCCGCCCAAAGATGGTGAAATTAATTTCCGTTTAGAGATAGTGGGAACCACCTGTGGTCCACAGGGTCAGCACCCAGCACCCAACCGCATTCATTATTTACAGCGCCAAACGATACGTCCCATTCAAGTGTTGCTTTTCGAACTGCCAGACGTTTTACATCTAGATGCCCACAAGAAATGTCCGATAAAGATGTCATGAAACTTAATTGTCTCTCATTTTTGCCGATTTTACTTTTGGCTGTGTCTGTCGTGTTAATGTGCGACTGCCGCTGAATCGGACGTAAAAGTGACACGTCCTATTACAACAAGCGACGTGAAATCACCTCGGTCTGCGGGTGGTACAGACAGTTTAACAACGTCTCTGATTGGTGAAGATATTGTAACAATGTAACTGACTTGTGTATTGGGTTATTTCATTGGTCCTCTTCGTACTCTTCAGTATACAGACATCATGATCACGATCACAATTCTGATCCATAACTAACGTCTGGTGATACTCATGATAAGATGAGGTGTCAGAATCGTGGTTAAAAACCTTTTTGTTTAGGTATTCTTCCGCGTTTTCGTTGGGATGTGGGTAGAATGTGTTGGTTCTGTCGGAAATACATTTGGTCAGATTAGACTTAAAAGAAATTTTGAGCGCCAAGGATATTTGAAGATGAAGCTGATATATCAGCCCTTGTAGTGTATGTATATATGTAGAAATCAATATTGTTTTCCATCGCACACCTAGTACAAGTTTAGGCATATAGGAATAACGTTAAAATGTTATAAATAATGATCAGCCACATAAAGTGGCAAAACGACGGCATGGTCATGGCGGGGGGATGTGTGATATGGATTTGCAAAGTAATTTGAATCATTATGATATTGCAATGCTATTCCTATGTCTGCGAAAGGTGTCATATATGTCCAGAAACGCACTCAAAACATAAAATAAACAATTTTCCTCGAGTTTGGATCCGCTGTAATCGTCACGTGGCTTCCCCCAGATGACGATTGGGGTGCATCCAAACTCATGGAGTACTGTCGATCTCGATCTAGTTCTATATAGTTATGCGATACATTTAGAAGGATTACCTCATAATATGATGTACCTGCATCAAAAGTATTGGAGAATAACCATTCAACAGTAAAGGATTATTCTAGATATTCTCATCAAACCGCCACCTTCTGTAATCTATGTACCTCAAACAGCTTAGCGCGGTTGTCATTTTAACCCTTTTTGAAAGGATATTGCACACACAACATATATCTTATTACATTCCAAATGAAGTTATTGTGACCAATCTCAAAATCAAACAATCAATATTCACTGTTCCTGAATGGTTCAGGGAATGGGTTCCTGAATACAATATATTACTAACTTTTACATGTATAGAGCTCACCTAGTTTAGACCCCTGGAAAGGGGAAATCTGAGAGGGAATTCTCGTGGTACTTTATTTATCAAACGGGACTCAGGGAGAGATATTAGATCTTGTGACGACTTTGCTGCTATCAACCTAACCCCATTTTCCGTGAGGGCATGCTAAAGCTTTTCAATCTTATCTCTATCCCCACCCACTCCCTAAAATTGAGAGGCAGTGTGAATTCCTGCACACTATCCCTTTCATTAAAGGCCAGGACACACCAGCTTCAATCACACACTACCGGCACCCAGCAACATGTATAAATAAACACAGTGCACAAACCATTAGGGTTGCAGCTTTGGTATACATAATTCTATGACGCGAGCTGCTTAGCAGAAAGGCTAAGCATCTGTGCGTGGTCATCATAGGGATGGGATATATAGGTATACCATATCTCCAACGGTGCATGATGTATAATGTTTACTCTGAACTAAGACTTTGACATCTTCCATGTAAACTTTATAGATTCTACAATTATAACAAGAAACTGTTATCCTTTCATTCAATGGATATTTTACATTCAGAAAATATCATGCCGCATTCATAAAGTCTAAGAAAACTTCATTATGCTCAAGCAGCAACCCACTGTGCAACCTTGAATATGCAAAGCTTATATCGTTATAGGTATCAATCAAAACGTAAAGCTATATCCTACAATTAGTGATTTTCAGATACTGACAATTTATTAATTCAAACCAAACTTATTCTAACATCAAATGACTGATTTAAGACAAATCATCGAGTTTGACCCAATAGTTAGATGAGGCCAATTTAGATTTGCCTGATTTACATAGGAAATGTACTGAAAAGTATCTATAGTTCTCTTCAAATCCCTAAAAAATAAAGATGGTGATATACGATTTTTTAAATCTAGATATGCAGTATCATTATATACCTATGCACTAAGTAACACACCATACTGTCCGCTGCTGGGGGTTCCTTCGTAATGTACATATTGCGCGATAAGCCGTGTAGCATCGTACTTACATACAGATTGCGTGCTTTGAACCATACTACGGAGTGCTTTGAACCATACTACAGCGTGCTTTGAGCTTACTCCAGCGTGCTTTGAAGAAACAACGCATTCTGATTGGCCGAGAGGTCGACAACATGAAACTTAGCAGAGGAATTACAAATGGCGGATCCCTTCACTTCCCGTGTTCAGATGCGTATAACACGCGCAACGCAATGAGTTGTCAAGTGTATCAACCAAATATCGAGGCAACTAACGTGTAGAATTCACCTGATACTGTTTAAATTGCTTAAATCTGCGTATTTGATCGATATCAACACGGACCCTCGCCGAGCGGGTGTCAACAAAGACGATTGGAGAATGTGAAGTTACCCGGATTCACTTTTTACATCACCAATCGTATCACTACTGTTCGTTAATATGATGAAACGGAACAGAATATTGGCTTCGGAGAGTGAAGTTAACGTTTTCTAGTTACCATGGCGCCTTGGTTTGTAGTGTCTCAATTCGCGTGTTGCGGTGTGTCGTACACGCGCAACGTAACGAGTTATCATGTGTATTGACCAAATATCGAAGCAACTAACGTGTAGCTTTAACCTGACACCGTTTAAATAGCTGAAACTTGCGAGATCGAACGTTAAAAACAATCGCCGTGAAGTTACGCAGACTTGACAGTGCGGCCTCCGATGACGTCATCCTCGGGATTTCCCAGAGCGTAGGGAACCCCCGATAATGACGTCACACATATATAGACTCTAGTACAGCCTGTTGTCGCCAGGGCCAGGGCGCACAGGCTCTCATACTGGGACTGTTTTGCGCTGCCATTTTAAGGTGGAAATTCCTGCCTCCGCTGGTATTAATCTGTCCTGATTGATTTGCCAGTAACCAGTATGCTACTTTTCAAGAAGAGGTCCTAGAGTAGCTTTTACTGGGCATGTACCAAATAAATCAGCTTGGAGAGTTATAATGATTCCCAGAATAGTGTCAGAATCGTGGTATTCTCAGGCTTGGGTTTGAATTAAAATTAGAACAGCCAACCAAGAAATCCTTTTCTTCAATCAGTGCCTAAGGAACTGGCAAATCAGAGCTGTGCTCTGTTAGACCCTTACAGACTTTAAGCAGACTAAGCGCCTGTCGGTATTCCCCCTTGTCAAACTGATACTATAAATAGGACAGCCAACCACGATATTCCTCTGACTGAAGGTGGCTGGCCAGTCAGAGTCATACTCTGTTAGACCCTCACGTACCGTAACCCGAAGGTGGCACGGTGCGTGAACGGACTAACACATATACGGCCGCCTTTCGTAGTTCAGGTTCGTTAACCCTATCGATTCAAACCAAAAATCTGTTCGGGGAGCAAAATTAACTCACGCAGGCGCAAAGAACTTCCGGATGAGTATGGTGATGTACTTGCCGCGCTGAGCAAGAGTGATAGTGTCAACAGAGTCGATTTCGGAGGATTATAACCAATCTAAGGTATAAAATAATAAAAAAACATATTGATGACGCCAGTACGGCTAAACTTATTCTCGGAGTCTATGATTTATCGTCGACACCTCAAATAAGTTTAGCCGTACTGGCGTCATAACCATGTTTTTTTTATACTACTCACTTAATGTATTCTGTGAAAGTTTGGAGAAAATTACATGGGTTTAACTCAAGAGCATAATATTAATCTCTAAATCAAAAACAAGCGGTGACCCCCGATCTCCAAGTCAGATATGCGTTCCACAACACTTGTAGATCGTCATATCAAATTTTCATGAAATTGACATGGGTTTTAATTTTAAAGCAATTTGTCCAATATGCCTTTAAAGTAGCAAAAGTACATAACCGGCTTCGTATGCGTCACATAACCCATGGAGTGATCTAAAAGTCATTTAATGCGATGCATTAATCAAGTCCATGGCCCCTAAACCATACCTGACACGTGGATATTGTTCCTGATAAACCAATCCCCATTCCACACAACAAATTACAACGCGGAAATGAAGTTGCGGACAGTTTTATTACATGTAATAAATATCGAAGTCAACCACAAGATATTTCTTTTGCTCCCCCGTGTCAGTTCTTCCAGAATAAAACATGAATGAACAGTAATTTTTAATTTCCGTTGACTGTCCTTTACGTTATCATCAGCGGTATTTCTGTATGTTGATTAAGAGAAGTAATCAAAAGGATTCCCTTGGTCTGTTATAATCCATAACCTTTGGATATAAAACTGTTGGTGAAGTATCAACTTGAGACAATGAAATTTCATGTTTATGACCAAGGAAAGGTCGAGCGGTACCTTGTAAGCGATTGATGTAGCGTCTTGGTAGTGATGAGACCGAGACAGCACTTAGTAGTTATTAGAAGAAGACGGCTATTGGCAGAGATCCAGTTCTTAGTAGAGGTGGAGTTCAAACTGATCTGCATAGGGATCATTTGCATCGTGATAGCGTTAAAACTGAGGCCTCCACTCTTGATTAAAGCTGATTTCCCCAAAGACAGGGATTAAATCTATTTTGACAGGATTAAAGCTACCTTGGATATATATATAAACAGATATGATTAGGCCACAATTGATGATGATTATATGAAACTGCTTTCGATAGCACTGGTACCAAAGTTTAGCTCTCGCTTGAGGCAGGAGTATGGCCTGGTAGAGACAGGGTCGTTTCTTGGCATAGAAATGGAATCAAGGCTGCTATTAGTAAAAACAAGATTGATTCCAGATCTAACGAGTTATCATGACAAAAGTGGTTTCAACTTCCTCCTCTTATATGTCTCAGCCATGCTGTTAACCTGTCAGCGGGCCACCCAACCGTTAATAAGCCAGTCCTTCATCCGCCCTCCGGTCCTTCATCCAGCCGTTCTGACCAGACATCAGCCTATCAGCTCAACACGATAAGCACCTGAGTTTATTAATCTGATGAGTGGAAGCCAAGGAGGTGAAATCCTGTTACTGTTCACGGATTTCCATCCTCCAAGGTCGTGAAAACTGAGAGGTTTATATACGTTGCCAGTCCATTCCACACCATCGTAAAGGAAACGGTCAAAAAGATCTTGAAACCTTTAATCACTCTTTCCTCCTTGCATGCCTGACCTGGGAGACTAACAGTAGCCGAAGGGTAGTTTTACTTTTTGACAGAAGTTTGGTGTTTAAAGTTCTAGATTTTTCACGGTGATCTTTTTGAGCGCGGGAAAACGTGCTCATTTACCTCACCTTAGGTTTTAATGCTCACACAGGCTTTCAGTTTACTGTAAAGAATGTAGCCATAGCGGCATCATTAGTAAGGAGGGGTTAATGCTTTAGGATACACTGATTTTGATAACATAAATTAGTTTATCAAGTAATCAGTTAACATTTGTTTAAACATATAGATTTATACATTGATTAATATTCCTGTTAACCCTTTAAGGACCAATGATGCTATCAACCGGCCCAAGGTGAATGATGCCTCAAGGCATTGAATTTACTAGATGTACAAAGTTGCTTTTAACAGAGAAAAAAATGATCAAGAAACATAAACTTCTCTGAGACTGTAGGCATAACATTGTATTTAATATTTCTGCTTAGAAGTATAATGATATCAAACAAAGTGCATCATATCACGTGATTAATCAGTGAGCTCAAGCAACAAGCAACAAGTCCTTGTCCCCTAGCAATATATATGGACATCAGTATCCGTCATAATGGATGCTACTCAGCCACAGGCACCCGTCCTTAAAGGCTTAATGGTACTTGAGAACAACAATACATTAAATTCTTTAGTTTTAGTGAAACATTCTTGATACTTGATTCTTGATCAAATGCAGATGGCTCAAATACATAATCTCTTATGATATACTCTTATTTTTATTTCATGAAGTAATGCAGGTGTACCGCGCTATTCCATTATAAATGAAAATAACATTAGCTCCTAGTGTTTCTACCTATGATATATATTGGCGTAAAAAGAGTCTTTACTCAACCACATAATTTACAGTTCTCTCTCCAATTATCCCATCAGAGGTGGAATTAATACGTTAGAGTATATCGCAAATATATGTTAGGTATTTATAGGTCTCTATTATGTATATATGAAGGTTGCAAATGCTGATTGAGTACGCACATTAAGCCATGACATAACTGTTCGTCCGCTATTCAATTCTCCGCATCAGCACCTCTCCAGATGACGTACTATAGCTGATACATGTACACATTGGATGTCGATCGCCTGACTAGACTATATGGGTCGATAGAATATGTGGAATTCCGTATATTGGGCTCTATTAAAGTTTTCGTCAAATTCATAGTGCCTCCAGCGAATTTTTATTAGCTAATTATCTTCGTGGTCGGATAAGTTGACTCAGATCTTGAAATGGCATTTCAGTTGAAAGATTAGACTGTGTCTAGATTAGTGTAGTTTTCTGAATTTAACGTTAATTAGAGCATTAAATTACATTTATCATGATTGAATGGTAAACTGAGTAACATTTTTCCGTGGAAGGTCATTAGACCTACTATCTATTTTACTACCCACTTGATCACTTCACACCCAACGCCCTTTGACATTAATCTATATAGAAACATTTATATAAACTTGTTTCTTGGGTTGCATACCCACTTTTGCCGTCATAAATTTGATTAAGAATCTTCTATTCTCCAGAAGGTTGTAGACGTCCGTCACTTCTACTTCTATTTCAGTACTAGACAGGGGCTTTCTGACTTGTTGTATAACCTTACTTTACTTAACTACAAATGCATACTCCCACAATAGCAGCGGGCCGTGTACATACGGGTGGAGAACAATAAAGATAAACCCTCTGCATCCACCCTATCCATAGACGTAGACAGAAGTGGTGAGTGGACGAATGAACATGTAGTTGTAAAAGTGTGTTTGGGTACGAAAATAGCCGAATATTACCCTGAGCATACCGCCTCGGGTAGCTACAAGTCTTAAGGAGGAGTGATCGGAGGAGGTAAAATTCAAGAAATTTTGCCAACACCCCTTATTCTTAATCTATTGCGCACAAGATAAAGAGGAGGGTGGGGAGTCAAATGTTTCAGAAATCTTGAATACGTTCTTCGTGGAAATGTAAATGATAAATTCTTGTGATTCTATATTGCAAAATTAGAACTAAATTAAGTTAGAATATGCTCGGCAGACCGACGATCAATAAACCCTTATCTCGTCGCTCATCTTATCTATAAGATTTTACCATTTGTAAATAACTAACACCCGCGCACTATGTAGTGGGGACTAGTACCTGTTCAAGCGTCAAGACCCTAGCCTGGCGATAAAAACCTGCAGATCGTCTAAAGAGTGCCGATTGTACTTTTTGTCTAACCTTGTTGTTCAAATAAAAATGAAAAAAGGGCACACATAAAATTGTATAGAATTACCTGACCATGCTGTACAAGTTACAAAACGAAATGACGATTTCAATTATAATGGGGTAGGTAGTTTGTACAAGCATGGTGAGTTTTCCTATATATATACTATATACCCGAAATCAATAAAATAATTAACTTAATTTGGCCTTACGAATGATTTCGATCAATATTACCATGCTATCGTTCGGGGTATTATTACGCATTGTTTATAGAAAATAATTCCTATAATGTCCATCAGGTGGCAGAAATGCTGTGTTCTCCTACGAGAATACGGCTTTCCATATTCTATTCATTAGTGATCTATAGGCTTAGTATGGAGACTCCGTATTTGGGTGGGTAATAAAACACTATACAGCGTCTATTTAGGTGAAATGGTCGCCTTAAAGGTCTGGCCCTTTAAAGAACGAATGAAATTCGTTCCAACGGCTTGTAGTCTTCATCGCGGGTAGATCACTTGCCTGAGCTGGTCGTTCCGCTAAAGTATACTGTATGGGTCATTGTATATGAACAATAATACATCGTTCTACCCTCCTATCAACTCCTTCATAAGCGGTGCCGGTCCGATTCCAGCCTTGTAATAGCTCTTGGCTCTTTCGCGAGTAGCACTATTTTCCTTCCGCCCACTTCAATCAGGAGTGAAGTGGTTGGCGTGCGTAGCTAACTCAAGGTTGTGAGGCTGTCATTTCATTGCCAAATTCTGACAGCAAAAACTGAGGGCGACCTTGTAGTCCACCGTATATAATAATCTCCTTATATCTATTCCCTAACAGGAAACACCTGTAGATTGCTCTGTGTCAAGAGGACTTATACTCAGTGTAGAGGGTTAAGAAGAAGTAGCTCGTTAGCATTTTCTATATTTATATATGTATTTTGTATTCAAGGAATCAGGGTGCTTCTCAATGTAGCCGATTGTTATATCTACATGCAAGTTCTAAAGATGACGATTGCTATGATCCTGCCTTAGGAGTAAAGAGTATGAATATTCTGTTCCGATGCTACTCCCAGATACAAATTCAAAATACCATCACTTGTCATGTCTATGATGTGCTATATCAGAGAAAGACTAGATGGGAATTTTACAAAATAAGGATGAACGTGCTGAAGGTATAAAAATGGAAAACTGCCATGATTCTAGTGCTGTCAGTCATTGCTCTGAAAGTGTTGGAGAAGACATTACGAAATATGGAATCATCCACCTGAGGCATTTATAACCCTACAATAGCTCAAAATGCCATTATAATCAAATATGAATCTGCTTCATAGATATACCTCTTTGAATGATAATGGACAAGTTGGTGGTTAGAGTCTAGAATTGCTGAAATAGAATTAGCTGATTCACATTTCATGACTTTTCATCAGAAAATACTCATTGTCCTATCACAATATGAAGTCTTTTTCCGCCGGAATGATTGCACGCCTCATGAACGTACGGGCGGACTATTTTTAATATATTTGCCCCCGGGGCGTATAGAAAAATATTGGTACTTACCCAGAATGAGGGTCAGCACATCAGAGATGGCCAGAGAGAAGAGGTAGTAATTTGTGGCCGTGTGCATCGTGGTGTTCTTGGCGATGACAATACACGTGCATACGTTTCCTATTAATCCAGTAAGGAAGATGACTCCGTACACTATAGACAGGATCACGGACTCTAGTAAGATCCTGTGTCGCGGCCCTAGACTCGCAGCTAAAATACTCTCTATGTCTAGCGCAGACGTCGCATTGTCGGTGTTGTTGCCGACGACGATTGCGTCATCAAGGGACCAGTTTCCGGTGTATGAAGGACCTGGACCGGAAACGGTGGTCGGGGCAGGCAAGGGGGTGCTCCAGGGGGATGCGATCCCAGCTTCTCCTGGAGATATTCCAGGGTTCAACATGGCGATTGTAGGCCCCCCGGTCGTGGGGTACATCGTGTGGTTCCACATGGTCAGACGAGCTAAGACGGTGAAAGCCGCGACTACCTCGTTCATAGACTGACCGCCCAACTTTGGTACAATCAAACGTCTTTATACATACACAAGGCAGCCAACAAAGGCACACATATGCCAGCCTGCTCAAGTACAGAGTAAATAAATCTCATATGTTGTATAACAGACACATACACAGAACAGTCCACAGGTACAGAGAATTGCTGGCCCGTTCAGGAATGGCCTCCCGAGTGTCTGTGTGTATTAGACTCGCAGTATGAAAAGGTTTAGCCTGGGTGTCCAAGTTTCACTTGTCCCAGCACCTTTCAAACACTCATGGACTTAAGTTCCTATATATATATACAATAGTCCCCACTCTGCCACACAGTACAATGGTGAAACTTGTTGAGCGTTTCTATTGCCGCCGAGTTAGTCCGGCCAATGCCTGTTCCGCGTGCCTTGATCCTAAACAGTGCCAACAAAGTCAGCGCCCGTGAGGGACGCGCGCGCCGTTATCTTCGCAGGTCGGCGACGCTGTGTCCGTCCCGCGCGTCCGTCCTCCGCGCGTCCGACACTCACCCGACGCCGGCCAATGCACGGGCACTGCCTCAGAGGCGAAGTCAACACCCGGGCCACTGTCTTCCGTCAGACTTGAACGCAGCGACGGCGTGGGCGGTGGTCAAAGTGGGGGTGGCGGGGGCGGTGGGTCGCGCTCGCATAGGAGACAGTGTCGAGGAGCGCGTGACTTTGGAACAGTGTGGAATTCCAGTTCCGGTAAGACAAATGCGTGCTCATGCCCCCAGGGACGCACGGGTATGAGAGGAGTCCATGGCGCTAGCCGAGAGTAATCCAGTGTGTACGTGTATGTGAGTTGCTGGGAGGGAGGGTGGGTCAAGGGGTGTATAAGTCGGTGGCTTGTGAACGTGCGAGGTCACACGCCTTCAAGACTCCACGGGACACGCATAAAGACCGCGCACGTGCGGAGAAACAAGCGCGTGCCGCGAGTGAGCGGCTCCTAGTCACCCACAGAGCAGCTCACCACATTTAACTGAAATCCTAATAATGTAGGCGTGTGGCTGGCAACCACCTCCGGCGACGTCTGGCCACCAGTGACTCTCCTCTAAACCATCCTCCGGTACACACACCCAACCGCACTTTCGCCACTACATATATTACACATCCACTGACCTCTTCTCCCATACACTAATACCACACCGGTATACAGACAATCCTTCTTTTAAAAAAATAGAATCCCGCCAGTTTCCACCTCACCTGGTTCTGTGGGAATCGCCTGTGATTAACACAAAAACTTGCCGGCAGACTAAGAGCGACTCAGTGACTCCTCTATTGGCCTCTGAGGACGTGGTCGGTGGAGCCGCTCGCACCAGTCGCCGCCCATTAAGCCGAGCGGGCGAGTAAGCTGTTCCCTGCGTGGCGCTCTAATTGTGATACTTGGTCCGCAGCTGTTAGATCCCGGCGGCCTAGGTGGACTAAAGAGCACGGTCCCGGTGAACAATCCCCCCGCCTCTCTCCCCCTGGTGTCCTTCCTCCTGGGCGGCCCTAGCTACTTCACCCGGAAACCCGAGTACTGGTAGCGCCTGCCCGCTATGTGTCTACGTGGGTTTAATGAGCGCGTGTCGTGAGCTGCTCCACAGAGGGCGCCACGGTCGTCACCTCCAGGTGATGGAGGGATGGATTAACTTGAGACTGCAGAGGAGGACCCCGCTTTCTCCAATGATTCCAGGTTATTGTGGTTCAGCCTAAAATTCAGAGCCCTGTGAGAAGATCTTTGGTTTCGTATAGGCTAGGCTTGGGAGCCGTATCAGACAAGCTTTGGTGCCGTATCAACTGGGCTTGGGTGCCGTATCAGTGAGGCTTGGCCGCCTCATGGGTCAGGCTTGGGTGCCGTATCGATAGGCTTCGGTGTCGTATCGGTCAGTCTTGAGTGCAGGAGAGGTAAGGGTTTGATGCCATATCGTTCAGGTTTGGGTGTAATTTCGGTTATGCATGGTGTTTTTCCAATGTGACTCAAGTTTAACCTTTAAGAAAATCTGTGAGTCGAATAAACAGTCAACAAAATAACATAATAAGTCTTTTCATTTAAAAATGACGATGGTCCAGAATTCCGAGACAAGAGATGGCAGGATTTCTCAGTGACGCATTTTCTCCTTATTCAACTCATTCTGGGCCACTTTCCTTGTGGTTTCTATACCTACCTCCCCATTGCCTGCTTCTCATCTATACAGATCTCTTGCCTATCCATCGCTCTGTAATCCAGTGGGTAAACATCTTTAACTCCAGTCACTACCTATGACTTACTTTGAGCGCCGGCCGTGAACCAGCACAACTTTCCCGATGAGAAACCAGCGGTGGGACCAGCAGGGCCGTGCGCCCGGCAACTACAAGAGCGGAATGCCGGGCCAGCCGGCCACCAGCAGCGACAAACGCCTAGTAGCTATTTTTCCACTCCCATCCTTCTTATATTTTTATCCACACTCTTTCAATTCTTTCTCGACCTGCCTCTTCCTTCGCTGAGTTTTCTTTGCCTCACTCCGTCTCTCTGTAGTTTAACTAAGAGAGCGAGGGATCGGGAGATTGAGCCGGGCAAACCTCACTATTCTTTCCGCCTGCGAAACGCATGCGCACTTCTGGTCGATTGATCTCTTCGCGTGGGCCCGAACTCCATGGTTCCCGCGCCCGCCGCTCACAGGAGGTGGCGCTGCTATATTTGTCTGAGCCTGGTCCCACACTCCGGTAGCCGTCTATCCCCTACTGTCTCCGTGGATAGTGCAGTGTATCTGCGGGAGGCGGGCGCGAACTGATTTGATCCTTTCTGTTGCACAGAGCGGTGTGGTATGAGGGTTCAGTGAGTTGGAAGTGTTTGTCTAGGGGTCTAGGTTGCCTGTACAATAACTAGAGGCTGATACTCAGACGGTGTTTTATCCACTTAACATCAGGTGGGTACCATATATATTGGTGGCTCGACGTGTTGGTGATTTATTCACAGGTTGTTTGCTGTGGTAATAACATTACACCTTACTTAATAGTAATGTGCAATATAACCTTTTCACGTAATTATTATTGCAGGACATGATTTTTGAGTTAGTTGTATATATATATATATGTATTTATATATATATATATATATATATATATATATATATATATATATATATATATATTTCATGATTAGTGAACTACTAAATGATAAGAGTATCTTATTCCTCTTCCATTTAGTTTATTTATATCCACTTTACCAGCATTTATATTTGACCACTATGGGAATTAAGCAATGTGTTTTGGGATTGGGTTTAGATCCTGGCATCATTAAAAGATAGATCACAGCTGTCACACGCCCACCCCCTCCAGTAAGTACCCACCCCTCCTGTTAGCTCCCACCGCCCTCCATCTGCAGCCTGCATTCAACACATGCTTCATTGGGAACGTGGTATTAATAGAATACTTTTCCCCGAGTTTTAATTGCCTCTGCTGATTGTAGGGTTTAATTGTGGGAGGCAGCAGAAATCTATTTTAATCGCCAAAGAGTATCTTATGTCAAAGCTTGTAAATCTACACTCTGTCCACAACCACATTGACGAATGTAACTCGTTAGAGCCTCTCCCAGCTACTAGGGTTCTCAAGTAGTCCAAAAGATGGAGTCTATTGGTGCAATAAGTAATTTATTGATATCAAATACAGTAATTACATCAATTGAGATATTCATATCCAACGATAGTTCTAAAATATATATAGAATTGTATCTTTCTCGTAGATTGTAAAGGTGACACTACCCATTTTGGTCCTTTGATATACAGGTGACAGATCATACTGTTGGAACAATCTAGGGCATTGTATTTACGAGTCTGTGCTTTTCAGTTGATAATTGTATTGGTTTTAAATTGGAAAAATATAAACAGATGATAGGTAGGCATGCCATTGTGTATCTAGTTTCGTTGAGCTATATCTAAAGTGTTATTGAGGAAATATGCATGTATGAGACACCAAATTGGAGCTGGAGTACCATAGTACATAATGCAATCGCTGTTATTTCTATATAATAAACGTATTATGCGTATAGACTCAGTCAGCCAATGCTAAAGAATACGTTGGCAGGGGATTGTTTGGCTGCAGGCATTGCGTAACCAACCAGATAAGGTGCGACACGGGCCTGTGGGAAAAAGGTCTATTTGCGGCATAGTTACTGGTGAGTCATGAATTGACCAATCACATTTAACACGTCTCACCTCGGGCACCCAGGGCTGTTAGTTGATTTATGAGGTCAGAGCCGGTCAATGGACGAATCATGGCCCGTCAAGTCATTGAACTCTGTGCATCTGCATGGCATAAAACCTATTAAGGCACTGGGCTCAATCACTAGATGAAGTGGAAGGTGCTTCAACTTCCCGACGCCACGTGTTCAATTCAGGAGGATTTTCTTCTTTTTTTCAAAATGAATAATACATTGACAAAGACCAAACTAAACACACTATTCAAATTGCAGTGCCAGAGCCAACATATTGCCCTGAAGTTCTAAATAAGAAAGGTTTGCTTGATTATTTAGATACAGAAATAGCATATTGTGGATAACACGCATATTATGTTCACCGTAGAGACATGGAATGATGAATAGACATATGCATCGAGAGGTGATATTGTCACGCCTTGCTATTTATATATATTAAGTGATAGACATCTTTTTTTTTCTTCTTTTTTTTATTCAAGAGAGACGTACAAATTCACCCGATATTAGGCATTCTTCCTTGTAGTCATAACAGACAAACAATATATATACATTACAAACAGGACATACAGGTAATAGTAATAGTAGATTTATAGCAAAAGTAACCATCATGATGCATTTAATAGGTGACCACTTGGCTATTGTAGCTCACCGGCAGTTTACCCCCCCCCCCCCCGATTTCGGAACCTTGTGAATTCTATGGTAGAAGCTATAAAGCATATGATATTCTAAACTTTCAGAGCTTTTTATTTCAACAAGATTGGTCCGATTTTTATCATAGTTGTGACCCTGAAACACAATGGCATATTATCCTTAATAAGATAGAAGCATATCTAAACGAGAAATGTCCAATTAAACTCTACAAATTTAGTCAGAAAAAGGCAGAATGGCTAACGGAAGATATTATTGACCTTATGATCGAAAGGAAGGAGTTATTATTAAATAAGGACTTTTACAAATCAGACGCAATGTATAAAGTAGTCAATACTCTGAAAAAACGTATAAATAAAAAGATTCGTAAAGCGAAAAGTGATTATTGGAAAACAAAGCTATCAAATGCTTCGCATAATCCAAGGAAATTTTGGAACCTAACTAAGAACTTATACGACCCTAAAGAGGACATTAGTATGACAAAAATCTATTGTGACGAAAAAGACTGTAATATTGAAGGTTGTGCTATGGTTGATTATGTAAACTCCCGCTTCGCATCTGTTGGTGGGAATACACCGAATAAGGCATCGGCAGACTTATTGGATAACTATGATTACAACGATGACGCCCTTGCAAATTTAACGATAACTCTAGATCAGGTTTATAGAGCAGTCTCTGATATAGATGAACACAAACCAAGTGGTCTTCGAGGAGTGAATTCTCGGATCCTGAAAGACGCCTTTTTTGTCCTAATAGACCAACTACGATATCTTTTTCAGAATATTCTAGATTATTCCTCTTTCCCTAAATCTTGGGCCTTTGCCGAAATTATCCCGATTCCCAAAACATCCAGTCCTCTTACTATGAATGATTGGAGACCGGTTTCTTTACTACCCATTCCCGGAAAGTTATTTGAACGTATTATACATACTTATATTTCTAATTTTATTGAAAACAAGAACTTATTTAACGATAAACAATATGGTTTTCGCCAGAAAAAGGGAACAACTGACGCTGTTATGCACTTGGTAAACGACTTATATACACATAGAGATAATAAATGCCTAACTGCATGCCTTTTCATTGATTTTAGTAAAGCATTCGACGGAGTTGATAGGAACTTAATCATAGACAAATTACTAAAGAACTTTTCAATAGGGAAATACATTACTAAATGCATAGCAAGTTATCTTAGTACTCAGAATCAGTGTACTAGAGTTGGGAGCACTCTGTCCTCTAGCATTGAAAATCTTTCAGGGGTTCCACAAGGCAGCATTTTAGGTCCTTTACTTTTTAATTGTTTTATTAATGACATTAAAGATATTCGTTTCCAATGTTCTCACATCTTTTATGCTGACGATTTAGTCTTGTATACTAATGACATAGATATTAACAATAGCATTCATCGTGTACAAAATGACATAATTCTCCTAGAACAGTGGTGCTCTGATAATGATATGATTATCAATGAAAAAAAGACTAAACTATGTATTTTTGGATCAGCTAGCCAACTTATTAACAATAGGATGACAATTAATAATCTAGATGTAATAGTAAACAATAGCAAAATACCAAAATGTGAATCGTTCAAATATCTCGGCATAACGCTAGACAATACACTATCTTGGAAACACTTAATAGCATGTACCACTAAAAAGGTCAACCAGAGATTGTATCAACTTAAAAAAATTAGGAAAGATATTACAAAAGAAACCTGTATCAAAATATATAAAACCATGATAACACCCTTGTTTGATTTTAGCGGTAACTTTATAAATGGTGCTAATATAAATCTGCTTCATGGCCTACAAAAATTACAAAATCGGGGTCTAAGAATATGCATGAAGACAAAGACCATAGATCTAAGTGTTAAAGAGTTACATAGCAAGTGTAATATTGACTTCTTGGACCAGCGAAGATTGTATCTGATGTATGTATTTATGAAACGTTTCGCCAGTGAAAATATGTGTGATGTTGAACCTAGAACAAGAGCCCAACTCAAGAGACAAGTAAAATTAAAACGACCGAGAACATCCTTTTTTCAGAAAAAAAAAACCATTTATCAGGGAATGCTAGTATGGAACGATTTACCGTGTGAAGTACAAAACTGTTCAGCATACCTGTATAAAAAACATGTAAAGATGAAATGTAAAATGGTGATGAGGCAGTAACCATCATCTGAAATAAGCATTTGTCTGGGACAAGTAGGTGTAGACCAAAACTCATCTCATTTCATTACCCCCATCAACTGTATATTCTGTACACTGTAATATATTTTCATTATCTAGACAGAATTGTTCTTGTACAAGACTATACTACATTGTCAATAGAAGACACACAAAACCTGCTTGTATCTACTCATGAAATATAAAAAAAAAAAAAAAAGGTTGCTGCCGTTGTGGTCGGATGATTCTTAGTACCTAAAATACTACTAAATCAGGTCTATTCAAAAGAAAGTTTTTTATTTGCAATTTAAAATACGGGGTGTCTGCTATTTTGTGCATGTCTCTAGGCAATTGATCACATGTTTTTGTGCCGATGAATAAGGATGATTTCCAATATTTTCCTGTTTTTGGTACATCTAGTTTTATTATGATTTTTTATTGTCTTCTTGTTGGTAGTTGTTTCTTACTTTTCTTACAAAAAAAAGGAAGACGTAGAATTCATAGAAAAGGCCAAATAGATTCTGGATGCTCACCTGCTTTTGGGTGTTAGTGAGGGCGCTCACACCTGAGCATCTCCCGTCGCGAGCAGCTCCCTATACACCACCTGTTAGAGTGAGGTACCCTCAGACCTATGAACTGGTTCAGATAGCATCTAACGATAGATGGTGAAACTCGGAGACGGGCAAGTCCATAAAACATATTCATGATTTATTATTGCTGTTGCGTTGTATTAGTATAATCGATATCCACCCATACTAAATTAAATGACTTTTGGAAGCGAACTTCAATCTGTAGATATCCGAATGAGATTAGATCATCAATGTTATCCTACCCCTAATAAAAAAAACCTTAACAGGCTTAACATGGGATTCCTTTATGTCACAGGTGTGACAAAGTGTTGTTTGTGTCACTACTTTCTGATGCTGAAAAAATGTGGAAATGGGGTAGGATAAAATCTAGACGCCACTCGTTTGAGTTTGAGTTTATTTATGTTAGTCTTTTTATTGGCTTCATAATGTCACTTGTCTTCGACTCGTGAAATAACGGAGCCAACAAAATGTGTGACATAAATATACTCAGACTCAAACTCTCTTCATATTATTGCACTTTCTATTGCTTACTATGGGAGTTAATATAAAAAGGATAAAATTTTCTCTAGTTAACGGAAGGTTGAGGTCCCCGTTCTCTTCTATTAAGACTGCACTGCGATTTGTAAGGAAAGCTGAATGAGCGTGAAGCTGATGGTGGTTCCCAGAGTGACCTCTTTCACTGTCCTCTATACCGCCTCCTTTCACGCTCCTCCCACTCCCTCTTGTGACACAGCGTCTCGATAAAAGGGGGTGGAGAGGGGATTGGGTCAGGGGCCTCGGGTCCGTTGAATATTAGACGAACGATAACAAAAAATGCTTGTACGGGGGTCTCGTTTAATAAAGCTAGGAATCGTTCTCCCAAGGCTTCTGGACAATAATAGGGTAGGTGGAGGCCTTGTATTGTTTAACTAGGAGTAAGCGTTATTTCCATTTTTAATGGAATAGCGCAGTATCGTGAGATCATTTCATCAAATTAAAGGGGTATAGTCAGACTCGGATACTGGCCACCTGACCAATTTACCAGGCCATTATAGTTGGTGCATGGATAGTGAAGGGTTTCCTTCTTTACAGTAAGCTGAAAGCTTGTGTGAGCATCCTAAACTCTAGGTGACGTATATGAGCGTGAGTTCCCGCGCTCAATAAAGGCCAAACTAAGGTAGGCTAATAACACATTAAAAAGTGTCATAGCAGATGACACCCATATGGGGTGTCGTAGGTGCCATTTTTTAATTAATCAACAGATAAAAACATGAATCACATTGAATTATGAATTTGACAGTTTATGAAGTACCAAACCTATGTTCAGACTTTATTTTACCCAGAATTGATTCCATGAGAGAGTATGATATGAGGCTCATTCAATGACAAAGGTATGTTAATAAAGCCGAGACGATTATTTTTATATGGTGGCACCATTTGTGGTATCTGTTGGTACTATTTCCCCCCACCCTTCAATATGTAGGTTTCACGACCTATCGTCACAAATGATGTATGTCAAATGCACAACCAATTTCAAGAGGGATCCGACAGGACACCCACGATCAGCCTTATTGAACGAGCTTTACATCAGATCGTCCCCAAGGTCTCCTCTCACGCCATAGATCGTATCATCCAGGCTGACTATCGTTCGTCCGATATTAAACGAACCCTTGGGTCTGTCAGAAGAAGGTCGTACATTGTAAATTCATATTTTTACTATATGTGTAACTCATGGTCATCCAATTCAAGATTATTTATACAAAGTTTAGTATAAGAGTTAACATTTTTTTAAATTCACCTACATCTACTGAATGAGTGGTTAATAATAATATCATCTATCTCATACCTACATTAGAACAAATATATTTTCTTCCATGTGAGGATATATATACATGTACTTCTAATCCAATTCACTTAAGATGTTAGTATATTGTAGTCGCTATCCCAAGTTGGAGTCATACTGCTCAGTCTGGAAGGCACATGATATTGATGTTCAATATTGAGCGGCATGCACACCTGTCCGTCTCTTGTCTCGTTAAATATATCCTGTTGGTCCTGGGACCTGTTTCAGTAGTCTCGTGACATTAGGCCTAGACAGACATCAACAGCGGCACCAACAGTGCAAGCAAAAGCGGAAAAAAACTAGCAAATATCAAAAGATCGAAGCGGCCAATCTTCTTCATATTTGGAACGATTATAGATTATATGTATCCCCTACTCGTGTTAAAATGTCATTGCTTAATTTTTACGAGAAGTGACTGAAACTTCACGTGTCATCTACTGCAATCTTGTGATCTGTCCGTATGGTGTCACAGACACCATCTAGACATGTCACGAAACTAGTGAAACAGGTCCCAGTTCTCACCTGCTTTTAAGTATGTCTGATGTCCTGTGCTAACTGTTGAGGCTTCTCTTCAATTTTAATAAATAATAATTATGGAACCCACAGAACTAAATGCCTCACTTTTTCGGAAGTGCCTGATATACATGGAATACTTGAAGATGACCTTTTTCTACATAAATATACCAAAAAGGGATTTAGAACCCCCGCAAAAAAGGACTTCGAGCAGCACTCGATTATTGGAGAATGGTAGGAAAAAGGAACCAGTAAAAAATCGAACTTATTCATACAAGAACATGTCACATCTTCGACTTCAGTAAACGGAATGAAATATGTTTAATTTGACGAGGGATCTAGATGTATACCTCTTATAAGATTGATTTACATTGAAATAAAAGCTGCTTGATGGAAAAAAAGAAGATGTTAGCATACATCATACAAACTCATGCACAAAGATCTACATCTTGACTTGCATACAGGCTTATTCCATGCCCCCTATCCTAACAACAATAAGTTACGGAAAACAATGCATATTCATGGCATGCAACATTATATGTGTCTTTCAGATTAGAAGACAGTAGAATCTAAGATATAGGTGCAAATATGATAGAAAATCACTAAACAGCTATAACTGCTGCACCATGAAATTTAAAGTTTTTTCATGTCTTCATCTCAGCTTATATACCACATTTCCTGCATTGGAAAGGATTACTGTAATTCCCCTGATATAGATGTCAGCCTCTATACTATAATAAAAAAAATTCCTGAATCCTTGTGTTTTCTGATGTGTGTCCGACCTGCTTATCAAAGTCCTACTGCTACCATATATATATCCCACTTTCTCCCAATCTCACCTTTTCTACTTCCTCTATACAAAACCCATTGGGGCATTAAATATGTGGAAACGTATTTGTTTTATTTCATCATCTTCTTATTTATGAAAAGTCACATATATCATGTTCCTTAGCCAATGTTGGTATTGTTTGTGTGGAATTGCTATGATAACGCATTGATTGCAAACAGCAATATTGGATTTATTCCAGCTGTTTATTAGAAAGATAGTACTTCCCTGGTGTTATTCATGTTACTCATTACTCATATGTTAAGCATTTAAATCATGTTTGTGGCCGGTGAAACCTTATTTTGACTGGACTAGAGAGGATATCTTTAAGACTGAACCAGCACTGCTATAGACTCCGGCATTATTGTTGCTATGCCCACGCTTTACTGTCCTATAGCCACACCATACTAACATCCAAGTCACACATGCGGATCAAATATGTAGAATTTCAGGTTGTTATTGGCCGGCGATGACAGGCCGCTTATCATTTTAAAGTGTGCATACTGCACAAAGAAAGGAGATATTTGATGTATATGTGACCTCGTAAACAATAGACACCCTGCTTAAAGATGACTGCAAACTAACCATAGTCTGTATTAATGCACCAACGAACCCTAGTTGTTTAAAAGACCAGGCATAAGGGAAAAGTACTATGAAGAACTAGACTCAATAGTAGTGGGCGTAGCAAACAGAGCAATACTGGCGGTGGTGGGAGACTTTAACCCTATCATGCCGGGTACCTGCAGCAGGCAGTGAACACAAACAATACCCAGAAAACATCGGGAAATTCAGTAAAGGACACTTAAACGAAAATGGCAAAGGACTCCTAGAATTTGTGAACCAACACAACCTGATATTCAGAAACTATAAAACAAAAAAAAACGGGAAAGAAAGGAGAAATCAACACAGAAATCCGAAACACAGAAACATGCCTCAAGTGACAAACAGCAGATCATATCCCCATAATAACACCCTTACATCAGACCACAAACCCGTCATAGCAGATATCGACCGAACGATCAAAATAAACTGCACCAAAAAAGCACCCAATACCATAAATTTCAACAACCTGAGAGATGCAAACATAAAAAAAATGCTACGAAGAAGAAGTCAAGAAAATCATGACAGAAAGAAATAAAGAAGAACACCAGATGCCACAAGAAAGATGGGACAACATCAAGATTGCCAACAAAACAGCAGCCGAAAAAATATTGGGCCACAAAGAAATAGCCACTACTCATTCAAAGCCAACAGGGACTTACATCAGATGACACAGAGCAAAAGAAACTCATCGGAAAACACTTCCAAAACACCTTCAGCGAAGAAAATCAGGCACATACCACCGGAAGAAATCTCACCACTGTTCACAAAAGCAGAAGTTTAAAAAGCCATCAAATGGCTGAAAAATAACAAATGCCCAGGCGGAGATGAAATAAGAGCAGAACAACTAAAACTAGGAGGAGACGCACCTCCGACAGAAATAGCCAAGATCCTGAATGAAACGTCGAAGACAGGACAATGTCCCCACGAGATCAAGGATGGCATCCTGACACTGCTACAAAAGCCCGGGAAACCAAGAGGGCCAACTGCAAACCTAAGACCCATCATACTCCTATCAATGCTAAGAAAAGTCCTAGCAATCTGCCTTATCAGAAGAATTGGGGGAAAATAGATGAGAACATCCCAGTCGAACAAGCACCACACAGAGCAGGAAAAGGCACAACAGAACACACATTTGCCTACAAACTACTGGCCGAGAAAGCAATAACATCAAAAGACTACAAAGTATTCATCACTCTGATGGATATGAGCAAAGCATTCGACACAGTGAGAAGACACACACTGGTTCAAGATCTGGCCACAATATTAAATGAAGCAGAACTACACCTCATAAAGCTACTGATTGAAGATGTCGAACTAAAAGTCCGGGTAGGAAAAGAAACATCAGAACCATTCAAGACCAAAATGGGAGTGCCCCAAAGAGACTGCTTGAGCCTGATATTATTCACCTTGTATCAGGGCAAGGCACTGCAAGATCTGCAGAAAGAAGACCATGCCTATTCCAAACCCCTAACTCACAGACCGGGTGAGGAAGAAACCCTAAAACCTGACCTCAGAGACACACATGCAGTAAACCAGCGGAACAAGGCACCATCATCAGACCAAAATATGCAGATGACATCGGATGGGCAGCCAGCAACAACAGGCACTTGATCAAACATGAAAAGAAGAGCATTCTACCAAAACTAATAGGAAGGGATTAAGAATAAACGAAACAAAGACAGAAGAATATCACATCACCAGAAACGGACCGGAGGAGTGGAAAAAAATGCAAGATCCTGGGAAGCCTGCTAGACACAGAGGAAGACACAAAGCAAAGAAAACAACTAGCAATGAGTGCCATGAAAAAACTTGAACATATATTCACCAACAAAAAACTCCATGACAACATCAAAATATGAGTGTTCAAAGCATGCATGGAGAGCATCTTCCTATACAACTCAGAGCTCTGGACACTGACAAAAACAGCAGGAAACAAGATTGACTCATACCACTGAAGACTCATGACCATAAAGACCAGAAGACTAAGGTGGTTCAGGCATGCAGTCCGGTTATCAGCAGAAACACCAGCGAAGACAGCCCTAGTGGAAGCAAAAAGAAAGATCAAGAAACCAAAAGGAGGCCAAAAGACAACTTGGTTGGCTGTAGTAGAGAAGGACCTAAAATCACAAAACCTGATACTAGAAGGAGCCCCAGAACTAGCATATAACAGAGACGCCTGGAAGAAAGTGGTGCGAAACTGCTAGGTGCGCCCTGTACATGCACACTTTGTGCTTAAAAGAAGAACAGAAACGTACATATCCAATGTATACTGGCATGTTTTCATATGTATATGTCCATATTGCACGTCAGCGTATGTGAAGTATACCCCGCCACCCCTCTGCCTCCCATGCTGACCCCCCTCCTGCCCTCACATCCTTTCCCCCCAACTCCTCCCAGGCTCCCCACAGCCTCCCCACCAGTTTGTGCGGACAGATGACCCTGAGTCCTCTGCCTACACACATTATCAGAGTATTGTCTATCAATGAGCGGGTACATGGCTGTGTGCATACGGGTGTGAAAGCAGCGGGTGTGACAGCGGCAGTGGCAGCAGATGTATTGATGGTGGTGGCAGTGGCGATGGCGGCAGCTGTCAGACCTTGTGTTATATATACACTGTATACAAGCATGGAAAAAAAGCAACTGTTACCCCCATTCCTAAAAATAACTTGACAACAGACATAAACAACTATCGCCCGATATCAATCTTACCCCTACCTAGCAAAATTATTGAAAAACTCGTTCATGCCCAAGTATTTACCTTTCTAAACGATAACAATATCCTGACTAGTAACCAAGGCGGGTTCAGACCAAATCACTCGACAGCCTCAACCCTTGCGGATTTTACAGATGAATTCTATATAACCTTAACAACAATAAATCTACTGATGCATCTACTATAACTTTTTAAATAATACACTTACCTGGTTCAAAATCTATCTCTCAAATCGCACACAAGAAACCAAATGTAATAATCAAATATCATCTGAACTAAAATAACACATATTTTTATAATATATGTTAATGACGTAGAAAGTAGCTTAAAATCAGCCAAAATCCAATTATATGCGGACGATACGGTGATCTATGTTGAGAATGCAAATCACGACAATAACCAAATGCTTGAGTTAAATGAAGATCTGCAAAGATACAGTAAATGGTGTGAGAGGAACAAGTTAACAATTGATGTTAAAAAAACAAAAGCCATGCTCTTCACAACACCAAAGAAACTGAAAGATTTAAAACCAATACCCCCAAAACTCTACGAGGAAACGATCAACTATGTACAAACTTATAATTATCTTGGGATTACACTTGACAATCTACTAAAATTCCACGCACATATCAACAAAACGATTCGCACTGTTAGCCATAAAATCTATCTCCTACATAAAATGAGACCATATTTAACCGATAATGCCACAATGAAGGTCTACAAACAAATGATGCTACCGTACTGTGATTACGGCGATCTTATATACCAGGCAGGTCCGAAATACTTGTTAAAGAAACTCCAACTAGCCCAAAATGGCTGTGCCAGACTATCATCATCAGTATGGCCAAAACCAAGTACCAAAAAACTACACAAACAATCTAATTTGAAAGAATTGGAAATCCGGAGAAAAACGAACATGATAATGATGGCCCATAAAAGAAAGAACAATGAACGCTACCTAGATAATCGCCCAATTCACACCAGAACACATGACCAACCGCTCCTCCTTAGTCAGCTACCAAACTGCGCTGCCTACGCAAAAAGCGTATCGCACAAAACCGCACAAATCTGGAATGCCCTACCACCACACATACGTGCGATAAAATCCCCAAAAGCCCTTAAACGACAAATAAATAAACTTGACCTATCTACAATAGGCTGACCCCACAAAAGATATTAAAATATTGTCTCCCTTTTGGATCCCCCCCCCCCCTATTTCCCCCCAACTGCATGGCCTATAGAAGACCTTACTAGTAAGAGGTACTTAAAATCCCTCTGACTACTTCGTTGTACCTAAGTAATCTATGAAATGTACCTTGCATGGAACTCGCAGTTATGACCTAAACAAATCAGTACTCATCATCATCCATATCATCATACCAAAGCACTACAGCTAAGCAGCGAATTACGTGTTTATGGACTTGTAACCATGGGCAATAAGCCTACCCTATGTACTTTTTTTGTTCAGTTTCTTTGTTACATGTTTTTTTCTTTTTTCCCTTTTTCCTACTATTACCGAGTTGAAAAACTATTTACTTGGCTGTTCCAAGGAACCAATGCTTAATGTTATAAAAGCCCTACATTGTGCTGGGTGCGAGGAAGACAGGCCATTGAGCCTAGACCATTTCCAGGATAAATAACCGAACTAACAAAATATATATATATACACTGCCAAAATACTAACCACAGAAGAATAGTCTTTTTAAAGTAAGATTGAAAACAGGTTAAAAAAACAAGAGAACAACGGGTATATCTTATATTATTCATCAACTGATACTCAATTGGGTTTTAGAAATTATCTATAATCAAAATTGTAGTATAGAATTGGCAACATGGGCACATGCATACGTCTAAAGATGAAGCGTATACACAATGGCAAGGAGGACCTACTTATTTATACAAAATGATAGATATCTATGCCTTACGCATACATATGTAAATCACTTTTTTTCATGCTGTGGCAGTATGTCTTTCAAAACATGCAGTCTATCATGAAAGAGAGTAGTATGTAGTCCAAAACTTGCAGTCTGTCATTGCCAAAGGCATGAAGTAGTAAGCAACATGGGGAAGTATGGCAGTATTATTACTATGGTCATACCCCTGGGAGCAGTGGTCTTTTTTTAGCAAAGTTCTTATTCTTCAAATCATGGGTATATTGTGAGTATAGAGATGATTCATTTCTTCGTTAGTATCATGAAGTCTCTTTACATCTAGGATTTTTTTTTAGGAGGTGGTCATCATTTTCGCTCCTTTTTTTGTTGCTGTTGAGAAATATGGACTTTGGATGAGACCTAACTTTCCCTACCTCCTCCCTCACTTCTTGATTGCCACATACCTATAGAGAACATTTTCCTCCAATGCCTTAAAGTTATTTTATATAAAAGTCTCGATTGTTAGATCTCAAATAGATTTGTAATGTACTTCTTGTCATAGTTCGAGATCCTTGTAAAATGTTCTCCGGGTATAGTTCGGAACTTTTTCTTACCACATCACCAAAGTCACATTGAATCTCTGTTCTCCTCTTTTTCGAATAGTGGTTATTCATAGTCAAAGCGTGCACAGCTATATCACAGTAAAGCGAACCTCTTTTCGTGATGAAGTGCCCTTATTTTCTCCTTTATTATGTAAAGTAGCCACAATTGAGTATGGTCAACAAAAATTCCTTTTGGTCCATTTACCATTATAAACTCTGGCCGCCCACTGTTTTAAGTATAAAAAAGCCCTCTACGTACAGGGTATCAATATGGATATCCGAGGACTGACACAGTCATGTTTAAGTATATATATATATATGTGTGGCCTGAGAACGTTAGTGGCCATAATCACTTTTCTGAAACGTTTTATCCTAGTTTCCCATACAGATTCCTATCAAGTTTCCAGCAGCAATTACGAAACGACTATAAGAACGGCATTTCTTCTGCATTACAATAAAAACTTTAATATTACATTAAATATAACATTAATTATACTTCCAATGAATGCACCGCTGTTGTCCTCTAATACAAAGTATACATAATAAAAATGGATATCGATGTCAATACATATGTGTCTTTAGTCGTTTTTTCCTTCTGTACACAATATTCATATAGATAATCAGATTGGCTGCCATGAAGAATCTAAGCCCTCGTAACAAGTTGCATTGAAAAAGTTGCCAACTTCTACTAAACCATGCAGTAGTGACCATGAAAGTGAAATAACACTTTTCTTTCAATGAGCAGCGAGAATCCTAAATTGTAGGAGGGAGGTGATATACCTTCGTTTTATTTATTTCCTTTTAGTTTTCTCATGAAAAACATTCGATTCAATTCCTGCGTGATTACACACCCATTGCCTAGCCACACTTATTAAAGATAATTTGTGAGACTTACAGGCCTCTATATTACCAATTTAGGCATTCGTCTAAAATCAACAATACGGGGACTCTTCAATAAATAAAGATATGGTAATAATAACAGTACCTTTGGTACCTTTGGCATTAAAAGCTCCTGTATCTATATATTTTCCTTAATAATTGGTTAGATTCTTTAAGGTTTGTTTGAAAGATTACTTTTTTAAACGCTGATCTTGCATCATCTGCCGGGATTTCTAGAGCTACTTTTCGCTACAGGCGGGGCTTCTTAAGAATTCCGACTTTTGACGGGCAAGCGGGAAGACCAATTTTCTCGACTGTCGGGTCCTTATATTTCCATTGCTGTTCTCAAAATTGGTCTCACTAACCGATCTTTTGTTTATAGTTATATTTGTATTATCATTTGTGTTCATGGGGTGGAGGTCTTGCGTTATTTTGTTGATCTATATGACGTCTGCATTGTTATCTTTATCTTGATTTGCATCGTGGCCGTATTGCATACCGTTATTTGTGTCTGCCTCAGAATCAAGTTTTCATATATCCACTAGCAACAACTCATCTCGCACCCACTTCAGAAGACTGATTCCGCATTTTCCGTAGAGTTCGACTACCGAGTATGATCTCTCTTTCAAACTGATTCGAAGGCCTCGGTCATGTGAACTCTGCAATTTGAATCGGAATGGACTTAGTTAATGTAGAAGAAACAATGCATAAACTGTACCCTAAGAGAATAAATGATGCACATTGGAGTCGGTGTCGTTTTCGTCGGCCAATGGAAAATAGTCCTAGTCTGTTGAAACAATAGTGACTTTGAAAGTTGAATATCGACTACCTTCAAATGAACTCTCTAAGCGTTTGCTCACATCACATAACAGCTTTTAATACAATGTAATAAAACAACGTATTTGAAGTGACCTTTTATATTCTGATACCAACCTCTAGATATTGGTTTATAATTGTCTTCAAACGTGAGTCGGTTAAAAACTTAATGTAATCAAAGGCGATGGTGCAACTGTTAGCGCATCATTTGCTCTTCAACCTATCTTTTCCTTGAGATAATTTTCATCATTAATCTGGTTCCAGGAATTTGCAATCAACCGTCAGTCGATCCTGCCAAATATACTTCTATAAGAGAAACATATGAGTTTGATTATTGCAATACGACAATTGTTAATACATATAATGCTATGACCTAACGTCTACTAATGTATATATCATACATATTTGAAGAAGCAAATTATGCGAATTCTAATGATATGATAGATATGGCCGAAATTATACGTAATTACCTATGAGACTTGATTAGTTTGTTGAATATGCATTACCACTACGGGCCGCAGGCCTGGGTTACCATGAAATAGTAACCATTAGCCGATGTTAGTTTACGGTTCATAGGAGCATTTCATGGTTATACATGTATATTTATTCAAACCACATAACCTTTTATGTAGATGAGTGGGTGGTAAAATGCTACCTCCTGTGTCTTGTCACCAGGATGAGGAAGAACTGGGACTTGTGAAAAGTAACAGCAACTGTACCGTACTCCGATAACACAACAGATTTTGCGGGAATTTAACGTGAGCTGGTACACTGACATCACTGGCACAAAGATCGTCCACGTGATACCTAACAATTATTCGACGACACAAAACCTGCATTTCTATTATGTCTGGTTTTTTTTTAGAGAAAACATGATTCTGTCAGTTCAATCCTTCCTGATTAGCTGAAATGAGAGAGAGAAATCATCCATCCGATTTGGTGTGGTTCTTGTAACATTAAAATTCAATACAGTACAGTTACAGATTTTCCACACGCGGTTCAATATACTTGCTCCACATATTCTTTTGAGATTCCATTTAAGTTTTCATTGATTTAACTGACTTACGCCGAACCGGCTAACGCCGAATTAGAAGTATTGTAGTTGTATCAGCAATGAAGTTCATTTAGAAGTGCTATGCTGGTTAATGATTTCTGGGAAAGAATAAAAACTGTAGTGTTATATAATAACACAACTTGCTTTGCTGGAACTTAAAAATGAGCTGGCACACTGATGTTATTGGCACAATACCCACCCACGGTATACTTAACAATTATTTGGTGTCAAAAAACCTGCATTCATATCAAGCAAATGTTTTAGGAGATAACATATTTATCGCTACTTTTCTTCCCATCGCAAATAGGATTCTTCCCAAATATTAATGCAATATATAAAGCGAAAGGTAGAAAACGCCAATAATGCTCAGGCAAAGGACACTACAACCAAGCTTGTATTCATAATCTATCCCCCCCACCCCCCACCCTCCCCCAAATTGAGACTATTTCAGGGAGATGCCAGAGGGCATTGTAAGAGATGACTTCATCAGACCGGCTATCAATGTTTCCCAAGACATAATGCAGAAAGATAATACACGGAGAAATTTTCATTTTCTATACTGTGCCCTATATAGTGAAGCTTTAATCATTTTATAACAAACCCAGTGAATGAATGTTTGTCGGACCGTGCTATTCACAAGTCATGGAAATTGCGCTTCCTTTGAAGGATGATGCACGACCTGTAAGGCCAGCCCCCACCTACCACGATTCTGGGCCCCGTTGAATAAAAATGTGTCGTCCGTGAGGCTGGACGATAAGATATGTTGAAGGATGGACGAGAAATAAACAAGAATTTATTTTCAGTGTAGCATAAAACTGCTCGTCGATATGAGCTCTGTCGTCCGTGATAATATCGTTCGATTATCGTAGAATGATCGTATGATTGACCTATATCCACGGGGATCAGAAAACATGTATAATGGGGAACTGGGTACCCGTCAAACTACAGTACCATGCCCTCTGGTATCGTACCATGTATTTATTGGCACCATAGCACCTAAAACTGTGGACCAACAGGTTAGGCGTTGGTCTCTCAGCCTGAAGGTTGAGAGTTCTAACCCAATATGGGACAAACTTTGTTTTTCAGTTATTTTATTTTTCTAAATACTTAGTGGCGACTTCCCCCATGCACTTAATCTCATTCAAATTAAGATATATTTCAACTGAGAAACCTTCGTATGTGATACATGTATACCAAATTTAATCATTTGCTAATAATCAACTTCTTTGTGTGAAACACTTCCGACATTATCGAGCGATGCAGTGGTATGTCTGAGACCATCAGGGCTAGTGGTGCAGTGCCTGCATATCTGTTTGAATGGTCAAACATTTTACAAAAAGGGATTCAATCGTTAATAAATGTTGAAATTTGGTATACATGTATCACATATGAATAGAACTCTTTGTTGAAAATATCTTTTAATTTGGAATTGATTTAGTGCATGAAAAACGAGTTTGACATCGGCTCCGATGGCGAAAACGTGGTCGTCCACAAGGACACTTGAACGATAAATAAACGAGAATTTACAAATGGACGATTTCTTATTCAACACCACTCACAATCGTTCATTTTATCCTCTCGTCCAATGCTCGTCTACCTCAACGATAGTTTTTTATACTACAGTTTGCCACCGACGAGACTTGTAAGATACTTTTTTTATCAATCATTTTTTTATTCTACGGGGCCCTGGTCCCCATAGGCCTTACAATTGCCTTCCCGACACCATACCGAATCTATCGTGAGGTCAGCAAAAATCGTGGTAGGTGGAACAGGTTTCAGTGATTCCGTCTACGATACCTCACGATAGGCTGCGATAGAAAACGCCAATCGGAGAGCTCCCGATGAGATCCAACATGTTGGAATTTTTGTAGCCTGTCGTAGGGTATTATGTGTGATTTATCGGGAAAATATCTCTTGCGGGTGAAATACTTAGCGGAAATTTAAATCAATTCTAATTCTGGGATTAGGTAAAGCGCATAAAGATATATAATTGCTGTAAATATGGTATTGATTGGTTAGGTCTAAGTGTCTGAAAATGATAGTTTCATAAGGGAATTATGATTCTACCACAGTTATATTTTTCAATTTGATTGTTTTAGTGTCTGAAAAATAATATCATAATATGTTGTAAATACCTCTAAGAGATTATTCAGATTCATTACATATTTCTAAAATTATAGTATATTTCATTATTAAAACTCTGCCTGAGATCTAAATTGATACACCGATTGAATCGTGAGGCAATCGTGACCATGGTTTATGTTTTTGGTCCTCCAAAGGCGTTTATATGGTCTATGATTTCCACTCATGCCTACGATTTGAATTATCGGGGACCTCCCGATAGGCTACGATCTTGCCATTTCCAATCATAGCTCCTACTGGGAAGTATGTCGTAGACCATCGGCGTTGGTGGGTGCAGGCCTTTAGACCCAGCTAAACCTTCCTTGGTATGTCGATAATTATAGCCTAAAGGAATTCCAGGCATTGAGTTTTGCAAATTTAAATTGTGACTTCTGATTAAAAAAGTGATTTAATCTTTATTAGATACTGCACCAATGCATTCTTGTGTGAAAATATTGTGATAAATTAAGGATATTATTTAGAATAGATATTTATTTCAGATTCCCTATAGCGAAAGATCCAAAAGAATTCAATGCACAACGTGAAGGTAAATAGGATAAGGGGTCGCTTTTATTCAATGAGAATATTATCATTACCAAGGTAATACGTTGAATCAATGTGCTACAGCTATCCGTATGTCCTATATGCGCTTCCAGGGACGTTATTTCACATGCGGAGTAGACCTCTCACACAATATTCTTCAGTGACATGGAGCAGTAAGATAGAACCCGTCAACTTCAAATTGGATCCTTCCTCAGGCTACTATTTATATTCCACTTGCGGTGAATCTGGGTAATGTTCTGGTCAAGGTTCATATGGGGATAGTCATGGAGATCAATGTGTCATGAGAGGTCACATATCTTGATTCTTTTCATTTCTAATGGTTCTTTATTACAACAAGTCAGCCGACCTAGTTTCTCGAAAACGACTACGATTCTACTTCTTTGAACTAAGTTTTTCTTAAGTCGTTAACATAATTTCATTCCTACGTTTATCTCATCGGGGTGGTTCAAGTTTTTTGTTTGTTTGTTTATTAATTCAATAAAGGAAAAAATACATTCGTCGGGCGCTCTTCTAATACGGACCGGAATAGAATTGTGTCAAGGTTGAATGTATTTAAATCATCTATTTCCTGGCATGTGTCTAGAAATTAATGAATCATCAATGATCGTCATAAAAAGATAATGTCGGATTTATTAGCAAATTTGATGAGTCCAATAAAGTATGAACAAGTAATTTCTGCTTAAAACCCATCAGCTCCTATTTCTGCTGCTCTCTAACACCTGGGGTTGTTTTTATGCAATCAATACCAAATACCGAGTATTATTTGCACACTTTGGACACTCCAGTTGCAACAAGCAGCTTGAACGGTTGAAGGGGTTTCCCCTTGAGTGAGGAAATCCCCCCATGGGTTTTGAGTGATGAAATTAGCTGTTGGACACAATGGAAATCACCATATGTGCCTCGTATGCTACACTTGTGAAGTCATAGAGGAAACCTGCTTCACTTGACCTACTTTCAGATGGGACGCCTGGTGCTCGCTAAATATCCTAATTACTGTAATTGGCAAACATTTTCTTTTCTCTTTGACATCTCAATATTTCTCAAAACAAACAGAACACTTTTCGCTCCTGCTTGTTTTCCTGTGCCTTCTTTTAGGATCTAGATCAAGCTGGAGACACACCAAGCGAGAAACGCAGCGAGTTCCGTAATCGCCAACACAAAATGGCCTAAATGTGAGCTATTATTTCATATTTCACCTGATTATTGCTTTCAAGATGCTACATTACAGGCAGGAGATATTCCTATGAAATAATATCTCACATACACGCCAATTTGTGTTGGCCATTCCAGAGATCGCTGCCTTCTGTCCCCGGTATCTGGTGTGTCCCCGGTATCACCGACATAATTTACCATTAACGAGGAATCCTAGCCTTTGTGACTATTTCTATAGCTCTCAGTCCTGGGTCGTTTTGTTCTTACTATGATCTTTGAGTTAATTCTGGTTCTATCTCTACTAGATTTGATAACCCTTGACTTATCATTTTCCACCAGAAAATATTATAAGCAGATATAAGGTTCTTCTAAGTGCTAGTTTTTGAGCGCGAGAAATCGTGCTCATATACGTCATCTAGAAGTTAGAATACGCAAACAAGCTTTCAGGTTCCTGCAAAATAACTATCCCTTCACTATCCATGCACCAACTATAAAGGCTGGTGAATGGATCAGGTACTCAGTATCCCAGTTTGACCATACCCCTGCCCCATAGCTGACTTGGTTCCTAAAAATAGTACTTTTTGTTTTTAGTCTTTCTGGGTATAAATGATTCACTATATCAATCCTGCCAATAAATAATACGCACTTAGTTATGGATACTGTTATCTGCTACTAGAAAAGGAAACTCAGATGATGATAATGACTAAATGTGTTTTTTCCATTTTCAAATCTGATCGGACAGACCTAAACACACTATATTCAGACACACTGATATTCTGAGCACACTGGTTTCTGATGGGACAGATTTTCTACATGGCACAGAGCCAGCAAACCTGTTTTACCAGTTATTCACCCTTGTGCTTTTAGTGACCACAGACCAACCCCTCCACCTGCCCACTCCCAATCCCACTCCCACAACTACTCACTGACTTCTTCTACTAACAATCAGAATCTGCTGGGACAGATTCCCTACATGGATCAGAGCCATCAAACCTGTTTGACCAGTTATTCACCCTCGTGCTCTTCCTGACCACAGACAAAACCTTCCCTCCCTCCCTCCCCTATACCCAACCCCAACCCCCACAACCACTCCCTGACTTCGTCTACTAACAATCTGAGCACACTGATTTCTGATGGGACAGATTCCCTACATGGCACAGTGCCAGCAAACCTGTTTTACCAGTTATTCACCCTCATGCTTTTAGTGACCACAGACCAACCCCTCCCCCTGCCCACTCCCAACCCACACTCCCACAAATACTCACTGACTTGGAAGAATGATTGGGTCTAAGTCAAAAAGATTGCAAATATTTTTATTATCAAGGTGATTATTATGTGAGAGTTATTATACTTTAGAAGTACCATGCTCATTCATTGTAAATGGAAATATCATTAGCTCCTAGTCTGATTCTGCAGGCATCAAAATGTTCTTCGTTATTCATATGATCCCACCTTGCACAATCCCTATCCCTCTTGCTCGCCATATAATACATGTAATCTATATACTCTAGGCAGGGTAAGATCATCCACTTGTAAATACTAATGGATGCTTCTGTGTTTAGAACAAACCTGAAATTTGTTGTTTGAACTTAAATTTCGATTAAATTGTGTAAATATGGTCCAACTAGGGTGAAAAAGGTCTAACCACTGCATGGAAAAAGGAGATATTTCATATATACGTGGCCTCATAAACGCATGTATCCAATGTATATTGACATGTTTTCATATGTTTATGTCGATATTGCACGCCTGCATACATTTGTGAAATATACAATACAGTTTTTGTGTGTATACGGAAGCGTAATGGCTGTATTTGTTGAAAAGCATATATGAAGAGAAATATCCTGTATGCGATATATCTATATGTCGTATACATGTTATATACGTTTGGTGTATATATATAGATAAAAAAAGAGAAAGGTTTACCCGGCCACCCAGCCACTGCCTCCCTCGCAGCCACCCCCAACAGCCACCCTGCCAGCCCCCCTGCCTCTCATGCTCCCATGTGGTATGGTGATATTTGATCATACCTTGTGTTATATATACACTTCTAAAATACTAACTACAGAAGAATGGTGTAAAAGGTTAAAAGATCACAAGATTACCCGGTTTATTTTATGAAAATAATCAACTAATATTCAATCAGGCTTTAGAAATTATCTATAATAAAAATTGGTAATATAGAATTGGATTTTCCATATACCAGAGACTTTGATGATAAAATGGCAAATGAAATAAAAACAACAGTGGTATTCCCTAGATATCGCAATTATTGAACGGTGGCATAAATATAAAGGAATAAAGCGTTTATATGACATATATATGACTGCAACATCGGCACATGCATACGTCTAGAGATGAAGCATATACACAATGGCAAGGAGGACTTACTTATCTACGCAAAATGATAGATATGGACGCCTATGTAAATCACGTTTTTTTCACGCTGTGGCTGTATGTCGTTGAAAACGTGCAGCCTTGCAGACGTATTGAATCATGGTGTCGAATATACAATGGCAGTGTTAGAGGGGGAATAAATTAGATATATATACTGAAAACCATTTGTCAACAGAAACCACTATTTGCTGCCATCCAACCTATCCGACGACCTGTTTTGTCCTCACCATCGATGTGTGTCGATCGAAAGAAAGTAGGAATAAGGATTTCTCTCTATTGAAGGTTTTTGAACACGCTCCTGGTGTATGGATTTGGTTAGTTTTTGTATATTGATGTACATGTATATATGTCGATGACAAATGGAAATAATTGATGCATTCTTGATAAGAATGATATCTACTCAAAGGGAGTATGTATCGCTATACACTATCTGTATACCCATCTCTGAGGATGCATGAAAAAGTCACTTAAGACCACTTATCATGCAAAGTAGTATGTGCAAAGATCGTGAGAAAATTTCCAATGTTGAATATTAACCTCTTTCTGATACTGCTGTGTGTATCTTCGCTGTAATTCACCACTACGCGCCATCTATGTGTAGGATATACCTACTATTATCTCACCCCAGATATTTTTTCTCCATAGACTTAACATTGGAAACTCGTATCTAACGCCCATTAGATATTTAGGAAAAATATCCAATGGGGGATAATGTCACAAATGTTAGCTCATTAGTCAATGTTAAGGGTGAGATAAATTCAGAAACCCATTCAAGTTTTTGGTCAGAGCTCGATCCCATCTCATTTGATATAATATTATATCTATAATATCAGAAACAAGTTCACATTGTGTGTTTAACTGTGCTTTCCAGTAACAATGGTCTATACCAATCTAGGTATTTCCGGTGAGACCGCTTAATATACATCTGTGACCCATAAGGGTCACATATACCCCTATGTAGCACGTTGATGATAATTTAGCCCGTTTATTCCTGTACTTAAATTGTATCATAGGAATGACAACAAAATGTTCATAATCAATTAATTCTATTGGGAAAGGGACTTATTCCAACCACAAAGCCAATTCCTGAATGGCATCAGAAAGTTAACGTGGTTTGCTTCAACTCAAAATGGTCATTGATAAGAGAAATTTAAGATAAGGCTTGCATTGGAGAAAATCTTGAGCAGCTGATTAATTAGTTATGACGGGCACTCATTACATTTTTGCGGTGACCGCTTGACCACACAATGAAGGAATTAGAGAAAATACGGACACACTTCAATTGTTTTTAGCCTGCAGGAAAATAAGAGACATTCCATCATCCTCCAAAATCTGGTCAAATCGTTGAATCAGAAAACTCCAAAGCCTTAATTGATTTTATTATCCCGTCCTTGGATGGTAAGACCACTCTGCCCATGCACTGAAGGTCAAGATAGTTTTTCTTCCTTATTTTCATAATTTTCTTTATTTAGATTTAATGATCAGGGCACAGGAGTCTGTCTTCCTCTTTGTAAAACGAAATTTCTAGAAGTGTAAAGATAACTGAAATCCATTCAAATGAGGATCAGCTTCGTTGAATCTGAATTTTGGAAAAGTGTTCGTTTTACTTTTGGTAGAAATATGTTAGTAAGTAGATTAAGGCGAGGGGGTCGTAATATGAATATCGGTTCTAGAGTAGGCTCTTTCTATAATAATCTCGACGGATCTTCTTTTTCCCTGCAGTGCTACATTTTGCCAATTTCACTGGTCATCGGAAAGGCCCAAAAGGGAGGACAGTCCCGAAGAAGGAGACCTCCACGGACGACACATTCAACGAGAGCTCATCAATCGTTCATTTACCCTTATTGTCCATAGGGAGAGAATTCCTCGTTCATAGTCTCGTTTGAGATAACCCGAGGACAAAATAGGCTTGAAAGACACTTTGGTGCAGACTCGAACGAGGGTTTTTAGAGACTGAAGGTTGCGACCTATAGCGATATTTTTCAAAACTAATAAAAGGGGGACATTGAATTTAAATTAGGTTGGAATCAAATTTGTCTTAGGTGTTTTCGCTAATCTAGTCACAGTTCCAATGACAATGACAATGACAATCATGGACTAACATGAATTTGACATATTGTGGGTGATCATGGATTGATACTAATATCAATTTTATATATTTTGCAACATATCCTGACTCAATTATAAAAGGAAGGATGATAAGAGGAACGCGTCATATACGAAAATATTATATACTTATATCAATGTTGACTTGGGCACGACATCTCTGTACTAGATCCTTGCGAATTTCAATTTGCTGTAGCGGCTACCTCAGTTTCAGCCGGTCCTCTGTGGCTCTCTGAGAACCCAGATGCCCGCTGGGAAATGATTAACGAGAATTCAAGGCGTCACATCCGGCTTTGGGTGTGTCCTCATGCAATGCTGACAACTCCCAACGACGCCGCCAGAGGGCACTGAAGAGATGAACGTGAGACACCTGTCGGTGAGAATCACAAACCCTAAAATCGTCAATGGCAATACTTGAATTCTTTTTTTGTTAAATGATATGTTTCTGTTTTCCACATCTTTGTTTTGACCGATATTTATTCCTTTTATGTCCCAACTCGTAGACGAGGAAATTGGTGATAATGATCACCGGGATCTGAGATATGATAGACCATCGAATTTCACAGGGATGATTTGAATATTTTTTCGAGAAACACCTGCGGGTAACAGTTTGGAGTCAGGCTGTTCGAAGATATATGTAGAAGAATATTGACATGGCACCACCTGATCACTTTCACATGATCACATGGTGACGACCCAACAGCCCTATGCTCAGAATCAATTGCAGATTTAGTTGAATTCTCAAATTGGTGCTGTGAGAATAAGTTTATCATGCATTGGTTGTCAACCTATGATTAGCTTATGGATCCATGGGTCATTACCACCAAGACATTCAGAAATTGCATGCCTGTTCACAAAAATGTAATTGCAAAAACAAAACAATGAATGGGCACATATACAATCCCTGAAATAAATAAGGATACCTAAGTTCATTATTAAAAAGAGGATAAGCTTCTTTTAATGGTCAAATATCATTTAGATGGGCGTGTAAATGATAATGGATGGGGAGTGGACTGTCATTTTAAGCGGGGCAACGCGACACACAGACAGCCAGGGCCCTGTTTTTTAGTCAAGACAGTCTTGGGCTGAGATCTGCGAAGATATCCTAGAGAATCTAAGACATTTTTTCAAGACAAAAGATGGCCGCTGTCCTATAGACAAGGTCTTGGTGCGCCACGGTAGATCTTGAGACAAATATAGAACTATCTTAGATTCTATAATTCTACTCTTGCCGGATACCAGCTCCAGCACTGGTACAGTCATATCAAGTTATATTGGGGTCTCAGGAGTGTATTGCATCACCCAACTCTGTGGAGACATAGGTAAGGCATCGGGCAATTGTGCTGGAGGTAGGGTGTTCAAACCCCGGTGCTAGCACATCACTTTCACCTAGAAAAGGTGAAAAGAATTTTGTTGTGGTGTGGTTGTGGGTGTGGTTGTGTTTGTGGGTGTAGATGTGGTTGTGGTTGTGGTTGTGACTCTGGTTGTGGTTGTGATTGTGGGTGTGGGTGTGGTTGTGGGTGTGGGTGTGGGTGTGGGTGTGGTTTTGGCGGTAGATGTGGTTGTAGTTGTGGGTGTGGGTGTGGTTGTGTTTGTGGTTGTGGGTGTGGCTATGAGTGTGGTTGTGGGTGTGGGTGTGATTGTGGTTGTGGGTGTGGGTGTGGTTGTGGGTGTAGGTGTGGTTGTGGGTGTGGTTTTGGCTGTAGATGTGGTTGTGGTTGTAGTTGTGGGTGTGGGTGTGTTTGTGTTTGTGGGTGTAGTTGTGGTTGAGGGTGTGGGTGTGGTTGTGGGTGTGGTTTTGGGTGTGGGTGTGGTTGTGGTTGTGGGTGTGGTTGTAGGTGTGGGTGTGGTTGTGGTTGTGGGTGTGGTTGTGGGGATGGGGATGGGTGTGGGTGTGGATGTGGGTGTGGTTGTGGGTGTGGGTGTGGCGATGGGTGTGGGTGTTGATGCAGGGGTGGGTGTGGTTGTGGATGTGGGTGTGGTTGTGGGTGTGGTTGTAGGTGTGGGTGTGGGGATGGGTGTGGCGGTGGGTGCAGGGGTGGTTGTTGGTGTGGTGTGGGTTCGGTGCAGGTGTGGAGTGTTGAGTGCGGACTGTTGAGTGCGGACTGGTGAGTGCGGACTGATGACAGAGGACTGTTGAGTAACAGGAGCATCTTGTTTTCTTGTTCTCATGTGGTCACATGGCCATAAGATACCTCTAAGACACCTCTAGGACACCTCCAACCTTGTCTTGGGCTGAGACCGTTTTGGAGCCAATTTGAGCTAAGATATCTCAAGATAATCTTGACTAAAAGACAGCTATGACGCCCCTAAGTCGTCTCAGCCCAAGATATATCAAAGATCCTCTAAGATATCTTGTCTATAGCACACTTTTGTCTTAAGACGCTCTTAGCCTAAGATAATCTTGACTAAAAAACAGGGCCCAGGTCTGCCGCGCTCGTTACTCTTACTCTGCCGCGCTAATGTCGCACCCCTGGACCCTGAGAGACAGGCATGCGGTATATGTGGCCTATCACAACAAGTGCCTTGATTGACAGGTCCAGCAGCTGCTTCAAGGTAAGCCTTGTCTCCCAGCTCACTATATCTTTAGGAGAGGATAATGAGCCTTATCCTACCCCTAATAAAAAAACGCCATTGACTTAACTTAGGCAAATTTTATATGGCAGGCCATGACATAAAGTGTCTTTTATGCCACTAGAGTAATAAAAAATTGACCAATCAGAGACCAAGATGTCAGCTGCAACGAAAAAAGTTCCGGTTGCACTCAATACGCCCATTCAAATATTTTCTATCATATTTCAGAATATTACAAGTATTTTATTAAACCAGACCCATCCCAAACGCCAATTTTATATGAATAAAGATATATCATTAGAATATTAAATATGTGAGTAAACTCACCGAAATCCAGATATGATGGTGTTGTTGGCCTATCTGTAGGCTGCCGTAACATCTATAATTGCCATAGGCCTAGATCTAGGTATAGTTCGACATTCCTCCCGCCGTGATGCCTTGCACTTCAAATCCATTTGACTTTGTGGTTACTATTAATATCAATCCGAAGAGTCCACAGTGTATGTGTCTCCTTCTAGTCACAGTTCGGTTATCAGATCAGTGTGGTGGTTTAAATTGTATAATCCAGCATGTTCTCTCACGTACACTGACAGCTTCAGGCCGATCCTAATTTTTGACGTCGTAATTTCCAGTCTATTGTCCAATTCAGTGGCGGGATGTATCAGGCAGAATACTGCTGGCAGTTTAAATCGAATAGTCCAGAATATGTGTTGCTTCTTGACATCGCATTGTCGAACTTGAACAGACAGCAATATGACATAATGACTGGAAGTTTTAATTGTGATCTCTTCTGGCCAAGTCGCCGCAAAGAATGACGTTAGATTTGTGGCCCGCTTAAGAATACCATGCAAAGCGTTTTGCAACAACGGTAGCAAATGGATATCCAGCACACATTTCAGGTTGGTTGTTGAGTCGATATTTATCTTTTAGTAATACAAAAGTGAAGAGACGGGGTAGGATAAATACGAAACCGAACTCGAGTTAGACTTGTCAGTGTCTATGCCACTCTGGTCAGGTCTGTTCCTCACTATGATTTTGCTGAGGTGAGACATTGGTGTGAAGAGGTGTTTTCTTGCCTAGCTGGGGATCGTCTTCCATGCAGTTGGGACTCAGCTAGCGAGAATCAGCATTTGCGTACTGCCCTATCACAAGCAGAGGTCAGCACAAGTCCTGAAGCAAGTCCAAGAATCGCCCGATATGAAACAGAGACACTTCCTGCTCAGTCTTTAGCTCACCTAAAGGATGCAGCCTGGAAGCCTGGTTTCACGTGTAAGAGACAGTCATGGTGACTCACATGTGCAACTGCAAGTACTGCCAGGCAGTTCTGGGGATGTCGCACCCACACTGGAAAAAGAACCATGGTGGTGATGATTCACTTGATCTTTGAACCTTTCCCATCGCCTCATGATTAAAGCCGCCACTACCCTACTCTTCAACAGCCTTCTAAGGGCGTCAAATCCTTTTTGTCAAGTTGTCGCACCTCCGCTGGTGGTCCCACTACCTGACAAGGGACGTTATTCACATCTACGACAGCATCTTGATCATCATTCTACGGTCATATTTGATACAATTTCCCTCACCTAACGGTATTTCATAACAACTGTCACACATCTCTGAGAAGTGTCCTGCAAAGTATCTTACAGAGCTGTCTCACCTGCACGAGGGCTAGAGCCCTTGATTTTGTAATAGCCTAGGGGCCCTTGAATGAACTACGAACGACAAAAGAAGTATCTTTGAATTGTCTTTGGGGCCATACTGTTGTATAAATGATATGTTGCATGTTCTGAGGATAAGAGTAACCGAAAGCTATTTGAAGGTGTTGTATATAGATTTGTTAATTTAGGAAATAAAACAATGGACATCATGCAACACTGGATGGAAAAGATCGTCTAGGATGTCGTTTATTCTTTGGAGTTATCGTATCATCCAGCACCAGCACCAGAAACGAACGAACGAACTTAATTCAACCCCCTGGAGTCCAACCTGCTTTACTTCTGTGGTACGCTTTCTTCTCCCCCATGCAGTGTTCACCAATGCCTACCTCATCAGGCCTCATTCCTTGTCAAGACCGGTCACCCCCTACGGATGTCCGGAAGCTCGACCCCTTAGATGGTTGTTTATCTCAAGTAATGCCAGTTCTCCCACTGCACGAAACTTACCACTTTACATATGTATTCGAAACGCGTCTAACAGTAGGATTTTGCGTCTAGAAGTTCGACCTATTAGACGTCTCGTAGACGCCTTATCTAGTGGCGTATATATACGTGTCCATGGTGCGGTCTTATATACGTCATATACACGCCTGATTCTATTTATTTACGCCACTATCCAATAATTCCGACCTCTGCCACTTGGGGACATCAGTGGTAGCATATTCCATTTGCCATTAACCATCCAAGTCTGTATTATATGAAAATTGCAATCTTATATTACCAGTTTATTTTATAAAACTTTCATAAAACCTGATAGAGTATAAATTGATTAATTACACATAATAAACCCTGCATTATTATGTTTTTCTTACCGTTTTTCTGATATTTTTTTTACTTTTAAACACCATTTCTAGGTGTGATCAGGCTGGGGTCAGTATATAATGACTGTGTTCTATTTTATAGTTGACTCCTAAAATCATCTTACCCCCGCCTCACCCGCCTAACCCGCCCCACCCCTCCCTCCTCCCACCTCACCGCCACCACCGCAGGAGAGGACTGAGAACACCTACACCACTACTAACAATTGGGCGGGAGGGGAGGGTTTCTCACTGAGGCCACCTGTACAAACGGGCGGCGGGCAGCGGCGGGCATGGGCGGGCGGCGGGGGGTGGGGGAGGGTTTCCCACTGTGGCAACCTGTACAAACGCGGCTGGCGGGGGGTGGTGGGCGGTGGGCGGTGGGCAGCGGGGGGCTTCTCACTGAGGGTGGCTGGGGGTGGCGTGGGATGGTGGGGGGAGTCGGGGGGTGACAGGGGTAGGCGGGAGACGGAGGTCGGCGGGTCTAAAAACAACAACGGGCATGGGAGAGGTAGAGGACTTCTTTTTATTTTTGATACACATACACATACACATACGCCTGGCGTATATATATATATATCGCGCAGAGCATGTTTTATCTTGGCTACGCCAGGCGTGAAAGACAGCCAAGTCGCGCGCGTCTACATATGGAAACTACCTGGTAGACGCCCCAAACACAGGCACGTATAAGAGGCGTATATAAATATAAACATGCCACTATACAGCCGATACGTGCGTTATCGCGATGGCGTATATATATGTAAAATGGTGGTTTTCGTGCAGTGTCCGTCCTATTATTTGCCATTTGATGAACTGTTAACATACTGTTACTACTACTGTTACTACTCTGCCTGTTTTTCTCGACACAGAAAGAGGTATGTTGGAAATACATTTTTCATCCACGGCTCTGATTCACGGCTGATGCTTTTCCTATTGTGGTTCTCTTGTATTCCGAGTTTTATCTTACCTCTGGTATTTTTTCTCCATAGACTTAACATTGGCAACTCGTATCTAACCCCCATTAGATATTTAGGAAAAACATCCAATGGGGGATTATGTCACAAATGATAGCCAATTAGTCAATGTTAAGGGTGAGATAAATACAGAAACCCATTCAAGTTTAGTGTCAGACCTCGATCTCATCTCGTTTGAATCACTATGTAATTCACGCGGCTTCGCCATGTGAGTTACTACATGATTCTAACTCGATGGGATACGAGCTCAGACCCTAAACTCTCATAGGTTTCCTCTATAGAAACTTCATATATTTAGCTCGGGGGTTACCTGTATACGGGCTGTGGCGGCCAGACCTCTGTCTGTTTAAGCCAGCTGCTTATTTAACTGGAACGACCTCGTCCCGATATGAATACTTAGGACACCTAATTCACCACTGACGCATTCCTGGGAAGGACATTGGATGACGCTATACATTGATAGGAAGCCTCATCAATTCAAACATCTAATCCATGAGCTTCATTGAATTACTCATTTACTGTTTAAACGTTCATTATTAGATCAATCACCAGTACGAGAACCCTGGTCTAAATGAGGCCAATATTAAATCCGAAGAACTTCTCCTGATCTTGGAAAGGTTACCTGGAATGGACGAAGGGAAAGCGAAGTAGACCTCTTTGGTCTAGTATGATAAACGTCCTGCCAGGCCATTCCATAAACCAATGAATAGGACGAATATTGACGCTCATCATGAAACCAATTATCGGAAGGGGAACATAAAGACAGCACCTATTTCTACTATACCAAAGAGCTATTCCTACTGAAATTGTAACTGCAATGGATCAATTCCTTGTTCAAAGTAGTTCAAAGATGGTTCACTTCGTGGTAGATCCATTAATAGTTGACATTGTAACTGCCTGAATAATCCCCTTTATTTCCACAGCACGAAGATTTAGGTTTATTAATATCTGCGCTATAATCGCGAAGGCGTTTACATAGGCACTGTTTACTAATGTCATATATGTCTGTTTACTGATCTCATATAAATCAATCATATTGGACGTTAGTCTAGACACCGTATAGAACTTATTTGACGTGTATATATGCGCACGTAATGGCTGTATTGGGCGTCCAGCGTATATATATAGCTATATACACCGTATATAGGTCAACAATTTTCAAAATGTACAGGCCAACACAAAAAAAGACGGTCAGATTTATTTAATCAATAAAACAATTTTTATTCCTTTTAGAGCAACATCTTAGGTGTATGGAAATACCCATTATACTGACTTTATCCAAGCGGTTCTTTATTAAACAAATGCTTTTGGACAGGTAACAAGCTGTTTCCTATATCAGCTAGGCCCGTACCTGAGACCTTACATTTCATCCGATCGTTCCCTCAACATTGCGTCTTTGACTAGTTTGCAATGACCACACAAAAGTTCAGGTACTACAGGTGGAAATATATTGCAGTAAGACATTCCCATAGAGGACATTCTCCAACCAGCGGACTGGAAACGTTGGCCAGTCCTCATTTACCTGCCCAACCAATCCATCAAAGTATCCTCTGATGATCGGGTGTCTTCTGCTTTGCCCATGTTGCTGTAAAAGAAAAAGAGAAGACAATGATGTGTTTGTTATCTGGAATATGGAAGGAAAATGCACTCTGTACATTTGTCGTTATAACCTCTAAATTAATGGGTTGTAACTAGTCTAGTTCCATGTATTAATGTAAGAGCCGTTCCAGGTATTAAAGTAGGGGCCGCCACCATGGTACCCATGACCTATTTTTCCGATCTCCCAGGTCACTCGTCTACTGACTCTAAGGCCCGGCGTCCACCTACTACGATATGGCACCGATATGGTCTACGATGGACCTCCCGATAAAAAATCAAAATCGCGTCGGACGGTTACCTGATATCGCGGCAGTTGACCACGTTTCTGCGATTAGACACCAATAAAAACTCCATACAAGCATGGTGGATTGGCTTGTTTAGACATATGTCTACGATTTTGCACCTTCCCGATATGGCACCGATTTTGACATTTTGTATCGGTGCCATATCGGGAGGTCTACGATTTTATCGTAGTAGGTGGACGCCGGGCCTAAGCCAGTGTACAACCTGGCCTTTAATTTGTCTGTAAAATCTTTCTTTAGCTATCTTTTCATTAGATGGAGGAAAATTCACCTCCCTTTTTTGTAATTACCTCCAGATTAATAAATTTGAAACTCCGTTCATAGCGCCCCACCAGACGCTTACCTCGACATCGTGGTACGAGTCTTACCCCACGCGCACACGCAGTTCAGTCCCAAGAACTCACCCCGCCAATCTCTGCTTCAGTTTATGTCCAGGTCTTAAAAGAACTGTGTTAGTGCTGAAAATGTTGCATGCTGTTGACTCACTGTGCTGTTTTAATGTGTTTTTGGCTCACATTACATAATAAGCTACTAGAGACTTGATGACTTTCTTTGCACATTAATAGCCGACCAACAATGAAGGTACTTGTACCATCTCGTGAGATCGTCCGGTTTTCGGAGCCTCCACAATTCGTCAAATTCAATATTTTAACTTTAGTATCAATAGTAATATTTATAGAATTATGTGATTTAGGGTGAAAATATTCAGAAAAAAAGGAGCTAATCTAGGACAACATGGGAAGGCTGGAACTATCTTCAGTATACCACAAAATGGTGATGAATAAAACATATGAGGCCGTAATCTCGATGTAGTATGTGATTTGCATTCCGTTTGATAGTGAAACAAAGGTGTGTAAACTGTGAGGAACATTGGTTATGTATATTTTTCCTCGACGGATAACAACATGTAAGTCAGGAAATAGAACATGATAAACTCTAGGTTGTAAAGAATTGATATTTAGAGTTCATCGGAAGAAATGTTTCCCATAGTACAGGCTGTTTTCCTAATCGTTGCCAGAAACACCAAGCCCAACCTTCACTCTGCCACAAGGTCGTCTAATTATTTCTTTAGCAATACCAAAGCAGCCTGTCCAGAGGGCTGCCTGAGATAAGAGGTCGTTTACGTTTGATATTGCACAACCGCCATTATAAACAGAGTGCCGGCGCTGGGTAGTGGGTCCTGCGTTGTGGTGGTAGGAGTGGCGATGGGGGCATACTGGTGGGCGTCTTGGTATTGGTTGTGTACTGACAGATTCATATCAAGGGGAGAATGCCCAGAGGAGCTGAAGTATTGGTAGAGATATAGCTACATCTAGACAAGGAAAAAGGTCTTGTTGATCTCAACTTCTACGGATATCAAGTTATTGTTATGTTCAAAAGGATAATTACTAGAGACTAGATATTGGCGAGAGTTACAAAAATATCATTCTAGGTCAAGATAGGGATTTATCTCATCCCTGGAATAAATGGCCATGTGCTTAACATTGTGGACTGGTTCTCCATGCCCCTACAAGTATTGCAGTCCGTTCTCCATGGTATGTCCTGTGTGTTGTCCATTCTCTTAGTGTGTACAGGGGTGAGATAAATACAGAAAGCAACTCGTTTTGGTCAAAGAAGTCATTCTCCAACTCGTTTGAATGCTATGTGATATTCACTTGGCTGTCGCCTCGTTCATATCACACCGCATCAAACTCGTGGAGAACGACGACTTTGACCAGAATTTGTTGGGTTCTTCTTTAATCTTTCCCCTTTTTACGTTCATTCTATTCTGTTATTGATTTGTATCGCTGACATCAACATACTTCTTCGTTTGATTTCCTCCAAAAGAATAAAAAGATATAATGATAACTTCCAACTATATAAACCCATTTTGATTTTACCATTAGAATCTATGGCAGAAGGCAGTATAAAATCAAAGACTGACTGAGAACGAGAAACGTTTCGCCCACAGTAAGGACGTTTGCTTATCATTATATGCCTTAAATCGATGAAAAAAATGCCATTTTAACGACTTACTAAGTCACAGTCACAGCGGGCACGAACATTATTATTACTGCACCCCTAGCAGCGGGCAGTATTTCATAGAAATTCACACACAGGTAAATAATAATAGAGGGAAACTATGTTCCGGTGAAAGGAAGTCAAAGTTACGAGGTAAGGCTTGGAAAAATTACTGCCCAAGGCCCTGGCCGCGGGCAGTAATTTTTCCAAGCCTTACCGAGTAATTTTGACTTCCTTTCACTGGTACTTGGTTTCCCTATTCCTATATACCTTCAAATGTGGTTTAATAAGAGACAATCTGATTGGTCTAAATGTCAACCTTGGGTAGTATACGGCAACCTTGGGTAGTATACCAACCTTGGGTAGTATCAGATAGTTACTCCACCCCCCAGAGCGTGGTGTAAGCATAGAGTGTACAGCCATAGGTATATAGGAATATGCCGAACAGCTCAGTAGTACAATTGAATCAAGATTATGCGGTCTATACATTTAATGAATTCTTTTCTTATGTTGTTTCAATGTATGATTACTAAATGCTGATAACCGAGTTCCCAACATTAAAGGCAGTTCTCATTTTAGTTGGATGGGAACCGATATTTATCAATTTGGATCACTGTCCTCGCCAATTATCATGTAAACTATTTTTACGTCTGTAATATCCGGAGAAAACACTTTTTCTAATATGTTTTTTTAATTTCGAGAGAAAAGACATGCTGATTAACCAGCGCTTCGCTTCCCCGTACCAACAGATGGCACCAAACAGCTGCAATAATCCTCTACCAAGAAACAGATTAAAAAAAGGATTTTCAGAAAACGTTTTTCAAGCCCTCCAGAACACAGCACAGGCAAATCACACGACTACGAATTTAGTAGTCAAGTGGGAATGGTCCTCTGGAAACCCGGCTTTGTGTTGATACTCGCAGGGCACGGGTGTGTAAAATGTAAAATGGAGAGTAGCAAGTCTTGCAGAGTAAATTTGAAGATAACATGTGAATTGATTGATAAGGGCACTGGTGTGACGATATCTTTTTGATATTTTTCTAGGTATCGTTAAACGAGAAAGATAGTCTAAAACTTCATATGTATGTCTTCATATGTATGGCTGGACAGCAACAAGGGCTGTAATTTCCACTCTATTCACTATGAGATCACTTTACTATATAATTTATATCAATATTTTTCACAATTCTGTTTAGGTACCGAATAACATAGAGAGACATAAGCACTCCCATACGTTTATAGATATTTCCATTCCTGAAAACAAATATAAACTTGTATATATCTATAGACACGCCCCCAATCTGAAAATATTTTCTACGTGGTCTCTGACTCTGTTTGCAGTTATCTTTTGCTGATTGAACATTGTTGGGGCACGAACATAACCGTTGAAAAAGTAGTTCAAAATAAGTATATAAAACTCACAAATTGCGGGAAGGTGGTTTGAATTTTCATCATAATGCCCTCTAATTTTAGTTGAATTCAGTGACAAATGTCATTCCCTGTCACCTCAGGAAAGGTTCTTCGTGAGCACAAGGCAATATATTATGAGCACTTTGGAGCATGATTAATAGATCGGAGGGATCGAAGGATCCTGTTTATGCTACAAACAGACTGTGGTTAATGGGACCTGAGGGTAAATACAATTATAAAGTGCTCAGATATTCAACACAAACGAGAATCACATAGCAGAAGCCATTGCGAAGGCAGGCACAGTGTTTTTGGTGCTATAACTATATAATTTATTTCAACTGTTTGTTAACAGAAAAACATCACACTATCTGGCTTTATTAGTTGGTCCTCCGGTATTTTCTCTCCGCTGTCCTCTGGTATGATCACCGAACAAACTGTAAGAAACGTGTGTACACTGTAACCATCAGGGGACGCAGCTGAGCTAGAGATAACTAGAAGAATTATTAGATTCCTCGACTTTGCTGTTGTATGCCCAACGGATGTTCTCTCTGAATTTAGTGTTTTGTGAATGCTGCTGTTGTTGATGGTGAATATGTATACAATGATGTGTGGCAGCAAGACATCCATAATGTTTCTATCCTTCCTCGAAGTAATTAATCACAGATTTTATTTTATTTTTGCAAGCAGAAACTTCTATCTTGCCAATTCGTATAGGCGAATATTCCTTCATAGTGTACCAAAACGACTGTCTTGGGGTCTACCTCTTATTTCCATAATTCTTCTGTTACGACATTGTCTCCCCCATACATACCTTTCTCCGTCTCTCCCATCTCCTGTCTGTAAGTAACGTCCTTTATCTTCCTACCATAGCTATGGGAATCATTTACCTCTATCATTCTTGTATCTGATTTATCATCCCTATTTTGATATCATACCGCCGACATGGATTGTAAAAAGAAAAAAAATATTTCTTAAAAAAAAAGATGAAATATTGCCTTCCTAGGAACCCGCAACTTTTATAACCACTATGACCAAACCTCTTACTTCCATCACTTCCCACCTTATCCGAAGCTCTTCCACGCTAAATCACCGCCTTCCCAGCCGATATTTTTTCCCTTTCCTTGGCTTGACGTCTGCGCGCGCAAGTGACAGTACCGTGTACCCGGTCTACGCACGCACATTCCGCGAGAAATCCCGCCACCAGCGGCGAGCACCACCGGAAGTTGGGTTGCGTGGTGCGGCACTGCGCTTCCGGGGCGTCTTGGCGACTGGGCGGCGTTCATGGCCGTTTCGTCGGGAGACGCCGGTTGCTGATTGGTGCGTTTAAGCGCCACCAGGGGAGAGGGCAAGGAAGGAGACGCCATTCCAAGCCGCGTGCCCAGAATTCGACAAAATGGTGGTTCTGAAGTAGCGCCATTTGCGGACTCAGATGGCCGGTGATGGCAGGGGAAGTGTGGAGAGGGCAGGGTGTGATCATAGAGCCAGCGTGAAATAAAGTGGGGACGTTGCTAGCAGTTGGGCAGGAAGGTCGGCGGTAACGGCTGGCAGAGGAGAAATTCCGCACAACATTGTAATAACGGTGCCGGGTATTAGTGGGCCATCGACGCCCCGCCACAATATCGGGAAGTGTAGGTCAGCCAGAGCAGGAGATTAGATTGTGGAGTTCACCCCGGTATCAAATTCCCTGACACTGCCTGAGAAGAACGTATATAACACAGGTACCTACATAGTAAATTTTACTGTACGCTCCACATCTATGATTCTGATTGCCGTAATACCATTCAAGTATTCACAGATATTGATCACCGGTAGTTAAAGACCTACTAATTTGACAAAATATGTAAATATAAGTATCATTCTGATTTGCTCAAACGTCTACGCCCCTGTAAATTTATATATATATATATATATGTAGCAAAACCCATGGTTGCTGAGAATGTATTACCACTCTCCGAGATCGGCAGTCAACCAAGGGTCCGAGACTATAGTCGCTACCCTGTACTTACCGCGCCAGAACGGGTGGGTTCGGATTGACCCACTGGAAAGGGCAGGGAGATGCGGGATCTACAACATACCGCTACCGGTGGACACAAAACCAGACTCCGGACTATTTCTATATACGAGCTTTTATTCAGTATATAGCGGATACAGTCTGTTGGTACTACAGGGCACCAACTAGCACAGGAAGAGATTCTGGTCTCTTCGTCGTTGAAAGGTTCCAAACCAACCTTACCAACTGGTGAGGCTCCAGGCGTTCACTCTACAGGGAGGCACCACGAGGAGTCCTGCCAACCCGCTGTGGACTCAGTCTTATATACTGACTGAGTTACGTAATGCGGGCGACCCCGTAATATTTGCATACATGGGTCCGCCGGCTTTATCGCACAGCAGGGATCGGCACTCGCGCCATCTAGCGTAAAGTGAAACAATGCTGCTCGATTACCCTGACCCCTACATATATATATATGTACATATATATATATATATGTATATATATATATATATATATATATCCCCCTCTTTGAATGTTTTGTTTAGAGTCAAAAAGGTGGTTGGCAATAATTCTTTCTCTGAGTAGTATGATATGATGTAATCTATATACATACATGTATACAATAATGCATTGTATTATGACCAACACGTTTGTGATGATGTGCACGGGAGAGGTTACACTCTTCGAACACTACACCAATCTCCACATCCTACTGAAAGTGACCTCACCCTCCAATCTCCAACGGTGTTTCATCAGAACCTTTTCAATATCGCCTTAACGAGAACCTTTTCAATATTTCCTTAACCGCCGATCAAAATTGGAAAAATGAAAGGTCAGTCTCTCAAGAACACCAGGGCGGCAAAAAAAAAGGAAGGTTGGAGATTCTCCCGCACATGATATCATTGGAGACGTTGAGGCCGGTATGCAGCTCATCCTCAAACATCTTGGCCTGTCTGTTGGAGGTCAATCGGTCACCGCTGGCACAGTGGGGTCCCACAGTGTAAAAGTGCACCGAGCTACACGTGCCCGACCCCCCCCCCCCCCCCCCCCCGCTCGGAAACCTCGACCATCATATGCTACTCACCGCCGCCCTGGCCTACTACCCTGACAACAACTCAGGGCAACCGGACAATGCCTCTCAACCACACCGCTAACACCATCCAGAATCAGAGGAGGTGTGAAGCTTAGCGCCCCCTATAGGCAAACAACTCATATATGCGATCGCGGCAGGGTTCAAGGCGCCACTTTCAAACCTGCCAGCAGAGGGGAAGGAGCTCTTGAGAAAGGACTGTGTGAGGCTTCCAAGCCATAGCCTATGAGAAATAACGTTGTATTAAACAACACCAAACAGCCATAAAACGTGGAGCTCTATTGAGCTCTATTGTGGTTTGGAGTACATTAGATATCACTCTATCAATATCTGAAAAGATTTTTGATAGAGCTCTAACAGCTGTCATTTGAGACCATGCCAAAACCATAGGGGGCGCTACGCTTCACACCTCCTCTGATCCAGAATGGAGGAGCGAGTACAGATGCTGCTATGCTCCCAAACACCACTCTCATTCATGCAAGCATTCCCCAATGAATATGTAACCAATGGCCAAAAGCACGATGGAACCTCTCAAGGCTGATGGACGATGATGAAATTCGCCCCTTGGACCGTCCCATCATGAACACTCACCTCCGCAACTTAGTTGAAGACGTGAAGGACTTCACATGGGCGGGGGTGAGGATGTTTTCTGAGGAACTTGTCATGCTAATCGCCAACAGTGGACTGAAAAGGTCTTATGGTTGACGTTCCGATAAAAATCCGAATTTCATCGGGAGGTCAGACAAAATCGTAGCAGTGGGCCACACTTCTACGATTGACTCACCGATATGCCATGATTTAAAAATGCTAATTGTAGGCATCAAGATCAAATCCAATATGTGTAAATTTTGATGGAAAAATGTCTCTTTTGTATGAACTACTTGATTGAAAATCATGAAATTTCAAAATTAGGTAGACTGCATAGAAATACAGAAATGTTTCAATATTAAAGTTCTGCCCGAGATCTGCATTGATACACTGATTATATCGTGAGCTAATCGTAACCGCGGTCACCTTCTTTTGTCCCGACAAGCTGTTCTGATGCACTATGATACACACAGACAGGCTACAATAAAACTATTCGGGGACCTCTCCATACATCACAATTTAGCAGTTTCTAATCGTAGTCTATCAGGAGGTCTATCGTGGTGCATCGGTGTTGGTGGGTGCGGGGAATTCCTGATACCTTTTGAAGGTGGGAACAAGAAATGTATATCTAGAGACAGTTGAGGCTAGGCTTGGCACTAATTATCTAAGTATAGGGGTAGGTATAGAAATGTACATAAATTCACGGTCCAAACATGATGATACAATTAAACTAGTGATATATATATAGGGATGCATGATTTAAGAAGATAATTCATAGGACATGAGGCAAAAGGAGAAGTACTCTATACAAAGAATATTTTGGACGGTCTTCAAGATATGATTTCTAAGCAAGAGCTTATTTTATTCACTCATTGTGATATATAGTTTTCTTATCCACCTAATACAAAGTGCCCATAGAAAACACATAGGCAGCATGTATGGACATACCCGGCGCATACAGATATGTTGTATGCTCCGGGTGGCGCATACGGAAAAATAGTGCGTATGGAAAAATAGTGCATAATTAAAATGAACTGATATCGACATGTCACTTGTGCAGAAAAGGTGGATAATAAATACAACATAGACTGGTTTCAGATAAAGGCGTTTGTATGCTACTCGGAGTTGACTCTACGCAATATCCTCGTATACGCTCGGATATTACTACGCGTCAACTCCTCGGAGCATACGGCCGCTTGTATCTGAAACCAGTCAATATTGTGTATGTATTCATTGTGATATTGTTTTACTATAAAATAGTTACATTATCGGGCAGTCCATCTTTGGTTGAGAATTATTTAAATAGCTCCTAGCTACCCCACCTGCACCCTTCAGTACTAGAATGACATCCTCTTGATTCTTGCCAGACGTGGTACATATGTATATGTATACATATGCATTCACTGCTGTTGTTGAATCGATAAGATACACGAAACGCAGCAGCATAGCTAATCCTCAAAACTTAGAACCTATCAACTGAGGTATCCTGCTGCCTTCATTGATATCAGATCAGGAGTAGATAGATTGACATGGATCTTAAACATCGACTGAACAGGAATCACAAAGCCTCTTTGCATAATCCCCCACTCCCCTGTTAACATTTCATTATCTGACGCATCAATAGTTTGCCATGCCATTTAGGAGGGCATAAATAATGCAGTGATACCTCACGGGTCATTGCTCAGTAGCTTGGAAGTGAGTTTCTGCCTGGGTTAGCAGGATGTGAGAACAACTGACCCATTCATACCCATGTCAACCTGTTCTTAGGTGGTTCCCGAGGTTCGTGGACCAGCCATTATCGCTTATTGGGCATTTTACGTGATTGATCAATTCTAAATGGGATGTATATCCCAGTGTATTAATGCAGATCTCAGGCAGAACTTTAATATAGAAACATTTCTATATTTCTATACAGCCTACCTAATTTCGAAATTTCATGATTTTCAATCAAGTATTTCACACAAAAGAGACATTTTCCCGTCAAAATTTACACTGATGGGCTACGAGAAATTCCACATGTTGAATCTTATCTGGATGCCTATGATTAGCGTTATAAATCGTGGCCTATCGGTGAGTCAATCATAGAAGTGTGGCCCACTGCTACCTTTTGTCTGACCTTCCGATGAAATTTGGATTTTAATCGGAAAGTTAATCGTAAGGTTTATCGGCGGCAGAATCAGAGTTGGTGGGTGCGGAATAGACAACAGGGAAACCGCCCCACGGTTATTTGGCCTATGAATGGTTTACTTAGGCATATATATTTTGGAATTTATAGTTATAAACTGACTCACATACGCTTGGAATATATTGGAATGATTCGTAGAATATATCCAGATTGTTAATCAAATCGAGAATTATTCATATAAACAACAAACATAGTCGCCAGTTGAGAATTCCTATGTAGCCACATTCTGCTTTGTAATGTCTTTCTCATGCCTTGCGTGGTTGCAATCAAAGCTGTCATGCATCGACATTGGACATTTTGGCACCATGTCAAACGAACCGCTGGATGACATGTACACATAAATCAGAAACATGCCAAAGGAGCTGCTCTCAGATATTACTATCAGTCACCAGTTCAGCACGTCAGAAGCGGGTCCCATTCATTATTGACCGCTCATTTACGTCTCAAGATGTACGAGCCCACGTACTGGAGCTGATCATTCACATCCAGGCATCAATTTCCGCGCGAGCCCCTGTTCAAAGCCTTCTCCTGTTGACCGACCACTTTGAGATGCAAGCTTTAATTTCCTCAAACTTTGAGTTGAAAGTCTGAGTTTGATCACAGTGCTCTGGTGACCTTCCGACGCGGCGTTACTCCTTTATAGAGTCTCTACTTTCATCTGATACAGAGATGGGGCTGGTTGTTTCCAGTAAAATCCTACTGTCCGCTCTGTGGTGAGAAGATGGGCAAGCAGGGGTTTTTACTATAATGCATATGACACAGTATTCCAGGGGTATACACAATCAGTCTGTCATCAGCAAAGTTCTATGTATTCCAGCCAGATGGAAAATGGCGTATCCGAAGTCTTATGTAAAACCTGACTTTGGTTAATAAGATATCTAATGCAAAAATCATTTCTGAGAGGTAATTCTGTATAATAAAATACATCCTTCACCATCGGTGAATCGCACATAAATAAATACAGCCCTATCAGAAAAAATTAGACGCTAATATTTAGTTTTCTGACTTTTGCTGAACACTCTAAATCTTACCTGGTTTGAAACAACATAGATAATTAAACAGAGTAAAGACAAGACCGCTATCCGACCAGCGAGTAAGTGACCGAATGTAATCACAAATATTTTCCGAGAGAATGACATCTCCCAAATGAACTCGCAGAGAGTCGAAGAAAGAAATCCCATCTCGTATGATCAAGTTTGCATCATAAATAATGAACAGGTTCGGATATTCCGATCTCTGTAGAATATCCCAATACAGGATATAGCTTCTTATAGACAGATATATAGTTTACAAATTAGGACTTACAGATTAGGAAACACTAACCCACTATCCGATATATAAACCGAAATAACAGCATAACATGAGAATCCCGATATTGTTACTATAGAATGACGTAGACTGACGCTGTTATTCTAGTATAGTTCCAATAATACGTTGTGTACATGTGTCTGGGTGTACCTATGTACGTAGGTGTGTAGTTATAGATGGTGTGTATGTAGACCCGGATGTGTGGGGATGTTTGTGCCCTGTCATAACTTCTCACACACTATATGTCGTAATCTGTAAAGGTTCTCACACGGCTACATGTCAGAAAGTATTCTTACCCATACTGACTTCAAGTCAGTGAGGTAATTACCACCCGCGTGCACCTGCAAGGTGCCCCCACCCCAACCCCTACGCCAGTACTCTCACATGCGCGGCCGAACGGTACCGTTTTTAGTCATGTCGTTTGTGGGTTTGAAATACATATCTAGGAGTTACATTTAATGTGGGTCAGTTATTTGACATTAGGAATGAAATATTTGTAAAAGATTACCCAAACAATGCTTGTAAATGTGGATTTTATCCCATGATCTTGACTGACAAGTGGGTCTTGTTACAACAACAGGATACAACGTTACAATACGTCGATTGACCGTTTTTAGTTATGTTGTTTTTAGGTTTTAAATCCATATGCTAAAGTTATATGTGATGTGTGAGAACCTTTACAGATTACGACATATAGTGTGTGAGAAGTTGTGAAAGGGGTGGTGCGTGGGTGTGCAGCTGTGCGGGGGCGTGTGTGTACGGGGATGGATGGGCCTATTGGAATAGATGTAGGTGTGGAGAGGTGTGGAGAGGTGATGTGTATGCTTAGGACGCATTGGTGTGTAGGTGGGCGTGTCTAAAATCTAAACATGTAGGCGTAATCTTACCTGGAAATACGGATGAATATGAATATGGACCTGAGTATGAGATGTTGTGAGTGGTTTCTTCTAGCCATTTATCTCACCCCTGGTACAAGCTTCGCCATAGAAATAACATTAGGAAAAAATACTCAACGATCACCCCCATAAAGTGACAATACTACGCCACGGTCGTGGCGTAGTGAATTCGCTAGGTATATTCGAGCTATTCTGATATTCTGATACTATCTAACAGCATAGAAAGGGCCCAGGGGTAAGATAAATCCAGAACCGCACTCGAATCGTAAAATAGACAATACTCCACGAGTTTGGATGTGCCATAATCGTCACTCGGCTTCGCCTCGATGACGATGCGGGCACATCCAAACTCGTGGAGTATTGTCTATTTATACGATTCTCGATGCAGTTCTATATAAGACTATGTCTGATTATCTTAATGAGAGTAGTTCAGGCAGTACATGAATAGCCATGGGCTTTTATCTCTAAGTAATAGTGACTCTATGAAACGAGCATTATTCAGTCTGGAGTTGTGAGTGATTGTCCTCTCCCTGACTGATTTCGATTTCCTTTTGATTTAAGGCCTGAGTGAACCTGAAGGCTCAGACTCAAAGCTAGCCTCCCTACACTGGTCATCTGCGCGGAGCACCTCTGAGCATCTGTGAGTTTGTGTGAGGTGTTAATACAGTTGGTACTGGGGTCGTCCTCACCTGCTTTGAAACCAGTGCTCGGCACGTATCGCGGTCACCGGCCGCCACTTTGACTCCACACTCACTGCTTTGATCACCTCACTACAGGCCACACTACCGCGCCCTCTACAGGGCTCATGTCAAGGGAGAAGCAGATAGGAGGTCACTTGAGAATGTGAGAACCCAGGCCTATCACGGTAGCCCAGGCCTCGAGTCAATGCCAAAGCCTTTGTAAATACTGTCCCGGTGGACATTCATGTGGTGGTTTGTCAATTAGCATTTTTCATAGTAACTGGAAGTCATCAAACCTCGATCCAGAACCCTGAGCCCCTTCATTGAACAAGGCCAATTTATCTAATCAAAGGTTCAGCTCTGGAGTGAGGGGTGATCTTTGGGGGTGGAAAGGGACTCAATAGAGGTTACTGAGAAGATCTCCTTGAAAGGTCTCTAAAAGGAACGTAGAGGTTTCATTCATATAGTTGGACAACCTGCCAGCAGGAACCTAATGAAAGGAAAGCGATGCTGAAGAAGCAACGACAATTATCTATCGATATCAGTAAAGCGATGCAATGGTGTTTGAAAAGGTTCTTGGCAAGCAATTCTGTCAATATTGCAAGCTGTTTGTATAATACGAGGCTGGCGTTACAACTGCCACTACGAGTCTAGGACTGTTACACGGCGTTTACACTAGACGATTATAAACGGCGATTCTTGAATTTTGTAACACCTGACGATTGTCAGCTGTCGATGGCTAGACAATGGTACATATAAAAAGTATAAATGTTTGAGAAAATTCTTGGGTTGATGATTGTTGCGGTCGATTTTGCGTAATCGTGCACCATCTGACGACTATTAGCTAGACGATCTACAGTCGTCATGTTATAGTCATCTAGTGTAAACGCCGGGTCAGGCAATGTTCCCAACTGGACAGAGTGCTGTGGGTTGAAGAAAAAGTGTTAATGGTATAATAAGATATAACAGTGACAGGGAACAGTAATCATAGCTGTTATTGTATATGTGACATTTGTGTATTTATCGTAAAAACCCATATAACTCTTTTTACCGATTCTAACAATATGTTTCGTTCACTATTACCGTCGCTTCCGTATCCATTTCTCCATCGCATGCTAAATACTTATTTGATAATAAGTCTAGTTAGACATGCATATTAGTAAAACATCCCTCTGTAACCCGAAAGAAATTCTGCTGGTAGCATATAATCAAGACATTTCCGGGTGTTTTGTGATGTGAAATGTTATTGCTTTCATGGAGACTGAAAACAGCCCCAAGCAGAGGCCTAACGGTGATAAATTTGGAAATCGAGCAATATATAGGTCTACTGCTGGGTGATGATTTCACTGTCTAGTGGAGCGTGGTGGAGCAGGCCAACCTCTCAACGCGTGAAATGCTGGCGGTGTGTCTTTGATACCATCGTCGGCTGGAGATGAAAACCAACAGGGTTTGACAATTTACTGGAGATGAACAAGTGGATGGTTGGCTCAGAAATGCGCACCAATCAAACGCTTGGTCGCTCTCCTGCCCATGTGGATCTACCAGGGCTGGCCGATCAGAAGTGGCGGTCAGATGACAGTGACCGACCAGTTTTTCTAACGCCAGTACACATAAACCACGTTTCCATTGACCGACGAAAATGTCACCGATTAGACGAGTAAAGGTCAGCCGTTGATGCCACTGACTGCATACCAGTATCAAATATTCGACGAGCGTGCATTGTATGTACTGTTGTAAGTACTCTATTTTACTGGTGCATATCGATTTGATTTGCACATTAAAGCCTTGAGGACAGATGAAATCAAAGCTTTTTTTCTATTCCTTTGGTCTGTTAGTAAATCAGTCGGTCATGTTGCATGAGCCATGCTAAATTAAATGGTAAGCAAGTGTTAGGTCTTTCATTAGTGTTTTTGTACAAACAAGGTTTGAAATATTACTAGAAGATTCATCCCCCTGTATGTTATGTATTAGGCGATTTTGAGTCAATGTTTATCTTTTATTTCGTTCAAAATGGCTGGTCAAAAATACCTTCCTCGTGAGAAGGATATGATGTTCTAAGTCCGGGTTTTTAATGTACAAGCCCCTTAATTCTGACCTCTCCACACTGGGGCATCACTTTACGTTTAACTATGGGAATCTGCAATGACACACATATATGCTATATAAAGGCCAAACACCCAGATTACTCCACAATTTATACACGCCTCTTGACAAGTACTAGCATCATTGTCCTATCAATTCATGTGCTCTGTGAGGTATCATCCCTTGGAGAGATGACCCTTGGGCACCGTCACTTCTCTACCCATGCTCATGGATCTAACTTACAACTGACCTTTCTGCATGGCCTGTGGGCCTGGAATGGACAAAGACAGATGACATACCGCGTGTTTCCTTCCTCATTTCCTCTGCGATTCACCGATCATTTTGGGGAAAGGGAAGTTTCGCTCTATTGTGCAGAATATTTTTTGTTTCTGTTGTTATGCTGCGAATATGACCAATTACGCTTCCTGGTTTAAGTCTACTCTTGCCTTCCGCACATCATTCCTTCTATGAATCGGTAAATGAGTGATAACGTTTTACATCATTATCTCTCACTTAGACATTACATAGAAAGAGGGTGGCATTTCATTAAACAATACTCCTCAGGATAGCGTACTGTGAGTATTCTGTGAAGTGTTTACTCTTGCATTTTAGATACTTGTTCTATGGTTGATTTATTCAAAATTCGATATAAACATAAACATAAAAAGGGAAAAGGGAGAAAAACGATTCATTAAAAACAAAATATTGCTATATATGATGAATTTTCATTATAATGACAGAACTTCTTCCATTCCGGCCTAGGGCTAGTTGCTATATGGAGAACGTAATCTTGAGCAGGTCAATGAGCAGATCACAGGAACTAAGCATTATAGAGAGCAGCTTATCAGCCGTGCTATGCCCTAGGGAACTCCAGTCCTTCTGCTTCTCGATAATTGCACGGGAATCGTGTGTTTCCTACTCGTTATGGAAGGGTGACGAAGAAACTTTAGAGATCCTTCCAAGAAACCTGAAGTATGAAAACTTTCTATCTGAAGCACATACATGAGACAGTTATTCCGTTATATACGTGTTTGTTCCTCAAATTTAAGAAGGATTCATAAAATTTCCTCATCGTTTAGCTTATAGGGGTTTTACTTGCGTGACACTTGCAGAATCGGGTATAGTTCCGGTATATATGCATGACCCTTGTCTAGTGATCCTTACCATCGTTATACTAAATAAAGTCAGTGCGATTGAATGTATTTAACACGATGTATACATTATTAACTCTTTAAGGACGGCCGTCTATGGCAGACCTACACACATGGGGACGGCTACTAGTGGCCATGTACAGTTCTAGGGGACGGGGACATTGTCCTCTGAATTCGAAATTCAAAGGTTTATCACGTGATATAATCTATTATCCTTAATATTCTATTTCTATTATTTAGAATTTGAAAATATGAGGGTACACCTCCATTCTGTAAAAATTTCAAGTCTATTGTTAGAATATTTCATTTTCAAAAACAATTGAATAAATATCCAGCAAATGATGCCTTAAGGCATCATCCGCCCCTGGCCGGTTGATGCCTTAAGGCATCATCCGCCCCCAGCCGGGTGATGCCTTAAGCGCATCATCCGCCCTTAAGGGGTTAAACACGATCCAATCATGGGCTACATCTGAGGTTATATTCATATAATCTTAAACAATTCTTGTTTATTTTCCATTCGACCATCATTCAACATATACCTTTTTCAATTGAGGAATAGCTTATGACATATCTATAACTTCGTGTCTATCATCAGCACTCAAAGAAACGTTTTACAGGCCGGAACCAACCTACTGGACCGAAGTTCAACACCCATGAACAGATGCACTCACAAAGCAAAAAAGCAATCAGAATACTCCTGCATGGTTACGTATTTCATTGACCGAAAGAAATTAAAGCTACCACCACTGGATCTTCATTGAAAATCCAAGGGAAAACATAAATAAATAAAGGGAAAAATCATACATTGTTAATATGTAGACCTGAGGTTGGTTCAAAATCAAGGGTCTGTGATGGATCTTTCCTGGTATTTTGTAAGGGATAACATGATTAGGGTACATCTCTTCTGCCGGGCAAATAATCATAGTCATTCATTAATGAATTAAGCAAAATATATGAATTAGATACAACGACTCAGAACACCCACATCCGAATAGGACTATGGGATACTGACAACGTCAATCATCTTCTACTGTAAAGGACACCATTATCAAATGCCGAATCCAAATTACTCTGAATATATGCACCGAGAAGGACTGTCTGTACCTAATGAGAAATGGAAAATGGGTAACAACCCTAAAATAATTATTACTTTGTCCTTGTGAGAGGTATGGAATGAGATCGTTAGAGCGCAGCACACTTTCCAAATACAGGCACCCCAGCGTTAAAGTAAAACGAGATGTGGCATATGCTGTGCTGGCAAAAAGTCAAGGGACAAAGAAGCCTAATACGACATAGGAGGTGCGGTGCATTTTCCTCAGCAATGAAATTACACCTAAGGAGCTGCTAATGAAGGAATGTAAAGACATCCGTAGCTGTAGACGGGCGCAAGATCCTCACTGAACTGAGGTGGGGACACTCCACAAGAGATTTGAGGAGTACATTTTATCTTATTTACTGTGAATTACCATGTTACAATCAAAACTTATATACTTAAGATGATGGTTAAGTTGATGGTACTAATATTAACAATGTTTTAGCAGCCACCATGGCGCAGAAGATCTTCATGGTTTTTTTGCCTTTCTAAAGGGATATTTGAGCAAGCTCATTCATAAATCTGAAATAAACATATATATCTATATACATATATATATGTAGGGGTCAGGGTAGTCGAGCAGTGGTTGGTGCCGTGAGAGCCGATCCCTGTGTGGAGAAGCCGACGGACCCGTGTATGCAAATACTACGGGGTTGCCTGCATTACGTAACTCGGCCAGTATACAGTAAAACCCCTCTTCCGGGACACCGCGCTTAAGGGGTCACCCCGCTTCAGGGGACAATTTGCTCGGAACGGAAATTTTTCCCTCTATTAAGAGTTTATTTTAACCCCGCTTAAGGGGTCACCCCGCTTAAGGGGTCACCCCGCTTAAGGGGACACCACGCTTTAGGGGACACCACGCTTTAGGGGACACCCCGCTTTAGGGGACAGTTTTTCGGTACAAAAATGCTTAAAAACCCTGCTTAAGGGGCCAGTTTGGAGCGACATCATATCAAAAACACTGAAAATCCAAGATTATGGTGCCCGTTTGTACGGGACAGACAGTTGTCACAACCAGAATAATAGACTGAGCATTCCCATGCGGGCCCGGGCAGCAGGAGTGTGTTTTTTTTCAGGTAATAACCACATCTCTAGCGGCTCTGGGTGGGCGACTGTGAGTGGATATTAGTATGAGCGACTTTCGCACCTGTTGAAGGTAGGGGGTTAGAGGCCCGCTTACAGGTTAGCGGTGGGTGACACAGGGCGGGCTGGGGACTTCGGGGGTGGAGGGGGGGCATTGAACGGGGGTGTAAAAAGGAGCAAATTTCACAAGGAAGTCATATCCATCTTCAACCTCTTATATCTATTTATCTTTTATTTTTTGTACATTTATATTCATTTTTATTCATTTATATTGTATAATTCATATTTATTTGCTTATTTATTAATAAACCTTTTAACCTAATAACCATCATTTCCTTCATTTATGTAGGTATTCTCTATTGTCTAACCACTGGCATCCTGAAAACCCTGCTTAACCTCTCACCTTATACTACCTAGCACATTCCATTCTAGGTGACTGGGTAACAATGAATTATGTTATGGATAAATTTCTATGTTAATAAGAATAATTGTGGAGGAAATTTGTGAAGGTTTGTAACAAGTGAAACAAGAGTAACAACCTTATATCAGTGTACCACCTTGAGACATTATAAGTCATTAGATCATTATTAACTATATTTTTAATTCTTGTTATACCTCATGTTAGTGGAGTGTGAAGTTACCGTGCTCTTCTAGCATATATGCTAAGTGAGTGAGAAGATATAGAAAACTCTATCCTAAGCTAATCACCAATGCATTATGGGCAGGCGTAAAAAGTACCAGAATAAGGTCCATGAATCATTATATAATCTACAATATATTTCCTCATACGTATACGCAACACAGCGGTACTAATATCATCAATACAAATCCTCTTCAATGGTAAAATATGATGTCATCTCCGGCCTACACATAGAGGAGATTACGGGGAAAATTGCATATTTAGTGGCTAGGTGTCAGGTATAGCCGAAGCTCCTCCCGTGCACCACAACAGTTTTGGTCCAGAATGCCATCCCGGTAGTGGTCGCACCCACAAACCCGCAGCCGGTTTTACCACAACCACCCAGCACCACGGTGCTGCCCGGGATCCCATAGTGAAAACCCAAAGGTCTCACATCCTGCTCACATCCAGGGATCCCAGACTCCATTCAAAGAGGGGACCTGAAGGTTAACCCTCTCCTTTCAGAGAACTGGAGGTCTTGCTACTGCTGACTACCGCTGGCAGGGAACCACCATGGAGTTGTCCCATTACCTTAATTCCATATAAGGAATACAGTAGACCGAGTAGCCAATGACTGCATTCGCAGCAAACCCCGACCTTCACCCTGACCTCCTTACATAATATTTTCTCGCACCTTGGGACGGCTCTGCAGTCGAGAGTTGGCCTCGAATCTTAGGGGCCACAACCACCCTCGAACAGAGACAGAGCCCTGTAAAAGGACCGCATGTAGTCCCTCCACCTCCAGTGTGTCCAGCTGAGCTTCTACAGGCCTCTTATATACACCTGCCGGACCTGGGCATGTGCAGAACCCTGTGTAAGTCTGGTACCCAGCTGACCAGTCATCTTTGCTGGGTCTTTTCCCGCTACCATTGAACCAGCCTATACTCTAGGTACCTGCCAGATGGCCAGATAACCTGGTTGGACTGGTTCTGACGCTGTGCCGAAAAAAGAAGAGCCAGCACCTCACAGAGAGACTTGTAGCAGGCCATTACGGGTCCACTGCACCTATTAAAGACAAATGCTGGTAGTTTGGGCGATTTCTAAATTCTATTGAGTTTTGCAAATAACTCAGGATAATATAAATTCCATATATCAGTAAATATAAAATGAAAAAAAAATGATACCCCACGATTGCATACCAGGGGCTTCGATTTGAGACCCCAATCGTAGGGCTCCCGATAAAATCCAACATGTTAGATTTTTCATAGCTCATTGTAGCCTATTGTAGCAGATTTAATGAAAGAAATATCTCTTGCAGGTGAAATACTTGGTGAAAAATTATGAAATTCTGTGGCCATTTTGAATTTTGGCTTATGACTCGAATTTTCCACATTTCCTAGAGGTTGGACCCAGATAGAATTAGAAGGAGAAAAAACTGTTCTAGAAACAATTCTCCAAAATTGGTAGGCTCAAAATGATAATCGGGCTGATGAAATGACCCCCTACTAATTAAAAAGCAGCAAAGCTAAAGCCTGACCAAATTGGGGCCTTCTCTACTGAATTTATAAGATGATGTGTGACTATCTTGGGGTTTATTGCAGTCTTCTGATGTACATTATTTCAGTAAGGATTCAAAAGTATAGTATGCTATGAATGGACTAAAATATATTCACGAAAATTGGAAAGTAGCATAATAACCCAGCAATGGATCTCAAATTATATAATTAATAGCCTATTTCACTACTAAATCAGCTGTCAAAGGGTGTCCAGGACCTTGATAATGGACAATAAAGGGTAGTTTTCTGCATTTGGGTGGCCAACTTGAAAGATGGCTGAATCAGGGTGTTCAACCCATCCGATTTTTTTTTAGTTTTCTCTATAAGTGTGCCAAGTGTGCCATTTGGCACTTTTGTCCGGCACAAAATTATTTGGCCACTTTTTGGCCTCAAGAGACCTGACTATAAGGCTTATCAGGACCAGAATCGTCGTTGGTGGGTGCAGGGCCTATTAGCTCGCACAGAAGAGTTTACTATGCATACATTTATTGAGTTACCTTTTTGCTTTAAAAAATAACGATAGAAATTTACGAGTATGAGTAATGAATAATTGTCAAGAGCTATTGAAATAGCCCTACATATAAGAGTATGTAAAAATAAGATTAAAAAAGTTCTTGACGGCGGGTGGATGGAATTTGAATTGGCTGGCGGTCTGGGAGAGAATGGGTAAGGGTAGGGAGGCTCGTTTGAAAGTGCGTCCCCACGTGACCGGTGCGGACACATGATCAGTGCGGCCACTTGACCGGGGCGTCCTTGGACACTGGGTCCTCTTCTGTCCCGCATTACCGCCACAGCTACAGGCCCCCGAGGCATGTATAGAGTGATTGACCTTCGTACCCGCTAATGGGGTTTCCATGATATTTTATACGGTTTATCGGGGTAAACCCGAGTCGGGTCTGAGAGCCACAGCGAGGTTTCTGAATTGGCATGTGGTCCAGGAGAGAATGGCCGAGTGTAGGGAGGCCAGTTTGAAAGTGGGTGCCCATGTGACCAGTGTGGACACGAGACCAGGGCATCCTTCAATCCTGGGTCCTCTCCTGTCCCTCATTATCACCAAGCTGCTGTCGGTCATAATGTGCAATTTCCACCTGCCCATTATGACCACCGATTATGGTATTTAGCACTAACCCCCGATTATGTTACACTTTGGTGCGATAATCGTCAGGTGGAAACAAAAATGGTCGACGATTTTTTCTCAAACATTTTGAAGAATTTATGATCTGTAATAGCGTTAGGTGTCGACTCAAGCGCTGGTTTATACTGCTGCGCCCTCGGACGGATTATTTCACGTTACCCAGACAAATCATGTGACCCCGCACTTCGAGTCGGCGCTTCAACAGTTTAACATCAAAAAGATATCCGCCCACCCACCCCACATGTTTTTTAAAAAATATATATATATATCTACTTTGGGTAGGGCTATTTCTATGAACTTGTCTATTTTCATACTTAAAATGTATTTTATACTCATCTGGTCGCATGGCTGTAAAGTGACGCGGTGGTGTCGCTGCGCTAGCCGCGATGCCGATCGCGCATGCGCCAGTCTTTACCTGGATAACTTCCTGATTGTCCAAGTTATCCCGCCCATAAATTCATAGAATTTTATACTACACTCTAATACTGTAATTACTCAAATTGTATTGACTACATTCGGATATCGTAATTACTCGAAATGCATTCGATTTGATAATGCATCATTCAACGTATACATTTCACGTTTATACCTTTCATGTACAATACCTTACATTTCACCCTATTAAGGTGTTAAACCTCCACACTTTTGACTCCTTGTAAGTCATTACATAATCTAGCAGCACAGACCGACTTTTGTGTTGAATATATTGGTGGTAGAATTGACTTGAGTGTCAAAAATCGGTTGATGACTATCTCAGTTTTCTTCAGAAAACGACCTTTATACTGAGTGCTACTGATTACGCACATCGGTAATTTTTCAAGTAGAACCGCCGACCGTCTTTTGTACAGAAAGCAAATAATCAGTGGCCTTTTCATCGGCAGGTGGAAACGCCACATTGGACGTGAGGAAAGATTCCACCAACGAAAGCGCATTTCAAACACATACTGTATTTGTCATACGTATTACTCATACCTCGACGGGATTGACTTCTAGTAAAAGGAAAATGCGGTTGTATTGTCATCTGTTCAAAGTTTCATGGAAACAGGTTTTTTTTATTCAACGGCTGTTTAAGTCACAGGCTGGAAGATGAAAAACAACAGAGAACACCGTCTGCCCCATGAGATCTAAACACAGATTTTTACGATGTACTGTGTTTTTCTCCTGGAGGTATTAAGTCCCAGAGTATAATGGCCTCTCTGTTCCGCGTTGGATTCCCACATCTAATGGAACAATCTATGTACATGCATCTATTTTATTTAAAAGCGGAAGCCTTGATCTTTAATCTGGTTCCACAAAGCTAGAGGGAGTATACACTGTGTGGCTTCATCTTGCCACACACGTTGTTTATAGAAATAATTCGTACATAAAGGTTATTAGATAAAGATTTTCTCATTACATATAGTGAATAATGAAATGAAAACAGAGACGACCGCTTAGGAATAAGTTTGATAATGAATTCAGCAATAAATAGATGCTATAATTGATAATAACATAAATGCATGCTTTAGATTATGGGTGGAATATGTAAGATATGAGGATGTGGGTGGATAGGTGGGTTTGGGTGGGGGAGTAGGTAAAGAATGTATTTGTAGGAGGTTTAAGTATGGACCAGATAATACAGGGAATAAGAGTCAGGCCGTGGGAGTATTGAAAAGACATGGCGGCAATCACAGAGTAGAGTCGTGCAGGCATAAGGCTGGGGGTCAATTGAATGGTATCTGCTGATAAAACCGACTTACAGGCCTAACCTCAAGTACCAAAATTACAGGCTCTCAACATAGATCAACCTGCCGGTGGGTTATGGCTTCCAACTTACAAGATTGAAGTAACTAGATCGAATTTCTCCTGTCCAGTGTCACCACATTTGAGCTTCTACTGCATTATCGCCTACTACAATGACCCGCCAAAAGACAAAACCCAAATCCAAGGCCTCTAATTCCACTTCAACTAGCCCTAACAAACAACTAGACCAATCTGATGACTTGGCAATAGAGGATTCCGATCTAATACTGACGATGGATGACAAACTGGACATGCTTTTACAACGGTTTTCAGTGATGGAAAACAATTTCTCAGGAATAGAGAAAACTATCGGGACCCTCAATGACAAGGTGGAAAGGCTACAAGACATCCCCAAACTATAGCTTCGGCCTATAGGGAAGGTCAGTTCACTACTTATAACAAGCCTAGGGATATCAAAGTGTGAAGATCTAAAAGTAGCCATATTCAAAAACAAACACCTGATCAAGTATAATCCAAACTGTGCAAATGTATGGATCTCAGAAGACTTAGCAGAAATGACTAGGCGTCATAGGCGTGATATCCGCACGCATATGGACTTGGCTAATGATGAAGGGCTTAACGCTAGGGCAGTAGGGGATTCCTTCATAGTTGATGGGATCACCTACAGTTTTGGGCAACTGATGGACCTTCCCAGTAAGATCTCACTGGCTAAAGCTCACACAAGACGGGATGTCAGAAATGTATATTTCCAAGGACAGTTTTCACCTTTTTTCTAATTTTTTCACAGCTCACGTCAAATATGAAGGTGAAACATTCACTTCTGTGGAACAAGGATTTATGTTTCATAAAGCTTTGAAGGCAGGAAATAAACATGCAGCCACGTTGATAAAACGTGAAAACAATCCTTATAGAATAAAGGCTATTGGTGATTCCATCCAGCCCCCACAAAACTGGAATGACATCAGACTTGACTTAATGAAGAACCTAGTTCACTGCAAATTCTCGCAAGACAAAGTCCTGAAGAGCATACTAGAAAATTCGGCAAACAAAACGTTAGTAGAGGCAGCGCACAACAGGTTCTGGGCGTCAGGGAAATCTCTACGACAGCTGCGTAGCAACAGCTCCTTCCAAGGCGCCAACAAGCTTGGACAGATCTTAGAGGAAATCAGGTCAGAGCTACGTCATAACAACAACTGAACTCACACAGAATAACGTCATTTAACTGCCACGCTTCAAGTCAGTAGGTAGCTCTTTCACAACATCATCACTATCAAAATGAACCCAAAGACCAGAATCATTATGGACTCAAGGGGACGATACCTCCAACCTTATATAGATTACTCTGGGAGAAAGAATGGAATGGTACTTGTATTTTCTCTAATGGTTGATCCCAATCCAGAGGAGTAGCCATTCTTTTCACACAGAAGATGAACTGTACAATCTTAAATACTTTCAAAGATAATTGGGGTAGATATTTGATTGTTAACCTCACCATAAATGATGAAGAGCTGTTTATTGGAAATATATACTCCCCTACACAAAGCCAGAGCTCTAATCAGGCATCTATCTTTGAGGAATTTTGTGCACCATTCACTCTCTTTCCAAATATACCCATTCTTATAGGAGGAGATTTTAATGTACATATGGATCCAACACTTGATAGAAAAAGTTATAATTCCCCAGCAACTAATAACGCTTTTAGAGAGTTAATTATAGACAAGATGGTAACCTTGAGCCTTGTAGATATACGGCGTGAACGCCACCCATCTCTCAGAAGATACACATTTCACCGTGCTTCACAAGCAACTCGTATTGACTACTGGTTTGTCTCTGAATTTGTGAAAAACAAAATCTCTCACACTAATATCAATGCTTTTCCTATGTCAGATCACTCGCTTATCACCTTAGAATACTGTAGCTCATATCCAAAAAAAAGGACCAAACACCTGGAAATTTGACAATCTATTGTAAGAAACAAAAAGTTTGTTGAAAAAATTAGACATTTAGTGAGATTTTATAATAATTCTATCAAGAACCTTTACGTGGACAATTCGTGTAATGACCTCGTACTCTCCAGTCTGACTAAAAAAGCATTACTAACTTGGGGACTTCAGCATCCGGAAATATTTCCCGTATATATGTATGTATGTATTTGTATATATATATATTAGCTAGGATCCTAACTTAGGTCACAGCCACCCTCTTATGAGTGGAGGTTTTGTCAGTATCTATGGGGCAATAAATACCTTATCCATACTACTATGGACACTGTATAGGTTACCCATAGCAGCTCATGGTATATTCCCCAAAATTCAATCCAGACATTTCATCTATCATGCAAAAAAAAGCATTCAAGTATATATCGTTTGGGTGACATGCACCATTTTCCGGACACCAGTCACTAGTTTCTACCCGATTTTCGTAAAGCCAGTTTTAATTATAATCAGACCTTAATACGCCTGAAGCTAACCCATCATTTAATGTATAGAAATATAATGATCTGTAACGGATTTCCCAGAGCAGATAGGAGTAGAATCTCATCCTACTCTAAGTGGTGATTTTCTTTTTTGAAGGCTGGTTTTGGAACTAGGCCGAGCTGGTTTTAGGTGCTAAGTAATTGGCCTGGCGAACGTTCAACTCTCTAATTCCAATGTCTGGTGTGGGCAGTCTGGTCACAAGGTGCGCTTAGGAGATGCAGACTAGTCGGCATTCAGTGTACCGAGAGATGCACACTCCATTGCTGGAGGATTGTATATTGTCAGAGCAGATGTTGGTACTGATTTAATCCATTAATATTAGCCCAGTGCTACCAATCTAATTGCGGCTAGACGTGTTGATGCACTGCTCCGTGTATTTGCTGTTGAAGGGTCCCTCCATAAGTTCTACTCCCCAGACTGATCCGCAGCTGTTCTGGAAGCTCCTTTAGAAGGACACCCCCCTTGTGGCTGAGGAGTCTCAAATGTGCCTATTATGACACTCTTTGATCTCTTATTCTCTTCAAAGGGGGTGTTTCCGGATGAGCTTATAAGGAGTTTTATTTATACTTTCTAAGCAAATCCTCTAAAGAATTAGATATCTCCAGATGGGTTATATTTAAGTGACACAATCATACTAATAGGAATAATACAGTCACATCTAGATATTGGCTGAACCTAATTTATTAATGCAAGTGGTCTTCCTGTAGGGGTATAGCAATATGTATCAGAAATAAATATATATCCAAAACATTTTCATTATGGTGCAGTGTGGTTACTTGACATATCTCGAATAGCAGTAGGTGTAGGAAACACAAACATGATATAATCAAGAGGACGACACGGTCTACAAGCTTCGAGTCCATAAAGGCCAAATAGAATTTTTGAAGATGATAACTAATGTTCAATTTCCTTAGAACGACACAATAATTCCGTCCAATTAAATCAATTACATTAACGATCTGACTGAAAAAGCGTCGCTCCTGTAATATCGGATTATATCCCTTTATTCCTGCGGTATTGCTTTTTTTTAGGATGCGATGGCGATACAACAATTCAGGGGCACATATTGAATGAGACAGGGGGAAATTACTTAGTTCTTTAATTAAGTACAGATGGCACCATAGATAAAACTGATGTGACACCTGGTGGTGTGGATCGCTATTTCCTATAGGTAAAAGAACAAGTGGCGGGGGTTGGTGGTGCCACCATGGATCGTTATTTGAAATATCAGGTAAGGCTGTATTTAACTCACAGCGATGTGATCTGCAGTGCTGTGAAGGTCTGCATAAAAAGTATCGCATAAAGTGGTATTTTACACGGCGATGCACCTATGCAGTTAAGACACGATCTGCAAAATTTCTGGAGCAACGTTTAGGCCCTCGGATCGCTATTCTGCGATCCGCAGCTCTATCGTAAGCGTGGAGCAATGGGCCCCAGGGCCCGTTGCTTGAGGTTTTGTCGTATCGCTAGCTATAATCGGACCACAATTTTATTTTTACGATTACTATAACGATCTGACTAATAAAAGCGTTGCTCCCATGATATCGGATTGTATCCCTAAATTCACGTAGTATCGCTAATTTTTATGATGTGATAGCGATACAACAATTCAGGGGCACATTTCCTATAGGTAGAAGAGCAAGGGGCACGAGGTGGTAGGTCTTTTGTAAACCGGTATCTGTGGTTTCAGCGGGTTCACTTGGGTCGTTATTGAGAATATCAGACCAGGCCATTTCTAACCAAAGTAATGCGACCTGGAGACGAATCGCCACGGTGTGAGGGTCCGCGTTAAAAGTATCACAGCCGTATTTTACGCAGCGAATCGCCTACGCGATTACGACACGATCCTCAAAATATCAGGAGCAACGTCTAGGCCATTGGATTGCTATTCTGCGATCCGCAGCTCTGTCGTAAACGTGGAGCAACGTGGCCCTGAAGAAGGCCACAACCCGTTAGGCCGAAACGTTTTGTCGTTTAAACTTACAAGTTAGTGTAAATCTAAGTAACTATAAAATCTACAAACTTGGAACTTCAAGCTGGTGTATGTTGGTCATGTAGATATTTCAATTGAAATATTCTTGATTAACTTTCATTCGCAGTTTGATAAACATTTAAACATTTAACGTGATGTATGGGCGGCTAATGCCAAAGGTACCTCATGTTGTCAGCCATGCATTGAGCTAATGTGGCATTTCCATCTGTCAATCAAGACGATTGATTATGGCATCTAAGCCCAATAAACATCTACCGATCTCTGAACATTAATGCACCTTTGTCGACGACAAGGTGATTTGTCTCAGGCGATCCATCCTAACGGAGTTGGCTCTAGTCGGTAGATGTGGGCCAGCTAGGCAAGGGTCAGCCAACTGTTCTTTTGTCGCCGACGAGTTGTTGTTCGATGTTTCTAAATCAGTCACCAAAAGTTTATCAACATGTTAATCCAGTCGCCGACAACGGAACGTTGGTGAATGGCTTTTGATTGGTTGGCTGACACGGGCCGCGGACCAAATCCTATACCTATTTAGGAACTTATTGTCCAACCCTGAAATCGGTAGATGTGTATTGGGCTTTAGCACCTCCGTGCGGCTATATGGTACTTTCCATGCAAGCCCAGGTGGAACCAAAATGGGGTTAACGACTTTTCCCTCCGACATTACTCAATATAGGCCCGCTTCCATTGGCTGACGAAGATTGCTTAGACTTTTTGAGTTACACAGAGAGTCTGTCGGTGGTGCCACTGACTGTGCGTCGGTATAGAAGAAAATCGCTGGGGTAGTAGATTTCACTCAGTGATCAAGCTTTCACTCAGTGGCGGGTGGTGCCACATTGCATAATCTAAGCAGAAAAGGTCATGGGCATTTCACGACCTTGGTTGTTTCCATTGACCGATATTGGGTCCACAGTGCCAAAAGTCCGTCGGTGACGGGAAATCGGCCAATGGAAACGGGGCTTATGGCACCACTGACCAACTTATGAGGCCACCAATGAACTCAAACCTGGTTGAATTAATTGGTGGCAATGACCAAAGTTCGGTCGGTGAACACCTCCATTTACATCTAAAAGCAGCGTTTCTTCCTTACCCTCACCGATTTCTATATTAGTTCAGGGAGGGTTAATTTTCTTAATCTATGGGACCGACGATTCTTAACAATGTCTTAATTGTAGGTCCCATTTTCCCAGCCATGTTTTTCCCCTGCACTTCTTGGCGATATTTAACCCTAAGAAGGAACAGAATCTCACCAGATTTAGAAACACTGTGAGCTACATGATTCCCACCGTGTGAATTCCACTATAGTCATCCACTGTTCGCCCGCTCGCCCAGACCCCACTCCATGACTATAGTTCCACTGACTCGCTCCTCCTGTTAGTGTGCTCGTAACTCAACAGGCGTGTTGGAAAGTATCAGACGTCCCCAGGCTCAACGCCTCAGCAGTTAATACTTCAAGGGCGTGAGGCGTCAAGGACAAGTTCCAAGTGTCCATGGCTACCACCCTCTAGCTTGTACGGTGACTGCGTGTGATGATACTTTAAGTATTTGATGCGTTTAGATTATAAACAGTGGAAATCATGCAGAAGAGTTGACAATTCACTAGTCAACGATTGTTAACACAACATCTGTGGCATTAGTAGAGGTAGAGTTATAAGATGCGATCGACTTAAACCACACATGGTCTACAAGTTTTGTGGATACAATATATTAGAGCATTGCAATAGGCAAGTTTGTGGCCTTTCAGACAGGAAAAACATTTCTTTGACACTTTTCGATTGCGTGTAGTATAGCACATTCTGAGTATAATGTAGAATCGAGACACTGCTTCAAACTCGACCCCAAAAGATCTTTATTGGAATCTGATATAAAAAAGGGATCTGAACACAGGAACAAATAGCGATCTTTGTTTTCACATTATTCCATCCCACCCTATGTGATACGGCATCACATTAGTGTCCATTAGTCTTGTACTCACCGAGCCTAATTCAATGAGGCACTGTGCGGGGCACTATAGGAACCTTACCAGGATGTTGAGCTGTCGCTGGAGATGCAGAGGTTGGTTAGATCTGTCCTAGAACCGTAGAGAGCCTTGCCTGACACCCGGCCTCTTTTACAAGTCACCCGTCATCTACTCAACTTATAAGCCTCGCATTGCCAAATGGTAAGCATAAGGTTTTTAGAAGGAAACCCACTCGATGAAAATAACTTGGTCCGTACTTCACCGAGTTTGATCGCGTCGTAACACACGAAGCGCAGCTGAGTGTGTTACGACGCGATCAAAAGAGGTGATGTACGGACCAAGTTATTTTCATCGAGTGGGTTTCAGATTTTATCTAACCCTGGACAATCGACTAAGAATATCTCTATATATTAGATAAACCTACTATTTCACTACTATTGCCGCCATGGCTGACAAAATCGCGAGTCTGACGGAACTATTTCACCCCGGAGGTCCTGCTCGCTGATTGGTTAACGAGTCTGACGTCATATCGTTAAGTATTTACCGTGTTATTAGCGTAGCTGTGGAGTTCGAGTTCCCAATGTTAAGCCTATGGACATTAATACCGGGGTTAGATAAATTATTGAAAGGGGATGGGAATTACATTTGTGCTTGAATGTCCTCGAAGTAGCAGCTAAAGATGCCAGACTATACATCTGCTCGTCCAGAGAAGTGAACGAGCGATGCCATCCTACACGACTTTTATATAGCGCACATCCAGGAACTACAATAAATGAAAACACCTAATTCACCCTCACAGCGGATATTACGCTTTCAGACGAAAAAGGCGAGAACACGTCTGGAGGAAAGGAGGACACAGGCCAACAGCCAGGTTAGATTAGAAGCATCATTTAAGAATTCAATGGGACAGTCATATGAGTATTATATCGGTTAATCATCCCTCTACAAGGAATTGAATCGAATATAATTGTAGCTAAGAGCCAGGACATTGATTGTGACATTTAATTGGAGGGCTCAGTGAGACCGGCACGTCACGGCTCAGTCATGGTTAGCAGGCAATCCTTACAACATGATTGAGAAAATCTCGGTTGTTTACAAATGGAAGCTGCTCGTGCTCACACAAGTTACAGTTCACTTCCGTTTCCGCAGCCAGCAGGGTGAAAATATATACGCAATTAGAGGGGATCCCCACCATTGATCCAATTACCATGCCGTTAATTAAATTAAAACTTCGCTGTTCATCGCCAAGGTAATCCGATCAGTGGCAGGTTTCATTTAATCATGCGCCATGAATTCGGCGTATTCCACTCCTAAACTGTTCGGCTGTACTTGGATTTGTGGATTGATTACAGTCATGAATGGATATGAGAAAGGTAGACTAGCAGCAAACGTGTTTATGTATGAGGGCGATTGCATCACTGCATTCGCGTGGACCAGACAGGTAATTAATGGAGCTAATTAGAAGAGATCATCTTTTTTTTAAAGATCTGCCTCTCCGTTTGACTCATTTTGTGGCGTTTCTACCTACCGACTCTGATCGTCAATTGTGGTATTTAGCACCGTTGACCGATTATGTGGTACCTTTGGTGCAGCGATTGTCTTGCTATCCCCTGACTTGGAGGAGGGCGGGTCATTGTCTCCCTCTAGGGAGAAGCATTCACACCAATCACACCACACTCAGGCCACCTATCAGTTCTTACACACCAAAACCTCACCGTTACTCACGCTTCACCGCCAATTTATTATTGGTATTTATCAACTCTACTTATGCTAATCGATGATTTAATTTTCCCCAAGCCAGCCTTATTAGTGCTTCATCTCTCCAGCATTACGCATTATTATAAACGTGTGATTGTATCACTTACGGCTGTGTGTACACTCTCCTACCTGTCATGCCTGAGTGGATCACCAAGCTGAGTCTCTGGGGTTATATACCCGTGTTTAGGGAAAACAGGTGCACCCCATTGTTGGGACAGGGTAGACTGGTTCATAGTAGGTATGCATAGTACTCATACTGTGTCAGAAAGGTGACCAGTGTTGCACAGGTCAGCTGAGCAGCTGGCAGACAGTGCCCCACACACTGCTACCAGTTGAGATATGTTCCTGCTAGCCCTGCTTTGCACATGCTCACGGATGTCGCAGGCGGGGCTTACTCTTTTGGATTTGTTAACTGAGCTTAATTGCCTTACATTATCTTTAACCCTGCCTGCAAATAATCCTCAGTCTTCTCATGTCCTTTTAATATTGGACAGTCGGTGCTCATGGAACATATAATCGGTAGTTAGCTGGAAACAGAGTGGATCCTTTGGCGTCACGATTATTGGCATGGATAAATTCTCAAAGAGGACCACTGAATGATTTTTAAAGGCTGCACATGACGGGTGGATTTTTTTCTCGGCAGGTGGAAACGCCACAGGGTTGATCCAAACATGAAGGCATTAGCATATTGCAGGAGAAATACGGTTCAAAATGGAGCACTCACGGAATTTGGGTTATATAGTCTATAAGTAGACTGGCGAAATTCGAGGTATTATTGTGGTGATGAAAGGAAAGACGCGTGCTGTGGTATAATTTGCTGGCAATGAATTTTTAATGCATATTGGAACTGAAAACCTTTCCGAAACCCCAAGGGGCTAGTAGAAATATGTCAGAAGGGTCGGAAGATCGACGAAATGCATGTTTTGTACGTATAACAAAATAACAAAAGCATATTTCATATATAAGAAAATATAGAATAATACCTGTCAAATGAGAAATCAATCATTAAATGAATGAAGCACCTTCTTTGTTTACGCTTCGACATGGGAAGATACAAGTCATACAATCCTTTTACAATAAACATAAATAACCTTTCCAGCGAACAAATCCCCAGTAATTCCTGCCTTCCCAAAGTGGCCTGCTTCAGATGAACTCTTCTGCTCGAGGCTAAAGTCCATTTGACAACAAATACGACGATTTGGGTAATGCCGGTAATTTGATGAATGATTTTGTGAGGGTTTTGCACATTTGTGGACCACTTATGAATTATTTGCCACACATTTTGTTGGCAGCTTCGAGCCGAAGAACTGAAACAGAATCATGTTTTTTTAAGAGGATGTAGTCTCCTCCCAGTACAGCCTCTAGCCAGCCATGAGAGTAAACTGACTGGGACCAGCAGAAGATTAGTAGATATTTATTTCTGTAATAGGTGGGCGATGGTTTTGTCCTTAGATGATATATTTGTAAAGTCGGAGGGTTATAATACCCTGTTTCAGAATATTGAGACTACAACAATTTTATTCATATTGTAAATTGTGTAATAGCATAACTATTAAGGTGATCTTAGTGTTAGTTGGCTTTATTTTAGAACCGACGTTTCGTACATTACATAGACTTTATCAAGATTTTAATCTAAATTTCTCATTTCTTCTGAGATTAGTGATGTATACGCGTGGTCTTTAAAATGATGGAGTCGACACATGGGTAACTTTTAATATTCTAATATTAACATTCAGTTATAACTTATAATTTACAGTAGATGTAGTTGAACAATGTAGAATGCGTCGGTTGGCACAGAGTTAGTAATATTTAACGTCATTGGCGGGATTACTGTAGTCCATTTACTGTGGGTTTTTTTTACTCACATATGATTCACTATTTAATACACAGATGTGAGTCGTTATCATGTAGAATAAACCTGGCGCTATACTGCTCAGTCATTGGTTCGTTAAGGTGGCCAATTAGAATATCATATTAATTGACTAATGGACATATTTCAGGTCTAGTGAACAGGTACACTGGCCACCACAGAAAACGCTTGCTACACTACTTTAGATCTGGTGTAGTATGATTCGGAGCCGCCTTGACCCACAAGCTATAAGTCAAACATCTGTCACCTTCCCCGTAGATCTTGTGTTCCCAACGGATCTATCCCGGCGTTTGCCCCAGACGATTGTACATGACGATTTTTTTTTTATTCAGCACCACCTGACGACTGGTCGATTACTAGAAATCGTCTAGTGCCAAATGAGTGACGACCATATACCGTCAGATTACTTGTTTTGGCACCACCTGGTGTTTATGTCGACAAGTATACACTGGCGACTATTTCAGCTTGAATCAATCGTCTATACACCTGACGATTCCGTGAAAGCTTCGCTCATAATCGTCTAGTGTAACGCCGGCTTGGGTGGACAGCAGACCTGATGTCATATATTCCTCATTTCATCGAGGATAAATTGTGTACAATGTGCGGTACAATTTGATGACCAATAAACAGGTAAGGACCTCTACCATAATCAATTTATTTTCATGGTCCAACCTTCCCCTTCATACAAGTATAACAATGAATTTGGCTGAATAGTATTTTTTAACAATAAGACAACTCGTATAACACATCCAGATCCTTCATTGAATAACCAAAAGATTTCAAATGCTTAATTGTTATCACCAAGATTTCAATACACAGTTCACATTTGAGTCGGGCGTTTATAGATCTTTGCCTTTGTTAATGAAATAAGATGGAGTGTTTCGTAAAAGAGCAGGTTGATTATTCCACAGCTTGCCTCCATAAAAAAAATCTTCTATCATTAACCTACCTCCCTCAGCCATCTTTTTATGGGCCACACAAAATTTACAGCCCACACTATCTAACATCTAACTGCATGCGTGATGTTGAAATCTGCGTATCGTATTTGCGTATATGTTATAACTGAGGTTAACTGCTGTCAAAATTAAACCATTGATATCCTTATGCAAATCCCACTCAATACTTGTGCAATCAAATGTACCGGGTTTTTAAATACACATGTAATTATTAACACATTCAGCTGTTGTCCTATGATCAGTGGGACAGTAAACCAGTGATTAACTGTCATCCTCTGTTCTACAGCAATTGATAATATTTTCAATAACGACGTATTTTTACTGCAGTAAAAGTGTTGTATCTCTAAATCACTAGAGATATAACCCATACTTTGCAAACAATTTATATATTTAAGACTCCTACAATTGAATCTCTATAACATTTATAAGCTCTTTTCAATTAACCTGAAAGCCACACTTTCTTTTTCAAAAATATCGTTGATGATTACAGATTATTAGGTTATTGCAAATACACTTTTTACATATAATGCTACATTTACAACATCCCCCTGACAGTCCTGACAGTGATTTTTGGGCAAACTGTAAGTCAATGTGGAACATTTATGACCACTTTATGGTTTTTCTCTGCTCAGCCTAAACTAGGTCATGACTCACCACGTTGAGTTGAGGCTGCCATAATAGTCCTGCAGTCAGGGCCAGTCTGAAGGGTCAGGTGTGTTTTGGAGTACATACGATGTTTTATAATTGATTCTGAAGCTCCTGAATCTTCTGATTTCAAATCTGCTTCGTGCCAGATTGTATGGGTTCAGCATTTTGAGTTATTACTATTTGAAAATAAAAAATAATTTAATTCTAAGAAAAATAAGAAAAATAATTGTACACTCTGTCAAATCTATGATTATTTAGTCATTCTTTGCTTATCAAGCACAGAATGGTTAATGATGATATCTAAGAAAAAGGTAATTCAATATGGTGCTATTCTAATTATTTCATAAACTTAGATTAATCAGTTATGATCATTGTTCCCTTGCACATTTTACTGTGTAAATACACTGTCAAATCTTTTATTAGTTAGTCATTCTAAGCCTATTAAGCACAGAACTGAGTAATGATAATATCTAACAACAAATTAATTCACTATGGTGTTATTTAATTATTTCATTATCTTAAATTATGAATATTGCTTAAATGTGGATTTTACTCTGTGATTACACTCTGTCAAATCTATGATTGTTTAGTCATTCTAAGATTATTAAGCTTGTTTTGTTATTCTAAGCTTATTAGAACTGAGTAATGATGATATCTAAGAACAAATTAATTCACTATGGTCTTATTTTAATTATTTCATAACCTTATATTATAGGGAAACTATGTTCTGGTGGGAATAAGTCAAAGTTACGAGGTAAGGCTTGGAAAAATTACTGTCCAAGGCTATGCTTGGAAAAATTACTGCCCAAGGCTATGCTTAGGGAGTAATTTTTCCAAGCCTTGCCTTGTAACTTTGACTTATTCCCACCGGTACGTGGTTTCCCTATTCCTATACACCTTCAATTGTTGGCTAATATCGATAAAAACCGAACGTCTCTGAACGTCAGCCTGGGCAGAAAACGTTCAACCAGGCAGAAAACTTCAACCTTGGTAGTAAACGTCAACCTGGGCAGTAAACAAAAGTTATTTCACCCCCAGCAGCATCAGGTAATCATAGTGTAAAGATCTGCAGTCGATAATTCTAACTTTGTGGTATTTTTGCGTTGAAAAAGCAGCATTATTAAATATAATATATATATTCAATCTATTCTAAATTCTTTCCTCCAAATCCAAGATGGCCGACACTGGCCAGGCTAATTGGTCCTTCCTGCTGTAGCTATAATCCCCCCTTTGAACCCGGCTTTGGCCGGCGGTTGTTTGTTAACCCAACTTCCTGGAGATGCGGGCGCGCTCGTTGTTACAAAGGTGACGCTAACTGGCGCCTAACACGACCGCCCGTATAAGCGTCCCCCACCTGGAGACAAAGGCGTCCCACTGCTATAAAACAAGAGCCCAATAAACCCAGAGTATTCAGTCTTACCTGGATTCTGCTACCTACAACATCTATGCGTTGACTCCAAACCTTATTTTACGTATATCGACCGCTAGGGACAGAACCACTATGGGTATAGCCTAGAAACTTTACATTGGTGACCGCGACGAGACGACGCTAACGGCGGCGGCGGGGTCTATGGCCGAACTCCCGGCAGGACCCGCCGTCACCGCCGCCGCCGTCCGCGTCCCCGCTGCCGTGAACGCTGATACGATCAAGGAGCGGACGACGTCGAAACCCTGGACAGTAGTATCTGAGTCCGCTGTGAGAGCGTGGGAAAGTCCGTGTTCGGCCGCGGGTGCAGGGAGCGCCCGCCCGCTATGAGAAGAACTGACTGCCGCCGCCGTCCACGCCCCCGCTGCCGTCAGCGTTGATTGATTCGAAGTCAGACGACGTCAAAACCCTACGAGGATGACCACACAAAAATCGACTGCGGCACCGCCGTTTCTTCAAACCAGAAAAGGGAAGTGCATTCGTTCATATCTAGACTATGAAGTAACGCTGGAGGCCTGGACAATATTCTAAGTTATATATATATATATATATATTGTTGTGGTGTCTCTGACGCCGTGATAGCGTGGGAAAGTTCGGATTCTCTCACGATGTCGGTGGTTTATCGGTCGATAGCACGGAGCGCCACGACGGCCAGAAGGCCAGACGTGGTACTGTGCCGGGAGACGTCTACAGGACCCGCCGTCACCGTGACCGCCCTCAGCGAAGCAACGATGTCGTACACGCCGTCACGACCGCTATCCTGACCGTCAGAGACACCAGGAAAAATAGATTCATTATGCTCTCTGGAACCTTTAGAAGTGAACTTGATGATTATATTATGGCCGAGTTGGCCACGAGTGGTCCCGAGTCGACCCCGAGTGGTCCCGAGGTGACCTCGAGTGGTCCCGATTCGGCCCCGAATGGTCCCGATTCATCCCCGAATCGCTCCCAAGTCGGCCCCGAGTTGCCCTACCCAGTGCCCCCTCTTGTTCTCTAGGGTTAAGAATGATTTCTATATACTGGATTAGTTTTCTGTTCCCCTCCCCACCTGTTGACAACTTGCACGATCAAACCGGACCTGTTCTCGGACGATGGCGTGTTGGTCTATACGGACGGTCGTGCCCGTGCGGTCGCGGCCGCCTGGACTGTCGCCGTCACGATCCAACCACCGTCCCCTCCCTGTGTAGATGACCTCGTACACAACCTGACTGTCGCCATTGACGCTGTCGCGGACGTGATGGAGCCGAATCACGTCCCCTACTGGCGCCGGCATTTGTCGCGTTTGCTAACCCGCTTGTCCGAACTACCCAGGGCAAGTCGGATAGTAACCGACGGCAGGCCGGAGGCCGGCCGACGGCGTCGGGGCCTGCTTAATATTGTGGGGTGGGCTGGAAAGGCTCTGTTTGGACTGGCGACTGACCGCGACGTCGCATCATTGCGAGGAGTCGCACGCGACACGCTGGTCCAGCAGCAGCAAATAGCCCACCACTTGGAGCAGATGGTATCAGTAGTAAACGCCACTCGTGGAGGCGTTCTACAGAATGCCGATAACATCGCCACAATAAACAAGCAGGCCGCCCGCGCGATCCACCTCGCGGAAGCCGGAGGTACGATCGCGGTCGGGGCCGACGAAAAGGTGAACAAGGTCTGGATGGCCCGGCAGATCGAGCTGGGCCTACGGATCTTGGAGGAGACGGTGCGCCAACACGAGCATCAACGAGTGCAATTCCATAATCAACGGATGGAGCTGGAGCGGGGCCAACTGACCGAGGACGTTCTCCCCCGAGAACACCTGCTCCAGGTCCTCCGCCGCCTCCGAGACGCCGGATTCCACACCCTACCGGCGATGTGGTACTACAACTACGTGGACATCGACCCCATCTGGGAGGAGGGACGGGAGTTGATCTACCGTGTTGTTGTTCCCGGGCTCACGAGCGAGGCCTACCTGGTGTACAAGCTGCAGTACTTCCCCGTGCAGCTGGACGCGTCCCACCTGCGGACGGTCCAGGGTAGGCCCCGTTTGGCCGTGAGCTCGTCGTCCTCCACGTCCTTCGTCCCTGATGTCTGCGTAGGTCGGCAGCCACGAGTGTGCAGGCCTACGGTGGTGTATACCGAACGGTCCTGCGAGTCGGCACTCGTGCGCGGGACCAAGCCGACCTCGTGCCACATCGCCATCACTGCCCGGAACAACGCGACGGCCGTAGTGTCGAGGCCCGAGGCCGGAGGCCGACAAGCTGTGGTAGTCGCCTACCAGTCGACCTCCGTGCTACGCCTCTGCACCGGCCGCCCACCCGTGAACCTGCTCGTCAACGGCCCCACCCTCGTCGACCTACCCCCAGGATGTTCGCTGGAGTCGCGTGGGTGGCGCCTACACGGCATCGCGGCTGGGCACCATACCCTCAATTTCCACTTCCGACGCCCCCTTCAGCTTTCCCCCCTCAATATATCCTGGCCCCGCACCCTTCCTCCCACCTTTTTCCGAACCTCTCAAACTCCTCCCCCGCGTAGTCCTGCCCGTGATGGAAGTAAGCCGCCTACAGGGCTTACGTTCCCCAGCCTCTATCTTATCCTCTGTACCCTTCATCTCCACTTCCTCCATATCCCTCCTAATATTCCTCATCCTCCTGACGGTCTGTTGCTTGCGATACAAAAAGCTTTGTTGTATCCCCGTAACTCGCTGGTGTTGTAGGTTGATCTGCGTGCGGAGTCCGCCGAGGTCGGCTGAAGAGGACCGCCCACGCGAAGAGATCAGCCTACAGAGCCTACAGGCAGCACCAGCATCCCCCTTTCTGTCTCTCCCTGCCCCCACCATCGTGAGCGAAGATCCCCCGACTGAATCCTCCCCCCAATCCCTACCCGTAATCCCTATACGATCAGAAACCTCGACCGCCCCCGTACCCCCCCTCCACTTACGCCCAACCCTGGAGCGGTTAGCAGGTTCCTTCGCGGACTTACGCCCCCAAGATATATATCCCCGGCTTCCCCCCGTGTAAAACCTTTTTTTTTATGAATGACACGTTGACGATAAGGAATTGACCTCCGATTGTGACCAATTGATGAATGGATAGGATCGATTGCGTGGTGAAACCCGTGGGGTGCTTGCAGCCTCGCTGAGACCCACGGAGTTTTAGTGTTGCTCGGCCATCGGTAAGGGCCTTGGTTATTCGAAGTGACCTTGGCCCTGTGTTTGGCGGTCAAAGGCTGGCCTTAAAGGCCTTATCGCCAGCCCCTTCGCCCCAGACCCTTTGGCCGAAGGATGATTATGTGGAGAAACGACGATTTTGAAGAGGCACGAGGAGCACGAGAGGTCTGCAGCCTAGCTCAGCCTAAATCGTCTGTGTGTGTTTGTCTAAATATCGTGTGTGTACGATATCGTTTGTGTTTTTATCGTTTATCGTAGGAACGATTTTTAAGGGCCTATGCGCCCAGGGAGGAGTCCATGATGGGGCCTGCCCTACTAGTCTGAAAACAATTTTTTTTACATATATCAAACATGTTACTTACCGTGCTTTGCCGCGCTAATTTTTCTTCTTGGGTGGGCACGCCGAGAGTGGTTGAGTTATTTTTAGAGTAATTTGAGTATTGCAAAAATTTGGAGTGTTGGGGGAGTGAAGTACGTATGATGCCTACGTATCCCCTGGCACCGGTTGAAATTTTTGCAATTTTCTGGAAAGAACCACTCTCAGCTGCTTCACAACCCCCTATTTTTTAATAACCACGCTGCACGAGTCTTATATACTTAAGGTGGCCACGCTGCACGACTATATGTCTGGATTGTTCCTATACATAACGTGGCCACGCAGCAAGACATTATTTTCCTTTTTTTTTTTTACAAAGTATAGCAATGACACCTATTTATTTATATTGACGAGCTCCTGCCTATATATAATATGCTATGCTTTATATTTTATAAGGAACCGACCATGCTACAATCACAGCCCTGCGCTAAGTATTTCTTAATTCTAAAATGATTCTCTTAATTAATGTTGGTTCCTTAGTCTATTGGCCAGAATTGTTTAATATTATTATGTAATCTCAAATGTTATTTTATGTGCTTTTTGAATAGCCCAACGAGGCGACATGGTTAGTATCAAGGTGGATCTGAGACAGGTAGAAATGTTAGTTATAAACCAAAAATTTAAGAAATTATAATCATCTAGTGCATACCAGCCGCGTGCGAATAGTAAGTATTACCCAGAAATTACAGAAAAATTTAAGTAAATAACGAGAAATATCGTTTATATTGATTTCTAGACACTAAATTAGGCGACAAGTAGTGATACAGTGAGTTACTATCGGTCAGGTATGCAATAGCTGGAGATGGGCCGATATTTTAGGCCGCTGAAAATTTCTATAAATCGGGGTTAATCGGGAGGGCTCTACAATTTATTTGTTTAGGCCACAGTGTTATCTCACCACTCCTCGGTAACTTGAGTAGACTCGGGTAGGGGCAGACGAACGTCAGGTGGATAGAGGTGGCGCGGCTTGATCTCCCGTCGTCACCAGAAACCGGGCGCTAGCTGCAGTCTATACGTAGAATGGCGATGTCCAGGCCTTGACGAAGTGATCAGATCCACGCTGAAAACACCCATTTTTTATATGTTATAACCCGGTACATATATGTATATAATACGGCCACAGCATATTTCTACAATCTTTATCAAGATTACGGGAGCTCGTCCTTTTTGTGTCATTTGCCGCCTTATCAGTTTTTATCGTAATATTTTCCGTCCTCAGCGGCGCCAAAATTGTCTATTTTATATCTTGAGCACCCCGCTGCTACTTATATGTCATGCCTTTCACGGCGATATTATCTTTTTTTAGTACTATCAAAATGGCTGCCAGGATGTGCGCTGGTGAGGAGCCTGAGATGTGTAAATTGTTGAATTACCGTTTTTTATTGAGGAAAACGTGTAATCTACGTGTGAACTGAGTACGTGTGACTCACATCTATTTTTCTGTAACCCTTTTTATGACCTGATTGTGACATGACGGGCTCCGATCCTCCCGCGAAGTGCTTCGCGTGGGCGGCGGTCTCGGGCTGGCGCCTACGCTCGGACCGCCAGCTGTCGCACTTCGGTAGCCCGGGACGCGGAGTTCCGTCGCGGTCGACCTGTCATCAACGAACAATGTGTGTTCTGCACTTGACAGGCCGTTCCTACGTGCATATACCTCTACAAAGAGTAACAATCGTGTCAATCGTGCTAAAGTGTGTTTTAGCGCGATTGACTCCACCCCTACGATTGGCGAGCGAGTCAACCAAGAGACACTGACGCCGAAGACCGCTCGCCATACCCTGTGAGATCCCTGTGATCTATCTTTTTAAATTCATAACCACCATCCTGAAGCAACAGGATACAGACACTCGTATCCCAGCTTTATATCAAAATGGACTACGCATTTATTTTTTATAAAGACATTCGCTGGCCATTTTCTACACTCGCGACTGGTTGTACAGCCGAGTACCCATAACCCGGACACGGTCGGAGCTCTGACGCCGAGCGGGCCGCAGTGACATTTTTTCAAAATATAACCTGTATTTCTGTTATCACCTCTGTTACTCTTTACCCGTGTGATCTATATGTGTTAATGATTGAACCTACCTTATTTGAAGACCCGATGGCCGCCATTGTTTGCGTAAGACCCGTTTGTTTAGCACGCCGAGATGTGGGCGCTGCCATTTTTGTTGTTTCTGGGTGGTGACCGGAAGTTGGGAATTGCTGCCTTTTCATTGGTCGAGAGATCGTAAGCGCGCGCTGGTGGCGCCTCCGCGTTAGCTCGACGAACTAACCGTTCCCGCGCTGGTCTCAGCAGCCGCACGACTGCTCTGAGACGGAGCAAGGCGGTTAGGTTGGTTTTAGCGACTGCACAATCTTTTTTCTTTTCTTTTAAAGTTCTCCGTTGCTCTTCGAACTCAGAGTGAGGGACGTTTGTAAAGATCTGCAGTCGATAATTCTAACTTTGTGGTATTTTTGCGTTGAAAAAGCAGCATTATTAAATATAATATATATATTCAATCTATTCTAAATTCTTTCCTCCAAATCCAAGATGGCCGACACTGGCCAGGCTAATTGGTCCTTCCTGCTGTAGCTATAATCCCCCCTTTGAACCCGGCTTTGGCCGGCGGTTGTTTGTTAACCCAACTTCCTGGAGATGCGGGCGCGCTCGTTGTTACAAAGGTGACGCTAACTGGCGCCTAACACGACCGCCCGTATAAGCGTCCCCCACCTGGAGACAAAGGCGTCCCACTGCTATAAAACAAGAGCCCAATAAACCCAGAGTATTCAGTCTTACCTGGATTCTGCTACCTACAACATCTATGCGTTGACTCCAAACCTTATTTTACGTATATCGACCGCTAGGGACAGAACCACTATGGGTATAGCCTAGAAACTTTACAATAGGTTGCTCGCTCATATGTATATAGGAATAACACTTTCCCTGCAGCACCAAGTTCCCTTGCTCAGCATTACATGGCAGGCAAAGCCTGCATAAATAGCCCTGCTACAGCAGGCACCTTTTTTGGGGGAAATAGTAATGTCACATGATGTATCATATAATTTGAGTAATTTACCTTGGTAGCTGATGATATTTTGTTATACCAAATCAAAGGTCAATATGGCTCTCATACTTTGGCAAAATTTCTATTAATTCAAGCAAATATTTTTTCAATTATTGAAATTTGTATATACATATTAATGATGCCTCTAAGATACCTAGACTGGGGAATACCTGGAGGCATCATGCTGCAGCTATTCCCCTTCAACATGATGTGTACCTGGTGTTAGATCGGTATCATGAATATAGTATCAGGGACCCTACAAGGGTAGAAAGAGCTAGTGTCATTGTTGCACACCAACATCAAATATTCCTGCAGACTCTGCTGCCTTCACAGAAGGAAACCCCGTATGTAACAAGTAATAAAGTGCAGTTAATCCAAATCATCACTGAATATGTTGTGAGAGAAGCAGAGGGTATGGCAGTACAGAATACATTGCTAGTAACAGGACCAGAACCCATCCCAATAGAAGTACAGTAAAACCTTGCTTTAATGTGATATTGTCTGTTCCGAGCAAAGGACCCGCAAAACAGGGTACCCCCTTTAGTGAGGTGTCCCAGAAGCGGGTTTTACTGTAGGTGGAGGACTCATTACCAACAGAGATGACCTCTGAACTACACATGAGGAGGCTGATGTTAACATGGTTTCCTAGGCAATGAAATTGGCAAGGAACAAGAACAACTTGCGACCTGCACCTAATGATACAGATGTATTTGTGTTGCTTCTCCATTTTTATTTCATCATGGGAAAGAAATCCCTTGTAGCTATGCAGGGTACACATTCGTCAAGGGCAGTGATAGATATTGGTGCTACAGTAAAGGCTAACAAGAAAATCATCTTCAGTCTTCTCGCTGCCCATGCTTTAACCGGTTGTGATAGTGTTCCTCAGTTGTGGGGCATTGGGAAAACCAAAGCAATTAAAGCTTTGAGCAATGGATACTTTCTACCAAGTCCGCGAGTTTAGAATAAACACCTAATATAGGGAACCGTTCCAAGCAATGGTGTCCGTTAATGTGGGGTGTCCTCTTACGCGGGGTGTCTGTTCTACTGTATATAGATACCTTGGTCAGTGTTTTCTCAGTGTGTCATATTTTGAAGCATCAGTTAACATAAAACCTTGCCTTTTCTGACTTTTTTCTGAGCTTTGAAATCCTTACCAAGCCTCTGGTATGGAATGTAAGATGTCTAAATTTTAAGGAGTGATGTAAAAATATTCTGTTCTGCACACCTATTGCATTTCATCTAATAAATTTTATAGTTTTACATTAAATTACAAAATTTACTTTGATTTGACCTTCACCTGACTTTTCAAGGTCAAATATACCGTCAATCTTTCCATATGTAATTGTGTTCATCAAATATCGGATTCCTTTTGAGAATAATTCATAAAATGTGATTTACTTTGAAATTGAATTTAAATAAATATATTAATTTGATTATTTTCCATTTTTTAAGTTTTTTATTTAAAACGCTCATATCTAAAAATGCTGAGCCTGTACAAACTGGCACGAAGCAGATTCGGAATCGGGAGATTCAGGAGCTCCAGATTCAATAATAAAACATCGTATGTACTCTGAAACACACTTCCCCTAACCTGCTTCAGGACTATAAGTCGACACAGTCTTGTCAGGGTCTGGTCGGCATGTCGCAGTGCCTCTGCCATGCATCAACTTACATTCGGAGGCTGACATGTCTCCAACGTGTTCACTTTGATGCAAGGTCACTTACGTCGGTCACAGTTCTTGACCCATTCACTTACAAATACTTATGATGGTCAGTTTGAGTTAAGGTGACTTAAGATAAGCTACGGCCAACAGCTCCACGGCAGATTGAGTTAAGTGTTTTTCAATTCCAAGTTAGAGTCTAAGTTATTTGTTTTGATTCTAATGCGTTGCAATTCTAAGTTATAGATTTTGTCCTGTTAATTTGCTTGAAGTTAGAGGTGAATATCCAAGTTGATTAATTTTTGCAGTTACTTCTATGCTTTATATAAGGGAAAACGATGAGAGCAAACTTCAGTTTAGAAATTTATTAACAAAAACATTGTGGCATCAGCATCAGTGAGTACTATCAGTATCAGTGGCAATAAATAATAATCACATGTGTATCACTTTCATAAAGGGACATCAAAAACGTTAAGGTAAATATAGATTTAGTTCATAGTCATTTTTATGGTTCATTTATTAGTGGTGTCACCTTCTGTTCTGGTTGGGGATGTGGTAAGCGTGCTCAATGTCACTGTAAGTGCTGAGGAGCTGGTCAAATTGCTTTGGACACTGCTAGATCCAAATAGTGATGAAGAAGACAGGAATCCAACTAGCTGGGTGAACGATACATCCTTTGACGACAATTGCCTCTGCCTGGATGCGGACAGCTGTGGATCATTGGAGGCAGACTGCTGTTGTGTGGATGCCAATGTGGATGGCAGACAGGATGTGGGAGCAGTTGGTAGCAGCGGACCAGTGATGTCCATTGTCAGGAACTGCTGCTGTACCAAATGCCTGTCTTGGGAGTGCCACACACCTGCTGAGACTGATGCTGCTGAGACTGATGCTGCTACTGAGACTGCAGCTGCACTCCCCCGAACCACGCCCACAGTCATCATGGATCTACATCATGGACTGGGCCTGCCAGTCTCACTGCTGCAAACTCCTGGTTGTTGTTAATCTGACATTCCTGAAGAACACTGATAATATGCCGCCCTGCCTCAAACCGTTGGTGTTCTTGTAGTCAGGTCAGCATATCGTCTTTGTACACTGTGAGAGCAGAAGTCAGACCATGAACTATGGCTTGGGCTTCACAACTTCCTTCATTAATGTCTGGACCATATTCATGAGTATGCCAGGATCAGCCCCCACAACAGATAGCATCACTGATGGAGATGTACCTGTCGGAAGGTTGTCATTCCATGCGACAGAAAACTGGACCCAGAACTGGACGACGGGGTACTGGACGACGGGGTATCATTGGCACTGGACGACGGCTTGAATGGCTTTATAGTTTGACCTCTCAGCATGGTGATGTGTGGAACCAGGAATTGGAACCTGGCCAAGATCCACCTCTCAGTTGCCGTCAGCATTTCCACACCCTGGCCATACTTCGATACCAGCTTACAAATTTTGCTGAGCTTTGTCCGCATACTGTCATTCCAGGTTTTGAGTTCTTGTGGTGTGTGGCCCATGGACCATGCCTTTTCTATCAACTGCCAGTCCTTGAAGCAGGTGTCGTGGAAGCCGGTCAGACATTTGGAATACAGTTCAGGATGCTACTTGAGATACTTGATGACTCCTTCTTTTTCATCTTAAGAGAAGTTTCTATCAATTTGTGGTCCTTGTAGTGATGTGGACATTGTTTGGGTAGCGCCTCACCTGCCTCTGATGACTTTGGCTTTGCATTGGGTGCTGCTTCCTGGTCTCCTGATTCCGAATCATGCAGGCATGCAATGGACTCAACAGCAGCAGCAGTCTCAGGTGTATCTGGTGGACCTGGGACCTGTTTCACTAGTTTCGTGACATGTCTAGATGGCGTCTAGATGGTGTGTCCAGTTTCATAAGAACTAGACATTAGACTTCGTTTTGTCAGTTCCTGCTTGCACGGTTGGTTCCGCTTTTCATGTCTGTCTAACACTTTTGCCATGAAACTAGTGAAACAGGTCCATGATGTGTAGATTTGTCTAATTCTTATGTTTGGGGTCTGTATTTTTCTAAGGGCAGCTACTTGTGTTGTCACGAATCTAGACAACCCCAATGTCTGTATGGTGTCACAGACATGTCACGAAACTAGTGAAACAGGTCCCTGGTGATCAAGTCTGCAGCCTTACTGGCATTTCACCCTCTCCCCCAGACATCAAACCTGTTTGTCGACTCCTAGCATCTGCAACGTTCCCCTAATTAATTGTGGCAGGGCAACATTCAAGTCGTGGACGGAGCCCTCGTCATCACAGTCCGGTCTTCCAAGACTACTTCTCTGTTGTCACCCCCTAGGGTCTTGTGCATCGAAGCCTCGGCTCCACTGGACATGTGCCTGTTCCGGAGTCTTATAGAGCTGTCGCATCTGCGCGTCAGCTGGACCCCTTGTTCCTTTTTGTGTGACTTACAACAGAGGGAATAAGACTATATTTATGTATGAACTACTCGCCAGGTGGAACCACTATACCGCTGGTGTCGCATACCTGTACAGGTAGAGGCTCACTTTTGACCTTACCTTCAACCTCAAATGACGCCATTACATGTGCTTACCATTGTAATTTTTTTCTAATTGTTTTTTGTTATGTAATAAACATTACGGGCTCATTTTCGAGTTTCCTGGCTCCTGCAAGTACTCAGTTTCCAGTTGCTTCCATCATTAATATAGACTGGGGGTGGCTTTATCGGCTTCACACTTCACAACAATAGTGGGACTGCTCCTCTCTTGTACAAACCAGTACGCAGACGGGACGAGGCCTACCTCGTCACTCCTCATTCATTCAGATGAGGTGGGACTCAGCACCTTGTTCAGAGCGATCGCCCCTCATCGATGTACAGAAGCTTGGTACTTAGGCTTCGCAGGCTTCTATGTCCATCACATATATCTCTTAATTTTTAGCGATAGCCAGTTTGGATTTCTACCCAAACGGTCTACTGTACATGCAATATTTAAATTAATTAAGGAAATCTTGATTGGACTAGATAGTAAGAAGGTAATTGGAACAACATGTATTGACAAGAGCAAGGCCTTCGACAGTGTAGACCATGAATTGTTGAAACTAAAGCTACAAAAGGCAGGTATTTCTGGATCTTTTTTCTCTATCCTATCAGATTATTTAGATAAGAGGAAGCATACTACTAAACTGAATGGAATAATATCAGAAATTAATGACCTGACGGTAGGAGTGCCGCAAGGCTCGGTGTTAGGGCCCGTCTTCTTCATAATTTTTATTAATGACATAGTCCAAGTACTTAACTTTAGCAAAATTCTCATGTATAAATGCAGATGACATCGTTTTAATCAATGAAGGTAGGACACAAGATTAAGCATTATATTGTATGGAATAGGATCTCAGTCTAGTAGATATATGGACAAAGCGAAATATGCTTGCAATCAACTATTCAAAAACCAAGAATATGTGGTTTAATAATAAAAAAGAATGTGAATTTTAAACTAGAGGTAAAAGTGGGAGATTGCTCTTTTGAGGCAGTTACAACTTACAAATACTTAGGGATTATAATAGATCACAAGTTAATGTTGAAAAAACAATTCAATAAGATTCAACGTGAATACAGTTAGAAATTGCTCAAATTTAGGAAGATAAGTTACATAATTGGAAAAGAAACAACGTTAACAATTTTAAAACAGATGTTGCTTCCGGTGCTAGAATACTCGGATGCAATTTTTGATCTAATGGGTTTAACACGACTGCGTAAACTACAGACTCTATTAAACAAAGGACTTAGGAATCTCAAATTTAGACGGCAAAGTTATCTGTTAGCAATGATGAAGTGGTGGAGTGGGTAAAATAGTAATGTTTATGACATGGATAGGAGAATAACTAGAGGAAACAACAAAATCCATCTTCAAATCAGAAAACCTAACACCGAGAAATATGTGAAATCTCCTTTACATCAAGGCATGAAAGCTTTGGCCATGCTCCCACAAGAAATTCAAAGTGTAGATAATATGGATCACTATAAAATACCGGTAAAGGAAGACATACAGAAATTGGAATACTAAAGTAATTATAGTATCGGATTGATCAGAGTGTTAGTATGTTTATAATGTTATAGATCAAATCTGAAACAATGTTTTGTCCTGTCCTGTCTACAGTGTAGTCCTGTCTGAGTTGTTTCCTGTTTCAGTGTGGAGTTTGATTAAAATTAATCTTTAGCAGTACTAGAAACTACCGGAAAGCACCCTTCATGTTTGTTTGTTTGTTTGGGTAGTTTAATGTCCAATTTGTTCAATTAGACTTACTTTGGTTTACTTTACTCAAATTTGCATATCCTGTTGAATAACAAGCGATGCTGCCTGGTTGATCCAGGCATCTTACCTTTCTCTATCATATCTTATCGAAAATCTTACATTCCCTGAGGAAGTCAAGAATTTCTTTCTTCCCAGTGTTATGGAAAACACTGTGCAATGTTGTCACATTCTTTAGGAATTTCTTCCTGCTCTCTTTGGTGGCCTGACAATGTGGCATGAGATGTTTTATACTCAGCGGAGTGTTGCATGTCTGGCACATAGGTGCTACTTCACCTCTCAGGAGGTGCCCATGTGTCAGCCTGGTGTGACCAGTACGCAGACGGGTCAGTTTTTTGGGGGTTTTGGGATTTTTTTATTATTAAAGAAACGGTTCTTACAAAAGTAAGATCTTCCACCGCAACTGCATGTGGGATCATGGTAACATAGGAGGCACATTTTTACATTCCAACATAAAGAAAGATAATATATAAAATAATATATGACTAAAGGTGAATAGAATGAAGGGATATGGGTAAATATAAGGGGGGGGGGAAACAAACACAAGAACATATATGTATAAATAACCAGTTAACTGAAGAACGCCAGTCAAAGCTGGAATATTTCATTTTTACATGACGCTTGAAGGTTTTAATATCTTTAAGGTGTTGTACTGACGGATCTAATTTATTCCAGAGATTTGTGCCACGATAATAGGGCGACTTAAAATAGAAACTACTAAAGATACGCTCTGTCTTTAAACATACATTATTCTTACTACACATGTTCCGATTTTTTTAGGTCTAGATTACTGTTAACCTGCCCCTGCTTAAATATCATACTAAGTAGCTGCATATTCCGCCTGCAATCCAAAAAATCAATTCCAATGTATTCATGTAGTTTTCCCACATTCTGTAACATACCCCTGGCAGTCCCGTCTGATAATTCTAAGTGCACAATTTTGTGTAACTTGAAGTTTCCTACTTAGATCCTTATTAGCACCATCGACTATAAATGAACAATATTCTATAGCGGGACTAATAATTGAAATATAATTTGTTTAGCTGTGTTTTTATCTATATATTGCCTGATTTTTCCTAACCTAAATAACCTATTCCTATATACCTATGAGCGAACGACCTATGATTACTTAACGCTGCTGGGGGTGGAATAACTTTTGTTTACTGCCCAGGTTGAAGTTACTGCCCAGGTTGACGTTTACTGCCCAGGTTGACGTTCAGAGTCGTTCGGTTTTTATCGATATTAGCCGACAATTGAAGGTATATAGGAAAAGGGAAACCACGTGCCAGTGGAAATAAGTCCCACCGGAACATAGTTTCCCTCTATTATTAGCATTCTTATTGATTTCGTTAATATGTGATTTGAGGCTTAAACTGGAATCCAAAGTGACCCCTAGGTATCTATAGTATGATACAGTATCTTGAACTGTATCGTTGCATAAAAGATCTAAGTTCCCCAGATATTTTACTCGATTCTCCGAGGCAAACCACATACTCTTAGTTTTGGAGCTATTAATGGTCATTCCATTTGAGAGACACCAAGTAGTTACTGTATTTAATGATATTTGTAATGATTGTTTAACTGTGTCTGCTGATTTGTTTGCACAAAAAATAACCAAATCATCAGCCTATTGGAGATGTGGGCCCATTTCTGAATTTTTACACATACTATTTACAAATAAATTAAATAAAATCGGGCCCAAAACTGAACCCTGCGGGACCCCAAAGCGTACTGTGTTGGTATCAGAAAAGTTATTATTCATTTTAACCTTTTGAGCTCTATCTAGTAAGTAGTTCTTTATCAAATTTACTACATTTATGGCCAGGTTAAATTCAGACCTGAGTTTCAGAATTAAGAGATCATGGGGCACAGAATCAAATGCTTTTTTTAGGTCCACATAGGTGGCTGCTATATATAACCCCTGATTTCTTGCTCTGTATATTTCTTTTGTGAATTCAAAAATTGCATCACAGGTACCTATACCTTTACGAAAACCGAACTATTTATCATTTAAAAGCCTTTTTTCATCAATAATAGTTTCGAGTACTTTCACTACATGTTTCTCTAAGATTTTGATAGGTATGGGAGGTAGAGAAATCGGGCGCCAGTTTTCAATTTTGCTCAAATTCCCGCTCTTTGGTATGGCAACTACCGTTCCTACTTTCCATAAATTTTGTTGAAGGTAAATCCACAAAAAAACAGACGAGTTGATCTTAAATATAGGACAGTTTATTTGGGATTGTTGTACATCGAAATAGGGGGGGCAAATCTAATACTTGGTCGCAACGTTTCGTCTCAATTTATGAGACTTCTTCAGGCAGTATCCATAAATTTGGGACAATACCCTCTTCCAATGAACAATTAAATAAGTGAGTATACTCTTTTTTCAATATAAACATAGGATCTCGTATTACCCTAGTCAAAATATCATCAATCCCTGAACTTTTTGATATACAAACTTCTCTGGCTAATTTGACTACATCATCAGGAGTCATTTTGATATCAATTGGGTCAGTCTCATTAGCGCCAAAATTATTTAAGGTGTTATAATAGTTGTTGAGATCCCTATCATAAAAAAGCTTATGACCAATATTACAGAAGTAATTATTGACATAGTTGGGAATTTTTTCATGCAGAACCCTATCACCATGTTCATCTACCAGTGAACAGTCCGAATTGCCTGTGTCTTTTGAGGTTAGATTGTTAATAAATCGCCAGAAGTCTTGCGGATGTTTTTTTGTTAACTCTATCTGTTCACAGCAATATTCGGCCTTTGCACTCTTCATACCATTTTTAATTTTTTTTGCTCAAGGATTTTGCATATTTCAAATCGCGTTCATTTCGAGTTATTTTATAAGTTACTAACATACTTGACCTTTCATCTATAAGTGAACAAATTTCATCAGAGATCCAGTCGTCTTTATGTTTAACATTTTTTAGTTGCTTAAGTGAACATTCTTTATTAAGGACCTCCTTAAGTAATTTATGTATGAAATTACATAAATAAACAGGATCTGAAGAGCTATAAAAGCTGGCCCAATTATAATTCAAGACAAAATCCTCTAAGCTATTTTTCTCATAGAATTTATATGATCTACCAGAAAAGATACATGAGCTCTCTTGGTTTTAATCTTTTTCTTAATTGTGGGCAGATGATCACTTATCAGTCCGTTAGTTGTTCCACTATCAATAACAAAATGACTATTTGTAAACATTAAATCTAATATGGATCTCCCTCTTTTATTGGGTCTAGTTACATCGGTTATCAATTGCTTCATTTCATAATTGCGTACTAATTCAAACAACCTGTGAGCTCTGGGTTTTTTTCGAGCAAGAGTATCACAATTTAGGTCTCCTATTAACCAAATCTCGCTATTTTGATACCATCTGCTTTTAGTATATTGTCAATAGTGTCAATCATAAAATCAGTAGTCTCACCAGGTGGCCTGTACATGATCGGATATAAACTTCTTGTATTAAATTGTAATATTTTCAGGCCCTTGTTATCAACATTGTCCTTATTGATCATAGGAAGAAAAAGAAAAAAAACAGAAAAAAACAGGGGATAATTGATGAATGAAACAGTCAGGTAGGAAAATTCCTAACTGGCTGCAAGTTCTGAGTGGATCAGTTAGTTCACCCAGAGCCTAAATTTGGTATTAATACTGATTGATTTACAGAAAGATAAATAAATAAACAAATAAGCAAGTATGGCAATGGTGGGGGGGAGGACCCAGCAAAGATATACAATGTCTGTAAAAGAACCACAATCTTACAAATGATTAGTGATCTCTCATAAACATAACAAGATAGAGTCTGCACCTTACGGCCGCAGATGAATATTGATATAGAACATTAAGATCACTGTACTTTACGGCCACAGGTTCAGTCCAATAAGTCATATAAGCAATGTAATCAATGTATTAGAATCTATTCTATTAAGGCTAGAAACCTTAAAGGAAGAACACAAGACATGTTTCAGTGAGAATGTCTGAGATTTAATCTATGTATCTTTCAAGAAGAGAAATACACTTTACACAGTGATTTCGTGTTTGTGACCATTGTGTACGCATCTACATGCATAAGTTCAAGCAAGAAAAACAATAAATGCTTGGCAAAAAATGCTGAAAACCTTTTATACAGACAGTAACTATAGCATTATAGTCAATCTGGAACCTTACGGCCTCCACACAACTAGTTAGATAAAGTAAATTAATCAAAATATATATAACTCTCGTTGCACATAGTTTTTTAAGGAACCTTATGGCCTCCATTAGTGTTCAGTTAACTTAATAGATCCCATTTTCGGATGCAATCATCCATGGCACGCACAATGATATGCAGCAGCTTAGGGCGGTACTCGTGGCTGACATGTGACCCATCATACAGCTTATGGCACATGGTTGACACATTTCCCTTTTTACAGTGTTTCACATATATAAGTCCAGCTATCTGTGGAGTTGCGAGATAATTTCTCTGATTTCTTTCAATTATCTGGTCACTGGCTATCATGGTCATTGTATCCAACAAGGCCTCTGTTGCGCTAGTATAGGGGACAGAGCCATTGTTAGTTCATGAAGCAGTCACTAGGTGGTCGGGGGACAAATCTGTATTCTGGCTCTTTGTTCTTACGAAATTTAACTGCCTTTCAATATTTTACCATGGTTCCCTTGATTCTCTTGACCCATCCCAAAGCAGGATGACATAATGATTAAACCCAAGACATGATATTTTCCATATGGAATACTTTATATGAATATGTGAGCAAGGCTAAAGATGTGACATTTCCCAATTATCATTCACTTCTTTTCCACCTCCTTTAGTGAAGAACACGTACTTTTTCACCTCCATTAGTGAAGAACACCTTCTCGGGGGGCGTCATGGCGGCGCCCATGTATCATAGGCTATATGCCGTATAGACTGGGTTGGTCATTCTCAAGTTTACACCATAAAATGTACCAAAAACAACATGCAGATAGCTATAAGCCTTTTTTTATCCTATTTTCTATCCTATCAAGAGACATGTTAAGCACTCTAACAAAGTCAATGGCAGTTTGGAATCGTAAGGATATTTCACCAGTACTGTGGTCTCTGGATGTAGTGTTGCAAATTCCTCCAAGGAGAATTACTAGATGCAATCTGGGGCCGTAATTGCTGCGTCAGCGAAGTCCTCATAAGTTGCTCCAGATAAACTAGCAACGTCTATAACTTCATCGAAACTTCACAATTCGTGCACTATACACCCAATGCGAGAATCTCCTAAAATAATAGTCGACATTGTTCCTCAGTAAAAGTAGTCTACGAAGCAAAAGAACTTCTGACCTCCCCTAATTACTTTCCCAACGCGTTATAACCTGGGTAGCCATTAACTTTTTGTAGTCGATCTACCGAGATACCGGCGCCCCAGTACATGTTATCTGTGGCCTCAATGAGATCACGTGGGGCAGTACTCAATAATTTCTCACGAAGGTCAGGGCGCTGGGTAAACTTTTCCACTAATAGAGCCATCATCTTTTCTGACTTTACCTGTTCCCAGGCTACAGCTCTATCACCATTGATCAGTGAGCCCAGTCGTTTTGCTTCAAAAGGGTCCCTTGTTTCATAAATAAAACCCGCTGTCTCCTGGTCATTAGTGAACATTGCCTTAGTGAATTGATAACCATGCTCAGTAGTTGCAAAAACAAAGTCCCTATCCACAACCCCCTCACTAACTCTATTTGTTATTTCTGAGGGAAACATATACACGGAAACAGAGTTTGCCATATATGGTCATATGCAAAGTAGAAAAGGGAGTGTAAACAAACTTTGGAAGTATATCTCTTTAAAAATTTACAAACCCATTGTTTAGCAACTGCATTACATTTTATGCAGAGCAGTACAGACTTGAATATCCAAGTGCATGAGCTCTGCATTAATATCCCATTAAATGAGTTACAAATGCTGCAGGCTGAGGTGTAGCATTAGATGCAGTGCAGCCTTGGTGGACTTGTTTTTCATTGATATACTTCCACAATCAGTTTGTTTACGCTCCCTAAAATGAAATCCTGTTTTTGTGTATTGCTTAGATAAGCACCTCAGCCAGAGAAGGCCAAACCACAGGGGCAATCCCTAATAGGGCGTGATGGGATTTCATTAGCACCAGCTAAAGTGTAGCTAGCATTATTCACATATAGGGTAGCCCTGCTAATCACAGCGTTATTTCCCAACTGTCTCTGGTACCCACATACCATCTTTAGGATCCCCCTTTTCCTACGATCGGCAAAAGACTCGTCAGGGGCAACACTTATATCTGAATATTCAGAGCGGCCTAGTCTAGCAGCTGAACTTAGCACTCTGTTGCACACATTCACGTTTGTGAAACTTACAACAATTGGTGAAGGCCTATTAGTTCTATTCATGTTAGTGCGTGTCTTCAACCGTTCTATTCTTAGAACATCCCTCCTTTCAACAATAACTCCTAGTGCGTTACATAGGTCATTCGTCAACCTCCGAAATTTTGCCTAGGGTAATTGCTTGAGTTTCTTTAAGGTCAGCCATTTTAGGAATATCACTCATAAGACTAAGAATCTTTTGGATCCCATTATTATTAGCAATTACTTGCCGTTTAAGCTCTTCAAAACTGGTGTCGAGCAAAGCGGCTTGTTCTTCAGCCATTGTGTTTACTCCCTTGGCTGGCTTGGGCCTATCCTCAAAGAGATTTCCTAAATAACAGTAGAGTTCGATCTTAGATTTTTTCTTTTGGTTACTTCTGTGTACTGCTAGCTTGCTGATCTCAGCACACTTTTGACTTAGAGAAAGTGATCTATGCCGTTTTCTAGTACTAAGACTCGCATTCAGCATGTTACTGATACCGACCCTAGCAATACAAGGATGCGTACACAATATACTCAGTCACAATTCTCGAAAATCATCGTAAAAAATCATCCAGACTTCAAACACGTACCAGCAATAATAGTGTCCTACATCCCTTCAGTCAAGTACTTTTTGTAGTCCTAGTGCCGTGAGAACTAATATAAAATAGCCGGATCCGCTCCCCCGTTCCGCAGACGTCCCCTTACCTCGACGCCATTGCCACGAATCTTCACCTGTTCAGTTCGTGTCAGGTTGTCTTTCCTAAAGTTTCAGCTAGTAGCCACTACAATTTCTCATAGTTTGTTGTCTCTGGTGCAGTTCCAGAGTTTCTGCCAAGTTTTATGAATGTGCTACTTTGCCATTGGTTTCAGGTCTGTATGTGGAACCGTGTGGGCTCCAACTTCTCTGCTCAATCCATTTTTGGCTGCTTGATCTGCGGCTTCATTTCCTTTAATTCTGATATGACAACACATGGCCACCTCTTTGCCATGTTCTCTTCAGTTCTGTGTATGACAGTTTGATGAACTTCCTGAAGTATTAAGTTCATATGCATTTCTAATGTATACCATGTATACCATATACCATGCATATCTTTTATAATTGTCAATTTGACATTAAATTGAAAAAATTAATAGATTTTTCATCTACAGATTGGCCTCGAGTTAGTCATTATTAGCTTGGATACTAGGGATCCACAATTAAGAAATTAAAAGGTTGAAGGTTGATCTATGTGAACGATTTATTTGAAAATGAGAAGGATGTAAAATATATCATGTATGCAGGAAAGAGGTAGAAATGGTGGAAAATCTGATGCAGCAATTGATCTGGACCCCGGAAAACTGGTATTTGTCAAACCTTTTAACCGTGAATGTCCAAAAGACAAGAGCTGTCTACCATGGGTGTACAAGGTTACTAAGAACATACATATCATATACAAGTTATGACTGGCTAGCGCATGAGGACGTGTGGGGAGCGAGCTCCGTGTTAATATTCTGAATCATGACAATCGGAACTAAAATGGACTAAACTCGAACTGACATTCGATACACAAATGGACTAGGATAATCTAGGACAAATTATCTTCACCGATTAGTGCCCAGAAAACTGTAAGTTACGAACTTTCTACTCAGTCTAAACCCGGTGAGTGATAATACAGGCTTGTTGTTACAACTACGTGTACACAACAACATGTCCCGGCCCAGCACCCGCTGCCGCTGTACCAGTGAAGACACAATGCAAGAGTCGGTTAACAACATGCTTAAAACATTAAACGATCTCAGTGATAAAATGAAAGGTATGGAGGCTAAACTCGACAAACTCTCACAAGACAGGGCTGAAGACTGTGAAACGATCACCACTAACATGTTTGTTTCGTTGTCTTGTTACCCACAATGAATTGCGTGGAAGAGCGACTATTTGTCGAATGCAAATTGGATCAATAAACAAAAAGAAAAAAAAGCAAGAATATCATGAAGAGGGATTTGGGTTCCTATATACCCATTGGCAAACAATCTTTAGTTACATACCACTGTTAGATGTACAGTAATTATAAGTTATATAGGCTCAAGTCCCAGGCTGTCCACATGACTATTATCGACGATATCATTGGCTAACATACTGTATTTTGCTAAAATAATGCCCCTGTAAACGTAATTATTTGGATCCGAACATGTGACCCTGGACGTATGCAGCGAGGTGTTTACAATGTTACACTCTGCAAAAGATGAACGAGAAAAAGATAAAAGGCTAAACACAAAGGTTCTAGGGGCATTAAGAGAATAAAATGGGATGTGCGGATAAGAGTAGTAGATAGATATTGATTATATCATATCAACGTTTATATAAAGAGAGTTATTCGCCTTGTTAGGTACTCTACTATGCAAAATGAGAAAAAGTCTCATTTGAAAATACAGAGATTTATAAGAATGTATCATATAAAATGAATTTATCATATAAAATGAAAATTGATAAGCTAAGCTATGTTTGAAGACACAGAGGTAAACATATTTCATTGTAGAATGGGGTTAACGACCACTCCCACAGTTTTCATGAAAAACATGAAATAACACTTAGTTAATTTTGCAGATTATAAATGCTATATATAATATATCAACTAATGTTTTTGATTGTGCCCTTTTGTAAGGTATTGTCTATATGTCCTTTGTGTTGTTGTGTCTATTATATGTCTTTTTTGCATACATATAAAATGCCTACCAGTGATGAATACACTACATTTTAGTTAAATGAAAGATCTGTTGAGCTGTCATGCTTTCATACATGTGTAATATGTTAAGATTATTTACGATTAGTATTGATGTAGTTTTATATGGAAGTCAAGAGTAGGTTACCGGTGAATATTAACCCGCAATACATATGTTGATAATAAAAAAGGGATCCTTCAATATGTGATACCATGGAGAGGTTCTGTTCATTAAGACACACCTGGTACTCTTCAGCAAGAATACCCCTCTTTTATTTATCTCTCTATAAATAAAAATTGTAATTGACATGGGAACCGATTGAAACCAGCATCTTTTGTACTTTCTGACGGAATATCCCACTTTATTGTTGTAAATCGATACAAAGGACAAACACAATGTAAGGCAATGATCTTCAATAAAGAAATTCTGAAAAAAATTGAGATATTTGAAAATTTGTTGAAAGTACACCCCACTGACATCTGACACAAACCGGAAGCCAACAGGTTTCTCCGGAAAGCCTACCAGAAGTTTCACGTTGTATATGATCCTTTGATGCACCTCAAGGGGTTTCATTGTAAAAAAAGACAATATGTGCTGTAGGGAAAGTCATCCAGCTAATAATGACTGGAACAGCTACAGAGTAGGCGTGTAGCTCAGAGCTCCGGATATGAGCATGTTTTGGTATGATGATCAACTCTGTGACCCATTGATACAAAACCAGTGAACTCTCCCTTGTATATCTTTGATTGAAATTAGAAATACTAAGGTTTTATGAATTTTAAATACAACAATAGTTACACAGTTTAAAATATTCTCTTGAACATGGATGTATAAGACTACTCGCATATCTTTGACTTTGACTTTCTTATGATTGAACTTGTCTTGATTCTAGAATATCATAGTAAATTGTATTGTTATATTTAGAGCCTAAATAGGATCATGAAGGTCTTTTGGCATAACCCATCTAGAATCATTTTCCAATCAGAGATTTGCTTTGGTATAGTTTTCAAGTCTGGTAAGCTTGTCATTTGTCTCATCTGACTCACTATGTTTTATGAACTCTTCCAGTTTTCTTGATTGTTAGGATTGAGGTAGTTAAGGGTGGCATGGAATAATCAGGCTTCACTTTGAATTATCTCAGGGACCCAAAAGGCTTTCTTACCAGTGCTATGAACAACACTGCGAAGTAATGTAATATTATTCAGGAATTATTCCCTGAATTTTTTGTTACCTGACAAAAGAGCATGAGATCTATGTTAAATGCTCAGATGTATGTTGCACGTCTGGTCCAGAGAAAACCTGATAGCTTTAGTAACAGGTTAAACCTATGATCTAAGACTGATTTGGTTTGGAAGGACCACATGTCAAATTAGTCATAGGTTAGGAATCTCGAATATAAAAGAGCATGCACTCCAACCCTGTGACAAAACATCAACCCAGCATCAAAGACATCATCATCCCATCGGTGGGTCTGAAGATATCTGCTTCTCTAGCACACTGCCGTGTTTTCTTGGTTCAACCATGTGCACAACAGGAATAACAGGTAAGTAACTTCCTTCAGCATTTCACTTAAGGTTTTCGCAGCTATAACTGTTTTCATGGAGATTCTTTAAATATGTCTAGATGCAGATTTTGTATTTTTTACAAAAAAGTGAAAGTCCATATCACAGATATATACCATTTTTCTTAATCTTTTTAATTTCCACTTGGTTTTTCACTCTATACTATATACTTTACTATGTACATGTGCAAGGATTTTAAGGGGTCAGAAACAAATTAATGAAAAGGGGGGTGGCAAGAGACAATTAGTATGGAAGATTTGAAGGTGGGACATGTGCCATTTAATATTTCGGCTTTGTACTATTTGGTACATTTACAATCGAGTGAGGGTTACCAGTTCTTATACATGATATTATAAAGGGTCACAGACCATTCTTGCTTGAATAGTCAGCTAACTAAAGGGTTGGCCTATACACAGGGTTTTCAGCTTTGAAATAGTTATGTAAGGAAGTATGACGATGTATAAAATAACTAAAACAGCAATTTATATAAACAGGTTATATTTGCTACCTAATTGCTGTCAATTACATGTATTTGATATCAACCTCCACGAGTAAAATTACTTGAATTAAGCAGTGATTTGGTGAAAATGCAAAATGTCATGTTTACACTGACGTCAAAAATGGCAATACACTGAAAACAATTGCCTTGACAACCATACCACTAATGTATTTCACCCAGCAGCCGCTTGCAAGAACTAGTTCCTAAACCTGCAGTACCTCTATTTGTATTTTTGGACTCCTTATGTGTAATGTTTATAGATTCTTTTTATTTAGTTTATTTGTATTTGATTAACAATCGTCCTTCCATACAATATATAAGATATGAAAAACGATGCAGTACATATGGTGTGTACATTTACAGCTGAATTGATATTACATATAGAAACAAAAATGAATGGATGAATATGAATTTAGGGTTACTAAATTCGTCCATGGTATGAGACACTATACATATGTCAGACAGGCTAAGAGGTGGAGGACATTATTTTTCTTTCAAATGCCTTTTCCAACCTTTTTGAATGGATACAACAGAAAAAATATCTATTCTTTATGTCATATACACTCTGACATTGTCTAAGGTCATCAAGACCTGCCCATGGTGTTAGGTACTACAGTTCAACGTAATTGGATGGGTCACATATAATTCAACGTTGGAGGTACACATAATTACTTTTGCATTAACTGCTTTCATTTATAAGCTAAATAAAGAAAGCTATGCTAATATGAAAAAAATAGATCTAAAGCTTAATTTTAAGTTTTATTATTTTCCTTCCTTTAGAAATGATGTACAGACTCCTGCTCACAATCGCCGTGGTCGTACTTAGTTCACGGGCATGTCCTTCAAAGAGCACCAATGCGAACATAGACATCACTCCCATGGCATCATCAGAACATGGCACAGCCACCCCAGCTCTGACCGAAGGCAGGATGCTCTCCACCCAAGAATCTTCTAGCAGCTCCAAGCAACTCATAGGCAAGCGCTTCGCTCATCTGCAGATGGGGCCACGAGTGCATCACACAACAACGGCACGCCTGATGTCACCGTGTGCGGGCGGGCAGGTCATGGCCCAGGCCGCTGTGCCTGTGCCTGCCCCACACATGCCACCTGTGACACCACGCGAGCTGCTGCTGTCACTCCGTGGAGAGGCACAGCTTGCTGAGCAGCTCACCAGAAGGGTGCTGATTCTCTTTGAGGGAACAGGATTGAGCAGTGTGCAGCATCTGGCCCGCCAGCAGCCGTTCACCTTCCGTCATGTCGCCCTCCCCGACGGCACCACTGTCATCACCCAGGCACAGGTTAATATATTCTATTTTGAGTGTTTGTTTGTTAGACTTAAACTCCTGTCAACCCTTCCAGGTTCTGTCCAGACTGCCTCATTAGATAAGCATTTCACATATTCTCAAATAAAATAAATGAATAACTGAAGCTGTGCTTGCTTGTAACAGTGAGCCCTATGGCCAACTTTAGCTTGCTGCCTCATGGAAGTGCATCCCACAAGATGGTTCTGTTTGTAGCAGTGGGACCTTGTGCCCATCTTAAATTGCTGTGCTGCAGACCATTGACACAGCAGGTGTTTGTTAGATTAATATTCTGTACTTGACATTCGATTGTGAATGTGCACCAAAACTACCCCCTTCTTCACAATTTCATGGATTCCCTAAAAAAACCCACCTTCTTTCAACAAAAAATGCTATGGTCCCATATCAGTAATAGGATAGGGACTGGAAAAATAGAAACCTTTTCTTCTGAGAATAGCAAAAGATACACTGACCAAATGTCAATATTATTTGCTTTACTTACCAGCTTTCACAGTGGTGTTTAGACCATATCTATTTCATGGACAGGATGGAGTATCGGTTATACTCAGATGCTTATGTTATTCCAAAGTTACAAACCACATCATTGGTTATCTCTCCTTACCCTAATCTAATAATTTGATTTTACCATTATCTGGAAATAACCAGGAAGATGTGAAGTGTTACATTGCCATTTGTTTGTTTGCTTGGGCAGTTTAACATCCAATATGTTCTATTGCCACTTGAGCCTTAATGCTTCAGTTTGTGACAATTTCAACAATAATTTGATAAGCAATGTATTGGTGTTTATACCTTTCAAAATCTTGGAATTGAAATTTGTTTTGTTTGTGGATTAACATCCCAGGGGACCCTAAGGGAATAGGAAGCATCAATGATTTAATCTTTTCTCTTTAGCAGACTAATTTCTGTCAACTAGTTTTAATGTTTTCAAACATTCAATAAACAATCAAGGAGATTTGTCTCTTTCAAAATTCTAATTCTTGAAACCAAAGAATTTGTTTCTTGCCAGTGACATGGAAGATACTATGAGTTGATGGCACATTTTTTCAGAAGTTTCTAAACTTTCTGTTACAGGTCAGACATCTTCTCAACAACATCTACACAGAGCTCGCACGTGCAGCCGTGTTGCTACAGTCCATGACAGACGGTGGGATGCCACCATTTTCCTCCATGATGACGGACATCAAAGAGTATGGAGTCTACAACATCATGTGTGGTATCAGCATCTTCATGGAAGCCAAGTCCTTGACGCGAAGCAGCTCAGTGGTGCAAGCAACATCAAATGCCCATCTTCCACGAATTACCAACCTCGCACACCGGTTTGTGCGGGACTACGTTCTCTTACAGCGTTTGACTGTGCTGTTCCGGGACACAAGCAACCTTATGGTGGACCTTGCACGCCACCTATGAGTCACTGGTTTGTCATTGGCTTATAATGCTTTCTTTGGTTGGAGTTGGAATGTTATAGTCTTTCTAGACTATATATTGTAACTATTTGTGTATGCATGAAGAGGGCAACACTTTGGAAAGACAAAGCATTGTGTCAAAAGTAACTATGCATTGTACACCATCTAGTACTAAAATAGCCTTCAAATCTTGAATGACAAAAAAAGAAATAACATTTTTGAATATTTCTCTAGAATATTTGAAGAATTTCTTGTGACATGGCTTTTGACTTTTGAGTTAAAACAGCTCAATAATAGATCCTGCATTGTTCTAAGGAGACATAGTAGATGCGCATGTTAGATGTCTTATGGCAGCCGGATTGCCAATGTCAAGTAGACAAAATTTGTCATAGTATGTGTACATCTGCTATTTTGTTATTCCATCATTGACTATTTCAAATTTTCACTGACACCTACTTGCTTGTTTGATCTGTGAATTCTACCAGAAATAAATGGATTCATACCTGGTTTGAGACTGGATTTGTTTATTTCAGGGCAAATGCTATGGCATATCTTAAAAGAAGACACTAAAAAACCCAAAGTAAACCAATATTCAAAGTGAAACTGCAGGGGGCCGTTGAATAATATTTTGTCATATGTGAGGCTGGAAAATAAGACAAATGGAAAGACAGATGACAAAAGATGGGAAAAGTAGGCCGAGTGGTGCAGTCCCTATATATCAGTTCGAATAGTCAAATTTCTTTCAAAAACGATTTGATTATTAACTAACAATGAAATTGGGATAGATGCATCACACAGATATCATTCTCCGTTGAAAATATCTTTTAATTTGAATTAGATTTAGTGTATGAAAAACAGATTTGACATCGACTCTAGAGTGGTTTTTCTGGACGACAAATGGACGATATTTAAGAATTGAACTATTTCCTACCAGCTACAACCTTTAAGGTTCTCGTATCGTCAAGAGCTTGTATGTCAATGACTCATATTTATATGCTGTGTTTTGGCACTAAAGACACTTCTACATCAATATCAAGAATATCAAGGGAAATTAGATATAATACCATGATTTAAAGAAGTAACTATTGTAAAAAATAAACTAAACGCAGCAAAGGGGCAACCGAAAAAGTTCTGGAAGCTCATACACTCGATCTTGGAACCATCCGATGCTTTGGATGTCTGTGAACTGAATGTCGATGGGAACACTATAGCTAATGATAATGCCTCTATAGTATTAAATAAGCACTTTGCTTCTGTTGGTGCGAAATTGTTCAGTAACCTAGAACAATCATTATTTAACGAAAATCTGGCCAAATTGGAAAGATTGTTCTCACTACAGTTATACCATCCGGAGATTAACCCTTTCCTTACTAATGATGCCACGATGGCATTCCCCAGCCATGGGCGAATGATGCCATATGGCATTCCCAGCCACGGGCGAATGATGCCAAATGGCATTATTTGACATGTTACAATTAAGGCTCATAATTTGTGAAATACTCAACACTATAAAACCAATTTTACACAAAATATGTATTTAGATATAACCAATATAATTATTGAAAAAAAGATGAAATGGTTGCCCTAGTGACACAAATCATGTCACGTGACACCATTTTTAAAATTTGGTACTTGCCTTTACCAACCATACATGTTAGCTGGTATTGCCGCCTACACGATGCAGCACAAGATTCGTTCATAAGAATTGGGTTAAGTACACGACTACGGAAGTCAATAGATATGTTAAAGCAATAGACACTTCCAAAGCAAGTGGTTTAAAGGACATTAGAAGTTCTGTACTGAAATCCGCACTTCTAGCCCCAATTGACTAATTGACTTTCTTGGTTAACAATAGTCTGAGCCAAGGAAAATTTCTGACAACTTGGAAGATGTCAAAAGTAGTACCCATTCCAAAAGCAGGGAACCTCAAAAACATTGATAATTGGAGACCAATCTCTTTACTTAATATACCCAGCAAAGTTCTAGAAAAGTTGTTGCATGATTCCATCTATGATCTTATGAATGATGCCAATGTTCTCGTGGATGAACAGTATGTCTTCCACCCTAATAGGAGCACTGCCTACACTATTTTTAATCTGTGTAAACATCTGTATACTGCGCGCAACTTAGGAAAATTTGTTGCCTGTTGTTACGTGGACTTCAGGAAAGCTTTTGATAGCATTCATCATTACCTCTTATTACTTAAATTAGACAAAATTCTAAAAATGCCAGAAGGTATCGTCAAATGGCTGAAGGATTAGTTGTACAGAAGTAAACAATATATGTTTTCATAGACAATAATGCCTCTGAACCCTTGACGATAGATTTCGGAGCTCCTCAGGGCTCAGTCCTAGGTCCTCTCTTGTTTGTACTCTTCATAAATGACTTAGGTGAATGTTTACAAGAGACGAGATTCCTGCAGTATGCTGATGATTTGGTGATATTTGTCGAAGACCAGAATGCAGACTTGGCCCTTTCAAAATTACAAAAGGACATTATGTTATCAGGACAATGGTGCTCAAAAAATGGTCTAACAATAAATGTTAGCAAAACAGGGTTAATGTGGTTTTGCTCCAAAAATAAAGAAAATTGTTTACCCCTGAGGAATTTGAGACTTGATGACAAAGATATTGTAAGATGTTGGCATTACAAGTACCTATTACCCACCTATTACGGAGTCTCCATAGGAAACGTATAGGGCACCTGGAATCACCTACCTGGAGATTCTGACATGTCAGAATCTCCTGCAGGAGATTCCGGAAAAATAGTCCCTAAGCTACGCCCCCTACGTCACTCACACGTATATTTGACGCACGTGCAGTGGAATGCACGCACAGATATGACGGACGCGCCTACATTCAGTTTGGAAGTCGATGATGAAGTAATAGGTGCAATTATCGGAAATATCACCGATAAATCTCCGGAAAAAAATAAAATGGAAGAACAGCTGACTCAGGAAATGTTACTGGATTTTTAGAAAATGATATAGAAGAAACTGGCTTGAAAATTGCGGATGCATCAGAGAGTGCAGACGCCATAGCAGACTTGCTTGACAAGGTAGATGAAAATGCTGGGGTTTCTACATCGTCAGCTGCAGTGACTGCAAACCTAGACAATGTAGAATTTGATCAGATATTAACAGAAGAAGACTTAAAAGACTATGCAAGACAACAAAGGAATGTTAATACTACAAAGAAAATGGCACATGTAAGTAAAAATATAACTATTTGACTAATTAGTAAGGCAGTGAAATTTTTGAGACTTGGAAGTAATCACAAAATCGTCGATTTTTTAATATAGATTTTTAATTGATATATTTCACAGGTTATGAGAAAATTCATGATGTACCTGGTGACTACACATATCGAAGGAAGAGAGATCGATGGAATCGAACCCAAAACGCTAAATCGCTACCTGGGATATTACCTGTACTCTGTCAAGCGGGACGATGGGACCGACTACGAGCCCGACACCCTTACAGGGATACATCGAGCGATCGACAGGTAAAAATGAACTCATAAAATAAAATAATCATCTAGAAAAAAATTGAATATTTAAGAATATTGAATTATACAGTTGTGATGGTCGCCGCCTGTCTAGAAGGTTGGATGACCCCAATCCGGAACGCTAGTTCCAGGCAGGATCCCACCCTACGCACTCTACGTAGGTTGGTTCGGTTTTCGGTTAGTTTGCACAGACCTAGTCACACATAACACAACAACGTCTTTTAATAAACAGGGATGTTTATTATTCACTACTTTCCAGAAAGATCTATGTGCCAGGTAATGCTGGAGAGGCTAATCTGGAAGACTCGCCTAACCACCAGGAAGGTTACAAGAACCTGCCTGCAAAGTGAGGGCCCAAGGGTCTGTTCCGTAGAAGAGACGCGCGAGGACAGCCTGTCGACCTACTGTGAACGCTAAGTATATATACCCAGCGTTACGTAATCCCGGCCTCCGCCGCGCCACTCTCGTGTGCGGCGTTGTCCGGAATCACTACACAGTAAGGATCGGCACGTCGCGCCATCTTCCGTGAAACCTGCGAACACTGCTGGATTCCCACCCCACTACACAGTGAGTAAAAACTAAATTTTATTTTTCAGACATCTACGAGACTGCGAGTATGGGGAATCGCTTCTAGAAAGTCGATTGTTTGCAATGAGCAGAGAGGTTTTGGCTGCCAAGAGAAGAGAATTAAAATCACTTGGTCGTGGAAATCGACCTAATAGAGCTGATGTGATTACCGATGAACAAATCGAAATACTATGGTAAAAAGATTTACTGGGTGACAAAAATCCGAAATCGCTACAAAATAGTGGTTTTTTTTATTTGACAAGTGGGTTTGGTTTCAGGGGCGCCCTCGAAAGTAAGCAATTAACCTATGGCGATGTGAAAATTGAGAGGGATGAAAAAAATCGGAATTCCTAACTTTTAACAAAAGATTGAGTAAAACTCGTCAGGGAAAGGAGGGATCTAACCCACGAATGTTCCAGCCTAAAATCTTTTCACATCCTGAGACAGATGATCGCTGTCCGGTTCGTTTATACAAATTGTTTATGTCAAAACGACCAGAAAGTATGAAGACTGAGACGAGTCCACTGTATCTTTCGTGCAAAACGAAAGGAAATTGGGATTCAACTGATATTCGGTTCACTACAACTCCCATGGGTAGCCAAAAATTGAAGGAATAATGAAAACTATTGCAAAAGAGGGGGGGCTCACAGGTAAAATTATGAATCATTCATTGCGAAAGACCCTGTGTCAAAATCTGATGGGAAACGATGTCAGTCCTGTTATCGCTGCTCAGTTAACTGGGCATCACAACATCCAGAGTCTGAATAACTATTCTGTCGCCACAGTACAACAATAAAAAGCGATGTCTGAAATGGCGACAGGTGTTAAACGAAAGTCAATCGATACTCAGCTATCGTTAATGGGACCAAAACGCCAAGAAGTGAACACCGATCATAGTAATATTGAAAAGTTGGCGAAAGCAAGTCAGGGTATGCTGAGCGGTGCCAGTATCGCCGGGAATGTGACAATTAATGTTAATTACAATGTGTACAGTGCTTCATCTGTGTCATCTTCTGTTAATATGTCTCCTACAATTCCCACATTAAAGTATTGAAGTGTGACAATCAATCTTACATTGTTTATTTTGATGATTTCTCCCATCGTCGAGCTGCGTAAAATCCAACAAACCAAGATGGCGGAAAGCCACACTTGAAATGATCCGTGATATGGGTCAACTCAAACTAGAAATTGAAATCTTTACTATTTTTTGTTCAGAATGTATTCAATAAGTCTAATAATGAATTACAAAGTGGATTATTAGAACAGATTATAAAAATGTAACGTTCTCGTAGTATAGCGAAGAGTGAAAGTCGGAACTTTATCTAGCGAGTAGAACCACAATGGTGACGCGTCACTATAGCGAGTGCTGAGATCTGACGGCAAATATGTGTACTGCGCATATCTTAACAAAGAAGTGACATATGGCATCGCAGTACAGTCAACAATACACTTCATGGAATGTTTTGCTTCGTATTGATCGAGAAGGTGGGTAATAAATACAATAACAACTGGATTTGATTACGAGTGGCCGCAATCTCCGAGTAGTTGATGCATAGTAATATCCGGGAGATAGAGAGGATATTACGTCGTCAACTACGACCACTCGTAATCAAATCCAGTGATTATTGTGTATGTCAATCAGTGGACAACTATTCAAGTTCTCGAAACTAAGGAATTGTCTGACTCCAGAAGCAGCTTGCTTAATTTTGTTATCAAATGTCACACCTCTCTTTGAGTATTGTTCATTTCTCTTCGAAAGTTTTTAAAAAGTTGATCAAGATGCATTGTCAAAGTTGCATAATAGAGGCCTACGGATAACTCTAAATCATAATACGAAATATCAAAGTATCAGTGAACTCCTCGTAAATTGTAAGGTAGAGCTGATCTAGAAGAGAAGGAAAAAACAATTAATGGTGATAATACATCGTAATCGATACAATCAAAATTGGACGGTGATCAAACAATGTGTAACAAGACTATCAGCCAAAATCAACTTCAGCTTAGCACATACAAAGAGTATAATAGTTCTTCAATCCCCATACTATCAAGGAAGTAGACTCTGGGATACCCTACCAGCAAGCGTACAGCAGCTACCAGACTTGGCCACCTTTAAAAGAGGAATAAAATCGCATCTCTAGATTTAATATTTTGCCACCACAAAATCATCCTCATTATTACCTTATCACCTTTTCTTATTAAGGCGTCTTCTAGCCAATTTAAGGTATATTATTTTTCTTTGATCTCAATGTATCTTTAGGAACATGGAATTCTGTCTCTTGTATTATCAGAACTGTGTCTGAAAAACTTGGCTATGACAGAGAGATACTTTTTGTTGAATTAAAAAAAAATTAATGTAGGTTTATTATTCAATCCTCTGTAATCTCTGGAAAAATCCTAGTGAGAAGAAAGATTTCTTAACCATTTTATGTTTATATTTTATAGTACTATTAAGTATTGTCTGAACAGTCTTATGAATACCATGTATCATGAATCCACAGGGTGGCATGGTGGTCAGTACGCTCACTGGACTGGAGAATGGCCTTAATTAGCATTTATTTTTCAGTCAAAACTGGATGCTTATTTGTCAGTTAGTTAGCCAATGACTGGGAGGTAGGGCCAGGTTCATTTTTTGGACTGCCACCTCCTATATGTATATAGTGGAGGGGGACATGTTATTAAGTATCATCCAGCATAGAGGTGAGGAGAGTCATGTCATCGATGAACTTGGCGACTGGCTCATCGTCTTGCTGACGTCACTCTCTGTATGCCTCTCGCATCATGATCAGGGACCTGGGAGCTGTTTTAAAAGTCGAGTGAGGTCTCGCCAGCGGCACGTCACGTTTTGTAAGCGAGAGGCTGGCAACAGCGATCGGCACCTCAAATTAAAGCGGCAGCAAAACTACTACCAATATCCCATAGAGAGCAGCACCTCCACCTCGATAGCGACACCTCAAGTTCCATTGTTGGCCTCTCGCGTTGGCAATGAGTACTCTCATTTAGCACCCTCCCGACTTTTGAAACAGTTCCCTGGAGCTGTTTCAAAACGTGGGTTAAGTCTATGGTTTTGAAACAGCTCCCTTTGACGGTGAGGCATAAGCGTACACATGGTCAGCGTAGAAGTGGGTGTTGCACATAAACAAAATAAGATAAAATGAATGAATAGGTGTGTAATAGTTGAGCGATGGTGAAGAAGTGAGGGAAAGTGTGAGTGGTGAGAGCATGAGGTGAGGGTGGACAGTGAGTGGTGTGGGATCTTTTCACGAGACGTCAGCAGTGAGCAGCCAGGACCAGACCATTGAAATATGTCTTCTTGGTCTGCGTTTCTCTAGTGTCCACCACATTATTCATGAGCCAAACCGTGCTATGTACCAGGTATACAAGGGCGAATATTTGAAGGTAGGTAAACAGTAATGCATATCTATTATTTTCTGTGACTAGAGATTAAAGAATTAAAGAATGAGCTGTGATCGTAGGGTTTCAGGCTTTGTTGCATCATCATGCACCCCTCTCATAAGATCTCACTCTCTAAGTGGTATTCTGTACTCTCACTACGTTCTATGGGAGAAGAATTCTTAATGAACTAGGCTTAGAGCCTCGAGAATTCACTGGCCTGCCTCCCATGCTAAAGATGTACATCAATGCAACCCAAAGAATCCTATAATCTCAATGATGCCACCTAGCGCGAATACTGTGTGTCAGTGGATTCTCAAGGCCATAGAGTGTAGTGAGAACCTTGAACAGAATATCACTTAGAGAGTGTGAGATCTTATGAATGGCGTGCACCGGAACATGTAACCTATAATTTATAGGCAATTTATCAAGGACATTACAAGTGATGTATATCTAAATAGCAGTTATTCTCTGAATGGACAGTGCTGTAAATAACAATGAGACAATTTAAACCTGATGAAGGCAAATTTGCTGAAACATTGTGTCAAACTGTTACGATCCAAAACATCGGTAGCCTTGAAGTAATTTATTTCAGCTTACTATTCACAACTGATAGTAACAAAACGTGAATATGTTGTATTCCAACTAATATTATAAAACATATTTCAAAAATGGTTTGTAATGTATGCGCCAGTGTTTGTTGGTCATGTGATGATGCATATAAGCTTCAACCTATGTGTTTTTATATAATTGGTGACCATGGCCTATGATCAGGGGTGGTCATTGCCCACCCTGGTGTCTCCTCCTACAGCGTACCTCATGCGCCCTCTTCCGCCCTCAGGCGCACTAAGCACCCACATGCACTCACTCGGCCCTCACCTATCCCTCACTCTTACACCACCTTCCACACAGTACACACATACTACAATTTTCCTCGCTAACTTTGGCTCCCTGCGTTACCACGTCTATATATTCCACAAGTATTTGACCGGAATAGTATGGGCGACCATCGTATGGAGAAAGGAGGTTTATGCTGAGAGAATGATGCCTCCAAAAAGACCACTGTCTGGGAGAATAATGACCACATGGACTCGGTCTCAGAACAAGGTGCGAGTGTCTGGACTTCACACATCGTGGCCTTAGAATCCAGCCTTGGTGGTGTTAAGGATAATGTTGACCACATCGATGAAAAATGGATGGAGTCCTGGACGCAATACTTCAGGGACCTGTTTCACTAGTTTCGTGACATGTCTAGATGGCGTCTAGATGGTGTGTCCGCTTTCATAAGAACTAGACATTAGACTTCGTTTTGGCCGTTCATGCTTGCACGGTTTGTGCCGCTTTTCATGTCTGTCTAACACCTGTCTGTCACGAAACTAGTGAAACAGGTCCATGGTGTGCAGATTTGTCTAATTCTTATGTTTGGGTTCTGTCTTTTCCTAAGGGTAGCTACTTGTGTTGTCACGAAACTAGACAACCCTAATTTCTGTATGGTGTCACAGACATGTCACAAACCTAGTGAAACAGGTCCCTGATGGAACATCTGGAACATCTGCATCGGCAGGTGCAACATGTATTTCAGCATGTACTAGCAGTAGTAGAGCCTTTTTGCACTTCTGCTTCTTTGGAGGCATTTTCATGGACCAGGGACTTGTTTCACTAGTTTCGTGACATGTCTAGATGGCGTGACATGTCTAGATGGTGTGTCCGGTTTCAAAAGAACTGTAGGGGTCAGGGCAGTCGAGCAGCGTTGTTTCACTTTAGAACTAGGTGGCGCGAGAGCCGATCCTTGCTGTGCGGTATGGCCGGCGGACCCGCAGTATGTAAATGCTGCGGGTTCACCCGCATTACGTAACTCGGCCGCTATATAAGGTCGAGTCCACAGCGGGTTGATAGGACTTCTCACGGTGCCTCTTTACGGAGTGAACGTCTGAAGCCTCACGAGTTGGTTAGGTTGTGTTGAAACACCTTTCAACGTTGAAGAGACCAGTATCTCTTCCCGCGCTAGTTGGTGCCCCGTAGCATCAACGAATTGTGTATTACTTCCAGTAATAAACGAACGGTAAACTGAAACTGTCCGGAGTCTGGTTTTCTATTCGCGGTTAAGTGGTAGTTGGTAGATCTCGGATCTCCCTCCCTTCTCCAGTGGGTAAAGCCGAACCCACCTGTATTGGCACAGAAGGTACAGGGTAGCGACTAGTCTCGGAACCTCTGGTCGGCTGACGATCGCGGAGAGTGGTAACACACTTTCAGCGACTAGAGGGTAACCGCTACATTGGTGCCGTGACCAGGATCTTTGGCTGCTTGCACAGCCGAAGATCACTGGAGAGGTAGGATGGCGGAGAAGCCGGGTGTAAAAACCCGGTCAAAGATCGCCGAGCAGAGCCCTGCCGCAGAAGGCGTAGCCAGCCCGGAGAAGACACAAGATGTCCGTACTCCAGTGGCAGCTGCTAGCCAGTCGCGGAAGAAGGCTGCGAGGAACATGGCTGAGCAACTAAGCTCAACCGTGCTCCACATGGGGACCCCTAGAGCGGACTCCATGGAAGAAAAGGACCTAGAAGGAGTAAGCCGAATAGGCGATTCCGAAGAGGGTCCTGAACATGGGGAAACCCCACTAACCTGGCCTAAGATCGATTCTCGGATCGATCATGAAGCCGAGCAACGTCAAGCGAAGCAGCGTCTACTCGAAGAGCAAGATACTGCTAAGTTGATGTTGCAAGATGTGTATTCTCGGGCCAAGGTAGCCGCTGAGTCACTGCGAGTGCAGAAAGAACAGCTTGCTTTGGCCGAGGATCAAGAAAAGGCGGTATTGGCGCGCCACAGCGCGCAGAGGCAGACTATGCTTTAAAGTATAGGACTCCACCGCCAGGTTGGCAGAGTGTGACCAAGGATCACGTATACTCCCCACAAGGGAATGCAACGGGTCCTCGTGTGTTTACTCCGCCACGGATAGATCGGAGACCTCCGATGGTGAACTTTGCTTCCCCAACGGACTCTCTGAAAGACTCTACGCATGCTAGTGATAGGGGAGTACTGTCTAATTCCGCGATAGCTGAATTAGGACTTAACCCTGTACTTGCGGAGAGTAACGCGGATCGGGTGTTCAATCGATCTCTAGCACAGGCTAGAGATGTCCCGATTGTGAGACCGGCAGAAACGGCCAGATGTAACGCCATTATTCCGAAGCCTTTTGGTAAAGGAATGGTGTGGGAACACTGGTTTGCCGGGTTCTGTGAGGATGTCCAGTGCAATGGATGGAGTACTACGGATGCATTGCCGTACCTCATGAGAGCGTTGCGAGATGGACCCGGCGAGGCTGCTTTACGTGCCTACCGGCGTTCGACTACGCATGGATGGGATGCCCTTGTAGAAGTGGCGTCCTATTACTGTGGGCAGCTAGTAACGCTGAACCCTCGTTCGACTTTTCTAAGTCGGATACAGGGTAAAGACGAGTCCGCCCGTGCTTACGGGTTAGCCTTACAGCAATTGCTGATGGAGGTTTACCCCGGTACTAGACTGGACTCACCGGCACTGCATGAGGATCTACAAACTCAGTTTGTGAAGGGTCTCAGAGACGAGGACATCCGCACAGAGGTGGTCTCGAAATGGGAACCTGGTATGACCCTCATACAGGTGTTGAAAATAGTGGACGCCTATGAACAAAGGTGTGCTCTGTTTGGACAGTATGGAAAACCTACGAGTAAAACCCGGGTTGCCATGCTAACGCCATCCTGGGAACAGGATGAGTTGGCGACCGAAGAAACCAGCGACCCCGAAATGGAGGATGTACTCTCCGCAGTGCGGTCAATGGTACTCGGACGCCGTGGTTTCCGAGGTAGGGGCCGTGGCCGGTTGAATCCAGGGAGGCCCAGAAATGGGAACCCTCAGGTGACAGAACAGGCCGTGGGTAAAGATTCCAAGGAATCACCTACTGTTACGGAATTGTTGCTGCAGATCAACGAAAGGTTATCGCAATTGGAGAAAAACCAATTGGATACTCGACGTTGTTGGCAGTGCGGAAAGACTGGGCACATTTCTCCGGAATGTCCCCAGAAACTGGCTGCTGTAGAAACCACAGACGGCCCTCTAGCTTTGCCTCCCCCTCCTGAGGATCCGGTAAACTAGAACGGGCTATGGTAAGTGGCGAAACAGTAGCCCCTGCAACTGTACGCCTGAGTACACAAACTGGAGAACCAGCGAGTAAAGTGAATCTTACTCGGACCAAAGAGGAAGAGATTTCGAGTCAGATTGCTACAATTTGCTCTCGCTATCTATCTCCGAGACATCCCTGCTTACAATGGTTACGCCAGCGTGGATGGGACCTCGGGACCCTCGATGGTATTTCCGGTTTATTCAGCAGCCTTCTCCTCTAGGGGGGAGACGATGGTATGTGCCTGTGAGAATTCAGGGGTTGAAAGTAGATTTGTTGGTTGATACGGGAACAAGCCGCTCTGTGTTAAACCACAGTTTATATAAGACTTTTGAATTTGATCCGGAATGTAAAGTTTCGGAAGCAAGTGCAAGGGCTGCTAATGGTACTCCGTTGAAGTGCTATGGCAAAGTGATTATCCCGATCTCAGTAGGTAACACTGAATTAGTGTGGAGTCCCATACTCAGTGATATCGTAGATACAGTGGAGATCCGTCCTCTAGGTATATCATCTATCGACAACGACCCGAGAGAAGAGAGGATTGGGTGCGTGAACACAAACTCGGAAAAAGATCCCGGGTCTACAGTTCTGCACGAGACCCTAGAAACTCTGATCACTGCTGCAGATGCCCTAACAAGCGCGGAGCAACGAGAATTAAGAGTAATGCTAGGAAGGTGGAATAAGATCTTTGCGCGGCCAGGAGACCCATTGGGTAGAACTGATCGTGCAGAGCACCACATAGATACAGAGGGAAACATTCCATTTAGACTACCCTACCGGAGACTACCGCCCATAAAGCGGGAAGCTTTGGAAGAGGAGTTACGGAAAATGCTTTCTCAAGATGTGATCATACCCAGCGAAAGCCCTTGGGCCAGCCCTGTGGTGATGGTTACTAAGAAGGACGGTACTTGCCGGTTCTGTATTGACTACAGAAAACTGAACGGTATCACCCGAAAGAACGCCTATCCAATACCACGGATCGATGAGAGTCTCGGGGGGAACCAATGGTTTTGTACCTTGGATCTCCAATCCGGATATTGGCAGGTAAAGATGGCTAGTGAGGATCAGCCGAAAACTGCCTTCACTACCCACGAAGGGCTGTATGAATTTACAGTAATGCCCTTTGGCCTCTGCAATGCCCCGGCTACGTTTGAATCCATGATGGATCAGATGCTGAGAGGCTTGCAGTGGAAGAAATGTTTGGTTTATTTAGACGACATAATTGTTTTCGGGAAAACCGTGGAACAATGTCTGAATAACCTAGCGGAGGTCTTTGAACGTATAGAGTCTTACGGCTTGAAACTCAAACCTCAGAAATGTAAACTGTTCAAACGATCAGTGGAGTACTTGGGTAGGATAGTTGCGGGTGATGGTATCCGCGCTGACCCATCCAAGTTGGAAGTAGTGGCCAAATGGCCTCGACCCCGGAATATAAAAGAAGTAAGATCTTTCCTCGGATTCTGTTCATATTATCGTGACTTTATCCCGGGTTTTTCCGAAACTGCCCATGCTTTGCAACAGTATGTAGTCCAGGACAAAGCCGGAAAGTTGAAGGATATTCTATGGAATTCCGCGGCCGAGGAAGCGTTCTCGGGACTAAAGAGAAAGTTTGAAGAGACTCCGGTCCTCCATTATCCATTGCCTCAGGGTCGATTCATCCTTGATACCGACGCGAGCAATGACAGTATTGGAGCGGCACTGTCTCAGATACAGAACGGAGTAGAAGTTCCCATTGCTTTTGCAAGTAATAGCTTGAATAAGGCACAGCGGAACTACTGTACTACAAAGAGAGAACTTCTCGCTGTAGTAGTATACGTAAGGAAATATCGACACTTCCTCGGAGGTGGAGATTTCACGTTACGTACGGATCATTCCTCGTTGAAATGGCTCTTTAACTTTAAAGACGCCGAAGGAATGATCGGAAGATGGCTGGCAGCTTTATCCGAATTCGGACTTAAGAACTGTCAGATAGAACACAGACCCGGTAAATCACACATTAACGCGGATAGCCTCTCCCTGAGACCATTGCGTAAGTGTGGGCGACCCGACTGTGTAGACTGTGGGGAACATGATGCTATCTTGGCTGCGTTGCACTAGATGGGTAATCCTGATCCCGCGTTTTATCAGTGGACACTGGAACAGACCCGAGAAGCTCAACATAGTGATCCGGATATGTCCCGGTTGATTAAACTGGTAAAAAATGGCCTCCATAGACCACGAGGAAAGGAACTCTCAATAGAGAACCGGGAGTTCCAAATACTCTGTAGTCAATGGACGGAGTTGACTGTGAGGGATAACGTGTTATATAGGATGAGAACCACAGTGTGTCCAGTAAGGAGACATTTACAGTTGGTTGTACCCATAGCACTGCGTCCTGGACTTTTGACTCTGTGTCATGAGCATAGAAGTTCGGCACATTTCGGAAAAAAGAGGAGTGCCGCTAAAATAAAGCGACATTACTACTGGCCCGGAATGAACGCCGACATAGAGCGATGGATTCTAGAATGCGCGGTCTGTTGTAGGGTTAAGCCCAGCGAAGGCATAGGGAAGATGCCCTTACAACAAGAGCTATTTGGAGTCCGGTTTGCCCGCATTGCTCTCGATATCATTTCTGGTATCGATGAGTCCGATGACCGCAATACCTGCATGATGGTGGTGATGGATTACTACACAAAATATGTGCAGATCTATCCCATGAAAGATCACAAAGCTGCTACCTGCGCGGAAGCACTTGTGAAGAATTGGGTGCTATGTTTCGGAGCTCCGAGTATTTTACACTCCGACCAGGGAAGAGAATTTGAGTCTCAAATTTGGCAGGAAATGTGTAGAATATTAGAGATCAAGAAAACACGCACCAACCCATATCGTCCTCAATCAGATGGGATGGTAGAGCGGTTCAATCGAACGTTGATACAGTGCTTGCGCACGATGGTCAATGAAAGCCGCAGTAACTGGGATGAGTTAGCACCATTTATAGCACACGCTTACAATGGTACTATTCATTCTAGTACGGGGTGTTCACCTAATCTACTTGTCTTCGGAGAAGAGATTGTGATGCTCGCAGACATTGTTTATGGGGTGCCAGGAGTCTCCGCTGAGATACCCTGCCCTATAGGGTTCGTGGAAAAACTTCGGGAACGCTTTGTGGAGGCTTATTACCGAGCAAGCCGAGGCCTAGAGAAAGCCGCGGAGTGGCAAAGGTCGGGACATGATGTTCGACTAAAGCCGAGAAAGTTCCAGGTTGGAGACCGAGTAATACGATATCACTCACCGTTAGTGAATGTAAAACTCGCCCCAAACTGGGATGGTCCGTTTGTTATAGTTGAAGTGCTGTCAGAAATGACAGTAGTCATCGAAGATGAATGGACACGGAAGCGCTATAAGTCGCATGTTGCTCGATTGAGAACATGGCACTGTACGCGCAATAGAGCTGGCTCTGATAACACGGAGTCCCCGCCCCAGCCGGTACCGCTTTCAGCGAAGCCAACTCGCAGGGCAGGGAAGTCCCGGGTCAAAGCCGGTAAGAGTTGCAAGGGCCCTCCGCCAACATGGCGGAAGCCTGGTCGTCCGCGTAAGGTAAAGATACCCCCGTCTGACTCGAGAGAGAAAGACTGGGAGGATTTAAAGCCCGAAGCGGAGGACTACAAAGGCCCTACTGATCGTTCTATGTATACGAAACATGGAAGATCAGTAAAAATGAAAATAGAATTGGAAAACAATTCAACCACCCGCCGCAGCGCCCGAATACGCGGCAAAGCTGCGGTCAGCTACAAAGAGTAGTGGTGCGTAATTGTTGTCGAAAATAACACAACGAGAAGTAAACGCTGGCCAAACCTGCGAGTCCTAGGGTTGGTTTATTGAACGCGATGACGGTTGAAACCCGATAAAAGACGGACTTATGGCAGCAGTCCCGACGTTGCTCGAAGGGATTCCCCGTAGAGGGCCCTCCAGAGGCTGCATTATTCGCCATAACGTTCTAATTTGATGGTTTTTAATCTCTCGATCATCAACTTATACCTTCTTGAGATGAGTAGTGGTGGTCAGATGGAATTGGAAACCCCCACGGGCATAGATTCGGCTTGGCGCAGTGAAGCGTGGCCGGTGTCTGTACCTGCTGGGAGAGTGTGAAAGAACGAATCAAATGACACGTAACGGCGTCTTTGATCAGTTCGCGGTCGAGGGGGCGTGGAGTCGCTCGGATGATGAACGTCTCAACACCTCTCATTGGTCGAGGACATGACCTCTTTTAATTGGGGTCAACAGCCTGTATATAAGGCATTGTTCTCGGAGAACAGATCACTCTGGCCAAGTGGCGTCCCAGTGACGCCCCTGGAGTGTATTGCTGCGTTCAGCCTGGCTGAGCAACGCAAAGAGGAGGCCACCCTTCCCGCGGAGGAAGAGGTGGTCCCGCAGGACTCGGCTCCGGCCGAGGGCCTTGCGAGCTCGGGAGACAGTGCGTCTGTCGGCCTGGGCAGTGACGACTCCCTAGGGGGTAGTCACAGTGGTAACTCGGGTGCTCTGGATTCCGGTCCAGACGACACCCAGTCAGCACAGCGCGGAGAGTCCAACCCTTCCACTACGGTGGCAGAGGCAGGACCCGGTTCGTCTAAGACATCAGTTTCGGCTGAAAGCTCTGGGCGAGTTGCTTCCGTGAAAGGTGGGAAACTAGACCTTTCCCATGTGAAGAGCTCTGGGTATGGGCAGAAGTCAGTTTCAACTACTCCTGCTAAGCCCAAGGCTTCCCGTTTGCCGAAACCGACGTTTACGCCGGTGAAAGCAGCGGAGAAGAAAGGAGATGCTCAGCGAGCTGAGTTGACTCCCGTTGGTCGCGGCCGCGGGAGACCAATTAGCAGACCTGATCCTCCTGCTCCCGGGGGTATTCCAGCCAGTCCATGGGACCGGTGGACCCGGGAACTTCAGAACATCCCTGATCCCGACATACGCGCTTTGGCTATGAAGGGGTTAGTGGATCGATGGGTTGCTAGTCAGGGCCCGGAGAATGTTGTACCGGTGGTATCCCCCTCAAGGGTTGAAGCCCCGGTGGTAGCACCTCCGGCCCCGGCTACTAGCCAAGATACGCCCGCCACTACGGAGAGCACTATGGAGGTTGACGAAACCCCTGGTGCTTCCATGGAGTCAGTGGAGCCAGCTACTTCCTCGGAAGGAGCAAAGGCCGCTGAAGGGCGTGCCACGGAGAAGGCGAAGCCGGCTAAAAAGTCGACCGAACCTGTCTCCGTGGAAGATAAACCGGCTGAAAAGCCAGTAAGTAGCTCCGCTGCCCGTAGGGGTAGACGCAAGACTCGCGCGGCCAGGGAAGCCGCTGCAGCGAAAGCTGCAGCGGACAAAGCGGCCCGCGATGAGCGCTCTAGCTCCAGTTCCTCCCGCAAGGGAGGAAAGGGTAAGGGAGTTGGAAAGTCCAGTGCTGGCAAGCTTGTTGCTAAAGGCAAGGGATCTTCGGATCCTAAACCTGGTGGCAGCAAGGAGACGAAGGGGGCCGGGTCTTCAGGCTCGGAGAAACCCGCGTCTATGTCAGCTGGACAGCCGCACAAGAGTGCATCACAAGATTCAGATGAACAATCTGAATCCGCTGTGGTGGACAATTGTGGTCGGGTCGGAGACTGGGGCAAGATCATGGATCTTGATGATGCAAAGCGTCTTGCCCATGGTTCCGACGCCGACAGTGAGACCGGTGATTTTATTCCTGGTGCTAAGCGCGCTCAGAAGCGTAAGGTGGCCCGCAAGCTGCCGAGCTGTCTGGTTGGGCGCAAAGCGAAGTGTCTAGAAGACCTCCGCGTCAAAGACCGCCATTGGCTACCGGAACCGGTAGGAGAAGATGGCGTGTCTGATGACGAAGAGTGGCTTCAGGACGAGGGCTCTGCAAACACGTGGTATATCACCCGTGTGGAAGGAGTCAAGAGTGCCTCCAACCAAAAGTACAACATCCTCCAGAAGGAAAAGTTGAACTTTGCGTTGCGATAGTTTACTGTCGGCGGGCACTGTGTCTTTTTGTGTTGCCAGGGCGGGGATGTGAAAACATCACCTGCCTACGCCACAAAAAGGTTGTACGCGCGGCATCTCGTAGAGATGCATTTAGCTGAGTTCCCCTGGTACCGTTGTAACGCAGGACGGTGCTCAGCTGATTCGGGTTTTTTCGCGCCGGTCGTGGATGATTCGTCACATGTTGGACGAACACGGGATCGGTGCTGTTCGGGGTAGGGAAAGGACAATGCGGCTTTTTAATAAGTTCGTAGGGTTAGTTTCCGAAGCCCGGGCTAAGGGTGTCGAACCTAAGCGCAAGGCTATTGACGGGAAATATACCGTGTCTTGGAAACAGAATCGTAGCTTCGGCACGACTCTGCGAATAAGCTCACCGGATATGGAACGGATGAAGCACTTGCGTGACACCGCGCGTGGTAGCAGCGCGAAACGGGACCGGAGTGTAGACTCCACGAACCGCAAGCCTGCTGCAAAGAAGACTAAGAGCTCGTCTAAGTCCAGTAGTGACTCAGACGACGACTCGAAGTCGAGCCGGTCAGTGCGAAGCCAGACACCGGGCTCTGTAACTTTGGGGGATGTTCTCAATTCCTCAAAGACGGGCCCAGCGAAGGAAAAGCCTGGCCTGAAAGGGTCGAGTGCGCCTAAAGAGGAGAAATCCTCTAAGGGTTCTGGAGAGACAGCGGTCTCGTCTGACGCTTCGGCGTCGACTAGCACTGCTGGTGCTCGCCCGAAGAAAGCAAAAGTCCCCAAACCTAGCGAGGAAAGTGGCGCAGAAGGTGGTGGAGAAGAGGAGTACCCTTCTCTACCCCCACCACTGCGCCCTGCCCCTAAGGTAGTGAGCCAGCCTAGACCTCCGCCCGCGGAAGAGACTAAGCCTGGTAAACACGGGGAACAGGTTGATGTGTACTCCGGCGAACAACATCTGACACTGGCTACTATAGCTAAGACAGATTGGCGCCCGTATTATATGCAAACCTACTTGGACCGCGTTGATAAACAGTCGATTATCAATGCTAACAAGTTTAGGGTAGCACAGATGCGGGTAGCGGAGTATGAGTGCGTCATCGCTCATCAGCGCATGTCTAGCCTCTTGCAAGTGCCGTTGGAAAACATGGCTGCAAAGCTAGCAGGGGTTGAGGCGCGATTGGCGCGTTCCGAGCTTGCCCTGCAGGAGTACGACTACAAGTGTCGCACTGTAATGGGGGTGAGCATGTTCGACGTTGAACCGTCTAACATCGCAGGTGCGGAAGCAGCCTGGTTGTTACATCAGCGTCGAAGGGGCCGATATCTCGACTTTGTGTCGACTCCAACCCTGACAATGCAGCAAGCAGGCGCATTGTTAGATTGGGGTCCCGAGAGGGATTACGCCCTAGACGGACAGTCGTCCCAGGCTTCGGCCATGGAGACTGCTCCATGCAACCGGTCTCAGAGCACCGGTGGAAGTTCCTCGGAATCTCCACAGGTTTCTCTGAGGCAGCCGCCGCCAGTGACCCGTGTCGGAACGAGACCAGCTAGCGTGCCTCCCCGGCAGCAGCAAGTCCCGTTCGGCCGGGAGTTGGAAGAATTAGGACCTATGTTCCCCCCGTTGCCGTTCACATCAACGGTGACGTGGGATTCTCCCGACATCGCTGACGACATCAGCACGGCTGACCTGAATGCGGTGATGTCTAGGTTCCGGGTCACAGACCCGCTTAGTCCACCACCAAATGTTGGTCAGCAGGCTGCCGCGACGAGGCCCGCCACCCCGTCATCTACAGTTGCCCCTCCAGCTGAAGCCCCCGCCGATGAACAACCCGGTTGTTCCGGCGAGAGGCCGGCTGGCTGAAGGGCCTGTAGCTAGGCAGCATCAGTCCACCCTACGCTGAATCTAGAGAACCCCCGGAGGTTCCCCGGTATCACTGTGGGATGGAGAGAGGCAGGACGACTCCTGCCACAGAGGATGGATCGACATATTCAACCCTAGTTGTCTGTGCCTGTCCGTCCGCTGGCTCCTCAGATATTAACTCAAGCAGTTCTTACCTGGGGATCACCCACGCCTGAATTCAGTTTCAGGTGGAGAGGGTGACTGGTTTGGTCCCCCATATAAGTGGTGCTTCGATCAGCGGCCCCCGTGGTCGCTGGGAGGGGTAGTACAGGTGGATCAAAATAGAAAAGCGATCTCGGGTTGGGCCGTGGAGAATCACCCCCGTGGTGAATTTTCGCTGCACAACTTGAGTTTCAGAAGGCTGAAGGGTCTCTCGATGGTAGCCCCGTTGTAGGGCCCCATTGCGAAACACTCCGGCCTGTGGTGCTTTTCACGGGTTATACTCCGGTTTAACACCGCGGGAAGCGAAGGTAAGAGATGGGGCTGAGACCCGGCTTCGGCAAGTGGTTTCAATTCCCTGTGGGGTAATTCACGCTGGACTCGCTTGGTCTTTTGCCAGTGAGGGAAGTGTGAATCACCGCGTGGATAGGGGTTGGGGCCTTCAGTGGTTCCTGCAACTCCTATCCAAGAGATGGATATAGCGCGCCACGCTATAAGGACGCTGATACCAACTTTTTACGGAGATGGGAACTCCTACACGGAGAAGAAAACGCTCTTGGCTATCTTTTTCTTTCTCCTTATACACATGTTACTCTCTTCACAACGATGACCTGCGGGACGGGCCATGTGAAGTCAAAAAGGTGGGGGGGGTTCGCGGAATTGCTCCCCCTAACTACGCTGGAGCTGTGCTGGGAAGACAGTCGGAAGCCTGGCGCCCGGAAGCAGGGGGCTGGATCGAGTAGGTCCCCACGCTGACGGGTCTGCCAGGCTCGACACTAATATTATGTTATCCCTGGCTTACAACTCCAGAACAGTGGGAGGCGGAGTGCTCATTAGTGAGGGCTGACCCCTTGTAGGTCCGAGCAGGTGAGTCCTCTCCGCCCGATACTCAAGGAAGCCAGGGAAAAGCCAACAACATCGGCGAGACGGGTGATATTGTTACGTTTATATTTATTACCAGGGTGGTAGCGAGGCTACTCCGTTTTTATATACCGTATTACCCTTATGTCTTCCTCTTTCAGCATTGAAAATGTGTAAATTTTACTTTCCCATCTCAACCTTATTATACATCGGTATCAGTAAAAAGATTCTTTGTGAACGTTGAATGGTTAGACACGTATTCAGAACTGCTCGACTTAGTTATTAAACTTTTTCGGGATGTCCTCTTTGCAACGCAATGGTTGCCAGTCCCCCCTTCGTAAAAGCTGGGAGGGGTAATGTAGGGGTCAGGGCAGTCGAGCAGCGTTGTTTCACTTTAGAACTAGGTGGCGCGAGAGCCAATCCTTGCTGTGCGGTATGGCCGGCGGACCCGCAGTATGTAAATGCTGCGGGTTCACCCGCATTACGTAACTCGGCCGCTATATAAGGTCGAGTCCACAGCGGGTTGATAGGACTTCTCACGGTGCCTCTTTACGGAGTGAACGTCTGAAGCCTCACGAGTTGGTTAGGTTGTGTTGAAACACCTTTCAACGTTGAAGAGACCAGTATCTCTTCCCGCGCTAGTTGGTGCCCCGTAGCATCAACGAATTGTGTATTACTTCCAGTAATAAACGAACGGTAAACTGAAACTGTCCGGAGTCTGGTTTTCTATTCGCGGTTAAGTGGTAGTTGGTAGATCTCGGATCTCCCTCCCTTCTCCAGTGGGTAAAGCCGAACCCACCTGTATTGGCACGGAAGGTACAGGGTAGCGACTAGTCTCGGAACCTCTGGTCGGCTGACGATCGCGGAGAGTGGTAACACACTTTCAGCGACTAGAGGGTAACCGCTACATTGGTGCCGTGACCAGGATCTTTGGCTGCTTGCACAGCCGAAGATCACTGGAGAGGTAGGATGGCGGAGAAGCCGGGTGTAAAAACCCGGTCAAAGATCGCCGAGCAGAGCCCTGCCGCAGAAGGCGTAGCCAGCCCGGAGAAGACACAAGATGTCCGTACTCCAGTGGCAGCTGCTAGCCAGTCGCGGAAGAAGGCTGCGAGGAACGTGGCTGAGCAACTAAGCTCAACCGTGCTTCACATGGGGACCCCTAGAGTGGACTCCATGGAAGAAAAGGACCTAGAAGGAGTAAGCCGAATAGGCGATTCCGAAGAGGGTCCTGAACGTGGGGAAACCCCACTAACCCGGCCTAAGATCGATTCTCGGATCGATCATGAAGCCGAGCAACGTCAAGCGAAGCAGCGTCTACTCGAAGAGCAAGATACTGCTAAGTTGATGTTGCAAGATGTGTATTCTCGGGCCAAGGTAGCCGCTGAGTCACTGCGAGTGCAGAAAGAACAGCTTGCTTTGGCCGAGGATCAAGAAAAGGCGGTATTGGCGCGCACACAGCGCGCAGAGGCAGACTATGCTTTAAAGTATAGGACTCCACCGCCAGGTTGGCAGAGTGTGACCAAGGATCACGTATACTCCCCACAAGGGAATGCAACGGGTCCTCGTGTGTTTACACCGCCACGGATAGATCGGAGACCTCCGATGGTGAACTTCGCTTCCCCAACGGACTCTCTGAAAGACTCTACGCATGCTAGTGATAGGGGAGTACTGTCTAATTCCGCGATAGCTGAATTAGGACTTAACCCTGTACTTGCGGAGAGTAATGCGGATCGGGTGTTCAATCGATCTCTAGCACAGGCTAGAGATGTCCCGATTGTGAGACCGGCAGAAACGGCCAGACGTAACGCCATTATTCCGAAGCCTTTTGGTAAAGGAATGGTGTGGGAACACTGGTTTGCCGGGTTCTGTGAGGATGTCCAGTGCAATGGATGGAGTACTACGGATGCATTGCCGTACCTCATGAGAGCGTTGCGAGATGGACCCGACGAGGCTGCTTTACGTGCCTACCGGCGTTCGACTACGCATGGATGGGATGCCCTTGTAGAAGTGGCGTCCTATTACTGTGGGCAGCTAGTAACGCTGAACCCTCGTTCGACATTAAACTTCATTTTGTGCCTTCTTGCTTGCACTGTTGGTGCCGCTTTTCATGTCTGTCTTCACTTTTGTCAGAAAACTAGTGAAACATGTCCATGATGTGTAGATTTGTCTAATTCCTATGTTTGGGGTCTGTCTTTTCCCAAGGGCAGCTACTTGTGTTGTCACAAAACCAGACAACCCAATCTCTCTGTATGGTGTCACAGACATGTCACGAAACTAGTGAAACAGGTCCCTGGTTGTGAGTGGTGAGATGTGTGCTCTTCAGCTGCCCAAAGTGGAATGAAGACCTGTTTGCCATGCTGTCTTATATATACCAAACATGGAGTGCAAATCAACAGGGAATTAATCTCACCCTATTTTAACCAACCTACCAGACCTTAAGTTGATGAGAAAATCAAACGTAAGTCGCCTTAAGTCAATGGGCTTCATTACCCCACAGCTTGCTCATTGGCAGCGTCAAACTTGAAATGGCGCAAGTCGTTGGGCTGACCAATGGGACAGGGACCTGTTTCACTAGTCTTGTGACATGTCTGTGACACCATACAGACATTGGGTTTGTCTAGTTTCGTGACACCACAAGTAGCTGCCCTTAGGAAATACAGACCCCAAACATAAGAATTAGACAAATCTAAACACATCATGGACCTGTTTCTCTAGTTCTGTGACAAAAGTGTGAGACAGATATGAAAAGCGGCACCAACAGTGCAAGCAAGAACGGACAAAACGAAGTCTAATGTCTAGTTCTTATGAAACCGGACACACCATCTAGACGCCATTTAGACATGTCACTGTCTAGTGAAACAGGTCCCAGGACTCGAGTTGACGGCCTCTGTGAGAAGTCCCCGACTTAAGCCCGTCAACCTACAACCACATAACCCATCAACTTAAGGTGGGTTGAGGTCTGTGGCACAAGCCCCGTCGATTTGAAGCGAATCCCGGCAGTCACAAACCCCAGGTGGTTGCGGGGACTGTTGTGGTGGACTTTTTGATGGACATAGGCTTTCCCCAACAACTCCCCGACAGCCAAGTCAACCTACAATTCACAATCGCGACAACTTAAGGTGGACTCGGAAATAATCGTTGAGATACTGTGACGCCCTGTTGAGGCTGTCAGGACTGTCAGGGTGATGGTGTAAACATAGCATAATAGATAATCGTACAACATAAAATCATAATTAATCTCGTTTTGGCAGTTTGTATATCGATGGCCAGCTGGGTTTTTTTAAAAAGTTCTGAGACATAGGGCAGTCTCTTACTATTCTGTGTCTCAATATCTTCGCTTCAGCGTCTTGTTCTACATTCTTTTAATGTGGGCATTACCCTTTGTAATTTTATTCTATATACATTGCAATTCCTAGTAACCTGAGATCCATCTCATCGTCTTTCTCTAGGTATAATTTAGAATGATTGTAATCTGTCTTACAAAAACCATATCAACAATATGATCAAGTCTGTTTCCCACAAGTCGTATCTACCTCAGAGAATCCTCTTTTATTTACTTACTTAAATGATATGATATAAAACCAATACAAAACCGACACAATACTGGAATATGGTAACATCATAATTTTCCATGTTTCCTAGGGTTACCATATTATAAAATCATGTATCACATAGCGCTGAACTTTAATCTCAGACTGTTTTATCATTAAGTGTCTGTCCTAAGTGTCTTACATTTATTGCCCCTATCGTCTGAGCTGGACAGATTTGGATGGAAATGTTAGAGCATAAAAAACAGCTACATTTATTATGGGAGCAAAATCTGTAGAAAAATTGTCATAACTCAAAATACTTCCAAGATAATTCTAAGCTATCGGATTTGTGTTCATTGAGTTGAGGCTTTCGAAATATACGCTTGGCCCAAAGTATTTAGGAATGAAATCAACTTCACAAAATGTGATTCCCTTTACCCGGCGTTTACACTAGACGATTATAGGCGGCGATTCTTGAACCTGACGACTTTCAGCAGTAAAATGACAGAAATCGTCTAATGTAAACGCCAAGCGCGTGGCGACTGCAGATCATCTGCTTACGCAATATAGCACCACCTCACGACTATTGAACACGCTCAGACGCCGGCGACTATTTCAAGCCGGTTTGAATTCGTCGTCTAGACAGGCAGCGATTCTATGAAAACAAAGGCATTGACCACCACCGTTGCTTTGCTTCAACGACATCGGGGTGTGTGGGAGGGGGGGTGAGGGGGGAGGTGCTTTTGTGTTGGGGTAGGAAGTGATTTTTTGTATCATTTGGGCAAAGATTTATATTGGGAACTAGGGGGGGGGTGCTTATTCTATCTTCATTTCTGCAGGGTGGGCTTCTTTTATTTTAAGATCATGAGATGGTGCTAATTTGTTTTTTGGGGGGGATGGGGGAGGGTGCAATTTCATTCAGGGACCTCGGGGGGGGTGGATTTTTGAATATTAATGGGGGCAGAGGACCTATTTTGGTAACTCGGGGGGGGGGGGGTAATTTTACCTACATTTTTCCATTGGGGATTTAAACAGAAATGCCTAATATTTCCTAGGGGGATTTTCGAAGAAGAAAAAAAATCGGAGTGGGGGGGGGAGGGCAGATATTTCAGGTGCTCCTGTGTTGGAGCAGGGAGTGATTGTACATGTGGCGATTTATATTGGTAACTATGTGAGGGGGGGGGGGGTTATTTCATGTCTATTTTTCTATGGTGAACTTTAAAAACAGTAATGGGATTGTGATATTTTTTCATGTATGGGCTTTAAGTAAAAACATTCAAGGGTCGGAATTTTTTTTCAGGTGCCACTGTGGAGGGTGTGACATTTTTATAATTATTTTCATTGGGGCAGGGGACTTAATCTTAATATGTCTATGGGGACTAATTCTATTTTCCATGATGGTCCTAAAAATTCCTTTATTAGAGAGGGGGTGATATTTAGTATTATAATGGTGGGGGTAAACACCGTTTTTACAGTGTACACCCATGCATACACACACACAAAAAAACTACAGGGGATAATTTCGGGGGGGGGGGGGGCAGGTACCCCTATGCCGCCCCCCCCCCCCCCCTGCCGGGTGCACCCTGATGAATGGCCATATACACAGGTTAACTCAATTAATCGCCCATTTTCGTTTCTACTGAAAGTCGTCAGTGTAAACGCTCAAGTCCATTCTGAGGCAGACGACTTTTGCGATGGACATTGCCACCACCTGGCGACTATTGGCTGACGATCTACAGTCGCCACGTATTTAGTCGTCTAATGTAAACGCCGGGTTAAACGCTAACTGAATTTAGAAATTATGATAATTTGATTGAATATGGGATGATATCGTTAAAATACCCGGTGAAAGCGAGGAGACCAATTTTGATATAATTAATACAAAGATTATACTCGCTGTTGGTGATGACATTGCACATAAAATAGCTACAGATGAGTCAAGAAAATGACATAAATTATGCTAGAAAGGCTTCGGAAAAGAGACTTATATCGGTAAACAGCTGGACTCGGAATATCTCGCAAAAAAGGTTCCTCAGAAGTTTGTTTAGTGCATCCTCCATATTTGAACCGCCAACATATGGCCTCGTACGTCTGTTGCTGGCATTGCCAACTTTCACTTAGAATCACCCGTGTTCTGGCACCTTGCACTTTCTGTTCCAACATTCCTGGTGAAAAATATGATGCATTACAATATCGCCCTCTTACGAGGAATCTTGATAGCTAAAGCCGGGCCCCCACCTACCACGATGGTCTACGACATACCTCCAGATAGCAACGATTTGAAAGGCCCAAATCGCGACCTATTGGGAGGTCCCCGATAGTTTCAAATCGTGGACATGGTTTGAAATCGTAGAGCGTAGAAACGCTTTGGGAGGACCAAAAACATAAACCATGGTCACGATTGGCTCACGATTCAATCGGTGATTCACTGTAGATCTCAGGCATGATTTTAATATTGATATATATTATAATTTTGGAAATATTGAATGAATCCGAATAATTTTCTCCAGCTATTTACAATATATCATGATATTATTTTCAATCACTAAAACAATCAAATTGAACAATATAACTGTGGTAGAATAATGATTCCGAAATGAAACTATTATTTTCAGACACTTAGACTTCATCAAATAATATCATATTTACAGCGATCATACATCTATATGCGCCCTACCTAATCACAGAATTTCATAATTTTCCATCTAATATTTCATCCACAAGAGATGTTTTCCTGTTCAATCACCTCCAATAGGCTACGACAGTCTACGAAATTTCCAACATGTTGGAAGTTATCGGGACCTCTACGATTAGCCTTTTCTATCGCAGCCTATCGTGAGCTGTCATGGGCGGAATCGCAGAAACCTGTCCCACTTACCACGATTTTGGCTGACCTCACGATAGAATCGGAATGGTGTCGGGAAGGCCGTTGTAAGGCCAATCGGGACCAGAACGGTGGTAGGTGGGGGCCCGGCTTTAAAGGGGTATCCCACTATCACGATTTGAGCCTCCGACACACTACGATAGCCTTACGACAAGCGTTCCGATGAAAAAATGAAATTTTTATCGGAAGGAAGGGGTCCATCGTGAAAGCTAGACTCGTTCCTTCCGATAAATTTTTTTCATCGGAACGCTTGTCGTAAGGCTATCGTAGTGTGTCGGAGGCTCAAATCGTGATAGTGGGATACGCCTTTAAGGCCCTGCACCCACCAACGCCGAATCTTGTTACGATAGGTTTTACGATTGACTTCCCAACACCATACCGATTCTATCATGATGTCAGAAAAATCGTAGCAGTGGAACAGGTTTCACTTTACGATACCCCAGTAGTATAAAAGCTCCCTATAAAAGCTAATATGTTGGATTTTTCGGAGCCCATCGTAGCATATCAAGCGGGAAAATGTCTCTTGCACGTCGAATGATTGAGGAATATTTATGAAATTTTTCTGACCTCATGATAGAATTGGTATGGTGTCGGGATGAAAAATAGCAATTATTCAAGTTTTGGAAATAATGCCTCAAGGCACCATAGCGTACTGTGCCCGGGAATGCCTCCAGGCAGCATAGCGTAGCTAAAGGGTTAAGACTATAGAACCTTTTTATATGCAGTTTTTTGCTATGTTGTAATGTTCTGGCATCCCTTAGACACATTCTATGCTATTGTTTAGTGTATTGTGATATCAGGATCCAGTTATATTACCAATTTCCCCACCACTACCGTCACTGTCATTTGACATTTTCGACAGCCACTTCCAATGACATGGTGCCTGAGGGTTATTAAATCTTTTCATATGCAGTTTTTTGCTATGTGACCATATTGTTGCATCCCTTAGGAACATTTTGAGCTATTTTTAGTGTTTTGTGATATCAGGTTCCAGGTATATTACCGTTTTGATACCCCTGCCGCTCACGTTGTTTGACATATCTGATATATCTGACATATATATATATTAGCCACAGGCAGAATCGACCAAATTGCGGATACTGAGCAATTGTCTAGGGACGCTCCCCAAACAATTTTTTGGCCCTGGGCCAAAAACCAACAGGGTGGGGTGTGCATAGCCTACACATAATAGAGAAGGTTTCCGACACACTCGATTTGGTCAGAAGGCCTGCAACACGGCCATTCTGTCACACCGTTATCGGAGTGTGTCGGAGTGTGTAGGAGAGTCCATGTCGTAGCACAGCTTCCACTTCTACGATAGACTCCTTCCTTTCGAAAAAAAATTACTTTTTTAATCGGAACGCTTTTCGTAAGGCTGTCATTGTGTGTTGGAAGCGCAAATCGTGATAGTAGTAGACCCACTTTAGATACAGGTTTTTCATCGGGGTAAAATCATAGACGTTATTTTGTAACGGAGTCTAATCGCAGAGAGGTAATCAACTGCCCCGAATATAGATAAACTTCCGACGCGATTTAGGTTTTTTTATCGAGAGATACTAATAAGGAACTGCATCGAGATCCATAGCCACTGACAATATGCCATGAGTTTTGGTTGCGGAGTAATCTCAAAGAGGCAAAGCCGAGTGAGATTATGTAGCAAATCAAAATGAATGACATAATCAGTGGCTATGGATCGAGTGCGGTTCAGATTTTATCTCACCCCTATCACTGACCATTTGGCTTAAATGTGTGACATCATCCCCTATTGAGTATTTTTCAACAATACTCCACGGGCGTTGAGTACGAGATTCCAATGTTAAGTCTATGGGAAAAAAATACCAGGGGCGAGATAAATCATAGGGCATATCGGAGCGCATCGGGAGCTCAGTGGACCTGGAGGTACGCCCAGTCTCAGACTGGACGTATCTATGTATCTAGAATCGCACAATAGAGACAGGGCTTTAAGATAGAACAGTCATCACTTGTGTAGCTGGCAATCTTTAGTTCGTTCATCTTTTTCTCAGTTGTGCACTATCGTTGCAACAGTACTTAACGTAACATTATCTACATGTATACATGCGTTCTTAATGCATTCTGTTTAATCCTTCTACTACTGTGTAAGTGGGATGCATTCTGATGTGATTAATTAGTAAGAGTATCTCGTTTGGGAGTTTTATTTTTCATTTTATTTTGGCTTTTATCTTGAGCCGAGACTTCATAGTCGACCAAGTAGGGCTTTTGAACGACAGATTTTCAGATAATTTCTAGTTTTGCACTGTATGTACTTGGATGGTGCTGTTGTATTCTGTGGTTACATGTACACACTGATGTTTAAGGCATGTGGTTGGTTGCACTGGCGGATGTGATCTGCGTAGTCAACCTTGACCCCTGCTCTGTGTCACATTTTCTAATCTTGTGCCCGAAACAGTGAAGAAGCCTGACACTGCTCTGCTTGACTGCCTTGTTTACATCCTACTGCAGTACACCACCCGCAGTTGGTGTGATAGTCCCATACTACTGATTGGAATATTTTATTTTATACACTTCCACTCCATCAAATGAAACAATATTTACTGCGATGAATTATCCATGTTTGCTATATCTAATTCCTAAATTTCATAGTTTTCTGTTAAGCAATATACATGTGAGACATGTTTTTGTTTTGAATGGGCCAAGGACCAACAGTGATCATAACAGCCCAACAGTCTGAGGAAACCCCCCCCCCCCCCCCCCTGATAGGTTATAAAAGGAAGCAGATTTCCACACAGCTCACTTGGAACCCATACACCAAGGCGTCAACATCTCCAGGCTGCTGAGCATTACTACCACTACAGTGAGGAGGCTTGAAGACAATAGGACACTAGGCTGCAGAGGCCTTTACTGATGATTGGGCTTCTCCACGAGCTGCTATCCCCCCAGCACTGGAGGAGACTGATTACTACGACCACCATATGCTACTGCTTTTGGATCATCTTTATCCACAAGTTAATGAGACATTTAACAATAACTGAAGGTCATAGACTGTGAGTATTGCTATAACAAAGAGGACTTGTATCATATGAACACTAAAGAAGTGAATGTGATTTTGTATGTTGATGGGAATTGTTATGTCACTGTATACTTTGTTGTAATATATGTAATGAATACATATCTGTGTATGGTTATCTGTCTTCTTCATTAAGTATAGAAAATATTCTAAATTCTCCTTTCTTGTCACTGTGTTAGTTAGTCTATAAGAATAGGCTTTAGTTACTGTATATGACACAGGTTTACAGTCTGAGTCCGAGGGTGACAATGAGCTAGAAGAGATTATCATACAAGAAATATTTTCAGAGGATGATCATTCCTTATCAGATGAAGAGAGTGTGTTCATACCACAAATAACACATCAAACGAAAAGATGTGAGCAGTGTTCCAAGCGAACAAATTTCAGTTATTATATTATTATATACCTGTGGTAGTATATCCTACACATACTGCCCGCTCCTACCCATGTCGTATTTATACCCGTACGACACCTAGGTGACGTACGGGGTATGTATGTGGCGTACGGGTCATGTACGGCGGCAAAATCCAAATATTCCCCCAGTAGCAAAGTTAAAAATTCGATATTTTAAGGTATATAATAATAGAGAAATAGGCTGACTGTCTCCGTACGGATAAAATACTTGGTAAAATCGGCAATCAGATGAACCTCTGCCTCCGGCATCGGTTCATCTGATCGCCGATTTTACCGCGTATTTTATCCGTACGGAGACAGTAAGCCTGTTTCTCTATAATACATATTGGTATATACTATTGAAAGTGTGACTACTATCATGTACTTTGACAATTGACTGAATGTAAATGGTTTTGTTTTAGGGAGAAGAAGGAAAGCTTTATCGAAAAAGGGTCAACACCACCCAAATCATTAATGTAGAAAAGTTTTTCCAACAAAGTGTTCATAGTTAACACAGAGTCCATCTTGGGGCATGTCTCCTGGAAATAACGTCAGAGGGGCATGGATGGTTTCCAATTAAACCCTCGGAGGTCCCGCCAGAAATCAGTACGCTCTTGGGTAGAGTTCGGACCAGCTCAGGGCAACACTCCTGGCTGTCAGCCTATTTCATTTCTTAACAATAAGGACCATATATTATGATCATTATAGCAATAAACCTCAACAAAGAATTGATAACACGCGTATCTGTAGGCCTATATCATCTGCATGTGCTGAATTACAAGTTTTTTTTAAAAAACATGCATAAGGGATTCGGTGGCTGCATTTCATCTGTGAGCCACAGAATATGCGTGCTGTTTCCAATTATGTAAGGAAAGCAAAAAGAAATTAGTTGTGACATTTATAGAGAAGAAACAACCAAAGCCGTATTGTGGTGAGAGCCTGAAAGCATCGGAACATGCACAAAGTGTTCTTATTAGTTTACCTCAATTACCACAAAGCGCACACGCGCAATTCCTACCGATTATGCAATTAAGTAGAAAGCTTTAAAGCTGTATCTCAGCAGACGTGACCATAATGGAATAATACGATGAAAGGGAAACATCCGATAAAGGTTTAACCAATACAAGGTTCATCAGAACCATCTGCAACTTCTGTTAAACTCCTCCCAATAACCTCTAAATATTTACTCCATAGTATATATAGTTGATTCCCATCTACAGGAAGCCATGATTAATTTGTAAACTTTTTTTTCTCCGGCTTCGGTATCATGTTTGGGTGATATCTACACCGTACGCGCAATACTTCCATTATGCCCGCACAGATACACGTCAGATATGTCCTCTATGCTGCCTAAGCGGGTAACCGATGCAGGGCCTTGTTTTTCAGTCACGACAATCGTTATGAACGACATGTTTTTGCTCTCAGTGTGCTATAGTCGCGACATTTTAGAGGGTCGGATAATTATCGCCGCTCTACGACACGTAGGGCGGTGTGAGGTGTGCTATAGTCACGACACTCGGTGGCCAATGGACCGGAAAGTGTCGCTACAAGTGTCGTAGGTCTAAGACCACTCTAGACATGCCGTAGCGAAAGCGCAACTTCACTTTCCGTTAGAATTAAGTGCGAGTAAGGTATACATATAACCTTTAACCCATTCGCGGTGGGTGATGCCTGCAGGCATCACCACGGTATATCGGGTGATGCCTGCAGGGCACACCACGGTAGATCGGGTGATGCCTGGAGGCATCATTTTTGCGAGATCTTGTTATCAATGTTTGAAACGTCCCTAAAACAATAAATAATGAAGGAATAGTTCTGGTTTTCTCAATATATTTAGAAAAGATATAACCTTGTCTAAAAATAATTATTACAAAAATTTAGTAGCCATGGAAACCATTGAAAAAAAGAAAGAAACGGGTGCGAAGCAGACGACCACGCCCCCACGTCCAAGATGGCGGAATGGTCGGGCTCAGACTCAGACTGGGGTGAATGGGAGGATGATTTGCCAATAACTACCTTGGCCCTGCTACGAGGAAATGACCGAAGAACATCTGGAGATGATAATTCGAACCAAAATGTCAAAGAAATGGAGAAAAACGACCCAGAAACGTCCCAAATCAATGAAATTGATGGCGAGTCTAGCAGTTCGGCGTGCGGAGAAAGTTCTGACAGTGGAGGCGATACCGATACAGGCGAAGAAGTATCGCAAAATACCGAAACCACAGCTTGTGGCCGAAATTGGATAAGGGAAATCAAAAATGTAGAAAATCAAGACCCCCCTACGCAGTTTGACGAATCCCAGACCGGTTTTACCCAAGCTATCGATCCCAATATGGAGAAGAGTCCTCTGAATTTTTTCAAATTGTTTCTGACATTTGGATTCCTTGATACTATCGCACACTGCACCAACAGATACGCCCACGATAATCCTGTTCGAGGTTCGGCAAAAAAAAAGAAATGGACACCAGTAACAGTTGATGATGTCAAAATCTTTATCGCCCTCACCATGCTCATGTCCATCATAAAGAAAATCCGAATCCAAGACTACTGGTCTAAGATCAAAGAGTTGGCCACTCCATACTTCGGCACGATATTTACTCGTGATCGCTTCCTTGACATTCTGCGGTAAGTGCAATTGCCTTTCCCTGGAACAATATCTGGATATAAACCACTATATCTCTTCTTACGATATTTATATTGAATCGAATTTGTGATAATTCCGATATACTTGGTTATGAAGGTCTACCACACATATTGACTCGATAGCATTTGTTTTACAGGTACTTCAACTTCGGTCCGCAACAGGGCGACGACGATAACGAAGAACCACCCGCAGCTATGGACAGAGTGAAATGGTTGCTGGACCACCTGAACCACTTTGCTACCCTTCTTTATCGGCCCAAACGGGAAATTTGTATCGACGAAACCATGATTAAACACAAGGGGAGATGTGCTCATCGCCAATACATGCCTCTAAAACCTACGAAGTGGGGACTCAAGTTCTGGGTACTCGCTGAAAGCGTATCAGGTAAGCGACTAGGTCGCTAGGAAAAAAAAAAAAAGCACGTATAAGCCTCACCTAATATTTCCCCATTCAACGTTAATTGTCTATATATATACTGGAGTAAACCTCAGAGTCTCGGCTTTGCTCCCATATAGTTCCCTGATCTATTATCTAATGTTAAAAGTCCATACGAATTGATTTTCAAATCGACATCTAATGCTGTCACTCCCGTGTCAACCCCCCTCCGCAGTTGACGCCATGTTGAAGCAAGCCAAAAAATGAACCGCGTAAGGCACAACGGTTTAATTCGATCATCAAGTTAATTCTCGATCAAAATGTTAAATATTATACGGGAACAAACCTCAGAGTGTGGGGAATATCCTCGTATAAGTCACTGTTCATATATTCAATGTTAAACCCTTGTGCGATATGATTTTCTAACTCGCCCAGATTTGCTTGTCGTAGTCGGCGTCTCCCCCCACCACTGAGTCGACAGCCCGGTTCGATGTCATTATCTTTAATTCATATACTATTACTTCCACACGTTTAAACCTAACAATATATATACTGGAATAAACCTCGGAGTCTTGGCTTTGCTCCCATATAATTCCCTGATCAATTATCTAACGTTAAAAGTCCATACGAATTAATTTTCAAATCGACATCTTCTACTGTCCGTGCCGTGTCAACCCCCCTCCGCAGTTGACGCCATGTTGAAGCAAGCCAAAATATGAACCGCGTAAGGCGCAACGGTTAAATTCGATCATCAAGTTAATTCTAGTTCAAAATGTAAAATATCATACGGGAACAAACCTCAGAGTGTGGGGAATATCCTCGTATAAGTCACTGTTCATATATTTAATGTTAAACCCTTGTGCGATATGATTTCCTAACTCGCCCAGATTTGCTTGTCGTAGTTCTCTGCGTCTCCCCCCACCACTGAATAGACAGCCCGGTTCGATGTCAATATCTTTTATTCATTTAATTCATTTGTTCTTCCAGGCTATGTGCTCCAGGCTCTACCCCTGTTCGTACGAAGACATGCTACAAGGCTGGATTATACGAAGATGTCGTTTTTAAATTACTTAAACAAGCAGATCTATTGAATAAAGCTCACCACCTGTACTGTGACAACTATTATTCAACCGCCCAGATGTTTGATGACCTCGCCAGTAGATTTAATACATTCTGTTGTGGTACTTTGCGATTAAATCGCAAAGGTTTTCCGAAATCGCTCATGAAAAAAAAACTGAAAGGCCTAGATGAACGGGGGAAAGTGATTTTCTCAAAAAGTGGAAAACTGTTGTTAATTGTTTGGCGTGATCGTAAGGTTGTGAGGGTGGTTAGTACTATCCATGGTACAACTATGTCCGGTTGTTTCAGACGAGTGAAAGACAAAAGATCGGGAAAATTTGAAAGAAAAGCAATTCCCTGCCCTGAGGCAGTTAGGGAGTATTCCAAGTATATGGGGGGGGTTGATCTCTGCGATCAGCTTTTCAATTACTATTGTTTCGGAAGAAAAAGCAAAAAATGGACAAAAAAGGTCTTTGGGTTTGTTTTGGAACTTTTTAAACTGAATTCGTATATTCTTTTCAATAGTGTAGCCCCAAAGAAAATGACTCTGTATGAATATACCATCACCCTAGTCCAACAATTAATCGCAGAGGCCAACCCCCCCCTACCAGGGTTTCTTCGGGTGGAGAGGTGGGACGATTAGTGAATCGCTGTATGCCTGCGATATTCGATCGCAAATCTTGGTGCCGAGTTTGTTATCAAAGGCACAAGACTGGTTTCGGATCGCTTCACCAAACAAAGTATGGGTGCAAAGATTGTTTTGCCCATCTCTGCTTACCTGAATGTTTCAGGCTATACCACACTGTAAAAGAATATGGTAAAGAACACACTGAAGAGTGATGGTGGCAAGCAAAAGGGTTGAATAAAATGTGTATATATAAGATCTACTTACGTTTTGACGTTTCCTCACTGCACCCACAGTATCGTAGTCTTATTCAGAAAATCGCTCTTTCTGTTTCATATCGGCCGAACTTGGACAATATACACACAGTAATGATCCTCGGAACCTGTAGTATCTTCCTATATAGATGAATATTCATTTATCACAGCGTAGAGCCTTAGGCGAAATTAATGAATCGATGACAGTTGATCGCAGACAACGCGCTGGCCCAGCCTCGGTATGAGACGCCATGGCGAAGTCAGTCCGGGTGATGTCCAGATTCATAAATTCATTTTATAATTTCTCCACTCCTCCAAACCAGGAAATATATATATGTAGATGAACCTTACACTCTCTAGTTTGCTCCTATATAATTCCCAGATCAATTATCTAACGTTAAAAGTCCATACGAATTGATTTTCAAATCGACATCTAATGCTGTCACTCCCATGTCAACCCCCCTCCACAGTTGACGCTATGTTGAAGCAAGCCAAAAAATGAACCGCGTAAGGCGCAACAGTTTAATTCGATCATCAAGTTAATTCTCGATCAAAATGTTAAATATTATACGGGAACAAACCTCAGAGTGTGGGGAATATCCTCGTATAAGTCATTATTCGTATATTTAATGTTAAATCCTTGTGCGAAATGATTTCCTAACTCGCCCGGATTTGCTTGTCGTAGTCGGCGTCTCCCCCCACCACTGAATCGCCAGCCCGGTTCGATGTCATTATCTTTAATTCATATACTATTACTTCCACACGTTCTAACCTGACAATATATATACTGGAATAAACCTCGGAGTCTTGGCTTTGCTCCCATATAATTCCCTGATCAATTATCTAACGTTAAAAGTCCATACGAATTAATTTTCAAATCGACATCTTCTACTGTCCGTGCCGTGTCAACCCCCCTCCGCAGTTGACGCCATGTTGAAGCAAGCCAAAATATGAACCGCGTAAGGCGCAACGGTTTAATTCGATCATCAAGTTAATTCGCGATCAAAATGTAAAATATCATACGGGAACAAACCTCAGAGTGTGGGGAATATCCTCGTATAAGTCACTGTTCATATATTTAATGTTAAATCCTTGTGCGATATGATTTTCTAACTCGCCCAGATTTGCTTGTCGTAGTCGGCGTCTCCCCCCACCACTGAGTCGACAGCCCGGTTCGATGTCATTATCTTTAATTCATATACTATTACTTCCACACGTTCAAACCTGACAATATATATACTGGAATAAACCTCGGAGTCTTGGCTTTGCTCCCATATAATTCCCTGATCTATTATCTAACGTTAAAAGTCCATACGAATTGATTTTCAAATCGACATCTTCTACTGTCCGTGCCGTGTCAACCCCCCTCCGCAGTTGACGCCATGTTGAAGCAAGCCAAAATATGAACCGCGGAAGGCGCAACGGTTAAATTCGATCATCAAGTTAATTCTAGTTCAAAATGTAAAATATCATACGGGAACAAACCTCAGAGTGTGGGGAATATCCTCGTATAAGTCACTGTTCATATATTTAATGTTAAATCCTTGTGCGAAATGATTTCCTAACTAACCTACATTGCCAAGTGTTTCCCCACCCACACAGCTTAGTGCGTAGTTCGATGTCGGTTATATTTTATTTATTTTCTATTTATCTAACCGTTTAAACTTTACAAAATTTATATAGGAACAAACCTTAGAGTGTGGAGATTCGTTGTATATATGTCTCCACTAATTTCCTGAAGGTTTAAACCTTGTGCCAGATAATTTTCCACATGTTGTCTTTGCACTGCGGTGAAGGGAGTTGCTGGATTTGAAAGTGCCGACCACAAACACGCCAGGCTGGGGCGAAGCCACATATACAACTCCTTGGTGAAATCGACTCGTACAGAACCAGCAAAGAATATAATCATATTAATATCACAGGGGGGAGATTCAGCAGGCTTTTTTGTTTCTTCCAGTATAATCCAATAGCGATGTCATAACGTATTGTAGGGGAAATCAACCAAAGCCGAAGTGAGGTGATGGCTAAACGATTCGGCTTTCGTAGTATTGGCTTCATTGACACCGCACTGTGTAGAATGTCGATAGGTTCGGCGCCTTGGTAAATATCCATTTTCTCCCGTTATTTAGCGTCTATATGAATAAACCAGACACTGCCAGAATCGTGAAGACTTGTAGAATATTCCCAGGATGATGATTAATGATGTCAATGCATTTTGTATGGGTGACACACCAGCAAAGTTATAACTCTCCAGAACCGCACCTTCGCAGCCTGGCGTTGTCAATATAAACTACTGGCACAGTTATTTTTCGATTGATGTCTCAACTTGTTCCAGGCCGTACGGGTTGATCTGCAGGCTATTTCTCCACAATAACGACCCACACACGTAGGGAATATATATATATTGCTCCTCTTCCGCTGGCAGATTAATATTCGAATAATCCAATATATAAATCCAGGTTCAAAGACATAAGATGCTTGCCAGCGTCTGTGCCCTTGCGGGCGCCATTTTTTTTTGGTTTGAATCTTGTCCAGTTACCCATACTTGTTTCTGGATTTTCTCTATTATTCTTTATATATACCATACCAAATTCTCAGAGGAGTTAGAATATAGTCATAGGAAGACAACAGTGTGAACGGCCTTTATTGTTATTTACCATCATTTCGATTAAACAAATATTTCTAACCAGACATGGTGGCGCCGACCCAAATCTGGGCCGGAAGCGTCGATATGCCCGCCGCCAAGCAGTAGAATCTAACTGTTACCCGGGCTGACTTCGCGCGCTCTGAAAATGGCCCGCCGCGAATGGGTTAATCGTACCAAATATGAAGAAAATCGGCCGGACCGTTATAAAGTTATCGGTGTTTGAATTTCGTCATACCAAATGCTGCTCTGGTGGCCAGTGTACCCCTACTATCACGTGATCTAATTTATGCGGCGACCTTGGCACATCAATAGACTCTAGTACAGCCCGTTGCCGCCAGGGCCAGGGCGCTCAGGCTTGCATACTTGAAGGTAGTCCGTCTAGAACCGAACCCTGCTTTGCGGTTTGAGAGCCTATGCGCCCTGGCCCTGGCGACAACGGTACGAACTGCGTGTACGATATCCGATCGATAGCTCAATGTTTCATATTCAAACGCCGATAACTTCATAACGGTACGGCCGTTCTTCTCCATATTTGGTACGATTATAGGTTATATCTATCCCTTACTCGTTTTAAAATCCCATGCCTTAATTCCGTAGGGAAGTGGAAAAATCACCTATATACGCACAGTGATGTCTTATAGAACCTAAGACAGTTCTATACTTGTCGTGACGACCGACACTTTTAGCGGTGATCGTCCGTGCCGCACTACGACACCATCTATAGGACGCCGGCCATCTTTTGTCATCCGAAAAGGTCGTACATCGGCTGTGCGATCATAGGCCTGCGACACTCACAAACGTCGTGACTAAAAAACAGGGCCCAGGCGTATGTATATCTGACCCAATTTATCATAGTAGACCCTAAGTCACACTGGCACGAGCTGCAGAAATGAGGGTTAGACCTGTATTTTAGCGAATTTGAGTTTCCGACAGATTCCTCTTATCTATTATGAAGTAAATGTGTTATTGTAGCATTTTTATCCTTTTTAAGCATCTAAAGCTTTTTAAAAAGTCATACATGGCTATTTTGAGCAGAAAAAAGTCTATTGAGGACGTTTATGTTCTGGGCATTCTTAACTTAGATTAAAAATGAATTACTTACAGGAGGAATAGCAATTCATGCAAGGGTTCTATGAATAAGTATTGAGCTGCTCTATACCATGGAATAGCTAACTAAAATTCTGTGGTTTGCGACACAAATCCTACTATGATAAATTGAGCCACATATAGGGCCGGTTCGACCAGCGCACGATTGATTTGCCGTGTTATAATCTTGGTTTATCTTACTATATCTTACAGTATGCCTTGTTATATCTTACAAATATGTCTTACCTCCCTTGTCGCGACGCAGCGCGCGCAATGACGTGTGTCATTTTCTGCAATGTTGTGTATACATTTTGGCACTCCACCACCGCAATGCCTCACCAGTTAAGACCCGACATATGACGGCATACTGCAATCAATCGTGGTAAGAATTGTGAAGGTGCTTAACCAGACCGATGTTTCACAACAAAATGTATGTGATTACTCAAAACCAAGCAAGACTTAGTAAGTCAACCAAATTGCGACAAACCTTATGACATCTTGTGTGCCAGTGGAATAGTCCCTTAACAAACATTAGTCGGAAGCCGTGTCAGAGCACCAGGCCCAGTGTTGTGATAAACCTGTCCCCTCTGATACAAAATGTGATTCTGTGTCGGAAGCATGTCAAAACGCTTGTTGTAGTGTGTCAACATTTCAGTAGGTTTCAGGGATATATTTCTGCCTCTGGAGCGTGTTGGGATGCGTCGTGTTTTATTTGTGGTTTTTTTTATTTATTCGGTCCAAACAATTCGCCACATGGCTGGTCTTCCATCATTTGCTCTTGGCGGAGGTTCAATTCTCACTGCGCCTTGGCGCTATAACCAATCAGCATAATACATAAGAATATTACATTGATATATCCTCCACCCAAATTGAGAAAAAATAGAAATGTATAATTAGATAAGATGAGATGGGATACGATGCGATAACTCGTTATGTCTGAATGTTGCATTGGCGCAGGACCAAGTCAAGGTTGTCAATATTGAATTGATATTGAGACATGATTTGAAATGAATACCACTGTGCGACTAAGGTAAGCTATATCATGCGCAGTTTATCATGCGCAGTTGTATGCGAAATTCCCTTTGGATGAAATGAAGCTGCATCTCAATGATTATTCAGCTGGAAATTGTATCCGTAGTCATATATCAAAGGTAAATAGGTATCACCTACAGAGACTAATTATACATCAATTCTGCAGAGTCTATCTCAATTACTCAAATGGCGGAATCTCAAATGGCATTGGCTGGTCTCAAACGAAGCAGATTGTCTGCAGTGCTCCTAACGTATTAGTTTATGAGTTCAGTACCATATGTACAATTAGGAGGTCGTTGGTTATAAATATACTCTTGAAGAACCACATTCAGATATCAAAGGAAGAATGTAAGGGCAAATACGAAGAAACTGACTAACAGCAGTACCCCTATATCTTAAATCTAACTATTTCCAAGCATCAAGTTTTAACTTCGACGTTTATTTATTTTTGCGTTGATATTTCCCGTTTCAGTCAGAGTCAAACATTATTGCGATGACTGTTTTAACCGCTTTGAAAGATCCTGGGCAATCGGCTCACACAAGAATCACATAAAAAAAGTGAGATTCATAGTAGTGAAAGTAAAACATGAGAGAATATGTTAGTGTTATCATTTAAAAGTTGATCCATAATTAGGTGTGCTGATATTATTAGTTTTATCAGCTTATCGAACGCAATGAATGAATATTCCCATCTCCATGTGACATATGCCACTATTTTGTAGTCCAATGCTATAATTACAGAATGTATGAAGGCAAAACCACAGCCGTAATGGAAAAGTTATGGAGCCAGCAGTTAATAAAATACGAAAATCATATCATTTCAACGTATGTCGAAATTCATCAGTGGAATAACAACTTATTCGAGTATTCAGTTAATAGAAACGTTTTAATGATTTTCAGGTACACATAGTGAGTGTACGTGAATTATATCTGATTCTTGTTATTTTGGTCGGATATATTCACCGAGTTCGAACAGCGAAGTAGATATTTCCAACACAAAGCAACACGGAAAAGATTCCATTCTCCATATAATCTTACACATTAATGGAATTCTTTAATGATTTTAATATTGTTTTCAACAAAGCAGTGGAGAATGTTCTTCATGGACAGAGCAATGAGTTAAGGGGAAGGTAAATGGGAAATAGTTATTTAGACCTCTCCTCCTCTTTCCTTGGGTAAATTCAATGCAACATATTATTCAGGGCCCTGTTTTACAGTCACGACAATCGTTAGTACCTATACATAGTCGGTGAACTGTTTCATAGTCACAGCAATCGTTATAAGCGATGAATAAAAATTGCGGACCATTGCAGTAGGTTATGCACAAGTCGACTGAATTGTCAACTAAAACATGGTGTTTGGAAAAATATTTCTGACGATCGAAATATGAAAAGGATGATTATGAAATTTCGGTTAAAAGTACACTAGATACATGTATATAAAAAATTATTCCAAAATATTTCCTAATATCAATAAACTTTAGCATCTGAAAAGAAAGAATTACAACCACCCATTATACCTGAAATACTTTTTTCACCCATTATACCTGTACGACATGTCCACAATTGTCTTGGATTGCAACACTTTGGCTAACAAATTCACTTATGATACCCTACAATTGTCACTACTATAGGACACTTCTAACTGCCTTTTGACAATAGTTAGAACTTTGGGAAGTTTAATATATGAAAGGACTCACCCATAAAGATGTCCGACTATAGTATATCTCTCAGGAGCGAGGGCAGTACAATCACAATAATATTTGATGGCATGGAAACGACATTTTAAGTTTCCGTCCTTCTTGCTCGCCTTTGAAAGTACAATCCATGTTTATCAATGGGGGACCATCCTATAGGATTCTAATTTAACACTCCTAGGAGAGGACAAGGAGAGATCCTTTAAATATATGTATGTATAACGGTTTCACATGTACTGTATAACGGTTTCACATGTACTGCAGTGGAAGATCTAACCTTGTGTTAGAACTGCTTTCTACAATAAAAAAAAAAAAAAAAACAAACAAACAAAAAAACAGCCCCCTGGATCCTTAAGCCCAATACACATTATGTACGTTTGTCAGCGACAAACGGATGGTAATTTGTCTCAGGCGAGGCATCCTAACGGAGTCGGCCGTAGTCAGTAGATGTAGAACAACTACTAGGCAAGGGTCACCCACTGGTTAGTGAGCCACCTCCTTCAGAAAATATTTTGTCGCTGACAAGCTATCGTTCCTATATTCCAAAAAGTTTATCAAAATGTTGATAAATCTAGTCGCCGACAACGGAACGATGCTTAAGGCACTGTTCCAAATCCTAACTCTGTCAGCCAGGGTGCATAATCGTATATCTGTCGGTAAGTAAAGACTGATTTGCTTGGGACTAATACCCACCACCCCCTCTCCTCGATGTCTGCCGGTTGAGTGAAGGGTTACGTTATTCGCCTGCGACAAGTTCACCGACTCCTATACCATTTTGAAATTAATTGCTCAACCCTTAATCGGTAGATGGGTATTGGGCTCTACCAGCTTTCGATACGATGAGAGCGAATACGATGCTTTGTACATACATATCATTTACCTTTCAGGGTCATCTTCGTGGAGACGGGGCTCCAGGTGGTCACCACGGCCTTTTCACCAGCGGTGCCACAGCGGTTCCCTATAGAATCTCAGTAAGAACATTTATATTTGTCCCGACTGTTCAGAATCAGATTGAAACAGCTGAGTACCGTTCTATACTACTACTTTCACATAGAAGGTGTCCATTGGATAAAGACAAAGGAAACACGTTATCTAAATAATTTGCTCATAACTTTGGCTTGTCTGAAGGTTGTTTTGAATTGATATCGCCCACAGTGATACCGTTACAAAGATAAATGTTCTCCTCTGATGCCAAAGCAGTTTTTCGATAAGCGTAAAAGCAGATAAAGACAGGAAATGCTGCGAAGAAGTAAAATCTGGGAAATGATGCCGATCGGCAGGTCTATAAGTACGGACGACTTCCGGTGGGGTATTCTGTTCCTTCTGATCAACCGTTGCCGCTAGAGGGCGTTGCCTTGCCACTCGGGGCGCCTCAACCGTCACGTCGTATCTGTCATGCCCCTGACGGTGCCCGCGGCACTACGCTCGGGGGCAGGCGCCTCTAGGAGTCGCTACAACGGCTTAGCGGGCTGATTGGATTGGTCAACGTTATGGCACGTGTCAGCGTCACATGGTATGGCGAGAACTTTGATCCTAGTCGTGGGCACCCACCACTAGAGGGAGCAGGTTGACCTTCGGGTAGACTTGATGTGACCTTGAGTCAGCCAAGGTCGTGAGGCAATTCTACAGGGTCGCGGTCACCGGTGGGAATGCTGGATTCTGGTTAGTGGATTGGTTCCTGTAAGGTGTCATGTTAGACTTCTGGGGTAATCATCAACGTTTTTAAACAGAATATCAACCACTGAGCTTAACTGTGTGCCCAATTGCTGGAGTGTATAGATAAGAACTTTGGGCATGGTAGAATAAGCAAGATTACCTAAAAAGATACATATACTATAAGTTAAGATTTAAGGAATATTTCACGATAAATATCTTAAGACCAATACTTGAGTTGAGGAAAGGAGGCTACACGTACATGATATGAATAGTCAAATTCATATTAATTTACTTAACATTTCTACTTAAAAATTCCTTTTAATCTTCCCAATCATCCTACTCTTCGCAACCGATTCATTACAGTGGCATCTACATGTTCTCAAATAACTCAACCTCTTTCATCCGTGAGAGAAAATCCTATCCCTATTGTGCGATGTAGCATTATCCACTCAATAATGCATACATGAGTATCCGTGCAATGGACAGACATATTGTGATTGACATGTAAGCAGAGTGACCGGGAATCATCTATGACAGTTCATTCCTGATAAATGCAAATAGTTCCCTACATTATTATTTATGACCGAGTCACTCAATTTTAGTGTCCGTGATATTGTAATCATGGAATTGGATAGCAAATGAGGACAATATTCTAAACACAATTTCCATATCTTGATGGAGGTTGTGTTAGTTTGTCTTGAGCCCTAGTGTCTGCAGCAAACGCTATTTTGTACGGCCAGTTGAGGGTAAGGTCAATATTTGTCCAGATAGGGTAAATATAGTTTTTCCCTCATCAAATTCGTTTTGATAATTTCTAAAATAAATGAATTGGTTCGGCATCTTTATACCATGCCCGAGATTTTATACGTAACGGCCGTACGAAACATAGAGTAAAGTGACATTATTCGTTGGAAGGAATTTGCAACCCCCAACACGGTAGATCCAACTTATCCATGAAACCTTTATAGATTGCAGGCTTATCCTGGTTTCTATTTCCATGGTTTAAAAATGTTAGATGTTTGTCTGACGGTAGATATTTCTAAAAACCTGTCCCCTGGAACTGTAACTCATCTCTCTGTCGATAAAACAAAGTCTGTATCCATACGGTTGTGTCACTCATTTTCTTCTGTTAAAACAATCACTCGGGCTTTCACTGGCTAGCAGATTCACTGCAGATCCTCTTAGATAGTGAAAATAGACGCTACTCTCATATACGGCTGGGGTCGAATACACAACACAATGCGATACTAGTGGGAGTGTCATGCATATGAATAATTTTGAAAATATTCATGGTTACTGTTATACATTTTTAGCCATCTGGTGGCAAATAGGCGTCTAGTTGAGTCTGGTTATTTCGTCTTGGACAGTAATAACAGTATTATTAGAGGCAAAAACCATGTGCTGTTCTGAGTGTCTCAACCAAAAACAGAAAACGGAGGCTAATCTGAGAAATTTTAACAGTTTAAGTACTTATCCGGTGATAACAAACCCCCACTGTATGGAAAGAAGGTAAACCAATAGAATACAGGACTGTCAATACATGAGGACTAGGAAATTAAACAAAGGGCATGTTCATAAAAACTTCTATATTGTTTTGAAAGCTTTTTCCTCTGATTTTAATGATACCTAACAATGTGATGGTTATCTGAATCAAAATGATAAGAAGACTGTATTTGATATGGCTGTGTGTATATATATACAGTGTGTGTGTGTGTGTGTGTGTGTGTGTGTGTGTGTGTGTGTGTGTGTGTGTGTGTGTGTGTGTGTGTGTGTGTGTGTGCGTGTGTGTGTAGGTGTGTGTGTGTGTGTGTGTGTGTGTGTGTGTGTGTGTGTGTGTGTGTGTGTTTGTGTTTATTTCAGATTTATGAGTGAGCTTGCTCAAATATCCCTTTAAAAAGGCAAAAAGAACATGAAGATCTTCTGCGCCATGGTGGCTGCTCAAACAATTTTTTTTTTTCAAATTCTTTTTATTCGTCTCAATGGATACATACTTTCCTGAGTCGTACATGAATATATCTGCTATAACGAGAACCAATAAAAAAAAGGTCCGAACCTCAACTGGTAACAATTGATTTTCTTGGTCTAGACCTTTTTTTAAATATTAGTACCATCAACTTCTGATATCAATACATATACAGGGAGCGATTAGAGCGGGCGCTGTGCTAGACTGAATGCTACCACGGAGAGACGGTGTAATTAATGAGAGGAATGCCGATGGAAAAGAATAGAATCACAGATGCATTCCTCGCATCCTTTCATGCCTCGGTTTCCGTCCCGACTGTGTTGCTCACTAAATCCATCAGGCGCAAATACATATCATTTTGCAGTGAAAGGTCGTCGATATAATCTTGTCAGTGACCTGTGTTTCCAAGATGCCGCTGATAACTTTTTGTTAGAGATATTTGCCTCGTAGCGCAAACTATTGACATATATTGGTATTTACGACGATGGCTATTCTGACTACAAGTGAACAAGAGGCACTGGGGAAGCCTCCAAGCGATAAAGCTACGGCATGAATACGTTTCCACTTTCTCGACTCGTATTTCCTTGGATTAATCCTTTGAGAGTTTGTTACTTTGCGTCGAGAACTCCTTTTTCCCCTACTATTCGATTGTTTTCACATTTCAGTCTATTCATATTGACCATTCATGTCTCAAAGGGCAAGTATAGAACTTGTCCATAGCAAAAACAGGTAGATATAAATATGTTTTTTCAAATAAACTAGGAATATGAATGAATGAGTCTGGAAATCCAAAAGTGAGCAACTAAAAGGTTTGGGTGTGGTCCGATCTTTCGGTCATTGCTGTATCTCACTTGGCATCCAGCCAACCAGCCAGTTCTACAACTGCCTTTGCTAGTCCAAACATGCCATAGATCAGTCAATGAGGTAGAATAAAACGCCTCTTTAAGGGGACACTTTGCTCGGAACGGAGGGTGTCCACTTAACTGGGCTTTTCAGTCTGTTTATTGTTATACAGTAAATTATATCTATATGAATGAAGGAAACACCAGTAATTATGTTAAAGGTTTATAAAATAGCCAATTCTAAGGAAATACATGGATACAAGTCAGTGGTAAAGGAAAATTCACAGTACCACACACAGTTAAATAAAGAGTTTCACAGTCCCAGGTTGGCATCGAGGGTGGACTCGACTTTCTGCGGTAAATCAGCTCCATCATTGTTCACAGCACTGATGCAGTGCATCATAGCACCTTCGGCCTCAGCATCATTGGTAACCCATGGCCGTTGGTCAGGGGTGGTCATTGCTCCCCCTGACACGCCCCCTCGCGCACCCTGCGCACTCCCCCCTGGTGTCGGTCACGTGAACCCCGCGGTCACGTGGCCCACCGCGTCTCTGACCTCCACCTCATTCTGCTCCTGTACTCCACTACGTTCACACGTATTTTCTTTTCCCTCCATTTTTGGCCTACTCTCCACGCCGTCTTCGATACTCCCCGAGTATCTGACCGTGCAGAGACAGTGTCTGAATACGGGTAAAGTTCACGTGAATTACAGGAAAGCTAGGATGGCACCACCAACGACACGCGCTCAAGCGAGCGCCTCCACGACCACGGACCAGGCCTCGGAGTCAACCGTGAGGGAGAGCGACCACGTGGACTCCGCGTCTCAGGCCGGAAGCCTCCGGTCGGCCCGCCTCGTGGCCGTAGAGACCGGACTCTCGGACATGAGTAGGAAACTCGACGCTCTAATTCAGCTGCAGACCCAACGGTCGACGGGACAAGCATCGCCCCCTACGGTTCGCTCAGTCGCCGAAGTAAGGACTCGGGACTGGGCCGAGGATCAAGCCGGCCGCGCCATGCCTCCACCCCGCCAGCTACGAGACCGCTACGCAGGGGACCCGTATATACAACGTGAGCTCGACCGTGAGGCCATCCGCCACGACAAGACGGCTGGTAAGCTGCAGTCAGATATTCATGTTACCCGTTTAATCAGTAAACCGTACATGTTTGTGGATAGGGAGGGGGTTTACACGTTGTCCCAGAAGCTGGAACTGAGGGGAACCCTGGGCCCCCTCGAGTACCTGAGTGCGTTTATTGGCTTGCTCGGGGATGACCGTGCGGTCGACCCCGTGGACCGTGAGGCCATGTTCCGGCACTTACATCAAGTGTCAATCGACGCCCAGAGCCGGCCGTGGGCCGGAGTCAGGAGATGGTCTAACCACGTGTTCGACCAGATCGAGGCCGGGAGGCTGTCGTGGTGCGATTACTCGAGGATCCAGGAGGAGCGAGTCCGACTCGCGATGACGACCGGGACCCTCACCAGCGGCGCCGACACCGGGAAAGCCCGAGGACGGGAGTTGCCATGCCGGCAATTTAATTCGGAGAGGGGGTGCCGCCATAGGAGCGGTCACGATGACGGGCCCGTGAGATGGCTGCACGTGTGCTCGTATTGCGACTCCGTGGGGAGACAATGCGGGCACTCGTTACACGCGTGCAACCGGAAACTCGGTTATACAATGGGCTATGAGAACGGTCAGGCTGCACCCACACCGGCACCCCGGCGAGCACCCCAGGCCGGACACGCACCCCAGGCCGGACACACGCCCCGGGCGGTCGACCCCAGAGCGGATGTGCTCCCCCAACACGGACACGGGGCAAAAAACGGCTACGGTGCGCCCCGCGAGTGAGCGGAGCGCACCCCCACACAGTCACAACACGTGCCTCCGCCCCCCTGGGCGGGGGTCGTAAAAGGAAGCGGCCCGGTGACCACTGCGGGCCCCCACCCCCTCACGTGGAGGGGGGACCACACGGGGGGTCCACGTGACCACAACACGAAGGCCGCCGGCCCACGTGGTCGGGCCCCGAACATAAACAACGACAACGAAGGGGGCGGGACCCGCCACGTGGAGGACAGGTTCACCGCACGGCCACCGCCAACCCACCGCGGTAGCAGAAGTGTTAGTGTTACCGCGCCGACTGAGGATCCAACTAACACTCCGGATTTCGGCGGACTAAAGGAAGTCTGCCGGACCGGAATTCCGTCGCCCGGACTCCGGACGGACCCGGAGGCCTTCATGGAGCACAGGCGGGCCGAGTGGCCCCGCTTCACCGAGGCCGGCCCCCCGGCGCACGGTCACATCTACGAGGCGGTCCGGGCCTCGGGCCTGCCCAACGCCCTGTGCACAAAGATAACCCTGCCGACGGACCTCAAACTACGGGCGTGGGAGCACTACCTGACGGGAATGGAGGGCAAGGGGGAACTCCTCGGTTTCATAAGATACGGGTTCCCCCTCGGCTACCTCGGGCCGGCCAGCGACACTCGGGACGTCCCCAACCATCCGAGCGCCACCGGATTCCCGAAGCAAGTCGGGGATTTTATCAGAAAGGAGAGTGGATTCTCAAACCTGATGGGGCCGTTCACGGAGGCTCCCTTCGAGCCGTGGTGCCACGTTTCGCCGTTGATGTCCCGGGAGAAGCGCGGGTCCGAGGCCCGCCGCGTCATAACGGATATGACCTTCCCCCGGGACCGTAGCGTCAACGCGTACGTGATGAAGAACGCGGTTTACGGAGAAGAGCGCGAGCACAGCCTCCCTACGGTCGACGGTTTCGTCACCCGCCTCGTGGCCTCGGGGCCAGGAAGCTACATGGCGACCATCGACATCTCGCGCGCCTATAAGAACTTTAGGTGCGACCCCCTCGACTGGCCTCTGCTGTGTTTCCTGTGGGACGGCGGGTATTATTGTGATACGGCCATGCCGTTCGGCGCCCGCGCGTCCTCGTATCACATGCAGTGTGTGGCCTAGGCCATCGTGGGGATACTCGCCGGTAAGGGTGTCGAGGCCGCCATGTATCTGGACGACCTCATCATACTGTCGCCCTCTCGGGAGAAAGCTGCCTCGGACTTTGCCATAGCCCGAGACCTGTTCGCCGAGCTCGGCCTCCCCGAGGCCCGGGAAAAGGCGCAGGCCCCTAGTCAGACCGTGCGCTGGCTGGGCATCGACATCAATGCCGCCGAGATGTCCCTCACCATCCCCCGGGACAAGTTGGAGGACGTGCGGGAGCACGTTGGGGCGGTCGCCAGGAAGCGGTCGCTGACAAAGCGACAGCTTCAATCCGTCCTCGGCAAAATCCTGCACGTCGCGAAATGCATCCGCCCGGCGAGGCCGTTCGTCAGCAAACTACTGGAGGCCCTACGGTCGATGGACGGGTTCTACATCAACGTAAGCTCGGACATGCGGCAGGACCTCCAGTGGTTCCTACGGTTTGCCGCCGGGTGGAATGGGCACGCCCTCATCCCTCGAGGGCCGGCGACAAAGTGCATCACGGTCGACGCCTGCCTCTCGGGCGTGGGGGGCACAGACGGCCGTGCGGCCTACGCGTGCCAGGTTTGTCCCATCAATGACCCCGTGGACTGCATTTCTGAGCTCGAGGCCCTGAACACAATCTATGCTCTCCACACGTTCCTCGGGGACCGTGATCGTGGGACCAGGATCGAAGTCTTCTGTGACAACATGGGGACCGTCCAGGCACTCACGTCGGGGCGGGCACGCAACCGCGTTCTCGCCGAGTGTGCCCGACAGGCCTGGATGGTCCAGGCCAAGCTGCAAGTCGACCTGGTCTACACACACGTCCCCGGGGTCCTCAACACGGTCGCCGACGCACTCAGTAGGGCCCACCTGTCCTCGAGGGATTTTAACAATGCTGCATGCCTGATGACATATCATGATCTGTGGTCCGTGGTGCCTTGTAATCATGCTTCATTCGTGCCTGTGCTTCGCCTGTCCTGCAGATCCGGCGCTACGCTCTCTCCAACGGAAGGCATCTGCGCGGCAGGCCGAGGCACGTGCCCCAGGCATGGTCGCGAACCAGAAGAGCGCCGTGTCCACCTACCTCGCCTTCTGCCGACGGACGAGGACCGACCCGCAGGCACCGTCCGTGAGTTTCATCACGGCCTTCCTCGAGTACCTCGCGGACCACGCCCCCTCGCCGGCGACCGTGGCCAACCAGCTCTCGCACGTGAGGACACACCTACGGCTCTCGGGCGGAGACGTTACGGCTACAGAGGACGTGAGGGTCAGGAGGGCCCTCGACGCCATGAGGAGGAACAAGGCCTACACACCAAACGTCAAGCCTCCGATCCCCATGGCCGCCCTCCAGGGGATCCTCGAGCTACTGTCGGACACGCCCCTCGACCTGACCCTACGGGCCGCGTTCCTACTCCTGTACTACGCCGCACTGCGGCAGAGCGAGGTCGCCCCCCCTACGGCCAGGGCATTCGATCCGGTGCGACACCTCTCACGTGGGGACGTGGTCCTCACGGCAAATCACGTGGAGGTACGCATCAAGGCCGCCAAGAACCTCCAGTGCGTGGGGGAGGAAAAACACGTGAGGCTCCAATCCTCCCCGGACCCGAGGTCGTGCCCGGTGACGGCCGTGAGGAATATGCTCGCCGCGGTCCCCACGCTGATACCGACGGATCCGTTCCTGCTCAACGCTGACAGGTCGCTAATAACGACGCGGTCGCTGTCAAAGGAGTGGGAGCGGCTCAACACCACAGCAGGCCACCCCCCTAAGACCTACACTCTACACAGCCTGAGAAAGGCCGCCGCCACTCAGGCCTTCCAGGCCGGGGTCGCTGAACTCTCCATTCAACGATACGGGGGGTGGCGTTCTAATGCACACAGGGGATACATTAGGGACTCCAACGCACACGAGGTGAATGCGTCCCTCATACAGTCCCTCAACCAGTGACTCTCATCCCTCACAAACTTTTCGGCCTCAGCATCATTGCTGCTCATATAATATCCGCCGACTGTCTCCAGGAGGTCCAGAAGGTCCATCTCATCGAACGCTGTTTCTTGGCTGGGGGTGAGGTCATCGTTATTGTCATTATTGCCATGATCATCATCACTGTCATCATTAGCAGTTGAGGTGATCATAGAATTTATATCGTGGGTAACGCACAACCCGTCCAGATCTGTGAACTCTGATGCCGACATGGGATCGTTGTTGCCAAGCAAATAGGTTGTAAGAGCGCACTACATGCTGAAAGGGATGTCATCTTCCTCAGAGAAGTCGTCGTCAGAAGATCTTGCGACATTGTTTTAGGGCTCGAGCACCCCACAATGATGTTAACACTTGGCCAAATCTCAGGCTTGACCATCTATGTGGAATAATGGATCCATGTAATGGCATGATGTACATCAATCGATGACGGCATCTATTTGGAGGTCGTAGAGCCGGCGTTTAATGAATCTCTATATAACGTGTTCTAGGAGGTTTTATCGATACCCAGATTTCAGAGGCCGGAGTGCAGAGGTTCTGTTGGTGGGCAGGAAGACCAGCTTAACCTGCGATAGCTTCAGGTCACTAGGGGGCGATGGGCACTGTCTAGCCTTCCTGTCACAGAGACGCATCTTGTTGTTGAAGCTCATAATCCATTCCTGGAACACTGTAACAGCCGTCCACGGAGCTGTTCTTCAGTAGTGACGAGCGCTGGCTGAGATCACTAAACCTAGGAGAGCGATTGTGTGACTATTTGGGCGATCCATGATGGAAGTGTTTGCAGAGCACCAGAGGTGAACATCACTAAAGCGGTCGCTCTCTGAGATCAATAGTGATTATTACCTGCCCCATTGAGAAAGTAACGTGTCTTTTGTATGAAATTCACAATTGAGAATTATGGTATTTTCAAACTGGGTCCAGCGGATATTGGCAATTATCCGCTGTAAATATGGTCTTATTTGACTAAGTATAAATGTCTCAAACCAATCATTTCCTTTTACAGAATCTTGTCGTCATTTACAAATATCAAATGACCTTCACCCCACCCCGCTCAAAGAAAATTGACCGATGCTGTGTAGGTTTTGCACAAGAAGGCTGAGCAGTGCAGTGCCTCCATTTTTCACATTTTCAGTCGAATGTTTCCCTTAATCAAATTAACCATAAGAAAGTTATAAAATTTAGGATATAGGTACACCAGATATATGGAACCCTTTGCTCCAAATTTTCTTAATTTCAAGAAGTTTTAGCATCTGGATAGATAAGTTACACCTACCCATTATACCTGTCCACTTCTCTGATGACAAGTATCCAATGGTCTCCCATTTGTGATCTGTCCCATCGAGAGTTGGTTCCTTACATGTCGGTCTGTAAGTTACTCACAGAGATGATGGCTTCTCACAATGATTGTTCACTGTAGGCGACGCCACTCCAGCCAGAGCGAGCCTCCGGTGCCTAGAATAAAACCCATCCTCCAGCGAGGAGCAGCTTTGCTCAGTTCTCTCCTAGATCTTATCCTCATATTAAAGTGCTGCTCTCTGCAGTGGCCACAGAGATATACTCCTCTGCTGCTTACATCAGCAAGTTACATGATCATTCACTTCCCTATACAGGCGATATATTCTGGCTATCACCATCTTGCTTTGTATTCAGCGGTTTTACGCACACATGTTAAACTTTATAGCGATATCTTAGTCAAACTATCTTTGTTTAGAATCATAACATAATCTCGGACGGGCGCATAGTGCACCAGTAAAATTGTCACATCTCAGCACATGCCTGAGATCCCTAAAGATCATCATATCTGAAAAACACTTTGCCCTTAAACGTTGGCTACGAAAGATTGTCACTACTGAAAAATACCCCTAGGCCTTCTTGTTGGCCCTCCAGGTCACTTGGATGTCACGCAGGTCCATGTTACGAAAGTGACAAGGTTGTATGGATTTTCCTATCCCACGGCTCTTCTCAAATTTTCCAAATCTGTTCACACACAGAGACACAGTTATCTGGTCCTTGACCTTTTAACCGCAGCTGTTGCGCAACCACCATTAGCTTGGGTTTTATCAGCCATTGCCCTAAAGAAGAAACCAGTCTCGTCCATGTTAAAGATGTCGCAGGGGGTATAAACCTCAAGGATGGCCAGGAGGTGCTCTTTCTTCAACCGTTGTTAAATTGATGGTGCCACTCTCACAAGAAATGCAACAGTCCGAGATCAGATACCGCGACTTTAAGCGAGACAACCCCCCCTTGTAGGCCCATCCCTTGGGCATAGCTCAGGGCTTTCGCCTGAAACATGGGTGCGGCCACAGGCAAGTATGTGTGACGGATGCTGGAAAAACATCTGAAGACTCTGAAGGTGGACCAGTCATGACCTGCAGTATAAGGAGCAGAAAGTCACTTCCTGGAAAGATCTGAAGCTGGTGTATAGCAGTGAAACGCATCAACCTTGTTTTTCAGGATACGCTGCACCTGCAACTTGCTAATCTGAAATCTGTCAGCCAGCTTCCTGACAGACATAGCATATGTATGAGCTTGGCTCCGTTGTTGAATGTCAGTACCTTCTTCGGTGTCTAGGTGGAAGGCATGGTGATAGAGCTGTCATACTGTCAAGGTCATTATGCATACTGTCTATGATTTGTTCCTCTTTATACACTCAATCAATGGCTTCCACATCACTTCTGATAAGAATCAACGGTCCTGTTTGAATGCCTATTACCCAACACCTTCCATCAGCGTTCAAATCAGCGACTGTATAGGCAACTCACTGTGGGCCACCCAGAGCTGCTATGGACCCACTGGCATGGTACTTTCACCCAGCCTTCACCAGCTCGCCTTGTGCCGCCCACTATTGACCTGTTGGCTGACACTTTCAACCAATGCCCATATCTATGTTGCTTATACCGATTAACCATGAGGCCACCCAGCGCTGCAAGAGATGTGGTGGTTAAAACACAATAAAAAATCGGCACCCATCTGGTCCTGCCCCAGAACGCTTTGTCTATTGTCTCAGTATCTGTGCATGTCTCATCATTGTCACAAATCTGCCGTGCACACATACCATAAGCCAGTATCGGGGATGATCTGAAGTTGTTTTTACACTGTCCCATCGTATCTGATATGGTGTGCCTCTTGCATGACCCATTAACCCATTCAAGGTGATATATATAGTGATGCCTTGAGGTAATCCCCAGCATAGGGCGACCTTGAGGCATTATTTACCATATTTATATCATCATTTTATCCAGAAGCAAAGGATCGATAGTCATGAAATTTGCAATGAAAATAGTTGTGGTATGATATCTAACATTTAATGTTAGGTTAAGTAAATAATGAAATGAAGGTTGAAGTACCATATCACATGACCAAACAATCGAATCTGGGTTTGGCGCGCAATAGGCTCACCCCTTAGCATTATACCTGTCCCTAGTGGCCTGTCCCAACCGATATGGGTCTGCCACAAACCCTCGCCTCTAAAGGATTAACCAAGCTTAAGAAGCATTCTGTACCAAAATAACTGTCCCCTTAAGCAGGGTGTCTCCTTAATCAGGGTTAAAATAAACTTCTAATAGAGGGGAAATTTACGTTCCAAGCAAATTATACCCTTAAATGGAAGCGAGGTTTTACTATACTTTGGTCTGTAGTGATTGGTCATGGCCTGCTGGGTACCTTTCTGACTACGCTCTAAGGCCTCTGCATCTTTACCCACCCTAATTGGCTAACCCCCGAATAGTGAGGGTTAGTGTGTAAAGCTAAAAATCCATTTAATCTCTTCCTACTCTATGCAACGTATCTGAGCGTGATCCATGCTTATCAAGGCAACATCTAGATATATCAACTCGTCTTTATCTTAATCGGAATTATAGGATTGCTGATTTTCCAGAAGAGGAAACACATTGAATCTTAATTTCGTTGAAAATTTAATTTCTGTTTACATCAGATAGATAAGTGGGCCTTTGTATTACTAATATTCGGGGAGGCAAACTATGATCAAGTTTTCTTTCAGACTATTAGATATTCTCAATATCTAACTGAAATATAGTCCAATTTTATTTGGTCCTACAGATATGTATATACGCCTGCTATCACATTCAACCGAATGCATTAAGTTTACACTGATCTCCAAATGAAGGTAAATCCGGTCAATATTCTGCATAAACAACACGTCGACCAGAATCCGTACTTCCTCTGGTGGATCAAGGCCCAATTCATCGACAATTTGCAATCCGCCCTCTATTCTCCTCCCCTCGAAACCCGGGTAATAACAGCCAAGGAGGCAATGGCCTCCAGCATTTCAGCCCGCATCGACTGACGTACCAAGTTAGTCCTTACAATTTGACCATGACCTTGACTTTCACCAAGCCGCAACGAGGCTTGTGACTGACTGAATAAGTACAAGCGGCTCCGTTAGGGGCGCCACGTGATGATCCAATTTCTCCGAGAATGCCTCGCGGCTCCCTGTGGATTTCAGTCTCTATATAGTCTAGATTTCCTGACGTGACTTTAGAGTACTATGTCTGGAACCTTTTAACGTATCTATAACGGTTTTGACACATCTACTCACAAACAACGTGGGACTACTCATATGTAGAGTATGTAAACGATGTACAGGCAGTGAGGGTGGGTGGCGTGTAAAGTTTTGCATACGCCCTTCTTTGAATTATCATATTCCGGATCTTGCGGAATTGTTGCGCATACACCAATTTTAGTAGAAAAATAAGAGGATATTCTATCAAAGATACATACCTCTTCCTACGATGAATTAACTAAAATCTGCAAGATCTTTGAAGTTCACACCAAACTACCACAGAAATTGGTATTTTTTCAGAATTACAAACTTAAGCTGCATTTGGTGCTTTCTGATTTGATGGTAAATACAAGAAACGATAGTTTTGTAGACAGGGGGCTTTGTAAACCACTCGAGGTCGATGTCGTTATACACTCGCTAGCGCTCGTGTGTTACGACGCGTCAACCCCTCGTCGTTTATGGCCGACTTTCCACAAGACCATCGATTATTATCTATATCAAATTATCTACAAAACCTAGCCTAATTCCAGACAGCATCAGTCTCAAAAGTGATATATAAATACTTTTGAAGTATCACTGTAATAATGAAGACCCATTTAAGTCAGCTTGGTTGTTACAATTTATCAATTTACATACCTTGTTGCTCAATAGTTTTGTAGAACATAGACATAAAGATTCCAAAGAAAAACAAAGAAAAGACGTTCCTCATAGGCAGTCCATCAGAAAAGAAAAATGTATACATACACACACACATCACTGTCAGAAGCTCACTATAAAGCATACGAGAAATACCTCACTCAGGCATATCAACATAGCCTTTTAAACACCGCTTAAATCATTTCCTACTTTTCAAATTTTGAATTTCAGCATCCAGATCATTCCATATGACCATCTCATGATCTAAGAGAGACCTCTTAAACCTTTCATGTATTTGGAAATTTCAACTTCATCTTTACTCTTGACTGTCCATGGGTTAATCTCTCTGGCACAGTCATCACAGGCTCTTCTGAGGAAGCCCACCAATGAATAAAGAAACAGTACTTTGTGTTTCAAATGGGGCCTATCTCAGAGCTCCTTCCCCGCCATGTAGCGACCACGGAATGGAGAGAAGCGGGAAAACGGGCCGCGGACGACGCCGCGGCCTCATTAACATACCCGGAATCTCTGGATTTGATTGGTCGGCACGTCACGTGAGTGTCATGTGACCCGTGTTGTCGTTTTTACGGCCGGCTGTGTTTGATGTGTACACATCGCCCGTACGTGTCGGCTATGGGTGGTGTTCTGTGTCTGTATGCACAGTTCCTATGGAGTTTTTCGATCAGAACAACTCCTAACCCAGGGTTTATGCTAGCCCCAGTGCCAAGTTCTCTCTGAACATGGAGGAAACACCAGGTGAGTTTGATTTCTGGCCTTGCTGAGTCTCTTCAGCCCGGTGAAATTACTCTGACTTGACAGTATCACTGTCACGTTGTCTGTGTATTGCTGTCTCTTGTTGATTTGACGTCAACCTGATTAGCTCCCCGACACGTTGTTCATCGTCGGGGTTTAATATATTTCTTTGTGTGTATATATATGCTAGCCCTTGTTGGACCAGCCAACCCGAGTAGCTCGTCTGACGCTGTCGCCTCAGATTTGTTCGTAGCGAGTGTGATTACACTTAGTATTCTCTCGTGGTTTCGACTGTTATACAGTCTCATCAGGCTAAGTGTGGTAGGTACTCTTCTGTGGTCTTTTCCCCCGGAGCCAGTCCGGGAAGTGGATATGTGTCCCCACCAAGAACAGCTGTATTCGAGGTGTCAAGTTCTCTCTATTATTAGTAGTCCTAACTTCACCAGCCTGCTTCACCAGTACTTTCCCACCATAACAGTAGTTACTAAAGCACGTTTGTAATGTATTCTTTACCCTCATTTGTAAACTTTTTGCTGAGTCTCTGCCATAGATACATACATAGAGACACACATACATAAGAGCGTCATGGTTCTCGTTATTTCATCTCTTCCCCGCTCCTTCATTTTCACTCTGTTTTTTTCAATCTATAGAATTACTAATAGATCTATTATCAAAATTGAAAAATCTACCCAATAGTCCCAGTATTCAAGTAAATACAATTAAGACAAACATAAGATGGCTATATCCTACATACATAAATATACCTAAATGAATCTGGTGTATCCTTCTTGTCGATGTGTCTAGGACCAAACTTTGGTGTTACAGGACATCGAGAGAGCTACCGAGAGGTAATTCATATCACAAGGGAGCCGAGTCTACAGTAAAATGATAATACCTGGCGATGTGATATAAATAATTATCTGCATGTCAGCCCGGAAAGGTTAAATGTGTCCGTCATGTCTGCTGCCAAGTTTCCAACAGCCTGCAATAGCCCCTTATTACCAGTACTGTTGGTGTCTAACATGTCATACTTTGTCACAAGGCTATCACGAACATAACACAACACTTATGACACCCCTGGTACAGATTTGTGGAAATTGGACGTAAGCGGATGTGCTTATCCTGGGTGCTGATTGCCTTACTTATTCGTCTTTGGTTGGTAATCCAGACAAATAGGAAAAGGGTTTAGATGAAGCAACATGAAATTGTCCAAAAAGCTATTGTATGATGAAGAGGTAGAGCTTTGCCCAGGGGAAGGCATTATCAATCTTGATTAACACCATTTGTATTTGGGAAGTTCTTTCTTCGTGGCTAGCAGGTTTTCACTTCAGATACATTGGCTATGACAAGCGAGGGTTCTCTTTTGAATGAGCGAAATTCCTTCATTGAATCTGATATATGTTAAGTTTTACATGTGATCTACCTATGACCATGTGTGTACCGTCAACCACCGTTGTAAATGTGCTCTATTCATTGTCGAGTTAGAAGTAGCAAAGTCTTATGCCAACATTTCGTGGACTAATCTTGTATTTGCATATACATCGGATGATTAAATTATCAGTTTCAGTATTTTCTCCTGGATTGCATAGCCGTAATGACCGTGACGGAACATTTAAAACACTAACGACTCGCGAACATTACTGTTGTTATCCATGTAAATGGCGTCTATTTCTGTAGAGTTTGTGTGTGTACACTCTTGTGAATCACAAGCAAAGTGATCTCTTGTCCCATATAATATATCCATAGTTCCTACCTAGTATATTCTGGGTTGTTCCTTTACACATCTGTACTTCCAAGCTCTATCCCTTAGTCACACATTGTTTCTTATTAGAGCGTGCTTGCACGTGGTAAATACATCATCTAGAGGTTAGAGTGGTCGCATTGAACTTTCAGTGTGTTTCCAGAAAATTATCCCTTTACTATCAGCATGCCGTTCACTGTGATAGTGAGAACAGAGCAGGGAACCAGTGTCTGAGGGTCTTAGAGGCATGCCCAGCTGACCATGACCAATCAATCAAGACCGAAATACCTCATTGACCTACTGGGAGCTGTTTCAAAACGTGGGTTAAGTCTATGGTTTTGAAACAGCTCCCTGGTGTTTGATATATTTAGAACCTAAAGATAGACTCAGGCAGTTACAGAAAATGATCCATACACTGAATGTAACCCAAAACTTTTAGTTGTTATTTATCTAAAATTGCACGCTCATTCATTAATGATGAACATAACATTTTCTAGTTCTCTCAAGGCAGGTATAGCTTCTTATGGCGAGTATACGAGCATAAATCAGCGAGGCGCGGCGCGGCCATTACGGCTAATGGCGGTGGCGCCTCCTCTCGACAGCTCCAGGAACTTCAATCAAGGACACGTGACGTACACGTCACTCTCATCAGCGTGCCGCCAGCTTGGAAAAGAGACGTTTGATCTTTTATCTTCTGAGGGAAATTGTTGTACTCTTTTTGATTTTTCTCATTCAGGCATGCCCCAGAATGGCTCCAAGAAAATGCAATGTCATCAAAGGAGAAGAGGGTTGAGAAGAAACTTGGCAAATTTAAAACGGACAACAGAGAGATGCACTCGCCACTTTCACTCCAAGCCGCTCAGAACAAACTCGTGAAGGAAGTCAAAGATGTAAGGAACAAAAGTGCAAGCTATTTCTCCCCCGCCAGCAGGAGTTTACTAGACCTACGAGACCGCCCCATGTCTACAACACCAGTGTCTAGCCTTACATTAGACCTCATCGCTTCGTGGTTTGCGCTGCCGGCCTACGGGGCCTGCTAGCTACAGAGATGATAATTTTTCTACTCAGGTCGACAGCATCGTGAACTCCTCCTCCAACGTTTTAAAATCGACAGGTAAGACTTAGTCCCATCAATTGGTTCTCCGGGGCCCTAAAAAGGAGAAAGCTACCCTGGGCTCCCTCCCCGTTCGTGAATATTTGTGGGGGTTGTCCAGGATGATTGATGAGCAGCCGTTAGGCATAGCTATTTACCCCAAACTCGTTCTCCATTTCCGTGAGGTTCTGGAGGACTCTGTAGATTATGCTTGGGAACACATACGCCACTGGTTGGAAGAGACTTTGTCCTGCATCGTGGAGGGGAGAATTAGGGGGGATGGGCCAAGGAGGGCGCTATCCAACACTTGCGCACTGCTTTGAGCCGAGTAGACTCAACCCCCGCCATGAGTCTGACCATCATAAGAAGAGGAAGAACAAGCGGAGCTACTTATCTATGCAATTCCCACCCTGCCCAAAATTCAACGGAGCAACAGAGTGTCCTCTCTCCCACCATCACCTTCTAGATGGAGCGACGGTACTTCATTCCTGCGCTTACTGCTACAATGTATTGGGTCTCACTCACCCGCATGCGGATGGTGATTGCAGGATTAGAGCCCGTCACAAGGCTGCAGCTAGTCAGCTAGACTTGCTCAAGTCTTTGATTATGAGCTTTCATTAAATGATTAAACACAATGAAAATAAAGGTCATTATAGAATGTATCCTTCTCTGACTGGCCCATGAATATCGAGGAGAGGAGGGGTCAGGGTAGGCGGAGGGAAACAGGGACTGGGGCCAGTCTACTAGTCAGCCTCTCCAGGCCAGGCCAGGCACCGGTCAGGCCCACAGGGTGCATCACAGGCCTGACCAGCCCTTTAGACAGTAGGCGAATTGATGCCCCCGCCCCCCCATCCAGCCCAGCCTACATTGATCCCCCGACTACCCCCCTGGTAGCCGGTCCTTCAAGTCAAGGAATCACCTCTTCACCAGAGCTCGCCGATGCTGTGCTTGAGAGACTCACTCCTTCATATATTGATATGTGCATTGTTTCTGTTGTTTCTGATGATGTTTGCAATTCTAATGCTGTTGTTGATGATGTCGTTGTCACTAATGCTCATGTTTGTGATCTCAATGACTGTGACTGTGTTTATGTTGTTGATGATAGCCACTTTACTAGCGTGGTTGCCACTCGCAGTTGCGTAAATTTACTGCTAGCCAGTGACACAGACGTCCAAAAGTGTCTACTGCTCCCGTCTCTAGCACTCTAGTAGGCTTCTCAGTATCTTGCCCGACTTGCTCTGAATCCTTCGCTTGTGAGTATTCCATGCCAACGAATTTGTTCAGGGCCGTCGTTGCCTCAGGGTGCCCAACTATTTAGGGGTGCACCTCCCAGTGGAGTCTGGCTGGCCTAAGAATAACGGCCTGCAAGCGTTTACTAAACAGGTATCACCACGGCCATCCCCACCCCCCACCCCCCGCCCCCGTACTCCTATGTGACCCAGAGAGCGACGGAGGAAATGAACTCAGGCAGGACCCGCAATGACTGGGTCGCTCTTGCCGCCAGGCGTACCTGGTTGGCGACTGCGGTACTGGACTGCCAACCCACCATCACCCACGATGGCAACGATGAGCTACCTCAGCGGGCAATCGCGGATCCCTCCCCGATGGTCGGGAGGTTATAGACAGACGCACCGTGCTTAATACTTATCGCACTCTACTCTCTTGTAGGACCGCCAATGGTTCGCTCATATGTCGCAGCGGCAGCCCCTGCAACAAGGTGCAACAGGAGGCGACAAGCAGCGAAGTACATTCAGTTCTGCCGTGACCAAGGATTCAACCCCCTCCATGTGTCGCCGCTGCAAGCCTCTCTAAGCTCAGGCCCTGGCTGAAACATTGTCACCAGGGGCAGCACTTAACTTCATTTCCGGAGCCAGGTCGTGGCTCTGCGACAGCACGAGGAACGTTGCCGTGTTTGCATCCTCACAACTCTCGGAAGTCCTTCCCAGCGCCACCTGCCTATCTACACACGTCACCAGCCCATCTCTGCCTCACCATGTCAAGGTCATCTGCGAGGCGGCGCATGCGTCTTCGCCGCATCATCTCCTCCTTCAAGCCGCGACGCTGCTGGGGTTTTACTCCTACCTTCGTGCATTTAATCTCCTGGCGCCGACGGCTCGCGCCTAGACTGGGCCTCATACTCTCCTGCTAGCAGATATTCTCCACATCTCTGTGGGTATACTTCTCCACGTGACCTCCTCAAAAACCATTCAGGACTCGCCTCAAAAACTATACAGGACTCGTCTGAGGCGGTTTCATTTCTTGTCCCACGCATCCTGGGCTCCCCTTACTGCCCAGTATCAGCGTTGGACTCCTACGTTTCCTAGGCTCCAGCTCTTCCTCACGCCCCGGCCCTCATCGATACTGCTGGCCGCCCCTTCACCCCTCGGATTCTCGGTGCCTCCTCTTGGCGGCTCCAGGAACTTCGATCCAGGACACGTGACGTACATGTCACTCTCACCAGCGAGCCGCCAGCTTTGAAAAGAGACGTTTGACCCGGCCCACCCACATCGTTTGCTATAGGTTACTATTCGAGTTTCACTCTCTCCTTAGGTGGTATCCATGTATAATACCTTCATACCTGTTATCCAAGGTTTTATACCCGTTAATAAATTTGTCTAACTGCCGCCGCGCCTCTCGTCTTATTTATAAACGTGTTTAACATATCCTGATTGTTTGAATCAACATCTTACTGTCGATGGGGTCAAGATTCCAGGAGACTTTAGAAACAGCTTCTGTTTGGATCAATGGTTTAGCAATACCTTCTAATGAGCACCTCAAAGTGTGTTTGATTAGATTGGTGCTGAACGTGCTGGTCCGTGTCATTGTGTGCTATCAAAAATCAACTAGCCATGTCAGAATGAATTGCTGACCTATTTTGGTTGGTGGAAGAGGGATTTAGTAGTTCTGATTTGTTCCTATTTTTAATGGATTTTACATATGCTTGCAACTTCCCCTGGAATAACTTGTGCAGCTCCTTCAACCAAAAGTCTGAAATTTAAACTTTCCCATCCAACTCTAACCAATATCCTGTATGTGAATTCATATTTTTTAAACCAAACATCGGTATCAACAGATATTTTGATTATAAAATGATCAAAAATACTTTTTATTCCAATTTCACCATTACTGGGTGGGATTTTCAAAACCTGCTAAATTACCAAAAACAGGGTTATTTAAGGCTGATATTGTATTAAAGTATCTCATCGATGTAAAAGTGGCATTTTTTGGTGCATTTTTTGATGGTCTTTAATTCCAATATAGGGTTTTGTATAGCTCTGAGGAATATTTCCTTCCGAAAATCAACAAAAACAGTGTTTTTCATGATTTTCAGGGGTTTTTTTCAAAGTCTATGAGGCACAATGTTGAGCCAATTGTTTTTGTTAACGTTTTTAAAGCATATGTCATGAGAAGTGTATACAATATAGTTTTGAAAATTGGTAAAAATTTGAAAAAATATTAAAATGGTCAAAACTATCCAGGAACTTTAAATTTTCCAACAGAGAGACATATATAGCATGCTGTCTGACACCCCAATTTTGAGAGGATAATACTAATGGGATATGAAATGAGAAATTAATTTTCCTTTATTGTGAGATGTTGACCAAAATCTCCACTGTGATACTTGAAAGTTTCAATACAATGGGATTATCCATTCTGGTATTAAAACATTGTGATTCCATGATGATATATTTTTTTTTAAATGAGCTGTTGGACAATACATCTGTTAAAAAATATATAGAAGAAATAATAATCATAATAGAATAACAAATACCTCTGTGTATGATAAGTATCCCTACCACTTATAAATAACCAGTTTACTTTTTTCCTAAATAAAAAAATGTGCTTCTTGTGGTTAAAAAACTTGTTGTGTCGGACAACACGCTCAGATATAAGTCATGAATTTGGGGTTGTTTCTTATCAATAATTGAGTGGTTTGCTTTGAAAAACGAAGATTTCTATCATTTGATTAAGAATATAAAGGATTATAGCCACAAATATTATTTTGTCCATTGTTCTGAGTGATTTAAAAATGTGTTGTCCGACACCCCTCGTGTTGTCCGACACCCCTGTGTGGCCCAACACCTAAATATGCTCATAGCTTTTGTTTCATATCTAATATGTGATAGAGATGTTTTGGGTCAAATATAACATATGTCACCAGATAATATCAGTTTTTTTCATATTATAACGTTTCTTGAAATTTCAAATATCCTAGGGGGGTGGACAACATGCAGTATTATACACAATTTCAAAAGGCTCTCAAATCTGAACCATTCGTCTGATTTTTTTGGAATAATGTTTTTCTGGAAGGTACTTGGTAGGAGACTAATATAAAATATAAAAAGAAGTATCATTCTAAAATTATTTTTTTAGTGTCTGATCCCAGGAAGAAAGCGTAATATTGCAGGTTTCAAAAATCCGACCCTACTTACTTCATGAAGATGGTTGTCATTTTAACATACTGCAATGCTCGGTCTTCAGCTTGAGTGTAGCAGTCTCACATGCTGGTATCCGGTGTATTTCCCCCTCACATAGGCTGATTGCTTGGTTTGAAATTTCATATCAGCGATGATAAGTGTGAACGGGTTCGCTTGAACGGGCTAAATTAGGACCGAATTGTTAACTATTTTGGTGAAGGACTGCAAAATATCTTGTGATTTAGCCAGAAAATCACCGATTTGTTCCATCTCTGTCACTTAATTAAGAGATTCTTAAACGTTTATCTTCAATTCATTCATAGACATAATTTGTTTTGTTTCTTTATACCGGTGGGTGCCACTTCCAGTTGTTCTTTTCAGTATACAGTTCAGCAGTCGGTCATGCTATGATATAAGATCTTATAGGTCATGGCACCATCACCAGAAATAAGTAGTATATGGGCACGGCTATCTGATGATGGGAACTGATACACATTTAAGTGTATGTGCATGTATACATATGTGTATGTATACATGCATGCATATATGAATACTTATATGGTCAAAAATCACAAAATGGCAGCAATTGCCTAAAAAATCATATTAAGAGGATCATTAAATTCTTTTACCAATATTATCTCCACATATTTAGGGACTTGTATACAAAGATGGGAATTCTAACTATAATAAATAGCTTCAATGCAGGACCATTATTAATATAAAAATATCACGTTACAACCCCCTCCTGAAATTGTGTTATATTGGTTGCTAACGTTGTTCCTTATATTTTGTAATACAGTTTGACAATATGTATAAATGAAAATATAACTAGAAAATCAATTTCTATCGTTTTTTGCTTTCCCTGGTCTTATATCCAGGGGGGTCGTAACGTGACGGGGGTCGTAACATGATGCAAAAATATGTAAGGGCTGATAACTTTTTTTCTAGTAGAGGTAAAGACTTGATTCTTTGACCATTCTGTAGGTACATATCTACCCAACAGATAAATACTATTTCCTGACCCCAAGTGACCCACTGTGGGTCGTATTGTTACGGGGTCGTAACGTGACGGGGTCGTAACATGACGAAAACATATGTCAGGGCTCATAACTTTTTTCTAATAAAGAAAGAGACTTCATTCTTTCGCCATCTTCTAGGTATATCTACCCTTTAATACCATAAGTTATCAATAGTTCAAAGGGTGTCGTAACATGACTGCCTAAACTACACCAAAATAGCACCAATTGAGTTCAGTATGAAATAAGCCATGTAGGCCTATCTTTTTCTGGTGGGAAGTTATGTATATGTGAGTAATTAAAAACTGTGAAAACTATTTTGTTCTACCTCTTTTTTAGTTATATTTTATGCATGATTTCATGCTGGTGTCGTAATGTGACGCCCTCACATATTTGTCCATAATTTGTCTATATATTGGAGTTATGTGGTTTTTATGGTTCTAGACTCAACAATGCCCTAGATGTATGGAAACCATCAAAATTATTCCAAAAAAAGGACTTTTTTAAATATTCAAAATATAGTCCATTTGCTGCCATTTCGTGATTTTCGACCATATCCCTTATATATATCATGGATGTATAAATGTTGGGTAAAGTGGCTCATATCAAAGCATATTGTTCATGTGATGAGATATTTAACTGGTATAGTACGATAACTTGGCATCAGATGTAATTATATCCCACCAATAATCTCTATGAAATATATTATTTTAGTCACAATGAAACCCTGAGTAAAAATCTACCATATACATAGATCCATAAAGTTCGTCATTTTCCAACCTATAATCTGCGTCTTATTATAAGGCAGACTGCGAAATAGTGGCTATCTAGAGCTAACCTGTCGTATCTAAAACGTGTATGTATCTCAAAGCGGTAAAAAAGCTGCCGTTCTATTGTTTTGCTTTGGAATGTCCATTGTTAGCAAAGGGCCTAGCCTTGTAGACTGCCCCGGGAATACTGGGCATACTTTAAGTGTCAGGGTAACTCCCACGCTTAAGACATATCTGTTGACTTCAGCTATTTGATATTATTTATTGGCATCTATAGTGATTTACATGATGCTCACACTCGCCCTTGAATAAAAGGAGTTCATAGCACTATTATGATATAGATAGAAGTAGAGCATTTACGTAGAGCAATCAACATTTTACATGTCTCATGTTTCTGTACAGATTAAATATTTTTATCTAAAGTTGTACCACGTAATATTCATACTCATTCTGTCTTTTCAATAAATACTGAAATTAATCTCTAGTGAACTGTAGACCATTCTATGCTTGGTGAATTTACGATCCTCAGGTATAATAAGCATTTGATTAAGTAGGAATGTTATACGTCAATGGTCGTAAGCAACATAAAATACAAGGGTAGATTGGTTGAACATATGCGGCCTATGTTATTCCTGCAGAGATAGATAGCTATATGGGTGGAATTTTTAAAACCTGCTAAATTGCCAAAATAAGCTTATTCAAGGTTCATGTTGTATAAACGTATCTCATCAATGTAAAAATGAAATTATTTGGTGCATCTTTTGATAGTCTTTCTTTCCAACATAGGGTTTTGTAGAGCTCTGAGGAATTTTTCCTTCTGAAAATCAACAAAAACTGGGATTTTCTAGTGATTGTCACTTTGTTCAAAATCTGGGGGACACAATTTTGAGCCAATTGTATTTATTAACATGTTTAAAGCATATATGTCATGAGAAGTGTAGACAATATAATTTTGAAAATTGGTAAAAGATTGAAGAAATATTAAAATGGTGAAAAATATCTAGGACCTTCAAATTTTCCAACATAGAGACCCATAGAGCATGTTGTTCAACACCCCGACTTTCAGTGGATACTACAAATGAAATATATACTGAGAAATTTATTTTCCTTAATTGTACAATGTTGACCAGAATCCTGGCTGTGATACCTGAAAGTTTCAACACAATCGGATTTTCCATTCTGATATCAGAACATTATGATGCCATGATGATATTTTTCCAAAAAATGGTGTGTTGGACCACACATCTCTAAAGGATGTATAAAAGAACTAATAATCATAATGGAATAACAAATATCCCTGATTATGTCAAGAACCCCTACCACTCATGAATACCCAGGTTGATTTTTTTTTAGATAAAAAAAATTTTCTTTTTATGGTTCAAAAACTGAAAACGTGTTGTCCGACACCCCGGGGTGTCGGACAACATGCTGTGATATAAGTTATGATTTTGGGGTTGTTTTTTATCAGTAATTGAGTGGTGTGCTTTGTTAAATATAGCTTAATATCACATCATTAAAAATATAAAGGATTATAGCCTCAAATTTTATTTTTCTCATTGTTTTGAGCAATTCTATTAACATGTTGTCCGACACCCCTCGCGTTGTCCGACACCCCTGTGTTGCCCAACACCCCAAATATGGTTCAGAGCTTTTCTTTTAAATCTAATATATGATAAAGGTATTCTGGGTAAAATATAATGTGTGTCACCATATAATATTAGTCTTTCTTAAGTTATAAGCATTTATAACATTTCTTGAAATTTCAAATATTTAGGGGGCTGGACAAACTGCAGTATTATACACAACTTCAAAAGGCTCTCAAATCTAAACCATTCATCTGATTTTATTGGAATAATGTTTTTCTGGAAGGTACTTAGTAGGTAGATAACATAAAATATAAAAAGAAGTATTTTTCTTTAAAAAAAATTGCATGTTTTATCCCATGATCAAAGCGGAATTTAGCAGGTTTCAAAAATCCGACCCATATGTGATCTCTATAATGAGGACAATCCGGTTGCATAAGGCCTGGCGTCCACTGAGCTCCCGATGCAATCCGATATTCCTTACGATGTACCTCCCATGAAAAAATCTAAATCGCGTCGGCAGGTCGCGTATCATGGGGGCAGTTGATCAACTGGCTACGATGAGGGTCTCAGGAAAAACGGGCGTCTATGATTTGGTCCCGATGAAAAACCTGTATCAAAGAGTATTAATGACATTTAACCATGATCAAAAGTCGGTAGCTAATCTGGAGCATCATATAGTATTCTGTCAGGAAAATCATTCTAACATGCGAGATACTAAACAAAGAATTATGAAATTTGTGAATGAAAAAGAAGTACCATGGCTGTATATGCACTGCCAATTTGGTGATTTTCGATTAGGTATAAGTGTCTCAAATCAATACTTTCTTAGTCTGAATCTGAAACAAGCTTTTAGTGATTAAAAGATATATGTAATACTGTTCTATGTATGACCCTCCAATCTTTTCTGAATTATAGTGGATTACATGATTAAAAGGAAAAATGCTCCCTCAAGAAAATTTGAGACTTACCTAAGTACATGTCTCCTTTCGGTCGGATTTTCAAAAGAATGACTGGTAGTTTTACGATTTTGAAGCAAAAGAGAGATGATAAAACACAGTGTTTAACTTTTCTAACGTAGATAACTCCTCTCCATTACAGACTCTGCATGGTATGAAGTGGGATTCTGTTCCGCTGATGAGTGACCAGTTTCAAAACTGGCAGTGAAAATTAGTTTGAAAAGCTCAAAAATGAATATGTTGCCTTGTGGGTTACCACCTCTCCTCTGCATCCACAGTAGAGACACGATATGCTTCGATGGTACGTCTACGAGGTGACATAGACAAGTTTAGATCTGCTACTGGCACATATGCCTGGTATCAGCTAGTTGAAAACAATCACGAGATAATTCTATAAGTAGGCAGCATAGGTTTCAGGGCCCTAAAATGTAGGCTGGTAATTTATAATTGCAGGGTGTCTTCTGCTCTAAAATCACAGCATACACAGTTTTGTAGCATGCAGACCTCAGAACTCACCTATATCCAGGTAGACAATAAAATAGTGTCGCACATCATTGTCCTGGTGGCATAGGTTTGCTACACGTATCCAAACTGATGCCTCTGGTGAAACAGATTAAGAAACTAGGAGCAAATGGTATGTTGCTCATTGATGAACATTCCCTGTGCATGGAATTATACATAAATAACAATTAAAACGTATGTGTTATATTCAGTCTAAGGGTCATTTTCTTGCTCAGTTATTGCTAATACGAGGCCCATCTCGATACATCTTGCACATTATTTCTGCTTGCAATTTTCAACCTCACCCACTCGTAGGATTTCTGCCACTGTTTCGAATCTTCGCTGATAGTTAATAACCTTACGCCGAGATGATAGAAAAGAGCTCTCTGTTATTAACATGTGAAGGGTATTGATGGCGCATACTTGCATTTGCTAGCCTCAGACCCTTCTTTCATTTTGGCAATATGTTTTTACGATTAGAAGAATATAACGGATTGAATGAATCAGGGCGCATTGACTTACTTTTGGTCTTGCTGTATGACCACTATCTCCTAAAAATATAAAAACCCAATCTGCTAAGGTACAGAGTCACAGATATTCACAAACGAAAGATGAGTTCCGTTATAGTGTTTGCTTTGATAGTACATGAATCTAGCTGAAGATGTTGCCTGACGTAACATTGCACGCCTTCGATATCAAAGCATGATATCTGAATTATTTCAATCACCACAGGATCCTGCTAATGGCACTTCTATAGTGGAGTCAGATAAAGTGTATTTACACGGTCAACGTGGATTCTAACACACAAACACCACGTAAATAGCAGAAGGGATGGTCGAGGGATGACATATTTACAGGCTGTAGACCGACTGTCCTGGTGAATCCTCTGAGATGTAATTCAAAGTGAGGATGATTTCTCCCAACGGTCAAAGGTCATAAGCAAAGAACAAATAATGTCTATGTTGGGAAAGGAGTATGCATCTATTTCATAATCCATTTGTCCGAGAGAGTCCTGACATTATTTCTCTTATGAGTATTGAACATCTAAACATTAACTTTGACAAGCACTTCCCAAAATCGTCTACGAATAACGTCTCGGCCCTTCCTCGACCTGGGGTTGGATGCATAGTGTGCATGAACCGTGACATCGAGGTTCACGAACCCCATAAAGATAATAAAAACCCTGCCGCCCCCCGGTGACCTCGGAGTACCTCCAAGGTCAGGGGAGCGGTGCGGTCCATGATGGGGTCAATGGGCATGACCCTCCACCGCACTGCATCGCTCGGACTCAGTGTGATGAACATTCCATTGATTCAATATTGTCATGTCAATTCATCGTGGCTCCATATTATTGAACTCAATCCCTTTATTGCTAATAAAGTATGATTATGCTTATAGAGCTGAAAACTGTGAGTAAAAACCTAACTATTGCTTTTTTTAACGATGATTACCAGTCAACTACTAAACGCTGCTTAGTAGTACTTACTAAACAGTATCAAAATTTGTGCCTTGCCAGAAGACTGTTCTAAAAATATAGTAGGGATAGTGAGGCGATACATATCTGCTGACGGGACACTGCGACAATACACGACAAAATGAGACCCTTACATCTAAAATGTCCTGGTGTTAGAGACCAAATGTGCCTTGGCTATCCGTTATTTATAAATGATTGAAGCTGATCTCGAGTTGGGTAAGGGATTTCACCTGACACATCAAAATATTCAGAGGTTTAAAAACAAGGTAGATGATGTTCGGCTGTCCTATAGACGGATCAAAGCACAGGTAATCACTTTTTCTGAAACTTGGTTGATTGACAGTTTCCCATCAAACCTCATCGAGATGGAGGGCTATACTCTTTTCAGAAATAATAGGAAATGGAAAAATGACAAAGGGGAGACAAAAACTGGAGGAGGGATCTGTGTATATGTTGACAATGAATACGATACAACACATATTGATGACTTAGCGCTTAGTACTAAGGATATTGAAGTTATGTGGGTAAGAATAAAACTACCAAACCAAATAGACCAGATTGTAGGTGCAATCTATCGACATAATAATGGTGATGCAGAAATCTTTACTGAAATTTTAAGTAGGCAAATTGATGAACTAAGGGAGAGATTTAAAGGAGAAATAACCATCTTGGGAGACTTTAATGTCAATTTTAACGACACTAAGTCATCCGAATTTAACAGATTAAATCATTTTGGTATTTCATCAGGTCTGACTCAGCAAATCAAGTCACCTACACGGTTCCTAAACACAACTGATCTCATTTTCTCCGAATGTAGTAACATAAGCAAGACAGGAACCTTAACTACAAATCTCAGCGATCACAGTGGTATATTTATGTCAAAGAAGAAGGCAAAAGAACATTCCACAGTAAAACAGTTTTGGGGAAGGTCATATAAACAGTATAATAGGGACATATTCCAGACCAGTATAATAAATGCAAATTGGGATAATTTTTACAATCATACGGATCCAAATGTAGCCTGGGAGGAGCTATTACATACCATAATGCAAGAGCTAGATGTAATGCGCCCCCTAAGAAAACACCAAATAAGGTTCAAATAGGAAGCATGGATTACCAACGAAATCCTGGAAAGAATAACAAACAAAAACAGATTATGGACACAGGCTAAAAAAACAAACAAAGGAGAGGAATGGCTCCTAGCCAAGCAGGCTCGAAATACCACCAAAACAGCAATAAAAAATGCAAAAAGAGATTACATTCAGAGCAACCTAAACAGGGATAAATCCAAATTCTGGGAAAACATGAAGTTACTATTGCCAAACACTGTAAATGATAGAAGCATTAACATTATCGACTCAGACACCCAGACAGAAGTTCCCCCAAACAAAGCGGCAGATTATATAAACAGGTTTTTCGCTAACGTCGGGGCCAACCTTGCCACTAAGTTTGATAATGAATGGATTGATGACAATATGGCCACTCACACAGTCATGCAGGATATTGAAATAACTATTGATGATATCAAAACAAAAGACATAAAGAAATCATCAGCTATAGACAATATATCAACCGAAATACTGCGCGACAGTTTCAAGGTATTAAATAATCAACTACTTTTTATATTCAACCTTGCGCTAAGTACCTCTGTATTTCCGCTGGCATGGAAGGTCGCAAATGTAATTCCACTGAAAAAACCTGCATTTAAAAGTGAAGTGTCAAATTTACGTCCCGTATCACTGTTACCATTATCTGGCAAGCTCTTTGAACGTATTATCCACAAGAAACTTACCCTATATCTGGAATCTAACAACCTGCTTACTCCTCATCAAGGAGGATTTCGAAAGAATCACTCAACAGTCTTGACTTCAGCAAACTTTACTGATGACATACTTAGAAATCTAAACAACAATAAAATGACAATAGCCGCTTTTATAGATATGTCAAAGGCGTTTGACACCGTGAATCACCATATCCTGCTAGAAAAAATATCAAAACTAGGCATAAACAACAACCTAAATCCGCTAATCAGAAGTTACTTAGACAATAGATCACAACAAACTCTTGCAAACAACACCAAATCATCTAAATTAAATTTAAGCCATGGGGTACCCCAAGGCTCCATATTAGGTCCGACTTTCTTCTTAATATACATAGACAGTATCAACAAATGCTCTACGAAAACTAAACTAAAACTGTATGCCGATGACGCGGTATTATATGCCTGTGACCAACGTGTTGAGATAGCAACAGAAAAATTACAAACGGACTTGAACAAAGTTGAACACTGGTGTCGCAATAATCGACTGACTGTAAATGCTTCAAAGACTAAATTCATGATCTTTGGATCCAAAAAAATGCTGAAGAAAAACATGAATATATATCTTAGACTAGGACAAGATGATCTCCAATCTGGGACATCTTTTTCGTATCTTGGTATAAACCTTGACCCGGGTTTGACTTATACAAAACACCTAAACAAGATTGTAGCAAAAGTCTCACATCAACTATACCTACTTTCATACTTGAGAAAATACTTAACAAAAAGCCAAGCACTGATAGTATACAAGACTAAAATACTTCCTTACCTGGAGTACGGGGATATACTTTTCCACAATACCAACAATCAAGCATTAAGCAAGCTGCAAAGATGTCAGAATAGTGGCCTCAAAATATGTTGTAAACTAAATCCCAGAACCCCGATGATAAATGTACACCAGCAATGTCAAATAAACAGCTTAAAAGATAGACGAATAGCTCACCTTGAAAACATTGCTTTCCTAAGAGCAGAGGATCCGGAGTGGCTAGTTGTGCCGCAACGGGAAACTAGACTTTTTGAGGGACCAGTTTTAAAATGCGAACCAGCAATTAAAACAGATAAATACAAAACATCTGTTGAATACAAGGCTAGTTCAGCATGGAACGGTTTACCTAACGAGGTAAGAAACATCCGAGACTATGACAAGTTTAAAAACACAACCAAATCCAGACTAAAACAAAAACGTATCCTACCAGTCATATAAGGACAATCTTGATATTTATATACTCTACGATCCGAACTGACCTGTTACCCAACCCACTATAAACCACTAGATAAGATTTAACAAAACATACACCACATGAGATTGAATGTATTATGGGACAAATTTAGTTTCATTAGGAGCCAGCCGGCAACTTGTGTTCTCAGTACACCAATTAAATCGAAAATTGTGTTAAAACTTGATTGGTGATGTCTCGAGTATTTTTGTAATTTTGTTTAACTGTATATAATAAATTGCTGTACTGATCTGTATATGATATGTTATATCTTAAGACCAACCTGCACATGCTTGTAATACCCACTAGCTGGGTAACCACGCAGTTTAACAATGAAGACTGGAGTAGGTGGAAGATAGGATCGTAAACCGAACCTAACCTAAGCTCCAGTATAAATAAAAAACCTAAAAAAAAAAAAAAAATGATAATAGACAGTGTGGAGGGACTCCTAAATAGTACCACTGGCAGTTCAGAATTCGAATGCTCAAACCAGCAATCGCTTCTATTGAATGCCTTTCTTTATTGCAAAACTGTCACCCTTTGAAACCATACTTATACAATATCATTTTAATTATATATCAATATTCACTTTAAGCAGCTTTAATTCAAATGTCATGGTTTTACACTGTTAATATGATGGTTTCCTCTTTTCCCGTTGTACCCGAGATTCTATACACATGCCGGAGAATCAAGGCGCGATTACTGTTATTTTAATACTAATCAATATTCATACTACTCTCGTAACGAAAATGTTATGTGAGGGTTCATAGTGAGAAGTCTACAAGAGGGGACATACGATGAGAACGAAATACTCGTATATGAATATCTAGAATACCCATACATTATATATTTATGTTAGAATATATGCCATCAATTGCTAGGAAGGACATTTTATAACTTTGATGGTAATAAAATTATTCTTTTTTTTTATCAAATCGATGTATTTGTTTCATTTCACAGGGAATGTATACACTGTATGCAGTAATCATATAGAACTCTCTCACCATGCTGCACAAGCTACAACACGAGATTTACAGTTCGTACAGAACGAGGCGTTTACAACGAGTTCCATACAAACTGTAAATCATCATCGAGTTTTGTGGCTTGTGCAGGTACTTTATACCCGAAATGAATTTTTTTTTTAAATTAGTCAAGATTAGCTAAAGGTTATTTTGATTTAGCCTGACAATTGATATTTTAGCAAAGCGTACGGAATAGTGTTCCGTATTTTGCAATACGGAACACTATTCAGTACGATTTTTTTACGTTATATGGTGAAACGGTGCGTATTTACAGTATATACGGCATGGCTATATATTTAGTAATGGTCAGTCGCTGAGTCTTTACAATGTGGGAGACTCATGATGATGTCGTATCTTCCTCGAGTCTTCCAAAGGATAAATCACATCGGTTATGTGGCTTTTTACCCCCCCCCCCCGCCCCCCCCCCCCCCCCCCCCCCCACCCCCACCCACCCTTCTTACTTTCTTCTTCCTATCTCTTTAATCTTTTCCCCGTGTTTATATCAATTTTGCGTTACAGAGTGTTATAAAGAATCACCCCAAGCATGGTATACCGATACTGAGCTGTGATGGATAGGGAGGCTGGTGTTTCCAGGGCGTATCTCTAGAGAGAGTGACAAAGAGCAGCTCAAACTGAGCTGCTCTTCGTATCCAGGGTCGGTGTATTCCCCTTCAAAATTGGGTTCATTTCAGATAACGAAGACTGCATTGAAACTGATGGGTGTATAAAGTAACCTGGTTCTACTCGGTGAACCGTCCGTCCATGTTCTGACGCAGGATCGATTGCACTCCAGGCGAACAGCATCTTATGTAGCAACCCTAGAAGCTTTTAGACACACATACCCTGACTCCCCTACCCTCTGCCCACTCTATCGTCAGTCAATAGGTGCGCCACCGGGATATCCACCCACATAGATTACCTCTTTGAATACGCACCTCCCTCTCTGTATTGTCGCTATCCTCTTATCCTGAGAGCCTAGTGCAATCCCCTAGTTCTCTGTGAAAATCCCCTTGAAGCCCAATAGCTAGAGAAACCTTAATTGTTTTCTCCTCGGTCTCGCACTACGTCACTCCTAGCTATATGTCTACCCCAGTATGTTCATATATATATATATATATATATATATATATATATATATATATATATATATATATATAAATATATATATATATAGATAGATAGATAGATAGATAGATAGATAGATAGATAGATAGATAGATTAAAAATGGACTGCTCGGTTGAGCAGATACGAGCGGAATGCCGTTTAAATAACCTGGCGTCACCAAGTCAACTCCGGTTACCGCATCAGGTAACCGGGTAACCTGAAAATATTATGTGACGCTTAAACAACAAATGAGGTCCCGCAGTGAATAAACCTGTGAAGGACATTGGTTGAAAATTTGACAGCACTTCAGTTTTACAAATGTCCAGTGTTATATCTCTAATAATAATGAATATATCTATGAATTACTATGACCATTGCATATGCCCTGAAGAGAGCTTCCCTGTCATACATACTTTTACCAATATCTGGGCTATTATGGCCCAAAACCATGTAAAAAAGTCATTTTTTCGATAAAAAATTATGTTTTTATTAACTGATTGTCTACATTTTACAAAAAACCAACTCAGTTTCATTACTGAACTAGTCTTACAATAAGATAACATTGCAGAAAAAATAAAAATGGTAATTTAGATTGTTTTTGCAAGGAATTTCCATAATTTTCATTAATATTAGTGTTGGCTAAAAATTGAATTCTGCCTCCGTGTACATTACTAAGGGGAGTAAAACAGAACCTAAACAGTGGTTAACAACATATTTTTGCTAATCTTAGAATATAGAAAAATTACCTCTGTACCATGCCTAAAATACAATTGATCAGAAATATGTGTAGTAGGAGCAGCATGGAATTAATTGATATGGCTAAAATGTGCTTCTGCCTCCGTGTACACATATAATTATCAATATTTCCATAAGACCTGCTAATATGATTTGAAAAAGATATGATATGAGTAGGATATGACCACATCTGTCCATGTGAGAAATTGAATTAAAATCCCCCCATATACTTAGGAGTTACCACTGGTAAATAATGTACACGGAGGCAGAATACACACTTCTGCCTCTGTGTACAGAGGTTTACCTCTGTTTTCAAACCTCAAATTGGCCTGCTATGGGTCTTATTGTTGGTAGGTGTTGCTGTGGGTGTTAGTTGATAGGTGTGTGTGTTGATGGGTGTTGATGGGGATGGGAATTGGTTTTAATTGCATGAAAATGGCTCAAATGTGCTTCTGCCTCCGTGTCCAGAAATATTTATCAATATTTCCATAAAGACTGCTAATATAATTTTAAAGAAATATAATATGAGGAGGATATGACCACATCTGTCCATGTGTGAAATTGAATTGAAATACTCCCACACACTATGGAGTTACACTGATAAATCATGTACTTCTGCCTCCGTGTACACACTTCTGCCTCCGTGTACATAGGTTAGTCTCTGTTTTCAAACCCAAAATCAGTCTGCTATGGGTCTTAGTGTTGTTAGGTATCTGTGTGGGTCTTGGATGATAGGTGTGGGTGTTGATATTGATGGGTATTGGTGTTGGTTGCATGAACATGGCTAAAATATACTTCTGCCTTCGTGTACACATATATTTATCAATATTTCCATAAGATCTGCTAATATAATTTGAAAAAGATATAATATGAGCAGGATATGGCCACAGCTGTCCATGGGTGAAATTGAATTAAAATCCTCCCACACAATATGGAGTTGTAATGGTAAATAATTTCCACAGAAGCAGATTCTGCCTCCGTGTACACTTATGCCTCCGTGTACACGGGTTTTTATCTTTTTTCATAGCATTAATGAGTCTGTAGAATGAAAGGGAGGCCTGAGACACCATGGCACCACACACAAGCACCGTATCTGATAAATAAATCTATGGAAAAAAATAATTTTTTGGGTCAAATTTTGAGGAGAAAAAAATGAAATGATGACTTGCTAGAAAGTTTCATGATCAGTTTAAAATTGCTTTGAATTGATATAGTAAACCATTTCAAATAATCTACGCACATAATTCCTAATATTTCCTAGCAGAAATAATGTATAAATCACTATGTAGGAAAGGAGCAGATCAAGTTATAAGCTTTTGTTTCTGCCTCCGTGTACACTTCTGCCTCCGTGTACAACGTTTCAATATTTTATAGCTCTCAGCTGAATGGTTCCAGATTCTTGAAATTAACCACATTTGTTGGGGGCATGGTCATTGACAAGTACATATTTTTTTCAAATTTTTTATGGTACTTCAAAATATTTCCAGTATTCATGGAAAAATGCCAAACTCTGGAGGAAAATGTA